>CM057453.1:982517500-985017500 GCA_016271365.2 Neoceratodus forsteri | reverse complement strand
CACTGATGCTTTTTCAAGATCCACTCAAAAGCACCAGTGCTGTGTGAAAAGGAGGGGGAGACAGTCAGTTTGTGGCATTGAACACCACTGCACAGTAAAATTGTTTATGCAAGTACAACTGCATGAAATCTGGTTGATTTTGTCACTTTAGACAATTGACAGTTGGTGAGTGTGCTGTTTTTATTTCTTTTGTGTAATTTGGGGCTGTATAACCAAACGGTATCTCTGTTGTTGGTATCAGGAATCATGTATCTGATCTGTATGTTTAATCACTTTTTTATGCATGCTGCTGTAAGGCATTTAAGCCCCATTTTTAAAAGGTTAGCATGGCGCTAACTATGTTAGTGCTTTACTATCTGTGAATACTGTAGGTGGGCAGGGTGGATGTTGACTCCCCAGTCTCAGTACAAAACCAAACTGACACCAGTCCAAAGATAAATTTTTAAGTTTATTTTTCAAAGGTGGAAACAGCAGCACTCCCAAGACAGCTGCCAATGTTTTGCACATACAGGATGTGCTTTCTCAGGGCTGATGCATACTACTGGTACCCTCATTTTGTGCTGGATGTTTAAACTGACAGTTTAAATTTGCCATTTTCCTGATGTGGGAATCCATGAACTTAGCCAGTGATTCAGTTAGGGAGCTGATACTGGAAACTATTGGTTTCCCAGTTGGTTCCATAAGATTTTTGTGTACCTTTGGCAAATGATATATAATTACATGTATAGGATGTTTCACAGTTAGAAAATTCTAAGTGTGCTTTAATATTATGTTGTTCACAAAAACCTCACGTAACATGATATGAGTTTGACTGCTTAAAAGGAGGCTTCTGGTAATTTAGGTTTCATGTACATCATGAAAAGGGCTGGAGTTAAAGTTTTTAACAAGCTCCATTTTTTAGCACTGTTGTATTTTGCAGTATTCCTTCAGAATTCTTTGTATGCACATGCAAGTTTTTTTTGTTTTGTTTTTTTGCTAGATGTCTAAAATACATATAATCACAATGAAAATCTATTTGATGTACCCAGACACAGAGAATGAATTAACTGATGCTTAGCATCCAGTATAAAATGAGGGTACCAGTTACATGCATCAGCCTTGAGAAAGCACATATGTGTGAAACGTTGGTGGCTGTCTTGGAAGCCTCATTGCTGCTTTCACCATGCTAAAATAAATGTTAAAAATTATCTTTGGAATGGTGTCAGTCTGTTTTTGTCCTGAGACTTGGTAGCCAAACTTCTGGATCTTGCAGTGATACACTACATGCCATGACTCCAACTGTGCTTTTTTGAACTCCCTTCAAGCTTTCTCTGACATCCTGATTTTAAGGTGAATATGGAGCAGGGACTAAAGAGGAGAATGGTGTCTTTCTCACAAATTACAAGCACACATACTAACAGTGGGGGCCCCGCAATAAATCATACCATAACAATGAACAGCTTCATCGATCACTCTTTCACAAGGAGGATGAATCAAACCCATTGCTATTTATAGTACCAACAGGGACTCCTATTAACACTGCCTCACAGCCAGCACTTGTAAGCACACTTAACATTCATGGGCCATTTGTTGTACTGGAGAGGGTCATGTTGTGAGCCAGCAGCTGTATTGGCAATGCATAACTCTTGAAGATTACCTCCAGATAAATCGGGTGCTTTGTGGTTTGAGGCTTTTTAAGTGACCTGCATTCAGCACTAAGAGCAACCACTTCCTCATGAGATGGCAGACACATATATTAGAGTCTATAGCAGGATTAAGAAAGCTTATCCTCACTGAAGCAAAGGAAATAGAGGAGAAAGTCAAACAACTTGACAAGGAAGCTACAATACAGATACTTCAAACATCAGCAGAGTACCAGGGGTACAAGAATCAACTGGATAATACTATACAACAATATGAATTAAGAATAGAAAGGGTCAAATAAAAAAAATGTGAATGTGACCACCTGGACTTTCTGGAGGGATGTATCTTTGACTGATGAAGAACTTCTAATAGACAGCCACATTTAATATTAAAACCATCATCAGTCCATCACCAACTAGACATCTATACCAGTAGAACAGACTCAGAGGGAAGCTCAACCACTGAACATCAACAACTGCCTTTTTTAGGGTTGAGCCAGGATGGATCAGTTTCATGTCATAAGAGAAAAAAAAATTTGGGGACTCATAAAACAGCAAGTGGATTTTGCTGAAAACCAAATCATCACATAGCACACAGTGCCAAACACAAACTGAGTGCAAATGAAAAGTAATGTTTAATGTGGAGGGCTATGCCCCCAGCACAACCATTTCCAGTGAGGTGGACACTAGGGAAAAAAGAATTCAGATAAGGTAGGCCAACAACGGGAATGCCATACAACAAAAACACACACCACCCTATAAAACCAAAGATAAGTGTACCTGCTGGCAATCCTGAACCTGGGACCACCTGCACCACAGGCAGCATCCTTATCCATCACTCTAGGTGGGTAGCTCAGCAACAGCAGGCCCCACTTCCTCTCTTATCTTCCCTAGTCCCTCACTCATTCCCTCCCTGGTTCCTCCCTTGTTCTCTCCCTCCTCTGTCACTATTCCCTTTCATCGCCCTTATTCCCCACCAGCATCACTATTTCCAACCCTTGCTAAATCCTCCCTGTCACTGGACCTCCTTTTGACCAAATAGTCGCTCATTTATGAGTTGCTCAGTTTGGTTTGCTCTTTTGATGTGATACCAATGGATCATTTCCACCACCAAACCAAGGAGGCCTGCAGCTGGAAGCTCCCCAGTTGCCCCAGTGACTGGACTGCCTACCACAATTGAGTCCTCAGATTACACAGGTTTGAGAGACTACACCAGGGGAGAGATGCAGGGCCAAGGGAGGTGGTACACAGGAAAAGGCCAATGGAACAGGGATATCACCAGGATAGTTACAGATGGAACACAAGAGCAGTAGTAGTAGCAGTAACAGTAGATTTTTATTTATATCTGCTGCCCTTCTCCTGAGGTCCAGAGCACCATTACAATAAAATGCAACATAAAACAATACCAATACAGATATCAATACAAATGCAAACCCTAAAACAACAAATAAAACAATACAAATGGTATACCATAACAATTCCCAATATATACCATCAAATAAGATAGATTAAATATGCTAAAATGTACAACTTAATAAAAACAATAGACATACTGTAAACATTATAAAGCTTCTCCAAAAGCTTGCTGGGCTAAATATGTTTTTAAGCCCTGTTTTAGAAATGTCCATTGAGGTGGCCTTCCTCAAGGTCCTGGGCAAGGAAATCCAAAGTGATGGACCAGCTACTGCGAAGGTCTGACCACCCTCCTTGGAAGATCAGAGGAGGTGAACTGGGGTGTATAGGTGCAGAAGCTCTCTCAGGTGGCTGGACCCAGTCCCTGCAGGGCTTTTTAAGTTAACAATCCTATCTTAAATGAGATATACCACTTCACCAGCAGCCAGTGCAGAACACACAGTGCCAGAGAAATATGGCATGATCTTTTTTTTTTTAATTCAGAGTTTATTGAGTTTACACATATATTTATCTCAGTAGTGGAATCAGAGTAAATCACAGACATATCATTTAAAAATAACAAACCCTGTTAAAGCCCCGTCCCCCTTCCCACCCCCTCTCCCACCTTATTCCCCCTCCCCCTTCCCCCCATGTGCTAACCATGCAATTATACCAGAGCTAACTTGGTAACATTTAGATTGAACAAATTTAGCTGGTTGTTAGTCATACATTTCTCCTCAAATAGAGTACAAGACATATAGGCTTTCCCATCTCTTTCTATAGATATGCATTCTGTTATTAAGACTGGCCATCATTTTCTCAATACATAGATTAAAAAGAAGCTCTTGCAACCATTCTGTGTTGGTATGTTGGAGAGAATATTTCCAGTGTTTAAGAACTATCTTTTTAACAGACATAGCTATCAACATCATATGATAGTTTCTAACCAGTGGAGGAAAACCTGTAAAGTCCCCTAACAGGCACACTTCCGGTGTAAAATAATCTTGTAAACCTAAAAGGTGTTTCACTATAGATTTAATAAGATCCCACAATGGAATTATATTTGCACATTCCTAGAATAGATGGTAAAGGGTGCCCAGGCCTTGGAGGCATCTATTACAAGTTGAGGCCTCAGCTCTACTCATTTTATGCAGTTTATAAGGGGTTAAATACATGTCATTAAGAAACTGCATTTGCATTATATGAAGTTGGTCTTGTGTAATCAGCTTGTGACATGCCTCCCAAATTTTAGTCCATCTGGAATTTAAGTTCAGGTATAAAATATTCCAGTAATGGGGAATGCTGTCCACTTTGGGAAATATTAATGGGAATAACAAGGTATAGAGAGAAGAAACAGAGTGTGGGACTAGGGACATTGTTCTACCTGTGGTAATCCACTCATGTGGATCTTCCTGAATGGTGCCTATTCTAAAGTACACATTGAGCATATGTTTTAACTGAAATATTTTAAATGCCCAGTTATTGGAAAGATTAAACTTTGTTAGTATTTCGATGCTAGGTAGCCAACTTAAATTAGAGTTACATAAATCCCTAGCCACATAGTTAGAGGGAAGTGGAATCCAATAGGTAGGGATTGATTTCCCTCCTATTTTGAAATTAGGATTTTGGAAAATGGGTTGAGAGAGGTCTTGGGCATTGTCATATCTGAAAGTGAAGCACAATTGTATATGAGTGCGGACCGAGTGCCCTATTGGATTATGGTGGAGACAAGGAGGCAGGTTTTTAAATTTCAAGAAGAGTAAAGCAGGATTGATACCTGATTCAAGTATTAAGTGTTTTTCTATTGTAAGCCAAACAGGGGTATAGTAAATGAGTCCGAAGGAAGGGAAGGAGAGTCCCAGCGAAGATACTTACTCAGCTGACTAGCCCAATGATAAAGATTAAAACTGGGGAGTTTAAAGCCTCCTTATGATTTGGGTGCTACTAGTTTATTATATGCCCGACGTGGGGGTTTGCCTTTCCAGAGAAAGTTTGAAATGCTATTATAAATAGTTTTAAACCAAGCTTTGGGGAGCCAAATATTAAGAATATTCAAAGGATAAAAAATACGTGGATGGAGGTTCATTTTGATAATATTTACTCGACCCCAAAGAGTTAAGGGAAGATCCTGTCATCTTTTAAGGTCTTATTGCACTGTTTTGTTTAAGTCATCCGAATTTAATTTCTGTAGCTGAGTGATATTAGTGGAGAGATATATCCCAAGATATTTTATAGTTTTGGAGACCATTTAAATCCCATTTCAAGAACTTCCTGTTTATATACTTTAGAATTTAGTCGAAAGATGAATGATTTTTCCGCATTTAACTTATAATTGGAAAGACAGCTATTTTCTTGGATTAACTCTAGAAGTTTCTGAATGGAGGGTTTAATTTGGGTTATGTGAAGCAAAATATCATCTACATAAACCACAATTTTAGAATTAAGTGGTCCTAATTGTATACCATGGGTGGGATATTCGGACTGCGCTAGGCTGTGGCACAAGCCTGGGCGCAGTGCAACTGGGATGTGCCAGGGTGCTGACAGGGTGAAATTCAATGGTGCTGCACCATGGTCAACACCATTGAATATCGCTTTGTGGCCACCCACATTGTGCAGCAAGCGCCCAGGTGCTGCACCAGCGCAAGTAGCCAGAGAGAGAGACAGAGGGATGTGCTGAGTGCAAGTGCCGTTGCGCTAGGTGCATCAACGTGATATTCAAAGTGCACATGCAAATGGGGCCATAATGCATGCAAAGGCACAAATGGAGCCATTGCATGTCGTCTCTTCATTGCATGCAGGTGCTGCCCATCCCTGGTGACTTCGCCTGGCGCCCTGCCAGGCTGCAGCCGCTGGGGACCGATACCCCCTGCATAAGCAACAAAGTGACCCACAGCTACTCCGAGCATAAGTATAAGAATAATAATCTCCTATATCCCTGGTGGTCCAGTGGACCCTCGCCTGATTGTGGGCAGAAGTCATAGAAATGATTAGATCCATCCCTGGTGGTCCAGCGGTACCCCCTCCCACCCTCCCATTGAGCCCCACCACCCCTCTTCCCCAGTCAGCGGCGGATGGCAGCTCCCCACCCGCAAGCTGCTCGGCCACCACTGACTGACTCGCCCCAGTACAGCTGTCGCCCATTGGTCACAGTGTGGAGCCAATGTGCGTGCGAACGTACCGTACTACACAGTCAGATATGTGAATGAATCCATTCACATATCTGGACTGTAATACAGTATATTCTGCATGCCCATTGGCCCACGCTGTGTACCAATGGGCCTACGCCACAGTACTGTCTGCAGTCAGTCGGCGACTGCCAGGCCTTGCGGGTGGGGCTGCTGTCCGCCGCTGACGAGAGGAGTGGGTGGTGGAGCTCAGTGGGAGGGTGGGGAAGAGGACCGCTGGACCACCAGGATGGATCTAATCTTTTTTATGACTTCTGCCTGTGATCAGGCTGCGAGTGGTCCACTGGACCACAAGGGATATAGAAGTATATTATTCTTATACTTATGCCCTTGATCGGGCTGGGAGCAGTCCACTGGACCACCAGGGATATAGGACTGTTTCATTTCCTACTTCTGCCCGTGATCGGGCATGGGGGGCGTTACCTGACAGAGGGTGCCGCCAGAGCTCAGGTGGCCACCCACAGCTGGCAGCTGCTGTGTTGCACTCTGCAACACGGCAGCTCATCTGTGGGAGGCCGGCTGTTGCTCCTTAATTTTTTGGAACAACTGTATGCGGTGCACGTACAGGTTGCACTTGCATGGGCACCGCACATCCCGGGCTGAATATTGGGATGTGCGGGGGTATGCATGGGCATGCCCCCCCACTTGTGCTGCATACATTAATGATGTGTCCTGGCACATCAGGATTTGTGCCACGCACTTTCCCCTTTTGAATATCACACCGGGATGCATCAGTGGGTTGCACATGGTGCAACTGTGTTGTGCCATGCGCAACCCTTCTGAATATCCCACCCCATGTATCTCTGGGGCATTTTGTATAGAAACTATAAGGGGCTGTAAAAATAAATTGAATAATAAGGGTGATAGAGGATATCCTTGTGTGGTGCCTGCCTCAAGGGGAAAGCAAGAAGAAAGAAAGTCATTACTAAAGACCCGAGCCAAGGGCTAGAATATAATATTTGAATCCAGGAGATGAAATTGATGGGGAAGTGGAACCTGTGGAGGGTCCTAAATAAAAATTGCCAGTCTGCCTAATCAAAGCCTTCTCTGCATCCAGGGAGACCAAAGCCATATCTTGTGAGGAATCCCTGGATGCAGAGAAAATATGTGACAGGCGACGAAGGTGGTCAACAGACGACCTGCCCTTCATAAAACCTACTTGATCTGCACCAATAAGTGAAAGGAGCACTTGTTCTAATTGAAGGGCTAATAATTTAGCTAGAATTTTGAGGTCAATGTTAAGAAGAGATATAGGATGATAATTTGAAATGTGTGTAAAATCCCTGACTGGTTTAGGAAGTATAATAATAGTAGCTTCCAACATTCTGGGATCAACGTCAGCCTCATTAAGCATATTGGAGTACACTATTCATAGCAAAGGGGCTAATTGTGGGGCAAACTTTTTATAAAAGTTGGAGGAATAACCATCCAGCCTGTTGCCTTATCTAAAGGGAGTTTGTTAATTACTTAAATTATATCAGCTTTAGTGAAGGGTATAACTAGTTTCTCCTGTTGAATGGAGGTGAGGGAAGGAAGGGGATATTATCTAGGTATGCATCCACTTTGAGTTGTGTTTGTCAAGTGGGCATTCGTGAATAAAACAACTTATAGTATTGTTCAAACTCCTTATTAATGTCCGCTGCCCGCATCAAGGGGGGGTTATGAGGATCTTTATGTATCACTGAGATACATTTTGATGCTTTGATCTTTTTAAGTCGAACAGCCAAAAGCTTTCCTGCATTTTCCCCTTGCTCAGTATAAGTTGCTTTTGTTTTTAATAATGCCCATTCCGCTTTTTCCCTAAGAAGTTCTGAGTAAGAACTCTGTAATTTTATCAGGACCTCTTTCTCAGAATCTGAAGTATTTTTAGATAAGTATTTCTCTTTTGTCCTGATTTGATTTAAAAGGTTTTTTGCTTCCTGTGTTTCTTTTTTTTTTGTTAGTCAACCACTTTATAAACTCTCCTCTTAAAAAGCATTTTAGTGTCTCCCATTCATTAGAAATGGATTGAGTGGATCCCCAATTGGTATCTTTATACAACTCTATGGCAGATAGAATGCTATCTGTGACTTTTTTGTCCTTTAATAACTGATTAGTAAGCCTCCATTGAGAATTTGTTCCCAATTTAGAGACAAGGAGAGGAGGCAGGTCAGCATGGTATGATCTGAGCCAGTACCCGGTTCCAAACCACTGTCCAACAGGCCTTGAATAAGGGATTTACTCATCCAAAAATAGTCAGTACATGAATCCGAGCTGTGGACAGCAGAATGAAAAGTGTACTCACATGCAGTCGGATGAAGAGTCCACCAAGGGTCACAAAGGCCCAGATGATCTACTAGATCCCTACAAGCTCTCTGGGCTGGTGAAAGGCCCTGATACCTTGATCCCCCTGATTTATCCATAATGGGGTCAAAAGGTAAATTCCAATCCCCCCGATCACCATAGGGATATGTAAAAAGGGTGACAGAATTGAAATTAACTCCATAAAAAAAGATGGAGAGTCATTGTTTGGGCCATAGACACTACCCAAAAGGATATTGTAAGAGTGGATCTTGCCTATGGTAAAGACATATCTGCCCTCCTTGTCTCTTATACATTGTTCACACATGAATGAGAAAGATCTATTAAAAAGGATGGCTGCTCCCTTACTGTTTCTAGAGTCCCCTGAGGCAAATACCTGACCCACTTGCTGCCTTCTCAAGAGAGTCTTCTTGGCCTGCAGTAGATGGGTTTCTTGCAATAAAATGACTTCACTGTGTAAAATATTTAAATGCTTTAAAATACGCATTCATTTGATTGGATGTCTTGCACCTTTGACAATCCAGGTGCTAAATCCGAATGATTGCATCATAATTCTGGATTGAAATCTGCAGGAGTATTCTGATTATATAAAATCTAAACGTTGTCCAGCTAAACAAAGAAATTTGGCTTTTAAGTTGACACCATCCCCCCCCCCAAATTGAACCTGTAAATAAAACAAATCCCTCATAAGCCTGTTTTTCCCCCATCCTTCCCTTCCCTTCCCGTCCCTTAACTAACTTCCCAATCCCAAACCCTATCCAAAACCGTGAAACAAATCAAGTGTGAAGAATAAGAAGGCATCTATCCTGGACTTGTGCCCTATTATCCTCCCTACCACTAACTGAACTACCCACCCCACCATCATACTGGTCCGTGGTGGTCAGCTTGCTGGAGACCCGCCCTTCTCCCCATTCACATGAATATAAGTAAATAAATGCTTCCCTTGTCTAACTTATGTTAGTTACAAGCACCCTTAAGTGCTACATGTTAACCTCCGTACAAAACAGTGATGAACAGACCGACTTACTAGAACTAATAAACTGTAGAACTATTCCTACACGTAACCCTTGGAAAACTATAAAATTAGAGAAATTAAAGAAACACAGCCTTTATTACAGGTGAAAAGGAGTAGATGATTGGTCCTGGGGCATGTTCTGGGGGCAAGCACATTATATCAGGTAGCTGGCATAATCGCAGAGCCTATTAATATACCTGTGTAAAGCCATTTTGAAAACCGAAGTCTCGATACAGCCCCATGTGGGATATAATACTTTATCCCAAAACTTAAAAACTGCCAGTGGTTTTTTACATTGATATCCAATTACAAATGAAAAATTAAATGCCCCCCATTCAGGTTAAATGAAAGTTATGACCCAGTTACCAAAGACTAAAATAAATAAATAAATACATACATAAATAAATAAATATGTCAGTCCCAGTGTTGATTTCAATCATTGAGCTGCAACAAAACCAGATAATACCACTGCGATCCTCGGAGACTATAAAACATGCAGAAACAAAAACTTCTTGCAGAGAGGGCCTTATTAAGAACTGTGCCCTAACTGCCTTCTTGTTTATGTCCATATGTGGCAAATTTAACAAAGAAATATAATTGCAGTCTAGGCCCCAAGTCAGGATATCACAGTAGATTGTGACCGCTCCAATGTTCCATTACTGCTAGGCTAGTCCCTTGAAAATAAAGTGGCTGCTTCTGTTATATTCACCTGCTAATACCAATCTCCTCCGGGTTCCTGGGGCTAATCAGTAGTCTGAGAACAAAGCTGGATGCTTCTGTTTAAGGAGAGCCAGAGCTGGATCCAATTCTTCAAATGAAAACCATGATTCATCCAGGTAGACTTGGAGTTTAGCAGGATAAATAACTCGTAACTTTATACCTGCAGCGATGCACTTGGAAACTATTGGATGAAATAGAGCATCGCATTGGCGAACTGTTGCTGGTAAATCCTGCTTAACTCTAACTTTTTGCCCTTCCCATAAAATCTCCTGTAAGTCTCTCGATTTTTGTAATATGTGTTGTTTCTCTTGGTAATTAAGGAATCGACAAATCAATGGTCTTGGGTGGGCAGTATCAGGCGGCATGGACCTGAGAGCACGGTGTGCTCTTTCCAGAGTGTAGGTAGGCCCAAATGGAGAAGGTCCAGCTATTTTGTTCAGGAATTTTTGCAGAAACAGCAAGCCATCTGTTCCTTCTTCTTTTTCAGGGATACCGATTATTACTAGATTATTTCAATGACTTCTCCCCTCCAAGTCTACAATCTTTTTTCCAATTTCTAGATGGTTTGGCAATTTGCAGTAATTGAGTGTTCCAGCCTATCAGTTCACTCCTCTACAGAACATATGCGGGCTTCATTATCTTTTACCCCTCTGGTAGTATCTTCTAATGCCTCTGAGATTGCACTAACTTCAGAAACCAGAGACCTGACTTCATCTCTGAAAGGATGGAATTTTGATAGAAATCTCTCTAGGCTAAGAGGAGTTGTTTCCGTGGTAGGCGAGGCTAAGGCCGAAGTTTGCTGAGAGCGGCCTGTAGTAACTGCGTTCGCCCTGGGCTTTTTGGGCTGCTTCTCTGGTGTGACAGGTGGTGTGTGTCGGGGTGCCACCTGCCGCATCTCTACCTCCATTTCAAACCCCAAATAGAAACTGAAGCTATTGCAAGGGTTCAGCAAACTTGTGAGCTCCTCTTTGTTGTAAATAGATGAGGGAAACAAGTATTTAAATTGTCTTTGATATTCGGGTAAGCGGAGCACTGGTGGAGTATTTCTTACCCAGGCAGCTGCATCACGTAACTCTTGAAATATGGCATGATCTTGACAAGCCCATGAGTAACTGGGTGGCTGCATTCTGCAAAAACTGCAGGCATCATAGCATATCCCCATTAACCCCGAGGTACACAGTGTTACAATAGTCTAGCCTCAAGGTCACAAACGCATGAATCAGTGTGGCTAGGTCTTGTGGGGGGGGGAGGATTTGGGGATATGATCTGGTGGATGTTACGAAGATGGAAAAAGCAATTCTGGACTACAGCTGACACCTGGGCCTCCATTGTCAGGCCTTCATCCAGTATGACTCCCAGATTCTTCATCCTAGGGCATGCTACCTATCCAGAGTCACCAATTCAAAGCCCAGTCACTCCTACACCAGCCACCAGTCCCTGCATTTGGCTTGACTCAACCACTAATACCTCAGTCTTCTCGGGGTTCAGCCTCAGCCAGCTGGAAGCCATTCAGTTCTGGATATCGGCCAAGCATCTATTAGACATGTTGATGGCAGCCTGAGTCCTGAAAGCAAAGGACATGTAGAGCTGGGTATCATCTGCATAGCTGTGAAACCACAGTCCAAACTGTCTAATGACCATGCCCAGGGGTGGCATGTACACCATGAACAGCATTGGTGATAGACCAAGCCCTGGTGAACACCACAGCACAGGACCACCGGGCTCAAGGAATAATTTTCTAGAACCACTCTCTGGGTTCTATCCCATAGAAAGGACTACAGCCAGCAGTTCTCAGTGCCAGTAAGTCCAGCGTACTCATTGAGCCATGCAAAAGTACACCATGGTCCATGGTATCAAATGCCACAGAGAGATCAAAGAGGATGCGAATTGAGCACTCTACTCTATCCCTTCACATTGAGCAGCTCATTAAGCACCCTGACCAGAGCTGTCTCTGTCCTGTGCCTAGCTCTGAAACTCGACTGGAATGGTTTGTAAATGATAGAGGCCGTCAAGTGTTCCTCGAATTGCAGCGCAACCACTTTCTCAATAACCTTCCCTAGAAAGGGAATGTTTGAGACTAGATAATAATATGAGGATACAGCAACAGTAAGAAGCAACATGGGTGGGGCTGTCAGTAGATGACTCCATTGTACTCAATGTCTCCACATATCCCTTCAGTGATATTGAGAAATATGCATTGGAAAAGGTATTCTCTTGTTCCCACAAATAATTCAAATGAATTCAATATCATGACTGATTTGGAAAGATTCACATGGAGGCTTAACCTACATATGTTTTACCGTCAAAGAACTACAAATGAGGAACAGAATCTGGGAAATAGTACAGCGATCTCAAGTGCCAGACCTGCTGAAATCTCTTCACATGAGATGGTGAGTACATAGCTTTCTCAGGCACTGGGTCTGAACATCACCAACCAGAACAGTGGGGTCAAGAACCACATGGGAAAAATGCTGTCTCTTTTGGTTTTGTGGGGGGGGGATCCCCAACCCCCCGATATGAGGCTTTCTGCTCCCAGCACCCTGTGAACTAAAAGATTCTCACTCTGAGGGGGAGTGGATCATGGGGCAAGATGAAATTTGTGGGGCCATGGAATACTGTTTCCATGGCCCCTTGTAAAAAAAAAAAAGTCCCAATTGCCAAATCTAACGAGACCAAGATTAGAATCCTGATCTCCACTGCCACCTGGCCCAGCTGCTCCATGGCCTAGCCCTCCACACCATGGGAGCAGCTCAGCCAGCCTCCTGGATTCGGGTGCCCTTGTCCACTGTTGCACCAAGGACAGTGACCTGGGGAGCTCTTACTGCAAGTGCTGTAATTCCACTCTCGCTGTCCCTGGTAGCACTATTCTAGTAGCGCTATTCTAGGGGTTACCGCTTTCCCATTCCTATAACATTAATGTTGATTACACTTCTGCTTTTAAACCACAGTCAGCATGTCTACCATACTAGAATCCAGCATATTGACATTTGAAAGGGCTTGTGAACAACAGTTGGCTGATTTATTTCCAAATCTACCAAACTCTGCTACTACTTTAATCTCAGCAGCACAGAGAAGCTGGCATTAGAATCCTGCAGTTATTTTCATCTATCAGAACCTTCTGGACATTTCATGAGACAGATAATTTACTGCAGGGCATGTGGTTGTGCTCTGATATACACATGCCTTGTGTGATTGAATGCACTTGGCCAGTGGCCTTGTGCCTCACAACACACCCAAGACGTGTGTATATTAGAGTAGGACAGCACACCCTGTACTGGATTATCTACTAGTTAGAGGAGCACAGGAAACAGTACACCCACCACAAGATAGCTGCATATACACTTTGTGCAATACCTATGCTTCTAAGCAAAATAGCACACTTAAGCCACAAACATATGCACTATTACAGTTTTATTTCTGGCTCATTCATAGCATACAAAAAACAGTGTAGTTAAAATGGCTGATAGAAGACATGTCAATGGAGAATGCAATGGAAGGAAAGCAGTCCCACTAGCAGCAGCAGTTACGCCTTACGTTTCTCCCCAACTGGCTGGGGCTTCTTCAGAGGTGTTTCAATAGGTGCACAACACTCATATTTATCAATTTAAAAACCCATAAGTGCATGTGCAAATTATTCAATTCAAAAACTAACTTAGTACAGCGACCCATAAAAACCTTAAACTTTAGCTGGTCCAGTGGTGCTGAGGGTTGAGGCACTGGACACCACACCTGACACCACACCAGCAACCTGGGGTTGGGAGCAACCTCGGGTTGTCAGGGTTCAGCAGGGGAGGGAGAGGACTGAGCATCTGCTGGATTGCTCTCCTCCTCCAGGGAGGGGAGGGTTGTTGTCCTGCTCCTTGGCTGAGCCCTAGTGGAGTGCAGCACCACAGTCAGGAAGACACCGGTGTGTGGTTGCATGGCATGCTCATGCCTCCACACATGCACACTCATGCCTCAAGGGGGAGGGATGGAAGGGCAGAAAACAAAAAATGGTGTTGCCCATCAGGATGACATCAGTCTTCCACAAGCTCTGCACTCAGCCAGCTGGGCACCTCCGTGACATCAAGGTAAGTCCTGGTGGATGCTGGGGTGATGGTTCTGGGGGGACCAGTGGAATGGGGACCAGTTGACACGAGAGGTGGAAAAACTACATATAAAAAAACCTTATACTTAATATAAATATACAGTTTTAACACAACCACAGTGCTAGCACTAACTGATATACATGGTTCTATGTGATAATAGTGAATGTGAAATGGTGATCGCTATTATGAGGGTATATCACCAAAAAGCAAATCGGTGATATAAACTTGCTGGTGGCCCGACATCTGCAACACAATAAGTGTTTTTTTGGGGGGGGGCTGTGTGGGGACTCTTCCCCATCACCCCCCTGATTTTAGCTTCCTAACTTCAGGGGGGTGCATGTCAGGGAGTGGGCACAGTCCACCAGTAAAAAGTCCCACAGCCGCAGCAGCAAAATTCCAACCCTCCCATCCTCAGCCCTGAATCCAGTGCCTGCTGTGCTGGAGCTAACCTCCCTTACCACTACACCACACAGCTGGCTTGGTGGCAACAGGTACACTTCATCCAGATAACCCTCTTCCCTATCTCTTCCCTATCTCTCCCCTTCCCCTCACCATTCCTCCTTTCTGGTCACCTTCTCCTATCCTCATGGTAGCAGTAGTCGCTACCCTTGTGGGAGTCACCGTATCGACGGTCACCCATATTCGGTCGCTATTATCACGGGATACCAATATATAACATTTCATTTATTCTCATACCAGGATAAAAATCCTAAATTCTTAAATTTACTTTACATATTTCTCTCAAAGAAATTGAACAATTTATTTTTCTATTTACTTCACAATTATTAAGTGTTCCTTTTTATGACATAGCTATATAATGCTAACGTTCATAGAGGACTATCTGTATATGCATAGGTACACAGATACTTGCGGATAAGGGCCTATGGCCGATCCAGTCTGCCCATTTGAGCTTGTAAGATCACTTTATGTTTTTCTAGAAGTCTGTTGCCCCTTAACTCTGACCTCCAGGATTCCCTTATGTCTATCCCATGTGGTTCTATGTGATAATGGTGATTGTGGAATAGCGATGACCGTTTGGGTGAGTGTACATCGCTGAAAATGAATTACGGTGATGTACACTCACGGCGAACAGCAAGGCAGTAATGGAATTTAGATTTATGCAGAGAGCTGCACACTCCGCACCCCCCTACTTAAGGATTCTCAACTCCAGGGGGGTGCATGTCAGGAGGTGAAATTCTCACAAAAAAAAAAGCCACCTGGCGCCACAAAAAAAGAAAAACATGCTGTGCTGGACCCAGACCCTGTACCCTGCACACCCCAACTGCCCACCCTCCCCAACACACTAGCCAACCAGCTTGGCAGCTGCCTGCCACACCCCCTCTCACATTCCTCCCCTTCTCTTCCTTTCCCTCTGCACATGTGCATGTGCGTACATGAACATACACTTCCCATCGCCCACCCTGGTTTACCCAGGTATCCGGTCACTACCCTGCCAGGTAGCCCTGAACACAGATGCTGTGATTGAGTCACCCTTTTTGAAAGTGCTCAGTCACGGTCACTGTGTTCACTGGATACCATCCCATGTATTCCTAAATCCTGTGATTGTTTCAGCCCCTGGGATGTTATCTATCCCAACTAAGAATGAAAATGTCCATGATTTTTAAATATTGTTTTTCTTATCTCTCTCAAAGTAAATGATAAAGATTTCCTTTAGTTTACTCCAAGGTTTCTGGGTGGTCTACTTCATAGTGCAGCACTGATGCATCAAATAATTTTCTGAGACAGAACTTACAAAATGCATGCAAACTACAAAAGAGCAAGTAAGGCGCAGTTAACAAAACACTATAATGTTAAAAGTCATTTAAGAAGAGTGAAACAAACATGCAGGATCATCAACTCATCCTACACATATCTGTTAACTGAATCTACTTTAGAATAAGTGATATTCTAATGGGCATAAAGCATAATGCAACCCTAGTCCAGTATTTGATATCCCAGTCACTAATATTTACAATTAATATGATATTCAATGTAAGGGGGAAAAGAATAAAATAATATTTCAATGGAATGTTCTGCTACTGAGGAGTTTTATTGCTATTTCAAATAATTGAAAAGGCAACTCAGGTAGGGGGGTAGGGGGAAGGGGGGAATTGGGAAAAAAGGACAATGGCAGGGAGACCTAAAACTCCAATACTTGTAATTATAACTATTTTTAACTAACATATAGTAACATCTCAGAGAATTACAGTAGATGTACCAATTCAATATAATCATTCAAACCAGGTGGAAAACATGACCCGGTCCGAATAATCCACCTAGTCTCACAAGCACTAACTTGTTTCTCCCACTCACCCCCTCAGATATTTTCGCTTAACTTTTGAATGGCAAAACATTCTATATTATGCTCATTTTTATTCTTGCCAAACACATGCTGTCCAATACCATATTTCATATTACCTTCCCTCCACAGCCTTACGTGTTCCATTGTACGAGTTTCATAATTTCTTATGGTGCATCTAATGCAAAAAGCCTGACATTGGCATCTCAGCATATATACTATGTCCTCAATAGTACAGTTGATAAAAGCATTACAGTAAATGTATCTCTTTCCTCTAGGATATGGTATTGAAGGACCTTGTACCACATACTCACAATATGTACATTGCCCACACTTTTTATTCATATTTGGTACCTTCCAAAAATATGAGTACAATTTTTGGCTTACTTGTAGCATTTACTACCATATTCAAATGTTTCTAGACCTCCTATATTCAAATCTAGGTTTTTCTGGTATAACATTCCTCAATTTTGCATCACTTGTTAAAATTGACCATCGTTTCTGAACAATCTCCCTCATCTTTCCTACCCCATGGGTATATGTAGTAATGAATCTTGTAAAATCCTGACTTTTATCCTGTACCCTAGTTTTTAAATAAGTGTCAGATGATAATGACATTCTGTTCATGGAAGCAACCTCTGCTAGTACAGTATTAATATATTGGGATTTATAACCCCTAGAAACAAATCTCTATATCTGTTGTTTCTTTCTCTCCCTATAAATCACAGAGTTAGCACAATTTTGTTTAACTGTCTTAAGCTGCCCTTTCAGGATATCCTTTTTCATACTGTAGTTTCTGTTATATTCGCTGTCATTTAAATCCTGCTTTCTTCGCTGGACCATTTGAACCACTAATATTAAATGCATGCTAATATTAAACACCTCATTGCTATTAAGTCAAGTCATTAGCACTTAGCGTAAATAAAAGAATGCAGATAGGTTCCTTTTGGTCAAAGCTCCAACATTTGGGGGGCGCTAACATTTTCTGTACTACAGTATATTGTGGTTGAAACTACTAGCCAGTAACAACACATTCCTGCCTGTGTCCTTTGTGTACAAATTAGACAAGATGTTACCACAGTTGTCTTTATATAAAGTGACATCCAGAAAATTATTACTGTCCCTCCACACTGTCAACCTGAATTATAAATCAGGATTTGTTGCTTTCAAAAAGGACACAAATTATTTCAATTGCAATCTTGTCTCCTTCCAAACTATTAACAAATGTCAATAAAGCATCTCCACAAAACCACATACTGTAAATAAAGATTTGTGGAGGGGCTATGTATGAAATCTTCTTCCCATTTTGCCAAGTATGAATTAACAAAATTGAGAGCAGAGGTTGCACTCATTGCCATGCCCCACATCTGTAAGTAATATTTGCCCCTCCAAATAAACATATTGAGTTTCAAGACCATTAAGCTCTGTAGGTGGTTTATCCACCTGTGGTCTCTGTTCCAGATAGTAACGTATAGCCTCCAGGTCCTCCCCATGGGGTGTTGAGGTGTATAATGATTTAACATCCAAGGCCCAGATTTCAAAAGCCCTGCATATACTACAAGCCCCTGCTGTGCTGAACATATGGCACAGGGGGGTTGCAGCATTCACTTGGCACCGATTGGTATTTTCATCCCTGTGTGCTAAATGCCACAAGTTAGGCCAGCTCCCCCCAGTCTAACTTGTGCCATTTGGAGGAAGCTTATTATGGTGCTTGCACCAAATGTTTGGTGCAATCTGCTGTAAAATGTGGAAGCTGTTGCAACTGCACCCAATGTACTAAAATTGGGCACAGTTGTGTCAAAGAGCTTTGTCACAATTGTGCCAAACATTGGGGTTGAGGCAGAGCTTGATGTAAGCCCTGGGTCAACCTTTGAAAACTGGGCCCTCAGAGTTGCAAAAATCCAATCAGGCTGCATATCAATATCATGAATAGTATTCCAAATATCAGTTGTATCTCTAATATGGGAGGGAACAGACTGCACAATAGGTCTCAAATAAGCATCAATAAACTTCAACAAAGGTTCCGTTATCCATCCAATCCCTGAAATACTAGGGCAGCATGGTGTTTTTTTCCAGACATCTGTGTATCTTGGGCAATACGTATATCATGGGTACCACTTGATGCTGGGTTATTAAAAAACTTTCTTTTGCTGTAATCCAACTCAAACCGTAAGCCCAAGACACATACTGTACTGTAATTGTCTATATGTTTTTTAAAAACCCTTGTTAGGTTACCTGTCAATCTCCTACAAAATGTAATGTCCCCCAACTGCCTTAAGATTTCATTTTCATAATCAATACTGTTCATCACCACTACAGCACCACCCTTATCAGTTGACTTAATTGTTATAGATTTGTCACTACCTAAATTTTTGAGGGCTTCTTCTACTTCAGACAAATTATATACTTCCCTTTCTGAATTGTGTTGCAAGTCCAAATTCATCAGGTCCAGTTCACACATCTGTAGAAAAGTTAAACCAGCTGACCCATGTTGTGGACAGTACATTGATTTTGATTTGAAGTAACTCTAGGCAGATGGTACTGGTTCCAGTGGCCCCACTTCATTCATCTGTACAGGGAGATTCTTCTGAAAAATAATCTTTAATGTCAATATGTGGGCAAACAAGTTCAAATTAATCATAGCTTGACTGACATCCAACGGTGTCATGGGAACAAAAGTTAAGCCTTTACTTAAAGCACTGATTTCATAAGGGTCCAATATTTTTAATAATATATATATATATATATATAGATATATATATATATATATATCTATATATATATATATATATATATATATTATGTAGCACTGTAGTGCTACCATAGTTAGGGTTGAGTACCCCATTTAAGGTTAAATGGTGAAATTTTGCACCTTAATAATTTTGCCACCATTTAATGAATTTGCCTGAAATTTGGCAAGCAGGGGGCGTAACTATAGATCTTAAGATCTGCCAACTTTTGTACCGGTTGGATATACAACTGCAGAGTTTTTAAGTGACATTATGGGGTGCAATTACGTTTTTTTGTGCATTCTTTGCCAGTGCCTACAGGTAGCACGGTTTGCTCAACTTGTCAAAAAATTCAGGGAAGATGCGGCCATGGTCACTGATGTGCCTTCTGAAGACTTCGTGCAAAAATACTGAATGGTTCAAAAGTTATTCAGAAAACAAGTTCCCATTTTAAATCAATGGGAAAAGTTAACACAAAGTTCAACAGTGTCGCAAATGCACTTTTTAGTGTCACAAATTACCCTAGTAGTGTCACAAATCCTCCATTTTGTTTTCAGTTACTGATCAGAAAAATGCTTGGCATTTAAAATTGGGACCATCTAGGGACATAATTCTTTTTGTGTTTACCTAGTCGAGCCCTGAGGATGTTAGCCAATTACTTTATTTTGAGGTTAAACACCCCAGAAATATGTTTTTAAAATTTTTTGAAAAAGTAGTATCGCAAAGTAGTGTCGCACCTAAGACACTGTTGCACTTTTTTACGAAAGGTGTCGCAAATCACGACACTACTTTTCAACACTATGGCCAAAATGTCAGGAATTGTTTGCCACCCTGCTGCAAAAGAATGGTTTGGTCATTTGGGCTGAAATTTGGACGGAAGTCAGCCAACATCTCACAGTTGTGCTTTTTGGTGGCTTAGTGACACAATATTGCAGGGATGCAAAGTTACAGTACTCCAAAGTTCACACTTTTTCCCATAGACTAACATTGAGGCATCCGCCGCGCCTTTCTGGGTCCGTATCTCAGAAATGGTGCAAGATACGGATTTTTTATGGGAAAAACCTAGCCAGGAAAGTCATGAGTCATATGAAATTTAATTTTTTTCTGTATATCATTTGGTTCCTGAGATATAAGCAATTTAGTATTGCAACACCTCATTTTATGCTCCGAGGGCTATTATTATGCATACATTCTTTGTTGTCACTGTGTTTCTCTATGCAGCTGTGGGGAAAACCAGAGTGTGCACTTCAGTTACTGTTACATTTAGCATTTCCACTTGCATTTCTGTACCCGTTTGCGCTAGCGTTCCCATGTATGCCACCGTGTGTCTTACCCTTTGTGTTTTCTTTTGCTCTTGCATTTGCGTAACTATTAGCATTTGTGTCTCCACTACTGTTTCTGCTTGCGTTTCTGTTTGCATCACCCTGCGCATTACCATTTGCATTTGCTGCCACCCTTCCATTTGCATTTGCATTTCTTTTTTCATTTTGCGTCATTGTTGCTCTTACCGTTACCATTTGCATTTCCTATTGCGTTACTGTGCCCTTGCGCGATACGGTTTGCATTTCCGTACACGCTTGCGTTTGCATTTTTATTTCCTTTGGTGTTATTGTTGCTGTTACCATAACCATTCGCATTTCCTATTGCGGTACCGTGACCATGCGCATTCCGGTTTCTGTTTCCATACTCGCATGCATTTGTGTTTCGGTTTCTGTTTCCTTTGGTGTAATTGTTGCTGTTACAGTTATCATTTGCTTTTATAATGCAGTAGCATGACCATTCGCATTACCAGTTGGGTTTCCATACACGTGTGTGTCTCCGTTTGCGTCACTGTTCGCTTTGGCGTCACTTTGCTCTTGCTTTTCTATTAATGTTTGCTTTATCATTTACGTTTGTGGCACCATGTACGTAACTGTTAGTGCTTGCGTATGCATTGCACTTACCATTACTATGTCACAAAAAATCATGTGGTGGGAGCACGGGGCCCAAAAGGCCTGCACTCCCACCACCATATTCCATTCACTATTTATAGTCCTCATTCTCAAAAAAAAGGGAAATTCATGGCAAAACTCCATTTAATGCATCAGTTATGGTTGTTCCACAGCAACAAAGTGAGGATAGTGTTAGGTTGAAAGCTCCTTGCACCCCTCCAGCCCACTCCCCCAACCGGCACTGGGGTGTGCATTGGGGTCAGCGGTCCTAACTCTCACCCCATTCTCCTATACCTCAGCTTGTTTACTGATGTGATGGGGTGAGAGTTAGGGCTGACAACCCCAATGAACTCCCTGATGCCAGTTGGGTGGGGCAGGCTGAGGGGGTGCAAGGGGGCTTTCAACCCTAACACCGAATTTCCTCGCTTTTGTCACTGTGGAACAACCCTAACTGATGCATTAAATGGAGTTTTTTTTGCCATGAACATATATATATATATATATATATATATATATATATATATATATATATATATATATATATATATATATATATTAGGTAGCACTGTAGTGCTACCATAGTTAGGGTTGAGGATCCATTTACATGCTAAACCTAAAATTTTGCACCTTAATAACCTTGCAACTGTTCAATGGATTTGCCTGAAATTTGGCATACCCAATCAAGAACCATACATCTTGGGATCTGCCAAGTTTTGCACTGTTCGGATACACAGCTGCAGAGTTATTAAGCGTGATCTACGCACACGTTTACACATTTTTGAATTTTTTGCTCGTCCCTACAGGTCGCACGGTTTACATGACCAGTCCAAAACTTCAGGGAAAATGTGTCTTTTGAAGAGTTCATGAAAAAATATTAAACAGTTCAAAAGTTATTCAAAAAACAATTTCCCAATATAAGTCAATGGGAAAAGTTAACAAAAAGTTTGACAATGTCGCAAATGCACTTTTTAGTGTCGCAAATGGCCCTAGTAGTGTCACAAATCTGCCATTTTATTTTCAGTTGGTGATCAGAAAAATGCTTGGCATTTAAATTTGGGACCCTCTAGCAACACAATTCTTTTTGTGTTTACCTAGTCAGACCCTGGGGATGCTAGGCATGTCTTTATTTTGAGGTTAATCACCCCAGAAATATGTTTTTCCAATTTCTGGAAAAAGTAGTGTCGCACTCACGAAAGTGTTGCAATTTTTTTTGAAAGCTTTCACAAATCACGACACTACTTTGAGACACTATGCCCAAAATAACAGGAATTGGTCTTTTGGGCTGAAATTTGGAGGGAAGGCAGCCAACATCTCACAGATGTGCCTTTTGGTGGTTTGGTGACAAAATATTGCATGGATGCAAAGTTACGGTACTCCGAAGTTGACACTTTTTCCATTAGACTAACATTGCGGTGTCCTCTGCATGACAGGAATTCTTTGCCACCCTGCTGCAAAATAACGGTTTGGTCTTTTACTCTGAAATTTGAAGGGAAGAAAGCCAACATCCCACAGATGTGCCTTTTGGTGATTTGGTGAAAAAATATTACAGGGCAACAAAAGCGAGGAAATTCAATGTTAGGGTAAATTTCTAAATATATTAGAGGCAAAAAACTCAGTTTAATGCATCAGTTAGGGTTGGTCCACAGCGATAAAAGTGAGGAAATTCAGTGTTAGGGTTGAAACCCCCCTTGCACCCCTCCAGCTGATCCCCCCAACCGGCATTGAGGTGCGCGTTGGGGTCATCGGTAATAACTCTCACCCCATTCTCCTATTCCTCAGCTTCTTTCCACATGTGATGGGGTGAGAGTTAGGGCCACGACCCCAATCGCGCACCCCAATGCTGGTTGGGAGGTGGGTTGGGGTCCAAAGGGTTTTCAACCCTAACACTGAATTTCTCACTTTTATCACTGTGGAACAACCCTAACTGATGCATTAAACTGAGTTTTTGCCATATATATATATATATATATATATATATGTACTAGAGGTAAAAGAAACTCAATTTATTCGATTTTAGTTAGCCTAATAGTGTGACAAAAAGTGAGGAATTTTATGTTAGTTGAAAACACCTCGTACCCCCTCTAGCCAGCCCCACCCGCATCGGGTATGCATTTGGGTCATCGGCCCTAACTCTCACCTCATCACATGCATGAACAAGCTGAGGCATAGGATAATTGGGTGAGAGTTAGGATCAATGACCCCAATGCACATCCCGATGCCAGTTGGGTGGGGCAGACTGAGGGGGTGCAAGGGGGGTTTTCAACCCTAGCACCAAATTTCCTCACTTTTGTCACTGTGGAACAACCCTAACTGATGCATTAAACTGATCTTTTTGCCTCTAATTTCCCTTCTTTTTGAGAATGAGGACTATAAATAGTGAATATAATGTCTGGAAATGCAAACACAACTACATACGGAAACACAAACCGTAATGTGCACGACCATGGTACTGCAATTCTAAATGGAAATGGTAACAGTAACAGCAACAATAATGACAAAGGAAACGCAAATGCAAGCGTGTATGGAAATGCAAACCATGACATGCACAGGCATGGGAACACAATTCGAAATGCAAATGGTAATGGTAAGAACAACAATGATGCAAAATGAAAGACAATGCAAACAGAAACAGAAGGGCGGGTGCCAACAGAAATGGTAATGCACATGGTGATGCTAAGCAAAACACAAACACAAAAAGTAGTGGAGACACAAATGGTAACAGTAACGCAAACGCAAGCTCAAATGGAAACTCAAAGGATAACGCACATGGAGGTGTACACGGTAACGCTAACGCAAATGGGCATGGAAACACAAGTGTAAAGCCTACGTGTAACAGTAACTGGAGTGCACCCCCTATTTTTTCCCAAAAGCTCCACTGAGAAACAAAGTGAAAACAAAGAATGTATGCATGATAATGGGCCTCGGAGCAGAAAATGAGCAGTTGTAATACTAAATTGCTAATATCTCAGCAACTGTACGAAGTAGAAAAAAAATTTAAATTTCACATCAATCATGAGTTTTCTGGCTATGTTTTCAACTTTTTACTTTTTTTACTTTTTTACATTTTTGTGATGAAAATTCCATATCTCGCACCGTTTCTGAGATACGAGCCACGAAAGGCACGGCGGACGCCATCATGTTAGTATATTGGAGAAAATATCAATTTCAGAGTACCATAACTTTGCATCTGTGCAATATTTTTTCACCAAGCCACCAACAGGCACATCTGTGAGATGTTGGCTGCCTTCCTTCCAAATTTCATCCCAAAAGACCAAACCGTTCTTTTGCAGCAGGGTGGCAAAGAATTCCTGTCATTTTGGCCATAGTCTAGAAAAGTAGTGTCATGATTTGCAAAACCTTTCGCAAAAATTTGCGAAAGTGTCACAAGTGCAACACTACTTTGCGACACTACTTTTCCCCAAAATTTGGGAAACATAATTCTGGGGTGTTTAACCCCAAAATAAAGACATGGCTAGCATCCTGAGGGTCCGACTAGGTGAACACAAAAAGAATTGTGTTCCTAGAGGGTCCCAATTTTAAACACCAAGCATTTTTCTGATCAGTAACTGAAAACAAAATGGCGGATTTGCAACACTACTAGGGTCATTTGTGACACTGAAAAGTGCATTTGCGAAAGTTGTGTAACAATTTTTGTTAACTTTTCCCATTGACTTATAATGGGAACTTGTTTTTTGAATAACTTTTGAACCGTTCAATATTTTTTCATGAAATCTTCAAAAGGCACATCGGGGACACCAGCCGCACGTTCCCTGAAGTTTTCGGACTAGTCACGCAAAGGGTGCAACCTGTAGGCATGAGCAAAGAATGCGCAAAAAAAGTAATTGAGCACGAATGTTGCTTAATAACTCTGCAACTTTATATCCGACCAGTATGAAAAGTTGGCAGATCCCAAGATCTATGGTTACACCCCGTGCCTGCCCAATTTCAGGCAAATCCCTTGAACGGTGGCAAAGTTATTAAGGTGCAAAGTTTCACCATTTAACCTTAAATGGGGTACTCAACCCTAACTATGGTAGCACTGAAAGACAGTGAGTACAAAGAATGTATACATAACAATGGGCCTCGGAGCAAAAAATGAGGAGTTGGAATACTAAATTGCTTATATCTCAGGAACCATACGACGTGGAAAAAAAATTATAAGTCATATGATTTATGACTTTCCTGGCTAGTTTTGAACTTAGCTCCCATGAGGGGGCAAAGCATTTTTTCAGATGAAAAGTCCGTATCTCGCACCGTTTCCGAGATATGGGCCCTGAAAGGCGTGGTGAATGCCATAATGTTATCCTATGGGGAAAAAAGAGAAGTTCGGAGTGCCATAACTTTGCCTCCCTGTAATATTTTTTCACCAAACCTCCAAAAGGCACAGCTAGAGCTCCAAGATTCCGTCATCTATAAGATCCTTATGACCCTGCTTGTTTCTGATTCTAGCCATGAAATCAATTCCTCTTCTGATGGAGGGTCAGACAGAGTTGCAGCGAGCTGCGCAATTTCAGCAATTGACACACTGCTTTCTTGAACATCTTAGGGCTGACTTTGGCATAATGGGTGAATACCTGAGGAATGCAATAGCAAATGGCCAAAAAGGAGGGGTGGAAGAACAATGGGGAAAAATCAAAACTGCCATCATGGAGGCAACAAGCCTTTGTGTGAAACAAATAAAGAAATCAAAGTTGAATAAAAAACCACTATGGTTCTCAAAAGAGGTGTCAGGGAAGGTTAAGGAGAAAAAGGCTACATTCAAAAAGTATAAGGAATCACAGATGGAGCATGGCAGGGAACTGTATCAATTAAAGCAGAATGAAGTGGGGAAGGCAGTCAGAAAAGCAAAGGCCAAAACCTAGGAAAAGATAGCCAACTCAGTTAAGAAGGGGGATAAAACCTTTTTATAGGTACATTAGGGAGCATAGAAAGGTTAAGGAAGGGATAGTGAAGATTAATAAAGGAGAGGGGAGGTGGGCAGAGGGAGACAGTGAAAAGGCAGAGATATTGAATGAATACTTTTTCTCAGTATTCACAAAAGAAGAAGAGGAGGAGTTACCTAAACCAAACAGTAGAAGCACTCTGGATAGTGGGGTTGACGCCAGTCCATTTACAGAAGAAAGAATACTGAAAGAACTCCTAAAACTCAAGGTGGACAAAGCAATGGGGCCTGACGGGATTCACCCTAGAATCCTAAAAGAGCTAAGGGAGGACCTATTGACACCACTAACCACACTTTTTAACACATCGTGGGAAGATGGGGTGGTACCTGAAGACTGGAGAAGGGCAGATGTGATTCCCCTTCACAAAAGTGGGAGCAAGGCAGAAGCAGAAAACTGCACACCTGTTAGTTTGACCTCAGTGGTGGGGAAAATGATGGAACCACTTCTTTTTTTTTATTTTATCTTTTTATGGCAGGACCCTGTCATTTATCAGCCCTGGTAATGGCCCCTGGAAGCCTCTACCACCATCTATGGCTGCCGAAGTCCCCCAGTCACCCCCGGCTTGCCCTCCTGAGGGCAGGGCCATGGCCACCTTCTTCTGTGACCATGGAGCCAATATCTAGTCGGGGGACCTGCAGCGATGGTGGTAAATCAAGGTCTTCCGGGAGGGTTTCATGAAGACAGTGGTCCTTGCCCGCCTTGATTTTCTGCCATTTTCCTTACGGAAGCGGGGACGTGCAATGACGCCAGAGTCCACCCCGCCTCCCAGAGATGTGAGCGTCGGCAGTGTGAAATCCCCCGGCCTCTGCCAGGAGTCCTCAGCACGCCGATTGCTTTCCCCACCCTCCCCCCGGAGAAGGAGAGCAGTCCATGGGATGCTCCATCCTTCTCCCCCTGGCCGGACCTCCAATGACCCGGGTCCATTCCTGAACCCAGGTCGCCGGCGTCGCGAGAAGAAATCCCACCACTGTGCCAACGGGCTGGCTCCATGATGGAATCACTTCTGAAAGAAAGAATTGTTGAGTACCTAGAGGCCAGCGGGGCACAGGACCCAAAGCAGCATGGATTCACAGCAGGAAGGTCATGTCAGATGAATCTAATCGATTTCTTTGATTGGGTGACCAAAGTAATAGACCTGGGAGGGGCTGTGGATATGGTCTACATAGACCTTAGCAAGGCATTTGACACAGTCCCGCACAAAAGATTAATAATCAAATTAGCCAGCCTGGGAGTGGGTCCCAGGGTGGTAGCCTGGGTAGCAAATTGGCTGCACAACAGGACACAGAAGGTAATAGTGAATGGAACACATTCTGAAGAAAGGGGGGTTACTAGTGGAGTACCTCAGGGCTCAGTACTGGGTCCAGTCCTCTTTAACGTCTTTATAGGTGACATTGCAGAGGGTCTGGAAGGAAAGGTATGCCTCTTTGCAGATGACACAAAGATCTGTAACGGAGTTGATACACAAGGGGTAGAAAGGATGAGAAGGGACTTGGCAAGGTTGGAGGAATGGTCAGACATATGGCAACTTAGATTCACTGCAAAGAAGTGCAAAGTAATGCACCTGGGAAATAAAAATCCAGGAGAAGAGTACACAATAGCAGGGGAGGTACTAACGACAACAATAATGGAAAGGGATCTGGGTGTAGTCATATCAGATGACCTAAAGGTGGGTAAGCAATGTGAGAAGTCAGTAAGGAGAGCCAGGGGGATACTGGGATGCATAGGGAGGGGCATCACAAGTAGAAAAATGGAAGTGGTTATCCCTCTATACAGACAGTTAGTGAGATCCCATCTGGAGTACTGCATGCAGTTTTGGAGACCTCATCTATGCAAGGACATAAACAGGATGGAAGCAGTCCAGAGGAGGGCAAATAAAATGGTACAGGGTCTACATCAGAAACCATATGAAGAAAGACTGAAAGAGCTTAATATGTATACCCTTGATGAAAGGAGGGACGGGGGGGACATGATAGAAACCTTTAAGTACCTCAAGGGAATCAACAAAGTCCAGGAGGGTAGAATCTTTCAGAAAAAGAGATGTGTAAGAACAAGGGCACAATTTAAAGTTAGAGGAGACGGCTCAGGGGTAATGGAGAAATTCTTTTCACAGAGAGTGGTGGTCACATGGAACCACCTTCCTGGAAGGTTGTGGGGTCTAAAACAGTGGGGGAATTCAAACATGCATGGGACAGACATAAGGCAATTATAGTGGGGGGTTGCAGTAAGTACGCTGTTGGTTAACTATAATCTGCAGCTTATCCAATAGGTAGGGAAATAAGCAGACTGGGTGGGCCAAGTGGTCCTAATCTGCCATCAAAGTTTATGTTTCTATGTTTCTGTGTTTCTATCTTGGAGATCAGGGGGGTCAGCAACAGTCTCACAACAAGATGTTTTGTTCCCTGATTTTGCCTAAGACATTTGAATTGACTCAGGATGCAATGTGTCCCATGCTTCTGCGGACATATAGACCACATCCTTCAAATTTATTCCCCTCATGATTTCACCCAGTGATGACTGAGCAATGTCTTCTGCCAAAACTGTTTGTAACAGTTTTTTTTCGATATGTCCTCTTAAAGATCTCTAGAATGCCCTGGTCACAGGGCTGTAATTTAGAGGTGGTATTGGCTGGCAAAAAAGAACACTTGATTACACAATGATGTGTTCTAACTTCAGGGATGTCTGGGTGTGCTGGGGAATTGTCCATCAGCAGAAGGGCTTTTACAGGCAGTCCCTGCGACCTCAGGTACTGCTTTACCTGTGGGACAAAGCTGTTATTGAACCAGCGATTGAAAATGTTCCCAGTCATCCAGGCACTATGCTGTGCCTCACACTGTACTGGCAATGTCTACATGTTAAGGTGCTTAAAGCATTAAGGAACTTGTGACTTGACAACAATGGCCAACTTTAATTTGTGGCCAGCTGCATTCACACACCCCAGGACAGTAACATGGTCTTTCTGCTTTTTGTACTCTGGGTCATCTTTTTCAGAACAATGTGCCAGTGTTTTCTGGCAATCCACACCAATACAGACCCGTTTCATCTGCGTTGAAGAGCTGCTCAGGTAGCAACCCCTCAGCCTCAATAGTGACACAGAGTTGTTGAATGAATGGCTCTACAGACTCATCAGCAGCACTGAGTCTTTCACCACACAATTTCAGCTTTTGAATTTTGTGTCTGCATTTAAAGTGAATTTATTTATTTATTATTTATTTGCTTTTGTTAACCAGGTAAGCACACTAGACAACCAAGTGCCTATTTTCAGGTGTGACCCGGGAGAGTTACAGAGCATACAGGTAATGAAATTCAAGTCAAGGAAACTGGAATACAAAGTGAATATTACAGTCAGGAGACCACAGTCTCTACATAGGTGAGAGGTACAGGTCAGGCACAGGCAAGGCTAGGCAAGCAAACAACGTAGAAGAATACAACACAACATTGGGAGTCAAGGTATTCTACTAAGTCTAAACGCTGAACACAGCTCAACAGCAGTGCAAGATAATACATAAACTAGAAAAAGACAGTATTTAATAAACTAACAACGGGGGTAGTAAGTACTAAACTGGAGGAGGGTACAGGTAAATAATGTAGTAGCTCCCCTCCTTCCTGGGGGCAGGAGGGATAGAGGGTATGCCAGGCCTAGGCAGAGCATAGGCAGGCCACAGTAGACTAGAGAAAGTGCCAGAGGGATGCTTTAAAGCAGTGGTGGGAGTTCAAGGCACGCACATGCGCGGGAAGGGAGTTCCACATTTTGAGTACGTGGACTGAGAAGACCCGGTCACCGGTGAGGGTAAGCATCCTAGGGACAAGTCAGACCTGAGAGGCACAGGATCTGAGATGGTAGGCTGGGGTGGGGGGATTAAGGTGAGAGCAAGTACCGAGGGGGTGGCAGTTTGGACTATATTGTCAACAAAGTTGCTAAGGATGAAGGTACGGTGTTTTTCAGGGGGGAGCCACTCCAGACGTGAGTAGAGCTCGCATCGATGCATTAGGCGGGGGGCAGAGAGAGCGAAGCGACATATGTTGTTGTAGCGAACCCTCACTAGCGCAAAATCATTCAAAGCTGCCAAGGCACTGATGATACTGGCGTGCCTTCTCTTTCAAAATACAGCATGAAATTGGTGTTCCCTTTTCTCTTTCCTGTCAGAACCACAGGTATAGAGCTGCATCTTGTTGCTCATCACTGCATGAATGCATGTTTTTTCCTTTTTTCAGACCCTACTGCTGTGTCCATGCTGCCAGCAAAATCACACAGTTTGTCTTTGGCAGACTTTATATCACTGATTGTTGACTTTCCAACTCCATATTCATCTGCCAAGACTACTGCTTGTTCATTTTTTCCAGTTTATCCAGTATTCTTATCTTTTGGGCTACAGTCAGCACCACTCACTTCAATTTGCCAGACGGGGACTCCATTTTTGATTAATGACTTGGATTACTGACTGTTAATCTTTTGTAACCTTTTAAGACATCAGCAGCATCTGCACCTAATTAAGTTTGTGAGTACCTGTGAGTCAGCCTAAACTGCGATTGCAGTAATCACTTGCTGATAGTTTGCAATTAAAGTCAATGGGGGACAAGATTGCTGTTCATTAGATAGAGCGGGTCGGATTATAGGAGGTCGGATAATCGGGAGGGGACTGCATATATATAGTTAGGGTTGAGTGGGCACTTTAATGTTAAACTTGAAATTTTTACTTTAATAACTTTGCAACCGCTCAAAATATTTGCAGGAAATAAGGTATGTGCTGTCCCGTGAGGAAGATCTCTTGTCGTGTCAAGTTTTGTGTCAGTTGGATTGGCAGATTTTGCACTGCAATTTGTGAAAAAACACTAACATTCTCCTTTTTTAGCTGTTTTTTCCTCATTGCGCTGTGGCCAAATAATTTGGAATTTCTGTCTGATATTATTAGGGTAGAAAAAGCTTGCCCCCAAAGAACAAGCCAGCATTGGTTTGGTGAAACAATATTAATCCTTTCCAACATTATTAAATTTTAAATTTCAGGTTCTAAGCATGATCAGTAAAGTCTTTTGGATAGCAGCATGGAACAAAAAAGGATTTTGGTCTGATGAAAAAGGATTTTGACACCTCATGAGAAAGGATCCTTAGATTCCTTTTTCATGAAATAGAATTCCTTTTTCGTCAGCTGCCATCTTGTTTTATTTTTTAGCCCAAACTGTCATAACTCTTCCCAGGGATGTCTTCTGCAGACATGCAAGTATGTATCTTGTTCATCAGGGCATCCTTTATTGGTGTGTGTCCTTACTTTAATTTTAGGTGGCCTCAGAATGCTTATTTTAATTTTTTTAAATCCTTTTTCATGACTCACTTCCAATCCTTTTTTGTCATGATGAAAAAGTATTTTGACAGCTCACGAAAAAAGAATTTATCTGACGAAAGAGGATTAGTGGCAGGGCCATCTGGTCGGAGAATCCTAATCCTCTTTCATGTAATTGTATAACAGGACCATCTTGAAAACAGGCCTTTGGGACCTAATGATGATGAATGTCAACTTCCTGTATAAAAATAAAGATTTTACTACTACTACTACTATGATGAGAAAAGATTTTTTCATCTCACGAAATAGGAATCTTCTGATGAAAAAGTATTAGGACAGCTCACGAAAGAGGATTTAAAAAAATATCTTTTTGTGAGCTGTTGAAATCCTTTTTCATGAGACAATTCCTATTTCATGAGATGAAAAAATCCTTTGTTATCATCACAAAAGAGGATTAGTTGCAGGGCCATCTGGTTGGAGAACCCTAATCCTTTTTTGTGATGATGACAAAGGATTTTATCATCTCATGAAATAGGAATCATCTCACAAAAAGGGATTTTGACAGCTCATGATAAAAAGTTATTTTTTTAAATCCTCTTTCATGACCTGTTCTAATCCTTTTTTGTGAGATGATTCCTATTTCATGAGATGACAAAATCCTTTGTCGTCATCACGAAAGAGGATTAGCGACAGGGCCATCTGGTCAAAGAACCCTAATCCTCTTTTGTGATGACGACAAAGGATTTTGTGTCTTACAAAATAGGAATCATCTCACAAAAAAGGATTTTGACAGCTCGCGAAAAAAGATTATTTTTTTAATCCTCTTTCATGAGACATCCTAATCCTTTTTCATGATATGATTCCTATTTCATGAGATGACAAACTCCTTTGTAGTCATGATGAAAAAGGATTAGGACTTCTCTGACCAGGGTCTGGGGGCTATTGCACTGGTGCTTGTGATATTGTGGGAGCACAGGGTCTTTTGGACCCTGCTCTACCACCCCTAAAGATGCTGTAGTGCAGGGTCTGTGGGCCACTGCACTGGTGCATGAGATACTGTGGGAGCACAGGGTATGAATGACCCTACACTCCCACCCCTAAACATGTTGTAGCGCAGGGTCTGTGGGGCACCGAGCTGCTGCCTGAGATACTGTGGCAGTGCAGGGTCTGACATTCATGTATGTTCTATGGAGGAATTGGAGCACAGGACCCAGAGGGCAGTGCACTATGACAAGCACATTAGAATATGATTACACTATCTCAAAAAGTATGGAAATAAGTTGCAAAAGACTTTGTTAATACATCAATTAGGGTTAAAGCAACAAAAGTAGTGAAATGCGATGTTAGGGTTTCAAACCCTAACACCCCCATACCCTGCACAGATGAAGAGGCATTTCAGAGGGCGGTATTGGGGTCATGAGCCCTAATGCTCACCCCTTTCTCCCATGCTGCACCAATGCAGCTTATTTTCAAATGGAATGGGGTGAGCATTATAGCTGACAACCCCAATGCTGCCCCTCATGTCTCTTCATCTGTGCAGGGTGGGGGTGGGGTTAGGATTGGAAACCCTAATGCCACATTTCTGTACTTTTGTTGCTTTAAACCTAACTGATGCATTAACAAAGTTTTTTGCAACTTATATACGTATACAAATACATACAGTATATGGGATATGATGTGGGCTAACTTATTTTTATCTTTATAAGAGGGTACTGGTTTATTGTTATCTAACAACTGGTGAAGCCACAAGTGAGACAGCAATAGACCAATTGAAGATAAAATTGAGATGTTAAGTCAGATTATCCATATATGATTCATACAACAAGTGTTTTGGTGGTTTTGTGACAGATATCGTAAAATGTTACAAAGGAAAAAAGTAAAGTACATACTAGCCAAAGTGGCATCCAATCCACCTTCTCTCAAGTTACTGTACTCCACGCTCCAGTAAATAACATCATGATAATTCCTGTTCCTCTAGCCCAGGTGTCACCCATTCTCATCCTCTACTGTCATCCCACACCACAGTAAATAATATAATAATGTATTATTATAACTTCCCTTCCCTTAGTCCAAGTAATTTCCCATCTCCTTCCTCCCCAGTCACCCCAAACCACAGAAAATGTATTATTATAACCTCGCTTCCCAAGGCCATGTAGAACCCTTTCAATGACCTGCCCAGTTACCCACACCAAAGTAAATAATATATTATTATGACTCCCCTACACCTAGCTTACTTAGCACCCTGTCTCACAATCCTCCCCTAGTCACCCCATACCAATGTAAATAAAGGATTATTACAGTTCCACTTCTCCTACTCACTTAAACCCCATAACCATCATCCCCAGTCAACACAACTCACCTTTACCAGCTTAGCACCCATTGCCCAGTCACCCCACACCACGGTAAATATTATATTATGAGTCCTCTTTCCCAGCCCACTTAGCACCCTCATCTCATTCATTCAGATGACAGATGCCAGTGGTGGTTTGAGGAGGGTTTAAGCCTGTCTCCATCATATTTTCTTAACTTATTGTTTATACTTTTTTGCTGAGTGTGTGACAATGTTAGGTGACTGGGGGAAGATGGTGTGATATAGAAAGGAGTATTATCAATCTATTATTTACTGTCATGTCTGGGGTAACTAGAGGGGGAGATAGAATGGGGTGCTAAATGGGCAGCCAGAAAGTGATCTGGTTATTTTATTTATACTCTGTGTGTTGCTTTATTGATGCAGGGAGGGTGGGATGGTTACTACATGGAATGTTGCTTTATAATTGAAATCTTTTTTTTTTCATTTTAAGCACTAGTGAAGTTATGCTATGCTAAATTTAGTAGTGTCTTTATTATTGTCTGTAGGGTAAGCTGACACCAGCCACAGTAGTTCACATTTAAGGGCCATAATAAAAAACTGTATCTTGCTTTGTAATTTGGGGGATGGGTGAGAATTGTTTGGCTTGGTGCCTCAGCAAGGTGAGTCACATTTCTGATTACAAGTTGTTTTTGACTTGCTGTAAAAGATTCACTCCTGTAGGTTGCTGCTTTAAAGCAGAGTCTGTGTGTTTTGGTCACAGACAGAAATTGAAGAGGCATTTTTTGTGACAACATAGGTGGGATAAGTTGTGGAGAAACTTGGTGAACTACTGTCTTTATTATTGTCTGGCATGTTAGATTCAAGAAATAGTGTGGGTATAGGTGAATCACCCTGTCTAGAGTAGAAGTAATTAAGAGTTTAGAGTGAACAAAACAAAAACTGGCAGGGCTGAGATGAGTTAGGGTTAAACAATACAGTAGTTGGGCAAGGGATAAAAAAGGTTTAAAGGATGCAAAATGGAAAAAACAAGCAAGGCAGGACATAGTTATGCTGGGAGTGGTGCAGTGCAGTGGCTGTGGGACAGCAATCTTCAGGGCAACTTTCTGGAGACAGCTTGCTGCCCCTCTCTGGGCTGAAGAAGGGGGTTGCCAGACTCAAGGCTCAATTGACTTGGGTTCAGAGGACCTACTCCTTCAGCCAGGGACCACCTAGTCCTCCACCGTTACCTCACAGGTTACCCAGAAGGAGGAGTAGTTGGACAACAGTGGACTCAGGGAGGGTTAGCATGGTGGAGCATAGGCACATCCCCATCTGGTACCACTACAAAACATCTACACCACACTGGCTGAGCTGGAATGTTCTACAGAGGCACACAAAGTAGTGACTGGGCTGGATGTGGGGGCCCTCCATAGTGGAGACCATAAGGGGTGGGTGGCAGAGGGCCTCAGATGAAGAAGAAGTGAATCCTTGTGGAGGACTTCATAGTGAAGGGTATATAGTTGGGGGCAGGTAAGGATGAGGAAAGGGAGGGAGGTTAGGTGCCTTCCCAGTGCCACGGCTCACAGGGATGAAAAGAGGATCCAAAGGTTTAGCAGTTGAAATTTAATGTAAAAAGGGCAAAATAATGTATATGGGGCACAAAAACCATGAAACAACATATCAGTTGAGGGATGAAGATGCAGCATGCAGCATGCACCAAGCAGGAAAGGGACCTTGGGGTTATCATCTTCGATTACCTCAAGGATGGGAAACAGGTAAACAAGGTAGCAGGTAAAGTAAATAGAATGCTGGGATGCATAGGCAGGGGCATCACCAGCAGGAAAAGGGAGGTCATAATTCCATTATACAAGACACTAGTGAGGCCCCACCTGGAGTACAGTGTCCAGTTCTGGAGACCTTACCAATGTAAGAACATAGACAGGGTGGAGAAGGTTCAGATGAGGGCAACAAAGATGGTACAGGGATTGCATCACAAGTCCTATGAGGACAGGCTGTAGGACTTGAATATGTACTCCCTGGAGGAAAGAAAGGAGAGAGGGGATATGATAGAGACATACAAGTACCTTTCGGGGAGGAACAGGGTGCAGGAAAACACTATTTTCCAGCAAAAATGATGTTCCAGGACTAGGGGGCATGGGATGAAGTTGGATGGAGGGCGATTCAGAGGAAATGTGAGGAATAATTTCTTCACTGAAAGGGTGGTGGACAAGTGGAACACTCCATCTGAGGAAGTGGTGGGGGCTGAAACAATCACTGGATTTAAGAATGCATGGGCTAGACAAAAGTGAATCCTGGAGGTCAGGGGTAAGGGGCAACAGACTGCTAGAAAAATGTAAAGTGATCTTACGAGCTCAAATGGGCAGACTAGGTGAGCCATAGGTCCTTATCTGCTGACAGTAACTATGTATCTATGTAAAGGGTCACTGGCACAGCAGGAAGGGATGGAGAGCTGGAAGTCATTGTCCATCTGGGGACAAATGACCTGGCTAGGGATGAGCCAGCAATAGATCAAGATGAGTTTAGGGAATTCTGGATGGGTCTTTGGCAAGTAGCATGATCTGTGACCTTCTCAGGAGGTGCTACCTCTCTATGACAGGGAGGAGGATAGGTTTCAGTGCACCAGGATGTTCAATGCATGGTTGAAGGAATGGTGCGGAGATGAGGGTTTCAGCTTCATTAAGGACTGGGGCCCTACCTGAAGGGATAATGGCCTGTACAGGGGCAATGGCCTGCATCCATCTAGGTGAAGAACCATGGTCCTCAGTGAATGGTTTTAAATGCTAAAATGGTGAACAGTTAAACTAGCCAAGGGGGGAGGTGGAATAACACAAGGAGACTTAAACTGTACTCACACAGGCTCATGGGGTCAGCAATGGGAATCCTGAGGAAGTGAAATCCCAAAAGAAACCAAATAACAAAGGGATCCAAGGGGAAAAGGAAAGAGAGCTAGTAACAAAAATAGTGGAGGAAATAAGGAAGAGCAAATGGAAACTAAGAGGGAGGGGTGGCAGGACAATTTGAAGAGCCATGTGTGCAAATGCTCAAAGTCTGGAAGTCACTAAGATTGCAGACCTAGAGGCAACCATGCGAGATGCAGACCTGGACATAGTAGCACTTATCAAGTCCTGATGCAATGAAAACTAGGACCGGGATATAGCCATACCAGGGTATATTCTTTTCAGAAAAGACAGGGTAGATAAAAAAAGGGGGAGGAGTGGATCTTTATGTCAGGGACAAAATAAAAGCTAAGAAAATACTAGGAGAACAGAGAGCAGCTGAGGTACTGTGGGTCACCCTGTAAACATGGAGGGGGCCACTATTCACACAAGAGTGATCTACAGACCTCCAGCATGGGGGGAAAGGTGGATAAAGATATGAATGAAGCAATCCAAATGATGGCATGCAAAGGGGGGGCTGCTGCTGGTAGGGAACTTCAATTTACCAGACATGAATTGGATCCTACCATTTCTGGCAACAGTCAGAAGTAGGGACATCCTGGACTCCCTGCAATGGGTGTTCCTCAAGCAACTAGTTATGGAACCCACTCATGGGGAAGGGCAATACTGGACCTGGTACTGACAAATGGGGACACTGTTGCTGAGGTCACAGTTAATGGCCACCTGGGGACCAGTGATCACTGTATGGTGTGGCTCAATATAAGAACTTGGACAGAATCGAGCTACACTGAGATGAGGGTCCTGGTTATCAGTAGGGCCAGTTTTAGAAAAATGAGAGAAGGCATCATGGACACCCTAGCAGTGATAGGGAAACTGGGGGGAGTGTAGGGACAATGGGCAAAAATAAAGGAGGGCATTTAAAAACAAATCTCTGTGTCAGGCAGGTTAATAAGGCCAAGAGAAAAAAGCAACTTCTGTGGTTCTCTAGAGAAGTAGCAGAGAAAGTAAGGGCAAAAAATATAGCATTTAGAAGGTACAAGAAGACACAGAAGGACGAGGGTAAGGATATTTACAAGGAGAAACAAAGAGTGGCAAGGAGAGCAGCTAGGAGAACAAAAGTGCTAACGGAGAAGAAGAATATTGCCCAATCAGTAACAGAAAAGTGGATACAACATTCTTTAGATATATAAGAGAGAAGAAAAAGACCAAAGGAGGGATTGTAAGGCTAAAAGGAAATGGGAAGGGGGGCTGGGAGGAAGAAGAACAAAAAAAAAAACAGACATCTTGACAATTACTTTTGTTCAGTATTTACAGAGGAAGGGGTAGGTGATGGGCCAAAGATAAGGGACAAGAGTATTAAAGGAAAGGAGGTGAACACTATTCCTTTTACAGAGGAGAGAATCCTCAAGAAACTAGCACAATTAAAAATAGACAAGGCAATGGGACTGGACAGGGTGCATCCTAGGATACTGAGAAAGCCAAAGGAAGTGCTGGCTGCACTTCTGACAGCTCTGTTCAACCTATCACTAGAACCAGGGGAGGTTTCGGGGAACTGGAGGAGGGTAGATGTGGTCTTACTATATAAAAGTGGAAATAGGGAGGAGGCAGGAAATTACAGACCTGTCAGCCTGACTTTGGTAGCAGGTAAATTAATGGAATCACCACTAAAGGAAAGGATTGGGGACTACCTTGCAACCAGTGGGTTACAGGATCCAAGGCAACATGGAGTCACAGTGAGAAGGTCTTGCCAGACAAACCTGATCAAGTTCTTTGACTGGTTGACCAGGGAAGTGGATCAGGGAGGAGCAGTAGATGTGGCCTACATGGATTTCAGTTAGGCCTTTAACACTGTTCTTCTTAGAAGACTGGTGAGCAAGCTGGGCAACCTAGGAATAGGTCCAAATGTAGTAAAATGGGTAAGAAGTTGGCAAAGCAACAGGAGTCAGAGAGTGGTGGTAAATGGGGTCCATTCAAGAGAAGGCAAGGTGACAGGCGAAGTGCCACATGGTTCAGTACTAGGCCCAGTCCTCTTATGAAAATACAAAAATGCCAGCAGATACAGGCCAAGTCGTTTATCACATCTGCTCAGTTGTGCAGCACACAGTTTAAACTCCTGCTGCCGCCCCCCCAACCCCTTGCCTGTCTATCATCCTCCATACCCAGTGCTGCTTTCTCTTTTCCTCTCAACTTCCCACCAACAAGTGCCTTGCCCTTGACCTTATCCCACCCCTTTTTAAAGCTCCCTGCTATTTTTAGAGCTATCACTTCTTCAGGCAGCATGTTCCATCCAGCTTCCACCTCTTAAATATCTTTTTTAGTGACACTGCAGAAGGGTTGGATGGGAAAGTATGCCTGTTCATGGATAACACAAAAGTCTGCAACAGAGTGGACACACTGGGGAGAGGGAGAATCTAGCCCGTGAAAATAAGTGCTGCTGCCCCATATAAACTCTATCCCACTAGGTATTACCCCAGGTAACACCACCCTTCCTTTTCATCTCCTCATTCCCACTCCTCTTACTCACCCTATGCATCCTACACAATCCCTCCTACTACCACCCCTTTATTCTATTCTCTGTAGTGAACCCATGATAAAGCCACCAATGGCTGCATATATCTCTACTGCCTGCTCCTCCTTCCCCCCACCATACCTCTATCTCCCCCTTTCTCCTTTCCAAAACTATTTCCCCTCTGCCACTCCGATGACAAAGCCCCTCTGGCTGCGTTCATTTCAGCCCCCTAACTGGACTCTGAATCTTCCTCAGCTGTAAACCATGCTTATGAATTTGATGTTGAAATCTTCTACCAAAGCACTTATGTAACTGGAACTGTGTAACCCTATTTGTACTGTGTTAACTTTATATGTATTCATTATCCTGTAAGACTGTTATTGCCTGTATCCATTGTTTTGCACTGTGTTTTTCTCTACAGCTTGGAATCTTTGTAAATGACCCATTTCGGCTCAAAGGTGTTAATCCAGAAATGTAATAAATAAATAAATAAATAAAGAACTATGTGAAAAAGTTGAAAGAATGGTCAAGGGAATGGCATCTGGGTTTCACTGTAAAAAATTGCAAAATCATGCACTTGGGGCACAGAAACCCATGGGCAATGTATCAATTGAGCAGGGAGGTATTAGCAACCACAAAACAGGAAAGGGACCTGGGGTAATCATCTCTGATGACCTGAAAGCAACTAAGCAATGTGATAAGGCAGTGGGGAAGGCTAGCAGGATGCTTGGGTGCAAAGGGAGGGGCAACACCAGCAGAAGCTGGGAGGTAGTATTACCCCTGTATAAATCCCTGGTAAGACCCTACCTTGAGTATTGTGTCCAGTTCTTGAGGCCCCACCGCCAAAAGGACATAGATAGGGTGGAGGCAGTACAGAGGAGGGCTACCAAAATGGTGCAAGGCCTGCATCAAAAGCTCTATGAGGAAAGACTCAAGGAACTAAATATGTACTCTCTAGAGGAAAGGAGCGAAAGAGGGGATATGATAGAAATGTTCAAATATCCCACAGGTATTAATGAGGTAGAGGGAGGTAGCATTTTCCATAGAAAAAAGATGCTCCAGGACAAGGAGTCACACTAGGAAGATGGAGGGGTAGGCTCACAGGAGATGTGAAGTAATACTTCTTTGCGGAAAGGGTGGTGGTCACCTGGAACAGCCTTCCAGCAGAGGTGGTAGGTGCTAAAATGGTAACAGGATAAAAGCATGCATGGGTTAGACACAAGGGGACCTTAGAAGTAAGGCAAGAGGGGGGAGAAGAACAGAGATTGAGTAGGGTCTGTGGTGTCACAGAAGTTAGGAAATATAGGGCAGATTAGATGGGCCAGAAGGTCCTTATCTGCTGAGAACTTCTATGTTTCTGTGTTTCTATGATAGAAAGCTAAAAGCTTTTTGCAGCTACGCATAGCATGACATTGGCCACTGTTGAAACTTCCATTGGCCTCTGGTGGAACTTCACCAGCTAAGTCTGAATTTACTGCATCTCTTTATTTTAATTTTTTTTAGCTTTATGCTTCCTTTCTGTCTCAGGTACCCAGCTCCTTACCGGGCTCCAAGGGTATACCTGATCCATTTCACCTCTTACATACCAACACCTGACCTCCACAGATCCTTGGTATATCCCACTAGTTAGGTTTGAAACCTTTGGCACTTCAGTAGCTATCACAGCAGAGGTGTGGAATCTGGATATACCAGGGTCCATAGTCATGGGTGCCTGGGCCATTTTACCTGTTTCTCCCACCATATTTGGGACAAGTTCACACTAGGGATACATTGCAGGTCATGCATGAGGGCTCAATGGCTGCATGCCTGTACAATATTCCCATCCCTTTCTGCCTAATTTTGTGCTATGATCCATTGTCACCAAGGTGGCAGCACTGAAGCACAGTCGGTGATCCTCGCAAACTGGAGGAAAGCAGTGTCCTCTGGGAAGCACAATCCTCCTCCTCCTCCAGGCCAGCCCTTCACTGACCCAAGCTCATCCCCAAACCTTGGCTTAGAATTGTGTTAGCCCTACAGCAGCCCCAGTAGTTCAACACAAATTCTTTTGCATCTCTATTGACAAGCTGTTTAATTTTTCTGCACTTATTTTCTGGAAACAAATATTTTTGCTGTCAGCTGTCTTCTTGTGTGCTTTGCATAGAATTAGCCCACTTGGTGCACCCACACCCGTACCTTTGCCCTAATTTTACACCCTAATTTCTAGCTGTAATAAAAATAAAATTCTTTGATTGAATTAAGATCTTATTGTACTGCTAAATGTTACCAAATAAGATGCAACATGCCCTTTTCCCCCTGGGCACTCCTGAAAACTAGGGTAATCCAGACCGGGGCTGAATTGAGCAGGGGCCCACAGGAGCTCAGTTACAAACTCTCTTATAAAACTGTATGAGAGCTCCTGCACCTCTGTCATCTTTCTCAGCTGAACACTATTGGAGAGTTCCATAACCTTGGATTGACTGTTCCACCACCTACAAATCTAGATATGTGAGTTCCCACAACTGAACATTCCTGATTTAATCAATGTATTAATCCTAGTGTCAGTGAGCCTTTTCATGATTATAAAAATATTTTTAAATTAGTAAAATGCAGGAACCTTTGGCATCCCAGAGGTTGAATGTACTCTATTCAGTGTGTCAAAAAGAAAATAAGAACACATTATTATTATACAGAGGCTAGAATGACTCATCTTCCATTGATTATGACAAATCTCAAATATCAGCTGCAAAGGCTTAAGTATACAGGTTCAGTTACCTAATGGCTTGGACAGGAGAAGTATGAGATGAACTGAAAAGAAATTATCCCTCTGAGCACACTTATGCTACTTGATCTCCTTTTTTTCAAAGATTGTTTAAATCTATTTTATTCTTCATTTTATATGGAGGCAGATTGCTTAAGAGATATCTACTATTTGCACTGGGGGTCTTGTAGAATTCAAATCTCTGTAAATGGGATACATTAGAATGTAAACCTTTTTATTTAACCTAAAGAATTATTACTTCTTGTAATCCCTTTCTTAAGTTCTAATACCCTAGGATTGCTATAAAATATCAGGAAATCCATTATCATCAAGCTTGTGTTTATACTCGAGCAGCAATGGAATGTTTTTATACCAATTTATGGGCTGATACGAAAAACTTGCAATTTGTCCAAGACTGTCTATGATTGTTACAATGTACCACTAAGACAGTACAATTTACATTAAACCATCATACCTAAAAGTTAGTTTTGCATTTTGTTTTAAATTTGGCAATGCATTGGCCACTTACATTGTGTTGTATATATATCACTTAAAGGTTATAGGAAATTATTGTTTTGTAGTTACTGTACAGTAACTGCCCTCACATTTTTCTTTTCATGACAGTTATGTATTCAGACGTGCTTGACCAGTTGTTGATAAATAAATAATCTAGCTACCCTTGGATCTACATAGAATTCCATTCTCCTTAGCAGTTACTGGTCTTTCTTTTATTATTTCTAAGACATTCAATGACATAAGTTATACCTTTCCATACTATACATCAGAATGGCCCAATATTGCAAAGACACTAAAAGGAAAACAGGAGGGCATCTAGAGGTGCAAAAAACATTTTCTTATCACATTTGAGCAGCTCAAGGGTAACTTTTGTAAACGATTCTTTCAGCTTAACTGCTGCATCTGCAGTTTTGTCACAGTGCAAAATCGAGTTGCAATTGTTAGGCAACATTTTTATAAGGCAGTGTGTTAGATCCTGCAACAGTTCTGTAACTCACACAGAAATTTCAAAAGCAACAAATTGATATTATACATTAATGGGAATTGTGCTAGATATTTAAAAGATACCTAAACAACATTTTGACAACAAACTATTCAAACATCTGACTCTGTAGGTGACTAAAGGAAAGATTGCTGTATTCATTAATGCTAAAACTACATTTATATAATTTACCTAAATGTGGTTCCAGAACATTTTAAAAATGTAAAATCAGCTTTCCAATTTCAAAACAACTGTCGTACCTGCTTCCTAAAATGGCCACCAAATGTATTAAGTGATGACATCATTGGAGCCAAAGTCAGAGAGATACATGGCTCTCTATAGTGGTAACTAGTTCTTTTTTTCCCTTTCTGTAGAATTGTTTCTCCAAAATGGTCAAAACCATGTGCATTATTTTGTATAATACACATGTTAGGCTGTGGTTCTGTTCATTTTGTTTACTTTAACACGCTGAAATTGTGTTTTAATCCAACCAACTTTCTCTGTGGCAAACCACAGTGCAGTACAAATCTTGAATAACCTGGTGGTCTAGTGGTTATGGCAGATCCAGGATGCTACAATGGGGGTGCGGGGGTGGTGTGCATACTTAATATGCACTTTTTAACATTTTTATTAAACCTTTATATTTTCTGCTATTATTCTTTTCTAGTACATTTTTGACAGAAACTACAAATGTAATCCATAGTTTGAATGTAAACATTTGTACAATCAATAATTCGGTCTTCTTCAACAAAGTGAAATGCAGTAGCAGCAAGAAAGTATGTTACAATGTGTGGGTGTGGGGGGGTTGTAGCCACACCCTTCACCACCCCCCAGATCCACTACTTTTTTGTAGCAAAGTTCTTGTGCAATCCAATGTTAGAGTTCCCATTTTCTCAAAAATCAAATATATGCTTGTCTTATCTTCTTTTTCCATGGGAAATAATAATAATAATAATCAGCATTTATATAGTGCTTTTCATACACATTGTTTCCCAAAGTGCTTTACAAGCAATACTAGACTGGTAGTAAAGAGACTGAATGTGTAGTGGCAGCCATTTCATACATTAATATCCAAACACAGCCTTGGACAATTGCATGGTTTTATGAGAAGGGGAATGTTGGCCAGGACAATGGAGTCAGGTAGTGATCATGGTGCTGGCAGCCTCACATCTTATTTCTCACAGTAATCTGCTCATATTTCTCTCTTTCTGTCTTCCCCCTTCCCTGAATATAGCAGCACCTTGCAAGAGTGGCCTTCTCAGTCCCCTCTGGTATTCATTCATAGAAACAAAGAAACATAGACTTTGATGGCAGATAAGGACCGCTTGGTCCATCTAGTCTGCCCATTTCCCTACCTACAGGATAGGCTGTAGATCCTAGTTAACCAACAGCCTATTTCTTCCTACCCCCCACAAGAATTGCCTTATGTCTGTCCCAAGCATTCTTGAATTCTCCCACAGTTTTAGACCCCACAACCTCCTCAGGAAGGCTGTTCCATGCATCCACTACCCTCTCTGTGAAATAATACTTCATCACATTGCCCCTGAACTGCCTTCCTTCCATCTTTAAATTGTGTCCCCTTGTTCTTGCAAGTCTCTTTTTCTGAAAGATGCTACCCTCTTGGACTTTGTTGATTCCACTGAGGTACTTAAAAGTTTCTATCATGTCCCCCCTCTCCCTTCTTTCCTCAAGGGTATACATATTAAGCTCCTTTAGTCTCTCCTCATATGGCTTCTCTTGCAGACCCTGCACCATTTTAGTTGCCCTCATCTGGACTACCTCTATCCTGTCTATGTCCTTGAAGAGATGGGGTCTCCAGAACTGGACACAGTACTCCAGATGGGGTCTCACCAACTGTCTGTACAGAGGGATAACAACTTCCTGTTTTCTGCTGCTGATGCCTCTCCCTATACATCCCAGTATACCCCTGAGCCCTCCCTACTGCCTTCTCACATTGCTTGCTAACCTTAAGGTCATCTGATATGATTATCCCCAGGTCCCTTTCCTGTTTTGTTGTTGTTACTACCTCCCCACCCATTGTGTATTCTTCCCCTGGGTTCTTGTTTCCCAGGTGCATTATTTTGCACTTCTTTGCATTGAATCCTAGCTGCCATACTTCTGACCATTCCTCCAACCTTGCCAAGTCCCTTTTCATCCTTTCCATGCCTCCTTGTGTATCAACCCTGTTGCAAATCTTTGTGTCATCTGCAAAAAGGCATACTTTTCCTTCCAGACCCTCTGCAATGTCACTGACAAAGACATTAAAAAGGACTGGACCCAATACTGAACCCTACGGTACCCCACTAGTAACCTCTCTTTCTTCAGAGTGGGCTCCATTTACAATTACCTTCTGTGTCCTGTTGTGCAGCCAATGTTTTACCCAGGTACCACCCTGGGACCCACTCCCAGGCTGGTTAATTTGACTATTAATCTTTTGTGTGGGACTGTGTCAAATGCCTTGCTAAAGTCTAGGTAGGCCATGTCACAGTCCCTCCTGGTCTACTACTTTGGTCACCCAGTCAAGAATTCTATTAGATTTGTCTGACATGACCATCCACTGTGAATCCATGCTGTCTTGGGTCCTGTGCTCCACTGGCCTCTAGGTACTCAACTATTCTTTCCTTCAAGTGACTCCATCACTTTCCCTACCACAGAGGTCAGACTGACAGGTCTGTAGTTTCCTGCCTCTGTCTTGGTCCCACTTTTGTGAGGGAATCACATCCGCCTTCCTCCAGTCCTCGGGTACCACACCATCCTCCCATGATTTATTAAAAGAGTAGCCAGTGGTTTCACTAGTTCCTCTTAATTCTTTTTAGAATTCTGGGTGAATTCCATCAGGACCCATTGTTTTGTCCACCTTCAGTTTTAGGAGTTCTTGCAGAACCCTTTCTTCTGTGAAAGGACTGGGATCGACCCCCCTATCAAGAGTGCTTCTGTTAATTGGATAAGGCACTCCCCCCTCCTCTTTTGTGAATACTGAGCAGAAATATTCGTTCAGTATCCCTGCTTTTTCACTGTCCCCCTCTGCCCACCCACCGTTCATTCTATTCAGCCTCACTATCCCTTCCTTTGCCTTTCTATGCTCGCTGATGTACCTATAAAATGTTTTATCCCCCTTCTTAACTGAGTTGGCTATCTTTTCCTCAGTTTGGGCCTTTGCTATTCTGACTTCCTTCCCTGCTTCCATCTGCCTTAACTGGTACAGCTCTCTGTCCTGCTCCTTCTGTGTTTCCTTATACTTCTGGAATGCTATCTTTTCTTCCTGACTTTCACAGCCACCTCTTTTGAGAACCATAGTGGCTTTTCTTTCATTTGATTTGTTTATTTGCTTCACACAAAGGCTTGTTGCCTCTGTGATGGCAGTTTTGATGATTCCCCATTGTTGCTCCACACCTCCTTCTAGCCTGTTTGCTAGTGCTTCTGAGGCACTCTCCCATCTTGCCAAAGTCAGCTCTCCTAAAGTCCAGTACCCTCACTTTTGTGGCTTGACTCTGTAGCAGAGTTTAACGTGAACCACACTGTTTGATGGTCACTTGTCCCCAGATGGCAACCCACTTCTAGATCTGAGATCCTCTCATTGCCCCGTTTAAGAGTACAAGGTTTAAGATTGCTCCCTCACGAGTGGGTTCTGAAACTAGCTGTCTAATGCCTGCCACCTGTAGGGCATCAAGAATGGCCCTGCTCTTGGATGTGGCTGTAGCAAATGTGCTTCAGTTAACATCTGGCATATTCAGGTCTCCCATCAATAGTATCTCCCCTTTCTCTGCCATTCTAAGAATGCCTTCTGTCATATCCTTGTCCATTCCCTCCCCCTGACATGGGGATCTGTACACAACCCCTGTGCGGATTGTGGTGCCCTTTTCAGTCTCCAAGGTGACCCACAGTGCCTCCTCTCCTCCCTGTTTACTCTTTTGTTCAGTTGCTTTTATCCCTTCCTTTACATAGAGAGCTGCTCCTCCCCCTCTTCTCCCCTGCTTGTCTCTCCTGTAGGTTATGTACCCTGGTATGTTAACATCCCAGTCATGGTTCTCTGTGTACCATGTTTCTGTGACTGCTATGATATCAGGCATCCCTCTTCCATCAAGGCCACCAGCTCAGGGAGCTTGTTGCCCAGACTACGGGCATTGGTACTCATTACCCTCCATTTCCTGATGGTCTTACTCCCTTTTACCCCATCCCTGTCCTTCTTGCCTTTGTCGCTTTCTCCATTTACCCCAGCCCTTCTCCCTATCGACACCTCTATGTTGGTGTTTGCCGCACTTACTACAGTGATTATTTGGGGGCTAGGATTTCCCTGCTCCTTTCCAGTGCCTCCCCCCTTGGCTAGTTTAAAAGCTTGCCAATGAAGCATTTAAACCTATCACCTAGGATCCTGGTTCCCCTCCCGGACAGATGCAGCCCATCATGCCAGTATAGGCTTGCATCACTCCAGGTGGACCCCCAGTCCCCAATGAAGCCAAATCCATGAGCTCCACACCAGTTTTTCAACCACTGATTGAATCCCATGGTGTGGAACACCTAACCTCTCCTATGCCATAGATGGGCAGCACCTCCGAGAAGGTTACCATGCGTGCTACTTGACTAAGGCCCTCCCAATTCCACAAACTCTTCCTGCACTTCTCTAATCCCTTTCTTAGCCAGGTCATTTGTCCCTAGATGGACAATGACATCCAGCTCCCTCCCCTGTGCAGCTGCTCCGGCAATCCTGAGGATTCGCTCCCTGTCCCTCCAAGCCATGGCGCCAGGCAGGCACCTTACCTCCCTCTCCCCTTCCTCCCCCAGTTCTACCTTCCTAACAATGGAGTCCCCCACCAGGAGTTGTTTCCTTCCCCTGCAGGGTCCCCAGCCACCCTCCTGTGGGTCTCCTTTGTGGAGGTTCCCAGCATCCTCCTTGGTCTCCACTTCGGGTGCCTCCATAGAGGAACCACACTTTGCCAAAATGGCATAGGAATTGCGGAGAGGTACAATTGGAGGGATGCACCTCTGTTCCACCACCCTCACCCTCCCTGAGCCCACTGTGGTCCAACCGCTCCTCTTTCTTGGTAACCTCTGAGGCAGCAGCAGTGGCACTGGTGGTCCCTGGATGGAAGAGGAGGTCCCACAAATCCTGGTCAACTCAGCCTGGAGATGAGCAACCTCCTCCCTAAGCCCAGAGAGGTGCCTACAGATGGGACAACACTGCATCCTCCAGAATGTCTCCCGGAAGACTGCTGCTCCACAGCCACTGCACTGCACCACTCCAATCATTTCTTATTTCTGGCCCCTTAACTTTTTCAATCCTTACTCTTTCCTCTGTTTTTTTTCTCTCTCTCTCCTTACTTTCTACCTGTGTGCCCTTTAAGCTCCTGATTGTCCTGTTCTGAGACAAGAATATCCTATATTTCTCAGTGGACCACTTACTTGCTCAGAGGCAGACCTCCAGCAGCTAGAGGGGGCTGGAGAGCTACTCCTGCCCTTCTAGGATGGTGCGTCTTTGGTGGTTCTGTGATTACTCACTTCCTGCTCCCAAATAGGAAGTTCCTGTTGTCAGTCAAATCCTGTGCCTATAAAAATAGAACTAGCTTTGGGTGGGGGGAAGGAGGGCAATATAGTCCCAGCAGAGAAGTCCAGTCACACAGCAGTCCTTTCTCCTGGTGTCTTCTGCCAAGATATTAGCAGAATCTTTCTAAGGCAGTCTTTAAATGTAGCTTCCTTCTAGCTAAGCCACTCCCCCTACTTACTAGATCTTTCTACCAGTATTTAAACCTCACAGCAGTTAAGTCCTTTCAATCACCTGATATTTACACCTATAACGTTCAGATACCCATTCATTTCAGTTAACCCAGACAGACACACACACACTCTTTTTTGTTTTGTTTTGTATGTTGGTTTTTTTTACCCTAAATTAAAGGCCCAAGTACAAAAGTTCTTCTACTTTAGTCCCAGCAGAGAAGTCCAGTCACACAACAGTCCTTTCTCCTGGTGTCTTCTGCCAAGATATTAGCAGAATCTTTCTAAGGCAGTCTTTAAATGTAGCTTCCTTCTAGCTAAGCCACTCCCCCTACTTACTAGATCTTTCTACCAGTAATTTAAACCTCACAGCAGTTAAGTACTTTCAATCACCTGATATTTACACCTATAACTGTTCAGATACCCATTCAGTTCAGTTAACCCAGACAGACACACACACATTTTTTTGTTTTGTTTTGTATGTTAGTTTTTTTTTCCCTAAATTAAAGGTCCAAGTACAAAAGTTCTTCTACTTTAGTCCCAGCAGAGAAGTCCAGTCACACAGCAGTCCTTTCTCCTTGTGTCTTCTGCCAAGATATTAGAGATTCTTCACTACTCCTTCTCATACCAAAAACTGGTGAGCTCATCACCCTTCTGCATCATGAACGCAAGTAGTACAGTCCCGGTTTTTTTTTTGACATACCAAATATAAACATATCTTTCAAGTAAGTCAGGCTGATAGCAGCAGGGAACGATGGGAGTGATGGGCGTTCCTATCTTTAAAAGATATAGGTTACCTTTGATTAGGCACTATTTATTTTTTTATAATATTTGATTTAGTTTTTGTTGAGCTGGTAAGTGCACTTGACAAATTCTGTCTATTTTCAGGTATGACCTGGGGGAATGGGATACAGATGAATGCCAACTGACCTTGAATCAGATTAAGTTGTTGGTGGTATTTTTAGTGATGATGGGTGTGATCATCATTATGCACGTCATTTAAGAGTGCTTAATCATAGGTGTCTTAGATCTTATATGGGTAGAAAAGCCTATTTTTTCCACTTGTGCCATGCTGCTATCAGCCTGGCTTACCAGAAGATCATGTTTATTATTAATATGTAAAAATAACACAGGAGACTGTACTAACCACATTCATGATGTGGAAGGGTAGTGAGCTCACCAGCTTTTGGTGTGGGGAGCAGGTGAGAAGAATGAATGCCAGAGAGGGACTGAAGAGGCCATTCTAGCAGGGTACAGCTATATTCAGGTTAGTTGAAGACAGGAAGGAAGAGGTTGAGCAGATCACTGCGTGGCCTGAAATGTGGGGCTGCCAGCATTGTGATCACTCCTTGACTGTGTATGAGAGCAGCCGGTGATGACAAATACTCAGAGTGGCAGGGCTGCACCTAAACTGTTACTTGAATTCAGTGTAGGGAGATTATCCTCTGGTGGGGGGTATGTTGATGTTTGTTAGGACATTATTGAGGGAGTTGTGTATAGCTCATTCAAGATTTAGAAGGGTGGTAGCCAGCCAACTTGCATTGTGGAGTAGAGCACAGAAAAGTACTGGAGAAAAATTGCTGGGAACTGTCCTGTGGGGTTCTGCAAATGACAGGTAAATGAGCAGACTGACACTGGAAGTCGAGTGGATTCGCTCAAGGTATTAGTATGCCTCTCCTGCTAGTAATATTGTTATCCATTGTAAGTATAGCCTTTATGAGGGCATGAACAGCAGTTTTTCTCATGGGTCATGATGCTTATTGCTTGGCCCTCCAGGAAGACCTAGCTGTTGGTTAATGAGGCGGGGGAAAAAACACAACAGGGGAACTGTACATACTACCTTCACTGTGCAGAAGGGTAGTGATGCACTCAATGTTTACTGTGGGAGCAGCAGTCAAACATTGAGAAAGTGGACTGGATAGTGATTTTTGAGGCATTTTTTAACAGTGTCAGCCAATGTTACATATTTGTATAGGTGTGCAGAACTCTCTGAGGTACAAGATTACAATCTGAGGTATGATAATTCTTTTCATGAGACTGTAAGCACATATGTGGCCACAGGCAGGACTAAGGACAGGGTATAGATGGTGGGGTGTTCAACAGAAGGCAGACTAGCTGCAGGGGGTTAACGTGGAAAAATAAAGCCTTACTAGTGGATTAACAAGACAGCATGAGCTTTGGAATTGAACCAGACTGGTACTTTGCTGTGTGACCTTGAGCAAGTCATTAAACTTCATCGTGCTCCCAGGCCACACTTGTGAACAAGCTTTCAGCTTAGTGTGTCTCTCCTGGTTATCAAAAAAAACAAAATTCAGGGCATCACATAACCACTAGATCATCAGGTATTTGAAGTGTTGTACTGTACTGTGGTTTGCCTAAGAGTAAGTCAGCTGGATTGCAAAACATTTTCAGCAAGTTAAAGTAAAAAAAAATGAACAAAATCATAGCCTAACATGTGCACTGATCAAAATAATCCACAATTTAACACATGGTGTTGATCATTCTGGTACAACATTTCAAAACAAAGAGGGAAGGAAGAACTAGTTAGCACTATAGGAATCTATATGGGTCCCTGTCTCTGGCTCTGATGATGTCATCATGACTCATCACTTAACACACTTGGCAGACATCTTAGGGAGAAACCAAGGCTGTTTTTTGAAAGGGAAAGGCTGATGTTTACATTTTTCAAAAGCTATGAAACTGCATTTATGTTATTTACATAAATGCAGTTTTAGCATAAATGTAAATAGCAGCCTTTACTCTACCTCATAATGAAGCCAGATTTTGGAGTTTGTAGTTTTAAAAAACTGCTTGTTTAGGTAACCTTTAAAGAGAGCCCTTTCAAGTAGTAGATCATATTACAGTGAACATTCTATATCTTATTTATTTGTTTATTTAGCTTTTGTTTACTAGGTAAGTGCACTAGACAAAAGATGCCTATGATCAGGCATGACCCAAGAAAGTACAATAGCGGGTAGCAACAAGTAAACAAGAATGTACAGTCAAAAATATACAGCCAACAGAAAGTGCAAAGGATAAAAAAGTATCTAAGCAACAGCAACCAATTTAGGCAGTACTAAGATACAAACTAACTAAAACACAGACAATAAGGTATAATCAATGAAACAGGCGGTAACAAAAGTAATCAAAACAATTAGTGGACATTACAATAAATAAGGGGCTTAGGACACAGTTAACAATAAACAGTTATCAGTAAATGTAGTGCACCAAGAATGTGAGAGCAAAACCAGCATCTAGAGGTACCAAGCCAGAAGATGGTGAATAGTTAGGAGTATAGCAGAAATGAACAAGAAGAATATATATGGCACTAGAAGATTAGCAAGGGAAGGGGGAGTGTGCAGAGATTAGGAGATGTCGGGAACAGGAGCATTTGTAAGAAGAGCTCAGGTAGTTGAATAGTTTAATCGTGTTCTTGTCATTGATACTGATGCTTTATCTCTAATATTATATGATTCCCTTCCCCTATTTTGAGTCTGCTTTAGATTTTATTTTGAGATTTGAAATACATAAAGGATAACTTTAAGAAATATGGCTGCTCCAGAATTTCCTCAATATTCTTAACAGTTTTTGAACCCCTGTGGTAGTATGTTGGAACATTTTGCTGGAGCAAAGTGCCTCTGTAACACACACAGAAACATGGATCTTTGAGTGCTGGACATGTAATTAGCACTTCCTGTGCTGTATTTGAAGCCTCCACTTCGTGCATTAACAGGTTTGTGCCTCGCAAAGAGCTCAGCTTGCTCAGTGTAATGCGGTAATTAGCATGTGTGGTCACTCTGTGGTTTGTACTCACACAAGGGTTAGGGCTTTGTTTAGCAGAGCACATTGGTGCTGCCCAGGGCTTTAGTACGCAGTTTCCAATATACCTCCTTTTGTGGCACAGGCAAAGTGGCTCATGGACAAATCCCTTTTGTGCACCACTTTACGTCTAATTCCACAGTGCTGCCCCTTTGTTTTGCATCCCTTTTCTTGTGCTTAAGATGAACTATCATGCAACAGAAACTGCTTCTTTACTTTATTGGACACTAGGGAGATCCGGATTAAATTAAAATAACAAAATGAAATATGGCACTATGAACTGACTGTGGTGTACTTTCTCTCATTGCCCCAATGACTTCCTTGCAAATGACCCTGGTCACAATTGGCAGTTTCCTGGTAAACACACAGTGCATTTAAAAACGTTATATTACCAACTGAAAATGACTGTATGATTATATAGTAACTATAAAAATATGCATGAATTGTTGTTTTAGAGGAATACTGTCAACCATCTTTGGCTTCAGAGTGTCTCTGTTTTAAAAAACATATTTAATGATCAGTCTCTTTCACAGAGGCAGCTGATGTAGTTGGTAGCGTAATTGTGATTCTTTTTTTTTCTTTTTAAAACTGAAAAACACACTTCTCATCATAATGGTGTTACCACACTAAAATGTGTTTGTTTATATTCCTTAATTAATTCCCATTACATCTTTCCTAGACATGGGAACACATCCAACACATTCTAGCCATTCATGATATAGTGGGAGAGGGGACTATTGCATTGTGAGTGGCTGCACTTTATGGGGGTGTTACTAATATTCAGGAAGTATACAAGAAGAGTTGATTCAAGATTTAAAACAAAACAAAGCTGGGTGTAATTATACCATTAGCATGCATTTCAGTTCTAGTTAGAAGGAACGCAAATAAAACAACCAGCAACATCAGTGAATTTTAGAGAAGGTAAGCAACCAGAACATGTGGGTTTTCACCTAGAAATAATATGATGCAAAATGGTTTGACAGTGTCCCTTTGAGAACATGGGCACCCATATTCAAAGCAGATGCGTGTCGCATTTGGCAGATGCACCATACTCAGGGGGAAATGTGCTACAGAGTGATATTGGAAAGCCCAGAATGCACCTCACAAATAGGGATGCACCGTCGCACACCAATAATGGATGCAGCACAGATAATGGGGGCGTCTACATGAATACAGCACTCAACCTCATATTGAACTGGACTGTACCAATGGTGCATTCTGCAACATGTGTGTGTGATCGTGCAGAGTTAGGGTCACTAAAGGCAGCCCTAAACCGGCAAGCCACCCAGTGTGAGGCACAAGAACTGCACTGGGAGAGGGGGAAACAGTGTGTGAGAGAGAGAGAGAGAGTGAGAGAGAGAGAGAGAGAGAGATTGAGAGAGAAAGGGAGATGGGGGAGAGGGACACACACACACACACGCACACACACACCCATGGCACTCCTGGTGTGTGGAATGGCTGCAGTCATGGCTGATCTTGAGAGACTGGGGAACACCAGGTAGGCCGACATAGGTCCCATTGGCTGTATGCCCTGCTGAGATGGTACTGTCATGCATCACATGCGAACAGCTGATGGACACGGAGAATGTGGGGTAGTACCAACCCAACAGGGCACCTCTGAGACAGCTGTGGGGGCAGCATCATGTCGAGCTACAGGTGCCCACACACAGATCCCATGCCATGGCAATGGAATCAAAGGTCACTGTGGCCAGGTGCCTGCTTGCCAAAGGGTACCTGGTGGTGATAATGAGGTGTATTGAAACAGAAGGGCTGCCACTCATTAAACAGCCATGTGGTGTGCAATGCCACAGGGTGAATCACCTGTGTGTATGCCAGCTACCCTGGGAATGCACATGCTGCCTACAGTTGGCTCCAGGCCAACCTATGCCACCAGTTCGAGTCCAGAGACCTTGTCAGAGGCCAACTCATGGGTGAGTGCAGCAAAACAGCAGCACAGGTGTATGCAGGGTTCAAAGGGTGTAGACCTGGGGATTGTACATGGGGCACATCATACTGACAGGCAGCAGGGCATGAAGACATGCAAGTGTGGGAGGGTGAGCAACATGGACATTGTGACAGGAGACTGAGTGCTGGGGCACAATGACAGCATGGAATGGGGCAGCTGGCTGAGGGACACCAGTGGACAGTACATGCACAGGTATAGCATGTAGCACACACAGGTGGGGTTCATCCCTAGTAAGGTTAGGTCACCTCCGCCTACCAGGTGACATCAATGGTGCTGTGGGGAGCCAGTAACAGGCTACTGCCCTGTCAGCATGGCTTGGAGTAGTGTATGGCAGCCACAGAGCATACACAGTGATACACAAACAATGGGCGAAGGGCCTGCCTTTTAGGCTGCAATACCTGGTGTACACCACATTGTCCCGGTGGTGCATCCCTGAATCATCTGCTCCTCCACATGGAAATAAGGTCAATACCTTCAGGTAATGAGATGTAAATGTCCAGGATGGGTGCCAAATGTGTAGTGAGTCCATTTGCATATGTTGGCTGAATATTGCAGTAATCCGTGCCTGCAACCCATGGCCTATCATGCATTACATCTTGTCCTGTGGCTCTGCACATGTTGCTTTGCACAATTGTGCATCCATGATATTTTCATCTGTGTTTGCACCATTGCATGTCCATGCAACACTGCTGAATATTGCATTGTTTTCCTGCCACACATTGACTTGTGCCATGCATCTCATTGCGTGGCACACGTGTATGGTTCTGAATAAGTCCCCCCTAAAATAGTATTAAAGGAAGCATAAGCACTGTTTCCATTTTTTAATATCATTGGAAATGGGGGCTCTTTTTAATGCTGTAACAGTGGTGCACTGTTTCGTGTGTTTGTTTTGGAATGGTCCAATTTATCCTTATTTAAGGTCCATTGTCAGTGCTGCCTTTTCTTCCCTACAAATTAATCATTTTGAATTACTTATGAACTCTGCAACCTAGAGACATTAGTTGATCAGAAGACTAGAGTGAAGCTTTCCACATCACTCCCTGTGTAACACGCTACTCTGAGAGCAAGTGGTGCTGCAGCATAAGGGAGGGCTCACTCCCAAGGCACAACCAGAACAAAGCAAAGATTGCTGCACACTCTGAGTGTTTAAGGATGAGCCAGTCTTATGCCATGGAGTTCAGGTTTGTTCCATGTCTGTGTTTAATGTTCAGCATCTATTACACAATTCAAGCATCATTTTTACAGGCTCAGTAACAGCAATAGCATAGTTCCAACTAAAACAAAATATAAATGTTTAATTGCCAAGAGGCATGTATCCTTGATTACTTCTTACTACTGTCTGCCCCAGTGCTGCAACTCAACTGAGTCTTCATCAAGAGGTGGGCTAACTGGGGAACAGCCATGTTTAAGCACCCTGTATTCTTCAAGACACATTACAAAATTTCAGTTCAAAGTCACATGGTACTTTAAGAGCCCAAAATAGACTAAACAGTACAAGATATGAAAAATATAAGTTTAAGGTGAACATAAGTACTACTATACCACCAATTATTATTTCTATATCACAAGACAACATTATTTTCAGATTAAAATAGATGTTACTTTCAGTTAGCCTGCTCCCTGACAAAGACTTGGGTGAGTCGAAGCGCCAGGGCAGACAGTTGTAAGAAGTAACCAGGAGTACATGCCTCTTGGCAATTATCCATTTACAGTTTGTTTAAGCTGGGAATATGTTATTCCTGTTGCTGAGCCTGTGAAAACAATGTCTGAATTGTGTAATAGATGCTGAGCATTAAACACAGATGTGGAGCAAACCTGCACTTCGTGGCATAAGATTGGCCTATTCTTAAACACTCAGAGTGTGCAGCAATCTGTGCTTTGTTCTAGAGTGAAACTTCTATTCAGGCTTTGGCTCAGCTGATGTCTCATGAGTTCTGGAACTATGGAATTATGTAAAAAAATAAATTGTGTGCAGGAAAAAGGATACATTAACAATGAACCATAAAGAGGGAAAAACTGGACTACTTCAAAATGAACTCATAAAATGGTTCTCTGGTGTTGTTAAGTAGACTTCACAAATGGCCAAATTCCCAATTATTAAAAAGAATATCAACCACAGGCTTTATGTTCCCTTTAACACTTAATGCCCCAGCAGGATGAAAGACATACTCCAGTGGGAAATGGGGGCTAAATGGAAACAGCATGACCTTCAATGTACAAGTTCAAGATATTAAACTGAAATAACACGTTCAGTGGTGAGATTAAACAGAAACTCAAGGATGCCAAATAAGCCATTTTTTTGTATTTCATTTCCAAGGCAAGCTATGTTTTTGTAGCTTATTTACCCAGGAAGGGCAAGCTGAAATGCAACATCTCATTTTCGGTAGCATCGTGCTTCTAACCACATTCACCGGTTGAAAGGAATTAGGCACTGAGAGATTGCAAATTTCCTTATGGGATTTCCGTATGGCCTGGTCCCAAGCCTATACTCTAGCCACTGCAGTGCACCACATTGCCTCACTTGTATTTTTTTTGAATTTTAAAAGACTATGGTCCCTTCCAGACCAAGTAGCTTGCAGCAGTGCACTACACCTAGTCATCATAATCATGTGCTTACAAAATGGACCATGAAAATACTGTATCCTCACTGGATGAAACCTCACCTGTACTAAATATTGTTTTTAACAAATAAAACCCCAATTTATAAGTAACAGATGACAAATGACGGATTGTACCATCTTAAGAAAATAATAAGCTTCTTGGGTGATTGTATTATTTGGCTATGCCTTGTGCTGAACATCTACAGTACCTGAGGTATGCATTATTTTTTTACTAAAAATATGTGCTAGCAATTTCCTACTGTACATCTTGATTGGCCATGAAGTTTCCAAAGTCATTTGGTTAAAGAAAAGAAACTTATGGCTTTGCCTGTCTTATTACAACATGGATACAGCACCACCCATCAATATGTCTCAGAAGGTGTTTCTTTTTTTAAACTTTGATAAAGCCAGTTGGAACTGGATCAATGTGTATTCTTTCCACTGTATTTTCCGCAAGTTAAAAATAATGTGCATTTTCATTACAAATCGTAGTCCTTCCACTCAGAACACCTTAATGTATTTGAAAATGAAAATTCAAAACTGTGTCACCACAAATAATTGTTTTCCTTCCTTTTATTAACAGTCTCTCAGTACTTCACTCTTGAGTTCCCTGTGAATACCTGACCACACAAATAATTTTTTGAGCATTGTCGTACCACTCCTGTTTTGGCCATGACTACCGACCACTCCACCTGCTCACAATCACAATCACATAGCACAAATGGTAATACCTTCAGACCATAGTTACACACTCCAATCATGGCTGCCTGAAAGGATATTGCTCCCTCTTCCCAGCTGTTTTGCTCCCATTCTTCCTTGTGTGGTTCCCATAGTCCTTCTCCATTAAAAAAGATTTCCCAGCAACAAACTGCCATTCCACCAGTAATCCACCCAGAATATTTAACATCCATACTCCTAACATCATGGGTGATCCACAAAGCAGAAGAGAGAGAAAGATGGAGGGCTGGGCACAAATAGCTGCTTCCAAACACATAAAGGATAGCACCCTCTGGTGTTACAAATGAAATCAGAACACACACTCAAACAGTTTCTTCAGGGACCTGTATTTTTTTTTACTTTTTTATTCTTTACTTGTTTTTTAAAATCCTAATTTGATTAAACGATATCTGTTTCAATATTAGTTACTCATTTTATAAGCACAAGAGACAGTCTAGGGTGTTGTTTGTTTCCTGAACAACACTGCTAGGTGATTGAAGGCTCTCAGCGCAAGTGCCTCATGCCTTACAACACACCCAAGCATGTGGTTCAGGAAAAGAACCCCACACCCTTTTATGTCATATTGCTTGCTAACCACACACCCTGTCATCTGTTATATCTAACTTGTAACACATAGACACATTACCATAGTAAATGTATTTATTTAAAAATTGGTAACCAGGAGAGCACACTGAGCCAAGGCTTGTTTCCAGGTGTGTCCCAGAAATATGGGTATACAATAAAACCCAAGTTATCCAAATCTCAATTATCTAAAACTCTCAATTATCAAAAACAGTGGTGTGTCTCCCAGTTTAATAGACTTAATTGTAAAGTTCCCTCACTTATCCAAAACTCCATTTATCCAAACATTTGTATTGTCTCCCAGCTCATTTGGATAAATGAAGTTATGCTCTAAATAGGGGATATGTAATGTCCTGACTCAAAATATGTCATTTATTAACATGTGTGAGGAGGCAAGACAATAACTTATGAGTGACATAGTCATTAGTGAGTTATGAAAATCATACCCCCTCACAAGTGATGATAATTTGTGCATCCTGAGTCTGGCCCATGTGTATTGTAGTTACACTACATCAAGGTTCCAATTCAATTGCAAATACATGGACCAGAAATTTGTATGTAAAGTGCACACTGTTGCACTGACCAATACATTCACTATACTAAAACAAGAATATCTGCACCTGGGGTGGAAATTCCCTGGCACAGATACTGTAATGTAAATTAATCCATTCAGCTATTACAGTGCACAAACATTGTTTCCGCACAGAACCATTGCACCAAACCACCACATACATGTATGCATATAGTGTGCTGCCATGCACATACAGATATGCATAATCTTTCAGCTATATATGCCTCCCTGCCACCTAATCCATGCCTTAAGACCACCCATGGGACTGTCAGTCATGTTCATTGTTCTGTGCCTCAAATATCTACCTGGTAGTTTAGTAGGCCACAACCTAAATCCAGTCTTGTATCCTCCTAGTAGTCCAGTAGTACCACCCTCCCTATCCTCATTCCCATTCATATGACCAGTTACTGTACTGAGTGCACAATGATGTCACTTCCCAGATGTCTGTGCACAGTGATACAGCACTTCGACAGCCCCCTACCTCCAGTATTTATAGGAGATATTCGAGGGGTTTCACAAGAGTGCTGTGATGAGTGTGCTGGGCAATATGGGTATGTAAACAGCGCTGCATGTTGTTTATGTAGAAACATTGATGATAGCAGAAAAAAGACCAAAGGTCTAGCTAGTCTACCCAGAGTTCCCTATTTGCCATGGGACCTACTGTCCATACAGGGTTTTATCTCTCCAGGTCCATCAACCTGCTCCCTTCCATACTGCTCAAAAAAAAAAACTTCACTCTGTCCCAAACATGCTTGAAACCATTTATGGTCTTGCCAATCTCCACCTCCAGTGGCAGACTGTTCCACAGCTCCACCACTGTTTCCATAAAATAGAAATTCCTCATGTTCCCACATCCAGTTTCCACTCGACCTCAGGTTCTTGACTCTGTACTCCTGCTGAATAGTTCCCCGCATTTCACCTTGTTTATTCCCTTCAGGAACTTGAAGGTCTCTGTCACAGACCCCCCTCTTTCATCTGGTTTCCAGTGAGTACATGCTCAGTGCTTTGAGACAATCTTCTTAAGATCTGCCCTGTTGTCTCTGAATCATCTTGGTCATCCTGTACTGCACCGTCTTCAGCTTGTCTCTGTCCTTCCTTAGGTGAAGACTCCAGAACTAAGCACAATATTCCAGATGCGACATCACCAGTGACATCTATAGAGGTAGTAATACCTGCTTTTCCTGCTGTCAGTACCCAATTCCCATACACCTCAGAATCCTATTAGCCTTATTATAGACTTGTCACATTCGCTTGATTGTTTAAGTGAGTCACTAATGATGACTCCCTGGTCCATTTCTTCTGCTGTAGTGCTTAGTTTAACACCTTCCATATTGTAATCTGTCCTGTTTTTCTCCCTTAGGTGCATACCTTTGCTTTCTGTGGTGCTGAATTTGAACTCAAACAAAGCTAAATAGATGAATGAATCAACCAGTGAACATCACCCCCATTTATTTACTCATATTTTCACAATTGTTTTATTTCATTTTCAAAACTGTGGCCACTTCTGTAAACCCGATATTCCACTGGTTTACTACTAGCTTTTTCAAGGGAGAGTGGTCATGCAGATAAACAAAAAGGTTCAAACATTTTAATTTCATGTGCGGAGGAGGATGGAACAGCACTGCCTATCCCCCACTCCCTTACATTACTTTTTACTGGTTATAAATTTATAGCATATGTTAGGGCTTATTATGTAGGTATGGAAACTGACCACTTCCCAAAAGTTGTTGTGCATGTTCTAACAGTTGTACAGCACATTTTAAAAGTTGTTATGCACATTCTACAGCTACTAAGTTCGCTTGAGTTCTTCTTGCTGTCTCCCACTGTTTCCAGTTATTCAGCATGACTTTCAACATCAATACAGCTCCACACAGTCTCTCACATTCACGTTCTTACTGTGGCTCCTCCTCCTCAGTAAAAACACAGTTGAAACAAATAAAAGAAAAGTATTATCACTGGGGATGGACAGAAGTGTAACTCCTGGGTTTGTCGTTTCTCTGGCGGAGGTGGGTGATGGATGAATGGAGCAAGTGGGACTAGAGCAGCAGCTCACAGAACATGCTCTGTCACTCACTCTCTCTTTCTTCTGTCACTGAAGTGCCATGCACTGTGACCGGGGCTCCCTCGGCAATAAGTAGCTGCAGTTTTCTGGAGGAGGGGAAACTGTGCTGCTGGTTTCTGCTGGGCAAGGAGTGTACCCTTCCGCTGCTGCTATATTGCATATTTAGACAGTGAACCTGAGGCAACAAGTGATGAATATTCTGGCTCTGCTAGGGAGATCCTAATTAACCTTAAATTTTAAAAACCTTATATTATAATAAAAAATATGGGTGACCATACACAACTGGCCTTGTGTTTCCATCTGGGTATTGAGATTAGCGATGTTGCAAAATTTAATTTTTCCAGTGAAATTGCTGTGAAATCTGCAATTTTGCCACATGAAACATTTTGCCAAATTCTGCCATCCTTCAAAATTTTTCGCTGGATGCAAAATTTCATTTGCAAAATGCGAAATTCCACCTCAAAATGAACAATTTCACTAAATTTTGCCCGAATTCCACCAAATGTCACCCTAATTTGGCCATTCTGCTGGTGAAAGTTCCTGTTTCACTGGTTAAATTTCACATTTTGCATTGAAATTTCGCTATTTGCACCCTCAAAATATTTTGTGAAATGCGCAAATTCCCCAAAATATTTCGCAGAATGAAATGTTCTAATTTAGAACATCTCTAGTTGAAATAACAACATGGACCTCTTGAGCTTTGCCCTCACAGTCACACACTGTTATATCAACCCCTCAATGGAAACACAAGTTCGTTGTGTATGGTTGTCCGTACATTATTCAATATATAATGCTTTCTTAATACAATGACTAATAATCAGTGAACTCACCAAGTACTAAAGTGTGCTTTGAAATTTTCAATGAACTTCTCTATCTAGTGGAGCAACACACTGCCCGTGTGTGCTCTACAAACAGGATGCTGCCATGCAGTGCTGATCTGTCTGTGTGGCTACCAATAGATGACTTTTTCTTTTGATGGTTATGAATATATGGTTGCATGTGTTTGATACTGTTATTTTTCTGCAGAGCTTATTTTTGAAAAGTCATGCCTCACACTCATATGCGCCCTAGGAAATCAGGTTACTGCTCAAATTCATTGGATTTCCTGTGACCTGTTACATGTTTGGTTCTGACCTCCTACCCCCTACCAACTTGGTGACATTTTAAGCAACAGTAAAAATGTTACTGCTACTGATGAGGCCACCACAAAAATCCCTGATTTGACTACCAAAACTATAAAGTCACACTTGTTTAAAAGTTATAGCTCCACTTTTGGTAGTCACATGGGAGTTTGTGATCACTAAAGGGTTGCCTACTGTTCACAGAGGACTTTTGCAGAGTGCAGTGTGTTCAAGGCTGACATCAAGCATTTCTAAGTATGCTTCTGATATAATTAGGCTGAAGTCAGCAGCAGGCATCAAATCCACAAGGTTTCAGGATGCCACCAAATCAGCACTGCATGGCTGCATTCTGTTTGTGAATCATTGCATTAAATAGACAGTATAAGTTTATGCAAAATGAAACTAATGTAAGGGAGAGGGGTTAGATAGTGCTGTTACGTACAAGAAATTTAAATGTTTCTTCCTTTTGCTTAATCTGCAGAATCACTCTCCCTTGAAAATGCGGGTAGTAACCAGTGCAACATTGGGTTTATAGAAGTGGCCACAACTTTGAAGATTAAATTAAAGAATTGTGAGAATAAATATATGGAACTGTGATTCACTGGTTAATTCATTCATCTATTCTTCTTTATTTGAGTTGCCTGTCCTTTTGAGTGCATCTCAGGGGACATTTACACAGTCTGAGGAGAGACTGCCAGGGAACTTACTCCACAATTTTGGTTGAATTTCAACTACCAAACTTTAGACCACCTCTTTAGCCACTGTAGATCCCACTGCATCTCCTTGATTCCTTCATCACTATTTATCCTACCACAGAGCTTGGCATAAACTGCAAACAGACACAGCTTGCTCCAGATGCCCTTTTCAATGTTGATGATGAACATGTTGAAGAGGACAGGACCCAGAACAGATCCCTATTGCACCCCACTCATGACTGTTTTCTCTTCTGATTTGACACCATTTACCACCACCCTCTGCTGTCTCACCTTCAGCCAGTTTCCTACCCATCTATGTCCCTAGCTGTACCCAGGTCCTCCAGCTTTTTCAGCAATCTTCTATGTGACACCAAGTCAAAATTCTTGCTAAAATCTAAGTAGAATAAATTAATGGCATGGTCCTTTTCTACCATTGCTACCGAGTCAAAAAAAAACTATCAGGTTGGTCTGACAAGACAACCTGGTCACAAACCCATGTTATTTAAAATCTTGCAAACCATTGTACTCTAGGTAGTCCACAAGGTCCTCTTTGATCAGTGACTTCATTAGTTTACCCACTACAGAGCAAAGACTGACAGGTCTGTAAGTCCCTGGTGGCGCCTTGTCCCTCATCCTTGTGATGCAGGACTATGTCTGCTTTCCTCCAGTCTTTTGGGACTCCCTTTGTCTCAGCTGAGATATTGATTAGCCCTAATAGGGATTCAGCCAATTCCACAGCCAATTCCTTAAGCATCCTTATGTGCATCCCATCCGGCCCTAGGGCACTATCTACCTTTACAACTTCAAGCCCCTTCTGGACCCTTTCTCTGGTAATTACCAGCTGCCTCATTTCAGGAATGTTCCTTACAGCAGCCTTAATGCCACTTTCACGCAGGGGCCCACTGTCATCCCTTGTGAAGACAGCTAAGTAAATGGTGAGGATAGCTGCTTTGTGTTCATCTCCCCCCCCCCCCACACGCACACTTGTAGTTTAAAGGGTACCTAAACAACCATTTTTTTAAAACTACAAACTCCAAAATCTGGCTTCATAGTGAGGTAAAATAAAGGCTGCTATTTACATTTATGCTAAAACTGCATTTATGTAAATAACATGAACGAAGTTTCATAGCTTTTGAAAAATGTAAACATCAGTCTTTCACTTTCAAGAAACAGCCTTGGTTTCTCTCTAAGATGTCTGCCAAGTGTGTTAAGTAATGAGTCACGATGACATCATCGGAGTCAGAGACAGAGATCCACATATATTTCTATAGTGATAACTAGTTCTTTCCCTCTTTATTTTGAATTGTTGTACCAGAATGATCAACACCATGTATTAGCTTGTGGATTATTTTGATCAGTGCACATGTTAGGCTATGAATTTGTTCATTTTGCTTACTTTAACTTACGGAACATGTTTTGCAATCCAGCTGACTTTTTCTTTGGCAAACTGCAATACAGTACAACACTTCAAATACCTGATGATCTAGTGGTTATATGATGCACTGAAATTTGTTTTTTGTTAACCAGGAGAGACACACTAAGCTGAAAGCTTGTTTACAGGAGTGGCCTGGGAGTACAAGGAAGTTTAGTGACTTGCTCAAGGTCACACAGCAAAGTACTGGTCTTGTTCAGTTCCAAAGCTCATGCTCTCTTGTTAATCCACAAATAAGGCTTTCTTTTTCCATGTGAACCCCCTGCACCTAGCCTGCCTTCTGTTGAACACTTCACCATCCATACCCTGTCCTTAGTATTGCCTAGAGCTGCATATGAGCTTGCGGTCTCATGAAGAGAATTATTACACCTCAGATTGTAATCTTGTACCTCGGAGAGTTGTGCACACCTATACTGATACGCATCATAAATGCCTCCCAAATCACTCTCCAGTCCACATTCTCAATGTCTGACTTCTGCTGCCATAGTAAACATTGAGTGAATCTCCACCCTTCTGCACAGTGAAGGTAGTATGTACAGTTCTCTGTTGTGTTTTTTTCACACCTCATTAACCAACAACAAGGTCTTCCTGGAGGGCCAAGCAATAAGCATCATGACCCACCAGAAAAACTGCTGTTCATGCTCTCATAAAGGCTGCACTTACAATAGATAACAATATTATTAGCAAGAGAGGCATACTAATACCTTGAGTGAATCCACCTGACTTCCAGTGTCAGTCTACTCATTTACCTGTGATCTGCAGAACCCCACAGGACAGTTCCCAGCAATTCTTCTCCAGTACTTTTCTGTGCTGTACTCCTCAATGAGAGTTGGCTGGCTACCGGCTTTCCAAATCTTGAATGAGCTATACACAATTCCTTCAATACTGTCCTAACAAACGTCAACATCCCCCCATCCCCACCCTAGGGTAATCTTCCTACACTGAATTCAAGTAACAGTTTAGGTGCAGCCCTGCCACTCTGAGTATTTGTCATCACTGGCTGCTCTCATCCACAGTCAGGTAGTGATCACGGTGCTGGCAGCCCCACATTTCAGATCTCACAGTGATCTGCTTGGTATCCTCCTTCATATCTTCAACGAACCTGAATATAGCTTTACCCTGCTGGAATGGCCTCCTCGGTCCCTCTCTGGCATTCACTCTTCTCACCTGCTCCCCACATGAAAATCTGGTGAGTTCACTACTCTTCCTCATCATGAATGTGTTTAGTACAGTCTCCCGTGTTACATTTACATATTAATAATGAACATGATCTTCTGGTAAGCCAGATTGATAGCAGCATGGCACAAGTGGAAAAATAGGCTTTCCTACCCATATAAGATCTAAGCCATGTATGATTAGGCACTATTAAATGATGTGCATAATGATGTGCACACCCATCATTTAATAGTGCCTAATCAAAGGTAGCCTAGATCTTTTAAGGATAGGAAAGCCCATCATTTCCCTTGTTCCTTGCTATCAGCCTGACTTACTGGAAAGATATGTTTATATTTGATATGTTAAAATAAAATGGGGACTGTACTACTTGCATTCATGATGCAGAAGGGTGATGAGCTCACCAGTTTTCAGTGTGAGGAGGAATAGTGAATAATGAATACCAGAGGGGGACTGAGAAGGCCACTCTTATACAGTGCTGCTATATTCAGGGAAGGAGGAAGACAGAAGGAGAGAAATATGAGCAGATTACTGTGAGAAATAAGATGTGGGGCTGCCAGCACCTTGGTCACTACTGGCCCCCATTGTCCTGACCAATATTCCCCTTCCCATAAAACCAGTTCATGCAATTGTCCAAGGCTATGTGTGGATATTAATGTATGAAATGGCTGCCACTACATGTTCAGTCACTTCACTACCAGTCTAGTATTGCTTGTAAAGCACTTTAGGATACAATGTGTATGAAAACCACTATATAAATACTGATTCTTCTTCTTATTATTATTTCCCATGGAAAAAGAAGACAAGACAAGCATATAGTTAAGTTTCGAGAAAGTATGAACTCTAACATTGGACTGCACAAGAACTTTGCTACAAAAAAAGTGGTGGCTCTAGGGGGTGGTGAAGGGTGTGGCTGGACCCCCCCACATAGTATTGTACTTGCTTGCTGCTGCTGCATTTCACTTTGTTGAAGAAGTCCGATTTATTGATTGTATTAATGCTTATATTCAAACTATGGATTACATTTGCAGGTTCTGTCAGAAATGTACTAGAAAAGAATAATAGCAGAAAATATAAAGGTTTAATAAAAATGTAAAAAAGTGCATATTAAGCATGCACACCACCCCAGCACCCCCATTGTAGCATCCTGGATCCGCCATAACCACTAGACCACCAGGTTATTCAAGATTTGTACTGCACTGTGGTTTTCCACAGAGAAAGTCGGTTGGATTAAAACTCATTTTCAGCATGTTAAAGTAAACAAAATGAACAGAACCATAGCCCAACATGTGCATTATACAAAATAATGCACATGGTTTTTGACCATTTGGGTGAAACAATTCTACAGAAAGGGAAAAAAGAACTAGTTAGCACTATCAAGAGCCATATATCTCTCATTGACTTTGGCTCCAATGAAGTCATCACATAACACATTTGGCGGCCATTTTAGAAAGCAGGTAAGACAGTTTTTTTGAAATTGGAAGGCTGATTTTACAATTTTCAAATGCTCTGCAACCACATTTAGTTGATTATGTAAATGTCGTTTTAGCATTAATGAATACAACAGCCTTTTCTTTAGTCACCTATGGAGTCAGATTTTTGAATTGTTTGTTGTCAAAATGTTGTTTAGGTATCCTTTAATACGGGACCCAGAAATCTTGGAATATGTTTCTAATGTCTTAGATAGTTCAATTTCAGATACAGTGGGGGAAACAACAAGCACCATGTCATCTACATATGATAAGGTTTTTACTATAGGACACTGAGGAGTGACCACTAATCCATCTATGCTCATATTATTCTGTATTTGTCTAATCAAACTGTCAATTGCAAATACATATAAAAGATGGCTTAGTGGGGACTCTTGTCTAATACCCTTTTTGACTGAAATTTTTCTCCCCAGCCACCCATTTACATTTGGTACAATATAGGCTACTTATACATTTGCCTTATCCAGTTAACAAATGTTTCAGGAATTCCAAAAGCTTTCAAAACTAAAAATAGAAATTCATGATCTAGTCTGTCAAAGGCTTTCTCCTGATCTAAAGCCAGCAAATACCCTTTCAAAGTACCCTCTTCCCCATTATTAAACATTTTTCTTAAGATTATCAGATTGTCCTGTTATTTTCTTCCAAGAACTGCGCACGTCTGTCTTGGGCTTATCAAATAGTTTGCCACCTTCAATAACCTCTCTAAAAGAATTTTACTAAGGATTTTCAGGTCTGTATTTAATAAATTTAGTGGGCATCAATTACATATATTATTTTTCTCCCCTTTCTTATATAAGAAGATCACAATTGCTTCCTGCGTAGAAGCACCATATATGGATGTTTCCAGAATAGTATTAAAAAGGTATACTAGTATGGGAGCTAAATCAGTACAAAAGGTTCTGTAAAACCCTATTCCTATTCAATCTGTCCTTGGTGCTGTATTTGGGGCTAGGTTTGAGACTGCCATTTTAACTTCCTCTAATGTTGCTTCAGAAGTTAGTAATTCTGCATCTCTCTGTTCAACCTATGGCAAATCTAGGGAGTGTAATAAAGTTTGTGCATTCTCAACAACCTGAGGGCTTCCAAATTGTTCAGATGCATAAGATGCATCTGTAGGAAGAAAATCTTTAGGGGAGTGAACCAAAGTCCCATCAGGGACACTCTTTATATTGATCCAATGAGCCTTTTGACATCCTGGTTCCAAATTTCATCTCTTGGTTAAGAGTCTGAGCTCTGTCATATTTGCATTGTGGCCATTTTCTGCTTAGTAATCCTTATTTGTTCACTATAGTCTTGACTGGACTGTGAAGCTTGCGAAATTAGGTGCTGCAGATGATGCAGCTGTAAATAAGATATGTATTTCTTTTGAGCTAAGTATTAAGCTCTTTTTTGAAAAAACTCCTGCCAACTCTTTTTTTGTGTCCTCCCACCAGTCTATAATGTTCTCAAATACATCTAGTACAGAGAGACGAGCTGACCATTCCCTTTTCCATTTTTTGTGTTGCTATGGATCATCTATTATTCACTCATTAAGCCTCCATTGATTCTTTTTACATCTGGGGAGATTATCCCACATAATTTGAGCTACTAATAAAACATGGTCTGCAAATTCAGTAGGATGGGTGTTTGCCTGACTGATTCCTAGGGAGCAGGAAGCAAAGATGAAGTCTATCCGAGTTTTTAATGAACCCTTATGATACGTATAACCTTTATTGGAGCAGCAAACTCTGCAAACATTTGTTAAATTAGCAGTTTGGAGCATTTGCTTTAATGTCTGCGTATCACAGAACAGCTTGTTTGTTCTTAAACCTCTATCTTGAGTGGAAAGCCCACAATTAAAATCATCTACCCAAAGCAACATTATGGATGTATGTATGTAAAAAGGTCTGGGTTTCCTTAAATAGTGCTACTCTTTGGGTTTTTGTTTGGGAGGCATAAAGAACAATTAAACAAAATCTTTCTGAAAGATAGGAAATATCCAACAGTAGTACATGACCAGGATAAATCTCTATTAACTTAGAAACCTTGAGAAAGGGATTAGAAAAATGTATGCCCACCCTGTCACATTTGTCCGGCCCTGTAGACCAAAATGAAGGACCAAGAGTCTAGGCCTGTGAAGCTTGCTGGAGCTCTAAATGGGTTTTTAATCTAGTGTCTTGCAGGCATAATATATCATATTGATACCCTGGTAGAGAGAGAATAATGCCCCTATGCGCTTCCTATCGCTATTGATACTATTAATGTTCAATGTTACAATTGTGAGGGAGTGCATAAGCATTGATTATTATGAAAGGGGGTACCATGTCTCATATCAGGTATTTTTTAGCTTTTTCCTTTGTCTGATCTTTTTTGCTATAAGGTTTTTCTCTCTCCCTTCAGTGTCTGTAGTGGAAGCCACTGAAGACGAATCAGTACCCTCCCCTTCAGAATCTCCATCCTTACCTTCTGAAACTAAAATCATGAATTTATTGATGGTTGGGATGGGTCCTGCAGCTGAATCAATTATAGAAACAGATTCCCCTGCCTATTTCTCTTCTTTGGGGGTACTTTATTAAAAGGTAGATCCTTGCCTCATGGTGGGGGGGGGCATACCTGTGCCCATACTCTCTGGTGTGGATGTTTGGTTTGGCACAACTGAGGCCTCAACTATTTCAAGTTCAAGTTCAAGTTTATTGCAGGAAAGACAGTTGAGCAAGCTCATTCACAAGGAGGTCCTGAGGCACATACACATACAGTTCGCAATTACATAGACAGGAGATATAGACTGTAGAACAACAAAGGAAATAAATATATAATACAAGAGGTATACACAATAGAAGTCCTTATGCTATATATGGAGTACATTCCAGCTTTAACCTTGCTCTAAATTATGCAACACATTTCAGCTTAATAAGTAGAGGGCCAGTTGGTACCTAGGAAGTTGACTTGGCATTGGGGGCCTTGTAGCACCTGCATATGTCTTTTAAATTTAGAGATAGCTAGTGTTTTGTAGGAGTTAATAGATATGATGCTGGTTAGCTTCAGCACGGCTTGCAGTTGGTTCCAAATGTTTGGGAGGGCATATGAGACAGCTCTTTGGCCAGCTGTGGTATGTGTCCTGGGAACATCTAGTAGGATAAGGTCGGATTTCCTTAGGGAGTAGGTGCTATGTGAGATGTGTATGAAAGACGTTAAATAGACAGGCAGTTTGTGGAGTAGTAATTTGAGGGTCCAAATGCCAGCATGCAGGAGGTGTCTGGTGGCAAGAGAGATCTGCCCAACTGCTGCATAAAGATCACAGTGGTGGGTCCTGTACGCAGAGTTAGTAATGAAGTGAAGAGCACAGTGATAGAGTATGTCCAGTTTAGACAGGCTCAAGGTTGGGGAGGAGATAAAGATAATGTCTCCGTAGTCAAGCAAGGGAAGGAATGTTGCTTGGACAAGTCTTTTGCGGGTCGTGAGAGAAAAGAGGGTCCTATTTCTAAAGAAGAAACCCAAGTGTGCGTTAAGCCTCTTTGATAGATCCTCGATGTGGCCAGTGAAGGAAAGCTTGTTGTCTATCCACATACCTAGATATTTAAATTTAGGTACGACTTCCAAGGGTTCACCTAGGGAGGTAACTATGACGTTTTTAGGTGGGGTAGGTAGGGCACCAGACAAGGCAAGTCTTGAGGAAAATCATTGTCTTGTTTTTTTTGGCATTTAAGAGAAGCTTGGCATTGATAAGGTTGCTTTCTAACTGGATAAAGTCAGCTTGGAGTGCTTCCCTGACTTCAGTTAAGGACGAGCCTGATGAGTACAAAACCGTATTGTCCGCAAAGAAATGTATGCTACAGTTCTTTATGTAGGAGTCAAGGTTGTTGATGTACAGGGAAAAAAGGATTGGTCCTGGGATGGAGCCTTGAGAGACTCCTCTGGCAATTGGAAGGGGGGCAGATAGTAGGCCATCAGCTTTGACTTTTTGTATCCTTCCTGTGAGATAACTGTTAAACCACTGTAAGGTAAGTGGAGTGGCACCTATGTAGGCAAGACAGGTGATTAGGAGGTGATGGTCTACAGTGTCGAAGGCCTTACTGAGGTCTAGTGAGACTGCACCAGTAACCTTCTTGGTGTCCATAGCATGGATCCAGTCATTAGAGACTTTAGCCAAGGCTGAGATGGTACTGTGCTTTGACCTGAAGCCAGATTGGGCTGGGTTTAGGAGTGAGTGCCCTTCGAGGTGATTGTTTAGTTGGTTGTATATAAGTTTTTTCAGCACTTTGGAGAGAATGGAAAAGATAGAGATAGGACGGTAGTTGTTTAAGTCACAAGGATCTCCTGATTTGAAGAGAGGAAGAATATGGGAAGATTTCCAGCAGGATGGAACAGTGCCTGTGGTAATAGAGAGGTTGAAGATGTGAAGGATGGGGGCTGTGAGCTGGGCATAGCCTAACCGCAAGAAAAATGATTCAAGGCCATCGTCCCCTGCACTTTTCTTGATGTCAAGGCTAGGAATAATGTCTTCGACTTCTTTGTAACTAAGCAGGCACAACTGGAAGGGATGAGGTGGAGTAGCATGTGTAGTATCTGGGCTAGTGTTGCTATTCACTTGGCTAGCATATGGTGAGGAGTTGAATGCCAACCCGGCAGTGGCAAAGTGAAGGTTAAGTTCTTCGAGGATTCGCAGTTTATTTTCAACCATCCCGTCCTTGGCCAGAATCTTGGTGGGAAGGGAGGAAGCAGCAGGATGGCCTTCAATGGATCTCAGTGTCTTCCAGATTTTTTGGGAGTTCCCTTTGGCCTGCTCCAGAGTGGAGATGTAGAAGTTTGCTTTAATAGCACATTCACTTTTAACACAGGCATTTCTGGCAGTTCTAAATGCCTGCCAGTCTGCCGGGTCCTTTGTGTGCCCGGCCCTAGCCCATAGCTTGTCTCTATTGGTAAGTGCAGATTTGAGCTCTTGGGTGAACCACGGATGCGAGATTTTCCATACCCTCATTTTAATAAGAGGAGCATGCTTGTTAATTAGGGTGGTTGGGTTGTCATTTAGGACAGAGACGGCGGCATCAGCAGATTTGGCAAGATATAAGTCTTGCCACCTGATCATAGCTAGATCGGTTAGGAAGTTTACTGAGTTGAATTTACGGAACAAGCATTTGATTCTGAATTTAGGGTGCTGCTGGGTTTTAGATTGGAATCTTGTACGTACAACAATACTGTGGTTGCTCATGTCGTTATGGAAAACTGTAGAATGTGAGATTTTATGGGGATGAGAAGTTAAGATGACATCTAAGAGTGAGCTGTTGGCAGAGTTAGAAGCATTGATTCTTGTGGGTTCAGTTATTATCTGTGTAAGACCCAGCTCACAGATGGCTTTTAGGGAGTGGGATTTAGCAGTGAGCCAATCCATATTGAAGTCCCCTAAGATTATTGTTTCCATGTTAGCAGCCAAAGTTATGGATTTCAACACATTAAGAATTTCTGTGCCTCCTGACAGGGGTCTATAGCCACCGATGACTGTGATGCACTCTGAGGATGAAAGGTGAAGTTTAAGCGAGACAATCTCATATTCCTTGGGTTTAGTTTTACAGGAAATGCTGCTAACATCAAATTTTGATTTGGCGTATACAACCACTCCCCCCCAAATCCCTATCAGTCCAAAAGAGCTTGAAGCCCGGTATAGTAATTTGCAGATCAGTGTTGGTCTTTTTTAGCCATGACTCGGTAATTATAATCAGATCTGGGTCAGTGTGGGCTGCCCAAACTTGAAGATGATCAAGTTTTTTGAGCAGGCTTAGAATATTGACCATCATCAGTTTCATCTCAGGAGCAGCTGCAAACTCCGACGGAGAAGTGATTTGAGTTTTGGGACCTGGATTTAGTTCAACATTGCCTTAACAGAAAAGGAGAATTAGAAACATTTTCTTGAGGGCGTTTATCAGGTAGAAGTGGGCTCTTTTCGTATGGGTTCTTGTGTGGTGTTCAGTCCTTGAGGTACGTCTAGCCAGGGCATAGGAGATGCTGACATGGCCATTCAAGGCTAGCAGGGAAGTGCATGGAAAGACATTGGTGAAGGGAGGAGGGCCAGAGGAGAGGGATGAGAATTAAAATGAAAACCCGACAGATTAAGAGTAGGGAAGCAATATGAAGATGCAGCAGAAACTATGATTGTGGGTTCCCAGGTTGGGATGACTTCTGACTTAGCAAGGATCATTGCTTTATGAGTCATAATTTTTGCCAGGATTAGAAGTAGAATGATAATGCAGGCCATATTGCCCATGACTGAGTACAGTGATTTGTGTAGAAAGACCGAGAATCCCCTCTAGTGGCAGGTCTGTATAACCTGTTAATGGAAAACTAGCCACTTAAAAAAAAAAACTTCTATTACACAGTTGAAATGTGCTTAGTTCTATTGAAAATCTATCTGTAAAAAGTGCCAGGTGGCTGAAGCAGGGGAAAAGTCCTGGCCAGTCAGAGCAGGTTTGCTGGAAACACCCATGTTCCAATTGGCTGCGCTGTCCAGTACCTTCCAAGGATCTTGTTTTAAATGTGGATCTAGAACTCATCTAAGTTCAGCCTGTGATTCTTCATGATGCAATCATTGTTTAGATTTTGGGCAGAAAGCATCAGCATGTCTTAGTTCGTTTAAATATAACCTATGCGAGCAAACAGGCCACGCTTATGGGGAGGTGCCCATGATGTTAGCAGCATTTCCTGTAAAACTAAGCCTAAGGAATACGAGATTGTCTCGCTTAAACTTCACCTTCCATCCTCATGGGGTTCTGAAACTGATTCCACTTCTTCAGGCCTATCAGGCTGTTTGTCTGGGCCATCTGGGGGAAGTATTGGGGCCTGGTTGTCCATATGTCTGGTGTCTCGTTCAGCAACCTTTTTTGCCTGCAGGTGCTGAGCTATATTGATCAAACCCTCATGAGAAGGGCAGTTGTCCCTGTTGTGGGAGGCCCATGGGCATCTACCATAAGCGTGGCCTGTTTGCTCGCATAGGTTACATTTAAACAAACTAAGGCATGCTGATGCTTTCTGCCCAAAATCTGAACAATGATTGCATCATGAAGAATCACATGCTGAACTTAGATGAGATCTCGATCCACATTTAAAACAAGATTTAAGTTGCTCTATGTAGAACATGGCACCTCAATCCTTCCCTAGATAGAAAGAGCTTGGAAGATGCACTGATCCTGTATTTTTGGTTAACAGCTTTACATTAATCCACCAACTCCTGTCCCAGATCTGCTCACTATCTAGTTTAGGAAAGGGTTTTCCCATAATTTCACACCGTTGTCTTATCCAAAACATGATGTCCTCTATATTTACCCCTTCATTTTTTGAAGAGGACCGTGATGATTTTAATCAGGGGTTTGGTTAGTGGTATTACATGAAAGGGTATCCATTCTGGCTTGTTTTTGAGAGTCTAGTATTGGGCCCAAAATCTGTTATGACTGGACACAGCTTTAAAACTAATATCATAGTTCCCGTTACCTAGACCAATCAGGACAAATATTTTGGATGAAAAGAAATCTCAAAGATGCTTTGAGTATGGTTTTGGCTATGTATAGTCTATCAGGGGGGTTTCCAATCCATCTTTATACAACAAATGAACCGTGTTGCGTCTAGGGGCAGGCTCACCCTTATTTGCAAATAGGTCCGAGAGTTTAAACATTTGAGCCAGAGAGGGCCCTGCAGGGTTGTTATTCAGTACATTTTCACTAGGGCCTAAATGCATATAGTCTGCCCTATCTCCATCTGTCACATTATCAATTACCCCCTCTTTAACTGTCTCAGCATTAATATTTGCAGCATCACATGTTACCGAAATATCATTAGTGAGTTATATTATTAGAAATGCCAGTGTTATTACCCCAGAGTGAGTTGGAGCTCAGTGGATTATTCTCATTGGTGGCCACTCCTGTCGAGGAAGAACCAGGTAGAATCCGAGAAACAGGGACCTGTGGATCTGGGATCCACTGACCTGTATGTCCCTTTGTCCAGCCTGATTGTTCCAGTGTGTTTTTAGGTGTCCAAGAATCAAAGTCAGTATTGGATTCTAAGTCCATTCTGGTGCCCCAATCTTTAGATGCCTGTCTTTCCATAAAATAAAAAGTTTTTTTCTTCAGTTCCAGGCATTGCATCAGTGCAGCTTACTTTCCTGACCCCTAAGCAATGTTTAGTGGGTTTGTCTTTTGGCTTCTCTGGGCCTGGGCTTGTGTGCAAAGTTTACAGTGGCTTTTGGTACGGGTGTTCAAATACCCACTTGCTGCCAGCCACAGCAGAGGCTGTTTCTGAACTTTTGACAAGCTCCCTAAAAACATTTGGCCTCTGCTTTGCCTCCAGATGACTCATCAGCTGTTTCACAGCTGTCTGCAAGTTTCTGACAGATTTTACTGTTTCGAGCTGCCACAGTTCCCTGTCCAGCCCCAATGCTTGAGCCAGCAGCTTCTCCCTTTGCAACAATAAGGTTTTTTTTAACATTCATACCTGGTTTTAAGTGTATCAGACCAGAGGTTTTTGTTTGTTCCAAATGTTTTTTTTCTTCTTGCAGAATCTCAGACTCGGGATCTATCTGACTAGTATTCAGGTCTTCAGAACTGAAGGTTCCAAAACTCGTTCAACATCAGCAAGTTCTTGAGACGATAATGCAGGCCTAGAATCAGGGCTTTCGGCTTGCAGCACATCCTACTCCTCTGTAGGCTCCTCCATTCTGGCTAACTAGGGAAAGCCAGACATTGGGTCCCGCTACTGGCGAGTAGGGGAATTTCCTTGGTGCCCTGGCCACATTTCCCCCATTCACTAAAATACCACCAACAGCTTAACCTGGTTAAAGGTCAGTTGGCATTCATCTGTATCCCACTCCCTTCCCCCCAGGTTGTGCCTGAAAATAGGCAAGAAATTGTCTAGTGCTCTTACCCGGTCAACAAAAAACTAAATAAAAAAAAAAATATATATATATATACATATATGTGTGTATATATTATACTGACACAGTTATGGCAGTATAGTTAGGGTGAAACTGCACTTCTATCTTAAAGTCCAGATTTTGAACCTTAATAACTTTGGAACCATTCAATGGATTTACAAGACATTTAGCATGCATAATCTCTATGTGTAGGTCTCATGACCTGCCAAATTTTGTGGGAATCCTGCTCCTCTGCTGGCTCCTCCATTCTGGCTAGCTAGGGAAAGCCAGCCAAGGGGTTCTGCTACTGGTGAGTAGGGGAATTTTATTGAGAAATGGACTTCAATACAGAAAAAAAACAAAACGAATCAAACAGATATCAGGTATAAACAGCACAAAACCAATCAGAAAGGAAAAAAAATTAGAACAATCACTCAATCCATGCCATACAAGTAATCCAATAACTTGTAGATTGTTCCAAGGAAACATGAGCAAGGTCATAGTTCAGTAGTCCTTTTAATGCTTTACCAACATTGGCAAGCAATTCTTCATGTGAAACATGCTTCTGCTGCAGGATCCAAAGACACCTAGACTGCCAAATATAAAAACGTAAAATGTTAAAGATAACATAGAAAGTATCACTATTGTAGTTTACAAAGGTATTTGTAAAAGGAGCAAACAAAATAGGAGGGTAATCAATATTCCTGAACCCAGGCTCCTTTCAATGGTCAGCCAATAAATTCCAGAAAGGTTTTATATAGGCACACTCTAAAAATAAATGACATTAGTTTCCAACAATTGAACACAAGTAGACCAAGGACAAAACCTTTCAGACAATTGTTTGTGTTTACTATTCCCCTTAATCCCTAATTTCCCATAATTACAAAGCCATAAACAATCCCAGGCATAAGATGGAATACGTTTATTCATAAGACATTTTAAAATAACTACCTGCCTGTCCTGTGGGCAATCAGGGAAAACAACTTCAGTAGTGTGTTCTGTCAATAGAATGTGCCTATACACCTTTTTCCTATCATAAATCAGAAGTTTATGTGGGGTAATATTCCACTTAAGAAGCTGTTGTATACATTCCTTCATATAAAAAGGTAAATCAGGAAGTCTAGACAATAGTCTAGGTTTCTGATCCTGCCAACTGGGCCTACATAAATTTAACCAGTGTTCCATAAAAGGTCTCCAAATGACAGGCCCAGGTTTCAAAACCTTTCCTAAATTATACGTAACAAATATACTATAAAAGAAGGCAATAGGATGGCACATAGAAACTCCTCCTTCTGTGATTGGAAGATAGGTTAATTCCCTTTTAAGAGGGTTCAAACGAGACCCCCAAAATGCCTGAAGAAATACACCAAAGAGCTGTGTCCAAACACAAGTGGAGGTAGAAAGATATAACTAATATATAAAAAAATGGGGGTAAGGATAGTTTTAATCAACATCACCCTCTTTTTCTTAGAGAACTGCTGTCCTTTCCACTCCCCCACTAACCGAGTTCCCCTAGACAAAGCCAGATCCCAATTACACCTTGCCATATCACCAGGTCCAAATAGTACCCCTAAAATTTTAATAGGTTCTCTAGATACAGAGATCCCTGCTATAACCCCATTGGCTGGCAAAGGTGTGGATCCAATAACAACCCCAGTACTTTTACCGTAGTTAATTTTAGATCCAGAAAGACTCAAAAAAGGTGAATAGATTCTTGTAGGGCAGAAACAGAAAAGTGAGGGGGTAAAAGCAACACCAAATCATCCGCATAGGCCAGCACCTTTTATTGTGGCAGGAAGGGAAGCACATCAAAGCCCTTCAGAGCAGTGTTAGATTGTAATAGTCTAATAAATATGTCAATGGTAAAGGTGTAAAGAACAGGACTCAATGGGCATCCCTGTCATGCCCCTTTAGTAATAGCTAATTTATTCCCCAGCCATCCATTTACATTAGGGATAATAACAGCCCCCTTATACATTGCCGATAACCAAGAAATAAATGTATCGGGGAACCCAAAGGCTTTTAATACCAAAATTAAAAATTTATGAATGACCCGATCAAAAGCCTTCTCTTGATCTAGACCAAAAACAAACCCCTGTAACTGACCAATGTCCCCCCTAGAAAATACCTCTCTTAAATAAATAAGATTATCCTGCTGTTTTCTTCTCCAAACAGCACAGGTCTGTGCCAGATGAAGAAGCTGTGGGGTAACAGCAGAAAGCCTAGCCAGTAGAATTTTACTAAGTATTTTTAGGTCGGAATTCAGAAGACTAAGAGGACACCAATTTCTCAGATCAGTTTTGTCACCTTTTTTGTAGATTAGAAGTAAGATGACCTCAGTCATGGAGAGAGCATAATTCAAGAGTGTAAAATATAATTCAGGAGAACCACCAAAACAGGTCCAAGAGCCTGTATGAAGGATTTATAAAAACCTGCACTAAGACCATCTGTACCCAGGGCGGACTGACAGGCTTACTCATGCACAGCTGTAGTGACTTCAGCTAAAGTAACATCAGCCTCCAGAGCATGCTTTTGTGTCGCAGACAAAGTAGGCAACGGTAACGCATCCAAAATCCGATTAATAACCCCATCTTCCAGAATAGGGTCCGGAGCCAGGTTGGAAGTCATATAGGTTTCCACAACATTCAAAAGCTGGTTTGGATCACTCACAGTGTGGCCATATACATCAGTCAGAGCGGAAGTGAGTCTTGAATCTATCCTTTCCTTGCTTTCTTTAAAAGGGTCCAAAGATTGTTTGGACATGTGTGTTCCAAACTATAATTCCTGGTCTAAAGGCCTACCCCAATTATATTGCAAATCTACCATTTGTTTTTTAATAGTGGCAATAATTTTACTATAGTCCTGTGAAGTGGTTTCAGTCAGAGATATAAGATGTTGTAGCTGATGTCTGAACTTCAGATATCCCATATATTCTTTATGAGATTTAACATGCGCCTGACGTTGAAAAAATTTCTGCCAACTCAATTTGGAATCATCCCACCAGTCTAAAATGGAGTCATAACATTCTAAAATGGAAAACCTAGCAGCCCAGTCCCTCAACCACAACTATCTAATAAGAGGATCCCCTAACAATGACTCATTCAATCTCCAGCTATTTTTTTTACATCGAGGGGCTCCAGCCCAAGAAACAGTAACCATAAGAACGGTATGGTCAGAAAATTCCATAAGCCTAGTAAAAGTTTGCACAACCTGCAAAACTGCTGATAAAAAAACAAAATCTATCCTTGTCAAAGAACCCCCCCGGAAATAAGTATAACCCCCTGTGGGATATAATACCCTATAGGCATCTAACATGTGTGCTGTAGAAACAATATTTTTTAAAGCAATGGAGTCACAAAATAGTTTATCAGTATGAAGTCCTCTATCTACTGCAGATAATTCACAATTAAAGTCACCTAACCAAATGACCATCCAGGAGGTATGCAAAAAGGTTGCACTTCCTTAAACAGAGCTATCCTTTGTGCTTTAGTTTGCTGAGCATAAACTGTAATAACCCAAAAATGCTCTGAACAAAAAGAAACATCTAAACACATGGCCTTCCCAGGGTGTATATCAACTAATCTAGAAACTGAAAAGGCAGAACTAGAAAAAAGAATACCCAACCAATCACAAGTGTCCTCCCCCACAGACCCAAATGAAGGACCCAAAGACCAGCACTTAAAGGCATGCTGGATGTCCTGATGGGACTTCAGACGGATGTCCTGTAAGTAAATAATATCTGATGTAATAAATTTAAGAAGTGAAAAAAAAACAATACGCTTCCTCTCACCCTTAATCCCATTAACATTTAACATGGAAAATGTTAAGGAGGACATAGTAGGGAGAAAAGGTAAACCAATTCATAGGTAAGCCTAATCCTTAGAAACCTCAAGGGGGTTTACACACTTGTCTACATCTGGTCCTTTTGGCTATGGAATCCTTTGACCGACTTTCAGTGTCCAGGGTGGAAATGATAGAAGAAGTATCAGTATCATCCCCAGAGTCCCCACCAGTTTCCTCCTCCAAAGGGGCAAACACATTCCCTACCTTCACAGGATCCCTCTGAGGTATAGTTGTAGGGAGGGATTTGGGCTCAGGCATGGTTTTACCACGTCTATTCCTTTTCCTAGGTGGAACCACCTTAAAAGGGACTTCGGGGGGGTGGGGGGCATATGTTCCTCAGGACTGTCTACAGTGGAGACAACAGTGACATCAATGCCGGTAGTATTTAAAGTTACCTCAGGGTATGTAGGAGAAGAGTCAACAACTGCGGTCACAAGAGGAGTAACCGTAGGCGTAGTAACAGGGGCTGGAACCTGAACAATGTCTGTGGGTATAGGGGCAGTAGTGGCTACCTCCTTAGCCACAGCATGCTGGGCCTGATTGATAAGTCCTTCTTGAGAGGGGCAATCATCTCGACTGTGAGAGGCCCAGGCACAGTTTCCGTAGGCATGACCAGTTTGCTTGCACAGATTACATTTAAAGAGATTAAGGCAGGCTGAAGCCAAATACCCATACTCTAAACAATGACTACATCTAGCAGTATCACAGGTCGAACTAAGATGTAAATGAGAGCCACATTTGAAACAAGATCTAGGTTGACCAATATAGAAAATAGACCCCCCATCCATTCCCAAAAAAAACACACTAGGTAGGTTCACAGGTCCTGAATTATTGGAGAAAAGTTTTACCTTCACCTTCCAACCCCCATTCCAAATCTGTTCACTATCCATAGTGGGTGTAGGCCTCCCAAAAATCTCACAGCGTTGTCTTAACCAAAAAAGAATGCCTTCAACATTAATCCCTTCATTCTTAAATAAGGCAGTGATGGTTTTAATTAAAGGCTTAGTAAGGGGAATCACCTGAAAAGGAACCCATAAAGGGTTATTTTTAAGTGAATTATATTGAGCCCAAAATCTATCTAGGTTAGACACATTTTTAAAGCTAACATCATAGTTACCATTCCCTAGAGAAATCAGGCAAATGTTTCTGAGGAAAAAAACTTCATAGATTTTTTTAAAAGATTCCTCACTACAAATAATCTATCAGGAGTATGTTCTAAGCCCCCCTTGTATAAAAGCTGGACTGCATTCCTCCTAGGAGCAGGCTCCCCAGTGGAGTGAAATAAATCAGCTGGTTTAAACAAGGGTGCCAGAGAAGACTTTTCCTGGTGCTCACCTAAGGCCTCTGAGCTAGGCCCCATCCTAACATCAGCAGGCAAAGAAGTGGCAACAATAGCTTCTGGTGTGGTACCTACATCAGAAGAACCAGCAACAGTAACATTGGGCAATAAAATTGAAGAATTACCATGGGGTGTGATGGAGCTCACTGAAGATCCGGCATTGGTGGCCACAGAAGAGGTCGTAGAACACATCCGTTGATATGTTGGGTCAGAAGAGTCAGGAGTCCAATGACCCGAAGCCACAGAGACCCATCCAGCCACAGATAGGGTTCTTTCTGGGGACCAAGAAGCGTCCTGGAGTGGAAGATCAAAGACAGGAGGTGCAGGGGCTAAATTACCCCACTTTGTAGCCTTTCGTCTATCTAAAAATGAAAAGGTTTGTTCTGAAGGCACCGGTCAAACAGATAAACAAGTAGGTGCCTCTGGGACTTTCTGATGCATCCCCAGTCTTGTTTTCCTTGATTTGCCAGTGTCCACACTTTCGGGAACTGTGGGAGCTTCCGACAGCTTAGGGCATATGGTAGAAACTCCATTTTTACTGCCAGCCGTACCAATGTCCATAGCCTTCAGAGAAGAAGAAGGAACCTCTGCATCCAAACTAGTGTCTGACCGGAGTGCATGTTCTATTTGGTCCTCCATAATACTGACCTCAGGGGATTCAGTTGACAGAGCAGTGAGTTCCGCTTCCAGTTCCTCACCAGTTTTAAGCCATTCCTGTTTTTGGAGTAGGAGAGCCTGACTGCATGTAAGCCCAGCTGAACCAGTGCCATCACTGAAAACGGCCTCAATCTGCAAATCAGGTAGGTCTATGGAAACTGACACAACTTCCATACCTTTCTCAGCTGCTGTATCCTGAGAAAAATCTGCAATAGCCATAGCCAGATCGATGGCCTCCTGCGTCGAAAGGACAGGAGCAAAGGCCAGAGCTCCCATCCTAACAGCATCCTCTCTCTCCATGCAGCCCGCCGAAGTGGCCATCTCAGCAAGACAGCCAGCAAATCCCCCAGTGGAGAGTAGGGAAATTTCCCTGGTGCCCTGGCCACATTTCCCCATTCACTAAAATACCACCAACAGCTTAATCTGGTTCAAGGTCAGTTGGCATTCATCTGTATCCCCTTCCCCTCCCGGGTTGTGCCTGAAAATAGGCAAGAAATTGTCTAGTGCACTTACCTGGTCAACAAAAAACTAAATAAAAAAAATATCTATATATATATATATAAATATATATATTATACTGACACAGTTGTGCCAGTATAGTTACGGTGAAACTGCACTTCTATGGTAAAGTCCAGATTTTGAACCTTAATAACTTTGGAACCATTCAATGGATTTATAAGACATTCAGCATGCATAATCTCTATGTGTAGATCTCATGACCTGCCACATTTTGTGGGAATCTGTTAAGTGGTTTCTGAGATATAAAGTGTTGAATAAACAGAAAAATACATTTTTTTAACATTTCTTTGTCATCCTGGATCTCAGAAATGGCTTTACGTTTTGGTCTGAAATTCTCAGGGGAGAAAGGCTTTGAGCCACATATGTGGTTTTTGAAGGTTTGGTGAACAAATATTAATTTGTTCAAAAGTTATGACATTTTAAAATGCCCATTATTTCCTATGGGAAAATTTATGTGTCAGGCATGAAAAATACTGTCCTTTTTTTCCAAAAAAAAAGAAGGTATTTTTTGCAAAGTACCTGGTTTTGTATAGTAGTTGCGCAGGTGCATTCGCCATTTTGATTTCATAATTTCGAGGCGTTATGGAGTGTCCACCATTTTGTTTCCTTGTTGGCAAGCAGTTAGAAGTGTACAAATGATGTAAAGAAATAGTGTTTCATAGAAGAAAACATTAGTATTTAGTTAACGGTGAGGTGTTTAGGTAGAGTCTGATGTTTTCTGTTTTTGTTTTTAAAAAATATTTTGGGGAGTACCTGAAATATCGGGTGCTAGGCTGGTGAGAGGACGTTTTGTTTGTTGTTTCATGTGTTGAAATAGTACTGCCATCGCTTGTGTTGCTCGTTTAGCTGTCCCTTTCCTTTTTTGTGTGTGACCGCCATTGTGTCGAGTGGCATGTTTAAAAATAAATACAAAAAAAGTGGACAGAATCGATCCTGAGAGTTTAACATGGGACTTTTGGCATGAGAAAAGCTAAGTGTCATCTTTCTGCACTATTGGGGAGAGACAAAAACAGGGCTGTTTCTTTTGTAATTGAAGAACGGCGATAAGTGAATGAGAAATGTACAGTAAATATGGTATGTACGAAAAATACAGAGAAGGTACTTTTTGCACTTTCGTCTCTCTACGCTATTGGGGAGAGACAAAGACAAGGGTGTTTCTTTTGTAATTGAAGAGAGGTGATAAGTAGACAGGAAACGTTTGGTAAATATGGTGTGTGTGAAAAATACAGAGAAGATATTTTTCACTCTTCTATTATTGAATGGATGCAATTTGTTGCAAATATGGTGCGAGTGAAAAATACGGAGAAGGTACTTTTTGCACTTTCATCATGAATGGAAATAATGTGCAGGAAAAATGTTGTGTGCGAAAAATAGAGGTTGGTACTTTTTGCACTTATAGGGTTGCAGTTTTCCATGTTTGTTCCATGGTGTGGAGTGTGCATATGTGTGACAGTTGTGGTAACAAAGTAAAAGGAGGATGAAGAGGAAAGGGAACTTTGTTTTATAAAAGGGTTAAAACAAAAAGAATGAAGAAGAACGTGAAGCTGGATTTGAACCCTGGACCCTTTAAAGAAAAGGCTATATGTTATCTCAGTGCCCCACTGGAGAACTCAGCAGAATTTCACTTCTGCTATATTTGTAGACTGCAGCAAATATGGTGTTTGCAAAAAATACAGAGAAGGTACTTTTCACACTCTCGTTATTGAATGGATGGAATATGTGGCAAATATGGTGTGTGAAAATATGGTCAAGATACTTTTCACACTTTCATCAAGAACGGATATAATGTGCGGGAAATATGGTGTGTGTGAAAAATAGGGGTTGGTACTTTTCACACTTATAGGGTTGCAGTTTTCCATCTGTGTTCCATGGTGTGGTGTGAGTCTGACAGGTGTGGTAATAAAGTAAAAGCAGGATGAAGAAGAAAGGGAATTTGTTTTATAAAAGGAGTAAAAAAAAATGTGAAGCTGAATTTGAACCATGGGCCCTTTGAAGAAAAGGCAATGTGTTATCTGAGTACACCACTGGATAACTTCAATGGATTGTGCTTCTGGTGTATTTGTAGACTGCAGCAAATATGGTCTGTGTGTAAAATACATAGAAGGTAGTTTTTGCACTTTCCTTGTGAATGGTTGTAATGTGTGGCAAATAGGTTGTGTACGAAAAATACAGAGAAGGAAGTTTTTGCACTTTTGTCATTGAATTGATGTAATGTGTGGCAAATATGATGTTTGCAAAAAATCTGGAGAAGATACTTTTCACATGTTCTTTATTGAATGGATGTAATGTGCGGTAAATATGGTGTGTGCAAAAAAAAGGGGTTGGTACTTTTCTCACTTATAGGGTTGCAGTTTTCCATCTGTGTTCCATGGTGTGGTGTGAGTATGACAGTTGTGGTAACAAAATAAGAGCAGGATGAAGAAGAAAGGGATTTTTTTTTATAAAAGGGGTAAAAAAAATGTGAGGTTGGATTTGAACCATGGTTCATTTGAAAAAAGGGCTATGTGCTATGTCAGTGCATCAATGGAAAACTTGGGTGGATGTGCTTCTGGTATATTTGTAGACTGCAGCCAATGTGGTCTGTGCGAAAAATACGGAGAAGATAGTTTTTGCACATTCCTTGTGAATGGTTGTAGTGTGTTGCAAATATGGTGTGTGTGAAAAATACAGTGAAGGTACTTTTCACACTTTCATCATGAATGAATATAATGTGCAGGAAATATGGTGTGAGTGAAAATTAGTGGTTGGTACTTTTCGCACTTATAGGGTTGCAGTCTTCCATCTTTGTTCCATAGTGTGGTATGTATGTGACAGCTGTGGTTACAAAGTAAGAACAGGATGAAGAAGAAAGGGATTTTATTTTATAAATGGGGTAAAATAAAACAAAAAAAAATGTGAGGCTGGATTTGAACCATGAATCCTTTGAAGGGAAGGTTATGTGTTATCTCAGTGCACCACTGGGGAACTTGGGAGTGGCATAACAATTCGCACAGGGGTTATATACAGACCCCCTTCTCAGGGGAGGAAATGGACAAGAAAATGATAGAAAACGTTCTCAGAATGGCTGAAAAAGGGGAGATATTTTTGATAGGGGACCTGAATATTCCAGATGTTAACTGGATGACATGTACTGCAGCCACATCCAAGAGCAGGGTCATTCCTGATGCCCTACAGGGAACATGCCATAGACAGCTAGTGTTGGAACCCACTCAGGAGGGAGCAATATTAGATCTGGTACTCTCAAATGGAAAGAGGATCACAGATTTAGAAGTGAGTAGCCATCTGGGAACAGGCGACCACCACACAGTGTGGTTCACAAGAAGCACAATCATGGAGACAAGCCATACAAAAACAAGGATATTGGACTTTAGAAGGGCTGACTTTGGCAAAATAGGTGAATACCTAAGGAATGCACTAGCAAATGGCCAGAAAGGAGGGTGGAAGAACAATGGAGAAAAATCAAAACTGCCATCATGGAGGCAACAAGCCTTTGTGTGAAACAAATAAAGAAAACAAAGTAGAGTAAAAAAACCACTATGGTTCTCAAAAGAGGTGGCAGGGAAGGTTAGGGAGAAAAAGGTAGCATTCAGAAAGTATAAGGAATCACAGAAGAAGCACGACAGGGAACTGTATCAGTTAAAGCAGAAAGAAGTGGGGAAGGCAATCAGAATAGCAAAGGACCAAACTGAGGAAAAGATAGCCAACTCAGTTAAGAAGGGGGATAAAACCTTTTATAGGTACATTAGGGAGTACAGAAAGGTTAAGAGAGGGATAGTGAAGATTAATAAAGGAGAGGGGAGGTGGGCAGAGGGAGACAGTGAAAAGACAGAGATACTGAATGCATACTTTTGCTCAGTATTCACAAAAGAAGAAGAGGAGTTACCTAAACCAAACAATAGAAGCACTCTGGGCAGGGAGGTTGACACCAGTTCATTTACAGAAGAAAGAGTCCTGAAAGAACTCCTAAAACTCAAGGGGGACAAAGCAATGGGGCCTGATGGGATTCACCACAGATTCCTAAAAGAATGAAGGAGGGACCTATTGACACCACTGACCACCCTTTTTAACAAATCATGGGAGGATGGGGTGGTGGTACCTGAGGACTGGAGGAGGGCGGATGTGATTCCCTTTCACAAAAGTGGGAGTAAGGCAGAAACAGGAAACTACAGACCTGTTAGTTTGTCCTAAGTGGTAGGGAAAATGATGGAATCACTTCTGAAAGAAAGAATTGTTGAGTACCTAGAGGCCAGCAGAGTACAGGACCCAAGGCAGCATGGATTCACAGCAGGAAGGTCATGTCAGACAAATTTAATCGATTTCTTTGACTGGGTGATCAAAGTAATAGACCAGTGAGGGGCTGTGGATATGGCCTACCTAGATTTTTGCAAGGCATTTGACACAGTCCCACACAAAAGATTAATAATCAAGTTAGCCAGCCTGGGAGCAGGTCCCAGGGTGGTAGCCTGGGTAGCAAACTGGCTGCACAACAGGACACAGAAGGTAATAGTAAATGGAACTCACTCCAAAGGAAGGGGGGTTACTAGTGGAGTATCTCAGGGTTCGGTACTGGGTCCAGTCCTCTTTAATGTCTTTATAGGTGACATTGCAGAGGTTCTGGAAGGAAAGGTATGCCTCTTTGCAGATGACACAAAGATCGGTAACAGAGTTGATACACAAGGGGGGTGGAAAGGATGAGAAGGGATTTGGCAAGCCTGAAGGAATAGTCAGACATTTGGCAACTTAGATTCAATGCAAAGAAGTGCAAAGTAATGCACCTGAGAAACAAAAACCTAGGAGAAGAGTACACAATGGCAGGGGAGGTACTGACAACAACAGTAATGGAAAGGGACCTGGGGTAGTCATATCAGATGACCTAAAGGTGGGCAAGCAATGTGAAAGGTCAGTAAGGAGAACCAGGGGGATACTGGGATGCATAGGGAGAGTCATCACAAATAGAAAAAGGGAGGTGGTTATCCCTCTGAACAGACAGTTGGTGAGACCCCATCTGGAATACTGCATGCAGTTTTGGAGACCCCATCTCCGCAAGGACATAGACAGGATGCAGTCAGTCCAGAGGAGGGCAACTAAAAAGGTGCAGGGTCTGCATCAGAAACCATATGAAGAGAGACTGAGAGAGCTTAATACAGTATGTATACCCTTGATGAAAGGAGGGACGGGGGAACATGATAGAAACTTTCAAGTACTTCAATGGAATCAAAAAAGTCCAGGAGGGTAGCATCTTTCAGAAAAAGAGATGTGCAAGAACAAGGAGACACAATTTAAAGATAGGGGAAGGGGGTTGGTCAGGGGCAATGTGAGTAAATTTTTTTTCACGGAGAGAGAGTGGTGGATGCATGGAACCGCCTTCCTAGGGAGGTTGTGGGGTCTAAAACAGTGGAGGAATTCAAACATGCATGGGACAGACATAAGGCAATTATAGTGAAGGGTAGGAGGAAGTAGGCTGTTGGTTAACTAGAATCTGCAGCTTATCTAATAGGTAGGGAAATGGGCAGACTCGGTGGGCCAAGCGGTCCTTATCTTCCATCAAAGTCTATGTTTCTATGTTTCTAAGGTACTTTTCACACTTTCGTCATTGAATGGATGTAAAGTGTGGCAAATATGGTGTGTGCGAAGAATATGGTGAAGGTACTTTTCGCACTTTCATCATGAACGGATATAATGTGCTGGAAATAAGGTGTGTGTGAAAAATATAGTGAGGGTACTTTTTGCACTTTCATCATGAACGGATATAATATGCGGGAAATATGGTGTGTGCAAAAAATAGGGGTTGGTACTTTTCACACTTATAGGGTTACAGTTTTCCATCTTTGTTCCATGGTGTGGTGTGTGTGTGTGTGTGTGTCTGTGTGTCTGTGTGTATGTGTGTGTGTGTGTGTGTGTGTGTGAGACAGTTGTGGTAACAAAGTAAGAGCAGGATGAAGAAGAATGGGAATTTTATTTTTATAAAACGGGTAAAACAAACAAAGAAAATGTGAAACTGGAATTGAAACATGGACCCTTTGAAAAAATGGCTATGTGTTAGCTCAGTGCACCACTGGAGAACTTACATGAACTGTGTTTCTCATATATGTGTAGACTGTAACAAATACAGTGTGTGCAAAAAATACTGCAAAGGTACTTTTCGCACTTTCATGATGGGTGGAAATAGTGAGCGGTAAATATGTTGTGTGTGAAAAATAGGGGCTAGTGCTTTTTTTGCACTTATCTGGTTGTAGTTTTCGATGTTTGTTGTATAGTCTTGTGTGTGTGACAGTTGTAGTAACAATTTAAGAGCAGGATTAATGGGAAAGTGCCATTTTTTCATAAAAAAGGGGGCAAAAAGAAAGAAGAAAAAAGTGTGAGACTGGATTTGAACTGGGGACCTTTCGAATACAAAATCATGTATTATTTATTTTTATTTATTTATTGAAGATTCAGAAAGACCTTTGAGTCAAGGACTCATTTACAAAGGTTCCACGTCAGACATAAAGAGTACAGAGACAACATAATTACAGATTACAATACATTGGTACAGGCATAGGAGTACATAGGTGTTCCAGATTGCTGGACTAGAGAGTAAAGGAGTTGGCTCTGAGTTTGTCCAGGTGGGAAGCAATTGTTGTCTGCATACTTTAAACTTATATGGAGGTAGTGCCTTCCTCTGGGGAGAGGAGGTAATTTTCAGGCCATTGCCACAGAAACGACAGTCACCAGGCTTCCTGGTAGGACTGCATTGTGGGAATGAGGAGGCTTATCTTGCTCTCCAGTCCATTGGATATTTGTAACACACTGTGCACATAGTAATTTGGTGCATAAAAGCAGGGGCCAGGCTTTTCCAAATAAATTAATTCCACCGAATGAGGTGGCAGTAGTTTTATTATTTTTAACGGTTGCACAGTTACTTTTGAGGAGTCAGGGACAGGAAGTGAACTGGAGATAATTCCTGCCCACCCAGTATAAAACAGGAGCCCCACACGTGTGTGAGCGAGCATGAGTGGGGCGAGCATGCGGTTCCGCGCACGGAGACAAGTGCATAGCATGTCTGCTGTGTCTGCTGTGGACACTGTTGAAAGGTTGGGGTAAAAATTGCCAATGTTTCTAATGTAGGGAAGTGGAATAATGCTAAGGGACACAGGGAAGGCAAGGTGCAACCAATTCCATTATGGCACAAGGTAAACCTAAAAGGGGTAAGGGTAAAAAACCAGGTACTGTATGTAAAATGTACACACAGACTGCTGTTTGCAGTGAGTTCACATGTGAAAAATGTCTGTTGGTGGTTACACTGCAAGGGGAAATTCAGCAGCTTATGCAGAGACTGGAAACTCAAAAAGAGATTGTGAGGTTGGAGAGTTTTATTGACGAAGTAGCCAATAATTTTAGTGGTATGGGGGACATGGTTCAGAATTCTGGGGGTAGGGGTGTCTATTCTAGTACTGTAACACAGGAAGAGGCAGTAGAAACTAAGGAGACAACTACACACTCACAAATAAACTCCACGCTGGGCCCACCATTAAAACTGACCCTTCAATTGTCTAACAGACACATAGGCCTACAATTGGAGGATGAGAGAGTTATGACGGCTCACTTAGAACAACCCAAGGCTATGGTTCCCTCTCAGCCAGAGGTTACATGGGGTCAGATTAATATAGAACATCCTAGTAATGAGGGAACGGCAGATAGAGATGTTGTAGTGATAAGGGACTCTATTATAAGATGGATAGATACTATAGTATGTTGAGGCGAAAAGAGCATACCACTGTCAGCACATTACCTGGAGCCAGGCTGCACAGTATTTCAAACCTTCTGGATGGGCTACTAGAAAACACTAGTAAACCACTGGTGATTTTGCACATAGAAACAAATGATGTAACAAGAAGTAGAATAGAGGACATCCAGGCTGAGTTCAGGGATATAACAACAAGTATCAAAAATAGAAATGGGGAGATTATAATATAGGGGGATTTTACCCACTTATGGCTTACATTCACATATAAACAATGGACTCATTATGCTAATCAACAGATGTCTGAGACAATTCTGCAAGGAGGAAAAATTTGGTTATATGGATAATTCCATAACATTTAATAGACCAGTTTTGTTTAAAACAGATGGCCTGCACTTAACTTCTGCAGGTACTAGGATTCTGGGAAAAAAAGACTCTTGAGGTAATGCGATTCCATTTAAACTGGAAAAAGGGGGGGGGGTCTGGAAAGTGACCTAAGCAGGGGGGCACTAATCCCAAGACAAATCTCAAAGAAACCCTGAATGGAAAGCAGTTCTCATTAATGCCAGGAGTTTGGTTAATAAGTATGATGAATTTTCTTTGTTGTTACATTCTCAGAATATCCATGTGGCATTAGTTACAGAAACCTGGTGGGATGATAATGATCTGTGGGATAAAAAGGTGACAGGATACAACTTATTTTCTAAATCCAGATTGCATAGAAAGGGGGGTGGAATAACCATATATGTGCATAATTCTATACATTGTGAAGAACTACAATGGGATACAGGATCCCTAGAACTATTATGGGTAAAGCTACTTCCCCAGAGGGGTACTATGATCATTTTAGGATTAGTATACAGGCCACCCTCTATAACATCTGAGGATGATGAGGCACTATTAAAAATAATAGGGGAGTTGGATCCAGTAGATAGAATATTGCTGACAGGGGACTTCAGTCTACATAGTATAGATTGGTTAAAGGGGTAAGGGGTTAGCAATCTGGACAAAAGGTATATTGACACCTTTGACCAGATAGGTCTTGAACAACTAGTCCAAGGTAGCACCAGAGGTATCAGAACCCTGGATCTAGTTCTTACCAATATAAATAACACAATTAGCAATCTCCAGGTTAGCAACCCCCTTGGTAATAGTGACCATTGCTCAGTGCACTTCAGCATCATGGAACCTATACTGATTAAAAACATGGGTTCTACAACCAAGCTAAATTTTAGGAGAGCAGATTTCTCCACTTTCAGAAGCCAAATGCTGGCATGGGATTGGATGAGTGATTTTAAGGGATTATCTGTGCAAGAAATGTGGAAACGGCTGTTGGCTAGATTATCAAACCTTGTAAAAACCTTTATACCAAGCGTACCAAAACACAGCACTAGCATCAAAACAAATCCTGTATGGATGAATGCATCCATTAAAAAATGATAAGCAGGAAGAGCAGAAAAACGAAAAGGTAATTGGTCACTTGGAACAAATCAGGCTTATAGGGAATGTGTTAAGAGTATCAAAGTAAGAATTAAAAAAGCTAAATCACAATTCAAGTTGAATTTAGCTAACAGAGTGAAGGATAATAAAAAATCATTCTTTTCATACATTAATAACAAAAAGGGAGGCCACTGCATGATAGGCCCATTTTTGAATGACTTAGGAAATACGGTAAGTCTAATCTTTCTGCTGGGAAAGATTTTGGAAGGATTGGTCAAAGACTTAATATCAGACTTTCTAATAACTCAGGGATTAGTTGGCCCAGCTCAGCATAGGTTTACAAAAGTTAGATCCTGCCAAACAAATCTTTTGGCCTTTTATGAGAAGGTCAGTGGGGAGCTAGATATTGGAAATTCAGTGGATGTGGTTTATATGGACTTCGCAAAAGCTTTTGAGAAGTTACCCCACATGGAACTTCTAAATATGCTGGAGAACAGTAACCTAAACCGGAACATTTGTAATTGGGTCTCAGCATGGTTGCAGGGGCGAAAACAAAGGGTTACCATAGGTGGAGTGCTTTCTGATTGGGCACCAATCACCTGCGGGGTTCTCCAGGGCTCTGTTCTGGGGCCTAGTCTTTTTAATATCTATATATCCTCCCTTAGTATACACAACCCTAAAGTATGGTTATATAAATTTGCAGACGACTGCAGATTTGGGACAGTGGTGAATAATCAAGAAGATACTACATCCCATCAGAATGCTATCAATGAGACTTTGGAGTGGGCAGCAACAAATAAACTTGCCCTGAATATGGGCAAATGTAAGGTTATGCATTTTGGTAAGCATAATGCAAAAGCCTCATATATGCTTGCTAATGATATGCTAACAGTCACTCATGAGGAAAGTGACCTGGGGATTAGGGTGACTGGTGATTTAAAGTTTGGGACCCATTGTAGTGCACAAGTGAGGAAAGCAAATCAGAACTTAAACTGCATACTCAGGCCCATAGTTAGCAGGAATTATAAGGTACTCATGCCACTCTATGTAGCTTTGGTGAAGCCCCATTTAGAATTTTGCATGATGGTATGGTCCCCTCAGAATAGGGAAGACATCAACAGGCTGGAGAGCTTTCAGAGAAGATTTCTGAGATCTATAAAGGGTTTAAATGAATTGCCATATGAAGCAAGATTGTCATCCCTCAATTTGTATTCCCTTTTTTATAGAAGGTTTAGGGGAGATTTGTGTTTTTCATATAGAATAATGGGAGATGACAAACTTCGGGCAGAGGTTGGTATCCAGTCTAAGATTAACTGGTACAGTAGTAGGAGACATAATAAACAATGTGTCCATTTTAATGGGAACTGTAACCTAAGGAAGAGCTGGTTTAGTCAAAGGGTGGTGGTACCTTGGAATGCGCTTCCATTAGTACTCATGGATAACTCGAGTATGAATAACTTCAAAGTTAACTTTGACCGACATTTCAGCAAAATAAAAACTCAATTCTAAATTTGGTGTTGGCAATTATGGACATAAGTCTGCTAGCTTGAAATTACCTATGAAACCTATGAAGTGGCTACCAAACAAGTTATAACAGAAGTTTCAGTACTGTAGCACAGCCATATAGTTGCAGTTGGTTCTGAAGTAGGCTGATGATCAATATTGGAAGTAGTATCAGAGCATTCAGGCAAAAGAGCCTAAAAACAGAAAAATTCAGTTTAAAGCAAAATAAACAGTCATAATCGGGGTTGCGCTGACCAGGGGTATAGAGATGGGGGAACGGAAGGGGAAACAGGCAGGGTTATAGTCATATCTCAGAGCACCACTGGAATACTTGGATTAAATGTATTTCTGGTATATTTGTAGACTTTGTTTGCTGAGTTTGAAAAAAAAAAAGAATTTAGTTAGTCTTGCTAACATTGGGCCCAATTCACTAACCACAAATGTTGCCCACGTGCCACATATCCGAGGCATGTAGGCAACCTCACAGGTGATTGCCGCTCAGCAGGAGTCCCACGGATCCCCAGTGGCATTCACCAAGGGTGCATAAGCACAGGGCAAAGGCACTTACATGCCTGCCTCCTAAGCAGCTCGGGATGTCTGCACTGGGGGCATGCCTGCACTACATGGCATTCACTAAGTTACAAAGTGCCAGGTGGAGGGAGTGCTGGATATGCCTGCCCGAACTTGACATAAACCAGTGCATGGCCCCCATGAATGACGACCAATGGGGTGTGGTGGTAACAGGCATCTGTTTGCTGTTCTGTCTAAGCCCACTAGGCTGCAGGGGGAGGGCTGGGACAGCAGCTTGGGTGACTACCTGAAGGTGTGTCTATAGTGCTGCTATACACAGCTGTTCCCCAACTCCCTGTGCCCTCCATAAGGGTGCAAGGGATCCACTTAGGGGCCCAGTATGGGCATCCGATTGGATGCCTACCTGGGTCCACGGTTCTGACCATATGACCATGCACACTGTGGGGGCATGGCCATGGACAGGCTCCCCGTGGGTGCTTGTGGTAGTGCATACCACTTAGCCTGTACCCGTCCGGGACCATGTAGGTACACAGGTGGGGTATGCACCTCAGGCGTGTATTGCCTACCCTTTCATGCATCAGGCCCAGTAAGTGAAGCATTTCTTTATGTTTTGATTGTCAAAATGTGAGCATATTTACCTTGCTTTGTCATGGGTGTTTTAGATGTTGTGGAATTCCAGTTAGACAACAAAAAATAAGAGTGGAAAGGCTAGGTGGTGTTTACATATTAATTTCAGTAAAGGTGTGTATTAAGATAGACATAACATGAAAATGTGTTCATGAGTTTGTGTTTACTATATTTAGTAAGAATTTCCAGATGTGACTGTAAGCTGATAAGTTAGTCATGAAATGCACAGAATATAGTTTGTACCATAATTTGTAAACATGGTCTTGATTTGCAGCATGATTTGTTAGACATGAAACATAAAGAATACAGTTTAAATCACACATTTTTAACATAATCTGCATTTTTTTCACAAAATTTTGGTTCAAAATATGATTTTGCTAGGAAGTGTGTAGCAAAAAATGTATACATGGTGGAAACTTATGGGTGTCAGAACTATGGCTGGTGGGTGGGAGGTGGAAGGTGATTAGAAATATTATTTAAAGAGCAGCTGATGCCATTAGGACAGCTTTAACAAAACATAATATTTAGACACAGTTCAGCTTGTATTTCACATTAGTTCTACATTTCTCCTTCTCAATATTTATAACTGAGGCCATTTGCATGAAAATGGGATCTTTGCTCCTGAAAAGTTCATCTATTCCTGTTGCTTTCTCCTTAGCTGAGGTCATAATGCTCTACTTGTGACATCACAATTGCTCCCATGGCAACAGAGTGTGATGTCACACAGCGAACTATGACATGAAGTATAGAGTAATATAAAGAGGCAGATGAACTCTAATGGATATATAGCATGTTTCCATGCAAAGTTCTCAGTGATAAGTAATGGGGAGGAGAAGTCTATTGAATACATACTGAATGCAAGCTAAACTGTACCTTAATATTATGTTTTTCAACATTTTCTTTGAGGCGCCAGCAGCTCTTTAACATGTCCTTCATTTCTTCTAGATTGTCTGCCATCTCATGGAATGCAGCATCACTCTGCCAGGCAAGGGTTTGGATGTTTTCCTACGAGTGGCTTGTTTTTCAGCTGTCGTACAACCTCGGACATACTTTTGGTGATGGCTTCAAAACCTTTTGTGACAACTTTGGTGACAGCCTCCAGTTTGTTGGCTATTTTTTGTAGTTGTTGTACAGTAGGAACAGTGACTAGAGAACCAGAGGATGTGAGAAAGGTGTTGGAGCAGTTGTAACTTTATGCTTGATAGTTTTGTGAAAAAATGGTAAGTGATTTGAGTCTGACAATTGTAGGAATACGTACCAGCTGACGCTTATTCCTGTGTCTCTTTTGCTTGCAGGCCTGCTGGTTGCATTTTGGTTTGTGTTTGTTCAGACCTAGTGGCTGTCAATGGAAAGGAGTGCATGTGACATAAGACAGGAAACTTTTTCCACAAAGCTTAGGTGCCTTAGATGTATTTTGTGCAAGGTAAAATGTGAACTGCTTATTTAATATTTTAAATTGTTACTTCTTTTGCATTTCTCTGTATGTTTTAACTTGTTTGTTCCCATAAATACCATATGGCGTCAGAACCATTCATTGCTGGAATGGACCCAAAATGGCCACCGGGAGCAAATGAGTTTTAAAGGTGGTGCACTGTCCATGGCAGGGGTAGTTGTGGGAATGGAAATGATAGTGTTGCTTGTCCTGGGAGTGTTATCAATTCTTGATGCATTAGGGCTCATAAGACTCATTTGATATTTAGGTTACTTGGTTATGGGTGGTTTACTTATGTAAGTAAGGTTGGGTGATTCAGTATCAGTACCTGTGAGGTTTTCCAGAGGGCCTGTTAGTGAGGCAGAATCTTCACTGTCTGTGTATTGTTTCACAGGAGTGCCTGGTATTTGTTTTTCTTACTGTGGTATATCTGTGGGTGAAAGACATGTTTTTTTTTTACTTTTCAGGTGTGTATGTGGTTCTGTGATTTGTATGTGCTGTTAAGGGTGATTAATTTAAAAATGCTTTCCTTGAATACTGATGTCTTCTGGCTCTTGTTGTTGGTTTTCTTTTTGTTCTTTTTTTCCTGTAGTTGTTGTTGTTGCTCATGTTCTTGCTCTTGTGGTTGTTCTTTCTGTTGTTCTTCTCTCTCTCTCTCTCTCATTCTTCTTCTACTTGTTCTTCATGTTCTTGTTCTTCTTCTTCTCATTCATCTTCTGCTTCTTCTTCATCTTGCTCTTCTTCATCTTCTCCCTCTTCTGAGTTCGAGCTGCTTTACTGTTCCAATTTTGGGTGTTTCTTGGGGTGTGCTATGCCCTTCATGTGTTCTGTAAGAGATTAGTGCAAAGGGTTTATTTTGTGTTGGTTTACTGAGGTGTGTTTTTTACTTACTTTCATATATGCGGTCTCCTAAGTTTGGTCTGCCTGTCTTTATCCATATTTGTTCAGCTACAGCATGCCATGTCTTGTGGTGGTCTGGTATTGGTCCTGCAGCTTTTAGTTTGTAGAAAGTTTGACTGTCTTGAATGTCTAGCATTTTTGTATAATTTACAGTGTGATTAGTGTGGAAATACTATGGACTAGATTCACAAAGCTTTTTGAAGGTGCAAAACCTTCCCTAAGTCCCCAAAATTGCCTTAGCTATGGAAAAAAGGGGAGATTGCTCTGAGTGCTATTCACAAAAACCTTCACAGCTGTGGGAAAAAAACACTACGGACTGTGGAAGAAAGTGCAGATGCGGAAGCCCCTGAGGCAAAAAAGGTGTGAGATAAATAAGGCACAAGCCCTCAAAGTCTATTCTCAGCCAGGTTTTTTTCCACAGTTGTGGAAAAAATGTTACACCCATTGGAGTAAGGTATAACTCTTCCTCAGCAAACTGCAGTAGTGCCCCAACAATTGAAATTAATTATGGTGGAGGTGAGGCACAGGTAATAGCATCCCAGTGAGTATAGCAGTGGCTGCTGTTACAGCAACAATAGCACACATTGCCATGAAATGGCAACAGGCAACAACCACCAGACCCAGTGCAGCCCATGACGGAGCCCCACAGGCAGTAGAGCCTGAACACCCCAGGGAGGGACAACCAGCAGTGACAGTCTGCCACTGTGGTGCCATGGTAGTGCTGGTGCCTGTAGTGCTGAAGTGATCCCAGTTGAGGGACTGGTTGCTGGTCTCTTTGTCGGTGCTTTCAGCTTCATGCTATGGCAGATATATTAAAGTTTGCTACTCCAGCTCATTAAGTTCATGGTTGCTGTGCCTCCTAAGCCATTTCTGCAGCTACGGATCTGCAGTTGCGGATTTTCAGCACCTGCTCAATTTCTGCACCTGCTGAATTTTCGCAGCTGCAGGGATTTTTACAGACTTCTGCACCTGCTCAATTTTCTATAAGAATATCGCATAACTGTGTTTCCACAGTGCTGCAGGCCTTTCTTCCACAGCTGCAGGATTTTTGGCTTTCTTTGTGAATCTTGCTCTATTATTTGTTAACTGGATTGGTTGTGTTTGAACATTTTTAACTTTTCTTTATTGCAAATGTACTGACTTTTCATTTATTGACAGAGCTGTTAAAGATTTGGTGTTATTTTTTGTGATTTCAGCTAATTTTACTGTCTTTTCAAAAAAAAATTATCGATTTCCAAGATTTTATTTGCATTTTCCAAAAAAATGCTATTTTTCATACAATAAATAAAGGCAGTGGCATACTTTTCAAAAAATAACTTGAAAACAGTTTCTGGATTAACTGTCGCAAACAAGGTTGTGAGAGTTCATCTTGAATGCTGTGTAGCAGTGTTTACATTGAATTATATGGTGGTGATTTTAGAACACTCTTACTTTCTGAAATTTAGCCTGACATTTCAACAGATATGGAATTTTTTGCACAATAAAAGATGGTGTAACTTTTGAATACTGAGTCTAGAATGTATGGTATTATGCACACAATAAAAAAGTTGTAATGCACTTTTTGAAAAGTAGGTTTAAATTTGTATTTTAAATCACAGACTGCCACTAAAGAAGTGAGAGTTGGTTTACAATGATGTGTTGTTTACAGCATGCTACATGATCAAGTTTCTAAGTCTTGTGAAACTGGCAGGTTTTTATTGCACTTGGTAGTACTTTTCAGAGAAGTTGTGCAATCGTTGGTAATTTTCAAAAAATAGCAAGTATTTTGTGAAAAGATGGTCCTCAGATGCATATGTGGTTCAGCAGGAAGTGTTATTTTTATAAATAAAAAAAAACAGATGAGTTTTTTTTGGGAAAACGGTTTACCTCAACAGTCTGGGTATTTGTTGGAAAGTTCTATAATTTTTGAGGGGGAAGAGTTTTGACCAAACATCAAGTTTTTCTTTTTTGAAATTTAGGTTGTGCTATTGACTAATATGATATCTTTTGCAAACTAGAAAGGTTATGGCATAGTTTTTGAAGAGTTGGTATGGTATGGTATTGTTCTCACAATAAGAATGCTGTGACGTAGTTTTTGAAAGAAATAGGTTAAAATCGTTTTTCTGAAGAATGGCTGCTGTAAAAAGAAAGTGAGAGTGTCTTTTGAATGATGGATTGTTGTGTTTTTAACAGATTGCATGGTCTGCTTTTCAAAGTTTTGTAAAATCTGGCTGGTTATTTTTGAAGTGGTTGGTAGACTCTGGGAAAGCCATACAGCAGTTAGTAATTTTCAAACAATAGCAGGTATTTTTCAAAAAAAAGATGATGCATTGTCCAATATGTGGTTCACATATGCACGTGTTTAAGTATCAATTTGGGAAGTGCCATTTTTATTGAAAAAAAAAATTCTTTTTCAGAGAAAAAAATATTTTACTTGGACACCCTGGGGATTAATTTGAAAATTATATATTTTTCCAAAAAAAAAAAGGTTTTGGCTGAACATTACCTTTTTTTTTGTTTGATGTAGGAAGTTTTGTTTTCCCATATGGGTGGGAAGGAGAATGGTGTCAGATAGACTAGTTGTAAAAGTATCTACATTGGAATAATAAAAAGTAACTTACTTTCCTTGACGCAATTTGGAGTATCTTTTTTTTTTCTGCAAGATCTTAGTGCTGTTTTTTGATCAGTAACTGGCACTGTACAAAAAATACAGAAGTAGAACATTCTAAAAATGTGTTACTTTGATTGGATATGACAGTATTTCCTGTGGGAGCACCACTCACTGGTGTGTGCTTAAAAACTTAAAATAAATAAACACTTTCTGGGGTTCTTCTTTGTTTGTAAGCCTTTAGTAATGCTTTACTGTGTGATCTAATTTTCTCTTTGGAGGGGAAATTTAGGGGCCGGAACATTCCGTTAACATCAAGAGATTCATGTATTATGCCCAGGGCCCCTGGTGTTCTGCAGCAGAATTTTCTGACTTCTGCGGCAGGGCTCCTTGACTTCTGTGGCAGAATTTTCTGATTTCTGCAGCATGATTTATTCATTTCTTTGGCAGAATGCAGTCCTGTCATTGGCTAAATATGATGTGATGTCATCAATGACATCATAGGTTAAGCATAGAGGAGGGGCTTCAGGATAAACGAGGTGGGAAAGAAAGCCTGACTCTATGGAAAAACACTATATTTATATGAAAATTTCACCAAAAACAATGAATTCTGTGGCACTATATATATTCTGCGGCATGATGCAAATTCTGCGGCAAATTCTGCAACCGCAGAACCACAGAATTCCAGGGGCCTTGATTATGCCTCAGGCTGTTAATGATGTAAGTAAAAAAAATTATCATTACCTTGTGAAAGCTCCATGGTATAGTGGCAAGCACTCTGGGATATGGTTTGGGGTTTGAGCACAAGAGGATGATTGAAACTGCCAATGTGATATTTGCAGTTATTTTTTCCCATGTCATATTTTTCGAATGTTATCTTGTCCTTTTTGAAAACAAATATGCACATTTATGTCTGTGGCTAGCTGGATAGCTGTGAGGCATGATTGCAAGCACCTGTTATGGTCACAGAAAATATTTCCCACACAAAAAGTTTCATAACTTTAGAACATGTGGACATTTTTCAAAAAATACAAATGCAACACCGCAAGATTCGAATTCTGAAATATCCATGCAGCTCAGTTCAGATGCTGTGTTATTGGTTGTGCATTTTTCAAAAAAATGTATGTTTTGTACAGTACCAAAAATTATGAAGTTGGTTAAGTGCGGCAAATGTTTTTTTTCACACGTTAGGAATACTGTTATTATGTTAGTATACCACTGTGTGTTTTCTTTATTGATAGTGTAAACAGGTCTTGAGATGGGATAAAGGGGGGAGCACTCATGCAGTGTTGCTGTTTTTATCATTTTTTCCAAAAATATGTACTTCAGTGCAGAAATTATGAAGTTGGTTATGTGCGGCAAATATTTTTTTCGCACGTTAGGAATAGTGTTATGTTAGTATGTGAATGTGTGTTTTCCTTATTGACTATGTAAACAGGTTTTGGAGCTGGGATGGAGGGAGGGCACTCATGCAGTGTTGCTGTTTTTAGCATTTTTTCGAAAAAATATATACTTTTGTGAGGAAATTATGAAGTTGGTTATGTGTGGCAAATATTTTTTTCGCATGTTAGGAATAGTGATATGTTAGCATGTGACTGTGTGTTTCCCTTATTGACTATGTAAACAGGTTTTGGGGCTGGGATGCAGAGGGAACACTCTAGTTGTGTAGTTTTGTTTGCATTTCTTGAAAAAGTATATGTTTTGTGTGAAAATTATGAAGTTGGTTATGTGCGGAAAATGTTTTTTTTTTTCACCTTAGCAATACAGTTCTGTTAGTATGCCAATGTGTATTTCCCTTATGAACAGTGTAAACAGGTTTTGGTAATGGGAAGGAGGGGAGGGAGACACTGATGTTGAGTTTCTCCTTTTGTATTTTTCAAAAAAAATATGTTTTTTGCGAAAAATATGAAGTTAGTTATGTGTGGTAAATATTTTTTTCACATGTTAGGAATGGGTAAGTTCATGAAATGGGGGTACCAATGTGCCAAATACTTTGTATGTTGGTTTAAAAAAAATAACAACAGCCACTGCAGTCATGATAAGTACATTTAAAAGGCAGCCACAAGTACATATGCATGTCATAGTTTGAGAAATCTAGGTGCACCCATTTTATTTTTATCCCATGTCCAGCTCCAAAATGTCACAGATTTTCTCTAGCAAAATGTGACATGCAAAACCACAGTACATTCCATTGCTTCTATGAAGACTTTATTGTAGTTATACTTCAGTAAATGTATGTTGAAAACTGCTTCGGGTGTTGTCTTTTGTTAATAAAACATTTGCACCCTAGTTTTTCAATGCATATATAATTTCTGGTTCTCTCAAAGTTGTGTGTTGCATGTGCTACTGTGGTGTTGAAGCAAATTGCATTTTTGACATGTTCCCACATTTTCAGCAAAAGCATCCAGTTTTTTTTGAGTGGGTGATTTTCTTTTGGGATGGGGTCTTAAAAGTATTGCAGGACATTGGTTAGAGAGGAGTGCAGACAATGCTTTTTTTAACTTAAACAGTTGTGTGGTGTCCACTGTTGCATGTTCAATGTTTGGTGTCCCCGTTGTACGTGCAACACTGAAGGTGCTTTTCTCTTACATCTGTTATGGAGTTGTCCCACAACATAGTCCCTTTTTCACTCTTGTGTCATAGTGTCTTGAAATGCTTAGTAAAATAAACTAAAAAGAAAAGTAATATTTTTTTCAAGTTAAACATCTGTTGTGTCCATTGCGGCATGTGCAACATTTGGTGTCCCCATTGCATGTGCAACACTGAAGGTGTTTTTCTCTCAAGTCTGATATGTAGTTATCCCACAACATAGTCCCTTTTTCACTCTTGGGTCATAGTGTCTTGAAATGCTTAGTAAAATAAAGTAAAAAGAAAAGTAATATTTTTTTTCAAGTTAAACATCTATTGTTTCCTCTGTTGCATGTGAAATGTTTGGTATCCCCATTGCAAGCGCAACACTGAAGGTGATTTTTCTAAAATCCCTGCTAGGGAGTTATCTCATAATCTGGTTCCTTTTTGACTCTTCAGTCACAGTGTCTTGGCAAGCTTATTAAAATTGTTCTGTTTTGGATTTGAAAAATTGACCTTCATGTCACACTTTGGTAATCCCTTTTCATGAACTTACCTGAATACTGTTATGTTAATATTCCACTGTGTGTTTCCCTTATTGATAGGGCTACCACCTTTTAAGAAGCCCAAAGTGGGACATTTCTTGCTGAAACATGATTTTTTGCAGGACAATATGTAACCTTGACCAATACAACAGACTTACTTTCTCTAAATTATCTGAATTAAGACTAAGTATTATAGATTTTTAGTTGTTTCTAGTGTTTCTTATCATTTTAAGGTGTTTTAATAGCAGTGTCAGTGGCTCAGTAGGTAGCACACTCGCCTCTGAGGCTGGGAGATCAGAGGGCTGTGGGTTCAGTTCCCACATCTAGCACTTGGGTTAATATCCCAGTACTGACACTGTAGTGCAGCATGAGAGGGGTGCTGCACTTCTGAGGTGCTGTCTTTCAGATGAGACATTAAACCAAGGTCCCATCTGCCTGGATTGGTGGTAGTTCAGGTGGATGTTAAAGATCCCATGGCACTTATCGAAAAGAGTAGGGGAATTTTTCCCAGTGTCCTGGCCAAATTTCCCTCATTCACTAAAAATACCACCAACAGCTTAATCTGGTTCAAGGTCAGTTGGCATTCGTCTGTATCCCCTTCCCCTGGGTCGTGCCTGAAAATAGGCAGGATTTGTCTAGTGCACTTACCTGGTCAACAAAAGCTAAATAATAAAAAGGCATTGTAGTTTTTTTGTAACATTTAGGGGAAAATCAGAAATTTTTTTTTTCTTCTATAACTTCAGGACATGTAGTATTTTTCTTGTTTTTTTGCAGTACTCAGCTGCCCAAATCAGGACTGTCCTGTGAAAATTGGGACAGGTAGTAATCCTACTTATTACCAGTGTGAACAGGCCTTGGGGATGGGATGGAGGGGGGGCTCATGCTGTATTGTAATTTTTGTATTTTACAAAAATACATGTTTTTGTGTGAAAATTATGAAGTTGGTTATGTGCGGCAAATATTTCTTTCACACACTAGGAATACTGTTATGTTAGCATGTCACAGTGTGTTTTCCTTATTGACAGTATTAACAGGTCTTGGGGATGGGATGGAGTGGGGGTAGACACTCACACTGCCAGGTTTGTAAAGTGTGTTATTTTTGTGAATTGAAAGTGTGTTTAAAGTTGGGGTTGAGGCAGGGGAGGAGTAGGGGAGTGGAGGGGTCAGTAGAGTGGTATGGATGAGAAGTGTGTCATTGTGGGTGCTGGTACTGTGATTGCATTTGACCATGTGGTGGGAGGGGGAAGAGGGGGTTGGAGGAGGGGCTGGGGATGTCAGTACTACTAGAGCATCATAGAAGTTTTGGGGTTGTTATTTGAGTATTTAGTACTGTGAGTTGGTTCAGAGGTATGTGGGGGTACTAATATAGAAGCAGGGAATGTTGGGGAGTGCTATTTTGGTGCGTGACTACTGTGTTTGTGGTTTGGGGATAGGTATGTTTTTTATCGTGCAGGGCTCAGAATGGTGGGGGGCTATTGCTTGTTGTTCTTCTTGGGATATGGTGGATGCATTTTTGGACTGGCTGCTATTTAGGTTGTGTGCATTGAATATCACTATTGTTTGATTGAATCATGACCATGTATATATAATCACTGTATTGTCATGAGTTTTTTGTGCTGCATTCTTCATATTTACCACATGGTAATGATTTATTTTTGTTTCTTTTCTGTTTTAGGTGGCTTGCTGTGTGGAGAGGCATTGCTGTGGAAGTGATAATAAAGTGACACAAAAGAAAAAAACTATAGTGAATAACATTACGCACTTTGAAAGATTCCATCCAAAGACAGAACTCATGCTCTCCATAGAAAGTCTAGATATAGAGGCAGTTTTAAGATGTTGAACAGCAAGAGTCATGTAGTGAATAGCGAATCTGGCAAGAAGACACATTATGGTGTCTGATGCCAAGAAAAAAATTGTTAGGAAAAATGTTGCAGGCAGAAGACATCAGGTGTTTTTAAATCAGACATGTTGCTCTGTGCCTGCCGCTGTTCTCCAACCTGGTATGAGAACCGTGGCAACTGTGAGTCATAAAAAGAAAATTAAATGGAGGAAGTCAGGCTCTGGCATTGCGAGTGTTGCTGTTGCCAAAGCTAGATAGTTTTGTTCATTGACTCAGAAAGCTAAGATTAAATGGATAATATCTGCTGTCATAAGATGGCTAGGTGAAAAAGAATAACATCAATTTAATGAAATTACATCTTCATGTGCAACACTTTGTGAATGATGCTCTACATGTTGTGGTGTGGCTCTGGAGACAAAGGATGTCTGAGTTGGAGTCATTCCAGAATGTTGTGTATGCCATCAACACTAAGCTAGATTAAGCTGAAGCTCTAAACAGAGCCAATATCTGTGAGATCTTCAGGGGAAAATGGCTGCACACAGTGCACTCAGAAGCATACTTCTGGCAAGAGACATACAATCCACTATTGAAAACAACAGTTGTTTATCTTGTTGATATTGGGAAAGCAAGAAACATTTTGCCTTTGCAGACACAAACAATGAAGATGAGGCAGCCAATGCTGCACCCGAGGAACACAGGTCAAAATGTGCTCAGTAGTCATGCAATGATGTTTGTAATGTATGACAGACACCTTTTGATGAAGTTGCCAACAAAGAGCTGCAAATGATATGAACTATTTCAAAAAATTGACTGTTGTGACACTCACCCACATACTGGCCTACTAGGCCACTCTTTGGCCTACTTGCTGACTGGTAGGTGTGATAGTGTTTTTCACCATGTGCGCATGCCTGATGTGTACATCTCAGGCATGTTAACATTTGTCCACAGGGTGTATTGCATTAGATGTGCAGTACAGCAGTACAATGAACTGAAATGGTTGCTTAGAGAACGTGACATGAAAGTGCTTCTGTGCTGATTAACAATGTCCAAAGACAGATATGTCCAGATTTCATGTCTCAGGGTTACTTACATCCATTGGTGACTTGCATTCCTGTGGATGAATCTGAATTGATTAGAATGTTTGGCAGCGAGATTGTGAAGTTTGAGTTAGCAAAGAGAGAAAAGTTTGATCAAACTTCTGTATCTTGCCAGCGGTTCTTTTACAAAAACGCTGAAAAGCAAATAGATCTGAACATAATCAACAAGCTGAATGATACTGTATGTGGTGTCATTTGTTGGCTTACTTGCTGTTGCAGTCAGATTTCAACATGTCTACAACTATTGCCATGTGTGTCTAATGCCACACTAAAATAAAAGCAAATATCTTGCCAGCTTGGTCCATACTGAATAACATGGAACCAGATCATACACCAGTGAAGAACTCAAAGCTGAATTTGTTTGAGCAGATTTGCATTCAAGTAACAAAACCATTTCAGACAATTGTGTGTCTGAATACAAAGATTAAGAATGTACTTAAAAAAGAGCTTGTGAAGTCTCTGAGGGGCACTATCATGTACCTTCCATTTCTGTTGCAGGACAATGTTGCCACTATTGCACATGACAGCTGTCTTGTCATCTTGGTGAATGGTGTCCCAATTAAGTCGAGAGTAATTTGGCAAGATATAGTCAATGTTGAGCATGTGAAGGAAGTTTTGAGGTACTTGAAGGTGAACAATCCTTTTTATGAGGATCTGAATGTTGACCAGTTGTCTGATGTACATAGCAAGTTTGCTGTTCCTCAGGGTAGGCAGCCATTGATATAGAAGGTGGAAATGAATACTGAGGAGAATGTACAATTCATCCTCTGCATGGCAAAGATCCATCTCTGGATAACTTGGAGTTATGTCAGATGAGACAAGTTGAAGGAAGTGGTGCACAGTGTTTCCCAGATATGTTCCCACATGGCAAAGGAGGCTGCTTGGATACACATGTAGTACAGATCTCTGGGCCTGAGTATCGAGCAAATAGAATATTACATTCAGATGGGTAGTTCAGGAAAAGTATTCCATACTTGTTTCATCTGTTGTGGGAGAGTGAGCTAAGTACATTGTCTGCAACAACAGCTCATACTCTGCAACTGAGTACTTCTCTACAAGGCATCAAAGTTACAGAATTTTTGGTGAAGTTGAAAGACAGAGATGAAACTCTGCAAGTGAATTTGAGTTCAATCTTGTCTAACGTGAGGGGAACAAAGGAATACTGATTTCAAAGGCACTCTGAAGTGTTGTGTATGCTTCAAGAGTTTGGACCAGCTACTTGCTTTGTTACCCTAAGTTATGCTGAATATTTTTGGGATGAGCTGGCTGATTTGTTGAAATGGGCCAATCCAGATGTTGATGACATGGCATATATGATAACTGGAGAGATGTGTTCTCTGGATCCAGTGTGTGTTTCATGACATTTTCAGCACCACTTTCATTAGCTGTTGTCATTCATCCTGTCAAAGAGTAACCAACCTCTTGGGCTAGTTGAACATCATTTTTGGAGACTGGAGTATCAGGCATGTGGAGCTCCACAGATTCACATGTTATTGCAGATCAAGGATGCACCACACATTGGTGACTGTCCAGAAGTAGAGGTGTTGAAATTTATCTTATAGTATGTTACATGTGAGATGCCAGAAAATTGCAATAACACAACTTTGTGGAAACTAGTACAGAACTTTCAGTGACACTTATGCACTAAGTATTGCCATGAATCTGTGAAAAGTGGAACTCAGTGGTATACAAGGTGCCAATTTGAGTTTCCTAGAAGGGTGTGTGAACACGGCTGCATGAGTGATGTGTTTCCAGCAATGCAGCATCACCTGAAAGCAAATCAACAAAACGGGTGTATGATCTACCATGGAAGAAGAACGAGGTATACATCAACAACTACAATCCTGTTCTTTTGCTGATGTGGCAGGCAGATGTAGATGTTCAGTTTGTGGCTGATAATTTCATGGCTCTTGTATGATATGTGACATCATGCATCACCAAGCAAGAACAAAGTTGCTTGCAGGAGCTTTAGGATGAACTATCAAACACAAACAGATCCATGTCATCATGTTTGTGGTCCTTGGGTTTGATGACACTGACACATAGAGAGTGTTGTGCATATGAAGCCAGTGACAGGCTAATTGGCATGCACCTCTATGGTAAGTCTGATCGAATACACTTCCTGAATGTCAACTACAAGCAGAATTGGAAGTGTGTGCTGTGTTCAGTTGACCTAATTGAAGCTTTGGCTGCAAGAGTGCCATCTTCAACACACATTTTGAAAGACAACTTGATTGACACATACTACCCTCACCAGCATGTAGCTATGGAAGACTTGAGCCTGTATGAGGTTGCAAAATGGTACGATTATGCTCCTGGGCTTGAGACAAATGTTGAGAATCATATGTACCAGGTGCAGAATTTGCAAGGCAGCCTGGTGAAAAGAAGGAAACCATGGCTAATTGACCATTACAAACTTAGTCTGGCATCAGATGAAAAAAAAAAGAGCACTATTACTTTGCTTTACTTTTTCTTTTCAAACCTTGGAGGGATAAGTGCTCTCTAAAAGGTAAGCATAACACTTATGAGGAGCACTTCTCTGCAACATATGCCACATTCAAAACTGATGTGTGTGCTGCTTATCTTCAGTAACTTAACCTTGAGAAAGAACACATGGAAAGGGCTAGAGAACAGCTGGAGAAAGATACTCCAGAAAGTTGTCAGGACAATGCTGAACTTGAGGGAGAAGGAGTCTTTGGTGCCCCACTGCCTTTGAATACCCACATGTGTTGATGTCTGAGGTTCGAAGTGCAATGTGAGAAAGCAGTCACTGCAATTGTGATTTAGCTGAAGTGGAAGCAAAGTTGAACAGTCAAGAGAAAGTTATGTATTGTACTGTCACTGATACAGTGAACCATGACATACTGCACCAGAGAAAACAGTGTGCTTGTTCTGAGCATTGACCACTTTTGATGTTCGTTAGTAGCTCTGCTGGGGCTGGAAATATTTATTTATTTTGTTTAACAGACTTTAGGATTACATCCTTTGAGTCAGGAACTCATTTACAAAGGCTCCGCGTCAGAAAAAATACATACAAACACAATGCATATAGACATAGAATGGCAGCTAAAGGTTACAGTTTTTTTCAGTTATACAATATTGCAGAATCAAGATCAGCTATACATTGCACGGAATGTGTTACCGAGAGTTGTATTTTATAGTTTTTAATAGTTTTTTGATTGAAGCAGTCACAGCATGCATCACAAAACATACTGATGACACTATGTCTGTTACCATCACTACCTTGACTGGGCTTGCAGCATTTAATATTGGTGGTGTCATTCTTCACCATTTGTTTATGCTGCCAGTGGAACATGGTATCTGTGGAAAGTACAGGAAATTGCCATATGACACAGTTGTAAGTTTAAGATGTATGTTTCAAAAAATGTATCTTCTTATCATTGATTAGTATGGTGTCAAATGTGATGCTTGCTTGTATTCATCTTCGATCACAAAAAATCATGGGCACAGATAATGACATTCAATTCTGAGGCAAGAATGTTTTTGTGTTTGGAGACCTTCTGCAATTGGCCCCATTAAATGGGGAACATGTGTTCTCAACACTATCTGCTCGGCAAGCAAAAAAGACAATTGGATGCATTGGTGGAATCAACCTGTGGGAGTTGTTCACCTATGCAGAACTGACTGAGAACATAAGACAGAGTGGCAATGATCAGTTCAAACAATTGCTGAATGAGGCTCGAGTTGGAACACTGAGACCATCAAATGTTTCTCTATTGAGAACTCATGCAGTTGATATGGGTGGGGGGGTTATGTCTCATGTGTTTAGCAGAATTTATCATCACTCTCCACAAACTGTGTGCTTGATACCACATCAAAACCAATGTGTTGAGTTCAATGGTATAATGTTGCAAAAAGAAGGACATGAAGTCCTGACTTTGCATTGTGTGGACTCTATTGATGGCATTTGCCTGAGTCGAGACATGGTCTTGAAGGTCAATGAATGTCTTGCTGAGCTCACCACTGATGTTTCACAAACAGCTGGTCTTGAACCTGTTTTGAGTCTTTGCCAAAATGCATGTGTGCTGCTGTGGAGAAACCTTGATGCTGAACATGGTCTCATGAATGGTGCCATAGGTCATACTGCTAGTTTTCAGTATAAAGTTCAGAAAACATTTGTGGAAGCTGTGGCTGTGAAGTTTGACAATGTTGAGCTTATGCAATGGACTGAGAGATGTACTGCCAAGTTTCAGCTGATGAAAGATATATATATAACTAGGAAACAGTTTCCTATTTGTGTTGCTTATGCTGTGTCCATGCACAAGAGTCAAGGTCTGAGGCTTGATACAGCAATGGTGGATATAGGACTCAGTATCTTTAAGGATGGTATGAGCTACATGGCATTTTCACATGTATGTAGGACAGCTGGATTGTACATCATAAGTTTGGCAACTGAAACGTTGCATGCAGATTAGAGGTGTATAATTGAGTACATCCATTTGTGTAGTCTGTTCCAGCCTGAGCTACCTCTGATTCCTTTGCCAGTGTATGCTAAGAGACATGAAATGTCTGTATAGTCCTGTTGTACACAAAAGAGGAAACATAGTGTCACAGATGAGCATGATGGTATCAGAAATGGTGAGTCTGTGGCTGAGAGTAAAGCTTGTAGTTCACCACCAGCTAAGAGAGCATGTGTAGTGAGTAATGTGCCAAAGTTTGACAACAGTATTGGGGTGAACTGTTTGCTAACTCTGCAGCACAAGTATTTCTGCATATGCCACACTTTGCTGAGAAGGTGTGTGCCTCTCAAAATATGGCCTTGTTTGAAGAACTGTCTAATGTTGTGACTCAGGTAGAAGAACATGATAACAGTGTTACCTCTTTGACCCCTTTACGCTTTACTGTTGGGAGTTATCCTGATCAAAGAACATTTGCAAAGAATGTACAACAAGATGTAACAGAGTTTATGATGACAATCATCAATACTCTAGAGGATGATGATGGTGTTCCTATACGGTAGTACTTTACTTGAAGTTGTGTCTTGACATACACTTGTATCTCACGTGGCCATAGAGAAATGGAGGCCACTGAAGGTATGTTTTGGATTTCTCTGTATATTCCTCATTGTAATTCTATTCAGTTCAAACAGTTGTTCAGATGTGCACAATGTGGACATTTGTGCAATATGTGCCACACTGAATGTACTCAGTCACTACAACTGAGAAATGCATCACAATACCTTCTACTTCTCCTACAGTGATTTGATTCTACTGGAGCAAGAGTTGTTACTCCAATCACAAACTACACTGCAGGTAGAGTTGTGATTGGACAGAATGAGTATGGTACATATGCAATCATTTTCCACCATGGGGTGTCCATGTATTCTGAACATTATTTTACCTGGCTGAGGTATGACACTGGTTGGGTGGAGTGTAATGACTCTGTATGTACCTTCAAGCAGAGGTTGCCACAAAACTTGAAGAATGCTTATGTTCTGACACTGAGAAATGACAATGAATTACAGCTATGAAAAGAGCAGACTTTGACTTGAAGTGTGTCTTTCTTACCTGATTGCATTGTCCAGAGACATCACCTATGGTAACAAAACTTGATATTCATTGTGTGGGTTAAGGTGTTATCAAAGCACACAAAAAAATCATGGCATATTTTGCTTTATAGTTCTGAGAGGGACAACAACATGCCTATGTACATGTTATAATGCTGACCTATATGTGATTCACTGTGAGTGATATGGTCTAAGTGGGCCTGGAAAGCGGCACAGACTGTATAAGTGAAAACTTAATATGATATACTGTGTTACATTCTCCCGGTTTGCTCATTTCACCATTTTAAACTTGTTGACTGAGCTGTGCAGAAATTCTCTCTGCATTTTATTTTAAATCTCCTTGCTAAACATGCATTTTGCACACTTGTACTTGTATCACACTATTGCATGCTTGGAGCCCTGCTTACCCATTCAAGAAGCAGGAAGAGTGAATGTAGTTCTCCTCTATACTTCGGAGAACTACAGCTCAGGTGGGGACAGTTGTTTTTGTTATTTGGACAGCTCTCACATGTATAACACTGCCAGTTCCACGTATAAGTGGTTTTCGCAGAGTTCTGAAGTGAATTTCTAACTTCATACATCGGGAGGCTGTGTGACCTTATTTGGGCACTTCAGGTCACTCCTGCCTATTTAATCTCTCCCCATGCGAGCTGGGCGAGCAAGGGAGCAGAGCATGCGTGCCTCTCTGCGTGAAGATGTGCACTAAGACATGTGCATCAAGTGTATGCTAGGCGGAGTTAGGAGGTTGAACAAGTTCATTTACAATAGCCAGTATACTCGTAAGTGTTGCACGGTAAACTTTACTGTATACAGTTGTGATTGAGTTGTCCTTTGCCCCACTATCTACTCGAGGACATGGCGTCCCCCTCTAATCTATCCAGCAATGTTAATATGTTTATTACTACTGCAAATGGGGAAATTGGTGTCCAGTGTACATCTTGCAATATGTTTAGCTTTTCATTTATTACCTGTAATAATCTCCCTTTCCAGTGCCCTAAATGCACTGAAAATGTAGTGTTACAATGTGAAAATAGCTTGTTCTACAAACAGTTACTGGCACTTGAGTTAAGTCAGGATTCCTTTTCTCAAACACTCCATGGGGTTACAGCAGTACCTCACACTCCTCTAGCTAAGACGCCTTCTACCTCTGTATCCAACATTTTTTTCTGATGAAGCTATATCAAGTGACAATTTTCTCACTTATGATAGTAGCTTAGTTATTCATTCATCTGAAACATCCAAAAAAAAGAGCAAGAGAGGAAGAGCCCTGTCATGAGAACAGTGCAGATGATGATGATTGGTACAATGTACAAAGGTTAAAAGTTACTAAAAAAAGAAGGGCTGAGTACTTCAACATTCCCCTACATAATAGCTTTGACCCTCTGTCCACCATTTCTATTGATACAAATTGCACCCGTATCGAGGTTCCGATTGATGGTATAAACCCCATAAACAGTCCCCATAATGACGCTGGCATGACTAACTCTTGTTCACTGACTCTCACTCCCCATTCCTATGGCTGATATTCCTTTGATTGATTTTTCATTCACTCACGATACAATTTCTACTTTTGAAGTTGCATCTTCTTTGTCTGTTCCCAATATTGTAGATACAAATACTAGGCAAACTTTTGTATTGGGTGACTCCATTGTTAAACATTTGGACAGGGTTATTTGAGAACTTGACAAGCACAATAGAACATGTTCTAGTTTTAGTGGTGCAAAAATTGTAGACCTTACACATATGGTTGATAATATCATTGCTTCTCAGTACAACCCACTTTGTATTATTCATGTTGGAGCAAATAACATTTACAAGGAAGCTGTTCAGAACATTAAATTAGCTTTTGTCTCTATGACTAATAAAATGATTGAACTTGGTTGTGATATAATTCTTTCAGAGATTTTACCCATACCGTGTTACTCTTTGTTTCTTAATCATAAAATTAAAACTATTAATAATTGGCTTCGGCAATGGTGTTTGTAACAGAATATTCATTGTATCACTCATTGGGAGGAGTTTTCAGATAGACCAGAGCATTATTGTTCTGATGGCTTACATCTGAGCAGATGTGGGAATGCTCTGCTGAGCCAACAATTTCTGTCTATAATTAATAAGAATTTAAACTAAATAATGGGGGGGGGGAGTCAAGGGCTCACTCCTCTTCTCTTGATTCACACAAACCTTCTAGTAAATATTTACAGTTTCTAAGTTTTAATGCTAGGAGTTTGAAACTGAAATTTGATGAACTACAAATTACAGCTTCAAATAAGGATTTAGATATTATCTCTGTTTGTGAAACATGGGGAGACAATAAATCTCTTTGGGACAAGCATCTGCCTGGTTATATTTCGTATTTTCTAAATCGTTTTGAAAGGAAGGGTGGCGGGGTCACTTTACTTATTAATAATAAAATTAATTCTGTGAACATTTCTAGTTCTATAAAAACTCACAACCTCTCGACTGAGAGTCTCTGGATTAACTTTTTCTCTCAAAACAGGATTTTATTATCCTTGGGACATGCTACCTTCCCCCTAACTCATACAGTCTTATTCTGGATGCTATTTTATCCAAATTTGAAATTGATACTCAAATGGGTAATGTCATAATTATAGGGGACTTTAATCTTCCTGATATTAATTGGCAGTTTTCTTCAGCCTCTAGTGGCATTGGTAACAAGTTCTTGTCCATTTGTTTGGAACTTGACTTGAAACAATGGGTTACTTCTCCCACTAGAGGTAATAATATGTTAGATCTTGTCCTGAGTAGTGCTGAGCTAGATGTTAGGGATGTGAAAATCTCTTCACCGACTGGTGGCAGTGATCACAATTCAATTTTATTTACTTTACAAAGTCACACTATTCTCAATTCTCATTCTTCAATCATATGCTTTTATGACAAAGCTGATCTTCATGCCATTAAACAATATCTTGAGGATATTGATTGGTCATCTTTTTTTGGTTATCAATCATCATATCAAAGTTGGGTTTCTTACAAGTCACTCATTACTACTCTTCGTGACACTTATATCCCCTCTAAAATTAAAAATTCAAATGGGAAACCGATTCCTAGATTAATGAATAAAAACATAAAATGGTTAATCAATTATAAAAATAAAAAATATCATAAGTTTCTTAAAAATAAGACCTCATGTAATTGGGAGTCTTATTTGAAGTCTAATAAGAAATGCAAATCAGTTATCTGTAAGGCTAACTCTAGATGGGAACTGAATTTGGCTAAGACAGCTAGTAAGTCAAACCCTAAATATTTCTACTCTTATATTAATTCCCTTAGGAAAACCTCTTCCATGGTGGGGCCTCTTACTTTAGATAATATTCTTATTCATGAGCCTAAGGCCATGGCTGATGCATTTAACATTGAATTTTATACAATCTTCCCTGTATTGGAAGTCCAAATACCTCAGCCAATTATTACACATCGGATCCTCCTATTATATTTTCAGTGGAGTTTATTCTTAAAAAATTACACACACTTAAAGGTAAATTCTGTCCAGGCCCTGATAACATTGCAGGCCATTTACTATATCTACTGTCTGACCAAATTGCATTTCCACTTAAACTTTTGTTTGATCTTTTCTTAAAGAATAACTATATTCCTACTGATTGGAAAGAGGCTCTAGTAGTTCCTATTCATAAGAAGGGATCTAAACATCTTTGGGAAAACTATCGGCCATCAGTTTAACCTCTTCTATATGCAAAGTGTTGGAAAGTCTTCTTAAGGATATTATTGCTCCTATAATTGATGCATCTGATCTACAACAACACAGTTTCAAGAAGGGTAGAAGCTGCTTAACTAATCTGCTTTGTTTTTATGAACACTTTAGTTCCCACTTGGATAACTGGATACCTTGTGACGTTGTCTTCATTGACTTCAGTAAGGCATTTGATATTATGCCTCATTGGGCTTTAATTCAAAAACTCAGGGGACTTAACATTAATAGTTGTATAATTGCCTGGATTATTAATTGGCTTTGTAACAGAACACAGAGGGTGATGATTAAAGGTGTTATTTCTAACTCTGGCAATGTTTTGAGTGGTGTTCCACAGGGTTCGGTTCTTGGCCCCTGTCTTTTCCAGGCCTTTATAACCAACTTAACCAATTCCTGTCTCTCTTTTACAATAAAATATGCAGACGATATGAAGACTGGGGGACCATGCTCTAACTTAGATCAGATATCTTGCATTCAGCATGATCTCGATATCGTTTCCATTTGGATTGACAAATGGGGTATGAAACTGAACAGTACAAAGTGTGAAGTTATGCATTTGGGTTCCAATAACTCAAATTTACAATATGTTTTGAATGGTTCAATACTGTGTGCCACTACAGATGAGAGGGACTTGGGAATCACTGTTTCTGATGATTTAACATACTCCAAACATTTGCATTCAGTGATTAGTACATCTAACAAAGTTGTTTGGTCTATTCTATGTAATATTAGATCCCGAGACCAGGAGGTGTTATTGCCCCTGTTTAGGTCCTATGTCCTCCCTCATCTTGAGTATGCATCACAGTTATGGTGTCCATTTAAAAAATCAGATAGATAAAAAATCAGATAGTAATACTCCATTTCCTATGAATCCAGGTTAGATACATTAAGACATATGCCTCTTACCACTAGACGCCTTAGAGGTGACCTTCTTTTCCTATACTACGTTGTTCATGACCCATATGTCAAGACTGAGTTAGGTCTTTCTTTTAGGTCATCAATACATGATACTAGAGGTCATCCCCTCCAGTTAATTGGTAAATCTTTTAAACACAATAATAGGAAGTTTTTCTTTACTGTGAGATCTATTGGACCTTGGAACAGACTTCCATCTGCTGTGGTTGCTAGTAATACTAAAGAGATTTTTAAACATCACCTCGATACGTTAATTATGTCTGGGTATGACTTATCCTATTATTCTTTGGCCTAGCATAAGAGCACTATGGGTTTCTGCTTACTAGCTCTTTTTCTGAACCTTAGTATGATCCTTAGTATGATGTTGCATAATGTGGAAACACTGACACATTTGTGAGTCACTGTGATTAGCATGGTCTAAGTGGGCCTGTATAGTGGCACAGACTGTGTTATTGAACACTTAATGTGATATGCTGTGTTATATAATCTGATGACACATGATTTGGGAAACATTGACATATCTATGATTCAGTATGATTGATATGGCCTAAGGAGGCCCAGAAAGTGGTACAGACTGTGTAAATCATTACTTGACATGATGTGCTGTGTTACTTGCTGTGTTCAGATATTGGTTTCGTAATTGTTTGCACTTAGTGTGTTACATTACATGAGTTGGACCCAGAAGAAAAAAAAACACGTGTTTTGTGTTCTGTGTGCATTATGACAATGTAAGCTAATGTGCCACAATTGTCGCAGTGTTTGTTTTTCATCTTGAACAGTGAAGGGCCTCACTTTTGTTTGAAGTGTCTGTGTCATGGTACTCTATTTTGAAACTTGCTGCTTGTAATGTTACATATGCCATGGCTGCTTCAGGTGTTACTTTATGCACTTTTTGTACATACTGTATCTAGTTAATGGCATGCCTCAAATGTTTATTGGTAATAAGGCAACTGGACATCTTATAGAGTTTGTTGAGATTTGTGACATCATTTATGTGCATGGTATTGTAATGGACAATAGCTTAAGTTTGATTGCAGTTACCAAAATGAGTCTTGCTAACTAAAATTGCATACTATTATTCATGAATAATCATAGAAAGACATGATATTGGGGTAGGTGTATTTAACTTTTTTTTTAGTTTTCCATGCTACTTATGAAACTTGCAAGTCATGTCTTAGGACATAATGTTATGGTGTGTTCAACTGACATGTGATGGTAACTTCAGAACATTAATGCATGCTATGAAATATTGAGCTGACAATTTACTGTGCTTGTTAGTTATGTTATGTATATCTTGCCATTGTACGGGCCTGTGTGTTTTATGTCTTACTAAATGAGAAAGTATTATTGTATTGAGAGGTCACTGTGTCTGACATAGCAAACATAATACGTATGCATGTTATGGTAAGCAGTTGCTTAACTAATGCATGAAAGTATGCCTTTGAGGTGTTTTTGTGCTTGATGCACATTGTTATGAACATCCACAATATATTGTGTTATTGTCTCTGCATGCTCTTGTATCTGAGTTTACATATACTATAATATTATTGAAAGAAATTGTATGTATTCATAGCAAGGTTCAGTTACCAACAGTACATGGTGTGCTGTGACAACTTTTGTACTGTTTATTAAAAATAACTTATCATTCATCCTTATTCTCCTTTAACAGGTTGTCCAGCTTCTGTTTTTTTTCTTTGGAGTTCCTGCTGTTTCACAGGATCACCAACATTTTGAGGTTGAGTGTGGAATTTTCCAACCATGGTAACACAGTAAGTTTTTTCGCTTTATGCAAACTTTGCATTACTAGGTTTAAAATTTGCTGGGCTTTTACTGAATGAAGTAGTGAACCCATGCACTGTTTGTGTGGATTGTGTATGTACTGCATATCAATCATGTGTACCAACCATATATGTTTTGCATTGAGTGTGAAACATGTGCTAAGTTGTTGTACATTTGTTGCCCACTGCATCTTGCAGTGGTTTGATATATATTACAGTTGTGTGGGCAGAAGGCTTTTGGCACTGGTGGGGGGGCTACCAGGCTACCACAGACATCCTAGCATAGTATGTCACACATGCACTAACACTATCTTGTGGGAATTATTGGAATGCATGGCAGGATAGCACTTGTGGAACAAGGGGGACTTTTTACAATTACTGAAGGTAGGTTCCCTTGCCTTCATTATATTATGTTATGTGCATTACAGTAGGTCTATATCTTGTATGTATGTATGCACATTTGGAAAGATGCGAGTTCATTGGGCACCATAGCCTTTTGGGGGTGTAAAACCCTTCTAGTACCCTTCTGTGGATTGTGCATACACCAGTAATTTTTAGCTTTACTGTTTGTATACAGCAATTTGTGACAGTGTGATGCTATACTATCTAGGTGTTGCACTTCACTCGTACACTGACGATTATTAATTGTCTAAGGGGGTGTATTACATTTGTTATTCGTTCCCTGTCTCCAGAATATAAAATTGTCCTTTAAAGAGTCAGATATATACAGGTATATAGATACACTGACACAGTAGTAACCATTATGCTGTGTTTCCACATTAAAATTGTCACTTTTATGCATGATGGGTTATGATACATATATTCTTGGCATAGCAAGAATGAAAGCATTGCCTACTCTGCATGTTCTGTTTGGAACTCTGTCCATAAATGACCAGTGTTCAACCTCTCTATGCATCTACTTGGACTGTGGTTGCTAACAACATAGTGTTAGTATAGGTGTATGAATTGGGATTGGAGTGGTGTCAGAAAAAGTGTGCACAAGCACACAGGTGCATGTTTGAGATATGTGTCTAACTTGCATATTTCTTGCACAACTGTGAATAAGGTTGCATTGCATCATATCTAACAAGTTTGTATGGTGGTTGGTTTTTTGCCCATGCCAGGAACTCTAATTTGGTCTGATTAGAATTGCCTTTTTTCAAATAAAAGGATCTAAACCCAAATGAATTACCTGGTGTTGTGTGTTTCATTTCTTTGGAGGTTAGGAGTGATGAAATTGTTTGAAATGTAGTGGAATTTGTCATATCTGCTTTTACTTTTAGAATTTCTTACAATGAATGACTCAGAAAAGTTTTAATATAGCCAAACTCACAGTTTTAAAGTTGAAGCGCATGGTGCTCCTTTACACATAATGCAGCCCCCATAGCATCTACCATACTTCCGAGTCACAGACTTTTCTCTATTAAAATAAAGTATGTTGCGGCACAAGAAAAATGTTGCAACATACTTCAAAGGCTTAACTGGAGGGTAAGCCTTGCAGGGGGTGGGAGCTCCTGTTACTGACCACTTCCCTTTAAATATATTTATGTATTTATTTATTTGTACAAGTCAGATTTATAACCTTTGAGTCAGAGACTCATTTACAAAGGCATCTCGTCGCAGGATAGGCATACAGAATGACATAGTGCATAATATAACAGAGGGCAACATTACAGGCGCAAGAGAAAAAAGAAACATTTAACATAGAATACACTTTGGTGACTTATTGTTACATATTACAGGTTACAATCTTAGATGTACTAAGTCCTCAGAAGTTACAGAGGGGTACATCCCTATATAAACCTTGAAAGGGTGGGAGAGGTCTGTGCGGGGAAAGGGATTGGCTGTCCAGAGGACGTTGTCATACACATACATAAATGCTCCTTATTGCCCTGTTATTATAATCTGGTGCCTCAGTAATATTTACTTTCTGTTGTAGAGTGGTTGTGGAAAAGCAAGACTGAGCAGTGCAAGTATGACGTGCTAAATTGCATGTGTGCAGTAAGTGTTGTTTTCTGTGCATGAGTGTGATGTCAGACATTGTCCAGCTTCTTGCAAACATACATATGCTGACTTGTTGTAGTGTTTATGATATAAAGAATAAAGATAAGAATATATAATTAATGGTCTCCGTTTTTGCCCATTGCCAAAACCGTGTGTTAAATGCCGTAACACCTGAGTAGGTGTTACGGCATTCACGCGCTCCCTTTGAACAACAAAGTGCTCGAGACTAAACATAGCGCGTGTTCAAATTGTCCCTGTCACCTCAGCGGCACTGACTAAAAATACACACTTCTCGGGGTTGCCTCTATACCAAATGGCCTCCAGCAGCCTCGCATAGCCAAGAAGTCAAAAAAGCCGATTTGAAACCGAAAGACAAGCGAAAAACCTGCACACAATTCAGAAAAAAACAAAAGCGACCTCGGACTTTTCAGGCGGAGCCCTTCAATTATAAAATATGGGGAAAAGTGTGTTAAACTTGATTTTATTAATACTCGTTGTTGGATGGCATTCATAAACCGGCTTCACTTCTCGGGTTTATGTGCCATCCAACAACTCGGGTTTGTGCTAAATTCTCGTAACACACTTCTCCCCATACTTTATCCTATATATAACGTATATTTTATTGCCACCATCATCATCAGTGGAATAAGTGATATGATATTTTTTCAGAGGTGTCTGGCCAGAGTGCATCTTAGTCACATACTGCACACATGACTTTCAAGAGAGCATGCATTTTTTATGCTATTATCTCCACAAGTCATGTGTGCACTGTGAGTGACTGAGGTGCACAGTGACCCGAGATCTCTGAAAAAATATCATATCTCTTACTGCACTGGTGCTGATGGTACAAATAAAACATAGGTCATATATTCTTTCTTATCTTTATTCTTTACATACTGCAACAAGTCACACCATATATATGTTTGCACAAAGCTGGACAATGTCTGCACACACAGGAAAGAACACTGACGGCACACATGCAGTTTAGCACAGCATACTGGCAGTGCTCAGTCCTGCTTTTTGACAAACACTTCACGAGTTCCGACACAAAGGAAACATTACTGAGGCTCCAGAAATATTTCTTTTTTGGAGAGTAACATGATGCCCTGCGAGGAGTAGGAAGCATTTTGGTGAGCTCCATCAGTCTACAGCAATTTCACCAAGAATTCCAGCTCCTACTTTGTTTAATCTCCTATTTTGTTTTGAGCAAAAGTTAAAGAGACTCTACCAAAGTCCCTGCAGTACACATAATCCAGATTGTGGCAGAATGGAAGCTGCTTTACTACCTCACGGTGGTAAACTGCAGGCCGCATTAGACCCACCTCAGGAGTCGGAGGCAAAGTGACCTTGATGTAGCTCATCCCCTGAGCAAGACCCACTGGAGCCAGCCTCAGCACACATTTGTGCTGAGCTTTCTACAATTAAGGAGGCACTACTCAAGCTGATCGATGAGATGGCCAATATAAAGCCGGCAATTCAACAACTTTCTCGTCAGATGGCCGATATGAAACTCAGAGGCGGCTCACTGGAGCGGGCCCATGAAAAAGTGCAACAAGAAGCAATGGCCCTTAAGTGCTCAGTGGCCAAATTAGAAGACCGTACTGATAATCTGGTAGGCAGGAATCAGATAAATAATTTAGTCCTGCTGGGTTTACTAGTGGGAGAGGAAGGGCAAAACACAATCGATTTCCTCCAGAAGTTTTTGAAAAGGACAGTTAGGCAATCTCCTAATGAGCCAGAGTACATAATAGAAAGAGCACATCGTTCCCTTCCACCCAAGGCCCCAGCCTCAGATCCTCCAAGACCAATTATATTTAAATTGTTAAATTTTTTGGACAGGGAATTCATTCTCAAGGAAGCTAGGAAACTGGCTGCAATTTTATGGGAGGGCAAAAAGTTAAAGTTTGTGCAGAACTTGACCTACAAGATGAGGCAACTACTCGTCCAATCACCTCAAAGCTATGGGCAATGGGGATTCGCCACTGAATGCTTTATCTGGCCAGGCTGGAAGTAACCTTATCAGAAGGAGCCAAGAGATTTGATTCTTATAAGCTTTGAAGAAAGCTCTCCCCAACTTATTCCCAAAGTGATCGGGGCTCACATTAAAGTCTCTTTGTGGTTATACTGTGGACATTAACTCTAATAAGTTTTTTTTGTGGGGGGTTATTTACCTTAGCTGCTATGCAGTGCTGCAGCAGTACTAAGTGTTCTTATATCCTTTGCAATAATTTGCAAGCCACTTACTTTAAGGTTGAAGATGTTCCTTCAAGCCAGGTGATGCTTTCCCCTTCCAGGCATATTCAAGGATTGGAGCAGGGGCTCTGCTCTCCTCGATTTGGTGTAACTGTGATTGTTTGCCACTAGATGCCACTCTTGAGCTATACTACTATAACAGGCAACAAGGGACTTTAAGGCTGAACAGAAAACAACTTGCTAAATCCTGATGATAACCTCGATGGATGGACAGTCGCATATTAGAGTACTTTTAAGGAATTCAGTCTGGAAAGGAATAGTTCAGTTTTTACTGTCGTAAACAGGCTATGTTAAATTTTGTTTTCCTCTCTTTTGGATAGAATACTGGGAGTGTAAGGGGGTAACCAAACTTATACTTGACTTGGCCAGATTTACATAAGAGGGCTTAGTTTCTCTTCTCTCCCAGCCATGGAGAAAGTGGGAATGGAGGAGAACTTCTCCAGTCATTTGTTTTCCCATGTCCCTTTTCTGCCACTGCCGCACTGTCGGTTCTGATGGGGCTGGTACATATTAGAAACCAATATTTTGTTCTAGGGTAGTTGGACTGGAGCTCAAACCCACCTCGAGGCTGTTATGGACCTCAGCAGGAGGAGAAGGCTTAGGGCCTGGAGTAGTAAGTTGTACATAGTAGCTTTGTTAACATTGACAGTAAAGAGGGAGGTGGAGTAGATTTGTTTTTCTTAACGGGGGAATGGGGGGGTTGTATGCACGCACTCCAGGGTAATGGTCCTAGGCATTTGGGGTTTAATTTTGTCATTAACAATGGCCAACGTGCTTAGAATCCTTTCATGGAACATTAAAGGGGGTAGAGATAACTCTAAGAAGTATGTCATTCTGAACCATCTGAGCAGATTCAATACATCAGTTATTTTTTTACAGGAAACTCATCTAACAACAGATCATGTGAAATACTTACAAAATAATTGGGTGGGTCAGGCATTCGGAGCAGGCTATAACTGTTGTAAAAGGGGGGTGGCTGTACTGATAGCCAAAGGGGTCCATTTTGTGGCTGCACAGGTTGAAAGTGACCCTGAGGGTAGATTTATTTTGGTACAGGGAAAATTAGGTAACTCTGAAGTATTGTTTGGGTCGATACATGGCCCAAATCAAGAGTCTCCCTCTTTTTGTGTCAGGTTAGCTTCAATTCTGGCTTCTTATGACCTTATGCCACTTTTATTATGGGGGATTGGAACGTGGTTCAAGCAAATGACTTAGATAGAACCCATCATACAGGCTGTGGACTATCCCCAGTACAGCGGGCAATATAGGAGCTTAAAACAACCTTAGGTCTAATAGAATCCCTGGATATTATTATAACCTTCAACTAAAGATTTCTCCTTTTTTTGCCCATGCATAATGATTTTTTTTTAATTAGTCAACAGCTAAGTTCAGGAGTTGTAGATTCACAAATTCAAGCCAGGGTGATTTCTGACCATGCACCGATTTCGGTTAACGTAACAATTCCAGGCCCTCCATTTAGACCACACTCGTGGTCCTTAAATGATACTCTATTAAGAGATGACCAAATGGTTACTCATTTTGGCTCCTTCCTCTCTAGTACGATCATGGAAAATCTCAACTCTGTTTCAGAAGTTGATAAAGTATGGGCCGCACTTAAGGCCACATGGCGTGGTGAACTAATTCGAATTGCCACAGTCTCCAAAAAAAGGAAACAACACCACCTTAATCAGTGCTTGGAAAGAATATGTGCATTAGAGTCCAAAGGGATTGAGAATTTTTTCACTGATAAGACACTTGAATTAGACCACCTAAGAGCTCAGTATGCTAGGACTCTTCCAGAAAAGATCGATAGGATAGCTTCCCAGGTGAGGGCTACTTATATAGGTCAGGGAAATAAGGCTAGCAAATACCTAGCTTGGCAGTTAAAATAGCACACAGCTGCCAAATGGATAGCTGCCACTATGAACCCCCATACGGGATCCCTGGTTTCTGACTCCCAGCAATGCTTTTTTATTACAGATAGTATTATCAACAGCTATACTCCTTGCCTCTGTCCTTTGGTTCCCAGGCCCAGATGACATTAGCTTTCCTTCACAAGGCCCAGCTTCCTAAGCTACCTAGTTAGGCCCAAAGGTTCTTAACTGAACCTATTTCTCGGAAGGAAATTGAGAAGGCTATCGAATCTCTGAAACCAGATAAAGCCTCAGGCCCAGATGGGTACAGGGGATTGTTCTATACGTGCTTCAAGGCACAGCTAATCCCTTTAGTCCATCAGTTGTTCGAATACTGGGATTCACATCCAGTAACATACCCCTCTCTGTTTGAAGCTAGGATCACATTGCTCCCTAAACCAGGTAAGGACCCCTCTCAGATTAGCAATTATAGGCCAATTTCTTTGATTAATGTGGATGTCAAAATCTATGCAAAAATTCTAGCCTCTCAATTAGGTAGCATTTGGACATCCCTAATCGGGTTGCAGCAAGTTTGATTTATAGCCAGTCGGTCTCCTTCTGATCACTTTCAGAAACTAGAATATTTGACTTCTACATCCAGGGACCCCCATCTCCAGGCGGTGTTGGTATCCCTAGATGCAGAAAAAGCTTTTGACTGGGTGGCATGACCCTATCTGTTTGCTGTGCTTCCCCATCATGGCATCCCAGGACCGGGATATCTAGTTGTAACTCTTTAGCCCAGTTTGACTGCAAGTTTTCTTTAGAATCATCTAGTCTTTCACTAAACACTTTGTAAAAGGCACTAATTTAATGGGAAGATTGTATCCCCATAGTGTAATATAAATAATTGGACCATTGTAGGGTTTTTTCAGCTGGGTCTGCCAATTGGTTCTCATGCAAAAAGAGATAAGATTTCAGCTGCATATACCCATAAAATTCAGTACCCAAGAGGTCATACGACCTCTGCAGGACTGTGAATGGAATCAACCCCATGGGTCACACAACTTTATGGACATATCATAGGCCTTTGACCCACCAGACCTGAGGCCTGCTACCTGACATGTTAGGAGGGAAGGATTTGTCAGTGCCTATTGCTGTGAAGTAGAGTAATTCCTGCTGGGTAAAATAGTGGGTCAGCATCCAAAGCCAAACCTCAGCGGCTCTCTGCATATGGGGCATATTTACTTAAGGGATTACAGACCGGTGGATTGGTAAAAATGGACCCCGGGAGGCTCCACAAGTCATTATAAACTGTCTCTACATGCTTCCAGTATCCAATATATTGTGGGTTAAGCCACCCAGTTAGGACACAAAGCTGAGGGGCCTTAAAATAGTTCTGAAAGCAGGGACGATTGCAACCTCCTCTCTCTGTTGAAAGCTGCAGGGCCGTATATCTAACACATGGGGGGTTTCTAGCCCAAATAAATCTAGAGATTAATCTATCCCAGGCCATAAAATAATAATTGGTTGGGGGATGGGGGAGGTTCTGTAGAAAAAAATATACAGGGTAGGACATTCTGCTTTATGGACTCTATATGATGAAAAAAGCTTAAGGGGGAATGGAGACCATCTAGTCATACCTAGTGCTAGCTGTGAAGTTAGGGGCTCATAATTTATGATATATATAACTTACAAGTTAGTAGCTATTTCACCACCATGGTATCTCATTATAACCTTATTCCATCTCAAAGGGTATGCTAATTTTAATTGGGGTGTAGGTTTTAAGTTATACAAGAGGGCCTCAATTTTTTGCTTATTAATCTTATAACCTGTCTGGGCTGCAATCCTCCAAAGCTGCTTACTGACCTCTGGGATTGATTGTTCAGGGTTTGTGAGGGTAAGCAATATGTCGTCTGCAAACAGGGACAATTTAAATTCTCTACCCCACAATGGGTATTCCCTTCACCTTCCATGTCTGTCTGATTGCTGCCACCATGGATTCCAGGTATAATACAAACAACAAGGGGGAGAGGGGACATCCCTGCCTAGTGCCCCTTGAAAGCTTAATAGGGTCAGAGAGAGAGTTCCATCCAGCCTGACATAAATTGTAGGAGAATGATAGATTTTTTGAAGTTGTTGAATAAGTTCCCCAGGAAAACCAAAGTGAGACAGGGTTGCCCACAAAAGGACCAGGCAACCCTGTCAAACTCTTTTTCAGTGCCAAGGCCTAATGTGACCAGGTGGATCTGACAGGCTGTAGCATAGTCAATTAGATTCATGCATATCTTGCTCTGTATCTTGCTCCTCATCTTCAGTGCATGATTCTCTGCTACAGCTACTGCTTGATGATACCTCATCATCCTCCTCATCTGCTTGTTTTGTCCGTGACTTCTGCTGGACTTTTAAAACCCCTACACCTCTGGAGTGCTCTATTAGACAAAGGCAACAACATTGCAGCACATGTTTACAACTCATAACATTAATGCACTGCCATGTGTTACTAGCGGTGCAGTTTTCTGGATTACTCATGCAATTTCTTCTTGCTCATACTCAATCATATAGAATCTGTTACCCACTTTAGGCTTGACAGCATTCCTACAAATCTGCGTCACCATAGAAAACCATTTAGTTTGAAAAATGTTTGCCATAACAGTTTCCACTTTCTACAGCATTGTCGCGGGGTCTCTGTTAAGTCTATATTTCTCAGACAAGAATGCACTAACACCCTTCCACACATCTGTCAGAGGCTGATTTGTGCTGTCATAATCATGAATGGATTTGCTACAGATTTTATGGCCTCCACAAGAAGAATAATATCATCCCGCTTCTATGGCTTTATTTCTGGTTTAAAAATAAAAGAAAAAAGAAATTATTCATTTTCTGCTACTTCATGTAGTATGAAGCAGGAAAATAAAACCATGAACAACATTAACATGATACATACAAACATAGAATCATAACAATGTGTCAGCAGAATTAGGCCTCGTGGTCCATTCACTCTGTCAAGGTGTGCAGTTAACTGACCTTAAGTTGCACCCAGCCCCCAACCCCTCATCCCTCCCTGTGTCCTTGAAGAAGTTCACCACACTTCCCACCTATTCTCGCCCTTGTTCACTGCCCATGTTATGTCAAAACTGCCCACCAGATTGCATTACAGCCGCCCTCTACCTCTGTCAGAACAATCCATTTAGATACCTCCCTTTCTAAGAAAGAATGCCTCCTCATTGCCATTGTAAGCCTTCATCACTCCATAATGTATGTAAATTATTTCAGGTAACATAATATGTCTAAAAAACATTTCAGGTCACAACACATATGGTACTACATGCCACATTGCACAAGTAATACAGTAAGTCAGTCAGAAAGGCAACTGAGAACAGGAAATGGGGAGGGCAGTACAGTAACAGCATTCCAAACATATCAAAATGTATTGAAAGTGTCTGTTGGTGCTGTTGGTGACACAGCAATATCACCGTGCCACCCATGGTAAGTAGACACACACCACAAAGGGTAGAATGTGGTTACCCTTAATGTTAGGAGCCTTGGGAGGAAACTGCAGAGTTACAGGTGCTCATGGCAGAGGGAGAGGTGGACATTGCAGCCATCACAGAAACATGGACCACCCAATACAATGACTGGGACCTGTCTGTACCAGGGTACAGGTTATTTCATAGGGACAGGGTGATTGGGAAAGGAGGGTGTGTGGCACTATATGTGAAGGAAGGACTGAAGTGTGTAAGGGAAGGGGGGTAGTACAGAGTCACTTCAGAAGCAAATCCAGGATTCCAAGAATAGGATTCTTAGAATGGGAGTGGTGTACAGGCCGCCATCTCAGATGGAGGAGTTAGACAGGGAACTAGCAGGACCAATCAGGAGGACCTGCGAGAAGGGTAGTGTGGTGATTGTGGGGGAATTCAACATGCCAGGAGTGGATTGGAGTACCTCAACAACCAGGAACAGAAGGGAGCAGGTATTGCTGGATGCCTCCCAGGACAGCTTCCTGCTGCAAATGGTCAGTGAACCAACCAGGTTAGGGAATACCCTTGACCTTGTGCTGGCAAATGGAGACTTTGTGAGAGAACTTACAGTGGAGGAACCGCTGTGAGGGAGTGACCACCACTCAGTATAGCTCACACAGGATATGGGCAAGGAAGGAGTGGAATCTGGCACAAGAGTGCTAAACTTCAGGAGGGATGACTTTGGGAGGATGGGGAAAGTGGTAAAAGGGTACTTGGCCAGAATTCAATCTAGTATGGACACTAACCAGAGGTGGGAGCTCATAAAGCTGTGGATAGTGGAGGCAACCAAAACCTGCTGCAAGGCCCAGAGCAAGAAGGCTAGGGCTAAGAAACCAGGCTGGTTGAGCAAGAAGGTCATGGAAAAGGTAAGGAGGAAAAGAGCTGCCTTTAGGAAGTTTAAGAAAACAGGGAGGGGGGAGGACAGGGAGGAGTACTTGACGGAATTGAAGGAGGTGACAAGGGCAGTAAGGGGAGCCAAAGCATCTACGGAAATCAGGCTGGCACAAGGCATTAAGAAGGGGGAGAAGAAGTTCTTTAGGTACATCAGGGAGAAAAAGAGCTATAAGGACCACATTGTAAGGATTAAGAAGGAGGGGGGTTGGGTGGAAGCAGGGTGCGATAAGGCAGAAGCTCTAAATGAGTACTTCTGCTCAGTATTTACTAAAGAGAAGAGGGGGGTGACGCCCAAGGGGGAAGAAATGGTAGAAATGGGGGGTGGGGGTGACAGATGGGGAAATCATGGAGGGCAGAGGTTGGGAGGGTTTGAAGGCACTGAGGGTGGACAAGGTACCAGGCCCAGATGGCATCCACACCAGGGTAATAAAGGAGCTGGCAGAGGTCCTTGCAGGGCCCTTGGCAGACCTATTTAATGCCTCACTACATTCGGGTTGTGTACCTCAGGACTGGAGGATGGCTCATGTGGTGCCCCTCCACAAGAGTGGCCCCAAGGATGAACCAGGAAACTATAGACCAGTGAGCCTCACATCCACTGTGAGTAAGCTAATGGAGACTATCCTGAAGGAGAGGATGGTGGCCCTCCTAGAGGCCAAAGGACTACAGGACAGTAGACAGCATGGCTTCATACTGGGCAGATCCTGCCAAACCAACCTGGTGGAGTTCTATGACTGGGTAGCTAGGCAACTGGACAGGGGCCATGCAGTGGATGTCCTGTATCTGGACTTCAGTAAGGCATTTGACTCAGGCCACATGGACAGCTGGGAAGTAAGTCAGTAGGCACAGGGGTGGGTGCAAAGCTGGTGAGATGGGTAGGGAACTGGCTTCAGGAAAGGCAACAGAGGGTGGTGGTGGGTGGGGAGCTCTCACATCCAAGGGTAGTGTTGAGCGGTGTTCCACAGGGCTCGGTGTTAGGATCAGTGTTGTTTGGGATATTCATTGCAGACATATCATGGGACATCAAGAGCAAGATCAGTCTGTTTGCTGATGATACCAAGGTAAGCGTGGTGGTGGATGACCTAGGGGGATGGTAGGGATTGCAGGATGATCTGGCAAAGCTTGAAACCTGGTCAGACAACTGGCAACTGGGGTTAAATGCCAAAAAGTGCAAGGTGCTGCATTTTGGGATAAAGAACCCAAGGAGTTACCAGCTGGGGGGAGTGCAGCTAGCCCAGACAGAGGAGGAGAAGGATCTGGGGGTGCTCATTACAGGGTCAATGAACAACTCGGCACAATGTAGGAAGGCAGCTGCAAAGGCCAACATAATGCTAGGTTGTATTGCAAGGAGTATATCTTCAAGGAGGGAGGAGGTGATTCTGCCACTGTATAGGTCATTAGTGAGACCGCACCTGGAGTACTGTGTGCAGTACTGGCATCCATATCTGAAGAGGGACATTAAGTTACTGGAGAGGGTGCAGTGCAGGGCAACAAAGATGATCAAGGGGCTGGGGGACTTATCATACGAGAGGATGCTGAGGGAGTTGAATATGTACTTACTGGAGGAGAGCAGGGACGAGGAGGACATGATTGAAACTTTTAAATACATGAAAGGAATAAACAAGACAGGTACAGAGGGGCTGTTCAAAGTAAGGGAGGGGAGGGACACCAAGGGCCATGATATGAGATTGGAGGGAGGAAGGTTCAGGAGAGAGATAACGAGACACTTTTTTGCAGAGAGGGTGGTGGCTGGGTGGAATGCGTTACCTGCAGAAGTGGTATCCAGTAGAACAGTGGACTGCTTCAAAAGGGGATGGGACAGGACAAGAGGGAGGGTCAATGAAGGGGAAGGGTGGAAGGAAGGGGCAGCTGCAGAATAAGGGGTGTTAGCTGCACATTCGAGTAGACTTGATAGACCTCTAGGCCTTTATCTGCTGGCACATTTCGTATGTTTGTATGTTCGTATCTGAGAAACATTCATGCCAAAAGCTCTGTATGATCAGTGTCACTACTTCCTATGACACATGTCCTACCTCCTAGGAGTTGCACCCCACATGTACCAACAAAACAGAACCTAGAACTCCCAAGATGCTGGTGCTGCTGCACCCCCCCAATCAGATAATCATCAATCAATAGCCAAATCTCTTTCTCTGAAAGTCAGTGTAACATCATTCCCTTTTTCTAATACATAGACAGTAAAGACATTACATCACCATTGTATACAGGACATTGCACACCCCAAAATAACCATGGTCCCCTCACCTACCCAGTTATACATCCTAACACTCAGTTGCGACAGTGGTCCTACCAGAAAGTACTGAGTACAACAGAGAGGTCCAAGCCTTTTTGGATTTCCGTCACTGAACGTTTGGTACACGTGAGGTGAGCACCTGAATCACAGCGCCGTCCAAAACAGCGATGTGATATGGGTGAAAGCCTGAAAGGCGAGAGGGCAGGGAGGGCGATCAGATGTGGTGGGGTGGGCGACCCTAACAACAGGATGTCACTACCTGTACACATGCGTGGGGGGGAGCGAGCATGGCCTGGGAGGGGGAGGAGAGGGGATGTCGGGGTGGCGCTGCAGTTGGCTGCAGAGCTGCGCCATGGCATCGGGGGTTGGCCTCTGCTTGCGGTGCTGGGGTTCCGGGTTTGGGTCTGGGTCCGAGCACTACTGTGCTTTTCTTGTGCCCAGCCCAAAACCTTATTTTTGTTTGCTTTCATACCCCCCCGACATACACCCCCTTGGAGCTGAGAATCCTTGCTAGGGTGGGTGGCGGGCACAGCCCCCCACAGAAAGCAAGTATTTTCAGTCCCCGGCAGCATTTTTCCATGCACCGAGGTTGTCAGGTTGCCACCCTGACGTCGCTCTTCTGTGGGTCACCCTTTCACAGTCGCCTATCTCAAATAGAACCTGAACGTTTTTATGGGCAGAAACCACCAAAAACTGACGCACATTAAATACTCGCAGTCTTTACCCAACATTTTCCTGAGGAACACGTGTAATTCACAAGTGCTGCGCTTAGTAGACTTGACCCCGAATGACCTATGCATCACTTACGTTCCCTGTCACTCACAAGTATGTCCTCACATCTGCAACAAAGCCATCAACTGATAAAAAAACACAGGCTACCTTCCAGTTCAGTGGTGACTATCTCTAATAATTGCCAGAATGGGGACCACAACATGCACGGTTTGATTCTCACAGGCAGAATATGTGAAAATCACATTTTCGCATCTTTTTTTTTTAACTCTAACAAATAAAAGTATCCTACCGCAGCATGTTGGCAGCCACTGCACTCTGTACTCTGCTTCCAACAGTCAAAGTAATGTCAGTCACACTGCAGGCAATATTCTGAAATCTTCTAAACTGTGCGAAAATCTCATTTTCGCAACATTTACACCACTTCCACTCCACGATTTTGATAACAATGTTTTTACACCTGTGGCTAACAAATTAACTTAATAACCAAAATCTGCCATACTTTTGTTCAAAAATCTCAGGTTTGAATCTGCCATACTTGTAAACATCTCTGTCAAACTTGCGAAAATCTCACATATGTGTGCAAAAATCTCATCTTCAAATCTGAAAGTGAGATTTTCACAAGTATGGCAGATTTGATCCTGAGATTTTCCCATACAAGTATGGCAGATTAGAAGATGAGATTTTCGCACACACAAAGTGACATTTTTGCAATTTTGACACAGATGTTCGCAAGTATATTTCAACTTCGAATATGCCATACTTGCAAACATTTCTCTTTCGAATATACCACACGTGTGTGAAAATCTCAGTTTTGAATCTGCCATACTTGCGACCATTTCTATCAAACTTGCAAAAAATGTCACTTTGTGTGTGTGAAAATCTCAGCTTCACAAGTTTGATAGAGATGTTTGCAAGTATGGCAGATTTGAACCTGACATTTTAGCACACAAGTATAGCAGATTCAAAAGTATGGCAGAATCAAAGTTCAGATATACTAGTGAATAACTATCAAACTTGTGAAAATGTCACTTTGTGTGCGCGAAAATCTCAGCTTCGAATGTGCCATACTTGCGAACATCTCTGTCAAACTTTCGAAAATCTCACTTGATTCTGCAAAAATCTCAACTTCAAATCTGCCATACTTGCGAAAATCTCATTTTCAAATCTGCCATACTTGTATGCAAAAATCTCAGGTTTGAATCTGCCATACTTGTGAACATGCAGGGACCTCCATTTTGCTCACACAGGGAGATGACAGGTCATGACAATGTCTAAACACTAATGGATGCCATTATGGAGTAATGGGAGCATGATCAGATGGGATCCAGCCAAGAACATTGTGGACAAAAACATCCCTGGACAGTCCAATGCGGGCAAAACAATGCCACCCACAATGTCGTCATACAACATAGCCGCGAGAGTACACATCGTATGTAGTGTCTCATGCAGGCACCAATGCCTCCAGTGCCAAACATCACCATGACCCACCTGCCCACTGGAACGCATTCCCCATTGGCCAGTAGTCATGGCTCCCATCTGAGTGACCATGCCCAGTACAGCGGCCCCCACCCCAGATCACCAGACCACACCAACTCTGTAATCCGTTGGCCCATTCCCCCCCCAGACAGTGTTCCACCCTCTAGCAGAGGCAGACATTCAGGTGTCCATCATATCCCAACCATTGTTTCCCTCATGATGTGCCCTTGTGCCCATGGCCCCCTCCTGCTGGTCTACACTGTTAACCAGTCCTATTTCGTCACCGTGGCAGCTCATGTGCCACCATTCTGTTCCTCTCAGTCCCAGCCTAGTCCACGCATGGCCGACCATTCGGCTCACAGCATGCTCTGTGCCCGAACCTGTACCTCTGTCCTGGTGGCCCCTACTGCACTGCTTCATTCTTCTGTCCTGCACTTAATACGTGCACTGCAATGGTGTGGTGCACATCATTCATCAGGGATGATGGTGTAACCATGCTTTATTTTCTCCACTGCAGTGATGTGTCCTGCATTATTCCTTCCACGATGTTATCTCCGCGATATTCTGTCCGTGATGTTCCTGGCCAGATCCATCAGATGAGGGTTGATTACAATGTGTATACACTTATGGTTCTGGGCCCTGTGCTCCCACAAGATGGAGGGCTCTGTAGAACCACAACACACTATAGACTGATGAGGCCCTGTGCTCCCATAAACATATAAAGGTACGATTACACTTTTTTAAAAATAAGGAAATTCATTGCAAAAAAATTTCATTATTGCATCAGTTAGGGTTGAAGCAATAAAAGTAGGGAAATGAGGCATTAGGGCTTCCAATCCTAACACCTCCCCCACCCGTACCACCCCACTCCACTGCCACCATCCACACACCAACAGACATCAGGGTGTGTCTTAGCATCATCGGGACTAACTCTCACCCAATTTTCCTATATTGTACCATCTCAGGTTTCTTACATGTGGAATAGAGTAAGAGTTAAGTGCCAGTGACCACAAGACACACCCTAATGCCTCTTGGTGTGTAGAGGGTGAGGGTGGGGTGGTAGATGTGGGGGATGTGTTAGGATTGGAATCCCTAAATCCTCATTTAACTACTTTTGTTGCTTCATCCCTAACTGATGCATTAACAAAGTTTGCTTGCAATGAACATCTCTGTCTCTCTCTCTCTCTCTCTCTCTCTATGTATATATATATATATATATATATATATATATATATATATATTAATTATACTAGAAAAATGGCTGTTCTTGCAATTTTACAACAAATGTGGCATGCACCCTCAAAGACTAATGGTCTCTTGATATACCAAGTTTCATTTTGATTGGGAGAGCACATCTGGAGATATGCAGCCCCTAAATGTGTACATCACCATTTTTTTGTCAAATTCTTTCTTTGTTTCACATTTTCCACTTTAATAACTTCATAGATTTTCTTGTAAATTGCATGACATTTGGCATGCACCCTCAAGGACTAATGGTCTCTTGACATGTCAAGTTTCATTTTGATTGGGTGTGCACCTCTAGAGAAATGCAGTCGCAAAATGTGTAGATCACCATTTGTTATCAAATTCTTGCTTCATTTTTGTGTTACTATTAATAGTTTCTGCTTCAATAACTTTGAAAAACTTCAGGTGCTATGCATGAAAGAAATGTGTCATGCCCCATCATGAAGCAGACATCTCATAAAGTTATTTTGTTACAGATGCATGTGACAGCATGGAGATAAAATGTCCCCAAATGTGTAAATTACTATATATATATATATATATATATATATATGTATATATACACACACACACACACACACACACATATATGTATATATATATATATTATACTGGCACGGTAGTGTCAGTATAGTTTGGGTGAAAGATCACTTCCATTTTGAACTGAGGATCATAAATAGAGGAATCTGATTGGCCAAGAGCTCTTTGAAGCCATGATGATATCGGCCTACATCATCACAGCTTCAGAAAAGCTCCAGTGCCATCTGCCTCCTTGCTCTCTGTCTGAGAACTATTTTTCCAAAATGCACTCCTACACCACCCAAAAACTAATTCATAAACATTTTAAAACCTGTTTCTCTTTTTTTTTTTATTTATAAAACTTGAAACTCAGTTCATAATAGCAATAATTCACTCCAGGGTGTTGTATATCATGGGATATCATCACTTCTCAGGTGGTTGGATGCACTCGTCCTGCGTCCTTGTGCCCAACCACCCGAGGCATGATGATATCCCATGATATACCACACCCTGTAGTGCCTTATTGCTTAATTTTAAACCTGAATTTTTGAATGTTAATAACTTTGGAACCGTTCAACATAATAGCATAAAATGTGACTTGCATAATATCTAGGGTAGATCTCGGGTCCTGCCAAATTTTGTGGGACTCCGGTTTGTGGTTTCTAAGATATACAGCAGAGTGTTGAAAAAACAGAAAAATCTGTGTTTTTTGACTTTTCTTTGTCCACCTGGATCTCAGAAATGGCTTTAGGTTGTGGTCTGAAATTTTCAGGGTTGAAACCCTTTGTCTCAAAGATGTCTTTTGAAGGATTGGTGAAAAAATATTAATCCGTTCAAAAGTTTTAAACTTTACAGTTGCCCAGTTACATCAGTTCAATAAGTTATAACATTCCAAAATTTAGAAATTTCCTGTTGGATATCATTATGCCAGCATTTTGTGCATTAATAACTTTGCAGCTGTTCTTGCAATTTACTGTACATCAAATTTGGAACATGACTTCAAAGATAAATGGTCTCTTCGTGTGCCAAATTTCAGTTTTATTGGGAGTGCACCTCTGGAGATATACTGTCCCAAAATGTGTACATCCCCATTTTTTGTCAAATTCTTTGGTTGTTTCATTTTGTGCATTATTAATATTGCAGCTGTTCTTGCAATTTACATCAAATGTGGCATGTACCCTGAAAGGCTAATGGTCTCTTGATATGCAATCTTTCATTTTGATTGGGAGTGGACGTTTGGAGATATGCAATCCCTAAATGTGTACATCTTCATTTTTTGCCAAATTCTTTCTTCAGTTGTTTCACTTTGTGCATTAATAACTTCACAGCTACTCTTGCAAATTACATGAAATTTGGTATGTACCATCATAGACAAATGGTATCTTGATCTATCAACTTTCATTTTGATTGGGAGTGCATGTCTTGACATATGCAGTCCCAAAATGTGTACATTACCATTTTTTTGTCAAATTCTTTCTTTGTTTCACATTTTGCACTTTAATAACTTCACAGATTTTCTTGTAATAAGCATGACATTAGGCAAGCACCCTCAAGGACTAATGATCTCTTGATGTGCCAAGTTTCATTCTGTTTGAGTATGCACCTCTGGAGAAATGCAGTCCCAAAATGTGTAGATCACCATTTGTTGTCAAATTCTTTCTTCACTTTAATGTTAAGCTTAATAGTTTGTGCTTCAATAACTTACAAAAAGTTCAGGTGATATACATAAAATTTGTCATGCCGTATCATGAAGCAGACATCTCATGATGTTGTAAGTTTTGTTTTGGTTGCATGTGAGGGCATGGAGATATAATATCCCAAAATGTGTAAATCACCATTTTTTACTCACGTATATCTATCTATATATATATATATATAGGGTTGAGTACTCCATTTAAGGTTAAATGGTGAAATTTTGCACCTTAATAACTTTGCCACCATTAGACAGATTTGCCTGAAATTTGGCAGGTATAGAGCCGTAGCATAGGTCTTGGGATCTGCCAAGTTTCGTACCAGTCAGCTATACGGTTGTGGAGTTATTAAGTGACATTCTGTAGCACATTTACACTTTTTTGCGCATTATTTGCTTGCACCTACAGGTTGCATGGTTTGCGTGACCAGTCCAAAAAACTTCAGGGAACATGCGGCCAGGGTCCCCGATGTGCCTTTTAAAGATTGCGTGAAAAAATATTAAACAGTTCAAAAATTATTCAAAAAACAAGTTTCCCATTATAGTCAATGGGAAAAGTTAACAAAAAGTTCCACAGTATCGCAAATGCAGTTTTTAGTGTTGTAAATGACCCCTGTAGTGTCGTGAGTCAGCCAATTTTTTCCCCAGTTACTGATCACAGAAATGCTTGGCATTTAAAATTGGGACCCTCTAGGGACACAATTATTTTTGTGTTTACTTAGTCGAGCCCTGAGGATGCTAGGCATGTCTTTATTTTGGGGTTAAACACCTCAGAAATATGTTTTTGAAATTTTTGGGAAAAGTAGTGTAGCAAAGTAGTGTTGCACCTGCGACACTTTTGTGATTTTTTTTGCAAAAGTGTCATGATTTGCAACACTACTATTCGACACTATGGGGAAAATAACAGGAATTCTTTGTCACCCTTCTGCAAAACACTGGTTTGGTATTTTGGGATGAAATTTGGAGGGAAGAAAGCCAACATCCCACAGATGTGCCTTTTGTTGGTTTGGTGACAAAATATTGTCGCTCCAAAGTTTACACTTTTTCCCGTAGACTAACATTGCAGTGTCCGCCGTGCCTTTCGGGGCCCGTATCTCGGAAACACTGCAAGATACAGACTTTTCATTGGAAAAATGCTTAGCCCCTCATGAGGGGGACTAAGAACAAAACTAGCCAGGAAAATTATGCATCATATGAAATTTTAATTTTTTTCTACATCATACAGTTTCTGCGATATAAGCAATTTAATATTCCAAGTGCTGATTTTCTGCTCCGAAGCCCATTATTATGAATACATTCTTTGTGCTCACTGTGTTTATCTATGCAGCTGTTGGGCAAAAACTGGGTGTTGGCTTCTGTTACTGTTACACTTAGCGTTCCCACTTGTGTTTCTGTACCCATTTGCGTTAGTGTTCCTGTGTATGCCACTGTGTGCATTACCCGTTGCGTTTTCATTTGCGGTGGCATTTGTGTTACTGTTACCATTTGTGTTTCCACTACAGTTTCTGTTTGTGTTCCAATTTGCATCACTGTGTGCATTACCATTTGCATTTGCATCCACCCTTCCATTTGCATTTGTGATTGTCTTTCATTTTGCGTCATAGTTGCTGTTACCATTACCATTTGTGTTTCCAGTTGTATTACTGTCAGCGTTATGATTTACGTTTCTGTACGTGCTTGCGTTTGCATTTCTATTTCTGTTTCCTTTGGCATTATTGTTGCTATTACCATTACCATTTGCATTTCCAATTGTGGTACCATGACTGTGCGCATTACGGTTTGCATTTCCATAAGCACTTGCATTTACGTTTCTGTTTTCTTTGGTGTTATTGTTGCTGTTACCATTACAATTTGTGTTTACAATTGTGGTACCGTGACCATGCACGTTGCCAGTTGTGTTTCCGTATGCAATTGCATTTGCATCTCCGTTTGCATTACTGTTTGATTTGGCGTCACTTTGCGGTTGCGTTTCTCTTGCTGTTTGCGTTGCCATTTACATTTGCTTCACCATGTGCGTTACCATTTGCCCTTTCATTTCCATTGTGGCTACCATTACTATGTGAGTAAAAATCACGTGGTGGGAGCCCGAAGGGTCCGCACTTCCACCACCACATTCCATTCACTATTTATAGCCTCATTCTCAAAAAGAAAGGAAATTCAGGCAAAAAAACTCTGTTAGGGTTGAAACCCCCCCCAAAAACACCTCCGGCCCCCAACCAGCATTGGGGTGTGCACTGGGGTCATCGGTCCTAACTCTCACCCCATTCTCCTCTACTTCACCACCTCAACTTGTTACACATCTGATGGGTTGAGAGTTGAGGGCCGACAACTCCAAGCACACCCCTGCCAGTTGGGGTGGGGTGGGGCAAGGGGGATTTCAACCCTAACATCTAATTTCCCTACTTTTGTCACGTGGGAATAACTGATGCATTAAACGAGTTTTTACCATAAAAAAATATATATATATATATATATATATATATATACACACACATACATATATACATATATACTAACATACTAATTGCCAGCAGATTAGGCCTTACAGTCTATTGAGTCTGCTCGAACCTCAGATCCCTAGTTGGGTGCGGAGGACCTCCCCCCTTGTGTTCCAGAAACCCCTATCATCCATCCCCACCCCCCTGGGCCAGGCCATCATCTGATAATCCACTTTCTGTGTCTGTCCCACCCTCTCTTGGAGCCCTCCACTGTGGATCTCTGAACCAGCTCACCAGGCAGCACATTCCAAGGGTCCACCACCCTCTCAGTGAAACACCTCCTCCTCCTCTTCCCCCCTCACCCTTCCACCTTCCAACTTCAAACCATGCCCTCTGGTGATACCTCCCTGCTTTAGTCTAAAGATCCCCTTCATGTTTACCCTATTTATTCTCTTGAGGTACTTGAAGACCTCAATCATGTCCCCGCGTCTCTCCTCTCCTCCAATGAAAACAGGCAGAGCTCCTCAAGTCTGTCCTCATAAGTCAAATCCCCTAGTCCTCGCATATCTTAGTTGCCCTCCTCTGTACCCTCTTCAGGAGCTGTATGTCCCTCTTCAAGTGTGGTCTCCAGTACTGTACACAGTACTCAAGGTGTGGTCTAACCAGTCCATTGTACAGTGGCAGAATCACCTCCCTGCTCCTAGAGGTGATCCCCCTTATGATGCATCCCAACATCCTGTTTGCCTTGCTAGCCATTCTCCTGCACTGCTCAGAGTTATTCATATATGCATCCACCATGGCCCCTAGGTCTTATTCCCCTGTTGAGGCCTCCAGCGCCACCCCTCCCAGGGAGCACCTGTGTTTAGGGTTTCCCCGCCCAAGATGTAACACCTTGCACTTGGTGATATTGAAATTTAATTTCCATGTGTGAGCCCAGCTTTCCAGGGTGTTCAGGTCCCCTTGAAGGGCCAACTTCCCCTCTTCCCCCTCAACTACCGCTCCCATCTTGGAGTCATCAGTGAAGAGACTCATTTCACACCCTATACCTTCCCTGATGTCTGATATGTATGCATTAAACAGGATCAAACCCAGGACCGAGTCCTGCGGTACCCCACTACCGACCTCTCTAGGGATCGAGAGCTCCCCACCAACCACTACTCTCTGGATGTGTCCAGCTAGCCAGTTTTCAATCCATCTGACCATCAAAGGGCCTACTCCCAACCCCATCAGTTTCTCCACCAGACCACTGTGAGGGACAGAGTCAAATGCCTTGCTGAAGTCCAAGAATAATACATCCACGGGCTTTCCCCTGTTCAGTTCTGATGTTACCCATTCGTAGAACTCCACAAGATTGGTTTGACATGATCTACCTGGCATAAACCCATGTTGCCAACTATCCAGACCTCCCACCTCCTCCAAGTACACCCCCAATCATTCCTTTAGTATACTCTCCATTAATTTTCCCACCACCGAGGTCAAACTGATGTATCTATAGTTACCTGGTACTTCCCTTGACCCCCCCCTTATGGATTGGCACCATATGTGCCTCTCACCAATCCCTAGGTACCCTCCCTGTCTCAAGTGACCTGTTGAAGAGCTCCACCAGGGGTGAAGCCAATATGTCCTCCAATTCCCATAGTACTCTCGGATGAATGCCATCTGGCCCAGGAAATTTATCTTTCTTTAGGGCCTTGAGGGCTAACCACACCCTTTCGGTGGAGATAACATCATCCATCCCCTCCACCTTACTGGCCTTTTTATCCTTATCCTGATGTGACACCCCTGGGGTACCTCTCCCTCCCTCTTGCTCCATTTCTGTTGCTCCCCTGATCCCACTCACTACCGATTCTATCCCCATTGTGCCTTGCTTTGTAGATATCCCATCCCCCTCCCTAGTGAATACAGAGGCAAAGTACTTGTTTAATACCTCTGCCTGGTCCCTCACCTCTCCCACTCACCCTCCTTCTGATCTCAATCTGCCAAGATGGGCCTTAGTTTTTCTCCACTCCCCAATGTACCGGAAGAACCCCTTTTCCCCACCATGTATCCCCTGTGCCAGCCACTGCTCTTTACTGGACTTTGCCCCCCTCACCATCTGGGTGACTTTTCTATATGCAAGATGGTACATTTCCTTTTCCCTATCCCCTCTTGTTGTTTTATATTTTTTGTAGGCTGCCTTCTTTTCTCTGACTGCTACCTGAAACTCACTGGACCACCAGCATGGTTTATGTGTTCTTGCTCCCTTATGTTTCACCTTAGCGCAGGCCTTACTGCCTCATGAAGTCCCGGTTTTATGACCTCCCATTTCTTTTCCACATTTGTCATTGATGTAATCCCCTTCAAGTCATCCTTGAGAATATTTCTCATGCCCACAAAGTCTGCCCCCCTGAAGTCCACTGCCAGTGTCCTAGATCTCTCCCCCCACCCCCCATGCTTATTTGAAACCAGACAGTATTGTGGTCACTCCCAGTCAGGGGATTCTCTACAACCAAGTCCCTTACCAGATCCCCATCTGCCAGAACCACGTCCAGGACATGCCTCTCCCTTGTGGGCTCCATCACATGCTGTGTTAAGAACACATCCTGGAAGCCGTCCAGCAGCCTCTGCTCCTTGGCCACCTTAGAGGACATGGTTCCCCAGTTTGTACCTGGCATATTAAGTTCCCCCATCAACACCACTCCTTCACCTTTTGGCCCACACTGGGCAATGATGTTGTCCAGCAAACCATCCTCCAGGACATCACCCATCCCAGGGGGCCTATATACTACACCCAGCTTGACCTTACCTCCTGCTGGGGTTCGTAAGCTGACCCATAAGGCCTCCACATTTCCCTCTGCCTCTTCTACCCTAGCAATTTTTATGTCATCTTTAATGAACATAGCCACTCCACCTTCTCTGCCCTCCTTTCTATCCTTCCTAAGCATAGTGTACCCCTGCACATTTAGGTCCCAGTGATGGTTTTTGCTGGCCCACGTTTCCGTGACCGCAGCCACATCCACCCCCCCAAAACAGCATGGCCGGAACTCTGGCAACTTGTTTCCCAAGCTCCTGGCATTTACTAACACCACCTTCCACCCCTTATCCCTGATCCCTTTTGTCAAACCCCACCCAGGTTCCTTGTACTTCCATCCTCCCTCTGCTCCTCCTGAAACCTCCTCCTCCAGTCTGTTTCCTCCCTCCCCCCCCCCTTGGGTTTGAAGGCTACTCCCCTCATCTGGAGGAGAGGGCTTCTGGTCAGTCCCTCCTTATCCCTCCCCTCAAAGTTTAAACCCCATTTTCTTGAATGTAGTCAGCCACCCCCTGTTTAAGGACTTCCTTCCCTAACGGGGCAAGATGAAGACTGTCCTTGGCGTGCAGTCCCTTATCCTCCCAAACTCCTTTCCAGTATATACATGCTCATATATACACACATATATATACACACACATGTATATACACACATATATATATATACACACATATATATATACACACACATATATTATGGTAGCACAGTAGTGCTACCATAGTAAGGGTTGAGGAGCCATTAACATGTTAGACCTAAAATTTTGCACCTTAATAACTTTGCAACTGTTCAATGAATTTGCCTGAAATTTAGAGTACATGATCAAAAACCAAACATCTTGGGAACTGCCAACTTTCATACTGTTCGGATATATGGCTGCGGAGTTATTAAGCGTGATGTGCGCACGCATTTATGCTTTTTTGAATTCTTTGCTCATCCCTACAGGTTCACAGTTTACGTGACCAGTCCGAAAACTTCAGGGAACGTGCAGTTATGGTCCCTTATGTGCCTTTTGAAGATTTTGTGAAAAAATATTAAATGGTTCAAAAGTTATTCAAAAAACAATTTCCCATTATAAGTCAAAGGGAAAAGTTAACAAAATGTTCGACAGTGTCGCAAATGCACTTTTTAGTGCCACAAATGGCCCTAGTAGTGTCGCAAATCCACCATTTTTTTTCAGTTGGTGATCAGAAAAATGCTTGGGATTTAAATTTGGGACCCTCTAGCAAAACAATTCTTTTTGTGTTTACCTAGTCGGACCCTGAGGATGCTAGGCATGTCTTTATTTTGAGGTTAAACACCCTAGAAATATGTTTTTCCAATTTCTGGAAAAAGTAGTGTCGTAAAGTAGTGTCGCACTCACGAAAGTGTCGTAAATTTTTGCAAAAGCTGTCGGTAATCACGACAATACTTTGTGACACTATGCCCAAAATAACAGGAATTCTTTGCTATCCTGCTGAAAATGAATGGTTTGGACTTTTGGGGGTGAAATTTGGAGGGAAGGCAGCCAACATCTCACAGATGTGCCTTTTGGTGGTTTGGTGACAAAATAGTGCACGGTTGCAAAGTTATGGTACTCCAAAGTTTACATTTTTTCCCATAGACTAACATTGTGGTGTCCGCTGCATGCAGGAATTCTTTGCCACCCTGCTGCAAAATAATGGTTTGGTCTTTTACACTGAAATTTGGAGGGAAGAAAGCCAACATCACAAAAATGTGCCTTTTGGTGGTTTTGGTGAAAAAATATTTCAGGGCAGCAAAGTTATGGCACTCTGAACCTCTCAGCGTGGCTCAGTTGGTAGCACATCTGCCTTGGGACCAGAAGGTCGTGGGTTCTCGTCCCACATCGGGATTGGACTTGCACCTAAGAATCGCTGGCATCCAAATACAGTATTGGGGGTGCTGGACTGCTGGGTTATGCCGTCCTTCAGATGATATGTTAAACTGAGGTCCCTTTGGCCCGTCCAGGTGGAAGTAAAAGAACCCAGAACACTCTTCGCATAGAGCAGGGAACATTTCTGGTGTCCTGGCCAATGTTCCCCTTCACATAAACTGGTTCATGCAATTATCCAGGGTGTGTGTGACGATGTGCGATATGGCCACCACCACACATTCAGTCACTTCACTACCAGTCTAGCATTGCTTGTAAAGAGCTTTCGGATATGGTGTATGAAAAGTGCAAGATAAATGCTGATTCTTCTTTTTTCCCATAGGATAACATTGCGGCGTTCGCTGCGCCTTTCAGGGCCCGTATCATAGAAACGATGCGAGATACAGACTTTACGTCAGAAAAATGGGGCTAAGTGCAAAACTATCCAGGAAAGTCATAAATCATATGACTTTAAAAAAAATTTTCTACGTCATATGGTTCCTGAGATATAAGCAATTTAGTATTCCAACTCCTCATTTTCTGCTCCGAGACCCATTATTATGCATACATTCTTTGTACTCACTGTCTTTCTCTATGCAGCTTTTGGGGAAAACCAGCCTGTACACTTACATTACTGTTACCCTTACCACTTCTGCTTACAGTTCCGTACCCGTTTCACTTACCATTCTCGTCTACGCCACCATGTGCGTTACCCTTTGCATTTTCATTTTCGCTTGTATTTGCGTTATTTTTACCATTTGTGTCTACAGTACTGTTTCTCTTTCTCTTTCACTTTGCGTCACCATACGCATTACCATTCAACCCTAACATCGAATTTCCTCGCTTTTGTCATTGTGGAACAACCCTAACTGATGCATTAAATGGAGTTTTTGTCTCTTATATATATATATATATATATATATATATATATATATATATATATATATATATATGACATGGGGTCATAATGTCAAAAGACATTATGCCGCATGGCAAAATAGCGCTGCCAATACAGCACAATATTGCAATGTGGCATACGTCTTTTTTCTCGGGTCCACCCCCACATGCCCTGTTATGGGGGCTGTACCGCAGCCCCACCCCACTAAAGATTCTCAAACCGGGGGTCAACTCGGGAGTGTACAAATTGTGGCAAAAAATTAAATGTCTGGGACCGGGAATCAATCCCGGTCCCAGACGCAGTGCTTGGGTTTTTGTAGCTGTGGCTCAGTCCAGTGAGCCATGGCAGCTGCTCAGCAGAACTCCACCCCAGCAGAGGTCTTATCTCCGTTTGGGATTGTGAATGGCAATACCACGACAGCAGTATACCGGGTATTGCACCATTCACCGTCATGGACAGCGCTGTTTTGAGTTAGCTATAATGTCGCATACACTTATTAAGCATACAACATTATAACCTGGCATTTATGTGTGTGTGTGTTATATATATATATATATATATATATATATATATATATATATATATACACACACACACACATATATAAATTATACTGGCATGGTAGTGTCAGTACACTTAGGGTGAAAGCGAAACTTCTATGTTACCTCGAATTGTTGAATGTCAATAACTTTGGAATTGTTCAATGGATTTGCATGCAGTTTGGCTTGCATAATGTCTAGGGTAGTTCTCTGGACCTGCCAAATATTGCGGGAATCCATTGTGTGGCTTCTAAGATATAGAGTGTTGAAAAATCAAAAAAATCTGTGATTTTTGACATTTCTTTGTCCACCTGGATCTTAAAAATGACTTTGGCTTGTGGTCTGAAATGTTTAGGGAATAAAGTTTTTGCCACACTGATGTGCCTTTTGAAGGTTTGGTAAAAAAAATATTAATCCATTCAAAAGTTATTGAACTATACAGTTTCCCATTGTAGCCTAAGGGGGAAAAAATATATGATCTGAAAGTGAAAGAGGATGAACAGCTCCAAAAACCAGTGTCTGTGCCACCTCATAGCAAGAAAATGGTCAGGAGTTTTTGGGCTGAAATTTGCAACACTCTGAAGTTCTGAATTTTCCCATAGGATACAATTGTGGCGGCAGTCACATCTTTCAGTGGCTATATCTTGAAAATGGTCAAGATATGGATTTTTCGCTGAGAGCAGCTCAGTATACCTTTAGGTGTACTATGCATGCATGATGGTGGCCAGATCATGAATACAGCTGCAATGGAATTTTTCCTAAAGTTGCTGTGGTTGCTGACTTTCCTACCTACAGGTTATACTGTTTGACCACTAGAGGTCACCAAAACACTAAATTTCTAGCATGCTGCTCCCTCACCTCCACACCATTTGAAATTTTGGTCTGAAAATTTCAGGGTAGAAAGAACTCCCCCTAAAGAACAAGCCGGCGTTGGTTTGGTGAAAAAAATATTAATCCATTTGAAAGTTACTCAGTTTTGAAAATTTGAGTTCTCAGCATGCTCAGTTTGGTTTTTTGGATATCTGCAGAGTGGTGAAAAGGGATGTGGACACCAGAAAAAAGTAGCAAAAAGTGATTTCTAAATCCCTCTTTGTGAGAAAAAAAATCTCTTTTCATGAGCCGCCATCTGGTTTTTCATTTTTTGGCACAAACAAAATGTTATATCTTGCCCCAGGGATGTCTGCTGTACATATTCAAGTATGGATTTTGCTCAGGGGGATGTCTTCTACAAACTCATGCCTTTGGATTAGTTTATTTTTACATAGAAACATAGATTTTGATGGCAGATAAGGACCGCTTGGCCCACCCAGTCTGCCCATTTCCCTACCTATTGGATAAGCTGCAGATCCTAGTTACCCAGCAGCCTACTTCTTCCTACCCCAACCCCCTAGAATTGCCGTATGACTGTCCCATGCATGCTTGAATTCCACCACTGTTTTGACTCCACAACCTTCCTCCGGAAGGCCATTCATGCATCCACAACCCTCTCTGTGAAAAAAAATACTTCCTTAAATTACCTCTGAGCGCCTCTTCTATCTTCAAATTGTGCCCCCTTGTTCTTGCACACCTCTTTTTTTGAAAGATGCTACCCTCTTGGACTTTGTTGATTCCCTTGAGATACTTGAAAGTTTCTATCATGTCCCCCCTCTCTCTCCTTTCCTCGAGGCTATACATATTCAGCTCCTTAAGTCTCTCTTCATATGTCTTCCCGTGCAGGCCCTGCACCATTTTAGTTGCCCTCTTCTGGACAGCCTCCATCCTGTCTATATCCTTGCGGAGATTGGGTCTCCAGAACTGCATGCAGTACTCCAGATGGGGTCTCACTAACTGTCTGTACAGAGGGATAATAACTTCCTGTTTTCTGCTGGTGATGCCTCTCCCTATGCATCCCAGTATCCCACCAGCCCTCCTTGCTGCCCTTTCACATTGCTTGCCCACCTTTAGGTCATCTGATATGACTACCCCCAGGTCCCTTTCCATTTTTGTTGTTGTTAGTATCTCACCCCCCATTGTGTACTCTTCCCCTGGGTTTTTGTTTCCCAGGTGCATTACCTTGCACTTCTTAGCACTGAATCTAAGTTGCCATACATTTGACCATTCCTCTAACCTTACCAAGTCCCTTCTCATCCTTTCCACCCCACCTTGTGCATCAACTCTGTTGCAGATCTTTGTGTCATCTGCAAAGAGACATACTTTACCTTCCAGTCCCTCTGCACATCGCTTATAAAGACATTGAAGAGTATGGTCCCATTGAACCGTGGTACCCTACTAGTAACCCCTTTCTTCAGCGTGACTCCATTTACTATTACTCTCTGTGTCCTATTCTCCAGCCAATTCTTTACACAGGCTGTCATCTTGGGACCCACTCCCAGGCTGGCTAACTTGTATATTAATCTTTGTGTGGGACTGTGTCAAATGCCTTGCTAAAGTCTAGGTAGGCCATGTCCACAGCCCCTCCCTGATCTACTACTTTGGTCACCCAGTCAAAGAAATCTATCAGATTTGTCTGGCATGACCTTCCGCTGTGAATCCATGCTGCCTTGGGTCCCACGCCCCTGGCCTCTAGATACTCGACAATTCTTTCCTTCAGAAGTGATTCCATCATTTTCCCTATCACTGAGGTTAAACTAACAGGTCTATAGTTTTCTGCTTCTGCCTTGCTCCCACTTTTGTGAAGGGGAATCACATCTGCCCTTCTCCAGTCCTCGGATACCACCCCATCCTCCCATGATTTGTTAAAGAGGGTAGTCAGTGGTGTCACTAGTTCTACCCTTAGTTCTTTTAGAATTCTGGGATGAATCCCATCAGGCCCCATTGCTTTGTCCACCTTCAGTTTTAAGAGTTCTTTCAGAACCCTTTCTTCTGTAAATGGGCTGGGTTTTCTTTAAAAATAGTACTTTTAAAGTTTAAAAATCCCTTTTCGCGACTCACTTCTGATCCATTTTCACGAGCTGTCAAAATCCTTTTTCCTGAGGGGAGGACCACACGACCCTACTTCACAAAAAGAGATTGGCTTATAAAAAAGGATTTTGACAGCTCACGAAAAGGGATCAGCTCATGAAAAAGGATTTTTAACACTTTGTGAAAGGGGATTTTAAAAGATCACTACTAAGAAACTGTTTGGAATTTCAGGCTGACATTTTCAGAGTAGAAGGGGCATGGCCCAGAGATGTGACTTTTGCTAGTTTGGTGATGACATTTGTATTGGTAGCATAGTTATAATATTCTGAAGTTTAGAAATTTCCCATAGGATAACTTGGTGACGTTCGCAGTACCTTTCAAAGTAACTGAACGGGAGAGGGATCTGAGGATCATAGTCTCCTCTAACTTTAAGGTAGGAATCCAATGTAGCAGGGAGGTGGGAAAGGCCTATGGAATGCTGGCATGCATAGGCAGGGGATTACTAACAGAAGGAGGGAGGTAATAATGCCACTCTTCAAAGCCATGGTGATGCCGCAACTGGAGTACGGGGTCCAGTTCTGGAGACCACACCTCTGCAAGGATATAGATAGGATGGAGAGGGTTCAGAGAAGGGCAACCAAGATGGTGCAGAGTATGCCTGGGAAGACATACGAGCAGAGATGTAAGGGGCTGGATCCATGCACACTGGGGACTAGGAGAGAAATGGGAGACATGATCAAAACTTTAAAATATATGAAGGCGCTCAATAACGTACAGCAAGAGGGTTTACCTAAGAAGAAGGAGTGGGCTAAAACTAGAGGGCATAGTCTCAGACTGCAGGAAAAAAGATGCAGAGGTAATGTGAGAGGATAATTCTTCACAGAGAGGCTGGTGGAGCATTGGAACAGACTATGAGATGAAGTGGTGGGGGCTGAATTGGTGGAAGGATTCAAGAGGGCATGGGACAGGCATATGAGGCTGAGTAGTGGGGGGAGGGCAGGCGCTGGCAGGGAGAGGGAGGTGTAAGGGGGAAATGGAGCAGACTAGATGGGCCAGTGTGGTCCTTTTCTGTCATCAAGCAACTATGATTCTTTCAGCATCTAGATCTCAAAAACACTTTGAGATATGGATGTTTCTTTTTTTTTTATTTAAAGTTTATTCATACATTTTGCACCATAAAAGGCAGCATACAGAGGAAAACTGATAGAGATTTATTGATACATAGTGAAAGGATGCTGCCCACCCCCCAACCCCCCCTTACTGCAGTAACCCATCTCAGTACCCATGGATGCCGAGCATCAAACCAAAACCGTGCATGAGCGATAACCCTAGTATAGGTTTAGTTTGGAGCCAGAGAGATTAGTGAGTGAAGGGGATCCCAAATTCTAGTATAAACTGCCAGACTGTTGTGCAGACTGGCTATTGCTTTTTCCATGTGCAAGTTAGATAATACTTCACTTACCCATTCCTGGAAAGAAGGGGAGGACCTGTCTTTCCAGTGACGAAGAATTATTTTCTTAGCCAACAGGGCAATCATGGAAATATGAAATTTACGTACCCTAACTCTAATAGAAGACAGGTCCCCTAACACACATATCTCAGGGGTAAAATATTCTTGGAGACCCAACAGGGGTCTAAGGAAGTTTGGATTGAAACCCATAAGGTGGAAATTCTTGGACAAGACCACAGCATATGAAAAAGTGTGCCCTCGTCCTGTGAACATTTGTTGCACTTATTTGAATCTAGGTAACCCCATTTGTGAAGTTTGGCCGGGGAGTAATATAAGTTGTGCAATACGTGGTATTGCATGAGGCGCAATCTATCTTGAGAAATAAATTTATGACATGACTTCCAGAGAGAGTGCCAATCCAGCTGAAGGTGAGGGAAAAAATTACTCCAAAATCTTGATGGCCCAAATGGGCCCCTTAATTTTTTGTGAAACAAAACCTGATATAGTTTAGAAATTGCACCAGGAAAGCCAGAGAGTGGGGATACCTCAGGTATCAGAGAAGAGGTATTCTGAGAAGGTGAAGTGCTACCTAGGGTAATTACAAGTAAGTGTTTCAATTGCAGGACTTTAAAATAGGAAGAAGGCGGGATGAGAAATTTTGTAACCATCTCTTCTACTGATAACCAATGCCCTCCCCCCCATCAGTAAAAGCCAAGAGCTTCCCCTCTCCCAGTTGGGGCAACCAAAGTCAGGAAATTTGACTCTTGTTAATAGTAAATGATGGAGAGTTCCAGATACACTGGGCCAGGTCCAGATGGGGGGAATACTGCAGAAAGGAACATATTTGTGAGTAGACCTTTAAAGAGGTCCTTATCATGGAGCACTCTACGGCCCCACTCACTTGGGATAACCTAAGAAAGAATAATGCAAGAGGATCCAGATTATTGTCATTGATTGCATCCAGTTCTATTTTGAGCCAGATAGGTTGCATTTCTTCTGGGCCGGGAGATACCCACCTCGAGCATTTTGCAAGATGACTAGCCCAGTGATATATTGCCAGATGGGGGATTCGCAGCCCCCTCTCCAATTTTGGGGCTGCCAACTTATGATATGCCACATGGGGATACCTATCAGCCCAGATGAATCTAGTGAAAATACCATGTACCTTTTTAAACCAGTGTAAAGGAATAAAGGTGTTGAGAAGGGACAACGGGTAAAAATTCCTAGGAAATATATTCATCTTGATTATGTTGATCCGGCCCCATAAAGAAATAGGGAGTTTAGACCACCTCTCAAGGTCATGCATAAACTCCTGCAATAGGGGATCTAAATTTTCCTTGATCCTTGCTCGGGGGTTACGTGACAGTTTGATACCCAGATATTTGAATGACCTGGGTGTCCAACATAGCCCAAAAGGGCTAATGTCAGTTTTGAAAACTTTGTGATTTAATGGGAAAAACAGGGACTTACTGGCATTCAGTTTGTAGTTGGACAGAGCACTAAACCTTACTACTTCCCTTAGTAAGGCCGGGACGGAGGATACCGGGTGGGACAGATGTATTAACAGGTCATCTGCATATGCAGTGACTTTGACTTCATGTTGCTCAATTCTCACCCTTTGTATAGAATCATTATTGAGAATATTTTGAATAAGAGGTTCCAGATATAAGTTAAATAATAGAGGGGGAAAGGGGTCACCCCTGCCTAGTACCCAAGTGAAGTGAGAAACAATGGGAGAAGGCCCCATTCGCAGAAATTCTTGCTGAGGGATTTCTATAAAGGGCGGCAATCCAGGAAATAAACAGGGGAGAAAAGTGGAAGGCCTCCAGAGTATGGAACAAGAAGTTCCAGTTCACACAGTCGAATGCCTTCTCGGCATCCAGGGAAACCAAGCCCGCAGGGAATTCCACATCCCTGGTAGCCGAGAAGACATGCGACAAGGTGCGTAGATGATCAGAAGATGAGCTTCCTTTCATAAATTCAACCTGATTTGTACCTATTAACCCAGGAAGAACCACTGCCAACCTATTAGCCAGAATTTTAGAGAGGATCTTAATATCCTGGTTTAAAAGCGAGATAGGTCTGTAACTTTGACCAATTCGAGATCTTTATCAGGCATAGGAAGCAGGACAATCAAGGCCTCATAGAGATATGGATCTGTCGCCACCCCAGATAGGATTTGCTGAAATAAGCGACCAAGTATTGATAAGAGGAGGTCTCGAAAGACCTTGTAAAATAAAGCAGAAAATCCATCTGGACCAGGAACCTTGTCAGCAGGCAGTTCGCTAATAACCTTAGCAATTTCCTCCTGGGAAATAGGGACAACCAGAGCGTCTCTACACCGACCAGCGAGAGGGGGCAAGTGAGAGTCCCTTAAATAACCCTCTATGTCTTCAGGATGGGGTGGGTGCTCCATGTTGCTGTACAATTTAGAATAATAAGCAGCAAATTCTTGAGCTATCTCAGTGGGAGACACCTTAAGGGATCCATCTGCCACTGACCTGATGGAAGGGATAAATCTCATTGGTTCCTGTTGTTTAATACGCAATGCCAGTAAGCATCCTGCTTTCTCCCCCTTATCAGAGTAATTAGCTCTGGTACGAATAATAGCTAGTTCTGTTTTCTCTTGAAGTAGCCCCAAATATTTATCCCTTAACTTCAGGAGTTTCCGAGTATCCTCATCTAGAGAATTGGCAGGAAGATTAACTTCCAGTGATCTGATTTGGGTTAATAAGGATTTTAGTTCCTTCTCCCGCACTCTTTTCCTACCAACCGCCATGCTAATAAGTATCCCTTTCATGAAGGCTTTGAAGGCCCCCCACAAGATATCAGGTTTTGCACTATCTAGAGGATTTAATGAAAAAAAAGGATTCTATTTGTTCCCTTATAAGTTTGCAATATTTAACATCTTTAAGGAGCTGGTCATTGAGTTTCCATCTAGTTTCTTTATTAGATGAATTGAGCAGAACCAAATTGCATACTACTAGTAAGTGATCCGAGATAGGGCCGGGTCGAATCGAGGAGGTCTTCACCCTGGGCAGGAGACATTGAGAAATGAATAAGTAATCAATGCGGGACTGCGAGCCATGTGCCATAGACCTAAAGGTAAACTCTCTAGTATCCGGGTATAAAACACGCCAGACGTCGCAGAGCCCACATTGGTCTAATAAATCCTTGAATGCTTTCTGTCCGGGGGTAGCCCCACCCAGGCCACTGCCCAGTCTGTCTAAGTTAGGATCTAGTACTTGATTGAAATCTCCCCCTAGAATAATTTTAATGGGAAGCATTGGGAGAATGGTAGATATAAGCCTCATAAAAAATCCAGGGTCATCCAGATTAGGACCACAAACACAGCCCAGTAATGTGGGGACAGACCAAAGGGTACCTTTAACCAGGATAAACCTACCCTCGGTATCGTTAATCACTTGTGCGGAAACAAATGGAATACTCCTGTTAATCACGAGCATGACCCCGCAGCTATTTGTGGTGCCCTGGGCACTATAAATCGATCCCACCTGCTGTCTCCTTAATTGTAAAGCTTCCGCTTCTAATAAATGGGTTTCTTGCAAAAAGGTTATCTGTGAACAGAGCAAACTTAAATGCTTGAGAACCTGGTATCGATTATGTTGCTTTCTGATCCCCTTAACATTCCATGACGCAAATGTTAGCTCATTAGTCATCTAGGAAAAATAGATGGGCTAAAATGATTACACTCAGCACATGAGATGTATATCCCCTCTACATGTATCTCCAGGGTTACTGAAGTAACGCCCACCCTCCTCCCTAGCCCTCCCAAAAGTAAAAGCCACCCATCCCCTCTATCCCCCCCACCCTCGAGCCATGCCCCAAACCCCACCCACACTTCCCCCACCAAACTGTCACAAGCAATGTTCAGCAGAGTACTGGTTCTAATCCCTCTACTCCCGCACCCCGATAATGAACCCAGCCAATTAGTGCTGTTGCACTCAGATTGCAGCCTGTAGAAACTGAGCACTGCGAGTTATACCCCAAACGAAAGAGAATGGTCCTGGGCCTTCACCTCGAACCAACCAGAGCATGGACCTAAGGGAGTTTGTAATGGAGGGACCATAGGGAGACTACTACACCACACAAGTGTACGTGATAACCCGAATTGAGACGAGAAACACAGGGTGAGTCACCTGTAACCAAAACCAGACCAGGAACCCCTAAAGGGAGAGATACCTCAGCTCATATTGAGAGCAGGAAATAAGATAAGAAAAGCTGTAATCGCTCCACTGGAAGGGAAGGCATGACGACTGCCTCTACCCACCATGAGCCTACACCCAATGCACAGGTCCACCCTGCAAAATTTAGAATGCTATTCATGAATTAATTAGTTAAACACTGCTAAATCCTCCATGAGTAGTGCTTCCTCACGAGTCCCCAAAGGTTGGAACGCCCTCTAGTGGCCAATTCCCTGACCTGACTAAATGAGAAACAGGAATGGAGAAAGCCCAGGACCATCCTAGTACCAATCCAAACAAGGAAAAATGAAAAACTAGCCCACAAAAAATCAAACTAGGCTCTTTCGGTCCCCAACAGAAGTAACTGCCCAAATTTGGCACACAAATCCCCCCCTGAGAAGGCCCCAAACCCAAGTTTCCACTGCTTCAGACCAGCATGGGCCTGTTATGAGACGGGAAGAATGGAAAAGTTGGGGTGGTCTGCAGAGATCCCGCCAGTCCAAAACGGCAGTTGCAATTTCCCAAGACTTCCATTTAGTTAATTTCTCTAAGGGAAAAAATGAAAGTTCAAACTGTCTACTCCGTGTAGTACTCCATTCTGCTCCACAACTATTCAAAAGTCCTTAAAGAGGTCAGGCAACGTGGATTTAAGGCCCATCAAAGCCTCTTCAGGGTCTTTGTAGCTTTTCCAGGATCCATTAGTTGAAATCTGTAATCTGGCTGGGTAACCCATCCTGAACTTCAAGCCTGCTGCAATTAGCTTAGAAACAATAGGGTGGAACGCTTTGCATTTCAAGCAAACCGAGACGGATAGATCTTGTGAGATTCTCAACTTTATATTTTCCCAGCGAACATCTTGCAAAGCTTGCACTTTTTGCAGTAAATGCTGTCTCTCCAAATATTTCAAAAACCGGCACACAATAGGGCAGGAAGGATCCTCCAGGGATGGTTTAGGCCGTAAAGCCCTGTGGGCATGCTCTATAATGTAGCCGGGGCCGAAAGGAGATGGGCCAGCCACCCGCTCAACCAGCTTCTGAACAAGCACCACAACGTGTTGGCCTTCCTCTCCCTCCGGTAAACCAAGGATCACTACATTGTTTCTTCGGCTCCGACCCTCTAGGTCTTCAAGTTAGATCAGAATGGGACAATTTCTGGTGCATCAAGACCAGATCAGGGTCGAGACTATTAATTCTGTTCTCAATAGAAGCAATTCGGGCTGTGTTATCAGACACAGACATCAAGAGTTTGTCTAGCTTTCTAGATAGCGATTTCAAATCCATTGTCATATCCTTCATTTCTTCTCAAAAGGGTTTAAACTCCTCAAGAAATCTGGAGAAACATAGAAACATAGAATTTGACAGCAGATAAGGACCGCTTGGCCCACCCAGTCTGCCCATTTCCCTACCTAATGGATAAGCTGCAGATCCTAGTTAACCAGCAGCCTATTTCTTCCTACCCCCACCCCCTAGAATTGCCTTATGACTGTCCCATGCATGCTTGAATTCCACCACTGTTTTTGACTCCACAACCTCCTCTGGAAGGCTGTTCCATGCATCCACAACCCTCTCTGTGAAAAAATACTTCCTTAAATTACCTCTGAGTCACCCCCCTCTATCTTCAAATTGTGCCCCCTTGTTCTTGCACACCTCTTTTTTTGAAAGATGCTACCCTCTTGGACTTTGTTGATTCCCTTGAGGTACTTGAAAGTTTCTATCATGTCCCCCCTCTCCCTCCTTTCCTCAAGGCTATACATATTAAGCTCCTTAAGTCTCTCTTCATATGTCTTCCAGTGCAGATCCTGCACCATTTTAGTTGCCCTCCTCTGGATAGCTTCCATCCTGTCTATATCTTTGCAAAGATTGGGTCTCCAGAACTGCATGCAGTAGTCCAGATGGGGTCTGACCAGCTGTCTGTACAGAGGGATAATAACTTCCTGTTTTCAACTGGTGATGCCTCTCCTATGCATCCCAATATCCCCAGCCCTCCTTGCTGCCCTCTCACATTGCTTGCCCACCTTTAGGTCATCTGATATGACTACCCCCAGGTCCCTTTCCATTTTTGTTGTTGTTAGTATCTCACCCCCCATTGTGTACTCTTCCCCTGGGTTTTTGTTTCCCAGGTGCATTACCTTGCACTTCTTAGCATTGGATCTAAGCTGCCATAAATTTGACCATTCCTCTAACCTTGCCAAGTCCCTTCTCATCCTTTCCACCCCACCTTGTGCATCAGCTCTGTTGCAGATGTTTGTATCATCTGCAAAGAGACATACTTTTCCTTCTAGTCCCTCTGCAATATCGCTTATAAAGACATTGAAGAGGGCCGGTCCTAATACTGAACCCTGCGGTACCCCACTAGTAACCCCCCTTTCTTCAGAGTGGACTCCATTTACTATTACTCTCTGTGTCCTATTCTCCAGCCAATTCTTTACCCAGGCTGTCATCTTGGGACCCATCTCAGGCTGGCTAACTTGTATATTAATCTTTTGTTTGGGACTGTGTCAAATGCCTTGCTAAAGTCTAGGTAGGCCATGTCCACAGCCCCTCCCTGATCTACTACTTTGGTCACCCAGTCAAAGAAATCTATCAGATTCATCTGGCATGACCTTCCCACTGTGAATCCATGCTGCCTTGGGTCCTGTGCCCCTCTGGCCTCTAGATACTCGACAATTTCTTTCCTTCAGAAGTGATTCCATCATTTTCCCTATCACTGAGGTTAAACTAACAGGTCTGTAGTTTCCTGCTTCTGCCTTGCTCCCACTTTTGTGAAGGGGAATCACATCTGCCCTCCTCCAGTCCTCGGGTACCACCCCATCCTCCCATGATTTGTTAAAGAGGGTAGTCAGTGGTGTCACCAGTTCTACCCTTAGTTCTTTTAGAATTCTGGGATGAATCCCATCAGGCCCCATTGCTTTGTCCACCTTCAGTTTTAAGAGTTCTTTCAGAACCCTTTCTTCTGTAAATGGGCTGGTATCAACTTCTGTATCCAGACTGTTTCTACTGTTTGTTTTAGGTACCTCCCCCTCTTCATTTGTAAATACTGAGCAAAAATATTTGTTCAGTATCTCTGCGTTAAAGGTTCCTGATCACTAATTTGGCTCTGTGGATCAGGCCCAGAACCATCCGAGGCCCTGGATTTCTTAGAGGCCTTCTCGGGAGTTGCTGGAGAGGTATGCTTCTGTGGGGCTTTCTTCATGTAAGCCGCCATCCATCCAAGATATAACCAGACTAGAGTCCCACAGCTATTTTGCAACGTTAAATCTCAAAGACAAGAAAAAATAGTGACTTAGAATGCCAAAATGAGATAAAGTAGTAAACGGGAGGCAGGAGCTTCTTGAGGGAGCTGCTACTCAGCACTCTGCATCACGTGATCTCCCTGGATTTTTCTCTAAATACAGCTTAGTACACCTTCAGGAGTACTAAGCATGCATGGAAGTGGCCAGGTCATGAATGAACTGTGGCTGAATTTTTTCCAAAGTTGCTATGGGTACTGAGATCTTGCCACATTTGCAGTACAAGGGTTACTTTGAATGCCTCTAGGACAGCACTATGTCTCTGTACTTATGGGTAGGTGGCTCCCACCTAGGCATGCCATTTTGCTAAACTGGGAGCACAGGGACCTCTTGCGCTATGTCTCTATACTTATGGGTGGGTGGGTGGGTGCAGGGCCCAGAAGGCATGTGCTCCCACCTATGGATGCCATTATGGAAAACTGGGAGCAGAGGGCCCTCCTGCACTGTACTTCTACACTTGTGGGTGGGTTGGAGCACAGGGCCAGGAGGGCCTGTGTTCCCACCTGTGCATGCCATTTTGCTAAACTGGCAGCACAGAGCCTTCCTATGCTACACCTCTACACTTATGTGTGGGTGGGAGTGCAGGGCTCAGAGGGCCCATGCGCCCACCTATGAATATGATTATGCAAAACTGGGAGCACAGGGACCTGTTGCACTATGTCTCTATACTTATGGGTGGGTGGGATTGCAGGGCTCAGAGGGCCCATGCTCCCACCTATGGATACCATTTTGGAAAACTGGTAGCACAGGGCCCTTCTGCTCTATGTCTCTATACTTATGGGTGGGTGGGAGTGCAGGGCCCAGAGTGCCCACACTCCCACCTATGGATCCCATTATGGAAAACTAGGAGCATATGATATAAGTAACAAATAAGAAGGGAAATTAATTGCAAAAAAAAACTCCATTAATGCATCAGTTAGGGTTGTCATTACACTGACAAAGTTTGGAAATTCAATGTCAGGGTTATCAACCCTACCCTCCACACACCAACAGTCATCAGGGTGTACCTTGGGGTCATCTGGCATAACTCTCACCCCATTCTCTTATACTGCACCATCTCAGCTTCCTTACATATTGAATGGGGTGAGAGTCAGGGCCAATGACCCCAAGGCACACCCCTATGCCTGTTAGTGTGTGTGGAGGATGGGGGTCAGGGTAGGGTTGGCAACCCCAACATCAAATTTTCAAACTTGTGTCACTGTAATGAAAACCCTAACTGATGCATTAATGGAGGTTTTTGCAATTAATATATATTATGGCCACATGGTAGTGCAGCTATAGTTAGGGTTGCCCAGCCACTTCTATGTTGAACCCAAAATGTTGTACTTTAATAGCTTTGCAACTGTATGACAGATTTGTCTGACATTTTGCATGCACGGAGTGGCACCACAGATCTCTGGATCTGGCATGGTGCGTTACAGTCAAATGAGTGATAGTGGAGCTGTGGAGCACCAAATAGATGCACAAAAATGGGGTTTTTGTGTGTTCCTTTGCTCTAGGCTACAGCACAAATGATTTGCCGTCTAGTCTAAAATTTTCAGGGAAGATGCTTTCTGGGTGACTAATGTGCCTTTTGAAGATTTGGTGAAAAAATATCAATCCATTCAAAAGTTATTCAAAGTTTAATTTTCCCATCATAGTCAATCGGAAAAAATATATGTGTCTCTCAAAAGCAACTGTTACTGTCAAAACAGCACAATATACTGTCGCAAATCCACTCAGTAATGTCATGCTGCCACCATTGTGTTTCAGTTAGCGGTGGAGAAAAGTGGCTGGAATTAAAATTGTACTACCCCTAGGTAAACACTGTCAGTTGTGTTTACTTAATTGGGGCCTGAGGAACACAATGGTGGCATTAGATTTCTTCTAGGGCACCTAGAAATGCCTTTTCCAAGATCAGGTTCACAAATCATGAAAGTTCAAATGCCAAACTTTCACAAATCACGACACTTTCACACCTGTACTGCCGAGACTTGAGACACTACTGCACCAAAAAATAGAATTTATTTACCACACCATTGCACCTAAACTGTTGGGGCTTTTGGGCTGAAATTTGCAGAGTGGTAAGCCCTGGCCCACAGACATGCATTTTGGTAGTTTGGTAAAGAAATTTAAAACAGTTCCAAAGTTACGGCGCTCCAAAATTTAGAAATGTCCTATAGGTTAACATTGTAGTGCTCGCGGCTTCTTTCGGTGCCCGTATTCCAAAAATGATTCAAGATACTGATTTGTCACTCCCTGCAGCTTAATCCTTTAAGCTTTCGTGGAGGTTTCGAAGTCATGATTACAACTGCAGTGGAATTTTTTTCAAAGTTGTTATGGTTACTAAGATATTGCCAAATTAGTGGTATGAGGGTTCCTTTTCAGTACTATAGGGCTGCTGTATGGCTCCGTACATATGTGTAAGTGGGAGCACAGGTCCCAGAGTGCTCATGCTCCCACATACACATACCATTAGGCAAAAATGAGCAACATGAAGGGAGTGCAGGGCCTGGAGGGCCCGCACTCCCACAAACACATACCAGTTACAGTACACTATCTCAAAAAAAAGGGACAGTCATTGCAAAAAACTTTGTTAATGTATCAGTTAGGGTTGATAGCACAGTGACAAAAGTTTGGAAATTTGATGTTAAGGTTACCACCCCTACCACCCCACTCCCACCCCCCACCCTTCACACACCAACAGATGTCAGGGTGTGCCATGGGGTCACCAGGCCTAACTCGCACCCATTCTCCAATACTGTGGCATGTCAGCTTGTTTATACATGGAATGGGTTAGAGTTGAGCCTGATGACCCCATGGCACACCACAACATCTGTTAGTGTGTGTAGTGTGGGGGAGGTAGGGGTGGTAATCCTAACATCCAATTTCCAAATATTTGTTGCTGTGCTATCAACACTAACTGATGCATTAACTATTTTTTTGCAGTATCTATCTATCTATCTATCTATCTATCTATCTATCTATCTATCTATCTCTCTATCGATCTATGTTGCAAAAAACTTTGTTAAAGCATCAGTTAGGGTTCAAGTGACACAAACAAAGGGAAATGAGGCATTATGATTTCCAACCCTAACACCCCCTCAGCCCTACCATGCTACCCCACCCCCACCCTCCACACACCAACAGGCATCGGGTGTGACTTGGGTTTATTGGCCCTAACTTTCACCCATTCCATGTGTAAGGAAGGTGAAATGGTACAGTATAGGAAAATGGGATGAGAGTTAGTTCTGATTACCCCAAGGCACACCCTGACACCTGTTGGTGTGTGGAGGGTGGGGTGTTAAGGGTGGGGGGTGTTAGGATTGGAAACCCTAATGACTCATTTCTGTAGATTTGTTGATTCAATGCTAACTGATGCATTCATGAAGATTTTTGCAATTAATTTCCTTAATTTTTGAGAAAGTGTAATGTTACCCTTATATGTCTGTGGGGCCCTGTGCTCCCATCAGACTACAGTGTGATGTGGTTGCACAGGACCCCAAAGCCTTGCACTCCTATGGAACCATAAGTGTATAGACATTGTAATTAACCCTCATCTCCCTGTGGGAGCACTAGGACCTCCAGGCCCTGCACTCCTATTACTCCATAATGGTATCACTTTGTTGGAGCACAGGGCTCTACAGGCCCTGCTTTCCCATCTATCTATCAGTGTAAAGAAATTGTAATGAACTGTCATCTCCCACTACTGCATAATGGAGGGTCCTATAGTCCCATTACTGCATAATGTTATCCATATGTGGGAGCACAGGGCTCTCTGGGCCCTGTGCTCCCATCTATCTATGATTGTATAGATGCACTGCAGGCCTAGAGACATTCCAACCCTTGTGCTGCATATGGTGCAATATCTCAGTAACCATGAGAACACTGGTAAAAATTCCACCTCAGTTGTAATCATGGATTGGCAACCTACATCATTCCCTAGTACATCTAGTGAAAAATCCGTATCTCAAACTGTTTTTGAGATATCAGCACTGAAAAAGTACTGTATCTTGCACAATGTCAGCCTATAGGAAATTTCTAAATATTGAAATGTTGTAAGTATGGAAGCGATGTAAATTTTATCACCAAACCAGCAAAAGTCACATCTGTGGGACAAGCCCTTTCTATCCTGAAAATGTTGCAGTGAAGTGACAAAGAAACAGTAAACTTTAAAAATCCATTTTTGTTAGCTGTCAAAATCCCTTTTCATGAGCCCTAAATCCCTTCTCGTACCATGCAGCTATCCAAAAGACTGAACTGAGCATGCTCAGAATCAGAGATTTCAAAATTTAATAACTTTGGAACAGATTAATATTTTTTCACCAAACTAATGCTGACTTGTTCATTGGAGCAAGTTATTTCTACCCTGAAAATGTCAGACCAAAATTCCAAACAGTGTGGGCACAGCCCAATGAGGAAGAAGCAGCCAAAAAAGATGAAAAAAGTGCCTTTTACTGTTTTCTCATTATTCGCAGCACAAAATCGGCAAATCTGATCAAAACAAAACTTGATACATCAATAGATCTATGCCACAGCCACAAGACAGCAAATACCACATTTCATAGAAATCTGTTAAAAGGTTGTAAAGTTATTAAAGTGCAAAACTTGAGGTTTAACATTAAACTGCCTACTCAACCCAATGTATGGCAGGTTACCGTGCCACTCAAATATATTATAAAACAATGTCCAGAAGGAAACTGTTTAGCCTTTGTTTCTGGGGTGTATTTTCTTTTCCATTTTCCCTTTTAATAATTAGAAGATTTTAAACTGGACAGTACTAGGTGTGATGTATAGATTAGTACACCACTTGGAGGTTAGCATACCATACAGTACTGTCAGAATTCCATGTTAAACTTGTTTAATCAGTTGATTTTTGGTTGTTTTGGTTGTTAAATTATGAGATTTTAAACATTGGAACTGAGTATAAATGGAATGTATAAATGTTGATATCTTTAAAGGATTGCACAAAAATTGATGCAAAAAATGACATTTTATTACCAAATGTATTTGGAACTCTCACATAATTTTTGCTTTAAATTCATTGGTTTGGAATTTAGATAATAGATTAACAAATGAATAGCAATAAAGTTGATTTATGTTTAATGCTGATTACTGTATCTAGTTCTACTCCCTTTCTTTCCTTAACACAATTGTGATCGCAATAATTTTGATGCCACAACTGACCAAGAAGTGCCACTCCCCTTCTACCAGGTTGGTTTCTAGTGATGTCAAACAGTGTAAGGTCACAATAATGATGACGTACAGTATACTGTAAAGGGAAATTTCACTTGAAGCATCAACTTCTGGTAATAAAGTAGCACTGTTATTTATATCACCCTAATAAGATCAGGTAGAAAGTATTCTAATTAGCAAAAACATATTTCAGAAGTAAAAAGTAGAAAATGACTACTTCAAAAATTTTTCACATTTTTCTCTTTGCTTCTTAGTGCCTCTAGCTCACTAAGGTACTTATTGGTTGGTTACATTTGTTAATTTAACTTTAGTTTTATGAATCCCTCAGTTCACCCTTGTGCATTTTTTTATGCTTCTGTACAACCTCTTTCCACAGATCGCTGAATCCCACTAGTCTCCAGGGCATTGGGATCAGCTCCCTACCTTCTTCTAGGCACCCTCCTCCATGCTGCTTGGGTATCCCCCCCAAGGTGGGGATGGGGTGGGAGATTTTACCCAAGAGCACACTGTGCTCATCATGCAGGGCAATTAATCAGTTTGAGGGGCAACCCCACATTTACCAGAGACTTTTGTCCATGGAGGTCCCTGCCATTTTCTTCATTTCTACCCCTCCCCTCGAGCTCAGCATATGAGGATGTCAAGAGAAGCGTGATCTACATATGTCAATGTTCCAACATAAGAATAGCTCCAGACTCCTTGGTCTTCCAGAAGCACTGCCACCCATAGTCTCACAGGTGGCAGTATTGTATAGAGGATAGGAGCCCACCCTCCCCAGAGAAGGAGATCATTCAGTGGGACCTTCAAGATTTGTGCATCTTGACTCATTGCAGTAAGATTAATTGATGCCACCCCCCTGGTCTTGCCTAAATTCTTAAAATAACAATGGTTGGAATAGGAGCATTTAAATTGGCTGACAGTATTTTACAACAGTTATGCTAACAACTGAAAAACCTGCTGTATGATTAAACAATTACAATTTTAATTAGAAAAACATTTCTTTTAAAAAAAATAATGATTGCCTTGTAGGAGACCGAAGACAGTTTTTCATACCTTTATATATATATTATAGGGGTGTGGTCGCACCCCTGTATTTAGGGTTGAGTAGGCACTTCTATGTTAAACTTGTAATTTTGTGCGTTAATAACTTTAGAGTCCTTGAATGAATTTGCATGTAATTTGGTATTCATGATGGGGTATGGTAGATCTCTTGATCTGCCAAATTTAGTTTTGGTTGGACTTACGGTTTTTGCGCACCAAAATACTGAAAAATGCACTTTTCGTCAGTTTTGTGGGCAGTTTTTTGTATTTTGTCCATGGTGCTGCACGGCCATCATGTGCCATGCAATTCTGCAACTTGGCTCTTTTGAAAGAGCTTGGCTCAAGGAATATGCTGCTTTTCATTTGGTGAAAATATATTAATCCATTCAAAAGTTATTAATCTTTTAAGTTCCCATTATAAGTCAACAGGACAATTTATATGGTTATTTTGTGAAAGAAGAATGGGGATCTGGCCATCTGGTCCCTCCTCGCAATCAAAGAATTTGCAGCCTGGCAGTCAAAGAATCTTTGATCACCAGAATTCTTTGATCATGACAGCCACCATCTTGTTTTCAGTTTGCAGTCAGAAAACTTCAAATATCTTAGTTCAGGGGGGGACTTCTGAAGTAAAACTATGTTGGGTTTTACTCAGGGGTCTTCCTTCTATCCAGCCATGCCTGTGATTTCTTGCAAAATTGTCAGAAAATAAAGTTTTCAAGTTTTTTATTCTTTGGTGGCAGCTCACTAACATATCTTTGATCACGAGCCTGCAAAATCTTTGATCGTGAGATTCTTTGACTGCAATCATTGATTGTGAGGTCACGACTAGATGGCAAGATTAAAAAAATCAATTTTCTCAGCTCAGTGGTGACTTATAAAGCCAAATGACAATAGGTTTTACTCAGGGGGCTTAATTCTGTTGAGTCATGGCAGTGGTTTCATTTATTTTTTGTGTAAAACTTTACTTTAAAGATTTTTTATTCTTTGATCATGAGGCTGCAAATTTTTTGATCTTGAGATTCTTTGACCACGATCTTTGATCGTGAGGGTGTGACTAGATGATCAGATTAGAAATCAATTTACTCAGCTCAGGGGTAACTTATAATGCCAAATGAGGATGGGTTTTACTCAGGGGGCTTCGTTCTATTGAGTCATGACTGTGGTTTCATGTATTTTTGCGTAAAACTTGACTTTTATCATTTTTTAGTCTTTGATCGTGAGCCTGCAAATTCTTTGATCACAAGCCTGTAAATTCTTTGATTGCAATCTATGATCACGAGGGAGGGACTACATGGGCAGATTTGTAGGGACCAGATAGCCCAATTTTAACAATTTTTAAAATTAAATATCTCGGAAACAGTTTGGTCTTTTAACTTGAAATTTGATGGGTGCTGATGGGATGTGCTGTAGATGTGAATTATGGTGTTTAGGTCTCAGAGAATACATTTTTTGTGGAGATATTGTGTGGCACAGTTTACATTTTACAGACAGAGTTTGCGTGGTGGTGGTGGCTTGAAGTTTTTGTGGTACCTAGCCTTACTGCCTTGGATGTACTTTTCAGTCATTAGGTGTGTGAAATGTAAACAGGTGTGGAATTCTGCCACTCTGACGAATGAAAATCTCAAACTTTCATACGTTATATCTCGGACATGGTTTGCTCTTTTAAAATGAAATTTGGAGGGTGTTGAGGGGATGTCCTGTACATGTTAATTATGGTATCTAGGTGTTGGAAAATTAATTTGCTGTGGAGATATTGCATGACACACTTTATGTTTTGTGTATAGCATTTTGCATTGTGGTGGTGGCTTCCCATTTATAGGGTATCTAGCCTTACTGCCATGGAGGCAATTTTCTGTGGTTAGGTCTCTGACATGTAAATAGGTGTGGAATTATGCCACTCTGTTGAATGAAACCTTGTTTTGTTTTGAGGTGGTGGGAGCATGGGGCCCCACCCATATGTGCTCCCAGCAATACATATTATATTCAGGATTTGTACTGTTATGCTATGCAGAAATTTGCAAGTTGGTGGGTGCACAGGGCCCAAAGGACCCCACACTCCCACCAGCTTGTGCAAATTTCTACTTTTCTATGCTTTCTCAAAATGTAAGGAAATGCTATGCAAAAAACTTCATTAATGCATCATTTAAGGTTAAAACACAAAAAAGTCAGGAAATTAGACCTTTAGGGTTGCCCCTTCCTCCCCTTGTGTGCCCCTCCCATCCTCCCAAGATTGACAGATGATGGGGTGTGACATCAGGGTTGTGACGCCTAAATGTCACCCCATTCTTCTTTGTTGTGGCTTGTGAATATGATTACACATGTAATGGGGTGACATTTAGGCCTCACAACCCCAATAACACACCCCATTGTCTGTCACTCTTGGGAGGATAGATGGGGCACACAAGGGGGGAGAGGACAACCCTAAAGGTCTCATTTCCTGACTTTTTGTGTTTTAACCCTAAATGATGCATGTATATATATTAGGATATGTTGTGAGCTTCTTAATTAAATTAGTAAGGATATTTTTTTTACCACAAAGGTTTTTCCTCTTCTGTGTCCAAGGGTGGCTGATCAGCCCTGTCCCTGCTTCTTAATGCTGGTCATCATCTCCCCTGAGGGCTTACCTGGTCTGAGATTCCCCCACAAATTCAACCTCCTTGCAGGGCCAGAGGGAGGAAGGCCATCCTCTCCCTCTCCAAGTATTCATTAGGGGACCAAGGGAGCATCCTGGATGATGATGTGAACACTGAGCGAGTGGACAGGGCTTCATTTAACCATTCACATACTTTTTTATTTTATCCCTGCCCCTGCCTCAGGATGTCAAGGTGTATGCATGGAGATGCACAAACCTGACATTCACGCAGCCTCCCACCATTCATGCCACCTGTGCCACTGCACCTGGTGGCAGTCTAAGGCCAGGCCAACATCCTTTCCCTCAGCAGGGGAGGAGAGTAGTCCCCTGGACACTCAATCCTCTTCCACTTCAGCTGACCCCCAGTGATCTGAGTCCATTCCTGAGCACAGTTATCTGGTGTGGCAGCAGGTAAGGTGTCAGTGTGTCAGCCCTCACTGCCAATGGACCAGTTTAATAAGCATATTTTTTATTGTCTTTGTAACTACCTTGTATCCCTTAACTATGAAGAAGGAAGGGCATCCAGTGGGGTGCCTCAGAGATCAGTGCAGAGAACATCCTCTTTAATGTCTTTATAAGCGACATCGCAGATTAGCTGAAAGTGAAGGTCTGCCTTTTTGTAGGTGACACTAAAGTCTGCAATATGGTGGACATTCTGTGGGGGTGGAAAGGATAAGTAGAGAATGGAGAAAACTCAAGTAGTGGTCAAGGGTATGGCAACTGGGTTCCAATGCAAAAAAGTGCAAAGCAATGCAGTTGGGGCTCAGAAACCTCGACTGTCTATCACCTATGCCAGCCTGACCTTATGTTAACCCCTACCGGCTGGGTGATGGTCACTATCCTTAACTCTTGCTAATGTCTGGGCACCCTCTGATAATCTTTGATTCTTTGACAATGCCTTCCTGGCGGCACCCCCCCTTTACCACTGCCTCAGTCCTCCCCTAACTCCACCTCTGTGCCCTTCCCTCACCCCTCCCCCTCACTTTCTCATCTTCTACTCTTCCCTTTCTACCATTGTCAACCCTAGTTTTAGTTTTGTATATGTATTGATAAGTTACTGTTTGTCATAATGTCATCCTTGTTGTTTTGTTGTACCATATGACATGGAACCTTTGTAAAAGAGCCCTGGCTCAAAGGTATTTGTAATCCTAGACTGAAATAAATAAATAAATGAATAAAAAAAAACCAAGAACAGAGTACAAAATGGGAGGTGTTGTACTGACAACAACCAAGCAGGAAAGAGACCAGGGGGTAATCATATCAGATGACCTACAGTACAGGTGGTCAAGCAGTGTGACAAGGCAGTGGGGGGGGACTACTGCAATACTAGACTACATAGAGAGGGCTATCCACAGCAGAAAGAGGGAGGATGTATTGTCTCTGTATAGATCACTAGTAAGATTCCACTTAGAGTACTGTTTCCAGTTCTGGAAACCACATCTCCAGAAGGGCATAGGCAGAGTGGAGGTGGCTCAGAGGAGAGCAACTAAAATGGTGCAGGAAATGCCCTATGAGGAGAGACTTAAGGACCTCAACATGTACACCATGGAAGAGAGGAGAGAGATACATACATGTGATATCTCCCTCTTTATGAAGAAGACTCCTGTTTTGTTTTGTTTTTTGACTGAACTTCCTCCCTCCCTCCTGGGAAACAAAATCTCCTTCTTAAGTAAAATTCTGTCCAAAATATCCATGATTTTGGGGCAGATAAAGACACATAAAAATTAAATCAGTGATGAACAATGTATCTGATAACTTTATATAACTAGCTGTTTATTCTTTTTAATGCTTATTCTTGACAAAATTAAATACATTACATTTTTGTAATGACTTTTTTCTTATTTTTTTGATGACATTTAAGGACAAACTCATGACGTTACGGCATCTCCCTACTAGCAGGCCAATCTCCCTCCTAATTTGACCCAAATCTCCCTCTTAAGCAAGTTGGCAGGCCAATCTCCCTCCTAATTTGACCCAATTCTCCCTCTTAAGCATGTTGGACATCTCACATGTATGGAGATGGGGGATGTGATAGAGACCTTTAAATACCTCATGTGGTAAATAAGGTATAGAAGAGAAGTATTTTTCAGAAAAAAAAGTGTTCAAGGAGAAATGGGCATGATAAGTAGTTGAAAGGGGTAGATTCAGAAGAGATTTGAGAAAGTACTTCTTCACAGAAAAAATGGTGGATTCCTGGAGCAGTCTTCCAGCAGAGGTGGTTGGGGTGAAAACGGTGGTGTTCAGGAATGCATATGATAGGCATAAAGAAATCTAAGGGAAAGGTAAGGGAGTGGGTGAACGAGTTAGAGATCAAGTAGGATCTGCAGTGATACTATTGGCAGGGAACAATGGGAAGACTAGGTGGACCAAGTGGTCCTTACCTGTCAGCAAATTCTAGTTTTCCTTGTTTCTTTCCCCAACAGCTACTGATTTCACTTTCAGACTACCCAAATATTTTGTGACATCAATTACTGTTCGGGGCTATTAACTTTAATAACATGGAATGTTGTACCTGATGTAATGGAATATCTTAGACAAATACAGTAAAAAGAAAGACCATAACAGTAGCTGAAGAAAAAATGGGAGCACAGTGCAGATTTGAAGCCAAGTGTATCATTAATTTATAAGACTAGTCAAAGCATATTAGAATACATGCCTGATATGGAACAGAAAATAGAAGGGCATAGAACAGTGCTATATAAAGATATTTTCTATCATCCTTAAAGCATTCTAGGGGTCATGTTACATTCATTATTCTAACCCAAGTGACCTAAGACCTGGATTTGTGCTTCAAGGACCCTTAGGGTTAGATCCATTGACAGAACATCAACCTCTGGTCTTGCCTTACTGTAAATAGAACATTACTGTAGTTTACTGATTGGTGAACACAACAAATCCATTTAATAGAATCTATTCTTTGTCATTAATAGATTTTAAACTTTTTCAGCTGCTTAGCTAAATGCTCAAACCAATAACATTAAAATGTGCTGTAGGAGTGCGAAGAAGATTATGATAACTAGACAAAAATAAACCTTTCTAAGCAAAAACAAACAAAAAAAAAAAAACAACAAAAAAACACAGTGTTCTCAAGGTCACAAACTGAGATGGTTTCTTTGTTATAGCATCTTAGCCTTCCAGTGATGGATAAAGCCCCATGCATACACATAATGGACAGTATGAAATCAATGTTTTAAAAGCATTCACACCCAGCATACCACATACTGCTACAGTACCAAACAGGGCACTAAGCTGGCTCAGTAAAGTAGAACAGACTGCTCTTTGTCATATTGAAGTCAGAATGCATGCTGCTCTTGGGTAACATATTCCAGACAATTGTTTTGCTCATAGGAAGCATGATATGATTAAAGATGGTGAAAAATATAAATCTAATCCCCAGTTCATGTTATGATAAACACTGTAGTTTTAAAGAAAAAGATTTACCCTAGGAGCCTTTTAGAATTCAGCTTCAGTATTGATTAGAATGTAAACCTTTTCCTTGACATGAAATATATTACTTGAGATAATCCCATCCTTGAGTCCTAAGACCCATGGTGAGCATTGTGGGAGATGTGACAGTCTATCTGTTAAATTCACTATAACCATGAGTACTCTGGTAGTTTTGATAATGACTTTTAAAAAGCAACATGTGTCTCATAAAGGTGCTACTTACAGTGCATTCAAAGTAAACTAATCATAGACCCTGCAGCATAGTATGTCAAACAAAGACTTCCAATTGTGTAAATAGATGGAAGAAACCTTTGAATTGTACATGGGTGGTCTGCTCAAATGGAATTCTGCTGGGCATGCTATTTGCAAAATAGTTTCTATTAAAATACGTTATTTTGAGAAATAAAAGCATTTATGCAGTTTAAAAGTATATCAGTACACTTCAAGGAACTGATACCGTTTACTTGTATTCATGAAAATTGTTAAGAGGCATTTATAATCATATGAATGTATAATAAGAATAAAATAATTCAATGTACAAGGCTTCCTGAAAACCCAGGCCTAGGGCTAAGCAAGTGTTGAAATATGATGACCAGATTTTGATTTATCCTACCTCATAGTGCTTTACTCTGATAATGATGAAAGCTCATTTCAAATGAATAAAGAAGGTTATTGAAAAGAAACTTTGACTATTTCTGCATACTACCTTCAGCATCGCTTCTCCAACTGCAGTAATTCAGAAAGACTTTGCATAGCTTTTAGATTTCCCTTTAAATATTCTAGCCTAAGGAAAACAGTTTTTCAGATGAGATGTTAAACCAAGGTCCTTCTGCATGTTCTGGTGGTTGATCATGTGAATGTTGATGATCCCATATCACTATTCCAAAAGAGTTTGGGACTTGTCAAGGTACTCTTGCAATCCATAGAATGATCTATTTGATCCATAAGATCCTCTAGCCTAATCCCTCCTCCATTTCAGGAGTACATCATGTGTATGTCATTCAGCTCTCTGTACCTGGACTCACTCCTCAATTATATAAATATAACGATTTGCCCCCTCTCATCATGCATTGCCATTGATGAAGATCATTTCCATTCCCATCTAAATTCATATCTGCCTAGGAGAAATACACTCCACTCAAGTAGTCTCATATCCTTGCCTCCCTTTCCTGGGTTTCTGCAGTGCACATTGCAGTTTAACATCCATGACTGCACACAACACACATACAGCCATAGTTTCCTTAGAGGACTTAATTAGGTATAAATGGCTACTAAATGCAAACATAACGGTTACCAGGCAAGGCAAAACAAATACACTTTGCAAACAAATGTATGTCCCCTGTAAAGTGCTAAGAGGTCATTGCTCCATTTGTGATCCCACCACAAGCAGTCATCTACTCCAGTCTGTAAACTCAGGAGCTGCTGTATCTTTAATCATTCTTCTCTCTGTCCTCCCACTTCTTCTTCTTTCCTCTACTTCTCTTTCCTCCCCTTCCCCCCTAACACTCTCTACCTTCCTGCTGCTTTTCCTCCCCTCCCCCTGCACCTTCCCTCCCTTCCATATTCTTTCTCACCCTAAATCATTCCCTTTCTCCCTATCCCCCACTGCAACTACTCTGTCTACTATGCATTTTTTAATGCTTTGAAGGTCTACAACCCAGATTGATCATAAACATTTGCACTTGTCTGCCAATGCTATGACTGTTCATTTTTCTGCCCTTCTCAACCTGTACATCTGCTTTAGTATAGTTCCTTTTGCCTAGAAGTAAGACAATGTGATCCCCTCTACAATGGAGGTGACTCATACTCTGGGGAACTGTTGCTCTAGCTGGCTGCTGTAGCTAAAGTGCAAGAAAAGTTTGTAATCTCCCCACTCACTTCCTACTTCAAATCCTCATTCTTCCTCACCCCTTCCCTGTCTGGTTTTGTAAATCCTACTGTACAGGTTTCCCACATACTGGTCACAAGCTCTGTCCTGAAGGATCTATTCACCACTGACATCTTTGTCAATCTTGCCAAGGTCTTCAACACTGTAGCCCAGCCAACACTCCTTGAAAAGCTACTGGGATTTGGGCCTTCTTTTATCGCTGTCAATTGATTCTATCCCTATCTCTTCAATTGCCACCAGTCAAGCCAAGTCATAGAACCCCAACCCACCCGTTTCCATCAGATGTGAAGTTCACCAGGGTTCCATTCTGGGGCGTTGTCTTTTCTCCTTCTTTTTGAATGATCACCCCACTATCAGTGTCTCCTCAAAAATTCACATGTACTGTAAATGGACAACACTACTTTATGCTTTGGGTGCCTCAGTCCCTCAGCTGGAATCAAGCCTTCAGAAGTATTTTGGCAGCATCTAGTGCTAGTTCTGCACAAACTAGCAATCTCATAAAGGAAGCATAAACTTTTCTTTACCTTTTTTAACACAACTGGAAGTTTGAAAATCTGTGGATTCTCCTTAAGTTCTAACAGTGCTTTGTCATTTGCTCATGTTGAAATTATCTTGTTTTTGCATATCTGGGGACCCTTGTTGATGCCACTTTTTCCCACCTGATAGATATTTTTTTGATAAATTATCAGATCTGGATCCTGGTGACATCAATTTAGTGGAGGCCCTGCACTAATACCTGCATAGTGAGCCTCTGCTCAATTGATGTCACTGGACTCTTCGACTAACCAGTAATTCTAAAAAGGATTATCAGATAGGAAAAAAGCAGCATAAATATGGGACCCTAAAAAGGGAAATAAGCAAAATAAAAAAAAAATAAAAAAAGGACTGTAAGAAGATTGAGTGGGTCTCACTCATGCACAAATTTGCAATTATAATGAAAGGTAAGAAAAGTTTACATTTCCTTTAAAGCCATAGAAAATGTCCACATGTCCTTAGGCACTACACAGTGACTCACTAGGTTATCCAGTACCCAGTTTACCACTTTGGGGCCCACTCCCACATTGCCCAACTTATTTACCAACCTCCTATGTGGGTTAGTGTCAAAGGCCTCGCTGAAATCTAGGTAGGCCACATCCACCACTCATCCCTGATCTACTTCCCTGGTCACCCCGTCAAAGAAATCTATCAGATTTTTTTGACAAGACCTTCCCACTATGAATCCATGCTGCGTCAGATCCTGCGCTGTGCTGGATTCAAAAAATATCATAATCCTTTCATTTAGAAGTGACTTCATTAATTTCCCTGCCACCAAGGTCAGGCTGACTGGCCTAAAGCTGCCAGCCTCTTCCCTGTTACCACTTTTGTGGGGTGGGACTATATTTGCCCTCCTCCAGTCCCCTGGAACCACCTCTGTCTCTGTCAATTTGATAAATAGGGCTGTTAGTGGTGCTACCAGAACCTCTCTAAGCTCTTTTAATATTCTGGGATGTATCCCATCGGGCCCCATAGCCTTGTCCCCTTTCAGATTCTCAAGTTCCTTTAGGATTCTTTCCTCCATAAATGGGCTGGTATTCATCTATCTCCCATTGGTGCCCTATCACCCGGTTGTGATCCTTCTCCTTCCCTTTCTATCACTCCATTAAGCAAAATTTAAGTAGAAAAATGTGGACTCTAACACTGCCAATGTGTAACACTGTTAATATTAAGGACCATTTTGATCATTGTACACAGATATTTACAATGTAATGTATTGTTTTCCATCATATATCTCTACTAGCCAACAAACATATAGACTGACCCAATTAACGGAAAAAAAAAAAAGGGCCACAAACTGTCATTATATACACTTCAATGCAGCAAGGTATCTGGACATCAACTGTGTGTTACTTTTAACATTGTTTTCATCCTTTAGTGTAATATTTCAATCCAGTACCCTCACTCTCCCACCCAACCACTTGAACAAGTAGTGTACCTACTATCCAGTGCTTGACAATTTCTTGCTGGTGACAGCTCCTAATAGTGTGGTGGGCTGCAGCCTCCCATTTATGTGGCTAGTGGCTCGACCTTACACTTAATAACTGAATCAGACAAATAAACTGTGTACATACATCTGAGAAATGTAATGCCACCATTACTAACAAGAGTGGCTCTGCTGCTGGGGGGACGGAGTCCTGCTGAGCAGCTCTGTATACTTCTATGGTCAGTACTGTCCTTTGCAATATGATTTTTAATGCAAAATGATTGCTACATATAAAAGAAATTGTACTTTGAAAAGTTTCAAAATGCAGTTTCTTTTATGTGTAACTATCATTTCACATTAAAAATCATATTGGCAAGGACAGTACTGATGATAGAAGTATATATGCTATAAAACATCAGTGTCTTGCATACAAGTGCTACTTTCGAACCCAGAAGTGAACCAAAAGTGAGTGTGGAGCAGGAAAATAGTGGCAGAGGGTGGGAACAGCACCATAATGAATGGGAGGACTGCATGTGCTTTCATTCCACTGTGGAAGGACACAGTCTAGTTGTACAGTCATGTGCTTCCACCGTCCCTTCTCTCTTCAATTTCATAGCAATATGTCAGCATGGCTCCACCCATGCAGCCATAAAAATGAGAAACAACAAAAACAATTGTGAGGACATTGTTAGTTGTGCTTTACTGTTTGCTCATGTCTCTTTCTGCAACCTTTTTTTCTGAAAAACACAGCAATATTTGTAGGTTTCCCAGTTGGCCATGGTTTAGCCCACCACCCCCAAAGGAAAAATGAGAAAAAAATGTGTGCAGACATTGTTAGTTGTGCTTTACTGTTTGCTCATCCTTCTTTCTGCGACGTTTTTTTCTGAAAAACACATCAGTATTTGTAAGTTTCCCAGTTGCCAGCTGTTTAGGCCCCCCCATCCACAAAAAGAAAAAAAGACAAAAAACAAAAACAAAACAATAGTGTGGACAGTTATTTGTCCTCTAGTGTTTCTGCATCACTGTTTCTGCAACTTGTGTCCTGAAGAACACAGCAGTATTTGTAAGTTTCCCAGCTGGCCGCTGATTAGGGCCCCCTCCCAAAAAAGAAAAAAAGAAAAAAATTCAGTGTGTACAGTTATTTTTTTTTTTATTTATTTGTTCTAGGATTACAAATTTACCTTTGAGCCCAGGGCTCTTTTACAAAGGTTCCACGTCATAACAAAGGTTTAACATCATAGGTTATGAGGTTTACATATGTTGCAAAAGAATGCAAGTGATAATGATAGGATTGGGGGGGTAGGAGGAGAAAGGAAGAGGGCAGTAGCAGGTGTCAGAGAGGAGCTGGGAGGAGAGAAGGGTTGGTGGAGGGGATAGTGTGGGCGGTTGGAAAGAATACAAGGCAGCCAGGTGGCGTTGTCAGTAGCAAGTGCGGAGAGAAAGGTGGCCCATTGGAGGGCAAGTGCGGTGGGCATGGGCCCGGCAGAGGTGAGTACAGGATGCTCAGTGATGAATAGATTTAGCCATGGCACTCACAGGTGCTGGAGGCAACTAGGGTATTTTGGAGCTTGGATTTGAAGGCACCAAGACCAGTGGTGGTGATAGTATCATAGGCGAGACCATTAAACCAGGTGGGGGCCCTGTAGGCGAATGATTGTTGGCCTTGGTTTGTGCTGCAGCGAGGGATCTGAAACAGGTGAGGCTTTGCTCCCCTGGTGATTCTAGAGCTGTTTTTTGTTTGGAGAAGGGTGCAGACTCCAGGGGGGGGGCTATCCCCAACTGAATTTTTTTTTGCCATCAGTCAGGTTTGGTAATGGATTCGATTTTCAAGTTGCAGCCAGTTTGTTTGTGTGTAGAGGTCACAAGTGTGTGAGGCGATTTGCTCCAATGACGAGCCAGCAGGCCTTGTTTAGGGTGATGGACACCCTTCTGAGGGCTGTGCGAGTGGCAGTGCCATAGATGAGTAGGCCATAGTCTATCTGGGAGACAATGGAGCTTTGAACAGCGGCAATGAGGGCCTCTTTAGTCAGGTGCCACCGATGGCGATATAGTAGATTCAGTCTGGAGTTCGCAGTTTTGGCAACATTGGTTATGTGGGTAGCGTAGGACAGGTGGGAGTCTAAGGTGATTCCTTGATATTTAAAGGATTCGACCTGCTCCAGAGGGCTACCTAAGCAGGTGTTCAAGGAGAGTTGGAGATGTTTGTGCTTGTTTTGGTGGCTGGTGAAGATCATGGTCTTGTTTTTTTTCTGGTTAAGAATTAACTCATGATCTTTGAACCAGTTTTCAACCAAGGTGAAACCGTGCTGAAGGGCTTGTTGAAGGTGGCATGGGTCTTGATGGGAAGCAAGAATCACTGCGTCATCTGCATAGAGTATTATCTGTAGTGGATTGGAGGTGGGGAGAGGGTTGAGAAACAGACTGAAAAGTAGTAGGCTCAGGATGGAGCCCTGGGGGACACCAGAGTGAACTTCTTTAGTGTCATAGAGTACGTCCATTATTTTTACACACTGGGTCTGGTTTCCAAGGTAGCTGTCGAACCATGCCACAGATTCAGTGGACAGGCCAATGTCCAGTAGCTGACAAAGCAGGAGGCGATAGTGGATGGTGTCAAAAGCCTTTGACAGGTTTATGAATATAGCCCCAGTTAGGAGACCATGGTCTAGGGAGTTGTGGATGGCACCCGTGAACTCATGGAGGGCAGTGGCAGTGCTGTGCCCTTTTCTAAACCCATGTTGCTGCTGGCAGAGGATGTTATGTTTGATCAGATATTCGGTGAGCTGGTCCGCTACTATCCATTCTGGGGCCTTAGAGAGGGCTGGGAGGATTGAGATAGGGTGGTAATTCCCATGTAAGGTCCTGTCACTGCTTTTGTCGATTGGAGTGACTGTTGCTGACTTCCATTTATCTGGGAACTGGCTGAGAGAGAGGGAGAGATTAAAGATCTTAGTGAGCGGCTCCAGTACTTCCTCTAGTGTGAGTGACAATAGCTTGAGGTCCAGTGTATCAGCACTTGCTCTGGTATTGCCGATGGCTTTGGAGATGTATTTCTTGACTGTCTTTTTGTTAACTGCTCTGAAGTAGAAGGGTGGGTGTTTTTTTGGTAGAGTCTGATTGGTGGGCAGATGAGTGTCGCTGACGTGGACATAGTCAGGGAGGAGGACACTGCTGAGGTCAGTGAAGCATCATTGAGAGTATTGGCATTGACTTTTTGGTCCAGTGTAATAGACCCGTTTATTTTGAGAACAGTCGGGGGTGATTTGGTCTCCTGTCCTGTGACGTCTTTTATGTTATTCCGAAAAGCTCTCCCATTTCCCCATGAGTCAGTGAGTGCTTTCTTGTAGTAATAAGATTTCTGTTGGCGTATGGATTTGGTGCAGTCATTTCTTGCTGTTTTGTAGTTTTGGATGTCTGCTTGATTTCCAGTTGATCTGGCCTGTTCCCAGAGATGGTCCCTGTGTTTTAACTTCTTTAGGAGTGTGCCCGAGAGCCATAGGTTGTAGAAAGATTTAACTTTGCGCTTTTTTTGTGTGGCGAAGATGTTACAGGCTTCATTGAAGATGCGGATGAAGTGGTCCAGTGCTGTGTTTGTGTTGGCAGCCCGATCGATGGTGGACCAGTCTTGATTAAGTAGGTGGATTTTTAGGTTGATTAGCTGTCCACGGGGTAGGACTCTGCTGTGGGTGACTTTAGGAGGTGGTTTGCAGAATTTATTTGACCAGGTGCAGCTGACGGGGAGTGATCACTGAGGGAATCTGGCAGAACAGCGGATCTTATGATCCAGGAGGGCTGACAAGTCAGGATCCAGTCCAGTAGGGTGCTGGCACCAGTTTTATAGTTTTTTCTGGTTGGGGAGTTTAGTATCTGGGTGAGGCTGGCCAATGCAACTGAGTCCCTGGCAGTTCCAGCCTCAATACCCATCCAGTTTATGTTGAAATCACTGAGTATGATGGTTTCAGAGTCGGAAGGGGGTGTTTTGATGTAATCCAAAACCGCGCTGAGGCCCGGTCCCTGTTCTTTGGGAGGGATATACACTGTGATGGCTGATAGGGCTTTATTTTGTGCACCAAGAAGGATTTTGATGTGCAGTAGTTGGGTATTGGGTGTTGGTGTGTCAGTATGGACAGCGTGCCCCAACAGATTGTCTTTTAGATAAAGGGCGCATCCCCCTCCTCTTTTAGATTTATGATCCAGCCTGAAGATATTATATCCTGGGAGGGAGATTGTGTGATCAGGAACTGAGGGGGTGAGCCAGGTTTCGACCACCGCCAGAATATCGGGATGTTGAACACTTACGAAGGCTTGTAGTTGGTCAAATTTGGGTAGTAAGCTACAGATGTTCAGGCAGATAATGGAGAGGATGCCACCTCCTTCATGTGGGTGAAAATCCTAGCTGGCTTTGGGCCAGGTTTGGGGTGAATGTTTCCAGATAGCAGCAGGAGGAGGAGCAGGAGTTTCAAGGTGGCCAGGCGTAATTCCCTGAGGGCGAGCTTGCAGTTGTTTTTTGAGGTGGAGTAGGTAGAGGTAATTTTGCTAGGATATAGAAGGAGTGTTGTGAACTGGGGTGACAGCGGTGCCCACTGCACCCTGAAAAGAAGGTGTAGGTACATTGTGAGGTGGTGACCCCTTATGTCAGAGATGGGATCATTAGTAAGGGTGCCAGTTCGGCTGTATGAGAGATTCAACCTATAGCTTTGGAGAAGGGAGGGGAGGCCGGTTGTGGGGAGATGCAACAGTGGGGTGTGGGTAAGGAGGATTGGTAGGTAGAGCATAGTGGGGAAGGTGTGCATGCTTGTAGAGGAGAAGGGAGAGTGAAAGAATTAGGAGCTTGTTACAAAGACAGTAGAAGCAGCAGCAGATGATGAGCGGGGGGACATGCAGAGGGCGAGGGACCAATGGGAGAATGAGGGAGGAGGGCAATAATGAAGGGGTGTGACGGGGTCTATTTAATAAATGGTGGGGGGGTGGGGGGCGGCTGAAAAAATTTGGCAGAGCTCCATTGATTTCAATGGGCGCAACGGCCCTGGGCTAAGTCTGAAAGTCAGCGGGCGCTGCAGCCAATCAGGACTCAGCAGAGTTGGCAGGGTCCAATCAGGATACAGCCCTGATTGCGCTGGGCCAATGGAGGCACACACAGCTTCCCCAGTCCAAGGAGGATTCCTTACCTGCTTGTATGGCTCCCGGTGGCAGTCAGGAGGTGAACGGCGGAGCGGCAGGGTCCGTAGCTATGGCCATGCCTTTGGGGCAAATGCAGCCCTGTCAGGGGGTTAGGAATCTGGGGAGGGAGGAAAGAGAAAGCTGAAGTTAAAAGGGGGATGAGTTGGAGCAAAAACAAAAGGCAATAATGTGGAGCAGTGTTCAGAGATCGGGGCATGGAGCTGGATGGGGGCTACCAGACTAGCTGTTTGATGGAAACTTGACCTGGCGCCTGTTGGGGAGGGGAGGAAGAGGTGAGAAGAGATGAGGTGTAGTTTAGGCAAAAAAAGGGGGAACTTGGCTGGAGGGGTGGGGGTGGTTCAAGCCCAGAGCGTGGAAAAGGGAGAATCACAGGAGGGCAGATTAGGCAGGGTTTTAAAGGCAAGACAAATTTAAACAGCAGTTGGATTCGGCAGCAGTACAGTAGACAAATTACAATACTATTCGGATTCAGCTCAGCACATTTTTAACAAGCAATTTCACAGAGGCCCCAATTCTAAGAAGATACAAGTGATAGGAACGGCAGGTGCCGTTGGAGAAAAACGATTCTGTTATTGTTCATCTTTCCTGCAAATACTTTTTTCTTTAAAAAAACAGCATTTGCATTACTGTTTATTCTCCACTTGCCCCCTTTTTAGACACTACTACAAAAATTAAAAAAGACCCCCCCTCACATTAAATTGTGTCAGCAATTGTTACCTATCCCATATCCATCTGCTCTGTCACTGTTGTTTAAAAAAAGAAAAACAGCATGTGGTAGAAGTCCACTTCTCAGTTGTACAATGTGTGGGCTGAGGCTCCCAACCCAAAAATACACAAGAAACCCTCCTTAAACAGTTGGTCTAATATTGTTGCATGCCCTTTATCTTTTCTCTTTCTTGTTGCCACAATGTTATGTCAAAAAATATCACTTGCTATGAACTCCACAGAACGTCCACTGTCTGTCCCCCCACCAAAACAAGCATTATTCACCTCCCAAACTGTCATAGTAAATATAGATGACAAGCTGACCGCATGGCTTCGGTTTGAAGTAAAAGCAGTGACCTACATAGTCAACGCCTGTTAGAAGACTGATCAATCCACCATGACAAAGAGTAACCACAGCAACACCCATGACATCGTGCAGTATCACGTTCACCTCCCTTCCTACATTTCATACCAACATTATTCAGCACTGAGCACATGGCCTGTGACTTGCACTGCATAACTATGTAGTCAAGGTATTGCTTCACTTGGACTGACAAATGTGCTATGGCAAACGACAACCACAGAGGCATCAACAAACAGAATCTGTCAAGATCACTTCACCTTCCAAAATGTCAGAACATTGCCACTGGTACTGGGACAGCATGTGGCACACCTGGTATGACACTTTTCACTGAAAAAAACTCAATACTATATTTATATGTACTCACAGTGTGGTTAACAGTAGCAGCACCATGAAGAAATGCTAGTAATACTCATTACAAATTTGTGGACAGTGAAATTCAACTGAAAAAAAAAAACTTGTGGAACAACTACAACAGGCACTATACCATGAAACAGAAAAATCTGCCAATGTAGCCACACAAGATGTCATTATATCAGGATACCGCATGGCATGACTTAAGTAATGTGATGTGTGTAGTACTCATTCATGCAAGATTAACGAAAGACAATCTAATCATACTGCTCGGGTACAGCCTATGGGTTTTGATGGACTGCAGTATCATACCACAGAGATTATGTACTGCTACGGTACTCTGGCTGTAATGGTATCCTGTTCAACACATCACATCTCCTTCCACCATCACACTGGTTAGTAGAAATAATTTGTGTGTTTTGGTCTACTGAGGATTCCTCCTGACTTGTCTTATTAATATGATGACACCATACAACGCTCATCAGGTTATCGGTATGCTATCCTTTCCCCAGGTCACCACTATCTCTCAGCTGCTTGTGCTGGAGTGCTTGGTTAGCAAATTTCCTGCTTCCTCCATTCCCTCTCTGATCTGCTTCCCTCCACCCTCTGCCTCTCACTCTCCTCTTCTGCTCAAGTACCTGGCTGTCTTGAGAGGACACCAGCAAATGTATCTTCCTGCTTCTTCCTGTCCCCCTCTCCCACTTGGACATGAGCCGCAGTTCACTGTACCTTTCCCTGTTTCAAATTTTTCAGTAAGTTCATAAATGTACATGTGGGCATCATGCAGCACTCAGTACAGTGTGATGATGACCTGTCATTATTCTACCCAATGTGCCTGGAACCCCATTGGTACTGTTGTGCATGATTCGTCAGTACTGGCGTGTCTACCGTAGACCTGTGTCCAGGAAATCACTGCATTCAATTGCTGGACAGCTGTCCTTTGCATGTGCATATGGCATTATGATTATCCCTGCATGGTTCAATATCATCAAGAGGCCCTTGTGAGGGGGTGTGGCTCAAGGTTCAGTTTAACACTGTTTACAGCCACCTAATCTGTTTTACTGCACTTTCTTCCAGACCTGAGGACATGCCTGCAGGGCTATGTAACTGATAAGTATCTACTGTTTCTAAAATAATTGTTTGGAAATTGTTATGCTCCTTTTTCTAGGTCCATACCACGGATTCCGTCTGCTGCTGCTGCTGTCATCATGATTTCACTCTCCTTTTTGCACGGACTACAGCATGGACATCTCAAGACGGTCAGTAAAATACTGCTTTGCAATTAATTGTATTTTTTCAACAGGTGACTGAGGTGCACTGCCCAAGCTCACTACAGTGGGCAGATGGCAGGGGTACTGGCTGGCTGTGCTACCATACTCTGGAATTAGGAGTGGTATTAACATGATGAGCACCTTTTTGGGGGCTATTGCTGTAACAGTTTAAGACAGGGATGTGAGTTATCAGTCAGTATTTCTGCACTGAGGGTTTTGTTGGATGCAAATAACAGTCCTCCAGCATAGTGTTGCCACCTGTCTGGTTTTAGACAGAATAGATCTGGTTCTTAGGATCTTTCTATTCAGATATCCCTTCATCAAGTTTAGTGTCACTTAACTGTAACCTGGTTTTTAGCTCATGTTCAGGGAGGGATCACGATGCTCAAAAATGACTGTATCAAATCTTCTAATGTTTTGGCTGCATGTCCAGGGTACCATGATGTTTTTCTGATTCCATGTGTCCCTTAGTGTATGTGGAACTCACTGTATGATTTTCTTTTCAGGTCTGTTTGTGTAAGGTTCTACAGATGTTGCTGCCTGCTGCTACTGTGATCCCTGTCTCGTTCGCCAGCCGTGTGGCTTTACTGTGTGTCCATCACAAGTGCCAGGCAAGTACTAATGTTTGTTACACTTTGTAATTTTTTTTTCAGACAGGTCATTATATGGGAATGGGATAGATATATATTCAGACTGACATCAAGGCAGGTAGGGGGCTGCCGCAGGTGCAGAACAGTTGCTGTGGCAGATTAGGTAGTGAGAGGATGTTAAGACTTGGTGGGGGCAGCCTCCCCGGTGGTCCACCTCTGCTAATCAATGCCATGTTTCATTTGTGAACCCTCAGTATGATTTTCTTTTCAGGTCTATCTGTGTAAGGCTTCAAGGATGCTGCTGCTGAGACCCCCATGTAGTCTGCCAGCCCTGTGGCTGCATTGTGTGTCCATCACAAGTGCCTAAGTAAGTACTAATGTTTGTTACACTTAGCCATTTTTTTCCAAACAGGTCATTTGATGGGAAAGGTATAGGTATATATTCAGCTGACATCAAGGCCGGCTGGGGGAGGGGGGCTGCCACAGGTGCAAACCAGTTGCGGTGGCAGATTAGGTATGAAAGGATGTTCGGACTTGATGGGACAGTCTCCCATGAAGTCCGCCTCTGCTAACCAATGCCATGTTTCCCTTGTGTTTGTGCAGTTCTCTGTATGATCTTATGATCAGGTCTATTTGTGTACAGCTTTAAGGATGCTACTGCTCAGATCCCCATGTAGTCCACCCACCCTGTGGCTTCATGGTGTGTCCATCACAAGTGCCAAGGTAAGTAATATGTTCAATCATAGTTTATTACTAACCTTCTTCAAGCACTGGTTTCCTTAGCTCAGTTATACATCTTTGACATTGCTACAGTATGTGGTACAGTGACCTCCACTCTGGGGTGAGCTGGTTTCGGTGCATGCAAGGAGAATATGCACAGTCTGATGTAAAATGACAGTGCAGTTTTTTTTAAGATAGCTTTGTTTCCAACTAACTGGGGTTGCAGCCCCTTTAACAAACATACACAAAATCTGACTCATGTCCATAGTTGCAGCTAAACAAAATAAACCTTCACTACCTGTGGTTACCAGCTACTTTGGTTCCCAGCCTCCAGGTAGTATCATGATGTCCACGTACACACTCCACAGTACTTTACAAAAGTCTGTGTAGCTTGAACTTGCCATTTGCAGCACAGCTTCTGGCTTTTACCAAGCCTATCTCTCTCCTTATGTGTTGCCTAGCTGTGTTTTATACTCTGCCCCTAATCAAAAGTGACTCCGGCTGTGTTTGATTATCTCTCACCTGGATACTTTCAGAACTTTCTGTGTTTGATTAGCTCCCTACTTGGATGCTTCCCGAGCTGTCTGTGTTTAACCCTTTCAGCATTTCTAAAAAGGGAACAGAGTTGTATCTTCTGTTGACATAAATTACATCCAGCTACCACTCTGTCAGAAGTAGTATTTATCATCATGGAATAAGTGACAATGGAGGTGTGTGTGTGTGTGTGCGCGCGCGTGCGCGGATTGTGGTGTCATGTACTGTTACTAAAATAATTTCTGTCATTTCATATCTGTACAGGGCATGTCTGCTGTTTTTGAAGCAGATGTTGATTTTGTTGAAGGCCATCCAGTGTCCTGTTCCTCTCAGACAAGAGAATAGAGAGCCATGGGGTGTCTCTGCAGCACAACCAAAGAACCAAACCATAGGAATTCAACACACTGTTGATGCTGCCGCTGATGTTTCATGCCCCTGTTCCTGCTTTTCTGACCATGTGGTGTCACTGCAATGGAACAGCAACCCTCACAAAAATGCACTGATTATGTGTATACATGTATATGATGGCTCAAATAACATGAAGGTTAGCATACTGTAATTTGTAATAATGTTCCCTGTCAGTCACGACTCATGCATCACAAATAGCAGAATGTGACATTCTCATTTGCACATGATCTGAATCCAGCAGATCACAGTAAAGCAATAATCTACACAGTCCCAAACACCAATAAGTGAAAAACAATTATGTGACAGTAGCACATTATTGCCCATTACAAATAATCCCCCAGGACACCAATAAAAAATGCTGCATGTGCTGCTGTTGGTCCCTGCCTCTCCTTTGTACTTCTGTATCATGAAGATTGTTGTACAACTCTCCATGCAATGCACGTTCAATTTCCTTCAAAAACCCATCCCGTAGTTCCCAAGCAGTCCACTCATGTCCACCTGTACTACCACTGAAGTGCCTCCATGTCCCCCAAAAGAGTCCCTCTGACTCAGTCACTCCAGTCATACCAATCATCACATCACCCCTGCTATAAAAATCAGCATCCCCTCAGAGGGGTCATGTTCTTTACCTGAACCACCAGTACTGTAAAGTTTGAAAGAGTGATTGTAAAGGAAAACTGTAGCTGAATCAAACAAGAACAGCCAGGCAATAAATTCACAGAACTTTTGTCAACCTTCACACCCAGTAAAGAGAACGATGAAATGAAAGTCTTGTGTAAACAGGGAAATGTTTACATTAAGAAAAACACAAGTAATAAAAGCACAAAGAACAACAAACAGAACAAACAGAAAACAAAACTATTTATAAAACAACAACAGGACTATTTACAATTTTTAGGCACAATAGGTGCTCCCAACCAGTACTCAGTGGGGTCAGTGGCAGGCTGCTGGCCTGTGCTGTGGCATCCTCCTCCTGGAGGAAAACTTTTTAACAGCCACAAAATGCAGTGCTGTTTGGCCTCAAGTCTTGCCTGGCCAGTCTGCAGTGATGTATCTGTCTTTAAAATTTGGTGATGTTCATGAGCATGGCACAGATGTCCTCCTGCTGCTTGAATGGTGGTGCAGTGTCTTCTTGGGCACCTGGTGCTGCTGATGGCACTGGCCCTGGCACTGTGTCCTTCTGTGTGGACTGCTGGTTCTTCTTCCTTGGTGCCAGCTTCTCCAGCTCCATCTAGATCCTTTGAACATGGCTTTTTGACCATGTGCTGGTCATCTTCTGGCATGGCACTGGTGGTGGCAGTGTGTCAATGTTGTCTGTAGAACAGAAAGAAATATGCAGTTTGAATGGAATGAAATGTGTGAGTGTCAAATTAATGAAATAATCAGTAACTATAGTACAGTACTCTGTGTAGTATAACCTTATGTACAGTACTTTAATCTTCCACTGATGGTTCACAGAGCTTCTGCCCTTGCCTAGTCTCTTTGGTCCCTGCTATATGTGTACCATTCCCCACCACATCTCACAGAGGATGGGAAACCCATGAGTATATAATAGCTGAGGTTTAGCCAATGTTTCAGAATCAGCACCCACATGTTCGGCTAGGCTGCCCCCTCATCAGTACCTCAGCTACTGTCTCTGTAAGGTGTACTATCCATTGAAAGGACCCACACCACCCACTTACCTTCATGTACCTTGTGTTTTGTCACCCCATCAACCTATACAGCTCTGAACATTTTACCACCATGTTTTTTCCCCTTCTGGAATGGGAATTTGTCTGTCAAGAGAATGTTGCCCACACAGAGTGTGAACCCTCCTTCCCAGCCTGGGGTGATGACTGCATGTTTAGTGGACAAACCCAGGCCTCATATGATATGCATGGTTTAGTGGACCCACCAGTACTCACTTTGGATACTAAATAGTGTATACTACAACATGTACAGCCTATAGCATGTGTATCTCTCCTCTAAAGGACCCCATCACTCAACACTGGACACAGTGTTGTACTCAGGATGACATGTGATGGTGTCTGTCAGAGGTTGTGGCATGTATTTGACATAGAAAAAGAAACAGCAGTAGGCATTAGGCACAGCCAGCTTCAAGGGGAAACAATGCACTACTGATATAGTACGACAAACATTAATGATGATGATGATGATGAATTTATCAACAAGTGGTCGGGTCAAACATTTTAGCATAATAATGCATGATTGACATTGAATGTATAGAGAAAGGTAGGGGTTTACAACTGGTTACAGTGATCCAGCTGCTTGAATGCCAAGGTATATTAAGTAGACCTGAAATTCATTCTCACTCTGCAGTCTCAACTTGCAAACTTTGTGCCCTGCCTTCAGCAAGATACCCAACTTCCCAGTGCTCCCATGTCACATTTGTAAATTAGCTTAGTTCACAATGGACCTCTTACTTACTTGGCTGTCTAAAATAGTAATACACAATTACAATAGTAGAAACATGATTTCCTATCACTTTTAAAGTCTTCTTGTCTCTGGCCTCACCCACAGGTGGCAACACTTGCCTCCTCACCCTCACAGCAGCTACCACTGATTAGTTCCCGAAATCCACCTGATGGCCTGGTATGGCCCTACTGTTTCATTGTCACAGTCTGACCATTGTTCCATAACTCTGCAGGCCATGATTAGCCCTCACCTCCCCTCAACAAACTACCCTTTTACTGTTCCAAATTTGGCAGATGACTCCACGCACTTCACTAAGGGAGTACAATGACAAATAACACTGCCAGTGCCTACTGCAATGCTGCAGTTTTGTGACATGGACACGGTAATCACAAATAATGAATCACCAACATTTCCAACAAACCTTTGTAATAGAGCCTTGGCTCAAAGGTACTTGTAATCCTAGAATAAACAAAATAAAAAAAACTGCTTGGGGCAGGGAATGCTATGCTACTTCTTAAAGTGGTATGGCTTTGGCCATGGAATTAGTAGCGCCCTTTTATAGCAGTCATGGAGCCACAGGTGAATAACCTGCATTGGACTGCAAAGGCACCAATTTTAACAGCTGTTAGCTGGTATTTCATAATGAGTTTAAAAGATTATATACATGAGCTGACTGCTCAATGCCATCGCCATGCTTGGTCCCCATGATCTTGCACTCCATACACCTGTACCGCCGGCATGATCCACACCCATATCATAACCACCCTGCTGCATGGATTGCAATGGAGCTGTGTTTTGCAATGTCCTATGTCATAATTTACACAGGTCTACTTGGGGGACATCAGTGGTTATTCAGCACTAGGACAGGGGAAGGAGTCAGGCAGCCAGGTGTTCTTTAGGAGCACTTCAACTTCACAACACATCAGATCAAAACTTTAGTGTGTTTTGGTTTGCAGCAGTGCAACACCAAAAATGGTAGTCTTTCAATTCAGTTTTTCATCACTACATTCAGTTGGTTTACAAGATAAATAGCTTACCAGACAAGGGAGCCCCACTGCTCATGCAGCTGCTCGGTCCTGGTCCTGCGCTGGTGGTGATGGAATCACCAATGACAGCCGGACCACCTGCAGTTCCTGCAGCATCTGTTGCAAATGTACAGAAATAGTTCAAATGAGTGCTGGAAGTTGGAGCACATAAAATTAAAGTAATAGTACTCAAACACATTCCTTCCTGTGGGGAAGGCCAAGTGCCAGAATACTTAACCACAGATCACGACAAATAATCCCATAAAGGGAGGTCAGGAGGATACTCACTAAGGGGTCCAGCAAAGAAAAGTGCACAACTACTATTCAGATAAGGAGTGCTGTTGGAAGCAGCCACAGAGTGATGTGACTGTTAATGGTGTGGACTGGGAATCAAGATATACACAGTGCAGCACGCATATGCAGTGGATGATAGCATTGCTCCATCTCCCCTATTTAGATAAGGAGTGCTGTTGGAAGCAGCCACAGAGTGACATGACTGTTAACAGTGAGGACTGGGAATCAAGATATACACAATACTGCACACATATGCAGTGGGTGACAGCATTACTCCATCCCTGCTACGGGGCTGATCAGGGATGTATGGTGCAGTGACTGGGCAGTCCCGTGCACTGACTACTCCAACTGGACAATCTGGATGAGGGCGCAGATGGTAAGCATGACAAATATGGCAAGTCAGAGATAGTCACAATGGAGACAGCTGCCACACACATGATTGCAGATGCAACAAATGTTAACAATGGTGAGGTTGGACAACAACAACCAGTTGGAAAGCAATCCAAAATGGATGCCATATTGTTTCAATTCATGGACCTGTCCCTGCTAATCCATGTATGGAATATGGCAGTGCTGCAGCATGCCCATGCAATTGGATGACACTGTTACAGACACAGTATGCCCATGCTGTGACACACACACCATCATCTTCACAGAGAGGTTGTAGTCAGGTGCTGTCCACTGCGCATGCTGTCACAGACAGGTATGGTAAGAAAACACAGTTATTTATTGTCCTTAACATTTTGTTTACAGTATGCAAATGACATTCCTAAACACAGGCTGAAAACATTTCATGCAGTGTATTAAGGCACATGTTAATTTTTTTTAAATTATTTATGAAAATCACTTTGATGGATAAATTCAGTGTACTCACCAGGTATGCTGTCCTCCACCCACATCCTTTTGCCTCCAGAAGATCCTGTGGAATCCTCCTGCTGTCTCTTCCTCTGGCCCTGATTCACAATGGTGAATGCTCCACCAAGCACCTCCAGAACATGGAGGTCCCTTCTCTGAAGGTAATCCCACTTATGTTTCATTTGATGGATAGCCCTGTAGATACTCCCCCCCCCACTGCAAGGGTGGCCTTTATGGTGGCCCATAATGTCTCTCTCTCCTTTAGAGGGAGTCTATCTGGTCTATTCAGTTCTATGGTATGGGTGGTAAATTCCTTGACCAATACCACCACCTCCTTATGGGAGAAGTGGGGGGTACCAGCTTTCTCCATGTGTTGCCCAAGAGATGGTGGCCTGCTGCTCTGGCTTCTGTTGCTGTGGTGCCACCCCATGGCCCTCCAGTTGCTGATCTACCACTTGCTCTTGGCCTGCTCCTACTGCCCCCACTGGTCCCCACCATGCAGCTGATCTGCCTTCTGCTCTTGGCTTCTGCCCCATCCTGCTGTTGATGGCATTTTTAATCAAAGAAAATTTGTGTGAACAAAAACAAACAGAAAAGTATATCTCCCCAGTAGTCTCTAGACTACCTCCTGACTGACACTGACACACTGGTTGTCCATCTACTTTCAAAAAAAAACTTTCAAAAGAGAGCCAGCCCGCTGGCACAGTGGTTGGATTTCTGCTCACGACACTGGCGACCAGGGTTGGGGAATGGACCCGGGTTGTCGGAGGGTCAGCTGGGGGGAGAAGGATCAAGCATCCTTAGACTGCTCTTCTTCTCCAGGGGAAGGGCGGGTATGAGTGTTCACTGTCGAGCGACACACAGCGGAGGCTGGGTTGCCGCATGTACATCAATGCCTGTATCTCTCGGGGGGGGGTGAGGCAGACACTGTTCATCATTGCACATCCCCGCCCCTGCCTAGTGGAACAAAAATACTGGGGCCTGGCTCGTCTCCATGATGCCCTGCCCCTGGACCTCTCATTGCCTCTGATGCCGGCTACCCTCAAACAGATACTGGTCTTGTGGCATTGTGGCTGGTGCCTCAACCCCTCCCTCTGGGGGGTAAGCCGGGGTGACTGGTGGGAGCACAGGCTATAATCAGTGGTGGAGGTCCATGGGGTTCGTGACCAGGTTGGATAATACCGATGGCCAGGAACCAACAAAAAAGGTATAGTAAATAAAAAAATAAAAAAAAAACTTTCAAAAGTACTGTTTTGCTCTTCTTCTCTCTACCACTTTGCTTGATACACACTCTGTCCTTGCTGAACAACAGATATGTATAATTTCCACGTGCCAATATGCAGATTTTTTCTAACACAGTTTACAGAAAGTTCTGCAGTTCACTTTTTGTAGCTTCTAATATATATTATACCCCTACTAAGCTATGTGCTAGGGGCCTCAGACAGACAGAGCTATGTTTTAGGTGCGGTGCAAACCCAGGAGACTTACTCCATGTACTATGGCACTGTTTCAAAATTTTTCCCATTTGGAAGCAAATTAAACATAATATGGACCCAGTGGTGAACTATAAAGAATTCATCACGCCTAAGATTTGTGTCTTAGGGGACATGTCAGATATCCCTAGTACACTTGTTAAAGGCCACATTTCTTTAATGTCTTCCTTGGTCAAAGCATTTGTCTTGAGGCATTGGAAAAGCGATTTGATCTATACATATGACCAATGGGTGGGAGATTTGCTGATAATGTTGAGTAGGCTTAGAAGGCAAATGCTTCGAAATGGACGAAAGGCAACTTATGATAAGAGATGGAGGACTCTAGAGGCGGTATATACCCTGCAGTCTAAAATATCCCAGACAAGGGTCTGTCTGTCTGAAGGTACGTAATTAATGATATGTGGATAGGGAGTAGATACCTTAACAGTAGTAGGCTTACTTAAATACTACTAGCTCATTGAGGCACATATGTCCTGTCTGAATGTTCTTTAGATTCGCTAGTAGGAGCCACAGAATCTGCCAGATATTGGTGGGTGGGGGGAATCTCTCTTTTCCCTTGGGACGCAGCTGCAGGGTATTACCCTGAGGATTATTGCCTGTGATGCAAAGCCCTATAGGCACAAAAGGGCATTTGGGGATATAGATTTTGATGCATATATGTACCTCTTTGGTAGGGGTTGTCCTAGTTACTATAATGTAAACATAGGTATGAACAAAGTGGCGGAGGGTATGCAACGCAGCTGTGTATGTACATAGTTATTGGTTGTACATAGTGGTCACACTCAGTTTTGGGGTGTGGGCCCGGGGATATCCTGGGTATATATGTATGTTTGTCCAGTGATCATTGGAGAAGAATCATAATAAAGTAGATTATAACAAAAAAAAGAAAGTTCTGCAGTTCACATTGGGATATACTTTACAAAGTGTGGAATTATTTTACTGCTGAGATAAGAACACAAGAAAAGTGTCGGCAGATGGAGATCATGTGAGCCATCTAGTTTGCCCCAGGAGGCTACCTCCCTCCATTATATTTTTTTCCTAAGTTGCCCACATTGCCTGTCGCAAGCGAGTTTGAATTCTTTTACTGTCTTTGATGCCACCACTTCTGGTAGCAGGCTGTTCCATGTGTCTATCACTCTCTCGATGTAAAAGTACTTTCTAGAGTTGCTTTTAAACTGCCTTCCACCAAATGCAAGTTGTGCCCTCTTGTATGTGCCGCCCTGTTATCCTGGAAGAGGTTTTCTTTCTGAATTGTGTTAATTCCCTTGATGTATTTAAATGTTTCCACCAGGTCTCCACTGTTTCTTCTCTGTTCTAATAAAAAGAATGAATAAAAAGAAAAAGAAATGAAAGAATAAATTCAACTCTTTGAGTCTTGTCTCATATGGCTCATTGTGCAGCCCCTGCACCATCTTTGTAGCCCTTCTCTGCACCGGCTGCAGATGGTCAATGCCCTTTTTTAGGTGAGGCCTCCAGAACTGGACACAGTACTCCAGGTGTGGCCTCACCAAGGATCTGTGAAGTGGGATGATAATGTCCTGCTTTCTGCTTGTAATACCCCTGCCCATGCATCCGAGGATACCACTTGCCTTCTGTGCTGCTTTTTTGCATTGTTTTCCTACCTTTAGGTCATTGGTAATGATCACGTCTCAATCACATTCCATTTTTGTTTCCTCTAATTGATGCCCTTCCAGTACATACTTTTTTCATGAATTCCACTTTCCTAGGTGCATTACCTTACACTTCTTGGCATTAAATTTTAATTGACAATTTCTGGACCATTCATCCAGTCTTCTTAGGTCAGTTTCCATACCTAATACCCCCTTTTGTGTGTCTAGCCTGTTGCAGAGCTTTGTATCATCTGCAAAGAGGCATACCTTTCCCTCCAGTTCATCAATGATGTCACTGATGAATGTGTTGAAGAGGACTGGACCCAGCACCAACCCAGGTGGATCACCTCTGGTCACACCTCCTTCCCTTTGACTTAAACTCTCTGGGTCATGTTCTGCAGCCAGTTTCTAATCCAGTTTACTATCTTCTGTCTGACTCGCATGTGTTCTACTTTGTTAGTAAGTCACCTGTGGGGAAAGGTGTCAAAGGCCTTGCTGAAGTCTAGGTACACCATGTCCACTGCCCCACCCTGATTCACTGTTCTGGTAACCCAATTGAAGAAGTAAATCATGTTTGTTTGGCACAAGAGCCCTGCTGTGAAGTCATGCTGTTTGGGGTTGAGTTTTCCAGTTTCCTTTAGGTAGTCAACTATTCGCTCCTTTAGTAATAGCTCCATATCTTTTCCCACTATAGAGGTCAGGCTGACTGAGCAGTAGTTTCCTGCCTCTTCCTTGCTTCCACTTTTGTGTAAGGGCACAACTGTTGCCTTTTTCCAGTCTTGAGGTACTCTGCCACTTTCCAGTAATTGATTGAATAGCTCAGCTAGCCATGCAGCTATTTCTTCTCTAAGTTCTTTTAGTATTCTGGTGTGGATATCATCCAGCCCCATGGCTTTTTCCACCTTAAGATTGCTTAGCTCTTCTAAGACTCTCTTCTTCGTGATGTGGCTTGTGTCTACCCTTCCACTATCCTACTCTGCTTACTTAGTTAAGGCCTTTTGCCACTATCTTCTATTGTGAAGACTGAGCAGAATAATTCATTTAACAGCTCTGCTTTGCCTTCATCTTTCTCTAACAGCTGGTCCTCCCTTGTTGCTAGTCAGACTATTCCTCCTTTACTCTTCTTTTTTCTCTTATGTATCTGTAGAAAGTTTTATCTCCCTTCCTAACCCCATGTGCTATTCTTTCCTCTGTTTGGGCTTTGGCAAACTGAATTGCTTTTCCTGCCTCCTTGAGTTTGTTCCTATATTCCTCCCTGTCTGTTTTTCTTTGTTTCCTTGTACTGCTTAAACACCCTCTTTCTCCCTTGATTTTGGTTGCTACCTCTTTGGAGAACCAGGGATTGTTCTTCCTTTTTTGGGTTTTGTTGATTTGTCTTGTGCATTGCCTAGTAACCCTATTTAAGGCATTCTTAATCTTCTCCAAGCAGTGTTCTACATCCCCCTTGTTACTGGTGGCTAGCATGGACTTGATCCTAGATTTCATTTTGGGAAAGTTTGCTTCCTGAAATCAAGTATCTTGATTTTTGTGTGACTTTTACCTTCCTCTTTAATTACTGATAACCAGACTGACCTGTGACCACTGGTCCCCGGTTGATACCCACATGAGTATCTGAAATCCTGCTGCTGTTTGTGAGCACCAGGTCCAGGGTTGCTTTGTCTCTTGTAGGTGAGTCCAACAGCTGATATAGACCTGCTCCTTGCAACATGAATAGGAACTCTCTGCACCACTTTGTTGATGCTGTGTATGAGGTCCAATCCACATGTGGCAGATTGAAGTCCACGACAAGATGCAACTCATCCCCTGTCTGCCATCATTGAGATGGCTTCCAGGAGGTTTTTGTTGATTTCATTTTCTTGGGTTGGGAGGTCTGCAGATAACTTTTTATGTGCTGCCTAAGGTACATAAGTCCTTATGCAACCCACCAGATTGCCCTATTGTTTCCAGCATAGGGGGCATCATGGAACCCTTAGCAAGAGAAGTTGAAGATAACATTAAAGGCATGATCACCTCAATGCCTTCATACATTAAGGATACAGGGCATGTTCTGAAGATTCTGAATGCTATGGAGTGGAGAAAGGATAGTAATCTGGTGACTATTGATGTAGAGTCACTTTATACTAACATACCTCATGAGGGGGCCCTCCAAGTGATGCATTATTAATTGGAAAGCAGGGACACTGGAGTAAAACCAGATACTGAATTCCTTGTAGAGTTGGCAGAAATGGTACTAGAGGGCAATTTCTTCTATTTGGTGATAGTTTTTTTAAACCAAATAAAGGGTACAGCGATGGGGGAAAGTTTTGTTCCCCATTAAGCTAATTTATACATGGGCTTTTAGGAGCAAGGCATCATCTTTCCTAGACCTTAGAATCAGGTCATAGAGAACACCAGGTTATTCACCACATTGTATACTACTAGTTTTATTTGAAATTGGAAAATTTAGCTGGGCAAAATATTTTGCAGAATTCGCACATTTTGAAAATATTTTGCCAGGCAAAATGCAAAATTTAGACTCTTTGGATGGATGAAATTTCTCCCTCGAACTGGCAAAATTTGCCACTAGCTGGCAAAATTTTACCACCCACGGGCAAAATATCTTGCTTTTGCCACCGGGCCCCTAACCTATCAACAAAAAAAAAAAAATTCCCTCCCCTGCCCCTGGTGTCTAGTGGTTCCCCCCAGCCCCCCCAGCCAATCACTGGCCAAATTCAAATCAAAAGAACCCTCCCCCCATCACCCTGAGCCCTGAACCCCAATCTTAGCAAAAACAATCCCCATCCATGTCCCTGGTATATAATAGTCCCCCAGCTGATCACCAGCCAAATTCAAATCAAGAACCCTCCTTCCCCAGTCACTCTGAGCTCCTGTCCACAATCTTTGTAAAAAAAATCCCTCCCCTACCTCTGGTGTCTAGTGAATCCCCCACCCCCACCCTGTGTTAAGTCAGAGCCCACCTCACTGCTCCCAGTACCCCCAATTGGGCCACCAGTACAGCCCCCCTCACCTCCATGGCTGGCAGCCTATCTTAGTGCTCAATGAATGAGCATGGCACACATGCACTCATTCATTGCACGCTCAGATGGGCTGCCGGCTGTGGAGGTGAGTGCAGGGCTATGCTGGTGGCCCAACTGGGATACTGTGGGGTGGGAGCAAGGTGGGCTCTGACTTAACACAGGGTGGAGGGTCCACTAGACACCGGGGACAGGGGAGGGTATTGTTTTTATTTTTAAAAAAAGATTGAGGACCAGGGCTCAGAGTGACTGGCGGGGGAGGGAGGGTTCTTGATTTGAATTTGGCCAGTGATCGGCCAGGGGAGACCACTAGACACCAGGGACATGGATGGGGATTGTTTTTTTCTTTTTGCTAAGATTGGGGCCTGGGGCTCAGGGTGACGGGGGAGGGTTCTCTTGATTTGAATTCAGCTGGTGATCGGCTGGGGAGGGGACCACTAGACACCAGGGAGGGGTATAAATTCACACAATGGCCATATATGGATGTGGGTGAAATTGCCAAATTTTGCCGCAATTTCGTGAAATAATTCACGCAGCAAAATTACCAATTTCGCAGCAATTTTGACAACAAAATAAAATTTTGCAACATCTGCACATACTAAACCCACAGACAGAAACTCAATACTGCTAGCAAGAAGTTGTCACCCACAACACATGAAAGAAAATATACCAAAGAGCCAAATGTACATAATTTAATAAATTGTAGCAAGGACCAGACCTGGTATGAGAACTTAGGAACCAGGAATGTAAGTTCAAGGTGAGAGGATATGCTTGTGACACCATCACTAAGGCTAGAATAGCGTGTGAAAACATTAGCAGGGAGTACCTACTAAGAGAATGGGTTGAAAGTGAGAGAGACAATAACAATAAAAAAAAACAGAATTAATTTTGTGACCACTTATGGCACAAGGTCCAGCAAAGTGATGGATATTGTTTACAAACATTGGCATATATTGTGAACAGATGCTAGATTAAGAGAAACATAAGCAACACTCCCCAGAATGGGTTATAGAAAGATGAACAATTTGGGAGATTTGGTGATGAGCTCATCTTTTGAGAGCCAGAAACCTAAAGCTTGGTTGCCCCAACCCCTAATAGGATGCAAGAAATGCAGTAATTGCAAATTTTGCCCAGAGATCTTTGAGTGCAGGATGTTTAGAAACCCCTATAACAGCAGAATGTGTGACAAAACAGCATATCACTTTTCACCTGTAATACCACTTTTGTTGTGTATTATTCATTTTGCACATGTGGGGTATACTACATGGGCAAAACTAAGAAAAAATGGAAGGAACACATCAGTGAACATCTGAGGGCAATAAGGAATGATAACTTGGAGTATGTGTGGGCTGTGCACATGAGTAAAGAAAAAGATCACATTCTCAAATTTGTGGGGGTGGAACACATCCATCTGGGCCCAAGGGGAGGTGACAGAGAGGGAGTACAAAGTCACAGGGAAAACTTCTGGATTTACACACTTGCAGCTTCTTAGGGAAAAGGGTTGAATAACCATATAGAACTGAAACAGTTTTTAGCCAATAGGTAAACCCTAGGTAGTTTCTAACTTCTAGTGCCTGCTTTTTATGTTTCCCCTCTCCCTACTTGTTCCCATATAGGTTTAAATGCACCTTTGGCTTCATACCATAAGGTTTTCTGGCAACAGAACAAGAACTGGACCAGAATAAAGGAGATATATAGTTTTATATACTACTCATATTGGAATTTAATTCTAAGTGGATGACAATATTTTGTCTTGATACCTCTCATCCTCCCTAGTTAGACCCTAAAATGTCATCACTATTGAATCTTGCTTATACATATGCTGGTAAACAGTTTCAGTACCCATTATGAGCTCCACTATGTACCACCCAGAATATCATTGTTAGACAAAATGTTTGGACTTGGACCGGTTTCCGAAATGGACTGTCCAGCTGTTATGTGTTATCTCACTTCCAAACTCAGACTCCTTAGATACATATGTACATATGTTTGTATTGTAAACAAAACAATGAAATAATGTATGATCTTTGATTGATTCACTCTTCCCCGTCTGCACCCACCTGTCTTTTTTCCCCTCCTTTTTTCACTTAGCCTTCTCTCAGTCTCTGATAGTTCATTTATATAATGATATTGAAAAAGGTATATATATATATATACACATATATCTATAATTTTGACTGTTTGTTGGCTTTGTTGTTTGTTGTCAATTTTGAAAAAAACTCTCCCAGTGCCCACCTGTTCAGTAGTGTGTGTATATAAATGTGTGTATGTATATATATATATATATATATATATAGACCTTATTTAGTATAGGTTCATGATAAAATTACACATAAAGTTGTCTGAACAGATGGCACTGTGTTTTTAATACCTTTTGGGTGATGTGGTTTTGCACAAAATGTTCCCTTGTATGTTGGGATTTAGCTACATGTTTTGGTATTTTGATATTTATTTGTGTTTATTTATTGAATATGCACTAGCACTTTAAAGCACTTATAAATCATATAATGTGATCACTGATGACTGCTTTTTAAGGGGACTGACACTAGAGGGTATTTTCTTTGAAAAAAAACCACGACTGGGTGAAACGTGAAGAGAAGTTGCTGTGTCCATATTGTACTTCATGCTGCTGTTACAAGTAAAGGTTTTATAAGATTTACACTAAATTGTTGTTTTCTGCCTTTTTATTTATGGGGCTGAGGTGAGTGCCTTTCCTTTTTCTCAATTGGGTCTGCAGATAACTCCCAGTCAGATGGGGGCCTTTTCCTCCACTCCCAGTGTGACCCATAGGTCCTCTGCTTTACTGTGCTTTCCTTGGATCTCCATTGCACAGGTTCCCTTACCTACATAAAAAGCTGGCCCTTCTTTCCCTTATGTTTTTTTTTTTCTCTGAAAAGTGTGTAACCTGGGATAGTAACATCCCAGGTGTGGTTGATGTTGAACCATGTTTCTGAAACCGCGACCCAGTCCAGTTGTGTCTCTGCCATCAAGGCTGTGAGTTCAGGAATTTTGTTTGGTAGACTACGAACATTGATGCATGTAGCTTTCCACTCCTGGTAGTCTTTGTGCTGTGTGCCATTTCCTTGATCTGATATGTATTTGTTGTGTTTTAATAGCGTTATGCCTCTCCCTAGTGGATCAGGCTGAGTAGTGTCTTTATGGTCACCACTGTTGATGTCTTCATGGTATCTAGGTGCCGAGGTAGCTGATGCTGGGGAGAGGTAGTTGGCAAGTCTTGTGATGTGAGATGCATAATACATAAATATATAACATGAGGGAAAACATCACTGTGACTTGGAGCTTTAGGGAATCTTCCGCTCTTACCTTGTGTTGTGGAATGATCTGTGAAGTGTGCAGCCAGAACTCTCCCATGGTGATTGTGGTGGCAGATAAATACACATTAATCTGCAGATTATTCTGCCTTTCCAGATAAACTGGCAATTTGTTCTGCAGAACTTTTTTACCCAATTAAATCTACAAATTCGCAGTGCTTACAAAAATCCCACCGTTCTAAGTCAGAATTCCTCAAAAGTTGGCATAATGATTTATAAACTTTGCAAAAACGAAATTACTGCTTTCATAGTAATTCTGCTGGTGGGAGTTTTTATTTTTTTCCACACACCTCTATCTAGAAAATATAACCCTTAGTGTATTCTCTTTTGCTCCTACCAGGACAGGATCACATAATTGGGTGTTCCAGTTACTGTATTTCTAATAACCTGTCCTACTCTTTCAGCAGAAACAGTGTAGCTGTTAACAAACATGACATTCTCATTTCCAATAGTGTCTGTTCTATTTCTTGGTACCAATAAGTCTTTCTTCTCCATACATCTGGCCTGTTCTATGGCATTTTTAGATGTTTTTTGTCACAGCCCTTTGCCAATAGTCTGTTTTCCAATTCTGTAGCCTGTTTCTGATATTCACTCATTTCTGAACAGTTTCTTCAAAGACAAACTGTCCATACAGTATTGACTGTATCAGCAACCTTGGGTGAGTGCTTTCTGCCTCCAAAAATGCTGTTATTATCTATTTCTTTATAAACTCCCTTGCTATTAATCCACTCATCTTTAACAGAGAGGGTTACATCTGGAAATCCAGTCTTTGTGGGAGTGGATCTATGTGATAATGGCGAAAGCCTAAAGGAGATCACCGTTATCGAGAAGCAGGAGTACCGAAAATTTATTTCAGCACTCTGACATCCTGGTACACAGCAAAAACAGCACCGGGAAGTCAGTTTTTTAATGTTTTATGTGGGGGGCTGCACCCCTGTACCTCCCCAGAGGGGCTTCACCCCCAGCAGCCCCTACTTAAGGATTCTCAAATCGGGGGGGGTGCATGTCAAGGGGGGGGTGAAAAGGTTCGGGCCGGGCACAACAAAAATGCCCCAGCACCCGGACCTAAACCCAGTGCCCTGCCCACCAATCCTGCCAACCCACCCACCATGCCACGGGGTCAGCTCAGCAACCCACCATGGCACCACCCCTCACATTCCCTTCTGCTCCTTGCTATGCATGCTCCCCCTCATGTGCGTATGTATAGTGACATTGTCGCTATATTCGCCAACCCCAACCATCCGGACACCCTACCCTACAGAAGCTCTGCAGACATGCACCTGGGATTGGGTCGTCATTATTGTAGGTGCCCAGTCCCCAGCGCTATTATATCTTGCTACCATGGGAGCTGTGTTGGAGGTGTGCCTTAGTCCTAAATCATTCTCATTAAGACACTCTGTGAACTCCACTGAACTATCCTGAGTCCATTCTACATATAGACAATGTCATCAATAAAGTGAAACCAATTGACATTGACTGTGCATGGATTACCTGGGACAAAAACAGTTTCTCTCCCATTCAAGTAGAAAATAAAATGGTATAAGACTGGGCCATTGCAGCACCCATCACTGCCTCACATATTTGTAAAAAGATGCTACCTTCAAATACAAAATAATTATGACCCAAGACAAAGTCCAATGCCTCTAGGATAAAACATACGGGTATCACATCATTCTGGTTCAGTCTTCTTAGCATCACATCAATTGCTTCATCCTAACTTTGTGTTTTATGTTGGTATACAGACTTTCTACATATAGTTATCCAATGGTACCCATCCCTCCATTCCACACTTTAAGTTTATTAATGTCCATTTTATCTCGTATATATGAGTGTAGTTTTTGTACTTCAGTTTTTAGAAAGAAATCAATAAATTCACCCACTTTCTCAGAAATGGATCCCACCCGAAGATTATTGTTCGGCTCTGAAGGTTCAGCAAATCTTAATGGATCTTTGCTAGGGCATATATTGTGGGAACCATTGGATAGCCATTCCACATAAACTGAAAGTCCTCATGGGTGATGTCCCCACTTAGAACTGCAATTTCCAAAAGAGTTAGCAGTTTCCTTTTAAAAACATCTGTGGAGTCACTCAGAGTTTTCTTTACTTGGTTATGTCACAAATCATGGCATGAGCCATACCCAGGCCTGCACCATACCCACATATTTCTCCCTGACCCAAAGCACAGTGTTACCACCCACATTAGCATGTTTTATTAATAAGTTTTTAATATTCTCCAGCTCGCTAAGGGCTGTAGCCTCTATCACTGTGATATTGAATTTGCACATATGTTTACTGCTCTCAACCATGTTCTTAACCTCTTGGTTCACAACTTTTTCAAGCACAGTTATTGCTGCACACTTACTGGGAGAACAGAAAGTCGATTTGGGCTTGAATACTTGTTTTGTTTTGCATTCAAGTTCTTGGCTTGAACTTGTAGGAGAAAAAGGGTTAAATGATTATGAATTCAAGGTGGCATGTGCAGGACCCCTGAGACATTCTGGAGACTCAGGGTCTATCAAAATATTTACAGTGTGATAGTGCTCGTAATATAAGTTACTCCATTATATCCAAATTTTAAATATCCTATTCTGTCCATCTTATTGTTTCTGCTGACACACCCTCAGTTACTTCTGATATATCCCTGATATCAGTCTCAAAGTTTTGGTCTATCTGTATGCTTTTTACTTTACACCTTGTTTTATTACAGCATTCCAATTAAAATAACACATTTATCTTCATTTAAAAAAAAATAATTGAGGGGTTTTACTTTGCCCAAATCATTCAGATTTTCTTGCAATTCAGTCCACATCTACATTTAGAAACAATGTTCTCCTACCACACCTCCTTGTCCCTGCTGATGTATGATGAGCCATGATGTATCTATGCTGTTTATTAGTAACTGCAGTAAATTAAAAGCAGCATGAAAGACTATTTAAGGGCAATGTTTCTGGGGAATGCCCTTTTTGTTCTTGCTGTTGGTTAGTGCAAGTGTGATAACTGACACAGTGTCCTGTATGCTAGCTGAAGACTGGTGTAGCTAGAGTAAAGAACTAATTATTCATTTCTCATATATAATTAAAAGCTTTCATAGAAGAAGAAGAATCAGCATTTATATAGAGTTTTTCATACACAGTATCACAAAGCGCTTTGCAAGCAATGCTAGACTGGTAGTGAAGTGACTGAATGTGTGGTGGCGGCCATAACGCACATCATCACCCACACACAGCCTGGTTAATTGCATGAATCAGTTTACGGGAAGGGGAATGTTGGCCAAGACACCAGGAATGTTCCCTGCTCTTTGCGAAGAGTGCCCTGGGTTCTTTTACTTCCACCTGGACAGGTAGAAGGGACCTCGGTTTAACATCTCATCCAAAGGACAGCAGACCTTAGCAGTACAGCACCCCCCAATACTGCATTCGAATGTCAGCGATTTTTAGGTGCAAGTCCAATCCAGGTGTGGGACAAGAACCCACAACCTTCTGGTCCAGAGGCAGATGTGCTACCAACTGAGCCATGCTGACATACTGAAGCTGCAGCAGCATGCCATGGGTTCCAGCATTCACTTATTCTAGTAAACAAGGTCAAATAACACAAACATTTTGTCTCGTTTCTTAATGGAGACCTGTTATAATTATTCAATTATTGTAAAAAGATGCTAAAACTGCTCTGCAAAATTATATCTTGTCATGCATTACTTCAGCTTTGGGGTGACAGGACTCTGTAATGGCAGATTAATACCTAGCTGCATTTTAAAATAATGGCACTTTGGCACTTCTATGAAACTTATTCATCAAAATAAGGGAGGTCTTCCAGAGTAGACTAGCACCTGTAATGTAAATCAATATTGTAATCTTAATTATCTTTTTAAATATCCATACTGAATATTTGTAGATCATTTGAAAGTATGGGCTTTTGTCTCTTTTTATTTACTCCAGTCCCCATAAAATATGCACTTAATTACCTTAGATGTAATTCATAATTTTCTAACATATAGGACTCTATCTGTAAACTGTATTTGCCATAGGCATACAATAAATGAAACTGTTTTGTTTTTTAAAAAGGACAACCATACACATTATTGAAGTCTGGTTCTTGATCAAAGACATTAATTTTCATATTATTAAATGATGACATTTGGTTAGCTGGAGTATACAAAGAAATAATAGGCTGATGTGGGTGATTAAATGCTCAAGGCAGAAGGCTGAGGTGATTAATCAACTGCAGGAGCCGATTACTCCTTGTTTACTCTGGCTATGTGAATGCTACTACTATTGCATGATTAGGAGCTTTGAAACATAGATTTTAAAAGCTCTTTAGTATATAGCCAGGGCGTATTGTCCATTTAAAACAGTGGGTTTCCAAATCCTGTTGTAGGACAGTTCAACGGTCAGATTGTTGTACTATCGTTCTGATGTCACATCAATAGTACAACAACTTTTCAGTCTTGATCTGCTTCCTGATTGGCTCACTCGTGTTTCTGCCCTCAAAAAATTCTGGAAACATTGCAGCGCACTTTAGCGAGCATTGAGTAGTGGGCACTGAGAAAGGTGACACGAGAAGCTATCACCGCCTCATGTCACAAAAGTGAACTTTTTTGTATTTATTTCGTTTTAAAAATTAAAAATGCAGGACATTGAAAACGGAAGCTGAAGGGAACAGGAGTGGTGAGAATCTTGAATGGCAGCAGCACTTGTAGTAGGAACAGGGAGAAGCTGGAGAGAGCCGCACTAGAATAACCTTACTGAAGGTAAACACACAACTGAATGGCACAGAAAAAATACAAAAATGAAGTAAGCCCTGACCATACATTATATAAATCAGTGGATGGGTGACCATCCACAACTAAGGCTGTGTTTTTATCTTGGTTGTTGAGGACATCATTGAGACCTCTTGAGCTTTGCTCTCGAGGTCTTTATGATGTCATCAAGAACCTCGATGGAAACACAACCTTACTGTGGATGGTCACCCATCCACTGTTCTATATGTAGCAGCTGAAGTGGACAGTGTCATTGATGCATTTTACCCCTTTTTCTCTGCACTACATATGGATTAGCTATGGTGGGTGTCTCTTATTTAAAAAATAAGACATGTCAAGTCATGAGTTATTGGGGGATTTACCCACGCCTGATGAGGTGTGTCACAAGGAGCAGTCATGTGACTGAACTATACTAGATGTGGGTAATTCCCCAATTACCCAGGTTCTAGCTTCCTTTGCCCTACGTTATTGCAGAGTTTACCCAGGGGTAAAGCTCTTAACTGTCCAATGAGGTTACAGGAATTTCTATGCATGTGGTATAATTAAGTGATAACATTCAGTGTTGTGGAGTACAGCATATGAAGCAATAACTAGCTTCCATGGATGATTAAATCCTGAGGTGAAGCCAAGGCATTTAATCTCCACAGAAGTCGATTATTGCGAGCATACTCCACCAAACTGAATGTTATCATTATTATGCCACTAGGACGTTTGTGACTGTGAATCAAAATGGAGCAGTCTAATAAGGTGAAATCCAGCTCTGAAAATTGAAGCTGTGACTCTGGGCATGCACATTACTGCCACAATACACACACCCGCTGTCATGGCTTAACTTTTCCAAACTGGATTTCACTGTATTACACTACTCATTTTTTGATTTTCAGTTGTAAACAGAAACTGAGAACACAATACCCTTGCACAAACTAAATTTACTTGGTTGTATTTGGAAAAATGTAAGAGTCATTTTAAGTAAGACTGCAGCTCTGTGTGTAATACTGTTGCTGTATGTGAGGTATGGATAAACTACTGTAGGTGTGGATAAAAGGTGAATGAACGACTATGGGCATGTTTAAAAGGTGGATAACCTACTGTGGGTGTGTGCAAAATTTGCTGTGATAGTTTGTGGGATAATAACCTACACTTTTCCTGTGTTCTGATTGGCTCACAGTAGATACATAATCTATAATTAAGTGATAACATTCAATTCTATGGAGTATATGAAGCAATAACTGGCTTCTGTGGATGATTAAATGCCAAGGTGAAGCCGAGGTGTTTAATCCCCACAGAAGCTGGTTATAGTGAGTATACTCAATACAACTGAATGTTATTACTATTATGCCACTAGGACATTTATAAAAGTGGCTTTTTTTTTTAAATGACTGTAAATCAAAAAGGAGCAGTCTAATACAGTGAAATCCAGCTTGGGAAAGTGAAGCCATGACTCAATTCAATTAAATTAAATTCTTGTTTAATGTTTGACAAGTTATGTCATTACAATATCAAAAAACAAACTAATACATATACAATAATCAGTACAAGGAACAAATTCACATGGTTACATATTTTGTACTTTTTAAAATCCACATTCTGTGCAAACTAGGTCATATAAAGTGCAATATTCACATTATGAGCAAACTATGTCATATAAAGTACAGTATTATTCAAAGTGCATACATTTTATTATTCAACCCTCTTTCATAATTGTTATGCAATTTCATTTTATCTGCTATTTTAAACAAGCATTTGTCAATGCCGAATGTTGTCTCGCTAGCATTGGCATTGATAGTGCAGGAGTTAGAGATGCATAATAGGAATGGCAGTGAAGTATTGAACTGATGCCAACCTCACCCCCACCCTGAAAAGACACATTTTCAACATAGGCATTTTGTGACCTCCCCCTCATGAACAGTAGCACTGTGATTTTGCTAATCTGTCCCAAAAGTTGATTTCTCACAGCAACCAGCCATTCTGCGCCATAGGTCGAAAACACATTTTGGGCAGGATGTGAAAAATGACAGCTGTACTGTTCATAAGGAGGTGTGAAAAAATGCCAATGTTGAAAATCTGTCTTGAAAATAATGCACATTTGCAAAGTTACAAGGGGTGCTTGGAAACTGCTCAACGCATGCTTGTAACACAGTCATTTTATGGACTTTCATTACCAAACTTTCAACATATGCATTTTAGGACCTCTGCTCATGAAGAGTGTCACTGTCATTTTGTCAAACTGTCCCAAAAACTGATTTTGCACAGCGACTGCGTTATTCTGCGCCAGAAGTGCGAAAACACATTTTGGCCAGGATATGTAAAATGTCAGCTGTATTATAGATAAGGAGGTGTGGAAAAATGCCACTGTTGAAAATCTGGAGTGAAAATATTACAAATTCACAAAGCTACAAGCGTGCGTGGAAACTGCGCAACGCATCCTCATAAAACAGTTATTTTCTGGATTTTTTTTCACCAACTTTGCAACATAGGCTTTTTGAGAGCCCACCTCATGAACAGTGGCACTGTAATTTCATTAATTGGTCCTGAAAGGTGATTCCACGCAGTGACCAGGAAACCACCTTTCGAGACCGAATAACACCATGACAGTGACTGAATTTATGAGGAGGGGCCCCAATAACCCCATGTTGAAAATGTGGTGCCAGAATTCCTAAAAATGCCCGAGATATACACCAAAGTTGAAAAAACCCTATTTATGCCATTATACAGCTTACCGGCATTTTTTCAGTTCACGGTCGGCTTCGAAGAGTGCAGATGTGTTCCCGGTCCACTGAAGATCGTCGCGCCAGACTCCAGAGGTAAGTATGGAGTGAAGGGGGGGAAGTGGGGAGGCATGGTGCACAGAGGGTGGGCGTGGGCTGGGCAGGGAGCAGGACAGACCGCGAGGGACCGTTTTCTTCTTTTACAGGTTTGAAAAAAAAAAAAACATCACGGGACGGTTTTTGTTTTACAGGGGCATTTGGCACACTGGGGTGGGCTCCCAGCATGCCACCTGAGTGTTTTGGGGGAGCTAGCTGATGGAGGATTGGGCACCCCCACCGGCACATACCAAAGGGGGGGCAAGTGCCGAGGGGGATTGGGCGCCCCTCGGTGCCCACAACAAATGAGGGGCATTATGCCACAGGGAGTGGGCTCCCCCATTGGCACATGAAATGGGTTAGGGCATGCCGACAGGGGGATTGGGCACCCACAAACTTCAGCATTGTTGAAGGCAGTGGTGGCAGTCACTGCCGCCATGTTTGCTTCACCAGCAAAGGCACGTCAGAAGGTGCCACTGCATGACGAGTTTGGCTCTCATTGCAGGGGATCTTTTCTTTGATCTGGTGGCCACATTACGTGTTTCTGGTGTCAGTGCCTACAGCTGCCTCATTGGGGAATGAGGGACACACCTACTGATGCATGCTCTGATTCGCCACAGTGATCGCCTTCTCCTCCAAATCTACATTATTGTCAATATGTTGGCTGTGCAAGCTCGAGCCAACATAAAAATGAAATTATTTTTTCTAATAAGTAATCTGATTTGTTATTGAGGACCATCTCTGTCATTTTGTTCCTGTTCATATTTGTAATCCTTCAAGATGTCCCCCAAAATTTGGATTCTATATTTAATATAGAGTGGACAAACTATTAAAAGGTGGATTACATCATCTTCATCTATTCCACAGCGACACTTACCAGTGTAGTTAGATTCTTTTCCATAATATATTTTTTTAATTCTTTCACTATTATTATACACAGACACATATTTGGTCAAGACCTTTCTGTCTTTTGGTATCTTAATTATCCTCTGAAGAAGCTCCGCCCAGAAGTAACGAAACGTAAGGGTTTTATTGCCCTTCGGGGCTTAGCAGTTGCTCTGTGAACTGCCGTCCCTTCATGCTTTGTCTCTTCTAATATTATTTATGCTGTTCTTTTGATTGCTGCTATATGGTCTTGCCTCTTTTTGTGCACACATTTTGTACTATGTATGGTATTTTAAAAAACACATCTTGTGTTTTTTTCTATATATTTTAAATGCTCATGTAAGTAAAATAAAATCTTTTCTATTTGACTTTGTTTTCAGCATTTCTTCTCCTTAATATTTTGGAGTTGTATTTTTTATATGCTTTTTTGAATGGGTGCTCCGTTTGGTATACTTTTATAATCTTCATTATCTGCAGACATGTCTCTAAGTTAATCTATTTTTTGTTTTTTGCCATCCACAAACCTGTTTTATATTTTGTATTGTCCTCAGGTTCTTTTTGTCTAAAGATATCCTTCACTCTGCATTTAACATCTGTTTTGATTTCCTCAAATTGTTTCCTCAATGAGTCTGTGAGTCTTTGTAATAATCCATATGGTTTTAGCCATAATTCAATAATTTTTACTATTGGAAAGTAAAACTGTTTTCTTTATATTTGATTTCTTTTTATAGACAGTTCCATGGTAATCTAATGGGTTCCTTGCCATATACTTTTAACAGATAGATGATGATTTGCAGTGTCAGTGGCTCAGTAGGTTGCACACTCGCCTCTGAGGCCGGGAGATCAGAGGGCTGTGGGTTCAGTTCCCACATCTGGCACTTGGGTTAATATCCTAGTACTGACACTGTAGTGCAGCATGAGAGGGGTGCTGCATTTCTGAGGTGCTGTCTTTCGGATGAGACGTTAAACCGAGGTCCCATCTGCCTGGATTGGTGGTAGTTCAGGTGGATGTTAAAGATCCCATGGCACTTATCGAAAAGAGTAGGGGAATTTCCCCGGTGTCCTGGCCAAATTTCCCTCATTCACTAAAAATACCACCAACAGCTTAATCTGATTCAAGGACAGTTGGCATTCATCTGTATCCCCCTCCCCCGGGTCGTGCCTGAAAATAGGCAGGATTTGTCTAGTGCACTTACCTGGTCAACAAAAAGCTAAATAAATAAAATTATTTCTTGTATTAAACACTGTAGTGGAAGCTGTCCAAGTTCTGGTCTCGCTAAGGAAGAAGGATCCCCTTCTGGTAACCTGTTTGTTTGTTTGTTTATTTTTATACTGAATAACCAGTGTACATAAAATGCCCTTTTTCACTGGTGACCAGTCACAACAAGTTTACTAAAGACATAACACAATACATACAACACTACAAAAAAGTTATACAATAAGTATAAGTCAATTAAAACATCGGCACTTAGCTTCGGATAACATTAACTTTGAAGTACAACTTTAAATGATAAAATGGTTACAGACATTGTAATATTTTGAGGCAAGTCATTATATAATTTAACAGCATAAAATTGAAGCGAGTTCTGTGCCATTGTTTTTTGAAAGAATGGAATCTGAAATGTGTAACCAGCCTGTGACCTAGTCAAAATAGAATTAATCAATCTACGGAACAACTCAGAAACCCTAATAGACATTTCAAACTCATGACTCTGAGCGTGTGCATTACTGCTGGTGCTAATGTGCATGCCCACTGTCACAGCTTCACTTTTCCAAACTGAATTTCACTGTATTGTGCAGCTCATTTTTGATTTTCAGTTGGAAACAGAAACTCAGAACACAATACGCTTGCTGAAACTAAATTTACCTGGGTGCATTTGGAAAAATGTAAGAGTCATTTTAAACAATAATTTACAGCAGTTCTATGTGGAATACTGTTGCTGGGTGTTGGGTATGGATAACCTACTGTGGGCGTGGATAACCGACTAAAAGCATGTCTAAAAGGTGAATATCCTACTGCGGACATGTACAATATTCACTATGATAGTTTGTTCGATAATAACCTACACATTTCATGTGTTCTGATTGTCTCACAGTTGATATATGTGGTATACTTTTCATTATACCACAGGTATCTACTCTTAGCCAATCACAACACAGGTAAACTGACAGTTATTCTCCCACAAACTACCACCTACATGCCCACAGTAGTTTATTCACATATAGCCACACCCACAGTAGTTTAATTGCCTTTCCACAGTAGTTTATTCATCTTAACCACTCTCACAGTCATTTATCCACATTCCCTTTCTCTCCACTAACAGTCCTACACTGAATCTCATTCACAAACACTCTAAGCCTGTGTAACTAACTTTCAAGGTAACACAACATCTTTAAAATCTACATTGTGCCCCTGATTTCTATTCAGTATTAAAACAAAACCTCTCACACATCAAATTCAGCTCACAGCACATGTAATATCTCCTTCATGCATCTGCCATCCCATGTGCTATGGCAGCAAGTAACAAGCGCATTTCTGACTAACTAATAATTTTCAGCTTGTATTTCTGAAAGTAGTAATATCTGAGATTTACTGCCAGATACAACATTTGAAAGTGAGCACTAGAACTCTTTTATTTTTGTCTTTACAAATCGAATCTGTGATTCTAGACATGCGCATTGCAAGCTTTCGTAATGCGCATGTCCAAAATCACAGATTCGATTTGGAAACGGACAATAAAAAGGCTTCTACTGCTCACTTTTGAATGGGACTAACTTACAACTGTTGTATCTGGCAGTAAGTCTTACATACTACTACTTTCAGAAATACAAGCTCAAAATTATTAGTTAGTCCGAAACGCGCTTGTTACTTGCTGCTGTAGCACTAGACGTGGCAGATGCATGAAAAAGATATTACGTGCTCTCCAACTTCCATCTCATTTCTACTTAAAAATATATTTTTACCACAAATTCTAGTGGTATAATAGTAATAACATTCAGTTCTGTGAAGTATACTCGCAATAACTGGCTTCTGTGGAAATTAAATGCTTCGGCTTCGCCTCAGCGTTTAATCATCCACAGAAGCCGGTTATTGTTTCATATACTTCACAAAAGTGAATGTTATCACTTAAATAAACTATCATGGCTGTGTCTTAAATGTGGATAAACTATTATGGACAAGCCTAAAAGGTAGATAAAAAACTATGGGAGTGCTTTTTGTAGCTTGTATTTATAACATTGCAATTTTCTTCTATTCTGATTAGCTTCAATAGATACTTGTATAATAAATATTAAATATGTTTTCTTAGTCTGCCTGTTGTAATGCACAACACTATTGTTCCTCATCGTTTGGTTGGCAACATCCCATTTCATCACAGCTACTATATCTGCCCTCTCTAATCAGGAAGATGCACCTCAGTCCTTGCTCTGAATTAAATTAGCATATAAAGGCAATTACTATATTTTCATATTTAGCAAAAGCAATATTTTAAATTTACAAAAATCAACCCCATTCTGGCATATTTAAAATTATAACAAAATCTGAAAATAGATTTCGTATACATAAAACATGACTAGAGTATATATAAATCATATATTCATTGCTATATTGAGAATGTTTCATCAATATATCATCTACATATATGGTCATATAGGTGTGATATATCTCACACTATTTATTACATGTTTATTTTACCAAAAATATGACAGTTCAGATATATTTACGATACATTTCTTTTACTATATATATTTATCCACATTAGCCCATTATATAGTACATCTTAATAATATTAACAATAATAACAACAATAATAATTTTAATGAGGAATGGATACACCATTGGGGTAGGGACTCATTTACAATGGAAGACAGTATAGCACAGTGGTTTAAGGCTCTGAGTTGCAAATCTGGAGACCTTGGTTTGAATCCCACAGTCCCCACTTGCATACTGTGTGACCCTGAGCAAGTCACTTAACTTCCCTGTGCTCCCAGGTCACATCTGTAAACAAGCTTTCAGCTTAGTGTGCCACTCCTGGTTAAACAATTGAAAAAAAAAAATTACAATGGTTTCCAATTGCAAAAGAATCTGGTTAAAGCTCTGTGAAGGTGTCCCATGTCAAAACAGTGTGATAAAATAGGACATACAAAAACCACGACACCAAGTCAGCATGTGCTCAAACAGGGAGTACACATAACAGTGACCTCCATAAATGGCAAAAACAGTGCCAAAACTGACTTTCTGTGGGGGACTACATCCTCTCACCCCCTTTGTGGAGGACTTTGCACCCTGCACCCCCTTAATATACTGTATATAATCATCACAAGGTGGAGGGTAACTCCTGGACAGGGAGAACCTCAGGAGGGGGTTATTCTCCAGGGATATGCATCTCGGGGAGTGGGACTAAGTTGAGGGGCAGATAATCTGTTCCTACTCCAGGCAGGACAAAACTTGGGAAGGGGGACAAAGTCGGGAGGGTGAATGAGGGCACTACATTAATAAAAAAAACAGGCATTGCAAGACTCAAGATCAGGTCTGCTGATCATAGCAAGGGAGCCCCAAGGCAGGGGGTCTAACCTCTAGGCTACACTGCCATTATAGATCCTTTCATACCCATTACTACCTGCATCATTCAACAACTCCCTGCCTACATTGCTGAAATAGCTGCCTTCAGCGCTGAAACAAACTTGTGCTATTAAAACCATGTCACTCAAATGCCATTCACTATTATTCACTTGCTTTTTTGCACTTGCTTCTTTGCACTCACTCATTTCATGGGATACCCTATGAAGGTACAATTTCTATGATAAACTGTAACTTGAATAAAAACATAGATTTTCACCAATATTACAATAATATTTAACATTTCACTTATCCATTACAAGTGGGGAGGTACTTAGTACCCAACTGTTATACTGCTTTAGATTTCAGTTACCTTCCACATATGTCTCATATGGATAGATAAAACCTCATATTATCAATATTCACATATTATCATTGTGGAGATTTGGCCACTTCAGTTATATTACTATCATATTTATCTGTGATTTTTTATGTTTAATTCTCAAAAGTCCAGAAAATAGGCTTGTCAGAAAAGCTGCCCACTTTTCTGCAAAGATACTTTGGAAGAGCTATGTGTATTTCAGTGTCTGACATTTCCCTCTGCCTGGGAGAAAGTCTTGCCTAAGGGATAAACAGGAGTTAAAGATCAAATGGGAAAATTCCTAAATGGCAAGAGATGGGAGAGCAATCTCCTCTGTCATAACACTTTACATTTCAAAGAGAAATACTTTGAGAACATGGTCCTGGAGACATCCAGTCTAAGAAAGCTATTGTTAAAATTACCACAATGTATTTCCATTATAATAGGTCAGGGAGGAAATGTAAATCAAAGCCAGCCAGGAAGTTGGGGATATGGGAAAACAAAATATTGTTTTTGGGGGGTTAACTTAACATTTTGTGAAGGAGCAGGAGAGACCCCTGCTGGCCTAGAGATGAACTGTTGGACCTAAAGATATTAAGGCTACCAGTCAATCAGAAGGCCAGTTTTTCAGACTGCAGGAATTGCTATAAAAACATATGAACATATGGAAACACCAGCAGAAACAAGCCTAATGGTCTGTCGAGTCTGCTTGATTGTGCAGCTAACCCTCTTCAACAGAGATTCTGGGCATTTTGGTTTAAGTTCCTGACACAGAGAAAACTACCTGTGACAATAAAGATCATTGCAAAAGAAAACTGGGACTGTAAAAGACAGTAGAGAGAGAAGAGAGAGGGAATTTGCAAAACTCATTTATCTTCTGGACTCTGATTCTCTACAACAAAGGTAGAAATTATCCAGTTAACTTACTAGTTTCATTTTATATGTATTTGTCCAACTTTTTTTGTATTTATCCTGTAACCAAGATTCTAAAACATTTGTCTGTATGTTTTGTATGGTAATTATTTAAGTAATTAGTAAAGGCACTTGCTTTTATTTTTATAGTTCTTCTGCCTAAGAGTGATTTGCTGTGTGTGAGAGTTGTGGGAAGGTTCATTCAATCAGTGACAGGCCTGTTTAGCACTAAAGGTACCACACACTACCAAAGACTAGGATCCTGGAATGGAATCTGGATGCCTAAAGTAGGGAAAGTTTACAAGGTCTCTGGAGGGGTCTGTGAGATGTGAACCAGGCTCCTGCACCACCTGTGGGAGAAGACATATGCAGGGTTACTAGGACAACCCTGAAGAGCTTGCAACACCTGGGTTGTTCCCCAGCACAGCAACCAAGGAGGGTTCTCACCTGACTACAGACTTGAGACTGTATTTTACCCTTACCCAGAATAGAGAAAGCGTTAATTCCATATTGGTCCTTGTAAGAACAGATCCAGAAATAAATGGTTTGATACCTTTTATTGGACCAACATAGATGTAAAAAAAGAAAACAGGAAGCTCTGGGCCCTTGTGGTGAGTGTTCAGTTAAGAAAATTAGTGAGCTCTCTAACAGGACACGAGGAGGGTATTTCCTGAGTCCCCTGTCATGGATTGCACTTAGGGGAGGGCACTGTGAGCTTAGTGGACCTGGCACCCAGGATTGGGTTCATGACATATCATATCATATCATATCATATCATATCATATCATATTATATCATATCATATCATATCATATCATATCATATCATATCATATCATATCATATCATATCTTATTCTGGCTGGCAGTATAGCCTAGAGGTTAGAGTAATGTGCTGTGAATAAGCTTGGTACATCCAGCAGACCTGAGTACGATTCCCACAACGACTGCCTACATACTGCGGGACCCTAAGCAAGTCACATAACCTTCCCAGTGCTCCCAAGTTATCCCTAAAAACAAGTATAGTGCCTAGTGGGCCTTACCTGGTTACCAAAGAATAAAAATAAAAAATAAATAAGCATACAACATAGGTCAGAATGGGGTGTACTCATCTATACCATGGGTTTCTTTACGCTTGCTTAGGTACAGCAGGGCATAGGCTGTGAGCTGTGCAAACTGTACCATCCTCATTTGAGGAACGAATGTGGTAGTGGGAGTTGTGAACTGGGTGCAAGCAAATAAGCAGATTATTCTAAGCCAGAGAGCTGGCATGGGAGAAGAAGCTGGAGCCTACTCTGGTGTTCATGTGAAAGGTAATATGCTGGATTCCAGTCTTGTTGCAGGTCTAAGCCTCTCATGCACTGGTCTGGGCTCCACCAAGGCCAGGATGTAGTTAGGCACCTTACTTGTGGAAGATGTGTACATGAGGTGTAGCAGATGAAGTCATCTGCAATTGCCAAGGTTCAGCCAATTCAGTCTACTTTATAGTGTGCAGTGGTGACTGTCATGGGGTGTACAGTATTTAGTACAAAATGAGCAAGCCTGTTGAAGAGAAAAGTTAGCTTCCTTAGGACAGATTTGTTGGCCCCATTGTATAATTGTTATTTTACTCATTTATGCTGAATGGTGGGCTTCAGGGTTACACAGTAATTGGCTGTGGTGTGATATAAACCTGGGCCTCTCAGTTCCCATTCCTGTGCTTCAACCATTAGCCATGATGCAATCCACATATGCATGCCATGTACAGAAATATAGTTATCTTCTGTATGAATGGGATCTTGAGTCCTATAGGCAGCAGTTCTATTAATACAAAATCACACATGCCCACACAATGCAAAGCATCATGGGCTGCATATGCAAATCACCACAGAATATTATGCTGGTTCAACTTTTAAGCAGAATTGCATAGTGCCAAAAGGCCTCTCACACAGTTTGCAAAGGGTGCTAACATCTGTAAGTAAGGGTAAGTGTGATACTGGGCTTGTAGGTACACATTTTAAACTGCTACAGGGTATTAGTATGTTTCTGGGTTTTAGGGATTGCTGATAAGCTGTTGCTACAGTAGGTACTAGTGTGTGTCAGGGGTCAGGGGCTTACTGTTTACCAGTTGCTAGGAATTTTAGTGTGTAGGGACATGCTGTAAAATGATTGCTGGGTATTAGTGAGCTTCAGGGTTTAGAGACTTGTGGTTACTGGGTGGTAGTAGGATAGCCCTGCTGGGGTCTGGGACAGGAGGAAATGAAGTACAAGAAGAACATTAAAAAACAAAATGTAGGGAGTGGTGCAATACAGTGATTGTGTGGCAGCAGCCTACAGGGAGACCTTCTGAAACTGTGGTGCTGTCTCATCTGTGTGTGCCTCTCTGGATGGAGGAAACAGGCCTCAAGGCTCTGGGAAGCATTGGCTGAGAATCAGGAGAATGTTTTTGACTCAAAGTTACATTGGCGAGGAGTTGGGGGACCAGTTTTCCCACCCAGAGACCACCCAGCCAAACACCGCTATCTCAAAGGATGCCAGAAGGGAGGAGAGGTTAAACTATGGTGGGCTCAGGAAGGGCAGGGGTGGTAAAATCTGGAAGGCTAGTAGGAATGGGTCACAGGCACACTTAGCCCTCACCCCTACCATAACCTCCTGTGTCAGTCAGTTGGGTTTCTCTGCCCTTCCCTTCTTGCTTTTCTTCCTAGTGCAAGACTCTGTAGCCTTTTCCAGTCCTTCCTTTATGATGTCCCATTTCTGGTCTGCATCCATGTGTGGTTGCAATCCTGCCAGGCGCCTGCCCAAAATTTCCCCTTATCTTTTAAAGTCCACCCCCTTAAACTCAATCACCCTTGTACCCGTGCCCTCTATTTCCCTCCCCATGTTGAGCATTAACTACATTGACTAGAGGTCAATCACAGCCAGTGGTTCCTCCACTTCCAGATTCCTTACAGCTTCCCAGTTATCCGCTACAAGGTCCGGAGTCCTTTCTAATTGAGTCAGCCCCTGGACAAGCTGTGTCAGAAAGCTGTCTTGAAATACTTTTACCAGGACCCACTCCCTTGCACTTGTGGTGGATGGAGTGCCCCACTCCACCCCCCAAAAGGTTGAAGTCCCCCACCACCACTGTTCTCCCCTTCTTGCAGACACTCCTAATTTGTTCAGCTAATTCCCTATCCAAGTCAATTCCCTGAGCCGGTGGCCTGTATACCAGCCCCATCCTCAGTGTCCTATTCTTTGCATCTTGGAACTGTATCCACTGGGCTATTGTCCTCCCCTCCTCTCCTTCCTCCCTTAAGCATTTTATCCCTTCTCTTACATAGATCGCCACCCCTTTCCCCTTAGCCCTATCCCTTCTGAATAACTGGAACCCTGGGATCATCATATCCCAGTCCTGGAACTGGATGGCTCACATTTCCATGGTTGTTAGAAAGTCTAATCACAATATAATAGGGGTGTCTCTCAGTTTGCAGAACCACTGGTCTATAGCGAGCCTTAACAGAACTGGAAAAGTATCTCAGTGTTCAGAACCACTGGTCTATAGCGATTTTGATCACATTTTTCAAACCAGTGCTCCCCACAAACCATAAACACCTCCTAACACCTGTTAACACAGACACTCCCCCAGTGTCTGGCACTTACCCTTTGGTCACCACAACAGCTGGCTGCTGTCTGCCCCACAAGTGTGGTATCAATAAAAATGGTATATGGAAGGATAGTCTATCAAAAAAGATCTTGCAGAATGGTCTTTCAAACTTTCAAAATATTATTGTGAGGGGCCATCTCACAAGACTTGGATAGATAAACTGTACTTCTGCATGTCATATCTATCAACACCAGACTTGTGGGGCAGGTGGTAGTGTGCCATTCTGATGAGCATTGGGTAAGTACTGGCTACTGAGGCATTAACTGGTGTTATGGGGTGCTAATTGTTTGAGGGTTGGAGCTGAAATGGTCAGGTGAGGGTGGAGTTTCACTTGACTACCATGGAGGTTCACAAAGTTATAATTAAGATAGGGTGAGGAAGGGTGACCTAAATTACCAGAAATTGACTGAAGTAGTTCTTATAGGTAGGGATGTAAGTTTGTCATGGCAATCATACACGTCATTGATTCCATGACGTTTGATCTTTATTCAGGACTTCCATGAATTTCACTAGTGTCATCAGAATGTAGCAATGATGACAGTGCCACAACATTTAGTACTATTTACTAGTGATTTCATGAACAAACAGTGAGTCATTAAAACCTCATCCATGACAAACTTACATCCCTACTTATAGGGTCAGATAAGGGTGGGGGCACTGGATGCTGCTCTGAGCAATGCCACTATGCACACTATAAAAAGGTGGGCAGGAACTGCGCAGACATGATAATGCTCACAAAATGGCATGCACATGACCTTTTAGTGCCTTCCATGACTTATTACCATGTTGACTTCTAAGTATAACATTTTCAATCACAGAAGTGCAGTGTGCATATTTATGGAACACATACAAACAAAAGAGAGAAAGAAGTAAGTGCCTGAACAGGGACTTGAACCTAGGCCACCCGGAATACCATTCCAGTTGTACTACCAGCTGTGACACAAAGACAACTGGAAACTATTTATTTGATTTTATTTAAATTTTAGTGACTGGGTAGGCCCACTGAGACTGAAACAGTCCCTTTTTCAGGGGTGACCCAGAATTAATTACATACATCTATAAACATAACAAAATACATACATGTCATTTCACAGTTAACAGTCAATATAGACATACTGACAGAGTCAAGGATACAGTGGCAGGTTAATTACAATCAACATCAGCAGGAGAAGAAGTACTCTTGTACACGAGACAGTCACAGTCAGACTGATGTCCCAATAAGGTTAGATCGGCAGCAGGGAGTTGGAAACGGAGCCATCCCGGGCACATTACTCTTTCTCCACTATACAACCTGGTGCTGCACAGATAATTACATTTTCAATCACAAGAGTGTAGTGAGCAAATGTGTGGAACACATTTAAACAGAAAAGAGAAAGAAGTAAATGCCTTAGCTGGGACTTGAACCCAGACCACCCAGAATACCATTGCAGTTGTGCTACCAGCTGTGCCACCAAGGCAACTGGAAACTGAGCTATCCCAGAGTATGTTACTCTTTGTCCTATGCATGACCTTGTGTTGTACAGATAATTACATTTTCATTCACAAGAGTGCTGTATTCTTGGTGGCCTTGGTTCAAGTCCCTGCTGAGGCACATACTTCTTTCTTTCTTCTGTTTGTATGTGTTCCATAAATATGCACACCACAATGTTGTGACTGAAAATGTAATTATTTGTGCAGCCCCAGGTTGTGCACTGGAGAAAGACTAATGTGCTCTGGGATGGCTCCATTTCCAGTTGCCTTGGTGGCGCAGCTGGTGGTGCAAATGTAACAGTATTCTGTGCAGCCTAGGTTCAAGTCCCAACTAAGGCACTTATTTCTTTCCCTCTTCTGTTTGTAAATATAAGATGCAGGTGCAAATGCACTCATGTTTGGGATGCACTAATTTCCTTTGTCCTCTATGTGTTTGTGGCCCACAGGAGGCTGTGCGCTATGCCTTGACACTTTGCATAGTCATATATTCAGACATACATTTCACACCAGTCATGGGTGAAATGCACACAGGAATAACTCCCATTAAGGCAACATGATAATTAATGAAATGTCTTACTTTTTGCAGCACAACTGGCAGCATTCACATAGCAGGCCTGTAGTAACTGTACACATAAACATAATCTCAATTGTGCTAAAGACTTCAGTTTTGAAAAAAAAAAATATGAAACAAATTTAAAATCAAATATTTTACTTTACAAAAATTTAGGAAAACCCTGCTCTGAGAAATGGTCTATGTCAACAGAACTCTGAACTTCTAAATTTTGGAACCGTTAGATGCCCTTTTAGGTTGCAAGAGTAACTGAATTATTTAGAATTATACCATGCACAACACAAATAGTCCAATCAGAAGGGCAGACTGGCACCTCACCCCCGTTGTAAATCCTACAGTAATCACTGCAAAAGGTGCCAGCCTGCCACGCGAGCCACGTTAAGTTCAAATTACTCCGACAGCTGCAAAATTCGAAATAGCCACCATATTAATAGCCCGCTAACTACCATTGTCTCACAAACGTAAAAAAAAAAAAAGAAATGGACACCTCTTTTGAGCTAATCGACACCGCTGACTTCGATGAAATCTTCCGTTATGTAGACAATGTAGAATCGCATTATAATGTGACAGAAAACGTACCTTTGCAAACTATGCCTCCAGTGCCAGCCCCATCGCTTCTTCCTTCAAACACCGCGAACATCCAGTCAGTTCTGCAGCCGACATCCGCAGCAGTAGCTCCCGCAGTTGTAAACTCAAATTCAGCGCCTATTACGCAGTCATGTAGGCCATCCAATGCTGTGGGTAAAAAAAAGACAGCGTCATGACCATATTACAACTGAACAGATGCAGCAACTAGAGCTTGAACATCATGAAATAGCTACCCAGAAGCAAACTCGCTGGGCAGTGAATGTTTTCATAGACTGGTGCAAGCAAAAGAATGTACAAATAAATTTAGCCACCATTATCCCCTCAGAGTTAAACACAATCCTAAGAGAGTACTATAGTACAGTCTGTAACAGCGATGGCAAAGAGTACGTACTGACAAGCTACATAAGCCTAAGAGCAGGCTTAAACAGGTACTTAAATGACCTTCCCCTAAGTCGCAGCTTAAATCTCATGTTAGATACAGGCTTCAATACTGGGAATAACATTTTTAAAGCTGTGGTAAAACGTTATAGAAAAGATGGAAAAGACAGAGCAGACCATCATGCCCCACTAACCATCAACCAGCTCACCAGATTACAAAATTCACCAGCTCTGGCACCAGACACAGCCATCGGACTAGTTAGAAAAGTCTGGATGGATATTCAATTGCACTTTGCTTGTCGTGGAAATGAGGGAGTGCGCCAACTGACAATCCATTCATTTGAAATAAAAGCAAATGAAGAAGGGCATGAATACCTCACGAAAACTTTCAATGAGCAAACAAAAAATCATAAAGAAATAAATGACCCTACAAAACAATTAACAAGGGGCTTTATGTTTGCTCAGCCGAGTGATCCTCTGTGCCCAGTAAAAAGCTATAGAAAGTATGTTTCAAAATTACCCCCAAACCCTCCCGCCTTATTTCTGCTTTCCAAAAAGATGGATCAGTCAGTATTAAACAACATGGCAATATGGTACACACTCGAACCAATGGGCCTAAATTTCTTAGGCAACATGTTACGGCACATATGTAAAGAGGCCGAGTTTGAGACTGTTTTTACTAATCATTCCCTCCGTGCAACAGCTGTAACTCTATTGAGCGACTCGGGTATGGAAGCACGACAAATTATGTCCATAACTGGTCATAAAAGTGAATCTTCATTATGAAGCTACCAGGCCCAACGCTGATGAATTTATGAAGTGGGGCAAATCATTAGTGGCGAAACATCAAGAAATATGAACAAATCTCCACAACAAACAACACAAAATTCAAACTGCGCCCACAGCTCCTGCAAAAACAGTCCCAACTCCAGAAATCATCTCTCTGCACCACATACTGTACCTAATGCACAAGCCTTCAAACCTCCAGCACCTCTCAGATACGACATCTTTGAACACACCCCGAGAAATACATCACACACTGCTCCTGAATCAATGGTGCTAATGCAAACAACATTGGAAGCAACAGACATCGCGATACAGCATTCACATGCCGAGGGCAGCCAATCTCCTTCACAGACACATCCAAAAACGCCTTCCATCGGCAGCCTTGTCAACTATGGTACTGTCAATTTCATCTGTAAATAAGCAGGTAAGACAAAAAGTGTTGTACCTCAAAAAATTAAAAACTCCAGCCCCTCAAGATTAAAAAGAATAAAAAAAAGTATTTTTTTTTTCTCCAACAGGTCACAACCCAGGATGTAAAATATCACACCATAGACCACATGAAAACATTTAAAGCAACAGCACTGATGAAAACCAAATGCACATTATTAAACTCAGCAATGGAGAAAAGACTGGTTTAAATACTTTAGCAATAGCATCTTAAAAACTTTTTTCTATACGTTTGCTCAGTTAATGAAACTTTATAAACTTAAATAAAACTTTTGAATGCTAAACATAAGAATGTTAAATAACACTACATGAAATGTCACTGTCTCTCACTATACAAACAAGAGGGACTATTTTATTGTGTGGAAGAATAATTTAATAAAATCATTATGTTTTTAAGTGAAACAAGAAAATGTGGAATTTTTTAAGTACAAACATATACTAAATTGCAAGGTATAATCGCAATAAGCCACTCGGGGGTGTGGGTTATCGGGGGATTTACCACGGCTGGCATGGATTTACCCACTCGGCTACACCTCCTGGGCAAACCACTCCAGCTGTAGTAAATCCCCCGATAACCCACACCCCCTCATGTCTTATTGCTTAAATATATGCACAGTCATCCTGGTCCTAAACCACATCACACAATGAGGAAATCAGTCCTCATACAACCAGAACTATCTTCCATCAGTCCCCCTTCAACCAGAACTAATCTTCCATTATAAACATGGCTGCTACCTTTACACTGTAAAAAAACTTCAGCTGGGCCCTAAAAATAAAACTACCTTAAATAAAAAAATAAAATAAATTCATTAAATGTTGTTTCCCTGATCATCACACTCCCCTTACACACATTAACAAATTAGAAACATTAAGTGTTGTTTATAGTTTTCATTACAACTGTTTGTTTACTAACAGTGAAAAATCCCCCTTCTGTCTTTACCTGCTCATCAGTGAAATCTCTCATGCTTGCCCTGACAGTGATATAATTGAGTATCTGGCTCTAAAACAGGCCTTTGTTGTCTGTGTGTACAGAATGTCAGGAGAGTAACATTCTACAAGTGGAACAGAGCAGAATTTTGAATCTCTGTATTCCATGGTAAACATTCCATGATAAACATTATGAACCGGCGATCGTAATTCAAGCAACCCGATTGGCCGAGAGGGTTCCGAAGCCGTGATGATATCGGGCTACATCATCACGGCCTCGGAAAGTCTCCGGCCACCAGCCTGCTCACTCCCAGCGCAATCTTCTCCACTTCCCCACAAGCGAAGCAAGTCAGACCTCCACTACAACTAACAGGCCCAAAAAAAACCCATCCTCACAATTGCCCCCACATACAGGTCGCGAAACCAGACGCGCTACAAACACAAAAAAATCTCCTTTCATACACGCAACTGCTTCATCTGTGAGCACCAACTCACCGCTGCGCTCACTGCCACGCTGCTCACCAAACGGCAAAAGCTACAACCCACCTCAGGCTTGACCCTTACCTTCTCGATTTCAGAAGTAGGGCACGCACTCATCTTCACTTCCTCAACAAAACAATATTAACGACGTCAGTAAACTAAACTTCCGGGCGGGGGATCAATACCACAACAATTAAGCCTGTAACAAAATCCTCCTGCAACAGCACCACCTACTGGCCAAAACATGAAATACACGAACTTTTTTTTAAATGTCTACCTACACTCATATAAAAACAATATTAAAATATTTAAAAACTTTACTTTTTGCATTAAAGGCATAAAATATCAATTAATCCAGTTCATATCAATAATCCCAGGTGAGTATATAGTAGGATATCGTTACTGTCGTTGACTTACCGCCCGCGCCTCGTGCCCAACCACCCGAGGCGTGACGATATCCCACGATATACCACACCCTGTCGTGCATTATTGCTTAATTCTATGTCTTGAATGTGGGGAAAAACAGAAAACAAAAAAACAGGATGAAGAAAGTAGGTAATACAGTAATACTTTATAAACAAAAGAAAAGGTGGGAAAACACAGTTAAATAGGCAGAGGCAGACCCAAAATGCCCAAATACATTGCTAATATTAATAAAAGCAATCCACAGAGGTAATCGGCCGGTGACACGGGCTATCAGTTAACTCAAACATACAACGCGAGTGCAGAAAGGCATTGAAAAAAAAAAGGCAATCGCTTCCCGAGATGGAAGTGCACGGTGTATGATGGTAGGCAGCAAAACGTTAAAGAAGTAGCGACTGCTACAATCATAGAGGGAATTTAATATTAAAGGAGGCAGCATACTATAGAGGTTGAATGGTCTATGCTGCAATTCTGGAGACCTGGGTATGAATCTCACATTTGCGATGGGGGTCCCAATCCCCTGTCAGTTTCACTGCCCCCCCCAAAATGTTCGTATGCCACGCTGGGAGCCAACCCCTGCGTGGCAAAAACTTCCTTAGCTGACGGGGGTGCCCAATCCCCCCGTCGGCTTCACTGTCCCCCCCCAAGCTGCCTGGTGCAACACTGGGAGTCCACCCCAGCGTGGCAAAAGCTTCATTTGCTGATGGGGGTGCCCAATCCACCGTCAGTTTCACTGCCCCCCCAAAAAATGTTTGTATGCCACGCTGGGAGCCCACCCCAGCATGGCAAAACTTCTTTAGCCAACGGGGGTGCCCAATCCCCCGTCGGCTTCACTGCCCCCCCAAGCCACACTGGGAGCCCACCCCAGTGTGGCAAAAGTCCCTGTGTGTAAATAAACAAAAAAATACTGAAACAAAAAAACCTTCCTCGTTGATTCTTTGCCCCCAACCCGCACCCACCCTCTGCGATTCCAACCACCCCCACCTCACCCCACCTCAACCCATACTTACCTCCGGAGCCCAGCGCGATGATCTTCGTGGACCGGGAACACGTCTGCACTCTTCAAAGCCGACTGCGAACTGAAGAAATGCCGGTAAGCTGTATAATGGCATAAATGGATTTTTTTCAACTTTAGTGCATATCTCAGCCATTTCTGGGAATTTTTTCACCAAATTTTCAACATGGGGTTTTTGGGGCCCCACCTCATGAACTGTACCACTGTTATTTCATTAATCGGTCCTGAAAGGTGGTTCCGCAGTCACTGCATGGAACCACCTTTCCGAATGATTAATGAAATGACAGTGTCACAGTTCATGAGGTAGGCCTCAAAAACCTATGTTGAAAATTTGGTGAAAATATTCCCAAAACGACTGTTTTATGAGTGTTGCATATGCCTCCTAAGACGCCATAACTTTGAGCATTTTTATATTTTCACTCCAGATTTTCAGTATTGCCATTTTACCACACCTACTTATGAACAATGCAACTGTCATTTTTCACATCTCACCTGAAATGTGTTTTCGCACATGTAGCACACAATGGCGCGGTTGGTGTGCGAAATCAATGTTCCAGACAGATTAATAAAATCACAGAAACACTGCTCATGAGCAGTGGTCTTAAACTGGCTATGTTGAAAATTTGGGGAAAATATTCCCCAAAACGACTGTTTTACGAGCGTGCGTTGTGCAGTTCCTACGCATGCTCGTAACGTTGAGCATTTTTAATATTTTCACTCCAGATTTTCAGTATTGCCATTTTACCACACCTCCTTATGAACAGTATAACAGTAATTTTTCACATCTCACCCAAAATGTATTTTCACATATGTAGCGCACAATGGCGCGGTCGGTGTGTGAAATCGATGTTCGGGACAGATTAAGAAAATCACAGTGAAGTAAAGTGCCATTCATAGACTACAACAAGTAGACTGTTGTTTTCTAATGTTGTTAGTAATTGCTATTTTTTACCATTCAAAAAGTTTACCAAGGGACTATTTTATCTCAGTGTTTCAATTAATTCTCTATTCTGTATTTAAATAAATGTTACAAAGTATTCAAAATATAAACACCTTGTCATTTTCTTTGTTTCCATAGTTATTTCCCATTTTATAAGTGCAATAAGACACTCCAGAGATGGTGGTGGTTACTGCAGTAACGCTACCTAGGTACAGAAGGACACTCGGCCTTCAGCCTCGTGCCTCACCACGCACCTAGGTGTGCGGTTATCACATAACAACCACCATCCTGTTGTGTCTTATTGCTTACATAAACAAAGAGAAAAGGTGGGAAAACACAATTACATAGGCAGAGGCAGACCCAAACTGCTCACATACATTTTGGAAGTTTATAAAAGCACATACATTTGAATCATATATGGGTGTTTTCATGTGAAATCTATCACCTCCCCCCACCAAAACAACCTGGCAGGTTTAAAGTTTTGAACACATTTCCGTTAAGAACAGTACTTGTATTAATTTAAAATGCAAGGTAACAGTTTTTTTCCTTATAAAAATGTGTGCCACACACAGTTTTTATTATGTTTTATGTTTTTAGCTAACCCCCAGTTACCAGAATATGGACTATTTTTTGTATCCAGTTAAAATGGAAGCATTTTTCAATGAAAGGTCCAATTTTTATTTTTTTAAAATCCTTTCTTCTTATTTTCATTCATTTTAGGTCATGTATTTAAGTGCCATTTTATAAGAGAAATTAGACATTCCATGGTGTGTATTAAGGTAAAATAATAACACTTCTCAGGTGCCTTTAACAACTCTCGGCTGTGACTCGTGCCTAACAATGCACCTGAGGTGTGTGATTATTTCACCATAATGCACACCCTGTCATGTCTCATTGCTTACTTAATTAAAAACTTCAGAGTCGGGAGCACTTCTAGTGATGGATACAGTGGGAGCCAGGCCTCTACTGCAGGCAGGAAGTGAAAGAGCAGAAACAGTTACAATTTGGTGAAACAACAGGATAATTTACATTCACGTATGGGAGCTACTTTGTTTAAATTAATACTGTAATTAAGGCTGACAGTATGGCTCAATGTTTTGGTTGTTTCTGAACAGATCAGTATGGCAGTATTTTAAATCTTGACATTCTGATGGCACATTGATTTATAGTTTACTGGTGCAGTTGTTGTCTAAGAAACTTGTTTTTACCTGTGCATTGAACATATTTAATGCACAGGTAACAACCAAGCGGATGTCGGGATTTTCTCTTCTCATTTTATAATGTTGTTACAATGGATATTTTAAGGTAGCTGTAATCACAGTGGAATACTGAACCAATCAGAGAGTAGCTTTCACAATGCTGATGACATTACAATACCATGATTCATACCAGTTACAATCAGTTTCATGTTTGGCCTTCTCAGATCTTTCTTTTTATGTTGTTAAGACATATCATATGAAGATTACACATGGCGATTTAGACAAGTCTTACTGTAGAAATACTCATATATAGTACCACATGCATGCTCAGTTTATCTGCACATGTGCGTGTTTATGCAGACTCGTATAAAATGCTACAGCTGTCCATGGCAAAGCATTGCTTCAAAACATTTTGTCAACATAGAGGTCAAGGTATGTGCACACAGTACAGCTAAAAATCACTTACAGTGCCACATGCTGACTTTGGCACATACTGTGTGTAATATTCAGTAATAATTCCAAGCTATTTTCAGTAATGACTTGTAGGTATACTGTGTGCATTAATTAGATTATAGGTAGTCATTCCAGCCTTCATCTCTTTGGTGGTATAACAACTCTCCAGTTACCTTCTTTCAATATAGTAAAGTAATTTCAAGCTAAGAAGCTGCCTTACAGCCAGCAAAATGAAGAGTAAAATAAATGATAGAAAATCCTTTTAGTTATTTTGCACCTGCTTCATCCTCCTTCACAGTGTAATTATTTAGATCACATGAAATTATCCCTTATTACACCTGCACAGGCTTTCAGCCACTGACATCAGTTCATATGCAGCTGCTTTCAGTCAGGGCCTTCCTCTTGTTATTTCAAATTGTTTAGGCTGCATCAAAACAAGCGCAAGTGCCTCTTGCATCAGACCACTTACAGGCTTTGAGTACTCTGCAAAACTGACCTCAATGAAGCCATGGGTTATGGACACTTTCAGAAGCGTGGAGAAAACAAAGCATCCGTGCAGAGTTGTTTAATTTCACAGGCATCTGGCCAAAAGGAATATTTACTCATGTCTGAGGCAGACTGATGTTGAATTTCATTGGGAAAATAACACACATTTTTTCATTTATTTAGTTTATGTTTACATTAAAGAAATATTTGATGTTTGCATTAAAAAAATGTCAGGATGGCCTCATTACACGCACAGTCATTTTTTTATGTGGGTGTCTATTGAACAGCAGGATACAAAATGTGGTTACACCCTATTTCATAAAAAGCACAGGAGGCTTACATGACCATGTGCTGAAAGTCACTGAACTTGGTCAGAACCATAAGCACAGAAAACTTTATGCACCATGCAAAAGGGAACTGTGGAGACACCTGCATCATGCATGTGTGACTCAATTCATAGTTATTCCAGGATATGCTCATATTTTGCTTATGACGATGCCTAACCACAACACAAGACAGGCATGTTCACATGCAGAACATGATGCCTAAGTCTACGCTTCCTTAGCTCTTTACATACTGACATAACGTTGTGAAAGCCCAAACAAGAATATGCTCAGGATATGTCTACCACACTGGTACACCCTGTGAAAGTGAACACACTCCATCCCAGGACCCCCACTCATGCAACAGCCTATATGATTGTGGTTAGTTGGCTAAATGCTGTTTCAACTGGCACACATCATATGCCACTATCAGACAATGCACACTGCACATAAATTAAGCAAGATGCAAACACAGCAAATTACACAATTATTCATCAAAAACATCTCTGGTAAAGCACAAGTTAGGGGTTTTAAAGCATCATTTGTAAGGAGGTCTGATGAGTAGGATCTGAGTCTTAACTTGCTTCATGCAGGACCCTTGGGGTACAACATGAAAGGAGACCTGATACCTAACTTGCTTCATGCAGGGCCCTTCAAATTCTATACGAACTAGGACTCGAATCCTCCTAACTTGCTTCATGGAGGACCCTCCAGTATTGGGATCCAGACTGTGCCTTGGCACTCAGTTTGGCACCATTCACAGGGGTGGTGCATGGGGAGGGTGGAGCTTGGGTTAAAAAAACCTTAACACTGGATTTCCTTACTTTCGATGCTTTAAAATCCTAACTTGTGCATACACATAGTTTTTTTTTTACTAATTGTCTGTCTTTTTTTAGATAACCATACTCCATACTGCATGGGACATCACTCAGGGCCCAGTAGCCCATACATGAAGTGTGAAGCAGCACAGAGGTCAATTGTAGCTGCCTGTCATGAATCAGATATATAATGACCTGCAGTGTACCATACCTGTAGATTGCTACACAAGTGGCCCTGCTGGCCAGTCATGAAGCAACTCCATAGTAGTGTACAGTGCACTAGCCAACAGATGGACACGGTGGACAGTGCCATGTTCTACTGACCGGGCTTTGAAATAGTACAGTGAACATGCAGTAATTGCCATTCACCTCCACTATTTGAAAGTCCAGTCGGTATCCAGTAATCCTCCTTTTTAGGGCTGCAGTGGGTATAGCCCTGTAGATCTTTTACGATGAGTTGAGGGATTCCGCATTCCTTCCTTAAATTTTAAGAACCCAGGTTGAGTAAACCCTCCCACAACCACCCACCCACCGTGTGCTGTACCAACCCCAGCCCTCTGTTCCCAAATTCATTTGTAAACCTTCCCACAACTGTCCACTGTGCACTGTACCACCCCCAACCCCTCTAGTCCCAAAAAGGTAGTTTATATTTTTTTAGAACTGCTGTGATCACCATAGCAGCCACCCCCCCATATGGCAACTTGTGGTGCTGCATTTAGCTGTCATTGTGCCTGTCTGTGTGCATAAACCTCACTGGTGTCTTGGTGTCTGTCAGTGTGTCCCACAACTGTACATCATGTCCCACCCCAGTAGCTGTGTCACAAAACTATTATATCTTAATAGCACTCATTATGTTGGTCCTTATAACCTCTACAATATTAATTTATAATCATAATGTAGTTTCTGCCCCCTTACTTTCTCAGTTGCCCCTCACAACTTTTTTCTCTGTGCAACACAGCAATGTGAAAAGTTACAGCAATATATATTCACACGGTACCTCTGAATGCCACTTTGGCAATCCAATCACCTGTTCCACTCAGATCAGTGACCGTTTTCAGGTGAACTATTAAAGTCATCCAGCGTTAGCCCTGTACTGCAGCAGCAGCAGAGCTGAGAAGAGATGGGAGATGACAACCATGAGGCAGATTACAGTGAGCTGCCTTTCCAGTGGTCCCGATGGAGGATGCTCGGTGAGTTCGGTGCTGTGGTGATGCTGCTGCTGCATGTTAACTACAAATACCTTTCATTCTGAGCTGCTGTAGTGAAGTCAAGTGCTGCTGTGTTCTCTGTCATGCCCTTCATTCCTTGGGGCTTCACCACAGACTGCTTGGGCAAGCATCTGAATAAAGGATGGACTTAAAGGAAGCCATCACAAGGCAGTGGGGAGGAGGTGCAGGGGGTTTCTTAACAGCAACGAAAGAAAGCACTATGCAGTTTTTTCTTTCAACAAATAATATATCCCTGGTATTTATGTATCTTCTCATGGACACTCCATACACCTAAATGATACCCCTGCCCTGGCTGTGAAACAAGTTTTGATATACGCATGACAGGCATTCTAAAATTGAATTCCTTGCCTTTTGCAGGCAGACAAAGGGGCATATGGAAATACTAGCTGGTCTGTCGCCTGAGGAAAGGAAAGTATTTACACTTCACAGATAGGACTTTTCAGGATAATCACATTAAAGAGCCAAATGATGATGATGATTATTATTATTTTACTTTACAGGATCTAGTGCAAAGGCATGGTACTAAATGTTCCCACATGCAGTGCTGGCATCAGTACTGCTGCATCAGGCAGACATGAGGTTAACTTTAAATGGGTTGATTTCTGTGAACTAAGATAACTATTGGCAGTCAGAATTTCAGTGGCTGTTGTTCCTATAGACCTTAGAAATATCAGCGTGAGATTCCATGTTGTGCACGCTGCTTCCGAACCCAATACTCCACACCAAAACTATATACATTGCCCCTGCCATCTTGAAACTGACCAAGGGCTCATTGCATCCAGGATTTAGGCATTATTCGCAGGCAGGCAGAGTCCATGTGGCTACATGTGTATTATTTTAGGAAGGGAATACACAGCATCCAGCATGCAAGGCTGAGACATGTTTTATTTTTTAAATCTCCAGTCTAGGAACACCAACCATATTTTTTCACACATACCGTACTACACACAACTGCTTAATATCATTGGCCAGTAATGCAGAAATGAAGTTGATTTTCCGTTCACCATTTGCATGGGTTTTTGTTGCTACCGTACATTTGCTGTGACTATGAGCAGTAGATTCTCATTCAAAAATAAATTAAATAACCTTTACACAAATTCAGTAGGATTACTCTTATTGTTCTTTAGTATGTCATTGCTTTGTTAGCCTGGCCAGAAGGATGAGATGTTGAAAGTAGACGTAACACTTCATTAAACAAAATCCTGACAGCCCAATACACAACCCTCCATACTTTTAGTGAAATGTTTTTTTGTTGTTTTTTTTTCAGCTCTCTGTTCAAATTTCCATTGAAAATACTGCAATTTGCAAAGTCAGTTAGGGGCATTTGTTTTAAGCTCTGTAGTACGCCAGAAACTTTGTTTAGGCTACCTGACTATCAGGCAGAGAGAACCGCCACTCTACTTCAACAACCTGAGCCCGGCGAGAAGCATGTCACAGTTCTAACAGCAGAAAATGCTGGCACCCAGTTTCCAGATTCACTCAGTGCTTTACATTATTAGGGTATAAAAAGCACATGGTGAACAATGAATTCCTAGACCAGTTTCACTGTCTAAGCTTGGTCAAACATCCCTTTGACAAAGCCTAGACAGCAAAACTGGTCAGGGAGTTTGCTGTTCACCATGCTATGTCCTTTTTTGTACAATAATAAAGCAAAGCACTTGAGTGAATCCTGAAACTGGGTGCCGGCATTTTCTTCAGTTTGATCTACCTGTCAGCCTGCTCCTATGGAGATGATTTTTCAGCACTTACACATTAACTGCAGTTAAATGTTTTGCCCTTGTAGGGCTGGCTGAGCTTGGGTGTGCATAGTCCATCTGGTATATACTTATAGAGGGACATACACACAGCGGTATCATAGCCACAAGTCAAAGTTTCAGCTCAGTTCATATATTTATTAGAATACAACAGCACAGTTAAAATCCATGGTACAGAAATAACAATCATGTGGTGGTCAGGTCCATGGGGAATGATGGTCAATGTAGCAGTAAAAAGTTGAATATTGGAACACACGTTATAGCGACTGCATTAGCAAGTTTTCCCTGTATGAGCAAGAGCAACCTGTTTACCTGTACCTGTACCATTGATTTTAACAGTGCTGCTGCATTCTAATAAAGGTATGAACTGATCTGAAACTTTAAATTGTGGCTAAGATACAACTGTGGTAAGCTCCATTTGCAGTTTGTAAAACAAAGCATTACAGAGGTGCTGTTCTGTCTGCTATGGCCAGTGTTTGTTTTAGCACATTTTTTTGTTTGTTTGTTTCTTTATCTTACTACTGGCAACAGTTCTGGGAGCGAAAATTCTTTAAATTTGATGGACTGCATCTGACTAAAGAGGGAGTCAGTGCATTGGGGCAGAAGTTTGACGTCTTTGCAGAATATTTAAACTAGCAAATGGGGAGAGGGGTGCAGCACCCCATACGTCGAATGGGAAGAACAGCCCTCCCCCCTCAGCTAGTGGTCAAACAGGAATTCAGCGTGTTTGCTGTTCATTTGCATCACCAGGTAACAAAAGGTTTGTCTCCCCATACGATGCACAGGGGTAATGCCAAACTTCACCCAACAACTAACACACCAAAATCTGGCAAATGGAAAATCATGTACACAAATGCTCACAGCCTGGGAAATAAGATCCCAGACCTGCAGGCAATAATGTCAGAGGCTAAACTGGACATAGTAGCAATTAGTGAGACGTGGTTTACCAGTAACCACACTTGGGAGACTTCAGTACCTGGCTATGTATTGTTCAGAAGAGACCGAGGTGCAAAAAGGGGGGAGTGGCCTGCATGTTAATGAAATATCAAAGCTACAGAAATTCAGAATACACATAAGGAGCCAGAAGAACTGTGGGTCACCCTGGAAACAGGAAATGGGACAGCCATAAGAACTGGGGTTGTCTACAGGCCCCCAGACCAGAGGAGGACATAGACACATTACTGTTAGAAGATATACAAACATGACAGCTAAAGGGAGGTTCTGATAATGGGAGACTTCAACATGCCAGATACAGATTGGTCAATACCAGCAGGAACATCTGCCAGAACTAGACTCATAGTGGATTCCCTGCAGGGAGGGCCTCAAACAACTGGTACAGTAACCCACAAGAGACAGGGCTATCCTAGATCTAGTACTGACTAACAAAGAAGGATCACAGATCTCCAGGTAGAAGGTCACCTGGGGCCAGTGACCATCACATGGCATGGTTCAATTTGGCTACTACATCTAAATCATCCCATTCCAAGGCAAAAATATGGGACTTCAGAGGCTGACTTTGATAAGATGGCCAACAGAGTTAAGCTAGCCCTGGCAAAAAGAAACACAGGTGAGGGGGTACAGGCAAAGTGGGCAAGCATCAAGGATGCAATACTTGAAGCAACATCCCATTGTGTTAGACAGAAAAGGAAGTGCAAAAGAAGAAGGAAACCACTTTGGTTCTCAAATACAGTAGCAGAAAAGGTCAGAGCCAAAAGGCTGGCCTTCAGGAAATATAAGGGAACACAGCGGGTTGAAGATAGGGAGGCATACCAAACTGCCCTAAGGGAAGCAGGGAAGGCAGTAAGGCAGGCAAAGTCCCAAACTGAGGAAACACTAGCACGAACAGTAAAAGAAGGTGACAAGACTTTCTATAGATACATTAGTGAAAGGAGAAAGTCCAGAGGGGGTATTGCTAAGCTTAGTGGAGAAAAGGGAGCATGTGAGGAGGAGGACCCTGTAAAGGCATCTATCCTAAATAGATACTTTTGCTCAGTATTTACTGAAGAGAAGGTAGGGCAGGGCCCACAGCCCAGCATCATGGACACAGGGGAGGGAGGTGAGCACTACTCTCTTTCACAAAAGAAAGGTCCCACAAGAGCTTGCTAAGCTCAGGTGGATAAGGCAATGGGACCTGATGGCATACATCCCAGGGTACTTAAGGAGCTAAAGGAGGAACTAGCAGAGCCATTAGCAGAATTGTTTAGTGAGTCTCTGAGCACAGGAGAGGTCCCAGAAGACTGGAGAAGGCTCATGTGATCCCGCTCCCACAAGAGTGGTAGCAGGAGGAGGCGGGAACTACAGACCAGTCAGTCTTACCTCAGTAGTGGGCAAGATTATGGAGGCACTCCTTAAGGAAAGGATAGTGCAACACCTGGAATCCATAGGGGCACAGGATCCAAGACAGCATGGGTTTACAAAAGGAAGGTCCTGTCAAACTAATCTCATAGATTTCTTTGACTGGGTAACCAGAGTGGTGGACCAAGGGGGAGCAGTTGATGTCACCTACCTTGACTTCAGCAAAGCTTTTGACACTGTTCCACATAGAAGACTGATAAATAAGCTAGGTAGGCTCGGGGTGGGTCAGAAGTTGGTCAACTGGGTGGCAAACTGGTTGACTGGCAGAAAACAGAGAGTGGTGGTAAATGGTATACAGTCAGAAGAGATGCAAGTCACAAGTGGGGTACCTCAGGGATCAGTCCTGGGGCCAGTCCTATTCAACATCTTCATTAGTGACCTCGCAGATGGACTAGAGGGTAAGGCTTGTCTGTTTGCAGATGACACCAAGATCTGCAACAGAGTAGATGATCCAGATGGGGTGGGCAGAATGAGAAGAGATCTGGATAAACTAGCAAAATGGTCAGAAGAGTGGCAACTGGGATTTAATGCAAAGAAGTGCAAAATCATGCACATAGGGAAGAGAAACCCTGAAGCCACTTATAGGCTGGGAGGAGTTGCTAGCAGTCACAAAGGAAGAAAGAGACTTGGGCATCATCATCACTGATGACCTAAAATCATCCAAGCAGACCTCTAAAGCAGTAGGTAAGGCTAGGGGTGTTAGGGTGTATTAGTAGGGTATCACAAGTCGCAAGAGGGAGGTACAATCCTCTGTACAAGACATTGGTTAGGCCCCATCTGGAGTACTCGTGCAGTATTGGAGGCCACACCTTCACAAGGACATTAACCAAATTGAGGCAGTCCAGAGAAGGGCAACCAAAATGGTGCAGGGACTGCATCAGAAGACATATGCAGACATATTAATGGAGCTCAATATGTATACCCTTGAGCAAAGGAGGGAGAGAGGTGATATGATCGAGACATTTAAACACCTTAAGGGCATAAACAAGGTGAAAGAGTCTAACATGTTTAAATATAAGAAAAATAGCAGGACAAGAGGACACAGCATGAGATTAGAGAGAGGCCGATTAAGGGGGAATGTGAGGAAATTCTTTTTCACAGAAAGGGTGGTAGATGCATGGAATGGCTTACCACAAGAAGTGGTGGCTATGAATACAGTGCAGGGCTTCAAACAGGCATGGGATAGGCATAAGGGAGCAATACAAATGACTATGAATAGATAGGTCACTGACAGAGCAAAGACCGATGGCACATTTATAAGGTAGAAAAAGAAATGGGCCTTGCGGTCCTTATCTGCCATCAGCTTCTATGTTTCTATGTATTACTTGTCGATCCTAATGAGCTGGCCACCATCAAAATTTATTTACAAGGGGCATACATTACTGTTAATGTTCTGTTGATTTAGATGTAGCCGTGCTCCACAAGCATTGTATCAGCTAAGAATGCTGTTCTAGGTTTGCATCTTCAGCTTATGGATACAGAGCACTACAGAGATAGGAAACAACACATTAATAAGAAATTGCCATTTTCTGCATACAATATGTTGCTTTTTTACTGCTTAATTTATATCTTGGAGCATGCAGCAGTATTGTTGTTATTTGCCTGCCCCAATCCTTTCAACATCCCTTGATTTATGTTACTTTTTGGGGCTGTGGGTGGAGCCTACAGCCCTTCTGTCATCTGTAGCTCTAAAAACAGCTTTTCCTAGAACTTTCTTTTCAGACATTTGTATGTATTCCTCCACAGCTGCAAAGTAGTGCACTCCCCCTCTGATTTTTGCTATTTTTTGCTCTATGTTAAAGGCATCTGAAGGGGGAAGCGGGATGCTAATGTATTGTACCTCAGAAAAACCTTTTTAAACTGCTGTTTCTATCATCTGTCCAGCTCAGTCTAACAGATTTGTTCCATTTCTTACAGCAACCTAGAGGCTAACTTATTTCCTCTTGGTTTTTGTGAACATGAAAGTTGGACTCAGTGTCAGATTACAGACAGTGGAATTATAGTTTATTAGCTGACATTCCTTTCCACATGACAGGTTGGAGGGAAGCACTGGAAACAGAAGACTGTTTTTTTTCACATTTTATAATATGATGTATTGAGTGTGTATTTAGTTGCAGGGTCAGGGCCTTGAAGAAAATAATAACATTTATGCAACTCATTCACAATGCTATCAGGTGGTCAGAAAAAAAGTCTGAGAGGATTTGTGTAAAAACTAACAAATGAAAGATGCAAAAAATAGCATGCACACTGGCCTCTGAGACTGGAAGATCAGAAGGCTGTGGGTTCTATCCCCACACTAGGCATGTAGGTTAAAGAGCTTGTATACTGCCTAAAACTAATATTAGATTTTAAAAGCAGTCAACCATTGCCTTTTATATTTGAGGTACTTTATATTTTCCCTTTGTTTAATTAGAAAATTGTTTACCTGATGTTAATAAGTGTGATGTGTTGAACAGCACTCTGTGTGGCAACTGACATAGCTAGCTATACTGCCTCCACTACATCACCAGCATTGTTATCTCACTGACTGTGACATCACTGCTACTTAGGAACAGCAGTTCAGTGACCGTCAGGTCATTCTCCTGTGATTTCACCGTCAGTGAAATCGCAATGCTGATGACGTAGTGGGGGACAGTAGAGCTAGATATATCAGCTGCTATGCTAAGAGCTGTTCCACACATCCACCACAACATTATGACATAGAAGACTCTCTGATGGGCAAAAGGTAAAAGAAAGGAACTTCAGAAATAACATTTTTTAACTGACTACTTCTTAAAATTTATATTAGCTTCCTGTCTGCCTGGTTTGGCTCCACTAGCTCTTTAAATCCCAATATTGACACTATAGTGCAGCATTGGGGGGTCTCCTGTCTTTTCTGTTTGCCTGTTCAGGTGGATGTTAAAGATTCTATGGCACTTCTCAAAAAGAGTGAGGGAATTTCCATGGTGTCCTGGCCAAATTTCCCCCATTCACTAAAAATACCGATAGCTTAATCTGGTTCAAGTAAGGATTTATGCCATGTTATAATTTCAGTTGGTTACCATCTGTACCCCCCCCCCCATCACCCCTGAAAAAGGGACTTCTAGTCTTATTGGTCCTACCCGGTCAACAACATTTAACAAATAAATAAATTCTCCCATTATGCCTTATGGATTCCATATAAATCCAAATCATTCCAAGGCCATCTTAACATATCATTTTAATACTTAACAGCAAATCAGAGCCCTTTTCCTGATAAAAGGCTGCCAACATATTACATTTAAATAAACAACAAAGTCACAAATAAGGAACTAGTGGCTTATGGAAAAATCTACAGGGATTTATACAGGGATTTGATGCTGCCTCTACAGGGAAAATACAGAAAAAATTAGGGCTTATTACAGGAAAATCGTTATTTGGATCTGGGAGCACTGTGATTGTGACTAAACAGCACTACAGTATATGGACCAATAAGAAAATGACTTTGGTCATTTGGTAGCTTTTCACAGCCCTATCGGCTCTGGCTAGAGCTTGTATATTGCAACAACAGATAACCTAGTGTCTTCAAAAATGTATTTGAACTTTTATGTACAATGCCACTGCAGTGTGCATAAAACTGAATACAAGCAGTTTTGTGTGTCTAGATGAGTATTAAATTATTGAAGCAGTGCTGTCGCTTACTGTAAACTTAGATATCCTGTCATTACTTGGTACAAGAAGCTATCATTCACACTGGTGCTGCTCTGCATTGATAGTTTCCCAACCAGCATTGCTGAAAATGACAGTTCACAGACATCACCTTTTTTGTCTGGCAGCCAGGTGCATATGTAAGAGTCTTGTTTCTTATGTCCACTCATTAAAAAAAAATAAATATATGGTTTGCTGCTATTGCCCAACTCAGTGTGTAACTGTGCACCCCTTCCCACTGAAAGACTGGTTGTCATCACATCACTTTCTTCCAGCACATTCATGGCAACTAGATGCACACACTTAGTGGTGATGTCATCGGGTTGGTGAAAGATGGAAATATATCTTGTGGCTATCAGGTGTGCATTGGCAACAATTGCAGAAAGTCAACATAAAAGGACTATGGCCACTTGCTCGATACACACAGTGAAGCACAATTAAGTCCATGCAGTACACATAATTTGATTCAGTAAATCAAATGTTCATGGCTTGATTCCTGGTTTATGTGTTACTTACCAAATTAGATTAGATGCTGTGAAATGGGATTTACCAGTGCTTTATTGTCTATGCTGAGCACAGTTTGTTTTTTTACTTGATGTTCTGCAGCACCTGTGGGTGTGCACTCTGCTTTATTTGTCTGTTTATGTTTTACAGCACTGTGCACAAGTTTAAATACCTATGGGGTGGGGCTTTGCTTGCACAGGAAACACATCCCAACATGATAATCTGTGAGACAGTGGGTATTGGGTAGTAGGCAGAACAATGCTGAGTAAATATAATGCAAAGGCACTACAATACAGTAAAAATTATATCCATACAGAAGGAACTGAGAAGGAGGCTTCTGATTCTTTCTGCAGAAAGGTTTGGAGAGCTAGGGCCAGGGACTGAGGAGATGTCACTGGGTAGTATAAGGAGTCAGCATAGATTCTTTTCCAAGTCACTAAGCATGCTAAATGACCTGAATCCAGCAGTCAGTAAACAGACAATACAGTTCTTTGTCTGTTCTGTTACTGCATCAGGACTTAACCTTTATAAAGGAACAATGTATATCTCTTGAAAATAACTCGTGCCAGAGGCAGCATCTCATTTTCCACAAGGTCCCGATTCTAATCAATTATTCCTGCACGTGCACTGAAGCACAGGGAGGTCAAACAATGTGCTAACTAGACAGTGAGACCGTGGCTGTGTTCCAATTTGAGCATTTGGGGCCCGATTCTAGAAAGCAAACACCAATGCACAATGCAGATGTGCCGAAGGGAATGGTGCGAGTCACAAATATGGCCAGCAAATATGCCAAACGCAATTCTACATTGCGAGATGTGCATTGACTCAATGCAGTATGCCAATGGCGACTTACACAGCAGTTGCGACAAACCCACAGGTAGACAAATGCGCAACTGAACATACGCCAAGGAAATGGCAGAGAAATGCCAGGGCGGGATTCTAGAAGCAACAGTACCACAACTTACACCAAGACCAGCCAGCACAACATAAATCAGGGGAGAGCAGGTGTAACTTACACAGCATAGAAAGGAGCAGGGACAGACAGGCCGGACACACAGCAACACACATGTGAGATAGGATAGAGAGTGTCTGAGGAAGGCAGGCACACAGGGGCAGTGTAGCACAGCGTACAAAGGGTGTACATAGGCCACAGGCACAATGCAGGGATGATGGCACCACCAGAAACAATGCCCCTGCCATGGCCACTGATACATATAAACAGTGTAACCATGATAGGGACACAGCACCAGGTGGCACAGACCAGTGGACAGATGGTGGTGAGACACACCAATGTCCGTGCCAGTGGTGCCACCTGCAGGGCACAATGGCACCACGAGGCAGAAAGGCACAGCACAGGCACAGTGCCACCACACAGCTGGGAAGTACAATGTGAGGTGGCAAGGACACCATAGCATGCATGGTGACCTGCAGGACACTGATACCATGCAGATGTGGCCTGGGGACAGTGGCCTGTGCTGTGAGCAGTACAAATGGCACACCAACCTGATGCACAGGGAGGGAACACTGGGGACAGCAGGCACCAACACCAGTGTGCACCCCTGCACATAGTGACAGACACACACACACACACACACACACACACACACACACACACACACAGCCAAGCATACCAGGAACAGACACAGAGACAGTGTGTATGGCAAATGGTTTAATGAACAATATGGGACAGGGATACAGGGTAACAATGGAAGGGGGATGGAGATAAAAAACAAGCAACAGCAACAAACAGTAACATGACAGTAAACCCAGACCCAAACAGCCACCCACAACAACCCCGAACATCAACCCGCACCCACGTACATCCCATCACAGGCCCAACTATCAAACCACAATCCCACCCACAAAACAAACAGAAAAATGTATACCCACCCACCCAATGTCCTGCCACAACACCCATATGTCCAGGCCCACCAATGCCAACCACCACTATATTCATGCCCACCCACACGGAAAGCCCCACCCACATCTGGCAGTAGCAGACACATGGCACCTAGGTCTGCTGGAGTTCACCGAGGAGGGCAGCCACTGACCCATGGAGGCACCCAATGTCTTGCAGGATGGCCATCACTAGTACTACAAGGCAATCCCAGTCCAGGCACTCACCCTGCACGGGTTCGGCGGTGGGTCCCTCAGTTGCTAGAGGCAACACCTCCTCCTGCCGCAACACCAGCATGGCCACCTCCTGCCATGGTCTAGTGTCCCCAACTGCAGGGACAGCAGCGTATGGCGCAGTGTCTGGTAGTGAGGCATCCTCACCCATCCCTGCTGTGACTTCCACAACAGCGGTTCCGGTCGGTGGTGCAGCCATGGCCCCGTCCTCATGGGCTGCGACACTACACTCCCTGTCCAGGCTGTGCAGATGTGGTGGTTCCAGCCCTTGTTGTCCACCATCAGTGGGGTCCCTCTGGTCTGGCTGTGTGTCCTTTGTGGCTGGGTCCCCTTCAGCTGCTTCCACTGTGGAGGAGGTGGAGAAGGAGGAGGAGGAGGAGGAAGAGGATGTATCTGGCAGCACCCTGGCCCTCCGATGCCTGCACTGGGTGTGCATCCGATACTCCTCTGCATCTCGTGCCTTGATGGCTGCCATAGCCCACAGCAGGGCCCTCTGCTGCTGTGGCAACCTGCTATGGACACCTGTAGGGATGTAAAGGATGCGGTCAGTGCCAGGCCCAGACAGGGGGCACATACACATAGGCAAGCAATGTGAGGGTGCAGCACGAGCAACATTGTGGCCGCCAGCCATGGCTACAGCACAAGGGGTCCATGGAATGTACTTACCTGACCTCCAGTGAAGCGCCTCCTGCCTGACGCTGGCGAGGCGCTCTGCTACATGCTGTGGGTTGCACCAGTGGAACCTGTGGGGTGAAGGGACAGGTGAGCGTGTTGGAGGCAGCATGCACCATTGCCACCATGCCAGCACTGCTGCAACAGACGAACAGCTGTAGGGATACATACCAACACCGGGCTCTTGCCAAGACCGCATGTCCACGTCCCTGCGGCAGGCCATGCCGATCATCCACTGCAGGTTCTCAGCCCCCCTCCATGTCAAGTCCTTCCAGTGGTGGGTTAACTGGCAGATGGTCTGGCATGTCCCTGTTGCCTCTGCCATGCAGGTGCAGATGGCAGTCCATGCCTGCTCATGCTCTGCGGCACTGCTCCTCCGGCTCCCAGGTGGCAGCAGTGTCCTACTCCACTACTGCACGTAGTTAACCAGCAGTGTCTTCTCATGCAGCATAAAGTTCAGGGCACGCCTGCTTAGACTCAGGGATGACCTGGAGGACATAGTGGCCTGTCGTCTGCGTGGCAACTGTAACAGGGGAAGGACTGGCTCATGTATCACTACAGATTTCCACCGTGGCTGTGCAGACCACCCCCACCCACTATGCGCAACACTGGACACTGGCTGTGGGACATGGGTCAGCGCCAGGCCACAGACTGCAACTGTAGCCCACCACCCCAGGTGGTACCCCCATGCCAATGCCATGCACAGCATGAGGTGTGTAAAGGCCAAGCAGTGCCATGCAGGAGCTGGGCACACAGTGCTGCACACAGTGACCACAGTGCATCAACACAGCACCTGTCCCCTGCAGAGGCATATCACGAGCCAACCCTGCACAGTGTAAGTGTGGAGCACCCCATGCACCCCAGCCACACATCCGCACTACCACCCTCATGCAGAGCTGCATGCGGCCACACCCACCAGGTGCCCAAGGGGCTGACATAATTCCAAACCGTGGGCGCTGGTATGAGGACTGACAGTTACTTTCCTGTATTGTGCACTGTGGTGTCCAGAGTGGGTGGTGCTGACGGGTCTGGAGCACACCTGGATGTGGAAAGAACAGGGCAATATAAGCCTGTGGCATAGTCGGGGACCCCCAAAGCAGCTGAGGTGTGGCAGTGTGTACCTACCTGGACCTGTGCAGTGGTCTGAAATTCCTACACAGGGGACAGAGAACAACAATGTCAGGTACACAGTGCTGTACAGGCATTGGGAATGTGCCCATTGAGCAATGGCATATACTCACCGAAGGCTCGTATGTGTCCGCCGTGGAGCTAGGGAGGGAATGGACATGGGTTAGTACACAGCCGTAAGTGCCCACCTTTCCAGCAGCCTGTGGGCTCTGCAACCCCCCCCAACACTGTCACCATCCCACAGGCATATACCCACACATGGCCCAGGACAGCCCCCAGGACACCCTGCTGTGACAGACCCTGCATAGGGTGGATGTGGTCAGGGTGCATACCCGACAGGTGTAACATGTAGGGCGTGGTACTGGGGCAGTGTTACACAGCCAGCTGGGCAGGTGGCTGTGCACCTGTGTGTTCGGCACAGGCAATGACCTGTGTAGGCCCCCCTCACACAGTCTAAGGTGATGTCTGGCAGCACCCAAACCATTCCACATGGAACAGCCAGGACATGGGCCGCCACATGCCGCATACAGGCATGGATGGTGCTTCAAGGTTGGACATAGTGGCATGACTGGTAACAGCACACAGGCCAGCTTCTGGGCCAGCCCATTACTGCAGCGACACACTGCCAATAAACAGATATGCATCCCTGTTGCAGCAGCACAGTGACAGTGTGACTGGGTATGGCACCACCTGTGTGGTGTGGTACGGGCACCATGTTGGCAACCCAGCAGGGATACCCGTGACCAGTTCCAGCTGTACTGTGCAGCCAAAGAGTGCCCGCTGGCACACTGCCCATGCAGCTATGCCTACAACACAGGGCTACTGTACCACACATACCGTACAGTCTGTGACACACCTATGTGACCCGGTAGTACAGCATGCCACCATGGTGTGGCAGCAATGACCAACAGGGCGTGTGTGGTGCTGGGTACTACCTTGCCTCTGGTAGACATCACACCCTGCCTGCATCCCATGCCCACACACCAGAGGCATGATGGTACACCTGCACGCCACCCACCATGGCAGTCAATAGTGCCCACCACTAACACAATATCACCCTTTGCTGTTACAACCCTCCCTGGATGCCCACAGTGAGAAGCACACCCATGGTGGACTGTGTACTGTGCACAGTGAGGACATGCCATACAAACAGGCCCAAACCCCTCACCCTCCTATGGCACATCCCAGGTACAGGGTGGCCAACACCAGGGATCCAGCCGTCAGACCGGTGTCAACTGTGCCAGGGCCTGCATACACCATGCCACTGGGTGTGCACTGCAGTACGCTCTTGTGGCCTACACAGCTTGCCCAATACTTGTATGGCAGTGTGGGTCCCAACCCCACTCAATCATGGCAGCTGTGCGTACCACATATGGGCCGCTTTGGAGGCCGCGATCACAGCAGGCACAGCCCTGTACTGCAAGGGCTGTTGAGGAGTGTGGCTTGGGCCTGTGCCATGCAGGCATGCTGGTCTGTGCCATGGGCAGTACCGTCAAGAAGCTCAGAGGATTGGGGTGCACCCCTCAGGCGCCCCTCAGCACGTGGGCCTTCCCATCCCATGCCCTGCCCCAGAGCCCTGGTCCACGGCCACCCCACATGGGTAGTGTTCCACTCACACAGCCACTGTGCAGTGCCTGCATGCCACTGGCCAGATGCCACATCCACAACGCACCCATCACCGCAGTACCCAGTGTGCGTCTCACCACCATGGGGGCCACAGCGGTCTGACCATGTGCCCTACTGCTTGGGGTGGCAACCCCCATCCTGAGGGCACTGTTCCACATAGTCCACAGAGGTGGGAGGGGTGCTGTCAGTACCATCTGGTCAAGGACACAGCCATAGGATGTCTGCCCCCACTGCAGGCTTGGGGGCGGGCCCACCTGGCCTAATAGCATGGGTGAGATGGACCACACAGGAAACATGTTACCACACACATGTGACATGTCCAGTACACTGCCTGCCACAGTGGTGTGTGGCTATACCATGCCCCCCACATCGGGACAACTGCCATTGCACATATCGTATCAGGACCCCTGACTAATCACCTTTGGGAGGGTCATGCCTGCACACCTCTCCTCCTTACCACAGTAGGAGGACTGCTCCCCATTGTACCCCACAGAGGCTCCCTGTGCCACATTATGGGGACCTGTTCCACATTCATAGTCCACATATGTGGGCAAAACTCCACTGTACATGCTGCATGTCACTATATAGGTCACATTGTTACAGACATTCTGAACATGAACAGGGGTGTAGCCAGAAGGTTCCGTTCTGTACACGCATTCTCCAACAGTTCCCCCACATTATTATCTGTACACATCCTCTACAAATGGTACCCCCTTCCAAACAAGTCTGACTGTTGTCAGATGATTCCTCTAATCCCTAAAGAGCTTATACATGTATCTTTCTCCTATACAGGAGTGTAGACAGAGACACTCCTCAGTGGCCTACATCAACCCACATACTATAGATTAGAAAGCAAGTGTCAATAGAAAGGCATATGGGTTATGCCAGGCACTCAACAGCACTATGCACATATGTGTACAGTGAGTATGCCTGCCTACACCCTTGAACATGAATGAAACAGTACAACAGTGGTCTGTACTTCTAGGTCTCATTTGTTGCACTGTTCCACATGCAACCCATGAGTTCCACAGTGTGACAGGCACTTTACAACAGTTGGGAGACAACAGGCTAAGAGGTATGCATGCCTATCCCTCAGGGCAGTGACAGCTGGAGTAGGGGTATGTAAGGTGTGGGGGACCTGCTGTGGCCCCCGTACTCTCCAGTCTGCTGATTTTCTGTCCCTGTCATGGTCTGGATGGCACTGTTCTGATCCAGCTCTCTTCTACAGCCAGGTCTACAGCCCCTGTACCACTAGGCTGTGCCTGGGCCTCTCGACTTGCACCCGCACGTGCTGCATGTGCATTTTGCACGTGTTTCACATGCCTCACATTGCATATGCGCATATGTGGCATGTGTGGTGGCAATTGCATTTTGTGATAGCGATGTGTGGCATTGGCATCTGCGATGTAGGGATGCGGCCTGCCTGATTCATGCGTTTGCGTTTGCTCCCTGAAGAAGAAACGCAGATGCGGGATGGGTGTGGGTGGCCCTGCATGTGTAGTATCTTTGCCTGCAGGGCTCCATATGTGTGTGTGTGTGTGTGTGTGTGTGTGTGTGTGTGTGTGTGTGTGACTGCGCTCCCTGGGGGGGGCAGTGGCAGGCAGATGCCCACCGGCAGTGGTCCATGCTGGGCACCGTTGTGACAGGGGGTACGCCCTACCCAGCATGTTCCCAGTAAGGCCCTACCAATGCAATGATGACAAAAAGGACAACACACCATAGGGTTGAGGTGCAAACAGGTTTATTTACACAATGCTCAATACAAACATGTGCCCAATGCACAGTGCTCCCCAGTTCCACCCATCACACGTGCCCCACACTCACACATGCACACAGTCATGCATACACACACACACACCCACCCATGTGACCACATGGTACCTCCCCATAGACATGTGCGGCCTGCAATGCATATGGCCCAACCCTCCCATTGCAGCCCCACCCACTATTTCCCCTACTGCACAGGTCACCTGGACGTCTCATAGTCATCTGCTATGCGCACGCCATCCTTGCATCGACCCCTCAGGTGCTGGGTGCTGGGCTGTGGGGGACCCTGCCGGTCTGGCGGGCTGTGCGGTGCCCTGGTGGACCACCCCTGGCATTGCACCCTGTGGGCCTGTGTGTGCCCCCACAGGTGGGCTGCTGTGCCTCCACACACGCAAGCCTACTTGCCTCTGTGTGTGTGGCAGTGGCTATGCCAGGGCTGCATGGTGTGTTCCCCCATCATGTGCTGAGCGCCTCAGGCCCTGTGCAGCCTATGGAGCACCCTCCTTGGTGTGCCCACCCCCCTGTGTGTGCCCTGTGCCTGACCCTGTTCCTGTGGAACTTTGTGAGGTACTCAGCCTGGCCTCTGCCTGTGTTGCTGGCATGCCTGTGTGAGCCACTATGGTCACATCGTGGCTCTGTCCCGTGCCCGGGTCAGTGTGGGTGGTGCCTGGCTGGGCATGCATCTCTGGCAACATGCTTGGCAGGTAGGTAGATACTGAAGCCTGGGCTGGAGTGGGGGAGGGGGTTGCACTGGCTCCGTTGGCTGTGTCTGGGTACTGGAATTAGCAGTGGCTGGGGGTGCCATCTGCTGGGCCAGACCTTGCAGGGGGTGCAACGGCTGCAGTGCACATGCTATAACCTGCATGGCCAGGGCCATGGCTGTATCCTGGTGCTGCTGATGTGCCAACATGTTCTCCAAGCCTGTGCTGAGGTGGTCCATGATGACCGTCTGGCATTCGGCACAGTGCCAAATGCCCTGTATGGCATCCCCCGGGCCAGCCATACATACCACTGTGTCCCTTGTGAATGCCTGCAGGCTGCCAGCAATGCTGGATAGCTGCAGCTCCATGCAGGTCTGGTGCTCCTGCATGCCCTGCCATATGTTCCTAAGCTCCTGCCTGCAATCCCCTTTGCCAGCCAGCACCGACTGGCAGTAGTTCCCAGTGTAGGCCGGTGGAGACAGCTGGTCCTGCATCACCTGGACAGCCTCATCCAACTTGTCCTCCAGTCCACGGGTGCTCAGTGGGCAGAGAAATCCTATGGTGGTGTCCTCAGCCACCAGCTGGTCTTGGTCCGACGCCTCCCACTCGACCATGGGCATCCTCACCACCTCCACAGATGTGGCAGCACTGCTGGTGGTGTCCTTGGTGATCCCCTGCTGCTCCCGTGGCAGTCCAACTGCATCCTTCTCACTGCTGTCCATTGTCTCCTTTACCATGGGGCTTTTGCCATCCCCACTCCCCTCAGGCTCCGACGTCAGCTCCGGTGTTCCTGCCACAGGTGTACTGGTGGCAGGGCTGCCTCCAGCATCCGCTGGGCTGCTGCAGTCGTCTGACACCATGCCAGTGGCCTGGGCCATGGTGGTACCATCCAGGTCCTGCTGCTGCTGCTCCCACCTTCCGGCTCTGCTGGAGCCACCTGCACCAGCTGCCACTGCACCTGTTGGATGGGAAACATATTAATGTGTCCCCGCATCACAATGTGCCCTCACCTACCCGATCAGTGTTACCTTCACAGGTCTGCTTCAGCGTTGTGCTCTGGCATTGCACCCACCACACTTCTGTGCTGTCCCACCTGGTGTATGCCACGACTGTACATGCATCCTGCACCAATAGCATGGACCCCCATCATTGATGCCCTTGCTGTGCAGTCCATCCTGGTACAGCAATACCAGCTGTCACACGGTCACCCTGTATGGCTCCCCACTGACCAGTGGCACCATGCACAGCCACGCCCATGGGGCAACACCGTGCTGCAGGGGACTGCACCCCTGGGTGACTACGTTGTCCCTGCCAGCCATGCATGACCCCTGCAGCCCTAGCCTGCACTCTGCAGGCACTGGGACAGTGACCCATGCCCCCTCCCTATTGCCCAGCCCATGCCTATGCAGGGCCCCCCAGCACACAGTGCAGGACACAGCATCCCCCAGTGTGGCCCAGGCCATAACTCAGCATGCCTCCCCAATGGTACACAGTGCAGGACAGAGCAACACCCAGTGCAGCCCAGGCCATGATGCAGCATGCCCCCCAACAGTACACAGTGCAGGACACAGCTTCCCCCAGTGCAGCACAGACCTTACCTCTGCATGCCTCCCCCAACAGTACACAGTGCAGGACACAGCAACACCCAGTGCAGCCCAGGCCATGAGGCAGCATGCCCCCACCAATGGTACATAGTGCAAGGCACAGCAACACCCAGTGCAGCAAAGGCCATGCCTCAGCATGCCCCCCCAACAGTACACAGCTTCCCCCAGTGCAGCCCAGACCTCACCTCTGCATAATCCCCAAAAGTACACAGTGCAGGACACAGCAACACCCAGTGCAGCCCAGGCCATGCCTCAGCATGCACCCCCCAACAGTACACAGTGCAGGACACAGCTTTCCACAGTGCAGCCCAGACCTTACCTCTGTATGCTCCCCTCCAACAGTACACAGTGCAGGACACAGCAACACCCAGTGCAGCCCAGGCCATGACACAGCATGCTCCCCCAAAAGTACACAGTGCAGGACACAGCTTCCCCCAGTGCAGCCCAGACCTTACCTCTGCATGCCCCCCCCAACAGTACACAGTGCAGGACACAGCATCCCCCAGTGCGGCCTGGCCCAGTCCTATGCACAGCCCCCCCCCTCCGGTTTCATGTGCCCTTGTCAGCCCCTCCACAGGTGGCCATGGGTCATTCCTTTGTACTGCTGCACATGTCAGCAGCACACATGCCTGACCCTGGCCTGCCCCTTGCCATTGTCTGGTTCCCTTGGCCCACTCTGTGGCCGGCTGTGGCTATGTGGCATTCCTGTGGCATGCCTCCCCACCATTACATCTGCCTACACATTGTCACCCCACCAACCCCATCTTCACTGTTGATTTCGGTGCTGTTGCCATGTCTGGCCTGTCACATACATTGCTGGTTGTGTGTGTCCCTACCTGTGGCCGTCTGTTGTCTGAATGTGTCCAGGTGTGTTATGCCAGTGATGCTCTGCTGGCTGAGATGTGCCGCTATCCTCCTCTCGATGCTGCTGAGTGGCTCCTGCTGGGTGGGTCCACCCCCTGTGCCCTGTGCACTGCACCAGTTTTGTACCACCTTGCGCTTCACCAGGCACCTGAGGTCACTCCACTTCTTTTGCACATCACAGACTGTCCTGCACTGTGCAGCATTGGCATTGACTCTGTGTACCACCCTGTCCCGTGCCCTCTTGTGTTTCTCCCTCCTCTTGGCATCCCCTCCGCATCCCATGAGGAGTGCATGGTGGCGGTTGATTTGCTCCACCAGGGTGTTAACCTCCTCATGGCCAAAATTCCTCTTCCTCTTCTGTCTTTCAGCTGCAGCTGCAGCCATTGCTGTGGTGTCTCTTCTGGTGTATGAAGGGCATACTGCATGTTGCGCACTTTTATATGGTGTGTCTTGAGTGTCACAACTTACACAGTTGTGTTTGGCGTATTTCACACGGGTTCTAGAATACCCTGTAACTTGCATGTCGCAGTTGCTGTTGCGTAAGTTCCACAACTGCATTATTTGCATCTGACGTATTTTCCTTTCTAGAATCGGGCCCTTGGTCTCCAGTTTATCAGTTCAAGGCCCTGGTGCTTCAGACTGATGGGCTTCAGGTGGGCTTCCCTAATGGATTTCCTGAGCCTTCTCCAACATCTACTTGAAGGGATGACACTCTATTAGATACATGGAATTGGACACTAATATGTGAAAGATACATAATAGTACTATCCAGCTCTGTAGAGGAGTGCAACAGAGACTGTTCTATTTTACTTGAAGCCCTGGAGTTGTTGACTCTGAATTTATATTTATTCCTGTAAGCAGTAGAACTGTTTCTTTATAAGGGCTTCAAATAAAACTAGAACTGGTTCTTTACCCTCCTTTAAAGAGATGAATGGTGCTGCTATCTAGCTTTTATATATTAGTGTAAGATACTGTGATGATCTAGTAGTGGTGCTCAAGAAGATGATGATGTTATGATGATGAGGGCGCTCTACTCTAAGGTGGTGAAAAGAGATGAGCGAGGCACCAGAGGTCTGAATTATTTTTCGGATAGGATAACTGCTATCCGGACAAGGAGAGGCAGGAGTTGACTTAGTAATTTTTAAATGCCCGTAGGGCGGATGTTTTATTTAAACCAAGGGGTAGAGACACAGTCACCAGAAGGAGTAGGATGCCCGGTTAACAATAGGGCAGATTATAACAAGGATACTGAAATACTTTTGATCTACCACTTTAATGTTTACCTCAGCAAATATAACCTGCAGGCCTACTGCCACTCTTATTCTACTACTATTTTATACTGTACTCTATACTCTAATACTAGAATCCAATCTTAGGCTACTCAGCACTACATTAGGGTGATCAGCATCATACAACTACAAAGAGTCCAGAATTTTACAAAGGTCTAGAGATCCGGCGTCTTCGTGTACACTGTCGTTCTTCGTTGGTAGCTACAAGGGAAATAAAACAGAACTGTGGAACCCTAATCTCAATTCCTAGCAAGGACCTAGATAAGGCCACTGGGGTGGTGAGAGGTTTGGTAAACAGACCATATATCTTTGGCAAAAGCCCACTCTCTCCGAGGCTGCCGGAATGTAGAACCAAAGCAACTGGTTCCTGAAATAACACACACTGAAGCAAGAGGTTCCTCGGCCAAAACCCACTTCTAGGGTTGCCAAGGATGAAGAAAGACCAAGATCTGTGTGGCGATGAATCCAATGGAGGACTACCATGATCCGACTGATGCTGCAGCACTCCAAGGGCCAGCTGGACTTGAAAGGAACTCTGACAGGACCAGGAACCATAAGAATCTGAAGAGATGATGGTTGAATCTGCAATCCTCAGGTCAGGAACTAACACAAAACAAAGAAACAGCGGACGTCCCAGACTGGGCTTCAGCGGACTTACTTGACTTTCGGCGAGCGACCAGATGGGGGCACTTAAGCAATTCTCAAGATGAGCTCTCTCCTCTTCTGTGAGAGGCGCTAACCTAGGGACATCTGGAACAGGAACCAAATGGAACGACATTGGCACGGCCGTCGTGATGCGTTTCGGCGGACGTACTTTCGAGCTGTGAAAACAAGAAAACGGCGGGTACGACTGACGACGGACTAGACTTCGGCGGACGACACGAACGGACCGGATAAGTTGATGGAGGATCTTTCTGGAGTGAAGAATGCTGGAAGGATGTCTTCTTCTGAGTAGAGACTGATTCTGAGCACGTGGTGTAACAGACCACACTAGGAGACTGCAGTGTGGTAGAAGACTGAGACTGTCTTCGTACAGTAGTAAACATATAACTGAAGAATGCCCAAAGAACTGTGGAATAGTACAATAATTTGCAGGGAGGGCAAATTATAACTTCAGGGGTAATTGTTACTGATAAGGGCCAATGTCCAGGTGCTTAGAGCAATAGTTCAGGTACTTGGACCAATAGTTCAGGTACTTAGGACAATAGTTCAGGTACTTAGGGCAATAGTTCAGGTACTTCCAACAATAGTTCAGGTACTTAGGGCAATAGTTCAGGTACTTCGGACAATAGTTCAGGTACTTAGGGCAATAGTTCAGGTACTTAGGGCAATAGTTCAGGTACTTCGGGCAATAGTTCAGCATAAGCAGTACAGTAATCACAGTAAATTCACAGTATAGGCAATTAGAACACTCTCAAATGAACCCCTGTTTCTATAGGTAGGGTACTTCTGGGATAGGATCCCTTACTGTCCGTTGTGGCTGGGGCCTCCCTTTAGACCAGGCTTTACCTCGGGCCTAATGCCCTACCATTACCTCGGGCCTGAAGCCCTACGTTAGCTTGAGCCTGCCTTATTCCACTAGGCTGGGGCCTCCCTTAGTACCACTAGGCTGGCTTGCCCTATTCCGCTAGGCCGGGGCCTCCCTGTAGTACCACTAGGCTGGCTTGCCCTAATACGCTAGGCCAGGGCCTCCCTTTAGTACCACTAGGCTGGCTTGCCCTATTATGCTAGGCCGGGGCCTCCCTTTAGTACCACTAGGCTGGCTTGCCCTATTCCGCTAGGCCGGGGCCTCCCTTTGGTACCACTAGGCTGGCTTGCCCTATTACACTAGGCCGGGGCCTCCCTGTAGTACCAGGCTTTACCTTGGGCCTAATGCCCTACCTTTACCTCGGGTCTGAAGCCCTACGTTAGCTTGAGCCTGCCTTATTCCACTATGCTGGGGCCTACCCTTAGTACCACTAGGCTGGCTTGCCCTATTCCGCTAGGCCGGGGCCTCCCTGTAGTACCACTAGGCTGGCTTGCCCTAATACGCTAGGCCGGAGCCTCCCTTTAGTACCACTAGGCTGGCTTGCCCTGATACGCTAGGCTGGGGCCTCCCTTTAGTACCACTAGGCTGGCTTGCCCTATTCCGCTAGGCTGGGGCCTCCCTTTGGTACCACTAGGCTGGCTTGCCCTATTACGCTAGGCTGGGGCCTCCCTGTAGTACCAGGCTTTACCTCGGGCCTAATGCCCTACCTTTTACCTCGGGCCTGAAGCCCTACGTCAACTTGAGCCTGGTGCCCCCCTTTATACTGGGTCTGGAGCCCCTCTTTACAATGGGCCTGATGCCCCACCAAATACTGGGCCTGGTGCCCTACTTTATATTGGGCCTGGAGCCCTCCTTTATCTCTGGGCAGGAATCGCCCTTTTAAATGTATTGCCCTCTTAAATTCTGCAGGCTCCCAATGCCTGCTGTCAATCTCTACGCTGGTTGCCGCCTCTAACCCCGCCCCTTATGAATATTTATAGGCCGTGCTAAAGGCCTTGCTTTCCGGCCCCTCCCCAGGGGCGTCGCTAGCCTCGCCTCCCTCTTTAATATTAAACTCGCGGGTCCTATTGACCCGATGCTCCTGCGGTGCTTGGCCGCCCTTTTCAAGCGCCTACTGTGCTTTTAAAACAATTCAGGCCCCCTCCTTATGAATACTGGCGGTCAGCACAACGTGTGCTGACGCCGACTTACCGCTCTGCGGTCTTCTGGGCTTGCTGGAATGTAGGGAGGAGGGAGGGAGGCTGGCAGAGGGAGGAAAAATGAGCAGGCAGCTGGGGGACAGCTCGGGGGGCCTCCGACGGCCGAACAGGAGCGCAACGCGATGCGGCTTTCAGGCTGCCGACGGGGGACCAAAATAAAATTAAAAAACACTTCGGGGTGCTAAAAATAATAAACGGAGGGCTTTTAAGCCCTGGAAACATGACGGGAGCAGCGTTTTTTTCTTCGTGGTGCCCTGATGGCACCACCGACCATGGCACAACTGCAACGAAGGATTCTTCGGTGGACTGGAGGAGGGGACTCACCAGGGAGTCAACAGGACTGGCTTCACAACCACCAGGTAAGCCACAAGTCCCTGTTGCACTCCTGTGATCCTCTCTACTCCACAGTCCCACAGCAACTGAACTACTGGGAATTCAATTCAAAAGTTAAAAACAGTCTGAATTCTGGAATGGCTGGATTGGAATGCTGTGCATGAGCCACTTAGCACAGCATTCCATCCAGGCCATTATGACATGGAATGCTTTTTTTTTCTGTCTTTTGACTTGTAAGTGCACAAGGCACTTTTCTATTATTTACAATATTTTCTCTGTAATGGCCAACTTTGGGGCATTACAATACTATGTAGCTAATACAGTTCCTTCAGGGAGCCTTTGGAGAAGGCTTACCCGGTTACCAAAGACTAAAATAAAAAAAAATCAATAAAACAAATAAATAACATTCATTGAAAATGCACAGCTACTGAACACTGAAAAAATTTTCTTCTGTGCGATTGAATATAAACTTCTCAAACGTTGTGAGAGATCAGCTATTGCTACTTGTAACTTCAAAGTGTGGAGAGAGGCATTGATAATTACATAAAAAAACACAAACACAAGCATACAGTAGCATTCACTCATATCAGGATATGAGTCAGATAGATAATACTGACTGACTTCTAACTGCCTGCAGGGATCCCGATGTGCTCCTGCACTTGTTCTCTTAAGGGTCTCACAGTTCTTCCTATGTACAGGGCACTGCAGCTGCAGAGGAAGCAGTAAACCACAAATGGGACAACACAGCTGATAAATTCTCTGATTTTGCAACGTGCATCAGAGAAACAGCATGTAAGTAATTTACATAGAAAGTCATAATGGCAGATATTACAGTTGTCACAGCTAAAATAACAAATAAAAAAAATGTTTTTTTTCTGGCAACCAGGTATCAATCTCATTTTTTTCTGTTTGAAAGCACTAGGTTTTGTTTGCACAAGGAACACATCACATTACTAACTAACCTCAGACAGTGAACACTGAGATCACGATCCTCTCTGATGGACTTGGTATACTCACATTCCACACTTCTATTAAAGCTCCTGTACTGACAATCCGGGGTCTGATTCCATGGCTGAGACAATGAGACACTAAGCATTGGGTAGTGGGCAAAAAATGCTGCATAAACATAATGCAAAGACACTACAATATGGTAAAAATGAAATTCATACAGTAGGAGCTGAGAAGGAGGCTTCTGATTCCTTCTGTAGAAAGATTTGGAGTGCTAGGGCCAAGGACTGAGAAGATGTCACTGGGTAGTATGAGAAGTCAGCATAGAATCTTTTCCAAGTCACTGAGCATGCTAATTTATTTTTATTTTATTTAAAGTTTGGTAACCGGGAGAGGCACACTGAGCCAAAGCTCATTTCCAGGTGCAACCTGGGGGAGGGGAAAGAGAAGATGAGAATACAAGGTTACAGAAAATAAAAGTCAGGCTGGTTACACAAGCCTGTGGTAAAGTGCAGAAATAAGCATGTTGTAAGGCTGAAACGTGATGACCTGAATCCAGTGGTCAGTAAACAGACAATACAGTACTTTGTCTGTTCTGTTACTGCATCATGACTTAACTTTTATAATTGAACAGTTTATTTCTCTTGAAGATAAGTCAGCCCAGGGACAGCATCTCATTTTCCACGAGGTCCTGATTCTATAAGATTATTCCTGCATATGCACTGAAGCACATGGAGGCCAAGCAATGTGATGACTAGACAGTGAGGCCATGGCTGTGTTCCGATACGAGCTTTTGGTCTCTCATGTATTAATTCAATGCCTTAGTGCTTCAGACTGATGGCCTTTCTTTTTCTAAATTTGTATTTCTGCTCCTGGCATCCAGTCAGCTCTTAGCTCACTCTCAAGCTTCGTCATGCTTCAGCCCCAAACACACTTCATTTTTCAAGGGCTTACTATGCTCCTCACAGTTCAGCAGTAGCTTGCCATCCCCCAACAGTGGACCTCTTGGATTTGGTTAGAAATCTATGGGAAATTCTATTTCTGCTGTTTGAATGCATGTGTGTCCCTGAAATAGCAGCAACATTCTCTATTCTCCATCTTAATGAATTGTAAAACACCCTGAGATACAGTTCTTATAAAGCATTCTATATAAAACAACATTTCTAGTATCATGATCACAACTGTATTTCACCATTTCGAGATCTGTCCCTAAATAAAAACTGCAGCTGTCAAGAAAAAAAATCATTCAGATTTAATAGCTGTGACCTCCGAAGCATGAATACTTGCTTGTCACGTGTCTTAATGGGTATAAATAAATGCCAGTATATATACATAAGTCCAGTGCCCGGTGCAAAGCCAACTGAAGCAGTACTATCTGAATGGTGCTGGAAGTGACTCAGAGTTCAGCACTAATCTGATCTGTAGTGGGCTGTGCATGTGGCAGAATGGACAGAAAGACACAGAATGCTATTACAAAATGTAAACAGTATTGCAAGTACTTCAGTTACTGGTATGCAGCTACCCATGGATACAGATGTGAGGCATATTGTTAGACTAACAAAAATATTGGCATTGACCTGGACAGCAGCAGTTACAGTGATCTAGCAGTTACCGTGGAGCTTCCCTGCACAGCACACTACTCTGCTTCTCTCCCTCACTTGCAAGACAGGTAATGCTGGTACTTCAAGTGGTGTCAATATTATCAGTTACTGGTGGGTTAACAAGGAGTACAGGTCATTGCTGAGCAGTCTGCCAAAATGGCAAAAACTACCAGCCCTGACTTCCCGATGAGGAACTCAATTCACTCTGAACAAAAATTAACACTGTCCAAATGGCAATTTCTTTTTAGGGTAATAGGATATGGCAATTTAGTAATCTAAGCGGTTCCCATTTAAAACCAGCTCATTTTGAAACTGATGAAACAGTGCCCTTCTGTTTTTCTGCATTCTGATACTTAGCTCGATAAATCTTCAACTTCTTTGTCGTGGTTAATGTCCCTGGGTGAGCACCTTTGTAACCCTGAGTCAGCTTCTCTACAAAACATACACAGAGTCCAATATATTGAAAGGGGTTTATAAGCTCAAATAGGGCTAGTGCATTGCTAACAGTGTTTAGCACCCCCTGAAGCAGAGGAGTCACTAAAAACACCCAACTGAAAGGCACATTTAATAACGTGCTACCTCATTAGGTTACCTAGGCAAATTGACCAGCTATGCCTCGCATGCAGATGCGCTAGTGAGGTTGTTGGAGGTGTTAAACAGTTGGTGGTGCCAAACTATGTAATGCCTCCACAAACCAAGTGACATACAATGCATCCCCCACACACACCTGATCACTGCTGTGATACTGTGGGTAAGCATTAGTGGTAAACAAGTGTCCCTCCTCCCCTGATCACCTTTCTGAATGTGCTGGCAAACCTTGGTTGTAGTTCAGTGTACCCCTCCACCTCACACTGAACACCATTTTAAATCAAGTTGCATGCTATCCCTAATAGTCTAGTGGAGTACCACCCCTTGATAACCATGCCCTTATTCTCCCACTCCTATGTGGCACTGAGATAGTGGATGGCACTCACCCAGCACTCACCACTACTGCTAACCACTGTCTGCTGCAGACATATAACCCCACCCCCAGTTCAAGAGCATATCTTGTTTAGAAATGCAGTGGGCATAGCCTTGCAGACCTTTTACAATGAGTAAAGGGACTCTGCATTCCCTCCTAAAATTTCAAGAACCCCTGATTGAGTAAACTCTGCTGCAGCCTCCCACTGTGCATTGTACCGCCCCACCCCTCCATTTCCAATTCATGCGTAAACCATCCCACAACCATACACTGAGCGCTGTACTGCCCCCAGCCTTACAGTCCCAATTAAAGTCCCAGAAGCTGCAGTGGTAGGCTATTCCAAGCATCCACCACCCTCTCCATGAAAAAAATATTTTCTCACATTTCCCGAGCCTTCCCCCTCAAACTTCAGTTTGTTCCTCCTTGACTTGGAGCATCTCTTACTTTGGAAGATGTTTCCTTCCTTTTCTCTGTTTATACCAATAATGTTTTTGTATATCTCAGTCATGTTCCCCCCTTCCTTCAGGGAATTCATATTTAACACCCTTAGTTTTTCCTCATAGGTCTTATCCTGCTGGCCCTGTGCCATTTTAGTTGCCCTCCACTGCATTGCCTCCACCCAGTCTATGTTCTTTCTCAGATGGGGTCTCCAGAACTGGATGCAGTATTCCAGATGTGGTGTCTCACAAGAGTCTCAAGCAGGGCCAAAATGATCTGCCTCCTTATACTTAGATACGCCTCCCTCATCTAAGCATCTGGCTAGCCTTTGCAGCCACCTTATCACACTGCCTAGTTTCTCTTAGACCTGCCAAGATGATAACTCCCAGGTCCCATTCCTGCTTTGTGACTATCAGTACCTCCCCATCTAGTTTGTACTTTGCCCCTGGGTTCTTGCGCCCTATGTGCATGATTCTGCACTTCTTTGCAGTGAATCCCAGCTGCCATTCTTCAGACCATTTCTCCAGTTTTTTAAGGTCTTCCCTCATACTTTCAACATCCCCTGACATGTCCACCCTACTGTATACCTTTCTATCTTCAGCAAAGAAGCATACTGTCCCCTCCATTCCCTCTGCAATGTCCACAATAAAGAACATTATAGAGGACCAGCCCCAACACCGACCCCTGTGGCACCCTGCTCATCACCTCTCCCTCTCCAGAGTACTCCCTGTTTAGTATAGGCCTCTGATTACTTTCATTTAGCCAGTTCTCCACCCACAGAACTATTTTAGGATCCACCCCAGGCTGCACATTTTGTTAATCAGCCTTCTATGGGGGACAGTGTTGAAGGCCTTTCTGAAGTCTAGATAGGCCACTTCAACTGCATCTCCCTCATCCACTACTATGTTACCCAGTCATGTCATAGATTAGTGCAATGAGTTTGTGCAAAACTGTGCTCATTCTAAACACAGTAAAAATTAGGGTTTGATGTATAAGTAAATAAATGCCATGTAAGGCAGTGTGTATGTGTTAATGTGTGTGTCTGGCAAAGCTGTCTGTGTGTAGACAGTGCACTGCTATGTTATACTGCAATATATATGCATATATGTGTATATGTATTAGTCAATGTGTGTGTATCACAACAATTGGAAAGTGCAGTTAGGTGGCTCAGTGGTTAGTGCAAAAATTGCTAGTCTACATTCATTCTCCCACTATCTAGATCAGTTACAGCCTTATGCATGTCATTGCTGATTTAAATGAGGTGTCTAGAGGCTACCCCCCAACCTACAATGTCACTTGGAGCCTGAAAAGAAGAAAACAGTCCCTCAGTGTCTCATTAATCTGTAAGATTGTGTGTAGACAGTGCACTGATGTTACACATGAATATATATCTGTATATGTGTATATATATTAATGTGTGCATATCACAACAATTTGAAGGTGCAATTAGGTGGCTCAGTGGTTAGTGCAAAAAGTGCTAATTTACACATTTCTCACTGTCCAGGATGCCATTATTTTGCAGCCATATTGGCTCCTGCTAGAGTTTTTTTTTTTTATGGAACGGACTTATTTCAATTTTCTCATTTAAGCCACCATGTTCCTTTGCCTGAAGTGAGAAAATCCAGTATTGTTCCCTTCATAACAGAAGGCTGTCATAGTCCCTTCCCCTTTTCAAAAGGAGTGTTTTTTTTCAATGCTCCCAAAAACTGAAAGAATGTTTTGATCTATCCCTTGATTTAGATATGTGCACTGCAAGGGCTTTTCTAGTGTCCAACCCCATCAATGGCCCAAAGATGTTCACCAATTCTTAGCTTGAAGCTCTGCTTCGTCTTTCCTACATACATACAGTACATGCACCTTCAGAATACAATGCTAACACCATTTCATTCAATGACTTGGTTGTTCTCAGAAAGGTCTGCTGATAGGACTTTAAGTGTAGCTCATAGAAACACATCCAATTTTTTCCACACAAACCCATTCCAGTGCCTAAATCAGATATGGCATGGGCTAATTATTTTACTTGTGAATAATGACCCCTGTAACATCACTCATTACCTCATCACTATGATGCCACGGAGTCACAGAACACTCGTAAAACATCACACATATGTTTTTATTAGGCCTGTGCTATATTCTAAATATTCATTCTGTCTGTCTGTCTATCTATCATCTATCTATCTATCTATCTATCTATCTATCTATCTATCTATCTATCTATCTATCTATCTATCTCCATCTATCTAGACACATACAGTGGTGCCAGCCAGGACGCAACACAGTAATGATGCTCAGGGCTAGAGACAGAGGAGACAAGTCAGTTCTTGTTCTCCTCGATCTCTCTTCAACATTTGACACTGTGGACCACATTGTGCTTCTTTGAGCAGCTCTGTGAGTTTTGTGGACTCGCAGGTACTGTCATCCGGTGGTTTGAGTCCTATCTCTCAAACAGGGTGCAGCGGGTAGTGATTTGGAATTTCTCCTCCTCCCCAATGCCCCTGTCAGGTGGAGTACCACAAGGCTCGATCTTGTTGCTGTTGCTTTTCGCAGTGTACATGCTGCCCCTGGGTGAGATCATTCAACAGTACAGTGTGGAGTTTCACTGTTATGCAGATGATACCCAGCTGTACTTGTCTTTGGCCCCCAGAACATCAGGAGCAGTCGATGTGCTTAGCAACTGTCTGGATAAAATCAACAACTGGATGGCTTCCAGCTGGCTGAGACTTAACCCACCAAGACTGAGGTACTGGTGATCGAGCCTGGTCGTGGACATGATGGGCTGTCACCTGGGGTAGACTCAGGGCTTTTCCTGGGTTCAGTTCCATTGGTGGCTGCCCCAAGGGTGTGAAATCTGGGCGTGATCCTTGATAACAGATTGACTTTTGAAGATCAGGTGTCATCTGTTGTCAGTAATGGATTCTATCATCTGTGGAACATTGCCTGGATTAAGCCCCTCATTCCGTCCGATGACCTGCCGATGTTAGTGTGTGCTTTTGTGACCTCCAGACTGGACTACTGCAATGCTCTACACTTCGGGGTTATGGGAGGGATCCTCCACAGACTTCAGAACATGGAGACCTGGTTACTGATGGGCCTTTTGAGGTCCAGTCACCTGACTCCAGTCCTATGGGCTCTGCACTGGTTCCCAGTTAGGTGGAGGGTCCTTTACAAGGTGGGTCTTCTCACTGTCAAGGCCCTACATGGACTGGGTCCTGGTTATCTGTCAGAACTCCTGATGCCAGTGACCTCTGCTCACTCCCTCCGTTCCTCTTTGAGGTGCCTCCTGGACATTCCCAGAGTCTGGCTCAAAACCTCAGGAGATCTGGCATTTAGTGTCTCTGGGCTGACCTTGTGGAACTTGTTACCACCTTTTGTCTAGAAGGCTCCCTCAGTGGAGATGTTCAAGTGGAGTCTGAAGGCCCACCTCTTTGACCTGGCTTTCCCAGTTTTGTGAGCTCATCTTGTGCTAGTCCCTGCTGTGATTTTCTGAATCCCTTTTTAATCTATTTTAAATTGTTATATTTATACTTAGCATTTTGATAGTATTATTTATTTATGCTGTTTTTTATTATGTCTTGTTTTAACCACTGTCAGGCACCCACAGCCTCAGGGATTGGGTGCCCTGCAAATAAAATTGCCTTGCTTTGCCAAAATGCTACAGTATACTGCAGGGTACAGTGTAATTCAAAAGAAAATAAGATATTTTTTATGCAGTATTTTTGTTTCATAGTCATAATAAGTTTATTGTGGGCAAAACTGCCATTACAATCTAGACAAGCCAACATTCAAATATCACGTGTATAAAATCCATAACAATAAGACAAATTTGTCAAAAAAATGTCTGTAGTATTTTGTGACATGTCATTCACTTACAGGTTACTGCATTGCATAGCATTGTGGCTGGCTGCACTGTATATATGAATATATTCATGGTGAGGACTGCTTCATTGCACCAGTTATGAACTTTAAAATATCAAAGGTAAATAAATCTGATGTTGTATTTTTTTATATCTAACTCTGATGACCCCCACACACCACCACCATGAACTCCTCCAAACTGTTGCTAAATCATAATCCAGATCTCAATCACGTAGGGCCATGTATCATGCAAGTTAATCCTTCTGATCTTTTATAAAGTAGAGTCAAAACATACTTAGTGTAGAGCCCTTTGGTCCTGCACAAAGCTCATCACTGATATTAAGTCATAACTTGCATCACAAAAGCAGGGAGTTCATGAAGCAGGATGTGCAAGCCTGAGCCTTAATTTGCTTTACACTGGCCCTTCAGACCCTACATGAAGCAGAACATGCAGAACCCTTGGGTCCTGTGCAAAGCAGGAACTGAGTCCTCAGTTGCATAATACAGGGCCCTACAGACCCAATGTGAAGTAGAAAGTTCGGGGCCCAAATGTCAAAACCTGTGTCATAATAACTTGCATTGTAGGGGGTCCTACAGGCTTGCGATCTGTATTGTGCTTTAACATTCAGTTTGGGGGTGTTTCACATGGGTCGTGCATGGTGTGGGAAGAGTTAGGGTAAAAAATATAACATTGGATTTACTTACTTTTGATGTTTTAAAATTCCCAACTGTAACATTAACATAATTTTTTAAAACATAGAAACAGAAATCTGATGGCAGAAAGGGACCCCATGGCCCATACAGTCTGCCCTTATCCCATCCCCATAGGTAACCCTGGACACAACTCTTTGAATCGCTCCCCGATGGAGACTCCAGTCCCCTCTCTTTTTCCAGGTTCATCCCATCCTTCTTCTGGTTATTCCCATGTACTTATACCATGACCTCTTAAATTCTTGTACCATTTGGCCCACATCACCTCTTCTGGTAGTCTGTTCCCGGGGGCCACCACCCTCTCTGTGAAGTAGTACTCCCATCCTATTACCTCTGAACTTTCCTCCTTCTAACTTCAAACTGTGCCTCTAGTTTTCAGCCTTTTTTACCTCCGAAATATGCTCCCTTCCCTCACCTTGTTAATTCCCTTCAAATATTCAAATGACTCAATCATGTCCGCCCTCTGCCTCCTAATTTCCAGGGGATACAGATCAAGCTCTTCCAGCCTCTCCTCATAGGGCTTACAATGTACGCCATGCTCCATTTTGGTCACCCTCCTCTGGACTCTCTCTACCCTATCTATATCCTTATGTAGGTGAGGTCTCCAGAACTGGACTCCATACTCTAGGTGGGGTCTCAGCATGGATCTGTTAAGGGGCATGACCATCTCTCTCCTTTTGCTTTTTATACCCCACCCTATGCACTACAGCAATCAAGTTGCCTTGCCTACCACTTTATTGCACTGGCTGGCTACCTTTAGGTTGTCTGAAATGATAACCCTCAGATCCCTCTCCTGTTCCATTACCATAACTTCTTCTCCCCCAAGTGCGTACATGGCCTGTGGTTTTTTGTGCCTTATGCGCATTATTCTGCACTTCTTTGCATTAAATCTTAATTGCCAACTTTCTGACCACCCCTCCAGTTTTATCAGGTCCTCACCATTGTTTCCACCCCCTGCCCTAGTGTGTCCACCCTATTGCAAATCTTTGTATCATCCACAAATAGGCACACTTTCCCATTCAGCCCTTCTGAAATATCACCAATGTAGATGTTAAAGAGGATGGGCCCCAATACTGAACCCTGGGGCACCCCACATGTCACCCTTTCCTCTCCAGAGTGCTCCCCATTTACTACCATTCTCTGGCATCTGTTGCTAAACCAGCTCTCCTCCCATTTAGTTATTTTAGGCCCCACTCCTAAACATGTACTCCCTGGAGGAGAGGAGGGAGAGAGGGGATATGATAGAGACATACAAGTATCTTACAGGGAGGAACAGGGTGCAGGAAAACACTATTTTTAAGTGAAAAAGATGTTCCAGGACTAGAGGGCATGGGATGAAGTTGGAGGGAGGACGATTCAGAGGAAACATGAGAAAGAATTTCTTCACAGAACGGTGGTGGACAAGTGGAACACCCTGCCAGAGGAAGTGGTGGGGGCTGAAACAATCACGAGATTTAAGAATGCATGGGATAGACATAAAGGAATTCTGGAGGTCAAGGGGAAGGGGAAACAGACTTCTAGGAAAACAAACTGAACTTACAAGCTCAAATGGGCAGACTGGGCGGGCCATAGGCCCTTATCTGCCAACACTGTCTATGTATCTATGTATCTATGTAAACTACCCAACTTGTTCACCAGCCTCCTGTGAGGGACAGTGTCAAAGTGTCAAAGGCTTTGCTGAAGTCCAGATAGGACACATCCACCACCTCTCCCTGAAAAACCACCCTCATCACACAGTTGAAAAATTCAGTCACGTTTGTCTGGCATGTCCTCTCCTCCATGAACCCATGTTGTCTGTCATCTTGGAGAACACTAGCTGCAAGGTAGTTGACAATTCTTTCCTTTAGGAGTGCCTTCATAATCTTACCCACCACTGAGGTAAGGCTGACTGGGCGATAATTACCCACCTCCTTCCTGCTGCCGCTCTTGTGTAGTGGCACCACATCTGCCTTTTTCTGATCACCTGGAACCCTCCCAGTGTCTAGTAATAGATTACACAGTCTAGTCAATGCTGCTACCACTTCCTCCCCAAGATCCTGCAATACTCTAGGATGTAAGGTGTTTGGATCCATTGCCTTATCTATCTTCAACTTTCCCAATTCCTCCCATCCACTGCCTTCATTCAATGGGTTAGAGTCCACCCTCCTGCCATCTGTGCCCCACCCCCTCAACTCTGGTTCCTTCCCTTCCCTTTTATCCATGAAAACTAAACAGAAGTACCTGTTCAGTAAGTCTGCCTTCTTGAATTCACCCTCTTCCTGAACTCCCTCCTCCTCCTCCTCCTCTTTAAGTCTCCCTATCCACTGTTTGGATGTCCTCCTCTTGCTGACATACCTGTAGAAAGTTTTATCTCCCATTCTGACTTCCCTAGCTATCCTCTCCTCTGTATCTGCCTTTGCCCTCCTAATTGGGTGCCCTGCCACCCTCAGTTTCTCCCTGTATACCTCTCTATCCTTCTTTCCCTATGTTCTTTTATATGTCCTGAATGCATGTTTCCTATCACTTATTGCACTTACCACCTCTCTGGTGAGCCAGAATGACCTCCTTCTTCTTTTGTTTTTGCCGTGACTTTCCTGACTTTTTAAGATAGATATAGGACTTTTGTGTACAGATAAAACATAGCCCCAAAACACTTTACACAAATATGAATAACAGGAGGCATATCCAAACATGCTTAGCACAGAGTGCATTCAGGCCCTGAATAAGGTAGCGTGCACAGGTCCCAAAAGAAGGACACAAGACACACACGACTGTTCAAGTCCTGTGCAAAACAAGGGCTTTTCCCTAGCTTGCTTTGGAAGGATGTGTTAAGCCCTGTAAAAAGCAGGATGCTTGGGCCATGTACTGTACCAAACATGATATGCATTGCACATTGTTTAACACAGCAAGATGGCCTTCACTATGTACTCATGCTTTGTAACTTGCATCATAATGCTGAATATTTTAGACATCAATTTGTTGATATAAACATTTTGTTACTGTTGCACATAGAACATTTTTTCTCAAATGTTTTGGCTGTCAAAGTCTAAGTCCTGAAATGTGCCTACTTCTCATGCTCCTGAACTTAGTTAATGTTATGGCATTTTTGTAATATTTAGCCAGCACTTGACCAATTAATCCCAAATTTTCATGATGGCTATATTGACACCTCACTTTATGAACTCATGTCTTTTTGTAAATGGTGTACCCCCAAGACACATTTTTGGACTACATCAACAAAAATACACTTACCTTTTCAAGAGGTAGGGTTGTGATGTGGCCATCTTTAAAAATGTAGGGCCAATCAGCCCACATAGTCTATAGTGCCACCCCAAATCCTACCTAGCCAGATTGGACACCCTCATCCACTCCTTCTGCCACTTTTCTCTCAGCTGTCCTCTCCAAACTCACCATTGCTCCCAATACCAATCTCTGGCTCTCCCTTCCCTCCATGATCATTGACTGGCTTATTGTGTCAACCTTCTAGGCAAGTTATGGTTTGGCACAATCCTTTCTTAGCTGTCATCCTCCCTATCTTTGCTCACTCCCTCAGGAATAGTGATGCTCCCTCCTTCATCATCCCATTCAGGTCCTCTTCAGCTGGCCAGGTTTCCTTCTCCTACATTTTACGCAAGCTTTGGAATTCGCTCCCTTCCCCCATTCAAAATGCCCCCTCACTCTGTACTCTCTCCTCACTCCTGTGATCCTTCACTTCCCCCACCTGCAACTGTCCCTAATTCACCCTTTGTCTCCCTACTATAGTCTCCTTGCTAATTTTCTATGCATTCCATGCTTCCTCCCTTTAACCTATCACTGGTCCCCCCATCCATGCTCTGCTCCCAGTGCTTAGCCTGTCCATAATCTCAAGCATTTACCCTCCCACTCCGTCTCAATTTCCTCCCCCCTCAGTGCCTAGCATGAGAAGACTAGTAGACCATGCTCTGTAGCACTTATCCTTTTATTGCTAGTTAACAAAAAATGAGTGACTGTAATCTCAAAATCATTGTTTCCTGTGTGTATTGTCTGCATTGATATGCTTCACTGTTCACCGTACTATTTTATTGTATTGTTTCATAGTGTATATTTTAGCCTTTGGTGTATATCTCTTGCCTATTAGGCCAACCCAGTGGCACTGAGGGTTGAGGCACTGGACGCCACACCTCTCGCTGTGCCGGTGACCCGGGTTCGGCAACGGACTCGGGCCACCGGTGGCTGACAGGGAGAAGGAAGGATTGAGTGTCCTGTGATAGCTTTCCTTCCTTCAGGGTGGATAAGGGACATGTGCCATGCTGCAGTGACACCCAGCGGAGGCTGGGTGTTTGGCAAGCTGCGGGCATCTACAGGGGTTGGGGAGCCGGCCAACATCTGCACATCAGTGCATTGACGTCATTGCACGTCTGGCTCTTCAGGGGTCAAAAATTGGAAAAATCAAGGGTCTCTCCACCTCAATGAAGCCCTCCGGGCTTCAGTTAACCCTCTGCCGCTGGATCCCCCAACTAGATACTGGTTCCACGGGTTGGATAAGGATCAGTTCCGCGGCTCCAGCAAATCAGGGGCTTGAGGAGTGACTGGGGATCATGGCAATAGGCAGATGGTGGAAGACGGGGTCATGACCCGGCCAAAATCTGGTGGAGAGCCCTGCAAAAAAAAATATATATATATATATATATATATATATATATATATCTTGCCTGTTGTTACCATGTATTCATAATTGTAACTCCCATTACTCCTCCCCAGGATACATCTGGAAATGAGCAATTTGCTCAGTATGTCTTCCTGGTGAAACTCTTAAATTAATTAATTAATTAATTAATTGATCAATAAAATAAACAAATGGCCAAGCTGTGACTAAAAATAAAAAAAAGGTGCCAAAAATAAACTAAGACTGAAAATACACATATTGCACGTCTGTGCATATGATTATTACCTCTTTTTATAGACTTAGTAACAGTACTGTTCAAAAGTCCCGTATCAATATACAACTTGGCACATACATTAGTCCAATACTTGTTCAGGACAGATGATAGCTAGCCATGAAAGTGAATGGAGGGTAAGTACCCGCCACTATCTGGTAGGAGGTTATGGGACGGATGGATGGGGGCTGCTGTGAGGAGTGACCACTGGACAACAGGGATATGTTCACTTGTGCCAACCAGATTTGAGTGAGGGGGGCACTAGATTACCAGGTAGTGGAATGGTGTAATGTACAGTACTTATCCAAATGGGGGTCATGGCAGAGGGTGTACAATGAGCACCATGACTTACAGTAATTCTAAGTAAGATTAAGGATTGTGTGAGGGAGGGTGCCACTAACTATGGTTCCTTTATTTAGTACAATTATGGTCAGGGTCTCTGTGGGAGGGAGCATCGAATGTCTCTCTCTGCAATACCTCTGTGCATCCCACAGTGTGGAGGCATTGCACAGATAAGCTAACTGCCGCATAATGGAATGCAAATGACCTCTTAGTGCCTTGCGTGCCTTATGTGGTCATTACATGTTGATGTCTGTATATGACAGCCAGGAACAAAAGTGTTAAACCTCTGCCAGCTCCTGAGACCACTTGTCTTAATCCCCACTTGTTGAACCGCACTTTTAGTGGTTGTTTCCTCTCTTCCCATCCCGTGATATTGTTGCTGCTGGTATCTTTCTGGATGCTTTCAGTGATTAACATACTAACATACTAAAAAGCCAGCAGATTAGGCCCAACTGTCTATTGAGTCTGCTTATGGATCAGTGCCCACCCCAGGGCACTGTTATAGCTCCCCTCCCCACAAGGTCCCTTCCCCAATCCCCAGTGAGGCCCTGGAATGTACCCTCCCCCTCTACCTATCCCAACCTCTTTTGAACACCTCCACAGTTGCAACAGCCACCAGTTCCACAGGCAGCGCATTCCAGGACTCCACAACCCTCTCTGTGAAGTAGTGCCTCCTTGTCTCCCCCATTAGTCTCCCACCGACTAGCCTAATCAAGTGCCCCAGGTGGCCCCTACCTCATTCAGCTGCAGCACCCCCTCAAGGTTGACCCTGTTTATTCCCTTGAGGTACCTGAAGACCTCTATCATATCCCCTCTGTTTCTCCTCTCCTCTCCTCTCCTCTCCTCCAGCGAGTACAGGTTGCGCTCCTCTAGTCAATCCTCATACGGCTTTTCCCCTAGACCCTGTATCATCCTGGTCACCCTCCTCTGGACCCTCTCCAGAAGAGCAATATCCCTTTTTTAAGTAAGGACACCAAAACTGCACACAGCATTGAAGGTGTGGCCTAACCAGGCAATTATACAGTGGAGTACTGCACTGTGTCTGAAAAATTGGTCACTCTTCTTCCTCTCCTAAATTTATCTGGTCAAGGTTGTTTAGGTGTCTTAACCTGGACTTCCTCCTCCCTGACCTCTTAGTCAGGGACTGGTCCTGCATATCTAGACCACTTACATAGATTAGGTCCTCTCCTTGTTCTATTCAAAATTTATCTTCATCCTTTGAAAAACATGACTCCCTTAAGAATTCCTATGTATGAGTTCAATTCAATGTTTTATTGATTGACAACTTAATGTCATTTCAATCAAAAGCAGTTTTTACAATAGATCCAACACAATTTGTTGCAATTTGTACATTTAAAACACATATACATCATGTCCACAATAGTTAATTATAGATTCAACTGTTTACCAATCTGTGCAGTATGCAAATGTTTCATATACTGTATCATCAATCAGTAATAATGACCTTTTCCATTGTTTAGTATTAATGTTTCTTATAATTTTCCCCTTCTTGCTTCTTACCCTGAGATAACTAATTACTGTACCTATAATCATTATTGCACAATTTTCCCAAAGTCAGTAATTTAATTCTTGTACAAAGAGATTTGTTCTTATACCATATCCCTTCTGGAGAAAACCAGTAGCCAATGTTATATCATTTATCATCTACCAAATGTAATTCCTTTTTTTTTCCATGGAGCAGAGGAGGGAAGCCACAGTGTTCACCTCTCTGGGAATTTCTATTTTTAGCAAATAGGTTACCATATCCTTTGGTTCATAATTCAGCTTCCTCAGTAACTCACCTAAATATTTATTTTTTCCTTTTCCTATAAGGGGCACAGTATTAACATATGCACTAGGTCATCCTGGCCCAATGTGCATTTACATATTATTTTATCTGGGTCCCATTTTTGATATTTTGCATTTAACTAGTTACTATCATAAACTTCAAATGAGAATCTAGTAATATGTTTCCTTTTTTGGGGACCTTTAACTTGAATTAAATAGTTTTCCAACTTATGAATTCTTGTGATTTTCACAATCCAGATGCGCTTTTTGTTCTGTTTACAAAATTGTAAATCCATCTGTTTTGCTATATCTTGAATTCTTGTTTTAATTTCTTCTTTTACTATCTTTAAGGGCATTCTAAAGATGTCCATAAGGCAGTGCATTAGCCAATTTGGTTTTATTATTTCCTTAATTTTATGTATACTTGGGAATACTGTACCTTTGTTAGACAGTTAATAGTCTCCTCTATACATTTCCTAGGTAATCTTATCTCTGACATAGTGTAGGCTTTAATCTAGTAATTAGCACATCTTATTTAAATCTGACTTTCCATTGAACATTGTCCTAACTCTGTTCTAACCACTGCTGATGTGGTACCATTTGAAATACCTAAAAGCTTTTTGTAATATTTTTTTCAAACACTTATCAATGTTTCTACTTTCTTGTTCTCCACATATTTCTGTTCTCTATAATAGTTGGCTACATATTTTTGGCATTTATTACATTTATAAAGCCTATTACTGAATATCTGCCATATTTGTATAGAAACCAGTTTATTGCTATTAGAAATCTCTTTGTTTTGAGTTCTAATTCTTTAACATGTTTTCCCCATTTTAAATATTTTGTGATATAAATCCCCAGGTAACAAAATCCATTGACCACCTCCAATGTGTTTCCTTCTATACAATATTTGTAATTTTTATTTGTTTTTCCACATTCCATCAGTTTTGTTTTATTATAATTGACATGTAAATATGCCTTTTACATTCTTCTGAGAATTTTCATTCTTTTTACCACCAAATAACTGGTTGACATCAAAATGATGTCGTCAGCATAAACCAGATAAGGACATGCGTAATTGTCTATCTTCAGTATATGGAAGCTTGCATCATACATTTTCCTCAGAATTTGGTCTAAATACAAATTAAACAATATAGGTGACAGTGTGCACCCCTGCCTTACTCCATTACCAGTCGTAAATGGTGCACTTTTGTTCCCTTTTGAGTTATACCTGACTTGTGTTTAGTTGTCTTGATACAATATTTTAATCAATTCTATTATTCCTTTATCCATCCCTATCTTATTATTCAATATTTTGGTATATTTCCAATACTCATTACTACTTGGAATAGTTTCTGTAATATTGGTACCAAATATCTGTGTTTTGTTTCAGAACTTCTACTGGGACCCCTTCAGGACCAGGTGGCTTATGAAAGGCAAAGGATTCAATAGCTATGTGTACCTCTGATGGGTTTATATATAAGTCTACTTCCCTCCACATATTTTTTTATTTATTTAATTTATTCTCAATTCGGATTTACAACCTTTGAGTCAAAGACTCATTTACAAAGGCACCTCGTCACAGGGAGGGGAGACAACATATTGGTGGAGCAAAAACAGTGGGGAACAATACAGGTGAGATACAAAAAGAGCATACAAAGCAATTTCAGTGACACTTATTTTTAGTTTTTGCTGTATGTTGATTTCCATTATCTTTATTCTCTTTAAATATATTCTTGTAATATTCTACCCACTGATGGGGCTCAATGTTTGTTTCTGGTTCTTGTCCATATTCTCCTTACCCTTTATTTGCAATTAGCAAAAATGTCTTATTGTCTTTGGCTTCAACTATTGTTTCTAATTTTTTCCATAAATACTTGATATGTTCTTCTCTCTTCTTGTGTATGATTTGTTTATATTCCTTCTTTACTTCATTAAGCTTTCTTTTATTGGCAACTTTGCAATAACATTTTACTTTCCTTTACTGTTTATTTATTCATTTGTTGCTTGTTTACATTCCTCATTATACCATTCCGAGTCCTTCTTTACTTGGATATTTATTTCTGTTGTTCTTGTTTCAAAAATTGTTTCCATTATTTGTTGGTTATCTAGTAGTATGGAGGCATCTGCTACATTTGTTTCCAAAAATCTTTTCCATCTTATCACAAATTCCTTTGTCCTCCATTATATCTTGAAAGTCTTCTCCTTCTATCATTTTCCAACAAATACTCTTTTTGTTCTTAACCTCTATTGGTATATTTTTATTCCGTTTTAATGTATCTTTTTTGTTTTGTCCAAAGGGTTAATTCTAATCCAGCATGTGCACTTTCTGCTTTTGGGGTTATACTTAAATCTACACAATCTCCAGTATATTCATGTTTACCCAAATATGGTCTATAACCGATGCCCCATTGCCACCCATGTATGTAAATTCACCTTTCTCATCAGATCTTGTTCTGCCATTTAGTAATACTAAGTTATTATTTATCATATTCATGTAATATTCATCCCCTTCCTTAGATATTTTATCTTTTGAAGTTCTGGAAATGTTTGCATTATTATTACCCAATACTGTAAAATAATCTGTAATTTCTTCTGCTAATCCTTATAAATTTCCCACTCTTAATTTGAAATCCCCTGTTATGATTATTCCTCCTTGTGGGTATTTATCTAATTTTTTATTTAAACATTTTTCTAGATCCTTGTAAACATTTTTGTCATAATAATAACTATTGCTAGGGGGCCTACACACATTTATCAGTATTATTTCCCTACCCTTTTCTGTCATTTTAATTGCCTGCATGTTTTCATTATTTATAGTTAGTTTATAGTTAGTTCCTCTGTGGTTCTTGCATCGTCTAATTTATATAATGTTGCTAAACCACCTACCTGACGACCACAATTCTTATGTTTATGTGCATCTTTAGTATATGATACAACTCCATTAACATGGACTTTTCCCTTTGTCCATGTTTCTTGCAAGTTTATATAATCAAATTTCTCCAGATATTCTATGAACTCTTTATCAGCCAAATTATTCAACAATCCCGAGACATTCCATGTCAACACCTTCATTGAGGTTCCTATATTAATTATGCTGTTGTTCCTTATTATGGACTTACGCGGCTTCCCTCTTCTGCTCCATATTTTTTGTTGTCATTGGTTAGTTTTATCATTTTCCAACACCAGGTATCTGTTGGATGTTTCCACTATTGTTTCCCATCTTTAATTTTGTTTCACATCTCTTTGCTTATAATCTTTGGCATCCGGTTTAGTTTAATCTTAAACACATTTTCTTAACTCATCCAGCATTTTACTTTTACTTATCAATAATTCATATAGCTTGGTATTTGATATCCACATTGAGATGTGGCCTTCTTCTTCCCATCTGACCACCCTGCTGATATCTTTTCTCTGTATGTTAGGTTGGAGTATTAGATTCAATCTTTCAATTAGTTTGGATTGTAAGTTTGTTTTTGTTTCCTTATGAAATTGAGTCCAAAAATAGACACTAACTTCTTTCTCTAATTGCTTCTTTTTCACTGGCATACATTTCTGGGAATAGCTTTATTAGAGGAAGTACCAGTTCTACTTCCATGCCCATATCTTTCAAGTCCCTATTTTTTCTAGATTGCTTGTAGAATATAATATTGATCTGATATTATCAAAGTCAATTCTTCTGTCTCAACGGGTCTTGCTGTACTTGAATACTCAAACATCTGATGGTTACCAGCCAGCATGGTGCTGAGTAGGTCTTTCAGCATTTTATCCAGATCCTCTGGTTGTTCCTGTGCTAAAATGCCTACTCTGTACAATGGTAGTATTTTATTTTATTTATTTATTTCAGTTTAGGAATAATACCTTTGAGTTAAGGAATCATTTCAAAGGTTCCAATTCAGTTAAATGAACAGATACAGACAACATAACACAACAGTCGGGTTACAAAATAAGGTTACAAAGGGTTGCACATACTTACAAGTTTCACTGATACATAGCAGTCTAACATAGTAATTAATAATACTTAGTGTGAGGCATTGTAGTGTTAGAGACAGGAGCAAGGGAGAAAGGCTAGGGATTGTGTCTCCACTGGGTAGTACAGGGGGCTAGTGGGGGGGTGAGGGAGTGAGGGAATGGCTGGTTGCTGGTGTTGTTGATTGTGCTCACCAGAGGTAACCAGGGGTGAGTGTGTGGAGAGGGGAAGCAACCCTAGGTGGCATTGTCAAATGTGCACGTCAGTGGTAGATGGAGTGGGCAACTGGGGAGAGGTGGGGGAAAGACAGTTTGTTGTAGGTGTGTGGAGGTAGTGTAAACTATGCTAGGACCGGTGTTTTGTAAGTAGGGAGATTTGTTGAAGAGAGCGGGAGGGGGAGAGTGAGGGGGCAGTACTAGGCTGGTTTGTGCCTGGAGGTGGAGGAGATGGAAAGGTCTGATCCCTTGGTTTTATCCATAAATGCTTTGAATCAGCATTGAAGAGTTGATGCAAGTGTTAGAGAGCATTGCTATAGGAATGGTCGCTAATGCTTGCGTCGAGTCTTCTGAAGCCGCCGAGTCACTCGCTTTCCTCGCTTTATACTCGCCGGCTTCTTTTTACCAAAATACAGAAAGAAAGTACAATTAAAAATCTTTACATCTTTCTTTTTACCAGATACTGCTGTTTTGTGGAACATTTGTACAATTTTCTTTACAATACTGATATCTTGATATGATGACATCTTGTGAAGCCACATTGGCAGACTTTTCGGTTTCACTGTGTAGCATCTGTTATTGCTGTTCCACATGTTTTATTTCAGTTGAATTTCCAGTGTCCACAAATCTGTAACAAATATTATTAGCAGTTCTCCATGGTACTGCCATTGTTAACCACATGGTGAGTACTTATACATGTTGTACTGAGTTTGTTTCAGTCAAATGCACCACACCAGGTGCACCACACATATTGCTCCAATGCCAGTGACACTATTGTTCCAACATTTTGGGAGGTGAAGTGATACTGACAGACTCTGTTTATTGATGTCTCTATGGTTGTTGATTGCAAGTACATTTGTCAGCCGAGTGAGACAAGACCATGATTATTTCTGCAGACAGTGCAAGTCAGAGTCATTGTGATCAGTGCTGAATAATGTTGGTATGAAATCTTGGAAGGGAGGTAAAGATGATACTGCCCAAAGTTATGGGTGCCTCTGTGGTTATTGTTTGCCATGGTGGATTGATCAGTCTTGTCATGAACGATGATTACATAGGTCACTGCTTTTACTCCAAACTGAAGCCAAATTCATGGTCAGCTCATCATCTCTATTTACTATGACAGTTTACGAGGTGAATGATGCTTGTTTTGGTGGTGGGACAGACAGTGGACATCCTGTGGAGGTCACAGCAAATGATGTTTTTAACACAACATGGTGGCAACAATAAAGAGAAAAAAGGGTGTGAAACAATATCAGACCAACTGTTTAAGGGGGTTTTCTTGTGTATGTTGGGGTGGGGAGCTTCAACCCACATATTGTACAACTGAGGAGCAGACTCATACCACATGCTGTTTTTTTTTTATTTTTTAACCAAAAGTAACAATGGCTGACACAATTTAATGAGGTGGTGTTCTTTTTCTATTTTGTGGCAGGGGGCCTACATGAGGAGCAAGCGGGGAATGAACAGTAATGCAAACGCTGTTGCTTCTGAAGAAAAATGTATTTGCAGGAAAAATTAACAATGATGGACATATAACTGTACACACTATTTTTTTTTTCTTTTGTTGTTTTTTTTTTTGGTCTTTATTCATTTTGTGGAGGGAAGGGCCAAAACACCAACCAACTGGGACAACTAAAAATAGTATTGTGTGCTTCAAGACATAAGTTGCAGAAACAATGATGCAGAAACACTACAGGACAAATAACACTTTCCACACTATTTTTTTTTTTTTTTTTTTGCTTTTTGTATTTTTTTTCTTTTTTGGGGGTGGGGCCTAAACAGCAGCCATCTGGGAAACATACCAAAAATTGATGTATTTTTCAGAAATTACGTTACATAACAAGAAATGAGCAAACAATAAAGGACAATTAACAATGTCTGCACAAATTGTTAGGGTTTTTCTCATTTTAAGGGCAGCACAGAAATTTTATGCAGTCCTTCTGTGATTAAAGTGAGAGACAGAACAGCTAGAAAACATGTGACAGGAAACCTAGACTCTCTGCCTCCATAGTTAGAACCAAAAGGAAAACACATGACATTGTCTCCATTTAACACAGTGGTGCTCTGCCCTTCCCCTCCTCCTCCCTGGACTAAATTTCTGGTAATAATTCATTCACTGATTAAAAAAAATCCTTCTGCCTTACATGTGTTCTGGTATGCAACTTACTTAGGGGAACAAGCATCTGGTCTTAATCAGACTTGCCATGCATGAAAGAGTTTAACTTACTTGATATATTTTTATGAGGAAGAATGCATGGAGTTGGGGACTTCAGCCAAACCTAATTACTTATGTAAACAAATGTAAGCAAAGAATTGTTAAACTAATTGTTTCATTCAGTGCTAATGTTAAAATCCGTACTGTTGTTTTATTGAAATATGTATTAGCTAGTGTTCATGTTATGTACTCAATTTTATTCTATGTTCTTTTCTTTTGTTAAAAGAATCAAGACTTTTTAATGGGGGAAAAAAGGCCTTTGCCCCCTTGCTTTCCCACTCTCTGACATGTCTCAAGTGTGACAGTACTCAGCCACATCTTTATAGACAACAGGCCAACAGAAGTTTTGTATTGACCTCAGCTTGATCCAGGAAGGTCAAAGAAGTATAAGAACAGTACTGATACTTGTACTAAGTATGAATTAGTAGGTGATTACTTAAATGTATTTTTATGTACACTTTGATGGATATAACTTATTTATGTTACAGTATTGCTCAACCCTTCTATAGAACTATTTATCTAATTGTTTAGTTTAATGCTATTGGTAAAATCAATGCAGTTGCTTTATAAATATGTATTAGCTAGTGTTCATGTTATGTACTCAGTTTATTCTATGTTTTTTATTCTTTTGTATAAAGAGCAGCTGATGCCATTAGGACAGCGTTAACAAAACATAATTTTTAGACACAGTTCAGCTTGTATTTGACATTAGTTCTATATTTCTCCTCCCCATTATTTATTACTGAGGCCATTTGCATGAAAATGGGGGTTTTGCTCCTGAAGAGTTAATCTATTCCTGTTGCTTTCTCCCTACCTAAGGTCATAATGCTCTATTTCTGACATCACAATTACTCCCATGACATCAAATTGTGATGTCACAACAGAGGACTATGACATGAAGTAGGGAGTAAGCTAAAGAGGCAGATGAACTCTATGGGATGTACAGCATGTTTCCATGCAAATTTCTCAGTAATGAGTAATGGGGAGAAGAAATATAATGGATACATATAGAATACAAGCTGAATTGTACCTAAATATTATGTTTTTCAAAGTTTTCTTTGAGGCGTCAGCAGCTCTTTAAAAATCAATACATTTTTTAGTGGGGGAAAAAAGTCTTTGTCCCCTTGCTTTCCAACTCTCTGACATGTCACACGTGTGACAGTACTCAGCCACATCTTTATAGACACAAGGCTAATAGAAGTTTTGTATGAACCTTTGTTTGGTCTGTTTCACCCTTCCCCCATATCACATAAGTGGAATGGTGTGTGCATTACTGAGTATCTGTTGCCTAAACTCTTTAGGTACTACCAGCTGTTTGCACACCTGCCAAAGTTTGACTCCTTGAACTGCAACTTGGGGAAGGATCTGGAGAAAAATTGGTCCAGAGGCAATCATATCTATGCTAGTAAAGCAGAAGGGTTACTGTATCAGCATAATTACATTTTAGATGGTGGATCCTATCCACATATGCATCCACGTGGCAAAAGGCTGGGGTGGTTTACATAATCTTAGTTATGAACAATGCAGATGTTTATAATTCTGACCTTGCAGGATGGAGATCGGCTCATTTATTTTATTTCTATTTTATTTTATTGTATTTTCTGGTAACCGGGCATGGCCCACTAGGCACAGGTTCCTGTTTTCGGTGGTGAGCTGGGGGTGCTGTGGTGGCTGAGTGACTTGTGCAAGGTTGCACAGTATGTAGGGGTATCCTGAAATATGGGCAAGTCAAACTGAGTGACTCAATTTGAGCATCTGTGGGAAGAGCGCATGTGAAAGAATAACAAATATCAGTATACAGTGAGTGTTGTAGTCAGCAACACTAGCTGCATGAGGCTATGGGGCTTTGTTCGGCCAGGCAGTTCCCATCTGGTCATTTGGTGTAGCGGCTTCAGCTCCCACTTCCGGGGCTGGTGGGAATTTTTTTTTTTTGGTGTTTAACATTTTGTTTTATTAACTCCTCTTCTCTGCTGTCTCCCATCAGCAGGTTGCCCTCCCCAGAGTAGCCCCCCATTGCCCTGCCCTTCTGACATTGTTCCCTTCCACCTGCAGGTTGCCCCCCTGGAGTAGCCCCTTATTCCATCACCTTCTCAACATTGTTCCCTCCCACCCACAGGTTGCCCCCTCAGAGTAGCCCCCCTCCTGAGTTTTCCCCTGTCATCCAGTTCTCATCCTCCCTGAGTTGAATATATTTATAATGGGGGGCATGGGGGGGCACAGCTCTCCACATAAAAAGTTAGTTTAATTCACCCCCACACAGAAAGTAAGCTCCCATCACTGTTTGTGGTGGATGCTATTGCGGTAATGACCATTTTTACTTTTGGCAATGTTGGAGTTGCTTTTTTTGTCTGCGCTTTTCTTGAGTCGTGTTATCACAGAGAACTGAATGCAGGTGGAGGTTGCAAGACTTAGGCACAGGACTGCTGAGTTTTCCAAGCTCATTCATAGCTCATTGCGCTATCCTCTGGGCTATACTAGAATCTGTATCATTACAATTAGAGTTTGTCTGTGTATTAAATGTATAAAATATACATTTACAGAAATGGTATGTAAGCACCAAGCCACTGTCCTGCATCTTGGGGTATTGGAATGCACCTCATCCAGGAGAGTACCCGCCTAAACCCATGATGACCAGTACTGTACCAACACCAGTCACCTTTGCATCATGGATAAGGGAATGGAGTTTATACCTTATATAGTTTATATCTGGATCCAAACCTTAGCATGGTTCCTGATTTAGAAAAGTTAGGTGTAAAAATCCATCAGAAACTTGGCTTCCTTTATAGAAATATTAAATTCTTAATAGAAGAAGCTTGTTATACTATAGTTAAACAGGTTCTTTTTCCAACATTAGATTATGGAAGTATTACTTTTGCACATTGTAATCAGTTGTTTGAGTCAAAATTCAAAGTGTTGTTTAATGATATTTGTAGATTTGCCCTACTTGCCCCATTCATAGCTCATCACTGTCAGCTTTACTTAGATCTTGGTGTACTTTCTCCAATTAACCATTTAAATGTATGATAGTAAGTTTTGTTTTTAGGATAAAATGTTCAAGAGATCCTTTGTCTTGATATAAACTAATTGTAGCTAAAGATCATGGTAGGGGTACAAGACAAAATTGTTCAAATCAATATGCTATTCCTGTTTTCAGGTTACATATGAGTAGGAACGCATTTTCCTGCTATGCACCTTCATTTCTGAATCAATTTGGAGAATTGATTCAAAAAGCACATTCAGAATCTCATTTTAAACATTTATTGTTGAAGCTATATTGTGATACTGCTCGCAACTGTGATTAATTTTTTGTATTTTGTATAAATGTAATTTTGTATTGTAATGTTACGTGTCAGGCACTTTGTTAAGGCAGATTTAATATCAGGTTGCTTAAGCCTCGGAGTGGGATGGTCTGTGGAGGAGATTGACACACTGGCTTTGACAATTCTGCTCTTGCTGCTGTGGCTGCCTTGGACTGTAGTGGGGACATGCTGAAAAAAACTGTCTATATGGGAAGAAGAAGGTTCTGAATCAGTACATTAACTTGTATTTGCACCCCTAGCAGTGAAACACAATAAAGGGTTAAATGCTACATCATCACCAGGATGGGGACCCTCTCTTTCAGACTGTTCAGGTATGTCACAAGTGGGTATTGCTGCCAAAACTCTTGTGCTGTGCCCAGCAAATGGGATGCTTAGTTTGCATATGGCTATGCATACCAGTTGTCCCATAGTGTGTTTCTGGCTTACCCCTGCTAATTTTGGACCTACATATGTTACAAACAGCCACACTGTTCTAGACGTCATCCACTGAGATGAAATCCCACACAAGGGACTTTCTGCTGACATGGCAGAGTTTTGTGGGTGGGCGGATTGGGTCAGGGATATTGGGGTGGGCAAAATGGTTGCATGTTGCTGCTCCTGCTGCTGCTTATCGTCATGTACCCTTTTTTAACTTGAGGTCCCGTTCCCCTAACATCAGATTGTTCCTTAGGAAGCGGCATAAGAGAGATTGCCTTCTCTTTTCTTGTGACTCTTTTTTTTAATGGGTGTGCTTGGAGTAGCTGCCAAATAAGGTCTATTACTGGGTCATCATCACCTTCCTCATCACTATCATCCTCACTAATTTTTGACTCAGACATTTCTGGCACTAACAGTAAGAGCTGACTATCCCCACCTCCTCTTCCTCAGTATCCTTCCCTTCCACCTCATCAGTAGCATTAGCTGGATGCTGGGACTGAGGATGTTCTTCCTCTTGAGCCTCCATCTCAAGCACACTCTGCTCCAGCTCTGTCTCCTCTGCCAGGACAGTTAGTGATCCTGGACCCCCCTTCATATCAGCCTTTCTGATACTGAGTGCCACTGGATGCATGTTCTCAATGCTCCTAGTCCTTAGCAATTCCAGAGTCATCTTCAGAGACTCCTGTGACTGTGACTGTTCCTCCTCTGGAGACTCCTGGGACTGACACAGTAGTGCAGTGACATCCATGGCAGTTTTTCTTGCCAGTTTGGCATGCTGAGCAACAGCTGCTGTGGGAGTGAGACTACTACACTGCAACCCAAAGAAACTGGAAGCTTTGATGCTATCTCCAGCTGACACTGGCACAGCATGGGACATTGTCGGCATTGTACTGCCACTGGAAGTCCAAGTGCCACTGACTATGCTGCGCCCACTAGCACCTTTCCCAGCACCCTCTGCACCTCATTGTTACACCCTTCTCACAGATCTACTAACAACAAGACTTTTTCCAAGTCCTTCATGCTTTCCATTGCCCACCATGGTGTGATGTGTTTTCCTCAATAAATACTATAAACAAAACAAACACCGTACTAGTACAGATCATAGACTGCCAGACTATTGTGTAATAGTCACAAGAAATTCGACAAACTGCAGCAATTTCTTTGCCTCAGCACTGTACACACTGATAGTAGCACTTTATTTCTTGTACACAACAAGAAAACTGTAATATAGACTTTGACTTTGACGACAGATAAGGACCACTTGGCCCACCCAGTCTGCCCATTTCCCTTCCTATTGGATAAGCTTCAGATTCTAGTTAACCAACAGCCTACTTCCTGCAACCCCCCACTACAATTGCCTTATGTCTGTCCCATGCATGTTTGAATTCCCTCACTGTTTTAGACCCAACAACCTCCCCAAGAAGGCGGTTCAATGCATCCACCACTCTCTCCATGAAAAAAAATATCCTCACATTACCCCTGAGCCGGCCCCCCTCTATCTTTAAATTGTGCCCCCTTGTTCTTACCCATCTCTTTTTCTGAAAGATGCTACCCTCCTGGACTTTGTTGATTCCCTTGAGGTACTTAAAAGTTTCTATCATGTCCCCCCGTCCCTCCTTTCATCAAAGGTATACGTATTAAGCTCTCTCAGTCTCTTTTCATATGGTTTCTGATGGAGACCCTGCACCATTTTAGTTGCCCTCCTCTGGACTGCTTCCATCCTGTCTATGTCCTTGAGTAGATGGGGTCTCCAAAACTGCACACAGTATTCCAGATGGGGTCTTACCAACTGTCTGTACAGAGGGATAACCACTTCCCTTTTTCTACTTGTGATGCCCATCCTATGCATCCCAGTATCCCCCTGGCTCTCCTTACTGACTTCTCACATTGCTTACCCACCTTTAGGTCATCTGATATGACTACCCTCAAGTCCCTTTCCATTTTTGTTGTTGTTAGTACCTCCCCTGCTATTGTGTACTCTTCTCCTGGGTTTTTGTTTCCCAGGTGCATTACTTGCACTTCTTAGCATTGAATCTAAGTTGCCATATGTCTAACCATTCCTCCAACCTTGCCAAGTCTCTTCTCATCCTTTCTACCCCCCTTGTGTATCAACTCTGTTACAGATCTTTGTGTCATCTGCAAAGAGGCATACCTTTCCTTCCAGACCCTCTGCAATGTCACCTATAAAGATGTTAAAGAGGACTGGACCCAGTACTGAGCCCTGAGGTACTCCATTAGTAACCCCCCTTTCTTTGGAATGTGTTCCATTCACTATTACCTTCTGTGTCCTGTTGTGCAGCCAGTTTGCTACCCAGGCTACCATCCTGGAACCCACTCCCAGGCTGGCTAACTTGATTATTTGTCTTTTGTGCGGGACTGTGTCAAATGCCTTGCTAAAGTCTAGGTAGGCCATATCCACAGCCCCTCCCTGGTCTATTACTTTGGTCACCCAGTCAAAGAAATTGATTAGATTCATCTGACTTGACCTTCCTGCTGTAAATCCATGCTGCTTTGGGTCCTGTGCCCCGCTGGCCTCTAGGTACTCAACAATTCTTTCTTTCAGAAGTGATTCTATCATTTTCCCTACCACTGAGGTCAAACTTACAGGTCTGTAGTTTCCTGCTTCTGCCTTGCTCCCACTTTTGTGAAGGGGAATCACATCTGCCCTCCTCCAGTCCTCAGGTACCACCCCATCCTCCCATGATTTGTTAAAAAGTGTGGTCAGTGGCGTCACTAGGTCCTCCCTTAGTTCTTTTAGGATTCTGGGGTGAATCCCGTCAGGCCCCATTGCTTTGTCCACCTTGAGTTTTAGGAGTTCTTTCAGGACTCTTTCTTCTGTAAATGGACTGGTGTCAACCCCCTACCCAGAGTGCTTCTATTGTCTGGTTTAGGTAACTCCTCCTCATCTTCTTTTATGAATACTGAGCAAAAGTATTCATTCAGTATCTCTGCCTTTTCACTGTCTCCCTCCCACCTCCCCTCTCCTTTATCAATCTTCACTATTCCTCCCTTAACCTTTCTATGCTCCCTAATGTACCTATAGAAGGTTTTATCCCCCTTCTTAACTGAGTTGGCTATTTTTTCCTCGGTTTGGGCCTTTGCTATTCTGACTGCCTTCCCCACTTCTTTCTGCTTTAATTGATACAGTTCCTTCCCTGTCGTGCTCCTTCTGTGATTCCTTATACTTTTTGAATGCAGACTTTTTCTCCTTAACCTTCCCTGCCACCTCTTTTGAGAACGATAGTGGTTTTATACTCCGCTTTGTTTTCTTTATTTGTTTCACACAAAGGCTTGTTGCCTCTATGATAGCAGTTTTGATTTTTCTCCATTGTTCTTCCACCCCTCTTTTTTGGCCATTTGCTAGTGCATTCCTCAGGTATTCACCCATTTTGCCAAAGCCAGCCCTTCTAAATTCCAGTATCCTTGTTTTTGTATGGCTTGTCTCCATGGTTGTGTTTATTGTGAAGCACACTGTGCAGTGGTCACTTGTTCCCAGATGTCTACTGACTTCTAAATTTGTGATCCTCTCTCCATTTGAGAGTACCAGGTCTAGTATTGCTCCCTCCCGAGTGGGTTCCAACACTAGCTGTCTAAGGACTGCCCCCTGCAAGGCATCAAGAATGACCCTGCTCTTGGATGTGGCTGCAGTACATGTCATCCAGTAGATTCTAGTATCAGTCAAAAAGCTGATTCTGTGGAGCAGAACAAACAGAGCTCTTTTCTTTTCAGAATTCACTTCAGAAGTGAGTAGATACACAGTAAGAAATGGTAATTTACTCACCTGGTAAAGGTGATTGCATGAGCATCACCTTACAGCATCCCCCATCCATTACCATCTGAGTTTACGTCCATCTCATAGGCTAGTGATGCACATGTGACCAGATGATAGAAATTCTATCTGCCTAGGTCATGCTGTGTCCCTCTGCTCTCCAGTTCATGTCTTCCAAAGCATTAGGAGTCTATAGAAATACTGGGAAAAGATATAGGTTATCATAGCCTGCAGGCAGCAGACTGGGGTCAGAAAGATGTAATGTCTGAGGCTGGGTGTCTGGTATTGTGTGTATTTATTTACCTATTATTTACATGCTAGAACAAGCCAGGCTGTATGGCATGCTGGACCAAAAACCAGAGTTTGTGGGCTAACCATATACCTATCTATCTATCTATCTATCTATCTATCTATCTATCTATCTATCTATCTATCTATTATGGTAGCATGGTAGTGCTACCATAGTAAGGGTTGAGGAGCCATTTACATGTTAAACCTAATATTTTGCACCTTAATAACTTTGCAACCATTCAATGGATTTGTCTGAAATTTGGAATACACGATCAAGAACCATAGATCTTGGGATCTGCCAACCTTTGTACTGTTCGGGTATACAGCTGCAGAGTTATTAAGCATGATCTGTGCAAGCATTTACGCTTTTTTTTAATTCTGTGGTCATCTCTACAGGTCGGACTGTTTGCGGATCGGTCCAAAATCTTCAGGTAACATGCGGCCAGGGTCCCTGATGTGCCTTTTGAAGATTTCATGAAAAAATATTAAACGGTTCAAAAGTTATTCAAAAAACAAGTTCCCATTATAAGTCAAAGGGAAAAGTTAACAAAAAGTTCGACAGTGTCACAAATGCAGTTTTTACTTTCGGAAATGGCCCTTTTACTGTCGCAAATCTGCCATTTTGTTTTCAGTTGGTCATCAGAAAAATGCTTGGCATTTAAATTTGGGACCCTTTAGCAACCTAATTCTTTTTGTATTCACCTATTCGGACCCTGAGGTTGCTAGACATGTCTTTATTTTGGGGTAAAACACCCCAGAAATATGCTTTTCACATTTCTGGAAAAAGTACTTTCACAAAGTACTTTTGCACGCATGACACTGCCAAATGAATTTGCAAAAGCTTTCACAAAGTTCGACAGCACTTTTCCAGGCTGTGGGAAAATGACAGCAATTCTTTGGTACCCTGCTGCAAAAGATTGGTTTGGTCTTTTGGGCTGAAATTTGGAGAGAATGCAGTCAACATCATACAGATGTGCCTTTCAGTGTTTTGGTGAAAAAATATTACAGGGTGGCATTGTTACGGCACTCCAAAGTTGACACTTTTTCCCACAGGATAACATTACGACGTCCACCGCATTACAGGAATCCATTGGCACCCTGCTGCAAAATAACGGTTTGGTCTTTTGGGCTGAAATTTGAAGGGACGAAAGCCAACATCCCACAGATGTGCCTTTCAGTGGTTTGGAGAAAAAATATTACAGGGATCCAAAGTTATGGCACTCTGAACTTCTCTTTTTTTCCCATGAGATAACATTACAGCGTTTGCTGCGCCTTTCAGGGTCCATATTTCGGAAGCGGTGCTAGATACAGACTTTTCATCTGAAAAATTCTTAGCCCTCTCATCAGGGCTAAGTACAAAACTAGCCAGGAAAGTCATAAATCATATGACTTTTAAATTTTTTCCTACGTCGTACAGTTCCTGAGATATAAGCAATTTAGTATTCCAACTCCTCATTTTCTGCTCCGAGACCCATTATTATGCATACATTCTTTGTACTCACTGTCTTTCTCTATGCAGCTTTTGAGGAAAACCAGTCTGTGCACTTACATTACTGTTACTGTTACCACTTCTGCTTGTGTTTCAGTACCCATTTCACTTACCATTCCCGTCTACACTACCATGTGCATTACCCTTTATGTTTTCATTTGCGCTTGCATTTGCATTATTTTTACCATTTGTGTCTACAGTACTGTTTCTCTTTCTGTTTTGCTTTGTGTCACCATGCACATTACCATTTGCATTTGCAGGCACCGTGTTACTATGTGACAAGACGGGTCCCCATGCACCTGCTGCCGCATTACATTCATTATTTCTCGTTATCATTCTCAAAAAGAAGGGCAATTAGAGGCAAATAAATCCATTTAATGCATTAGTTAGGGTTGTTCCACAGTGACAAAAGTGAGGAAATTCAGTGTTAGAGTTGAAAACCCCCCCTTGGACCCCCCAGCCCACACCCCCAACCAGCATCAGGGTGCGCATTGGGGTTGTCGGTCCTAACTCTCACCCCATTCTCCTATACCTCTGCTTTACACATGTGATGGGGTGAGAGTTATGGCCTGCAATCCCAATGCACACCCTGATGCCAGTTGGGGTGTGATAGAAACTTTTAAGTACCTCAAGGGAATCAACAAAGTCCAGGAGGGTAGCATCTTTCAGAAAAAGAGATGTGTAAGAACAAGGGGGCACAATTTAAAGTTAGAGGGGGGACGGCTCGGGGTAATCTAAGGAAATTCTTTTTCACAGAGAGAGTGGTGGACGCATGGAACCACCTTCCTGGAGAAGTTGTGGGGTCTAAAACAGTGGGGGAATTCAAACATGCATGGGACAGACATAAGGCAATTATAGTGGGGGGTTGCAGGAAGTGGGCTACTGGTTAACTAGAATCTGCAGCTTATCCAATAGGTAGGGAAATGGGCAGACTGGGTGGGCCAAGTGGTTCTTATCTGCCGTCAAAGTCTATGTTTCAATGTTTCAAAAGACCAGACCTGTGACAGTGCGTCGGTCCCCGAGGCTTCTGTTTCATTGAACATTGAGAAGAAGCTTGGTAGTTGTATGTTCTTTGCTGTTGCCATTAGGTCCATTTGAAGTGGACCCCAATGGTTGTTTAGTTGTTGGAATACTTTGGTGTGTAGAGTCCACTCCCCCGGGGCTATGTTATGTCTGCTCAGCCAGTCGGCTTGGACATTCAGTTTTCCTGCCAAGTGGACGACAGTCATTAACCTTAGGTTTTTTGCACCCAGATTAGGACTTTCTGTGTCTCCTGTAGGAGTTGAAGGCTCCTAGTTCCTCCCTGGTTCTTGATGTATACCACCGTCGACCTGTTGTCTGACCTTATGAGAACTTTCTTGCAGTGGATTTGCCTTCAGAAGTGATACAGAGCATGGTACACTGTTTTTATCTCTAGGACATTTATTGATCTATTTGGTTCCATCTGGGAGCATTTGCCTTATGCCAGAATATGGTTGAGAGTGGCTTCTAATCCCCTGAGGCTTGCATCCATATTGATAACTATGTTGTGATCTGTACTCAGTGTTTTCCCCTTGGTGATGTGACGGTTGGTCCACCAGAGCAGGGATTGTTTGGCTGTTGCTGTCAGTGTGACTGCTCTGGCTAGGTTGTAGTTCAGCTGCTGTCCCTTCTGGATTGCCAGGATCTGCAGTGTGTGCATGTTTCATAATGCCCAGGGCACCATGCCTATGCAAGAGGCCATGGAGCCAAGTGCCTGGAGGAGGGATGCTAGGGTGGTGTGCTGGTTGTGGACTAGGCCCTGGGCCTGTGAAATTACCTTGTCTGCTTTCTTGTGGGACAGATTGGTGATGTTTGCTTCTGAGTCTATAATGGCCCCCAGGTGTTCTATGGTTTGGCATGGGTTCAGGGAACTTTTCTCCCAGGTGATTACCCAACCATGCTCCTGTAGGGTTGACACTACCAGATGCATGTGTTGATGTGCTAGTTGGGGTGTTCAGGCCAGGATTAGCCAATCACCTAGCTAGGGAATTATGTGGATGCCATTTTGTCTGAGAGTGGCCACTACCATGATGGAGATCTTGGTAAACACTCGAGGGGCTGATGGCAGTCCAAAGGGGAGAGTTTGGTACTGGAAGTGCTGACCCATTATTTTGAATCATAAGTACCTGAAGTGTGCCGGTCTGATTGGTATGTGCAGATATGCATCCCTCATATCTATTGAGGTTAGGTAGTCTCCCTGCCTTAAGGAGTGGAGGGTTGTTTTGAGGGTCTCCATCTTGAAATTCTTGTATTTTATGAATTGGTTGAGGAACTTCAGGTCGAGAACGGGATGCATGTCTCTGGATTTCTTGAGTACCAAGAAGAATATTGAGTATATTCCTTGATCCCTTTCTTCTTTGGGTATGAGGGATATTGCTCTGTTTGCCAATAGGCTCTGTAGTGTTGATCTTATGGATTTCACTTTTGTTGGTTGGCGAGATACTGGGGATGTCACAGTTCTGTTTCCGATTGGTTTCTGCTCGAATTCTATTACAGAGCCCTGTGCAACTGCCTCCAAGATCCATCTGTCTGTTGTTGTTCTGCTCCAGATGTGAGCAAATTGGAGAAGTCTTGCTCCAATTGGGGGATTGTTGGTGAATGTGGTCGGGAGTGGCAATAGTTGCTTGTCCGAGTCAGTTGGAGTGAGGTCTACTTCTGGCAGTGCCGAAGTTGAATCTTCCTCTTTGCACTCTTCCCCTAGATCTTCCTCCACTGGAGTTTTCAAAGTAGGATGGCTTGAAGGAGTAGGTCTTGTTTTGAGAGCATTGACTCGTTTGGCATCGGTCTTACCTTCCCCTGTTATGATGCAATCGACCCCGAAAGGCGAGGAGATAAGTCTGCTTGGAGCTCTTCTCCTTGTCCAGGCCTTTACCATCTTCTTTTTGCTTCACATATTTCTCTAGGCCTTCACCGAAGATGAGGCTGCCTTTAAACGGGAGCTTGTTTAGCATGGTTTTGATTCCGCAGCTGCATTCCAAATCTTTAGCCAGATTAATCTTCTGGCTCTGTTTGATAGTGCAGCTAGGTGAGCAGTCATTTTATGCACATCAATGGATGCTTCTGCGGCATACCTGGCTGCCTGTATATCATACTTGTTGATGCCGCCTGCTTGGACTTGGGGTTCAAAATTGGTACCAATTCATCTAACCATGTCACTAGAGCTCTGGAAGTGTAGGTCACCACCATGTTGGCTTGGCAGGTGAGGCCTGTCATTTCAAAGCCCTTTTCCATGTACTCTTCTAGTTTCTTGTCTGTAGGGTCCCTAAGAGGGGTGGTTGTCTCAGATGGTAGGACAGTTTTCTTATAGAGCCCGGTGACTTGGTGGTTGACCATGGGTGGGGTACACCAGGTTTTATTGGTGTCTTCCTGGATGGGATAGAACCTGTCGAATGTTTTCCTCTCAGAAATTTGGGAAGGGTCTTGTGATTCCCATTCCTTGGTGATGACCTCTGACAGGGACTCACAGATTGTGAAGTGTTCATCTCCATTTTTCTTGGCTCTAATGAGGTTATTGAGCTTCAATTGCTGCTGTGGCTCTTGCAAATTGAAGCCCAGAGTCTCTTTCACCACCCTTAGGAGCTCCGGCAGTGAGTCAGCTGCCATCAGCTTTTTGGTGAGGGTGAGTTCCTCCTCCTCCATGGGTATGTCTTCCCCATCCAAATCAGGTGTATCCATGCCATCTGATGTGGTATCAGGCTGACTGTGATCATCGCCGTCACTGGATGATGAGGCGGTCTGTCTTGTCCTTATTTTTTGTACCTGTGTGCTCCTGACAGTTTTGAGAGTGCTTCTACTCTCTCAAGTATTTTTAGCATGATGGCTTGCTGTGTTTTGAAGAAGTCTTCAGCCATCAAAGGGAGTTCCTCCATCTCTAGGTCCACATCCTCCTTGCCTTGGTATACATCCTGATCCTGTTCACTTTGTGGTTATGCTCTTCCTGTTGGTTGGCACACATGGGGCAATGGGGACCCAATTGTCTGGGTAGGAGGGCGATTAGGCAAGATTTGCACTTCTTAGTTTTGACCATGGTGGTATCTGCAAGTAAAGGGAGACAGAGAGTGTGTATGAGGGCTCAGTAGTTTGGCTGATAAATGTCTCCTTAGATATATGTGTATATATATATATATATATATTTTTTTTTTTCATAGCAAAAAACTCTGTTTAATGCAACAGTTAGGATTGTTCCACAGTGACAAAAGTGAGGAAATTTGGTGTTAGGGTTGAAAACCCTAACCCGACCACCCCCAGCACCACACACACACACAGACACACACACACACACACACACACACACATATGCAAGTAGTGGGAGGACCAGGCAACACAACCAATGACAGACAACCAGCAGCAGGTGACAGAAATAAAAAACAATTGTCTAAATGTACTACAAGACATCCCCACCCACCTGACCAGGTACTGCATGCTCAGTGGAGATCAACAGCAAAACTGAGGCCATGTACACCAAATGTACGCATCCCTGATTGCAGGTGCACACAACGTACCACACTTAGTAGTTGCATGGCCTTACCTAGCAATGTCCCACACCCAACCACACCTGGTACTGCACAGTGACTGGACATCAATGATGCAACTCTCTGATTGCAGCTGTACAAAGGTTTGTACACTTCTGAGTAAACAGAAATAAAGGCAACAACATACATTTACTGCAAGACATATCCATCATCAAGATACAAAACCTGGTCCATTTAAGAAGGTAATTTACGTAGTACTAAATTTACTGCAGCTGTCGACTCAAGATACAGAGGCTGATCTCAAGGTATGGGAAAACTATTCCCTGTACAAGGATGTGCAACTCCTAATGTCAGCATCAGGTATACAGTTTCAGTGATGTAAGTCTACTGTTGCTGTACATATATGTACCTTCAGTGTGTCCGTATACTACAACTGCAGTCACTGTTCTGTCTAACAAAGAGTGTAATTACCTGGCTGAGGCCAAGCAACTTCTAAATATCCTAACATTACTGTACCTACAATGATATAGGTGTATCATGGATGTCTATAGGCTCAATTTTCGTGTAGCTCTTTCCTGAGGATGTACTACCTGGTAAAGACAATGGCACTGCCTCTCTGACACCTCAGTTATTGAAATAGTGGTAAATTTAGTATTGTTGCAATGAGTGATCTATACCACTTATGCTCACAACCTCACTTTTCTTGTTAGTGTTCTACACTCAGGTTGTAGTACCTAGTCTTTGGGTTTAGCAGACCATTCTGTCACTGACGCCTTTGAAGTGATAACTATGTAAATTCTAGTACAACAGAAATCAAGTAGGTATACCATAGATATACACAGAATTTCTTTTAGTATAACTTTAAGTCAGAATGGGATAAGTGTTGTAGGACAGGAAGGTGCATTCTGTATCACAGACTCTGTGAGTTATAATTGTACTAACCTTTGCATGGCTGCAATCATCGAGTTACAGTGTTGATCTTCATGGATTAATTTTAACTGGGGTTGTCCAGTAACTATGCAGTACGTGGTCTGAGTGGGTGGGGCACTGCCTTGCAAAGCTCTTCCAGTGCCTAGCAGTGGAAGATTGGGTATACATGAAATCAAGCACACAAATTATACCTGTACAACTACTTAGTTTTTCTGTGCTCTATAGCTAAGGTGCAGTACCAGGTGTGGTGGGGTGTGGGACATCACTAGGTAAGGCCATGCAACTACTAAGTGCAGTATGTTGTGTGCACCTGCAATCAGGGATGTGTACTTTTGGTGTACATGGCCTCAGTTTTGCTGTTGATCTCCACTGAGCATGCAGTACCTGGTCAGGTGGGTGGGGAGGTCTTGTAGTACATTTAGACAATTGTTTTTTATTTCTGTCACCTGCTGCTGGTTGTCTGTCATTGGTCGTGTTGCCTTGGTCCGCCCCCCTACTTGCATGTGTGTGTCTGTGTGTGTGTGGTGCTGGGGGGGTGAATTAGGAGTTAGGGTTTTCAACCCTAACACCAAATTTCCTCACTTTTGTCGCTGTGGAACAACCCTAACTGATGCATTAAATGGAGTTTTTTGCTATGAATTTCACTTCTTTTTGAGAATGAGAAGTATTAGTAGTAAATACAAATGTGGCAGTGCAGCTGCGCAATCCCACCACATCATTCACTGTATGAATGAATCATGGTACTCCAGACCTTTGCCTGCTACACCGCCATCATATCATTTGGTGTATGTATACTGTGCTGGTAGTATAGGTCCTGCAGGCCATGCAGTGTCAGTATGTGAATTGTCATATGCATGCAGTGCTACAGGGATGGGCCCTTCAATATATACACTATCAACACATGATCACCTGCATGGATGCAGTGCTGCTACTGCATACCCTTCTGCCCTCCCACTCCCACCACACAATTTGGTATATGAATGCAGTCGTCATAGATCGAATACTTTAAGGCCCACACAACCAGCAAACAATTAGCATTATGCATATAGTAGTGGGAGTGCACACCTTTGGCATGCTGCGAACCAACCACATTATTTCATGTATGACATACTAATGGTAAGTGTTAAAAAATTCCCAGAACTAACATTTACACCCACAATGATGAAAAGTTACACACACCAATACTTGGATGGTCTTATGAGCACATAATATTTTGTGTTGGGTATCTATGTAGTTATGCATTACTATTACTGGTTTTCATTTGCATGTACTTAGCACTGCAATATCATACACAGAACAATATTTTGCTATTCTTTCACATTCTTTGATTTTACAGTAATGCTAGTATTGTAATACAACACAACATGTGGCACCATGTTTGTCTCAAACACAGTTACAGATCTCCATATTTCTTCATGTTGTACCTCTCTACCTTAACTTGAAAGATAGTGTTCAAAAACCTGTATTCATGTTAACATACTTCTCTGGAAAAAAGTGATAAGAAATTGTATGTATGTCACAATCTAAGTATGTTGAACTGTGTTGTGTCTCTCATGTTGTACAGCATAACAAATGTCACTGTTTCTTAATTAGACAGTAACGGTTGGTCAACAATTATGTTCACACTCTCCTTATGACCTTGCAGCATTCTATTATACCACAACGTCTGCCCAAGTGTTGAATCTTACATAGTTATTAACTCACCATCAACATAATCTGTCGTACTCCCATAATGTTATAATAATATAAACATGTATGAAAACAATAAAAAATATTGAACAGCATATTGCTAAACTCTACAGCTATCTGAAATAAGAGATTAGCATAAGGTTGTTACAGACTTTTCACTGATTTATAGAATATCACCTGTTACACCCTTGTTATAAGATTACTAAAAGCAATAGTTTTGTTATGATACATGTTTTACAGATGCTCCCCATAAAGCAAAAAGGAAACACAAGCAAACTTTTTTGTAAGAAAATACTGTATTATTTATGTTTTAATATAAATCATATAAAATATAAAATGTGATACAAAATATAAAATCTGTCTGTGATACAAAAATAAATGATGCTTATAAAACTAAAATAAAAAATACAAACAATTTCACATGATCAAAACTCTTTTTAAAAAAAATGTAGAAAAAATATTGAGTCTTGCAAATATTTTAAAGAAAGCGTAATTATTATTTAGAAAATTATTAAACTATTTACAGGCAACAAACTGTCCATTTGAAAGAGAGGTGTGATGCTGCTTGAGGCATTCCAGTCCGAAAGTTGGACAGTATGTGGAGGCGCAACAAAAGTGGAAGCTGTTGCGGCATGGGAGAGGGGGAGATACATATGAAGCTGTGGAGGCTGCTTACTCCATTTCAGCAACACCTGTTGGTGGTGGTGCAGGCGAAGTAGTGCTACTTGGCACATTGACACCTGCTGCTGTGTCCACAGGCTCAAGCATTAATTTAATGGTTGCCTGCTGCGCTGTGAAGAGGGACAATAATTTGTCTTGCCCCTCCTGCAGCGCAGCAGTTTCTTCTTTTATGCCATCAATTTTCTGCTCGAGCCTGCGGACACAGCAGCAGTAGACAGTGCATGTCTCCTCATGATCTTCTTCTGTAAAGACACACAAAAAAGCCATTACTATGTGCTTATGAATATTCAGCTTTCTTTCTTGTGTTGCATCTTATAATGTTATCTTTTCCTGTATCTATTGTAAGCAGACATACATCTGTACTACTAGTAATATATATTAAACTAGTTATTATGAAAATTGACTCTTCTTAGTCAGTATATCATATCAGTCACATATGATGAACTGTAAATAAATTTGTTCTGTAACTTTTCAGAAATTGTACATGTGCTACATTAATATTGTATATAACCTTATACATCACATTTTTGATTCATACAATGGTTGATAACTGTGCATAACACAGTAAGATATAGAGCAAACTAAATTCCTTTATCCTCTAAAGTCTGTGCAACTACCACAATGTACACGTACTGTTTTTGTAAACTAGTTCTTAATAGTACGTCTGTTGTACACCCTCACACTGTAATGTCAGTCAGTACATATTAGTCAATGTTCATTACTATAATTTCTGTTACATAGCAACAAGTTAAAACCACTGTTCTATTGTACCTGTTTACAACAAAGATTTAAGAACCATTTTCTACTGATCTTAAACATAGTATGTACAACTAATGTTTAGCATTTCAATATCAGACTTGTCAGTTCTTTCACCAACTCTTTCAATAAGACATTACCTAAATACATATTAAGTGACACAATATCCAAACAATAAATACAATAAAAACATGTTTTTTCACATCATAACATAGTAGAATATAAAGCTACAGTAAATGTTCTAAGTACTATTTAAAATTATATACAGACTCTCTATCTCTCAAAATTTAACTCTTTTTTTATGTTGCTTGCACGCATGTGCAAGAAACATAGTGCCATCATCGAAGATTTCGGAGGTGTGTCACCTCCTCCTCCAATTCAGTCAGTGAGCTGGCAGGCGCGGCCCATGTAAGCCAATGCATTTTGGAGCTGTCTATGACATGCTCCAAAATGCAGTAAGCATCAGATTGAAAGGGGAGCTACGCTCAGTGAGCAGAGATAAGCGCGTAGCTCCCCTCACACACAGGCATGCCACTCCACACCTACTGTGTAGCCAGGCGGGTGCCCAATCCCCGCCGGGCTGAGCTGCGCCTCTCAGTTGTAGGTGCCACGCTGGGAGCCCACCCCAGCATGGCAATCAGTCCTTTGCCATGGGGGTGCCTAACTTCCGCCGGCTGAACGCCTCAACATCATTGTGCCATGCTGGGAGCCCACCCCAGCATGGCAAACGGTCCCATGACATCTTTTTTTTTTATACCTGAAAACGAAATGGTCCCGTGGCGCATCTCCCGACCCCTCCCACAACCCGCACCACCCACCCGACTCAGCCTCCCGCCCCCTCACCCCATACTTACCTCCGGACTCCGGGCGGCGATCTTGATTGGACGGGGGCTGCGTCTGCACTCTTCAAAGCCGACCGCGAACTGAGGAAATGCGGTAGCTGTATAATGGGCTGATGGGGGGTTCAACTTTATTGCATATCTCAGGCATTTTTGAATTTTGCCAAATTTTCAACATGGGGTTTTGGGACCTTCTCGCGAATGATGTCACTGTCATGGCATTGAGCCGGGCAAGGGTGATTTCTGCAGTGACTGTGAAATCACCCTTTGGGCTGAATACCACCATGACAGTGACATCATTCATGAGAAGGGGTCCCAAAACCCTATGTTGAAAATTTGCGCCAAAATTCCAAATGACTGTTTTACTAGCATGCATTAGCAGTTCCTACGAGGCTCGTAGTTCGTGAAATTTCAATATTTTCACTCCAGATTTTCAACATTGCCATTTTACCACACCTTCTTATGAGCAGTATAGCTGTCATTTTTCGCATCTCACTCAAAATGTGTTTCCGCCCATGTAGCGCAGAATGGCGCAGTCGGTGTGTGAAATCAATGTATGGGACAAATTAAGAAAATCACAGTGACACTGTTCATGAGCAGAGGTCTTAAAATGGCTATGTTGAAAATTTGGTGAAAAAAATTCCCAAAAATGACTGTTTTGCGAGCGTGCGTTGTGCAGTCTCTATGCAGGCTCGTAAGTTCATAAATTTCAATATTTTCCTCCAGATTTTCAACATTGCCATTTTACCACACCTCCTTATGAGCAGTACAGCTGTCATTTTTCACATCCTGCCCAAAATGTGTTTCCCTTCATGTAGCGCACAATGGTGCAGTCGGTGTGCAAACTCAATGTATGGGACACATTAACAAAATCATGTGACACTGTTCATGAGCAGAGGTCTTAAAATGGCTATGTTGAAAATTTGGTGAAAAAATTCCTAAAAATGACTGTTTTATGAGCGTGCGTTGCACAGTTCCTACGCACGCTCATAAGTTCGCAAATTTTCAATATTTGCACTCCAATGACTTCCAAATACCTAAACAGCACATAGAAGCAAGCAACATTCGGCATTGACAAATGCTTGTTACTATCAACAATCCATCAGGCACAGTTTGAAAATGGGAAATTGTAATATGTAGTTACAACTTTGTGGTACACATCACACACCAGATACTTACGTCTAACCCTTAGATTATAGTGACCATTAACAATATGCAAAAGAGTTACAATGATTCTGCATTCAGTTACCATATATTTAAGCAATATTCCATGAGACGGTATTGGTGATGCCTGCATTTATCAATGTCCTGGGGTGTTGTTTGGCAATGAGTTGCAGCCGAGTATCCAAAACACACCATGCGTGGCGAATCCTGTCATCACCAACATCCTCAAGTGGCACATTGCAATTATACACTGTCCTGTTTTTTGGGTCAGATAGAAAATAGCAAATAAAAGTTTATTTCCCCATTTAATCGAATTTTACTGTGGTTATTTTTGCACTGGAAAAAAATACTCCCCGATTGCTAGACTGCCCTGCTACTGAGGATGTGTACTTTTGTTTCATTATTCTCAGTTGCGCTGTATTTTCAGGGTATGGGTTGTGAGCAAGCAGCCAGTTGAGATGCCGAAAACGGTGATGGAGAGCACATTGCAGGCATAATTCTCTTGTGCTTGATTTTCAAGAGTCTGCTCTTTGTAGGGTTTTGTCTCTTAATGAGAATGAGGTATTCATTTTTTTTTTCTTTTGACGACTAATGTTTTTTATTTAGTGAAACAGGTCTGTATGCAAGTGACAAAGATGTTGAGACGTGTGGACTGAGATGGGTGTCATAGTGATTTATGCACAGTTATCAGTTAACATGCTGGCTGTCATCTTAGTTTGTGTAGCAGTGAAATTATTAAACTAAAGTGTGTTTGCATTTTGTGATCAGCTGTGGCACACAGCAGCTTAGCGGGGTTCAATGTGGCAGTTTTGTTTCCAATTTCAGTGGTCAGATGGGTTTTAGAGCTACAACTGCCTGCCACCTCTTTTCATGTAGTGATTGCAGCTTTTACAACGAGAGAGGTGTGTCAGGTAACCAATGAGATTAGAGGATTGATACATCATTTTTATGCCCATTATATAATAGAATATAAATTGTTATATAAATGTACTTATCATAACATATCTACTGTATACTTCTGATGTTATACTTATGTTCTACAGTAGCAATCTCCTCCTGCTTCACCTGCACCACTGGTCTCACCACACCTTTCGTGGACACTATAAAAAATATCAGAACTTTATTTAATTATCATAATTGAAATATTTCAATATCTAACAAAACTTTTACTGTATTACATACAGATCACATACTGCACTACTTCCATTCAACTATATGTCACAATTCTAAATATCAAATAGTAGAACATCTTAAAAATAGTACTATAAAAGCTGCAATACACAGAAGGGCTAGAATATTCACACTGCATCAGATAGTGGTAAAATCCTTGCTGCAGCAGTACTGGGGTGTGTCAAAAAAATTTACACAGCAATATACAACAGTGCTGCGACATGGTCAGTACAATAGAATGTGACACTTTCACCACCTGCATCATGTGTGGTACAGTGCCACTGTGCCACTGGAAGTCGACACACGATAGTACATCAACAACACAGCACAAGTGTTGATCTACTATGTACATCAGCCACAATATTCAGCAATGGACACCTACATGTTACCATATTCCATGGGAAATGCAAATGGTAACATTTCTGTGTTAGTGTGGACCAATTTGTATACAACCAAGCCAATTACCAGTGACTTGTAGGTGGTGCGCTGCCACAAAGTGACTATTGTATACTGACGGCCATGCCCTTCAGCAGCAATGCACCCCCTAGCCGAATCACATCCTTACAACATTAAAAGTGTCCCTTGTAGTCCACTGCAGGCAACCCTGTCACCTGCTCAGAGTCTTACCATAAGAAAATTTTCCTGCTAGTCAAGTACAACCAACTACTCACCCAATCGGACACTTACTATATGGAAATATCCATACTGATCCAGTGAACCAAAACCTATCATCCACTCACGGTCTTTCCATGATATATATAACTGCGATGTTCCTCTGGATCCCACCCCATGCCCAAATGCAGACTTACTGAGATATATTTAAAGCTAGAGGTGCACTGACCCTTATCACAGCCTAATTGTGACATTAATTGATAAATCATGATGCCTGTTGGCCCAGTGGCTGCATCCAGGCCGATTCCAGGGAATACAATTAACCAGTATACTGGTTGATAGTTGTACCCCCCTACCAACCCTACCACTGTGTCATGACAACCTCCTCCCTCCGTCAGTCAGCAGCAGACATCAGCTTCCCACCTGCAAAACAGCTGCACACCCAAAAACTGATAGCATGGAGTGTGGCTGTACTCTGATTGCTACACAACATGGCCCACTGATTGTACACACTATAGTGTACTGCACAGTCCTAATATGTGAATCTATAGTTTCATCAACACATTGGGACTGTCTACTATACTATATTCAACATGCCTTTTGGCCCACAATGTGTGCCAATGTATGTACAGTCATAGTTTATGTTGTCAGACTATGCTCAACCAGGTGGCTTGCAAGTAGGTAACTGCTGACCAACATTGAAGGAGGTGGAGTGGAAGTAGCAACAGTGACTGTCTGGGTAGGTAGACAAGTACTGCTATGCACCACACTACTGTCTCAGCATATTACCCACAATCATGCTGGATGCAAACACTGCACCACTAGGGCTGTGATAAATCCATGAAGCACGTGGTTTGCTTCTGACAAGGCTACACTGTACGACCCATGTTATATACATATCTTTGAAAGACCAGAATTGTGCAAGATGGAGTGTGCACTACTCCACTAGGGATATATTTATAACAGCAGAGCCAAAATTGGTTCACGGCAGGTTGATTAGACCACCAGGGATTGTAAACTAATGCATAGTCTAGCATTAGCATGTGTGGTGGGGGGGGGTATGATGGCAACACACAATAGTGCCAGAGATCAGATTGTATTCACAGATAGCAGCTCCTGTCTTGCACTGTGTAATACAGCACCTCAGCTGTGTTTGGCCAAGCATTGTTTTTTTTTTTACTTTACTGTGTGTGATGCAAGTAGGGGTTTCACATACATATACTTACCACATGACAATCTGCATATAGAGATGTGCAGACTATGTATGGCCACAATCACCTTTACTTCCGTCACATGCATTAATGATGTGGCATGGTGCATCAGAATTCGTAGAGTGCATAATCCCTTTTTGAACAGTACACTGGGACGTATCAGTGTGTTGTACATGTTGCAACTGTATTGCAGCATACACAACCCTTTCGAATATCTCATCCCAAGTTAAATCTGCCACTTGTTATTCTCTTTTTATTCTAAAATTACACTGTAGCAGTCATTATACTGGAGCATTTATCACAGTCATGTTATGTCTTTTAACCAACAAGGTAACAGACTTTCCATACTCCACTCTATAACAAATAAATGCTCTTTATTACTGATACTGACAATTTTTACTTCATAAGGCAGTCAATGTTACATACTAACATACTAAAATGCCAGCAGAATAGGCCTAATGATCTTTCGCATCTGCTCGTTTGATCAGCCTCCACCCTGGGAGATGACCATGCTGCCCCCTTCGCCTTCTCTGCCTTCTCTCTTCACAGTTCCAGATATTCTCGCTGCATTGGATTTTGCTTCCAGAACCCTTCCCTTGTACCTGTCCCACCCCCTCTTGAACCCCTCCACTGTCTCTGCCTCTACCAGCTCCCTGGGCAGCGCATTCCATGGTTCCACCACCCTCTCAGTGAAGCAGCACCTCCTCCTTTCTCCCCTGAATCTTCCCCCCCTCCAGCTTCCACCCATGCCCTCTAGTGGCACCCTCCCCTTCCTTTGAAGCACCCTGACTGCTCCTCCCCTATTTACCTCTTCATGTACCTGAATACCTCTATCATGTCCCCCCAGTCCCTTCTCTCTTCCAATGTGTACATATTCACCTCTTCGAGCTTCTCCTCATAGGTCCTGTCCCCAAACCCCAAATCATTTTGGTTGCCCTCCTCTGTACCCTCTCCAGAAGTTTAATGTCCCTCTTTAAGTGTGGCCTCCAAAACTGCACACAGTACTCAAGGTGTGGTCTCACCAAGCAGTTATACAGAGGGAGTATCACTTCCCTCCTTCTGGAGGTGATCCCCCTAGTGATGCATCCCAGCATCCTGTTGGCCTTGACTGCTGCCTTCCTACAAGTCTCCGACTTGTTTAGCTTGACATCCACCACCACCCCCAGGTCCCTCTCAGCATAGAGACTTGTAGCAAAAAAGAGGGCATATTTTTGCCTTCAGACCACTATTCTGTGCACATTAACACCCGCCACTATACATATACACCACTCTGGAGTGATAGAGTATATTGTGCCTAGACTGTATGACTTGCCATAGTCTGAAGAAAACAGGTTTGGCCACAAAAGTACTACACATCACACAGATCATGTGCCTTACTATTTATTGTACTGTTACAGCACTGTACCTTTCTGATATTACTTACTGCCTTGGCACAACTGTACAAGTCTCACAGCACATAAAGTCATACATATATATATATCACTGTGAATATGCCATTCCAGAGGTACACCAGATGAGAGTCAACAACAACATAACAGTAATGTTCACTGTAAGTGAACACCAGCATGGTTAGCCTGTAACTGTATATACAGCAGTCAGCACAGCTCTCATACTCACCATAGTCAGTGCTGTTCTGACACACCACTAGCACCTTCGTACTGTACTGGCTGTTGTGTAGTATCCCATATGCAGCAGTATAACAGTTGCACACAGCATCACCACCACCACCACTACCTGTGTGTAAGCTGTGTTGAAATAGTACAACAGCAGGCTGCAACACATGTGAAAGTGCAGTGTTAAAAACTGTATAATATAACTCCTAACTGTTTTCCCAGCGCCAAGATGTTTCTGCACATTTAGTGCAGTTCCACACCATTATTCCAGTGGAAAGAGCATGATAGTGAACGCACAATGAAATGCTAATTTTGACATTTGCACTAAGAGTACCTAAGTAAGCTCATTTCCTTGTTACTTTTGAATATGACAAACTTTTATTTTAAGGAAACGTGTTTGCACCAGTTTATGGTTTACGTCCACGGTAAACCCACACTGATACATTACTGGTACGCAAACAGTATGGGAAACATGTTACAGTCTGAGATAATGTAGTTTCACATAGACTGCTGCCTGTGCCAGTACTAGGACTACACATTTCCTGGCAAACACATTGTTAGCCCGTGGCTACCTTATCATCTGTATGCAGTGTTTTACATGTAGTGGGTTGAACTTCCTCCTTGCAATATTCAGACCTCTCTTATTCCAGGTCTAAGTTTCTCCTACACTCCAATTGCAGATAATGCTCTGTCATTCCCAAGCTAAATTGAGAAGCTGTTTCCCATGACCTATTCCTCTTCAGTATACCATTGTTTGTGCTTCACCTTAACTTTGTCAGTTCGACATTGCTTATTATAGCCCCAGGGAAAATGTTTAACTCTCTGTTCTTCACTTTTTAAAAAGGTTTACTAATATCATACACAAGTACTCATAGGAGACAGTCACCATTATCAAAACAAGTGTATTCTTACCATCTGACTCCACAAAGATTACACTTTCAGAATCAGAGTCCACAGCCTCCACAGCTTCTGTCTGTGCTGAGACTACCTCGGCAACAGGTGGGGAGCACCTCTGACAATCTGTGAAATTAACATAAAAAGGATATTTAGTAACTGTATTGTTTGAATGGTCAGTTATTTATAAATTATAAATTATTGACATATATCTGTAACTTAACATGTTCCTTGATCAAGTATTGTGCAGTTATGGTACAGCCATGTTAAGCGGCACATGTATTATTATGAATATTGCAACTAAACAAGTAATTAATATTAATTAAATTGTTATCAGTTCAACAGTGTTACTTATATGATAACCATTGTTGTTGAATTGAATAGCACTCTATACTGAGTATACACTTCCATATAACAACAGTTGAAGTTATATAGGATAATACCTGATATACAGCTGATAACCATGGTATAATCAGCTCAAGTGGTTACTCTGGCATCACTAAACCTTGACAGCACAGCCCAAGACATTTACAGTTACCCAAGCAACCACAAGAGATGATGAGACTACGGTTATCACCTGTACATCAGGCATTGTCATTTATACTGTATGCGACTTGACATGAGAAGTTACCTCCCCCCTGCAACACAAGTAATTAAACCTTACCTTACTAATAACTCTGCACTAGAGCCACATGATTGAGTAGGAAAACTATTTATTAGCATACACAGACTGAATGACATTGGGCCAAAATAGCACCAGAGTTAAAATCTCTATCAGACATACAGATTGCTAGACTTAGTAACAGTAAACTGAGAGAACTGGAATGTTATTTGAACAACAACAGAACGGACAATGCTTCAAAGGATCAGAGCAAAAAGAGTTAATAACAGACACAGTTTAAGAATTGTAGACTCAGAATGCTGATACGATAAGGAGACTAGTGTTAACAAGCAGTTTCAGGAACAGCAGCATCCCATTACAGTCAATTATAAGATGAATGTCTAAGATTAATCCCTACTGTTGTGTCAGTGAAACACATATTCTGTAATGGACACATAAACATTTGCAGCCTTAATCAGGGACCACCATGAATAGTGGTGACAGTCAATAAGTATGAGTGCATACAACCCACCCACCCATATGTCTGCCTGATACAAACAAGTCAGCCTAGTAGTGTAGTGTACCTGCCATTCCAAAGCATGACTCCTGTCCCCCGTTCTACCATATAACGTTCTTTTTTTCATTGGTAGTGTAGTACCTCTACTCCCCCACTCCCCAAGTGCAATCCCCAATCCTCATACCCACATTTCTGTAATGATTTCCCCACTCTTCTACTAGTGTCCCACCCTCACAATCATAATCTGCAACCCATGTAGGCACATTAATGAACGGATATCTCTCCAGTTCTACTGGTTCCCCAACCCCCTAAACATGATCCTCATCCTACATTGTCATGCTAACAGCAGAATATCCCTGCTGTTCTAGCTGTACACCCACCCCCCAACTGCAATTCCAAACCCATTGCCATGGAAATAAAAATCTTTTCCTGGTGAACTAGTACTCCACCCAGCCCCCCTAGCTCAATCTATGACTCACAGCACTCCAAAATGACAGCAATACCTACTGTTTTACTGGTCCCCCCCACCTTGAAGTGCGCTGTCCATCCTCCAATACAAAGACTAGGTACGGCTCCAGCAGCAGGTCACCCTCCTCTCACCACCACAACTGTCCAGAGACTGCAGTAGCGCTCATGCGTAGCACAATCATCAGATAACTATGGTGGTCAGAAGAGTCCTGAGCAGTTTGCCATTGATCTACCTATTCTGTGTACAGGAAGATGGGCAGCACAGTTCTGGACGGGGGGGGGGTCACCAGTACAACACCAGATATTCCTGTCATTGTGCGACTACTGAGAGTTTGGAATCATGCCTGGGGAGGTATGCACATCACTAAAACACCAAGAAAATAATTTAACTAAGTGCCTACAGGGATCACACATTGCACTTGGTGGGTGTGGTAACCACCACAGCACCTAACACATGGTCTCATTAACACAACTACATTAGGTGGTATCATGCTTGCAGGATGGGGCATCCACTACAATACAACAGAACTAGTATTATAATGAAAATATTGTTACTTTACTTACGGTGTGTAACACGATCCCCAGCACTTGGCTTTCTAGCCACCTCCCAAAGCTCATAGCTGAGGTAGTACCAGCACGTGTCTTGGTCAGGTATCTCCTCCCTCTGCTTCAGTTGATAGAAATGCTGCTGCAACAGCTTCCACTTTCGTTTGCATTGAAGTGCTGTTTTATTCCTCACTTTCAAAATTACATGCAAATAGGTATGTATATGCCTCCACATACTGTCCAACTTCCGTTTCATGCTACGCATAAGAATACGCACACTCCCCCGCACCTGGACTGCCTCGAACAGTACGCACACCTCTCTTAAGCTTCAGATCCTCATTTTTCTGCAAAAATTACACAAATAATACTACATTACTGCCATGTTCTGTTAAATTTGTGGCTTTCTGTTCTGTTAAGTTTCAAAGACAAAATACAAACTGCTGTATCTTATTAATTTTGTAATTATTATTACAAATATCAACATGCATACACAAAAATACTCTCATTATATAATATATCCAATGTGTAGTAACTACTGTTGTACCACATAACATTTGAACATTCTTTTCATTACAGAGGTTGTATTGTGGCATAGTAACACTTGTGTGCACACTTGACACATCCTGTTATTGATGCCGTGATGCCATTAACATCTACAAACACAATCCATACTTGTACTGCACACTGTTGAGCCCCCCCAAAAAAATAAAGATAACTGACAACCAAGTGGAGCTACATTATTGCACAGAACAATATGACAGCAACCACCTGTGGGTGGCCACCCAAGCCACAGCGCAACTGTGTGTTGGCATCACCCTCCCTCACCAACTGTGATTTTGCTAAGTAAAATATATTCATCATACACCACTGCGCCCAACCCCTCTCACCCAATTGTCAGTTTTCTGTATAAAAATAACCGTTGTCCTGTAGTGCAGCTCCCACTCCACCCAATCAGGGGAACAAGTAGAGTGAACAGGGCAACAACGGATAAATTGTTAAAACTTTCCCCATCATAATGTGAAAGAGAACACTCCACTGTACTACCAGCAGTATTTTTTTTACGAAAAAACAAGATTTAGTTCCAAAAAATATAACCACCAACTTACGGGGGGGGGGGGGACACATCACTACACAACAGGTGCTGACTTCCACAATGCCAGGAACAAGTTACTGATAAACAGGACACCTACATACAAATGATGCCATGATAATATCAAAATAGGTATGTTGACACCTTGCATGCATTATGGCTCCATTTGCATGTATAGTACTAAACAGTGTAATACTTAAATCTACCACCACTGAACTTCAGTGTTCTATCCCCCTTTCTCCTCTCTACCCACTTACACATGTGCACTGCCAGAGTAACATGCACAATACAGCTTACCAGGCACACATATTTCACAATGCTAACCATGCCACAGCACTGTTAAATATGTGAATGTGAATGAATCACATATCTGGAATGTGTAGTACGGTATGGGCTGCACACCCATTGGCTCACACTGTGAACCAATGGGCATGCAGCTCTACCGAGCTGTCAGTCGGCAGGCAGTGGGGCAGCAGGTGGGTGGGGTGCTGCCACCCGCCAGCTGACTGGGGGAGGTGGTGGAACTCAGTGGGTGGGTGGGAGGAGGGCACCGCTAGACCACCAGGGATATTGGTTGGGGGTTTCTTTTATTACACAGATGCCCGCGATCGGGCAGAGTGCGTCCACTGGATCACCAGGGATATTGGATAGGGGTTTATTTTATTACTACAGATGCTCACGATCGGGGAGTGTGGTCCACTGGACCACCAGGGATATTGGATGGGGGTTTCTTTTATTACTACAGATGCCCGCGATTGGGCAGAAAGCGGTCCACTGGACCACCAGGGATATTGGACGACATCTTATTTTATAAATACCCGTGATCGGGCATGGGGGGCACCACCAGGTGCAGCTGGAACTCGGGTGGCCACCCACAGGTGGCAGCTGCCGTACTGCACCCTGCAATGCAACAGTTCACCTGTGGGGGGGCCATCATTTTTTTGGGCTTAACTTTGTGCTGGCGCAGGTAGGGGTTGTGCATGTATGGCTCTGCACATCCCGGGCTAAATATCGGGCTGTGCAGGTTAATCATGGGCACGCCCCCCCACCTGTGCCTGCATTCATTACCATGCACTCCGGTACATTGGGATTTGTGCCGTGCACTTTTCCCTTTTGAATATCGCGCTGGTATCAGGAGGCTGCACATGGTGTAACGCTGTTGCACCATGTGCAACCTTTTTGAATATCTGGGCCATGGTGTTCTGGTTGCCAGACCCTACGCTCTGTAATATCTGAAAAAATGATTTTACAGGCAGGCAATATACCCATAATAGAAGCAAGATCCAATTTTGCTTCTGTTACTAAATCTACCCACCGTTTGGTGCCCAAATCATTGCCTCTGAGATGTATCAGAAATATGTCTGGATGAGGCTGAGTACTTAGAAGTCTGTGCATGGTTGGCATGAGGTGCTCCCACCTCATTCCACCCCTACCAAACCACTTTACAGAGCAATTTGGGACCTGCAGGTTTCTCCCCAAATCACTATTTTGAGCATACTTAGACGCTCGTCTCACGATACTGCTTCCAACTATCCACAAAGTCCTTTTGCTATTTTCTGCCATTCTCAGGTTTTAAACTTAGAAGTGGACAGAGAGCTACCAAAAAAGTCAGTGTTCACCCTGCAGTGCCTAAGCAGTAGTGAAAGTAAAACTGATATTTTCCCTCCTAACTTCAAGCAGGCTGCACTAGGCTGATACATAACACACAAATAAAAAAAATAGTTGGCTAGTACTCTGCCTTCATCAACCAATGTAGGCTATGCACTGACTATTACTACACTTCTCCTACAGCTAAAATGTGCAAACATTAAGAGGTGGGAAAAAATGTATCCTTTTCATAGGCAGTTTTAAACAATTAGAACTGCGGAAACATGTCTGATTGGTTCCCTCTTCTGTTATGGGTCCACGTGCAGCTTCCTATTTCCCTCCATTTGCAGCTGTATCTGTACAAGTAAGTACTAAACTACTATCTGACTTTAAACAGTTTTACCTAAAGAATACAGCATCTTAGGTTATAACAAGCAACATAATCAAATACAGCACTAAAATGTTTTGATTAAAAGTATTTACATGTTACTAACACTTTTTATCATACTAGAAAAATGCTTTATAAAATATGATGTACTTACAGTTTGAAATATGCTGTCTCTCAGTATGAACTAAGATGGCTGCTGTTGACTTCTTCTTCAGTGTTGTCCATCTCTGATTGGTTGTCTCACATGGCCTGACAAATCTAGCATAACATTGGCAGAACAAGCTGTCACTCAAATAACAATCAGATCTGATTCGATAATGAATGCACTTGCCACTCCAAAGTTAAAGATTTGCGACACTTTCACACGCACGACACCACTTTGCGACACTGTCGAATGCACGAAAGTACTTTTTTCTACACTTTCGAATGCATGAAACTGCTTTTTGTGACAATGTTGAATGTTCGACATTACTTTTGTAGTACTGTCGAACGCACGACATTACTATTTGCGACACTGTCGAATGCACAACACTACTTTTTGTGACACTTTCGTGCACATGACACTATTTTTCAAAAAATTTCAATTTTCAACAGGATTTGATGATTTATGGAAAAACAAGCAATTTTTAAATGCAGAACATTGTAACACTGACATTGGCAGTGTGACAAGTGGAGATGCATAGTGTTGTGACTTTGTAAATGCACCCCTAAAAGGTGTTTTTGTTCAGCTAATGCAGGAATGCATTGCTTGGCAGTTGTTAAGCACGCCCACAAAACAGTCATTTTATGGAGTTTTGTCACCAAATTTTCAACACACTCATTTTAGGACCTCTGCTCAAGAAAAGTGTAACTGTTATTTTTATTATCTGCTCCGAACACTGATTTCACAGACCAACTGCGCCACACTGCATCGTAATTGAGAAAACACATTTTGGCCAGGATATGCAAAATGACACCTGTACAGTTCACAACAAACTATGGCTAAATGCCAATGTTGAGAACCTGCCATTAAAATATGGCAAATACACTAACTTGCAAGTGTGCGTAGCGCAGTTTCTACGCACACTTGTAAAACACTCATTTAATGGACTATTCATACCAAAATTTTAACATAGTACTTTTACAATGTCTGTTCATGAACAGTGTCACTGTCACTTTCATTATTTCCTCCGAACACTGATTTTGCATAGCGAGTCTGCCATTCTGCGCCAAAGTGCAAAAACGCATTTCGGGCAGAATATGAAAAATGACAGCTGTACGGTTCACAAGAAGGTTTGGTGAAATGCCAATGTTTAAAAACTGCCAGGAAAATTGTACAAATGCGCTAACTTATGAGTGTGTGTTGTGCAGTTGGTACGCACACTCGTAAAACAGTCATTTTTCTTAGTACTATCACCAAATTTTCTACATACTCATTTCCATACCTCTGCTCATGAACAGTGTCACTGTCATTATTGCAATGGAATTTGAAAAGTAGTTTCGCACACCAGGTATGGCACTGTACACCGTAACTGCAGAAAAACATTTTAGCAAGGATGTGAAAAATGATAGCTCTATACTTCACAAGAAGTTGTAGTAAAATGCCAGTGCTGAAAATGTGACATGAAAATATTGCAAATGCACTAACTTGAGCTAACTGTGTAAAGTTGACTTATTAATGTGTTACTAATTAACAGAAATATTGTTAATATAGTAATTGTGTAACCAGCAGTGTAACAGCATTACTTAAAAAGCACTATTCACAATAATACTAATTGTGCATAACTGAACACTGAAATCATACAGAACAAAATCTATATGCTATAGTGATAATGCTATACAAGACAATGTAACAGGAATGAAAATAAAACTGTAACAATGTGAACAACCAATGTGATTTAAACATGTAATTTTTTTTTTAAATAGATGTTATACTTAAATCATCTGTCTCAATGTACAATGTTAGAACACATCAACACATGCATATACAAATATTGTCTTTTTTCTCTGTCTTTCATACAGGTGTCTGATACTTCTGTAAAATTGCTGACTGCCGCTGTGAACTTACATATCGAAAGATGCCTACTAAATACAGATGTAGATGTATAGGAAAATGAGACAGGTATCATATAACTTCACTATTGCTTAAGAATGATCAAAAAAGCACTGATGTGAGTTCAAAACATAAAAGAAAACAGAATTCTACTGCAACAGTGAGCTCTGTAACAACTCACTCCACAGCAAAAGCACATACTTGCTCAACAGCAAGTAAAAAATGCTTACCTCTTCAACAGCTGTGTGTACATTTCTCAGACAAAACACAACTATTGCAACAACAATCAACAGACCTCATAAACAATGCCATAAACTCACACCTGGTGATTTTCATCTGAGAAAGCAAAAGTATTTTCAATCACTAGCAAGTAAAGCTAAGATCGACAGGCTTATTGCTGCTGTGATGAGACATGAGCGCAAAAAGACAAAGAGTCATCTGTCTTTGATGAAATTACATCTCAAAGTATGCACATTTGTTAACAGAGCAGTGTTTGTACTGCAACGTTTATGGTGTAAGATGTCTATTCAGAAAAGTTGTGTATGAAATCAAAAAAAGGCTACAACAGTATCCTTCTTTGATTGTGCACAATTTCTGTGATGTATTCACAGGTCACTGGATGCACACACAGCACTCAGAGTCATATTTCTGGGAAGAAACTTATTATTCACAGAAAAAGGAAACCAAGTTCACCATTGATGAGTCCGGTAAGCTGGTCAATGTCCTCAGTGTCTGTGATGACACAGCAATGGACACAGATGATGACTGTGATGCAACCACTGTGTCCCATAAGCGGCACTGTCTGTCATGGCCATGTGATGACACCTGCAACCGTAGGCAATCATCATTTGAAAAAGTTGAACAGTTTGTCAACCTATTTGTGATTACAGATGGCAAAGAAAGATATAAAGTGTTTAACAAGATTGACCATTGTGAAATCCGTCCACATACTGGACTTATGGGCCACTCACTGGCATGCCTCGATAGTGGTGTTTGTGACAGTGTCTTTCACAACATGCGGATGCTTGGAGTGCATCAAACAGGCATGCAAAACTTTGTATACTGAGTATATGAAGTACAACGAGTTGTAAATCAGTACACTTGTTTAAATGACTTATTGCAGTCAGGTGACATGCAGGGTGCCATCACATTTCTCAAACAACTGCAACATGTAACTTCTGTACCAGACACAATAATTTCTCAGTCAACAAGTTCTGCTGAAACATCTGTTTCAGTGTTAGAAACTGACATACTGAGACAGTACGGCAAAGAAATAGCAACATTTGAGCTGGCAAAGTCTCAGAAGTTTGACTCTGTATGTGTGTCATGTGACCGTTTGTGCTACAGTAAACAGTCACAGTGAACCTGGAAACCTTGTCACCATACAATGACATGTGGTTCCATCTTTCAGCATTTTTGCTGCTGAAATCTGACTTTCAGTTAGAAAACACCATTCTGCTGTGCAACCACTTTTTCTCCAAACTGAAGTCTAACATTTTGCCACTGAGGTCACTGCTGAATATTATGGAGGCACATGTTACACCAAGTGAGATTTCAACATTGAATGTGTTTGAACGCATTCTAAGTCAGACAATGAAACCATTCCAAACCATTCTATGTCTGAACACAAAAGCATGGAACATTCCACAGAAAGAACTTGTTAGATCTCTAAAGGGTTCCGTTATGTATCTCCCACTTCCTCTACAGGAAAATGTAGAAGCAATCTCTATGGAAAATAGTTTGGTGATTCTTGTAAATGGTGTTCCAACAAACTCCAAGGTCATCTGGCAAGATGTTGTCAATATACAGAAGGTAAAGCTTGCTCTTACTTAAAGAGTAACAATCCCTTTTATACAGACCTTGACATAGATCACATAAGTATTCTCTCTGTCCAAAATGATCTCTTAGAAATGAGTAAACCAATGATTGAGAAGGTCAGTGGACAGACAAGTGATAATGTGTATGAACAGTACACAATTCACCCATTACATGGCATAGATCCAGTAGGAGACAACATTGGTCTCTATCAAATGAAACAGGTGGAAGGTGAGTCTGTCAGCATTTGGGAGGCAACACTAGAAGCACGTTGTTTCCAAGACTTATTCCCAAAAGGGTCAGGTGGACATCTAGAGAAGTGCGTGTACAGGGTGCTGAGTACTGCACTACCCGTGTGCTCAGTAAAGACAGAAAATTCAGACATAATATACAGGACCTGTTTCATCTCTTCTGGGAGAGTGAACTTAGCATTCTGTCTGGGTCTATTGAACATACTATTCGTCTCACAACTCCACTAGATGGAATAACAGCTGCTCAATTTCTAAAGAAATTAAAGCAGAAAGACAAAAATGTGCAAGTGAATCTGTCTTCCATTCTTTCAAGTCTTCGAGGCACCAAAGAATATTGGTATCGCAGACACTCTGAAGTGATGACAATGATGTGAGAGTATGGTGCAGCCACATGGTTTGTCACACTTAGTTGTGCTGAATATGCCTGGGACGAGCTCATTGAACTGTTGAAGTGGGCACATTCTGATGTCGACGGCATCTCATTAATGACTGTCAGAGAAATGTGTTCACTTGATCCTGTGTCTGTCACCAGGCATTTCACAAGTGGTTCCATGACATTCTGACTTTCATATTGTCAAAGGACAATCCACCTCTTGGTATTGTGGAGCATTACTTTTGGAGGACGGAGTATCAAGCATGGGGTGCCCCTCACATCCATATGTTGTTGTGGATCAAGGATGCACCACCCACAGGTGAACATGAAGCAGCACAAGTGCTATCATTCATCAAGAAATATATCACTTGTCACATTCCAGACAAGTATGACAGTCCTACACTATGGAAGTTGATTCAAAAGTTCCAGTGACATATTTGTGCAAAATACTGCTGGCGAGTAGTAAAGAACAAATCTAATTGGTACACACAATGTCGACTCAGATTTCCTAGATGAGTTTGTCAGGATGGTTCCATGAATGAGCTTTTCTCAGCAATGCGACACCACTTGAAGGCAAAATCAAACCAAGAGGGTATACAGGTTACCCAGAGATGAGAAAGAGGTGTACATCAATGACTACAACCCAACTCTTCTCCTAATGTGGCAAGCAAACATAGATGTTCAATCTGTGGCTGATAACTCATTGGCTCTGGTGCGGTGCGTCACTTTGTACATAACCAAACATGAGAAGACTAGCTTGCAAGATTTTTGGGAAGATATTGCCAGTTCAAGCAGAAGCCTGACATCTCAGCTCTGGTCATTGGACTTGAAGACTCTTTCACACAGAGAATGTGGAGCTTATGAAGCCAGTGACCGTTTAATGGGTACACATCTGTACGGGAAGTCTGACGCTGTCCGGTTTCTCAGTGTAAGCTACAAAGAGAAACGGAAACGTGTACTGATTCACCATGCTGAAATTGAGGAGCTCACTGCCAATAGACCTTCTTCAAAACATACCTTGAAGAATAACCTGATAGACACATACTACCCCCATTGACATGACAACATGGATGATATGTGTCTCTTTCAGGTGGCTAAGTGGTATGAGTACAAGGTAGATATATCACCTGACTCAACACGCCAGATTTACAAGGTGAACGGAGTGGATGGCTGCCTCATAAAGAGACACAAGTCATGGCTCATAGACCACTGTAAATTGCATCTAGGCACATTGGAGAGCAGAGAACAGTACTACTTTGCTCTCCTATTCCTATTTAGACCCTGGAGGAGTGAGTCTGAATTAAAAGGTGACTGTGATACATTCGAGGAAGAATTCAATCTTAGTTATGAAACTATAAAAACAGAATACTCAGAGACATACACTAGAGGCTGAGAAAGAACACAGCTTGAGAAGGCAGAGAAGCAACTTCCGGAGGACACTCCTGTTAGTTCACAAGACAACCTTGATCCAGAAGGACAAGCTGTTCTAGGTGAACCTCTGCCTTTAACTGCCCCAGAAGTCTTAATCTCAGAAATTGAGACAGCCATGCAACATGGAACACACTCCTCTCTCAACCCAACTGACTTGAGAGAAAGACTAAACCAGCAGCAGCATGCAGTACACTCTCACGTAGTTGACACTGTTCATCATGGCCTGCTACATGAAGCAAAAAAATGTGACTGTCATGATTATAAGCCACTACTAATCTTTGTTAGCAGTTCAGCTGGCACAGGAAAGACTTTCCTTATTGAAGCCATCACTGCTGAAATACGCAGCCTGACAGGGTCATCAATGTCTGTTGCTTTTACTGCTCCCACAGGACTAGCTGCATACAACATTGGTGGAGTTACATTACACCGTCTCTTTATGTTGCCAGTGGAACATGGCAAAACTGGAGAGTATCGTAAACTGTCATTTGAGGTTGCATCTCAGCTCCATTCCATGTTCACAAAGATGAAGTTACTCATCATTGATGAAATCAGCATGGTCTCCAATGTCATGCTTGCCTGTATTCATCTACGTCTACAGGAGATCTTAGATACCGACGATGGAATACCATTTGGTGGCAAAAGTATAGTTGTTTTGGGAGACGTTTTACAGCTTGCACCAGTGAATGCAGAGCATGTGTTTACAACTCTAACTGCCAAGCAAGCTAAGAATATTCTTGGTTGCATTGCAGGGTATAACATTTGGGAGTTATTTACCTATGTTGAGTTGTCTGAGAACATGTGACAAAGTGGTGATCTGACTTACAAATCACTTTTAGATGAAGCTCGTACAGGTTCTCTATCACCAGAACATGTTGCTATGTTGAACGATCGGAGAATCACAGTAGATACTGCATCCATAGAAACAGCATGTAATGTTTTCAGTAATGTATACTCTACAGGAAGACACATAGTGTGCCTTATGCCATGACTAAAGAAATGCACTGAATTCAACAATGTTATGCTGCAGAGAGAAAGCCAAGAAATTGTAACTCTCCATGCTATTGACACAGTTGATGGTGTCATTCTTAGTCGCAACCTAGTAACAAAGATGACTGAACGACTCAGTGAACTCAAGTCAGATGTTTCACGCACAGCTGGCCTAGAAGCTGTTTTTACACTTTGTAGGAATGCACATATCATGCTACGACGTAATCTAGATGTCGAATGAGGCATGGTAAACAGTGCCATGGGAAACATCACTGACTTTGTCTACAATGTCCAGAAGACATACATTGAGACACTTGTAGTTCATTTTGACAACATGGAACAGCCTGTACACATAGAATGCACCTACATAAAATTCCAGGTATTTAAGGATGTCTATGTAAACAGGAAACAGTTTCCATTATGTGTTGCATATGCTGTTTCTATTAACAAATCTCAGGGCTTGAGCTTGGATTCAGCAATGGTGGACACAGGTACAGACATTTTCAAGGATGGCATGAGCTATGTGGCACTTTCATGTGTCCACAGTCTTTCTGGGTTGCACATTATAACTCTAGCACCTCAGAAGATATGAGCTGACAAGCGATGCATTCTTGAGTACAACAGGTTACATACTCTGCCACAAATGTCTTTAATACCACTGCCTACATATCTGGCCATCTCACATTGTTCAGTCAAATCTACAGATGTCACCAAACAGCCACAAGCTTCCAGAAATGATTCAACTCAAAAGAGTTCAACAAAGGTCACAACTTCAACAAAACATTCAGAGCCAGCAATTCATCAGAAATCAGTTGATGTAACTGCTGTACCAGTCTTTGACAACAGCACTAGAGTGAACTGCTGTGCTAACTCAGCTATGCAAGTTTTTCTTCACATGCCACACTTTGTGCAGGCAATATCTGCTTCACAAGACAATCCCCTATCAAACACTTTGAAGCAGATTGTCAACATGACTTCTGACCAGTCTAACAATGTACAGTCACTAACACCACTACGACAGGCATTAGGTACATATGACAGATGTAGTACATTTGCTGCTGACATACGGCAAGACACTAGTGAGTTTATGATGGCTATCATAAACAACTTGGATGAAAATGGCACCCCAATGCAACACTACTTCACAGTGTCATATGTAACCAAATACGTATGTGTTTCATATGGGCATTCACAGTGTGAAACCACAGAAGACATGCTGTGGATTACTCTTTTTGTCCCTCAAGCCAAAAGTGTCAAATTTCGACAGCTATTCACCAATGCTCAATGTGGTCACTCCTGTAAAAGATGTGGAGGCAGATGCACTCAGTCCATACGTCTCAGGAGTTCATCTCAATATCTGTTGCTTATGTTGCACAGGTTTGACTCCAACGGGCTCAGAGTTGACACTCCTATCACAGATTACACAGCTGGTAGAATAGTTTTTAACCACACAGCTGGTAGAATAGTTTTTAACCAATCAATGTTTGACACTCACAGTATAATCTATCACCATGGTCAATCCATGCATTCTGGCCATTACACCTGTTTACTAAGGTACAGAAGTGGATGGGTAGAGTGTGACTATTCTGCAAGTAGTTTTAAACAGAGACTGCCATGACACTTAAAACATGCATATCTTCTAATATTGAAGAATTAATGATGACCACCATATTTCAGAAGAATAGGACAGAACATGTTGCATTTTTTAAATGACTACTTCATGACAGAAACAGTCGTAGGTCAGTACAATTGTTTCCAATCTACGACTCTCAAGAAACCATAGCATATCAACAAAATGCTATACTGGTAGAGATATTTCATGCACTATGACATCTAAGATCTTGTGTGGATCATTGACAACATGTAAATTGTTGTAGTGGCTTCAGTCAGTGCCAACAGTATTCACAGTCACAAGAGAAACCATGCTAACATGTCTATCAAGATTGTACATCTCAAAACAGAGGCCTTACTGCCTCTCCTGTTCTGTACATATCTTTTCTTGTAGCTGTATCATACCCATACATAACAAGAAGTTGCTGCCAGTTTCTAACTTTTTCTCCCTGCAGAGAAACAAAAGTTCTCAGTTACCTTCTTAAATAACTGTGCAACACATCTCATTCACCAAATGGTACAGTCTGTCACAAATTGTCTATCACCAGTTGTTTTTGTCTATTAGCTGTTGACATGTAGACAACAACATCATTCATGCACCATGCAACAGCGTTGAACTATGCCTGCTTTATTTGTTATACTGATACTGTACATATGTAAAAATAACAGTCTTTAGTCATAATGCAGCAAGTAAAATGAAGCAAGTGTAAATACTGAACGACTGCATCTTGTTATTAAATGAGTTTGACATGCCTTTGTAATTACATGTAAATAATATTACATTCTTATTCCACCTTACCATTGTTGCTAACTACTTTTACTGTTCTAGTAAAAGTATTACTATAAGAGTAAAGTACTATTGAATGCTGAACATATAATACAGTACTATACTGATTAAGTTCAATGAACCATATCTTTGATAAAAACAGCATCCCATGCACATTTTTTACTTACTAGTTCAGAGCTAACATAGAAACCAATGTAACAATTGAAAGAAATGTTTTTTGTACCTGTAATAATATGAAATCTTTTTGTATTTGTCATACAAGTAATTCTAACCTATGTTAAAAATACTGATAATTGTAAATCAGACACTGTTACTGATCACAACGCACTTCATACCTGTTCCTGACAATATTTATGATCGCCTCTATTGAGGGGTCGGGTGGGAATTTTCCATATGCGCCTAGTCAGTGACATATCATTAAATATTTAACTGAACATACCAGTTATCTAATGTCACTGAAATCAGATTTTTTTTTTAATTCTATTACTTGTACACTTAGCATATGGTTTTTCGCCCACCCTAGGAACATACACATTATCAGTCACACAATAACAACTGAACATTACTGTTTCATGTGTGTAATCACTACTTAGAAGCTCCCGACATACTTTTATTAATACAGGACACAACTAATGGACAACACATAATTAGAAAAGTTATCAACTTAATACATATAAATAATATTGTTAACCAAAATCTCTTCAACCTCAGTAGCAAAAATATAATGAACAGCCACAGGTTCAGCTTGAGTGTCACAAGTTCAACAGGAATGTCAGAAAGCACTTCTTCCCACAAACAGTAGTGAACACTTAAAGTTCAGTGCTAAAACAGGTCACCTCATTAAAGACAGTGACCCACTATTAAAGAATCAGGTATATGCATAGAAGGAAGATAATAACCATGGCAACAGAAGATGGAAGAACACTGCAGGGATAGTCAACACTTTATCTAAAGATGTGAACCGTGCAACACAATCACACTTAATAGACCAAATAACCTTTTTATGCTACCTTCTTTCTATGCTGTTTTACAATATGTACATACTTGTTCCAATTCATTGAACCTAGTTGCTATAAATGTGACACATTTAGATATATTCCAAGCAATGATTACACACATGCAAGGATTGTGTTGTGAGACTGATTTTGTAAAGAAAATACAATCTTAATTGGACCTTTTTCAGTTTCACCAATTGGCAATAAATCTTTTTAAAACCTAACCATCTGTTTTCAGTCTTTACTGAAAATAGCATTATGACATTAGAGCGTAACTGTTGTTTCTATTAAGCATGCAAATCAACTGCAACAAATAGTACCACAACTACGTGTCCATGTACTATTTTTTGTTGCTATGCTGCCCACTCAGTACCCACAACATAGGCAACGATGTGGCACATTGCATGTCACACTTCCCATAATTCCTAACAGTGTTAAAAAGTCAGCAACGCACTTACTTTTCCTGTGCCTCTCCACTCAGCATGCAGTAATTACTGTAGCAAGATGTCACACATCACTACCTAACACTATGCAGCTGTGGCTAAACAGTTAGGATGCACTAACTGCTATGTCTACTGCAGTTCCCTGGCTGAGCTCATGCAACTGCTAACTGTGGTAACTTCACTGTACCTACAATTACAGAAGTGTGCCATAGATCCCCAGTCCCCTATTACTCCTATAGAGAAACTGTCATAATGCACTACAGATTTTAAAAGGCACAACATCTTTAGCTGCCTAAATTCATACTAATCCTAACTGAGGTAACTTCAGCATCCCTGCAATCACTGATGTGTACCATTTATGTACAAACCCTCACCTGTGTTCTGTATCTCCACTAAGATGTTCATTCACTCACCTGTGTTGTGTATCTCTACTTACAATGTACTACCTGCTGTCACATTTGGAGACACATTGCCTGTCTGAACCCATTCAAGTGACAACTGTGCTAACTGGATTATTCCTGTAATAAGAGAGCTGTACAGCTGATGTACATTGCCTATCTTTTCCTGTGGCTGTTTACTCAGGATGCAGCGAGTGGTGTGAAAGTGCAATTCCCCCATCACACTGTACACCTACATGATTTTTTTTTCTGCACTGTCAACTCAGTGTACAATATGTGGGCTAGGTGTTCAGACTTTGAGTTACAGATATCCTGTAATTCCTAACTAAGTTAACTAGCATGTACCACGCTTACATTTACTGTCAGTCTACAGTCAGAGTGCCGTACCTGGTGTAGAAAGCTGTGTGACATTGTACCTAAGGACATTCACTTGTGGCTGTACAATCAGGATCAGTAACTGGTATGTGTGGGAAAATTGCCTGTGTGAGGCCATAGAAATTCTAACTGTGCTAACTTGTGTGTACCAACAATTACAGAGGTGTACCATTCATGTCAATTGCCTCAGTCTTGCTGTGCATCACTACTCATGATGGAGTACAAATTTTTATTTACTTTTTGTTGACCGGGTAAGTGCACTAGACAAATCCTGCCTATTTTCAGGCATGACCTGGGGAAGGGGATACAGATGAATGCCAACTGACCTTAAACCAGATTAAGCTGTTGGAGGTATTTTTAGTGAATGAGGGAAATTTGGCCAGGACACCGGGGAAATTCCCCTACTCTTTTCTTTAACATCCACCTGAACTACCACCAATCCAGGCAGATGGGATCTCGGTTTAACGTCTCATCCGAAAGACGTTTTGGTGAGGGTATAACCTCTCTGAGCCAACACAAACACTAACTGTGCTAACTTGAGTGTCCCTGCAATCACCGATGTCTACGATTGATGTCTATACCCTCAGCTCTGCTGTGGGTCTCTACTGAGGATCCAGTACCTGCTGTCACAGTTTGAAGAGACATTCCCTGGCTGAGTCCATTCAAGTGACAACTATGATAACTATACTTTACCTGTAATCAGGGAGGTGTACAACTGATCTGCATCACCCTTCTTTGCCTGTGGCTCTTCACTTAACATGCAACAAGTCTGTGATTGTTACTGTTACCTTGCCTCTCCCTCCTACTTCCATTTGTGTCTCTCTGTCTGTGTAAACTACAAAATGTGCTAGTGATGGAAGCGCAGGGGCCTTCAGGCCCCATGCTCCTGCCACACAAAGCACAAACATAAACAGTACTGAAATACACTAAATGTGATACAGCAGCGTGTCTTCACACATACTAACACAGTGCCAGCAAACACAAATGTTAAAGCACATGGTAGCACAAACCAAAACACAAAGATAAACAAATCTGATAAATACTGAATGTAATAGAGTGACAATAGTGCAGGGATCTTCCGACCCCATTCTCCCTCCACACAAATCGCAAACATATAGGGCTGGATATTCAAACTGCACCCAAAAAGTGCGCAACAGCAGGAGCAAGTGCAAGTCACTTGTGCACATGTGCAATAGATGCAATATTCAAACATGGAGCAAGCCAAATTGCGCAGCAAGCCAGCATCTGAATATTGCACAACCTGCCCTATAGTGCAACCAGGAAGGGGAAGCTGAACAGAGATGATGCACTATGGCGCAACAAGGGCTGCCCAGTTGAGCAGCCCAGAGGTGCCATAGTGCAAGCAGGGAGCCCCCCAGCAGCAGAGCACTGGAACTGCACAACCAGGGAGGTAGGCAGGGGCCCATCACCCATGCCACAGATGGGCACAGGGACACACTGCAGAACCAACAATGTACCCCCACACCCCAAGCACAGCATAACTGGGGGAGAGATGGAACAGCCATCTGACCATGGGGACAAGCAAACAAAGCACAGCTGGGCCATGGTGCCCCGGCACACCCACCAGCAAGCTGAGACTGCCACACAAGGAGGGCAGACCACCCCATGGCACAGCAGTCCCCCCCATACACAGCACACCCTGCACCGTGACCCCAAGACACCCCCATGAGCAGTGACCACCACTGCGGAATCCCATGCATACCACCACTCCCCACTGCCACACTGCAAACCCTCATGCACCACAGAACCATACAAGCCAGACCCACCATGAGCCACAGCAGCCTGCACAGACACCTACAGTGGTGTGTGGAAGCATGCAGCACACTGGATGCAACACAGTGCAGGGGCAAACACATACCCATACCCACGGGGACACTAACACAGGGACGCAGTAGTGTGGCAGCCAAGCCCCAGTGTGGGCCCATGAAAATTGTGCACACACAGCCTGCAGTCCCTCATGGCACAGGGGTGACACCCACCCTGTGCATGAACTGTGGCCCTGTACGCCACCAGCAGATGCCTGGATCACAAGTCACAGACAGTGGTGCACAGCCCCTGCAATACACACAAGCCATAGCATGGAGGTGGGACAGCAACTGCGGAGGCCATAGTGTCACCCGAGGTAAACATGCACCACACCATTGACAGGAGGCAACCCAGCATGGTGATGGTCACAGTGGATGACCTGCAGGGACAGCCACCACTGAGAAGGCAGCAGACCATGCAGGCTACAGACATGCAAGGGTGTCAGCTGCACAGGCCAAGGATGGGTTGACAGGGGCACAATGGACACAGAGCAGGCACCATGGACCACTGCACACAGTAATGCAATGCACAGGGAACAACACACACACCACAAATACCGACTGATGGCCACTCCCACACCAGAGACACTTCCCCACGCACACACACACACATACCCATGACTGAACCACCCCAGATGCCATGCACACCACTGCAACTGAGCACCTATAGCCAGCTGCAAATCAGAGACCACCACAGTATTCATATCAAAATAACTGTATTCCAAAAATATAACAACAACAACTATTTACAATTATGTACAAACATGGGGTGGAGGGACAGGAACAAGGTGGGGGTGGGTAAGGGGCAGGGGTGAACATATGGGAGAGGGAAGGCGGGGTGTGAGGGTTGGTCAAAGGGGGGAGGTTGTCTATCTTCACCCGTGGCCAGCCTGGTCCTCTGCTGCCTGGGGCTGTTGTCTGGGTCACCTCCTCCTCCTCACGCCATGCTGCTGCAGATCCCGCAGGATGGCAAGGGACTCTTGTGCCACCAACACAAGGTCCTGGATGGACTGCTGCATTCGCAGGAGTATCCACACACCTAGGACAAGGGATCAGAGTCAATGGGTGAGACTGTCCATCCCCCTGCAGCCCACCCAGTATGCATGGCAGACATCCATGTGCCACGCTCCTGTGATGGTGTGCGCCCACCCACAGTGACCGTGTCCACAAGACATGCCCAACCAGGCAGCAACAGCCATGTGTACCACACACCCACCTACATGTCCAGCACAGCACAACCAAAGCCGTACAGTAACATGGCTGTCCGGTGAGCAGGCAGTGCCACAGCCATGTGCCCAGTGCACACATGGACCACCATTGATGCACTCCCAGACATGCAGTGGCACTGGACAGTGCTGACTGTCACATGTCGCGTGCATGGCAGTGGTGTCCATGGATGGTGGCCATGCCCTGCCTCCCACCCTGTCACACAGCATGCAATAGCAACCATGGTGTCATGGCACTCACCCTCATCGGTATGCTGCTGGCATTGTGGTTGTTCACCGCCACGATCCGGTCCTGCAGCCACCACCCTCCGCTGCTGCTCCAAATTCCTCCTCTGCTCGGCCACGCCTGTTGGAGACAAAAGGAGAGAAACACATCAGTACAAACTCAAAGCATATTCCCCCCGCCCCAATGTGTGTGCCCACCCACCCAGCCAGACCCACCCATCCCATACCCTGTAAACACCGCCACAGCCAACCCTAGACCATCCCTCCCCTATGTGCTGGACACATGAGACAGTGTTACCCACATGGACCATACAAGTGTGTAGATGTATCACCCACTTGGATGAGGCACCATGCCCCTTCTGGCATGCGACCGCAGGCATGCCAGTAGCTCCAGCTCCCTCTGTCTCAGGTCCCCATACCGGTGCCTGCACAGTTCAGCCGTTCTCCTGCGGCCAGTGGCCACCTTCAGGTCAGTGGCCACCTCTTCCCAGACCTGGGTCCTGGCCCTGTCCAGTGGCACCTCACCAAACAGTGGGCCATAGTGTGGCTCCACCGTGGCCACAAGGTTGGCCAGCTCAAGGGCATCCCACTGAGGGCTCTCCTGCGTGCCATCTCTAATGGTATAGTAGACAAGATGGTGCTCCATATTGGCTATTACCGAGGAAATGCTGCACGGTACATCGCCGCTACCCCTATCGCTTCGTCGCACAGCGCCAATATTCCCCATCGCTACTTGTCACTGAACAGTGCGATAGAGCCGCATACATGCCAGACATACAGCGCCAGGGGGCAAAGGTCGGGCACAAGGTCAGGGGTCAGTGGCGCAAGGCCACGCACAGCGCCATCGGACGTCTACACATCCTGCGCAAATGGTCACCTGCATGCCAGTGCTACAGTGGACTATTGCGCAGTTGTGCCACAGCGGCATTTGGTTCCCAGTGCTGTAGCGCCACTGGCACAATGCTGGCCATGTCCTGAATTGCTGATCGCACACAGCACATCATCAGCGCGGCAGACACCTGCATAAGCCACCTGGGCATGCACAATGTGGTGTACTACACAGTCACGGAAATGCGCCATTAGATCAGCCGGCTCAACCGTATTACGCAAAGTGCAACAGCATGATATTCAGCCGACACATGCAAATCATCTGATCAGCCATTCATAGGTGCAGTGGCGTGATTTGCATCTCATTACAGTTGCTCCACTCCTAATTTGCATGCATTGCGCTATAAATGTGCGGCATTAGGCTGCGCTGGCCAGTCGGTTACTGCAGGTGAGAGGTGGGTTGCATGCTGTGTGATGTTCTGGACAATGGTCATGGGATAACGCTGTAGACTGCACAGTGACAGGTGTCCACTTCCACCCATACAGACCCGACATGACCGAGCAGAGCCAAGGTGAGGGTGAGGATGGTGGGCGGAGGAGGCCCAACTTCACCACGGCGGAGACAGAGGCCCCTCCAGGCCTACCTGGAGGAGGAGCCACTACTGAGTGGACGGCGGGGCACCCCTCAGGCCCGTGTGGCTGCATGGGAGGGGGTAGCTTGGGCAGTGAACCTGTACAGAAGCCACCAGCGCTCCATGCAGGAATGCAAAAAGAAGATGGGGACAGACCGCAGCAGGGTGAAGGAGAAGGTGGCAGCCCTCAGGGCGGCACGTGCTGGCACAGGCGGGGGTCAGCCAGCGGTGGTGGAGCTGACCCAGGCTGAGGACCGACTGGCTGCATCAATGCAGCAGAGTGCTATTGAGGGTGTACTAGGAGGTGGATTTCAGACAGGTGGAAGCCCATCACTGCACGGTATGACATGGTGGTGGTGTTGGGGGGAAGGTTGTTCACATGCACTCACATGTCCTCACTTTCTGTTACAGATCCTGTTCATCTTCAGGGGACAGTGGTGGTGGGTCCAGGCAGTGAGGAAGACCTGCCGGAGTTGGAGGAGGGTCCATCCACCTCTGTCGCCAGCCAGCATGCACTGCACCAGCATGCACGCCTGGCTGCCAACTCTGTTGTCGGTGAGTCAGGTGTGGGGGGTGCACAGCCTGTGTCTCAGCAGTCTGGCATGCAAGCATGCCAGCACGCTATGACTGTGGCCATAGCATGTACTTGCACCATTGATGATGCAAGGACTGCAATGGGCAGTGACATGTGTGTGTCCCATGACGGACACACAGCAGGCCAGCACATGCCCCTGGGCCTAGCTGGTTCCAACGTGTGTGCCAGCACGTCGGCACAGTCCCAGGCTGTGCCTGTCAGCACCGGTGGGGCAGCACCAGTGGCTGTGCAGGTGTCTGGCACTGTTGCGCCACAGCAGTGAACGAGTGGTCCCTGGGCACAGCGGTTGGAGGGCAGCAGCAGCAGTCACCCACCAGGTCTGGGGTACAGTGTCCAGCGGTGGCACATGCCCACCACCCTTGATATGCCCATTCCTGGTCCTGGTGAACAGCGCCCACCCTCAAGGGTTGTTGAGCATCAGGACCTTCCATACCCTGGGGGACAGGATGCCGTTGTGGCACAGTACCCATTTGAAGAGCACACCCGCATGCTCCGGGAATCAGTACAGCAGCAAAGGTGGGTTGCAACATCTGTGGAGGCACTGTGCATGGCTGTGGAGCGGCACAGCAGGGACTGTGCTCTGATCCTTGCAGAGATGGTCCATATGCAGATGGATGTGACCGCCGCCATTGACAGGCAGACCCAGGCATTGGTCACTGTTGTGGCTGCATTGGGCACACAAGCAGGTGCCCCTGTATCACACACCCCACACAGTACGCTCTCCACTCCTCATTCCCGGCATCGTGCGACACCCAGCCTGTCGATGCCGGGTTCTGCTGTGGGCATCCCAAGCACCCCTGGTGCAGGTATGTTTGGCATACTACAGACCCCAGTGCAGACAAGATCGCGATCGCGCAGTGGGACCCCTAGTGATCCATCGGTGCCACCTCATGTGGCCCCTGCTCAGCCTGCCAGTGCTGTTGGGTCACGGTGGGGCCGCCCACACATCCGCAGTGGCCGTGGAACAGTGCAACATGACTGACCTGTCTTCCAGTGCGGGCCCTGTCTGGTGCTGCCCTGTGTGCAATGTGCGTCATGGCGGGCAGTGCACTGGTGGGTGCCCTGCCCATCATGCCGACACATGGACCACCTGCACACCATCCTGACTGCTGTCCACAGGTGCGTGTGCATGATGATGCCTGCATTAAACTGTACACCAAGGTGCAAGGGTGCCCAGCATCTGACACACGTACTTGGACAGTACATGTGGTGGGTGTGGTCTGTGGATCTGTGTGTTTGCCATGTCTGTTCCTGCTCTGCTGTGCACCTGCCCATGTACGCTTTGCGCCTGGTGTGTGTGTGTGTGTGTGTCCATATGACTGTTCACCCCTCCCTGATGATGTGTTAGTGTGCCTGGTCCTTTCACTCCCCTTGCCGTCATGCACCCCTGGTGTGTTACTCTGTGTGCCTGTGGGTTGTGCCAGGACAGCGTTGGTTGCACATGGCCCCTTGACTTACCTGTGTCGTGCATAATGCTCCTCCGTGATGGTGTCCCAGTGCAGCTGGGCCTGCTGGATCAGTTGGGGGTCCCGCCGTCCAAGGGGGGGCTGCTCATCACCATCATCACCGGCGCCACTGGCGTCCCCATCGCTCTCCCCCTCCTCAACCTGAATGGCTATCCCACAGTCTTTGGCCATGTTGTGCAGGATACAACAGGCCAGGAATATCCCACAGGCCTTTGAGGGGCTGTACTGTAGGGCACCGCCGGAGGTGTCTAGGCATCGGAAGCATGCCTTGAACATCCCAAACACCCGCTCGATGATGTTGCATGTGGTGGCATGCGCCTCATTATAGCATTGCTGCGATGGGGTCATGGGACACCGGTATGGTGTGAGCAGCCAGGGACGGAGTGGGTATCCGCTGTCACCTGTGTGGAGATGGTGGAGATGAGTATCATGTTCAGGTCCATATTACCAATATCCCTGTGTGCCACTACCATAGCACCTGTGGCATTCCCACCCTTGCCCCACGTTTGCAATTCCTACATGCGTACTCACCCACTAGATGGCCTGTGGGGATGTCCCCACTCTCGAATCGATGGCACAGTGCAGACTGATACCATATGAAGGCATCATGTGCTCCACCAGAGTGTGTGGCACAGACATTGATTATGCGCCCAGTGGCATCACACACCACCTGGCAGTTGACACTGGAATAGCCCTTCCTGTTCCTATATGCAGCCCCATCAGGGCTAGGTGGCATGCGAATGGCCACATGGGTGCAGTCTATGGCCCTTAGCATGCCAGGCATAGGTGCTACCCTGTGGAACTCCTGCATGTTTGCTGTAAGCTCTGCTGCGGTGCTGGGGAAATGGATTTGCTCCGCAGCATGTGGCAGCAGTGCGCTGAGGAATTGGGTGAGGATGCGTGACGTGGCTGACTGTGTGATGCCTGTGGTGTCCCCTGTCAGCCTCTGGAAGGTGCCCGTGGTGAGCAGGCACATGCAGGCTATCACCTTGGTCTCCACCGACAGAGCGTGACTCCATCATGAGGGTGCCTGCATCACATCACTGCACAGCTTACAGAGCTGCCTCAGTATTGCCCTGTTCAGGCAGTACCGGTCCACGATCTCTACATCTGTGTACAGCTCAAAGCTGATGCGGGCACGGTACTGCCTGTTGGGGGCGTACCACCGACGGGCCCTTCCACGGCCACGTCCCCCTGCAGCATGCATTCTAACCCCCCTCATTACAGCTTCCATGTGGAAGCTGGCACTGTCCATCTCCCTGGCTTGTGACCACCCCTGGCTGATGTTGCTCTGTTACCCCCGCTGTCCTGACTGCTACTTCCACTGCACCGGGTACCCCACTGGCCTCTGCAGCCTATGGCCCACACAACTTCCCTTGCCTGCCCTGTTCTGGACTGTCGCTGTCTGTCTCTCTCTGTCTGTCTTGCTTGGCATCCCTGTAGCGTTCTTGCGCCTCTTACTTGAGCCTTTTTATTTGGGCTCATTTCCGCTGTGGCGCACCTTCCGGTTGTTCCACTATTGCGCATTGCGCAAACCTTTGAATATCTCATTGCGCTCTTTATGCATGGATCCACCCCCTTCGGTTGCGCATGCCTTCATTTGCATTGCACTATTGCTCAGCCTGTTTTCAGTGGCGCAACTGCCTCCTGCTGAATATCGCAGAATGGCGCAAATTCGGACTTACGCATGCACAACCCTATTGCGCATGGCACAACCCTTTTGAATATCCCACCCATACAGTACTGTAAAATACAAAATGTGCTAGTGAAGGGAGTGCGGGCCTCTTCGGGTCTCATGCTCCTGCCACACAAAATACAAACATAAACACTACTGAAATATTCTAAATGTGATACAGCAGCAGGAGCACGGGGCCCTTCCAACCCCGCGCTCCCGTCACACAAAACACAAACATAAACAGCAGTAAAAAACACTGAATATCATACAACAGCAGGAGTGCAGGCCCCTTCGGCCCCAATGGTCGCACCACACAAAACACAAACATAAACAGTACTGAAGGGCCCCGCGCTCCTGCCACATGATCTCGTCACACATAGTAACACAGTGCCAACAAACACAAATGTTAATGCGCATGGTACCACAAATCAAAACACAAAGATAAACACTACTGTAGAGACAAATAGAGAAAATTACATAAACACAAGTGAAAATGAAAAGGCAAACGGCAACACACAAGATGGCATGCACACAAAAAACTTACTGAAACAGGTACAGAACCACAAAGAGAAGCACTAAAGATGATACTTATACAAAAACACACAATAGTTTTACCCAAAATCTGCATATAGAAAGAGAGTGAGTACAATGAATGTATGCATAATAATGGGTCTCGGAGCACAAAATGAGGAGTTGGAATACTAAATTGCTTATATCTCAGGAACCGTACGACATAGAAAAAAAATTTAAAAGACATATGATTTATGACTTTCCTGGCTAGTTTTGTACTTAAGAATTTTTCTGATGAAAAGTCCGTATCTTGCACCGTTTCTGAGATACGGGCCCTGAAAAGCGCAATGAACGCTGTAATGTTATCCTATGGAAAAAAAGAGAAGTTCGGAGTGGCATAACTTTGGCTCCATGTAGTATTATTTCACCAAACCACTGAAAAGCACATCTCTGGAATGCTGACTTTCTTCCCTCAAAATTTCAGCCCAAAAGACCAAACCGTTATTTTGCAGCACAATGCCAAACAATTCCTGTAATGCAACAGATGCTGTAATGTTATCCTATGGGAAAAAGAGTCAATTTTGGAGTGCCGACACTTGGCCGTTGAGCAATATTTTTTACTGAACCAGTGAAATGCACATCTGTGACATCTTGGCTGCGTCCCCTCCAAATTTCAGCCCAAAAGACCAAACCGTTCTTTTGCACCACAGTGCCAAATAATTGCTGTTATTTTCACACACCCTGGAAAAGTACTGTTGAACTCTGCGAAAGCTTTCGCAAATTCATTCGACAGTGTCGTACGTTCGACACTACTTTGCAAAAGTACTTTTTCCATAAACTTGAAAAACATATTTCTAGGGTGTTTTACCCCTAAATAAAGACATGCCTAGCATCCTCAGGGTCCGACTAGGTGAATACAAAAAGAATTAGGTTGCTAAAGGGTCCCAATTTTAAATGCCAAGCATTTTTCTGATCGCTAACTGAAAACAAAATGGCAGATTTTTGACAGTAACAGGGCCATTTCTGAAAGTAAAAACTGCATTTGTGACACTGTCGAACTTTTTGTTAACTTTTCCCCTTGACTTACAATGGGAACTTGTTTTCTTAATAACTTTTGAACCTTTAAATATTTTTTTCATGAAATCTTCGAAAGGCACATCGGGGACCCCGGCCACACGTTCCCTGAAGATTTAGGACTGGTCACACAAACCGTGCAACCTGTAGGCGGGACCGTAGAATTCTCAAAAGGCGTAAACACACACGCAGATCACACTTAACTCCGCAGCCATATATCTGACTGGTATAAAAATTGGCATATCCCAAGGTGTATGTGTCTTGATCATGTATTCTAAATTTCAGGCAAATCTGTTAAATGGTTGCAAAGTTATTAAGGTGCAACATTTTGGGTTTAACATGTAAATGGCTCCTCAGCCCTAAATGTGGTAGCACTACTGTGCTATAAGATATACTCACTTATTGCATGGATCCTGTGTGTGTGTCTGGCCCCTTTAATTCTGAGAGTGGTGCCTGCATGCTTGATGCTTAAGCTACACCATCCCTTCCTAAAATGGCAGAGCTTGCACTACTGTGCATGTGCGCTCGCTCGCCTAAGATGGCATCGGGCCAAGTCTTCCATTAGGACTGGAGTAGTCTTTTGTTGTGGTAGGACTCAGCTTCCTCAACATGGTGCGAGGAGCTGACTGGGAGGTGCTTGCAGTGCTGAACCCTTGAGTGAGGGGCCTTCGTACTATGGGAGTGCCCCGGAGCCTCTGAGCAGCCAAGTACCATGATGGGATGCCAGACAGGATGGGGTCTGGAGTGGAGCCGCTGGAGACCACAGTATCTCCCTTCAGGTATTTACTAATGTTCTGGATACAGTTTCCTTTTACCTTGTGCTAGCCCAGTGCATCAGTAGAGTCCACTCACAAGGGGACCGTACCCGCATTGGGGAATCCTGGGACTTCTCAGAAGGGCTTCCAAGTTTGTATTCGGCCTGAAGTGGGGGTGCATTGTTGGTGTGTGGTGCCATTTTCAAAGTTCTGAATGACCTGCTGCTTACAACCAGTGCATGAACATTTGCAACAACATCTAACACCCTAGCTGTTGAACAAATAGCAAACTTTCTATGTTTTTAAAAGCTACACTTCACAGAGCCAAAGCACCAGTAAGGCTGCATTCTGGCTAACATACAACACTCTAAAAAGGGGAGAAGGAAGTTAACTAGTACTTTAAACCCAAGTTACCAGAGCAAGCCAGCTGACTACTTGAGCTAGATACACAGGGGTAAGCAGAGAATAAGTGATTCCTTTCTGACTGAAGCAATCCTTCTGAACTAGCAGATCCAGATATCACCAATATGCTACCAGATTACTGTGGTTTTATCTTTATAAGTATAGTAGCTTTCTGAAGTCCTCTTGAAACAGACTTTTTTTTAAACTTGCATCACAGAGCAGCTACCCAACTTAGCAACTGACTGCTTAAACATATATGAATGGCAATATCAGTAAAATCAGCTAGATTGTCTTACCTCTCTAAGTTGTTGATGAGGAGCTAGCGAGGTGAATGTAGCCTCTGCGATGGACATTAAGGAACTGGAGAGCAGAGGGACACAGCAGGACCTAGGCAGATCGGATTTCTAATATCTGGTCACATGTGCATCACTAGCCTATGAGATGGATGTAAACCCAGATGGTAATTGATGGGGAATGCTGTAAGATGATACAATATGCAATGTGTGCTGTCAACTGACACCTTCTTCTGTACCCCATGTGACTACAGAGCTGCAAACCATGAGACTACCATTGAATGCAGAGTAATTTGAGATTTCTGTACAAATACTGTGCTGAACCATGGAATTTATCATCTATAATGGAATGACAAAGGAAGACAAATTAGGCAGTCCTTGGGTTCTGTGAAATTCAAAAGAAGAAATGTGAAATGAAACCAGAAACAGCAAAGAAAATGAAAATATTAAAACATAATAAAGGGTTGATTGCTGACACTGCAATCATGGTGCTCTACAGGTCGGGTGGTTAGATTCACTATGTGATCTTAAAATTTACAATAGCACCTGAAGAAAAACAAATATGGCCATACATTGCTGACAGGAAAAAGAAAACACAGAGTTATATTGCAAACTGTGGATAAGTAAATGATCCAGTGAAATGAAAGGCAATAAACTTTAATTCCAAAGTCCATGGCTATATTTTGACTGTTAGTGAATATATACCACAGTATGAGGTGAAAATCTGAAGTAAATTTTTGGATATTCAGAATTTCACCACAGTTGAAAGGGCTGACAATCCTGCAAAAGTTCTGAAATTTCATGGAACTTCTTCAAAAGTGGAATTCCCAACTTTCATCCAGCACTATAGAGGACCTAAAGTCTACAGTATGCCCGTGGGACACCCTTTTCCACTGCTCTGACACTGAAAGTTGTACTCACTAGCACTACAACTGAGATCTACCTATTAAATAAGATCCAAACCATCTCAACAGCTCCTCATCCACCCCTTTGTTAGCCATCTTATGTAGCAGCAGTTTATGATCAAGTGTATCAAAAGCCTTTGTTAGAGTCATGAATACAGCTCTCACACACTTTCTTTCTTCAAGTGTATGGGAGACGATGTCCATGAAATCCAAGACAGCAGTTCACATGGAATGGTGAAGTCTGAACCTATACTGGTGAAGGGAGAGTCAATTGTAGCTAGATACTCAAACAGTTGCTTGTGGATTTCCTTCTATAGAAACTTGGAAATAAGGGAAAGTAAAGTTAAAGTTGATAGTTATTCATCTCCAAAGAGTCATCACCTTCATGAAATGGTACAGTTCTTCCCATCTTCCACACACTGGGGAAGAAAGCACAGAAAAAAGACTTGTTTAACAATTTTACCAGCGGTACAGCAATCATGTCTACTGTCTCCCTCAACAGCCTAGCCATAATGCCATCTAGACCACCAGGTTGGGACATGTTAATTGTTGACAATTTATTCCATATGTCATTTACTTTAATCAACTTAAATCTAAGCATAGGCCTCCCTTCTATCAAATACTCAAAATGTATAGGTTCACTCTCTGTTTGTAACGTACAACTCATGTTGTTATCTGCAGTTGTAACTGATGTAAAAAAAATGTTCATTGTTTCAGCCATTTGTCATGGATCAGAAATCAAGTTATTCTCTGCTTTTTGTGATGCCGGATGAGGTGACCTAAATGGAGATTGAAGTTGTTTTAGTATCTTCTAAAAGTCTCAAGAATTGGATAAGGTTTCAAATTTATTTTAATATGTTTTCTTTGCTTCCCTTATTAGTACCTGGCATTTGTTTCTGATTTTTTTATAGGTTCCCCACACATTGTGTCAATTTGATTTTCTTGCCTTCTTCCATAACCTATCCCATATCTGTATATTCTTTAATTTTTTTCTGGTAATCCAGGGCATACTTTTCTGTTTTCTTATTATGGAACAGATGGGTGCATACTTGTCACAGATGCCTAAAAGTTCTGAAACAAAGAAATCAACCACATCATCAGTTTCAGGTATTAGGTCAAATTGATCCCATCACACCTTAGAAAGGTAATTCAGAAATGCCAATTAAAATTCCTGAAGGACCGAAACTCACTATAGGAACCATTTTCAGTCTTAACCTGGCACCTTAGTTCAGTCCTACAACCAATCTCACAATGGTCATTGACCCACTTCACCCTTCCCAGTTTTAATATCTTTAGAGACAAAAATTAAATATATTGTATTTCTTGTGCCCACCCTGTTACTATTTCTTGCAGGGGTGTTGATAATCTGCATTACATGAAGTGAACCAAAAGCCTCATATTACCTACTTCTCTTTGACCCCCACAATGAGTTTTATAATCCCCTACTATTACCAAATGTTATTTTTTTTATGATTTCTTTTTATCCCCTGGTCTTCCCAACCTGCCCCATCAGCCTCCTCTACCCCAGCCCCATCAGCCCACGGTCCCTGGGACTTATTGATTTGCTCCTTGCAATGTTCCCTATTTTCCCCCCTTGTGATGGGCCATCCCTGGGGTCCCATTCCTGGGAGGTGTTTAGCTTGGTTCTGGATTACATGCCCAGTAGGCAGGTGTGGGTCCTGTATGGAGAGGAAGCTTCATTCTGCAGGACAGGTTGGCTCAAATTTTTCTGTGTCCCCTGGCCCTCAGATTTACCGGGAGGTGAGGCAGCTTGATGTGCACCACCTGCTGACATCTTCTGCTAGGATTGTCATCTCACCTGAACCAGTGCTCAAGCCTGCAATTCCACCCTTGGTCACCTAGGTGGCAGTCACACAGCAGAGCAGGCAACCTTCCTTCCTTCCTGGAGGAGCAGAGCATCTGTTGGGATGCTCAGTCCTCCTCCCCCAGTCAACCACTGAGTGGCCCAGGCTTGTTCCCAAATCTGAGTCACTTGTATGACTGCAGGTAAGGCACAAGTGACTCATCCCTAAGTGCCACTGGGCCAACTCACTAAATGTTCTTGTTAATCAATTTCTCAAGATGAAAAGCCAAGTCATCAAATGACAATGAAATTACATGTGAGGGTGAATTTACTGCAGTAGCTAATAGGTTCAGTCTATTCACTTCCACCAGCAGCCCCTCAGTTCCATTTAAACACAATTTTTGTGGCAAACTACATGGACCCAAATCTTCTCCTAGATATGACACCACCCCCTTTGACTCTTATCATTTCTAAATGACAGTAACTTTGGTTAGCTTTTTCTGCCTCCCAGATTTTAATATCCAGTCAAGTCTCTGACATTCTCAGCACGGCTGGTTTTACTGTTTGGTACCAAATTCTCAGCTCATCCAGTTTTGGCAATAAACTCTGGGCATCTGTATGATGAATTGAACACTGGCTCACTCTTTTTTTGAACCTGGATTGATTTCTAAAGCTCCTGCATGCAGAAATATTAGCAAACAATTTTTAGTTTTTGATCGGTGTCTCACTAGGCTGGTACAGACTCTTAAATTCAAATGTCCATACTATCAACCCTTTTATTATATTTTATGAGACTTGAGCATACATTTTGTTTTCTTATTTCACTTTTCGCTGCAATTACCATACTAAATTTTCACAGGGAAACTTACTCTAAGTTATACTTTCTCTGGTCTGCCCTCTCTTTGGAGTCCTTGTTCTGGTACTGATCTCTGCAAGCTCCTCTTCTTAATTCTGCCATGATTTTCTCCACCTTCTTTTTGGTTTCTGCTGGATCAATAAGTTGAAATGTTTACCTTCATAGGCTATCCTGAGCCTCACAGGAGCTGGTAGTGATTGTGTACTTGAAGCTGCCTGTTGTAGTGGGTCAAACATTGTGTGGTGGCTTTGGTTGATGAAAGACCAGTAAGGGAATATTTTGATTTCTTGTCCATTCATTGACAGATGATAGTGGGCTCATGCCCAAATTAAGGATTACGGGCCTGCTATAACCAAAGGGATAGTGCAGCTGGACTCACAATTGTGGTCTTCAAAGGTTCACATAGTAAGTTTGCTTAATGGTAATAGGGTCTGGCTTCATATCTTCTGGCATTGTCAACTATAGTCACTGTTGCAGTAATATAAGTAGATTTTCACCCATAATTCCTTCCTTGAGGCAATGCAATCCAAAGTTCATGGCCCCACTAGTGTTCTGTATTGTTTCTAACCATGTTATAATATGGTTGGTTTCTTTGGACATTTTCAAAAAGGCAACCTGTGTCCTCTGTGACCTCTCATTGGCTTCAGTGGCCATTTTTATGCTCAATTAATTTTTATGTCCTGAACATTTAAACAATGTAGGATCTTTTCAATTTTTCAGCCCATTTTCTGCATTGCTTTTGGGACCAATTCTTATGGTTGGAGCTCCTCCACTCCACTCAGGCCTGTAGCGGTTGTAAAATCCCTTTGTTCTTGCTGGGCCTGTTGCAGCTGTTGTGGGGAGTTAGGTCCTGGACCCCAAATTTAGTTTTTCAGGCAGTCCATCTGCATTATTGGTATTGTTCGACATCAGAGGTAAGGGCTGATGGAACTGTAGTGTCAAAAGAATGCTAAGGTTACTTTAAAATATGATTTTTATTGTTTTTGTTGGAGCTGAGTGTAGAGCTGATCAGAGGCATGTTCAATCATGAGTGTGACTCCCTAACACCCCAAAGGCCAATACCCTTGAAAAGCCTCCTGTCCAAAAAGTCCCCTCAGTCCCCCATAAAGCTATAATCCTCTTCCTGACACCATCCCTTCAACCAGTCATTAAACTCCTCAGTCTCTTCCTTCCTTACTCTGTCTTTCCTGTTCTCCCTACCCTACACAGTGATGACCTTGGAAAAGGCTAGGGAAGCCAAATGCTCCTTCAGTCTGTCCCCCAAGCTTTAAAAGGTGTGCTTTACTGCCTCCACAGGCTGGTTCACCATTTCATTCTTACCCAACTGTACCAGCACCCCAAGCTCCCCCATACCATCCTCTACCATCCTCCCCATCCTATCCATAGCCTGGATGACCCCTTCTTCCAGAAGGCATTTGACCACCAATTTTCCTTTCCCCCTCTATCCATCACCTTAACCACCCCTCTAATCATTGAGTCCCCTACAACTAAGACATTCCATACTAGATATTCAGCATCCCCCATCCCCCCTCCACAGAGTCAGGCACCTGTGCATCCTTTAAGGATGCAAAGCAATTTGCTATTGGGATTTTGTGGGATCAGCCAACACCCTTGTAGCTACACATGAATCCTTTTCCCCTCCCCATCACCCTCCAGCTTCCCAGACCAGTGGGCCTCTGAGGGAATAGGGGAGTGGGATGTTGGTACCAGCTCAGCTGGTGTCCCAGCTAAGATATCTGCTCTCTTGCTGCTATCATTTAAGCATGGAGCTCTTCAAAGATCCAAAATTTGGGGCAGTGTCCTTTCCTCCAGACCATAATCCTGAAGATGAGTGCCTGCAGCTGACCACCTGTCCACTGTACCTATGCTCCATACTGCGAGCTATCACCCTATACACTATACACAATAACTGCTGGACTGCCAGTATTACAGTTTGCCTTCTATCTGTCTGTTACCTTTTAGCTTAGACCAGAACTGGCCTACACTGTATTGGAAGTTTTGGCAAAGGTATTATTTTACTAGTTACATGTCGGCACTCCTTTGGAGTCTTCCTTTTAACCCCCACTCTAAATAGGTACTAAACTATTACTACCATTTAATACAGTTTGTAGAAGCATATAAACATAGAATTTGTTGGCAGAAAAGGACCACTTGACCTAGCAGTCTGCCCAGATGGTCCCTGCCTAGTCTTGCTTGTACACACTCAAGGGCAAAGTTGTTGTGCCATAGTGGAGAATTACTAAGATTCCCTTCAGTAACTGATCTAATGCTAACAAACTGTAGCTTTTTCTGTCTAATGATTCTGCTCCTATTTTACCTCACTGGCTGCTCACATTGGTGATGCCTTGTCTCCTAGCTCCCCATTCACTTGAATGTTCCCCAAGCTTCCATCTTGTGCCCCATTCTAGTTTATACTTTCCTTAAAGACCTGCCCTCTGTCTGTGTTGATTTGCAGATCTATATGTACACTAATGATGCCCTATGTTTTGCCTTGAGTGCCCAAAAAACTGTTACAGTGTGTCTTCTTTAATGTTCAGCATTGGTTCCAGTCACACCAACTTATGATCAGTGTCAAATATGGTGTCAATGACCTTTGATAGAAACCAAAAGCTTGCTACAATCTTTTCTCATTTACTCTTCACTACTCTGGATGGCACATGTCTTGAAGTTGTTCCTCCCTGTAAGTACCTTGGTGTGTGGCTAGATGGAAGACAAGATTTCCCTACCCAAATTAATGTATCTATAAAGTTCTACTCAGAGTTCAGTTACTGTACTTTTATCACAACAAGCCTTACTGGAAGATCCCCACTAAGATGACGCTACCAGTGAGCCAATATGCATATGTGGCATGTGGTTATGCTGTTGCCCCAATTCTTCTCTTGCCAGACTAAACACTTTATTCTATGACTTCTGCTGCTTTGACTCTAATGTTCCTCCACTCACCTATCACAGCTCCCTCTACTATACATTAATCTCTCCTTTCTTCCTCTTGCTCCCTGCCATCTCTCACATTGTTCTTCATTTCTCTCTAAATACTGTTTTTCCTTTCTCCTCTACCCTGTCTTCTCCTCCACTTACCTACTCCATTTTATGGACTGTTGTACTTTCTCTATCAACTGTTGCAAATTTTCTATTGTGCAACCTGCTTTCTCCTCCTCCATCCTTTCTTCCATCTGGAACACCCTGTCTCCCCTGCTCCATTTGTCCTCTTTCTGCTTCTCCCTTAAACATCTACTAAAATTTAACTTTACTCCCTCTTTTTCCTGCTTGGAACCTAGCTAGATCATCTGGCATTATTCACTTAGCTAAGGTATACATACATTTGTTTCACCTAGATCTTTGCTGAACCCTAATATGACCTACTGTAAGTCAATGCTTTGCTGCTTCCTTTTCTATCCCACTGCTAATTTTGTATTTTCTTATTCATCCAGATAATTTACTCACTTGTTAGTTTGGCACATTATTTAGCCTTTGCAGTTTCACATGCTTCATTTGTATTATAGTGTAATTAAGTGCACTGTTTCAGTTTGTTTCTGTTTTTTGCCTGCCTGCATTTTTAACCTGTACAAATCCTTTGGCTCATACCTGGAAACCAGCCTTAGTGCAGTGACATGTTGTGCATGCTGCCCAGGGAACTATGCATTTACAGTATGAAAACACCCAGTGCCAGTGTGCTAATATGCTTTGTACAGTGCTATCAGCCATTGCTGACTACAGAGACAAAGTATACAAAACCAGCAGTTAGAAAAAAATATAACTGGTAATAACATTTTTATAAATACATTTTAAATGGAGTTTAGTTTAAATTAGATACCAGTGGTTTTCTTACAATATTCAGTAGCACATGATTTGATGTGTTATTAGCTATGCGCATCAAAGCAAGTCTACTACACAGCATTAGTGTTAAATTTAATCTAATGAACCTGGCTGAAGTTAAGGAGTAGTTAAGAGGTTCTACATTCTTTAATAGCCTAGAAAAATACATGTGACATTTACCCATAACCCCTGAATGGATACATTTAATCCAGTGGTCTGGGTATCTCTATTACTTATATTGTATTTGATTCATGCAGCAAGCCACAGCTAATTAGAGAAAGGGGAAATTGTTTAACCAGAAAAGGCAAACTAAGCTATAGCTTGTTTGCAGGTGCAATCTGGGAGCCCAAGGAAGTTAAGTGACTTGCTCAAGGTCACACAGTATTCAACTGGGGCTGACGGAATTCAAACCCAGGTCTCCAAGTTTGCAGCTCAGTGCCCTTAACCACTACACTCTACTGCCTCCTAGAAGAACAGGGCTTTAATTTGCAGTGGCTTTTCTGTGCCTTCATCATGATTACAGATTGGATGCCTCTTGATGGGAGACTGCACTTTGTTCCCAGCTCAGTAATGACCATTCCCAAGGTGAAGTAATTTATGAAGGTGCAGATTTATTAGACTCCACTTCTACACTGCAATCACCTGAGCCCCATCCATGTGATAACACTTATTGCAAAAACAAATGGAATGCATCTCTTCATTTTATGCTTCCGTCTTTTCAAAAGTTAGGCTTCTTTGTTAGCACTGTACATTTTTCAGTGAGTTTGATCTGTTCAAAAGTGAGCTGTACCCAACTGAGTTCAAGACATTGATGCTCAGTGACAGCTGTCCCACTAAATCATAAAGATACAATGCCAATGTACATTTTTTATTTGTTTGTTTGTTTTTTCAAACAAATCACCCAAAATAACATTTTTCATTACAACTGGAATTGTATTTTTCAAGTATGAAGTGTTTTCAATCTTTTTTTTCGTGAGTTTTATTTATGTTCTTTAAATCTTTTGGCCTGAACACAATCCCCTACTCCATTACTAAAGATCCGCCATTTTAACTGGGGGATGTCTATCCCCATTTAATTGTTTACACCCCCATTCTATTTTGGTGATGGCCAACATGCTGTAGGATCAGGCGGGCAGTTACAACACTATACACCAAGTCTAGCAGCTTGTCTGACAAGAGGAAAATGCACAGTACTATTGAAGCAATAATGTCAGACATAGTGTGTGTGTGTGTGTGTGTGTGTGTATGCTGGGATAATATCATGCCTTGAGTGGTTGGGCATGAGGCTGCAGGCTAAATGCATCCAACACCTGAGAAATGACATTATCCCAGCACGACACACACCCTGGAGTGTATTATTGCTATTATACAATGGCTCCTCTGTGTTCTTCATGTTAAAACATTTAAGCATAAAGTAGTCCATTTCTCTTAAATCAAGTAATATGCTGATTTACATACAGCAACAAGGAATTCTGAGTAGATTATAAAGTTATCTTACATTTTCTTTATTCAGCAGTGCAGTCTCCTTTTTTGGTGGTGGTGGTGACTGCAGTATACTGCCTTAATGTAACGGTTACAGCACTGTAACAGCTAATATTCTGATTTACATACAACAACAAGGGGATTCTGGGTAGATTATAAAGTTAACTTAAATTTTCTTTATTCAGCAGTGCAGTCTCCTTTTTTGGTGGTGGTGACTTCAGTATAGGGCCTTAAATATAATGTTTATGCAAGCAATAACACACTCTGTGGTGTGGGTTATGTCCTGATAAGAGCATGCCCAGATGCATTATGAGGCACGAGGTGCTTGCACTAAGTGCCTTATGCACCTGGGCGTGCTCTTATCAGGACATAACCCACACCACAGAGTGTGTTATTGCGCTTATAAAATGGGCCCTCCAACTAATTATTTAATGGCTAAAAGCAAAAAAACATAAAGAAGTCCAAAATATAATAAAAGGAGGTTTCAATACCTCAAATAGTTAAAAAACTGTCCCCCTATTAAGTCACTTTAAAAAATGTTTCATTGACAGTACAGGGTCCCTATGAGTACCAGACGTTATCTGGCACGGTTGTTTTTACTACTTTAGATTCCCCTTTCACATTGTGTTTTTCTTATGTTTAAATCGTGAGAGCGGTCATTTCCCTGAGAGTGAGCATGGGCTTTCACTCTCAGCTGCCACCGTCTCTTCTGATGTTGATGCCTCTTAGTCCCCCACCTCACATAGTTGGTTTTGTGTTTTCTGTGATGGTGCCCCACTCTCCCATCCCCTTTCAAGATACACAAACCATTTTTTACATTTCTTTCTTAATTTTTTTTACCTTTCTGTCCTTTGGTTTTATTTTTGTTAACAGCTGTCTTGAGTAGGAGTGAACATGTCCCTTACTGGGTGCTGTAGAGAGTAGCTTCGTGGTTCTGAAACTGCAACTGTCAGAGGCAGAAAAAAACTTCTTTTACTTTTCATTTTTGGTTTCTGAATGGTTGGGGATCAAATTTCTAGGAGAGGAGGGAGGAGTGCAGCCATGTTAGTAACATCCACAGTATGCTCAGAAAGACCCTTGAAAAGCAGGACTGAGAGCTAGAGCAACAATAAGGAAATGGGCACTGACTGAAACAAAATATTGAAAACATTAACTGTTTATGACTTGCGTGGGAAGGGGAGTTTACATATACTGATTGAGTTTTCTTTGGAGACTGTGGGGCAGTGGGACAGAGTGAGAGCTGGACTTGCAAGGTATTTTGTTTGTCTGCTGATGCCACAACTCTCCCAGTCCCATTGGATGCTACTTGAGGAACTGCAGCTGGAGAGCGGTGGCATGCTTTGATTTTACTGTGTGGTACAATTTGCTAGGCACATATAGTGCTAGTTGTGAAGTTATGTCCTGATAAGGACATGGCTTGCAGAGGCTGTCAGCCAAACAGGATAGAGGAAATGTTCTGCCCATTTTGCAAAGCAGTATAACAGCTAATATGCTGATTTACATACAACAACAAGAAATTCTGAGTAGATTATAAATTTAACTTCAGTTTTCCTTATTTAACAGTGCAGTCTCATATTTTGGTAGGGGTGACCACAATGTAGCACTTAATATGTAAATATATGTGGCAAGGAATTGTGGGTACAACATGAAGCTGTGTTCCAGTGTTCTTTACTGGGCGGTGCAGTGTCCTTTTTTGGTAATGGTTACAACAGTATAAGATCTCAGATATTTTTTTCAGAATGAAGCTTTGGGCAAACACTGATAGCTGGCAAGATTTTTTTATTGGGAGATGTACTCTCCTATTTCTGAAGTGATACAGAAATATAATAGCCTGTATACAGATTTACATAGTGAGGAATTGTAGTACAGAAAATAGCTAACTTTTCTATCTCCATAATCTGCATGTGAAGTGATTTTTTTTACTGATGGCATTTGGTAAAGTATGTGCTGAGACTAGATCTGTGATGTTGTACTGGGATAACATCGCAGGTCCAGCTCCAGATTGACCAATCAAAGCCCAGCATTCTTCCTTGCCATTATCTAATTAGAATTTAAGTGGCATGCCAGCTTAATGGCATGGAGTGCTAAGGCTTCCATGCCTTACTTCCTGCCACTCTGACAACCCGTGTTCACACTGTGAGCAGGTCACCGAGGGCCGGCTGGGGAGGAGGAGGATTGAGCATCCCCATGACTGCTTTCCTTTCTTGGAGAGGGGGGAGAAACAGCAGTTGGTGTTAGCCTGGCCCCTAGCAGAAGCTAGGGCTGGCACACAGACACTGCCAAGCAGAGGGGCAGAGGTGGGGCAGACACCTGGCATGCAATGTATGGGAGGTTGTGCGGCACTGCCATTGGGGTCCCAACATGCTCTCCTCTGCAGGAAGAAAAAACATAAGGGAAACTGACAGAGGTTGCATGATGATGGGCAACTGCAGGACCCACCCTCGGCCAGTTGGACCAGCAGAACTGGATCCTATGAGTGGTGGGGTTTAGCACTGCTCCCGCCAACCCCACCGAGGGGGCAAGCCCTGGGGGCAGAAGATGGTGCCGGTGGATGTTGGGGGAATGGGGCTGGAGTGCCCGCCAGAATGTGGGCCACTGGAGGAGAGAAACAGAGTAAAAAAAAAAGAATTTAAATAGCACAATTTAAAAAGAGTTGAGGACATCCCCCCAAAATCCTCCTGACCACCACCACTACCCTTTACTGTGCCCTCTGTTCTTGTCTGTTATTGAAAGTTTGCTTGCAATCTTAATTTGTAATAGGTATCTATGACAATGTTTTTATGTATTTCTGACTTCATGTTTTCTTGTTTTGTAGATCTGTTTTTAAATTCAGTTTTACAAATGATTGTGTGTAACTGTTGGGCAGCCTAAGGGTGAGGTAGAAAGGCACCATGTAAAAAAGTCAGTCACACATTCGTGTATATATTAATTTATTCATAATGCAATCAATATATTTTCCACAGTTGTCCACAGAAACATAGAAGCTGTTGGCAGAGAAGGACCTCTTGGCCGACCTAGCCTTCCCTAAAGTCCTTATCTACTGTGCTACCATAGATCTTATTCAGTTTTGGGCTGTACCCTCCCCCAGCCCTGTTACTAAGGTCTCTCTGTGCCTATCCCAAGCATATTTGAATCCTGCTACCATTTCAGTACTCACCTCCTCTGCTGGAAGGCTGTTCAAGACATTCACCATCCTTTCCGTGAAGAAGTATTTTCTCATATCCCCTCTAAATCTCCCCCCTTCCAGCTTCATATCATGCCCCCTTGTCCTTGAGTATCTTGTTCTGTGCAAAATTCCATCCTCCTGTACCTTATTAATACCTTTGAGATATTTGAATGTTTCAGTCCTGTCTTCCCTTTCCCTCCTTTCCTCTAGAGAGTACATATTTAATTCCCCGAGTCTTTCCTCATAGGGCTTTTGATGCAGGCCATGCACCATTTTGTTTGCCCTTCTCTGTGCCTCCTCCACCCCATCTATGTCTTTGTGGAGATGGGGATTCTCATACTGGACACAGTACTCCAGGTGGGGCCTAAGACTTGATCTATACATGGTAACACCACCTCCCTATTTCTGCTGGTGATTCCCCTCCCCATGCACCCCAGCATTCTACTAGCCTTTCCCACTGCCTTATTACATTGCTTTGCTACCCGTACATTCAGGTCATCAGATATGATAATCCCCAGGTCCCTTTCCTTTTTTGTGGTTGTTACCTCCTCCCCCATCCAAATGATACTATTCCCTTTGTGTTTCTGTGCCCCATGTGCATAATTTTGTGCTTTTTGGCATTGAAGCCTAGTTGCCAAACCCTTGATTAGTCTTCCAGCTTTTTCAGAATTCCCTCATTCCCCCCCCCCGGGTGTATCCATTCTGTTGCACATTATCTGTCATCTGCGAACAGGCATACTTTCCCTTCCAGTCGCTCTATTATGTCACTAATGAAGACATTGAAGAGGACAGGTCCCAGTACTGACCTCTATGGCACCCTGCTGGTTACCATGCCTTCTTCTGGGTGAACCCCATTTACTACCACCCTCTGAGTCCAGTTACTTAGCCAGTTTTGTACCCATTTTACTACCTTCGGACCCACTTCCAAGCTGCCCAGATTGTTTACCAGTCTTCTGTGTGGAACAATGTCAAAGGGCTTACTGAAATCCAGGTAGGCCACATCCACAACGCCTCCTTTTTTTTAAAAACTGAATTCACTTTATTGAATGCTTAGCTCGCAACAATAGTTAGTATAACAATAACTGAACAGTGAAGAATACAAGAAAAAAAAACCAGTACCAGTACATAATGAAACATACTGAACTCAGATATGAGGACAGATATTAAAAGATATTGCCAAAACCAAAAAAAAAACCAATAACTGCAAAGCAGGGCCAAACATTGCTGAACAATAGCATAGAGATACAGAAAGAAAAACGAAAGACCACAAATTAACCTTGAATAAAAAGAGAGGACTAAATTGTGAACATTTATCACCAGAAATATTTATTTATTCATTTATTTATTTATTTATTGAACAATCGGAACTATAACCTTTGAGCTAAAAGCTCATTTTCAAAGGATCCATGTCATACAAGGAAGGGAAAACATGAGTAGGGTAGACAGTGACAGCTAAATAAAGCCTTGTCAAGTTACAGCAAGGAGTAAGCAGCTGAAAGGGGAAAAACTGGCCAAGGCAACACACAATCCAAGGCTACATATAATCCAACAGCATTGAGTAATCAGTGGTGAGGACAAGACAGACAAATATCATATAATACACTGCAAAAATTTCACATGGAACATTGCATGTGCACAAAATAGTAACAAATGTAAGTTCGATAGACCAAGTTTGTCCTTGATAGAGGGCTCTAAAGTAACTGCATAACAGCATTGTCAATACCTAAGGGAGCACTGAGGAGCATCAGTCATGGAGTGTAGAAGCAGACATAGTGGGGAAGTGGCAGATAGGTAGGTAGAGGGGGAGAAACTAAGAGAGTGTCATCAGTGGGATTAGATAGGGTGCCAGGAGTGGAGTTAGGGGCAGTTGAGAAGAGGTCAATACTGTATATCTATTATTAAAAATGTTCTCTAAATGTCATGAGATTAACAGAAGAGTAAGTTCTCCCACCTGTTTCGATAAATTGGAAGGACATGATTCAAACTAGCTTCTGATTTTTCCATCCAAAGAATGGACATTTCCACATGCCATTCCCTGTAAAAGGGGAGTTGAGTATCTGCCCAATGCCTCAAAATACTTAGTTTGGCCACTGCAGCAATAAGGGCCATATGATATTTTTGGGATCCCAAAAGATGCTCATCTCCCAGCCCCAACAAACAAAGTTTTGGTGAAAAAGCCTTTTGTAACCCTAAAAGTGGGTCTATATTTGATTGAATTTGTAACCAGAATGATTGGGTTCTAGGGCAATCCCATAAAATATGACGAAGGGAGTCAATGTGGGCATTATACTTCCTATAATTTGGACTAGGTGCCAGTCCATATTGATGCAGTTTCTGTGGCATATGATAAATGTTGTGCAACAATTTAAATTGCATGACTCATAATTTGTCCAGTTTAATATAACAGTAAATGTAATCCCAGGGAAGAGATGACTGCAGGGGAACAGCCAGGGGAGAGAATTATTTTTCCCAGTAATCACAGTTCGGCTTTGCTGATTCACCCACAGTTTCCCTCAAAGCTTTATATAACACCAAAATGGCATGTGGTTTGGATGCTAGCATTGCTAAATTATAATAAGCTGTGCCATCTGCCAAATCCCAAGGGTGAGGGCCCAAAAAAGTCTGTGCTGAATGAGTAAGCTGAAAGAAAGAAAAAAAAAAACATGGACTGGGGAAGAGTATGGGCTGTCCAAAACTCTTCAAAAGTGACCAAGTGATCATCCTGCAGAAGACAAGAAAGATGATAAAAGTCAACTGTCCGAAGAAATGATAATGGGATAGGTTCATTCCCAACTTAAAATTTGGGCTCAGACGAAGGGGTGGGGCAGGATCCTTATGGAAAGCATGTTTCAATACTCAAGAAAGCTGAATGTTAATCTGGACAGACCATCATACAGGGGTGTGTCACAAAGATGAAGGCAGTTTTGATCAAGTTATATGTGGTAATGCATGGGGGAAGTACTGCTAACCTTACATAAATGTAGTTCAATTTCTTTCCAGTAAGGGCAGAGATACCCTGGTACTGTACCTATGTCTGGAAGATTCCATGTCAAAAATTTACTTGCTTTGGCTACTAAATAATACTAGTGAAAATTAAGAAGCTGAAGTCCCCAATGCTGTCTGGCTAATGTTAGTTTAGAGAAAGCTATATGGGGCTTTTTACCCTTCCACAAAAAGACTGATAGGAGAAGATGTTTTGAGAAAACCAAGACTGGGGAAGTGGAACACCTATCATACTTGGCAGGTAAAGCACCCATGGTAGTACATTCATAAGAATAAGGAACAGGAGGCCCCACAATGTTAACAGAAGGATTTGCCAGCATGAGAGGTCAGCCTTAATAGTATGTAACGGGGGGTGGGGTCCCGATTGAGCAAAGACTGGATACTGAGTGCCATCTTAATCTCTAAGTAGGTGAGATCAGAAGCTGACCAACATACCTGTAGCTCCAGAGGTAAATTCTGCTTATGCACCCGATGATTTAAGGGTATAATGACTGTTTTAGAAAGATTTAACTTGTACCCTGTCAAGGACCTGAAATCAGCGAGTACCTGCAAGGTGATTGGCAAGGATATGTTGGAGTGTGATAAATGTAATAAAATGTCATCCACGTAAGTAGAAAACTTAATAGAAAAAGGTCCAAAAGGGATACTTGTAATATTCAGATGTAGTAAAATATGTCTTGTAAAGGATTCAAAATATAAATTGAACAAAAAGGGTGATAAAGGACACCCTTGGTGCATACCTCTTTTTAAAGTAAAGGAGTCTGAGAACACCCCATTGCACAGGATACACACCAAGTGGGTAGAATAAAATAGTTAGATCCATTTAATAAATTCCTCTGGGAATCTGAAGACAGCCAGTGTTTGAAAGAGAAAGAGCCAAGAGAACTGGTCAAATGCGTTCTCAGCTTACAGGGAGACCAACACGGCTGGAGTGTCAGACCCCCTAAACAGCAAGAGCAAATGAAAATTTTTCACATAGGGTCGGAGACCAGGTGACTGTGCATGAAGCCTGTCTGTTCCCAACCAATTAATGGTTGCCAAATCACACCAAGACATCGGGCCAATATATGAGACAGGATTTTAATGTCAACATTCATTAAAGAGATAGGCCTATAATTTGAAATATCTAGTGGGTCCTTGCAAGGTTTTGGTATAAGTATAATAAACGCCTCTAAAAAAGAAGAGGGGAAAGCATTGGACTGAAAAAAAAATTATAAAAATCCATGAGATGTGGTGCCAATTTGGACTTAAGAGCCAAATAAAAATTAAGGGAGAACCCTTACAGCCCAGGGGATTTATCCGGTGTAAGACTGGAAATTTCTTTCTCAGCCTCAGAGACCATGATGGGGGCCCCAAGCGACTGAGCCAGTACAGGGTCTAAATGAAGAAGCTGGGCTTGCTTGAGATATTCCATAATCCATTGATTTGAATTCAGAGGGGGAGCATCTTCGGTGTGTAATTTTTCATAATAATATTTGAATTTCACTGTCACCAAGGAATTATCTTCTGAGGACCTGACTGCCTTAACCAAACTAGCCATTTCTTGCTGCTTAATCAGCATTGCCAAGAATTTACCAGATTTTTTTCCAGACAATTCATAATTTGACTTATCCATACAAATGACAAATTTTGCCTACTCCCTGATTAGTTCTTGTTATTTGGCCTGCTCCTAGATAAGTTTAAGACATTCCTGTTCTGAGGAGCTAGAATGTATGTATTTTTCCTAGTTGGTGAATAGATTGTAATAACGCTTGCGCTTGGTTTTCCCTGCATCTTTTTCTTGAGGTGGCCAAATGAATAAGCTCTACCTTAATAACACATTTATAAGCATTCCAGCAATATGCCGGTGATTAGGTGGAGGTTTGATGTATATCAAAATGTTCTGTGGTCATGTGTTTCATTTTAGTGAGACACCATTTGTCTTTTAAGAGTTGATTATTCACCCTCCAATGTTTGTCCACCTCTAAGGGAGAAGATAAATACAGAGAAAGGGAAATTGGGGCATGATCAGAAATTACCCGACTATGAATTTCACAGTACCAATTCATAGGAATAAAACCAGAGCTGATCAACAGACGATCTATCCAGGAATGTGTGCCATGAACAGAAAAATAAAATGTATTGTCCCTCTCTGGGGGGGGGGTGGCGGACACCCCATATGTCTAAAAAGCTGCAGTTGTTTAGGAGGTTTCACAGGGCTCTTTAAGCAGGAGAAAGGCTTCTATGACAAATACCAGATATATTCAGTGTATCATCAAAAGTGATGTTCTATTCCCCCATAACAATCTTAGGGAGATAATTATAGGTAGAATTTATTTGTTGAAGTCAAGTGAAAAATGAAGGATTATAAGCATTTGGGCTGCGCTTGCAGCCTAACAAAAGTATATGTGTGCCCACCAAAGAATGAAGAAACAAAAAGTGACCCTCAGGATCTGTATGATTGTGAAGTACCTGGAAAAACAAATGATTCTGGATCAAAATAAGAACCCCAGCTCTACAAGAGCTGCTACCTGCACCATAAGCCTGACCCGTCCATAGGCAGTGGAAAAATTGGAAACTTTGGCAGAAATGTGCATTTCTTGAAGCATTATAAGATCAGACTTATAAGCAGTCAAGTGTTTAAGAACTTCGACTCTTTTAATAGGCAAATTATCCCCTTTAATGTTCCAAGAAACACATGTTAACTGTGGGATTGCCATCTGAAACAATTAAAAAAGTAAACTTGATGTACCAAAAAAATGGAGTAAGGTATAAGAAGGAAGTCACTCACTCTTCTAAACTATCCAGTTGCCCCTTGTAACAAAGCTCCATATCTAACATTAACAATGAAAGGCTCCATAAAAAGAAAACAGTAAAATTTCAATAACAATCCAACAACGGAGAACAACCATACTAACAAGTGCAACAGCTCAACACCTTTAATTCTAATGAACAACTTCAACAATCCAAGAAAAATTAAAAATAGAAGGGTCTCTATTTACCCCTTCCAAGCCATGGAGAAGAGGGCAAAGAGACCAACACCTATCGTAGTGCAAGGCCACCAATCTCCAGTGAGACCATGGTGGCGTGGGGAACATAAGAACTCTCCAGCATCCACATCTTGGCAGAACCAACCTGCCAAAAGGAAATGGCAGCAAACAGCCTGAGAGGAAGAGGGGGAGGGAAGAAGAAAAAACAAACACACAAAAAAAAGGGTTCTGCCAGCCAGCACCCATAAAGGGTAATTTCTGTGGTCCCCTGTTGATTAAATCTGATAATTCTTGTGTAATAAACTTCCATGAACACACAAATAGTCCTCCAACCTGGCTAGTCATGTGGTATCTCAACTGTTGAAGACCCACAGAGAGTGCTTGTGTTTAAGAAAACTTTGCAAATCCATCCCGCATAATAAGTCACTTTAATTAGAAACTAGAATTAGTAAAGTAACCAGCTGCTCCCATCAGAAAAGATGAAAGAAAGAGAAAGAAAAAGTTCAAATCCAAAGAAAAAGTTCAAATCGAAACAGTACAATATGTTATGTAGAAAGATATGTGGAGCATCCCAGGGGCTTTAGCATTATAACCATCTAAAAGTCCAGCTTGTAGGAAATAAATCAGTCCTGTAGAAGAACCGGAATCCTTAAACCTTCACTCCTCTTCCAAAGCCAATAACTGGGAACCACAAGAGTCTCAACTAGCAGGTTTGCCCTGGACATTAATGAAAACATGTGGGAGATATTTGGGGAACTCAGAATGGGCTTGCTCAGCTGAAGAGAACTCCACTGTGCCAACAGGTGCATGAACAAATGAATGGGCCAGATATCTTATATACAACTTGATACCAGCTTTATACAAAGTGTGCTTCAAATCTTTGTAGGCAGCCTGGTGCTCCCAGACCATTGGTGTGATGTCACTGAAAATAAAGAAAGGCTTGTCATTCCGAAGGAGAGGGCATTTGTTGTGAACTCTCTGCAAAATGAAAACCTTATCTTGATAATTCAAGCATTTCAGAATTATGGCTCGCAGTTTACCATCTGGTGGTGGCTGGGGCTGAAGTGACCTATGTGGCCTCTCTATAGGAAAAGAGGCGCCATGAGGAGGGGAACCCACAATGTTCTGAATGAGTCCCTGTACAAATGACAAAATAACAGAACCTTTGGCTTGCTTTGGTATGCCCACTAAAAAAAGATTCTTGCAATGGCTGCAGGCTTTAAGATAGTTGGTTTTAGCTTCCAATTTGGAAACTCTCTTTTGTAAGTCCTGCAGCTCCCAGGCCTCTGGGGTCTGCATGTCCTCTAGTGAGCTTATGCACAACTCTGCACCCCTCAGCCACTTATGGAATACCTTTAAAGTGGGTTTAACAAGCTGTAGATCCTCCACCGGGGAGTCTGAAGTAGGGCGCTTCCTTGGATGCTTTGGCCTAGTAGTCTGTACGGAAGGATCATTCGAACCAGATAAGTCAGAAGACACCTCCAAGTCCATTGCCACCGCTTATGACTCTGGAGACGTCATTTAACGTAAACCGATCCAAAAGGTGGGTAAAATTAAAAAAGGCTATCAACTAGTAGAAAAAAAAGCTCATTTTAAAATCAAGAGCACGGAGCCCTGGAGCAAGCATCCGCTGAGCCTGTGTGCATCACGTGACCACTACTTCTCCCTGATCCACCTCCCAGGTTTGTTTGGCAAGCTCTCACCCTGGTGAACCTGTGCTACCTTGGATCCTGTGATCCACTGGTCATAAGGTACAGGTATTTCCCAATCCCTACCTTGAGTAGGGTTTACATAACTTTGCTCACCACTGAAGTCTGGCTTACAGGTCTATAGTTTTCTGCCTCCTCCCCGTTCCTACTTTTGTGAAGTGGGACCACATCTGCCCTCCTCCAGCCCCTGGGACTTCACCCATATCCAGTGATAGATTGAACAGGGCCATCAGAGGTGCAATCAGTTCCTCCTTTAGTGCCTTCAGTATCCTGGGGTGAACCTCATCTGGCCCCACTGCCTTATCTACTTTTAGTTTTGTTAGTTCCCTGAGGACCCTTTGATCCATTAAAGAGCTAGTGTCCACCTCCCTTCCCATAATACCCTTGTCCCCTATCTGTGGCCCATCACCTAACCCTTCCTTCTTGAATACTGAACAAAAGTACTTGTTCAATTTGTCTGCTTTCTTCTGGTCCTCTTTCACTTTCCCCCTTCCCTGTTAGTCTTACTATCCTTGACTTGTTCTTCTTTTTGCGTATGTATATTTTATCTCCCTTTTTTACTGATTTGGCAATGTTCTTCTCCTCTGTTTATGCCTTTGCTCTCCAAACTGCTTTCACTGCCTCCCTTTGTTTCCCCTGGTAACCCTCTCTATCCTCCTCCTTCTGCGTCAATTTTTACCTTTTGAATGCTTGCTTCTATGCCTTTACTTTCTCTGCTACTACCTTGGAGAACCATAGCAGTCTCTTTTTCTTTTCTTGCTTTTTTTAACCTGCCTGACACAGAGGTTTGTTACCCGAATGTTGCCTTCCTTATTTTTTCCCTTTGTTCTTCTACACCTCCCAATTTCCCTATCCCTGCTAGGGCTTCCCTGAAACCAGCTCTCCTGAAGTCCAGGACCCTAATTTTAGTGTGCCTGTGACAGTGATCAGGAAGTTTCTGGCACATAATGACTGTGTTTTGCCTCCTACTGTATACTCACAGCACTACCAGTACCTGTCTTATTGCTTGAAAAGCTCCTTGAGATATTTTACATATGAAAATCACTGCTTAAAAACAATATATGCAGTATTCTCTTCTGCCCCTTGCTTTGCTTTACTTTTTATTAATATTTTTTTTCAAAAGTTTTAAAATTAAGATTCAAGAATCATTAGGGACAGATGATTTCCTCAAAGAAATATGGTATATGTTGTCATGGTGACTGCAATGCAATGATTTCCATGTGAGGACATATCTACAGTACAAATGCACATGCTAATTCCAAATGAATACTGTGCATTCAACTGATGCACTGTATACTAAGGTCATATGGTGAATAAGATGCCAATGATTAAGCATGAAGGCTGCATTACTGGCCATTGTTACTATAAATAGAAACATTCTGGCACCAATCAACAGCCCTTTGTTAGAATCAATCACTGTGATGCATGCAGTTGAGATTTAACTTGCACTTAACCCACTGCTGTTAGTTGACATCATTCCTTTCCCAGGGCAAATGCAGAACAATTTCTAAATACACTGCCATCTGCATTTCAGAACAGACAGCTAAGAAACTGTCACAGCAGAAAGTTAAAAGACAGCATGGCCAGGATAATGCAGCAAAATAATATTTATAAAAAAATAAAAATCAGTTTTATGTAGATAGAAATACAGTATTTCATTATCAAATGTGTCACGTCATTTCATTTTGCTCTGTCACAGATCTTAGTACTCACGGTTCAATGAGCAATTCTACACTGTTTGGCTCAGCTCTTGCCATACTGAAAAATGTAAGGCAAGGAATATAAAGCAAGAATACAAATTAGGAAAATTGTGTAATTCAAAAGAAGTCAAGGTAGGAAAAAAGGGGTTACTATTTACATCAAAGATCATATTCTCAGAGTAGGTTATTGCATGTGGCTCCAAGCAACGAAATAATACAGGGATTTTGTCATCATCTCCTTACTTCCAAATCAAAAACATTGTCCCACATGTACAGCCATGGAAGGCTTAAGGCTTACAAGAGTGGGATGGATGACATAGGGAGAGGAAGCAGCGTGACCTTAAAGCTTCCAATTGCAAACATCTGCCTTGCAAAAAGTAGATCCTTTATACATAGGAAATGGGTATCCAGGGTTCCTGAAAGAGGTGGTTGAAAATGTTAAGTTTAAAAGGGTAGCATTCAAAAAGTATAAGGAGATGCAGAAGGAGGAGGATAGGGAAGCTTATCAAGGGAAATAGAATGAAGGAGGGAAAGCAGTAAGGAGTGCAAAGACACAAACTGAAAAGAGAATATCATAGGGTGTAACAAAGGGGCAAGGCATTGTTTAGCTATGTAAATGAGAAGAGGAAGACAAGGGGGTAGGATTGTAATGTTAAAAAAGGGAAGGGGAACTGAGCAGAGGAGGACTAAGAAAAGGCAGACATCCTGAACAAATACTTTTGTTCAGTGTTCACAGCAGAAGAAGAAGGCTAGGGACCACAAAAAAGTAACAGAAGCTTTGGAGAGAGAGAGGGAGAGGTAGACACTAATCCTTTTTCATAGGAGAGAGAGTCCTGAAGATACTCATTAATCTAAAGGTCGACAAAGCAATTGGACAAGACTGGGTGCATCCAAAGGTATTAAGGGATCTTGAGGAGGTACTGGCTGCACCTCTGACAGTCCGATTTAACAACTCACTGGAAAGAGCAGTGATTCCAGAGGCCTGGTAGAGGGCAGATGTAGTCCCATTTCACAAAAGTGGTAGCATGGAGGAGGCTGGTAATTATAGGTCAACCAGCCTGACATCAGTGGTGGGAAAGTTAATGGAATCACTGCTGAAGGAAATGATTGTGGAATATCTCGAATCCAATTAGTTGAAGACCTGAGGCAGCATGGGTTTATGGGGAAGGGGAGCTGAGTTCATGTCAAACAAATATTATAGCTTTCTTTGACTGCAAGACAAAGGAATTAGATCAGGGTGGACCAGTAGACATGAGTGACCTACCTAGGTTTCAGTAAGTCTTTCAGCACTGTTTCACATAAGAGATTAGAAAGATGGATAGCTTAGGAGTGGGTCCAAAGGTGATAAACTGGATAAGAAATTGGTTAGGGGATAGGTGACACAGGGTGGTTGTAAATGGAGTTCACTCTGAGGAAGGGAGGGAGGGTGATCAGCTCGGTGCCTGAGGGATCAGTGCTGGGACTGGTCCTCTTGAATGTCCTTATAAGTGACATTACAGAGGAGCTGGAAGGGAAGGCATGCCTCTGTGTGGTTGACACCAAAATCTGCAATAGTGTGGACACTCTAGTGGAGGCTGAAAGGATTAGCAGAGACCTGAGAAAACTTGAGGAGTGGTCAAGGGTATGGCAGCTGGGTTTCAATGTGAAAAAAGTGCAAAATAATGACTCTGAGGTGTGTTGGTGGGGTAGGGGTTATAGTTTGCCTGGTGACTTGCATGTGGTTTCTGTCAACTGCGTGACAGACAGAGAAATGAGCAAGTGGACGGGCAATCAGGGGAGCAGGTGGGCAAGGGAGACTCAGGCACACAGATTTAAAAACTGGGTACTGCATCCCATTTGCCAGGACTAGTTGTAGCCAATGTGTTAGACACTTCTAGCGCATGGCTATCAACCAATCAAAGGGCTCAAAATCGTAAGCCCATTTCATAATTTATTTTAATACAACACATTGAAACTGAATGAAAATAAAAAAAAATAGACTGTGAGTTTTTTACTTAGGACATGCTGCAAGTATTTTTTTTTTATTTAGAACGTGGTGCTTAGCAGAATTATTCATTTTTTGACATACACAATTTGGAGCCAACGCATAAGATTTTGTGAACAATTTTACCCATTTCTGTACTATAATTACAGGTTAAATGCTTCTTTAACCTGAAAACTAGGTTGTGAGTCTCCACTGTACATGAGTGATAGATATACATGCGCTTGTAATGGGGCAACAAACAGCTGCTTTATCAGCATATGAAAAACCTCTTTCACTTTCCTCTCAAAAGAGAGTGAGAGCATTCGAATTCAAAAACTAAAACTGATCCATCTAAATGCTGTCATTCTACAGCTTGAGCTGCAGGTGTATACATATTCTTTGCAAAAAATGGTGTTAATGCACCAGTTAGGGTTCAATTTAATGCAGCAAACAAGAGTGGAAGGTGGCAGCAGGGTTTTCAACCCTAACTCCCACCACCACCACCACAAGCAGCCAAAGGGACAAGACAAAACAAGCAACCACAGACAGACCTCTTCAGGTAAAGCAAACAACATACAACTCTCTACAGATGAAAAACAAGAGATAGCCATCATCATGGTCCAGCACTTCTGTAGCCAATATACAGTACATACACACTTCAACATACACACACCCACTTCAGGCTGCTGTTATTATATCTGATATGTGGCAGTGTCACTGTACCATATATACAGTATGCAGTCATTTCATACATGTTTCAAATATTTTATTTTAATTTGATTGTAATCATGATTGTGGCTTTTATGGGTACTGTGACTCTAATGGGGTAATCACATAAGGTACTAAGACTCTAATGGAGATATCACAATAGATAATGTGACTTCTATGGGTCCTGTGACTTTAAATGGAGAAATCACATAAGGTACTGTGACTTTTAAGGGAGCACCTGCTTGGGGACCTTTTTACTACAGCTGATTTATGTAGGAGGTATCTCACATTCTAGATACTTTTTAGAAATTGTAGTAGGTGGCAAAATAGGGTATAGAGTTAAGAGTTTCTAAGATTCCAAGATTATAATGTCTGAACTACATATAAGATAAGAACGTTACACTGATTCCTATAGCTGATTTATGAAGGGGTCTTTCAGATTCTAGGTACTTTTCAGAAATTGTAGTAGGTGGCAAAATAGGTTATGGAACTAATAGATTCCAGGAAATTGTAGGTGGGATTAAATTGATCACTACTACATTAGGTATGTAGATCTGCTTGGGAACCTTTTACAGCAGCTGAGTTATGTAGGGGATATCTCACTTTCTTGGTACTTTTTAGAATTTGTAGAGTGTAGCAAAATAAGATATAGAGCAAATAGACTCTAGGGGCCCGATTCCAAGACGAATGTTGCAAGTCGCAGGCGTATGCAAGTTGCGACATTCACCACTATGCCAGGGACCCTGTGCTCTATTCCAGAACAGGCAGGGTCCCCGGCACTTATGCCCTGTGACATGCAGCAGCCAAAGGGTTGCACCAGAGGAAGGGCGCAATGGACCTGGGTGCCGCAAGCCACTGATGGTAGGCCACAGCCCCCCCAAGCCCCCAGCCCCAAATCAGACCACAAGCTAATGTGGGCCATGGGAGATCGACATAGTGGCACAGGCTCAAGGGTAGCACCAGTGCAATGCAGACCCAGGTGCCAGTGGGTGGTACCCCAGTATTGGGGGTGTTGCTCTGTAATGGGGGGATCTGTGGGGCATGGCTGTGTGTGGGTCGCAGCACTGCAGGGAAGGCAACTGCTGTTTTGCCAGGATGGAAGCCCCTTAGACCAGCTAACAGCTGGTCTAACCCTGCAGTGCCACTGTGGGTCTTAGAATTGCATAATTGGGTTACAGCAGCAGCCATCTCAGAATAGTGCGCAGGTGCTGCCGTAACCCCTCCTTCCATTGTGCCATAGGGGCTGTGGTCAGTGGATGACCCCGTGGGTACAGGCTGCCCATGCCATGGTGCAGGCCACCTCTTGGAATCACAATCAGCATAACACATGTCGCAAGGTGCGACTTGCGCCATTGGGTTTGGCGCAAGATACCTTGTGATATGCGCAATCTGACTTAGAATTGAGCCCCAGGATTCTAAGATTATAATGTCTGAACCACATAGATGACAAGAAATGTTACACTGATTACTACAGCTGATTAATGAAGGGGGTACTTCACTTTCTATGCACTTTTCAGTAATTGTAGTATGTGGCAAAATAAGTTATAGAACTAACAGATTCTAGGAAATTGTAGGTTGGATTAAACTGATCACTACTGCAGCTGCTTCATGAAAGGGTGTTACAAACTCGAGCTAGATTGGCTAGAGTGAGTGATGTAAGGGGACTTATAGCACGGAGCAAAAATCTGGTTTTGGAGCAGGCAACCGGTTAACTCCATTGATTCATGTAAGGGGTTAGATTTCTTATGTAACAAACAAGTTGCCTGGACTGTCTAGTACATTGGAGCTGTAGAGCTGATCAGCATGCAGCCTATGGGGAAAAGGGCTCTTATAGGTATGATTGGGGGTGTACTTCTTGCTTATTAGGACTACGGGAAAAATGGAGGGGCAGCAAAGATGGATGGGTAGCCTGAACGGGGTTCAGGTAGGTCTTAGATATGATCCCCAGGCTGCAAGGGCATGAGGCAACTGTGGCAGGATGGTAGGGTGCAATGGCTGTGGGACGGCCATTGTGTTGGCTATAGCATAGAATCTGGGGAGCTGCATGGTATGTAGCCAGCCTGCGCAGCTAAGGAAGGAGGTTGGGTGGTTGAGACAGACAGTGAGCAAGATAATGGAAAGGAGCATAGAGGAGAACTGGTGGGCATCTTCAGAGGGAGAAAGATGGGCAAGAGATAGAAGAGGGAACACTGGGGAGCTGAGGAGGGACTAGAAACAAGTATAGCAATAAATGGGGCAGAAAGGGAAGTGTCTGGAAGAGAACTAAAAGGTACACAAGCAGGGAGGGAGGGGTAAAGGGGGCATAAGAGGAGCAGCAGGGGGCTCAGGTAAAGGTGGCGAGGTAGACAAGAGGGACCAGGGGGAATGGCAGGAGATAAGGTACAAAGGTGCAAAGCCTGCACAGAAAGAAAAAAGGGAGAAAGCATGAAGAGGCGCTTCAGTCAGAGGGGTGCAGGAAGTGGGCATAGAGCACAAAAACAGATTTGCACTCCTGAAGACACATAAAGAAGAAGAGAAGCAGGAGGAGGGTGAAGATGAGGTCTTAGGAGAAATAGGAGAGGCAAAAAAAAAGAAATGATCTGTAGAGAGGGGAAGGGGGGACACCCCTTCAGGAAGTAACCAAGAGGGAAATAAACATAAGGGGAAGGACAAGGGGGTGAACACACCCTTGAAAGGGTCAAACCCCATGGGAGGGAAGGCATCAATCACAGGACTAGAGGGCCAAACCAAAGTGGGGAAGGAGAGGGTTACCCACTGACCTAGGGAATGGGATGGAAAACTGGCAAGAGAATGGCATAGGATGAGAGAGTGTTCAAAGAAAGAGCAGCAGGAGAGGGTGGAACAGAAGATGATGCAAGTGGGGGCATGGTGGGAGTAGCACGTGGGGGACAGGGCTTGGGGAGATGTGATAGGCATGGGGGAACATGAGAAAAAGAAAGTAAAATAGATGCCAGGAGCTAGGAGAAAGATCAAAGAACAAAAGAACAAGCAGAAGGAAAAGGGGGCCAGGGTCCAATTCATTAGGGACACAATAATAAATAGAATCAGATGCAGGGGCAGGGGTGACAGGAGCAGTGCAGTTTGGATTGATTGCCTGCCGGGTATGATGGCACTAGAGGTAATTTAATATATTCCCTCATGGGGCAAACATCAGGGTGGGAAAACACACCTGGTGTTCCACCTGGGCACCAGTGATCTGGAGGGGTATAGCCTGATGGAGGTGCAGGCAAGATTCAGGGAGCTTGCTATGTTCTGTAGCAGTATGAGATTCCAGTCTATGGCTTTTTCAGAGGTGTTGCCCATGCCAAAAGCAGGTACTGCAAGAGACAGAGGATTAAGGAGTTTAATCAATGGCTAGCAGGATGGTGCAGGCAGATGTGGTATGGGTTAGTGGGGGACTGGGGATCAACGTGGGAGGATGAGAGCCTATTTGCCCCAGACAGACTGCACCTGAACAGGAAGGGAGCAGTAGTAATGAGAAGTAAACTAGAAGAGTTCATAGAGAAAATGTATAATTTAAACTAAATCAGGAAGGGGGTTAGGAATAAATCCACACCAAAAGACAGTAGAGAAGGGGGGCAACCAGCCCCCCCAGGATATTGATAATAGGTTAGGCATAAGCATGGCAAAGGGAAGGGGGAAGGGGGTGAATATGGTGGAAGGGATTAGGCAAGGGAAGGCAAGGCAAGTTTTATTTAAAAGACGTCCAATCCAGGAAGCTCTGGGTACTGTACATAAAAATACATATAAAACAACTTTCAATAAATAAACATTATCAAAATCACAATAATTAATAAATAAAATAACTAATAAAAATAATAAAGAAAATCAGAAAAATAACAATATACCAAATCAGAAACAGGACAGTATTTACATAACTGTGTCTAGAAAAGCCTTCTCAGAAAAGAAGGCCTTGAGGCGTGCCTTAAGTACCTCCACCAAAAGGGGCCTCCCTAATAGATGGTGGGAGCAAATTCCACAGTATGGGGCCAGTGATGCTAAAAGCTCTGTCACCAGCAGTTTTTAACTTCATGCTGAGAATCACAGGAGGCTCCCTCAGGGGATTGAGGAGCGGGACAGGTAGAAGGTATAAGAAGGTCCACCAGGTAACCAGCTCAGGCTATGTAGGGCCTTAAAGGTGAGTAAGCCCACCTGAAAGAGGATCCTCCATCTGACTGACAGCCAGTGCAGTTCATGCAGCACTGGGGTAATGTGGCAGTACTTAGGTTGCCCTGTCAGCAACCTGGCAGCTGCATTCTGCACTAGCTGAAGCCAATGGAGGATACCTCCTGAGACCCTAAGGTAGAGTGCATTACAATAATCAAGCCTCAATGTCACAAAGGCATGCACCAAGGTAGGGAGGTCCAGAGGTGGAACCAGGGGCTTAATCCTGGTGATATTCCTCAGATGGTAGAAACTAGTATGAACCACGGCAGACTCCTGAGCCTCAAGTGTCAGGCCACTATCCAGAATAATGCCCAGGTTATGCACCCTGGAGGAGGCCTTCAAAGACACAGATCCCAGGACAAGTCCTGTCTCTGCACCCGAGGCCATCCTATCATGCCCTCTGTTTGACTTCACTACCAGTACCTCCTTCTCATTGGGGTTCAGTCACAACCAGCTGGAGGCCATCCAGTCATTGATTTCAGCAAGGCAGCTGTTAAGCATGTCCACAGCATTGGATGTTCCAGGTGCAAAGGAAAGATACAACTGGGTATCATTGGCATAACAATGAAAACCAAAGTCATATTTTCTAATGATCCCTCCCAGGGGCAGCATGTACATGGTGAACAACACTGGTGACAAGATCGAACCCTGAGGTACTCCATGAAACAGGAGACTAGGGGAGGAGGAGGAGAAATTCCCCATCACTACCCTCTGTCTCCTGTTTGTGAGAAAAGACTCAAACCAGCAGATGACTGTGCCAGCGAGTCCACAAAATTCCCTCTGGTGGTCAAGCAACACACAGTGGTCCACCATGTCAAATGCTGAGGAGATATCAAGGAGAATGAGAATTGTCCCCTCTCCTCAATCCCTCACCCTGAGAAGGTCATTGTGCACCCAAACTAACACAATTTCTGTGCTGTGCCTCACCCGAAACCCAGACTGGAGAGGCTCATATAGAGCGAAGGCCATGTGGTGCTCCTCAGGCAGAAGCACCAGAATCTTCTTAACAACCTTACCCAGAAATGGAAGTTTGGAGATCGGACAGTAATTTACCATGTCGTCAGGGTCCAAAGATGGCTTTTTCAGAAGAGGTCTCACCAATGCCTCCTTTCAGACATTGGGAAAGACACCCTCAGACAAGGAACACCAGACAATCAAGGCAAACACCGGGCCAATGAAGTCGACACATCCCATCAAGAAAAGCGTCGGCACTGGGTTCAGTTCACAATATGTGTGCCTTATCCTGGAAGCAATCCCAATGACCTCAGCCACCTCCACTGGTCTACACTCACCCCAACCAGGTGGAGTGCTATCTGGGTGTCTGAGGTGATCACTGTCGGCCAAGTAACGGCCCACTGGCAGAATTCCATGTCTGATGGCAGGCACTCTGTCTGAGAAGAACTGAGTACACTCTTTGCATAAAGCATTCAAAAAAGCTTTTTTCTGCTGCAGACAGGCTGGGTTTAGCAGCCTATATACAGTCTGAAAAAGCACAGTCGGTCAGTTCTTCCCTGCTAACACCAGAAGCTTGGGGAACAAAATGGTGGACTTGGAGGCCATCATGAGGGATAAAGGACTGGAAATAGTAGCAATATGCAAGACTTGGTGGACAGAGCATCATACCTAGGAGATAGCAGTCCTGAACTATAGACTGTTTAGAAGAGACAGGGTGGGTAGGAGGTAGGGGTCACTTTATGTATCAAGGACAACATAAGGGTAACTGAGGGGCAGGAGGAAGATGGGGAGACAGAGCTCCTGTGGGCAACACTGGACAAAAGGACTAGGGAATCCTCATGACTGAGGGTGGTATACAGACCTTCTATGCAGTGGAGAAAGGAGATAGGCAGCTGATACAGGCAGTCATGCAGATGACCCACAAAAAGGGAACTACTCATGGCGGGGGACCCAAACCTCCCAGATGTGGACTGGGGCATCCAAGATGCAGTATTGACTAGGAGCAGGTTAATACTAGAAGTGCTGCAGGGTATATTCTTACAGCAGCTGGTCAGGGAGCCAACAAGGAGCAACAGCCTGCTGGACATGGTCCTGACAAATGGGGAGAGTGTGAAAGGGATGGAGGTGAGAGATGTACCAGGTACCAGGGTAAGGACAGGGAGGGAGTCAAACTGGGCCAACACAACATTGATCAACTTCAGGAGCATGGACTTACACAGGATGAGAAGGATAGTGAGGGAAGAAATGTTGGGAATGCAGAAAATAGGAAAAGTGGAGGAGTTATGGGAAACTATTAAAGAAGGGGTACTGAAAGCCACAGAAATGTGCATAAAGAAGGTAAGGAAAAGCAGAAAGCAGAGACCACTTTGGTTTACATGGGAAGTGGCAGGAGAGGTCAAGGACAGGAGGAAGGTTTTCAGAAAATACAGGAGGACACAAAGAGAGGAGGACAGGGAGGCTTATAGGAACAAGTGGAGACTAGCAGGGCAGAAGATAAGAAGGGCAAAAGCAGACATTGAGGAGAGAATAGCTAAGCAGGCCAAAAGAGGGGACAAACCTTTTTTTAGATATGTGAGGGAAAGAAGGAAGGCAAGGCAGGGGATTGCAAGGCTGAAGGGAGAGGGAGGGATACAACTGGAAGAGGACTGTGAAAAAGCAGAAGAGCTAAATAAGTACTTTTGCTCAGTATTTATGGAGCAGGAGGAAGAGGGCAGGGGGCCGGAGCTTAGGGGAAGTGGGTAGGAGGACAAAAGGGGGACTCAAGCCCTTTCAGTGTAGAAAGAGTTAGGGAGGAACTAGGCAGGTTGAAGGTGTATAAGGCAATGGGACCAGACAGGCTGCACCAGAGGGTGATCTGGGAGCTGAGGGAGGAATTGGCTACCCCACTGACAAGGCTATTCATCTTGTCTCTGGATGCCAGAGGACTGGAAGAGGATGCACGTGGGGGTAGAAGAGAGATAATGGAGAATTATCACCCAGTCAGCCTCATCTCAGTGGTGGGGAAGGTCATGAAGGAACTCATAAAGGAGAAGGTGGTGGACTACTATATATCCTGCACTTAAGAACAACATAATGACCCGCTGGGAGACAATCTCAATGGGTCAATGGCCTACTTTTGTCTTAACCATACCAAGATACCAAGACTACCTGGATGTTAGTGGCTTGCAGGATGACAGACTGCATGGCTTCATGAAAGAGAAATCATGCAAGATGAACCTGACTGAGTTCTTCGATTGGGTGACGCAGGTGGTAGACCAGGGAGGGGTGGTGGGCATGGCCTATCTGGACTTCAGTATGGCCTTTGACACCATCCCTCACAGAAGGTTGGTAAGCAAGCTGGAAAGTGTAGGGGTGGGTGGGAAAATAACCAGGTGGGTGGGAGAACTGGTTGGAGGGCAGGAACCAGAGAATGTTGGTAAATGGGGTGTACTCCAGGATGAGGAGTATGATGAGTGGGGTGCCCTGGGGTCAGTACTGGGACCCCTCCTTTTTAATGTTTACATCAGTGATATAGCAGAGGTGCTAAGGAGGAGGAGGAGGAGCCTATTAGCTGATGATACAAAAATCTGCAATAGGGTGGACACCCAGAGGGAGGTGGAGGACATGAGGTGGGACGTGAAGACTCTTGAAGGATGGTCAGAGACTTGGCAACTGAAATTAAATGCCAAAAGTGTGCTGTGATGCACTTGGGGTGTAGGAACCCACAAGCAAGATACACCCTAGGAGAGGAGGACATCAAATAAATGGAGTAGGAGTGGGATCGGGGGATTATATTATCCTGTAACTGTAAGGTGGGAAATCAATGTAGGAGGGCACTGGGAAAGGCAAATGGAATGTTGGCATGCATTGGCAGGGGCATTACTAGCAGAAGGAAGGAGGTACTTATTCTCCTATACAATTACAAAGCCATGGTGAGGCCACACCTGGAGTACAGAGTCCAGTTCTGGATACCACACCTATGAAAGGACATAGACGGAATGGAGAGAGTTCAGAGAAGGGCAACCAGAGAGGGTGTTGGAGGCCTGGAGCAGACTGCCAGAGGAGGTGGTGGAGGCTGAAACAGTGGAGGGATTCAAGAGGGCATGGGACAGACATATGAGGATGAGTAGCGGGGAGAGGGGGGTCAAGCGAGAGGAGGGACGAGTAATGGGAGGTAAGGGACAGACTGGATGGATCGGTGGGATCCCTTTTTGCTGCCAAGTTTCTATGATTCTATGTATAATATTTTCAGTACTAATAAATAGGATCAAAATGGCATGCAAATGCTCATTTTTTTTATTTTGACTTTCGTGTAGAAAGATGATTACATACTAATGTCAATAACAGTAAAAGTCAGGAAATGGCACTAGTGCACTTAGTATGATTCTTTCCTTTTTTTTTTTAACTCTCAGTTCAGAAAGGATCAGAGTTCCTTTTTCCAACATGGGAAAATATTCTGATTAGATCTATGTTATCTGTTCATCATTTCAACTGAGAGTGGGATCCAGGAACCTTCTCTAACTTAGCACAAGTAATATTTTAACAATATCAAAAATCATATCGCAAAATTGCCAGTAGGAACGGTGACCAAATATTTTCAAACTCTTCCTTTTTCCTTTCCTTCTCATAATGGATTTGCTCTAATGTTGCAATATCAATCATCATATTTAACCATGCCTTTAAGATTGGGGGGGTCTGCATCCTTCCACTTTAACAGGATACACTTTTTGGCCACTACCACAGATATAGTCAATAATTGTTTTATATATATATATATATATATATAAAGCACATCCTGAATTGGATGTACTCCTAATAGTTTAACCAGTAATGTTAAATGGAAGTCCTTGCCCAAGGCTAAATTACATACCTGCTCTACCTTTGGCCAAAAATTCGACAAGTTTGGACAAGATGCCAAAAGGTGAACCAAGGTCCCTGTGGTGTTTGTGCACCTTGAGCATTTATCCAATATAACACTATTGAACTGATGTAACCTTTTAGATGTATAATAAACTCTATGTACTGTATTCATTTGAATCTGCTACATTCTGATGGATGCTAAATAATTAGTATACGCATCAATAATTTCATTCCATAAGATATCAGTCAATGTTATGCCCAAATCTCTTTCCCATTTTGCCCTAATTTTGTAAATATTTCCTCCTATTTTGTCTGATAAGGAATGATTAAATATTGATATCATACCTTTAGGTTCAGATTTATTTTGTAAAACATCTAACAAAATTGTTTTTTATCTAATTTTTACCTTTTGTTTGTTTTTACAAGGATAGCTCTTACATTGATTATAACATAAGCTATGGTTCCAAGATATGCCATACTGTTCAACCAATTGATCTAATGTCTTCAATCTGCAGTCTGACCATAAGTCACACACTTGTTTTAAACCTTGATCCTGCCAGTCTTTATAAATAAATGATTTATATGGTTGAAAATCATAGTTATTATATAAAGGGGTATATTCTATAATACATTTTTTGTGCCCACCAAGTTTTGTAATTGAAGCCAAGATGCATAAGTAGTACGAGCTGTAATCAATAAATTATGCATACTGTTCTGCCTATAGAATGAATAAAGTAAATTAATCAAAGAGGGTTATGGTTGCATATCTGTTTCCAAAGCTACCACAGGTGTACCCAAATATTTTTTTTCCTGAATCCAATGCCATGCTTGAGCAGCCTGTCTAGACAAATAATATTTATAGAAGTCTGGCAGCGCTTGTCCCCCTTTTTCTTTTGGTAATGTTAAAGTTTTCCAAGCAATTCTGGAATTTGCATGTTTCCAAAGAAACTTAGTTATCATTGTCTTCAATTGTTTTAAAATTAAAAGTGTGAGGAATTGGTATTGCTAAGGCTTGGAAGAGAAAAAGGAGTTTAGGTAAAACTTGGATTTTGTCCAAATTAATTTTGTCAATCAAAGTCAGATATAAAGTATTCCACTTAATCAAATCCTTCTCCAGCTTAATCAGCCAATTCACATAATTTATTGTATACAGTCACCAAATATGCTGCAACATTCACTCCAAAATATTTAGTAGAGCTAGAAACTATTTGCATCTGAAGACTAATGGACTGATGAATCTGTAAATTAGGATTCAGTTTTAATAATGTAGTTTTCGGCCAATTAATTTTATACCCTGATATTTTACCAAACTGTGATATAATTTGAATAATTTGTGGTATTGAGCCATTAACATTTGTTAGGAACATCATTAAGTCATCTGCATAGAGACTATTTTGTTTTCCTTTTCCCCCACATTTAAACCCTTAACTATCCTTATCATTTCTGATAGCAATTGCCAATGGCTCTATAATTAAGGCAAAAATCAGAAGGGGAAGGGGGCACCCTTGTCTCGTTCCTCTTCCCCCCAACATTTTTGTGACATTGTATTATTTTTTTTATTTTATTTTTAGCAGTTTTCAAATTTTAAAATTCATACATTTAGACGTACAATCAACAGAAAAAAAACAAAGCCCCATTTTTTTGTACTTCTAATGTATAAGGTGTGTCTAGACCATATCATGAGGGTAGAAGAGAAAAGACAAATAAATCTACACAACTTTTTATTCCCGGTTAATACTGCTATTTTAAGAATTTTACAATTCTGTATTCAGATATCTAATAAGTCAAAAAGATTAATCCACTGAACACTTGTTTAAGTAAACTCAATTATGTTACTTATAAATTTATAAATTTAAAGCGCAGTATAGATTTTTACTTGACCCATACAACCCCGCCAAATAAAACCACATGACAAAATTCAACAATATAACTTACACTATCCTTTTTTTTTTTTCCTCCCCAAAGGTATTATTCAGAGATTTATCAACTCCTCTTCCAACATTGTTGGAGAACTAGTTTATGTGCCCTTCTGAGAGTCATCATATGGATTCCAAATAAATTCAGAGACCTGGTCAACTTCGAAAAAAATCCTCTGTATTCCCTTATATTTAACTTTTAATTTCGTGGGGGCCAACAAAACTGAAACTCTGCATTCATTTCAAGTATTTGCTACCGATAACCTAAAAATTGCCTGCATCTTTGTTGCATTGCAAATGAGTAAACAGGATATACAGAGAGTCTGCAAGACTTATAAATCAATGGCACTTTCAATATTGCTAATCTGGTAATCAATTATCGATCGGTATCGAAGGCAAATGTGACCAAGATTCTACTTTTCAGTTTCTGGGGTTGCTTTTCTGTCTCCTGATTACCTTGATTGCCCCCACGTTTAGACTAGAATCTGCATGCTCTGGTAATATATGGTAAATTATCCTGAGTCAAGTCAAACACTGTCACTAAAATATCTTTTATTAAATCCCGTACATTTTCAAATTCGGAGTCCAAAGACATTGACAATCCAATAAATTGAAGGTTCTTGTACCGCTGCTAATTTTCAAGTAGTCCAATTTTCCTTGATAATGAAATACTGTCTCTCATTAAGTTATTAGTAGTGACTTCAACTGCGATAAGTTTATTTGATGTTTTCTCCATTTCTTTGTTTGTATTTTTGACTTGTTTTGAAACTACTTCGATTTTCTCCCAATTCTGCTTGGCATCTTGTTGCAAATATTCTACCTTCTGGGAGAGTGCTTGAAACCTCAAATTGAATGATTGTGTCCACAGTAAAAGTTTTTCCAGAGCGCCTCCTAGGGAGTCAATTGAGTGACGACTTTAGCCATTTGAATATGCTCTGACAATTTGTCAATAGTTAAATTTGAATTTTCACCACCATATTCTAAATGGTAAGTAGGTTCAAAAATAGCACCTGATAGGTTTACCTCTTGCACATTAACCTCAGTCTCTTTGGTTGTCTTTTGTTTAAGCGAGAGCTGCGTAATTGAAGATGGTAATTTCCTTGTCAATATCAGCTCTGATGTTTGTACATGTAAGTCAGACAATGCTACATTATCAAATACGGAGATTGAGGTATCCTGGTTCGCAACTTGCTTGCTCATTTCCCTTCTGCTGCACTTGTGAACTCCTATTCATAGCTGTTTTTTGCACCGATAAATTCTGTCTTCCAGGTTTCAGTGTCCCGGCTTCTGGCGAGGTTTGTCCCCCACCTTCCAAGACAATTTCCAATCTGTAGGATTTTTCAAGAGGTCTAATTCTTGGAGAATCATGTTCCTCAGATGAGACTGATGAAGATTTTAATGTCCTTTTGTCTCCCACGTGTAAAAAGAATGAACAAAACTTTATGTTCCTTCTGACCTCGCTATGGAGCTCACTCGTCGAGCAGCTACCTGCGATTCGGTCTTAACCCCCCCCCCATTATTAACTTTCACCTTAGCAACTGGGGACTGATAAAGTAATGCTGTCCACCCACTGAGCTGTGCACCGACGCCCAACCTCCCCACTACAGCTTTAATATAGGGCCATTCAATCCTATCAAAAGCATTCTCTGCATCATTTGTCATTAGAGCTGCACCATCCTGTTTATTTAAAGCTATTATATTTAAAGTGCATGTCACATTTTCCTTTAATGGCCTACCTTTAATAAATCCATTTTGATCTTGATGAATTAATGATAGAATAATCAGTTCAAGTCTTTTACAATAATTTTGGTAAAGATCTTATAATCTGTATTTAACAGGGAGATGGGCCTATAAGATGCACAGCTCAGTGGGTCCTTATCTCTTTTAATAAAGACATGAATAATGGCCTTTTCAAATGTCTCTGGGATCTTTTGAAGCTCCAAAAATTATCCAAAAAGTCTTTTCAAATGGGAAATTAATAAAGAACTGAGAAACTTATAAAACTCTGACGCTAGCCCGACTGTGCCTGGGGCCTTACCCACAGCTAAATCTTGAATGGCTGTTTGGATTTCGAATTCAGAAATAGGAAGTTCCAGGCTAAGTCTTATATTTTCTGTGACAAGTGGCATCGGAACAGTATCTAAAAAAGCATCTATATCCTTTTTATCACCTTCAAATTCCACAGAGTATAATAACTTGTAACATTGTAAAAAACAATCAGTGATCTCTGCTGGTTCTTTACAAATTACACCTGCTGAGTTTTTTATAGTAATTACAGAATTTTGAGACTGATCTTTCTTAATATGCCACATTAAAAGCTTCAAAGGCTTATCAGTTTTAAAGTAATAATTTGATTTAGCAGAGTGAATAATGGATTCTGCCCTTTCATTAATCAGTTGATTATATTCAGCTGTTTTAAAAAGCATGTCTTTATAAATAGTTTGATCAAATGTATCACTATGAATCCGTGTCAGCCTACTAATCTCTTTTTTTAGCTTGGTAATTGACTTTTCTCTTATTTTATAATTAGAAGCTGATATTTTCTGAAGTAAACCTCTCATGGTTACCTTAAAAGCCTCCCAAATAACTATGGATATTGTTTCTCCTTCTTTATTTAAGTCAAATAATTTCCTGCAGGCATCTACTATTTGATTATCAATATTGTTTTTATTTAAAACAGCTGCATCCATTCTCCAAATCTTCTGATGAATAGAAATATCTGACATTTTTAATGTCAAGAGACAAGGAGAGTGATCGGAGATCACTATCCCTGAATATTTCACTTCCTGTACCAAATGAAGTAAAGTGTTTGACATAAAAAAAAATCAATCCTTGAATAAGTTTGATGAACAGCTGAAACATATGAAAATGCATTATCTGTCTTAAATAGTTCCCACCATGGATCCACCAGGCCCAAATCAGACATAAATGATCTAATTACTGTTCTAGCCGTTGAATGTGTTTTATCCAAGCCAGCTGTCTTATCTAGCAGATTAAGGACTAAACTGAAATCTCCACCTATTAAAAAAGAAGGAGCTTCAAATGAAGATAACAAAAAGAAAAATCTGAAAAAAATCTTACGTAATTTTGATTAGGTGTATATATTGCTGCACATGTAAAGTTGACCTTGAACAGCGGTAGCTGTAGAATAACAAATCTACCGTCTTTCTCTTTTTTAAATTTATGTATTTGAGGTTTGATTTTATTCCTATGAAAAGCTATTAAAACACCTCTAGCATTACTAGAATATTCTGAAAAATGCAGATCCCCCTGTCTATTCTTAAACCAGTCAATATCTGTTCTGGTTAAATGAGTTTCTTGGAACATGACCAGAGCAATGTTCTTATTCTCCATGGCTGGATATTCAAACTGCACCCGGCAATGGTGCAAGCATGGGCGTGGAGCAGCTGGGTTGCGCTGGGGCCAGGACCACATGATATTCAATGGTGCTGCACCATGGCACAGCACCGTTGAATATGGAATGGAATGTGCATGGTGCAGTGGCACTGCACACGGTGCAAGCCACAGATAGGGAGCACAGGGATGCGCCAGAGCAAATGCAGTTGCGCTGGGTGCAGCACCCATGATAGAGGGCATGCAAATGAGGCCGTAAAATATGCATGGCACAATTGGAGCCATTAGCATGTCATTATGGCCCCATTTGCATGCGTTGCGCATGGCAGCCCAGCGGATTGCACCTGGCACCCTACACAGAATGATGTGTGGACTGAGGGGGTCCTGTGGCATCCATGTCCCATAGCCGCAATCGTGGGGAATAGTGCAAAAAAAAATCCCTGGTAGCCTAGTGGTACCCCCTCCCTCCCTCCCCAGAGCTGTGATTGCCAGTAAATGACATAAATACAATCCCTGGTAGTCTAGTGGCACCCCCTCCCTCACGTAGCCATGATCACCGGTTAAATGGAAGAAATACAATCCCTGGTAGCCTAGTGGTACCCCCTGCCCCTAGCCCTGATCGTCAGTATGATGAAACATTGCAGTCCCTGGTAGTCTAGTGATCCCTCCACCCCACCCATCACCCCAATCATGGGTAGCCCCAACAGAACGTACTGTCGGTGATCCAGTGGCACCCCCCTCCCACCCACACAGGATCCCTTGCCCACCCAGCTCCCCCTATCATTGGCAGGCAGCTGTAACCTGCCTGCATACCACCCGATCCACAGCCAAATGACAGATTACAGTATGGGCTTGCAGGGCATACTGTGCTAGACGAACATAATATGTGAATGACTTCATTCACATATTAGTGTCTGTCTGGTACAATGCCTGTACTGTCATTAGTCCACAGTGTGGACCAAAGGGTTTACAGTCCATACTGTAATCTGTCATCGGCAGGTGGCGGTGTGTGCGTGGGTAGGTTGCAGCTGCCCACCGATGATGGGGGAGCTGGGGAGGCAAGGGTCTGTCTTGGTGGAGGGGTGGAGGCTCACGACCACCAGGGGATGATCTGTTGGGGCTACCCGTGATTGGGGTGATGTGTGGGGGGGAGGGGCCACTGGACTACCAAGGAGTGCAATATTTCATTATACCAGCAATCAGGGCTAGGGATGGGGGGGTACCACTAGGCTACCAGGGATTGTATTTCTTCCATTTAAGCGGTGATCATGGGTATGGGAAGGAGGGGGTGCCACTAGACTACCAGGGCCCATATGGGTGCTTGTGGATGGTGTTCGGGTGGGCGGGTGGCCACCCACGGATGGCGGATGCTGTGTTGTGCCCTGCAATATAGCAGTCCACCTGTGGGTGGCCAGGAGTTGTTCCTCCTTTTCACGGGCTCAACCTTGAGCCCCCCTAAGTGACGCAATGCAGGGTTGTGCCAGCATATGCGCATCCCAGGTTGAATATCCGGATGTGCCACATATGCATGGGAACGCCCCCTGCATTTGCCCCACATACATTACCATTGCACCCTGGCACATCAGGATTTGCGCTGTGCCTGGCAGCCTTTTGAATATCCAACTGGGGCATAGTGCTGGGTTGCGCCAGTGCAACTCTGTTGCACCAGGCACAACCCCTTTGAATATCCAGGCCCATATGTTTAATTACTTTAGATATTTCTTGTAGGCCCTTAACATTCCATGTGGCAATTTTAAAACAGTCTCCCATAACAGAAGTTTTTATTAATAATTTTTATTAATAATTGGTTCCTGGACCCCCTTAATCAATCAAATTAGATTTAAAGTGCAATGTCCCTTTATCAAACAAATCCATTCAATAGTGTGCAAAAGAAAACAAAAAAACACACTACACTTACTCTGTGCCACCCTTCCCCCTCATATTCCCATAAGTATTCCTCAATCCCTGCCCCCCCAACACCCACAACCCTAAGATGGGTTCACATTCACCTCGGTACACCATAAAAACACCCCTAGTCTGAGCAGAGAAGAGTCAGAAAGTATGAAAAATCTATTTATATCCTTTAAGTATAGACCACTCATAAATGTATTCTCTAGATACGTTGTTAAAACCCATATTGCATTTCCTGAAAAAATGAATTTACCCCAGTACTTCCTTCTCTTAACCCCAACTTGCCTGCACAAAAACTAAAACCTAGTAAATATACCAGTAGAGCAGCTTGTCCAGTAACCCCAAATCATTTTTATTTATTATTTTCCCCCTTCTTGCCCTTCTCTCTTCCCCTCCTTTTTTTATATATTTTTTTTTCCCTCACACTCCTCTCCTCTTTTTAAATCCTTCCTATTTACCTTCACATCCGGGGGGGGGGTACCTCATTTCTCTCATCTCTTAGATCCCTCTCCTCTTCTAACCTAACATTATATAAGAAAGAGAGAGAAAGAAAAAAAAAAAGAGTTCCCTAAAGCTCTAATCCGTATAGCCCTTCCTCCACCTTTATCTTTTCACACCTATTCTCTAAATAATTTCATGATGTAGTTTGTTTATAAACCAGCTTATATGTATCCATTGCATCTTCTGCTGAATTGAAAGTATGGAGACGCCCATTTACAACAAACTGCAGCCTTGCAGGATACGACATTGGGAATCTAATTCCCTTTTTGTATAGCTGCTGTTTAATGGTGTTAAATTGTTTGCGTATCTCCATAGTCCCAGGCGATAAATCAGGATAAGCATTGCAATGGATATTCTCAAAGTTCAGGCCCTTTGTAAGTCTCACTTTTTGTAGTATGGCTTCTCTATCTTGAAATTTCAACATTTTAATATATCCAGTTCTGGGAAATTCTGAATTGCCATTGTTGCAAGCGCCGGCCCTATGTTCTCTATCAATGATAACTTTATCTTCAGGGTATTTCCAATCTAGAGCCAATGTAAGGGCTTTTTCAAAATAAGGGACAGGATCTCCTGACCCTTCTACCCCCTCTGGGACTTTAAATAAACAAATATTCGCTCTCCTCGCTCTATCTTCCTGCTCTGTTATTTTCAGCTGAAGGTTTTGTAGTTGCCGCTCCAAGTTCAAGATTTGTTGTGGGGTCTTATTTGTAAAATCCTCTGCTTGGGACACCCTCCCCTCCAATTGTTCCATTCTGTCCAACAGTACATTCTGTTTACTATTCATTTCCACCAACGTCCCAGTGACACTTGCTATAGAACCTTTAATATCTCTCAAAGCCTCAAGCATTTCTTTTCTAAGGCCTGAAACTGCTTGCAGAACTTCAGTTTCAAAATGTGAAGTATCCTCAGCCCCCTGTATACACACAGTAGGAATAGCAGACTCAAAATCATGAACAGGAAGTACCTGTTGCAAATTAATTGAGGTTTCACTAATTTCAAGTGTTACTACTGAGCCTTGTGATAAACTGCTACCCTGTAATTGAATTTCTTTACCAGAGCTTTGGTTAAATTCACCATTTTGTAACACAGGGGGCTGTTTCTCTACATTAGGGGAAAGAAAGGGGACATGATGCTGTTCTTCATCACCCAACACACCTAATGAGGTTGCTAGATTTATCACATTCTCACCACTTGTTAGTTGTTCCTGTGGGAGATCCACTCCCTCATTCACTGGATCCATTGTACCCTCCAATAGCTCTACAGCTTTTTTTTTGAAAGAAAAGATAACATTTTACCTTGAGCCCCCCTCTGCGTGGGGGGGGGGCTTATTACTGGGAAGGAAGCTGTTGTGGAGGCTCAGAAAATGCTACAAATTCTTGACTATTTGGTAAGTCACTCTTTGCCGAGGCACGTGTAATACAAATGTTCTTCTTCTTTTTATCTATACCGTGGGTTTCCACAATTTCATTAAGGCGTTTCACATTTTTAGACATCATGGAGCCCACCTCAGATCCGCATATAGAAATGCCAAAAACACACAAAGAAGTAGCCATTACAGCTAATGGCCGTTACTGCTCTCACAGCTTACACAGTGTATCGGCAATTAAAGAGCAAACTTTACAGCAAACCATTCTTAGAAAGAAAAAAAATATAAAACCGCAGTCACTGCCGTAGCTTTAATGAGCTGCTGCTCTCATTCGGTCCGGTGCGCCTCTACAAACATTTGCAGGTAAGAAGGATTCCTTCATCTGACAGAGTGCTGGAGCTCCTCACTCAGGTGTGCATGGTGTTATCTTCACCTGGCCATCTCAGACAGATCCGCACAGTGACATCAGATCCTCCTCACTGTTCTACACCTTGTCTTGTTTGACCAACATTTAGTATGATTCTACAGTAATTTGAATTGTGAGGAATCATAAAGGATTATAATATTGAGTTTACAAACACCGGTGAGTAAAATTACAACAGAATCCAAATTTAATGCAAATGTTTGTTTTTTTTTCTTCTTCAGTAACAAGTACATAAATATATAGCATATGTGAATAGTGAGATCAAAAATAGCAGTTATGGGTGTTACAGTATTTGGATCATGTTTCACGCAAATGTACCAAACTGTTATATTTTTGTTACAATTTTGGCATGCAATTATGAGTACATGATAGTGGCTGTACTAAGAAAATGTTACCAAAAATATTTGTGTTCAGAATTACAAACTATTAAGATTACTGTTCCGTGATCATAATTGCCTGCAAATGTTAATTTTTTCCATTATTGAATGGAATTATGATTGTATGCTAATGTGAATAATAGAAAATGGAGAAAATCATGGCAGTGTACTTAGAAATAATGCTTAGTAATATTACTGCAGTGGGATCAACATTCCATGTGAATGTCCAAAAATGTTGTATGGGTTCAAATGTAACACAAATCATCAATGCATAGTGATTTCAATAGTAAGAAATCATGCCCATTGATAATACTGAGTTCGTGGATATGTATTGTTAACATAACTACATTGGGATCACAATTTCATGTAGATATTTAGCTTTTTTATATATACTGTAGTTTCTGTTATATTCGCTGTCTTTCAAGTCTCACATTATTTGCGATGCTGACTGGCCCAATAATATTTAGCGCCCACTAATAATACCCTGTCAATGGGCAGGAGGGACAAAAAGGCATGGAAACAGAAGAGAAAAATAAATAAAAATATAAAAACAAAAGCCAAGACAACCCCTTTCACCAAGCTAAGTGGCACACGGAAACTCAGCTCAGTGACTGTCCCTGAATATTTACCTACCCTAGTTCTAGAAGTGCAGACTGAAACTACAGCAAAAACAAAGGAAACAAAATACAGTAAAACTTCGCATTTCCATTAACAACCCTGACTGCTGAGGTACAAATCTCTCATCACTCCAAAAACACGTCTATTGTGAGGCTGTAGGCTGCTTTAGTCTGACCTGTAGCCTGTCACAAGTGAGAGGTCAGAGACAAAAGTATATTCTTCACCCTTTCAAAAGTCTCGAAGCGAGCTGTCTTTATCTGCCAGCTGTCTGCACAGCAATAGTACCAACTGGGGCTCTGTCATGGCTTCAAGATGATTAGGAAGTCAGGGGAGCTGATTGGAAGTGTGGTCTAGCTTCAGTGAAACAGATTTTAACACACAGAAAAATGGAAAGAGAGGCTCTCCCTCTATTCCCCACAAGAGTTTTTCAGCACTCGCCGTGTCTCTCTGTTATGCCTCCAGAAACAGCTGGTTTGCCTCTGACGTCTGAAGCACGTAATTAAAGGACTGCGGATAAATTGGAAATGAACACATCGCTAACATTTCAGGATGCTAATATTTTCTGGACTACAGTATTTGCTTGCAATCATGATGGCATGGTATTATAAATACTTAGAAGTGACAGAAATGGAGACTTCCAGTGACATCACCAATGCAATGACAGCCTGAGGACAGAGCTCAGAGCCACTGAAAAATTTAAAAGCCTTACAACTCCATTCTACAAACAAAGACAATAAAACACTGTGCAGAGGCTGCATAGAGAATGGGGAACAATGACTGCCCACCACTAGATACCACGTATCCAGATGCTGATGGTGATCTGGAAGAAGACTTTCTCAGTGAGGCATCCACATTGTCTTTCCTGCCCTCCGCCATGACTGCAACAACGCCCGGTGGCAACACGACAAAAAAGCTTGATCAGATCCTTACAGAACTGCTGGCATACCAGGCCAAAAATGCCCAAATAATTATGACTCTACAGGATGGGCAGCAGCACCACAAAAAGACAATGCAGGAACATAAATCTGCCCTCAAGGAACATGATGCCAGGTCCTAAAAATACAGGAGTGCCTCCTCCTACAGGTCACAGAACTAGCCACCAGACTACAGGACAAAACAGATGATTTAGAGGAAAGATGCCATAGACAAAACTTGGGTTCTATGGCATCCCAGAGCACAGCGAAGGACCACACATCACTCCTTGAGAAGTGGTTGTACTCCCTTCTACAACTCGCCCCAGGCTTTGTGTTGAACATCGCAAGGGCCCATAGAGCCCTGGGACACAGGCTGAAAGACCCGAAGGCACACCCATGATCCATAGTGGCCAGATTCCTCTCTTTCCAGACTAAAGAGTCCCTATTGACAATAGCATGGAAGGCAGGCCCACTGACATATAAAAGACAGAGGATTTACTTCAACCATGACTATGCACCGGCTGCACTAGTTTGCTGCAAAGAGTACAAATGTTTTTTCCATTCTCCCTGGGGAAAAGGACTCAAATTTTGAACTTACTTTCCTGAGAAATTGAAGGTTTTCTGCCCAGAGGGGTCAGAGCTTTCTCACTTTCCTGAGGACATTTGTGAAGCTCAAGCATGCAAAGGCATCTGTCCACCCTTAATACAAAAATAATTGCCACAGAGAATCCTGAGGGACAAGTGCCAAAATGTGCCTACAGAAGACAATGTCAAACACAAACAATCCCTAAACACTCTTCAAGAAATTAAAGGCATGCTGCTAATGTTCCAGACTGACTGTGCAGAAGGAACACCTCAGCTACCAATAGCACAGTGAGTGAGGGGAGGACTAGGGAGGAGACAGGTGAGAAACCATTGACAACCTTGCCCCGTATAGCACCTGCTTAAACTTTAAACCTATCTCAGTTTTACATCTGCTGTTAACAGTGCTCTGTTTCAGCCCCACCTAGAGCTCCCGCACCTTCACACCTAATTTAAGCAACCTCCCTACTACAAGCTCCTCAGCTAATCTTGCTTCGCCTCTGCCCCCCCCAAACAAAACTATTAATCTGATGCTCCTGGTCTTTTCTTTGTTGTCCTGGGCCACCAGACCTTCTGTCAGCCCTTTGAGCTCTTCAAATGGAGAGTTCCATAAGTAAAATATTGTCCCATAGATGGAAGCTTGATGACTTCAAAAGATCCCTCCATATTATAGACTGGCAGACGGATCCTTTGTGGCTATGTAGGAGTGCAGTATTTTGCATGATCGCACAGTCATGTGGGAGACTGGTCATGCAGTGGAGCTGAATTTAGCAGCTATTTCAAAACTAAAAGCCAGGTAAAGATGCAGTTCATGCAGAGAACCAAGTGGCATATAAAGTACAGAGAAGTTATTTTGACCATGACTATGCATCTGCTGTACTAGTTCACCGCAAAGAGTACCAATATTTTTTTCCATTCTTTCCGGGGGGAAAAAGGACTCAAATGTCAAACTCCCTTTCCTGCCAAATTGAAGGTTTTCTTCCCAAAGGGGCTAGACTGTGCCACATACCTGAGGATGCATGTAATCTCTAGCAGACAATGGTATCTCTCTGAACCTATCTTTAAAGAAACTGTCACAGAGAATCCCAAGGAAGAGGTGCCAAAATGTGCCGACAGAAGACAGCACCAAACACATGCAATCCCTTAACACCCTTCAAGAGATTAAAGAGATGTTGCTGACATTCCAAACTAACTGGGCAGAAGGAACATCCAAACTACCAGTCAGTGGCACAGTGAGTAAGGCAGGGCTAGGGAGGAGATGGATGAGAAACCCATTGAAACCTTGCCACCCTGCAACACCTGCTTAGGTATTAAACCTCTCTGTTTTACATCCACTGTTAACAGTGCTCTGATTCAGCTCCACCTGAGGCTCTCCACTTCCTAATTTGAGCAACCTCCTTCTCTGCAGCTAAACTTCCTTCTCCCACCCCACCCCCCAAAAAAACTACTAACCTAATGTTCCTTGTCGTTTCTTTGCTGTCTTGGGCCACCAGACCTCCTGTCAGCCCTACAAGCTCTTTAAATGGAGAGTTCCATAATTGCAAGACCATCCCATGAGGTGGAAGCTTGATGACTGCAAAAGATGCCTCCATATTATAGACTGGTGGCCGGCACCTTGTGGCTATGCAGGCATGCACTAGTTTGCATTATTGCACAGTTGTGTGGTAGACTGATCGCATAGTGGAGATGAACTCAGCAATCATTACAAAACTAAAAGTCAGGCAAAGGCACAGGTCACACAGACAGCCAAGTGCCAACCCAGGAGGGAAAGAATTATGTAGGAGGTCAGGCAGGCTAAGTAACTATAAATGAGCTAAACAAACTCCACAACAAACCATTCTGCCACCTCCCCCCCCATGGCTGTGTGGCTGCAGCAACAAGTAGCATCACTAAGCAAGTACCTGCAACTTATCAAAGAGAACAATGCAGCAGGCCACTATAGGGGACAGAAATTTAGAACAAATAGCCATACAACAGATTGAAGCGATTGGTGGAAAATCCCTAGACATGCCCCAAAGCTATTATTAATGCTGCATGATCCCTCCTACATAGTGCACCACCCATGCCTAAAAGATGTTGCCATGCCCTGCCTGCTTAAACAAATCATGCCAGAATCTCCCCAGGCTGCACTATTTAAAGGGAAAAGTAACAGTCATAATAACAAAGGTGGTGGGAAATGACAGAAATAACAACCAACTAACCTCCTTAATGCTCTGTTTTATAACCATGACATCCCATCCCTGCTTACAGACTGCTGAACATCTGCTGCTTACTTTCAACCATTTATGCACAAACTAACTACAGGATTCTAGGGGGCCTCTGTATCTCCTACCTGTAAATGATGGTGTTTTTTTCTCCCTATTGTGCCTCCCCTCATGAAAGAGCTGAAAGTACAAATAATCACCGGTGCTATTACTAACACAACTGTTTTTATATAGATAAGAACTGGGGGCCAGATATTCAAAAGGGTTGCACCATGCACAACAGAGATGCGCCAGCGCAAGTCCAAAAATGCACCATTGTGCGATATTCAGAAGGGAGGCAGCTGTGCCGTTCAAGTTGCAGTGCACAAGAGCGCAATATTAATGAATGCATGTGCAACCGTAGGTGGAGGAACCGTGAATAAATGACTCAGTGTGATATTCAACAACATGCGTCATGCCCAATTGGGGAGCTAGCGGAAGTTGCATGATAGCAGAAATGAGCCAAAATAAAAAGGAACAAGAGACAGGTGCAAGAACGCTACAGGGAAGCCAGAGGTGGGAGCGAGCTGGCAGCAAGACCTAAGAGGGAAGCACAGTGTGGGACATAGAAGGAGCAGGACAGGGCACACCTGTGCCACACAGGACAGTAGTGGGAAGCCTGTGACAGTGTGCAGGACAGACAGGGCAGTGCTGCAGAGCAGTCAGGGCAGTGGCAGGAGGCAGGACAGCAGTAGGCTGGAGGTGTACTCGGTGCAGGGGGAGCAGCACAGAGGAGAGCAGGGGGAATGGGACAACATCTGCCGGGGGGAACAACAGCCAGGGACATGGCCAGTGCCACCATACAGATGGAGGCAGTAATGAGAGGTGTGAGAAGGCAGGCAGCAGGGGGGCACGGCCGTGGAAGGGCCCATCAGTGGTATGCCCCCAACAGGCGGTACCGAGCCCACATCACCTTTGAGCATTACTGATACAGAGATTGTGAGCCAGTACCTCCTGAACCGGGCGATCCTGAGACGGCTCTGTGAGCTGTGCAGTGATGAGATGCAGGCACCCACATGATGGAGCCATGCTCTGTCAGTGGAGACTAAGGTGACAGCTGTCATGTGCCTGCTCACCACGGGCACCTTTCAGAGACCAGCAGGGGACACAACAGGCATAACCCAGTCGGCCGCGTCATGCCTAGTCACACAATTCCTCAGCGCACTGCTGCCACATGCTGCGGAGTACATCCATTTCCCCAGCACACAGGCGGAGCGCACAGCAGCCATACAACAGTTCCACAGGGTAGCACGTATGCCTGGCGTGCTCAGAGCCATTGAGTGCACCCATGTGGCCATCCGCACACCACCTGGCCCGGATGGCATAGCCTACATGAATCGCAAGGGATTCTCCAGCATCTACTGCCAGGTGGTGTGCGATGCCAGGGGGTGCATAACCAATGTCTGTGCCACGCACCTTGGGGGAGCATATGATGCCTTCATCTGGCACCAGTCTGCACTGTGCCACAGGTTCGAGAGTGGGGACATCCCCACTGGCCACCTAGTGGGTGAGTATGCACAACACACAGGATGACATGGGCAGCTGTGGGGGGAGGCATAGTCAGAGGTGACATGGGTCCCGGCCTTGACGGCCCATGGCAGAGCGATGCAGACCACCATACTAATGTACATCTTCTATACACAGGTGACAGTGGATACCCACTCTGTCCCTGGCTGCTCACACCATACCGGCGCCCCTCGACCCCATTGCAACAACAGTACAATGAGGCACATGCCAGCACATGTAATATCATCGAGCAGGTGTTCGGGATGCTGAAGTCACGTTTCCGGTGCCTGGACATGTCTGGCGGTGCCCTACAGTATAGCCCCTCGAAGGTCTGCAGGTTATTCCTGGCCTGTTGCATCCTGCACAACATGGCCAACGAACTGTGGGATAGCCGTAGAGGTCGAAGAGTGGGACAGTGATGGGGACGATGAGGACACAGGTCCAGATGGTGATGCGAAGCCACCCCCTGGGCGAAGGGACCCCACCTGTTCAGGATGGCTCAACTGCACCGGGACACCATCACAGAGGAGCACTTCGGCCAACACAGGTAGGTCATGGGGCCATGTACAACCACCAATGGCGAGGGCACAACCCACAGACAGGCATGGACGAACCCCAGGGGTGGATGGTGGCAAGTGAATGGGACTGAGCGTGGATCTGCACATGTCTTCAGGGATGAGCATGGCCAAACATGACACGTGCACACATGCACACACACACACACACACACACATACACACAACCCCACACAAACACACCACAAGACATGCACAAGGGGTAGAAGGCATGCTGACCATGACTACAACCCCAAGCCACACACAGGTCCACACACGGCAACACCCAGTGGCCATCACTGTGCATGTCTCAGATGCTGGGCACCGTTGCACACTGGTGGACAGTGCAACGCAGGCATCATCATGCACATGCCACAGTGGCCAGCAGCCGGGAGGGTGTGCACATGGACTGTGTGTGTGCAGGGCTGGGTATCCCACCCATGCGTCATATGGTGCACAACACACTGCACACAGGGCAGCGGCAGACAGTGGCCATGGTGGGAGACAGGTCAGTCACGCGGCACAGTGCCACGGCCACCACATATGCGTGGGTGACCCCACCGAGACCTGCCAGCCATGCCTGGCTGACCATGGGCCTCATGGTGTGGCACAGATGTTCCCCCAGGGGTGACACTGCGGGAACGTGACCATGTTCACGCTGGGGTCTGCAGCTCACCAAACATGCCTGCGCCTAGCATGCTCGGTATGCCCACAGCTGAACCCGGTGTCGACATGGAAGGTGTCGCATGATGCCGGGAATGGGGGGTGGACATGGCACTGCGCGGTGTCTGCGGCGCATGGGCAAATAACTGGGTGCCCACTGTGGCCATGAGAGCTGTGAAAGCATGTGTCTGCCTGTCAATGGCAGCAGTCACATCCTCCCTCAGCCGGTCCTTCCCTGCCAGAAGCAGACCATTGTCCCTGCTGTGCCTCTCCTCATCCTGGTGCAGGACCACAATGAGTGTATCCACCGCCATCACAAGTCACAACTGCTGATCCACTGAATCCTGTTGTATGCAACTGTGCTCATCAAAGAGGTCATCTGCCTGATCGGTATGATGTCCCTCATGGTGTTCGTGGCTGTGCCGGGCAGCACCCCTTGAAGCTGGGCACTGCACACCAGAGCCATGCCTGGGCATGTCCACATGTGGTGCACTGACGCCACCCCCCGACACTGTCCCCCCTTCCCCATTTTCTGACTGCTGGGACTGCCCCTCTGGCTGCCAATCATCAGGGCTCATCAGTGCAGCTGCAGCATCTGCAACAGCCCTACCAGCCTGGATGCACACCAGTGCTGCCCCACTGGGGCATACAGGCACAGGCTGGGACTGTGATGTCATGCAGGCCTCCATGGTGGCACCACCCACGGCTACACCCACACCGTTCCCTGCTGTGGGACCATCCTGCATCCCACACGTATTACTGTCTGGGATGTGTGATCCATCATCATCGGTGCCTGATCTGGCACCAGTCCATGTCCCAGCATGGTGGAGTCTGTGGTCGCTGTCATGCTGGGACATAGGCAGGGCCTCTTCCGCACCAGCACCACCATCTTGAGCCCGGACAGACAGGCAGTTATGCGGTGGTACTGACCCTCAGACACCTGTGGAGGAGGATGGGCACTCCTCCATGTCCTGGGCCTCGCCCATGGTGGACACACCCACCACCGCTGACTCATGTAGATGCTCAATAGCTGTAAGGGATCACAGTAGCATTAATGTCTCCACCCTACCCTGTGGCATTCCCCCCGCCTCCCACACAGTGACAGCACAGGATCTACCATGCAGTGACGGGCTGCCACCCATCTGGAAGCCACCACCTGGAACACCCTCTATGGCATAATGTGACATGCTGCTGGTGACCCACTCCTCCTGTGGCATCAGGCGTGGCACATGCGGCTGCTCATCACCGGTTGCAGCACGTGCTGCCCTGATGGCAGCCACCTTGTCCTTAATTCTATTCCTGTCCATGCCGACCTTCTTTTTACATTCCTGCATGGACCACTGGTGGCTGCCATGTTGGTTCACAGCATGCGCAACCTCACCCCATGCTGCAGCATGGGCCTGTGGTGTTCCCCGCTGTCCGCTGAGCAGCAGTTCCTTATCGAGGTATGCCTTGCACAGGGCATCTGTTTCCACCCATGTGAAGTTGGGCCTCCTCTTCCTCCAACATCCCTATTCCTTCTCATCCTCACGTTCAGTCATTATAGAGCCTGTGGGAATGACTGGTGTTGTCTTTCAATGTGCAGTCCCATGCATCTCCCACACACCACAGTCCACACTTCCAAACAGTATGCAACCCACCACAATAGACTGCAATACCAGACTATGGCCTCTGCAGCCCCATGTCACATTTATGTAGTGCAAGTCATGCAAATGAGGCGAGGCACAACTTTAAGTGGATGCTAATGCAGTAGCTGCGGCATTGAATTGCTGATAAGCTGATTTGCATATGCTGGCTGAATATCGTGCTGTTGCACCTTGCACAATTGTGTTGAGTGTGCTCAGACACAGGCGCAGCTCTGTGATGTGCGCAGTAGGCACCGCACGGTGAATGCCCAGGGTGCTGACGCAGACGCCTGCCGTGCTGCTGACATGCTGAGCATGGGAGGCAGTGCAGGGCACAGCCACCACTGTGCCAGTGGTGCTAGTGCACTGTTCACATGTATGGTGCTCATGCCCTGGAGCACCGTAGGTGCCATGGTGCCACAGCGCGGTAGGCCACTGTAGGGCATCTCACACAGGCACCCAACCATGCTACACACAGGGAGTACCAGTTGCACTGTGGTGGTCCGTGTGCAAGAGACCCTTGACCCTGTGCTCGATCTTTGCCCCTAGGCGCCATGCGTCCACATGGGTGCACCCCTATCATGCTGTTCAGTGACAGTGTGATGGGGATTGGCAGCTCTGTACTGCGCAGCATCTGCACGTGGTGGATGTGCACTACAGAGAGCCATTTTGTTTCACAACTGATGCTGAGATGGCAAGAAGGAGGGCTGCTGTCTGGAGCCAAGTGGAGCTGGCCAGTTTGGTGGCCATCATGGAGCCCTATGCTGGGGCCCTTTTTGGGAATGACCCTCTGAACAGGGCCAGAAGTGACATCTGGGAGGAGGTGGCAGTGGCACTGGAAGAGGCCACAGGAATTGCCAGGACATTGGAGCAGTGTTGCCACCGATACGGAGACCTCCAGTGGAGGGACCCGGACAGGCTTGCCCACCTGCGGGCACATGCCAGTTGAGGAGCAGTGCCATGACCAGGTAGGTGCCCCATCCATACACTGGTTGCGTCCATACAGGTATCGTGGTGGGCATGTGTCCACCACACAGGGGGGGTCAGCTGTCCAGTGTGCACAGTGGTGGTGGTGGTGGTGGTGGGGTTGCGGCATGGCTGAGCTGAGTGGGATCGCACACACCCAGGGGTGGGGGGCCTTTGCTACTGGATTGTTCTGATGTTCCCCTCTCCATGTTTGCACCCTAGGCCCTGAAGAGCAGCGCAGAGCCTGGGAGGAATGCCACTGCCGGGAGGACAGGGGTGCTGGGCAACTGCCATGGGCTGCTGGTCCCAACCTACAACAGTGCCCAGATCAGGACAATGAGGGTGAGTGCCTTTCTTCCAGGATATTCTGTGCATGCTGTGTTGCAGGGTAGGTGGTGGGACATGGCCACCATTTATTGACACTACTGCCATGCACGCCACACGGTACACTCAGCACTGTCCTGTGGCACTCCATGTGTGGGTGTGCATTGCTGGTGGTCCATGCATGCACCAGGTACATGGCTGTGCCACTGCCTTTGCACCGCATAGCCATGTCATTGTACAGCCACGGTAGTGCTGTGCGGGACTTTGGCGGTGGGTGTGTGCAGCGGTCCGCATGGCTCTGCAGGCAGGTCATGTGGACACGATCACTGTGGGTGGTCACACACCATCACAGGGGTGTGTCCCACGGCTGTATGCCATGCACTATGGGTGGGCTGCAGGGGGATGGACATTCACACTTATTGACTCTGCTCTCTTGTCCTAGGTGGACGGCGGATGATGCGACTGGAGAGGGTCATGCAGGAGCTCCTCCAAATTGCGAGGTCATCATTGGAGGTACTCCAGAGGTTGAACTAGCATGGTGTCCAGAGGCAGTGAACCAGGAGGTGCCAAAGGAGTGGGAAGCGGGGCAGCCGCTAAGACCTCCATGTCCCAAGATACACCCTACCCCCCTGGACCCACCCTCACACCCCTTCTTCCCTCTCCCATTTGTTCACCCCTGCCCCTTATCCACCCCACCTGGTTTGTGGCCCTCACTCCCCCTTTGTGTATATAGCTGTAAATAGTTTTTTGTACCTTGAAAAAATACATTTGTTTTGTTATGCCTACTGTGGTGATCTCTGATTTGCAGTGGGCTACAGGTGCTCAGCTGCAGTGGTGTGCATGGCATCAGGGGTGGTGCAGGTATGGGTGCGTGTGTGTGTCCATAGGGGAGGTGACTATGGTGTGGGCATAGCTATCAGTCACTGTCTGTGGTTTGTGTGTTGTTCCCTGTGCACTGGATGACTGTATACAGTGGTCCACGGTGCATGCACTGTGTCCATGGCGCCCCTGTCAGACCGTCCATGGCCTGTGCAGCTGACACCCTTGCATGTCTGTGATCTGCACAGTCTGCTAGCATGTCAGTGGTGGCTGTCCATGCTGGACAGCCACTGTACCCAGCACAATGCCGGGTTGCCTCCTGTCACCAGTATGGTGCACGTCTGCCTCGGGTGGCACTGTGGCCTCTGCCGTTGTTGTCCCACCTCCATGCTTTCACTTGTGTCTGTTGCAGGGGATGTGCTCCACTGTCTGTCACTTGTGCTCCAGCCACATGCTGGTGGCGTACAGCTTCATGGTGCCTGTGGAGGGTGGCTGGCACACCTGTACCATGTAGGGGTGCTGGCCATGTGTACACGGCTGCCATGGCCACATGCCAGTGGCTTGGTTGACCCGCTACTGTGTCCCTGTGTTGGTATGCCCTTGGGTATGGGTGGGTGATTGTCCATGCACTGTGTTGCATCCTGTGTGGCGCATGCTTCCATGCAACACTGTGGGTGTCTGTGCTGGCTGTTGTGGCCAATGCTGGGACAGGGTGTGTCCTTGGTAGGGTGTGCAGGGTGCTGTACTGCTGGTGATGGGGTCCGGAGCATGCCCTGTCACATGTGAGGTACCTCATGTGCCGACGCATGGTCATTCTCTCGGCTGTACCTCGGGGGACATGCAGGGTGATACTGTGTATGCAGTTGTTGCATCACTGTCTGCTGCCACCCACTGCAGGGTGCTCATGGTGGGGCTGCCTTGCATGGCTCCTTGGTGCACAGGGTTGCATTGTCACAGTGGGGGTGGTGGCATGCATGGGGTGTCCTGCACTGTTGGGTGCGACTCCTGGGCAGGGTGTATGGGGATCGTGGTGCAGGGTGTGCGCTGCATTGGTGGGATGGTGTGACATGGGGTGGCCGGGCATCCTTGTGTACCAGTCACAGCTTGCCAGGGGGTGTGCTGGGGTACCATGCCCAGGCTGTGGGATTGTTGCTGGTGTCCATGGACCAGTGGTTCTTCCAGCTCTCTTCAGGTTGTGTGGTGCATGGGGTGTGGGGGCAATGTCTGTTCTGCTGTGTGCTCCTCTGCCCATCTCTACCATGGGTGGTGGACCCCTGCATCCTGTTCCTGCGCATCCCTGGTTGTGCTGATGCGCTGCTACCCTGCTCCACTGAGCATCCCTGGTTGTGCTATTGTGCATCAGACCTGCACCACTGTGCATCCCTGGTTGCGCCATGGCACCATTGGCGTGATATTCAGTCATGTGCAGCAGGCGCATCTTGACCTGCGCAGTGTTTGAATATCACACATGTTGCGCATGGGTGCACTGGACTTGCGCCTGCTCCTGCTATTGCACTACTTTGTGGCACAGTTTGAATATCTGGACTTGCAGGTTCATAACCCAAAATATACCCAAGTCTATAAAGAGAGCATCTATGAATGAGACAAGGATATACAGCATGATCTAACACTATAATCCCTAACCAGATATGTATTTGCCTGTGTCTGGGTTAACATACTCCATGATGGAGCAACCCCTACTCAACCCCTTCCTTACACTAGTCAAGAAATGTATAGTAACACCTGCCCTGCTACCACAGCCACAAACAAGTGGTGCAGGGCAGGTGCTAGTAATGGGCTGCCAGCCCAATAAACCATCAACCAGTTCCAAAATAAAAACAGGACCAACAACAAAAGCAGCACACAGAAATCCAAGGTATATGGCTTGTACCATTTAAAGTGCTTTATTCAGCTCCAAACAGAAGCCAGAAAACCACAGGGTAGGATGCCCCCTCTAAATCTAACAATAAAACGTACTGACACAAGTTAGGCAAACTTAAGTAATCACCCTCTTCCTCAATCTCTACACCAGTGAGCTTCTAACAAAGGTGAGATGGCTCTGTGACATGTCTTTATACTCACCCCACAAATAGCACTTTGAGCCCAACCCTAGTTGGTAACCTAGGACCCCCCCCCCAGAAAGGGGACTTAGATAGCCCCCACATAACCCCTGACCAATAAACCCCAATACTGTGGATAATGCAACAGAGGTTGCTACCAGCCAATAGTTCTAAACTCTTCTCCACAGAGACACAGATCACCATACACCTCTTGGAGAAAAAGGGTACAGAGATGATGTCCCCTACCAAGGGAGTCAAAAGTAATCCAGGGCCAGTTGCCCTCAACCTGTTACCAGTTATTCGTATGTGTGTTATACCTGTTACTATAAAGTTTTATTATTAGTTACTCAGGTTAAAATGTTATCTGTTGCTCTGACCTCTACACTGTTTCCCTTTTCCACTGCTCAACAACTGTTTGATAATCAATTTTTAGCCCAATGACGCAAAAGGATCTGGAAACGGCAACAATCTGACAAACAGCTACCTCAGATACTGGATAGCTATGCACCTCTACAGATTTGCTCACAAAATGTCAATGGCCATAACAACTCTATTAAAAGAAATTAAATCTTCTCAACCATTAACAAAAAAAAATAAATAAAATAAAACAAGTTTGAGCGGATTATTCTCCAGGAAAAACACCTCAATGCAGAAGGGGCATAACCTGCTTAAAAAATGTGGCTTCTCCCAAATCTATGCCTCTTCATATCAACTGGGAAAGTGAAGAGGTGTTGTGATGCTGATCCTTCAAACTACACAATTCATACACCACCACATCCAGGATCCCAAATGACAATACATCATAGTAACCAGACTCTTATTTAACACATTGGTGACTTTGGTATGCATTTATATGCCACGTAGCTTAGGCACCTCAGGCATCTGGCTAATTACAGACAAGATACTTGCACATACCCAAGGCATTTATCTCATGAGAGGGGACCTAAACTTAGCCCTGAATTGAACACTAGACACCACTAATCCCACCCATCAGAGTCCCACCTATTACTAAGTTTTGGAAATGCCAGACTACACAACTGGTGTAGGCCAATATCTGGAGACCCGAGCACCCAATACAGCAGGATTCCACCCACTACTCCTCTGCATATGGCATGTTTGCCCACCTGTATTATTTGTACACACAACAAGAACAGCTAAACCAGGTCTGTGCATGCTCACATCACCAAATCTTACTTTCTGACCATGCCCCCTTACTCTCAAAATACAACTAGACAAAAAAGAATGCAAACAAACATACTGGCACCTCAACACCATGCATCTTAAAGATCCAGGGCTTTATCCAGAGATATTCTGGGAATGGTGCAAGCCCTGGGTGCACCGAACATATGGCACATGGGACCTGCGGCATTTCCTGGCTGGCAATCAGGGTTCAGGATCCTGTGCACCATTTACCAAGAGTTAGACTAGCTTTCTGCTGGTCTAACTTTGCAGAAAACATGGGACCTTTTTACAGGGTTTGCACCAAATAGTTGACACAAACCACTGTAAAGTGGGAAACGTGTTGCAAATGAATGCGACCTTTCTGAATTGGTCACAAGCTGCGTCAATGTGTTTTGCACAGCTGCGGGTTTGACACATGGGATGTACACCCTGCATGAACCTTTCTGAATTGAGCCCCCTGAGTTTCAACAGCAGATACAAGATAATATACCTTGAATCATTCAAGAAAACTTTAGCCCTGACATCTCTCCAGCTCTCTTGTGGGACGCAGTGAAATTGGTCCTTAGGAGAGAGATAATAGCATACACAGTGCACAACAAAAAATCCAAGGAAGACAGGTACAATCACTTCACATAGCTATAGAGTTGCAAACCAAACACAGATCAGGGGACAAGAGTCCATTCCCAGCTTTATATTAGGCTACATGAACACTACACGATCTCCATGAACAACACACAGAGATAGCTGTCAGTTTTCTTAAGCAAAAGTACTGTGAAGGGGGACCAAGTGCCACCAGGCTCCTAGCTCATAGACTCTGAAAACAGCACACCCAAACATTTATTAGTAAAAGCTATGACCCACAAACATAGCATATGGTACACTCCTCAAAGGAGATTATACAAATCCCCAAGAACTAATAATAAAAAGTATACACCACAATTGATCACTACAGCTGATATAGTATTTCATAATTTCTACAGATGCTAGAGCTCTCTAGAGTCACAGAGAAGGATGCACAACAACAAAACAGTTAACTGTCCCAGCCCAGATGAGAACACCACTGAGTTTTACAAAAAAGATTAAAAAAGATATCCCCCCAGGTTGTAAAGACCTTTCATCATGTACATACCTTTGTACAGGCCTCTGATACATGGAGATATGCCACAGTCTTGGCAATCCTGAAACCAAACAAAGATCCAACAAAGGGAGAATCATACAGGCCAATCTCCCTACTAAACATGGACCATAACTGCCTACCTCCGTCATCGCTAAAAGACTAGATAAAATATTCCCCTCACTAATAAACCATGATCAAACCAGGTTTGTCCACACTACAGAAACACAAAACAATGCCAAAAGCACATTACTCCTTCTCCAACATTAACATACATATACATATAACTGATCAACCAGCTCTGGTTCTAAGCTTAGACACAGGAAAAACATTTGAGAGTGTGGAATGGCCATACCTACAACAAACTGTACAGAAATGTGACTTCCCTCTGGAATTTAATATTTTGATAGACTCCACTGACACACACATAAGCCAGTGCAAGGGCAAATGACTTTTCCATTGGTCTTTTCATCATGCACATAGAACCCCTGGCTGAAGTAATCTAAGCCAATGATAAGATCATTGGGGTAGTGATTGGCCATGCAAACCATAAGCTATCCCTCTACACAGACAGCCTCCTGATTTACCTAATTGCACCTGAAACCTCCCTCACCCATCTCTGGCAAACAACTGTGGTGTTTGGACAAGTAGCTGGGTACAAGCTGAATGAAACAAAAACAGAGGTGTTAAGCATAACTTATCAACATAAACACCACACTAAACAACATCTCCCCTTTCACTGGGATTTAAATTCCTTTAAATATTTGGGGTTAAAACTAGTCCAGATTGCACAGTACTTACATGACTTAATTTATGCCCCCATCACAAGACATATACAAGCCAATTTACAGAACTGGGAAACACTCCCTCTTGGACTCCTACAAAGATTTAAAGTAATATAGATGAATACTTTACCCAGATTACTATACCTATTTCAAACTTTGCCAATCACATTGCAAGCAACAGACTTTACAAGATGGGACAAGATTATTTCTAGATTTATATGATGGGGCAAAAGAGCAACAGTTACATATAAAACTCTGCCAACTTCCCAGATAGAAGATAGGACTCGTCCTCTGTAATTTAAAATTATACAACCAAGCCACACAGCCATGCACTGCTTGTTGCTAGATATACCCATTATATGACTGCCACTGGAAACAATTTGAATTGACAGAAGACCGAATTGCAACCATTACAGAATATAATTTTCTCTTCTACAAAACACACCTTTCCTCTAAAACAGTTACCATGCACACAAGCCAGTTTGGAATGCTGGCACAAAACCTGTCATGCTCCTCAAAATGAGTAACATTTTCCCTTGCTCTTCATAATATCCCACACAGCTCAGTTTCACCTCCCCAATAGACCCTCAATATCGTAAATGGTCAAGACTGGGTTTAACCTATTTCCACCAGTTCCTAGACAATGGGCAGATGTTAGATTCTGCAACTCATAAAAAATATATATCAAGTACAAAACTCAGATTACTACAGATACTGACAGGTTAGACATTACCTGCAACAACAGCTAAAACATAATCAAGACGAAGTCCAATCCCCAGCTCTCCTACAAATAATAAAATACACTGACATCTCCCCCAACACCTTCTCTCACAATCATGTCAAGCTCTTCAAGAAGAACAACCAAACACACCACTTCCAATGCAAATAAAATGGACACAGTAAACTAATAAACTGATTACAACAGCACAGTGAAAAAGATGATCATAGAGTCATACAGAACCACAGCCTCCCCTCATACAGGGAATTTTCCTCAAAGCTAAAAATGTGATTTTTAAAACCCCATTATACAAACAAAATATCACACCCAATTCACAGTTGTCTGTTGGAGAAGGTGCAGCAATCAAAATAACCCACCATAGCCCACCATATTCATGTCTTCTGGGACTGTCCAATAATGCAAACATACTGGACAGAAATACATTGCATCCTTACAGAGACGCTGACCTAATCTCCCCATAACTAAAAGCATATGTACTACTGTTCTTTCCCCTGCAATCAAGGACTCCAAGGTAAAATACATACTAGACATATTATTTACCATGACCAACAAAGTCATCATGAAACCCTGGCCACATCTGACTCCTACAACCAAGGAATGGCATGCACTGCTTAACCAAGTATATCCTTTTCTAATGAATCACACACTATCTGAATAAAAAAATTGTCTCACCAGATGAACCCCATGGATCCACTATATATTGAAAATGCATAGATGTTTTGTTCCATTCATATCCATCAGCTGAAACCCAGATATAGATAACCTAGAGAAAAACTGAGTAATCTGAGTAGAACTGCAATAAATTCGATGGGCCGGATTCACAAAGCTCATGAAATTCCCAAAGCTGCTGGGAAAATTCTGGCACAAGTGGATTACCACTTGTGGAGCCAGAGTTTTTCCCACAGCAGTGGAATTCATAAAAGTGGAGCCAGTTTACAACCGGCTCCATGATTTATGACAGCTTGTGGGTGGTGTTGCCATGGAAATCCCTGCAGCTGCAGAGCACTGTTATGGATGGTGGGACCTGGTGTAGCATCTCTGCATCTGTGAGAGACTGTGAATACTAATCTCCTCTGCTGTGGAGATTTCAGTCCACAACTGGAGTTGCACAGTGGGACTTAATCACCAAATGCTTTGTGAATCCTGCAAAACATACCAACATGACTAAGCAATGGAGATGGACCTCCCTTATCTCTTACCACCTTATCCCTCAACTTACCAAATTACCCAAGTAGCTGAGTTATTGCTTTGTCTGTAATCTATATTTTGTATGTTTTTATTTAAACATGACTGTAAATTGGAAAACTTACTAAGAATGTTACTTTTAACACTATGAATTTCTCTGGAATTACAGTTTGAGTAGAAATAGAATCAAAGAAAAGTTTATTGAAAAAAAACACTGTTGTAATTCCAAGGAGGGGTTAATTGGGAACTCCCTCTGGCCAGTTTAACTTGGTGAAGTATTATAACTTTTGTAATATGAATATATTTTTATTTTTGAGAAATTAATAAAAACATACAAAAGAGGAAACAACAGGAATGCTAACACTGCATTCAGAAATGACCATTTTTGTCATAGCTGCATTGAGATCAAAATGTCATGCAAATATATATTCTTTTCTAAGGTGCTCTTGTTCTACAGCCTGAAGTGTACTGTATGTACTATATATGTGTTGAAGTGTGCATGTGTCTCCATGGAAGTGCTGGACCATGATGATGGTTATTTCTTGTGTTATCTGAAAAGAGGTATTTGTTGTTTGTCTTACCTGATGATGGCTGTCTGTGGTTGCTTGTGCTGTCTTGTCTCTTTTGGCTGCTTAGGGGAGATTTTGGGGTGGAAACCCTAGCACCACATTTCCCTACTTTTGTTACTATAAGCTGAGCCCTAACTGGTGCATTAATGCAGTTTTTTGCAAATAATTTCCTTTCTTTTTGAGATAGTTTACAGAATATATACAGGAATGTCTCCTTTTGTTTGTCTTTACATCACTCAAGTAATAGATACTTCATCAATGTTGTCTATATCATCTCTTTTGATCTTCATATTTCATCCAACTTCATCTTTAGGATTTATTCTCTCCACGACCTACTGTATGTTGTTTTAGAGTTTCATGTTTGCAAAATAGAATAAGTGTTTGAAGTTTGTTTCTTTTTTTAATGTAAATGTGATGTTTTGGTAGTGATCATTTAACAACATTAAGACCCCATTACAATTCTTGAGTTACTATTTGCAACACAAGTAATAGACATGTGTTTAAAACTTATAAAGAAATAGATACAACACAGTAAAAATGTTTTAAAAAATGTATTAGAGAAAAAATTCCAATTGTATCTGTGCCAAATTGCTGCAGTGTTCCTGGAGAGGGTGAAAAACCAAATACTGCAAAAAATGAGAAACAATACTGTAAATCAGAACATTAAGTCATCTATTAATTATAAAAGTTAGATTACGGGTATATATGTTAAAAGAAAGACAAGTACTTACATGGCATTCTTGAAAATCCTCACTCAGTCCCTTATTTAAGGCAATCTTGTGAAAAATCAGGAACAGTGCATTACCAGAATACTAGGTGAACATTTGCCATGTTAATATTTTTCTTTGTAAGATGCGGTATGTTGTTAAAGACTGTAACATTTTTGATAATAAATCAACTTTAATGAAGTAGTATTAAACCACTGTTACCATTTTATTTGTCAGCATAAATGTGTGCAGTCAAAAGAATAATTATGTACTGTGATGCACACAGATACAAATTGCTTTACATCAAATCATAACTAATTTGTTTATTTTTTATTTATTTATTGAAACACACTGAACAACAAGTTGCTCATCTCGTCTCACAGTGTGACTGGGGGTACAATTGGATGTAAAACAGAGATTATACATACAATTACAGTAACATACATAAGGATTAGGGTACAGAGATTTAAACCAACAATATCCCAACACACTGGTGGAATGGCGTTACAATTAAGAGATGGGTGAATAGTACAGTTATGCAATTGAAGTGCTAGGGGAAGGTCAAGTAAGAGGGGAAGAGGAAGTCAGTTGGGGGAAGGAGAAGCTGGTAAAGCTGGGGGAGCCAGGACATTACCAGTAAGAACTAATGCAAAGCCCAGTTGAGTGAGACATTTAGCACAGGACTTGAACGAGCTAAAGTAGCAACTCAGACAGAACAAACAGTGGGAAGTAATTTAGTCCCAAGTACATATAGGTGCCAGTGCTTCCTATTTAAATGCAGTGGGGTAGAGTGGAGGGGCTGAAGAAGAAGAGGGAGGAGCAGGTAGGGTAGAGATGGAAGAATCATGCCTAGAACTAACCCCTCCAGGATGCAGAGAACCCAGCCAGGGGCTGCACTGGGCAATGACATTGGAATGAAGAGACAGAGGAAGGAGGGCAGGTGAAGTCAGAGGAAGGAGGGGGAGGAAGGAAGATGCATGCTTAGAACTAACCCCTCCAGGATGCTGAGAACCCTGCCAGGGGGAAGAACCACGCTAGGACACTGGCAAGAGGAATGGAAGATTGGTGAGATGGGAGGAAGAGGGAGAGAAGGAAAGGAAGAGGCATGCTTAGAACTAATGCCTCCAGGATGCTGAAAACCCTGCCAGGGGGCAGAATTAGGCAAAGGGCTTTGGTAAGAGGAGATGGGAGGGAGGGAATAGAACAGAGGTATAGGCAAAAGGGGTGGGATAAGTGGGTGGGGGATAGAGTGGCGTGTTGGGGAAACAGGCTTAAAAGAAAAAAGTTAAGGAGGATTAAACCAGGAGCATCTAGAGGTGAGATAGTTATGTAAGGCAAAGGCAAGGTAGCAATTGTAGTAGGAGGAGGAGTGTCATATGGGGGGGGGGAGTCCAAAAAATGTAACATATGGTAATGTAACATATTTACACATAAACAGTTTTTCAGCATTAAATGCATATTTACACCTGAGCTGTACTTTGATACAGATGACAAACTATACTTGTTTGGTACAGTTATAATGTTTACATATGTTGCATAGTGTTATATGATGAACTGGTGTATGGATGTGTATGGTCTGGGGTATGTATTTCTTTTTTGGAGGGAAGATCTATATGTATCAGAATTAGTAATAAAAATTGATTATGCCTATAGTCTGGCACCGTAGTACAAGCCTACTTGAACTGAAAGTATATCAGTATAATAATTCCAACCATCCAGCTACTACTCGTAGAAATAACATTTTACAAAATTGATTAATTGTAACTTAGTGAATGATAAAATCCAAAGGGGAACTATGTTAATGATGTATATGTGATCTCACCCTCTTTTTAGCCTACTTGATTTAGAGGCATATTGTTGGTAACTATTCTTCTGCAGTTACCAAACACTGCTATTTATTTAATATAATCAGGTATGCATCCTTCTGCTTTCTTGGAAGCCTTTCCTCAACCACCACTGTATCTGAGCCAAACAGCGTAATGGTCAGAATGTTCAGAAGCTCCAAAGTAGATAATTGTTATGTGAGTGACAAAACGTGTACGTCCAGACATGGCTCAACCTGAAGTAAAATAATTTAGTGGTGTCACAAATTTATTGCCTGAGACTCAAATTGTTGTAGTATCCTGCATGAGGTAGTTTGCAGAATGGCTCACTCCCAGTGATAGGATACAGTTCCTGCCACACCTTGTGCACTCCCAGCCAGATTAAGCACTGATAATCAGTTGTCTGAATTTGATGGATGATTCATGTAGGATATGCAAAGAAATCCACAACATGTCATCAATCATTTCTTTTTTTCAATATTTTCACAGGAAAGACAAACATCTGCTCACTTATTTCAATATTAAGTACCACATAATGGAATTTAGTCTTCTTCCAATTAGTGGATGATCACCATCATAAACTCTGTAATATCTTGTTGAACATTGACAGCAAATGTGCTATGCTGCTCATAAGATGCCTCTGTTTGACGTAGTGGCATCAATGACTGCAAAATATTGCTTTGCCATTGACTGACACGTATAACATTGATTCAGTGAATCTGTGAAAACAGTTGATTTTGATGTAGTTATTGTGTCAATTCAAGAATATGTAGGAACACCTGCATCACAGAATTAGCATAACAATCGTCTTTAGTACACCATTGCAGATAGACTAATTTATTTATTTATTTATTTTTTTGATGGAGGATATATGGTATCATCAGGCAGATGTGATCACTTATTATGTCTTCAAGTGGAAGAATCATGTATAGTAGACTTCCTCTTCAAATTCTGTGACATCACAGAAGATACATCGTGCATGATTATGTCACTCACCAGTGGCATCAAAGAGAGGTTAGGTTGATACAAAATACACAGGTGATTGTATTCGATGTTGCACATTTTGTTAGCTTGAATTTTAGTATGTGCAATTTTGATAATGTACAATCATGCCAGAGTTCTGACACAGGACAAAGCAACATAGCTCATACCATCTTTGAATATACTGTTCCCTTTGTCCCTCATTGCATCATCTGAATTCAAATCTAGTGACTTGTGAATTGACACTGCATACACAACAGACAGTGGGAACTGTTTTCATGTCAAATAAATGTCCTGCTACACATTGTGTGGCATGACACATGTCACATGAAAACAGTTCCCACTGTTCAGAAGCTGGAATTTTACTGAGCACGTGTGGATGCCTTGTGGGTAATCAACATTGTCAAATTTCAGCACAGCCATTTCAGCAAATGTTCTCTGAACATTGCGTTGAAAGTCAACTATGTGCACCATTGCACTGTTGACTAGTCCATGATCCACATCCAGGCTGCAACATCATATCATGTGTGCATTTTACAGACTGTAAGAGCTGACTCAAGACTATCTGTTTTTGATACGTCTGCATTCAACAATTTTAGACAGTCAATCATCTTCAAGATAATTTTCAGGCTTAGACAAACTCCATAATCTGACTCAAGCAATGATGGTGTGACAATTAGTTGTTGCTGTCTCTCCAGCATTAGCTGATTGAACTGTAAACACTGTTTAAACCTCGGCACCAAACACACCATTTGTATTCCATCATAGCGCAGTTTGCTAAACACATCACCTGTGTTGGGCATTGAACTCTTGCCTGTGCCTATCACATGTCTGTTCAGCATTGAAGCATAAAAAGTTGACAAGTTTCCAGTTCATTCCTTGTTAAGTACAGCCTTGTATTGTTGATCTGCACTCAGATGCATATTCTGAAACAGTACAACAAAGGTGAATAACTTCCAGAACTTTATTCCACTACTGTTCCCAATAGTTTTTCTAGTTTCCTCAACAGTAAATCTAGAAAATATATGCTTCCAATTCATGGATGCCAGTTGAAGTAGGTCACCAAAAACAACAATGCTTTTTCCTCTAAAGGCAACTTCATTATCTGTACCAACAATCTCCTGCAGATGTAGGTGAATGACGGCAAGCATAACATTGGGGAACATACTGATCCCATCAATAATCAACAGCTCCATTTTGTCAAACATACTGTGTAGATTACCTGCAACGTCATAAGACAACCTGCAATATTCACCAGTTTTTCTATGCTCAACAGACAGCATAAAAATACATTGAAGAATCACTCTTTTTATATGCTGCAAGTCCAGTCTGACCTGTCACAACTGTAGACATTGATACTCCAGTATGTTTCCTTATATGAAAACTAACTGTATCAATAATAAAACTTTTTCCTTTGCCAACTAAACCACTGAGAAACATACACAGTGGTTTCTTTGTCTCAACAGCACTTTTTTTTACAATGCTGAATACGGCAATGCTGAACGGCATATATCACAGCAGTATATACAACTTGTTGCTGTTGATTTAACTGCTGCTCTATGACAGAGATGTTAACATCAGGCCAGCATGCCTGTTCCATGGCTGTTTCAACCTCAGACGTTAGTATAGTGGGGTCATTCATAGGAAGAATAGCTCCCAGTGCACCTTCTCCCTCTGGATCACAATTGTTCTGAGAAATCACTGGAGTGTCTTCTTCCAGTTATCCTCTAGCTTTTTCTAGCTCTTCTTTCTCTAATTCTGATCATTTGATATATGCAATGGAACTGTGAGATTTGAAGGTTTTATAGCTCAAAATGAATTGCTCCTCATATGTTTCAGATTCACCTTTCAATAAGCTGTAATGTATCCGTGGCTTAAACAAGAAAAGTTGAGCAAAATAGTAACACTCTGTTTTTTTACTCTGAAGATTTCAGAGTCAGTTCGCAATGATCAGTCAACCAAGTCTTACATCTCTTGAGCAGATTTCCTTGCATGCAAGTTACTTGGAAGATATGCCTTGCTAGACTCGACTTGACTCCAGGTTTATAAGCATACCATTGGGTGACTTCAAAGTGACACATGTTCCCCCTGGCATTGTGTCACTGTGGGCAATATGTGTCAATCAAATTGCTGTTGAGAATGCTTGTTGAAAATATCTTGTTTGCAGCAAGGACTTCAAACTAATCTTGAGACTTCAAGACATAATGTTTGTTTTCTTTGTAGTTGATAGTCAAGTACCATTTTGCTTTCAGATTTGCTGTACAGACATGTTCTGATCAAGCAGTCACTAGCTTCATAGACTCCACATTCACAGTGTGAAAGAGTTTTCAACCTTAGAGGCCACAACCATGAACTGATACATCTGCTGCTGTTAGAAAGATTTTCTCATGGCGCCTGCAAGCATTTTTACTCTTTTTTGGTAATGGATGACGTGACATACCGTACCAGGGCCATCTAATTGTCAACAACAAATTGAACATCAATGTTCACCTGCCACATCAACAACATACATGACTGTAGTAATTTGTGAATGTCTCATTTTTCAGGAAATTGACATTTAATATACTGTGTGATAAAGTTGAGGATTTCACATTCTTGACTATAGCCAATGTGAGGTACATATTTAGCTACAGAAACATGTGGATGTGAGGAGCACCATGTGCTTGGTATTATACCATTCAAAAGTAATGTTGCACAATACCAAGAAGTGGATGTCTTTTGACAAAATGAACCTCAGTAGTGAATTAAATCAGTGATGAAAGTGTTGTGACGCAGACAATGGCTGTAGAGAGCACATCTAACAGAGTCATTGATCATATGCCATCAGCATCTGCATTTGCCCACTTTAGTATTACTGCCAGTTCCTTCCAGCTGTATTTAGTATGGGTTAGGGCACCAAACCAAGTGGCTGCACCATATTCTCAAGGCGTACACTTCTGAGTGCTTTCTGTATCAGTGTTCTTTGGTACCATGTATACTTGACAGGATGGAGTTCGGTTTACTTCTAGACTTGTGTCCTTGTTTTTCAACTTTTGTGACAATTCCGCTTCTGTGAGACCATGCAGTGATGTGGTCATCTGCAGAATATATACAACAGACACAGACAATATACTTAACTCACTTTCCATTTGCGGTGAAACAAGCACTGAATATTTCTTCTGAACTGCCCATCAGAATTGAGCATGCTAGATGCATGGTATTCAGCTCTAGGTACATGTACCTCATGCTCCTCCAAGTAGCCACCAATACCATGTGGGAAAAGATCAGGAAAGCACTGTGCTTCCAATGTACTCTCCCAGATTCAGTACTGACAGGATTGCCTTCATCCTGTTTTATTTGATACAAATCAGTGTTGTCACTGACTGGATCCTTGTCATGAAGAGGATGAATTGTGTACTGCTCATGCACATTTTCACTTGTACTGATCAAGACCTTCTCAATCATTGCTTTCTTGATATCTAGTATTTCAAACTGAGTGTCAGTATCACTCATGAAGTTGATAGTTATTCCTTGTAGAATGCATTTTGACCTTTTAGGTAATGTAGAGCCTTTTTAATCTCTCTCTCTCTACATTCACAACATGCTGCCAAATAGTTTGTGTTTTTGTTGGAACACCATTCACCAAAATGACAATGCTGTTTTCATGAGTTAAGACCCCAACATTTTCTTAGAGCAGGAGTGCCAGATCACATCAATGACCGTATGAGTTCTTTTGTTGGCATGTTTTTAAGTTTTGTGTTCAGTTTTAGAATACTTTGGAATAGTTTCATAGTTTGGATCAGAATCCATTTAAACAAGTTCAAGCAAGCAATCTCATGTTGTTTGAAACAGATCTTAGAGGCACCACGTCTGCTTTTATCTTTCTGAAACAGTACAAGCAGATGTGCACTATGCCATCTAATTCAAACTCACTCTTAAGTAGCAAGAATGCCACCAAATGTTCCCATGTGTCATTCTACTTGACAATTTTCATCAGATCTACTTTGACTGTTTGTGAACTATGAAACAGCCACTTACATGAGACACAGTCAAATTCAAATGTTTCTCTCATTTCTAAATTTGTCAATAAACTGTTCTTCTGTTAGTGTAACACATCTAGACATTTGCTGTGCATCAGGAATTGAGAAATCATCAGAAGGTGTATCTTTTTTGGGGGGGAGTTGTTGAATAAAAGTTCCTGCACTGTCCATGTCACATTCTGCCAATAAAAGATCTAGGTGTGCAAATGTACTAACATCACTCTTAATCTGGTATCTTTTGAAAACAAATCTGCATATTCCTATATAATCACATCAATCATGTACATGTGTTGGAATACACTGTCACAAGCTCCCATGTGCAAACATGCTAGTGACTGAACCGTCAAGCCAGTATGAGATCTAATTGAACATTTGTCTATGTTTTCTATCAGTTTGTATTTTTGATTAGTCTTTGAAATGATGAAAAGATTGACAAAGCCCTTTACCTCATCAAAAGACTTTTGTCGAAAGGTACATGTGTCATCACATGTCTATGTGAGACACTGTGTCTTGTTTTGTTCTACTGAAGACTCATTGTCTAACTCCATCTCATGTGAATGATGCTGTTCAACCAATGTCAAAACACAGTGTTCTCTCAGCTACATCAGCACAGACAGCCACTTGCATACTGTGTGGATGGTATTGTTCCTCCCAAAAATTCACCTCACTCTGCTTACTGTGCAGTAAGACCCATCAGAAAAGAGGCAGAAGTTCTCTCTGTTCAGATCTGGAAACTTCTGCTGTTTGATTTTAATCTTGAAAATCTTTTTCTTTAATTCATCTATATGAACCATCATCTGTGAACACAAATGTGATTGGAAGTTTACAGCTATATGCAAAAATTGTTGCACCATGAAACATAATTTCATAATCTTTCTTTTTTTCTTAATTTTATTTTTACATCGCATTATTGCAGATATTATCTGTTATATTTTTGCTTTTTCAATCACCATCTTAAAATATTTGCTGTACTCTGATGGATGCTAGCTGCACACATTTTTTTCTTCTGTTTCATTTGCTGCCTGCTAGTATGGATTTTTTCCTTGTATTTTACTGTACTGATCTTTTTTTATTATACTGTGCATTTTTGTGTGACAATGTATGGACTTTGTAGCCATATGTGTCATGTTTCTTTGCCTTCCTTAAATGTGGTAAGTAACAGGCACCACTTGTTGCCTGTGTCATAGTATGTGTTACTGTGCCATCAGGTTTATAAGGCATGCCACATCTATCAAAGTTCCTTTTGTATCTTTTAAAACTGCATGTGCATTGCCTTGTAGGCATTTTCTGTTTGTTTGAAATTGCAGTAATAGCACTGTAATCAAATTCATTACCTGTGAAAAGAAAAAAAACAGTAAGCTGTTAATTTTGTTTTGTTATTCAACAGACATGAGGCCAGATATTCAAAACTTTGCCCCGGGGCTAAATGAGCACTGCCCGCCGGGCAAACTTAGCCCGGAGCACAAAGCAAGCTATATTGAAAAGGAAATAGCCCGGTGCTAATCCTGCTGAATACAGCAGTTTAAGGAAGCTGGGCAAACCGGTCTGGGAGTGCAGTGCAAAAATAGCCCGGGAATAAGACAGCACTGAATATAGCAACAGGGAAGTGCAAACTGCAACTGCAGCTCATTAGACTCTGTAACAAGTCAGTGTTGCAGGTGGAGAACATTGTGTGTGATTGCACAGAGATGTCTCACATCTACTGCAAACACACCTCTCAACCACCTGCCTCATAAATCAGGGACAAGGCTTAAAAAATTTAGGGACAAAGGTTTAAAATCAGGGACACATCTTAAAAGTTGGCGATATCCACTCAGAAAACTGGTAGAATAAGTGGTTTAGTGTAAAATGCATTTTCTAAGGAAGAACACATCTGTAACATTAATGTTTGACACTATTGTATGCTTACAATCCCCACTGTTTGATCATGGAAACACAATTTTTAGGAGGGACAGAGTAAAAGTTTGAGGCAAAATCAGGGATGTCCCTGAAAATCAGGGATAGTTGAGAGGTATGACTGCAAACAACAATGTGAGCCACACACTGCAGAACTGTGCTATGCTGAAGTAAGGTTTGCCTGGGGCTAACCCAATTGCACAGTGCTAACACATTAGCCCGGTGCAAACTGGTTAGCCTGGGGCAAACGGGAGCTATATTCAAGGCTTCCATGCAAATACACCTACTTAGGTAATCCATGGGCAAACAGGTATATTTGCATCTCATTAGGTGCTGCTTAGCATACATTACCATTCAGTTTGCCCGGTGCTACTGCATGGAGCACAAAGCTCCCCCTTTTGGTTGGAATGGAAGTACAGGCTGGACGCTGCAGGCCAAGGCATGTCCACAGCATCCCCTGTTAGTCGAAACAGAAGTACAAGCTGGAAGCAACAAGAACTGTGTGGTGGCAAGCACAGCCGGAGCACACATACCTCACAACCCCTTTGCCCTGAAGAGAAGGGACAAGGCTTCAAAGGATCAGGGACAAAGACCCATAACCAGGGACACAGTTTAAGAGGTATGCATTCAGAATGCTGATAGAATAAGGGGATTTGTGTTAAGAAGCAGTTTCAGAAGCAGCACCAGTCTGTAACAGTCATGTATGGCATGAATGTGTGAGGTTAATACCCACTGTTCTGTCACAGTAACACATATTCTGTGAGGGCCAGAGGAACATTTGGAAGCTAAATCAGGGACCACCCTGAATAGTAGGGACAGTCAGAAGGTATGAGTGCATACAACGCACCCATGTATATGTGTGCTTGATACACACAAGTGACCCTGGTAGTCTCGTGGACCCCCAACCCCCAAGCATGACTCCCGACCCCCATAGCCATGGTAATTAAAGAATTTCCCTGGTGTTCTAGTGGTCCCCCCAAGCACGATCTATGACCCCCATAGCGGGGGTAATTATATGATTTCCCTGATGTTCTAGTGGTCCCCCCACCACCAAGCACAATCCCCGGCCCCTGTAGCCATGGTAATTAAAGTAATTCCCTGGTGTTCTAGTGGTCCCCCGCCCCCCAAGCATGATCCCTGACACCAGTAGCCCCAAAATGACAGCAATACCTGGTGGTTTAGTGGTCCCCCCACCCAGAAGTGCACTGCCCATCCTCCCGTACACAGACTAGGTACGGCGCCGGCGACTGGCTTTGCCCTCCTCTCACCACCACAGCCGGCCGATGACTGCAGTATGCATGAGTACTACCCCAGTAGTGGGGGGTGGGGGGACCACTAGAACACCAGGGAAATTATATCATTACCATGGCTATGGGGGTTGGGGATTGTGCTTGGGGTGTGGGGACCACTAGAGCACCAGGGATATTATTTCATTACCATGGCTACGGGGTGGGGGTATGGCTACTTGGGTGGTGGGGGACCACTAAAACAATTAGGGAAATTATTAAATTAACATGGCTATGGGGTCGGGGATCATGCTGTGGGGTGGGGACCACTAGCACACCAGGGATTACTGTGCTTATTGGGGATACCGGAGCTTGGGGATCATGCTGGGGGGCAACGTTACATTACCACCAGCTTTTTATTGGTGGTATTTAGTGCCATGCTACAGGTCCTGCTAATGCCTGTGGCAAGGCGCTATACATCTGAATATGCCGCGCAGCCAGCATTCATGGCCAATCCCCTAACTCCCACCCCAGCATATATTTACTTTTAGTGTCAGCGCTATCACACAGCGCCGGCTCTATTAGGGCTTCTGAATATTGCAGCCTGGCACAAATCCAGCACTATTCCAGCACTACGGCTTTGTGCCAGACGTAGTGTTTTGAATATCTGGCCCCTGGTATCTTTAACAAAACAACATAAAGTTTTTGATCATGGTTAAATCCAAGCTAAACATTTTAAAATCTGAAATACAGTGAATATACATAATGAAACATTTTGCATCTCAACTATCTCTAAAATATCCATGGAAGATTTGTTTTATTCTTTTTTTTAACCATTCCCCACGATTTCCATAAAATAAATCTTCTTTCATGAGCTGATTGCTTCTTTCACAAGCTGAAGCATCTTCTTTCATGAGTCACTCATGAAGGAAGAATTTCAGCTTATGAAAGAAGATAATTTTAGAACCAGAAATGAAATATCTAGACCAACGGGAATACAGTTCTGATGTCATCATAGGGGTATCCAGTGATGAGGGGAAGCAAACTGAATGACTCAAATTGTGCAACTCAATTTGTGCGCCCATATAAAGAGCGACAATGAAAAGATAGTAAGGGGCATAAATAGCCAGGTATGAGGAACAGAATAGTGAAGGATAGGGAGGTGAGCAACTGTAGAGGAAGTAGGCTAAATATGGAAATTGTTGAGGCCATACCTCTCAATCTCCTGTCTCATAAATCAAGGACAAGGCTTAAAAAAATTGGGGACAAATGACCAAATTCAGAGACACGTCTTCAAAATACATGGTATCCACTCAGGAAGCTGACAGAATAAGGGACTTAGTGTAAAATGCATTTTCTAGGGAAGAACAAATCTCTAACTTTAATGGTTGACATTATTTTGTGCTTATAAATCCCAATTTTTGGTCATGGAAACACATGCTTTAGGAGGAACAGAGTAAAATTTTGAGGTAAAATCAGGGACGTCCCTGAAAATCAGGGACAGTTGAGAGGTGCGGTTCAGGCCACTGCTGAGCTCACCACCTGGCATGGTGGTTAAGGGCACCACCTACGGAGCACATGGACCTGGATCTGGCACTGTATGCAGGTTTCTTTTTTTTTTTCATTTTGTGGGAGTTGCGATTTACAGCTGAGCTCCTGTTCCACTCCCATTCCCCCGAGGTTGTCCCCTCCACCCGCGGGTTGTCCCTCCTCCAAGGATTGCACCCTTTCATATTTTCCTCCCTTCCCAAGTGTCCGCTGCCCTGGATTTGATTATATTTAGTTGGGGGGGTGCAGGGAGGCTTGCCCCCCCACAAAGGGAGGTGCAGGAGGCATAGACCTCCACATAAAATGTATGTGCATATATGGTCCCCCATATGGGGTATAGTGTCCTATCGTCGCTGTTGTAGTCTGTGTAGTACTAATCACCGAGTTTGTTTTCAGTGATTAGCACTCAGTGATGTGTCAGTGGCCATTAAAACATCGCTCTTATCACATGGAACCATCACAGGACAGAAAGTCAGACATCTTACCTATTTACCAAGGGAGAATGACTTGTGGATACTCTGCTGGTACTGCTCTCAGATTTAATACATTTTAAACACTTTAAAGTTATAAGTGTCCAAAAAATAAAGCACAATCCTATTACAGTGTGTACTAGTAACAGTAATTATGTAACTTTTAACATTGTGCTTCATATATTTTAATTGCAATTTAATGAATTCAAAATGTAAAAGCCATCAATGCATGTACTTTTTCTTTCATGACTTAGTATTCTTCTTTCTTAAGTGTCTCACAAAAGACCAGCTCATGAAAGAAGAATACCAAGCCATGAAAGAAGATGGGCCTGATTCTAGAATGATGGTGCAGTCACTGCCAAAGGTGACTTGCACCAAACACAATTACGCCAGGGACCCTGTGCCCAATTCTCTATCAGGCAGGGTCCCCACGGCTAAGTCCCATGACATGTGCCAACCGTACCGGTACACCAAACAGACGGCATACTGGAATGGTTGGTCACAAGCCTGTGGCTTGCCCAAGTGCAGGGCTCAAGTTCCCCCACACACACATACATACACACACACTGTAAAACCCCACAGGACTAGTGGAACCCAACCCCCCACCAATGCCCCAAAACCCCAAATAAAACACTCCACAGGTCTAGCATCCCCCATGCCCGCATTAATATCAAAAGCCCCACAGTGCTAGTGCCTCTACTCCCAGATCCCTGAAATTGTGATATGCAATAAAAATAATTAACATAGCCCCTGATCTCCCTGGTAGTTTAGTGGTTCCCCACCCCTCACCTGGCAGTGCCAGTCCACTCAGCACTGTCCCACACCCTTCCCAAGCCAGCAACTGGCATAGCTCACCTCTCACCAACATGACCGCTGCCAAATGAGCTCCATTTGAGTGCATACTACTGTAAATAGTATGCACTCAATGAATGACAGCTCATTCATTGAACACATACTATTTACAGTAGTACAGTCTTAAACAGAGCTCAATTGGTGGCTGGCCATGGTGGTGAGAGGTGCGCTGTGCCAGTCACTGGCTAGGGAAGGGTGGGGATGGTGCTGGGTGACTAGCACTGCCGTGAGGGGGTTGGGGGGCCACTAGACTACCAGGGAGATCAGGGACTATGTTAATTATTTTTTATTGCATACCACAATTCCGGGGATCAGGGAGTGGAGGCACTAGCCCTGTGGGGCTTTTGTGTGCAAAATTTTGGAGGATGGGGCAGGGGGTTCCCATAGCCCTGTGGGGCTTTTTCAAACATTATTAGGGGATTTGGGGCAGGGGGTCCTATAGCCCGGTTGGGCTTTTTCAAACATTATTGGGGCAGGGGGTTCGATAGCCCTGAGGGGCTTTTACTACTGTTTGAGGATGGGGCTGGGGGTTGCATATACTGGGGTATCGGGACTCATGGCACATTGGTGCAACCCCCAGTGGATGCAAAGTACACTTACACCAGCTATTTCCTGGTGTAACTGTACTTTGATGAATGTCCTCTGGGAGTTGTTATAGAATAGCAAATTCAGGGACTTGGAGGCTACCCTTCCTGAATAGGGCTCAACTACTGCCGTAAACTCCCTAGCACCATGTCACTGGGGGTTTATGGTGTAACTGGTGTCGTAAGTCCACTTTGGTGCACGCAGCCTGTGACATGTCACAGGCTGCTTTGCAGAATAATGCATGCTGCAACTGCTGGTGTAACTTGCTACTTGTGCCATTTATTTTGGTGCAAGTCAAGTTATGCCAGGAGTAAGCTTTTGAGAATCAGGCCCAATGTTTTTAAAAGTCTTTAAACTGTTCAGAAATGTTTACCATCCTTCCAAAATTACAGAAATCAAGTTGTTTAAATGGCAGAATGATGACAAATCAATCATACTATGCAAATAGCCTCATATTAAGTACATAGAAACACAGCATCAATTTATACCCTATAACTGACTGACTTTGTCACAGCAGCAGTTACAGTTAAATATTATTAGGCTTAACAATAATTATGCCACCAACCATTGCATCATGCATCATAAGAAAATGTCTAAGTGTAGATCATTGTCTTACCACCTAGGATGCCAGGCAAAAAGTGTGGGAAAAAATCTCTCTGGCATAATAAATAGGGCTTGCACTGGCCAATCATATTGTCATTTATAAATGTTTTCCCTCTAAAAAAATGACTCAGTTTTTCTGCCATTTTAATAGACTTACCAGTCTCAGCATTTGCACCTGCTGGATTGGTGCCTTACTCCCGTGAAATTATCCTGCTGCAGAGATAATCAAAAATATTCCAACAGGTTAAAAAGTAGTAGCCTTTCATAAAATTAGCCCTACCAGGTCTCCCTGACTTCCCAGTTTCTGGAGCTACCCACACTGTACCGTCACACTCAGCAATGTTAACGACTTGATCTAAGGGAGAGTGAGGGGATGAACTCCACTGTAGTCTATGGGAAGCTTCACATATTTATTATTGTAATGATCATCTGATGGTTAATCAAGGGCACCGGTCAACTACCAAGGGCCTTGTTAGTCGACCGGTGTCCTTGCTTGATCACCAAATGACCATTACAATATATAAAATGATGTGAAAGCTGCCCTCCATAGACTATATTGGAGCTTATTTCAATGCACTCCCTGAGATCATGTTAGAACTTTGCTGAGCATGGGGGCAGATCATGGGTGGCTCCAGAAACCAGGAAGTCAGAGAGATCCAGGTGGGGTAATTTTACGAAGGCTACTACATTTAACACGCTGGAATATTTTTGATAATCTCTGCAGCAGGATCATTTTGCAGGGGTGAGGCACCAATCCAGCAGGTGAAAATCCCATTGTATTTAACTTGGTAGATCTCCTTAACCAATCACAGACAAATGCAGGTAAACCTGTACAAGTCATAAACAAATCAAGATAATTCACAAGCCTGTTAAACTCTTAAGGTGATTCGTAAAGAATTTATCAGTGCTTTCTAATGAAATGGCATACAGTATAAGGGGTAAACTTTTTGAACTGTTAAACTGAAAGTAAAGTGTTAGTTAGCAGAGATTGCTATGAGAGACACACACATTTAGGATTTCTGTTATTTGCAGTGTCTTTAAAAAGATTCAGCATGGCAGAAAACTTCACTACTTCAGTAATGATTGTGGGCAGTTCATTTTTATGAAGGGGTTTACAGTTTACCAGGAGAAGTAATTTTGGGAATGATTTGCAAATGCAAAATTGTAAAGTTCATTGGTTTAAAAATGGGAGAGTGGGCATGAGGTGGGAGCGACTCATGCTAAGCATACATTGAATTTAAACAGACACCCTGAGCCAGACATATTGCTCATCCATTTCGGTAGTAACAACTTGGCCTTCAAAAAGGGCATAGGTTTACCAGAATCAGCTAAATAAGATTTGGTTGCACTGCATGGAATGATGCCAAACTACGAGATTCTGTATTCAGATATTACCAAGTACATGATCTGGAAAGGCCAGCAGTATGCACCAGGAATTGGAAGATTATGCTGAAAGGTCAGCATTCATATATATGGCTTTTTGAGTGAGCTGGGTATGCACACCATTACTCACCACCAGATTAATTATTATAATGACTCACTGTTTCTAAAAGATGGTGTGCAGTTCTCAGACATTGGAAATATTAGTTTCCTGGGAGACCTCCAACAAAGGATCCAAACTGTGTTGTGATGTGTGTTAATAATCACCAAATACACATTAGCAGTACCCTGTTTCCACCCCAAAATGATTCTTTTCAGAACCACATCTACCTTAGTTACAAAACAGGTAAAAAAACAAACATTATAAAACACTTACAAATGAGCCTCACAAAATCTTGGTTATGTAAATAACTAATAAGCCACAACTGGCTGTGCATTATAATATTTTAATGCTCACCCCAGTAAATAGTAAAGCAAGAGGTCAATGGCGCAATGTCCTAACATCCCTGTGAAGTCATTAAAATCCCATGATGCACAACCTGCATCAGCTTATTACAGTTATAAAATGGCACTAAGTAGTTTTTTTTGGAAGGAGGAAAATGACACTTGTTACCTGACCTTGTGTTTATTGAGATTTAACGTACGGTCAGGTGAGAATGACTTGAGCAATGAAATTTCCAGACTATTTCTGTGTCATTTTGTAATGACTCTTACTTTATAATATTGTGTATAGACAGGTCACAAAAATATATCTTTATTACAAAGATGTTTTCTTTTTTCTTTTCTTTTCACAGAAAATGCCAAAACTGTGGAAAGATGAGAAGGGTCTCACCCTGGTCAAAGGGATTAAAATGCATGGCCGTCTCCAAATCATGATGAGGAGGACTGACCTGCTACTGATAAAAAAAAAAAAAACAGTGGCAAGCAGTGAGTGATTTCCTGTAATGAAAAATGGAAACTCTGAACAAAGGTAACCAAAAATGAAGAACAAGAACTGTTACTGAAAAAAAATAATAAATCAAGTTTTTCCTCCAACTGTTTGAGGATGCACTTAGTGCCCCTATCTGCACCCCTACTACTTTCTTGAGACACACTGCTTTCTCTTTGCTTCATTGACTAATGAGTGGCTTACTGCAAGAGAAGGCTTTATACAAAAATTTCAGACTCCTGCGTTAGAAGTGGAAACTGCTGCACCAGCATTTTCACAAAGTAAAACAAGATAACAATGTCTTGAGATGGAAAATGACTTGTTTGAGCGTGCTCTAATGTTCTGGGAACTGGCAGGGAAAGCAAAAGATGATGTTAAACACTAAGGAAGTAAGTTGCTTAAGAAAATACACTTAAAAGTGTTACCCATTGCCATTGACAGACACTTTTTCTATTCAGTGACATGCATGAGGGGAATTGTAGGCATGTTGGGGGAAGGAAGGAGCATACAATTCAGAGTTGGTAGTAATGTCATTAACAGACTCAGTCTGCTCCACCGGTTTTTCTCTATATTGAAATGTTCAAATGAAAACATATTCTATCTAGATAGCATGGAAAATAGAGCTGTGTGGCATGTGCCACACAAATATCAATACTATAGACTGTGCTACATTTTTATATAGTGGAATTAATTAGACAGGAATAAAAATCTATATGAACTACAAGGTTGAATATTTTGTGCAGAAAACTCAAGATGAACATGCATGCTTGTGTACGTGTGCATTGATCTGCAAACATCATCTTGTATTGTGAATATCCATGAATGCCCATTTTAGATGATGTATTTCCTTTCAGTCAATTAGGAGTATTCTTTAGGAGAGGGTGGGGCTACACGACTATTGATTATTGCCAAAACCTACTTTTCCTTGTGTTCCACAGTTTTCTGTAATACATTTACTTCAAGAAACAGATTTAAGCTTGCTTGCATAGAGGAAAGCATGTCTGTGTCATCTGTGAAAGTATAGAGTAATATATGTGACAAGTGCCTATGGCAGATTGTTATAATGTTTCGTGAATTTCACATAGCCACAGTTTACACTATTGATGTCTTATCCTAAAGATATATTTCATAGTGATAATAAAAGGCCATGACTGTATAAATTATAACAGTAAATATAGTAACAGCATATAATAAGTACAAAAGATCCACAATGTAACAGTATGCAGAAACAAAAAATAAAGTTGTTGCATATTACTTATAAAACCAGTAATAATATAATGCTTATGCTGCTTGTTGGCAACAGAAAAAACACTGAATATGTAGCATAATATGACACTTGCCTTATATTTCTTCTTTATAATTACAGTTCATCCCGGCTTCCTTGACAACCTAGCAGTAAGGGCACACTTATAGCCAGTCCTCAATGAACTGGTGGAGGAGGATCTGGTCTTTGCAGAGGAAGACATTATAATAATTGAAGAATAGGGAGTAGTACAATTACAGTCAAACGCAATCACATTAATTCCAGCTGTTACTGATGATTCTTGGTTCCATGTCAATATAGCGCAAATTAATGGGTGAATGCAAATTGGGCAAATTTTATACATCGCTGTCAATTAGAGTGACAGCAGCTCCCAGCGACCACATAAGCAAGCTAACTCATTTACAGCAAACATTTCATTTCAGCTACATTATGCACATTTACACATGAACATGCAGGTTGTAAGCTATTCCACTCAAATACTCCTGGTGGGTGCATGTGGAGCATTGAATGACCACCAGCAGCATCCTCTTGGTTAGGTCACTATAGCACCTATGACTACTGCTGTCCACGGAGCCCAGCACCACCTGCTCCATCTGAATGGCAGACATCCTCTTCTCCTCCCATATGCAATCCAAAAATTGCCATATATCTGGGTGACATGTCCCCAAGTGGGTATTAAACCTGCAATGGAAACCTTCCATGGCATTATTCATGCGGGCATGTCCACTGTGCACAGACTCATAGCAATTCCACATATTTATACTAAACATGGATCTCCACTGTCCTGATCAGCTAATGGGATTGCCAATCTGTGTATCTTTGAAATAGTCCAGAGCAGGCATTAGTGTCTCCTCATTTACCTCAAAGAATTGCATCTCCCGCAGTTACTCAAATGCATCGACCACATCAGAAACCAACATGAATGCTAACGCAAGCAACATGTGTATATTAAGGGCATAGTCGACATTGCAGTGTCGGTGGCTCAGTAGGTAGCACACTCGCCTCTGAGGCCAGGAGATCAGAGGGCTGTTGGTTCAGTTCCCACATCTGGCACTTGGGTTAATATCACAATACTGACACTGTAGTGCAGCATGAGGGGGGGTGCTGCACTTCTGAGATGCCGTCTTTCAGATGAGACATTAAACTGAGGTCCCATCTGCCTGGATTGGTGATAGTTTGGGTGGATGCTAAAGATCCCATGGCACTTATCGAAAAAGAGTAGGGGAATTTCCCTGGTGTCCTGGCCAAATTTCTCCCAGTCACTAAGAAAATACCACCAACAGCTTAATCTTGTTCAATTTTAGTTGCTTACCATCTGTATCCCTCCGGTTGCCCCTGAAAAAGGGACTTCTAGGCCCAGTGGGCTTACCAGGTCAACAAAATTCAATAAATAAATAAATCTGCAGCATACCTGGATTCCACCTCAGGACATTGCTGCATGTCTCTAAACACACCGGCTAAAGTGGAAATAGCAGCGTTTTACCATAGTGGTTGGGAAAACAGCCATGACTGCCCATATGGCTGCCTTCTCATAGTCCAGCATACCTAGGAGAGATGTATTTTGCTAAATCACCCCTTCAAGTGTGTCATCACCTGCTCTTAGCTCACTGCCTGCTGTGAGCTCATCAAAACATACACAGCAGGTTTGACACAGACTCCCCTTAGACCATGAACCATATACAACTGAGAGAACATCAATGGGCAAGCAAGAAATGTTCCACCCATTAACCATTCTTGGCTGTTCAATGAATAACTCAGCACACAGTTGGAGGCAAGCATGATTATGTGGTCAGACCCAGCTCTGTTGTCCCACAACAGGAAATACTCATCTGCTGTAGTGGTAGCAAAAGCTCACCTGCCATTGCAGGTGAAACAGGACACATGGTATCAGACCGGCAAATCCGCTGTACTGTCCACTGCAACAAGTGCACATCCAGCAGTGTTCCAGCAACTGTCTTGGATGTCCCAGAGGTACTTTCAGTGACCTCCTGTGCTGTGCGCCCAGTGTTGCTCCTGGCTCTCTCGCCCAAATTGGTCAGGAATCTCTGGGCTCCTATGTCAGCAGCATCTGGGGCATGATTGTGCTGCCTCCCCTCAGCCACAATGTTGTCATCAACAGTGTGGAGCCTTGCAGGACACCAATACCGGTGATACTTCCCACACCTCCAATACACCTTTTCATGGGCCTCCTTATCTTGGCAAAATACATAGCCTCCATATACCAGAAGAGGCATACCCCTCTAGCTCTGTATGAATTCCACCTCCATCTTATTTATTTATTTATGAGTTTTACCAGAAAGGCATGCTGAGCAGAGAACCACTAGAATCCAGATGCATCCTGGGGCAGAACAAAAATAATAGTGAGCAATGATAGTAACAATAATTGTAGAGCAGTGGCAAACACAGTAATAGTAATATCAGTGCAGCTGTGCAAATTAGGACAGTGGAGGATAAGACAGGCAAGTAGTGCAGCTGCTACAATGATGCACATAACAGAGAAAGGTGAGGTGTGAGACGAGCACTTGATATCATTAGATTGATAGTAGTAGCGGCACAGAGCAAACCCAGGAAAGGGTAACTGACTCAGGAGCAGGATCTGTTAGGTGCATATGCAGATGGGGAAGAAATGCACTGTGAGGAGGCTGCTGAGTTGCTGTGAGGGAGAAGCATGTCGAATGTCCAGAGGGAGTGAGTTCCATAGCTTGGGCATGCGGTAGCTGAAAGCTACCTGGCCCGTCAAGGTGGACCTATGGGAAATATGTAGCAATCTAGTGTTGTATTGCCTGAGCTCGTAGACTAGGGGGGAGTGAGCAGACAGGACTGAAGAGAAGTACAGAGGCAAGGACTGGGACCAGAACTTGGCAGTGAAGCTTGCACAGTGTGATGATCTGCGGTCCTGTATGGAGGGAAGGCCCAGGGACCGATAGAGGGTACAATGCTGGGTGGAGTAGGGACAGTCAAGGGCAAAATGATAGAAGGAATGGAAGATGGAGTCCAGTCTAGTAATGGTGGAATTGGGGGTGGAACTATAGACCACGTCTCGGCAGTCAAAAACTGGCAGAATCATTTTCTGTACAATGGCTTAGCGAGCCTGCAGCGGAATGCAACCACGGTTGCAGTAAAGGGCACCCAGTCTGGGGTGGAGTTTTTTGTGGATGTCATTAATGTGTACAGAAAAGTCGAGGTGCCAGTTGAGCCAGACCCTGAGATATCTGAGGAGGAGGAGGCCTCCAGTGAAGTCCCATCCAGGGCATGGAAGGTCAAGAGGGAGCCACAAGAGTCTATGCCTTGTGCCGATGGTCATGGAGACGGTCTTCTTGGCATTGAGATGTAGCTAATTGGAGTAAAACCAGAGTTGGACACTGTTGAAGTCCTGCTGCAGTCTGGTCGCCACATCAGTAGCGGAGGGGTCGGATGTATACAGCACTGTGTCTTCTGAATACATGTGAATGGAGGTATGTAGGCAGGCAAAGGGTAGGTCATTTAGGAAGATAGAAAACAGGAGTTGCCCAAGGATAGTGCCCTGTGGCACTCCTGATGTGACAGGGAAGGGGTCAGAGGTGGAGTTACTGATCCTAACTGACTGAGTCCAGCCAACCAGGTAGGAGTGGAACCAGTCAGTGGCCGAGCTAGAGAGCCCTGCACTGATGAGCTTTGTCAAGAGGAGGGAGTGGGATACTGTGTCAAATGCCTTTGTAAGGTCAACAAAAAAAGCTGAGGTGATGTGCCCTTTATCCATGGCAGAGAGGATGGAGTCCTTGAGCCTCAGCAGGGAGGTGGTGGTGGTGGAATGGGACTTCCTGAAACCAGACTGGTAAGGGGTGTAGAAGAAAGTGGAGTCGAGGAAAGAGGAGAGTTGAGAGAGGACAAGTTTTTCTTGGAGTTTGGCCAGAATGGGGAGGAGGGAAATGGGGCGGTAGTTTCCGGGGGCAGAGGGATCACCAACTTTGTGGAGTGGGATGACCATGGCATGTTTCCACTGAGCTGGTATTGAGGCTAGCAAGAAGGATAAGTTGAACAACTCTGCCAGGGGGGGCGGCAATGGCAGGGGCCGATAGGTACAACATTTTGGCATCTAGGCCAAAGGGGCATTTACCCTTAGTTGGATTGAGAGCAAGGAGGGCACTGTACACCTCAAGTGTTGTAATAGGACAGAAAGAGAAGGAGTAGTGGTGTGTTTGGGCTTGGTCTGGCATGAGGGAAGGGGTGGTAGAGGGATGCGAGAGAGGATAGCAGCGCAGCGGTGCAGTTAGTAAAGAAGGAGTTGAAAGCTGTGGCTACAGCTGGAGAGGTGATAAGTGTGGTTGAGCCTATGTTCAGGGTAGGTGTTGGTGGCTGGGAGGTGGGGGGTGAAAAGCTATTTGAGGACCTTCCAAAATTTAACAGGATGGTTAATGTTTGTGTGAAAGGCAGTATTGAAATAATTGGCTCTTGCCTGGTGGATTAACCTTGGACATACCTGCCTCACAATGCTGCCCACCTTTTTACCTCAGCTCCACGCACCCCCCACAGGGGTCTATGCCCCCCAAACCCCACCTATCTTAAATATTCTAACACCATGTCACTCATGGATCGAGGGGGTAAGCTATTATTTGTATCGCAAGGCAGGTGAGTGGCTATCATCACATGTGTGCTCCTATACATCTGTCACTGTAATTGCTGTTTTGATGTGCAAATACAGTCGCTCATATGTGTATGCACCAACACTGTGCATTCAGTGTGTGTGTGTGAGAGTGTGTGTGTGTGTGTGTGTGTGTGCTGTACTTCAGTCGCTCAAATGTTTTCTCTGTATTTGCCGCTCTATAATGACATAATACCATGATGCTTTACCTTTGACACTAAATATACTTAAATTTCTTGAAATGCTTAACTTCTTTTTTCACACACACCCTAAAAAAAACAGAGAGACACAAGAGTACTCCACCAACAACCAAAGGACAGCATCTGGAGCACAAAAACAAGACACTCCATTCACACAGTTGAAACAGTGTCCCAATACAGTATTCAGTATCCACTTATGCACTGCACACACATCACAAAGAATCATCAAATACCTCCTGTTTCTGTGATACAAGTTTCCTGGACACCAGTTCCCAACATGAAGAAAACATTAATTGTCCAACCTGTCCTCCACCCACCTCAAAAAACTACAGCGATGTGCATCAAAGAACAGTAGTTCAACACAGAAGGCTCATAAGTAACAACAACAGCAGTACTGGTGCAACTTGATGAACTTTTTCAACTTTCTTCAATTATGAACATTAAAAAAAGAATCATGAAATTATTTCATTACAGTATAGTATTGTACAGCTGTCACAATACATGAACAATAGTGTTACATAAAACGTTTACTAAGCATTTAATAATGAAGATGTTGAGATGGCCATATAATAACTTTTTTATGGACATAGAATTCAAAATCTAGGTATGATATGATCTAGTAAATGCTGTAAACATAATGTTCTGTAAATAGCATTAGAACAAATGTTACTTGCTACTTCCTCGAGTATTGCCTTAATGCCACAGCAATATCTGATAATACCATAGTATTGTTATTTTGACACAGTCTATAGTAACTAGTGTTATGCACTATCAGCTATTTAGTAAGTATTTATTAATTTACATTATTACAGTATAGCCCACATAAACGAATACCGTTTAAATGCAAATCCTGCTGAAATGAATAAAATCTCAATTCCCCAATTCCATTCCTATACACATAATGAATAACCTGGCAAAATAAAGTCTTTGTTGCCCCAGCAGTCAGCAGCAGTCATTCTCTTCTTGATCTCTACTCTTGCAGTGTAGACACCAAGAAACAAGTTCTGGTCAGAGCCAGTTTGACTGTGGAGTGCTTTTGGGATGCTTTTACCTATTATTTCTAAAGAATTTGCACAATGCAGATCTGTGGAGAGGCAGTTTCAATGTGGTCTTCCTATTAGACATTTTTACAATGGGGGTTGCCACTAAAAGGCAAGCCAGGTTGTCAAATGGTCCCTACCAGGAAGAGGTACAGGAGGGGAGGGATGGGGGGGGAGCAGAGGAAATAGAAGGGGCAGAGCTGGTGACATCACCAGGGCAAAGGAGTGTAATATGACAAGGGTAGGCCAGAGTCCCAGGGACTGGCTGGGAGGCAGAGCTCAAAGGGGGTCCTGACCAGGGGCCTGTAAGGGTATATTAAGCCAGGACTCAGGCAGGATCCCCTGTTTTGCTGGGAATTTTTTTGGGATTGAAGAACTCAGCACATCGTTGGCAAAACTTTAGGTAAGGCACATAGGATGGTTTGGACCTAGTAGGGCATGGTGGGCCCAGGCGGCTAGTTTGAATTGTGATGTGGTTTGATTGGTGGTGTGTAAGCTGGGAAAAGCCTGGGCCTCATGGTTAACCTGGCTTGACCATGTTTCAGTTCCTGTAAAGACAGTAGAAAGTGATGTTTAATGAGCAGGGGTAAGTTGGAGCAATATGTGGGCCCCTCATTTCTGTGAGTTTTGATAGAAGAGCTGGGGTTGTTGGTTATGGCTATTGCTGCACTGTATTTGGAGGCTCTGGTAGTATGGCTAGCTTAGCATTTGTTTGTGGGAGGATGGGTCCCGTTTTTTCATAATTTTCCTGAAGAAAAAAAATAAGGTTTAACCTGGGCAGCTGGGAGCCTGGTTGGCTGGCTGTGGTGAAGGGGGCCTGGAGGATTGCAGGGCTTGTGGGGTATTTGTGGGAGTTCATGGCAGCCTAGCATGGGCCAAGCCCAGCAAATTCTGAAGGGGTAACTGTATGGTCGCAGTTTGGCGTTGGCGCACAAAAAAAAAGAGTTTAGAAGAAACATGCAAGCAACGCTCGGCTGCGTGTGGGGAGAAGGGTGGAGGGCAGGCAGAGCTCCTCACAGTACATTTCAGATAGCGTCTGGCTAGAACATGCGGAGCTACTCATGGTAGTTCACCTCAATGTCTGGAAGGGAAGAGGGTGATCGGGGGGGCAGGCACAGATGCATGGTCGCTCTGAGGCCCTCTGCTTGATGCATAAGGATAGGCAGGATGAGTTTTGTCGGTGAATTGGTGGTTTTCTGCAAAGATGGGGCAGACAGTTGGTGATGGGGTGCAGCGGGTTTTGTTGACCAGTCTGGTGAGGGCCACGAGGACTGTCTCGGTGGTGTCCAGGCTCGGAAGCTACATAGCCATGGCATCCAAAGCATAGGACAATAGGGGAATTTACTTTCACTGCTCAAGTGGGGACCTGGGGAATGGGCGTTGCTGGGCATTGTCATTGCACTGTCTGTTGCTATGCTTTTATTATTTTGTAGCATTGTCAGTAGACTGCTGGCTAAAAAAAAAAAAAGTATGTTTTCTTTTAAACAAGGCACATCTTGCACTGAAGACTTTTGAGTAAATCCCCACACCAAATGTTAGTCAGATTCAGGATGAGGAATCCTAGCTACGGTGTAGAATATGTTGAGAATGTTTAATTTATCTGGTCTGTGTTATGTGGTGGTGTCTCCACTCATGATGGTGTATCTGGAGCAAGTCTGGATTGTGGGGCTGAGGAGCAGCGTTTGGCTGCAAGCAGGGCACAGTCCTAACATGGTGCGTTCAATGGGCCACTGGTAGCTGAGCAAGTGGCACGGCTACAGGCCTCCTAGGTATGGGAGAGACTTGGACCTGCAAGGAGGGCCAGCATAGGGCAGATGGGAGACCAGGTGGCTTTCCGGTGCCGGAGGATGCGCATGGCCTGGATGTAGTTGGCACTGTCTAGTCAGGGGGATCAAAAAGCTCTCTTGTACCAACAGAAAAAAAGAGGAAGGAGAGCGAGCAACAGCAAAGTGATCCTGGGGTCTCCAGCTACCTCGGTAGCAGGCGGGGGTGGGTGTCTTGCTTGTTTTTTACCGTGGGCAAGGCGGTTTTATGGCCTGGTTGAGGGGCATGTGCATGTGAATGGAGGGGCACAGTAGGCACTTTAGGGCCTAGCGCTCAACAAGGAACAGGCACCAGACACATGAGCAGGGCAACTGAGCCCAGGGCACTGGTCTAATAAAATGAGATGTAGGAACACGTGCCACGTGGGGTGGCAGTTGGGGGCAGTCCACCCATGGGTGCGGAATGGCAGGGGAGAGAGTAGGACCACAAACAGGCATGCACGGCTTGACCTTGGGTAATACTGATAGTGGGCAGTGGCAGGGACCTCAGTCTAGCATCAGCAGTTAGGGCCCTGCAGGTGGTTGGGCCCAGTTTCCTAAGGGAAGGGGGTGTGACTATAACAAATGAATAAAAATAGGGATGCTTGCAGCTGAGCAGCATCCTGGGAAAAGGTGGGGCAGCTGCCACGGTGATGAGGTTTGGTGGTGCATGGTGCCCACGGGGGATGGGGATCAATCAATAAATAAATAAATAAATGAGAAAGCAAACACACATACGGTTTGGGCAACAGTGCACCAAAAAGCATGCCAGGATGTTAGGCCCGGCCCCAGGGGGCTCGGGAGATGGCCCGCAGGGCCCTCGGGTGGGGGCAGCCCCGAAGGGCCTTTGCAGACTCAGGGAAAAAGGGATGGTCCGGTTGTGGTATGCAAGGCTGAACACCTTTTTTTTTCACTCCTCTGCCTATAGTGACATAGGAACAACCATGGCACCCAAGCAAGCCCAAATGTCCAGCGAGAAGTTGATGCAGGAAGCATCAAAATTGATGGGGCAGATGTCGGAGCTGGTGGTGGTGGAGAAGCAGAGGAAGGCGGAAGAGGAGGTGCTGAGAAAGTGGAAGGAGCGAAAGTAACACCTGGGAAGGGAAAAAGGGGGCAAGAGACCCAGACGGGAAATGCCACACTCCACGCCAATCCCAGCACCCCTGTCCGCACCAGAACCGGACAATGGGAGCCTGAATGTGGGCAAGAATGATGTGGACCTCTCAGATGAAAACGATCTGAAAGAATATTTAGAGGGGTTGCTGGCGATATGGGGAACCCAGGGATCGAAATGATGGAATGGGCCGTACAGGCCTTGAAAGGTAAAGGGGCTTGGGTGAAAAGGGGGGAGGCCAAAATGACCTCCCAGAAATTGTACTGGGGGGGCCTCCTGGCTGCTCGGTGGGGGACCACGTCCCGGTGTCAATCAAAGAAAAAATCTGGAAGGGAGAGTATGCGGATATATTCGGGCTAGTTGACGAGGACACGGCCACTAAGTATGAGCAGAAGGAGTCGGTAGGGAAGTCGGAAATGGCAGTGGCTTTGGCAGTGGTGGGTCACAAGACATAGGAAGCAAAATACAAAGGGAAAACCATTGAGAACCCCGAAGGATCATTGGTAAATGAGGGCATACCTGCTCACCTTAGGGTGGTGTCGTATGCCTCACTGGAACAGGTAATAGTGCTAATCAGGGCTATCAAGAGGGCATGGCTGGTGGCAGTCAGCATTTTGGCTGTTACCCATGTGGCCTGAGGATTGGGACCCGTTAGGTTTCCAATTTCAAGGGGGCATGTATTTTGACAAGGCCATGCCCATGGGGTGCTCAGTGGTGTGTTCCACCTTCGAAGTTTACAGCACCTGGGTGCAGTGGGTATTCAGGGCAAGGTATGGGCACAGGAGGGTGGTACACTACCCTGATGATTTCCTCCTCATCAGGAAATCCAGGGTGGAGGTGGAGGTGATGTTGCGGGATTTCAAGGCAATGTGCTGACTGGAGGGTATACCTTTGGCACAGGGCAAGATGGAAGGCCCCGCCCATAAGTTGGACTTCCTGGACATTGAGGTGGACATGGAGGAGGGATGCTTTCAGCTTCCCGGGGACAAAGTGGCATGCCTTAGAGGCCTGCTAGCCCAGGTTACAGGGAGGGAGAGGGTGCCACTGGTACAAATGCAACAACTGCTGGGCCACCTCAATTTTACATACAAGGCCATCAGCCCAGGCCGGGAATTCACAAGGAGGCTGGGAAGGGCAATGGGGAAGGCTTACCTGCCACACCACTGAGTGGATGTGTCGAGATGCGTGCGGGAGAACTTCTGGGTATGGAAAGCATTTCTCGACAGCTACAATGGGGTGACATTCTGGCAGGAAGAATGGGAGAAGAATGTGGACTTGGAGCTGTTCATGGATGCTTTAGGTTCCCTGGGAATAGAAGCATACTTCACAGGAGAATGGATGTCAGAGCCTTGGCCGGCACCATGGGAAAAAGGGGGTGTATTGAAGGATATCACTTTCCTGGAGATCTTCCCAATATGGGTGGCTCTGTAGGTGTGGGGACATAGGATGCAAGGAAAGTGCATCTTATTTTGGTGCGATAACAAAGGGGTAGTGGAAGTTATTAATAGGCAAGGAGGGAGGACAGAGACAGTGGGCAGGCAGCTCAGGTGGCTGGTTTTGTTGGGAGTGCATTTGAATTTATCCTTCAAAGCGCAGCACATTGAGGGCTGAAGAATGATGTGGTTGAGAGTCTTTCCCATTTACAGCTCGACAGCTTTCGGGAGCTGAGGCCACAGTCAGCACCACACAGGACCAGGATTACAGACTGGATGTGGTAGGCTGGAGGGACACAGCCAGGGTATTGTACCGAGGATCTTGGGCCTCTAACACATTGAGGGCATATGAGACAAGATGGGTGAGGTTTCAGGACTTCAAAAGGAAATATGGGTGGGACAGGGCCAAACCGGCCTGGGATGAGCAGGTAAGGAGGTTCGTGGAGGAGATGTGGGAGGAAGGGTTTGCACATGCCACAATGGTCATGCACTTAGCATGCATCAGTTGGGTATGACAGGACAGGAGTTGGCCCGATGTAGGGGCCAGCAGGGTCATAAAATGCATGATGTCTGCATGGCGGAGGGGGAAGGGGGCCAAGGATACTGCATCCCATGTCACCTGGGATACTTCATAAGTCTGGAGGGTGGCATGTTACACAAGGGAACAGGGGAGAGTGTTGACTTGCAGCAGTGTATGTCAGAAGGAAGACACAGCATCACTAAGGCATGCATTGGAGGTATGTAAATTTCCTCTTTAGTTTGCCAGGGATGTACATGCAGCTGCATACACTGGTGGATCTGCAGCTGGCCTGGTGCCCCACTGCACAGTACAGACAGTTGGGTCATTCCAGAATGTAGGTCCCCAGCCTGGGTCCAGTGCAGTCAATGGCTGGTAATGGCAGGGTGTGGAGGGCAGTGCCAGTCTTTGCAACAGGATGGGTATAGGAGGAGTGAGGGTGTCTGTGTACAGGGGCAGTGGATGGGAGTCCTCTAGACTATGGATATGGACCATGGTTTCTTCTGGTGCAATCAGGTCTGAAGGGGCCATACACTATGGAGCTCTTCAGGGATGGAGCTGGCTAGATTGGGGATGGAAAGGGGATACCTCTAGTCCACCAGGGCTGCCAGGTTGCTGTGCACCTGGGTGCACATCTACAGCCTGCCTGTGGGTGGCTGGCTGGGTTAGGCCAGCTATTCATGGCCTAATAATGGGCTCTGGTGCTCTGGACTGTGAGGGGCACATTCCCACTGAATATGCTGCAACACAACATATGCATAGGATTGCCCACTCAACTTGAACGCATGCCATTTGTGTGTGCCCTGGCCCATTCCCTTGTGGCTGGCACATCCCTCACATTTGAATATCATGCTGCTGGCATTGTGGGAGTTGTGCAGCACATCGCCCTTTCCAACCGGGATGCGCTGCGTATCTCCTTTGAATACGGGGGCCCTGGACTAGGTAGCCTGAATAAATACATTATAAAAATGGTAAAATCATGACCCCACTGAAAACAAGATATTGTAGCTAATCTGGGACGGCCTGAGTAAATACAGTGCAACAACGTGTAAATGAACATCCCTGTGACAATGAGATGTAGCATCTCCCCTGCTCTATCCAGGATACATAATATAGGATAAGAAATATTCAGGGTTCCCAGATCCAAATAACCATTACTCTGTAAGACGCCTTCATTGTCCCTGTGTTTTCCCCACGAAGGTAGAATCAAATCCCTGTATAAATCCCTGTAAATATTTCCATAAGACACTGGTTCCTTATTTATGATGTTACTCTTTATTTATTATATCAGCAGCCTTTTATTAAGAAAAGAGGTCTGATTTGCTGCTCAGTATTAATATTATATGTCATGTTGGCCATGGAATGATTTGGATTTATATGCTATGCATAAGGCATAATGGGGGACTACATAAAATAACAAATATCAAGCTCATTATTTCATGAACTATACTCAAAATTAGTAATCACAAGTCAGACAATCTTTCAAAAGATACTAGTAATGCCTGTAAACAAATGTATTGCAAATAGAGACATTTCCATATATATATATATATATATATATATATATATATATGTATATATATATCAAGGAAATATTTATCCATTCAAAAGTTATTAAACTTTTTAACTCTCATTATAAGTCTATGGAAAAATTTATATGGTTGTTTTATGAAAGAAGAATGGGGATTTAGCCATCTATTCACGCCTCACGATCAAAGAATTTGCAGGCTCGCGATCAAAGATTCTTTGTTCATGAGAAATTTATCGATCGCAATGGCCACCATCTTGTTTTCAGTTTAGGGTTGGAAAAAAACAAATATATCAGCCCAGGGGTGACTTGTGAAGTAAAACTAGGATGGGTTTTGCTCAGGGAACTTCCCTCTGTTGAGCCATGCCTGTGGTTTAGTGTAGTTGTGTCAAAAAATAGAGTTTGAATGTTTTTAAATTCTTTGATCGCGAGCCTGCAAATTCTTTGGTCATGAGATTTTTTTGATCGTGAGCTTCATTTGTGAGGGCAGGATGAGATGGCCAGATTTTTGCTGGACCAGATGTCTCTGGAAGGGACCAGATAGCCCAAATTTCATGACCAGATGTCCCCTCACGATCAAAGATGTTCTTTGATCGTGAGGTTGCGTCCGATTCTCATGATCAAAGAATTTTTAAAGGTGCAAAAACTTTAAAGTTAAATATCTCGGAAATGGTTTGGTCTTTTAACTTGAAATTTGGAGAGTGTTGAGGGGATGTCCTGTAGATGTGCATTATGGTGTTTCGGTGTCAGAAAATGAATTTGCTGTGGAGAGATTATGTGACGCAGTTTATGTTTTGTGGATAGTGTTCTGCATTGTGGTAGTGGCTTGCAATTTATAGGGTAGCTAGCCTTACTGCCACAGAGGTACTTTTCAGTGGTTAGGTGTGTAAAATGTAAACAGGTACAGAATTATGCCACTCCAACAAATGAAAATCTAAAACTTTAAAATTAAATATCTTGGAAATGGTTTGGTCTTTTAACTTAAAATTTGGAGGGTGTTGAGGTGATGTCCTGTAGATGTGATTTATTGTGTTTAGGTGTTGGAAAATTAATTTACTGTGGAGATATTGTGTGACACAGTTTACATTTTGCAGACAGTGTGCTGCATTGTGGTAGTGGCTTGGCATTTATAGGGTAGCTAGCCTTACTGCTACGGAAGTAATTTTCAGTGGCTAGGTGTGTAAAATGTAAAGAGGTGCAGAATCATGCCACTCCGACGAATGGAAATTTGGTTCATTTCAAGTTGGTGGGCCACACGCTCCCACCAATACATATGATACTCAGTACTTGTACTGTTATGTTAGGCAGAAATGTGCAGCCCTGTGCTCCCTCCAACGTGTGTAACATTGTACTTTACTATGTTTTCTCAGAAAGTAAGGAAATTCTTTGCAAAAAACTGCGTTAATCAAACAGGTTTTTTTACAGCTACAAAAGCAAGGAAATTTGCCATTAGGGTTACCACCCTTGCAACCCACGACCACCCTGCCCCCACCAATAGGCATTGGGGTATGTTTTGGGGTTGTCGGTCCTAACTAGGGCCAACAACCCCAATGCACATCCTGTTGCCTATTGATGGGGTTGGGGTGGTCATGGGGTGCAAAGGGTGGTAACCCTAACAGCGAATTCCTTATTTTTGTCGCTGTAAAAAACCCTAACTGTTGCATTAATGCAGTTTTTTGCAAAGAAAAAAATATATATATATATATACACACATACACACACAAACACACACACAAACACACATGCACAAATGCTATTTTTGCATCTTATAATTGTTAGTTTTCAGACAAATGAATAAGTTAAGTAAATGTTATTATTTTAGCAAGGCTCTGATCCAGCAACTTAGTAAATATACACTCAGTATATCATATTATAAAATTACAAAAAACAGTCTTCTGTTTGCAGTTGTTTGATCAGGTATTTTATAAATGATATAAGTTCTTTTTGTCATATCTATATTGGTCCAATAAAAGGTATCAAATCATTTGCTTCTGTACCACTCATGGTTTGTCAGCAGTTAATTAATTAGGAGAGGTCTCCCTTGCCAAGAGTTTGACTGTTTCTCCACCCCCCCAAACACACACACACACACACACACACTCTCTCTTCCTATAAGAGATCTCAGTAGCTCTTATCTGTTGTATTTGGGAAGCAGGGCACAGCCCTTTCCGTCAAAAAGAAATGTATGTATTTAGTCTGGATAGTTCACTGAAGACCTGGCATTTTATCAGATAGGTCTTGATAGGTTAAAAACAGTCTAAACCTTTACAATATTTGCTGGGAAAGGGTAATATTTATGAGGTATGAATCTTTCTTGAAAGATATTCATCCCCAACTGAAGTTAGTAGCAAAAAATGTTTAAAGGCTAATCATTTAAATGTGCAAGCAGTTGCATTTTGAAGGGGGTAAACAAATCTCCAGTTTAATAGGCAACCAATATTTAACAAGCTGTTTCAGTTTCCTAATGGCCATCAGATAAGCAGCTTGGAGTTATGTCTCCAACATTCTAAACAAAAAGAAGGGGATAATTTTATTTTAGCTGTTATAGTGATTTGTAGACGTGGAAGAATACATAGAAAAGTTCAAAAAATGAGTTCCACGAAACTCCATTTTCAAGTTACAGATAGCAAAATGGCTGTAGGCTCTGCCCACAGCCAAAAAAAGAAAGAGCTTTCTCTGGCATATAAGTTATGAGCACTAAACCTCCTCGCAAACCCTTGCACATCATAAACTGAGGTGGCACATTGGCTCTGTGTGTCACAGACAGATATCCCAGTTAGTTAAAAACCATAGCCAAGTGCTACAGCTATACCACAGCAGTGGTAATCTGTCCAGGAAGCACAAGAGGGAGGGGGAAGTAGACGACTGCTGAGGATGCATTGCTCCAGTGGTTCAAGTATGCAGGAGCCTCCAACATGCCAGTTTCTGGGCCCCTCCTCCAGGAAAAAGCTAAAAAAACTGGCTGAGGCAATGGGCAAAAATTACTTTGAGTCCAGTAGCAACAGGTTATGCTGAGTCAAAATTTGGCACAGCACTGATTTTAAATGGAGCCATGGGGAGAAGGTAGACACAGACATAGACTTGGCAGATTACTGGGTACAGTCAGTGTTTCCCAAGATCCTATCTGAATTCTTCTCTGATTTTGTCTACAATGCAGACTAAATGGGGATTTTTTTAACAGGGACATACAGGAGAGTACTCAGACCTTTAAGTCAGAAAACATTTTGGGAAGCAAGAAACCTAAAGACCATCTGACAAAAATGACCTTTGTTAGCATGGACGGTACCCACAAATGCAAATTGTCATCAGAAAGAGCTGCAACCCAAAATGTCTTAAGGGGGTAAATGTCTAGCATCTTACAGTAACCAGTGAGTGTGCCAAGCAATTTAATAAAGGAATGTGGCAAAAATGCAATAAGGCAGTCCTACTGGTTGTTAACTGCACTGCTCACCTCCACCTCCACCTTGCCCTCCAAAATATCAGCATTGTTTTCCTCCCAGCAAACACCACCTCCTTGATCTAGCCAATGAATCAAGGTATTATCAGAACTCTAAAGAGTCTTTACAGATGCTCAATACTACATTGCAATTTTTGATGATGGTCAGGCAGTCTCTGCCACAGACTTAGTCTATAAACTGTAGGTGCATGATGCACTACACATGCTATCCAAGCATGATAAGCTGCTTTACAAAAACAAGGATTCTCAAGGAGACAGATGATGCATCTGACTTATCTGTACCCAAGGAAAATGTGGAAACTGCAAATGAACCAGCATCTATACCCTAAATCATTTTTGACAATTTCATGGCCACAGAAGATAACATCCAATTCCCTGGGCAATTGACAGATGACAGGACTGCAGCAGCAGTTGTCTGAGGCGATGCAGGATTAAATGACAAGGATGATGATGCTGAAGAGGCACCCCACCTGCCCTGACATCCAAGGATGTTTGTCAGTACCTCCTACAAATCTGTCACTTCATACAGCATACTGCCAGCACAGAAGATGATTACAGAGCTTTTTTATGACATGGAGAATGTATGTACCAGAGTGGCAAATGAGAATCTCCATCTGTCAACACTGACCAACCAGTTTAAAATCACTCCTGCTTCTCCCACACAATATACAAACAGACCACAATAAAGCTGAGGAAGCCTTTTTGACAGTTGAGCACTAGACCTATCTGAAAAGCATGCTATTCAACTCCCTCTGTCCCGCCTCCAGCCATTTTAAAAAATGTGTACATGTTCACCTGCTTCCCCCAAACAATACACATGAACAGGCTACAATAAAGTTAATAAAGCCTTTTTTTTAATAGAGCTTTTTACTCCTCTGGTGCCACCTAAACCATACCATTGGGCCCTGTGGCCAGCAGCTCCCAATCCCATCAGCTGCTCACCCCACCATCTTTGCCAGTGGGAATCCATGTGGAGCAGGGTCTGAGAGCATCAGGGGTGGCTTGCACAGCAAAAGAGAGACACAGGACATTTTCTATATTTTCTCCCATCCCAGCCCAGAACTGTGACAGCACGGTGGAACATGCATGTGGAGAGGCTCATGTGCTGCAGGAACTACAGTCTCCCTCCACCCTCTGAATGTAATTTCAGCCTCCCACACCTCTGCTCTGACACCCATCTCAACCGGGTGTCAGCCGAGAGTGAGGAAACTCACCTCACTAGTCCAGGAGATGAGAGCAGCCCTGAAGATATAGTTAGTTTGTGACAGGGAACTCCTGCCACTCTTGAGGACTGACCTTTCCTTAAATCTGTTGCAACAGTTCTTCTATTTTCTTAGCTGAACCTATCTTTTACAATTTCTACTCCATAAGATTGGCCACCTATGGGCACCCCCTTCCCTTTCTTGACTATGCTATAGTGTCCTCTTTAATTGTCCTTTTCCCTCTCAGGTCCTCATACAGGGAGGTTATTTTAGTGACCTCTAAATGTATGCAAAACAGTTTGTGTTTATCATTGTTGAATTTAGAATGTAATAGCACTATGTCATAAAAACACCTTTATCTATATACCTTATGTTTATGAAACCTATAAATGTTGAAAATGCCAGGGTACTAGGTGTTTTTGATAATGGTAAAAAGTACTAGGTGACTATTACAGAAATTAAGTTAGTTGTGCTATTTAAAATGCATATAAATTGCTGTAAACTGAACAAGTCTGAAATGTCATGGTGATTTGCACATATCCCATGATGCTTTGCATTATGGAAGTATGTATGATGTTGTATTTCTTTGGAACTTGATTTGTTGTCAATGCCTTTTGGGGTAACCCTTTTTTTTAATGTTTCTGCACTGAGGTTCTTTGTTTTTAGCTTGTTTTTTTTTTTTTTCTATTCAAGTCCCCACTACTCAAGCAAATGGGGCCCACATAAGGATTTCATTGAAAAATATTTAGATCAGAGATCAGTGTCAGTAGGTGCTGGCTAAGTGCAGGGAAAGGACATACATAGTCTGTTGCTGCAAACTGATGTACTGAAGAAGGAATATGGCATTGCAGAAGCTTATTTCCTGTATTTTGAATAAACATCACACAGAGATTGTGTGTTTAACCTGAAGTTGGGCGTCTGGCCCATGTGTTATCCCACAACCCCTCCACACAGTTGGCAAAAGGAAAAAGAACATTGTTTGCCCTTCCCCCACTGCAGCTATTGTGCTGCAGAGTGAGGCTAGCGTACACAGCAGGAGAGACACAGCACACACTACAAGTTCAATGACAAAGAAATAGGAAAAATATACAAAAAAAAATACAACTTTGGAAATTATCTTCAGATGAAGCCTGATGAAGTGTATTTGGTTTTGAAAAAAAAATGTTAAATTACACCAAAAGAAGTTAAATCTCTCTCAGAGAAATCACAGACAGATCCTTAGCTGGATTCCCCAAAGGATTTAAGACTAAGTCCCACCCTACAATTTCTATGGAAACACTACCTACAAGTTGCTGTAAATCCTGGAGCCGGTCCTAAACTGGCTTCACTTTTGAGAATACCATAGCTGTGGGATAAACTGTGGTTCCGCAAGAGCTTTGAGAATCCAGCCCCTTGTCTCCTCATGCACACTGCTAGGACTGCACAGAGTAAATCTCTCCCATTCTGCTTCCTGTTTTAGAGACAGCATGAGAACTGCGCTTGAGTAAACTTAAACTTTGCAACATCTCGTACGACTAGAATGGATGGGAGCTTTGACTTCACATCTTTGAAGAACTTCACAAAGTTTCTGAACATTGCAAATTTCTGTCAAATGACATTTTTTCCAGTTTTGCACAGCCCTAGAAATAGCTTTTGTTATTATAAAAGTGACAGACTCATCCTGATAAGTAGTTTTGGAGATAGGGGTCTAGTGATTTGAGATACTGCTGGGAACCTAGACGAGGCCTAGGTTTGGATTTCACTACCCAACCACCACTTTAATTAGAAGACAAGAGAGATTTTTGTGGTGAGTAACTTGCTATGGTGAGCTTAGATATTCAGCATGCTCTAGCAAGTTACTTAGATAACCATACTGTACTTAATCTCTATAATGTAGTACAATCTATCCCTATCTCTATCTCTCTATTTCTGCTATTTAAAGGGACACTGTCAACCTTTTTTGCATCATATTATTTCAAGGAAAAAACCCACATTTTATGATTCATTACCTTTTTTAAAACTCATTGATGTTGCTTGTTGTGTTATCTGCCTTCTTGCATAGTAGAACTGAAATGCATGGTACTGTATTGTTATACACAGCTTTGTTTTGCTTCAAATCCGTGAGCTACTCTAACTACATACTTCGCGAACATTAGAAACATCCTCAAACAGTGCAGTCACTCGTGATGCAAATCTCCTCTACTCACACTGTGTAATGAGTGGCTAGACTGTGTTTGTGGTGTTTCAAAGTCCAGGAAAGATGCAGTGGGAATTGGTAAAGAAATGTAAACAAACATGTTTTAGTGTGGTAACACCAGAATGGTGGGCAGTGAATTTTTCACTCTTTAAAAGAAAAAAAGAAATCAGAATCAAACTACCAGCTGCATCAAGTCTCTGCAGAACAAGGGACACTTTGAGGCTTAAGCAGATTGACAGTGTCCCTTTAAATTACATATGTACCAATGACCTCTACTGCTTACCTTCTCCATCAAGGTTGTGACGCACATTGAGAGGATACTGTTTGTATGAAAGGCTCTATATAAAACTAAAATTCTGCTGGTTAGGGATGGACTCATGTACAGGGCAATAAAAATAGGGATGGGGGAGAGATATGAGCACCAGGCAGTGTAAAGATGGGGGGCACTGGGCAGTAAATATTTGTTAAGGGGACCAGCACAGGGCCAGTAATTATCAGGGGCACACATCTCTTTTACAGTTTGATGTTGACAATTGTTTTTTTGACCTTAATGTATCATGCTTTCAAGCAGTGTGGCATTAAATTATAACATATGGGGCAGATTCAAGTGAAAACTTAAAGATCCAAATGATCAGCATTTAACTGAACTCCCTTCTACCCCATGCATACTGATACAATAATGCCTATGATAAGGGAGATTTGTTTCACCAGCACATTTCACAATAGCTCAGTTTTTAGCTTTTGTGGAATGTTGTGAAAACTGACACAATATTTCACAAAATTGTCCTCCCACAACACTTTAACTTGTAGCAAAACATACTTTTTCATAAGAATGTCTTCTTTGTACGTGGTAAAATAAATCTACCAAAAGACCATTGACAAACAAAGTAACCATGTTATCCAATTTTTCTTTCCTGTCACTAATTTGGTGTTCTTTTCACAGGTATTTCAGTGCACTGTAACCAGTTTCACAAAATGCATCATTTCATGGAAAGTTTCCCCATTTCACAGACTTATGTGAATACAAAGTATAGTATGGTAATTTCACCCATTCCTAATGATGATGTTTAGCCGTTGGAAATCCAGGTCAGTGCATGTGAACAACATCAGAACTAAATAAAAGTTAACTCACTTTATTGATGAATCTGGGGGGATCCAGACATTTTCTTCTACTCAATTAATACATCACTCCAACATAAGACTCATACTAAAATATATTTATTTAATTTTTGTTAACCAGGTAGCAACACTATGCATAAATTCCTATTGTCTGACTTGCACTAAGAGAGTACTGACTGCATGATAAATACAGAATTGTTAAATACAACAAGTACAGCACAAATGTGCAACAATGTTTTGCATACCAGTAGTGTAAATCAATGACATTATCATTTTAAACGTTATGTGGTCTGTGTTTCTTTTATATGAAAATCAGACTGGAAAGCAATTGGCAGGGATAGTGTGATTCCAGAAAGCTAGACAGAGGGCATCTCCATTCTTGAACATGTTGGCCTTAATCTTGTAAGTTTGAAGTAGCTGCATTATTGACCATGATTCCAGGTCCCAGCATGTTGTTGAGGGATATTTTTTCAGATGAATCACCCCCAGGGTGCAGAGGAACCCAAAAGGAATATATATTTTATCAATCATAAACAGTCATGCTAATGCACACTGCTGGAGGCATGGTTGCTGATGACAGTGACACACTTTGGGTGGTGGGATGGTATGCTTGTAACTCATCAACTCCAGTAGATGTCATTATGGGTACAATGAGGGAAAGGAACTAAAGGTAGGTGAGGGAACAACACAAAAGAGAAAAATCTATAATAAAAAATAATTTGGAAGCTTTTTACTTTTTAGATATTTTAGACACCATTTCAAAAAACACACTGCAACACTGGTGCAGAAAACCCCACTGCCTTCACCACCACAAGTTCTTCCAAATCAATTAATTACAGGGGCAAATACATTGATATATTTTTTTAAGTGTACATTGCAGAGAAAGTGTAATGCAGATCTTCATACACAATCAGCTTTGATTTTTTAAGGAGCTTCACCGTCCACAAGCAGGCCTCCCTCAAACTGCTTGCTTTGATTTGAGCAGTACAGCATACCATATGTGCATGGGATTTCAAGGCAATGCTGTTAACATGTGCTTAGATATGTAGGGGTACCACAAAATCTACCATTTCCAAAATATTCTGAAAATGAAACTTACTGACTTGTGGTTGATCTGTCTTTGTTTCAACACAATGCTCCAGTCTGTCTTGAGCCGAAAAGGGCATTTTCAACTGCACAATGCGAGGAGCTTGCTCTGTTCTTCTCTGACAGGGCGTCCTCTATTTGGTCTGGGATCTCTCCAGTGGAGCAAAATTTGCCCCGTGGTTGGAGGCCTGGTAGGAATGGGGGCATCTGGTTGTCTGGGAGAAGTTTCAGCCAGTGGAGGTGACTGAGGTCATTGAGGTAATTGTGAAACTGTGGCTCACCTTTTTGTTAACTGGACCCTGGGCTGATGCATCTCTTGCTGGGATGCACTGAGGCCATTAATCTAGTGTTCACCAGGATAGTCCATTGTTTGCTTTTGGAGGGACTCTTTCCTGGTGCCTTGAAAGTGGTATTGATGAGACCCCTCTTGAAAAACCATCACTTGACCCTGACGTCCTGGCAAATTATAAACCTATCACCAACCTCCCATTTTTTATGGAAGGTTGTTGAGAAAATGGTGGCACTGCAGTTTGAGGCACACCTCACAGCCTTTGATATCTATGAGCCATTCCTGGTTCAGGTGCAAAATGACCTCATTAGGGCAAGGAATAGAGGAGATCAGTCAGTTCTCATTCTCCTCAATTTCTCATCATCATTTGACACCATGTACCACATCGTGCTGCTGGATCACCTAAGAGAGTATTGTGGATTTGCTGGATCTGTTATCAACTGGTTTGAGTCTTACCTCTCAGACAGGAGGCAATGGGTGGTGATGGGGTATTTCTCCTCCTCCCCGAAGCCCCTGTCATTTGGATATCCTCAGGGTTTGATCCTGTCATTGATGTTGTTTGTGGTGTACATGTTTCCTCTGGGGGGGCTCATCAGACATTACAGTTTGGGTTTTCACTGTTATTCACATGATATCCAGCTGTATATGTCATTTTCGCCAAGAATGACTAGCACTGTCAAAGTGCTGAATAAGTGCCTGGCCAAGATCCAGGGCTGAATGTCCTCTAGCTGGCTTAGGCTTAACCCTGCCAAGACAGAGGTGCTGGTGACTGAACCTGGTCATGAGCATAATGGGGTGCCTCCAGGGTGGCAACAGGGTTGGTCCTGGGGTCCACCCTATTGATGGCATCCACTAGGGTGAGAAATCTGGACAGCATCCTTGATGTTAGGCTGACACTTGATGCCCAGGTGTCATCTGTTGTCAAAAGTGTTTTTTACCATTTAAGGAATGTCACATGGATTAAATCCCTAATTCCACCTGAAGACCCGACCTCACTGATGCATGCCTTTGAGATGTCCAGGCTGGGCTTCTGCAATGCTCTATACTTTGTGGTCAGTGGAGGGATCCTCTGCCGATGGCAGATGGTGCAGAACAGAGCTGACAGGTTGATGATGGGCCTGCCCAGGCTTTTAATCTGACCTTAGTCATGCATGGTCTGCACTGGCTGCCTGTCTGGTGGAGGATGATTTTCAAGGTGGGCTTGCTCATCTATAAGGCCATATATGGTTCAGGCCTAGCTATCTGTCTGATCTCCTTACTCTTGCCATCTCTGTACACTCACTCCATTCATCCACTGAGGGCCTCCTGGCCGTTCCAAGGGCCAGGCTGAAAACATCTGGTGGCTGTCTATTTAAGGTAGCCAGCCCAGCCCTCCAGAACTCACTTCTGAGACCACTGAGGGAGGCACCATTGGTGGAGGTATTTAAAAGGGATCTGAAACTCTGTCTGTTTAACAAATCATATCCTGAAAATTGATGGTTTTTAATTATGACTTATTTATTATCTTAGTTGTTAACTTATTAATTTATTGTATATATCCCTGTATGAATGTTTGATTTGCCTCTTGCTTACTCGATGCACTTTATGTAAGGTACCCACAGTCCCTGGGATTGGGCACCATATAAATAAAAATAAAATTACTTATTTACTTACTCCTAGTTTAGGGTGAAGTTTGGAGTGGATGGCATTAAAATGGACTGATAAGTCAAGATTGTTATCTAGCCAAAGCCTAAGGTATTTGAAGTTTGGGACCCTGTCAATGGGGTGCCTTCCAAGGTGGTGAACACTGGAGGTGTCAAAAGCCTTGCCCTTTTTGGTCTGGTGCAGAAGGACTTTTACCCTGAGTTGGTTTGCATGGAACCAGCTTAGCATGTTTTTAAAGTCTTGCTAGAGAGGGGCCTTCACATCAAGGGTTGATGGGCTGGAGGTGTAGATGACCATATCATCCACGTACATGTGGATGTGAGAGTTGGTGCATACAGAGGGAAGGTCATTTATGAAGAGAGACAAAAGAGGATTGAGTCAAGGAAGGATCCTTGGGGAACCTCAGCAAGGATCAGGAGAGGGGAAGATTGGATGTTCCCCACCTGTACTGACTGCTGCCTACTCGTGCGGTAAGAGTTGAACCATTTTACAGCTGCCACTGCTAAGCCAACAGAATACAGCTTATTTAGCAGGTGTGAGTGGGACAGAGAATCAAAGGCCTTTGGCAAATTGATCAATATGGCAGCTGTGATGTGTCCCTGATCCATCCCAGAGGCAATGGAGTCTGTAACCCAAAGTAAGAAGGAGTTTGTGGAGTGACATTTCCTAAAGCTGGATTTGATGGGGGAAAGAGTATTAGTAGATGTAAGGAACTCAGTAATCCTGGAGTAGACAATGGACTCCTCGAGTTTAGCTAGAGAGGGGAGTAAAGATATAGGCTGGTAGTTACTAGGGAGGAGGATTTTTCACCTTTATGAAGGAGCAGAAATTTGGCAGCTTTCCAGGCCTGCAGAACCGTGCCAGAGGAGAAGGATAGGTTCAGAAGGTGTGAGGGGGGAGGACAATAGCCGAGGTGGAAATACAGAGGAGCTTGGGGTCTAGGCCATCTGGACTAGTCTTGGCAGGGTTTAGGGGCTTTAGTGCTCGGTAGACTTCCTGGGGGAGATGGGGGGAAGTGGCAGTCTTTAAATGAGGAAGGTGGGGGAGGGTCGATGGGGGCTGGAGAAGGATGGTCAGGAAGATCACATGTGAATAATTTATTGAAGATAGCCACAATAGAGGAGGTATCCGAGACCAGTGAGCCATCCACTATGAGGATGAGGGGGTGTACGGGGTGGGGAGAGGTCTAGGAGGGAGTGGTGAATGATTTTCAGAATTTTGAAAGTGATTTGTGATTAGTTTGAAGGCATTTTTTGAAGTATTCAGCCTTAGCCATGCCAACAGCCTTATTGCATGAGTTCCTTAGTGATCTGTACACCTATGCACCCTAGCATCCCAGTAGCTCTTCCCACTGCCTTGTCACACCGTCTCGCTACCTTTAGGCCATCAGATATGATTACCACAAGGTCCCTTTCTTGTTTGTTGGTGGTTAATACCACCACCATTTTGACTCCACTGCTGGGTTTCTGTGCCACAACTGCATGATTTTACACTTTTTCACATTGAAACTCAGCTGCCACAGCCTTGACCACTACTCTAGCTTTCTTAGATCTCTATTCATTTTTTCATCACTCTTGAAGTGCCTACCCTATTGCAGATTTTAGTGCTGCAAAGAAGCATACCTTCCCTTCTAGACCCTCTGCAATGTCACTAATAAAGACATTAAAGAGAATCAGTCCGAGTACTGATCCCTGTGGCACCCTGCTGGTAACTCTCCCTTCCTCAGAGTGAACTCCATTTACCATCATCCTTTCTCTCCTGTCTCCCAACCACTTTTTCACTCAATTCACCGCCTTTTTACCCACTCTTAGACTTCCTAGCTTATTTACGAGTCCCCAATGTGGAACGGTGTCAAAGACCTTACTGAAATGAAGGTAGGCCACATCCACCACTCCACCCTGATCTAAATCACTGTTCACCCAGTCTAAGAAATCTATCAGATTTGTTTATCATGATCTCCCCCCAATTAATCCATGCTGCCTTGAATCTTGAAGGCCACAGGATTCAAGGTATTCCACAATCCTCTCCTTATCATCAATGAATCCTGTTGTCTCAGCTCTTCTCCATAGCACTTATTTTATCCTTCCAAAACCTCCAACAACACCCACACCAGAATTTTTATTTGTTACACATTCTGATGCTGTTCAAAGAGAGAACAGCCAATCTTATTTTACACTCCCCCCTTCCAAAATAAAGTTTGCTGAGCTAACCAAGTTGCCTGTACATTTTTTGGAATATTCATCCCCAAGTCTTTTGATGGCTACATTTACATTATGCAAGTAAACAAGGGCAAGAGAAAGAGAAAGCCACTATGGTTCTCAGTGGTAGTGGCCAGGAAGGTAATGGTGAAAATGATGGTTTTCAGGAAATACAAGGAAGCACAGTGGGAGGAGGACAGGGTAGTGCATCTTTATTAACAGAGGGAGCCAGGAAAAGCAGTCAGGACTGCAAAGGCACAATGGAGGAAAAAAAAGCACAGGAGGTAAAGAAAGGAGTCAAGCCTTTTTATAGGTACATTAGTGAAAGGAGAAAAAAACAGGGGTGGGATAGTAAGGCTTAAAGGGGAAAAAGGAGAGTGTGTGGAAGGGGAACTGGAAAAAGCATCAATAATGTACACATATTTTTGTTCTGTATTTACAAAAGAAGAAGGTGAGAGTCCACAGTGAGACAACATGAACAAATATTGGAGGGAGATAGACACCAGTCCATTTACAGAAGACAGCATCCTTAAGGAACTCACTAAACTGAAAGTGGACAAGGCAATGGGACCAGATGGGATAAATCCTAGAATATTTAGGGAACTATGGGAGGTGCTGGTGCCACTACTAGCAGCGCTGTTCAATGAGTCACTCATGATGGGAGTGGTTCTGGAGGACTGGAGGATGGCAGATGCAGTTCCTCTTCACAAAAGTGGCAGTGGGGAGTGGGCTGGAAACTATAGATCAGTCAGCCACACCTCAATAGTTGAGAAGATTATGGAATTACTACTTAAACAAAGGATCATGGAACATCTTGAAGCCAGTGGAGCACAGGATCTGAGGCAGCATGGATTTACAGTGGGAAGGTCATGTCAAAGAAATCTAATTGATTTCTTTGACTGGGTGACTAAGGTCGTGGATCAGGGGAGGGGTGGATGTCGCCTACCTGGATTTCAGTATGGCTTTCAATACCGTTCCACATAGAAGACTTGGGAACAAGGTTCCCTCCTCAGCCTGCCCCTGTACCTCCTAGTATTTCCCTTCCTACTCAAGTACCATGAGCTCCCAGGGCGCCACTGCACCATACCCCTCCGAACTAGTTACACAATTCTGACATTACACCCTCCTCCACCTTCTCCCCTCACCCTCCCTCCCTATTGGCCTTACCCTTCCACCCAGTCCTCCCCACCCCACCGCTCCACCCTGTCTCTCCCATCCGTTTTCCCCCGTATGCACTTACTTCTGTTAGCACTAATTTACCTCTTAAATTGTAACTAAATTCATCTTGTTTTACCTGAATTCACTTAGCTTTACTCCATAATTGTATGCACCTGTGTCTCCCAACCTCAATTCTAACTATGCCTTCCTTCCTCTTTCTTTCAGGTATTGTCTGTTATTTTCTTGTATGCAAACTTTATACTTACTGTTGGCCGCCTATTCATTTTCTGTTAATCCTGTTGATTGCTCAACTGTATGTAACTGACTCCTGAATGCCTCTATCTTTGTAACCCTCCCGGGTCGCACCTGAAAATAGGCACTTGGCTGTCTAGTGTGCCCTACCCGGTTAACAAAACCAAATAAATAAATAAATAAATAAATAAATAAATAAATAAGGTGGGCAGCCTGGGAGTGGGTCACAAGGTGGTAATCTGGGTTAGGAACTGGTTGATTGATAGAAGACAGAGGATCTTGGTAAATGGTGCTCAATCTGAGGAAAGGAGGGTGACCAGTGAGGTGCCACAGAGATCAGTCCTGGGCCCAGTCCTGTTTAATGTCTTCATAAGTGACATTGTGGAGGGGCTGGAGGGGAAGGTGTGCCTCTTTGTGTGTGTCACTGTCTACAACAGGGTCGACACTCCGGAAGGGGTAGAAAAAATGAGGAGGGACCTAGATAAACTGGAGGAATGGTCCAAAGTGTGGCAATTGGGATTTAATGTGAAAAGTGCAAAATCATGCATTTGGGGTGGAAGAACCCTGGGGAGGATTACATGATGGGGGGGGGGAGAAACTGATGGTCACTGAAAAGGAAAGGGATTTTGGGGTAATCATATCTAATGACTTAAAGGTGGCCAAACAATGTGCCAAGGCTGTGGGGAGAGTGAGTGGGATGCTGGGTGCATAGAGAGAAGTATCACCAGCAGAAAGAAGGAGGTGGTGATGCCACTGTACAGATCATTAGTGAGGCCTCATTTGGAATATGGTGTCCAGTTCTGGAGGTCACATCTCCTTAAGGACATAGACAGAGTGGAGGCAGTTCAATGAAGGCCAACAAAGTTGGTGAAGGGCCTGCACCAAAAGTTATATGAGGAGACACTGGGAGACCTCAATATGTATACCATGGAGGAGAGAAGAGACTGGGAGATATGAAAGAAACATATAAATATCTAAAAGGCAAAAAACAGGATATTGAAGAGTAGCACTTTCAGAAAAGGAGATGTCCAGGAATGAGGAGGCATGACATGAGCCTGGAAAGGGGTAAACCATGGGGTAGTCTGAGGAAGTATTTCTCACAGAAAGGGTGGTGGATGTATAGAACAGACTCCCAGTGGAAGTGGTGGGGGGGAAACACAGTGGAGGGATTCAAGCATCCATGGGATAGGCACAGGGAACCCTAGCAATAGGAATGAGGAGGTAAAGTCAGAGATCAAGTAGTGTCTACAGCTTTTACAGTAGGCAGGGAAAATGGGAAGTCTAAAAGGGTCTAGCGGTCCTTACCTGCCATCAGTTTTTATGTTTCTATGTTACCTGAAAGCACTTTTTTCCACATTATTTTGTATGAAAAAGCTCACAAATTCCACAACAAATTACAAATGAAATCAGGGCTCAAAGCAGCTTAATTAAAAGCTAAGTCTTTTGAGTGAACCCATTTTCTGTTCTACGATGACTGGGGACTGCTTTCACTCACTTTGTCTACGCATGCACGGGTGCATGGATGGACAGATGGATGTCCTCCACCCTCATGAATGACCACATTTTTTAACAAAACTAAGGCACAAAGAGTGGCATGCATGCAAGTGCGTTAAGATAAGGACAGCCTCCTGACTGTGAATGGATGCATTTTCACCAATGAAAGCATATAAAATGGTTTCACAAAAATACAGCTATCCTCAGAATATTCATTTTTGCTACTGAGCTTGCATGAAACACTGAAAAAAAAAGGCTTAACCAATAAACACAAAAGTTAAAAAAAGCATGCAGCTTGGGCCAAACTCTACTGAACCTCAAAGTTTCAAGTTTAAAATTCAAACCATTTTTGAGTTAGTGGTGAGCAAAATGAAAACTCTTATCTTGGGAGAATATCTGTGTTTTTTCAGCTTTCTATAACTTTTCTCCTGCTGGACTGATCAACACAAAATTTACATGATACTGAGATCTTGGTACAGACTCTTAGACTGATGGAGGGACAGGGTAATAGAGAAGGATGAGTAGAAGACAGTCATTCTAAGTGATTACTTTTGCTCAGTGTTCACAGTAGAGGACAGCAAGACACTGACTGAAGGTGTCATAAAGGTTGTTGCAAGAGGTTTCCTAGAAATGAGGCAAATGGGGTTTATGGGATAAAGGATCAGAAAAGGGCTAGCAGCACTGAAAATAGATAAGGTCTTATTGTCAGATGGGTGCACTCATGGGTGCTCAGGAAACTGACATTGGAACTGACTGAACCCATGGCAAGGCTATTTATTTAGTTATTTAGTTATTTATTTATTTATTTATTTATTTCAAAAGTTTCACCAGGAAAGACATACTGAGCTGGCAACAACATGTTTCCAGATGCATCCTGGGGGAAGGGGTTGTGTAACATCATGAAAAGCATGTAAACTATATATAGAGAGAATAGAGCAAAACTATTTAAATGAAGGAATAGTAAAACTTTAAATACAAATCAGTGTAACATATGCACAGGTAAGGTAAAACAAACTTCTAGGGCAGTCTAGTGAGGGGATGATGGAAGAGGGTTAAGGAAAGTTGCAAGCGGGTGAAAAAAGTTATGAAGGAGAGACTTTAACCAGAACGCAGCAGAAGCAGAGTGAATAGTAAAGGAAAGGGTGATCCAAAGTTTAGGAAAGCAATAAGAGAAAGCTGATTGACAGCTATAGATTTCCTAGAAGGAATAGCGAGGAAATGAGAAACAGTATTACATTAAGGATAGCAGGAAGTTTAAGGAGAAGATAAGAAGGAAGTAAGGTAGGAAGGGAGAGAATCAAACAAGAATTTAGACATAAAGGAAGCAGAGTAGAAAAGGTGCCTGGCATCAAGAGGGGGAGTGAAAGAGCAGAGTAGAGTGAACAGTGGTGGGTACGTGGGGAACAATCAAAACAAAATAACAAAAAGAGTTAAAAAGTGTCCAGTCTGCAAGGGTGGATTTGGGAGCACCACTGTAGACTAAATCACTATAATCAAAGATAGAAAGGATCATATTTAAAATAATCACTTGGCAGATAGGAAGCAGGATACTCACGTTGTTCCTGTAAAGTGCATCAAGTTTGGGGTGAAGCTTATGGCGAATGGCATCAATATGAATTAAAATATCTAGGTGACAGTCCAGCCAGACACCAAGGTACTTAAAAAAGGAAACATCACCATCAAGGGTGTGAAAAGAAAGGAGAGAGACAAGTCTAGAAAGCCTCTAAAGGGTACCAAAAGTCATGGACACAGTTTTTTGGCATTGAGGGATTGCTGGTTAGACTTAAACCAGTGGTGAACATTGTTAAAGTCCAGCTGAAGCTGTGAAGTAAGATCAAGAGAAAAGGAGCCAGATGCAAAAACAACTGTATCATCAGCATACACATGAATGGACACATAGGGATAGACAGAGGGAAGGTCATTCAAGAATAATGGAAAAAAGAATAGGACCCAGAACAATCCCATGAGGGACCCTTGAGCAGATAGGGAGTGGTGATGAAGTGGAGCAGCCTATCCAGACAGATTGTGATCTGACTCCTAGGTAAGAGCTAAACCAGTTGACTGCAGTGTCAGGAAGACCCACCAATTTTAGCTTGTCTAGAAGGAAGGGATGTAACACTGTGTAAAAACTTCAGCAAGATTAACAAAAATGGCAGATGTGATCAGTCTCTGATCCATACCAGTAAGGATGGAGTTGGTGAGCCATAGTAGGGAAGTGGAGGTGGAGTGGAATTTTCTAAACCAGACTGAAAGGGAGTGAAGAAGGAGAATAATAGCTCCCTCCAGTCTGGGATTGTTCTGAAAAACTGTAGAGCAACAGGTGTAGTCCTGCTCCACAAAGGAGGAAATAAAGAGCAACCAGGAAATTAAAGATGCTTCAGTCTTACCTTGTGTGTTTGTCTTATTTGTTTATACTGATAAGACCATGGGCCAAATGATCCTTTTCATTGGGCGATCAGTGTACAAGTAATAACAATACATTATATAGTATAGACAATATACTGTACAATGAAAGAAAAATGCAAAAAATATATATAACAACCACATTCTAGACATACACAATTCTTCATAACAAGATTATGCAAAAAAAATTACATTTACATTTTAAAAAGAGATACTCTTTCAGATTATGTCAAAAGGAACAAAGGGAAATGTTAATATAATCAAAAGCAGGTTACAATACATTAAAAAAGATGGAAGAGTATAAAGTATTGCTTTCTGACCCATTGAAGTACGCATTCTTGGAATGCAAAGAGAATAGTTATCTGATGATTGAGTCGTACAAGTTGTATTCTGTTTCTTAAAAATTAATAATAAACAATCAGGAGCTCTATTAAGTGTCACCTCTTTTGCTAGTGTACCTAACTGAAATTTATATCTTCCTTCAACAGGAAGCCAACCTACCTGTTCTAGTAGGTTACAATGATGAATCTACTTAGCAGGTAAACTATAGGAGATGCTAGTGAAAGAGGACATACTGGAATACCTGGAGAAAAATGTACTCTAGGACAGTGAGCACCATGGCTCATGGCAGAGAGACCTTCTCAAAACAACTTGATAGTATTCTTTGCCTGGATAACTAGGGCAGTGGACAAGGGTAGAGAAGTGGATTTGCTCTGCTTCAACTTCAGCATTTGTTATGGAGAGGTCCTCTGTAATGCAGTAGCATTCAAAAGGGGTCTTTTACCAAAGTTTTCCCTGTAGTTCGTGACAACAGGGATAATACAGATCACCACCAAGTTGTAAGAGTGGGACATAAAACAAGCATATGTTGCAAAGAGCCTGTGGCAATGCCACATCATGGGCATTGATTCATAATAGTGGGATTAATTTTACAAACATACGAACATGCGAAATTTGTCAGCAGATAAAGGCCTAGAGGTCTATCAAGTCTGCTCGAATGTGCAGCTAGCACCACTTATTCTGCAGCTGCCCCTCCCTTCCACCCTTCCCCTTCATTAACCCTCCCTCTTGTCCTGTTCCATCCCCTTTTGAAGCAGTCCACTGTTCTACTGGATACCACTTCTGCAGGTAACGCATTCCACCCAGCCACCACCCTCTCTGTAAAAAAGTGTCTCCTCATCTCCCTCTTGAACCTTCCTACCTCCAGTCTCATATCATGGCCCCTGGTGGCCCTCCCCTCCCTTACTTTGAACAGCCCCTATGTACCTGCCTTGTTTATTCCTTTCATGTACAGAATTTAAAGGTTTCAATCATGTCACCCCTGTCCCTCCTCTCCTCCAGTGAGTCCATGTTCAACTCCTTCAACCTCCTCTCATATGATAAGTCCCCCAGCCCCTTGATCATCTTTGTCGCCCTGCGCTGCAGCCCCTCCAGTAACTTAATGCCCCTCTTCAGATATGGGCGCCAGTACTGCTCACAGTACTCCAGGTGTGGTCTAACTAATGACCTATACAGTGGTAGAATCACCTTCTCCCTGCTAGAGGATATACCCCTTGCAATACAACCCAGCATTTTGTTGGCCTTTGCAGCTGCCTTCCTACATTGTGCCGAGTTGTTCATTGACCCTGTAATGAGCACACCCAGATCCTTCTCTTCCTCTGTCTGGGCTAGCTGCACTCCCCCAAGCTGGTAACTCCTCCTTGGGTTCTTCATCCCAAAATGCAGCACCTTGCACTTTTTGGCATTAAACCCCAGTTGCCAGGTGTCTGACCAGGTTTCAAGCTTTGCCAGATCATCCTGCAACCCCTGCCATCCCCCTAGGTCATCCAATACTGCGCCTACCTTGGTATCAACAGCAAACAGACTGATCTTGCTCTTGATGTCCCATGATATGTCTGCAAGGAATATCCAAAACAACACTGGTCCCAACACCGAGCCCTGTGGAACACTGCTCGTTACTGCCCTTGGGTGTGAGAGCTCCCCACCCATCACCACCCTCTGTTGCCTTCCCTGAAGCCAGTTTCCTACCCATCTCACCAGCTTTGCACCCACCCCTGTGCCTACTAACTTCCTTCCCAGCCTTCCATGCGGCACTTAGTCGAATTCCTTACTGAAGTCCAGATACAGGACATCCACTGCATGGCCCCTGTCCAGTTGCCTAGTCACCCAGTCATAGAACTCCACCGGGTTGGTTTGGCAGGATCTGCCACATATGAAGCTATGCTGTCTGCTGTCCTGTAGTCCTTTGGCCTCTAGGAGGGCCACCAGCATCTCCTTCAGGATAGTCTCCATTAGCTTACCCATGATGGATGTGAGACTTACTGGTCTGTAGTTTCCCGGTTCATCCTTGGGGCCACTCTTGTGGAGGAGCACCACATGAGCCATCCTCCAGTCCTGAGGTACACACCCTGAATTTAGTGAGGCATTAAATAGGTCTGCCAGAGGTCCTGCAAGGACCTTTGCCAGCTCCTTCAGTACCCTGGGGTAGATGCCATCTGGGCCTGGTGCCTTGTCCACCTTCAGTGCCTTCAAACCCTCTCGAACTCTGCCCTCCATGATTTCCCCATCTGTCACCCCTTCCCTCCCCGTTTCTGCCATCTCCCACCTTGGGTGTCACCCCTCTTCTCTTTAGTAAATACTGAGCAGAGTACTCATTTAGTGCTTCTGCCTTATATCGCACCCTGCTTCCACCCAACCCCTCCTTCTAATCCTTACTATGTGGTCTTTACAGCTCCCTTTCTCCCTGATGTACTTAAAGAAGTCCTTCTCCCCCTTCTTAATGCCTTGTGCCAGCCTGAGTTCCATAGATGCTTTGGCTCCCCTTACTGCCCTTGTCACCTCCTTTGATTCCATCAAGTATTCCTCCCTGTCCTCCCCCCTCCCTGTTTTCTTGTACTTCCTAAAGGCAGCTCTTTTCTTCCTTACATTTTCCATGACCTCCTTGCTCAACCAGCATGGTTTCTTAGCCCTAGCCTTCTTGCTCTGGGCTTTGCAGCAGGTTTTGGTTGCCTCCACTATCCCCAGCTTTATGAGCTCCCACTTCTGATTAGCATCCATACTAGATTGAATTCTGGCCAGGTACCCTTTTACCACTTCCCCCATCCTCCCAAAGTTGGCCCTCCTGAAGTCCAGCACTCTTGCGTCAGATTCCACTCCTTCTTTGCCCATATCCAATGTGAGCCATACTGAGTGGGGGTCACTCCCTGACAGTGGGTCCTCCACTATAAGTTCTCTCACAAAGTCCCCATTTGCCAGCACAAGGTCAAGGGTATTCCCTAACCTGGTTGGTTCACTGACCATTTGCAACAGGAAGCTGTCCTGGAAGGCATCCAGCAGTCCCTTCTGTTCCTGGTTGTTGGGATACTCCAGTCCACTCCTGGCATGTTGAAGTCCCCCACAATCACCACACTACCCTTCTCACAGGTCCTCCTGATCTGTCCCTGTTCCCTGTCTAACTCTTCCATCTGAGATGGTGGCCTGTACACCACTCCCATTCTAAGAATCCTATTCTTGGAATCCTAGATTTGCATCCAAAGTGACTCTGTACTACCCTCCTCCCCTTCCTCCCTTACACACTTCAGTCCTTCATTCACATATAGTGCCACCCCTCTCCTTTCCCAATCACCCTGTCCCTACAAAATAACCTGTAACCTGGTACAGACAGGTCCCAGTCATTGTATTGGGTGGCTCATGTTTCTGTGATGGCTACAATGTCCACCTCTACCTCTGCCATGAGAACTTGTAACTCTGCAGTTTTCCTCCCAAGGCTCCTAGCATTAAGGGTAACCACCTTCCACCCTTCCCCCCCATCCTGCCCCCTTTCCTAACATCACCAATAGTACTTGCCATTTGTTCTTTGTCACTGTTATGGGGGGTAAGCTCATATGGTTTCCCAACCTGTGGTCTCTGCATATCTCTTCCCCAATTGCCAATTGCCACCCCCACCCCCCACTCCTAGTTTAAATTCCCAACTTCAACTTCATCTATGTACTCCTCCATCCTCTGTTTCAACACTTTCTTTCCCTCCTCACTCAAGTGTAGTCTGTCCTTGGCATAGAGACTACTGTCCTCCCAGGTCCCTCCCCACCCCGCAACAGCCCATACCCTTTAGCACAACACCAGGTTCTTAGCCATCTGTTAAATTCCTCTATTCTCAGCTTTCTTGTTGTGCTTGCCTTTGGCACAGGAAGTATCTCTGAAAAAGTTACTGATCTTCCTGCCCCCTCACATAATTGTGTTAGTTCCTCAAACCTCCTCTGGACTATATCTACTGTCTTGTCAGCTAGGTCATTTGTCCCAAGATGTATAATTAAATGGGGCTTGTCCCTACCCCTTCTAGCATATTTCAGAACAGATTGTCCCACCCTTTCCACTGTCATTCCTGGCATGGCCTCCACCCAAATGCAACTATGCCTCTCCTCCTTGCTACCCCACCTGACTCCTCTTAGTATTGAGTCCCCCAGCACTAAGATTCCACCCCTCTTACTCCCTACTTGCTTCCATTCATCTCCCTCTCTCATTTCCAGCTCCTCTTCTTCCTCCTGCACATTATTTCCCCCTTTTACCCCTGTTACAATTCTCCCTGCAGAATTTCCCCCTGTGCCAGTTTGGTCCAGGCATTTATCAATTATTCTTCTAATGTCATCATTTCCTTCCTCCACCTTCTTCCTCTCTAGCAGTGCAAAACTATTTTCTGAAGACCCTTCACAAATGTCCGCTCCCTCCCTCTTCATAGTAACCTGTTCTCTCCTTTCCACTCCATGACTTTTGCCACTTCTTCACCTCCTCACACCAGTCCCTATCTCCTCCCTCCATTTGTCTTTTGTCTCCTGACCTGGTTTCCCCGGCAATCGTTCTTCCTGGCTTGGGCCCCTTTGTCTCTGCTTCCCTTCTTCTGACCCTCTCCTCACCACTGTTGGCTTAAATTGCCTTTCCTCATCTCCCCTTCTTCCTCCCTCCAGTATTGGGCTCAATCCACCCCCAATCTGCCTTGCCTGTCTTAGTTCCTCCTGCAGACCCTCAATCTCCTTTCTAAGTTTTTCTATGTGGTTGCACACTAAACATCCTCCCACACTCCAGGCAATTTTTAGAAAGATTGGTGCACTGCAGTTGTTGCAGTCTACCACCCTACCCATTGCTGTCGTTGCCCACCAACGACCCCCCACCCTTCCAGATTCAGGATACCAAACACTCCCCCAAGTCTCCCTCCCCTCTATCAGTACAAAACATTATTTTCTTTATTTCCTTTACCTCCATCATTGTACACGCTTAGATATATTGAGTAACTGCTTTCTATATTCCTATCCTTCCTATCCACACTCAAAAAGAGACTTTAAGTAGCCATTGCACAACCTTCTTCAAACTCCTACTCCTCCTTTCCCCAGTGCAATATCAATGCAAAGAAGTAATAATGAAAGCTCCCAGATTTGCATTTACTTCCCTTCCACTGAGATAGCAGTCACCTCTTCACTTGCTGCTGTTCCTTTCCTGGATGCGATTTATGAGGTGGAGAGTATAGTATAACCTGTAAAGAATATTAAATTGAATTTGTTGCACTTTAGCAGATTTTAACCCCCATGATTTAACATTAATAATTATTTTCCAAAGTGAGGAAAGTACTGTATATACTGATTACGTTTTTCTTCACATTTTAATTTAAGTGCAATATGTGGTGAGGGGGTATTTTATATTAGAGTATTACATGTTTGTGATATTTTATTTTGTGATGGTGTAGTCAGAATTTGTTCTATTTGAGTGAGTTTTGAATTAATTTATTTAGGTAGAATTTTTATATAGTCTCCAAATTGCAAGTACCCATAGAAGCTTGTCTTGGCTAAAACAAATTTTGTTTTTAAAGTCTCAAATTCCAAGACTTTATCAATTTTCATAAATTGACTACCCTCCTGTAATCCCTAGAGGTACCAGGTCTTAAATATTGGATCCATTACTGATGTGGTAATATTGTGGTTTAGGTTTGTTGGTGAATGTAGTGAACAAAAACCCTGAGATAGTTCATTGTATTTATTTATTTGAATCTAGGATTACAAGTACCTTTGAGCTAAGGCTCTTTTACAAAGGTTCCACTTCAGTTGCAGTACAATAACAAAAAAAAAGACAAGTAATAAAGGCAGGATAACAGGTTAACAATCAGTTACATGACTATGAATGCATACATTTGGGTTAAACTAAAGCCAGAGGCATTGATGGGGTAAACAGTGTTACAAAACATAGCAAGGACACAAACGATAAGAGCAGCCAGAGGCACTGTCACATCACAGAAAGAGCAACAGGCAGTGGAGGGGGTGCAGGGGAAGGGGGAGAGAGGGTGGGGGAGGGGGTTGTAGGAGATTGGGGTAGATAATAGAAGTGCTATGTAGAAAGAGCTAAGACAAGGATTGGGTAACAGTAAGGAGGGCTGATTAAAGGAGACAGTCACAGGTGCTAGAGGCAGAGAGGAGTAAGCAGAGACTGGATTTGAATGGACCAAGTTTAGGTACAGAGGAGATGTCACTGCTGAGGCCATTCAACCAGCCAGGGGCCTTATGAGCAAAGGATCTTTGTCCCTGGGTGGTACAGCAGTGAGGGACCTGCAGGAGTTGAGACTCAGATTCCCTAGTGTGGTGAGGGCTACTACTGGGACAGAGGAGAGCTTGGACTCAAGGGGGTGCTTGGCCCATGGTTATTTTCTTTGCCATAATGCAGGTTTGGTACTTAATGCAGTTTTAGAGTTGTAGCCACCCAGTTTGTGCATAGAGGTCACATGTATGAGTGAGTCAGTGAGCTCCAGTGATGAGTCGACAAGCTTTGTTGAGAGACGCGGATATGTGTCTGAGAGCAGTTACAGTAGCAGAGCCATATATGATCAGCTTGTAGGCAATTATGGAGACAACAGAGCTCTGAACAGTGACCCTTAAGACTTCTGGAGTAAGGTGTTGCCTGTGCCTGTAGAGTAGTCCAGTGCGAGAAGTTGCAGCTTTGGCGATGCTATTGATGTGGGTACCATAGGATAGGTTACAGCCAAGAGAGATCCCAAGATATTTAAAAGATTGCACCTGTTTGAGGGCAGCTCCTAGGCAGTTTGTGATAGTCAGGGGGTGTAGCCTGTACTTGTGGGAGCTGATGAAAAGCATTGACTTGGTTTTCTTATAATGTAGGACCAATTTGTGTTTACTAAACCAGTTCTCACCTGAAGCAAAGCCTAGCTGTAGATTGTTTTGTAGAGGTTGGGGATCCTTATGGATGGTGTGAATTACGGCATCATCAGCACAGACGATGATTTGTTCTGGGCAAGATTGTGGAAGGCTATTCAGGAAGAGACTGAATGAAAGGGGGACCCAGTATGGATCCCTGGGGAACTCCTGAGTGGACAGGTCTAGCATCAGAGAGGACATCTGCAATTTTAACTCTTTGGTATCAGTTTTCTAGATAGCTTTTAAACCCGGCCATGGAGTCAGGAGAGAGCCCGGCATTCAGAAGCTGCTCAAGTAGTAGACAATGGTGGATGGTGTCAAAAGCCTTAGTTGAATCGATAAAGACCGACCCAGCTAGGTGACCATTATCCAGCGAACTGTGGATGGCTCTGGTGAATTCCAGAAGGGCAGAAGTGGTGCTGTGCCCTTGTCTGAACCCATGTTGTGGAGAGCACAAAATATTGTATTTGTCCAGGTAATCAGTGAGTTGGTCTACTACTATGCGTTTGATGGCCTTGGAGAGGGGAGGTAATATGGAGATCGGTCAATAGTTCCCATAGAGGGCCCAGTCTCCACTTTTGTGGACCGGAATAACAGTAGCGGATTTCCATCTGTCAGGGAACTGGCCGAGGCTGAGAGAGAGGTTGAAGATCTTTGTTAATGGTTCTAGTACTTCATCGAGGGTGAGGCACAGCAGTTTGAGATCAAGTGTGTCTCCACTATTTCTGGACTTGACAATTGCTTTACTAATGTATTTGTGAGCTTCGTGCATCTTGACCGCTTTAAAGTAGAATGGTGGGTATTTGGAATGAGGGAGCTGGAAGGGTGAGTTGGAGAGTCATCTACATCGAAAAAGTCAGTGGGGAGAACACTACTGAGGTCTGTGAAAGCAGTATTGAATGTATTAGCAATAGTCGTAGGATCCAGTGTTGTAGTCCCATCAATGTTCAGCATAGTAGGGGAAGTTTTAGGCTGCTTCCCAGTAACTTCTTTGATATTGTTCAAGAAGGCTTTCGCATTTCCCCAGGTATTAGTGAGAGCTTCCCTATAGTAGATACCTTTCTTTAGGCTGATTGATTTTGTGCAGTCATTTCAACCACATTTATAGTTCTGTATATCGGTTTGCATACCAGTGGCCCATGCCCACAGCCAGACGTGGTCCCTTGCTTTTAACTGTGCTATAAGCTCCACAGAGAGCCATAGGTTTCAAAGACCTTTGACTTTGCACTTTTAGAAGGGAGCATGGGAGTCACAGGCCGCATTAAAGGTGTAGATGAATTAGTCCAGGGCCAAGTTGACATCCGACGCTTTGTAAATAGAACTCCAATCATGCTGACTGAAGTGGGATTTGAGGTGATTCAACTGCCCACAGGAAGGACTCTGCTAGAGATGACTATTGGAGGGGGCTTGCAGAATTTGTTTGACCATTCACAGATGACGGAGGAATGGTCACTGAGTGAATCCGGGAGGACGGAGATGTTAGAGATACGAGTTGGATGGATGGCCAGAACCCAATCCTGGAGGGTGCTAGAGCCTGTTTTGTAGTTGTGCTTAGTCAGGGAGTCAACTGACTGGGCAAGATTTGCTGACGAGATGGTGTCCTTGAGGCCCCCTGATTCAGGTGCAAGCCAATTAATGTTAAAGTCACCTAGCAGAATTGACTCGGAGCCTGGAGGTTGGGTTTGGATGAAGTCCATGACAGCATTTAGACCTTTCCCTTGCTCTTTTGGAGGGATGTACACTGAAACAACTGTGAGGGCTTTGTTGTGCGCCCCTAGTAGGATTCAGAAAGGAAGAATCTGCGCAGATGATTCTGAGAGGGGGGTAGCTATGGGGTGACCCAAGAGAGACTCTTTGAGGTTTATTGCACAGCCCCCTCATCTTTTAGTCTTCAGATCCAGCCTGAAAATGTTGTAGCCTGGCAGGGCAATTGCCATGTCAGGGACTTTAGGTGTTAGCCAGGTTTCGACAACCATGAGGATATCTGGATTACACTGGTTTGAAAAAATTTCCAGGGCATCAAGCTTTGGGAGTAGGCTGCAGAAGTTAAGAGTCACAAGGGAGAGTGCCCCTGAGTGACTGACTTGGTTGGTTGAGCTAGAGGTTTTTGGGCTGGGATTGGGGAGAATATTACCAGACAGCAGCAACAGGAGAAGCAGGAGCTTCAAAGTGCACAAATGTAGCTCCCTGAGGGTGAGTGCATGTGTCCTCTTTATGCAGGAACATATGTAGAGTTGCTGGATAGTGAGTTTTTTATCACTCTATACCATATTTTAATGGTCGTATTTTGCAGAATGACACATTTTTAAAGTTTTTCATAAAGTTCCTGGCATATAAACAATGTTTTATATTTAAATAAGGTGGTCTAAAGGATTCCATAGCCACTGATGGGTTTGTTCAGTCTTTCTTAAACCATTTAGAAGTACAGGCAATGTTGGCTGCATGATAAGTTTTAATACAAGGGAGAGCCAAACCTCCTTCATAACAGACAGAAAATAGTTCATCAATTTTCAACCTTAGTTTATTCCCTTTCCAGAGAAATTTTTTATGATTGTATTCAGACTGTGAAAAACATCATCTTTTAATAATAGTGGCATATTTTAGAATAAAAACATAAATTTAGAAAGGATAGCTATTTTATTAACATTGGTTCTTCCAATCAGGGTAAGAGGTAGTGCTTCCCAGCGTTGAAGTTGAAGGTCAAAGGTTAATGACTGTAGCTAATTTAATTCCTTATCTATCATTAAGCCTAAATATTTTATTTTTGAACCAATTTGAACAGTAACATGGGAGGGAGGGATAAAATGGTCTGAATGATTTTTTGTTTCTAAAATCTGTTTTTGTTCAATTAACTTTTTAACCCAATGCAGCACCATATTGTGTAATTGTATCCAAAATAAATTAAAAGCTGTGATTACTATTTTTAACATATATATGCGTATCATCTGCATAAAGACTAATGCGGTGCTCTATGCCATTAATTTGTGGTCCTAATATTGTTTGGGACTCTCACACAGCTACAGCCAATGTATCTATTGCTAGGGCAAAAATAAGGGGTGAAAGGGGACACCCCTGCCTTGTACCACACTTGATATTAAAAGTTGGAGAAATATCTTGATTGATTTTGATTCTGGCCACCAGATCAAGAATATAGGATGACTCAATTTTCTGAAATATGGACCAAAACTATATTTGCATAAAATAGTTTTAAGACAAAGCCATTCAATACCATCAAATGCTTTCTCTGCATCAATAAGATTGATAGATCAGAGTTTTTATGATGATCCAGGGTGTTTAAGGTTCTCCTAATGTTTAATGTTACAGATCGACCTTTAATAAAACTGTTTTGGTCTGGATGGATTATTTTGTGTAGGATTTTTTCCAGTCTGGTGGCCAGGATCTTAGCAAGTATTTTGGAATCAGAATTTATAAGGGATATGGGTCTGTAGGAACTTGATTGTAGGGGATCCTTATTTTTGGGGTGAAATAAGAGTATACAGGCTTATTTTAAGAAGGTTACAAGAGAGCTAGTTGTGAAGATGTGGTTGTATAGGTTTTTGAGATAAGGGACTAATAGAGGTGCAAATAATTTGTAAAAATTCATTGTAAAGCCGTCTGGGCCTGGGGCTTTGCTTATAACTAAGTTATTAATGACTGTCAAGATTTTGTCCAACATTAATTCCTGTTCCAAATTATGCAATTTAGATGGATCTATGGATGGGAAATGAAGCGTGGATATAAAGGTATGTATAGTCAGCTGTACAAGTGTCATCTGAGGTATTTGAGTTACTATAATATTGATAGAAGGTATCCTTAATGTCATTGGGACAAGTTACTATCTGACCTGTCTGGTTTTGCATACTTATGACAAGGTTATTTTGCTGAGTAGATTTTATTTACCATGCCATCAATTTGTCTGATTTGTCACCCATAATGCAGTAGTGACTTTTAATGTATAGTGGCTGTCTTTCAACAGCTTCTGACAACAGGCTGTTATACTGTTCTTTAAAAGCTAATAGATTTTGTATTATAGTAGGGACTTTATTCTGCATGTGTGTGGTCTCAGCGGTAGTTATATTTCTTTCCAACTGATTTAACTCTTACTTTTTCTTTTAATTTCATTTTATTACAAAAAAGGTAATAACCCCTCTTAAATAAGCTTTAAATGACTCCCAAATAGTACCCATATTGTTGTCTTTAGTTGTATTATTTGAAAAGGAAAATGAGTTTATTTTTAATTCCATATATTCATAAATGTTTTTATCCTTTAACAAAAGAGGGCCTGTGTTTGTTTGAACAAGTAAGAGAGATCTGAACTGGTGCATGATCGTAAATAATAATATTGTGATATTTGATGTGATTTAATTATTATAAACAAGATTTTGACAACAAAGAAAATTGATATGTGAATGTTTGATGCACTGTGGAGAAAAATTAATAGTGTTGTGTGTTTGAAGTTTTATATCTCCAGACTTCAATGAGATTAAGATCTTCCATAAACTGTAAAATTGGTGAGGCTGCCAAGGATACTTCAGGTGAATTCCAGATCTATGTTTAGTTGGGTTGAGAACTAAATTAAAATCTCCCCCTATAATGTAAGGAGCCAAAAAATTAGAATGCTTCAAAAAAAATTGGGTAAAGAAAGATGGAGAATTTTTTTTGGGTCCATATATATTACAAATAGTATATGGTTGCCCCATTAATAGACTTTGGCATATGATATACCATCCCTTACTATCATTGACGGGCCCGATATTCAAAATTGCACCTGGCAATGGCCAAGTGGTTGCACAGCACAACTGAGTTGCTCTGGAGTAACAAAGGAATACATTCAAAAGAGATGTGCCATGGCACATCTCTTCCGAATATAGAAAATAATGCACACAGTGCAAATTCAATGCACTGGTGCTTCCCCCAGACAGGTCTGAATACCAGGACTGAGAATGCTCCAGCGTAATTGTAGCTGTGCCTTGCACAATATCCAGATATTCAGAACTGAATATGCAAATGTGGCCATTATGCATGCATGGCACAAATGGGGACATTTGCATGTCATTATGGCCCTATTTGCATGTGTTGTACAGGGCCGGCTAGCAAAATGTGTCTGGTGCCCAGTACAGCATGTGATTCATGTACCAGGGCCTGCTGATGACCAGGGGGAGATGGATGGGCTGGGGTACTGTATGGGTGGGGGTTGGGAGAACCACCGAACCACCAGGGAATTTAATTTTAATAATATGATGATGATCAGGGATTCAGGCAGAGAGGGGGGTGCCATTGGACCACCAGGAATAAGGACAATCTTTAATTTCAGTGATCAGAGGGTCAGTGTGGGGAGAGAGGTATCACTCAACCACCAGGGATAAAAGAGTTCTTTATTTTTGAAAATAGGAGGGTCAGGATGGGGAGGGGAGTACCACTGGACCACCAGGGATAATGAAGATCTTTATTTTCACTGATCAGAGGGTCAGGATGGGGAGGGGGGAACCACTGAACTACCAGTGACTATTGTATGTGCTTGTGTATGGTGTTTGGGGGGTTGCCATCCATGGTCAGCCACTGCTGTGTTGCGCACTGCAATACAGTGGCCTGCTGGTGGGTGGATAGCACTTGAGCCAGGTTTTTATGGACTCAGCTTTGAGCCCAGGTATACGGCACATTTCTGAATATTGGGATGTGCCACATATGCATGGGCATGCCCCCTGGAGATGTGACACATGCATTATCTTTTTGCCTTGGCACAGTGGGAATTGCGCTACACAATTCCCACTTTTGAATACTGCTCCAGGCACAGTTCTGGGGTTGTCCTGGTGCAACTCAGTTACGGCAAGCGCAATCCCTTATAATATCTTGGCCAACTTGTTTTTGAATCACTAAATTCCATGTTTTTTTTTTTTAAAAAATCCTGGATGGTTTCTATCACAGCAGATTTTTTATGGTTTTGCTGAGACATAATCTCAAAAATCCTTCAGGCAAATGTTCAACCAGTAAGAACACCAGGAGTTTCATTCATGAAGTCAATATTCAAAATGCCAGGGTATCTCCATTCATTGTAATAGCACGCAAAACAAAGCAAGCTCAAGCAGAGCAGCAGCAGCGCATGCCCGCTCACACAACCATTTTGGATCTGTCTTGTGCTGAGGCTCCTCCTCCCTGGTCCCATGACTCAGCACCTCCTTGGCAACTTCCTTGGTCTGAAATAAAGTTTCTTGCATTTTTTTGCTGATTAGGCAATTATCTTAATTTTTAAGTATAAGTCTGCCTATTTTTTTTTCTGCCAGCAATGTATGAACATATTTGGTTTTCTACAGGTGATACTCTAAATTTGAACCTAACATAGTGAATCTAACCATCCAAACTGTAGAGTACCTTAATTGTGGTGTCAGCAATGAACCTTTTCTTTGTTTTTTAATTGATTCGTTCCTTTCCACCTTTCCTGGTTTTATTCACGTTTCTTTCATTTGACTTCTGCAGAACCTAATGATAGCATTCTTTTTTTATTCTGTAGTAGATGAGAAATTCTGTTTAGCGCAGTAATTCCTCTGACAGCTCAAATTGCACTGTGGTTAGCTCTAATCACATGGTTTTCAGCTCTGCAGTGACAGGGTTGCAGAGTGAGTTATCTCAGGTGACAGCACACATTTCTTATTTCATGGCTACACACTTTTGAAGTGAATTCTGAAGAGGGAAGAGCTCTGCTTTTTGACTGAAAATCTGTGTTTTTCTTGTTCAGTACAAGACATAAAGTGTTTTTTATCTGTATCTGTAGTGCTGAGGCAAAGATATTGCTGCATTTGTGTTTATTTCTAGTGACTATTTCATAATACTGTGGTAGTCTTTGATCTGCAATCTGCAGTAGTACTGTGTTGCTTCTGAATAACTGCAGATATTTAAGGAGTGAGAAAAACACAGACATCACACCATGTCTGGCAAGGGAAAGCATGTAGGACATGTGAAAAGTGTGGGTTGGGGATCTGTGAAAAGAGTGTCACAAGCAGGTGCAGAGGGTGCCGGGGAAGGTGCTAGTTGAAGCACCACAGTCAGTGGCACTGCATCTTCCAGTGGCACTGCAATGCCTCCAGTGCCACATGCTGTGCTATTGTCAGCTTCAGGGGCATGAAAGCTTCTAATTTCTTTGGGTTGCAGTGTAGTACTGCCATTTCCCCAGCAGTTGTTGCTCAGTGTGTCAACGTGGCTAGAAAGCCTGCCATGATGTCACTGCACTACTATGTGAGTCCCATGGGTCTCAGGAGGAGGAACAGCCACGGAGTGTGAGCAGTTGACTCAGGAGTTACTAGAGACTAGGAGTGATGAGGGTGTGCATCCAGTGGCAGGCAGTATGAGAGAGGATGACATTAAGGGGGGGTGCAGAACCATTAACTCTTCTGGCAGTGGAGGAGCATTAACAATGTGTGCCTCAGATGGAAGCTGAGAAGGAAGAACATCCTCAGTCCAAACATCTGGCTACTGGTACTGTTGCTGTGGAAGAGAAGGTTACTGAGGAAGAGGAAGTGGGGGATAGTCAGCCCTTACAATCAGAGCCAGAAATGTCCAAATTCAGTGAAGGTGACAGTGATGAGGGATGTGAGGACAACCCCATACTGGAACCTAATTGGCAGCCACCCCTTCCCCAAGCAGCACCCAAAAGTGTCACTGGTAAAGGGCAAGCAATCTCTCTAAGACTGATCCCTAGTCAGCAACCTGTCAGGGTAATAAAAAGGTTACATGGGGATAAGCAGCAGCAGCAAGAGCAGCAACAGACAACCATGTTGCCCACCCCTACGTCCCTTGTCCCTTACGCCCCACCCATGAAAACCTGGCATGTGGGAGGAGAGTCACTTGTGTGAGATTTCTTCACAGTGGATGAGGTTGATGAAAGTGTGGCTGTGTGCAACATTTGCAGGTCCAAAATTAGCAGGTGTAAGCCAGGGTCACATGACGGGGAAACTGGTATGCATAGCCATATGCGAATTAATCATCCCATTTCCTGATCACAGGATAAGCGTGTGGCAGTAACACTCATTTCTGACACTGCAGACCACTCTGAAAGAGAGGGTCCTGTCCTGGTGAGGATTTAATACCATTTGAACCTTTATTGTGTTCAACCCCTAGGGGTGCAGATACAGTTGAAACTAGTCAAGGTGACACGTCCACTTCCCATATAGAGAGCTTTTTCCATTGTGTCCCTGCTGGTTCACAAGGCAGCTAAAGCAGCACAAGCACCAACTCTTGCAAAACCACAATAACCCCCTCGGTGCAGCATAGTCTGATGCTTAATCAACCAGATATTAAATCAGCTTTAACAAAGCACACAAAATACCACTGTAAATGCCCTCTGACAACAGAGCTGAACACAACTGTTGCAAAGATGCTGGCAATAGACCTTTTGCTATTTTCATTTTTTGAGAATCATGGGTGTATAGAACTCATAGAAAAAGCTGAACCTAAATACAAAGAGCTGAGTCACATTTCTTCCGGCACAAAGGCTGTATCCGACACTTTATAATGATCTTGCTTGCATGGTGTCACATATTGTGTCCTACTCTACAGCAGCCAGCATCTACCTCACCACAGACATCTGGACTAGTGGCTCATCGACAGGTATTAGTTATATGTGCACTTATGGACACTGGGCCTATTTCCCTTGGGGTGTATGCCCTGCACCCATGTCCATCATCTACTTGCCCCATGAGTAATAGCAGCAGTTCTATTGGTAGTCCATTTTCATCATGCCACATTGAGTATGTAGAGCATGCACAGGTCTCATACATCTGAGAGAATACTTACCCAAATATGTGAGGCAATCATGCAGTGGCTAAAACCAGATGGATTCCAGGCTGGCTTCATTGCAAGTTGCAATGCATGGAATGTCATTAAAGCACTCAGTGATTGCTGCTTTTATTGTGTCCCCTGCTTTGCACATGTCCTGAATCTGATTGTCAAAGGCCTTTCTGGAGTATGATGCAGATAGTAGTATGTTGACAGTCAGTCACCAAATCTACGGCCATTTCAGTTACTCTGCATTGGCAAGATCCGAGCTCAGGATTCGACAGAAGGCTAATAAAGTAGCAGAGCACTGCCTCAGACTTGATGTTGTGACATGGCGGAACTCAATGTTTTATATGCTTGAGAGGCTGTTATAGCAGTACAAGCCAATATCTGACTATGCCATGCACTTGCATGATTGTGAAGCACAGTCAGCCATGTCACTGAGCCCATCTCAGTAGAAGTTGATGAATAGTGCCATCCGAGTCTTCCATCCACTTGAACAGGCTGCACAGGTTGTCGGCTCAGAAAATGCATGCTTGAGCCAAGTTATACCACTGCTGCATGTACTCTGCCAGGTACTGGTTTATGTCAGGGGCAATTTGAAGTGGCAGCAGACTCTGTTGGAGTAGAGCTTACTGACCAGATCATGCAGCTGTATGATGATGATCCCAGTGTAATTCATATTAATACTTCTCAGACATACATCCTGGCAACCCTGCTAGATCCACACTACAAGCATGGGAAGACATCACTTCTTCTAAGTCGGATGGCTGTTCTGGATCACTATGTTATGACCTCCATGGCAAGTCTGAAAATTGGATGAGTCATTCAGAGCAAAGGGTCAAAAAATCTGTAGATGTAGGCAAACCTGAAGGAGCAACAGCAACAGCTCCTCAGACAGTATGCACCTCCTCCTCCCATGCGATGTCTGCTCCTGCACCCTCATCATTACACAGCAGTGGCACAAACCCTCTCTGTGCCATGCTGGAGGACATCAGTGTTTCTACATACCAGCCACCTGAGGGCAACACACAAGTACAGATGTCTACAAGCCATACGGTGCGGTCATACCTGGATGACCCACTGGAACTGAACATATTGTAGATGATGAGCCCTTGGAGTATTGGAGAAGTAAACTTGAAATTTGGCCAGTGCATGCAGCTATCGCCATTGAGTAACTCACCTTCCCCTGTGCCAGTGTAAGCTCAGAAAGGGTATTCATTGCTGCAGGTGATTATTTACAAATAAGAGGAAAGCATTTTATATCCAAAGGGTGGTGTATCCCTGGAACAGTCTGCTTCCGGTGATTATAAACAGCAGTAACAAAACCCAATTCAAGAGTAGACTGGATCTGCATATCTTGGCTGGAAACAGTCTGTAATATTATGGGTGAGTGACAGGAGCATACATGAACTCACAGCCTCTTCAGCTCCTTATACCTTAGTATGAACCTTAGTATAGGTGTCTTGACTGACTGGCAAAGCTGCCTGTCTGACAGGATTGTTGAGTACTTCACTTTCATAAAAACAAACTCACATTTCCTCCCCAAACAGCAGTGTTTGTCATCAACTGCAACAGACCATGATCCTACTGAACAAGGTGATGTGCATCAGGAATCATAAGAGGAAGAGGTGAGTGTGACAGTGCCTGCTGATGATGAAGGCACAGCAGAGGGGTTTGAGTTTTATTGAGTAGGAGACAGGAAATGTGTTGCACTACTACTGTTATTGTCAGGTGTGCACATGAATTGTTTTGCAAGGTACCATGATACCTGTTTGTGTCTGCAGTTACATTACCAGAACAAAGATGCAAGGCACCAGGAGTCAGTGTGCAATGCACGAGTCAACTGCTGTGTTCAAAAAAATGTTGGGGACAAGCAATCCAGATTGATTTTGAATATTCACACTGACATTACCAACATTTATGTACTTATAACAGTGTAGTATTTTTAAGTGTCCCAGTTGGCCACTATTTATGCCCTCCCCACAAGAAAATTGTAAAAAAAATACAAAAATTGCTGCAGACATTGTTCATGTCCTCTATTGTTAACCCTGTTATGTGTCCCAGTTGGCCACTGTTTAGGCCCCTTCCCCACAAAAAAAGTGTAAAAAAACAAAAAAAGGCTGTAGACATTGTTCCTATCATGTATTGTTAACCCTGTTAAGTGTTCCAGTTAGCCACTGTTTAGGTCCCCCTCCCCACAAGAAAAGTGTGAAAAGACCAAAACAATTGCTGTGGACATTGTTCCTGTCCTCTATTGTCAACCCTGTTAATTGTCCGAGTTGGCCACTGTTTAGGCAGCACTTCTCAAAATAAGGCCCACCTCCCAGAGAAAACTGAAAAGTACAAAAAAAACAAAAAAACCCAGAAACAAAAATGACTGTACCGTCATGTGTCCACTTCATTGTTCCTATTTCCTTCAACTAGCTTTTTCTTTCTGAAACAGAATCCATTTGTGTAACTGTTTATTCCCAAATCCCCAACTGGCCACCATTCGGGACACTGTCCAAAAAACAGATAAGGAATACCCCTACATTACATTACATTACGTCACCCATTGATACTTGACCATGATCCTTCTGCTATGCTACTATTTATTTACAATCCAAAATAACATGTGGTATGAGTCCGCTGTGTGGGGAGCGCTGAGGCTCCACACCCCAAATGACACAAGAAATGCACCCTAAACAGGTGGGCTTATATTGTTTAACTTCACACCCTTTGTCTTGTCCCTGTCATGTTCACACCATGTTGTGTCAAGAAACATCAATTCCATGCTGTGAACTCCACATGATGTCCATTGTTGTCACTCCCCTGCATCTAAACAAGCATCAGTCACCTTCCACTCCCAGACTGTCATACTTCATAGCTTTGACGAGCTGACCACAATGTCTTCTGTTGGTAGTAAAAGAAAGCAGTGACCTACATGTTTATCACCTGTTACAACCTGATGATCAGTCCACCACCATGTCAAACAATACTTGCAGTCACCTGTCACATTGTGCAATATCACCTTCACACCCCTTACTACATTTGATACTAACATTGCTCAGTGCTGAGCACATGGAGTGTTACTTGCAGTGTCTGCATAAATAATGTATTGATATTGTCTCACATCAGTTGATGTGACAAATGTACCACCAAGCCCAAGCAACAACAATAATGGCATGAACAAGCAGAGTCTGTCAATATCACTTCACCTTCCACAACATTGGAACAACGTTGTCACTGGCACAGAGGATATATGCATTGAGGTATGCAACTGATGGTGCACTTTTGAGTGAAACAACCTCAGTAGAACATTTATGTATGCACAGTGTTTCACACGGCAAACTGCTAGACTATCTGTTAAAAATGTTTGGACTGCAAACTCAAATGAAAAGTAAATCCAAGCTGTGCAGTAGAGCAGCAACACAAAAGCTACCCCAACCCACGAAACAGAAAAGTCTGACAATGCGGCCTCACAAAATCTGACCATATCTGGACATTGCAAGTCATGACCACACTACTGTGAGTAGGAAAAACACTGCAAAATCTCTGTGGATCTGAACTAAACTATTTTTTCCCAACCCAACGACTTATTGTGAAACCTCTTCCCCAATAACTCTCATTGTTCAGGCTGTATGGCAAAGTGAACTGTGCTTGAAATCACTGTCCACCTAACTGACTGAGCAATGGATTTTATTTATGTTTACTTCTGTTTTTATAGATATTACTGAGTGCTAACACTATTTTACACTATTTTTACTACTCAGTGCTTACTGTTCACTGCAAGCTGTTGACTTTTTAGTCTTAGAACATTCATGTCACCCTCATATTGTGGCAAATAATACTTTTGGGCAAGTCAATAAATACAATATCAAATTCTGTATGTCCAACCTCTTTACTCATTTTTCATGGCATGATTGCCTAATTCATTACTTTGGTAGAGAACAAAAGGACAGGACACGTTCCCTCATGCCTCTGTCTTCCGTGAAATTCGACTGTTTTTAAGTTCTGTATTCTCCTCTTATTTCTGCAGGCAAAAGCTATAAGCAATCTTTGCTTTTTACAAAAAGCTGGTAGCTGGGTTCACTCAGCCACAACCTTGCTGCTTTCTATAGAAAGAACTTAAAAAGAGCCAAATTCCATGGGAGACAGAGACACGAGGGAACGTGTCCTGTCCTTTTGTTCTCTACCAAAGTAATAGATTAGGCAATTGAGCCATAAAAATGAGTAAAGAGGTTGGACATACAGAATTTGATATTGTAATTATTGACTTACCCAAAAGTATTATTTGCCACAATATAAGGATGACATAAATGTTCTAAGATTAAAAATGATGTGGGATATACTTTTTTGAATTCTTCTGATGAGGAAAATGTTTTCAAAAATAAAAGCCAGAATAATGAAGAAGGTCTACTGGCCTTTATTTAGGAGTGCAGATAGAACAATTCCTGTTGGAATTTGCAAAATTGCTTTAACTCGCTGCTGTCTTTGCACCCTATGAATGACATGTTCTTCCTTTACATATTTTATATTGAAAAAAGAGCTGGTGAGCACAAACCAATTTTACATATAACTGCTGGCATAACAGCTGCAATAGTCAGATTCTTTCTTAGAAAAATATTCACAACAGTTTCATATTTACTGGCACTGTAGGTAGTAGTCTCTATCATAATGAAACTTCCTATATCTCGCCACAACACATGTATGCTGACTATATCTACATCTATATCTTGCAGTATCAGATAGAAATTATTACACTGTTCTTTTTCAATGATAAAGGTTTTGTTTGCTGTCTATTATGGTTAATTTTGGTTACAAATATAGCTTTTAGTTATCTTTTAGTTAGCTAGCTACCTACCAGTCACCTAACAGCCTTGTATATTTTCACACTTTATGACTCTTCTCTCATTGTTTTTCTTTATCAGTGGCCAACAAAACACAGTCCAGGAATGGAGTCTGCACCTTAATATTTGGAGCTGGAGAAAGACTGAGATTTGTGAAACTGGGAACCTGAAGCACCTGAGTAATCTAGTATACAAACTTTTCTAGAAGTGATTTAAATCCCTCATCTTAGTGAAGAAAGAAAATAGAGGGGAGTTCTGGACTTGTGGTGCAGATCTGAGACCTGAGATTCCTACAGTAAAGCTGAATCACTCTCTACAAGGTCTAACTACAATTAAGATCTGAGAGCTCAGAAAGGGGAACTGGCTCGCAGGACTACTGGACTTTTATTCACATTATGCCTTTAGTTCATTTTCTACACTTACCAGTGGAGAATTAGAGGTAATTAATTCATTGGAGAGAACACCTATGATCCTATCACCATATAATTCCTCTGATGATCCAATACTTAATCTGTCCAATTGCTCTGGAATTGAGGGTTATGACTGTAATACTACAAGCTTAGTAGAGGGGAGCTCAGTGTGTTTTAATTTTTCTTCTGAGGACTCTGACATGAACAGCAAAGCTGCAGTGGCAAAAGTATCTAAAAATCACATAGGCATTAACTTAACAGTACCCAAAAAGGAAGTGGAGGAAGTACTACAAGAATCACAGCAGATGATTGTTGGGCTAAGAGACCAAGAAAGAGAGAAAGACAACAATTTATGTAAAAAATATAATTTAAGTGAGGGAGGTAGTATGACAAACCAATGCAAAGAAAATGGGGTAGAATCACACTATAGCCCTATATTACTTAGTGAGGATTTAATTAGATTACTGAAAAAACAGGAGAATACCATCCTTCTCTGGATGGAACAAATAGTTATCATTAGTAGCAACTTGGAACTAGTAAGAGCCAAACTGGATATTTCAATCAGACTGAATGATCTAGCACTCTTCAAAGAGTCTTTATCCAGATCCTTTTTGTCTACAATTGAATCAGCACAAAAAATGTACAACATGAGTCATGATTTTAGTACTTTAATAATAGAAGATACTCAATTGAATAGCCATAATGGAAAACTAGCCAAGCTAAATGGAAAAGGAAAAGGAGTAAGAAAACAGAATAAATGGATGTGGTTATGGATAGCAATAGCAGAAAAGAAAAATTGTCTTACAGGACTGAACTGGAAACTCTAAATGATCATTCTGTCCTAATTAATAGTACTGAAAACAGTGCTAATGGTTTAATAACAGATAGAGATTTGTTGAGTCACTCAAATCCAGTTGACTTGGGAGGACGTCGTGCCAATTTAGAAAAAGAATGGGTCCTGCTCATGGAACAATGTATAAATCTGCTTCCTGATATTATGTATATGTATGTGTGTGTGTGTATATATATATATATATATATATATATATATATATATATATATATATATTATGGTAGCACGGTAGTGCTACCATAGTTAGTGTTGAGGAGCCATTTACGTGTTAAACCCAAAATTTTGCACCTTAATAACTTTGCAACCATTTGACGGATGTGCCTGAACTTTGGAATACATGATCATGACCCATACACCTTGGGATCTTCCTAGTTTCATACCGGTCATGTACACAGCTGAGGAGTTATTAAGCGTGATCTGTGCATGCATTTACGCTTTTTCTGGAATTCTACGGTCGCACCTACAGGTCACACGGTTTGCACAACCAGTCCAAAATCTTCAGAGAACATGTGGTCGGGGTCCCCGATGTGTCTTTTGAAGATTTCATAAAAAAAGATTAAATGGTTCAAAAGTTATTCAAAAAACAATTTCCCATTATAAGTCAATGGGAAAAGTTAACAAAAAGTTCGACAGTGTTGCAAATGCACTTTTTACTGTCACAAATGGCCCTTTTACTGTCACAAATCTGCCATTCTGTTTTCAGTTAGTGATTAGAAAAATGCTTGGCATTTAAAATTGGGACCCTCTAGCAACCTATTTCTTTTTGTATTCACCAAGTGGGGCCCTAAGGATGCTAGCCATGTCTTTATTTTGGGGTAAAACACCCCAGAATTATGTTTTTCAAATTTCTGGAAAAAGTACTTTAGAAAATACTGTCGACTTCATTGAATGCATTTTACAAGCTTTTGCAAATTCAGACAGTACTTTTCTAGGCTTGTGGAAAATGACAGCAATTCTTTGGCACACTGCTGCAAAATAACGGTTTGGTGCTTTGGGCTGAAATTTGAAGGGAACACAGCCAACATCTCACAGATGTGCCTTTCAGTGTTGTGTTGAAAAAATATTACATGGCAGTAAAGTTATGGTACTCCAAAGCTGATGCTGTTTCCCATAGGATAACATTACGGCATCCGATGCATTGCAGCAATCCTTTGGCGCCCTGCCGCAAAATAACGGCTCAGTCTTTTGGACTGAAATTTGAAGGAAAGACAGCCAACATCCCACAGATGTGCCTTTAAGTGGTTTGGTGAAAAAATATTACAGGGAGCCAAAGTTATGGAACTCCAAACTTCTCTTTTTTTTTCCCATAGGATAACATTACGGCGTTTGCTGCTCCTTTCAAGGCCCTTATCTCGGAAACGGTGCAAGATACAGACTTTTCGTCAAAAAAGTACTTAGCCCCCTAATGGGGGCTAGGTACAAAACTAGCCAGGAAAGTCATAAATCATATGACTTTAACATTTTTTTCTACGTCGTATGGTTCCTGAGATATAAGCAATTTAGTATTCCAGCTCCTCATTTTCTGCTCTGAGACCCATTATTATGCATACATTCTTTGTACTCACTGTCTTTCTCTATTCAGCTTTTGGGGAAAACCAGCCTGTGAGCCTACATTACTGCTACCATTGCCCTTTCCGCTTGCGGTTCCATACCCATTTCACTTACCGTTCACGTCTATGCCACCATGTGCGTTATCTTTTGCATTTTCATTTGCACTTGCGTTTCTGTTATTTTTTTGTCATTTGTGTCTATAGTACTGTTTCTTTTTCTGTTTTGCTTTGCAGTACCATGGCTACTGCCATTTCTGTTTGCAGGCATCATGTTACTATATGACAAGACTTCATGTGGCAGACCATTCCCGTCTATGCCACCATATGCATTACCCTTTCTGTTCTCATTCACACTTGTGTTACCATGTTCACCACTGTTAGCACTTCTGTTTACATTGCTGTTCCTGTTACTATGTCATAAGACATCCCGTCGCTGCATTACATTCACTATTTCTCGTTATCATTCTCAAAAAGAAGGGAAATTAGAGGCAAAAAAACTCCATTTAATGCATCAGTTAGAGTTGTTCCACAGTGACAAATGTGAGGAAATTCGGTGTTAGGGTTGAAAACCCCCATTGGACTCCCCAGCCCACTCCCCAACCGGCATTGGGGTGCACATTGGGGTGTTCGGTCCTAACTCTCACCCCATTCTCCTATACCTCTGCTGCTTTACACATGTGATGGGGTGAGAGTTAGTGCCGATGACCCCCATGCTCACCCCAATGCCAGTTGGGGGTGGGCTGAGTCCAGGGGTTTCAACCCAACACTGAATTCTCACTTTTGTTGCTGTGGAACAACCTAACTGATGCATTAAATGGAGTTTTTTGCCTCTAATATATATACACACATATATATATATATATATATATATATATATAAAAACTCTGTTTAATGCATCAGTTAGGGTTGTCCCACAGTAACAAAAGTGAGGAAATTCAGTGTTAGGTTGCACACCCTCACCCCATGTCCACCCTGCCCCACCAACAGGCATTGGGTGTGTGTTGGGTAGTTGGTCCTAACTCTCCCCATTCCAAGTTAAATAAGATGAAGTGGTGCAGTATAGAAGAACGGGGTGAGAGTTAGGACTGACAACCCCAACACACACCCCAATGCCTGTTGGTGGGGGCAGGGTGGGTGTGGGGTGCAAGGGGTGGCCAACCCTAACACCAAATTTCCTTGCTTTTGTCACTGTGGAACAACCCTAACTGATGCATTAAACAGATTTTTTGCCACGAATTTCCCTTCTTTTTGAGCATGTGCACTATAAATAATGAATGGTGTGTGGTGGTGGGAGTGCAGGGCTCTTCAGGCACCACACTACCTCCATGCTGCCCATATCTGCATAATAACCATAACAGTAATGCTAACATTAACAGTAATGGTAACAGTGAGTGAAACACAAATGCTAATGGTAAGTGTAACAGAAACAGAAAAATGAATGCAAATGCAAGCTGTAAGTGTTATGGTAATGGAAATGGAAATGCAGACGCAAGTGGTAATGCAAATGGTATCGCAAATGCAAATGGTAATGGTGATGCAAATGCAAATGCAAAAGGCAATGGTAATGGTGACAGCAAATATAACCGCAAACACTAATAGTCATAGTAAAAGTGACACAAATGTAAACAGAAACAGAAATGGTAATGGAAATGGAAGTGCAAATACTAACCTTAATGCAAACGGTGAGGAAAACACAAATGTAAACAGAAATGGTAATGCACATGGAAACAGTAACAGTAAGCTAATATAAGGGAACAGTAGTGAAAAGTCTGTATCTGGCTTTGTTTCCAAGATAATGGTACAAGCGCAATGTGAGACAACTGTAGCAAAAAGTCTGTATCTCACTTCATTTCCAAGATAACAACACGCTGGCGATGTGATCCAACAGTAACGAAAAGTCTGTATCTCATTTTGTTTCTGAGATAATGGCACAAAGGTGATGTGAGACAACACTAGCAAAAATTCTGTATCTTGCTTTGTTACCAAGATAACGGCGCAAAGTAGATTTGAGGCAACAGTAGTGAAAAGTCTGTATCTGGCTTCGTTTCTGAGATAATGGCGCAAAGGCGATGTGATTCAACAGTAGTGAAAAGTCTGTATCTCGCCTAATTTCTGAGATAACAGCACAAAGGCTAATGTGAACCAAACCACTGAAAGGCAGTTCCATATCACTAGGGCTACCTACGCTATCAAATTTCAAGCCACTAGCACCATGAATAACGCTATGCGCAAAACATTAACTGTGTCATGCAGTATCTCCACAGCGAATTATTTTTCCAACAGGTAAACAGCATAATTCACATCTCCAGGATATCCACGCAACACCCTACAAATTTCATGGTAAAAGACCAAACCGTTCATGAGCTATACAATTTTAAAGTTTGTGCACCTTTATGAAGTCTTCCACCACAAAATGGCAGAACTTATGGCTGCAAATGTGATAAAATGGCGGACCTGGCAGCTGAAAAATCTTTAACAATGAGGGGGCCAACTTCAAATGGCAATAACTCTGGAACAAAGCAACGTTTTCTCACCAAACAAAAACTGGCATATTCCTTCAATAAAGGACTTTCTTCATGGTAAGTTTCAGACCAATAAACTACACACTGGCAGCACTATGCATCACTCAAGGTAGTGAAAAAAATAGAAAAACTATATTTTTGCACTTCACTGTGCAAATACCATATGTGCCAGGGAAATAGGAATTGGTAAATCAATAGATGTACCATTCCTCTCCATGTATACCAAATCTTATTCAAATCTCTTCAATGGTTGCAGAGCAGCACAAGCATAAAACTGCATATGAGTGCCGAAAAATATATTATTGGCACTTAACTGTGCAAAAAATGTATGCAGATGTCAAATGAAAATTGGTAAATGCACAGAAAGTACCACAGTAGACCAAGTATTGCAAATGTCACACAAATCCATTCAACAGGTGTAAAGTTATAATCACACAAAGAATGTTACATTTAAGCACAAACACCAACTGTAACGCCAACGGTGACACAAACAGAAACAATAACGCAAATGGTAACATAAACACAAGCAGAAACGTAAATGCAAATGGTAATGAAGAAGCAAACATTAATGATAATGGAAGCACAAATGCAAACAGTAACGCAAGCGGAAACTCAAATGCTAACAGTAATGGTGACACAAGTGTAAACAGTAAGACAAACATTAACAGTAACGTAAATGCAAGTGCAAAAGCAAACAGTAACGGTACTGTAAATGCAAATGCTAATGGTGATGCTAACAGTGATGCAAACGAAAACGCAAACACAAACGATTAAGTAAACGCAAGCAGAAATGTAAATGGTAATGGTAACATAAACAGAAACTCTAATGATAACAGTAATGGTGATGTAAATGGAAAAGCAAATGGAAATGGCAATGGAAACACAAGTACAAATGCAAACAATAACAGTAACACTAACAGTAACAGTGACACAAAAGGAAACAGTAATGCAAATGGAGACGGAAACACAAGCGCAAATGCTAATGATAACAGTGACGGAAATGCAAACACAAATGGTACAGGTAACGTAAACACAAATGCTAATGGTAATCACAATGATGCAAACAGATATGGAAACACAAATGGTTACATTAACGCAAGCGCAAACAGAAACAGTAACGGTAACATAAAGAGAAATGCTAATGATAATGGTAATGGTTCCGCAAATGTGAATGCAAATGCAAATGGCAACGGAAATGCAAGTACAAACACAAACAGTAACTGTAACACTAGCGGTAATGGTGACACAAAAGGAAACTTTAACGCAAATGGAAATGGAAGAGCAAGCGCAAATGCAAATGTTAATGGTAACAGTAATACAAACGCAAATGGTAACGCAAATGTGAACAGTTACAGTTATGCAAATGCAAATGGTAATGGTAACAGATGCAAACAGTAACGAAATGGGTGACACAAAAGGAAACAGTAATGCAAACGGTAACACAAATGCAAGCGCAAACGCAAACTCAAATGCTAACAGTAACAGAAATGGGCATGCTTTTTGTCCCAAAAAGGTACATTCAGAAGCACAGTGAATTGAAAGAATGAGGCTGTAATAATGGCCCTTGTATCAGAAAATGAGCACTTGGAATACTAAATTCCTTATATCTCAGGAACGTACGACGTAGAAAAAGAAATAAAAAATCTCGTATTATATATGACTTTTCATGCTTTGCACTTAGCCCCATAGCTGGGGACTAAGCTTTTTTCTGACAAAAAGTCCATATCTGGAACCATTTTTGAGATAAGGGCCTCAAAAGGGTGCAGCGGACACTGTAATGTTATCCTATGGGGAAAATTGTCAAATTCAGAGTGCCATAACTTTGAAGGCCTCTAATGTTTTGTCACCAAACCACTAAAAGGCATATTTGTGGGATATTGGCTTTCTTTTCTGCAAATTTCAGCCCAAAAGACCAAACCATTCTTTTGCAGCAGGGTGGCAAAGATTCCCTATTGTTTTTGACATAGTGTTGCAAAATGCTTTCTCAAATCACAACACTTTCGCAAATAAAATCATGAAAGTATCACATATTCGAAAGTACTTTGTGACAGTACTTTTTATAAAAATTAAAAAACATATTTCTGGGGTGTTTTACTCCCCAAAAAAGACGTAGCTAGCATCCTCAGTGCTCAACTAGGTGAACACAACAAGAATTTGTGTCCCTAGAGGGTCCTAATTTAAATGCCAAGAATTTCTCTGACCACCAACTGAAAACAAGATGGCCAATTTGTGAACCATTTAATATTTTTTCACGGACTCTTTGAAAGGCACATCGGTGATCATGGCTGCATGTTCCCTGAATGATTTAGACCTATCACACAAAGCATGTGACCTGTAGGAGCGAGCAAAAAAATTTGCAAAAAAAAAAAAGTAATTTATGCATTATTTTGTGCTCTGTAGTTCCGCAACCATACATCCAACCATAACGAAACTTGGCAGGTCCAGAGATCTATGGTACCAGACTGTCCATTCTAAATTTTAGGGAAATCCATCATACAGTGGCAAAGTTATTAAGCTGCCAAATTTCAGATTTAACCTTAAATGGGGGTACTCAACTCTCACTGTAGTGGCACTACCGTGCCACTATAATATCTATCTATATATATATATATATATATATATATATATATATATATATATATATATATATATATATATAATATAATATAATATAGTATAATATAGATATATATCATGTGTCTAATCAGGGGAATGTCCAAGAAGCAGTTTTAACAGGAACTCAACAGATAGACCAAAAAAAGGATGCTGTTATAAAATAGACTACTTTAAATATGCATATGGGTTATACTAAAAAAGGTATACAAAACAGTACCAGGGAAGCTCCTTCTGTACTTTTTTACTTGAGGTTTTCTGACTCAGGTAACTGGCTCGATATTCCAAGTAAGAATATTATAGATTATATGATAGAGCTTATAAACAGAGATATGGATGTAGAGGTGTATAGTACTGATATCAAAGATGTCAAGATCATATTCAGGGAACCTGTTGTAGACTTAGCGGTATATATTTTTTTCCCTACTATTGTGAACTATGTCTGGATTAACAGTGCTGCACTACAGGACAGGGGTCTATCCATAGCATTTCCCAATAGAGAGGATTTTAATAGAATTGTGAACTTTAACAAAGATAATCAAGATTCCCTTGTTTTGCTTATCATGTTTAGGTTGCAAAGGATGCGCAGAGAAAACATTAAAAATTACTCATCACAATTTGCAGTTTTGTTTTAGTAAATTCTTAAATATACACTTAGGGAAATATGAGATCTTAAGAGTATATTGTAATCAAGACAGCAGTCAAATAGATATACTAGTGTAAAATAATGAAGTGACTGATATGATTCTAGCAAGATCAGATACCACGGACAATATGGGTCTGTATATTCTGCATTCAGATGACCCTCCTCTCAGTAACAATATTAACTTCAGGTACATAGAGACTCAGAGTATTAATAGTATAAGCAAATCATATTTCTCTGAAAATCAGCCAGTAGTTTTGATCAACAAATGTATGGCCTTAGCAGGTTATCAGGACTGACTTTCTGACACTAGTAGTAGCATCGCTAGCTGTGTAACTAAAGTTGCACAAGGGTCCCCGGAATTCAAAACCAGTAGGGATAATAACAATAAAGGATTTTTTTTTAACCTGGAATATTGTGGGTATTGAACAGCAAGCCTCAGATATGGACTGGTTAAGCTTTGTTTCTAGTGCCCATGCTATCTGTTTTCAAGAAACCTGGCATGATGTAGAAAGCAATATTTCCTTAAATAGCTTTGAACCATCAACCAGGTACCAGGGAAAGTAAACTCGGCAGAATATCTGGTGGCCTTGCCACATATATTAAACTTGGAACTTACAAAAATACTTCACTTTACCATAAATCTTCCTACTTCCTTGTTGTATTAGCTGAATCCCAGGGGTGTAAGTTAGCCCTAATTAATAGTTATAGTCCCCCAGCTGCTTTGACATTTTTTGATTCAAATCTGTGACAGATACTTAAAAAAATCCTGGAAGCTTTTTCATTTAATTATCTGACAACAGAAATACTGTTCACGTGTGGTTTAAATGATAGGATAGGGAATTATGATGGTTTCTCAGATAATTCAAAATTAGGCTATTCTAACCACCTAGGGATAATGCACACAAGAAAAACTAAAGATTTCAAAACCAATAAGGCTGGATTAATACTTGTTGGTATACTTAAGGAACATAAGTTGTACCCATTAAATGGATGACTTCCCTGGGATACAGATGGCCGTTGTACTTTAATAAGACCAACTGGCATGTCCCTATTTGACCTTATTGTCTGATCCAGTAATGTTGAGGTATGGCATAGCCTCTGTGTGATCACTAGGTCTGAGAGTGATCATCTCCCCATTCAATTTGAAGGTTGAGTACCCATGAATAAAGGAACATCAGCCTCTAACGTTACATTTACAGAAATAAGGTTAATGAAAAAATAACTTTGAATGTCCAATTAGAATCACAAATAAGTAATATCAAGTTCAAGTTTATTTACCATTGAGTACACTCATTTACAAGGAGGACCTGGTAGGACATCTCGGTACAGTATACGAAAGTGTTACAATAATTCAGTAGCATATAGTACAGTACACCACCGCTGTAGCACATGAATTCTGTTTGGTTTTGACACATGTAAAAATTGTACTGTAAGAGTTGGGATAAATTAACTTTTATGCAGCGCTAAAGAAGCATAGTTAACAGGCAATAAGGGAGAAAAAGGGGAGCTGGGCCAGCAGGCAGAAAGGTAGAAACGAGGGGACATAAAAAGAGTTCACAGTCAAGTGCTTTAAGGGTTGTATTGGTTCTCCACTAGGAGGACTGCTTGCTATTTTGGCCATGGCAAGGACTGCTTGCTATTTTGGCAATGGCAACTTTCAGCAAGTGCTTAGTTAGCCATAGTTTTAAATGCATTCAAGGAAATCAGTTCAAGAAGTTTTAGTATTGCTTGAAGTTTATTTCAAATGGACTGGATAACATGACTGAGTGCAGCTTTGCCATAGAGTGTACGGAATTTGGGCACTTCAAATAAAAAGTATGCATTTTATCTAAGAGCGTAGGCATAGTTGTATCAGTATAATAGGGAGGTAATATAGGAAGGAACTTTGTTCTGGAGTGCTTTAAGAGCCAACATACTGGTGTGGAGTGTCCTTCTTGCAGCCAGGGATGTCAAGCCTACGCTGAGTAGAGGGTAATGTGATGGGTTCTATAGGGTGTGTTGGTTAAGAACTGGATTGTGTGGTGAAATAGTGTGTCCAGCTTTTGAAGATTTGTTGCTGTACTACTATTGTAAATGATATCCGCGTAGTCAAGTAAAAGGAGAAAGGTGGCTTGGACAAGTCTTTTCCTAATGTCTAATGGAAAAAGGGATTTGTTTCTGTGGAAAAAGCAGAGTCTTATTTTCAGCTTCTTAGCATGGGATTCGATGTGACATGACAAGGATAATTTGCTATCTTACCATACCCCAAGAGATTTGAACTGGTCAGCCAGCCCTATCTAGCCTCCCAATAAGGTTATGATAGGTGCTGGTGTGACCTGTAAATGAGAAGCAGGGAGACATGAAGGTAAAAATATACATCATTTTAGTTTTCTTGGTGTTTAGCAGTAATTTGGATCTTATTAGGTTGCACTCCAACTGTTTAAAGTCTGTTTGGAATTCAATGACATCGACCAGAGAAGGTTTGGAAATGTACAGGATGGTATCATCCAAGAAAAAGTGGAGTCTGGAGTTGTGGATGTTGTCACTGTGGGATTTGATATATATTTTAAATAAAAGGTGTCCAAGGATAGATCCCTGGGGTACACTTCTAGTCATCAGAGTGGATGAGGAAAGGAGTCCATTAGCTCTGATGCACTGCAGCCTACCAGAAAGGTAGGTAGTAAACCAGTTTAGTGAGCAGTTGTTTAGACCAAGATCTTTGAGTGTGTTTAACAGAATGTTGTGGTCAACCATGTCAAAGGCCTTACTGATGTCTAAGAAGATGGCTCCAGTAAAGTTTTTGTTGTCCAGTGCAGTGAACCAATCATCAGTCACTTTGGCTAGGGCTGACACCATACTATGGTTTTGCTGAAAGCTGGATTGGAGGGGGCTAAATAAATTAGATTTTTCTAGGTGTTCCTTTAACTGGTTATTGACCGATTTTTCTAGGAGCTTGGATAGGATGGACAGAATGGAGATCAGTCTTTAATTATGTAAATCACTAGGATCTCCTGATTTAAACAAGGGTAATATACAGGCTGTTTTCCAGCAGGAAAGGAAAGTACCAGTTACAATTGATAGGTTAAAGATTTGTGCTATGGGAGCAGTAAGAAAGCGGTATCCTAGTTTTAGAAAGAAGGACTCTATTCTGTCAGCGCCTGCACCTTTTTTTGTGTCCAGTTTTAGAAGTAGGTCCTCGACTTGCTTGAAGGACACTGGTGAGAAATAGAAGGAGTTCTGTGTCCTAAGGTCTGAGGGGTTGTCAACGGATGGAGGGAGGGAGGGAGGCAAAGCTCAGAAGTTGGGGAAGAGTTGAATGCTAGACCTGCCATCGCAAAGTGATCATTTAATTTTTATAGAATGATGGCTTGATCAGAGATCATGGCTCCTTTTGTTGGAATTTTGGTGGGGATTGCAGGCAGGGTTCTCTGACCATCAGCAACTTTGATGGTTTTCCAAATTCTGGTTGAGTTGCCCTTGGCACAATCAAAAGCTTCCAAATAGTAGAATGGTTTGATTGCTCTGACCAGTTAGGTACACGCATTCCCATGGTTCTAAAGGACAGCCAGTCCATCTGGGCCTTAGACCACCTCGCTTTAGCCCACAACTTATGCATTTGGATTAGAGCTGCTTTCAAATCAGGTATGAACCAAGGATACGAGGCCTTTTTGACTCTACATTTGACAAATGGACCATGCTTGTTTGCTATATTTGTTAACTTAGTGTTAAGAATATTGACAGCCTCATCTACTGAAGTAGCCAGGTAGAAATGTTGCCAGTTTGTATCTTGTAGGTCTGCTAGGTGACATTCAATTTTAACTTGTGGAAGTTTCACTTTGTGATGAACATGGAGTGGGATAGTAGTTTTTCTCAGCTTCTCGTACAGACAACAATGTTGTGGTCACTAATATTGTTGTGGAAGACGGTTGTACGTGCAACTTAATGTGGTCTGTTAGTGAGTATTAGATCTAAAATGAAGCTTTTAGCATTATCTTTGGCATTGAGTCTTGTTGGTTCAGATATTAGCTGCACGATACCGAACTCATCACACATGTCCTTTAATGTATTTGCTTTGGGGGACAGCCAGTCCAAATTTAGATTACCCAGAATGATGGATTTATTGGTATTAGCTTCAATAATGTTTCCAAGTGTTGTCAATAGTTCTGTACCCCCTGCTGGTGGCCTGTAGCAACCAATGATGTTGATTACTAAGGAGGGGTGAAGGGGGAGTCTGATGGCCAAGCATTCAAACTCCTTTGGTCTGGTAATGGCAAGAATTTCAGTGGTAATGAGTTTGGAGTTTACATTGATAATTACTCCTCCACTCCTTGTCTGCCTATGGATAAAGATGCTGTTGGATGTCAATGCTTTTTGTTGGTCAGAAATGCTGCCCTTGAGCCTGGTTTATGTTACTACTAAAATGTCAAGGTTTTTGTGTGCAACCCAAACCTTTACCAAGTCTGTTTTTTTCAGAAGACTACAGGTGTTGATCAGCATCATTTTTAGGACTGATGCTGATGCAAATACTGTAGGGGAAGGGATGGGAACATAGGGCCTGGATTTAATTCCACATTCCCTGAACACAGGAGTAGCAAAATTAGTAATTTTTGAGGCAGTATTACAGACTTATAAGCTCTTTCTTGTTATGAGTATTTAATAGGGGCACTACTTTGGCAGGCTGCTTGAGTACTGGGAGTATACAAAACTGGGTTATTGCAGACCAGATTGAGAAGGCTCTGACACTAGTTTTTTGGGTCATTAGTAAGATGTATGCTAATGAAAGAGATGACTCATCCCAAGTAGTGATGGGGTTGAGATACTGGTAGGTATTGGACTCATCCCAAGAGGGATACTGGTAGATATTAGGTTGTATTGAAGGGTGTGCTGCTTTGGACAGGGGTCTGAATATGACAGCATATAGGATTGCAGCATGAATACAGCTATAAGTGGGACAAGCATGTTGGTGGCTGTGTGGTTTGTTGGAAGATGCAGCTGTCTACTGAAAGAAGTGGACCAAAACAGACAGATCTTTTTTCACAAGTCTGATATGTGGACAGACTCCTAAAAATGTACTTGTGGCTGCAGAAGAGTGACTGGAATTGATTGGGTAGTCAAAGGATTAGGGGTTAATGCCATGGAGCCTCTATTGGCCAGGTAGTATAATCTGCAAATAGAAAATGGGCAGCTCATCATGCAGGGAGAAGATCTCTTGTCTGTAAATTAAAAAGATGCCAGATTTGAAAAAAATACTCATGCTGGAACCTGCACCTTCAGCACTTCAGGGATGGGCAGCTGGGAAGGTAGGTGGCAGGCACTGGGAGCAGCTGGATGAGACTTGGAGCCCAGTAGGGGGCTGGAGACAAGCCTAGGGAAGACAGAAAGGGAACTGTTTTAAGTAGGGAGAAAAAAATACACCAGACAGAGGAGAAAGGGCTGTTAAGCAAATCTGGGGGAGGGATCACAGAAGGGGAATGGTGTAGGCTCCGAGCTGAGATAGAAAGCAGCAGGACAAAGGGGAGAAATGGAAAAAAATGGAAAATTATAAAGAACAAATAAATCAATTAAAACAGTAGTACAATTTAAATGAATAATTCAAGCAAGCAGCCAGTAAATCCAGTAGCATCAAGCACAGTGAAAGTCAGTTCAGGAAGTGAGTGAGAAATTCCGGGGCAGCTCAGAGTGTAGGGAGAGGATTTGCACTCTGTAAATTAAAAAGGTGCCAGATTTGAAAAAAATCATCACGCTGGAACCCGTACCTTCAGGGCTTCAGTGATGGGCAGCTGAACAGGCAGGTGGCAGGCACTGGGAGCTGCCGGACGAGACTTGGAACCTGGTAGGAGAATGCAGACAAGCCTTTGGGGCTTCGGGGATGGGCAGGTGGGAAAGCAGGTGGCAGGCACTGGGAGCCAACAGATGAGACTTGGAGCCCAGTAGGAGGCTGGAGACAAGCCTTCAGGGCTTCAGTGATGGGCAGCTGTGTAGGCAGGTGACAGGCACTGGGAGTTGCCGGACGAGACTAGGAGCCCGGTAGAAGAATGCAGACAAGCCTTTGGGGCTTCAGGGATGGGCAGGTGGGAAAGCAGGTGGCAGGCACTGGGAGCCATCAGATAAGACTTGGAGCCCAGTAGGAGGATGGAGACAAGCCTTCAGGGCTTCAGGGAATGGCAGCTGGGCAGGCAGGTGACAGGCACTGGGAGTTGCTGGATGAGACTTAGAGCCTGATAGGGGACTGGAGACAAAAATGTCTCAAAAGAGTGGGATAACTTCATATTGGATAATGCTGAGACTCTTTGGTCTTATTTTGTAACTATATATATAACAAAATCACTAAGAAACATTTTACAGATTGCACCTTGACTAACAAAAAAAATCTCAGTTTAAAGCCTGGTTTGACGAAGACTGTAAAAATTATAACAACATGTTAAGAAGTTTAATTATGAAAGCAAAAGCTGAGACTAAGAGGGCAGACTTTAAACATGTAAATCTAGAAATGAAAAATTTTAACTTTTTAAGAAAAACAACACAAAATATTATTATACAGACCTCTGGAGAAAGATGCTTAAAGCAGTCTAAACAAATGACGTAAAGGAATTCTGTAAGCTTGTGGCAAAATGAACTAATTACTGAGATATTTTGGACACTTATATTACAGAAAGTAATTGGCATTAACATTATTCTAATCTATTCTATTATCCAAATCTTCAAGATAACAATATAATTGTGTACATAGAGAATTCACAAAAAATACCTTTTTTAACTTCCGTAAAAGATCTCTACCTAGCCATAAAATCTCTGAAGTAAAAAAAAAAAACTGGCCCTGATGGAATTCCGGCAGAAGCATATATTTTAAATATTGCCCTTTGGTGTAAACCACTGATGATGTTATGTAATAAATGCATAATGGAGGATTTTATTGCATACTCTTGAATGGGTTCAGTTATTGTTCCAATTCACAAAAAAGGGTATCTTTCAGATCCAAAAATGTACAGGCCTATAAGATCTCTTGACATTAACCTAACAGTGTACTCCAAAATAACACTAGCTAGGTTACTGGCACAGGTTTTTAACACAGGAGAATTGAGTGGAATGCAAGCTGGTTTCAGAGGAGGACACTCCAATGTAGATAATTGTTTTGTTCTAGAACATTTAGTGGAAAAATATGTCCGTTTAAGCAAGCAATGATTGTTTACATTATTTGTTAAATACTCAGCTACATTTAACTCAGTCTCCAGATTTGTGCTGTGGAACTTATTTCTTTAAAGAGTCTTTGATCCTGTCTAGATTTGAATTATCTCTAATCTCTGTTTGCAGTCATGGGCAAAAGTCAAATATGGACAAAAAGATCAAGTGACCAAAACCTTCACTACTAATAAGGGTGTTAGACAAAGGTGTATTTTAGCCCTGAACTTCTTCAAGATCTAGACATCCTGGACTCAAACTCACCAAGAATAGGCACCTGCATATGCCAGGTTCTGGCATATGTCGATGATTTGATTCTTATAGCCCTGTCAAAAAAGGGACTGCAATAAAAAAAATGATTTGTTAGAGGCTAAATCAAAAGAACTTAGTTTGTACATAAATCCTAGTAAAACTCAAATAATGATTTTTGGCCAGACAAATAAGAAAGGAAAATGGTTCCTGTTTAAACAAAAATTAACTGTTACTTCAAGCTATTTCTATCTTGGTGTAACATTTGCTACTAATGGGCATTGGACAAAACACGCCAGTAATATGCTAGCAAATACCATAAAAATATTGGGTGGCATAAAAAAATGTAACATTCCATATGGAGTTTTTATGTTGAAACCACTTATTAGGGTATCTGCTATGGTCAGTGACACCAACACAGCGACCTACGTTCTGTACCTGCCGACAAAATCAACAGTTCACCAACAGGTCACTGTGTTGGTGCACCTGACACGGGCACACTGTCTCCCGGTTCTGTATCCCATCCCTGAATCAACTCCGACTCAGATTTGATAATCTATAGTATGGGGGGTGTGGGGCAGAGACCCCCACAATGGGTGTTTGGGGGCAGGCCCCCCTATGAAAAAATGGACAGACAGACAATCAGAATTTATGTCGACCGCAAAATGCAGTCGACATAAATCCTGTTGCTGCAATGCTAGTTGACAAAAGTGTTGTTGAACTGGCATCTTACAGCCCTTGTTAACATCTCTATAGCAAAGATCATAGCTCAGTCCATGTATAGTGCAGACGGAGTGGACATAAAAAAAGTAACAATTTAATGACTCCTGTACACAAATTATTAAGAGGAATCTGAGGCCTTGGGCATTCTTGCCCATCAGCGTACATAAAATCTGAATTGGGAATGGATAACATTATTACTGTTATAGACACCCACAAACATAATTATTGCTTAATATTGACCAGAATGTAAAATGACAGACTACCTTATACATGCTTGGAGGAAAAAAGCTTTGGTCTAATTTGAAGTATAGTGAATCTGAGTGGTATAGAACTTTTTTAAACAATTCAAAAAAATATGAGTTAATGAGCTTAAATAAATACCATGAGAGCAAGATCATCCTTAGCCTTAAATACAAGATATATGTTAAGAAGAAAATTTGTAACTATTGGGCTAAAAAAGATCGAACGAGTATTGCAGGTTCAAGATACTCGAAATGGTTTGCATTAAACAACTCAGATCTTGGGTTTAAATTTTTTTGGGACTCACTCCCAGATCCAAAGCTTAGAAGAATGTTTATTAGTTAGAAGTTCAAAACATTCAAAAGAATGTGCTAAGTGCAAGATAAAATAAATCTGCCTTGATTAGCCCAAAATGTTATTGTCTGATTGACAAACAAGAAGATCTTATGCACATTTTATTGGACTGCCCATGGTATTCTAGAGCAAGTAAACTCCTGCTGGCACCGTATTTTGAAATGGGAAATGCTATGGACAGATCAGAGCTTACGCTCATTCTTATGCTTACCAAACATGTAGTAACAATGGGGATCCTAGCAAAGTATTTTACTGTAGATAATAACATCAGGAACAGAAAGATAGAACAATACTAAAATTATGTCAATCTTTGAAAATGTATGTAAAGGCCAGCCCGTCGGCGCAGTGGTTGGATTTCCGTCTGTGACACCAGCGACCCGGGCTTGGGAACAGACTCTGGTTGCTGGATGGCGAGTTGGGGAGAAGGCTGGAGCATCCAGCAATGGCTCACCTTATCTGGGAGGGTGGGATTGTGGCCTGGCACTTGCTTGCCCTTAGCAGAGGCTGGGGCAAAGAGTGACATCAGGCCTCCATGTCTAGGGGGAGTGGCGGACGTCGGCAAGAGCCATGACATCTGTGGTGTGCCACCCCTCGGGGAGAAAATGGGAAAAATGGCACCTTGGTCATGTCAGATGGCAAGCTCCTGGACCATCATCACGGAACTCTCGGACCCCTATGGCCACCTCAGCAGCATCCAGGAGCATTTGGACAGCCTTCAGGCTCTTCCCCTATGAAAGTAAGGGACCCACCCAATGAAGGGTTACATCGGGGTGACCTGGGCTGGTTGTGATATGAGGTGGTGGGGTTGGGGGTTGCAGAGTGGGGTACATGAGGGGCCTGAAGGAGAGACCAGGCTAAAGGTGTGGGGGGAGCAAAAAGAAATAATGCAAAAAAAAGAAAATGTATGTAGACAGCACTTTGTTAAACTACTAGCTAAAGTGAGCATTGACTGCTGGATCTGTCTGAATCCCAGTATCTTGTAAGTAAGATATCATAACAAATTAACAGTTAGATACAAAGTTGTGGTAACGCAATAATAACTTGAATACAGGGCATATATAGTGACCTATTCAAAAGTAGACATAATTATTTGGCTTCATGGCACATCTGGCAATGGCTTGGCATAGATAATTGTTCTTTATGTTTTAATTGAACATACGAACATATGAAGAAGCCAGCAGAAGAAGGTCATTTGGTCTATCAAGTCTGCTCATGCTGCAGGATCCACAGCTTGAGCGACTGTCCCTTTCCCCTCTCCCCACTCCTCCCATCCTCCCTACCCAAGACCCTTATTATTATTAATATTATTATTGAGTCATGTCTATATTTGTATTTTTCTCATTTGATATACCATTTGTCTTCTTACCATACTATTAAAATGTGACAGTAATTGTAGGTTGGCTGAGCATACTGTGAAGTTTATCGCTATCTCACACATTGGCACTTTTTTTTTCAATTGTTTAACCAGGTGAGACACACTAAGCTTAAAGCTTGTTTACAGGTGCAACCTGGGAGCACAGGAAAGTTAAGTGACTTGCTCTGGGTCACACAGTATGCAAGTGGGGGCTGTGGGATTCAAACTCAGGTCTCCAGATTTGCAGCTTAGAGCCTTAAACCACTGTGCTATACTGCCTCCATACTTAGATGCACAACTATTTAAAAAAATACGTTTTCCTTCTTTTTATTAATATTTATGTATTTATTTCTTTTTTGATATGTTTTATATTGTAGAGACTATTTGTTGAACAATAAAATGTGTACTACAACTGTGAGTAGTGTATTATTTATTTCTGTAACACTGATGGAAGAGAAGATGACATGCCAATCATCTTAGCCTATTTCTTCACATGAAGTGCAGCACCATAAAACAAGGGTATTTACAGCTACGGTACTCTGAGTCTGATGTGATCCACTTTGAGACATCATCACATCTCCTTCAACTGTCACACAGGTGAGTTGAAATAATTTTAGTTTTTGTGTATTCAGTGATGATGAGTTCTACTGAGTTATGTAAATTATTAGTATGATGACACCATGCAATGCTTATCAGGTATTCTGCATGTGCTATCCATTCTCCATGCCACCATTCTCTGTCTACTGCTGGTGCTGTAGTGCTTGGTCACCTGCTCTCCAGACCCCTCCATTCCCTCTCTGACATACTGTCCTCCTCCCTCCCTCCACCTCTTCCTCTTTCCATTCCTCTGGAATCCATGACTGCCTGTGGAGAACGGCATCAATTTTGTCTTCCTGCTTCCTCCAGTCACAGTCTCCCCAATGGACATGAGTCACATCCGATTGAGTGTGTCTTTCCCTGTTGAGAATAGGTCACTCACTTCTGAAAAGTACATGGGGGCATCATGCCACACTCAGTTTAGTGTGATGCTGATGGTGACCTATCATTACTCTGGCTAACTTGTCTTGCTCCCCATTTGTGCACCTATGCATCTGGTCACTACTGGGCAGGGTGCACAACACCCGGGAACAGAAAATCACTGTTTCATGTGCTGGAGAGCTGTCCTTTGCATGAGTAGATCACATTATAGTTATTCTGTATTGCTGAAAAACTCATGATGATGATGATGACCATCATCATCATCATCTGTGGTAGCAGAATCATCAGAAGTAAGTGGACCTTATAGATATTTGTGGCACAAGGTACCTGTTATCACTAAGTACAGCCATATAATATGTGTTGCTACAACAGTGGCTTGTAGATCTGAGGACACACCTGTGGAAGGGCTATATAGCAGCTAAGTGTCTAGTGTTTCTAAAAGGCATTGTTTTTGTTGTTCATTTTTCCAGGTCCCCTACCTTGGATTCCATCTGCTGCTGCTGCCATGATGATTTCATCCTCCTCAGTGCTTGTACCACAGCCTGGTCATCCAAAGCAGGTTAGAAAAAGTAAGACATCTCTTTGAAATTGAATTTCTTTTTGTTCTTTAGTGAGGTGATTGAGGCACACTGTTACAGCTCATTACAGTGGGCTGTCAGCAGGGGCAGTGGGTGGCTGTGCTACCATACTCCAGAAGTAGGAGTGCTGCTGACTTCAGGAGCACCATTTTTGATGCTGTCATGGCAAAATGTGCAGACAGAGATGTGTTTTGATGAGTCAGAGTTAGTGTTACTTCACAGAAGGTTTTGTTAGATGCCGGTAACATTCCTCTCCAACATGGGCATAGTAGTGTTGTTAATTACCTTTCAGCTTTTAGTCAGAAAAACTCTTTGTTTGAGTCATAGAAACATGTTTGAGTCATAGAAACATAGAATTTGATGGCAGATAAGGACCGCTTGGCCCACCCAGTCTGCCCATTTCCCTACCTACTGGATAAGCTGCAGATCCTAGTTAACCAGCAGCTGTAATGTTTCTATGTTTCTATGTTTCATGTATGTTTGTTACACTTTGCAATTTGTTTCTTCAGATAGGTCATATTGTGGGAATGGGATAGGTGTACAATCAGATTGACATCAAGTCGGGGGGGTCCGGGAATGGGTGAGGGGTCCAGGTGGTGGTGGGGGTGGCCTCCAGAGGTGCAGATCAGTTTTGATGCTGCTAAGTTAGGTAAAGTGAGGATGGTCAGACTTGGTGGTGCAGTGCTGCCTCACTGGTGGTCCACCTCTATTAACCAATGCATGCCATGCTGTTTCCCTTGTGTTTCTACAACTATCCCTATAATTCTCTTCTCAGATCTGCCTGAGTGATGGTTTATGGATTCTGCTGCTGGTCTGCTAACCGGTACATCTGCCACTACTGCTGTTGATGCTGCAATAAAGAACCACACAAGAAAAAACTACCAGTGACTCTGCTGCTGCTGATCTGCCAGCCTGTACATCCGTCACAACTGCTGATGCTGCTGCACCAAGGAACCCTCCAATACAGATCAGAAGACCAGAAATAATTTGACTACCATTCGTGCTTGTCCTGTATCTGTCCTGAGTCAGTGAAACATTGTGCTTTATTCAATAAAGCACAAAAGTTACAATGTAAACATCCAGTCTATGCAGTAAAGGTGTACAAAACCCTTGACATTAAACTCAAAGCACCTTTTCCACCTTGCTATCTCACTTGTTCCACACTACACTCATCCCCATAAAGAACATGTGAATTGCAGGCTCCAGCACAGTATTCATATACTGTACTTTGACAACCAAGGTCGGGGAAAGGTTTATGATTCTGTCCTACTTCCAAAGATGTGGAAATTAATGAGATTACCGACACGTGTGTTGTCAAAGCACAGTTTACCAGCTGCCCATTGTTGGACAGCATCCATTGACAGTGTGTTGCTAAATCAGTGTATAGTTGTACATGCTGGAGAAAAGGAATGGCAATTTTATCTTATCAGAATTTCAATAGTGGACCTGTCAAGCATCACAGACAGCAGAAGTGGATATTGTACTTGTACAGATGATCAGAATCCACATTAAACGAAAGTAAGGCAGTGATCAGCTCAAATGCCACAATGTAAAAATCTGGTTTGTGACCAATAATAGAACATTCCTGGCCATTGTTAATAATTTAAATGAGCAACATGAGATGCAACTGCATCCACTGCTGCTTATCCCCTAGTCTGTTCTCTACTTCTGTATCATGAAAGTTATTGGGCACCTATACATTCACTGCACTGGCTTCCATTTCCTTAAGAAACCATCATGTCATTGACATCCACTATGGTCAATCACGTCCACCTGAACTGCACCAGTAGACTTCCATCCATGGACCATCCTCTCCTCCCCGGTCCTTGGTCAGTGCAGACTGTCTCACCACACTTACATTTTTATTCACCCCTGCTGACTCGGGCCAAATGTAATGTCCCTGGACTCAGGAGTAGGACAATGTTCCTTACCTCTGCCATCATCCTCATCACAAGAAACTGTAAAACAGTTTGGATTGTAAAAGGAAATGGAAGCCAAATTGTATAGTCACACTACAGTATGTTGACTGACCTAGTAGCAACAGCCTTCGTACGTACTGTAAGTAAGTCATAATAAGCAAAAATTAAATGTTTTATATGCAAAATGGGTAACAAGAAAAACAATGAAGTTAAAATTAAAAGAAAAAAACTATTTACACAACTAAACAACAATGGAACATCAATATCAAGAAAAAAACTCAATATTTTTAACAGTGGAGCAAAACTTGTTCCACCACCACACGAGTGTCACTGTCCACAACTCACTTCTCTGGGGTGGCAGGTTTCATGTGCTGCCCCCAGCCACTGAACTGCAGCTGTTTTTTTTTTGTGATCTCCTTCTGTGCCATGCATGCAGCAGGCATGCAACTGCAAACAGGACATAGAGCTGGCTGGATCTGTCACAACACTGGCCTGCCAGCAACTTTTTTATGTCCTCCCTCATGCCCTCAAAGTCTTTCTCTATCTTGGCTGCAGTGGCTTGTAGTGCCAGTGATGCCTGATGTTCATCTACCGGTGCAGCACTCCCCTCCTGCAGCACAGATGCAACTTCAGGATCAGTGGCACCACCCTGTGCTGCATGGTCTTCCTTTTGAGCAGGTCTGTGCATTTCCTTCTGAAGACCCCCCAGGCAGTTGACGGCTCTTCTTGTCCTCTGTTTGGTGAGGATGGATACACTCCCTTGCTATGTCTCAGTCAGGGCTGCAAGGAAAGAAATAACTAATGTAACCTGAGATACATTTAACAATGTCAGTGACATATGCAGTATGTTTTGTATTCTCTCCAGCATGTCAGTATGACTATGGTGCTGTATGACATTCTGTTGAGACATGGATTGGACACGTACCTACTCCCTAGCCTTATTACACAAAGTCCCTGTTGTATGTGTACCATCCGCCATGTGCCCCTGGGGAACTGTGGATGAAAAGTGAAGTGAGAAGATTCACTCTTCTCTTCAAGTCTGCACCTGCACAGTGAGATTGTTTTTCTTTGTCCAAGTTTGGGCTTTGAGTGAGAGGATATGTCCCCATCTCCTGCTTCAAGCCTGCACCTATATTTCTGATTCAGACAGACTGTTTATGGTTAACAATTAATGGGAAGCCAAGACTATGTCCCATGATGCAGCTGAAAAGTGCAAGTTCCATAGCCTGCTGCTTGTCTCAACCATGTCAGCTTCAAAGCCACTGCTGATACAATTACCCTTGATTGACAGTCTGAAATCAACCAGCTGCACAAGCAAAGAACTGTTCTGAAAACTGTGAGTAATTCAGGGATTGCCCTGCAGATGGTGAACTGTAAATAATTGCCATAAAATTTCTGTTCAGTTTTCATATTTAGCTATTGACAAAAGGCAAAGTGTTTGAACTGAATTTGTTGATAAGTGCGTACACGCAGGCCAACCAGCTTCAATGCATCATGCCGGCAATGCTTCAATAGCTAGGTACCCAGGGATACAGTGTTGGGTCCTTTATTAAATTGAGTGGGGAACTGGTAACAGTTAGGGGATGGTCATTGGTCCCAGGCAGATAGTTAGATAGAAAGTATTAATCAGTATCTGAATTATGTGCTGGTAGGAGGCGTGCCCTGAAAATGTTTTTGGGGATTACAATGATTGATTGATGTTTCAAACACTCTGAATGCTAAAATGTTTCTTAACCTCTAAATCCACTTCCCTTTTTCCTTGTCCTACCCCTTTCTAAATAAATTGTTGTTAAACCTTTTACAGATTTGTCTCATGAGCATATTGTTAGTGAGCATATTATTAGCTGAAGTCAATAATTGTAAGTATATTGAAATAAGGTTTACTTTATCATAATACTTGTGTGGAGTGACTGTAAGGGGAGGTGGGTACTAGGTAGAGCATCCGAGGTGATTGTGCTACAGCAATATCTGGCTCACTATATTTTAACTCAGGGTAAAGGCACCACGCTATTTATTGTTATCTTTGGGAAAGAACCCCCTTTTTCACCAGAAACAGAGCATAGGCCCCTTAATCATGTTTATGCCTGCAAGGCAAGAGTAGTAACCCTCCAGTACATGGAACCTGGGTTCCACACACCTGAAGGGCTAGGATGGGTCTACATTTGCATTGTCCTTGTCAGGTTTTGAACACTCTGCCATAACTCACCAGGCCTTGAACCAAGCACACACACATCAATCAACTCATACTCAGGCATTCAGTTTTAGAAATTATCCCCAGACAACACAAAACAGAAAAGCAGGTCATTACACATGTACACAGCGAAATGCAGTGCTCCATGTTAAAGCCACAGTCCACCACACATCAATAGCATTTGAAAACAAATAGGGCCACTGTAAGACGTTAATGAGAGTTCTATGGCAAGTGCATTACTGGCATCCCCCCCTTACAGCAAACACAAACCCACAGGGGAATTCCTTGTACCATACTGAGACAGCACCAAGTTTTACAATTTTCATTTTCATCACAACCGCATGGAACATAAAACCTATTAAGACTTAACCGTCCAATGACCACCAATGCCTTGCCTTCCCCTTTCTGGTACAGATGAAGTGGTGTGCTCCTCATGTCATATACCACCATCAGTACTCTGTGACATTTTGTGAAATCACAATTTGTACAGTGCATGGATGGGCACTATGAATTGCATTGCATTGGTGTTGTACTTTACTATAGCGTGTCTTATCTTTTACAGGGTCCATTGGGGAATATCATTAACACTTCTTCAGGACCAGGACTGGGGAAGTAAGGATGGTCCACCTGTTAATAAGCATCATTTTCACTTCACCAACTTGGAGATGGAGAAATTTTAAGTTAGTTCAATTTCACTGCTGCACACTTCAGATACCGGACATTTGCTTTGTTGAAGCACCACAAATGTTGATGTCTCCTTTTTGCTCAGTTTTTCATCAGCACATTCAACTGCAACAAAAATAAATAAAAATAACTTACCAGAACTGAAAGGTATCAAATTATCTCTTTTTTTCTGCATCTCTTACCAGAACTGGCACACCAGTGCTGTCTTCGTCAGCGATGGAGGGCCTGCTGGTGGTACCTGTATTACCAAATGCCGGGGCATGTTTGGGTTGTTCAGAAGCTGTTGAAAAGAAGCACGATATTTCAGGGTTCACCAGTTCACAGAAAAAAACACAACATTCAAGGAACAGTAATCATCATTCCATCCATACAATGGGTAAGGTAAGGTGTCATTGTGGGCAACATCACCAAGGATGAACACATATTATAATCACATAAGTGAGAGTAGTATACACATTCAGGGGAGAAGGACACAAAACTTCACATTCAATACTGATATAATAGTGTTGGAAAAAGTCATGGAGTGTAATAAATGTGGAGGGTTACGTTTCAGGATAAACCACATCAGTCAAAACATCTTCTACAGTGAATAACAGCATTGGTCACTGCTAGATGGAAAAGCATGACATTGGATGTTTGGAGTACTGGGGCTAGTCATTAGCATCTTTATAAACAACACTGCAGAGGGACTAGAAGGGGAGGTATGTCTTTTTGCAGATGACACAAAAATCTGAGTGAATACAGTGGACACTCCTGTGGGGAAGGGTGGAAAAAATGAATAGAGACCTATGTAAGCTTGATGATGAGTGCTCTAGAAAGTGGCAGCTAAGTTTCAACACAAGAAAAATGCTAAATCATGCACTTGGAGCATAGAAACCCAGGGGCAGAGCGGAAAATGGGGGTAGTGGTAGTAGCGAACACTAAACAGGTACCTCAATATGTACAGACTGGAGGAAAGAAGGGAGCGGGCATATATGACAGAGACTTTCAACTACCTCAAGGATATGAATAAGCTTCAGGAGGGACGCATTTTCCAGAGAAAATGATGCACAAGAACAAGAAGTCATGCAATGAAGCTGGAGGGGAGTAGAATCAGGGAAAATGTAAGCAAACACTTCTTCACAGAAAGGGTGCTGGATGCCTGAAAAAGCCTCCCTTAAGAGGTGGTGGGAGCAAAAACTGCAATGGGATTTAAGAAGGCATGCAATAGGTATAGGATAACCTTAGAAACAAGGAAAGTGGGGATACAGCGGGAGATCAGGCAAGGTCTATGGTGTGATAGTAGGTAGGGAACTTAATCTGCTGTCAAATGTCATGTTTCTATGGCTATGGCCATGCATTCTGCAGTCCAATCACATAGTAAGATGACTATGTTCAAGACACATTACAAGTACACTCACCACTGACACTCCATGATCTTCAAGAAAGTGTTGCAGTTAGGTGCCATATGTCCTACATGCCATCACAATCACAAGCATGTATGGTACATCAGAATTCGGCAAAAAAAAATACTAATGTATTGTCATTAAGATTTTGTTCATAGTATGTGTGCACACAATTACAGAAAAAGGGCTGAGAACATTACATGCACTGTTTCATACAACAGTTTTTAATGTATAATCATCAGGCTACTGAAGCACGTTAACTACACACATCCTGGTGGGGCTGGCCTGGTGATGCAGAGAGTTGCAGTGCTGAATGGCACACCTCGTGCCATGCTGAAGACCAGAATGAGGGAGCAAGCTTGGGCAACTGGGTTTGGCTTGGGGGATGGCTAGGGGATGATTGTAGCCACACAGCCACTCAGTTGCTTATATGTCCCAGATTGGGGAGGTACAGCTCCTCGCTCTAGGATGACAACCAGTGGAGGCCAGCTATCAGAGCAGGGTCTTAGACTGATGTAACACAGTGGAGGGTGGAAGGAGCACTCTGTTTCTGGGACCATGCACGCGCCTCCATGCAGGAATGGTGGAATGGTTGGCGTGTTTGCTGTTGCTCTGGGGAGGCAGGGAGAAATCATAGAAAATCTAAAAAAGCCAAGTCTCCCAGTGGCCACATGTGATGGTCCCCACCATTCTTGGACCCTGCTCTTTGTAGATCCACACCAGTAAAACAGTAAGGGGAGAAGCAGACATGGTTGGGGAAAGTAGGGGGGCCCCATGGCAGGTGTAGGTGGCTGGGGGGGCAAAGCAAAGTGAACAGCTCTCTTCAAAAAATTAAAAAGGATACTTACCACTGGTGCTGCTGTCCTTCACCACCCTCTTCATCTTCTGGCAAGATTCTTCTGCTGGATGTGTCATCACACCAACCAGCACCTCAAGGACTTCTGTGTCCCGACACTGCATGTCATCCCACTTGTGCATCAGCTGTTTGATGGACTGTGGGATCTTTCCCGTTCCCTCAGCATTCATGGTGGCCTTGTTACTGGCCCACAACTCTTCCCTCTGCTTCACTGGCACTTTTTCAGGCCCATATAGAGACTTTGCATGCCTGTTGGCCTCTCTGACTGGCACTGCAACTTCCTGAATTGAAAAAGGTGGCGCAAGATTTCGCTTACTTCCACAGGTGGTGGCCTCCTGAGCAAAAGGAATTTCCTGCACTGGTTACCCCTGCAATCCCTGTTGCTGCTGCTGTGGCCCCCACCACCTGCTGCTGTCCATCATCCTACATACCCTCAGATGCTGCCAGCATGACTGAAGAGAACAGTGCAAACCTAAAGTAGACAGAAAAAAATGGCTCAACAGAAGGCATTGTGCCTGCTGGCTGGTCTACTCTCCCACTCTCTCTCAGACTTTGTCTCAACTCAACTGTCAATCTCTGTCTGTATCTTTCTCTGTTCCTCTCTCTCTCTCTCTCTCTCTCTCTCTCTCTCTCTCTCTCCTTCTCTGCACTATCTCTGTGTGTTTATCATGATTTCAGCCTTACGAACCCCGGTTTGGTTTCCAGTTTCCGCTTTTTAAACTGAGGAATTTAAAATTGTACTTCAGTGAATATCCTCCCTTTCAAAGCACAAACAGCAGAATTATTTTCCACGGAACTGATTAATTTTAATACACAGTTCAGTATATACTGTAAGTCTACACTACTTACAACAATTCCACCGTTAAAAGGCTGAAATCTTCTGAACATTCGCAGAAGCAAAAGTCAGCATTTCACCAAAATTCTGCCAGCAGAATTTTTTTTTCACACTCCTCTATGAAAAACACCATTCAGGACATTAATAGATCCTCTGCATTTTGGAAGTTCCTGAACAAATCATAGTTCTTTCCCTCCATCCCTCACAACTACCAGTATGTACACTTCAAGATTGTCCCCATCGTTTCATCCTTGTCTCAGACTCAGGGCCTTTTAAGCTCAACCTAGCTCCTGATTGATTTAATAACTGTGTCTTTAATCACATTATTAGAATAATTCCCACAGATAAATAGAGAATAATGAATGGGTAGGTAGTTATAACGAGGATTTTACACACCATGAGGGGTGGGATGCCACATAAACCCCTAGAGCAAAGCTCAAGGGGTTTATTAAGGCAGCCCACCCCAAGGGTGTGTGTAAAATCTGAGTTTTACATACCTGTCCATCCTTTATTTTGTATAATTGCTGGGGGTCATTTTTTCACCACAGCAATTATACAAAATAAATGGATTTCTGTACGGAGTCAAGCCGTGGACTGTTGGGATTTCAGAACTGTTCATAGTGGCTGGCTTGTAAACAGAAGCAGCTTTTTTTTCCCCCTAACTTGTGTTTGATTAGGTAGGGGTTTTTTTTGTGCCCAGTAATATTTTTGGTTTAATAAAAAGAAATTGTTGCCAGCTTCTGTTGGGGAAGTTTCCAGGACGGAAGAGTGGGGATGGACGGCAGAGATAACAGGATGTTTTCGGTAGGCGCATGCACAGAAGTAGAGAAACCTGGTGTGTGTTCATCATTATAATCGATTGGTTATAATGACAGAATTATAACCAGGTTTCTCTATGGGAAAAAGCAATAACCAGTTATTATATATGAGTTATGCATGTATTATACAAGCCAATATGGTTTGCTATTTGTTTTCAAACAGAACAAATGCTCAGCTCACTGTTTTCAAGTTTCAGTCATAAAACACACAGGGACAAACTTCTTTGTTTTCTAACCAGTGTGTTAATATGTTAGCAGTTAACCTTTGTCCTCCCTATATCTTTGGGGTGCCACCTGGGACAGTCTGATTTTCTTAAAACACAAAAAGCAAGATTTCTATGTCTTTGCTTGCCACAGTCACTAAGGCCCCGATTCTAGAAGGGTTACACCTGGCGTAACTGCAGTTGCACCAAGTAGAATGGAGCAAGTAGCAATCTACACCAGCAGTTAAGACATGCATGATTCTACATAGTGGCCTGTGACATGGCGCAGGCCACTTGCGCCAAACCGCAGTTACACCACATAAACCCCCTACGACATGGCGCTACTGGGTTTACAGCAGCAGTTGCACTCCATTCTAGAAGGAAAGCCACAAAGTCCCCACATCAGGATTCTACAAGAACCCCCAGGAGAGATCCAGCAATGTAAGTTATACCAGCATTTAGCTGGTATAACTTACGGACACCCCCAGGGGTCCTGTAGACCCGTTGGCTGTCCAGCGGACAGTGCACGGTTTCCCTCCCCCCATGCCCAGCACACACCACAGGGCTACCCATATCCTCAGCCCTGAAACAGCCATTGGCAGAAGCCCCGCAGGCAGTGCTGACATCCCCCCACCCATGCCCCAAACCGCAAATCGACCGCCGCATATCCGGCAATAATCCAGCCCTGGTAGTCTAGTGTCACCCTCCTAAACCGTACAGTAACACAATATGACAATATCCCTGTTTCCCTGGTAGTCTAGTATTTCACCCCCCACCAAGCCATGCCAGACCACCAGCACCCCACCTGTCCCCAGCTGACCTGGCACAGCCACCTCTCACCTCCATGGCCAGCTGCCGACTGGGTGCAGTATTAGCGCTGTTGCTGAGACGCACTCAGAATTGAATTTCTGAGTGCATCTGTGCAGTAGTGCTAATACTGCACTCAGTCGGCAGCTGGCTGTGGAGGTGAGAGGTGGGCTGTGCCAGTCACTGGCTGAGGACAGGTGGGAGGTGCTGGGTGGTTTGGCATGGCTGGGTAGGGGGGTGAGGAGCCACTAGACTACCAGGGAAATGGGGATATTGTCATATTGTATTACTGTACAGTTTGGGAGGGGAGGCACTAAACTACCAGGGAAATTTGGAAATTGTCATATTTTATTACTGTGCAGTTCGGGAAGGCACTAGACTACCAGGGTAATGGGAATCTTATTATTTTACAGTTGGGGGACACTGGACTTCCAGGGCAGGTGACATGCCACATCTGCGGTGGGCAACCCGGGGGTCAGGCATGGGTGGGGGGTGCACTTGTGACCTGCGGCAGTGGATTGAGACATGCTGGCCAGGTACACCCTCTGTGTGGCATACCTTGCTCATGTTGCAAGTAGCAGAACTTTGCTGCGAAGACCCTGCCCCTTCTAGAATAGGGCACAGGGTCATTGTCGCAGTTGAGGGTGGTGTAAGTTGCGTTTGGTGGCAACTTGCACCACCCTTCTAGAATCGGGCCCTAAATATAGAAATAAATGTATTGACTTGCTCTTCAAATACTGCATCAATTGAACACTTATGCAAAACCCAGATACAGTGTCCAGTCAGTATACATTTTAAGAGATGACTAGTGGATTTTGGTTTACAAAATGTTTTACTATGAATTTTTAAATCTGGATCCACTCTAAATTCAACATCCAACTGAAGTGTTGTCACAATTACTGGGAAACCTACACTGAGACTGTTCTTGTGGAACTATTTCATAAAAAGTTTGACTTTTTTCCCTGGTGTCTTGACATTCATAAATAATGCCATCACTGAAGTGATGCCACTGAATGATCCTAGAGGAAAAAGGAGTAGCGGTTAAATTAAAAATAAAGTTTTCTTCCTGCCTGCCTAGGAACAAAGTAACATGCTATGGTACCCCTGAGCTGTGGTAGAATGAACCTACTGTATTCGACTCCTTCAATAATCTAATATTGAGATGCCTAGTTCAGCAAACGGACTTCTCAATATTCCTACAACTTAGGACAACCCTCACCCCATTGCTCAGAACAGCTTCAGATCCTACCACTGTTACTGCCTGGTCACTCTTGGTTCACTGGTTAAAGCTGCACAGAGGTGATGCCAGGAACATTTACCAGTCATTAAGGGATAATCTTTCTGATCAAGCCCTTAAAGAGCTATTGACACCGCCAAGGAATCTTTCAAATACATAATGATTAGGTACAATTCTGTTCGTATTCCATTTATGGTCTATGTATTTCTTCTCCCCATTATTTATTACTGAGGACATTTGCATAAATAAATTATCTTTATGCCTTAGAGTTCCTTTGAGTTCATCTGCCTTGATAGTTCATCTCTACTTCAGTCATAATCCTCTGTTGTGACATCACAGTGTGTTGCCATGGGAGTAACTGTGATGTCACAAGCAGTTCTCTATGACCTCGGGTAGAAGAAAGCAATAGGAATAGTTAAACTATTCAGGAGCTAAGATCCACCTTTCATACAAATTACCTCAGTAATAAATAATGGGGAGGAGGAATACAGAACTAATGTGAAATACAAGCTGAAACATCTTAATATTGTGTTTTGTTTATGTTCTCCTGAAGGTGTCAGCTGCTCTGTTAACTTAAACATAAATGGAAAGCATCCCTGCAGATCACCATATCAGCAGATGAATGGCCCCAGTGCTACCTGAATGCCTGCAAGGTGTGGTCCAATAACTGATCCAGAATAAAATTATACATCTATGGTACCGTACACCAGCCTTCCTCCCCATGTGGGGTGTCTGCCAAATGACAACTATTGGAGATGTGATTCTCCAGAATGAGATCTTCTGGACCTACCCAAAACTCTGCCACTTGTGGCAGGAAGTAACAAAGGCATGCTCAGTTGTAATTATGAATTCCACTCTCCTCACACCACAATTCTGCCTAATAGGGCTAGCTAGCCAGAACCCTCCATACACCTCCACAAAACTTCTATGGGCAGCAAGTTCTTCAGCAGATGCCAAACTCTTGACATTGCACTAGGCAGCACAACCAACACACCTTCATGTGTTACTGTTCACTTATAAAATAGGTTTCAAAATCTTTCAAAATCCTTAGCAACTTCATTGGTCTAAACACATCACATGTCCATTCATTAATCTCTGGTATACACACAGTGCATAACTAACTTGCCCTAACCTACTAAGTAACAGCCAAATTAAAGGAAAATAAAATGTTTCCATCGAAATAAAATCAGTTCTGCATTCTAAGCACACAAACCACAACAGAGCACAGTTTGTTTTTTTTTTAAATGCACTTTCCAGGTTGATTCAAAGGCACTCGATCTTTGTTACTAAACTCGCATATTCCATCTAGCAACAACCTAACCACAGGAACATTAAATCGTTTTCCATTAAAAAAATACATTTCATAAGCACAATAACCCTCAAGAGGGCATGGGTAACTTGTGAAATAATGCAGTTTCACAGGTGCACTGAAAGTTACGCAGCCATTGGTTTCATACTTTTCAGTTCGGACGAGGCATGCATTGATACTCATTTTGTTTTCTTAAGGTCTTGTCCTCTCTTCCCCTGTCTATTTGCTCAGTCTTGTCCTTCTCCTCTCTCAAGTCCATTCTTTGTGTCTTCTCCACCCCCTCCTTCAACTGTTCCAGACCCTTCTGTTCCCCCATTCTAGTTTGGATTATGCCCCCATGCATCCTTTCCCCCTCTTAAAAAAATGTCCTCCACCCAGGTCTATCTGCTCCTAATCAGTTATCACATCAAGAATTGTTTTGCTCCTGTATCTACCCTTCATCACTGGCATTGGTAATCTACATCACCATCAAAATGTTTTCTTTACCATATCTGGCATTGCTCCCCATACTTTGTAGCACTTAGACTTTAACTTAAACTATTGTCATCTTTATTTTGTTTGCCCTGAATACGTACCTGTTTATTGTGATTGCACTACAGTATTGTAGTTATACTTTTACTTTTTTGTAATGTAATTGTTTTAATGTACTGTACTTTTTTTACTTTAGTGCTTCTGTACATGTTATTTTCACTTGCAGACACTATTGTTTACTACCCTGCCCCTTCTGCCCAGGATACATCTGGACACAAGCGGTTAACAGTTTACAATGTCACTCCCAGTAAAACTCCTGAAATATGATAACTAAATAAATAAGGCATTTGTCAATGCCAAATGTTGTCGCACTGGTATTGCCTTTGGTAGTGCATTGTGGAAACACATGTTTGGCAGGATGTGAAAAATGGCAGCTGTACTGTTCATAAGGAGGTGTAAAAAAATGGCAGTGGTAAAAATTGTGGCATGTAAGTATTGCAAATATGAGAAGTTACAAGGGTGCATGGGAAATGCTCAACACACACTTGTAACACAAGCATTTTATGGAGTTTTGGCAACTAAATTTTCAACATAGGCATTTTAGCACCTCTACTGATGTATAGTGTCACTGTTGTGTCCTCAAGCTGTCTCAAAAAGTGATTTCACACAGCGACTGCGCTATTCTTCACCAGACGTGCGAAAACACATTTCGGGCAGGATATGTAAAATGATAGCTTTACTGTTCATCAAGAGGTGTGGAAAAATGCCAATGGTGAAAATCCAGAGTGAAAATATTACAAATGCACAACGTTATGAGCGTGCGTGCAAACTGCGCAACGTACGCTCTAACACAATCATTTTATGGAATATCGTCACCAAATTTTCAACATAGACATTGTAGGACCTCTACTCATGAACAGTGTCACTGTCATTTTTGCAATCTGGCCCAAACACTGATTTCCCACAGTGACCGCGGTATTGTGCATCGGAAGTGAGGAAACACATTTCGGCCAGGATGTGAAAAATGACAGCTATACTGTTCACAAGGAGGTGTAGAAAAATGACAAAGTTGAAAATCTGTCATGAAAACATCATGAATTTGCGAAGTTACGAGCTGCGTTAACAACTACATAACTGCCCATAAAACAACCCTTTTTTGGATTTTTTCCACCAAATTTGCAGTATAAGCTTTTTGAGAGCCCACCTCATGAACACTGCCACTGTCCTTGCATTAATTGGTCCCAAAAGGTGATTTTGCGCAGTGACTGCAAAATCACCTTTTGGAACTGATTAACGTCAAAACGGTGACAGAATTCATGAGGAGGGGTCCCAAAACCCACATGTTGAAAATTTGGTGCAGAAATTCCCAAAAATGCCCAAGATATGGAGCAAAGTTGAAAAAACCCTATTTAGTCCATTATACAGCTTACCGGCATTTCATCTGTTCGCGGTTGGCTTTGAAGAGTGCAGATGTGTTCCCGGTCCACTGAAGATCATCGCATCAGACTCTGGAGGTAAGTATGGGGTGGGCGGTGTGGGGGAGGCAGGGTGCACATTGGGTGGGTGCGGGTAGTGAGTAGGGAGACTACGAGGGACAGTTTTCAGTTTACAGGTACTGAGGGGAAAAAAAAAACCACGGATGGTTTTCTTTTTTACAGGTCATTTCTTTTGTTTGGGGGGATACAGTAGCTGATGGGGGATGGGCACCCCTGTCAGCACAGAAGAAGGGGGGCACATGATGCCAACAGGGAGTGGGCTCCCCCGTCGGCACAGTACAACGGGAAGGGGGGGTGGATGCCGACGGATATTGGGCACCCCTGTCGGCAAACAACGAGGTGGGGGGCACATTCTGCCGATGGGGAGTGGGCTCCCCATTGGCACATACTTCACTGGGCAGGGCAAGCCGACTGGGGGGATTGGGCACCCTGAAGTCGGTGCTGTCGGCAGTGTAGCAGCCACTGTGTCGCCATGCTACTCAGATTGCAGCGGACCTTTCCTTAGATGTGCTCGCCAGCTTAGTATGCATGGTGTGGTGTCGGCATGCAGGCTGATTGAGGAATGAGGGATGCACCTACTGGTACATGCCCTGCATTCGCCCAACAGCGAACGCGCCCCCAAATCCTCACTGCCACAAGATGTTGGCTGCGCACGTGTGCCAACATAATAAAAAAGGCAAACTGCAGTCAGCTAATTCATCACCTATGAATGGCTATCCCATTTGTCTAACTGTAGAATAGCTGCTTACAATCGGGTACCTCACTCTTTCCCTATTAACTCTTCCTACTGTACCCGCCCTTCCCTGTCCGCTCCTGCCTGGCTAAAGTCCCACCCCATCCATAGTAGTGTCCCAATTATCTACCCCTCCTCCGTCATTATCATAATAAACAAGTACACAACAGCCATCATCACTTTCTGTGGATTTAACCCAATTTTTCCCCCAGTCATCAGTAATATATCCCTCCTCTTCTTTACCTGTCTAACCTGCCACCCCATACATGGCCTCTTTCCCCTATATGTGTAGTTGCTGGCTGCCTCACTCAAAAGATCTCTGCTTATAACCCCTGTATGCCTATGGTTGATTGTACATCTGCTGACTTCTTCAATTGTAAAATAATGCTGTTTTTTTTATTTATTTCAACCTTGTACTGTACTGTATACACTGTATATACTTTTTCTTCCTTGTATATTATTGCTTTTTGTATACCTGCTTCTGTACTGTACGTTGATGTATTCATGACCAGGTCCAGTGCCTGCCTGGATAAATAAAGATTTTGATTTATTGATTGATTGATACCTTGCTTCCAAGCTATGTCCAATTCCTGACAACTAAACACATCAAGACCACTCCCTCCCACTGCTGCCTGCACCTCTGGTCAGCTTTCTGAAGTCGTGTTCATACAAATCCCCCAAATGGGTATACATTCAATCCTATGTAGTACTGCATATGGAACATATATTCTTGGCCTTCCTCCCCAGTCTTCGCCTTTAAAAGGAACCTGAACTGATGGATGTCAGGGAAAGAGGACCCATTTCAGTTATCAAGATATTTATTAACAAAGAAGGGGCAAATCTAATTTGCAGAGATGCCTACATTCTATCAACTGTTAGCATAAATGGATAACATCAAACAGTATGTATCCTACACCTGTGAATTGTGTTGGATATATAATGGTATATTCTGTAATCAATTAGTACCTACAATGACACCAGCCAGGATGCAACATGGTAGTTCCACAGTCTATCACAAAATGCTGCAGTATGCTGCTGGGAACAGTGTGCTGTAATTCAATGACAAATAAGCCCTTTCTTCATGCAGTATTTTGGGACATGTCTTTCATTGCAAGTAATGTGTTTCCCTGTGGCTGGCTCCACTGTAGCTTTGTTTTAAAACTGGTACCTCAGACTGGTACCTCATTGTGAGGAGTTGTTGCAGATGTCTTTTTTTAAATGTTTTGTTGTGTTGCTTTTTAAATGATCAATTAAAAGATTGCCTACAAAAGCAGATATATTCCTTCCCACCTGTCTGTCATCTGTCTTTCCACACATTCAGTAATGGAATGTTTGATTATCATGGAATTCTACTGGCACAATGCTCATCTCTCCCCTTGCAAACACAAACAACAGAAGACATCAATAAAGTCAAGGACTCAAGTTTATCTGTGGCAGGGTAACCAGCAAAGAGTTTGCTGGTATGCAGGTAAAGGTATGAGGGGGATTATTCTTGGTTAGAAATGAAGCTCCTGAAAATAAAATTGAGTACAACCTCATTTTTTAGAAGTGAATATTTGTAAGAAGAGGATTATATAGTGAAAGAATGTTCAATCTTTTTTTTTTTTTAATTAGGGGGTGGATTATTTTTAGGTCCTATAGTAGCTGATTTTTTGTGAGGGGTGAATAAAGGTGACACCCTGTTTGTAAATGAAATCAAAAATTAAAAAAAATATATTTATATGTTAGGGTGCTCTGTTAGATTACCAGCACTCTTTGAATCATTGGTAGTGGTCCCATAATGCACAGCTGCTAACTAATCAAGATGCAGCAATTTCCCTATCCATTTTATAGAAGTGCAATAAGAGGCTCTGTGACATAGATTAGGCTAGATAACAGCCCTTCCAATGGCTGTATCACTCTGCACCTGCAGTACTGGCCCTCAATATACCCCTGAGTTGGTGGCTATCTCAGCCTAAACCCTGCCCTGCCAAGTCTTATTGCTTGCATGAACCCCAAATACTCAAAAATGATCTTGAAAATTTGACCAGAACTATGACAGGTACAAACAGTTGAGGCATTCAAGAATGCCTGAGATAGGCAAAAAGGAATCCTAGCAGGGACTGGGTGAAGGGCAATATGGATCATGTGGGGGATAGATAGGTGGGAAGTCTGGATGGGCCAAAATGTCTTCATCTGCTATCAATTCTATGTATCTATGTACCTGAAAAGGTTAACTTCTAGAGGAATCTATCTGAGCAAGCGTGCAATATGCAGTGTGGCTAATGCATTAAGGAACTCTACATTGTATCAGTGAATACACCACTGAGTGAATTCACAGAGTGATTGAAATGTTGAGCACATGAGGGCATTACTATCCATTCTACAGCTGGGGACAAGATCACAAAGTAACAGTCCACAATGGATAGCATTAGTATGGGTTGACTGTGCCCAAGGACTCCCAAAGAACTGACAGATGTACCATCTTAACCACTAGCATGGCTCCTATAGGATATTATCACTGGGGAGTGTACTATTTAAGAGGATAGGAAGGTGGTGAGTATAATCTCTCTCTTTAAACAAGAATTTGCTGATTTTGAGTTGTCTTTTTGTATAGTGAGCTCTTGATTTGCTCATTTTTAGAAATGATGTCATGCATAACAGCCACACTCAGATGCAACAGCTCATGTTCAGAGGTCCTGGTTTCATCCATTTTTACAATATATTTACCCAGGGTCCTCCTAATATGCAATATATAATTTTTACTGGGGTCCTGCTTCTGCTATTCGTTATGCTGTATTTTCTCAGAATATTCCAGCTAAGATTATCTCCCAAGTTTCTTAAGTCAGCCATGCTGCAAATCACCAAAACAAGTGTCACAAGTTTTAATCTATCATTCATGACAAAAACTGTCCTGGACATCTAGAAGTGGGCTATGATAGTACCTGTCTTCCACCCACTGTCTTGGACAACCATAGGTCCGTAGCCATACTGTCAGCCCTTACCAAGATGCATGAGAGGATAGTTCATAATCAGCTAACCTGTGTCCTAGATCAGCACAACCTTCTCTGCGAGGAGCAACATGGCTTCAGAAAAGGGCATGGAGCCTGCACTGCATCGGTTAGATTCACAAATTCTATGCACTGAGCTACAGACAAAGGGCTTATGATCAGCGCAGTGCTTGTAAACCTAACAAAAGCTCAACCCTCTAGACAATTGTCTGCTTCTGAAAAGGCAAAGCTTACTGGGGAGAGCCTAGAAGCAATGCAATGGTTCTTGTGCTATCTCCAAAACAGATCTCAAATTGTTAAGCTGGGTAATGTAAGCTGGAAGGCCAATACAATTACCGACAGTATGCCTCAGAGCTCAGTACTGGGCTTCCTCCTTTTTGCTCTCTTCATTAATAATCTGCCCAGAAGCTGCTCAACTGCTATCTCCCAGCTTAAGGCAGATGATGTCATTGTCTGTGTTCATGGGAGTAACATCTCCAGTATTCAGCATAAAACTCTAGCAAAACGTCCACGCTCTCCAATGCTGGTTCCTTAAAGAAAAGCTGATTCTGAACATACCCAAGACTAAGGCCATGTTCTTAGGCACTACTCACAAAATTAAATAGCATTCACAAGGCCTCAATGGTATACCGTGATGTGCACAACCATGATTGAGTGACCCCCTAAAGGGCAACTCAATCAAGGCACATGTCAGAGGGGCTACAAGTCAGATACAGTGACTGGATGGGGTGGATTGGTGACTGTAGTGACAGGAAGTCACTACAGGTACACGCGCAGGGGGGTGGTAGCAAGCACAGTCCACAGGTACACGCGTGGGGTGGTGGAAGCTAGCACGCTTGGCGAGGGACAGGAGGGGTTTTGAGGGGTGGCACCGGGGTAGGCTGCCGAGCTGGCTCTGTGGCATAGGGAGTCAGCTCACAGCTTTGGTAGGTAGGGTACTGGGTTCAAGTCTGGGTGCAGGCTCATTTTTACTGCACCCGGCCCAAATTTTATGTTTTTTATGTCCCCCCCCGACATGCACCCCCCTGTTGTTGAGAATCTTTAAGTAGGGTGATGCAGGGGGCACAGCCCACAACATAAACATAAAAAATACAAATCCCTGATGCCATTTTGTTGTGCGCCGGGGAGTCAGAGCACCAAAATTGATTTTCAGCACCCTGAATTTGTCATAACAGTGATCACCCTTCGGTGGTCACTGTTATCACAGCTTGAATCAGTAGCAGAATACTAGGACAACTCTTCTGCATCCAATGGTCATTCACATCAGATACCAATGTTAGGATTGCACAAAGCAAACTTCTTCCTTTGCTAGATTATGGGACTAAGTCAGTTTGGGCAAAAAAAGTCTTTTATCAAAAGGTGGCCAGATTTTCTACCTCCCATTGCCCCAGCTCCCACCACTGTGCCAGCCTTATGCAGCTTAGCTGGCTGCAGCCAGAGCGCAGGACCCAACTCACACTGGCTAATTTTGTAGATGACAGTACATGGCACGTGCCACATAGAAACATAGAAACATAGACTTTGACGGCAGATAAGGACCACTTGGTCAACCTAGTCTGCCCATTTCCCAACCTAGAGGATAAGCTGCAGATCCTATTTAACCAACAGCCTATTTCTTCCTACCCCCAATAAAAATTGCCTTATGTCTGTCCCGTGCATTTTTGAATTTTCCCACAGTTTTAGACCCCACAACCTCATCAGGAAGGCTGTTCAATGTGTCCACCACCATCTCTGTGAAAAATTACTTCCTCACATTGCCCCTGAGCCGTCCCCCCTCTATCTTCAAATTGTGTCCCCTGGTTCTTGCACATCTCTTTTTCTGAAAGATGCTACCTTCTTGGACTTTGCTGATTCCACTGAGGTACTTAAATGTTTCTATCATGCCCCTCCTCTCCCTCCATTCCTCAAGGGTATACATATTAAGCTCCTTTAGTCTCTCCTCGTATGGCTTCTCTTGCAGACCCTGCACCATTTTAGTTGCCCTCCTCTGAACTGCCTCCATCCTGTCTATGTCCTAGTGGAGATGGGGTCTCCAGAACTGGATGCAGTACTCCAGATGGGGTCTCACCAACTGTCTGTACAGGGGGATAACAACTTCCTGTTTTCTGCTGGTGATACCTCTCCCTATACATCCCAGTATCCCCCCAGCCCTCCCTACCTCCTTCTCGCATTGCTTGCCAACCTTAAGGTCATCCAATATGATTACCCCCAGGTCCCTTTCCATTTTTGTTGTTGTTACTACCTCCCCATTGTGTAATCTTCCCCTGGGTTTTTGTTTCCCAGGTGCATTACTCTGCACTTCTTTGCATTGAATCCAAGCTGCCATACTTCTGACCATTCCTCCAACCTTGCCAAGTCCCTTCTCATCCTTTCCATGCCTCCTTGTGTATCAATCCTGTTGTAGATCTTTGTGTCATCTGCAAAGGGCATACTTTCCTTCAGTCCTCTGCAATGTCACTTATAAAGACATTAAAAGGACTGGACCCAGTACTGAACCCTGCGGTACCCCACTAGTAACCCCTCTTTCTTCAGAGTGGACTCCATTTACAATTACCTTCTGTGTCCTGTTGTTCAGCCAATGTTTTACCCAGGCTACCACCCTGGGACCCACTCCCAGGCTGGTTAATTTGACTACTAATCTTTTGTGTGGGACTGTGTCAAATGCCTTGCTAAAGTCTAGGTAGGCCATGTCCACAGCCCCTCCCAGGTCTACTACTTTGGTCACCCAGTCAAAGAAATCAATTAGATTCGTCTGACATGACCTTCCCGCTGTGAACCCATGCTGCCTTGGGTCCTGTGCCCCACTGCCTCTAGGTACTCAACAATTCTTTCCTTCAAGTGATTCCATCCTTTCCCTACCACAGAGGTCAAACTGACAGGTCTGTAGTTTCCTGCCTCTGTCTTGGTCCCACTTTTGTGAAGGGGAATCACACCCACCTTCTTCCAGTCCTCAGGTACCACACCATCCTCCCATGATTTGTTAAAAAGGGTAGTCAGTGGTGTCACTAGTTCTCTGCTTAATTATTTTAGAATTCTGGGGTGAAATTCCATCTGGCCCCATTGCTTTGTCCACCTTCAGTTTTAGGAGCTCTTTCAGAACTCTTTCTTCTGTGATAGGACTGGGCTCAACCCCTCTCTCCAGAGTGCTTCTGTTATTTGGATTAGGCAGCTCCCCCACTTCCTCTTTTGTGAATACTGAACAGAAGTATTCATTCAGTATCCCTGCTTTTTCACTGTCACTCTCTGCCCACCCACCATCCATTCTATTCAGCCTCACTATCCCTCCCTTTGTCTTTCTACACTCCCTGATATACCTATAAAATATTTTATCCCTTCTTAACTGAGTTAGCTATCTTTTTCTCAGTTTGTGCCTTTGCTATTCTGACTACCCTCCCTGCTTCCTTCTGCTTTAACTGGTACAGTTCTCTGTCCTGCTCCTTCTGTGTTTCCATATACTTCCTAAATGCTATCTTTTTCTCCTAACCTTCAGCGCCACCTCTTTTGAGAACCATAGTGGCTTTTCTTTGTTTTGATTTGTTATTTGCTTCACACAAAGGCTTAGTAGCCTCTGTGATGCGATTTTGATATTTGCCATTGTTGCTCCACCCTTCCTTCTAGCCTGTTTGCTGAGTGCTTTCTAAACACTCCCATCTTGCCAGAGTCAGCCCTCCTGAAGTCCAGAACTTTCACTTTTGTATGGCTTGACTCTGTAGCTGAGTTATCATGAACCACACTGTTTGGTGGTCACTTGTTCCCAAATGGCTACCCACTTCTAGATCTGAGATCCTCTCACTGTCCCCATTTGAGAGTATGAGGTCTAAGATTGCTCCTCACAAGTAGGTTCCAAACCAGCTGTTTGACGCATGCCACCTGAAGGGCATCAAGAATGGTCCTGCTTTTGGATGTGGCTGCCACAAAGGTGCTCCAGTTAACATCTGGCATGTTAAGGTCCCCCATCAACAGCATCTCCCCTTTCTCTGACATCCTAAGTATGCCTTCTATCATATCCTTGTCCATTCCCTCCCCCTGACATGGGGGTCTATATACAACCCCTGTGCGGATTGTGGTGCCATTTCCAGTCTCTAAGGTGACCCACAGTGCCTCCTCTCCTCTCCTCCCTGTTTACTCTTTTGTTTGGTTGCTTTTATCCCTTCCCTTGCTTAGAGAGCTATTCCCCCCCGCCCTCTCCATCTCTCCTGTAGGTTGTGTACCCTGGTATGTTAACATCCCAGTCATGGTTCTCTGTGTACCATGTTTCTGTGACTGCTGCAATATCCAGGCATCCCTCTTCCATCAAGGCCACTAGTTCAGGGAGCTTGTTGCCAAGACTATGGGCATTGGTACTCATTACCCTCCATTTCATGATGGCCTTACCCCTTTCTGCCCCATCCCTGTCCTTATTGCATTTGTCACTTTCTCCATTTACCCCTGCATTTCTCCCTATCGACATCTCTATGTTGGTGTCTACCTCACTTAGTATCCTGATATTTTGGGGAGGCTAGGATTTCCCTGCTCCTTTCCAGTGCCTTCCCCCTTGGCTAGTTTAAATGCTTGTCAATGAAATATTTAAACCTATCACCTAGGATTCTGGTTCCCCTCCTGGACAGATGCAGTCCATCATGCCAGTATAGGTCTGCATCCCCCCAGGTGGACCCTCAGTCCCCAATGAAGCCAAATCCCTGAGCCCTGCACCAGTTTTTCAACCACTGATTGAATCCCATGGTGTGGAGCACCCTAGCCTCACCTGTGCCATAGACAGGCAGCACCTCCGAGAAGGATACCATGTGTGCTACTTGTCTAAGTCCCCTCCACATCTCCACAAATGCTTCTTGCACTGTTCTGATCCCTTTCTTAGCCAGGTCATTTGTCCCTAGGTGGACAATGACATCCAGCTCCCTCCCCTGTGCAGCTGCTCCTGAGATCCTGAGGATTCGCTCCCTGTTCCTCCAAGCCATGGCGCCAGGCAGGCACCTTACCTCCTTCTCCCTCCTCCCTCCCCATAGTGTCTAGAAGGGCTGCTCTCACCTGTAAACCTCCCTCACTCCTGTTCCATAGCCAATAACTTACTTCTAATCCTACTTACATGAAAAGTAATGAGTCAGAAACCATTCAGCTACAGGGCTATCTCCCTGTGGAACACTATACCTGTCCCCATCAGGCAGTCCCCATCCACAAAGGTTTTCACTCAAAAAATGAAGGAGCATGCCAGCTCAGTGACACTGAGTGTTGAGGTGCTGGATGCCACACCTTATGCTATGCCGGTGACCCAGGCTTGGGAACGACCTTGGGTCATCAGGGTGCCAGCTTGGATGGGTGGAGCAGAATCGAGCATACCAATGGGCAGCTCTCCTCTCCCAAGGCTGATGAGGGTGGGTTGCACCCCCCATAGTTCCGCTTCCACTGGATGGAGGTCCGGTGGGTAGCGTATGAGGAGTGGGGGCGGCAAACAGTTATCGGAGGTAGAATGGGCTGAGCTGCTGCCAAGTGTGTGTAACATGCCCCACACACTTGCACGGCCATGTGCTGGGGCCTCGGGGGGGTCAGGGGAGAAAAATTGAAAAAATACCTATGTATCCCTGTTGCCAGTTGGTGGGAAGAGGTGATGGGGACCAAACAGCTATATCCCAAAAAAAAAAAAAAAATGAAGGAACATTTGTTATACCTCAGCACCTGTACCTGTTTCTCATAGTTAAGCCTCTGGTATTATTCATTTAATATATCACTGTCTGTCATGCTCCTCATGTTTTGTCTTGTTCTTGTAAATTGTAAAATGTCACCCTGCATCATTTATTGTACCATTTCAAAACTTTGTACTATGAACTGTGATATTATTCATATTATTTTTTTGTTCATCCAATGTACTTGTAGCAGTAAAAGTAGATTTTATTTATTTAAGGTGCTCTTCTCCAAAGGCTCAGGGCACCTTTACAAAACATAAATCACAAACTTATATTACAAATCACAATTACAAATAGTACTTGGGTCATACCTGAATAAGACTCATGGTGCCAGTGCACCCAGCCGGACATCAAAACATAAATAAAATTAAATAAAGATACAATATCTCATTTTCAATGTGCAGACCTGCTTTCATCCAGTTGCACGCTGTATTAACCCTGGGTAGCCCAACAGAGTTGCAAAACTTATTTTTTAGTGTGGTCCTAACTTTATACTAACATACTAAAATGCCAGCAGAATAGGCCTAACGATCTTTCGTGTCTGCTTGTTTGGTCAGCCCCCACCCTGGGTGCTGAGCTTGCTGCCCCCCTCTCCTTCTCTGGCTTCTCCCTTCCCAGTTCCGGATAATCTTGCTGCATTGGATTTTGCTTGCAGAACCCTTCCTGTACCTGTCACCCCATCTTGAACCCCTCCACCGTCTCTGCCTCCACCAGCCCCTAGGGCAGTATTCCATGGCTCCACCACCTTCCCAGTGAAGTAGCACCTCCTCCTTTGCCCCTGAATCTTCCCTCCAGCTTCCACCCATGCCTCTAGTGGCCCCTCCTCCTTCCTTTGAAGCACCCTGACTGTTCCTCTCCTATTTACCCTCTTCATGTACTGAAGACCTCTATCATGTCCCCCTGGTCCCTTCTCTCTTCCAATGTGTACATATTTAGCTCTTCAAGCCTCTCCTCATAGGTCCTGTCCCCCAAGCCCCAAATCATTTTGGTTGCCCTCCTCTGGACCCTCTCCAGGAGTTTAATGTCCCTCTTTAAGTGTGGCCTCCAAAACTGCATGCAGTACTCAGGTGCGGCCTCACCAAGCAGTTATACAGAGGGAGTATCACTTCCCTCCTTCAGGAGGTGATCCCCCTAGCGATGCATCCCAGCATCCTGTTGGCCTTGGCTGCTGCCCTCCTACAAGTCTCAGAGTTGTTCATCTTGACATCCACCACCACCCCCAGGTCCATCTCAGCCATCGAGACTTGTAGCATTCCCCCAGGGGTGTACACTTGGCCTGGGTTTCTGGCCCCAGTGGAGTACCTTGCATTTCCCTGCATTGAACCTCAGCTTCCACTTTCTAGACTATCTTTCCAGAGCCTCCAGGTCCCCCTGTAGGGCCACCCTCCCCTTCTCCCCATCCACCACCTCCCCCAGTTTTGAGTCATCCACAAAGAGACTCATCTCACTCCTGATTCCTGTCCTTATGTCAGAGACATACGCGTTGAACAGGAGGGGCCCAAGGACTGATCCCTGTGGGACCCCACTAATGACCCTCCTTGGGGATGAGACTATCCCACCAACTACGACCCTCTGGGTCCAGTTCTGGAGCCAATTGCCTTTCCATCTGATCATCTGGTTCCCCACCCCCATTTCTCCCAGCTTATCCAACAGGCCCACATGAGGAACAGAGTCAAATGCCTTGCTGAAGTCTAGAAAGAGGATGTCCACTGGTCTACCCAGGTCCAAGGCACTCATACCCAGTCATAGAACTCCACAAGGTTTGTCTGACACAATTTCCCCGGGACGAATCCATGCTGTCTATCATCCAGGCACCCTGACTTTTCCAGGTCCCCCCCAGCCTCTCCTTGACAATGCCCTTCATCACCTTGCCCACCACCGATGTCAAGCTGACAGGCCTGTAGTTCCCTGCCACCTCCCTTGATCCCCCCTTGTGGATAGGCACTATATGCGCCACCTTCCAGTCCTGGGGCACCCACCCTGTCCTCAGAGAGATGGTGAAAAGCTCTGCCAGGGGTTTCGCCAGGACATCCACAAGTTCCTTCAGCACTCTGGGATGTAATTTATCCAGCCCTGGTGCTTTCTCTGTCTTAAGGGAGCTGAGGGCTTCCCTCACTCACTCTGCTGTGATTCCACTTCCAGTACCTCTTCTACCTGTGTAGCCCTCCCCCCTCCTGCCAATGATGCCTCCCCCTCTCCCCAGACCCGCCAATTGGTAAGGGTCCCCCCTCAGCATCTCTGTCTCCTCCCATGTATGATGCAGCACCCCCATTTTCCTTGGTGAAAACTGAGGTGAAGTACTCATTTAGTACCTCAGCCTGCTCCCCCGGGTCTTGTGCCCATCTCTCCCCTGATTTAATCCTGCTAATCTTCCCCTTCACCCTTTGTTTTTTCCCAATGTATCTAAAGAACCCCTTGTTCCCTCTCCTAATTTCCCTGGCCAGGTTCTGCTCCTTCCTTGCCTTAGCCGCCCTCACCACCCTAGTGGCCCTTCTAGCCATCATCTCATACTCCCCTTGATCCCTTTCACTCCTTGAGCACTTGAATTGCTTATAGGCTGCCTTCTTTCACCGCACCACCTCCTGGACCTCCATGGTCCACAGCAGGGTTTTCGGGCCCTACCGCATTTTCGTCTTACTCTTGCACAGGTGCTGGTAGCATCCTGCGCCCCTCTCCTGATGATTTCCCACCTACTATCAGCATCCATGTCTGACCCAATCACATCCAAATGCTCCTTAAGGATCCTTCCCATTTCCTTAAAATCTGTCCCCCTGAAGTCAGTTACCTCCGTCTTTGTGCAGCCTTCTAGCCCTCCTAGGTCCAGGCAGAACCAGACCGTGGCATGGTCACTCCCCGCCAATGGGTCCCTTACCTCCAGGCCCCCAATCTGGTCACTGTCTGCCAGGACCACATCTAGTACCCGCACCTCCCTGGTAGGTTCCCCTACCTGCTGAGTTAGGAACATGTCTTGAAAGACATCCAGCAACCTCTGTTACCTGGTCACAGAGGATGTCATAGTCTCCCAGTCTGTTCCTGGCATGTTTAAGTCCCCCAACACCACCACCGTTCCTCTGCCCAGTCTGCAGTGTCTCCCAAAATCTGCCCCAGACTCTTCTCCAGCTTCTCCGCCAGGGCAGGGGGTCTATACATCACTCCTATTTTTACTCTCTTGCTCCCCCTTTGTTATCAAGGTGACCCAAATCACCTCCATGGTTCCCTCCACCTCCTCTACTCCCCCGATGCCAATGCAGTTTTTGACTATCATTGCTACCCCTCCTCCCCTTCCCTCCCCCCTGTCCTTCCTGAACATAGTGTAACCCTCCAGGTTCAGGTCCCAGTCATGTCCTGCAGTGGCCCAGGTCTCAGTGACCGCTGCCACATCCACTGCTCCCTCAGTTAGCATCGCCTGGAGTGCAGGCATTTTATTGCCCAAGCTCCTGGCATTTAGCAGGACTACCTTTTACCCTTTCCCTATACTTCCATTTCCCCTGCTCGTGTTCCCATGGGGATTCTGTTATCCCCTGGTCTGCTCTTTACTAGTCTGCCTTTTTCTGCAATCCTCTGGCTCCCCAGGGGGGTGGAGACAGAGTCCCTCCTTTATTGGCACCCCCTCGACAGCCTTTTCTCCCATCCCTCCCCCCTTCACAAGTTTAAACCCCACTTTTCACCAAAGAACCCCTCTATTTTCAACTTAAGGATTCCCTTCCCCTCCAAATTGAGATGGAGTCTATCTCTAGCATACAGCTACTTATCCTCCCAGGTCTCCCCCCAATCCTCTATCAACCCATACCCTCTGGCCTCACACCACTCCCTGAGCCACTGGTTTATCTCCCTAATGTTCCTTTTGTGTTCCCCACTAGCCCTTGGCACTGGCAGGATTTCTGAGAAGGAAACTGTGCATCCTATGTCATGACAGACCCTGGCAAGCTCCCTGAATTTTGCCTGTATCTCTAGCTCACTATTTCCCTCAATGTCATTTGTACCCAGGTGGACTAGTATGTCCGGGGAACCCCCACAATCCTTTGCCAGCTGATATACCTCATGCTTAGACCTGTGCAAAGTTAGTCAAGGGAAGCATTTTGTTCTAATTGGCCAGGCTTCTCCCTCCCTATCCCATTTGATACCCCTGATCATAGAATCCCCCAACAGGAGCACTCTGACCGCTCCTTTTCCTCCATTCCCCCCCCTTCCATGTCCCTCATCCTTTCTACCGGTCCCTCCACCCAGCCGGCTCCTTGTTCCTCCCCCTATCTGGGTGCCACATGCCACCCACTCCTTATTTACCCTGGCCACCCCTTCCCCTCCAATCCTATGCTTCTCCTCCTCTTGAGTATCCTTCAGTACCTTGCTAACTCCCCCCTCACTGCTCATGACTGGTCCTTCTCCCTCATCTGCTAAACTAGCTTGGCTCGTCCTCCCGTCCTTCCTGTCTCCATTTAGTCCCTCCTTGCTTGTCGTGCTCCCCTGGCCTAAACCCTCAGCTTCCTTTACTGAATCCTCCTTGTACTTCTGGTCCTTCTCCTTTACCTTTCTTCCCAACTGGTCCTTCTCCTTGCACTTTCCTCCCTCTTCCCCCTGCTCCTCCTGCTCTGATTCACTGCTCCCCCCATTTTCCTGCATTCCCGGTTCTCCCCTGTTCTTCCTGCTATCCGGCCCCTGCCTCCTGCCCCCTGCCCCCCACTCCCTTTCCATCTCTAACCACCCCTGTCGTGGCTACATCACCCCCCTCATCCTCAAGCAGAAGAAGAGAATTGAAGTGGCTACGGAGTGTAAGGTCTGATCCACCTCCCCGCCTTGCTTCCTTCTGTCCAGCCCTGGCCATCTGCCTACTTCCCTGAGAATGTTGTCCTTCTGTCCCTCCTTTGTGAGGGTCCCCAGTTACCTGCTTGCTTCCTTGGTAGTATCCTTTTGGATCCCCTCTGCCAGGGTCCCTATGTGACCCCTGAGTATTCTCCTGCACTCCTTTCCCTATGCCCCTGCCCCCAGTGCTTGTTGCAACCCTGTGGGAGATCCTCTGCCCCCTTCCCCAACCATACCTCCCCCCTTCCCCCAGCTGTCTCCTAATCCCCGCAACCTCCTTCCTAAGCTGTGCCAGCTGGTAGCACACTGGGCAACCACCAAACTTCCAAGCCCAGTCCAGTATCATGGCTGCTCCACACCCTGTGCACCCCACCACCCTCCCAAAGATGCCGGCCCTAATGACGTGTGGTTCCATCCCCTTCCAAGTAGGTTTCCTTGGGTGAGCCACCAGGTTCCCCCCAGTCCAGGATACACCCCTACTGCCTAATCAGGTCTCCCACTAATCTTAGATATAGTCCCACAGTACACTGGTAACCCTGCTACTAGGTGCAGTACAAAACAATAAACTTATAAGGGAAATGAACAACTCCTTAAGCTCCTCTCTCCAGCCTTTAAATCCAACCCCAGTGGCTAGAACTACATGAGCTGCACCTGCAGCCTTTTCCTCAGTTGCAGGGCAGGTGTTCCCTATAAATTAGCAGAACTCTGGGGAGGGAGGTGGGGAGGTGGGTTTGGGAAGACACCCGACTGAGAGAGATTGTATCAGCCCTGTGTCTCCCCTCCAAGCCCAGCAGCCAAAGAACCAGGCCCAAGCAACTCCCACCAAATAGGTTTTAAATCAGAAGAAATAGACCTCCACCAGCGCAGCCTGTTACACAGTGAAACATCCAACAAATGAGCCCACTTACAGCCACCAAACCAGTTTTCAAACTTCCAACAGCCCCCAAAACAATACCCTGCTAGCCCCTTAGAAGTAAGAAAGAAAAGGAATAACCTTCTACCAAGTAAAATCCACAATAACCCTGTGACAACAACAAGAAGCAGCTACTGTCCTGGAGCGCAACTGATCCTGTCCCCTTCCAGTTCCTTCTGAGAAGACAAAGCAGCCAACACCACAAACCTGATTCAGCTCTGCCTCTAGTCAATTAGCTGAGTGAGGCCTGGCCAGACCATTAACACCCTTCCCCCACTATGCAGTAATCTTTGCAGCTACTGAAGTCAGCAACAATGAATCAAAATTCAACTCAAAGCTCCCAAAATATGTTTGCTGCCAAAGGAAACAGGTCTTCAATTTAATCAGTTTCACTAACAACACATCAAAATAGGTTTGAAATTAACAGATATAGGTCTCCAATTCAAATAACCAGGCCCAAGCAACTCCCACCAAATAGGTTTTAAATCAGAAGAAATAGGCCTCCACCAGCGTAGCCTGTTACACAGTGAAACATCCAACAAATGAGCCCACTTACAGCCACCAAGCCAGTTTTCAAACTTCCAACAGCTCCCAAAACAATACCCTGCTAGCCCCTTAGAAGTAAGAAAGAAAAGAAATAACCTTCTACCAAGTAAAATCCACAAGAACCCTGTGAAAACAACAAGAAGCAGCTACTGTCCTGGAACACAACTGATCCTGTCCCCTTCCAGTTCCTGTTCTATCAATTTGCATATTTAGGCCAGCCCAGATAAGATGAAATATCTTGTTTTTAGTGCTGTCCTACTTGCACATACTTTTGTAATGCATTTACTTAGGATAGCAAAGTTGAGATACTACATCTTGTTTTCACTGGGATCCTGCTTTCAAGCATTTAACACAGTATTTTCTGAGCATAGCTAAGCTAAGATGTCATATTTCATTTTTGGAGTGGCCCTTCCCTTACCCATTTTTACACTGTAGTGACAAAGAATAACCTAGCTGTGCTGCAGTATCTAATCTTCGGAGGGGTCATGCTTTTACCCATGTTTTGCACTGTATTTACAAAGGATAGACTAGCCTGGCTGAAATAAAATAAAGTGACTAGATTTCAGTGAGTCCTGTTGTTACTCATTTTAACAGTGTATTTACTCAGGATAGCTCTGCTGCAGTATCTTCTTTTTGGTGGAGACCAGATTTTAGCAACTTTTACAATGCGTTGCCTTGTAATAGTCCAGGTGAGATGAAACATTTCATTTTCAGTGAAATTTCCATTTGTTTTACACTTTCTGTTAAGAACGCCATTTCTTCTCACCAGCTTCCAGGTCCTCTTTCCACCTGCCCATGCCCTTCTGCCTGCTATAGAAGTCCACAGAGAATCCTACTTACCACCTCTCTAGACTCCTGGCAGTAACCCTCCTGTAGGTGGAACCCCCTCCTCCCAGTCCCCAAGTGTGGAGAAGACTGCACATTTGATGGCCAAGGTCTGAGATATGGAACTGGTAAGGTGCTGGAGAAATTATTAGGATCCTGCTGTAGTGTGGTTAGTTGAGTGGTGTGATCTGCCTGGGACCATTGGGTATTTTATTCCCACCCAAGGGAATAATTCTAAGGAGTAACCAAGCAGAGAGCAAAACAGGGCCATGAGAAGGGTGGGTGAGCCTAGTCCTACTCTTGGAACTCCCCATCTGTACCTACTCTGGGTGTGTGACAACTGCATACCATTTGCCAGGTAAGCAGGTGCATGCTAATGTAAGACTGCTCCAGAAAGACCACGTATGGTATTCTTTCTCATGTGACACACCCTTCCCCAGGACACCATAGATAGTCATATAGCAGAAGAAGGCGTTCTCCTTCCCCAAGGCAGGAAGCACCTGAAAAGACCACCAGAATCTCACATCACTGCTCAGCATCAGATATTCTGGGCTTGGGACAAGAATCTGAGTTGCCTAGATGGCAAGCAATACAGTATCACTACTGCTGTGCTAGCTGTCCCACTTTTACCCATATTTATATTATATCTACCCAAGGTGCCCTGCCCTGTTGAGATGCAATATATATTTTTCACTGGGTTCCTGCTTCTACCAGTTTTTACACTGTAATTATCCAGGTTAGCTCAGCAGAAATGTAATATATCCTGTTTTCACTGAGGTGTGGATTTTACAAATCTTCTCAGTGCATTCTCCCAGGATTGCCCAGGTCAAATGCAATATGTTTTGTTTTTTTGTTTGCTTTTTGCGGGGTCCTGCTTTGGTCCATTTTTGTACTGTATTTACCAAGGGCAGCCTAGCTGGGGATGAAATATCTAATATATAGTGAAGTCCAACTTAATTACCCATTTTTACACTGTATTTTTACAGGATAGCCCAGCCCAGGTGGAATGCAATCTCTCCCTTTCACCAGGATCCTGCATTCACCCACTTCTACAATGTATTTACCTAAAATAATTCAGCTAAAATGCCAGATCTGAGTTTCATAAGAGTTCTGCTTTTACTTATTGTTACTCTGAATTTAACCATGATAGCCTAATTGAGCTGTAATATCTTATTTTCAGTAGGGTCCTGTCATTATCAATTTTACAATGAAACCTAGGTATCCAGCTAAGAGCAACACCTCATCTTCATTGTGGTCCTGCTTTTAACCATTCTATTTAATTTAAACTTGATTAACTGGGAAAAGCACACTGAGAAAGGGTTGATTTCTAGGTGTGACCCTGGGAGTGGGGAGGATAGTTCACAAACGAGGACAGGCGATAGAAAGTGGCAAATATAAATACAGGCAGATGAAATTGGAATGGTATACATATCTTTTTAAATTTTCACATGTATTTTTTATTGATAGCCCAGCTGAGATACAATATCATATTTTCACTGGGGACTGGCTTTTACTAATTTTGAACCATATTTAATGGTTGATAGTTCAAATGACAAGCAGTATCTTTTTTCGTGTGTGGTTCTGCTTCAGCCCATTTTTAGACTGTTCCCAACATATCATAGCCAAGGTAAGGTAGATACTGTACATATACAGTATACTCAGAATGCCACAGTGGAATAGACCCAGTGGCCTATCTAATTTATCTGTATGCCTATCTAAAGCCACACCCAGTCTATACTGGGGCAGAGTTATTATCCAAAAGCCCTACTGGTTTTTCATCACCCCTTTCTCCAGAATACCCCTTCCCCTTTTCCTGTAGTTTGTACTGTTCCCTTTTGTGTGTGTTTCTGCTTTGCTTTTTAAACCCAGTTGTGAAAAGGTACACCTATTTGGACAATCTATTCCACTCTTCCACCAGTGGTTACATAAACAAAAGCTTTATTATATCTTTGCTTAACCTTCAGTCCATTAATTTCTGTTTGTAACTTCTCATCCTAGTGCAGTCTTTTCTCATGAATAGTCTACTACATTTCACGCTGTGGATACTCTACACATTCTTAAAAGTCTCTATCGTGTCCCACCCCATGGAAAAAATTCCCTAGGTGCTTCACTTGGCAATGGAATATATCTAATGTATAGTACTAAACATACTGTTAGTTTGGAATTTTGAATCAGGTTGTATAGAAACATTTTTTGGTCCTCTCCTTAAGATTACAGTGTAGTATACAGTATATTGTTTTATATTTTGAAACAGTAAAGATAACATAAAGATTAAAAACATAACTTTAAGAATGCCTCATTTTTTTCCAGGGCCCACCCCAAGGAACATCAAGATATGTACTCTGTTAGTGATAAAGTAGAATTCCAGTTATGATGTCTCCAGGGGAACCACGGGCACAAAGCTGGCCTTTTCCTATGCTTGAAAACTTACTTTATGTATCAGAATGACATGCTTGCAATTCAAGCAAAGAATGTGATAAAACCTGGTCAGACCTGAACCTCATAGATTTTAAGAGTCAAACACAGGCCATGGCAAAGGATTCTACCTTCTTTCCATTCGGATAATCTGTGCTTACAGATCACTGAACATTTCAATGGTGTGTGTTATATAAAATAAAATTCAAGTCATAATTTAAAAATATGACAGAAAAAAAAATTCCAGCAGTACCATTTTAAATTGACAGTGTCTCATTTTATGTATTTGATTTGCAAGCTCCTTAGTTCAAGTTTCCAGCTTTCTGTGACAAGCTCTTATTAATAATGCCTTTTAAACTGATAATTCTTAGAGGTCACATCTTGTCCATCTACAGAATTACTGTATGTTGAGCTGGCTACAGATAAGGCTTTTTCAATCATGACATGTTATTTGATGTGATGTTAATTGAATGTAGGACTTGGGTAAATCTCTTTGGCTTGAAGGTTTCAAGTTTGAATCAGAGACAAAATGCCATGCATAAGTTTTGATACTGTTTATATAGCTTTTGTCCTCCACCACCATCGTCTCATCTTTTGGGCCTGGAAGCCTATCCCCATGCATCTGCACCAGCCCCAACCTTCCCTAACTCTTGCCTACAGTAGTCTATGGTGGGGAAGCATGGTGTTTGGGGAACAGTGACTGTTGCTGGCCATCATCAGGATGGTGGGGAGGGTTTTACACCTCATCATTCTCTCTAACCTACCCTGATTGAAGAACATGCCACTTATTGACTTCATTCATCACACCACAAGAATGTAAGCAACCCCCATGAGGGAGTAGACTCCCAAACCCAGTGTGAGGGGCAGAAGCAACACTGGAAAATGTCCATCTCCCTCCCCAGTCTGGTTCGTGCTGTGCTTGGTGGCACTTACTAGCCCTGACCTCATAAAGGCAGCAACTGAGAAGTCCCTTAGGAAGAAAAGATGGGTGGTGGATGGGCATTACTCCAAGTAGCAAGATGGACTAAGTTTCATCCCTCAGGGATGAGAGATGAGGCCACTGCTCTTCAAACTTTTTATCACCAATCTGGAAGATGGACTCTGCAACAGACGGGCTAAGTTTGTGTATGACACAGATAGGAATAAAGAATCCATCCTGTCAGTTTTGCCACACTAGCTATTATTTTGTTAATGAAAATAGAATTTTATGCCAGACATAAAGTGACCCTCAGCATTTTACATCTGGAGCTGCTGCATCAGGATAGTAAGAACATAGGAACATACGAACGTGGCAGCAGAAACAGACCACCCCGTCTATCTAAGTCTGCTCGAGTGTGCAGTTAGCACCCTTAGTTTGTAGCCGCCCCCCAAATAATGCCCTTTAAACTGATAATAGATTTTAGTCTGGTTACCATTATCTCTTGTAGGCTGTTATTGAGCATAGACCAATTTTGCCATGGCAGGGATGGTTTTTGATACCTCTCTAGCAAATGATATCAAATCACAGCTACGTAGACAGACACCTGATTGCCTGTACCCAGACCCTCATGCTCCATGTCAGTCCTTCTCCTTCTGTCCGGTCTCCATCAAGCAAGTCTAGGATCTTTTCCTCCAGCTTGATACAAAGAAAAGTGCGGGTGCGGATCTGATCGAGCCATTCTTCCTAAAATTGGCCTGTTATATACTGGTTCCCCCCATTACTCACCTGTTCAACCTGTCTGTCCTCCAAGGCACCCTCCCCAAGATCTGGCAGACAGCTCATGTCATCCCTCTATTTAAATCAGGGGATCTCTGTGACCTAAATAACTACCGTCCTATGTCCTTGCTCCTGGCCTTGTCTAAGTTATTGAAGGTAGTCAATGAGCAGCTCAGACTACATCTAGAAAGCTCCAATTTGCTAAACCCAGTTCAGTCTGGCTTCCATCCCATACACAGTACCATAACTACCCTTGTCAAGGTTATAAATGATTGTCAGATTGCTCTTGATAACAAACTTTATGTCTGTGCCTTGTTTCTGGGCCTTATCAAGGCCTTCGACATGGTGGATCATGATCTACTTCTGGTGACCCTAAAGAAAGTTGGGGTGGACAAACTTGCATTAATCTGGTTCACCAATGATCTTACTGACAGAGAGCAGTGCATCAAGGCTGAAGGTGACTTATCGCCTAAAAAAAACACTCCTAAGAGGTGTCCCCCAAGGATCTATAATTTGTCCTCTGCTCTTTGATATCTACTGTACATTAATCAAATAGACACTGGTTTAAAGTCGGCTAATATCAATCTCTTTGCTGATGACATAATGCTCTCCATTGACAGACCAACACCAGAATCAGCCTGCGAGGACCTTCAAAGCGACTTCGATGTCCTCCAGAAAAACTTGGTTGACCGGAAACTTCTACTAAATGCTAAAAAAAAGCCATGCTCTTCCCTCCTTTAGTCTCTTCTCTCAAAATAAATCCTTCTGGCATGGTTCACCACATAAGCACCCTCTTGGGTGAAACTTTGGAGTTTGTGGAGAAATTCAAATACTTGGGGATCTGGATAGACTCCATGCTGTCCTTCCTAGATCACATAGATGAGCTCCCTAAGAAATTGAGACAAAGATTCTGTATTTCTTTTCTGCATCAAGTACTCATTTGACTCATGAGGCTAGAAAATTTCTAGTTCAAGCTACCTTGATGCTGCTCTTAGGCTATGTGGACTTCTTGAATGGTCATAGTACTAGCACAGCTCTCTCCAAGCTTGACACCCTTTACCACAGAGCCCTCAGGTTTATCTCCGATGCTCTTCACTCAACGCATCACTGCATCCTTTACTCCTCCATAGGTTGGAACTCTCTTAGCTTCAGGAGGCAGAAGAACACTGTACTATGGACATACAAGGCCATCACTCATAAGCTTCCCCAGTACCTCACAAATTGCCTGTCTAGCTGTCTCCTCCTTGATCATCCTCTCTGAAGTCTTACCTTCCTATCCCTGGTTATTCCTAAATTTAGAACGCATTTTGTTAGAGCATCTATAAGCCATACCTTCCTATGATCTAGAACAAGATATAGAAATCCCTAAGGCTCACTACCCCTGTAATATTCGCCGTCTTCAAAGCTATGTTCCTGAGGACCTTCTCTGAGGTCTGTCATTGCTTCAAATGAGGGACCTAACACTATTTTTTGCCTGAGGCATCTGTTGTTCTACAGTATTTTCTTTCCTACAGTACTTCCTCTATAGGTTATTACTTCTTAATTCAATTAGCCTCTGCTACCTTCCCACCCTTCTGCCTCCCTTCCCCCTCTCAACCCCTTCCCCCCATTTTCTTGCTCTTGTCTGCCAATATGTACTTACTTTCCTATCTTATTCCCCTTCTATCAGCCCTTCCCCTGCTACATTCCTCCTCCAGAATGCCCAGTGATTCAGGCTATACATTTATAGATGGAGTAGGTTGTGCCATCCTACTCTCTGTACTTAATTTAAAGGATTTAGACACTTTATATTTACATTGCACTATGGCCGTGGAGGTACTGTCTCCTAAAATTGTTCACACTGTTGACTCCCACTGATGCTTACTGTATAAGCTATAGCTTATTGGCCTGTATGTATTTACGCCTGTACTCATGCAATCCTTATTGTATATGTTATGTATGACTGCCTATTAATATGCTCTATTGTATATAACTTGTTGCTGGCTCTCCACCTGCTTCAAATTTATTTTCTTCCCTTTGCCTTGTATATGTTTAATATGATTATTATGTTGTCCTTGTAAATGTTATTACATGCTTATTTTTATAGCCCTACTGGCAAGTGTATTGCTCCAGGTCCATCTTGTAAATGAGCGTGTTTCAATGGTGTTCTTAATGGCAAAATAAAGATATTGATTGATTGGTTGATTGATTGATTAATAGATTTCTCTGAATAGTGTTCTTGCAGACTTGTGGCAGAGGTAAATTCTTATTTTCTTTAAATAGCTCCTTCCCAGCCACTCTTGAAAGCATTTAGCCACAGTATTACTCCCACTGTTCTGTATTAGTAAGACGTTTACCTCTGAAACAAGTCTGTGAGAACACTATTCAGAAATATCTAAGCCAAAGAATAAGGCCATGCAAGGATGTCTTATACAGAAGGATGGTGAGGCTTGTAAATAACAGTCCATATGATATTCATAGGTATCAGTTATTAAATCAATTGGGTTGGATGTCATTGCAGGAGAGGCAAAGGTTACATTGATCCAATTCACTTTAAAAAGCATTGAGGGAGAAGTCCCGGACTATACAGTATGTTAGAGAATCTCATCTCGAGAGAAAGACAAGTGTATTCAAAGAATGCAGGCCTTGTAGAACTAGTGACATCTAAGATAACAAAATCTGGCCAGAGCTGATAGGGCTGCAGTCGAGGAATTTGGGGTAAAATTACTGAATATCACCAAAGTTATGAGCCTACATTTGCAAAATGTAATGTAGGCTCATACATTTGTTGTTTTTTAAATATTTGTACACCAAATTTTCAACATAGCCTTGTTATGTCCCTGCCTCATTAGGAAGGACAGAGAAAATTGTCATCTCCTGGCATAAAGGTGATATTGTGTAGGGACTGTTAAATCACCTTTCAGGATACAAAAACAAATTTGGGGCAGGAGTTGAAAAATGACAGCTGCCACATTCATGAGGTGCCATAAAGAAATGGCTATGTTAAAAATTTAGAGTAAAAATATTGAATATTACCAAACGTATGAGCCTGTGTTTGCAAAACTTAACAACCTGCCCAAGTCACTTGTGAATGAAAATAGAATTGGCCCCTTCAAAACCCAACTTAGGGCCCACTTTAAGTCCTCTAATAGCTGTGACTGTCACTGATTCTGTTCTACCCCTCCTTTTGTTTTGCTCTTCTGTCCCACAACTACAGCCTCCGGCTTGCTTTCCCCTGGACCCTTAGTTAAGCTGATACTCTGCTATATCTTGTATATAAGTGTACTGCTACAGACTTGTACAAATTAACATATTAGCCACTTGTTAGCCTATACTGCTCTTTGTAAATATGCTGGACTCTATTGCTTGTGTACTACCTTCTAATGTCTGTTCTGCTGTTATTCTGTGTGACGTGGAACCTTTGTAAATGAGTCTCAGACTCAAAGGTATATCAGAAAACTCAATAATAAATTAAAAAAATGCAGCATAGCCTCATAACTTTGAATTTTTTTTATATTTATTTGAATATTTTTACACCAAATTTATAACATAGGCTTCTTATGACCCCACCTCATGGACAAGGACAGAGAAAATGTGCAACTTCTGTTGAAAGGTGATTTCATGCAGAGACCACAAAAGCACCTTTCAGAATGTAAAAAAAAACATTTTGTCCAGGATTTGAAAAATGACAGCTGTTGCATTCATGAGGTGCTGTACAGATATGGCTATGTTATACATTTGGGTAAAAATATTGTACATTACCAAAGTTACAAGCCTCCATTGGCAGAATTCAACCTATGCTCATAACTCTGTTGTTTTTTTAATATATTTCATCCAAATTTTCAATATAGCCTTCATATGACCCCACCTCATGAGCAAGGGCAGAGGAAATTTTCAACTCCTACTCAAAAGATGATTCCATATAGGGATCACAAAATCTCATTTCAGGAGAGATTTGCCTAATGTCAGTATAATTTTTCATCAGGCTGGGTTCCAAAAAAGGCATGTTGAAAATTTGGGACAAAAATATGCAAAAATGGCCAGGTTGTGCCACTAAGTTCAAAACACCATTGAAATACATTGAACCACATGCCTGTTTCTTCAGTTCTCTTTCCAACTTTGAAGAGTGAAAATGTTTCTGTGGTACAGAAAGAGGATTATGGCATTGGACTCCCAATGGGAAAGTAAGGGCTTTGGGGAGTGTGGGATGGTGGGTGCTGAGTGGGAGGGAGGTGGGGACAGTTACAGCTGCAAAATATATAAATGGATGGTTTTCTTTTTACAGGGTTAAAAAACAGGACCGAGGATTTGTGATTGTGATACTGGGAGATTGGTTACCCCAGTGTCATTGTTATGTTTCTGGGGAGTGCTGAGAGAGGGTCGGTGGGTAGGAGGGAAATATATGTAAAATTCATGACACTAAGGGATTGGGCACCCCCAGTGTCACTGTTATGTTTCTGGGGGGTGGTGTGGGGGTGGGTGGTGAGAGGGTTGGGTGGATGGGATGGAAAATATATATATAAAAAATGAACTGTGACACTGGAGGATTGGGCACCCCCAGTGTCACTGTTATGTTCATTTGCGGTCTTGCTCTCGGAGGTCATAGCAGAACATAACACAGTCTGCCATGTCCAAGATGGCCACTGAACTCTACTGTGCATGTGTAAGTAATTGTGCATGTGCAATACAGTTTAGTGGCCATCTTGGATATGGCTGTATAGTGCTGCGTGACTGCTAATGGAGAGAGTGGAGTGCTTCACAGATGTGGATGTGAGTGCAAGGCATCTCTACACGGTTGTTTGGTCTGAAAAATCTCCTTTTTCAATAACAAGAGGACTGCAAGGCTCTGCACACTGCAGCCCTTAAAACTTTAAGGGTCACTTACTATTATGGCAGTCTAATACCAAAGGAGTGGAACTCCTCATCATTTAGCTTCCATTTTAAAGGTAAAATATCACCAACTTCTTGGTCTATTAAAAATTGTTTTTTGGGGAGATCACGTGATGCAGAGTGCTAAGTAGCAGCTCCCTCAAGCAGCTCCCGCTTCCCGTCTCTTATTTAGCTCATTTTGGTGCTCTATTTTATTATTTTCTCTCTTTTCTAAGTTTTTACGCTGTACAATAGCTGTTGCAATCTGGTCTGGTTATCTTTTGAGCAGATGGAGGCTTATATGAAGAAAGCCCCACAGAAGCATACCCCTCCAGCAACTCCCGAGAAGGCCCCTAAGAAATCCAGGACCTCGGGTGGTTCTAGTTCTGATCTCCCAAGCCAAAGTGGTGATCAGGAACCTCTAACACTGGTCAGATTTCTCGAGGAATTCAAACCCTTTCGAGAGGAGATGAAGGATATGGCAACTGACTTGAAGTCATTATCCAGAAAATTAGATGAGCTCTCATTGTCTGTTTCCGACAATACAGCCCAAATTATTTCTATTGAGAAGAGAACTGGCAGTCTCGACCCTTAACTGGTTTCAATGCACCAGAAAATGTCTCGTCTAGAAGCCAAGCTCAAGGACCTAGAGGGTCGGAGCCGAAGAAATAATGTGGCGGTTCTCGGTTTACCAGAGGGAGAGGAAGGCCAAAATGTCAAGGCATTTATTCAGAAATTGGTTGAGCAAGTGGCAGACCCATCCCCATTTGGCTCTGGCTACATTATTGAGCGTGCCCACAGGGCTTCACAGCCTAAGCCACCCCCTGAGGAACCCCCCGTTCTATCGTGTGCCGGTTCCTGAATTATCTGGAGCAACAACATTTTCTACAAAAAGTGCATGCTCTGCAAGAGGTTCGCTGGGAACATATAAAGCTGAGAATCTCCCAAGATCTACCCATCTCAGTCCACATGAAATGCAAGGTGTTTCATCCTATTGTTTCCAAGCTAATTGCTGCACGCCTAAAGTTCAGAATGAGTTTATATGGCTAGACTACAGATTTCAACTAATGGATCCTGGAAAAGCTATGAAGACCCTGAAGAAACCCTGAGGAGCCTTAAGTCCATGTTGCCTGATCTCTTCAAAGACCCATGAATGGTGGTGGCATAGTATCGAGTATTGTAGGGAGCCAAGAACTCGAACTTTCATTTTTCTTTCTTCTGAGAAATCTTAAGAATGTAAAGACTCAGGTGACTGCATAGTTTGCAGTGAACTTGGGGGGTCACCGCAGGCCGCCCTGTTCCTTCTTTTCTTTCCGTTTCATAATGGGCACCTAGTGGCCCAATGTAAAGGACACTGGGGTCTCGAGCCTTCTTGGGGGGGGTGCGAGCCTGGGTTTTCTGGTGACAATTTTTGCTGGGGGTTGAAAGGGCCCAGTTTGGGTATGGGCTAGTTTCTCATTTTTTCCTTTAAGGCTGTGGTTGGGATGGTCCTGGGCTTTCTCCACCTCACCCTCCACTTGGGTTGGGTCTGGGAACTGACTGCTAGAGGGTGCTCTTACCTCTGGGGACTTGCGGGGAAGTTCTACTTATGAGGGATTTAGCAGGGGCATTGATTAGTTGGGAGGCAGCACTCTCAGTTTCTCACAGAGGCCCTGTTTACTGGATACTGGCTGGGAGTGGGGAAAGGTAGCTTTTTTACCTTTCTTCTCTGGTCTATAGTTTACAGCTTTCCTATTTTAACTCTCATTTTTAATGCGAGCTAGGGCATTTCTCCCTCCAGGTGTTGCTGAAACCAGTGACCCCAATTTCAATATGGGTTACCACAGGCGAGTGGGCGATGAGATGGCCTTATCATAGCCCCCCTATGTTATGTTATTTTTTTTCTCATACCCATGCCTTGGTTAGAATGAGATGAAGGCCCAGGACTGCTCGTTCTTGTTGGGGGTACAAATGACAGGGCTCGATTTCTGAAGGCTGTCCTTTGTGTGCAACAGCACTAAATAGCAAAGTTCAGTATCGGGGGCAGGAGTAGAGGGATTAGAACCAGTACTGTGCTGAACATAGCTTGTGACAGATTGGGGGCAGGGGGCAGGGGTGTGATGGGGTGGGGGGCTACAGTGGATGGGCGGTATCATTTTCTGGGAGGGCTAAGGAAGAGGGTGGGTTTTACTGCAGTAACCCTGGGGATATATGTAATGGAGTTTTGCATCTCGTGTGCTAAGTGTAATTATTTCAGTTTGATATCTCTTCTGGATGGTAAATGAGTTAACATTTGTGTCTTGGAATGTTAAGGGGATCAGAAAGCAACATAAGCAATTTCAGGTTCTTAAACACTTGAGTTTGTTCAATTCACAGATAATCTTTTTGCAAGAAACACATTTATTAGAAGGGGAAGCTTTACAATTAAGGAGGCAACAAGTGGGATCGATTTACAGTGCCCAGGGCACAACAAATAGCTGTGGAGTCATGCTCATGATTAACAGGAGTATCCCTTTTTCTCCTACACAAGTGATCAAAGATACCAAGGGTAGGTTTATTTTGGTCAGAGGTACCCTCTGGTCTGTCCCAATTTTATTGGGCTGTATATATGGCCTAATCTGGATGACCCCGATTTTGTGAGACTTATATCTATCATTCTCCCAATGATTCCCATTAAAATTATCTTAGAGGGAGATTTCAATCAAGTATTTGATTCTCACTTAGATAGACTGGGTAGTGGCCCAGGTGGAGTTACCCCTGGACAGAAGGCATTCAGGGAGCTGTTAGAGCAATGTGGGCTCTGCGACATCTGGCACGTCTTACACCCCGATTCCAGAGAGTTTACATTCAGGTCCATGGTGCATGGCTTACAGTCCCGCATTGACTATTTACTTATTTCTCAGTGCCTCCTGCTCGGGATGAAGACCTCCTCAATTCAACACGGCCCAATCTCCGACCACTCACTGGTGGTATGCAATTTGATACTGTTCAATTCATTTAACAGGGAAACTAGATGGAAGCTCAATGATCAACTTCTTAAAGATGTTAAATACTGTAAACTTATTAGGGAAAAAAAGGAATATTTTTCCTCACTACACCCCTTAGAGGGTGTAAAACCTGACATCTGGTGGGAGGCCTTTAAAGCCTTCATGAGAGGGATACTGATTAGCATGGCGGTTGGTAGGAAAAAGAGAGTGAGAGGAAGACCTTAAATCCCTATTTTCCCAAATTAGATCTATGGAAACAAGCCTACCGACTAATCCTCTAGATGAGGATATTCAGAAACTCCTGAAATTAAAGAATAAATATCTGGGGTTACTTCAAGAGAAAGCAGAACTAGCTATTATTCATACCAGAGCTAAATACACAGATCAGGGGGGAAAAGCAGGACGTTTACTGGCATTGTGTATTAAACAGCAGGAGTCAATGAGATTTATCCAGCCTATCAGGTCATCGGCAGACGGAACTCTCAAAGTGTCTCCTAACGAAATAGCCCAGGAATTTGCTGCTTATTATTCTACACTGTACAGCGACATGGAGCACCCTCCCTGCCCAGAAGATATACAAGGTTATTTAAGAGGTTCCCACTTGCCCCTTCTCTCTGACAGGTGCGGTGAAACCCTGGTTCTCCGTATTTATCAGGAGGAGATTGCTAAGGTTATTAGCGAACTGCCTGCTGACAAGGTTCCTGGTCCAGATGGATTTTCTCCTTTATTTTACAAGGTCTTTTGAGACCTTCTTGTACCAATACTTGGTCGTTTATTTCAACAAATCTTATCTGGGGAGGATACAGATCCGTATCTCTATGAAGCCCTGATTGTTCTGCTTCCGAAACCTGATAAAGACCTTGATAAGGTTCAAAGTTATAGACCCATCTCTCTTTTAAACCAGAATGTTAAGATTCTCTCTAAAATACTGGCCAACAGGTTGGCAATGGTTCTCCCTGGGTTAATTGGTACAAACCAGGTTGGATTCATGAAAGGGTGATTATCTTCTGACCTTTACGCACTTTGTCGCATGTCTTCTCAGCTACCAGGGATGCGGGGTTCCCAGCGGGCCTGGTCTCCTTGGATGCTGAGAAGGCATTCGACCGTGTGAACTGAAATTTCTTGTTTCACACTTTGGAGGCTTTCCATATCCCTTCTTTGTTTATCTCCTGGATAGCCGCCCTTTATAAAAACCCCTTGGCAAGACTTTCTGCGAATGGGGCCTTCTCCCACTCTTTTCCACTTCATTCAGGTACTAGACAGGGGTGGCCCCTCTCTCCTTTATTATTTAACTTATATCTGGAATCTCCTATCCAAAACATTCTCAATAATGACTCCATACAAGGAGTTAGAATTAGGCGGCATGAAGTAACGGTTACTGCATATGCTGATGACCTGTTAATACATTTGTCCCATCCGGTATCCTCTGATCCAGCCTTACTAAGTGAAGTAGCAAGGTTCAGTGCTTTGTCTAACTACAAATTAAATGCCAGTAAGTCCCTGTTTTTTCCCTTAAATCACAAAGTTTTCAAATCTGATATTAGTCCCTTGGGGCTATGCTGGACTGCCAGGTCTTTTAAGTATCTGGGTATTAAACTCTCACTTAACCCCTTAGTATGGTTCAAGGAAAACCTAGATTCTTTACTGCAGGGAATTACACATGATCTAGAGAGGTGGTCCAAACTCCCTATCTCTCTGTGGGGCCGAATTAATATAATTAAAATGAAGGTATTTCCTAGGATTTTTTACCCGTTGTCCCTTCTTAATGCTTTTGTTCCTTTAGCCTGGTTCAAAAAGGTTCATGGTATTTTTACTAAATTCATCTGGGCCAATAGGTATCCCCGCCTGGCTTACCATAAGCTGGCAGCTCCTAAACTGAAAGGGGGGTTGCGAATCCCCCACCTGGCCATATATTATTGGGCTAGTCACCTTGCTAAATGTTCGCGATGGGCATCTCCCGGCCCAGAAGATGCACAACCCATTTGGCTCAAAATAGAATTGGACATAATTAAGGCCAATAATCTGGACCCTCTTGCATTATTTTTCCTTAAGCTATCTCAAGTAAGTACGGCTGTAGATTGTCCCATAATAAGGACCTCTTTAAAGGTCTACCTACAGATGTGCTCCTTTTTGCAGTATTCTTCCCATCTGGACGTGGCCCAGTCTATATGGAACTCTCCATCATTTACTGTTAACAAGAATCAAATCTCCCATCTTTGGTTGCCTCAACTCAAAGAGGAGAAGCTCTCAACCTTTACTGATGATAAGGGGCACTGGTTATCAGTGGAGGAGATGGTTAGGAAATTTCATATCCCGACTTCTTCTTTCTTCAAATTTTGCAATTGAGACATTTACTGGTAATCTCCCTGGAGAGTACTCCCCCCTCTCAGAGCATCTCCTCTCTGATACCTGAGATATCCTCACTTTCTGGGTCCTCTGGTGTAATCTCTAAATTATATCAGGTTTTGTTTCACAAAAAGTTCGGGGGCCCCTTTGGGCCATCAAGATTTTGGAGTAACTTTTTCCCTCATCTGCAGTTAGATTGGTATTCTCTCTGGAAGTCATGTTACAAATTTATCTCTCAGGATAGACTGCGTCTCATGCAATATTATGTATTACACAACCTATACTATTCCCCGGTTAAGCTCCACAAGCGGGGCTATTTAGACTCCAATAAATGTAACAAATGTTTGCAAGATGAGGGCACGCTTTTTCACATGCTTTGGTCTTGCCCAAGTATTTCCACCTTTTGGGTTTCAATTCAAACCTCCTTAGACCCCTTATTGGGCCTCCAAGAACACTTTATCCCTGAGGTATGTGTGTTGGGGGAATTGTCTTCCATTAGAGTCAAGGTGCGTAAATTTCATATATCCATGATTGCCTTGTTGGCTAAGAAAATAATTCTCCATCATTGGAAAGACAGGTCCTCCCCTTCTTTCCAGGAATGGGTAAGAGAAGTCTTATCCAACTTGTACACAGAAAAAGCAATAGCCAGCTTACATAACAAACTGGCAACTTATGCTAGAATCTGGGGTCCCCTTCACTCATTAATCTCTCTGGTTCTGAATTAAGTTTACAATAGGCTCAACGCTTTTATAAGGCCTTTTGATTAGAGGCTTGGCATTTATAGGCACTGCTATGGGTTACTGCAGTAAGGGGAAGTGGGGGGGCAGCATCTTTTTATTATGTATCAATGTGTCTCCGTCAGCTTCTTTGTATGCTGACTTTTATGGTGAAAAATGTGTGAATAAACTTTAAATTAAAAAAAAAAATTGCTTTTTGTCAACCCCACAATCTTGTGACAAATGTAGAATGTCTATGTAAGAAATAATTTTACCCTTAATATAACTATTTGAATCCTGTGGATTACTTTTATTCAATATATTTAATAAGGATTGTTAGACTTGAGTGTGTGAAGATGTAATTATGCTCATCATTTTATTTCTTTTAATTCTTTGTATAACTTTTTTAACTGTCATTTTTAACATATTTATGTAATTGCTGATAGGTTGTCATTGCAAATGAGCTATGCTCAGTGACTTTACCCAAATAAAAAAAATCTCAGACTCAAGGGATATTGCATTACTTTTAATGGAATATGTTCTTTATTCCTATCTATGAGTGCACTTCAGTAACTTATAGGAGCAGAACTTCTCACTGCTTTTTCTGTTATCTTCACAGGTCAGGATACCCTGAGGGCTGTGCACTGCTATGTATGTGGATATCGCTAAGATATCTAGGGAGGTGGACTCCCTCGAGGATGGGGACAAACTTCAGGAGGACTTACACAGGCTGGACAATTGGTCTTGTATTATGGAGCCTCATATCCGGGGTAGCCAAAGGCAAGGGTCTACACTTGGGGAGAAAATACAGGTAGGACCTACTTACCATGTGCAGCTCCTCTTGTTGCAGTCAAGGAGAAAAAGGCCATGAGGCGATATTAGCCAAGGGGCTGAAGTTGGATAGGCAGAGTGTGGCAGTTATTAAAAGGCCCAACAGAATTCTGGTGTACATCAAAGGATGAGTGGCCAGCAGGGGAGAGAAAATAATGTTGCCACTTTCCTAAGCCCACCATGTGTACTACACGCAGTTTTGGTCTCCTCAATACAAAAAAAGACATTAAGACAGTCGAAGGGGAAATCACAGGGTCAAAAAAATTATCATTATGTGGGACAAAAGTTAAATAGAGAGGCTGGAGGCCTTTAACATTTTCACCCTGGAGAAATGGGAGGTTGTTAGGGACATACACAAAGGCTACTGACAAAACTAAATAGTGGGCCATCTTTGATCTGGTCTCAGAAAGCAGGAATATACAGTACACTGAAGTTCAGTAGTGGGGCAAATCCAGGGGTAATGTTAGAAGGCACCTTTTCTCCCAGAGGGTGGCTATCCTGTAAACCAGCATATCAGCAGCATCCTGGCAGATTCCAATCTAGGTGGCTCTTTTACTTCGCGAGGGTGGTGAACAAATGGAACAGTCTACCAATGGAGACAGTGGACACGAAGCCAGTACAGGTCTTTAGGGTGAGTGGATAACTGTTTACTTACCAAGGGACTTACTGAGTACACTGGGTATTTGAGTAGGTAGAATCCCTATAGATTGGTACATTTTTGCACAGCATTGTTTTGATCCTTTCTTATGAAGCTGGTGTGTGTGGGTGGACTTTTTTTTCATATAGCTTTTTCTCTCCTACGGGGCTGCTGGCAGGCACGACTGTGGCTCTCTCAGTGAGAGGGTTCCGTATCTGTTCAGGATCACATCACTCCCAATCCCATCTCAGGCACCAGGTCAGTCCCCAATGTAGTTCCCCTGTGGCAGGGCCAGGGAGGGGAGGGTCTGCTGTTCTTCTCTGGGGGGGGAGACTGTCCAGCACAATGCAGACCTCTGGCAGAGGCTGGGGATGCCAGTGCTGCTGGCACCGCATGTCGAGGGGGGCAGGGCTATGCTGACATTATTGCACATCCCGGCCCCCAGGGAAAATAGCAGTAGCAAATGCTGGTCGCTAATGATGGCCTCCTCTTCCACTGCCACTCCCGCTCAGACAGTGGTATGTTGGAGGGTCCTGCTCCTGTGACCTGCCCTTGGGGGGCAAGCTAGGGCTAGAAGCCCATGTTTCCTGGGAGGGGGCACCCACCTGGAGGCTCCTCCCAGGAGTGTAAGCCTGGGAATGGGGGGTGGCAAGCAGAGTGGGAGACCACAGACCCCCGTGGGGGGGAGCTGTACCAAAAAAAAAAAGGAAGGGGGATTACTCAGTCACTCCTCCAACCACACTTCATTCAAAGCATTTCTGAGTGTCTAGCTCCCTCTAGGACTTGTTTCAACTATAGCCTATTCACTGCTCTCTTATGGTATGCACAATGTATTAATTGCTCGAGACATATCAAGTATAGAACAACATTTCACCTATTCTTTGTACTGTCTCCTGCAGCTTTCTCAAAATGTGTCTGCCATTGTCAGTGCTCTCAGAAATGCTTTGTAATGTATTGAGGTACATCTGAGCAGTAGCATCAGGTCGGATAGCTTGAAACTCTCCAATGCCATTCATGGCCAGTCTTCCCAAACTCTCCCACAGCCGACATCTCTTCTCAGCCTTGGGGCACTGGGGATCTTGTACTGTAGCAGTGGCTTGACCTATCCAAGTTTCAAAGTCATCTCCTCTAGGTGGCTCTGGTCTTCTCCTGGAGAAGGGTCTTAGTCTCTCCCCAGTGCCCATGCAGCTAGTTAAGCCGAAGTTTGTTCAGGCGGGGTGACACTCAACTTTGTACAGTTCTTGCACATTTTAGGGAGTCTTCCCCTTTGATTTCAACCACAATTCAAAGTTCACTTTAAAGTCATCTGCATCTAAAGGATACATAGGCATTTTCTTACTTAGGATTTTTCCATTTTATGTGAGGAGGGTATAGGTAGCCTTCTCCTCTGGCAACTGCTATGGCACAATTGGAGTATGGTAATGGTGTTATTAATGCACAATGGGCCCTATATTTAAAAATGTGCAAAGTGGAGCACAAATGTTGTGCTCTGCATTGCAATAGCTCAGGTGCCAGAAGATGCTATATTCAGTGGAATAGCTCATCCGTGCTATTCGACTGAATACTGAATCATGTGAGTCCAGCGCTAAGCAACTTAGCGCTGCCCTGACAAGGCACCTGAAGTATGCCACCATAGTGTTTTGCACCGAAGTACAATTCACAATTTTCAAATGGACCCATGCAAGTAAACACATTGGGAATGCAAGGTGCTAAGGGGTCATTTACATGGGTAGCCGGATGACTTTTCTCAGCCCCTCCCCACCAATTGTCTGGTCCAAGATGCAGAGCTATGCCTGGTGCTAGTGGTCCCCTCCCCACCCAATTCATCATCTGGTACATGCAAACAATTTCCCTGGTGTCCCATGGTCCCTCACCCCCTCCTGATCCCATGCCCGATGTTTGAAATCTGCTTCCTTGGTGTCCAGCAGTCCCTCCCTTTACCCGCACCCATGCCCAATGTACACATACAAGTTCCCCAGTGTCCAGTGGTTCCTCCCCCCACCTGATACAGAAAATTCATGTCCCTGGAGTCCAATGGTTCCTCCCTCTGAGTATCCATGTCTCCAAGAAGCCACTGTGACCGTCCAAAAGCCATTCATGTGTCCCCCCCCAAAGGTTGCCATGGCAGGCATACTGAGATGAAATAGAAGGCAGTATAGTGCAGTGGTTTAAGGCTCTGGGCTGCAATCCTGGAGACCTGGGCTTGAATCCTGCAGCCTCCACTTGCATACTGTGTGACCCTGAGCAAGTCACTTAACTTCTTTGTGCTCCCAGGTCAAACCTGTAAACCAAGCTTCAGCTTAGTGTGTCTCTCCTGGTTAAAAAATACATATATAAAAAATAAAAAAAGAAGTGTCTCCCTCACACTGGTCTGGAGCTGGTACTGGTAGCAGCACCCCCATCTTCCAGGAACTCCCCCACAACTATCTCTGTCCCCATTTCCACAGCCATATCTTGTGCCCTGCTACAGGGTGTGGACCAGGGACTGATGTGGTGCCACACAGTGGAGTATACAGTTACTAGTCACAAGAAATCTCCCCCAAATGTATTGAAGATCACAGTCCAGGTCTCTGGTGTGTAGTGCCCCGTGGCATCAGACAGCCAACCCCTCTCCCCCTACCTGTCTCCCAAACAAGGGTACCGTGGTTGGTGGCTGGCGAGTGACACAGCCCTCCTCACACCACCTCAGTTGCCAGGCTGATATAAGCAGGAAGAGTTCTGCTTATTTAAAGGGCAAGGATGACACACCTTGCCATATAAATAAGCAGCAGCCTCTCTGCTTCTGTCAGATGGTGTGTGGCCGAGGTGGTGTAAGGAGGGTTTTGTCGCTCGTCATCCACTGACTGTGGCACCAGTATTTTGCAGACAGGGACGGGTGGGATGAAACATAGAAACATAGAAACATAGAATTTGACAGCAGATAAGGACCGCTTGGCCCACCCAGTCTGCCCATTTCCCTACCTACTGGATAAGCTGCAGTTCCTAGTTAACTAGCAGCCTACTTCTTCCTACCCCCACCCCCTAGAATGGCCTTATGACTGTCCCATGCATGCTTGAATTCCACCACTGTTTTTGACTCCACAACCTCCTCTGGAAGGCCGTTCCATGCATCCACAACCCTCCCTGTGAAAAAATACTTCCTTAAATTACCTCTGAGCCGCCCCCCTCTATCTTCAAATTGTGCCCCCTTGTTCTTGCACACCTCTTTTTTTGAAAGATGCTACCCTCTTGGACTTTGTTGATTCCCTTGAGGTACTTGAATGTTTCTATCATGTCCCCCCTCTCCCTCCTTTCCTCGAGGCTATACATATTAAGCTCCTTTTGTCTCTCTTCATATGTCTTCCGGTGAGGACCCTGCACCATTTTAGTTGCCCTCCTCTGGACAGCTTCCATCCTGTCTATGTCTTTTCAGAGATTGGGTCTCTAGAACTGCACGCAGTACTCCAGATGGGGTCTGACCAGCTGTCTGTACAGAGGGATAATAACTTCCTGTTTACTACTGGTGATGCCTCTCCCTATGCATCCCAGTATCCCCCCAGCCCTCCTTGCTGCCCTCTCGCATTGCTTGCCCACCTTTAGGTTATCTGATATGACTACCCCCAGGCCCCTTTCCATTTTTGTTGTTGTTAGTATCTCACTCCTCATTGTGTACTCTTCCCCTGGGTTTTTGTTTCCCAGGTGCATTACCTTGCACTTCTTAGCATTGAATCTAAGCTGCCATACATTTGATCATTCCTCTAACCTTGCCAAGTCCCTTCTCATCCTTTCCACCCCACCTTGTGCATCAACTCTGTTGCAGATCTTTGTGTCATCTGCAAAGAGACATACTTTTCCTTCTAGTCCCTCTGCAATGTCGCTTATAAAGACATTGAAGAGGACTGGTCTAATACTGAACCCTGCGGTGCCCACTAGTAACCCCTTTCTTCAGAGTGGACTCCATTTATATTACTCTCTGTGTCCTATTCTCCAGCTAATTCTTTACCCAGGCTGTCATCTTGGGACACACTCCCAGGCTGGCTAACTTGTATATTAATCTTTTGTGTGGGACTGTGTCAAATGCCTTGCTAAAGTCTAGGTAGGCCATGTCCACAGCCCCTCCCTGATCTACTACTTTGGTCACCCAGTCAAAGAAATCTATCAGATTCATCTGGCATGACCTTCCCACTGTGAATCCATGCTGCCTAGGGTCCCGTGCCCCTATGAGAGGGGTTGGAAGTTTGATGTCACAGTTGGGGGGGTCCACTAGTCACCAGGGACCTGGAATGTGACCTGCGGTACATTGGTGGGGAGGATTTCTTGTGACTGGTAACTAAATAGTCCACTGTGTGGCACCACAGCAGTCCCCAGTCCACACCCTATAGCAGGGGACTGGTGGCGGTTGCTGAAACAGGGACATGGATTGTTGGGTGGGGTGGGTTCCAGTTGTAAACTTGTTGGGGTGGCACTTCACCTCAGTATGCCTGGCTTGTCAACCTTTTGGGGGAACACACAAATGACTTTTGAACTGTCACAGCCAATTCTTGGGGATGGGATACTCAGGTGGGAGGATCACTGGACTCCAGGGACAGGGATTTTCAGTATCAGGCATGGGATCATTGAGGGGAGGGACCACAGGACACCAGCTAACTTGTGTGTGTACATCAGGAAGGGTGTGAGTTGGGAGAGGGATCAGTGGACACCAGAGAAACAGGTTTCAAACATCGGTCATGGGACTGGGACCACTGGACACCAGGAAAATTGGTTTCAAACATCAGGCATGGGTGCTGATGGGGGAAGGGACCTATGGACACCAAGGAAATGGGATTCACACATTGGGCAAGGGTGGGGGGGCACCACTGGACACCAGGACTGTTTTGGTGGCTCAGAACTGGCATGTCGATGCAGGGGGGCACCGCACTTCCTTTGTCCGGTGCTAGGGTTGCCCGGCAGTAAGCTGTGGTCTCCATCAGTGGTATTTGCTCTGTGCAAGGGGACTGCGCAAACTGACCTTGCATGTTGCAAATACTCTGAATAATAGAGTGCACCAATATTCAGGTCCCCACATGTCCATTTGCATTGCACCCACCTATGCAGTTTGCCTGGGCACAAACCCTGTTTGCACATGCTAACAGGGCTTTGCACCCAGGCAAACTTTTGAATATCAGGCCCTATGTCTTCTAACAATGTCCGAAACATGAGGGTTAAAATCCAGCCCTACAGCACATGATGCCTGGACACTCTTCTCCCACCTTAGAGCTACTTAGAGACTCTATGTCCTTCCTCAATACTCTGCATAGTTTGATATACAGTATTATTCTTACTGTACTGGTAGGGAAGGGTGAAATTGTGGTTTTGCACCCCCATGGAACTTCCACAGAAATAAGAGAACTTTTGCAGAAGTTTCTGAACTTACGCATGTGGCAGAGTGGAAAACTTCTGTGAAAGTTATGGGTGAAATTTCACCCCATATCAAATAAAATAAGCCCTGGTGGCTATTGGCCCCTCAACCCACCCAATCCACAGGTACACATTAAATATCCATGGTGGCTAGTGGTCCCTCCCTCCACCGGATCACCTGTCCAACTTTAAAAAAAAAAATTCCCCTTTTAAATAGCGAACCCTCCTCCCATCCCCTGCCTGACAGTTCCCACAGCCCGACAAATGCCCTGATACCCTGGTGGTGAGTGGTCCCTTCCCTCCACCCGTTCACCCCCGCGAAGTGTATAGTCCCCCCATCTCTATCTGTACTTTTAAAAAAAACATTGCCTGGAGGTCTAGTGGTTTCCCAACCCCTCCCCATCCCCAGTCCCCAGTCCCATATTATTTCCCTGATGGTCAAGGCCCCACCCCCAGAAGGTGTCCCAGCACCCTGTTCCTACCCCATTGTAAACCCCAGTGAGTGAACCGGCACAGTCCTCCTCTCACTGCCATGGCCAGCCCACCCACTGAGCTGTCAATGAATGAGTGCATTCCTGTATGGAATGCACACCTCCATTGACAGCTCAGTGGGTGGGCTGGCCATTGAGGAGAGAGGAGGATGTGCTGATCCGCCCACCGTGGTTTATGATGGGCGTGGGAGTGGAGAGGTGAGACTCCTTCTGGGGTGGGGGGGTCATGGTGGTGAGACACCTGCTGGGGTGTGGGGCACTAGACCACCAGGGACATGATATAGGACTGGGGATCGGGGATGGGGAGGGGGTCGGACAGTGTTGGGGAGGGATCACTATATAAAACAAGGAAGATGAAATTTTTTTAAGTCGGGGGGGTGATCCAGTGGGGGGAGGGACCGCTAGCAACAAGGGAATAGGGATATGTTTGTTGTTTTCTAGTGGGGCAGGTGGGAATGGGACTACTAGCCACCAGAGAGTACCAGGGATTAATTTGGGAAGCTTTTTTGTTTAAATATACAGGAGGCAGAATTCCCATGAAAGTTCAGAAATGGATTTCCGAACTTTAGCAGAAGCAAAAGTCTGACTTTCGTTTCAGTTCTGAGGATGAACATTTTTTTTGCGCACCCCTTCTTATGGGCGTAGTGGCAAGGATCAGTCTCTGCCAGGCTGTGGGGCTTTGGATCTGTATGGCTACCCCATCACCTCAACAATCTTTCACCACTGACCTCACCCTTCTATTCCTTCCCCATTCCACCTTTATCTAACTGAACTCTCTGAACCTTTGAAAGGCAAAAATGTAGGGAACATTGTTCCCCACTGATCCCAACCCATAACTGGGAGTGGAGGAATATAGGTAAATCCTGGCCGTTCGGTTGGGTCCCCCCTCCTCTTGGCATCATCCTGACATCATTATCGCCCCACCAACTGTACCATGCCCAAGCCCTAAGATGGTTAATGTCTGGTATGTACTTTCAGGTGCATGATTACACCACTATATCTTAGCATGCATAATAGGGAGCACTTATCTGGGTTCTGGGGATTCTGGGACAGGAGATGGGTGGCTCGAGGAAACATCCAGTCGTACCTGTAACATGTAAAATAAGAATAGCAAAAGGGTCACAAATGCTGTGCAGCTCTTTAGTAGTAAACTGACAGACAAAGTATTACAACCATAAAACAATACTTATTTGATACATGTGGACAGTGTCTTCCCACACCAGAGCTGGTATCCAGTTACAGTGTGATCATTATTCCATTGGGCCTGTAGACAAACCAGAAAATGGGTTAGTATTAGTAATAAAAATTCTGATTAGCTGAATTGGGTTGATGATCAAAAAATAAACATGTGTTAGTCATAGAATCATAGAAATCTGATGGCAGAAAACGAACCGCTGGCCCATGAAGTCTGCCCGTCCCACTCCCCCTCACTTATCACCTATGTCACGGGACGGGTTAGTATTAATAATAAAAATTCTGATTCACTTGGTAGGGTTGGTGGTTTAAAATTAAAAAAGCACTTTCTTAAAAGTGTTTTAATTTTTTGTTTAAGTGGGTTGGTTGGGAGGGTAGGTACCAGTGCCAGAGCAATAACCTGAGTTAGGGAACAAACCTGGGTCACAAAAGTAGGCCTGCATGGGGAAGGGTTGATATCAGTGCCAGGGCAACAACCTGTGTTAGGAAACAGACTCAGGTCACTAATGTAGGCCAGCATGGGGGAGGGTAGATACCTGTGCCAGGGCAACAACCTGAGTTAGGGAACAGACTTCGGTCAGTAATGTAGGACTGCATGGGGGAGGTGGACAATATTCAGCATCCCTTGGAAAAGTCTCCTCTTGGGGGAGTGTATGTTGTGGTAAAATGCTACATTTATTGACTACCACTAGAGAAGGTTAAAGCCACCAGAGTTCACACACCCTTCAACACAAACAGAGTGGTGGACTGTCAAACTGGGCAAATCAAGGAAGGTGGTTTCTCTGGGGAGGCTTACCTAAGGTACAAGGTAAGTACTTGGGATGGAGGGTGAGGGTGCTGGGTGGAAGCACGTGACTGGTTACTGGCACAGTGGTCTTCCACAGTGCTGTGGTCAGTGCTGTAGTGTTGTTTTTCCACAGTTCCTCCCCTCTGTGGCTGCACTGGTCCATCCTCTCAGCAGACACACTTTGTTGGACACTCGTTATTGTAACTTCCATGAGAGCCCGCCATGCTCAAGATGGCTGCTGTGAGCTCGTTGTGTATATGGAATATTGGCGGTATTCACGCATGCACTCTGTTGTCACTGCAGCCATCTTGGGCATGGTGGGCTCCTTCTCATGCATGTGCAATTATTGGTTACTGCACATGCATATCACCCAAGTATGGCATCCTTGTGCATGTGCAGTTATCAATTACTGTGCATATTCGAGTATCACACAAGTACAACGTTAAACAAGGCAGGGGCCATTTTGGCTCTGACCAGATGTTGTTTGATAATGGAATCGTATCCTCATTCACACAGGCAACACTAGCCAACAAGTGAAAGAAAGCAGTGTCCTGTTACTTGCAGTAGCTCCATTTAGCTTAGATACAGTACTAGTAATAAACTATAAATGAAAACATAGAATTTTTCAGCAGATAAGAAACACTTAGCCCCTCCCAGTCTGCCCATTTTTCTCTGTCTACAGTATCACAGCAGACCTTATTTAATCTCTGGCTGTTTTTCCCTTTCCCCATTCTTTTCCATTAAGAATCCATTATGCCTATCCCATGCATTCTTGGACCAAACCACTGTTTTTGCGCCTGCCACCTCAGCTGGTAGGCCATTCCCAGAATCAATCCCACTTCCTCACATCTCTCCTGAATCTGCCCTCCCCAGCTTCATTGCATGTCCCTTTGTTCTTGTGCATCTGTTTTTCTGAAAAATACTTGCCTCCTGTACCTTATTTACCCCCGTGAAGTAACAGATAGGTAGATAGATAGATAGATAGATAGATAGATAGATAGATAGATAGATAGATAGATAATTTTATTTATATAGTGCCCCTTTACAGGGACTCAGAGCTCTGAATAATAAAAAAAATTAAAAAAAACTGTTAAAACATAACATACAGGTGGAGCAAAAACAGCAGACATAAAATCTATCAATGTAAAATTTTTTAAATATCAGTTCAAAGTCAACACTTTATCAATTAAAAGACTGGCTAAACAGAAAAGTCTTTAGACCCTTTTTAAAGGTTTCCACAGAGGAAGCCTCCAAAAGATGACTAGCCAGAGAGTTCCACAGAGTAGGTGTGGCCACGGAAAAAGCACGATCACCCAAATGCCGCAGCCTAACCCTGGGAACCCCAAGGAGGCATCCCTCAGTGGAATAGAGAGCCCGGGACAAACAATAAGGTACAAGGAGATTTTGTAGGTAGTCTGGTCCCCCTTCATGTAGGGACTTATAGGTCAGTATCACTAACCCGACCTTGAAGACAATTCTTCACCTAACTGGCAGCCAGTGCAGTCTGCAGAGGACAGGCATAATGTGGTCAGATCTTCAAGCACCCATCAATAATCTAGCCACCCCATTCTGCACCAGCTGCTGCCAGTGGAGATTGCCTCCATATAGCCCTAGGTACAGGGCATTCCAGTAGTCCAGTCTGGACATGATGAAAGCATGTACCAGTGTGGCCAGGTCTTTGGTTGGTATAAGCCCCGGATCCTGGTGACATTCCTCAGATGGCAGAATCCATTTTTGATGACATCCGACACCTGTGCATTAAGTGTCAGGCCATCATCGAGGATCATGCCCAAATCCTTAACATATATGAGGGGGTCAGTGGAACTCCCCCAGTACTAATCAAGGGGGACCTCCCAGCCCCCCCATTGATGACCCTATTCCACCACTAGTACCTCAGTCTTGTCGGGGTTGAGTCATAGGCAATTTTGAGTCATCCAAGTCTGGGTTTCCTCCAGGTAGTTGTTAAACACAGAGGCCGACATCTGGTTACCAGGTGCACAGAACAGGTATATCTGGGTATCGTCAGCATAGCAATGAAAACCCAGCCAATGCTGTCTGATAATGTCTTCTAATGGCAGCATGTATGCTGTGAATGATAAGGGTGACAGGCCAAGCCCTAGGGGACCACAGCTAAGAGGCTTCAGGTTAGATGAGGCTAACGCCATCATCACCCTCTGCACTCTGCCTGTCAAGTATGACCTGAACCAGTTTATGACATTACCAGCCAGGCCACACCAGTACCGCAGGCAGTCCAGCATCACCTCATGGTCAATGGTGTCAAATGCTGCCGAGAGGTCCAGGAGGACTAGGATTGTACTCTTTCTCTCCTGTCCCTTGCTATCAGGATACTTGAAGTTCTTTAACATAACCACCCTCTCCTTCCTCTCTTCCAATGTGTACATTTTGATTTCCTTTATTCTCTCCTCATAGGGCTCTTGATGCAGACCTTGAACCATTTTAAATGCTCTCGTCTGGACCACCTCCTCTCTGTCTATGTCCTTCCAGAGATGTGATCTCCAGAACTGTACATAATATTCTAGATGAGGTCTTACCAGCGGTCTACACAGAGGCAGCACCACCTTCTTTTTTCTGATGGTGATACCTCTCCCTTACCCACTCCAGCATCCTGCTAGCCCTCCCAACTGCTTTGTTGTACTGCCTGGCCACCTTCAGGTCAACAGAGATTGTTAACCCCAGGTCTCCCCCTGCTGGTCTTCTGTGCCCAAAGTGCATTATTTTGCACTTTTCTGCACTGAAACCCAGCTGCCATCTCTTTCATTACTCCTCAACTTTTCTCAGGTTTCTGCTCATTCCTTCCACCCCCCAAGTATCCACCCCACTGCAGATTTTGGTGTCATCCACAAAGAGACAGACCTCTCCCTCCAGGTCCTCTGCAATGTCACCTATAAAGATATTACAGGGAAACAGTCCCAGCTTACCCTGCTGATCACCCTCCCCTCCTCAAAGTGAACTCCATTTATCTCCACCCTCTGTCACCTATCCCCTAACCAATTTCTTACCCAGTTTACCACCTTTTGACCCACTACGGAGTTATTTAGCTTTCATAATAGTCTTCCATGTGGAATTGTGTCAAATGTCTTACTGAAATCTAGGTAAGCCACATCCATGGCTCTACCCCGATCTATTCCTTGTTCACTCAAGCAAAGAAATGTATCAGATTCATTTGACATGACCTTCCACCCATCAATCAATCAATCAATCAATCAATCAATCAATCAATCTTTATTTTACCAGGTGAAGCACCATTGCATGAGCTCATTTGCAAGGTGGACCTGGGCAAATGCTTATAAAAGTAAACAATATGGGTGTGTTCATAAAAACCTTGTTCCAGTGTCATGGAACTATTGACAGTATGATAGAAAGTTGGGGGGGAGAAAAAATAATGTTTAAAATGCTGTTTTGTTCCTTGATATATGTAGAGACACATATAATAAAATTGTGGTCCGCAGCTGACAGGAAATAATTTTTTTTTGTTGTCCAACCCTATTTTCTTGCACTAAATTGTGACTTGGAAAACCTATAGGTTTGGGTTGTGGGTTTTCTGGCATTTCTGCCATGGTTCACTTTAAAGTCTGCGTTAAACAGTTCAAATGTTGTCCTGTCTTTTTTTTACCTCCCTATGTTGTTTTCCCCATTATTTTTATGATTTGAAGACCTCCAAAATGAGTTCTGAACATACTAGCTGGTGTCCGTAGCTGGTACATTCAGAACATGGCCAAATAATCATATATTATATATTTGTTGCCTTGTTCTTTATACCCTTGTGTGTTACCATTGGTGCCCTTGCTATAATGCCAGGCATAACATCTTGCCTGCTATTTCACTTTTTCTGTGAGGTTATCTGTCTTAAGCCCCCAACCAATGGTGTCCATGCTGTACCTCAGTACATTCAGAACAGCCTCCAACTCTTCCATTGATCACCTGATCCCCTCTGTATTCTCGTTTTCCCTGGTGAAAACGTGACTAGTGGGATATATAAAATATGTTGCTTCCAAGTCTCTGGCCCTTTCTCTTCATTTTTTTGTTGAGAAAAAGTCTCCGTGTCCTGTTTCAACTGCCTTAGTGTGCTACAAACCTGGAAGAGCCCCACTTGTGGAAAAGTGCTCTCAGAATGCTTGCACGGTAAGACAATTTCTTATCTTTAGTTTTCTGGCCAGGGGATCAGACAACTGCACAGATGTATGTTGAGGCAGCTGGAAATAATAGGAAAATGCTGCCCATTGAGTTTTTTATCCAGTTGGAGTGTGATTTAGTGTGCCAAGGATGCCACAGCATGGCCTGTCTTGGTACATTCAGAATCAGGCATCTATGGCATCCTCGGTGCATTATTAACTTCTCAAGTTTTATGCATCTGGTGTCTGAGTACACTTCGAATGTGACAGGAGCCTTTGCCTGTTTTTAGATTTGGTGTCCCAAGTACGCTTCTAATGGCAGAGTTATTTTTGTGAACCCCTACTTCCAGTGAAAGGTTTTCAATTCAGCCCCAGCTGCTTTGCAGTTTTATAGTGCCCCGACTAGCAGCCCAAGGTGCTGTATTTAGTTAGTGGGGCCCTGACTTGTATTTTTACCCCAACTTTAACCTTGAAAGGTTCCCAGAATGCCATTTGCACCTCGAGTTTTTCAGAGGTGCCCCAACTGTTTTTTTTTTGTTTTGATAATGCTCCCTAACTTTGGATGCTGGCTAACATGGAGCCCTTTGTTACTGCACACGGTAAACCTAGCTTTCTGTGGGCTTTCTGTGGGTGTGAGCAGCTTCCTGTCTCCAGTTGTGGGTTCACAATATTGGCTTTCTAGCTGAGCTGAACTATGTGTAGGCAGATGTGTTGTTAAGGCTTGTTTTTGCTGGTAGCTTAGTATAATGTCTCATGTTTCCAAACTGGTTAAATGTAAAAATAATAACTGTGTATGTTTTGGGTGGGGGTGGTGGGGTATCATAGTTGTGTGAGTTGGTGGCATCTATTTTGTTAGCCAGTATCCATTTTGTATTTGTTTGGAGTGGGGGGTTGGAAGTTTATTTTTGGGGTGTGATTTGTTTGCTAATGTATGTACACTGGCTGCGTTGTTAAATCTGTGGTTTGCGTACATTTCTGTTTTATGTGCTGCTGACGTTTGTTCCCACCGCATGGTGCTAACATGGCTAGAAGCTGAGCAGGCCTTCATTTGCTGCTTTACCTTCAGTCATGTTGAGACCATGAAGTGTGTGCTAAGGGGGTGGGAGGGGTAAAGCAATGTTTGGGAGCCAGTTAACAAAAATGTTTGTTTAATCCATGGTTTGCTGTGTGCATTCTGTACAAGTATATGTCCACCGCATGGCATTAACATGGCTGGAAGCTGAGCAGGCCTTTGTGTGCTGCTTCACCTTTGGCTATGTTAAAACCAGGCGATGTGTGCTAGGTGAGGGGGGACAAAGCAATGTTTGGGAGCCAGTTAACAAAATTGTTTGTTTAATCTGTAGTTTTCTGTGAATTTTGGTGCTTTTATATGCTGACATCTGAACAATTATATGCCCAACACATGGTATTAACATGGTTGGATGCTGGGCAGGTCTTTCATTGCTGCTCAGCCTCCAGCCATGAGACCATGCAGTGTGCAGTTGTGGGGAGGAGGACTATTGATTGGCCTGCCTGCTATCAAGATGTTTCTTTGTTTAATATATGATCTTTTGTGTGCATTTCTGGGGTTTTGTGTGTGGACGTCTGCACATTTTTTTTAAACCACACACTGCATGGTCTCCACCTGGCTGGATGCTAGGCAGGCCTTTGTTTGCTGCTTTACCTTCGGCCATGTTGAAACCATGCGGTGTGTGGTTATTTTGGGGGGTTGGGTTAGTTCAAAGTATTGTTTGTGCATGAATGTTTCTGTTGTACTCCATGTTGTCAATGAGCAGTCATTACAACTGGGTATAGTGCTCCCCTGCCAGGGGAATGGCCGTAAAATTATTTTTATTTAAGTTGGTTAACTTGCTGTGTATATTTCTGTGGTGCTGGGCCCTGACGACTGTCCGGTGTTGTGCAACTGCCCACCGCATGGTCTTAAAATGGCTGGATGCTGAGCCGGCTTTTCTTTGCTGCTCGACCTCCAGCCATGTTGAGAACATGCAGTGTGTGGTTCTTTTGTGGGGGTGGGGTGGAGTTAGTTCAAAGTAAGTTTTGGGCATGAATGTTTCTGTAGCACTCCACGTTGTCGATGGGCAGTCATTACAACAGGTATAGTGCACCCCTGCAAGAGGAATAGCCTTAAAAATGTTTTTTTCTTGATGTTGGCTTGCTTGTTGTGTCCATTTCTGTGGTGCTGGGCCTTGGCAGCCATCTGATGTTGTGTAACCACACAACGCATGGTCTCCACCTGGCTGGATACTGAGCAGGCCTTTCTTTGCTGCTCGACCTCCAGCCATGTTGAGACCATGCGGGCTGTGGTTATTTTGGAGATGGGGAGATAAAGTATTGTACTCCCAGAAAAAAGATGTGCTTTTAAATCTGTTTTGCTTGCTCTTTCATTTATGTGGTTTTGGCTGTTGACATCCATCCAGTTTTTCATAACAACCCACCCACCCACCGTATGGTGTTAACATGACTGGATGCTGAGTGGGCCTTTGTTTTCTGCCTCAGCACTGGCCATGTTGAGACCACATGGTGTGTGTTGTGGACTGTTTACCCTTTTTAATCCATGGTTTGCTGTGTTAATGTCTGGTTTTGGTTGCTGCCATGCATCCAATTTTTGATTCACATAATGCTTGCATTTTTTAGTTACTGTTGCAGTACACCACTCTTCTTCATCACATTCCTTGTCTCTCATCTTGTGTGAAGCAACTGATGTGCAATATTCTTCTTTCCATCATTTCTTCTGAGGCAACTGATATGCACTCTCCTTCCTTCCATCATTTCTTTGGAGGCAACTGATGTGCATTCTCCTTCCTTCCATCATTTCTTCTGAGGCAACTGATGTGCCCTCTCCTTTCTTCAATTTAATATGTTGTGAGGCTGTTGATATTTTCTCCTTCCTTCCATCATTGCATCTCCTCTGACAAAAATTGATGAGACTGACTCCTTCGTTACATCATTTCATCAGTTCTGAATCAATCAGTGTGTGCTCACTCTCCTTCTATCCTCCTCTGTAGTGAATAAATGGTACCCTGTTGCACAGGGCATAACTGCTGCGAAAGAGGAAGTTATTGTGTGTAATTAATTCTGAATCTTTCTGCTCTTTAAAGTTCTTCTGAACAATGGAATCTTAATGTAGTCAAAGACCACATGTGTCTGTTACATCCTTGATCAACGTTGGACTGAGAATGTTGTCTACTCTGCCGACAGGAAAGGAAAGAAGTAAACGCTTCAGAGATGACATCAAGAATGATCCAGAACATTATGAAGCATATCTGAATACCTACAAATCTTGATCAAAAGCTTACCGTGAGAATCTGGATGAGTAGGAGCACCGTGAATACCAAGAGAAATCTAGGCTGCGAGTGCAGAAGCACAGAGAACATCAAAAGAAACTGGAGCAAACCAATAATGCGGAGTGTGCAGTTTCTTGCAAACCGACCACAAGAAGAGAGACAAGAGGAGAGGAACAAAGAAAGCAACAGCAAAGACAGACATGGAGGGAACAAAAAAGGAAGCACCATTTAGCTATGTCAATGCAGAAGAAGCAGAGAATCAATGAAAAAAGATGACAAACCTACAAGGAGTCCAAAGAAGTACAGACCAGCACCACACCTTCAGTGCAAGCAAACACACCTAATACCCATGATGCAGCTGCAGTAGAGGACCCTCAATCTGATAGTGCCATCCAGAAGGCACTTCAAAGGGCATGACCAGCACTGCCACGGTCACCCACCAATTTTGTATGTACAGTAGATGAGCTGGTAACAGCATGTTCACCTGCAAAGAAGGCAGCAAAGGGAAAAAGAGGAAAAAACATGGCCTCTTGTGGAAATTTGGGGAAGAAACCATTGGAGGCCGCAAAAGAGAAAGTCAGTAGTGGACAAAAACAGAAGGTGAATGGATCGGAGTACTTCTGTTTTAAAAAAAAATATAAGATGCTACGTGATGCCAGCAGAACCCTTGGAATCAGCTGGACAACCCTGATGAATGCAATGCACAGGGAACAGAAGCATGTGAAAAATACACACAAATCTGCCTTGCCTTTGAAAACGGCCAATAAAGTTTGAAGTTTTTTTGAAGAGTCTGACACCACTGTACCTTACAAGAAGGGGTTTCTGAAAGAAGTCAGTGTGAAAGCATTCCTTTCCAAACCACTCAATACTCTGCACCAAGAGCTTCTAAAGGAAAACCCAGAGTGCCATATTGGTGCAACGAAATTCAACAGTCTGCGACCAACTCATATTAAACCTGCCAAACAACAGAAACTCGACCAGTACCTGTACGAGTACTGCAAAAATGTCTTCTTAAAACTATGCACTTTAAACCGCATGGCTGATGATCATAAAATAAATAAGTGCAAAGTCCAGAACATATACAAAGCTGTGGAGCTGACAATGTGTCCAAAGAAAGGAGGTAACAGGTTCTTTAGAAGAGACTGTGTGGATAAGGTGTGTGACAACTGTTCTGTTAATGCAATAGATAAGCACAGAGAGGAGCTGTTGAGGAAAAATGGGTCAGAAATAGTAAGGTGGTATTGGTGGGAAAGCATAACTTTGACCAAAAAAATCGATGGACTGGAAACAACAATATCCCAAAAAGTGCTGAAGAGCAAGCTGACAACATTACAACAACTTACCAACATGCTTAGGGAGGATCTTCAGTTTATGAGGTGCCACCTGCATGTGGCTGCATGGCAACACTACCAGTTCAAAACACTTAATAAGAATCCACCTCAGGGATGGGTTATCATAGTGCTGGAATTTGTTGAAAACTATGCCTGCAAATACCAGGATGAGATCCAATCCTGCCACTGGCAACATGAACAGTCTACAGTGCACCCCATTGTTACATACTATAGATGTGCTCATTGTGAAGGTACCATCACAGAATCCCTGGTATTCATCTCAGAGATCATCACACATGACCACCATGCAGTTCGGCACTTTGTTAACATGGCCAACACACATCTCACAAAGATCTGGCACCTAATCAAAGAAAAGGAGGTACATTTTACAGATGGCTGTGGGAGCCAATATAAATCATAGTGGGAATTCAATGCAATTTCAATGGCTACCCAAGAATTTTGATTTTCAACTGAAAGGGCATACTTTGGATCAAGGCATGGGAAGGGCCCTTCAGATGGACAGAGTGCTGTTGTTAAATCAATGGCAACGTTGGCTGTCCTGTCATGTTGTGCAGTCATTTCCACAGTGGAAGAGCTGTTTCTGTACTGTCAGGATAATCTGACACTAGCACCTCCTACTGAGTGGTGCAGACACTACCAAAGAACTTTTTTCTGGGTGTCCAACAACAGCAAAAAAAGGCCAAAAGAAAAATATGTGAAACCTGTCCTGGAACTTGACAGATCCAAAGTGTGAAGATTGTGGTGCCTGGTGTGGTGGCCAGCAGAAATGTAAGTTGCTTTTGCAGCCACTGCCAAACTGATAATGGCCCATGTCTGAACAATGAACATCTACAACCATGAACAGTAAGGAGGCTCACAAATTCACATGTGAGAAGTTACATTGCTGAAATGCCTGCCCACAGGATGAACTCATACCCTGTTCCTGGCATATCAAAGACTGCAATTGCAGTGATGGACCACTGCACTGTTTCTGGCACTCCACAGCTAGATCTTTCAACTGCTCCTCCAACTCCAGCAATGAACCCCAGCAATGCTTCTGGCTATCCAGTGATGGACTCCTGTGTCTCAGCTCCAGTGATTGACCCCAGGGATTCTTCTGGTTATCCAGTGCCGGACCCATGTGCCACAACTCCAGTGATGGACCCCATGTGTGGATTCCAGCACTCCACTGAATGAACCCTCAACTTCTACAGCAACACCATCAATAGACCCCAGAGATGCTCCAGCACTCCAGTGATGGATCACAACATTGTTTCCATCTCTCCACTGACAGGGCCAGCCTGGTGGTGCTGAGGTTTGAGGTGCTGGACACCACACCTCGCACCACGCCAGCGAGCCAGGTTCAGAAATGAGCCTGGATCTCTGGGGGTCGGCAGCGGAGAGGAAGGATTGAACATCTGGAGGACAGCTGTCCTACCTTGGGGGGTCAGGGACTTTGCCTGGCACCATGGCAACCTCTGTTGGAGACTGGAGGTACTGCAATGCTTCAGGGCCAGAAGTAGAAGGTTGCAGAGTCACGGCAAGATGTTCCTGGTGTCATTGCACATTGGGACTCCACTAGGGAAGGGGAGGGTGTAACAAGGGGGAAAACAGGAAAATACCCCAGCTTGTGGATAGGCGATGGCACCTGTTCCCATCCGACCACACTCTATCACCATTGGCACTCCTTACCTGGACCGAGCCCAGCCCAAATTTACAGATAGAGTGCCCTGGGTGGATAGGGTGGCCCTACCTTGGGGGGCTCAGAGCCAGGGGGATAGCTGGGCTGGTGCCAGGATCCAGGAGGCCTCTAAGGCATGGAGGTAGAGTCGGGGGCAATGCAGGATGCCCGAGGGAGTTTCACAGGCTGGGAGGCAAAAACAGAGTTTGAAAAAAACCTCTCCACTGACAGAACCCACTTCTGATTCTGGCACATCTGCAACAGACCCCTTCACCACTGTTTAGTACACTGTACTTCCATCGATTCAAAAGAAAAAGATGAGCCCAGACAAAATAGAAGTTGGGAAATTGTATGCAGTGTACTATTCAAAAACATTTTATATCGGGCAGGTGGTAGAATTCACTGAAGAGAGACATCTTTTTTCAGTCAAATTTCAGCAGCAATGTGCGAATGGGTCGTATATATGGCCACGAAAAAAAGGGTACTGACGTGGTCAGACAACACAGACTTTTTCATGGGCCATTAACTCTGAATACAGAAAGCCAAACTGAACAAGTACAGCAAATAATTCCAATGAGATATGAAAAGCTAAAGCAATGCTGGAACTGAAATCTGTTTTAGTTTGGGACATTATCAAATGTTGCTTTAAAAGGCTAGAGTATAGCTTAACAGAAATATTGCAACATTTATTTTTCTTTATTGGAAGAAATAAACATCTCACAAAAGCAAGTGGGTTGCACTGGAATTGCAGTTGTTGTGTCCATCTGTTATCCTGCAGCATAACAAATACATTTTCACACAGTTTCTCAAATAGATGTTGAATTGTTCACTTTTAAGAACTTGCACTGCAGCTTGGTGTGCACCATAACATTCAGAATGCATGCTTGGTGTCCACCATAACATTCAGAACTTTAATGATCATTTTTCTCAGGCATTTCAAAGTGAGTTATCTCACAACACAGTGCACTTTTCACTGCAGGGTCACAGCATGTTGAAATGCCTAAAAAAATTATATACTCGGGCCCAGATATTCAAACTGCGCCAGTCTGAGGCGCAAGCCCTGCACTGCTCAAAATAGTTGCGCGGGGGTGTGGCTGAGAGTGATATTCAAAGGAGTTGCGCTGTTGAGCAACTCCTTTGAATCAACTCCCAACACTGCGCGTAAGCGCCAGTGGAACTTGCGCTACCGCAAGTTGCCAGAGTTGAGCATTAAACTTGCGGTGGCGCCAAGCACCATTGCGCCATCGCAAATGCCGATATTCAAAAGGTGACATGCAAATGGGGCCATAATTTATGCAAAGGCAGGGGGCCATTTGCATCTATTTATCTTCATTGCATGCCATTTGCATGTAGGTGCGCCGATCCCGAGGACTTGCTCCTGGCCACCCTGCCAGGCAGCAGCCGTCGGGGACGGCATACATGCAGCCGATCGCGGGCATCACATTACACCCCCACATCTCCCACAGCCCGATCGCGGGCAGAACACGTACATGTCGCCCCACATCACCCACAGCCCGATCGCGGGCAGAACCTGTATAACCCCAGTGCCCGATCGCGGGCAGAACCTGTATAAACCCCCAGTGCCCGATCGCGGGCAGAATGTAACCCTCCCCAACCCGAATAACTCCCTGGTGGTCCAGTGGACGTAAAGCCCGATCGCGGGCAGAATGTCACAACAGAACCCCCAAACATCTCCCTGGTGTCTAGTGTCCCCCACCCACCCACGCCCTCCACCCGCTCCCCCGCAGCCGGCGGGCGACAGCATCCACCCGCCTGCCGCCCGCCGCCCGCCGACTGACTGTCGGTAGGGCTGCCGCCCGATGGTGCAGAGCTACAGCCAATGGGCAGGTGTGAAAAGAATGCACACAAGTTTTGTTGATGAAGATGTCTGACATAAAAAGAAACTCTCGAACAGTTTAGTGAATCAGAAAATCCTAAATCTGACTGTCTTTCTGAAGAAGTTACTGCAAGACTTAAGAGTTGCTAGGTGTGAATCTGATGCAGAAAAGAAGGCTATGAACCCAAAACAGAGAGGACAAGAAGGGAGCTAGAGAAGATGGTCAGCAAGACACTGCCCAAAAAAGCTTCAGAGAAAGCGAAAGAAACTAAGACACGCCAAGAGGTGCCTCTGACCAAGAGGTGTGATGATGATAATGCAGCTACAAGCAGTCGCCTTGTAAGAAAGAGAAAGATAAGAAAATGAAGAAGAAGAAGAAAAGATCCTGATGGTAAAGTATTTTAACATTTAAAAAATAAGAGTGGTGACATGTGATATGGTGTAACTGAGGGAGATGAGTTAGAGAACTAACCACTTATAATGAGTCAGAGACCAATGCTGCTTGTTTTACTTTAATAGACTGAAGGATTTGGCGGAACAGAGTTATTCAGACAGTATGGATTCATTTGCCAAATCTACTGCTCGATTGTCTTGGTGTGAAATATAAATGTGGTTTTAATGAGTGTAGAACCAGTATATTAGAAATACAGAGAGTGATAGAATGTTCAAATGTCACAGAACAGGCTGTGATCATTACCCAACCCTCTTCTTCTACTGAGATTAGACAGGGGACCCTGTGTGAAAACCAGGCCTCAGTAGTAAACCCCAAACTGACTACAATATGTGTTGTAAGCACGCTATGTATCATACCATCCGTGGTGTAATTGCTTCAGTGATACAGAGGGTGATACATTGTGAATTGGTCGATTCCTGTCCCAGGTGTGAGACAGATGATCCGAGTCAGTAAAAACATTCATGTATCCTTCATGACTTAATATCTAAAGAAGCACACAGAAATGTTTCTGAAGCCATACATGTAGAACAGCTCACGCCTGTGATCTTGGTAATCGCTTATGAAGCATCAGGGTTAAATATGGACCACTGTACCCTGGAAACTATAAGTCAAGTGTTTTAAATGGTGAAAATCCAATAATCCCATGTGGTTAGTTATGCAATGTTACAGACAGAGAAATTAAAAGATGCCTGCCGCCTGGTCAGCAAAGGCTCCTTGAAAAATTTCAAAAAGAAATTCAGGAACCCTGTTTATATTGTAAAAACATTACCCCTACCCGCCCCTACCCCAAATTATTACATGTAAACATTTCAGTACCAAATGTGGCCATATTTTATTTTTACAGATAATCATGTGGATGTAAGTACAGAGAGAATCCAGTGGCTTATGTATCTGATCCTAAGCCATTACTGCCATCACATCACTGTTTGTCTACCCTCAATAAGACATTTGCCTTTTGTGAGATATATGCAGCCCTGAACTGATGATGTGTGCCTTCCGAAGTATAGGAGGATACAGATAAATACATAAATGAATCGGTAGTTGCCACTTGCAGAAAATGTTAAAGTGTTTGGTAGATACATTCGTGGAAGATGATGAATGTCTTTTGGACTTTATATCAACATCATCGAGTCATGTGTGTGTGTACTACAAAGCAGAAAACCTCCTTGTGATATTAAAAGTGGTTGTTAACCTGGCTTCTCTGTTTGCTGAAATGATCCACTGGTCAAAAAAAGGGCCCTTTAAAAAAATTATATAAGGAAATTTAGGAACCCTGTTTATGTTGTTAAAAAACATTTGCCCCCAAAAAACTGTTACTTGTTATCATTTTAATATTGTTCATGTTGTTTCCCTGGCTTTTTCCACTTGCAAAACCGCCCCATGCAGTGAGATGTCACTAAAACATAGTGCTGTATGTTTTTTCCAGAGTATACTACGATGGGAAACACCCTGTCAGTGCGTCCAGAGGCTTATTTACCAACTAGTCAGACACAGAGCTAAACAACCTGGTTTAAATCTACCTACAGACAAGCAATCGTGATGTACTTTAGAGATATGCCAAGGTCTTTGATGGTCTCCTCACAGGGACCCCAAGGAAACTTTGGATTATTTTAAGGATGAGGGGCTACTTGAGAAAGCAATGGCATAATAGTTACAGAGTTTATGCATATCTTTATGATGTGATACCCTTTGTGGTTTTATCTGTACTGCTGTTGACTTTTAGTGTTTAGTTTGTAAATGGGGGTCTGAGTCTTTCATCATAAATTTTGCTTCTTTTATTGCATTTGTTGTGTTTATAAATCACGTTATGTATATGCTTTTCCTAAATAGTGTATTATAATGTACTTTCAGATGGAACGACTGGCATGCTCCCAATATTCAAGACAGTCTTGATGTCTACAATGTACCGTGTGATAAAGGACATTTTAAAGCAACCTATATACTTTTGGAGTTGGCAGCCTGCACAATGCATGTTTGGAAGATACTGCTGCTTCACTGGCAGAAAACACACTGACTCTGATTAAAGAGTTGCCACCTATTGTATGGAGAATCTATGTTGACTAATGGAAAACGGTAACCATGAGCAGTATGCTAGGTGAATCGACATATCAGATGTAACAGATTGTCTTTGAAAAATCAGGTTTGTTTTTTGAGTGGTGTGTGATATGTGTGTATGTATTGTGCCCACCTCATCACTAAGGGGAAGTGGACGATGCCCATGCTTGTGTAAACATGCAGCTCAAAAGTGTCTGTTTCGGGTATTGTGAAGTGCAAAATGGAAGAGTAGAAACAAGATATTATATAATCATTGCATGCTTGCTATGTGTTATGCCTTTTGTATGTAGCAGCTTATGCATTAGTTTATGTATTATAAAGTATATAAAGTAAACCTTCAAATACTGTTATGCCTTTTCGTGATAGCAGCTATATGTATTAGTTTATGTATTATAAGTTATATAAAGTAATCTTCAAATACTGTTATGACGTGTATTTATAAATAAAATATAACCATGCATTGCACTTTGTGGTTGTCATAGTGTTTTTGAAAGAATAGAAAGAGCGTGCTTTATTTTACTGGTGACAAGAGTTTTGCTAGCCTAACAGATGTATTAGGTTGATGGAAGAAGATGAATGATCACCTGTTCCAGAATATATATTTTAATGCAAAAAGTGGGTAGTTTCAATAGGGTGACTGAGCTGTATATGGCTGCAAAAACTTGATAAAGATGTCACCAGGAAAGGTGTTGCAGAATGGTTAGCTAAGCAGGACCCTATGCATTACACAGCAGCCCGAGTCCGATTAATAGAAGTCTTGTCATTGTTTCGACATAGACAGACAATTGTAGCTGATTTAGTGATATGAGTCAATATGCAAAGTACAATAATGGGTTTAAGCATACTGACGTGCATCGATGTATGTATTCAAGTATGCCTGGGTAGTGACTTTAGAAAGACAACTGAGGCAAGGCAGTGATGCAAGCCTTTAAAACTGTTTTTAAAAGTGGACACACACCTCAGAAGTTGCAGACTGATCAGGGTAAGAGTTTCAAATGCTTCCTTAAAGAACCTATTAAAACAAAATAAAATACACCATTTTGTGATGAATAATGAAGTTAAGGCCAGCATTGTAGAAAGATTTAATAGGACACTGAAGTGTCACATGTGGCGTTACTACATCCCAGAATACTTGAAACATAGATGTGTTGTCAGACCTGCACAGCTACAACCATACTTATCACTAGAAGCATTAAACACAGGTCTGGGTGTTAACCCTTCCAATGCCCTGGGTGTATGGAAGATCCTCTATGGTAATTCTGTTCTTGGCAAAAACAAAGGGGTACCCTTCAGAAAGATGATCATGGAGACTATCTAAGCTAAAAGGGGTGTTTGAAAAGGGATATTGACAGATGTACACAGATTAGATATTTATTGTGACGGAGGCCTTAAAGACACAGAGGCCCACCTATAAGCTAAAAGGTTATCGGGGGGAAGACATTAAAGGTACTTTTTATGCTGAGGAGTTGCAAAAAACTGAACCGGATGAGGACCATGTGTACAGGGTGCAGAAAATCCTAGCAGAGAAAAAGCGTGGCAGACAAACTTGGTATCTGGTAAACTGGAGAGGGTGGCCTGATGAATTTAATAGCTGGGTTGAGGCAACACAGGTTTGGGACATTAGAAGCAGATAAGACTTAAAATGCTCAAAAATGGATTTTATATCTCATTGCCCAGCAATGCCTCACACAACAGTTTCCCCAGCAATACTATATCCACTTTTACAGTAAAGTTACCACAAACGCTTGAACTACCTGGTGAATGGGAAGTGGACTTACATAGAAACATAGAAACATAGAAGTTGATGGCAGATAAGGACCGCAAGGCCCATCCAGTCTGCCCATTTCTTTTTCTACCTTATAAATGTGCCATCGGCCTTTGCTCTGTCAGTGGCGTATCTATTCATAGTCATTTGTATTGCTCCCTTATGCCTATCCCATGCCTGTTTGAAGCCCTGCACTGTATTCATAGCCACCACTTCTTGTGGCTGTCATTCCATGCATCCACCACCCTTTCTGTGAAAAGAATTTCCTCACATCCCCTTAATTGGCCTCCTCTAATCTTCAGTGCTGTGTCCTTTGTCCTGCTATTTTCTTATATTTAAACATGTTAGACTCTTTCACCTTGTTTATGCCCTTAAGGTGTTTGAATGCCTCGATCATATCACCTCTCTCTCTTTGCTCAAGGGTATACATATTGAGCTCCGCTAATCTGTCCTCATATGTCTTCTGATGCAGTCCCTGCACCATTTTGTTGCCTTCTCTGACTGCCTCACTTTGTTAATGTCCTCGTGAAGTGTGGCTCCAATACTGCACGTAGTACTCCAGATGGGGCTTCAATCAGTGTCTTGTAGAGGGATTATTACCTCCTCTACGACTTGTGATACCTCTACTACTACACCCTAACCCCCCTAGCTTACCTACTTTTCTTTAGAGGTCTGCTTGATGATTTTAGGTCATCAGTGATGATGATGCCCAAGTCTCTTTCTTCCTTTGTGACTGTTAGCAACTCCTCCCAGCCTATAGGTGGCTTTAGGTTTATCTCCCTATGTGCATGATTTTGCACTTTTGCATTAAATCCCAGTTGCCACTCTTCGACCATTCTGCTAGTTTATCCAGATCTCTTCTCATTCTGCCCACCCATCTGGATCATCTACTCTGTTGCAGATCTTGGTGTCATCTGCAAACAGACAAGCCTTACCTCTAGTCCATCTGCAAGGTCACTAATGAAGATGTTGAATAGGACTGGCCCAGGACTGATCCCCGAGGCACCTCTACTGACTTGCATCTTCTGACTGCTACCACGATTTCACCACTCTCTGTTTTCACAACAACCAGTTTTGCCACCCAGCTTACCAACTTCTGACCCACCTGAGCCTACCCAGCTTATTTATCAATCTTCTAGGAACAGTGTCAAAAGCTTTGTTGAAGTCAAGGTAGGCGACATCAACTGCTCCCCTTGGTCCACCACCTGGTTACCCAGTCAAAAAATCTATGAGATGAGTTTAACAGGACCTTCCTTTGTAAACCCATGCTGTCTTGGATCCTGTGCCCCTATGGATTCCAGGTGTTGCACTATCCTTTCCTTAAGGAGTGCCTCCATAATCTTGCCCACTACTGAGGTACTGACCGGTCTGTAGTTCCCCGCCTCCTCCCTGCTACCACTCTTGTGAGTGGGATCACATGAGCCCTTCTCCAGCCTTCTGGGACCTCTCCTGTGCTCAGAGACTCACTAAACAATTCTGCTAATGGCTCTGCTAGTTTCTCCTTTAGCTCCTTAAAGTACCCTGGGATGTATGCCATCAGGTCCCATTGCCTTATCCACCCTGAGCTTAGCAAGCTCTTGTAGGACCCTTTCTTTTGTGAAGGGAGTAGTGCTCACCTCCCTCCCCTGTGTCCATGATGCTGAGCTGTGGGCCCTGCCTACCTTCTCTTCAGTAAATACGTGCAAAAGTATCTATTTAGAATAGATGCCTTACAGGGTCCTCCTCCTCACATGCTCTCTTTTCTCCATTAAGCTTAGTACCCCTCTGGACTTTCCCTTTCACTAATGTATCTATAGAAAGTCTTGTCACCTCTTTACTGTTCTGTGGTAGTGTTTCTCAGTTTGGGACTTTGGCCTGCCTTACTGCCTTACCTGCTTCCCTTAGGGCAGTTTGGTATGCCTCCTATCTTCATCCCGCTGTGTTCCCTTATATTTCCTGAAGGCCCAGCCTTTTGGCTCTGACCTTTTCTGCTACTGTATTTGAGAACCAAAGTGGTTTACTTCTTCTTTGCACTTCCTTTTCTGTCTGACACAATGGGATGTTGTTCAAGTATTGCATCCTAATGCTTGCCCACTTTGCCTGTACCCTCACCTGTGTTTCTCTTTTGCCAGGCTATTTACTCTGCTTGGCCATCTTATCAAAGTCAGCCCTCTGAAGTCCCATATTTTTGCCTCGGAATGGGTTGATTTAGATGTAGTAGCCAAATTGAACCATACCATGTGATGGCCACTGGCCCCAGGTGACCTTCTACCTGGAGATCTGTGATCCTTCTTTGTTAGTCAGTACTAGATCTAGGATAGCCCTGTCTCTTGTGGGTTTGCTGTACCCAGTTGTTTGAAGCCCTCCCCTGCAGTGTGGAATCCACTATGAGTCTAGTTCTGGCAGATGTTCCTGCTGGTACACCAATCTGTATCCGATGTTGGAGTCTCCCATTATCAGAACCTCCCTTAGCTGTCATGTTTGTATATCTTCTAACAGTAATGTGTCCTATGTCCTCCCTCTGGCCTGGGGGCCTGTAGACAACCCCAGTTCTTATGGCTGTCCCATTTCCTGTTTCCAGGGTGACCCAGTTCTTTCTGGCTCCTTATGTGTATTCTGAATTTCTGTAGCTTGATATTTTCCATAACATACAGGGCCCTCCTCCCCCTTTTGCACCTCGGTCTCTTCCTGAACAATACATAGCCAGGTACTGAAGTATTCCCATGTGGTTACTGCTAAACCACGTCTCACTAATTGCTACTATGTCCAGTTTAGCCTCTGACATTATTGCCTGCAGGTCTGGGATCTTATTTCCCAGGCTGTGAGCATTTGTGTACATGATTTTCCATTGGCCAGATTTTTGGTGTTAGTTGTTGGGTGAAGTTTGGCATTACTCCAGTGCGCCGTGTGGAAGACAAACCTTTTCTTACCTGGTGATGCAAATGAATGGCAAACATGCTGAATTCCAGTTTGACCACTAGCTGAGGGGAGGGGTTCTTCCCATCTCGACGTATGGGTGCTGCTACTCTCCCCATTTGCTGTTTAAATATTCTGCAAAGACATCAAACTTCTGCCCCAATGCACTGACTCCTCTTTAGTCAGATGCAGTCCATCAAATTTAAAGAACTTCGCCCCAGAACTGTTGCCAGTTCCCTACAAATCTGTGTCCTTTTCCTGGCACCAGCCCTGAGCCACGTGTTTAGCTCCTCTATCTCCCCTTCTCTGACCTTCCAGTCCATCTGCTCCCTCTCCCAGACTGGCAGGATCTCAGAAGAAGGAATGCTGGATGAAATAGATGATAGTTTGTCACCCATCCTAGTCAGGTGTTCCTTGGTCTCCACAACTGACCAGCTGGCGAGATCATTAGTCCCTATGTGTACTAGGACATCATTATGTCCTGCTTGTGAACAATTTTAGTACGCGGTCCAGTGTCTCTCCATGCTGATGTACCTGGGAGACATCTGACCATCACCCTGGTTGGAGATGGGTATCAACTCCCCGAATCATGGAGTTTCCTATGATCATAAGTTTTTTGGATTTCTTTTGTGCTTTGTTTTATTTTGGTTCCTGATTGGGGTGAGTTTTGTTGTGCTAGCTCCTGTGCCGCAGTGTCCTGCTCTGCAGTGTCTTCTGCCTCTTTATTTAATTTCAGAGATAGAGGCAGATACCTGTTTGTAGTGTTTATATGGTTTTTGGAGGTAATGTGCTGGAGAGCAGAGAGGATGGGGCACCTGATTTGCTCCTCCTAACCACCTGCCAACCTCCTCTGACCAACTACCCTCTGCGGTCGAGGTTTTTCTGTTGGATGCTGGGGAAATGGTGGGTGGTTCTTATAATGTATTTCCTCTTCAATATGAAATTTGAGGTGTGCAATCTCTGACCATGCTGCCCAGAGCTGAGCCCTAAGATCTCCAAAGGCCCAGCATGTAGGACAGTGTCCTAAATCCTGTAAGTCTGTCCTTCTGAAAATTGTTCCACAGTACCTGCAGTTAATGAAATCCATTCCAAATAAGTTGCTGGGTTTGTAACCTAGTCAGAGTAATTAGAAGGAAAAAAAAGGAAAAAAAATGCAAGTAATGGTTTAATTGTGCTTTGTTTAACTTGTTATAATCAAGTTAAATTACTAGTGCCCTGTAAATGAGATCACCTTTGTGGAGGCCCCACTGATCCGCCCTCTTCCTGCTCTGCCACAGGAAATGGTCACAACTGTGTACCCTATAAAAGGAGTGTATGCGGGGTGGTTGGGATGGGGTGGGTGGCTGGGCCTTCCCCTGCCTAAAGAAGAACCATGGACGAAAGAACAAGGAGGTAAAAGCAGAAACAATCAGTCAACAACAAATGCAGTAACCCTGAAAGCTTATCCTAATGTTATATAAAACTAAAACCTGTAAAAGCACCACCTGTATAACATTTCAGAGAAGATATACACTGTAAGAAACACTTTGCTCCAGAGAAAAATAAAGCAGTAACAGAAGATATACCTTTAAAAGACAATTTGAATCAGAAGATTACAGGAGTAATCTGTTAGCACACACCTGTAGGCACACCTTGTAATAATGCAGAAGAAGGTATACCAGCAACAACAATTTGAATCAGAGAAAAAATAAAGCAATGACATGTTAGCAACAAACAGTAGCAATCCCTGTGAGTAAAAAATAAAAACACCACCACACAGTAAATCTGCTTAGCCAAACTAAGTTTTAATCCTTTCCCTTGCTCTGGTAAGTTTCTCTACTCTGCCTTTCAAGCAGTCTTACAAGGAAAGAGCTCAGGTGAAGCTAGGTGCCTTGGCCAGTAAACCAAGTCTTCTACCTCCAAGATATCAACTAACCTGACTTTTTAACCCTTCTTTCTGTTGGAAATTACTGACAGTTTGCCAGCTTCACCCCCCACATACACACCTAATCCTTTGGAAGAGCTGTGGGAGGAAAAGCAATTAGCTCCTTCAATGTGAGAAGGAGACTGAAACACCTCTGAGACAACAAACCTTAGCAGAAATTCAGTACCCTCATACCTGGGACAATGTGTCTGCACAGAAAAACAGGTTCAGTATGCTCTATCAGCCTTTAAGCATAGCCCACAGTAAAACACCACCATCTGGACCCTTTACTGAGTCAGCAGCATTTAAAATTCCACCGGGCTATTATCCTAACATGGCTGGTGTTATTACTCAAATTAATAAAAGTATATTTGAAGTAAATAAACTGCCAGTGGTTTTGGAACAACAAGCTGTCAGGAGAGAAATAAGCATTGACAGTGACATCAAATGCATTTTGTTTATGCACGGGCAGTTACAGTACCTTTTGGGTTTTAGAAGACTCGAGGTAGGTGTAGGAAAGAATTAACAAAGAACCCTACAGATATTAATGGGTTTTTTTACACATTATATATCTACACTGACATTATCATGCATGAAATAGTGGGTGACAGTCTAGTGCCTTTGCTGAAATGCGTACCCTTCAGGGGCCAAGACAATGAGATAGTGACCGTGACCTACGATAAACCCCATTATCAAACAGTCAGTAAACATCAGATCGATACAGTCACTATTGAAATAAAGAATGATCAAAATGAACCTGTACTATTTTGATTTGGAAAGGTGATCATGAAGTTGCATTTTTGGCCCCAGAGAGTGCTCTAAAATTTAAACAAGGATGGTGATTGTTCGACATTATGGGGACCCTGCCTTGTATAGAAGCTATTACAAGGCACAGGCAGGATACGGCCTGACCAGCTTTCATGGACTTTCTACTATGTATGGTTCTGGTATAGGAGAGATATTTCGTAGTCTGTTCAGAAAAGCAGTTCCATTTTTAAGAAGGGGTTTTGAAATTGCAAAACCACATCTATAGACAGCTGCTAAAAATGTTGCAAAGGATGTTGTGGGGCATGTGACTAGTGCTGTCGCTCAAAAGATGTCAAGGGGTGATAAGCCTACTCAGGGTGGCTCAGGGTTAATTGTATTCAAGAGAGGTAAAAAGAGAAAGCGCAGAGTACACCCTTGGCTTCTCATCAGCCCTCCCAGCTACTTTAAAAGAGGTGTTTCAAAACGCAAAATTTCACATAAAAGAAAACATTCAAAAGCAAAAGGATCTTCAAGGGGTCGTAAAAAAAGCAGAGACCTGTTCTAAAAAAACATGGCTTTCATGCACTGTGGTTCTGAAGAATGCGCAAAATCAGAACTTGACTTGTTTGCCATTTCTCCAACACAGACAAGCATTGAAAAAAGCTTTTATGTAGAGATACCACCTCTGGCTGCCCTTTCAAAAAACTCACCAATTGAATTTTATATAGCAGGGAAAGATGAAGACTATTTGGATCTAAACAACACGCTTCTTTACCTGATTTGCAAAATCACTGAAGCGGATGGTGTTGATATACCTGCAGCGGCCAAAGTGGGCCTTATAAACTACCCAGTGGCCACATTTTCAGTCAGCTGGATGTGACTGTCAGTGATTGGCTCATCAGTCAGAGCAATAACTGTTACCCCTACAGAGCTGTCATAGAATCTGTGCTGAACTTCAGTGAAGAGACCCTTTCTACCCAATTTACCACAGGGTTATTTTACAAAGACACCCCAGGGAAACATGAAATCACAGACAGAGATGGTGGCGATGTAGGTTTTAATAAAAGAAGTTCCTTCACACATCTCAGTAGAGGGGTAGAGCTGCTGGGACACTTGCACACAGACTTGTTTTTTCAAGAGAAACTGATGCTGAATGGCATGGATATTAAAATTAAACTGACATGTAACAGGGACAGCTTTTGCCTGATGAGTGGAGATGCTGAGCCTTATAAGCTAAAAGTAATGGCCTCATCTCTGTTTGTCAAAGGGGTTAAAGTGACCCTCGGTGTTTGTCTGGGACACTCAGAAGCCCTGCTGACCTCCAACATTAAATACCCTATAGATAGAGTGGGGATGAAAGTGTTCAGCCTCCCTGCAGGCAGCAGGGTCTGCAACCAAGATAGTTTGTTTTGGGGACAGTTACCAAAAATGATGGTCATGGGATTTGTTGACAATGATGCTTTTAGCAGTTCCTACACTAAAAAACCCTTAAACATTAAGCATTATAACATTCTTTTTGTAGCTCTGTATGTGGACAATGAACAAATTCCCGTTAAACCTCTGCAGCCCGATTTTAGAAATGGGAATGCTGTGAGAGAATATTTTAATCTAGTACTAGCGGCAGGGAAAACTATGAAAGATCATCCACTAGTTGTTAACCATCAGGAATTTACCCACATGTACACCCTGTTTGCCTTTGATCTCACTCTGGACCAAGAATGTGCTGATCATTATTCTTTAATTGAAACTGGCAAACTCAGAGCTGAGATCAGATTTGTAGAAGCCCTTCCACAAACACTTAATCTCATTATCTATGCTGTGTTTGATAATGTCATTGAAATAAACCAGAGAAGAAATGTCATTTTTGATTATATGTGATAAACCATAAAAATGAACACGAAGTAGCTGGAAAAAATTGTAACCAATGACTCCCACATCTGTGACTGCTTTCTGGGCATGTTTCCCTGTGATCTGCTACCCAAGGAGAGACTGAGAAACCTTCCTGCAGCTCTAGTCATTAATACTGACCCCCATGACCTCCCTGAACAGCACTGGTTAGCTGTATACATTTCAGAAAATGGGACTGGGGAGTTCTTTGACAGTTACAGTTTTCATCCTGGCAATCATGCACAAACAATTGTTTTTTTTTTTAAACAGAAATGTAAAAAACATTTTGTACCAAAACACACAGTTGCAAGATACCTTTTCTACCACCTATGGATTTTACTGCATCTTTTTCTTACACTACAGATGCAAATGACTTTCTTATGATCAAATTTTAAAAATGTACTCTAATGATTTACTGAAAAATGATGCCATGGTAACTAGTTTTGTATGCTACCTTTTCAGACATCTAAACATGTCAGGGCACATATCAGTGAGGTGGCAACATGTTCAGACTTGTTTGTCTTGTAATGAATTTAAAATATGCAACCGCTTGTAATTTTATTCAAAACCAGTCACTTATAAAATCATATATAAACACTCATAATTGTGTGTCTCTGTCAGTTTTTCTGGGGGTCTGTGTTTAAACTTGGAGGGCACCTATGTTTAAACTTGGTGGGGCACATGTGTTTAAACTTGGGGGGCACATGTGTTTACACTTGGGGGGGCACCTGTGTTTAAAATTTTCAGATATGTAATGTCTTCAATAATGACAAAAATATATGAAATATAAAGGTATTTATTGTAAAAAAAATGCCAGTAAAATACAACATACATCATTGGTAACATCATGGATAAGATATGCAATGTCTTCAATAATGACAAAACTATATCAAATATAAAGGTATTTATTGTAAAAAAATGGCAATTAAATACAACATACATCAGTGGTAACATCATGGATAAGATATAATAAACAAAAGCTTCTCCTGTTAAAAAATGCACACTATATATACCATAGCAATGAGGTAGAATTATGATAAGCACCTCTTTCTAAAAACATGTTAACATATTTAACTATGAGGTATGCTAACATGCATCAATATAAACACTTTTTTGTAAAAACAGGATTACATATTCAATATGAGGTAAATGGCTAATATAGGTTGTACACAACAGTCACTGAGGTAGGATTACATATTTAATATGAGGTAAATGTTTAACATAGGCTGTACACAACAGTCACTGAGGTATCTAACATTCATACATAGAGATTGCATTTAAGTTTTACATAGTGAGCCACGTAGGTTTCTTAAAAGACTTTTGTCTTTTGGGCGTCACTGACCATTGGTTAACTGGAGATGGCTGTGGCTGTTTTGCACCAGCTGCCGATTTCAGCCTTTCCACATAGCTCCTGTTTGCTGAATGTGCAAACACTGAGGTGGGTATATTAGACTCAGCCATTGCTTTGACAAAAATATCCCAGCCCTTTGGCTTTCTGTGGTCAGGGATTGTGTGAGTGGCTGTAGCTGCTCTTACCAAATCGACCATGTGAGACCCAGAAACAACAGTACCTTTATACATTAATTCCCCCTTATCACTCCAAAAGTCAATATCCTTGTTCTTTGCCATATGCTTTAACAAAATTTCAGCATTGGTTTTAGACCAATGAGAAACACTACTTAAAATGTCTTTCCATAGTACTAGGTACAGAAGCTGTCTCTGCTGTGTCAACAGGGGGGTTAGAAATTGATTCATTTTCAGGCATGAGTAATGTTAAACTGGTTTTAGCTTGTTCTCCTTGTCTTACCAAAGTCAGATAGTGCTGTAACACAGCAGAGTACATTTTGGCTTTGTCATAGTCTGATAAATCAGTCTGGGACAGTATAGCTCTCATGTCAGTGTCCAAACTGTTAGTTGCAACTTTTCTCATATCCTGATCAGGGTAATTCGTTTTAATGTGATCCATCTGTTGCTGAGGTACCAAATACATTTTCTGAGTAAAATCCATTATCTGTTAGCCAGCAGTGATCAAAGGGATGGCAATTCCTAGCAGCGTTCCTATAAAACCACCGGTCTGATGAACTATTTTCTTTTTCTTTTTTAAGGTTGTTTATCGCTTAAAGTTTTAATGACTCTCCTTTTTTTCAGCAAATCTAACTGTTTTGCTGACAGTGGAATATTTCCTTTGAGAGTGTTTAAGACTATCCCAGCTATAGTTGATATCAGATCACCAGAGGCTGAACATAAAATAGCTTTTCTTAAGCTCAGAGGCCCTTTTACTAGTAAGTTTAAAACAGACAGATTTCTCTGCAGTCTTTTAGACATAATGACAATACAGTATCAAATATTTTTATCAGCAGCATGTGTTTTTTTCATGACATATGCCACAGACCAGTCAGGGGGAAACATCCCACTACACAGTCTATATTAATCTGGTGTATTGAATCTTAAATCAACCAGTAAATAGCCATGAGGCTTTCTTGTGGCATCTTCAAAAGCTTCTAAGAAAAATTTTGTCTGACCAGAATACATCTGCCTAGCCAGAGTTATGATCTGCAGCTTGTCTCTGGGGGTTTTAAACAAAATCATGTATTTGGCATTTAGTGTGATGGTCCTGCTTGTTTTACCTTGACAGAACACATTCTGGACAATTAAAAATATTGTCAACTGTTTATGATGACTGTACTTGGTAACCCATACTCCACTTCACTATTTTGACAGGCAGAGTCCATCAAATCATCTATAACAACAATTTACCTTTCCAGGGGGTAAGAGATCATTATCAGCTAGTGACATTGGTAGCCCCTCCACAAATTTAATCTGAGGGAACTTTAACAGCAATTCATTATACAAAGGTTGCCAACAGCTGTAGAACCAGACAATATTTTCAGGCTTGTGTGATAAAGTGGCATCAGCATGTTCCAACAACTGTTTTATAAAGAAGCATTAGAGGAGCCATTCAACAGACAAGTAAAGAGATGCTGCAACCTGATATCCATTTGTCACAATCGGTATCCATAAGGAAGTGTTTTAAAATTGTCTTGTAAAACTAGCTTGTCATAAACTACTCTCTGGGCCTTGGACAGCATTTTTGTTTCAAGGGACCACTGCTTTTTATTCCTAACAATGCTGGGTTGACTCACGGTAATTTCTTTAGAGACCTGTGACCCCGAATAGTCAAAGACCAGGTCCTTCAGACTTTCAAAATTAATGTGTTTACTGCTGGCTACATTAAGGGTAAACCTTTTCACTTTAAGAACAACCTCTCCACTGGACAGCCTGTAGCCGTATGTTTTTGGGCCTGTGGAAATGAACTCTGTAATGTGTTCATCTGCAGGAACTTCACTGGTCAGCTCCCCTAAATAATTACCCAGAGGTGGGGCCCAGTCACCCGGTCTGGACACAAAAATGACAGAGTCTGTGTCGTGGTAAAGGAACCTGCCCTGTAACCTATCTAGCAGGTTGTAGAGTTCCACTCTGACATATGCTATTGTAAAACTAGCTATAAATATGTTGATATTATTGGAATTTGGGTAATGATCACTGTTATATTTCCAGCTTAAACAAGCTGTTTCATCATCGATGAAAAAGCATGAAGCAACATCATAATAAGGGGTGAATACATACTGAAACAGTTTATCTGGGTCTGTTACTATGCTGTTGGTCAGCAAATTAGCTATCTGCCCAGATTTGCCTCAAAGAGAATTTAAAAACAGTTTAGATATCTGTCTCCTTGTGGGGTTAACAGCTATGCCTGCAGGGTTCAAATGTACATTTTCCCTTTCAAAATACTGTTGTATGTACCTGACTTTATCTGCTTCATTTTTTACCCATGAAAGGAAACCAGATGCCTCTTGCTTGCCTTTTAGATGCAGCTTGATGTAGTCTGCAAAAAGCTCTGTGCATGACTCTTTCAAATGCCAAACTTCATAAATGTTTATGATTTTGTAGCCTTTTTCCAGTTCCAGGTTTAGTTCTACAGTACATTACATACCTATAAGTGACCTTTGCTCATCATCATGTGCACATGATGTTGTTTGAAGTCTATTTTCAGCACATGCATGACATAATGTAAACACAAGTTTTTTACCAATCCTGGATGGCAGCACTGGAAAGAAAAGGCCTCTAGGGGGTAAGACTTTTACTTTTGCTAAACCAAAGCACTGAGTGAGGTCATCAGAATTGTCATTAATGATGTCAGGATGACCGACTGGATACCATTTGGTTTTAACAAAAGAGTAGAGGCTGGTAAAATCATAATAGTGTATTTTCTCAACAGGCTGCATCTTATAGTACAGACAAATGGCATGTGTTCTCCCCCCAAACAGTGACTGCCTAGTTCAAGTGACTGTGGTAGCTGCCTGTCCCTCAAGAAATTATTCAAACCCTAATCTGTAGTCAGCATTGCTTTCCATTCATGTTCCTACAATATTCTAACGGCAAAACCCTTGCTTTTTAGAAAATGAAATTTGTGCATGGTCCTATTGAATAACTGTCCAAAATTAGTCCCTGTCATGTGGTTTCTATCTTTCTCACAGGAACAGATGTTGCAGCTGTGAAAAAAACAACCATTGAATTCAAATGCTGTTGGTATTCCATTTATGACAGAATAGCCATCCAAAAAGTACTGACCCACCTTAAATTCACCACCCCTTGGCGCATGCTGAATAGAAATGTTTTCTTTCTCAGATATGTACATAAGCCACTGAATAGCAGGTGTGGAGTATCTCTTCAATTGTCTGTGGTAGTCGTCTTGGGGGAGAACAGCAACAGTGCATTCTTTCAAAAATAAAAATCTGTACATGACCATCCAGATTGAGGCTATCGTGACGTACTGGAAGGGGTCTAAGGATACTGTTTAATACTTCACTGTATCACAATCTGACTGTTTTAAAACACTTTTGGCTGTCATGTTCATCTCTTCTTTCCTAAATTTGACACAGGCTTTTCAAAGAATTTCAACATCTAACTGACAATAGTAGTGAAGCTCTCTTTTCAGATCAAATTCTCTATGTTGGTTAGCTAGGTACCATTCCAAAAACTCTTGCTTTTCTGCAGGCAGCATATATTCAGAACTATAAAACTGAGCATCGGGCAGGGGGCCTACATAATTTTCATTAGCCTTGGTGTTAAAAAAATGGGGAAAGTAACCTTTAGCAATCTCATTCTCAAATCCAAAGGCTGCAGGGATTTTTGCTAGTTTAAAAGGAAGAAAACAATGGCTGTCATTAAATCTGATGTGTAGGGATGTCACTGTGACACAGAGTAATTTTCCTCCTTGTGTGAGCAATTTAATATCAATTCTTTCCTTGACTAGCTGGCTAACAATAAAATAACTGTCATAGCCTTTGGCATTGTGTGCTATAATTGTATAGTGTCTAAATGGCACATCAATAAAATGTCCTACAAAATCTTTTATACAATCTTCCCCTTCGAATTCCCAGGACTTCTCCTCATCTAATTGCTTAGCATACATAAAATGTGGTATGTGCTCCCCCAATTTTTGTGTGGATTCAAAATCAAACACTATATATTTCTCAGAGATTTTTGCATCTGTGAGTGGTGACATGTAACACAGATGCTTGTCAGCTATCATGAAAGAACCACATCTGTTACACTGAATCAATTTACATGTATGAGATCCCTTGTAAAAGACAAAACATTGTTCACACAGTTTCATGGATTTACAAGACCCTGTACTCCCATCAGCTCTAGCTAAATGCATTTCTAGGCATGCTAAAGACCTACAAATATTTTTACAGTTGGGGCAGGATGCTGTGTCAGTTTCCTGTTCAAGACAATTGGGGTCAAAGCAAACTTTGCACTGTTGTGCACAGATATGATTTCCCTTATGGCTATAGGCTACATCACAATTTTCACAGAGGTACCGTGCACTGATGAATTTTTTTTACATTTGTTATACCATAGAAATGGCAATCATGCAATAATACAAACAGTGTTTTAGGAAGTCGTTCTGGCCCTGTTAAAAATGTTTGCCAGTTTCCTTCATTATGAAATAAAATCTTAATTTTGACTCCTTAAAAACATTCAAACTGGGACACATCATTAAAAGTGACGGGTTTGGTCTGACAAACCTAGCTCAGTGTGCAATATTTTAGCCTTATTCAACAACTGACTGTCACTCATATGTGGATTTAAGAGAGCGAGAATGGAGCAACCGAAACACAAACTATTATCTCTGTAACTTAAATCAATCAAGTATCTTCTCTTTTTTTGTAAAATCCTGCTATACAAGATGGAGCTCAGTGTCCGTCCCCCCGCCACCCCCAAACCCTGGTGGTTCCTGATAGTAGTTACCATGACATGTATAGTGTCATCAGCAATGATTTCTGTATTGCTCTGTAGCATATCAGCTAGCTGATCTAAGAAGGTGGCAGCATTTAACTCATTAGGGCGTGTTTTCCTTGAGAACAAGGGTTGATTTAAAGAAGCAGCATTTAATCTTACTTGTATGAAGTCGCCAGGCTGTGTTTGTCTCATCACACTGTCTAACAATTTTTGTATTGCCTGTTGCATTGCAGCAATGGCCTCTGTAAAAGATTTTATTTTATCTAGATTTATAAACTTATATCATTGATGAAATTCTGTCGCATTAATTTTTTTTCCATTCAAATTTCATTAACAGCTTTTCCACAATACAGGAGGTAGACATGAAAAATTTCACAATGAAGGGAACATGTGCAATATCTACTACCTCCTCCCACTCCCCCACCCCGTACAACTGCATCCTGAAGTACTATTAAAACTATGTTTTGTTACATGTGCTATGGTTGGTCTAAGACATACAATTGTCTATAACATTCTTGTTCATACCACCAGTAATTAGAGTGTGAAAGGGATCCCAGATACTCTTATAAGCTCGTTGTCCGTTAAAGAGACTCACTATAGCTTTTTCAGTACAGAGATTGGCAAGGATCTCATGAACCCATTCTTGATAGGATGGTGCGACATCATCTTTCCAATGCTTAAGTATGACTTTTTTTACCGATAATGTTATCAAAGCCATGTGAAACTTCTGAACTTTAGTATCCAGAAGGGACAGCTCTCCCAACAGGCAGATTTCCGGGATGAAGCTCTCATGCAGCCCTAATAAAGAGTCTAATTTAGCTTTAATTGAACTCCATAATGGGACTATTTTGGGACATGGCCAGAATATATGTAGAAGTGTACCCTCCTCCTGAGAACATCTGATGCACCGCCCAGATTCCAGAAGCCCCCATTTCGCTAACTTGACTGGAGTGTAACACAGGTTGTGCAAGATATGATATTGCATAAGACATAGTCTGTCTTGCGACACGTACATATGACAATATCGCCATAATGCAGACCAGTCCAAGTTATGCTAGGGAAAGGTAGAAGCCCAAATGTTTGTTGGACCAGCTGTGCCACCATACAGCCACTGAAACAGGGTTTGATATATCTTTGAAACTACCCTGGAGGGTCCTAATAGGGAGGAGAGTTCAGTTATGAAAGAAAAGCCTGAAGGTCTGGGAGGTGTACTACCCAGTGAGGTAGTAAGGAGATGTCTTAGTTGTAAAACCTTGAAATAATGGGCCACTGGAATATTACATTTCAGGATAATGTTAATTACCTGGATCCACGCGCCCTTATCATCCATGAAAGTAGATACTATTCCATCCCCTAATTGGGGTAGCCACGTAGGAGGAATCTGCTGCTTATTAATAATGGAGGATGGAGAGTTCCATATAGATTGGGACAAATCTAGGTGTGGATTGTATAGCGAGAAGGAACACAGTTGTGCATGTACTTTTGAGGAGTTCCTAAGGACTATACATTTATGGGTATCTTGCAAGGAGGAGAGCTTGATGTAAAAAAGAGTTAAGGGGTCCAATTTCATAGACTGGATAAAATGTATTTCTATATTAAGCCAAGCTGGCCTCAAATCCTCTGTCCTGAGTGCACCCACTTAAGGCATTTTGATAAATGACTAGCCCAATAGTAGATAGCCAGATGAGGAGTACACAACCCTCCTTCCAGTTTTGGGGCAGCCAGCTTGTGATATGCCAATCTGGAGCACTTTTTAGACCAGATAAACTTAGAAAAATGTCTGTGTACTTTCTGAAACCAAGATAGTGAAATGAACGAGTTTAAGTGAGATAAAGTATAAAAAAGACGAGGAAATATGTTCATTTTAATTATATTGATCCGGCCCCATAGTGAGATAGGGAGCTTCAACCATCTATCAAGATCTTGGATGATCACCTGGAGAAGGGGCTCCAGGTTTTCCTTGAACCACATAGATAGATTACGGGTGAGTCTAACGCCCAAGTATTTAAGAGACAGCACTACATTTTTTAAAACACGTTCACATTGCTGCACAGATTCTAAAAATACTGTAAGGGTGACCTATTTGCCAGTTCATCATCATCTTGCATATGTGCTGCAACCTGGTTTTCTAATTCAGACTGCTGAACATTAGCAACATGCTGTAACAACCTACGTTGTAATATTTTCCTGGCACGCTTTACTCTTCTTATCAAATTTTCTCAGATTGTTTTATTTTTTACCCAGATTTTTCTTTTTTGACCCCATTTGTTATTTTTTTTCATTTTGTTAGTGCTGCCACCCTTTGTACTCAGCTGGTGAGAGCTTCTGTGCTTTACTTTGTAATTTTATTTTTGTATTTGGCCACTGTTTCCTCCATGCCCCTGTACTTTTCATACATGTGGGCAGCATTTGACATCATTTTCAGCTCTGTACATGAGAACCTGGATGCATACACTAAAACAAATACACTGCTCAATAAAGTACCTGTACCTTTACAAAACTCAGATTTAAACATCTGTTGATCGTAATCCTCACTAGATAATCTGCTCTCAATTACCAAGCCATTTAACAATCTATCAATTATTTTAAGAATATAGGCTTTCCCAACACTGAGCATGTCAATGTCCCATTCTTGAAACCTTGGGTTCAATAACTCTTTGTCAGAAACTCTTGTGCCTGTGCTCATAGATGGCTGTACAGCATCATTCACATTCAAACAAGGTCTATTTTGCTCATGACTCACACCAGCAGAAACTCTTGAGCCGCTACGCGTAGATGTCTGTACAGCATCATTCACATTCAAACAACGTCTATTTTGCTCATGACTCACACAAGCAGAAACTCCTGAGCACCTTTGAAAAGCATCACATTCATGTAATGGTCTCTTTCTCCCTCTCTCTCTTGCAGGGGGTCACTGTGCTGCTGTTTAAAAACAGAAAATACACCCCTGTCACTACTTTCAGTATTTTCAATTTTATAATATAAGACAAAATTTTAACTCTAAAAGCTTACAGCATTTTTAACCCCCCCCAGTCTCCCATTTTCAGCATTATACTTTAAAACAAATTTCAAATCAGAAACCTGCAGCATTTTTCCTTAACCCTCCCAAACCTGCAGCATCTACTATTCCTAGTTAAAAATAAAAAATACACACCTTCTGTAGTGGTAAACTGTGCATTATTCAGCTCTTCAATCATTTGGAAAAGAGCATCATTTCCAACCCATGGCTCCATTGTTGCTTGTTTAATGTTTTTAAAAATTATTTTAGGTCAAGATGTATTTTGGGCTGTCTGGCTCTGTTCTTTTTGTCTTTAGCTTCCAGTATCTTGAAATGCTTATATAATATGACTCAGACCACACCCCAAGTACATAGCTAGTAGTGAAAAAATGTCTGAACATCTGGTACTGTCCATCAAACCCCCCAACCCCTTCTCCATGGGGAAATATATAAGTCCTAGGCTACTTAATGTAGGTTTTTGGTTTTCACTTTCTGTGACAGCTGGGAGGCATTTCTCTAATGCCTTTCTGCTGCAAACTTTGGTCACAGTCTAATTAAAAGATATGCAGACTGCTTCTTTAAGTCCAAATAAGCTTATGGCTTAGATAGCTTTTAAAATGTATAATGAAAATCTTGTCTTTTTTTAAACAGCTGCGTCCTTTAAATTAGTAATTCAGTAAACCAGCTTGCATACCACTAATCAGAAGATAAAACTTATTTTGTTAAAACGTATAGCATGAGAATCACCTGTTTTTTTTTTCTCTTTTACACAGCAAGGGGTATAGAAAAGAGAAATTGCTTTCTGCTAAATTTTTGGTCACAGTCTAATTAAAACAGATGCTTTTTATCAATCTTAAAACACAAAGAGGCACAGTTTATAATAACAGCAGTTGAGTGTCAGCTTAAGTTATGTTTTTAAAAGTCAAAATGGAAATTCTGTCTTTTTTCTAAAACAGCTACAACCTTTAAATCAGTAATTTAGTGTAACATAGCACACACACACACACACACACACAAAGTGTGTATTCTTTTGCACCGACTCTAAGCAAAGCTGTAAATACATTTTAAGAAGACTGTGTGCTTTGAAATTATTCTGAGATAGAAACATTATCATTTTGCATTCTGTCTTTTCTTTGTAACATATTATTTATTTTCCTATTTAGTTAAGCTTAAGATTTGAGCCCTGAGCTCTTTTACAAAGATTCCAAGTCAGATAAATTACAAAAACATAAAGGTAATGGTTAAAAACCTACTACATGACTTTTTAATTTTTTGACAATGTAACTATAGACATTTATTTTGTAACAAAAGCATAAAGCTACATTGTTACAGATCCCTGTAAATACAGGGACCCTGCAATCCCAAAATCTTGAGACACACATGTTTCCAAAGAGAATCAATAGTCCTTTGTAGCCATGGCTGTGCAAATGAAAAACAGATGTTTTGTCTCAGTCTTAACAGACAAAGACACCCACCACACAGCCAACAGGACCATGGGCTCCAAAAAGGCCATCTATATTTTAAACATACATAAAATACATTGCTTTTCCTACCTGCCTAATGAGGGACACACACACACACACACACACACACACACACACACACAGAGCCAGCGTATTGCAATGCTATCCACAGAAAACTGCTGAATCATCTTATTTACACAGAGGTCCCCCATTTTAGCTTATAAATGTTACATGCATATACATAAAGGTATCCTTTTGATGTAAGTTTGACACAGTGCTACAGATGCATGTTAAATTATTTTGTATCTTGTTATAAAAAACAGAAAAAGGGGTACTCACACAGGCAGATGAATTTCCCTCAGGGGGCTCTCCACACAGATCTGTGAAACCTCTGCATGATCAGGTTGCCTCCTAGATACTTCTTTCTGAAAATTTCATGATAAAAAAACACACACTTGCCCCTGCAGTTATACCCCCAAGCCTACAGGGGTCACATAACACTACATAAACCCTAACTGATTTTTGGGGTGGGTGGGGGTATGGTGATGAAGAGGGACAGGGGTTCAAGCCAGGATGGTGGGGGTGCAGGAGAAAGGAGGGGGACAGGAGTTCAAGCTAGCATGGTGGGACTCGGGTTCCAGCCAGGATGGTGTGGCAGGGGTTCGAGGAGTGTACGAGAAGGGGGAGCGTAGGATGCTTTCAAAATGGTGGGTGGCAGGGGTTCTAGGAGTGCACGAGAAGGAGGGACACAGAATGCTTACAAAATGGTGGGTGGCAGGGGTTCGAGGAGTGCATGAGAACGAGGGTCGTAAGACGCTTACAAAATGGTGGTGTTATGTCACTTCCAGGGTTTCAGTGTGGGCCATTTCCTGCACAAGGGGTGGGACATGGCTTCGAGGTTGTGTCACTTCTGCCAGAAGTGGGTGGGGCTAGTGCACTTTAGGGAGGGACTTCTGGTTTAACAAAGGACAATTCTGATTGGTCCATTTTAGGCCACGCCCACCTTCAATGATGTGGCACACGCTGATTGGCTGAAATTTAACATTTGATGAGATATATGAACTTACACTACTTACACAGTATGTACATGAAAAGCTTGGGAAAAGGGGTAGGAGTGGTGATAGGGAGTAGAAGAAGGGAGAAGGAATGATAAACAGGGAATCACAAGGCCTGGGGATGGATGTCCAACACTTATTTCACTGGTCTCCGGGGGGGACAGTTACAGGATTCTATAAAGAAATGAGAGAACAGCTTTTTGAAGGAGGAGAATGTTGTCAGGGTAGCCATCTTCAGAGATTTTTGTAATTTGTTCCATAGGTGAGGGAGTACATAGCTTATAGATGCTTTACCGAAATATGAATTAACTTTAGGAATGTATAAGGAAATAAATGAGAGGCTGCACAAGGAGTAATTGCCTACAGTCCATAGGGGCAAGCAGTCAGAGATATACTGGGGAAGCTTATGTGTGATAGCTCTAAAAGTCCAAAAGGCAGCGTTTCTTTGCCTTCTGAACTTGAGGGATGTCCAGACTACTGTGACAGACAGCATGGGTTTACAAAAGGAAGGTCCTGTCAAACTAATCTCATAGAGTGCTTTGACTGGGTAACCAGAGTGGTGGACCAAGGGGGAGCAGTTGATGTCGCCTACCTTGACTTCAGCAAAGCTTTTGACACTGTTCCACATAGAAGATTGATAAATAAGCTGGGTAGGCTCAGGGTGGGTCAGGAGTTGGTCAACTGGGTGGCAAACTGGTTGACTGGCAGAAAACAGAGAGTGGTGGTAAATGGTATACAGTCAGAAGAGATGCAAGTCACAAGTGGGGTACCTCAGGGATCAGTCCTGGGGCCAGTCCTATTCAACATCTTCATTAGTGACCTTGCAGATGGACTAGAGGGTAAGGCTTGTCTGTTTGCAGATGACACCAAGATCTGCAACAGAGTAGATGAGCCAGATGGGGTGGGCAAAATGAGAAGAGATCTGGATAAACTAGCAGAATGGTCAGAAGAGTGGCAACTGGGATTAATGCAAAGAAGTGCAAAATCATGCACATAGGGAAGAGAAACCCTGAAGCCACTTATAGGCTGGGAGGGAGTGCTAGCAGTCACAAAGGAAGAAAGAGACTTGGGCATCATCATCACTGATGACCTAAAATCATCCAAGCAGACCCCAAAGCAGTAGGTAAGGCTAGGGGGTGTTAGGGTGTATTAGTAGGGGTATCTAAGTCATAAGAGGGAGGTAATAATCCTCTGTACAAGACATTGGTTAGGCCCCATCTGGAGTACTGCGTGCAGTATTGGAGGCCACACCTTCACAAGGACATTAACCAAATTGAGGCAGTCCAGAAGGGCACCAAAATGGTGCAGGGACTGCATCAGAAGACATATGAGGACAGATTAACGGAGCTCAATATGTATACCCTTGAGCAAAGGAGGGAGAGAGGTGATATGATCGAGGCATTCAAACACCTTAAGGGCATAAACAAGGTGAAAGAGTCTAACATGTTTAAATATAAGAAAAGTAGCAGGACAAGAGGACACAACATGAGATTAGAGGGAGGCCGATTAAGGGGAATGTGAGGAAATTTTTTCATGGAAAGGGTGGTGGATGCATGGAATGGCTTACCACAAGAAGTGGTGGCTATGAATACAGTGCAGGGCTTCAAACAGGCATGGGATAGGCATAAGGGAGCAATACAAATGACTATGAATAGATAGGTCACTGACAGAGCAAAGGCCGATGGCACATTTATAAGGTAGAAAAAGAAATGGGCAGACTGGATGGGCCTTGCGGTCCTTATCTGCCGTCAACTTCTATGTTTCTATGTTTCTATGTTACTGTGGCATACAGAGAGCAGTGATGGGTGAGGTATGGTAGACCAGAGATAAATCTCAAAGCTTGGTGATAGAGCGAGTCAAGTTTAGAGAGTGCAGAGGCAGAGCCTTGGTCATAGAGGAAGTCAGCATAGTCCAATAAGGATAGGAAGGTGGTTTGGACCAGTCATTTTTTGGCGTCGTGGGATAGGAGATGCTTGATCTGGAAAAACAGGCCCAGTCTCTGCCTTAGTTTCTTTGATAGTTCCTCAATATGGTCAGAGAATGTAAGCTTGTGGTCTATCCAAAGCCCCAGATATTTAAATTTTGTCACATATTTAATAGATTCTCCCAGAAGTGATAGAATATGTGGAGTTAAGCTCTGTAGGGAAGGTTTTTGACCTATGGCAGAAGGTAAGAAAAGTATGGCCTTCATTTTTTTTGCATTTAGAAGTACTTTTTGGCTCAATAAATTTAACTGCAGCTGATTAAAGTCCATCTGTAGGTACATACAGGCCTACTTCGGGGTAGGTTTAGCAATGTATATGACTGTGTCATTAGCTAAGAGATGAACGTTGGCTGCTTTGATTCCAGAGTCAATAATATTAATATAAAGAGTAAAAAGCAGTGGTCCTAAAATGGACCCTTGTGGCACACCTCTTTGGAGCAATTTTTTGGGGGGAGAGAGAGATCCCCTTGGGCTTTAACCTGTTGGAATCTCCTAGAGAGGTAACCATTGAACCATTTCAAGGCAGAAGAGTCTAGGCCAATGCTTTGAAGAGTGTCCAACAGCAGGCCATGGTCCACCATATCGAATGCCTTGCTAAGATCAAGAAGCAAGGCACATACATATTTCTTGACAACCAAAGAATTTTGCCAGTCATTGGTTACCTTTGTGAGTGTGGATATTGTACTATTGCAAGCCCTGAATTCTGACTGGTCAGGGTTAAGCAGATTGGTGGAGTCCAAGTACTTCCTAAGCTACACGTTAACCACTTTTTCGAGCAGTTTAGAGAGGACAGGAAGCAGAGATATCGATCTTTAATTGTTTAGATCACTTGTGTTAGCAGACTTGAGTAGGGGAATAACATTGACAATTTTCCAAATGGGAGGGAGGTCTCCTTGGGCAAGAGATAGATTAAGAGGTGGGTGATAGGTGGTCATAATACATGCAAGGCGAGCTTCAGAAAATAAGGGTCGATAAGGTCAGCGCCCACACTTTTCCTGGTATCCGGGGCTAGCACTAGATCTTCCACTTGTTTCAATGACACAGGGCTAAAGGAGAAGGCCATGTCAGGGATAGAGTTAATGATAATGGGTCTTACAGGATCCTGACTGCAAAGTTGTTTGTGGAGATTATAGGCAGGTGAGGAGTCAAAGGCAAGCCCAGCGGTGGCAAAGTGGTTGTTAAGCAGATCTAGGATTGTCTGTTTGTCAGTGAATGTGGATCTACTAGAAAGGATTTTGGCCAGCAGAGAATTTGCCAATTCATGCCCTTCCATACCCTTAATGGTCTTCCAAAACTTAGAAGCACACTTAGATGATGAGTCTAGCTCATGCTGAAAATACTTAGCTTTTTCGGATCTGACAAGTTTAGTGCAAGTGTTCCTAGCCATTCTGAAAGCCAACCAATCAGTAGGGAGCTTGGTTTTATGAGCTTTTTTCCAAAGAATGTCCCTATTAAGTAAAGCAACCTTCAGGTTGGCTGTAAATCATGGGCCCGATTTTTTCTTTCAGTGAACTTTAACCAATGGAGCATGTCTATCTATAACCAAAAGTACAGTCCTTTGAAAGGATTCATAAGCTTCATACACTGACTTGGCTAGATAGAAATCTTGCCATCTAGAGTTTTGTAGTTCAGTAAGAAATGCTAGAGGAGCAAAGTTACATTTGCTTCTTTTGTATATATATCTTGAAGAGGAGACTGGTCTGGAAGCGGACCACACACAAGCAATGGAACAATGGTCACTCAGGTCAGTGAAAAAAGCACCTGAATGGGTGAAAAGGTGAGGCTTATTAACTAGAATAAGATCAATTAAGGTACTGTTGGCAGGGTTTTTTTTATTAGGGCGTGTGACTTCAGTAATTAGTTGAGTAAGGCTGAAGGTGTCACATAGTTCTTTAAGGGGTTCAGAGCTTGCTGAGAGCTAGTCGAGGTTGAGGCCTTCCAAAATGATAACTTCTGAGGTTGACATGTTCAGTTCATTGTGTATGTGGTCTAGCACCTTTAGGCCTGTCGAGGGTGGACGGTAACATCCAATAACGCAAAGAGATTGGGAGGAAGAGAGCTGAACCTTCAGGATCAAACTTTCAAACTCCTTAGGCAAAGAGGTTGAATTGGTAGTGGTCACCAAAAATGTATCTAATATATATATATATATATATATATATATATATATATAGCTACTCCACCTCCTCTGGTATGTTGGTTAGTTCAGAAGACATTATAGGATGGAATGTTTATGGTAGAATCCAGAGTTGAAGGGCTGAGCCAGGTTTCGATTACTACCAGCATGTCAGGCATAGTATGGAGGATCCAGGTCTGAATGGAATCAAACTTCTTCAGAAGACTACAAACATTAATATGGAGGAATTTTATACCCTTGAGGTGAGCTAAATCTGAGGGAGCTGTAATTGAAGTGAATGGTCCAGGGTTCAGTTCGACATTGCCCGAACAGAGTAATAACATCAGCAACATTTTACTCAGAGCACTTAGTAGTTTAAGCATACGAGTACGTTCTCTTTTGTGATGGGGAGAGAGACTAGATGAAGAGTAAGTACCTTGGTAACTAAGTGGTCCTAACACTACATAGAGCAGTACCCTAGCCTCACAAAAAACTGAGTGGAAGAGGGACAGATGGGGTACGATTAGGTAATTAAAGTACAAGGTGGCTTAAAGGAAGGTTCCAATAAAAAGAGGAAACCAGGTAGTGGATGGCAGTGAATGTCCTACCCCCAAGGAGATATAATTTACTCCACCTGTAAATGGTCAGTATGTGTCTCTGGGGAAGTGAGGAGGGAGGTAGACACAATGCAAAGTAATAATTAAGAGGTCTGTATTGTGTGGTCCTGGATACAGTTGGGAGTATAAGGCCACCAGACAGACAGCAAAGTTTAAGTATTGTGTATAACACAGGAAAATAGTAGTGATAATATGAGTTTTATACAATGGTCATGACAGAAGCTGGAATATTAAGCTTCTCCACGGGAGCTGATGAGCTAAGCTATATTACGTAGCGAGAATGCAACTATGCCAGAATGTTCCCTATCTAGTTACACTAGATAGGGAACATGCTTGGCAAGAAACAGTGTTGCTGTCACTTTAAGCTTGAGGAGCTGGCTAACAGTAGCCTGTAAGAGTGGGCTAGTAAGCTGGGGTGGGGTTTAAGTGTATTTAAACATGACTGGAGTGGGAAGGTGGGCTGAAAAATCAAGGTCCTAGGGCTCTCTTCCTTGAGGTAATCAGTCCCCGAGGGATAGTCCATACCTGGGCTTCTGTGAGGGGCTGGTGGCTTCAGACCTGGATTGTGGATGGCAGTCTGACAGGTTGGGTTCATCAGATTACCATGGCTGTGGCACTTAGATCACCGAAAAGAGAAGGACAGGGAGAAATTAAATAAGAAAGGAGGGAGTGGGGGCTATTTGTGGAGCTGAAAAGAAATGTAAAATAGCTTAAACAAGGGGTGGGTTGCAGACCAAAATGTTAGGCAAGGTGCCACAAGGTCTGATAGAGCAAGAGCAGGCCTAATTAAAACACAATACCAGGGTAAAAAGGTGAAAAAGAGGAGTGTGAGTTTAAGAACTGAGCTGAGATCACTGCTGGGTCTTAAGAGGGAACACTCTACAGGCACTTCGATTAAATCAGCAAAACTTGAACTCTAAAATACTAGCAAGACAGTTTTAACAGAAATCAAGATCCGTTAAAATATAATTCAAGCATTAACAGTGCAGAACTATACAGAGCCAATCAGAGTGCTCCTGGGGCTAACTGCACCCAATGGATCACAGCAGGAACAGACACTGGATTTAAACCCAGAAACAACTGTCCTCACGTAAAAAAGAAAAATCAAGGTTCTAGGGCTGCCTTCCAGGAGGGAGGTAGTCAGTCCCTGAGGGACAGTCCTTACCTGGGCTTCTGTGAGGGGCTGGTAGCTTTAGACCCAGACCGCGGATGGCAGTCTGGCAGGTTGAGTTTATTAGAGAACCATGGCTGTGGCACTCAGGCTACCCGGGCTTCTATGAGTGTCTGTTCTCTTCAGACTTGAACTGCAGATGGTAGTCTGGTAGGTCGGGTTCATCAGAAAACCATGGCTGTGGCACTCAGACCACCTTGGCTTCTGTGAGGGGCTGGTGGCTTCAGACCTGAACTGCAGATGGCAGTCTGGCAGGTCTGGTTTGTTAGAGAACCACTGCTGTGACACTTGGACTCCCTGGGCTTCTGTGAGGGGCTGGTGGCTTCAGACCCGGACCATGGATGGCAGTCTGGCAGGTCAGGTTTGTCAGAGAACCACAGCTGTGGCACTTGGACCACTCATGAATCCATGTTGTCTCATGTTCAGGCACGTGTATTTTGAGGGTTTTTTGTTTGTTTGTTTTAATACACACCCAAGGTATGTGAAGATCCATAAACCTTGAGAGATTTGAGGTCACACACCTAGGGTGTATAAAAAAACTCATAAACACACACATTCCGAGTGCTACCTTTTTTTTTTTACATAACTTGCCCCAGTTTAGGTTTAATAATTGGCATTGTTTTCAGAAGAAATCAAACTTTCACTGTTAACTATGGAAAACACACACTGTTTAAATACATAACATTCACAATAATTTGAGTTAGAGTAACATTAAAAAAAACTTTGCTCCTACTGCAGTTCATGTTTTTGAAACAGTCGAGCCTCTCTGTAAGGGGCTGCACAGGAAAGAAATCAGAGGAGGCTCTGTAAACAGTCACAGCGACAGGTAGCAGTGGTGCTGTGGTTCAGGCTGCTAAACTAGCATTTAACAGTAATTTAAATTGTTTTAGTTACAGAAATCACTTCTCTTGAAACTGTTTTTAGTGTGATAGGAGCACAGAGTGAGACTCACGACAAAGACATTCACCCAGTGCTTCATGTCTGAAAACACCAACTATAGCTCATATTGTCAAATGTGAGGTTCTCAGATGCTGGCATAGGGCTTCCATTCTCCAATGAAACACCATAATAACTAGGCATGATGTCACACCCAGTTAATATTGCATCTGACAACCAAATTCCTGATAATAAAGGGGCTCTCCAGTTACTAGGATTTCTTTAAACACAATAACAACAAGAGAAATGCATGCAAAAATGCATTTGGCATTTATTTGGGTTGGCAGAATAGCCTACAGGTTAGAGTAAGGAGCTGTGAGTGAGTTTGATACATCCAGCAGACCTGGTATAATTTCCACCAGCTCCACCTGCATACTGTGTGACTCTGACTAAGTAACTTAACCACTCCAGGGCTCCCCGGTCACTCCTGAAAACAGGCACTTGTGCCTAGTGAGCCTTACCCAGTTACCAAAGAAAAAAATGCTAACCACCACCTAAAAGTGGTTGTACCAGTGCATATGAAGCTGGGATATAGAAAGGCAGTACTATACCAGGCACATTCCATAACAGTTACTGCTGGTGGTCTCCTTGCCAAACTGCATCTTCAGATTAAGTCTGGTTGATGCTGAAACATCATTAAGTGCTACTGGTTCCATTTATCATTTTGTTTTGGCATTCAAGTCGTTCTTAGCCGTTTATGTTCCTGGAAGTTAAGTTCTGTACTGCAATGCTATACTGCAAGTTCTGAATTGGACTCGATGTAGAGGCTGTTGCTGCTTAGCACAAGAGGAACTTTGCAAACCCCCAGATCTGATGGCCCTTTTATGAGGAGACAACTAGCAGTAACCACTAAGGAAAGTGCTTGGTACAGTACTGACTTCCATAGCCCAGCTTCATATGCACCGATACGACCAGGTGGCATTTGTCTTTTTGCACAAATAAATGTCAAATGCATTTTTCCAAATGTTAATCCATATCGTGGTACTGTGTATACTGTTTTTAGAACTGACACAACTCTTGACTGCTGCTGTGCAGTTTTTCTTTGTGTTACTTTGATATTTTTTCCTGGGTGTATGTGCATCTATGCTGTGATTGAGCTACTGTTGTGTGACAATAAAGAGTCCCTATTTGGCTCCTGGGGACTGTGGGATTGAGTTTGTGTGGCTTGATGGAGCATCCAGTTGTACCTGTAAAATAAGAATAGCAATTGGGTCACAAAGGATTGGCAGCTCTTTAGTAACTAACTGGGAGAAACAAGGTACTCTAAACATAAAATGATACTTATCTGATACATGTGATCAATGCCCTCCAACGCCAGGGCTGGTGTCTATATCAGACCACTGGACCTGTAGACAAAGTGAAAAATGGGTTAGCATGATTAATAAAAATACCAATGAGCTGTGTCTGGTGGAAAGGGATTGTATTTTTTTTAAGGGGGTTAAAGTGAGTTGGTTAGGAGAGTAGATACTGGTACTACAGCAGCGACCCGTGTTTGGGAACAGACTTGGGCTGCTCATGCATGTCAGTGTGGGGGATATGGACAGGATTTGGTGTCCCTGGGCTCTCTCTCCTCTGGGAGGGGTGCAAGCTGCCCCACTCTCATTCCCTCACTCCAGGGCAGGATGGAGCCACCACCTTCTGCTGCCTGCAACATTGACAGGGTGACAGACTGCCAAAATGACTAACAGTCAAAGGAGTGGACATTCATCCCCTTCCTATTCTCACCATTATGGGAATCTGTTGGGGGGTACCAACGTTCCCGAAACAGATGGTGATGGTGCTGGGCAGCCAAATGCAGCAGGGGGCCAGTCATTGGTGCGGGGCCTGCAGTGAACAGACCTTCATCCTGCCAGGTACACTGTTCCTTGTTTCTCTTGAAACCCCAATCCGAATGCAGTGCATGGACACATCAGGCCTCGATATGCATGTCAACCCCAGGTAAAGGAAAGCTCCCCTGCCCACCACAATGTGTCATATGTGCACCTGTTCTGTCCCTTCTCAGGCCTGGACCAGTGCCATACACTGCAGTACCCCCAACCCCCAAGTTTTGGCCCATTCATCTGCCTCACTGTGGTCATATCCAAATTCAGGTCACTGGCATGGGAAGGCAAGGTGCCCGCTGGGTCAACGACTGTCCCTGCAAACATGTTATTCCATTCATCTATATATCTATATATATATATATATATATATATATTTGACATTTTGAACCCACATTTTCAACACAGTCTTATGAGGCGTAGGAAGATTGTTCCCCTGATGACTGGTCTGTGACCAGTTTCACAGCTGCCTGGTCTTAGACCGGTTTCCATGCCTAATTGGTCTGGGATCAGTTACTGTCACATATGTGTCTAATGACGGTTTGCTAGGGAGCAGCCAGCATAGTGCAGTGGTTAGTGCACTTGCTTGTGATCCTGAAAGTCTGGGTTTGAATCTCACTTCCCCTGAAATTCTTTTGACCCCTAATTTCACTGGTGTGGTGATCCATGGCAATGTGGAGTTGGTAATAGTAAATCTACACTAAAGGAATTTGGTGCAGGGAAAAAAAACTAAGTGCAACAAAGAAACCTCCTGTAACTGGCCCCAGACCAGTCTGGTCTCAGACCGGTCATCAGGGGAACAAACATTCTGAAGCATCTTATGATCCCACCTCATGAACCCGGAAAAACAAAATGTTCGAATCCGGACAGAATGTCATATCACCCCACAAGTGGGAAAAACCATTTTTGCCAGGATTTGAAGGAAAACAACACCCATCATTTACATAGGGCAGTGTGAAAAAATGGCTATGTTGAAAAGTAGGGGTCACAATATTGAAAATTGCAAGTTTTGAGTGAGCAGTGAGAAATTTAAACATACCTTCAGAACTTGTTTATTTAATTCTGACACCAAATTTTCAATATATTCTTCTTATGACTCCACCTCTTAACCTGATAGGTGAAAATTTTCAAATCCAACCTGAAAGGTGATTTCAAGGAGTGAATGTAAAGTCACTTTTTGGGACAGCTTTGAAAAAAATTCACCTACCTTGTTCATGAGGTGGATTCTCAAAAAGGCCGTGTTGAAAATGTTTGGAAAAAATATTAAAAAAATGATCAAGTTATGAGTAACAATTCAAAATGCATTGGAAACACATTAACAGCACTCAGTATCTTTTAATTTACCTCAGCTATGTCAAAACTGGGAACAATTGCAGTTCTATGATCAGAAATATGGCAAACAGGAAGAAGCAAGACGGACGGGAATACCATGGCTCACGGGAACACCGTCAGTGCCGAGACACAAAATGAAAAACCTAAGACTACAACAATACATAGGTAAACTAAGCCTGCGCACCACTCTGGATGATTGGTTTCTGTACAAATATATATAATCACCTCAGTCCAGGCCTTCCATATTTCACACAGTATGGAAGCGGAGGTGGTGGGAATCAAGCCCAGATCAAGTGGGTGTCGTGGTGTGTGAGCTGAGGATGTGGTTATCAAACCCATGGTAGCTGGATGTACCATACTCACTGGTGGCTCATTGCTCTAACCTCTAGGAAATTATAGCAGGTCTGCTGCACCCTTCCCATGGGTGATGTAGATGGACTGTCCCATCAGCCAGGCACTGACAGTATTACCAACTGCAACTGTAATTTTGTCTGCCATACTGTTTCCTGTTCTACCCCAAACACTGCAGTCAAGCCAGACTGTATCCATAGTCTGCCGCTCATAGTATGTGACTGTTCACTGCCACTGGCACCCAAAAGTGGAATGCCTCTCAGTAAAAACAATGCTCATCTGAACCTCGTAACAATCTCTCAGTCTCACCAGGACCATTTTAAGGTAACATGGGGCCCTATGCCCAAGAACAATCTGGCACCATTGCCTAAGCCACATCCCTCTGCCTTCCCATTTGCAGGCTAGGGCTGAGTGGGCCCATAGGAGCACTGGCCCTATCCTTATCTGAGTGTGCCAAATGCAGTCTCCTCTGGGCCACATCTCTCAACATTTTTATGTCGTCTTGCACACGCAGCGCAGACAACATATTGTGGTTGCTTCAGTGGAGAAGCGGGTTTCGGAGGTGCAGTCCTGCTGCAGCCAATGGTGCCACTGCTTTTTGTGGCATGGCTCTGTGGCACCAATGGCATAGCACGCTGTCTATGACAACAATTCAGAAAACATGCCACCACCTTGAAAGAAATTAGCCACTGCAATCAGGGAGCACCACAGGGTGGTCCCTGTTTGCAGCAGCCAATTACTGCTTGCCTCATCTGGTGTCCACATCAAGCAACATGGTGGCGGCTTTCCTGTCAGCGTCTCATAGTCCCCACAGAAGCCAAGGGACAATTGCCGCCTTTCACAGTCTCTTTGAAAGCCACAGGGGTGCCCAATCCCCCTGTCAGCATGCCCCCTCCTAATTTAACTTGCCGATGGGGGTGCCCAATCCCTGTCGGCATAAAGTACCACCCACATTTCTTGTGTGCTGAGGGGGTGCCTAATCCCCCTCGGCTCATGCGACTCCCCCCCCTACTCTGCATGTGCCAGCGGGGATGCCCAATCCCTGTTGGCTGCAGACCCCCCCTCCCATCAAACACACAGGGTGGCATGCTGGGAGCCCACCCCAGTGTGCCAAATGTCGCTGAAAAAAAACCGTCCCGTGATTTTTTTTTGTTTTGTTTTAACCCTGTAAAACAGAAAACAGTCCCTTGTTGAGTCTGTGGCCCCTCCCCCAACCCGCGCCCACTCTCTGCACACCCTGCCTCCCCACACACACCCCTCACCTCATACTTACCTCCAGAGCCCAGTGCAATGATCTTTGGTGGACTGGGAACACGACTGCACTCTTCAAAGCTGACAGTGAACTGAAGAAATGCCGGTAAGCTGTATAATGGCATAAATAGGGTTTTTTCAACTTTGGTGCATATTCCAGGCATTTTGGGGAATTTTGGCACCAGATTTTCAACATGTGGTTATTGGGATCCCTCCTCATTACTTCAGTCACTATCATGGCGTTATTTGGTCCCGAAAGGTGATTTTGAGGTCAATGCACAGAATCACCTTTTGGGACCAAGTAACAAAATGACAATGTTGCTGTTCATGAGGTGGCCTCCCAAAAAGCCTGTGTTGCAAATTTGGTGAAACAATTCCAAAAAATGACTGTGTTATGAGTGTGTATTTCGCAGTTTCCACATGTACTCATAACTTCTCCAATGTGAAATATTTTCACTCCAGATTTTCAACATTGGCATTTTTTCACACCTCCTTATGGATAGTGCAGCTGTAATTTTTCACATCCTGGCTGAAATGTGTTTTTGCACTACTGGCGCAGAATAGCGCAGTCGCTATAGGAAATCAGTGTTTGGGACAGATTACAAAAATCACAGCAACACTGTTCATGAGGAGAGGTCCTAAAATACCTATGTTGAAAATTTGGTAACAAAAGTCCATAAAATGACTATGTACAAGTGTGCATTACGCTGTTTCTACGCACCAGAAGACACGTGCGCAGTTCCAGCCTCCATGACTTGATAATTTGTAATGTTTTCACTCAACATTTTCAACATTGTCAATTTTGCACACATCCTTATGAACAGTATAGCTGTCATTTTTAAGATCCTGCCCAAAATGTGTTTTCGCACAAGTGGCTCACTATGGTGCGGTCACTGTGGGAAATCAATGATCAGGACAGATAAAGAAAATCATAGTGATAGTGTTCATGAGCAGAGGTCCCAAATTGTCTATCTTGAAAATTTGGTGAAATAATTTCACTAAATGACTGTGTTACGAGTGTGCATTGAGAAGTTTCTACGTATGCTCATAAATTTGAGCATTTTTAATATTTTCACTCAAGATTTTCAACACTGCCATCTCTTCACACCAACCTATGAATGGTACAGCTGTCATTTTCCACATCATGCCCAAATGGTGTTTTCCCACATCTGGTGCAGAATGGTGCAGTCACTGTGAGAAATCAATGTTCCGGACAGATTAATAAAATTACAGTGCCACTATTCAAGACCAGAGGTCCCAAACATTTTCATGAGGTGGGGGTCACAAAAATGCTGTGTTGCAAATTTGTAGTGCAATTACCAACAAACAGCTGGGGCATTAGGGTTTCTAACCATAACATCCTACCCTGTACAGACTGACAGGCATATGGGGTGTGTCTTTTCATTGCCAGCTGTCATGCTCACGCCATACTATCCCCCCCACCCACTCTCAAGCCACTGATAGGCGTTGAAGTGTGCCTTGGACTCTTTGGCCCCACAGTTCACCCCGTTCTCCTATGCTGCACCCATTTCAGTGTATGTCCTTATGAAATGGGGTGATTGTAAAGCCAAACACTCCAAGGCACACCTCAGCACTTGTCAGTGTCTGCAGGATAGGGTGAGGTAAAATGCCATGAGCGTTATTGCCAAATAGGGTGAGCGTAAGGCCCGAGGACCCCAAGGCACAATGCGATATTTGTCGCTCTGCAGGGTAGGGTGAGCTGAAATGCCATGAACATTATGGCCGATGTCCAAAGGCACACCTCAGTGCCTGTCAGTCTCTGTAGGGTGATGTGGGGTTTGACATCACTTTCATACTTCACTGCCATTCCTATTATGCATCTGCTCAACTCCTGCACTACCGATGCCAATGTCAGCAAGACAACATCCAGCATTTACAAATGCTTGTTGTCACTGAAATGGTGGACACTGACCCTATCAATAAGGGACACATCCTGAAACATGGAGTTACAGGCTCAGAACTCTGTAGAATCAGTATATACCTGTACACTTCTTATATTTGATTTAGCATCTAACTATACCATGAAACTATATCATGAATTTCTGCTTTCACATCTGAATTTACAGCACATCCTTTGAGTGGGCAGCACTGTTATCATAAGGGACAGAACAGTTTTGAGGTTCATAATTAAGGACATCCTCATAATATGGGACTGTTGAGAGGTATGGTGGGCCATATGCTGCCTTGGGCCATGTCAGCATGGCTCAGCCACACGGAGGACTGCTGGGCCGGACACGCAGCCTTCAGACATCATTTTTACCATAGAATAGGACTATGGTTCTTACCGAGAAAAAGAAAGGGAGAAACGGCAGATGAATTCTCCAATGTTGAGGTAAAACACTCAGCGCAAGCGCCACACCCACCATGTTGCTCTAGATCATGTCACTCTGACCAGCTTTTCCACATTGCACACCACCTTCTCCATCTTTGCACATGGTTCCCAATGATTTTGTCACCTGCTGATTTTCCCGGGGCACTTGTGACTCACATACGGTATTGCTAGCACTGCCCCACCAGCAAGCCATAGCTTATTTGCACATTGAATGCACATCAAACATTCAAGGCAGAGGGGGATTATGGGGCTCTTAGTCTTACTGTCAGCTGAGATCACAGTCTGTTAGACTGTTGTGACTCCATAGCAAACTACACAAGTGGCAGAATGTGAGCACATGTGCCTGTAGAGAACAGGCTCCCGATGCATTCAGGGGCTTATAGTTGTACTCCGCTCCATCTCTAGGTCATTTGGCAAAACCTTGACAGAAGACCACAAGTCCCTGACATGCTGTTTTCATGGGGTTACCCACCTGCCTAGGCACAGAGCCAGAGCAACAAACAAATGAAAACTGAGGGTTTGGCACTGGCCTTGATTTTTCAGGGATCTGCCACTGTTTTTCCTTTATAACTGTCCTCTCCTCATTTCCCTTCTAATTGTGGCATTTTATTTATTTTATTTTCAAAAGTTTCACCAGGAAAGACATACTGAGCTGATTAGTGGTTCGTTTCCAGATGGGGGTGGTTAAAGGGAAGCAAAGCATAACAAATCAGAGCAATATTTTCAGTCACTAAGGATTATAGATTTGGGTAATATAATACCAGTCATTTCTTTACAGTCTAGTCATTCACTGTTGAAAATCAAGATCTGGACAGAGCCGATACAGCAGCTCAGAGCAACAAGAGTGCGTAAAAGAATATGCAGTGTTCTTACCGCACCAGAGTCAGCCGTAACAAAGAGTGCGGCAAATAACGGTACAGTGTAGGTATCCCTATACAGAATAAAAGACCCATTAACTGAACTGACCTGAAAGATGATTGCCCAGAGCAATATACTTGTCATTTTAGACTACAGAAGTGTAGTTTGGTGCGCAGCCTCAGATAAAGTTTGTCCAAAACTAAATACACTTTAGCATTCTATCTACAGATTTGCCTTTAAGGCAAACAGATGTGAAAACCTCTGCATTATGTACACATTTCCAGTGGCTCCCTTTACAAGAGAAAACAAAACTTAGCAGTTCATATTTAAAAAAAGGGAAAAACAATCCACTTAATGAAGTGCTGTCGATACAGAAGGACCATGCTCTAAGATCAAATAATTTCTTATCATTAGTTCTTCCCTTGTACAAATAGAAGTTTAGCACAGAAAGCATGTTCTTACCAAGCACCTTATACGTGGAATCACCTACATCAACATTAGGAACTCTGATACAATTAGCAGTTTTAAAAGATCATCTTATAGGTTATTTGTTTGAGTCAGAGGTTTGTACTTGCTTCTAAATAATTTTAAGTTGTGTATTTTTATTGTATTTTGTACATGTGATTACCTTACATCTATATATATGGTGTTGTACGTTTCTAGGTCCTCCATGTAAACAGGCAATGTGACACAGCGTACCCCCCCCCCACCGTGATTAAATAAAATTTAACTGAAAAGTAGTTTCTCATATCCCTGTATAAGGGAGTAGCCGGCCCATTAGCGCAGTAGTAGCACTACCACTTGAGACACCAATAATTCATGTTCGGGAATGAGTCTGGATCATCATTGACTGGTCAGGGGAAGGGAAGGACTGAGAGTTGTAGCAGATGAGCTCTTCCTCTGTGGAGGAAGGGCTGTCACACTGTTCCTACACTGCCACCTGTGGTTGTACGGGTGGCAGCACAGGGCTTGCAGTATGGTGGGGATGTCATTCTGTGCTTGGCTGAGGAGTGCACCAGCATGTCACCAGCCTGGACATATGTCCTCATCCTGGGGGGGAAACTAAGGGGTAAATCCCCCAATACTGAAGCAGCATGATGACCTTCATCCAAGGGAGACCTTAAAAAGGCAGTCTATCCATCAGCTCTGCAGACTAAAGGAGCAAAATGTATATGGGGGGGATAAGAAAGTAAATGAACATTTGTGATGCCAACAGCAAATCAAATAAATGGAACAAAATCAATCCCGTATTTACACCAGTTTATACAGCAAAGTAATATGGCCGATTCCTTACATTACATGAAAAAACAATACTGTAAGGAAAACACTCAAAACCCATGGCATTCAAGGAAGACTGAAATCAGTGTTTGGATATAGGATGTATATTTGTATTGTATTTTGTACATATGATTACCTTATGTCTGTATTTTGTGTATAAAGGAGTAATGCTACTACTGTACTGCGCTGATGAGCTGGCTACTCCCTTATACAGTGCATCCCCCATCCAGTGCAACTAAGAAACTCCTACAGTTTTGGAGGAGCGGGAGGATCCCACTGTGGTACTCGAAGTTGCGACCTTGGTGCACAAGCAGGTTCTAAAGAAGAGAACCCCGCAGATGGGTGGAAGAGGATCCCAAAGGAAGAAGAAGCTTCTCCTAGTGGGGGAATCCATAGTCTGGGGAGTGGAATTGGGGACAGGAGCAGGGGAGGAAAGGGAGATGAGGTATCTGCCAGGAAGCACATCTCGGAGGGATGGGGAGATGACCCAGGGGATTGCTAAAACTGTAGCAAGGCAGGGGAAGCTTGATGTCATTGTCCATCTGGAGACAAATGACTTGGCTGGAAACAAGGCAGGGATAGCAAGGGTGTAGGACTTGTTCAGGAAGTTGGGGAAGGGCCTTGTGCAGGTAGCAAGCTCTGTGACCTTCTCGGGGGTGCTGCCTGTCCACGGCAAAGTGGAGGCTAGGAACCTCCACACCCAGGACTTCAACACTTGGCTAGAGAGCTGATGCAGAGAAAAATGTTTTGGCTTCATTGGGAACTGGGGACCCACCTGAAGGAATATGACCCTGTACAAGGGGGATGACCTACACCTGTTCAGTGAAGGAATCATCCTAAGTGAACAGTTTACATGCTTCATTGGCAAGCACTTAAACTAGCAAGGGGGGTGTGGTAGAAGGATACAGGGGGAACCAAACTGCCCACCCCCACAGGATAGGGAAGTCAATATTGAGGACTATAACGTTATGGTATCACCAGAGGAAATGAAACCCATAGAAGGGGGAACAGCAGAGGACAGGAGGAAGGGGGTTGAATATGGGAAGGACAAACAGAGGAGGCAAAAAGACAGCAGGGGAGATGATAAAAGGAAAAATGGTAGGACATGGAAGGCCATGTATACCAATGCCTGCAGCCTAGGGAATAAAATCCCAGACCTGGAGGCCTTGATAACAGAGGCTGACCTATACATTGTAGCTATTACTGAAATGTGGTATGCTGGAAACCATGACTGGGATGTAGTAGTACCAGGTTTTACTCTGTTTAGAAGAGATGGGGGGGGTAAAAAGGGGAGGGGGTGGCTCTTTATGTCAGGGAAGGTATAAGGGCGACTGAGGTACAGGGAATGCAGGGGGAGCGGAGGTACTTTGGGTCACACTCAAGACAAGCAATGGCACTGCTATTCACACAGGCATGATATACAGACCTCCAGCACAGGGGTAGGAGGTGGATAGGGTTCTAGTGGAATCCATCCATGTGATGGCAGCTAAAGGGGGAAGTGCTACTGGTAGGTGATTTCAATCTGATAGATGTGGATTGGAGCATCCCAGCTGCTCCCTCAGCCAGGAGCAGGGAGATCCTGTACTCTGTACAAGGGGCAGGCCTCAGGCAGCTAGTGCTAGAGCCCATCAGGGACGGTGCAATTTTGGACTTGGTATTCACCGTGGGAACAGAATTGAGGAAGTCAGGGTGGGCAAACATCTGGGATCCAGTGATCATCGCACAGTGTATTTCAGCATGAGTACAGTGGCAGAGTCAAGCCACACAAAGGCAAGGGTCTGGATTTTAGGAGGGCTGACTTTACTAAGATGGGGTTATGTCACAAGCATGTCCTGGCAGAGAGGGACAAAAAGGGGGGAGTGAAGGAGCAGTGGGCCCGTCTGAAAGGAGCCATAGTGGAGACGACAAACCTTTGCAATAGGCAAGTGATCAAGAGAAAGCCACTATAGTTCTCAAAGGTAGTAGCCAGGAAGGTAAGGGCGAAAAAGATTGCTTTCAGAATATACAGCGAAACACAGTGGGAGAAGGACAGGAAAGTATATCTGGATCAACAGATGGAGGCAGGGAAAGCAGTCAGAAATGCAAAGGCACAGACTGAGGAAAAAATAGCACAGGAGGTAAAGAAATGACAAGACGTTTTATAGGTACATTAGTGAAAGAAGAAAAAACAGGGGTAGGATAGTAAGGTTTAAAGGGGAAGAAGGAGAGTGTGTGGAAGGGGACCTGGAAAAAGCATCAATAATGAACAAATATTTTTGTTCCGTGTTCACAGAAGAAGAAAGTGAGTGACCACCATTAGGCAACATGAACAAATATGGGAGTAAGATGGACACCAATCCATTTACAGAAGACAGAGTCCTCAAGGAACTCACAAAACTGAAAGTGGACAAGGCAATGGTACCAGATGGGATACATCCTGGAATATTAGATCCCAGTGTGTCAAGATCAGCAGCTCCCTCTCCAGCACTCTTCTCGTTCACTCCGTGGTCCCTCAGGGCTCCATCCTGGGTCCAATGCTTTTTAGTCTTTACCTCAATACCCAGCTCATGTACTGGTAAAATGCTCCTCTATGCTGATGATGCAGTCCTCGTTGCCTCACATCCCAATCCCGCCTCCCTCCAATTATCCCTCCAGGAAGCTTACAACCAAGCCGAAAGGTGGTTCGGTGACTGCAGACTGGTCATTAACCTAAAGAAAACCAAATCAATGCTCTTCTCCCACCACCAAAAGAAAGCTAAAAATACCCCCCTCTTGATTATCCCCAGCATTCTGCACCCACTAGAACAAGTGACCACATACAAGTACCTAGGCATCACGTTCGATACTGCCCTCTCCTTCCACACCCACATTAATGCCCTGTCAGCCACCATTAACTCTCTGATTGGCCTGCTATACCAGCACAGAGACTGTCTGCCTCAGGTTGCCCTTAGGCTGGCCATCACCTCCTCCGTCTTGTCCCTCGTGGACTATGGCTTGCCCATCTACGCCGCAGCTGACAACACTGCCCTCTCCAAAATCCAACTCTCCATCAATAAGGCCTGTAGACCCCCAGCCACACTCACACCTGCCTTCTCTATACTACCACCAATCTGCTCAACTTTGAGGAGCGACTGCTGTACCAGACCTGCCTTCTCACTAAGAAATCACTACTAGGACTCTCACCTCCGGGAGTCTCTACCTCCCTACAGCAGTCATCATTGTCTGTCACCACCCATAGCTCTGTTAAGGATGCTTTCAAGGTGCCCAGAACCAAGACCTCTCTTGCTCAGAGATCCTTCCTCTTCAGAGCCCCCACCTGGTTCAACTCCCTCCCTAGCTGCATCTCCAACTTGCCAAAAATTGGCTCCTTCAAAACAGCCCTTTGGAACCATATTTTTAATACCTGCTGTCGTAGGTGCAACTAACCCCCTGTTGTAACCTGTGGTACCTGCCCGCCTTGCCCCCTGGCTCGACAACGTCCACTGGACAGCCTTTCCCTTCCCCAGACCCATTCCTTCCCTACTAGGTCCAAACAGGAATGTAACCCACTGTCTTCTCTAAGAACCTACTGTATCTATAAGTGTAACTCACAATTTTGTAACACTATGTAACCTAAGCCTCCAGGACTGTTCTAACTGTTCCCTTCAAACAAGCCACCCTTGTCCAAAGATCCCTTTCTTACTGTGGGCCTAAATGGTTCAATGATCTGCCTGCAGACCTTGCCAACTCCCCCAGACTTGGCTACTTTAAAAATGGACTTCGATCTCTTCTTGCCAGCAAATCTGACTGCCAGTGTTTCTGTTAACCCATGGCCTCTGAAGGCGGTTCTCACACCCGTCAAATGCTATCCTCTTTCACTCCCACCCTCCTGTTCCACAACTGCCCACTTCCCCCTCCCACCTCCCACCATCTACTACCTCTCCTGACAAAGCCTCACCTGACTGCAAACATGCATTTCTGCAGACTGGGAGCACCCTGCCTGAACTATAACATGATTGTTAAACACTGTACTGCACTTAATTAGTGCTGCATTAATATGTTTCTCTGAAGTGTGGTCCTGTTTCTCCTTACTTTGTACCCTGCTTTATGTTGTAACTGCACACTAATACCACTTGTTAGTTGATGTCTTTCTGTTCTGCAATGTTTCATCACCTGTAAATGTCTTGTATTCCTTGTTGACTTGGAGCCTTTGTAAATGAGCCCCCGGCTCAAAGGTATTAATCCAAATTTGAAATAAATAAATAAATAAAAACATATAAACTACTACATTATGTAACCTAAGTGTATCTATGTTAAATGTTCCTTTTACTGCACCTGTAATGTTATCCTCTGTTTTAATCCGCACTGTAATAACTGTCTTGATGTCTCCCCCCCCCGCGACGAGGTGCCTTTGTAAATAAGTCTCTGAATCAAAGATTGTAAACCCGATTTGTAATGAATAAATGAATAAATATTAAGGGAACTACAGGAGGTGCTGGCTCCACCACTGGCAGCACTGTTCAATGAGTCACTCAATACGGGAGTGGTTCCAGAGGATTGGAGGCAGGCAGATGTAGTCCCTCTGCATAAAAGTGGTAGTAGAGAGGAGGCTAGAAATTATAGACCTGTCTGCCTCACCTCAATAGTGGGGAAGATTATGGGATCACTACTTAAACAAAGTATCATGGAACACCTAGAAGCCAGCGGTGCACAGAATTGGAGACAGCATGGATTCACAGCGAGAAGGTCATGTCTTGTGAACAAGCTGGACAGCCTGGGAGTCCATCACAAGGTGGTAAACAGGGTTAGGAACTGGTTAGGAACTGGTTGAGTGATAGAAGACAGAGGGTTGTGGTGTTCAATCTGAAGAAAGGAGGGTGGCCAGCGTTGTGCCACAGGGATCAGTCCTGGGCCCAGTCCGGTTTAATGTCTTCATAAGTGACATTGCGGAGGGGCTAGAGGGGAAGTTGTGCCTCTTTGCGGATGACACTAAGATCTGCAACAGGGCAGACACTCTGGGATGGGTGGAACAAATGAGGAGGGACATCGATAAACTGGAGGAATGGTCCTGAATGTGGCAGCTGAGATTTAATGAGAAAAAGTGTAAAATCATGCATTTGGGGCACAGGAACCCAGGGGAAGATTACATGATGAGGGGACTGATGGTCACCAAACAGGAAAGAGATTTGGAGGTAATCATATCTGATGACCTAAAGGTGGCCAAACAATGTGTAAGGGCTGTGGGGACAGCCAGTGGGATGCTGGAGTGAATAAGGAGAGGTATCACCAGCAGAAAGAATGAGGTAACGATGCTACTGTACAGATCATTAGTGAGGCCTCTTTTGGAATATGGTATCAATTCTGGAGGCTGCATCTCTGTAAGGATGTAGACAGAGTGAAGGCAGTTCAAAGAAGGGCAACAAAGACGGTACAGGGCCTGCACCAAACGTTATATGAGGAGAGACTGGGACACCTCAATAAGTATACCCTGGAGGAGAGAAGAGATGGAGAAATGATAGAAACCTACAAATATCTAAAGGGCATAAATAGGGTCCTGGAGGGTAGCATCTTTCAGAAAAGGAGATGTCCAGGAACAAGGGGGCATGACATGAGGTTGGAAGGGGGTAGACTAAGGGGTAGCTTGAGGAAGTAGTTCTTCACAGAAAGGGTGGTGGATGCATAGAAGACTCCTGGTGGAGGTGGTGGGGGAAAACACAGTGGGGGCATTCAAGCATGCATGGGACAGGCATAGGGGAACCCTAGCAATAGGAACGAAGAGGTAAAGCTGGAGATCAAGTAGGGTCTGCAGCTTTTACAGTAGGCAGGGAAAATGGGCAGACAAGATGGGCCTAGCGGTCTTTATCTGCCATCAGTTTCTATGTTTCCATGGATTAAAGGTGTGTTTTCTGATGGGGGGGACAGTTTCCCGAACAGCAGGACTGAAACATGTGAGCTAATATACTTTATTCAATCAAGCCAAACCTCCAGATATACAAAACATGCTAGAAAAACAGAGGGGGCACTATAGTATATTTGTGTACATGCACCCACCAAATCCTACAGATACACAGTTTAGGGCCCTGTCAATACCTTAAAGAAGTAAGGAAGGATAAACTAAGCAGCATAATGCAGTCGGTGAAGATCCCTGATGCATACTCTGCAAACGTCCGGGAGAATTTATGAGTGAGCTGACGGCTGCCTGTAACCAGTCCAGAGCTCACTGAGTGACACCAGCAGCAGTCTGAGGTGCGATCCCCCCAACCTCAACTCAGTACTGCCATGATTAAGTCATGCTGCTTCAGACTCATGGTCTGCACACATCAGTCTCACTGCCCAACATACAACCATCCTCACTCGCAGAGCCGCTTGTGCTGCCCACCTCCCGAATGTTTCTTCCCATCCTTGCCCACAGTTCCAGACCCCTGCATGGTGACCCACACGGAAATCTCAGCATAAATCGCCATATGTGAATGACACTCACCGATTCTGCAGATGCCATAATAAATCGATCTGATTCACCCATTTCTGTGAGCAAACTCCAAGCGGATTGGTGCAGGGTGCATCACATGATGCCGGCGAGCATTTATTCAGAATTGCAGCTGTGTCAGGAGGTAACAAAGGCAAAGCATTCTGAGTAATGCAATTCAGTACTGGGGGATGCTGTGGAAAAGTTTTTGAACATTGAACAGGCACCCACACACAGACTGGGAGTGGTGAAACACCGTTGGCATGCATTTTTTAAGTCAATTGCTGACGAGCATGACATGCTGTTGTTTTCTGGCTCATTATGCCACTGAACCTCCTGCCTTGCAAATCAGGAACACAGCTTAACAAAATGGGGGCCAGCTCAGGAAGCCCCACTACTGTACATAATTTCTGAATGAGAATTAGACTGTTGCATTAATATGTTTGGCAATATTTTTATGTTTCAAATTTCTACTCCACAGTGACAGAAATGCAAAAGTAATAAAGTTTAGGAAATTATAGCTGCAAAATCAAGCACAATAACTCCATGATGCAGCATCTCATTTTCATGCAGATCCCAGAGAGGAATGCAGCACTCAACAAATAAACATAGTCTAGCAGAAAAAGCTACATAAGAGGTCCCTTGCCACAATTCTAGACTGCTGCCACCTTTGTGCTCCTCTCTCTCCAGCCCCAGGACTTGGCCTTTGTTGTGGGAACCAGCAGGAGAGCTGTTGGACGTTGTTTTTCACACCTCCTGTCCCGCTGGGCTATTTGGCTCTGACCACAAATCAAAAGCATCTACTGATGGAGTGAGCCTCTAACCGTTGCCATCAGACAATTCAGTACACCTGTTTGACACAAATGGGGGAGCCATAGATGCCCGACTCACAAGGAGATCTCAGCACGAATCACCCCATGTGAGTGATACTCACCGGTTCCACAGTCACCATCTTAGATTGGTCTGATTCATGTGCTGCTGTGGGAAAACTCCAAGCAGACAGTGGAAGTGATGGTCGCTGTTCGAAAGATGGCACTGACAGAACTGCACATGCACAATACTCATGCATGCGCAGTTGGAGTCAGAGCCACTATCTTCCACACAGCAGCTATCACTTCCACAGTTGTGGAACAAAAAACTCAGAGAGGGGGTGTTTATGCAGCCCACAGAGGAGAAGGGCCACATAAACATCACCACTGGATCTTCGCCACAGCACTGTGGATGCACACTGGACGGCGGTCCGATCAAGTGCTTCGGCAGTGCTATCCTAAAACTTCTGTGTTGCCATAACGACTGCAGAGCTCTGCCCATGCTGCCATAATGATGTTGAAACACTTATCATTTAAGATGTGTCATTGATTAAGCTCTTCTCCTCTATTCATACAGTTTTCACTCTTTGCCCCAATTAGTGAGGCAGGACATTGAAAGGCATAGGCTATATGGAGTGGTTGAGTATCCAACAGTAGTATTCTTTTAACACAGAAACAATAGACAATGAGGGCAGCAGACCACTGGTCCATCCAGTCTGACCTTATCAAAACGATAGGAGCCCTAAGCCTTTCTGGACAACAGGCTTGAGGATGGCAATGCAAGGTTAAATAACCAGCCTAAAACAGGCTCTACGATGCCGGTTCAACAAGAAAAATGTCGACTGGCATCACTACACTAGGCTCCATGTCAACAGCGATTTGCAGTCAGCATGGAGCAGCACACATTAGTGTGTGTTTTTTCTTCGGGGGCTTTGCCCCCCAACCCCTCACGTGGGGGTTCCTGTCTCCCCGCACCTCCCATAGTTTAGGATTCTAACTCCAGGCCACAGTTAGTTTGGGGAAGGGGTGCAGGTTGGGGGATGGGGTTGCCCGGTCCTAGTGGCACTTTTATGTCGACATAGTGCTGTTGTCGATATTGATGCATGTCACCGTAGAAATGTCACTGTTCAGGGGGCATACCAATAAAACAATCACTCATTAATGGTAGCTTATCCCCAGATGTAGTACTCTCATATAAATTATCTTGCAGCCAGCTACATGACCAGGGAGAAAGTACATATAAAAATAAAGAACAAGGTTCAGTTTCCCAGAAAATTACAGTTTCCTTAGGGATCATCATAGCCCATCCTGCAAATTCAGAAGTGGTTCTTGGCATAAAACTGCTGTGCAGAGTGTGTGGCGGGGTCTGAATACTACCTTGATGTTTGTCTGGCTGAGAGTCACATTCCTCGTTCCATAGAAATCCTCATGCCAAGCACACTGTGCTCCATTTTCATCTTGCCTTGGTTCCTACGACCCTGTCCAGGTACTGCCAAAAAGAAAGCCACCTGGCCATCAGGGTCTGGAAGTGACAAGGCTTCATTTCAGTCGGGTGACTAGTCTCCAAGTTTACAGCAGGGCAGCAGCAGTGGCAGCCATGGTGTGGGCTCTGTTTAGCCCCATTTGTTGTTTTCTGGGTATTTTTTAAGAAAAAGTAAATGCTAGTCCCTTGGTGGCACCCACAAGCAGGGCCGCATCCTTAGAAGAGCAAGCATCAAGAGGAGCAAGCTGCCCAGCATGACCCCAAGGAAAGACCACCTGCCTGCCTGCCTGCAGCCAGCCAGGCATCTAGCCCACACATAACTCACCTTCTCTTTCCTCAGCTTCTCCCGGGGTTGAAGCAGTAAGTCAGCAGCGTCACCATAAAAAGCAGGTGCTATCTGCCTGAACTAATATTTAAATTTTAAAAAAGAAGTTTCTTTTCAAGCCAAGGGTGCAATAAAGGACAGCCGTGGCCATTAGTGGGGTCAGGGAAAGACCTCGGAGCAAGGAACCACCTGCAGCCCCATTCTAAACTATCTAAATGTATTTAAATCATACTCCTGCTTGGAGCATAGGGCATGGGTGAGCAGCATTCAAATTAAGTAGCTACCTGAGGTGTAGTAGAGGGCAGGGCAGGCCCTTAATTAGATGGCAAACAGGACTCTAGAAGGAGCAAAGGCAGGGTACAACCCCAGTTATAGCCAAGCTAGCCAGCAGGGCTAGTGAATAAGGGCTAGCTGGCCAAAATGTTTTTATTATTATCTATTCAGAAATAAGCATCGGGGGGACAGTTAGGGGAAGTAAGCCTCCAGGTTATAGAGTGCCCCAGGGTGATAAAGGTGGCTAGTAGCCAAGCTAAGGCTAGTGCTGCAAAATTGTAGAATTTTCTGACTTTAAGTGCACTAGCATGTCAGCTCCAGTCAGGAGCATGGGGAGGTAGTATCCGAGACAGTTAGCCACCTCAGCAGCATAGTTGCCACAGTCCTAGCCAAGGGCTAGTAACATGAGTAACTGCCCCTATAACACTAGCCTTAGCATGGCTACTGGTGGCTACTTGGCTAATAGTCACCTTTATCACCCTGGAGCACTCTCACTTTATAATCTGGGGCTTATTTCACCAAACTGCCCCCCCCCGCTTATTCTGAATACATAATAAAAACAAACTACTTTGGGGCCAGCTAGCCCTTATTCACCAGCACAGCTGGCTAGCTTGGTTATAACTGGGGCCTTACCATGCTTTCGTTCCTTCTGGAGGGGAGCCCTGTTAACTTTCTAATTCAGGGCCTGCCCTGCCCTCTGCTTCACCTCCTGGAGCTACTTAATTTGAATGCCACCTGCCCCTGCCCTATGCTCCAAGTAGCAGTGCAATTTAAATAAATTTAGATAATTTTAAATCGTGCCACCCTCTCACCCTATGCATCTTTTCTGGAGTGATTTAAATAAATTTGAATAGATCTACCCTTGGGCAGTCACTTGCTCTGGGGCCTTGCTTTGACCCAACCCCACCAATGGCCATAGGCATCCTTTATTGTAACCTCAATTTTTTTTAATTTAAATATTAGTTCACATTGACAGCCCCTGCTTTATGGCACTGATGCCGACTCACTGCCCCAACCTGGGGAGAAGTTGAGAAGAGAGGAGGCAGATTAGGTGTGAGCTGGCTGCAGGCAGGCACAATGTCTTTTCTTGGGGCCATACTCTGCCCCATATACCACCCATGGTACCCCACAAAGTCTATGTACTCCTCTGAATCACCAAAGGGACCCCCCAGGCCAGGCTTCCCCTGCTATTCCCCCCTCTTCCCACACCTGGACCTTCCAAGGGACACACATACTAGACTCCCCCCATCTATGTTCACCCTCTTTTCCCATCAGGATCACCTAGGGGACCATTTAACCATGCTGCCCCTACCCAGGACATTGACTGGGGTATTGGTAGCCTATGGCCATGATCAGGGGCAGTCAGGAGCCTAATGAGATGGCTATGGGTACTGAGAAGCCTGAAGCTGGGGATGGGGCTTGAGGTCCTGTTGCCAGTGCTAGGAGGGGTTATGATAGGGAGTATGACACTATAGCTATGGGGGGGTCTAAGAGCTAGTGGTCCCACCTTCAGAAGACCCACCTTCCCCATCACTGAACTACCCTCCCTTACCATGTGCCAACCCTTCTGCTGACCCTCCTCCCTGCATTTGAACACTCCTTCATATCCACAGACCAGCCTTGTCCCCCTAGCTGACAACTTTCCCTGCAGCTGGATCATCTCCAGATGCTGGACCAGCCTTGTAATTATAACTGACTGCCCTGCCAGTACATGGACCAGCCTTCTAGCCATAGACCAGCCTCCTTCCCAAGCAGGGTAGCCTCCTTGCTACAGGTGGATCACACCCAAATCCCCATACCAGATGGCCCCATCATGCAACCCTCCCTAAAGCTGGAGAAAGCCTCCATGTCACATAGCCCAAGCAGATGCCTGTATGCTGCAGAAGGGGAATTCTTTACTATTCTGTTTAGCATTTCTAACTTTTACATATTTTTAGCTTGGTCTTTTGTTTTACTGGTTTGGTCCCCTTCCACAGTTACCAGATTTTTGTCCATTAGTTGTTCATTATTTAGATTGATTTTCTTTGTGATCCCCTTTCACTTGTTTTACTTTAGGGCTTTTTATGAGAAAAACTTTAAAGTGGTCCATTAATTAGTTACTAACTGGCCAGCCTGGTGGTGCTGAGGGTTGAGGCACTGGATGCCACACCTCACACCACACTGCTGATCCGGGTTCAGGAACTGACTCAGGTCATCGGGGTCAGTGGGGGAGGGAGAGGACTGAGCATCTGGAAGACTGTTCTCCTTTCCTGGGGTGGGTAGTGGGCTTATGCTGCTCTGCAGTGGCCCCTGATGGAGATCAGGGGCACAGCAAGAGAGTCACTTTACGATGGGATGGAGCAGCACTGGACATCTGCACATTGGTGCACTAACATCATTGCACATCCAGCTCCAGGAGAAACATCAAGGCAAAATACCCTGGTCCTTGGATAGGCAACAGCAACCTCTGGTACCCCACTGCCACACACCCAATGGTGGGCATGACTCACTGTCTCTCCTGATCCCCTGCCCACCTCAGTCCCGGCAAGTAGGGGAAGGCTTGTTGGGTTAGGTAGGTGGGCAGTGTCTGTCCCCAATTTTCCAGGATGTTGACTTCAGGCAGGGTGGTAGGCAGCTGGTGGTGTGAAGGGTCTGATTAAGAAAGTTCCAGGGAGCAGTGGCAGAAAGAAAGTTGACAAAAAAGAAAAGTGATTGCTGACTGCAAAAAAAAAATCTAAGTAAAAATCTTAAGTATTTAATAACTGTATTACATTTCAAGTAATTAACAACTGAAAAAAATTCTAAGTCATATAAACAACTAACTCCTAAGCTGATTTCTAAGTTGAAAAATTCTATCAATCCATAACTACACTATTTTTCAGTCTCTTTTCTCTACAAATGCACAACTAAACAAAAAAAATGCTCAACTAATTGCTAGATAGCAAGGATTGCACATTAGTTGAGTAAAATCCCTCAACCAATGGTCAAGCATAATGCTCAACTTTTTAGTTAGCCATTATTTAGTGAAATGGGAAACATTGATTAATTGCTAACTTATCTTTTTGTATGGGAATAGAATCCTGGTAAAATCCTGAAGTTAGACTGGCAATCACTGGTGCAATTCATAGAATTCCACATCTTGAAAATGGAATTTTATTATTTTCATCATCATAAATCAATGGCCTTGATTACGAAAAAACTTTCATTACAAAAATCCCACAGGGCCACAGCAAACACCCCCCCAAACCACAAACAAAGACAGCATGGTGCTCAGAATGGCTGAATGATGGTGACCAAACAAACCTGGACAGAGTGTGGCAGGGATAGAATCTCACTTTGCACACTGAAGCTGGGATATTCAAAGGGGCTGCGCATGGCGCAACAGTGTTATGGCATGCTTAACCCACTGATGCACCCTGGCATGATATTCAAAAGGGGATGTTGCACTTTTAAATGAATGTTTCCATGTGTGCTTGAAAAGCTACAGTCAGGTAACGTGATCTCAGATAACATTATAAAGCAATATTTTATCACAAAAAACTCACAGGACCACAGCAAACACCCCACCACCATAAACAAAGAGAAGGTGGTGCTCCAAGTGGTTAAATGTCAGTAACCAAACACGCCTGGACAAAGAGTGTCATGGACAGAATCTCACTTTGCACATCGTGCATTTGAATGAATTTGCCCAGGTGTGCTTGGCCAACTAAGGTCAGATATAATGTTGCCAGGTAACATTATGACACAACATTTTATCAAAAAAAAAACCCTCACAGGACAACTGCAAATCTCTTCCAACACAAACAAAGATGGCATGGTGCTTAAAATGGCAAAATGTCAGTGACCAAACACACTGACAAAACACACCTGGACAAAGAGTGCTAGGGACACAATTTCACTTTGCGCATACATTTAAATGAATCCGTCCAGATGTGCTTGACTAGCTACAGTTGGACAAAATGTTGCCAGGTAACAGTAAAAACACTTAAGACCACCTATTCAGCCTACAACCCACCACCAAATAAAAATAATCACGCATTTAAACAAGTAATTTCTGCAATAAAGGCACAGCTTAAAAAACAATTATCTGAAAAAAATACATTTGCTGAAATCTGGCCAGAAATAGTGCCTTCAGTGCAGAAATGTGACTAACAAACAGACACTCCAAGCAAAGTGAGATAGATTCACTCCAGACACCAGGCACACCTTGTGGTGGATGAATACAGACACCACAGTGCTGGGTGTCTTATAATAAGATTTTGCTTAAAAAAAAAGAGTTGTCCACAGGAAGCATATTTACCCTGTGCTGAAAGAAATGACTGTTTCTGTAATTCTGTGGTTCAGCTGTAATGAACATTTCAGTGATGCAGCTGGAATCAACAGAGATTCTGGTGGCATTCATAAAATGGCTGGACCCTGTGGTTTGTAATGCAGGTAATGAGCCTAAGACACAATCTCTTTGGAATAGATTTCTGCAGCTGTAAAAGGGGCTCTTGAGTTACACACAGCAGCTTTTAAACTGCAAAATGTAGCCACCCATTCTCATTACACTAGGGGAATCATGTAGTGTATCAAAGCCTGACACCAGATTCCAGTCATGATGTTTGAATGTCTGCAAGAGGGGAATCAGAGGTCACTCCAGCTGACTAGCATTCATTTGGCAATCACAGTTAGTAATGTCAAAAGTAATGGGAGGGGGAGGAGAGACTAAAGAAAAGCAGGCTGGAAATTGGAATGAGGGGCACAGTGATTTTTTGTGAAGCCTGCAGTGTCAGACAGCACAGGTTACAAACATCACGATGATAAAAACTCTGTCAGTTTGCAGAGGATACTAAATAAGTTAAAATCAATGAATAATAAAAGACACACATGCAGCATGATATCCTTGACCATGGCACTTGGGTTAATATCCCATTACTGACACTGTAGTGCAGCATGTGAGGGGTGCTTCACTTCTGAGGTGCCGTCATTCGGATAAGATGTTAAACTGAGGTCCCATCTGCCTGTATTGGTGGCAGTTCAGGTGGATGTTAAAGATCCCATTGCACTTATCGAAAAGAGTAGGGGAATTTTTATTGAAATCAAAACAAAACAAAAAAAAAACAGAACAAAACTATGTACAGAGCAGCAGTACAGCATACAAGACCAGAAAAAACATAAATAAGTAACAATGCATACAATAATCCAACATACAAGAAGAAATTACGCACTACCCATCCCTCCTCCCCACTCAAAGAGTAGGGGACTCTTCCATTCAGAACTTCAAAACAAAAATATTGTTTATCTCCAAGTGCTGACCCCCCCCCACAAAACAAAAGAGAGAAAAAAGAAAAAAAATACCAAAAACAAAACAAAAATCCCATCAATGAACAAAGGAATCTGAAGAAAAAATAACTGAGAATAAATCATCCAATCTTGTCCTTCAGGAAAGGAATAACATTCCAACGAAGTCTCCAATCAGAATCAGAATACAGATGTTTATCACGCTTACACTGTACACATAAGTCATTAGTAATCTATTGAATCATCTGGAGCGGGGTGGTGACCAACTGCTGAAAAATAAACTAAGATCTCCTTTGCCAGAAAGTAAATTTAATACAGGTAAAGATAAGTCTCATTGAATCCCCATCATATTCAGAAAACTGAAAAGAAAACCCTCCCATCAACTCCAGGTATGTCATTTGTAGCCAACGAGTGTCATCCCATGTTTGAGACAACAACTGCCAAAAATCACAGGCAAATGGACAAGAAATATAAAAATGTTCCATGGTTTCCAGCTGTGCAGTACAAGTAGGTCTAGGACAGGTCCTATCTTGAATACTTTTATGCTTTTCATTACCTTTAACAGGGAGTTTTCCATGGCAACATAACCACAAAAAGTCCCACATCCTGGGGGTGGGGGTTCTAACATCAATTAAAGTAAGAAGAATATCAGGATGGTATTGTCCGTCCAATCCACCAAAAGTAGGGGAAACAGAAAAATGAAGGTCTTGAATAAAGTCATATAAATTTTTTCTCGATTTACCAAGAAACTTGTATAGGGGTCAGTTTCCATTTCCGCAATTTGGAAAGGGCAGGTTTAAAAAATTGGGGAACAGCATGAAAAGAATTAGGGACAAAGTTTTTCTCAGTCCAACAGAAAAAAAAAGGCCTATACCAGCGAAAAGCCAATAATGTCCATAAGCCAGGATGCAGGGCAGATAAGTTCCAGATATTATAGTGAAAAAAAATACTAAAATAATGCCCAATGGGATTTAGAAGAGCTAGACCACCTTTAGCAACTGAAAGATACAATATATCACATTTAATGGGATTCAAACGACTACCCATATAGTCTGGAATACTAAACTCAACAGTACCACTTCCAATGAGGCAGGAATAGGATAAACCATACTAATATATAAAAACAATGGTAACAAATGTTTTTAGCATCATCACCCTTTTCTTTTTAGATTGTTTCCAAGATTTCCATAGCATAACTTTTCATTTACCAATATCCAACTTAGCCGTCCAATTTAATAAAGAGTTATCACCCTGGCTAAAAACAACACCCAATATGTTTACATTTTCAGAAGAAATTGATATCCCCAAAATATCATGCACTATCCTTATAGATGGACTAAGAAGGTATCCCTTACTTTTGGACAGATTTAAAGAAGCCCCTGGCACCACTGCATAAGCATGAAGTAAGTCAAAAGTATGCAAAGCAGAAGTATAGTTACTTGCCACAAGGCAAATGTTGTCTGCATAAGCCAGAACTTTAATTTCCATATACACATGCTGAGGACAGACTCCCATAAAGAGAGGTGCTGATTAAAAACTCCAGAGAAGTGGGTCAAGGCAAAAAACATAAAGGAGGGGGCTCAGTGGACAACCCTGTCGCACTCCTCTTCGGACAGGGATATACAAACCCAAGTGTCCATTAACCAGAGGAATCACAGAGGCAGCATGATAAAGCAAAGAAACCATTTACAAAACTTCTAAGGAATGCCATAGTGAAGTAAAACCTGAAACAAAAACCAGGCGATACTTTATCAAATGCCTTTTCTTGGTCAAGGGAAAGGAGACGGCCATGTAGCAAATCTTCTTTCCCTGTTCAGTTAATTCTCGAATAAGTAGTAAATTGTCAGAGATACAGTGACCCGGGATGGAACACGTCTGCACCTGTGAAATCAGAATTGGGGGAGACAGAAGCCAATCTAGATGTTAAGATTTTCATAAAGATCTTAAAATCAACATTAAGGAGGCTAAGGGGTCTCCAATTAGCAATATCGCTTTTCTCACCTTTCTTATACAAAAAAATCTGTAAAGCAACACCAAAATGAGGATTAAATGATTCAGAGGATAACATCCAATTAAAAACAACAAAGAAAACATCTACCAGAATGTCAAAAAATGCCTTATAAAATTCTACAATAAGTCCATCAAGGCCAGGGGTCGTATTAACTCTCAAAGACTTAATGGCAGTTGCAATATCCTGTTTAGAAATAGGGACCACCAGGGAATCTAACTTGTCTGGGGGACATACAGGAAAGGCTACAGAAGCTAAATAACGCTGATCATCTAGATCTGAGGAGTCGGAAACAGTATGGAAAGCACACAAATAATGTTGCACAAGGCCTAAAATGTTTTCAGAATCAGACACAACAGTACCATCAGGGTCCTTCAAATTTGTCATAGCATGATTAATTGCCTATTTCTACAACTAGAAAACACATCACCACAGGAGGATTTCCCAGGGCTGCATATCCGATGTTCATACAACATAGAAGAAGCTCTAGCATATTGGAGTTCACTCATGTTTTTCTTTAGATTAGACAGCTGCTTGAGGTTTACATGCTGACCTTCATTAACAAAAGAAAACAGCTTCATTAAGTGATTTCTAAGGGTCAAATATCTATGGTATTGCGAAATGTGCATAGTAGAAGCATGTTACCGTAATAAGGTTTTAATGTGTGACTTAGTCTCTACCCACCAAAGACCAAGATCAGGGTGTAAACATGCCACAGACATCCGAGCCCTCAACAAATCTCAGATATCTTCACAAACAAGGGGTGACTCCAATAAAAGTTTATTCAACTTAAAATAACCTCAACCAATAGGAACTAGTTCCTCCAGACCAATCCCAAGAGAAACAATAGCATGATCAGTAGTTTACAAAGGTAGGTGTTGTGCAGTACGAATTTTAATAAATTTTGACAAAAATACAAAATCAATGCAAGTTGAGAGAACACCTTTATAATAAGTGCCCCTTCAGTGGGGTGAATGGAACGATATGCATCTAAGAGGCCTGCATTCTGAATAATGGATTTAAGGCAGTTGGTATCATAAAATTCCTTCCTATTTTTTGCCCCCTCTATCCTGGAGTTCCAAAACACAATTAAAGTCCCCAGCCCAGAAAATGTGCTTAGCTGTAAATAAATAAGGTTGAATAGCATTAAAAAGCAGAACCCTATCCTTCTTTTTCTGAGGTGCATATACTGCTATCTATCTCCAATAAACATTGTCAAAGGATACATCCAACAGCAGTGCCCTTCCAGGAAAAATGTCCAGGAGTCAAGTAACACAAAAGCTATCTCCATGAAACAAAATGCCCACCCCATCACAGATAAAAGTACCATAGGAGAAATAAGAAGGGCCCCAGCACCACAATCTACCTACAGCTGTAATAAAGGAGGAAGTGTTCAGCCGAGTATCCTGTAGGAAAATTACATCAAATCCTAGGTCATACAGGGTAGAAAAGGATAGGAGTCTCCTTTTTGCGCTTTTCACACTGTTAACATTCACAGTGGCAATACGCAAGGAAGAAGAAGACAGAAAAAGTAAGGAAAAGAAGAAATCCAGAACAATCAAGACACATTACCCCGTCTGGAGCTCTTACGAGTAGATTTACCCCGGGTGACTATCTGTTCAGGAGGTGCAGGAAGGGGAGTCAGTTTCCCCTCAGATTCTGAGGAGAGAACTTGTTGGGAGGAGACAGCAGAAGAGGATTCAGAATCAGCCCCAAAATCTGAATCTGACAAAAATGTAGCAAGGGGGGGCAAACTTATTCTGAGTGGAAAGGCTAGTTGGGGAGGCAACAGATTTAGCAATTTTAGATCTGGGTCTATTCTGCTTCAGGGTCTGTTTACGAGTAGTCACAACAGAAGCTGAAGGGGGGGAGGCATCAACTCAACAGGGCCTGTAACAGTGAGAGAAGGGTCAGATAGCGGTAAGGAAGAAACTGAGGGGAGGATAGTGTCATGTGTTAAAAGGGTCGGAGCAGGTGAGTCCAAAGAAACAACAGAGTCCTCATGGACAACAGGTAGAGGATCAGGGTCAGGAGGAATATCCATCCCTTCAGAAGGAACCAGTGACTGAGATGACAAAGTGATTTGGACTGCATCAGCAGGGAGAGGAGGGGGGTGCTGAACTGTATGTGATGCAATACTTTTTTTCTGCACATTAACAATAATGGAATCCTGACAGGTCTGGTCAGATCTATTATGGGACTCCCAAGGACAGGAGCGATAGTTATGCCCCCTTTCTTCATACAAATTACACATCATAGGATTCTGACAAGAAGAACTAGAGTGTCCAAATTCCAAACACAAATTACAACAAAGTCTGTCACAGGTAGAACTGAGATGAAGGGAGGAGCTACATTTAAAAGACGTCTTAGGTTGGCCAGGGTAAAAACAGTGACCTCTATCCCTACCCAAAAAGAAACTACTAGGGAGATGTTGGGGACCAGTATTACTGGATCTAAGCTTAACCTTATATTTCCACCCTCCAGTCCAAATATGTTCAGCATCCATAATGGGTTGTGGGGGGCTCAAAAGGTCACAACGCTGACCCAACCAATGAGAAATATGTACAGCAACACCTTCATGTCGGAAAAGGATAGTAACAAACTTAATGGCAGGGGAATTGCCCGAAAAGGTAACCATAAAGCAAAATGCTTCAACTGTTCATCCAGCCCAGAGGAGTTTTAAAGCTCACATCATATAAAATATCACCAGACGCATGAATCAAGGCATACAATTCATTGGAAAAAAAAAAACAAAGAGTCCTTAAGCAATTTTCGTCCTACATATAGTCTATCTGGTGGAACGTCCAGGCCCCTAAATATTGTAAATGCACAGCATTGCGATGCTGTGCAGGTAGGGGTTGTTGTTCAAAGTGGTCCCGTTTTCGAAAAGAAGCCCAGGTAGTCTTAGCAATGTCAGCTGCAGATTCTGTAGGGACAGGCAAATCAGTATCCATTCAGTCACCCCAAGAAGTAGGCTTTTTACTTGGACCTTCATCCCCAGAGTCAAGGAAAGACTCAATGGCAGGCTGGGATGGTAACTCAGGAGGGGGTTCTGCATGTTGAACATCCTCGACGTGCAAGTCAAGGTCAGAATCCGTAGCAAAGGGAACAGGACGAGAACCCTGCTGACAGGAGGGCAAACCCTGCTGGTGCTGCGCTTCCCATTCAGGCGAGCCAGGTATGGGGCTATGAAAGGGATCAGGAAGCCAGTTCTCTTGCGGCGTTTTTGACCAACCAGCCTTTACTAGCGAGAGTTCAAGTGCCTTAGGCAAGTTCAGGAGGGGGGGGACTGATAAAGGTTGGGAATCCACCCTCCCACGCCGCAAGCCCAACACAGTCCCCACAGCAGGAGTAACATCAGGAATAGCAGTCAAATTACTTACAAGTAGCAAATTCAGATCTGAAGAGGCAGCAGGACTAAGGGCAGAAACAACACCATCAGCGGGAGAAACTGTATGTGTAGAGAAGGCTGACTGCTGAGGAATTCCAGTCGGACAGGACTCCACGACAACAGCAGCTGCATCAGAACTCCCAGGGATCATGTCAAAAGAGGCAGGCACAGCAGAAAAACAGCCCGGTGCAGAACTCGGCAAAAGGGGTTGTAGCTTGGCCCCCACAGACTCAGGTTGCAACAAGGAAAGAACATAACGTGGATTATTTTTACAAATGGAACTCAACCATGCTTGTTCTGAGGGTGTAACAGACTGAAGAAATGCAGAGCCATCAGCAGATGCATCCAGACAAGACACAGATATCTCAGGAGGTAAGTCATTTTCCATAGCAGCAAGATCAGGAACTTCAATCTCCAGAGCTGGACCAACAGGGAGGGAGGGAGATCAGCTCACCTGTCGGTACACCAGCAGACTGACTGCCATCTGAGACAGAGGCCATGGGTACAGCAGCTCCCCCTACCAAGAGTAGGGGAATTTCCCCAGTGTCCTGGCCAAATTTCCCTCATTCACTAAAAAAATACCACCAACAGCTTAATCTGGTTCAAGGTCAGTTGGCATTCTTCTGTATCTCCCTCCCCTGAGTCATGCCTGAAAATAGGCAGGATTTGTCTAGTGCACTTATCCGATCAACAAAAACAAAATAAATAAATTTTAATGAAAGGGCACATTAAAAAATACATAAGCACAGTTATTAGCAATGTTTTTCCATGTCTCATTTTGGATGTGCAAAACTGCACCATAAGGAGGTGTAAAGTCAAATAAAATAGAAAGTGTTTGTGATGTTAGTGTAAATGTATTTCTTTTTTTTATCCCTACATGGGATCAGCTTGAAAATAGTGTAAAAATAATTGGGCAAACGGCTTTTATTTAACTGTTACATGCTGCAGAACTTTTTCACTGCATTGGTACCTTCTTTTTCTGAATATACCCATATAGCGCTTCTCCAATGTCCACACCTGCCAGGCTGGATTTCCTCTTTCACTCTTTCATCTGCTTTGCCCTGGACTGCCCCCCCAAGAACCCACAACAGTTCCCTGTGTTCCTCCCATTCCTTGCCCTCCATTTATGCCAGGCACCTCATTCATTCCGCCACTTTTGTCTTCAAATTCTGGTTGGGCTCCCTCTCCAAGGAAGAGAACATAGGTGGGTGCCCTTTGTATAAAGTAGTCCAAATGTTCCTATTGGGGGCTGGTTGAACGGTTGACTTCAATGTAGAGAAAAAAAGTATCTGGAGACCAGCCACTCAGTTCATCATAAGAAATTTAGTTTTATTTTAATATTTTCTTAGAACACCATGATCCCCTAGGTACGCTCAACGTTTCACCCAACAGTGGGCTTCCTCAGGAGCTTAGGATCTTGTGTTCCTAAATCAATTCTTTCATTATTGGCTTTAGAACAACTAGGATTCTGTTTCCTGTTTGTTTCTAGCTTCAGATTATAACTTTTTTTTAACTGAAACAAGTTACAGCCATTTGCAATCTGTGCTTAGTTTAATTTCAGACAGCCCAGGGGTACCATTCCAAACTTCCCTTCACTCTGATTTCTAGCATTGAAATGCTCATTTCTTGCCTAAGCTGAATAGCATGTGGTGCAGTTTCAATTCAAGTGGGTCTTGTCACAAGTGGCTGTAACTTCTTTCAAAATAAAAAAAAATAAATAAAAATAAAACTACATTTCTTATGATGAATTGAGTGGCTGGTCTCCAGATACTTTTTTTCTCTACATTTGGCTCCCTATCCTCCACCTTTCCTCCCACTCTTTTCACAGCCCTGACATCTGCCCTGTACCCCCCCCATAAACTCCTCTGCTGGTCAAGTTGCTTGGATCTTCCGCTTCCCCAAACTCTGGCACATCCTTTATTTGCCATGCTCCCTATTCTCTATCACTAAAATCCCTCCTCCATGACTTCACTACTCACTCACTCACATAGTTGCCACTGATCCAAGGCTAGTCTTACTCCCAATTTATATTACTCCCTCCCACTACAGACAAAGGATAATGTTCCCCCCCCCCCCAATTTGTTCTTCAGCCATTTAACCAGATGTTTATTTACTTGTTTAATCAGGTATAGCACACTAAGCTGAAAGCTTTTTTACAGGAGTGACCTGAGAGCACAAGGAGGTTAAGTGACTTGCTCAGGGTCACACAGTATGCAAGTGGAAGCTGTGGGATTCAAACCCAGGTCTGGTCTACTGGATGTCACCAGATTTGCAGCTCAGAGCCTTAGACCACTGCGCTATACTGCCTCCAATGTATCAGGCATCTGTAAAAAGAAAACATCAGAAGTCTATTTGACCTGTTTTAACACAGGATTTAGTATGTTCACTTGCTGGATTGTTAATTTTATTTACTATTGAAATATGATTTGCTAGTCTTTTGAGGATAAATAATTTACTGACATACCTGTCCAAAGACCCACAGCTTCCAGATCTACAGGGATTCCTGTATTTTACAGGAAAATTGTTCCCATACACTTGCATTGATTACATGGGAATATGGAGCAATTTGACTTTCATAGTAAGTAATGTAATCTACAGGAAAACACAGGAAAATTGTCTTGGAGCTACAGGGAAAATGCCAAATCAGTCTGGGAGCACTGCAGACCAATAAGCTTTAACCCCTTCAGTGCCCTGTATCGCACAGCATAAGTCACAGGACACTAAAGTGCATGGCCATAAAGACGTACCTAGTATATCTTGCTATACAGGACACCTGGTACCAGATCCCCAATGTACTTCTTGTGTCTGACACATGGGATCTTGAGTGCAGCCTTTACTCTCACAATTATGTGGGCCCAGAGTGAAGCAGAGGTTACATGATTGCAGAAAGCAATGCAAACCCATAGACTGTCTGTTTTCACTTTAGCTACCCTGCTACACACACGTTTTTTTTTTGGTAGAGGAGTAAAGAGTTGTACAGCAGTTTGCTTCTAGAGCAAGGCACAATTGTTGAAAGTAGGAAACCGAAGATTTATATGCCCAAAGGACATTTTCAGTGTTTTGGGGGCTGTTTGGATAACTTGTATTTAGTTTAAACAATTGTTGTATCAGTCTGTGCATGTCAGCTCATTTAAACACTTTGACTTTTTTTTGTTACAGAATGCCTGATCATGATTCCCTGCCATTACTGTTTTAGGGGTGTTAATAGGAATTTGGGTTGTATATAGTGCTTTTCATTTACCCTAAGTATTTTGCAATCTAGTGAGGCAGTATAGCATAGTGGTTAAGCACACTGAGCTGCAGCAAGCCTGTCAGCACAGCAGTAGTGCCACCACTCATGACGCTGGTGAGCTGGGTTTGAAAACAGGCCTTGGTTATTGGAGGCCAGCCAAGGGGAAGAGGACTGAGTGTCCCATAGGATGCACTCCTCCTCCAGAGAGGGAGGGCAGTCAGCTCCCGTGCTGTGCTGTCAACTGAGTGATTGCAGTGGCAGTGCATCTGTAAGGGGTACTGGTCAGAGGAATGCCAGCTGTGACATGCTTCATATGCTTGCTTCCATGAGCTTGCACACTCTAGAAAGCCTGTGTCCAGGGGGATCAATAAAAAGCACTTTAAATCCCCTGCTCTAGCAGGATGACTACCAGTCTTTTGCAGGCCCAGTATCGGCAGTGTTTGCCATCCAGATGTGGACTGTTATTTGCAGCAGGGAGGGTGAGCCCAGCTGCTCCTGCCATGGGGGGGGGCACTGTGTAGAAATTGGAGTGATGGTATGTCTGCGGGAAGTTGGGTGATGGGGCAGGGGGGCTGGAGAGGAAGGGATAATGTCTTGTGCTTAAGAGCATAAACAGAGTAACACTGAGCTGCAAGCCTAAAGACATGGTTTGAATCTAACAGCTACCACTTGCATATTGTGTTACCCTGAGCAAGTCACTTAAATTCCAACAGCTCTCACTTGCATATTGTGTGACCCTGAACTAGTCACTTAACATCCCTGTGCTCCTCCAGTGCATTTGAAAATGAGCTTCAGTTCTGTATATCTTTCCTGCTCCCAAACAGTACAGTAAAATAAAAGAGGGGAGATAGAGGAGTGCTGCCACTGTAGGTAGAGTAACACCGAGAAAGGGGGGACTACTGTGACGTGGGCTCAGGTTCACTTTTCTGTGTTTATCCAATTGGGAGAGTGAGATAATAGTCACCTCGGTGAGTATGTGGCAGTGGTGGGATTTAAACATGGGGCTACAAGTTTTCAGCAGAGCACTTTAACCAGTAGTCCAAATGTTTGGTTTCACAGAGTGTATTTCATACATACAAACATTCCCAAGGTGCTATCACATCAGTGGGAAAGGAAACATTGATTGCATTTTAGCTGTACAGGGAAGTTGGGATGGTTCTATGTTATAATAGTGATTTCCGAATGGTGGTTGCTATTATGGTGAGTGTATCTCACCGAAAAGCAAATCAGCGATATACACTTGCCGGTGAACCAAAACCCAGCAACCTAAAGTGTTTTTGGCCCCACACCCATCTGAATTAGGATTCCTAACTCCAGGGGGGTGCATGTTGGGTTGGGAGCACAAATTCAGCTGCAAAAAAAGTTTAAGTCCAGGAGTCGCTGTCTGCAGCAAAATTTAGTCCCACCCATGCCCAGCCCCAAACCCAGTACCTACTATGCCAGAGCCAGCTTCCCTCACCTCCACACCACACTGCTGGCTCAGCGGCAGCAGGGACAGTTCCTGTACATGACCCTCTTCCCCATCCCTCCCCTTCCCCTTGCCATTACCTTTTTCCTGTTGCTTTTTCCACCCTCACTGTAGAGCCAATCGCTACCCTTGTAAGTAGCCCATTCCAATAACACTGAATATGGAGTCACCATTTTGACGGTCACCTATATTCACTTATATTCACTTAGAACTGTGGAAGAGTCCTGCCCAGTGGCACTGATGGCTGAGGCACTGGACGCCACACCTTGCGTCACGTAGCGACCCGGGTTCGGGAATGAACCCGGGAAGTCGGGGGTCAGTAGGGGAGGGATAGGATTAAGCATCCAAAGGAGAGCTCTCCTCTCCCAGGAGGGAGGGGGGCTCCTGCTTGGCTCTTGGCTGGCCTCTGGCAGAAGTCAGAGGAATAGCAATTGTCGAAGCATGAGAGAGAGTTGGGAGGAGACAGAGCACTGGAGCTTGCCCCTCGATATGCAGCAGCCTTCCTGGCACCCCTCGACCGATGAGACCAGCATGTTCAGGGTGTTTGGGCCCCACCTCATCCCTATCCCAGGGTAAACTGAGGCTCCATGGGTGACAGGAGCAGATCAGGTAAGGCGGCTTGCAGAAGGATGACTCCTAGGTGCTCCTGAGGAAATCAGAGATGGTGGGGGAGGGGGGAATAGAAAGTATAAAAAAAAACTGTGGAAGGAGTAAAGGGCTGGAAGCCCATATCCACTCCTATCTCTTCGCCCATAGTAACCTAGGGAATGTTCATGTACTAAAAAGTTGTCTAGTGTTCTTTTTATCTTTTTAAATCTATTTTTTGTTGTGCTAATAATAACTTTAGTCGGAAAAGAATTCAAGGGATTTATAATTCTATAAGAAAAAAAGTAACTACACTTTTTTGTGTGGAATCTGTTTCTTTTTAATTGTAAGGCATGACCTCTAGTGTCAATTGCAATTTGTTTGAACTCAATGCCCATGTTGGTCATGAGTATTTCATCATTTAAGACTTCTCTAGTTAGCATAAAGTCCCCTCTAAGCCTTTTTTTTTCTAGAGTCATTAGTCCTGTTTTTTTATTTGCTGTGTATAGGTAAGTGTATGAGCTCCTTGCTATATTTAGTGATTTTTCTTTGTATTTTTTTCTATTCTGAGAATGTCTTTTTTCTACATGGACACCATATCTGTGAGGAATAATCAAATAAGGGGTGAATGTATGCTTTATACAGTGGAAAAATGATGGCTTTCTCTTTGGATTTAATATTGTATCTAACTGACCACAAGATATGGTTAGCTTTATGTTTTCTGTTATTTGGTTATCGAAATCAAAAGAATTTTGTATAATGATACCTAAATCTTTTTCAGATTGTGCTGTTTTTAAGGGCTGATCATACAGTCTATAAGTGGTTTGTATATTTGCTGAGCCAAAGTGCATTACACTGCATTTTTTGGTGTTAAATAAGAGACCCCAATTCTGTGACCATTCAGATAATTTGTCATTTTATATGGATACTGTTTGGGTTATTAAGTTACATGGGCCTCCAAGTTTACAATCATCAGCATATTTAATTATATGATCTTCTAGATTATCAGACAGATCACTTATAAATAACTGGAAGATTACAGGGGCCAATACCGATCCTTGTAGAACCCCACTGGTCACTGGTTTCCACTCGGATGAAAATCCATTAGTCATGACTCTTTGTGAATGTAAAGTTAACCAATTGTCTATCCATTTAATGATTCCAATGTGTATGTTAAGGATACTTAGTTTTTTTAGTAATGCCCAATGTGGTACAGAATCAAAGGCTTTTTTGAAATCCAAAAATATTACGTCACAAGGTGTCTTCTCATCCAGGTTTTTACTCACTGTCTCATAAAAAGATAGTAAATTCGTAATACAGCAGTGCCCTTTATGAAATACATGTTGTTCATCATCATTTACTTCCATATGATTTAATATTCCATCCTTTATGATATTTTCTAATGTCTTACATAGATTAGGTGTGAGACTTATAGGCCTATAGTTGTCAACATCGGCTCTATCACCTTTTTTGTAGAGTGGTATCACATTGGCTTTTCTCCAGTCAGTTGGAATTTCTACAGAGACAATACTGGTATTAAATATTATGTGTAGAGGTCTGCTCAAGTGATTTTGCACTAATTTGATTATATCTGCTGATAAACCATCTGGACCTGGTGATGAGCCCGTTTTTATAAGTTTTAATTTGTTTATTATTTCTTCTGATATTACAATATCTGTTTTATTTGTTTCAAGGATTTGCAAAAATGATTGTTTAATAAGTCTGCCATTTTATTTGGTTCAGATAATGTACAGTCTGCTGTCACTAATGGACCAGCATTGCATGAATGTTTTTTTTAGAGTTTATATAACTGTAGAACAATTTGCAATTTCTTTAGTTAGCATTTTCAGCTAAATGTAACTCAGTTTCTTTTTTTGCTTTACTTATCTCATATTTACATTTTTTTTTGCAATTGTTTGATGAGGCCAATCAGGATGGAATTTCATTCTTCATATATTTGTTATATATTAATTTTTTTTCTTTATACGTTTTTGAATATTTGCATTTAACCATTTTGGAATATTAAGTTCCATGCATTTTTTTTTTATTTTTGGTATATATGAACAACATATCTCTCAAATTTTTGTTTTTAAAATAGTTCACATATATTCAACAGATGCATGTTTGAATAGTGCCTTCCAGTCTATCTCTATGAATGCTTTATTTATCAATCTATGATTAGCTGTTTTTATATAAAAAGATTTCATAATATTTTTGGTTAGGTAAATATCAGAGGCAATATCAAATGAAACAGTATTGTGATCACCATTGCTGAGTGGAGCTGATACAGAGCAATTCTTAATAATCGTGTTTTCAGAATTAAGAACAATGTCAAGTATATTTTCTCCCCTGGTGGGGGATGTAACTGACTGAGTAAGGGACAATTCACCACACAGATTCAGAAATTCTTTAGATATATATGTATTGGCTACACAATTAAGCCAGTTTATGTCTGCAAAATTTAGGTCACCCATAAAGACAGTCTCAGATTGGTCCACAGCATTTTCTAATTCGGAAATTATTTCTTTAGTTAACTGTGGTGTAGTATCAGGAGGACGGTAACATAAACCAATTAAGGATTTGTTATTTTTGATATTAATTTTGATCCCTAATGCTTCAGTCAGTTTTGATGTTTTTATTTTATCAGTGATGTTTATAGGTTTTAAACCTGATTTGATATATAAAGCTAAACCTCCACCTCTCCTAATTTCTCTACTAAGATTAAACAAATCATAACCTTTTAAATTTCTACCCCATGTATCATATTTTGGCCACCACATTTCCGTAATAACAATGATATCCAGGTTTTGTAAGGCACATAATGCCATTAGAGCTTCCATTTTGTAGTTCAAACTCTGGGCATTTATCAAATAGGTCTTTAAAGATGTTTTATGTATCTATTAATTTGTTTTTGTGGATATAGGTTTATGTATATTTTGTAAATGATCTACGGTAGTAAGATTATATGCAGCCCTCCCCCCATTAATTAGTTTAAATTCATGATTATTATAGCAGATAGGAAATATGATGTGAAGTGTGTTGTTTCTTTTTATTGAGATGCAGCCCATTCCTGGCAAACAAGAATTATTTTGTGAGAAGGTTTTCTAATGATCTATAAACAAGATGTTTTGCTGAATATACCAAATTCTAAGCTTGTCATTTATTCTGGCAATGAGGTGATTTTTCTCTATTGATGCTCTCAGTATGGGTAAAATGGCAGATATTGCTACATGGCACTTTTTCTGCTGAATTTGCTTTCCTAAATTTAATAATTCATAGCAGATAACCTTTTCATGTGTGTTGCCTACACTATTTAAACCTACATGTATAATGATATTAGAGTTCTCTTCTGTCGAGAAGTTATCCAGACTCATTTCAACGTCATTTATTTTTGTGCCAGGGAGATGTGTAACATTATTCCTCAGTTTGTTGTTTGTTGGAAGTTATGAGTCAATATATTTTACGACTGAGTTATGTTATGCTGAAACTGAGTATTAACATTGTTTGATTCAACATTGTCAGTGACTTCCATTAATTCTACTAAAGGTGCAAATCCAATATTAGTCAAAACAGTGGTAGGATCATTTCCTGAACAGTTGCATGTATTTCTTTAGGTTTAGCAGAGGCCAACTTAGAAATTGGACATTTTGTTTAATTTTGAGGGAAATTATACTTACAACCCAATACAAGGAATGCAAAGTGGGCAAGTTAAAATGCTGCAAAGCAGCCTTGGACACTCATTATTAATGCAATAATTATTTGAAATAAAACAAACAAACAAAAAAACATGGTCACAAATTATAAGGAGCATCTATGGCAATGTGTCATTACTGTACAGGCAATGTCTAGATTATTAAAAACATAAATAAATAAATAAAATCCCATATTGTGTTAACTAAACATTGTTATACAGCTGGGTACCATCATAATACAGTAATGCCATACAGTATGTACATATCATGGTGTCACCAATCTATGAGTAGTATATTGCTTCACACATGCTCCGCTTGATTTTTTTCTCCCTTGCTCAATATAGTACCCATTTGATTATGAAGACAAAGAACCTCTGTGTGCAAGCACTGAGGCAATGGTTAGCCCAAAGGGCATTTAGCTGGGAAGCCAAGTTTCAAAGAAATACAAAATCACACAAGCCACCACAATACAAAGCATCATGGGCTGCATATGCAAATCACCACAGAATATTATGCTTTTCTGCTTAAAGTTGAACTAGCATAATATTCTGTGGTGATTTGCATATGCAGCCCATGATGCTTTGCATTGTGGGGCATGTGTGATTTTGTATCCATTTGATTATTGTGTCTGTGTAGCATAGTACAACATGAATTATGTGTGTCACACAGTTTACAGTATCGACATTGTACATATAAATAATTTTACACTGTATCCATTTAAATCACATAACCTGTCATACATAGAAACATAGAAAAAGATGGCAGCTAATGACCACTGGACCCATCTAGTCTACTCATTTATATATTTTTTTTGCAGTTAATCTTTTTATTTGTTATTCTAAATGTTCGAGTGTACAACACAGGTACAGACATACAACATATATATTGTTTCTCAAATAACAATTAACAAAAGGTCAAAAAGGATGTTGCATATTTTATTTTTTTTGGTGTGTATAATCATTACATAACATTCACATAAAATACAATCTACTATAACATCGGGTATGTATTACTGTTAAGTTTCAGATAGAGACAAGAAGGCAGTATAGGCATTATTGAACCAGAGAGGATAGTTACATCTGAAGCTGGCATAGAATTGGGGATCCTAGGCTTCGGGGAAATAAGATCTCTGATATTTAGGTTTCAGGGGGCTCTTAAAAGATCTTTGTTCTGTAATGAAGTGGGAGAGCATCCTTTTAAAGATATGTAGAAGCAAATGGGGGCCCATCTCTCTAAAAATACTTTAGTGGTACCTGCAACAAAATGGGACATTTTAGTAAAACTGTCCAATTTCTCCATGGACATTAACCAACACTGAAAAGAAGGAATTATTGTAGACCATGAATTTCTCAATAATGCTCTTTTAATCTTTACAGAGGCCTGTATCAACCACAATTTGTATTGATATGGCAGCTTTAGCTTTTTATTGAGGAGTCCCAGTATCCACAGGGAAGGTGACTGTGGCAGAGTGCAGTTGAAGATTCTGGAACAACATGTTATAATCTTCTCCCAAATGGGGCAGATTGGGGGTAGTGCCGAAGAATATGGAGAAGGTCTGCACCCTGCGCTCTGTATCTCCAGCACTTGTCCTCTTGGATTAGTCCCATTGTTTTTAATTGAGTTGGGGTGTGGTACCATAAGTGTTGCACTTTATTCTGTATCAGGAGACTACGTGGGTCAGAGCAGGCCTTTTTTGTAGTAGCCCAGCATGCAGCCCAGTCTTCATCTGATAAAGGAGTGTGAAGCATTTCTTGCCACTTACTCTGAGCTGTAATGGAGGAGTCTGAGGCCGAGTACCTAAGTTTTTTGTATATTATACCAGATAGGCTTTTTGACTTATGTTGCCAACTATCCAGAGGTAGCAGAGGGAGTTGCTTTTTCTTCTGCTGGCTGCATGTTTGGCATGGGCAATCCTTATGTAAGCAAGTAATGTAAGCATGCTTCAATTGAAGGTATTTCCAAAAATCTTGCTGGGGTAGTAGATATCTTTCTTTTAAAGAAGTAAACAAGTTGAAAGTGAGATTGTCAGGACTAAGGATGTCTATTAACCTAATAATCTGATTGTCCTTCCATTGAGGCCAATTTATTGGTTTCCCTTCAATTAGCCAGTTGGGATTATTCCAGAAGCATACTAATGATTCAGGGATCATACATGATTTGGTGATTTGACAGATTTTTTGCCAGGCTGTATGTGTATTTTGAATAACCCTCCATTTTTTCAGAGAATTGGACAGTGGCCCTCCCAAATAGGCCGACAAATCAGTCCCTCCCAATATCTCGTGTTCTAGGTCACACCATGCAGGTTTGTTTGGGCCCAGATCTTGGAATATATGGCAAGTTCTAGCTACCGAAAAAGCATAGGCATAGAGATGGAAATTAGGGAGCCCCCATCCCCCTTTGTTCCATGGAGTTCTTAATTTTGCCCTACTGTATCTTGGCTTAACAGTGTCCCACAAAAAATTGCCTATTAGGGAGTCTAGTTTTTGTAACCATTTGCTAGGAAATTCTAGAGGCAGGTGGAACATGAGATAAAAGATTCTCGGGGCAACCATCATCTTTACTACAACTATTTTCCCTGGCATTGTTAGGTTAAGGTGTTTCCATCTTTGCACCTCAGATTGTAACTGAGCAAATAGGGGGGATAGATTCTTGTCCATAAGGGTCTGTAGATTAGAGGATATAAGCACTCACAAGTATTTTATGCCCTTTGTGGCCCATGCTAGGCAGTGTTTGCTACCATATGTGGAGAGGCAACTGGGTTTAGTGGGAGTACCTCTGTTTTGTTAGCGTTAATGCAAAGACTTGATATCTTTGCAAAGGAGTCAAGTAATGACAGCACTGAGGGTAAACTAGCCTGCAAGTCTTTAACTAGGATGAGGCAGTCATCCGCATAAAGCATAGTGTGAGATGTAATCCCGCCTAGCTCCAGCCCTTGTATGCTTGGATGCTCCCGGACAGCACATGCTAGAGTTTCAATCGCCAGAACAAAAAGCATGGGCAACAAGGGGCATCCTTGTCTAGTGCCCCTATACAGGCTGAATGGTTCAGAAAGGGTACTATTAGTGAGGACCCTTGCAGTAGGGTTAGTGTATAGGGTTTTAACCCAGGTGCTAAAAATAGGGCCAACATTGAGGTGCTGCAAGGTGGCACGTAGAAAGTCCTATTCCACTGAGTTGAAAGCTTTCTCAAAATTGACTGCAATGGCTGCAGCTGGGGTTGGAATAGCCAATGCTCCCTGCAGTAATGTTACTAATGCTCGAAGATGGTCTGCGCTTACTCTGCCTTTAACGAATCCCACTTGGGAAGGATGAATTAAGTTGGGAAGCACTTTTTCTAATTGAGCTGCTAATGCTTTAGCCAGAATTGTTGTATCAGCATTTATGAGTGAGATAGGCCTGCAGCAAGAGGGGAGAGATGGGTCCTTCCCCTCTTTGGGAAGCACGGTAATAACAACTTCTCTCAGAGTGTTAGGGACTCCCCCTTCCTTCAAGGCCTCTTTCACCATGTTGAGCAGGGGAAGGGAGATTGTATCTTGAATCAATTTATACATATCTACCAGGAAACCATCACCTCCCGAAGCTTTGTGTGGGGCCATGTTTTTGATTGCATCTCTGATTTCAGGCTCTGTCAATGGAGAGTCCAGAAGTGCCCTTTGAGAATTAGAGAGACGGGGCATATTTAGGTTGGTGACGAGGGCTGCATATTTTTGTGCATCCCTTTTAATGTGGGTGCTATACAGTGTCTTGTAGAACTCCAGCATGGCATGTTTATCCCTGTTTTGGTGACCTGAGGCTGTCCCTTTCTATTCTGTAACTGAGTTATGTGTCTGTTGGCCTGGCGTTTTTTCAGCCTGAAGGCTAAGAGTTTTCCTGATTTTTCCCCTTGAGCCCAGTATTTGCATTGCAACCTTTGTATCTGTAATTCAGCTTTTCTAGTGGCCAGACTGTTTAACTATAGCCTGATTTTTACAATCTCATAGGTTAGGGAATGGGACATAAGCTTCCCTGGGTTTGTTTTGTATAAGGACTCTTTGGCTGCCAACAGTTGCTCTAAATCTGCTGCTTCCTTCTCTCTTTTCTTTCTGCGGTATGAGGCACAGCTAATTATTTTCCTCCTTAGGGTAGCTTTAAAGGCCTCCCAGATGGCTGCACAAGATGCTGTCCCTGGAGGGTTATCTGTGAAGTAGTTTTCAGTTTCTTTTGACACCCAGGTTTTGAACTCAGTATCCTGCAACAGTAGAGGGTCGAGGTGCCATGTAAGGGATCTTTTTGGGGTAGGGCTGTCCATTAGGGCCATCAATAAGGGTGCATGATCAGAGAGGTATAAAGGAGTGATTTTCATATCCACCACTTTTTGTGATATTTGGGGGGAGGTAAGCCAGTAGTCCAGCCTACTGGTCATCTATCTGGGAGCAGAAAAATATGTGTAATCTCTGTCAGTCGGGTGTTGGAGCCTCCAGATATCCTGCAGGGTGTGTAAGTTAATTAACTCTTTGAGAGCCAGAAGTAATTTGGTGTGTGGCTCTTGCTTTGAATTGGATCTGTCCACAAAATAGTCTACTGTGAGGTTCATGTCTCCTCCCATTATGATCTCTGTGTTACTGTCCATAAAGTCTGAGAGTGCTTGGGAGATCTCATGAAAAAAGTCAGGGAGGTCATTGTTTGGTGCATAAACTTTAATAAGGATCAATTTACCTCTTAAAGTAGAGACTTTTGCCATCACACAGCGCCTATTCTTATTTTTTTTGTGGTCCAGTAATGACCATTTTAATTTCTTATGACAAAGGATTGAAACCCCACATTTAGCAGACTGTGCTGAGCTATGTACTTCCCAACCCACCCATTCCCGTACCAGTTTGGTAGCTTCAAGATTCGAAAGTTTGGTCTCCTGTATGAGGGCTATCTGTGAGTTAAGCTGTTTCAGTCTGTTCAGAATGTTTTTCCTTTTAATAGGAGAGTTTAGGCCCCTTACATTCCAGGAGATGGCAGTGGTCACTCCTTTGTTAGTCATTGGGAGATAGTATAAATATAAAAATGGACCCTATACATGAGAAATCAATCTTGTTACCTCTGGCTGCTTTTGGGTCTTTCGCACTAGTACAAGTTCTGAACAATATGATCAACTGATCCCCGCCCTTCCCTTGTCACCCAAGTTCACTAGTTCCTGTACTAGTGCCTACTTGGGAAGGCCATGCTATATTGATGTACATGTAAGAAACATTCCGTCTAGTTAACAACAGCATAAGCTGTATGTGCAACATCCTAACAGTAAATACAATACATAGCTGTATTTGCAGCTTAAGTTCGGAAGGTGCTACCCATGTCAGCCCAATGGGTCTTGTTAGACAGCACCAATGGCATGGGTAGCATTCCAAGGCAGTATGAATAGTAAACAAATGAACCAACCATATAAACAGTAACATCTGAACTTTATCTAAAACAGTTACTTGAAATGATTTGGGGCCCGTGGCTTCTATATGGTATTGGAACCCTAGAAAAGGAGTGGGTGGATCTCATATTCCCCTGTCTAGAGGTGGGGGTATGCTTCTTCCCCAGTCCTGTTCAGGAAAGGTGGGGAAGTGATTTGCATGAAGGTGGTTACCACAAGATGCTGGGGGGATGAGGGGCGTAAGGGTCATCTATTGTTTTCCTTTCTGCTTTATGGCTTTGGGGTAATGAAACCAGGCTGTCTGATCAGCTGGGCACTCCAAGTTGAGTGAGCAAGTAGGCAATTATACCCTGGTGATCCCTTTTAGGTTCTCTTTCTTCAGATCTCGCCATTAGTAGGGCAAGGTGTGGGTATAGGGAACCTCATGGGATGAAGTTGTGTGCCCTGCAGGGTGTCATAGCAACACTCAGGGCCAACTGCTGTAAAGTAGGTTAGTGTGGAGCACTGTTAGGAGTATTTGAGGCCAAAGAGTGAAAAAAATGGCAATGCAACCTAAATTATGCCCCATTCCGCACACCTGAGGAAATGCCTCATTATCAACAGCATGTATCACCATTGTCCAAGTCTGCTGATGAGTACATCAACAAGTGTGGTATATCCATTGTCAACGGTGTCTCATATATTGACAAGGCAGCAGCCTGTTCTGGAGTGGTACCAATGAGGCGAGGGCTTCCTCATTGAAGCATTGGGTGAGCAAATGGATATTGTTAGAAACTGAGAAGTAATGTTCTTACAAAAACAGTTAATCCCGTGCTTCAAAGACAGTTTGTGTGATGCACCATTCTGTATATGCTTTACTAAGCAGCAGGGGCACCTCAAGAGATCCTGCATTATGTCTCAGCCTCATGACATATAAACAAGAACCCTGAGGTGGTGTAGCCAAATACCAGCATTTTTCTCCGTAAGACAATTACAGTTTTAAATCTTCAGTGAGGTTAATTCTTTTAAGATGCTCACTGTACCATAGATGCAGTGTACATTACCCCTGACTTGGACAAAAATTCTCCTTAGCGTAGAAATCGGCTCCTAATCCACATTTCCCAGCTCACTAGGTTCTTGTTGATCCTCAATGCAGTTCGCCCACTCTTGGCACCATGGAGTCCAATCAGGAGAAAGTTCATTAATGGTTTCAGGATTTAGGGCTGGGTGCTCTGTTTCTGCAGTGAGTTTTAAGGTCATGGGCAGCAGATCCCGCAGGGGAGAAAACCAGTTGCTTGTTTTGATTGGGGTGTCCCCTGGCGAGACACTACTAGCATCAGAGAGCAGTTGAAGTTGCTACCAGCTTCTGGATCTGTTTCTGTGGGGTGGAAGTTTCATGTCTGAAGATTGCTTTGTCAGTTTCTTGGATCTGCCACGTTGCACTTTTTGCCATGGTTCCTCAGAAAAGATGTTGTTTTGTACCGGTGGGCTGTGTGGGTCTGGTGTTTCAGACGTTACTTCCATGGGTTGCCCAGAGGAGCTCTGTGGTTCCTTGCGCGGATGTCCCAAGACCCTTGCATTTCTTTGAATATCTGTGAGGAACATGTCCACTTCAATAGGGGAGTTAAAGGTGATATATTCTCCATTATATGTCACACGCAGCATAGCAGGGTAGCGGAGGGCAGCCGGAATGTTAGCTGATACAGTTGTTTTTTGACAGCGGCATATGCCCTCTGCTTCTTAGATAATTCATGGGAGAAATCTTGGTCAATTTGGATAGAGTGGCCTTGCCATACAATATTTTTAAGCTCCCTGGCAGTCCACAAGAACAGTTCTTTAACATAATATCTTAAGAACTTCACCAAAATGGGCCATGGTCTGCCCCCAGGAGGAGGTCTAGGGGCTAAGGTCCTGTGTGCCCTCTCCAATTATGGTGGTGCTAGGTTGTTGAGATGCAGCATGTCTGGCAAAGTGGTGCAGAGAAACGCCACCATGTCTCGTCCTTCCATCCCTTCTGGAATGCCCACTACTCTAATGTTGCTTCTTCTGGAATGATTCTCAATATCATCCATTTTATTCAGGAGGTAAATTTATTTGCTGTTGTTGTTCTTGCCATATGGTTTGATGATGGTGCAGTTTCTGGCTTTGCTGTTGAACTACTTCCTCCATTTTGGATATTCGCTGAGCTACTAGTTGTAAGTCTGTATTAGTTTTAGTGGTAGTCAATTTCAGCTCAGCAGTGTCCTGAAGCACTTTTGTTAACATTTGCGTTAGATTTGCAAACTCGGATGCAGAATCCAGCGAGAGCGCTGGGCTTGCCATGCTGCGTCAGGGTACCCTCTCCAGGTGGGTGATGCATGGAGCTTTTTGTCGGCTGATGAGTGGGCTGGAGAGTCGGCGCTATGCAAGGCCTGCACGTTGGCACCACTAGGAGTTTTGGACCTTTGGCGAGGGAAAAGGAAAAAGTTTATAGTTACTTTTCTCCGGCTGTTGAGGTCCGATTTGCTTGATGCTGATTGCAAATTATAGCCCAGCTCCTCTGGTTACCAGCTTGACTTATTAGACTCCTTTCAGGGTCTGTGATTCTGCCGGAATTTTTAAAATTAGCCGCCGTGGGTCCTCTCACTTAATTTTAGTGTGTTTCCATATTGGATGCAAGGTTCTGCCCCTCTGCTTATTTATAATTATGATCGCTTTTGCTGCAGACCCAACTTGATCTACAGCACTGTCTCTTCAACACCCTTCCTTCCTCCTAGGATTCCTTTTTGCCTATCCAAGGCATTTTTGAAACCCACCATTGGTTTTACCCCCACTGCCTCCCATGGAAGGTTGTTCCAGGAATCCACAACCCTTTCTGTGAAGAAGTACTTCCTCACATCTCTCCTTAATCTACCACCTTCCAGCTTCATATCATGACCCCTTGTTCTTCAGTACCTTTTGCTCTGAAACATATCGCCCGTCTGTACCTTATTAACCCCTGTGAGTATTTAAAGGTCTCTACCATATCACCACTCTCTCTCCTGTCCTCCAGGGTGTATATGTAAGCATTAATCACCGACAGAGGAGGACTCTGCCAGTGGATTAATGCCTGCTGGAGGGGTTGGTGCCCAAGGGGCGAAGCCCGAGGGGTCCAACCACCCAGCGGGCATTAATCACCGGCAGAGCCCGACCTGGAGGTGAGTAATGCGCTTGTAACATGGCAAGCGCGACGGGGACAGTGTGCCAGCTGTTGATCACTCGGAAATACACAGGAGTTCCCAAACGTGATACTGCTGCTCCCTATTCTATGGTACTATTGCTTGCATTCTACTCACTGTGATCATCTGATAGCATGCGCGCTCACGATTGACAGAGGACAATCTTTTAGATAGTGGCGCCTATTTCTCAACAGACAGGAACAGCATATTGCTGTGTAACAGACTCAAGAAAGGCAGATTTTTGGAATTTCTCCCAACCTGTTCTATGGATTTGCCTTACCTGACATATAGCGGTCGCTGATGGAAGCAGTGCACCATGGAACACCTATTGACTCCCCACTACCAACTATTCAGACACTTACTGTGGCTCTACTGCACTTCCATTACTTCTCTCTTTGTGTGTGACGATATCTGTATGTTTCCTATTGCTTCCCTTTTCGCAACAGTTCTTTAACTAATTTGGTGTGTGAGACCATCTGGCTCGGGGGGGGGCTGCAATTCCGCCGAAGATTTCCTCAGTGCTTCATTACTGCTCCCATCTACAGGCTTGTACGGGTACCTAGTGCCACTGGCTGTGTCTACCACTGCTGCCAGATGCGCTCCCGATTCCTGCTTTCGGTGTCTCACCTGTTCATTCCAGGCTCTGTGCTGCACCCTCTGCCTCAAGGACAGTCTAGGTACTACCACCGTGGGCGTTAATCGGTGATTTCCCTGTGCAGAGCTGAGCTAGTGAGCAAGTGGGCGGTACTGCTGGGTTAATCACCGCTCACATTTGGTCACCTGATGCATTTTGACCACTGTATGCTCTCCATTTCAGTGTCATTTTTTATGCCATGTTACAAATAGTATTGAACTCTTTCAGTCTTCTTTCATAGGGCTTCTGATGCAGACCTTGCACCACTGTGACATCTCTCAGCTCTCTTCTTGTCACTTTCTCCTTTTTCAAATTATTCCTCCTTCCTCACCTTTCTCCTTTCACTGTTCCTTTCACCCTTCCTCCTTTGGTAACACCCTGCTTCCTTGAATAACTTGCATCCTGTTTGGACTTTCTGTCTCCCCTATTTCTTCTATCCCCCCCCTCGGCTATTTTAAATGTCCACTGAAGTAACATTTAAACAGTCCACTGAGGACTATGGTTCCCTCATTGATAGAAGCACACACAGACACAGCACTCAAAAGGGTCCAAACTATACTTAATAAAGCATGCTACCTTACCCTGGGTGCAGATCATTACACCTATACGTGCACCCTATATGGGTGCACAAACTGGCTTACACTACAAGACAGGATCAAATACCAAACATGCCTCCTAGGGAAGAAGGCACTCCTAAGCAAAACCCCACCCTGTGTAAGGGAATTGCTTGAGGCATTCCTCTCATCACATATTATCAGGAGGAGGAAGAAAGGTGCAATGCCCATCCCATTTTGCTGTACCTCACTTGGGCAGCGTGCCTTCTCTTATCAGGCCCCCCATCTGGTTGAATGAACTCCCAATGAAACTCCATACTAACAACAGCCTGGCTCAATTCAAAACTGGCCTTAGACAGCACCTAATGTGTAAATCAAAATGCACCTGCTTCTAATGGCCCCCACTCCTCAGCCCTACCCTCAAGGCAGTACCCAGCAGACCTATATAGAGACACCCCCTCTGGCCTAGCCAAGGGTCCCACAAAGCTTTCAGTGCTTCTTAAACACTTTCAGTTATAGCCCAACACTGTCACACCCTAAACCCTCCCTCACAACCACCACCCTCACTCGACAAAGTCCACTTGAGCTGCTTCCCCCCTTTCTGATTCACTATTACCCCACTTCTCACTGTCTGGTGAAATGTCCAACCCCCTACAATTACCTGGTCTAAAACAAAACTTGACCAGGACTTTTTCCATGGGAGTGCTACCAAGGGCAATTAATTAATAACGGTAATGTATTCTATCAAAATCTGCTCCTTGTCTCTTTTTTGTCTAACCTCTGTGTAACTGCTCATGATGCCTTATCCAAAGGCCACTGTAACCATTGTATTGTGTACTGTCTTATTGTCTACCCTGACGTGGAACCTTTGTAATAGAGCTTGCACTCAAAGGTCTTTCCAAAATACAAAATAAATAAAGAAGCAGACCATCACCTCGGTATAAGATCTTATCCTTCCAGTTAGGCCCACAGCCCCAAATGTAGCCATACCTCTCCTCTCTGTACCATTCCTTCTACCATTATTTGAAGGCCTTGGTGCAGACCTCCCTCTGCTTCCCCATACAGTACAAGATGCACTTGTCGCTCACATTTTTAAACACATGGCAAACACAGGATCAACCAGATAAGTGATCTAACTTTATCAAAAAATTACATTTACACACAGAGCCGACTATGGCAATTCATCTTTATATTTAAGCACATCATAGGGATCATAGGGATCATAGAGTTTATATGAGCCAAGACAGGCACAGACCCATTGTACATCCCACCCTCTGCTCAAAGGGCATAACCCTTAATTGAATTTAAAGAGCAATAGTTTTCTAATTGGCTTTTGAATGTAGCCATACTGTTACTACCAACCACTTCTGGTGGATGGTCATTCCACATTCCCACAACTCTTTGACTAAAAAACTTCAGCTCTTTTTTGGGGGGTTTTGATTATTTGCCCTCATAGCTGCATATCATGTAATCATGTGACCTGTTTAGTATCATTGTATATTAGCCCAGAAATTTCCCAAAGATCATCCTTGGAGAAGGCACTATAGACAAAACACATGTCTCCCCTTAATCCCCTATACTCCAGGGTGTACAAATCAAGGGCCTTCAATCTATCCTTGTATTTATTATCCCTAGTCATTCTTATCATTCTCACTGCCCTCCTTCGTATCCCCCTCCAAAACCATGATATCTTTTTTATTAATTGGTGCTGTGAACTGCCAGCAATACTCAAGATCTGGTCTTACAAGAAATTTGTACAAGCAAAGAATCACCTCCTTTTTCTACTGGTATTATGTCTAGCTATGCAGTTTAATATACATCTAGCTCTGTCGGCCTTTAACTGACAATTTCTACTCATTTTGAGGTCCTTTGTAATGATGACTCCTAGGTCCTTCTCGTCCTCTGTGACTCTGAGTATCTTGCTCTGAAAGAGTATGATGTCATGATGTTTGAATGTCCCAAGTGCATAACTGCACACTTATCCAAATTGAAAGCAAGCTTATATTCTAGTTCCCATGCATCTATTCTATCTAGTTTCTTCTGGAGAATGAATGCATCTAGTTCATTTTCAACTATTAGACCAAGCTTGGTGTCATCCGAGAATTTAGATAACCAAATTTGGTTCCCACTATTCATTGATGCAATATAAATGTTAAACAGTACCGGCCCCAGCACTGATCCCTGCGCCGCTCCACTGACCACCCCTTATCATCCCCACATTTTGCCTCTAATAATAACTCTCTGTCTTCTGACAACTAACCATGCTCTGATCCCTTTTATCAGGTTACTGTTTAACTTGATCCTATTTAATTCCTCAATGAGCACCTTGCTTGGATCTTTATCAAACGCTCTATTCAGATCTAAATATACCACATCCACTGAGTGACCTCTATCTAATTGTTCACTCACCTACTTACAGAACTGGAGCAGGTTAGTTTGACATGAAACACCCTTACCAAGATAGTGCATTAGCAGCCATAGTGGACCTGACCAGAGTTTGTTATTAGTGTTATTATTATTGCAACTTATTATTGCACTCTCCTCATCCACTTCCCCTTCAGGACACATCTGGAAATAAGCTATTTAGTTCAGCATGTTAGTCCTGGTGGAACTCTTAAAATAGACAGATAAATTAATTAAATAAATATATACACATACATACATACATACATAACTCTAAATAACTAACTAAATAAATAAATCTAACTGGGTTGCCATGGATGTTGTGGTTACTATCCCTGTCTTGTGTTCTCAAAAAATGTTGCAGGGTCTGGGATCTGATTTTCTTTATTGTGGGTTCAAATACAGATATTTTAAGTTTAGCACAGTACCTCCACCCAGAGTAAACTTTAAGTGGCCTGGTGTCAGGGTGGTACAAACTGCTTGGGTGCAGAACCTACCCACCTCTCTTCAGTGTCCCCCTACACATGCACATCAGAGTGTAACCTTAAATTCAACAACAATGCAAACAGTGACTTACACTGATAATATAGTCACAAGACAAAATGTAAAGTATGAACAAAATATCTGGTGGGGGATAATTACAAGGGATGGGGAAATGCAAAACAAAACTGGTGTTAAACTAATCTCAAGAACTGTTTTGGCAGGATTGAAACTGAGTGCCTGACTAGGCTCTGACAATAAACACTGTAAAACAGTAACAGTTGCCACCCCACACCAGGTAAGACAACGCAGCAGCAAATAAACTGTGAACCCTTCTGTATTATCTGCCCACCAGTACAGGAGTACTACCCACTGGTACCAGCTTTAACACTTAAACCTTAAAATGGAGCTCCCACTACTTCACTTGGTACCCAGCCATACCAACGGTGCAGTCCCAATGATATTGCAGCTGGCTGACCTGCAGTGATGCACTTTAAACAAACATCTTGAATCTTGTTCTTCCAAACTCTCAGTTCTTAATTTTTCATATCTATTTGATGAGGGTATGAAATGAAAGTCAGTAATTCTACATCTTTTGTAATGTTTCCTTCCCTGTATTTAGGTCCATTCTGGATCACTATTGTTGTGAGGTCACACCTCCTGATGAAGACCAGCATTGGTCGAAGCACTAGAGCATTAGTTTTCTTTTGGCATCTTTAATCCATATGATTTTTGCAGAACATCAGCTTTATTGGCTTTTATTCTTGGTCCCTGAGTGGGGATTGTGTTCTCCTTCTATGACTATTTGGGGTTCGCAACCCCTTGCCAGCACCTCCTGAATGCACTAGTTGCTTCTGACTGCAATGTTTTGCTTTTCCAGTGGAATGCTAACTGCCTGTTTTGCCAAAGAATTGAGTGGCCTGGTATGTTCAGGTCCCAGCTATTCTTCAGGGAGGTCCATGTTTCCATACGAAATATAAAGCAATGCCCATCTGTCGTTATCATCACCTGGATGGCACTGATTTTATGACTAATGTACCTGGTATTAGTGTACTGAAAAAATTATCCACTTCCTTTTTTTCCGTTTGTGGGGCAGTTATTCCATAATGACATGTTCTGAGTAATGGGACATTGAGCATTATACATCTGTGTGTTCCCTAGACTATCCTATTCTGGGGGAGACCAACCCAGGTGTGAGGTGTCTGAAGGCACCTGAGGGACTGACATCATGTGTCTCCCTCCAAGCTTACTTTAACCCTATTTCATGTTTAAAAGCTGGCTTGCTATAACCTCTAACTTCAGTCCAAGCACATGTGTTCCTCCTGGTTAAGATGCAACCCATGCTTAGCAAACAAGTCTGCTTCTTTAAGAATGTCATCCACCCTCCTGCATTGTCAAAGCCCTCCTCTTTCCCCCACACCTTTTTAGACATGCACTGAAGTCTTTGATTCTTTCCTGCTTTGACCTCCTTTGTATGTGGCACATTCATAACTTCAGAGGAGGCTACCATGTTTTCACTATTTTTTAAATGTCTCCCTAGTATTCTGATCTTTTTCCTTCACTTTATGTGCACTATGCCTTGCCAGGTCATTGGTGCCAAAGGTTAGCACAACCCCTTGCATTTCTCCCTTTGCTTACAGTAGCCCATCAGGTTCTGGGGTGACCTTATCCACTGTTGCCCATGGAAGTCATGCAACTGATCTGTTCACCCAACCTAAGTGGCATACCTCTGTGGCCATCCCTCTTATTATTGAGTCCCCTGTTACTATTATGAATAAACAAGCCTTTACCTGTCAGTTGTTCATTTTCATTGCTGTTTGACACATCTGTTATTTACTGTCCATTACCACTATGCACCCTTTTGGAAGGGAGCTTTATGCATAAATCATACTTTACTAACTGCAAATGAAAGTATTCAAGAAACATATTATTAAAGGGCTTGCACGGGTTTCCCATAGTTGAACTGCCAGCAAAATCCTGTCTTTTTGTAACATTTAAACTGTAAACTAAGAGTGAAGTTTCTTCCTACTGACAGTTTTCTGCATCTATTCCTCTCCAGTTACATGAAATGATGAATAATAAAATTAGATGACTTATTATAACCCACTGTATGAGGAAATATAATAATATTTTAAAAACCAATTATTTGCAGTTATTATTGCTTTTGACACAAGTTTAGAGAAATATAGTACCGGGCAAGCCAGTCAAGTTTGTACTTGGCTTTGAAATGGTGGTAAAAGTAGCACCAAAATTAAATCTAGCAGAGAGCAGGGCAAGGGCAGGTCTTTTCAGAGTGCATTTTGATGTAAATGGAAAAAGTCAGATTCCCTGCAATGATGAAGGAAGCAATGAAACAGAGCTGAAATGACTGTGTGAGAGCGAGAGAGAGGGAGCATTCCGTCCTGTGCACACCTCCTCCTATCTTGGCTCAAGCTCTGTCCAAACTCATTAGAAAGGTACTTGCAACTGTCTGTTCAAATATCAGAGAACAGTACCTGCAAATTTTTTTTCTCCTTCCCATTCCATTCACAGATAATCTCTGTGCTGTGTCTGCTGCAGATAAAGGCAAAGCATGCCCACTGCCTTCCATCTTAACCATTGGCCTATTCATTCCCAGACCTGAAATGCAAACTAATTTATTCAGTGCAGATTAAAAGGAATTAGTATTCGTACTGCATGTTCAGTCACATGAACCACATTTTCAGTACGAGACTTAAGATTTTCCCCCTTCTGTAGTAAAGCACAAATCTCTATGAAAACAAGTGCCACTTTTTCATGTTATGAAGATACATCTTTACATGAATTCAGCTATTTTAGATTGGTTCTCATTTACGTTTTCATACATTTTTAAAACAAAACACTAAAGTTACGAGCAAAAGCACAATAGGGTTAAAGGAGCTGTCTTCCTAGGCATTATGTTATTGTAAATGAGTATACAGTATTAAGTTTTCAAAGGGAACCCAAGGGGTACATGGGCATGAATTTTAATATCTGGCTCTTGTACTGGTAACACATATGCAAATATTGAGACTTGTTTCCCTTGATTAAATTTCCAATAGCTTTTTGAGGGATTTCAATATAATACAGCACAATATTTAGTTTATGGAACACTTTTAAGCATATAATGAGGAGCTTCACAAAGAAAATCATACTGAAACCATGCATGGCAGGTACACATTAAAAACACATTTTTATACATGCATTGATTAAAAAAAGGATTGTTCATGGAGGTCAATGTAAGAGGCTTTGCAGTATTACTGAAATCTCAGAAAACTCAGTGTACTCAGTTCAACCAGATTTAGTACACTGACCATGCCAGGCCCATTAGCTGTGACCCAGTTTCCTTTTTAATTAACTACATCTGTTCTTGTCAAGACCTTTCATTTAAAATCTAAACATGAAACCTGATACCTGTGTATAACAGGAATTTAACCCTCTGAATAGTTTAAGAGAGGTCACTTGAGGCTTTAAAGGAAGGTGGTGATACTGATGCTGGTAATGGGGGGGGCTCTATTCCCATGCTATAAGTTCACCTTGGCAGTCTCAGACAACTGCTGCATTTACTGACCCAGTTTTTGCAAGTGGAAACCTTGTCAAAGGCATTGCCCTTCTGACTTTTCATGTCTGACAGATCCAGACTGAAAACCTACAGCATGTAAGGCACAAACTGTATTATGAGAAATATGCTTGTTGAAGGTCAAACAATAGTTTCAGAAACACTATTGCATTTTATTGTACTGCATTTTATTGCATTGTATTACATTATATTTTATTATATTATATTATGTTATGTTGCGTTGTGTGGTGTCGTGTTGTTTTGTGTTGCATTATATTATATTATATTATATTATATTATATTATATTATATTATATTATATTATATTATATTATATTATATTATATTATACTATATTTCAATTGCTTTTCAGTCATTGTCAAGAAACATATAGTACATTTATTTTTTAAGAAGTAATCAGAATTACAGCCATTTGAGTAAGGAACTCATTTACAAAGGCTCCTCATCAGGAAGACAAATACATTAATAGCAAGCAATAGAAAACAAAGTAAATGAGCTCAAATAAAAGGGAAACAGTCAAAATTAAGGGCTGGTTACAAAGGCCCCATGCCAAGGTAAATTAGCAATAATAAACAAACATAAACAATAATGTGGGCTATAATGAGTCAAATGAAGGGCAGACTCAAAAATAGGCAGACTGAAAGGAGTAAAGGCAGGGGAAGCTCAGCCAGGGCAGTCACAGCGGCAGGAGGAGAGGAGGTGGTTCTTGAGAGCAGTTTTAAAAGGCCCCAATCTTGGTAGGGAGGTGATAGCAACAGGCAGAGAATTGTACTAGGACAGGGCACAGTAACGGAATGACCTCTGTGCAAGGGAGGTCCTAACTCAGGGGACTTGCAGAGGGGAGTGGACAGCGCTGCAGGCAGAGAGGGAGGGGGTAGGTAGGCTCATGATACAAGACAGACCAGGGAGTGAGACCTGCAGTGATTTTTTTGGTCAAGAGGCAAGATTGATAGACAAGTCTTTCCTCCAGATTAAGGAAGTTAGAGAGGGAATACAGTGTGTAAGTATGGGTAAGACATGGGGAACCTGTAAGCAGCCAGCAGGCCTTATTGAGGGTTATCTTAATTTTGTGCAGAGCTGTGTTGTCAGCAGCACCATAAATAAGCAAACCATAATCCTTGAGAGACAGCACTGAGGATGAGATGGCTAGTCTTAGTGCTTCAGTGGGGAGACAGTCACAATGGTGATACAGTAAGCCTCTCCTAGAGCTGCTGATGGAGCAAAGGGAGTGGATGTGGTCATGAAAGGATAGGGAGGGATCAAAGAGACCACCAAGATATTTGAAGGAGGAGGTGGGTTGTTCAAGGGGGGAGAAGATAGTAGAAAAAACCTGGAGTGGATAATCTTTACGTTTACTCTGGTTATGTGCAAAAAGCATGGTTTTAGTTTTCTTTAAGTTCAAAATCAGCCTGTGGTCAGAGAACCAGCATTCAGCCTGGGTGAAGGAGTCCTACAGGGAGTTTTGTAGGAGGAGAGGGTCAGCACATAAGTCAAGCAGGACAGCGTTGTCCACATAAAGTAGGTTTCCATTACAAGCGGAGGGGAGAGAATTCAGATAGAGGCTGAAAGCAAGAGCCCTAGGATAGAGCCCTGTGGAACACCGGAACAAATCTGTAGGGGGCAGGAGATGGTAGACAGGATTTTGACACACTGGGTGCAGGAGGAAAGATAGCTGGAGAACCAATTCAACACACCCTGCAAGTGCCAAGGGGTTGGAGAGGAGGGAATGGTGGACAGTGTTGAAATCTTTGGTAAGTCAATGAAGACTGAGCTAGCAACATGATCTTTGTCAAGAGCAGTGTGAAGGAAATTGGAGAATTCAATAAGGGCAGTAGTGGTGCTGTGTGCGTGTCAAAAACCCCGTTGTTCACGGCAGAGGAGCTTATACAGTAGGAGGAGAGGTAGTCACAGAGCTGATCGGACACGATTTTTTCCAGAGCCTTGGATAGAGGGGGGAGGATAGAGATCGGGTGATAGATGCTGGGGGGAGGTCCGGTCACCAGATTTATGAAGGGGGTGATCATTGCTGTTTTCCAGGCAAGGGGGAATTGACTGAGGTAGAGGGAGTGGTTCAGCAATTTGGTAAGGGGGCTGAGAACAGCATCTAGGACTCTTTTAAGCAGTTTGGTGTCAATGGAGTCACTGCTATGACCTGTTCCCTTAAGTGATCTGAGCAGGTAGGGCCTTGCTTCATGAGGGGAGCAGGCCTTGAAGTAGAATGGGGGATGAGTAACTGGATCAGAGGAGGGGAGTGGGACTGAGTCAAAAAACTTTTGAGGGAGGACAGCTGAGATGTCAGAGAAGGAACTATTTAAGCAGTCAGCAATAGCCATAGGATCAGTAGACAAGGCACTGTTAACAAAGAGATGGGTGTGTGGGGGTCACAGCCTTGACATTAAGTTCCTTGATATTGTTCCAGAAATTATCGGATGAGCCCCAGGAGGAGGCAAGGGTGGACCTGTAGTGTTCAGCCTTGGCTTTACAGATAGCCCAGGTACATTTATTTCTATTGGTATGGTAAGATTACTTGTCCACCATCCTACCGGATTCAACAGCCCTGTGCCAAATGTTATCTCTGTGGTGCATGAGACCATGTAGAGATGGAGAGACCCTGGGAGATTCACAGTCCATGGAGACAACTTTGGAAAGGGGAGCAAAGGTGTCGCAGGCCTTGTTGAAAACTTGGATAAAATAGAAAAGGGCAGAGTCAATGTCAGGGGACCAATCACAACCAGCAATGCATTCTTTCAGTTGGGCAAGTTTACCATGGTGTAAGGGACAACGAGTGGACAGTTTGGGTGGATGCTTAGGCATCATGCATGACCAGGAGAAAGAGATAGGGGAGTGATCACTGAGCACATCAGGGAGCACAGCGAGGCTGGAGATCTTGTGGGGTTTGTTTGATAGAACAAGATCCAGTAAGGTAGAGGTACCAGTGACCAGGTTAGATCTGGTGGGCAGAGTAACAAGTTGAGTAAGTTCTAGGGCAGCAACAGCATCCCTAGCCTCGGAGGCGGAGTCAGCAAGCCAGTTATTGTTTAGGTTGCCAAGTAAGATTTGCTCCATCTTGGAAGTGGGGGCAAGGATGTAAGATGATCAAGGAAGGATTGGAAGGCAAGGTGTTCATGCCTAGGAGGACTGTAGGATGCAGTAAGATATAAAGGGGCTCTAGAGGGGTCAGGGTAAGTTTGAGGGAGATGGGTTGGGTGCCGTGACTGAGCTGAAGAGTTTGGAGGGTCTGCCCTTGGATTGAGTTGTGGAGGTATATGGCACAACCCCTACCATGCTTAAAGATCTGGTCCTCCCTAAAAAGCAACTTCCCAGGGATGGCAACAGCAGCATCAGGAGTGGCCTTGGTAAGCCAGGTTTCAACAATGGCCAATATATCAGGCTGTTGTACAGCGGTCCAACCCTGTAAGTCAGGGAATTTCTTTAGCAAACTGCATATGTTCATGGATGCAAAGCACAGGGAATGGGGCACCAGAGTGTGGGGGTTAATAGAAGGGGGTCCAGGATTAGAGTGAACATTTCCAGACAGCATGAGGAGGAGAGCAAGGACCCTTAGAGTGGCTAGGTATTGCATGTGGCGGCAAGGGGAGGTGCAAGAGGAGAGGGTTGCCGAGCTAGTGACAGGGATGGGAAGGGAGTGAAGCACAGAGGAGGCAAGGAGGGTGGGCACAGGGGGTCAGTGACAGAGGTGGGTGCTGGTGGATGAGACGGTAGAGGGTGGGGAGGCCAGGAGTGGAACAGAGTAGGTGAGAGATGGTGGAGAAGAGGGGGAAAGGGGAATTAGGTATAGAGAGGTGTTAGAGCGGAGAGAAGAGTTAGAAGAGAGAGGGAGGGGGTTATGACTATAGAGATTGCTTGGAGATTGAAGGGGGATTAATGAGAGGAGTAGCAGAGCTGGGAAGAGGTAGAGGTAGAGGAAGGCAATGTGAGAGAGAGGAGCATAAGACACCATGATAGCTATGGGAGGAAGCAATAAAAGGGGAACAAAAGAGATGAAAACAGTAGGTCTGACCAGATGGTTCAGTGGAAAGGTCACCGACTGCAGTGCAAATGGTTGACAGTTCGGATCCTGGGGGGGGGAGAAAGTCACAGGTCAAGACAGAAGAGCAAGGAAGTAAGGGTGAGGGAGTGGGAAGAAGGGTCAGAAAGCAGGAAAAAAAGAGGTAGAGATAGTGACTCCTAGTGGTCAAAAAGGCAGACCACCTTAGGTGAGGACAGAGAGTGGAAGTGGGAGTGGGAGTGGAAAGAGAGGAGAGTAAGTAGGAAGGGAAGGAGAGAGAGAGGGAAGACAAAACAGAGAGGTCTGACAGAGAGGAGTGACTGAGAAGAGCAGAAACCAGCAATACCACCTTCAAGTAGAGGAATGGTATAACCTGCAAATGGCAATGTAGGAACTTAGAAAAAATAAAGGCAGGAAGTTACGTGACCAGAGGAGGTCCTTAAATTAATGGACGGTCCTGGGTGGGGCAGTCGATGCATAGTATCGATGGGCTAACACCCCTCACAAAGGAGCTCTTCCAGGAGGCTAAATCAGCCTGCAAAAAAGAACAATTGTAGTCCTTTCTGTTGTAAACATAGCCTTCTCTATGCAAACCTGTGTACTGCTGCTGTCTTAAGCCAATCTTTCCCAAAACTGTCTGCTTTTAATGACCAACAGCAAAGCTGTAAGAATCCCCCAAGTCACCTTAGCGAAGTATTGATTAGGGGTGTGCATTGAGCTGGGCCAGAGGTTTGTGTCAGCAAGGCTTTATTTATTTGAAAATTGGTGACCAGGGGCAGCATATTGAACTGAAGCTTGTTTCCATGACAGTGAAAATAAATAAAGTGAATGAAATAAGTGACTGGGACAGTGCAGTAAAAATATGTGGTAGAGAGAATGCAGAGTAAAACAAATATACAGATAAATCATTACATATTAAAAAGGCAGCTTTGTGCAAAGCAGCCGTAGCAGCAATCCATGGAATTGCAGTCAACGGGGTGCTAGAACTGTGTTGATTAGAACTTGCACCTTTGTCTCTCACCAAGCAGAAGGAGTGGTAACCAAGCTTGGAGCCAGTCAGAACAGTCTGGATTGGGAAACACGTAATGGCAGTTAATTAATACTGAGAAAAGTCACCGGTGATAAGGAGGTGACAATGTGCTAAGGAGCCACGGGTGATAAGTTGAAGAGACACTTGTGGCTCAGGAGCAGCAGAGCGAGTATCACTGCACTAGTGTGTCTTGGAATGTCACCTGCCTAATACACAGATTCCCCATTCTGGCATCTCCAGTGCTGCAGCCCATGTGGCCACCCCCATCCAGAAGGAAAGAGTACTGAAGCCAGCTCGTTCAAGTCCCACCCAGTCAGACCAAGCTTCACTACCCTTAGAAGTTGGAAGCTGGAACTTTGTGACTGAGGAAGCACCCTTATGCCTGAAAAAATGCCTCCCCACCTGAGGAGAAGGTTGTGAATATCCCCTCATGACCTGGACTACAGTATATCACAGAAGGCTATGTACAGTGGGAGAGGAAGTGGCCTATCTGTACACGTGGGATTAAATGGAGTCCAGTTCATGGTCAGGATGCAAAAAGATAAACTGAAATTTATTCTTTAAAGCAGGAAAAATAAATGCACTTAACAGTGGAAAATAAACAGATCCAATAAAGAAAATGGCTATGATATCTCAGCAGTTAACATCACTGGAGAATATGTTGTCGAGAAGTAAGCTAGACATCTGGTAGGTTCACCTCCCTACCACACTCTGAATCAGTTCATTTACTGTTCACTATATATACAGACTTCAGGTCACATGGTACATGTAAGCCCCTCCCTAAACAGAAAAAATTACTAACGTGCAGCAATAAACATCTTTAAATGTAACCTGCTTTTCATTTTAAGCAGCCTTTTATCATTTTCATTACTGTCAGGCTTACAATGCATCAAGAGACATTAGTATTTATTTTATTCATCATTGTACTGAGCAAACCAGGCACCTCCCATAAGCTTCTTCTATAATCAGGATGGAGCAAGGGCCGGCCGGCTCTATAGACCGAAAGAAGTGCTGAGAGGAGTGTCTGGTGAGCTGGTACACAGCTGAATGAATACAGGTGCTTTCTTCAAGTTCCATTTTAATTTCAAACATATAAAGTAAAGAGCCTACATTGCATGACTCTATTAATCAAAAGCTATATAAGGTACCTCAGCAACAGAGCTCCTTTTGCACATAAGCAGCATAAACTCTGTATTCTACTTTCTGTACCTGTGTTGTGAATAGGCAGCTGGCTGCAAATGCTGCACTCACTCCAGCGACTCATCTTGCACATTTAAAAACTTAAACCTGAGGCTTCAGGGACAAAACAGCTAATTCCTCTCTTATTTTACAGAGCCTGCATGCAGAAAGGGTAACGCTAACTATGCGGTGCCCACTTACACCAAAATATCCAGAAAATGCCTCAATGTGCATAACGGCTCAATTCTGAGAGTGCTTGCATACTCACATGGACTCCTCACATGATCGCACAGCGCAACCATGCACACAGTCGCGGGGAGTCCCAGCTACATCAGAGACAGGCAAACAACAGCGTTGACATGGCATTTGGGCAAAAACAAGTAAGGAAGCAGAAAAGGACACAAGGGATAAAAAGACTACCCACAGACGGCCATTCCATGTGTAGAGGAGTGAATGAAAACGAACAGTGGAAAGGAGTGTAGTAAAACTAGCACAGTGGACAGGAATAGAACAGTACTGTTGCAACAGATTTGATTTGAGGGGGAAATATTTCAGCCCAAATGCCACAAGATTTCTGCTGTATTATTGCCTGCTATAACCACTGATAGGAATTTACCACCCATTACCATATTACAGTGGTAATATATGTTTAACCAGCAGTAAAGATACACCAAGGGAGTATACAGGAATAAAAAGGGGGTCCAAACAGCCCCTACCACACTATCAATCCCTATGCTTCCCACATACCAGCTGCCAAAAATTCATCGGTACCTGGCGCGGCTGTCATTTTTTGTCTGGGGCAAGAGTTCTGAAAAGCTGCCACAGAAACTGAGACAGATCATCAGCTATCCCGTTATCCTCCCACTGAACATGCTTTGCTGTAAAGGAAATGTTAAAATGCAAACATTTGAAAATGAACACCCTTATAAGGTTACCCATGGGTCCCGCTGAACCTGCCTGCCTCACTCTTGTTCTGAAATCTTTTACCCCAGATGACCAGTTCTGCTAGACATTGTTTCTTTTGCCAACTCACTCCAATTGTGTGGCCAAGCCACTGCACACAAAGAGCCAGCCAAGTAAGTGCCAGAGCTATGCCCTCCAAAAGCATCAATGAACAGCTTAATGTCTGCTCTATTGACCTCTGGACTTTGTCAAACAGACACACCATTGTATCGCTCGAGGAAGACCTCCCACAGTCACAGAACCTCCCTGATCTTATCTGTCACTCTAATGTAGTGATGCGCCTAGGCCTCTGGGCAGTACCCTACATATAAAATTCAATGACCCCAAGCAGCTCTTTACTTTCTTGAGTGTGAGCTTGTTGGTCCCATGACAGCTACCACTTTTGCCTGCAGCTTTTCAAGTTTGTCCTGAGGGAGCCTACATTGCATGAGGGACAAGTCAATCTCAATCCCCGGGTATGTGGTTAAGGTACCCAGGCCCTCCATCTTCCTTTGAGCCAGTGGGATCCCAGAATCATCACACATGCTGCTAAAGGTATGGAGGAGTCCTTGGTATTGTGGGTTATCCACTAGGCCAACAAAAAAGAAGTCATCAAGGTACCATGTAAAGCCTTTCCTTCTCTGCCACCAACAAATGAAGGAAAGAGATGCATTGTTCAAAGTAGGCACAAGAAGTTGTGCGTCACATAATCATTCATCTATCACAATAGTAATGCCCTTCAAATTTCATTCCCAGGAGCTGGATGCACAAGAAGCAACCAGAAGGCAGACTTGATGTTTGCCTTGGCCATATGGGATCCTTGGCCGCAGTTGCATACTACCTAGATGGCACTGTTAAATTTGACATACTGCACTGAGGCAAGCTCAGGTAGTATGAAGTCATTCACTGCCCCCCCCCACTTCGATTCAACAGGTGGTTGATCAGCCTGCACTGTCCAGGCAACTTCTTGGGCACCAGACCAATAGGGAATACCTGTAACCGGGACATGGGGTGGTCTAGAAATGCGTTTGCCACTCCCTCAGTGGCCAACTCCTTTCAAAGCTTGTGGCGTACCACTTCTACCACCTCATTGGTTGACTTGCCCTCTGAGGACCATGGTTTGGAATTCCAAACTCCTTTGGGAAACCCTTAATCTAACCCCTGTTGCCCTCTTATCCCCATATTGCTGAAGCCAGGGGTCCATACTATTGATCCTTATCAGTGCTAACATTCTTTCCACTCTTACTTCCTGCTGTCTTCTGTGAAAACTAGGCCTTCCACCTTCCCATTTTCAGTTCACCAGTGGTTGTGTCTTGCTGCATAGGCTTTCTTGCTTGTTCCAGCAATTAACTACAGTGCACAAGCCTTTAGTATATCTGTAACACAGGCTGCTTTACTTCTTCCTGACCTGGTTCTTCTTCCATTCTGAGAAAGTTGCCTTCACTGGCAGTGCTCTCTTTCTGTGCTGCCGCTGTTGTTTCTGCATGTGCATTTCTGCCCAAAGTGACATGTCTCTGTTGGGCTTTGTTGGCAATGGCAGAAGACTTTGTAGCGAGGCCATACATCACCCCAGCCCCTAGATAAGTCTTCAGTACTGTGGCTCAATAATGAAACTGGCCCCTACACCATTTGGGATCATGGTTCACTGCTATGATAGCAAAGATTATGAAGGCTGAGGATCAGTTTAAAAAGGTCTGATCCATCTTGAACCATTTCTTCACTCCTCCCTTTATCACTTTTCTTGTCACTGTCACATTTCTCCAGCTCTCTGTGGAGCAGAGAGAACATATCCATGAACTTCCAATTTTAAATTTGCTACTGAACCTTTGTCACCAAATGTGCATCCAGCAGGCAGCCATGCTGCATACACATGTTTCTGCACTGTAGTACTCTCTTTTGCAGCCACAGAAGTAGCCAACCTTGGTGGAGGGACCTAGTAAAGGTTGTCAACTGTGTGGACATGCCCTCAATGATGGCAATAAGGTGATTGAGAGACTGGTACAATGAGGCTAAGGCCATGGAAGCTGGTGGCTCTTTCATCATCACTACCCCCGAATAACTCCACCCAGCAGCCCAGTCACCTCCAGTGCCCCACTTGTCACCTGGGGTGGTGCTACATCTGGGGACCCAAGAGGTGCATCTGCCAAATCCATGTCAATTCAGTGTGGAATATTCAGCATGCTTTAATTCAACATAGTGAATTCAGTGTTGCTCAATTCAGTGATCTGCAACGTTAGCATGTGTCAGTTCAGTGTTTATATTATAGCTATAATAATTTTCCCTGGTAAGACTAGGTTTGCTGGCAAAGGCACCTAGCTTCACCTGAGCTCTTTCCTTCTAGGTTGCTTGTAAGGACAGAGCAAGTAACCTTATCAGAGCAAGGAAAAAGAGTAAGGCTTCATTTGGCTAGGCAGATTTACTGTATTATTTTCTTTTCTACTCACAGGGGTTGTTACTGTTTGTTGCTAACATTTTACTACTTTATTTTTCTCTGATTCAAATTGTTGCTGCAGGGTACATTTTCAGCTGCATTATTACAGGGTGTGCCTACATGTTTGTACTTACAGATTACTGCTGTAATCTTCTGATTCAAATTGTTTTTTGCAAGGTATATCTGCTGTTACTGCTTTATTTTTCTCAGTAGCAAAGTGTTTTTTACAGGGTATATCTTCTGTGAAGTTATTACAGGTGGTGCTTACAGGGCATATCTTCTGTAAAATTATTACAGGTGGTGCTTACATTTTTGTGACTTTTTATCATTAGGCTAAGCAAAATTACTGTTTGCTATGATTTTATTTTACTTTATTTTATTTTTTTGCTGAAAGGTTTTTCGTTTTGTTTCAGAGGTGTTGCAGTCTCCTTCTCACATTGCAAGAGCTAATTGCCTTCCTCCCACAGCTCTTCTGGGGATTAGGTGTAACTGGGGGGGATGGAGCTGATAAACTGTTAGTAACTTCCAACAGAAGGAAGGGTTAAAAGCTCAGGTTAGTTGATATCTTGGAGCTGGAAGACTAGGTTTGCTGGTAAAGGCACCTAGCTTCACCTGAGCTCTTTCCTTCTAGGCTGCTTATAAGGACAGAGCAAGGAACCTTATCAAAGCAAGGAAAAAGAGTAAGGCTTCTTTTGACTAGGCAGATTTACTGTGTGTTATTTTCTTTTGTACTCACAGGAGTTGTTACTGTTTGTTGCTAACATTTTACTACTTTATTTTTCTCTGATTCAAATTGTTGTTGCAGGGTATACTTTCAGCTGCATTATTACAGGGTGTGCCTACAGGTTTGTGTTTACAGATTACTGCTGTAATCTTCTGATTCAAATTGTTTTTTGCAAGGTATATCTTCTGTTACTGCTTTATTTTTCTCTGTAGCAAAGTGTTTTTTACAGGGTATATCTTTTGTAAAATTATTACAGGTGGTGCTTTACAGGTTTTACAGTTTTATCTATCATTAGGCTAAGCTTTCAGGGCTACTGCATTTGTTGTTGGTTGTTTGTTTCTGCTCTTATCTCCTTGTTTCTTTTATCCATGTTTATTTTTGGCAGGGGAAGGGCCCAGCCACCCACCCCATCCCCAACCACCCCATGCTACACTCCTTTTATAGGGTAGCACAGTCGTGACATTTCCTGTACCAAAACAGGAAGTGGAGGATCAGAGTAGTATCTACATAATGATCTCATTTACAGAGGCACAAGTAATTTAACTTGTTACAACAAGTTATACAAAAAAAAGCAAAACACAAAATCAAATTTGTGCTTTTATTTTCCTCTTTTCTAATTACTCTGACTAGGTTATAAACCCAGCAACTCATATGGAATGGATATTATTAACTGCAGGTACTGCAGGACACTTTTCAAAAGGGCAGTTATACAGGATTTAGGACACTTTCCTAAATGCTGGACCAGTCAAGATCTAAGGGCTCATCTCCAGGCAGCATGGGCAGAGATTGTGCACCTCAAATCACGTATTCAGGAGGAACTATATTATAAGAACCACCCACCATTTCCCCAACATCCAACAGAAGCATCTTGACCACAGAAGGTAGTTGGTCTGGGAGGTTGGCAGGTGGTTAGGAAGGGCAAATCAGGTGCCCCATCACTCAGTGATCTCCAACATATCACCTCCACAAAGCATAGAAAAACTACAGACAGGTATCTGCATCTATCTCTGAAATCAAACAAAGGGGCAGAGGACACTGTAGAGCAGAACACTGCAGCACAGGAGCTAGCACAACAAAACTTGCCCAAAACGGGGACTAAAACAAAAAAAGCAAAAAGGAAATCCAAAACATTTCTGATCATAGTAGACTCCATGATTCAGGGAGTTGATACCTACCTCCAGTCAGGGGTAATGGTCAGATGTCTGCCAGGTACATCAGCATGAAAAGACACTGACAGCATTGCTAAAATCATGCAGGAAGCAGGAGAAAACATCAATGTCCTGGTACACATAGGGACTAACAATCTCACCAGCTGGTCAGTTGTGGAGACCAAGGAACACCTGACCAGGCTGGGTGACAAACTGTCATCCATTTTATCCAGTATCTCCTTCTCTGAGATCCTGCCAGTCTGGAAGAGGGGGGGGCAGATGGACGGAAGGTCAGAGAAGGGGAGATAGGGGAGCTAAACATTAACTGGCAACAGTTTGGGGAGTGAAAGTTTTTTAAATTCAAAGGACTGCATCTGACAAAGGAGGGAGTCAGTGCATTTGGGGCAGAAGTTTGATGTCTTTGCAGAATATTTGCACCTGATACGTCGAATGGGAAGAACACCCCTCCCCCCCTCAGCTAGTGATCAAATAGGAGTTCAGCATGTTTGTAGTTCATTTGCATCACCACATAAGGAAAAAGGTTCTTCTCACCATACGATGCACAGGGGAAATGCTGGACCGTGACCAACACCTAATACACTGAAATATGACCAATGGAAAATCAAGTACACAAATGCTCACAGTCTGGGAAACAAGATCTCAGATCTGCAGGCAACAATGATAAAGGTTAAACCTGACATAATAGCCATTAGCGAGACATGGTTCACCAGTAATCACACTTAGGAGACTTCAGTACCTGGCTATGTACTGTTCAGAAGAGACCTAGGTTCAAAAAAAATTGGGGGTGGAGTGGCCCTTTATGTCAATGAAAATATCAAAGCTACAGAAATTCAGAATACATGTAAGGAGCCAGAAGAACTATGGGTCATCCTGGAAGCAGGAAAAGGAACTGCCATACAAACTGAGGCTGTCTACAGGCCTCCAGACCAGGGGGAGGACATAGACACATTATTGTTAGAAAATATACAAAACATGACTGCTAAAAGGGAGGTTCTGATAATGGGAGACTTCAACATGCCAGATACAGATTGGCCAATACCAGCAGGAACATCTACCAGAACTATACACATAGTGGAATCCCTGCAGGGGGAGGTCCTCAAACAACTGGTAGAACAACCCACATGAGACAGGACCATCCTAGATCTAGTACTGACTAATGGGGAAAGGATCACAGATCTCCAGGTAGAAGGTCGCCTGGGAGCCAGTGACCATCACATGGTATGGTTCAATTTGTCCACTAGAACTAAATCATCCCATTGCAAGGCAAAAATATGGGACTTCAGAGGAGCTGACTTTGATAATATGGCCAAAAGAGTTAAGCTAGCCCTGGCAACAAGAAATACAGGTGAGGGGGTACAAGCAATGTGGGCAAGCATTAAGGATGCAATACTTAAGGCAACATCCCATTGTGTTAGAGAGAAAAGCAAGTGCAAAAGAAGAAGGAAACCACTTTGGTTCTCAAGAACAGTAGCAGAAAAGGTCAGAGCCAAAAGACTGGCCTTTAGGAAATATAAGTAAATGCAGTGGGGAAAAGATAGGGAGGCATACCAAACTTCCCTAAGGGAAGCAGGGAAGGCAGTAAGGCAGGCAATGTCCCAAACCTGGGAAACACTAGCACAAACAGTAAAAGAAGGTGACAAGACTTCCTATAGATACATTAGTGAAAGGAGAAAGTCCTGAGGGGTATTGCTAAGATGAAAGGTGATAAGAGGGAGTGTGAGGAGGAGGACCAAGGAAACACTTATATCCTAAATAGATACTTCTTCTCAGTATTTACTGAGGAAAAGGCAGGGCAGGGCCCACAGCTTAGCACCATGGACATGGTGGGAGGAAGGTGTGCACTAGTCCCTTTACAAAAGAAAGGGTCCTAAAGAGCTCGGTAAGCTCAGGGTGGACAAGGCAATGGGACCTGATGGCATACATCCCAGGGTAATAAAGGAGCTAAGGGTGGAACTAGGAGAGCCACTATCAGAACTGTTTAGTGAGTCTCTGAGCACAGGAGAGGTCCCTCAAGACTGGAGAAGGGCTCATGTGTTCCCGCTCCACAAGAGTGGTAGCAGAGAGGAGGCAGGGAACTACTGACCAGTCAGTCTTATCTCAGTAGTAGGCAAGATTATGGAGGCAATCCTTAAGGAAAGGATAGTGCAACACCTGGAATTCATTGGAGCGCAGGATCCAAGACAGCATGGGTTTACAACAGGAAGGTCCTGTCAAACTAATCTCATAGATTCCTTTGACTGGGTAACCAGAGTGGTGGACCAAGGGGGAGCAGTTGATGTCACCTACCTTGGCTTCAGCAAAGCTTTCGATACTGTCCCACATAGAAGATTGATTAATAAGCTGGGTAGGCTCAGACTTGGTCAGAAGTTGGTCAACTGGGTGGCAAACTGGTTGGCAGGCTGAAAACAGAGAGTGGTGGTAAATGCTATACAGTCAGAAGAGATGCAAGTCACATGTGGGGTACCTCAGGGATCAGTCCTGGGGCCCTTCCTCTTCAATATCTTCATCAGTGACATTGCAGATGGACTGGAGGGTAAGGTTTATCGGTGTGCAGATAACACCAAGATCTGCAACAGAGTAGATGATTCAGATGGAGTGGGCAGAATGAGAAGAGATCTGGATAAACTGTCAAAATGGTTGGAAGAGTGGCAACTGGGGTTTAACGCAAAGAAGTGCAAGATCATGCACATAGGGAAGAAAAACCCTGAAGTCACCTATAGATTGGGAGGGGAGTTGCTGGCAATCACAAGGGAAGAAAGAGACTTAGGCATCATCATCACAGATGACCTAAAATCATCCAAGCAGACCACTAAAGCAGTAGGTAAGGTTAGAGGGATGTTGGAATGTATTAGTAGGGGTATCAAAAGTCAGAAGAGGGAGGTAATAATCCTTCTTTACAAGACACTGGTTAGGTCCCATCTGGAGTATTATGTGCAGTACTGTAGGCTGCTCCTGCACAAGGACATTAACAAAATGGAAGCAGACCAGAGAGCAGCAACCAAAATGGTGCAGGGACTGCATCGGAAAACATATGAAGCCAGATTAACAGAGCTCAGTATGTATACCCTAGAGCAAAGGAGGGAGAAAGGTGATATGATCGAAACATTCAAACATCTTAAGGGCATTAACAAGGTGAAAGAGTCTAACGTTTCAATATAAGAAAAATAGCAAGTCAAGAGGACATAGAAACATAGAACATAGAAACATAGAATTTGACGGCAGATAAGGACCGCTTGGCCCACTCAGTCTGACCATTTCCCTGCCTACTGGATAAGCTGCAGATCCTAGTTAACCAGCAGCCTACTTCTTCCTACCCCCACCCCCTAGAATTGCCTTATGAATGCTGCGTGGCACTGTCCTCACTAGTCCTCACCACTGATCACATGCGCAGGCTGTACCCTGTCCTGACTTGCAGCAGTAGCCACAGGGAACAGATCCCACCTTAACAAACCACCCAACAGACCTAAAGGAGAGAAAAAGGCTACTATTATGTGCCCAGGTGGCTAACTCCGTGAACTGACTGGATTCAAAACAGCCAAATCCCCTTCCAGTTCAGTTTTCCTGGAAGAACCCAAACTGTTTTCAATTATTTTATTTTTATGGACAGTATTCTGCACAGTTCTTTTCAAGGAACACATAATTTGGAGTTTTTATTATGTTAAGGTTCGTGTGCAGAATGCTAATGTTACACAAGGTCCCTGCACCCTAAGTGGTACCCCTACAGGTGCACCGCAGACAGCTAGCATTTAGGTATATGTTATACTAACATATAGGGCTAAGGGCATCTACCATATAAGAGTAGATGTCAGGATATGTATGCACATTATTGCTATACACTTTACTTTCCAATATAGACATGTATTTCTTGCTTATAAGATGTTAGAACATCTGTGTCCTTGTAATGATTATGATATATAAGTCAGCATTGCCATCTTCTGATGATTTGTATTACTACACGTCTATGTACAAACTGGACCTCTTTGTTTCTACAAAGTGATGACTACTGCAAAATTGTATAATGTTATCTTGGACTTAGGAGCCACCTCTAATTTAGCCAATAGGGCTCATATTTGTAACTAGAAATGTTTCTATCTTACAGTAACCATGGTAGTTATTTTAGGTATATAATGTAAGACATTACGTCTTCTACCTCGGAAACCCCAGGAGACATGGAGATGCCTTGAGGTATAGGGAACACTTAGCATTGGCTCCCAGTTCCTATTACTAAGAACTGCTTAGGGCAACTGTGATTATCCTTGTGGTAATAATAAACAAGCTGTATTACTCTTATGCAACTTGTCTGTGGTTCCTCACATGCCCATTATTGCCAAGAACCTGAGAGTGTGGTTTAGATCTGCTGACAATTGGTGACCATGTGCAGGCAATATTTGGTGTTTGCAAAGTTTCACTTGTTGCTAAAACTTTTCCCTTCCCAATGGGGACTGTAGGTGTGCATTCCCGCACTACCTCTCCCATTTTTCAATCACTTTGTAATCACTTGCAGTCTGGCTGCTTACTGGGTGTGGTTGATGTCGACTCAACCCACCCCACAGCAGTTTTGAATTTGCAAGCTTACAAGTGCACAGTAGCCCAATTGTGAAGTAGTGCACCTGTTGTAGATCGATACACAGCACGGCATCTTTTCACTGTTTGATTTTTTGTTCCCTCCCACACAATGGCCACCGTATCAAATATCTGCACAGAACTAAGACTCAATGTATCAAACTTCCTTGCCTCCCATGGAATATGGGCTGACTTTGCATGGGACACAAGTCAATCCAAAAATCTTGTACTGGGGATTTCAACCCAGTACTCAGAGAAGAGACAAACAGCCAGAAAGTGAGAAGCTAAAGAGCTGTTGGTCGCGGCTCTCTATGCTGTTTTGGAAGCCTTCAAAATGAGGTTTTGATGCCTTGAACTGCAAATCTCATCTCTTAAGCAGGAGATAGGGTTGCAGGAAACTGAATGTGTGAGAAGAGAGCAGGAATTGGAGTCTGAGCTCCAGACTCTGCGAAATGAAACGGATTCCCTTTTGCATCATTCTGCTCAGGCAGGCGAGCATGAACTTTGTATGTTGAAGCAGGAGTGTGAAAGTTTGAGACAGGATAAGGGGCAAGCTTTGCAAATGAATGACTTGTTAAGTAGAATGAACAAACAAACAAATGCCTGAGGAGGTGGGAGAGTTACAGGATGAGATCAACCAGGTATGTAATGACTTAGGTTTAGCTACTAGGGACAATCACGAATTGAGCGCCACATATCAAGTGTTACAGAAGCAGATGCAGGATGAAGTGGATCAGAATGTTGCAAGCGTAAGTCATGATGAATGTGAATACAAAATGGCAAAACTGCGCCATCAGCGAGAGGTGCTGGCTGGTCACGTCAAGGCAATGGGAGGTGTAGCCCCTGCCTTGTCAATGTCATCTGAAGGGGAAGAGTCAGATGATGACATCTCTCAGTACAACGCCCAGTCACATCCCTACTATGACCCAGATACCCCTCCCCGCCATCCACAACATGGTGGACCCCTGTTACATGACACCACATCCCTACATCATCGACAGCATGATGCACATCATGGGTGACGCCAACATGGTGACCCCCATGATAGGTGGGGGAGCAGGCCTAGACCTAGTCCCAACGGCACCACCGAAAGCCATTATTAATATGGAAGACAGGCAGGAGGTAGAGAAAATGGTTGAGAGTGCCTTAGGCAATGTGCCCATCTCTGAGAAAAACAAATGGGTTCTCAAGACCCAGATTAGGCAGCTTCTGCACGAGGCTGGTACTCAAGCGGGCATGGTTAATTCTGTGGCTGAAGCCGTGGTTCAGACAGCCCTGGAGGGCACCCAAGGTAATCTACCTCTGCTTGATCATCCCAATAACCCCCTACAAATGGCTTACTCTGTGCAGCAAATAGCTGACAGCATTGGTCAGATGAGCCCATCTGACAACCTCAATTGCCACTTGAAAAAGGTGCATTTTAAATGTGAAATGCTTAGACTCACTGCAGACTACAAGGTCCAGATCCTACGCCAGACCATCGATCCTGGCCTGTGGATGAAACTCCCCAACTTCGTCCTCCAGGACGGCCATGCCACCTTTGATGAAGAAGCATCTGAGCTCATTTCTGCACACAACCCAGTGTAGTAGGAGTGATGCTCGCACACCCTGTAAAACAAAATGCGAAGGAAAGTCCAGCGACTTTCCACCAGATGCTCTGGATGGCATATCGAGCAGGGAAGCACCTTGCAGGAGTAGCCGCAGATGTGGACCTCATTGAATACAAGACCCTGTTCCTTACAAACATGATCCCTGCAGTAAGAGGAAAAAGTAGAGCCAACCACCTATCCCACCACAAAGAGGTTTGCTGACATTCTTCGGAAAACAGAGAGTTTATCAACTCTACATCCGTTATTCAGGATCCGGTTCCAACAAAGTAGCTGCCGTGGAAGCCATTCCAGAGGCCATGACACACTACATGGTGGAGAGACAGGCCCAAGAGAAACAGCCCCTCCCTCCAGACAACCAACACCCCCAGCAGGCCCAACAACAGCAAGAGCAATCCTGAGGTTGGAACCAGAACTACCACAAAAACAAGAAACGCCATAAGAATAACAAGGGTAAACAACAAAGATCAGGCCCTTCGTATAGGGAAATAGCCGATGAAAACCAGAAATTCCAAGATCTTCTTGGGCAAGTACACTCGGTAACAGATGCTATCCCCATTCGGGCCCTTGCAGCAATGCAACCGGGAGAACAGGCCTCAACAGGCTGTGGAGATACCGGAAGTCCAGGCTCCCAGGCCCTTACAGGCCTGAACCTTGGAAGTGGCTCCCTGTATAGCATCAGTGCAGCATGGTGAGATGGTTCAAAGAAACCAGGCCCAGACTCTCTTTCAAGAGATCCCTCATGCTTCCACTGGTACAGATTGACAATTACAGGCCCCAGTCCAGATTGTAAACAAGCTGGTCTTGGATACAAATGGAAGGCCCTGCACTGAGGCCGAGGTCGGAGGCCACCTACTGACAGTACTACTGGATACAGGTGCGGCTGTGTCTGTAATACAGGATGACCACCCAGACACATCACCTTGGTCCACCAGATGGAGGACCAACATGTCTGGTGTAGATGGAACAAGGTTACCTGCATACCGCTCCCTACCACTACCTGTGACACTGGGATACCTGAAGGCATATCATACCTTTCAGCTGATGGTACTGCATGATCACCCTAGTATAACTGGAATCGACTTTTTGACACCACACGACTGGTAGACCTAGCCAACATGTTACTGATACAAATTCAGGGACAGTATCACACCATCATGATCCCTGACTCACATGTGGTTGCAACAATCTCTGCAAACAACAAAGAGTATGACATCATAGATTTGGTTAAGAACCATGAGCTTTTCCCAAAGCTCTTCCCCATCCTACAAAGGCATCTGGAGGCATTTGCCACCAACAAGCATGACTGTGGCAGGATGCACCCTGCCATTGAAGTGACAGGCCCAGCACATGAGAGGCAACGGCAATACCTTTTTCCACCTGAGGCCTTGCCTTCTCTTAGGGAAACAATCAAATCACTCCTCAAGCAAGGGGTAATCAGGACATGTGTTTCCACTGCAGATTCCCCAGTGTGGCCTGTGAAAAAACTCATGGGTGCCTGAAGACTTACTATTGACTACAGGAGATGAAACCAGGTCACCCCCAGTTGTGCCCCAACTGTGGCATCAGCACCAGATGTGATATGACTATTGACCCCTGACCAGCAATGATTTAGTGCCCTGGACATCTCCAGTGGTTTCTGGTCATTGCCATTGGCCCCCAAAAGTCAATATAAGTTTGCCTACACCTTTGAGGACAGGCAGTACATGAGGACCTGCTTACTACATGGGTTCCACAACAGCCCCTTCCTGTTCCAGTTGCACATGATGGACACCGTTGAGGGTTTCTCTACACCCCAGTGCCTTTTTCAGTATGTGGATGACCTGTTGTTGGCCACAACCACACAAGAACAACATCTATATCTCTTAGATGAACTACTGACCATCATCCAGAGGGCAGGCCTCAAATGTAACCATGCAAAAGCACCACTATGTCAGAAAGAGGTACTCTTTCTGGACCTGAGGATAACAGAACAAGGCCGAAGCCCTACCTGGAAGAAGATACAAGGATTGCAAGAGCTGTCACTGCCTACCAGTGTGGCCACCCTTAGAAGGTTTCTGGGTATGGTGAACTATTCTAGAGATTTTATTTGTGATTTTCCTCAGAAGGCCACCCCTCTGTATGAACTACTGAAAAAGGATGTCTCCTGGAATTGAGGTCCCATTCACACCCAAGCTGTGACATCACTGAAACAGGCCTTTGCCTCAGCTCCAGCTTTGGTTAACCCCAATGCAGCTTTGCCATTCCATCTGGAATGTGCCACCTCTGACACTGCTATGTCAGCAGTATTGGCCCAGAGGGTTCATAGCACCCTGAGACCCATTGTATATGCATCACAGCTCTTGACCCCAGTGGAGCAGAAGTACTGCCTTTGTGAAAGGAACCTTATGGCCACCTACTGGGCTGTCAGGCACTTTCTGTATATCATTGGGTACTCCCCCCAGATCATTAATACCAACCATACCCCAACAACCTTTTTGCTATCAGATAGAGTAAAGGATGGGTCAGTCTCTAACACCAGATTGACAGACTGGTCCCTCCTTCTCCAGGAGAGAGACATTAAGGTCCACCCAACCAAAATGCCATCCATGCTGGTGCATTGTCTTCTCTTCCAATGAGAACCTAACAATTGTACGCTACAGCCACCTGATCTACCAGATCCAGGTCCTTTCCTTCCTGCTGCACCACAACTACTTGAGAACACCTCACTGTGTCATGTGAGATGGCTCAGCTTCCTACTATCAGGGAGAACAGATAGCAGGAATAGGCATATTAGTCATTTACCCTGATGGTAACACTGTTAAGATTTCTAAGTATTGCAAAGTGGCATCATCACAGTATGCTGAGATGGCAGTGGTGGCCTGTGCCCTCAATGTCATCCAACATGGAACTGGGGATACCATCATTTTTACAGACTCTAACTGGGTTTGTTGTTCCCTTACAGAGTTCCTTCCTTTCTTGCAGAAGAACTCCTTTACCTCTTCTGATGGCAGCAAAGTGAAACACAAGGAACTGGTAATATACATTCACTCACTGGCAGAGAAGTTTGCACACAAACCCTATATACACCAAGTTAAGGCCCACTCCATACACGATCCCTATCATGCCTTCAATGATACTGCTGACACCCTTGCAAAGGAAGGGGCCTGGGGGCAGGGGGGCACCTGGATTATGGACCATCCAGAGGCTAGAGTGGCCGTACATATTGCAGCAGTCAGGAAGAAATGTGAACCCTTCTCCCCCTTGGATTTGTCACAAGCCCAGCATGTTGTCTCTGAACTCAAAGATGTGTTCAGATTCCTGGACAAAGGTACTGAAAAGAATTTAGCTAACCATAACCCATACTGAAGGCATGAAGGTAAGTTGCACCTGTCCCCTGATGACAAGTTCATCTGGTACCAACCAGATGACATCCCCAGCAAACTGTGGGTGGTCCCTCATAATCCTATATCTGAATTTCTGCACCAAGTGCATGACACCCCTACTGGTGGACACCAGAGAGTGGAAAACACACTTCAAAAGTTCAAGACCACCACCTGGTGGCCTGGTGTCACCAAGGATGTCAAACAATACATAGACAACTGCCTTGTTTGTGCACAAAACAACCCCATTCCTACAAAATGTAATGCCAAGCTACTACCACAGAGGCATTCTGACCATTGGCATGCCATACAGATCAATTGTATTGGTCCCCTAACCAATACTAGCAGGAATAATAAATACCCCTTTGTGGTCACTGATCTCTTCTCTAAGTGGGTTGAAGCTTTCCCCACTAGGACATGCACTGCTAAAACCACTGCCAAATTCCTGGTGGAACAGATTTTCTCCAGGTGGGGCCTACCTGTCAAGGAAGAATCAGACAAAAGAACCACTTTAACATGTGATTTGATGAAAGAAGCACTTGAACTCCTTGAAGTTCATCAGACGTTCCACATACCTTACCACCCACAATCCTCAGGTCAAGTAGAGAGAGCCAACAGGTGGATTAAGCAAATGCTTTCCAAATTCATTGATGACAATCCCAAGGATTGGGATTCCCTACTGCCGTTACTCCTTATGGCAATTAGGGGTACACTCTCAGCCACCACCCAGCTGACACCCTTTGAGGTGATGACTGGTAGAAATATGAGATTATCTGAACACCTGTTGTTTGACCTGCACACCCCCACTGCAGACCACTTCTCAGTGGACCAATATGTGGAAAAACTCAGACAAGACCTCATACATACTCATTTGTATGCTGCTAACTGCATTGGCAAAGCCCAGCAACAGTCCAAAATTCAGTTTGACAAACACGCACAAGAAGTGGATTGGCAAATTGGGGATCAGGTAATGGTTCTCAGATTTGCACATCCCACACATTCTTTCTCCAATAAGTGGGAAGGACCCTACCTCATTGTCAACAAGCTCAGTCAAACAGTCTAACAGGTTAGACTCATGCAAAACAACAAATTGACTGATAAAGGGTTACATGCAAACCAGCTGAAACTGTATAAAGGAGTATAATTACTTTTCCTCACCCCATTCGGTGGAATTGTACTAATTTACTAATGTTTGGTTTTCCTTTTTAGATACACTGACAAGATGGCTATCTTGTTCCACTTTCTCCTCATCTCAGGCATTATCCCCTGCATACAAGGCATGGTAAAGCACCTCCCTTCCTCACCTTGATCCACCTGCAACTACCTCAGAGGGAGTCTCCATCAATATTCCTGACAATTTGATTACTGTCCATGAAGGTTCGGATGCCTACCTCACTGCCTCGGTTGTTGCTCCTGATAAATCTACCCTACAAATTGAGTGGCAAACTAAATCTTGAGGACAAATACTCCCTGTGGCCAAGCTCTCCAAGTGAACTTTCCATGGTTGGCCCAATGCAAAATTATCCCCAAATGGTACTTTGTCCTTGCTCTAGACCTCTCCTAGACATTCTGGTTTATACAATATCACTGCCTTAATTGACCCCTCATATTGTGATTCATTGTCTAAAGACTGCCAGGAAATTTTGTGGTGTATACAACATGGCCTCAGCTGCCATGTATTTATCTGTGTTACCCCCTACTGAGAAACAGCTTTTGGAATGTCCAAAACAGACCCCTGGTCCTCGTAGTGATCTCACAGCCACTACTTTACCTGGATCACTTATTAACAACTTACAGTTTATGCATATACCTGTTTTGTTTAACTTGACTTACTGGAATATGAAATAATTTGGTATGTGTCATACTACTAACACATCATTGTTTTATAGTACTTTGTTACTTGTTAGCTTAGCAGCTTTTCAAATCTGTAACCAAGACCCTATTGCTGGGGTACACAACACCGAGCATAGAGGCAGTTTTAGGAGAAAACCTAATGCAGATGACCAAAGTCATAAATATAATACACGTGACACATCTGATGTGACTGGTGTCCCGGGCACTAGCACTGGTGTTTTTGGTACAGCCTTGTCCATCTGGAATAAAGCTGACTGTTGCTATCAAATCTCATTCACAAAAATTTCAAACTGGTCTGGTGAATGACATTATACTCTCATTATTGCATGGTGTGGATGGCCTTAGTCAGGAAGAAAGATACACTGTATACAATATGCACGACATTGCTAAGGCATTTTCAGATACTAAAGATAAGATTAATGCACTAATTGCAGAAAACAATAAAGAAGCAGGTAAGCAATACATTGCCCGTGAGATATTATGCTCAGCTCATGGCTCTTACATTATCACTAACATCAACAATCTCTTCCGTGATCTGGAATCTGGAAGAATCCCTGATATCATACATGACAGACGTATCTCTAAATGGTATTGTCCTCACTACAAATCCTCTAACTGTGTTGCCATGTGTATGCCACAGTTTTTAACCATTCCTATTTCCACTGCTTGGAATTTGGGTTTTGTGACCAGGCACCCTAATACTGGTCCTTGTTTTAATTCCAAGAAATGTACAATTAAGGATGCTATGTTTTTGTCTTTCACTGTCTCTTTACCACATTTTGATCCTACTACAGCTCTATTTGATAAACTCACATCTGTACATGCATTGGGCACCTTGATGAAGACATCTACAGAGAACACCTTGATTTGCCTACTCTACTGGTTTTCCATCCTCTTCTGGACGCGTGGGTCATGCCACACACGGACTGCTGTGCGAAGAAGGTGTATATTTATCTGTGTCAAAGTGACATATTTGATGTTATTAAACCTGTATGTGGCTATTCGCCAGACAGTATCAATTGGTCCTTTTCTAAGGATGATGACATCACCACTAATGGCACGGAATACCAGGACTCAACATCTGCTCCAGACTATTCCAAATTGCACCAGTTTTATCGAGAGGAGGTTCACCACCTGTCAACATGTATTTCCAAACAGACTTATACTTGCCAATACAGCTGCAAAAATGGCGACTACCTACAGTGAAAATGCAATATAATTCAGATGGTGAATACTGTGTTGTTACTAATTATAAAAGTTTTACATATGGTACACAAACCTGTTCTTTTAATGCTCCCAATTTCTGTTTCGTCCCACATCAGAAAACCGTTATTGGGCACACAGTTATTACTCCTGTCCCCATTATGGATCTTGATATCACTGATGGTAACCCTGATTATCTGTTTACTCTTTCAGAGTATTTACCTTACTTTAATGTACACATTGATCCTCTCACTTTGACATTGAAATCACTTTTAGATAGAAAAGGCACCCATCTCATCCACATCAGCAATAATATCTCCAAAGCTACGGAGCTGTCCTTGACTTATTAATGATGGTGACATGAATAGTGCACTTACTAGCACTTGGTTAGAGATTAGCTTTAAAGGTTTTGTTATCATACAAGCATTTTTGATATATTTTTTTTATTATTATGCTTTGCTGTCTATGGCACACATTATGCCAACACCGTGAGCAGCTGGAGTTCCTTTATAAGGCTCACGCGTCGGGTCTATAAATGACCCCTGCTCCCTATCCAATTCCTTACTCTTGTTTGTGTTGCCATTTTGAGGCAACACGTGGGGGAATGTTACACGAGGTCCCTGCACCCTAACTGGTACCCCCACAGGTGCACCACCGACAGCTAGCATTTAGGCATATGTTATACTAACATATAGGGCTAAGGGCATCTGCCGCATAAGAGTAGATGTCCGGATATGTATGCACATTATTGCTATACAGAAAAAGCACAGAAAGACAGAACACACACAATTACACATACCAAGGGCACTGGTCATTAAAAAAATATTTATTTACATATCAACATATTGGAGGCCTAAAAAGTCTGAAGCATTTCGGATGCTAACACATTGTTTATCAAAGGCTAAGGCAACAATAAGAAAGCAACAGTTAAATATTCTACTTTCAGTATGACATCACTCACAAAGAGACATTCAATTGGTTGATACATAATGACTAAATGACACACATCTCGATTAACTTAATCTGGGTCCTAGATGCTTCAAAAGTAAATCTTAAATTACAATTCATATGTTCCATATATCTTACAAACTCTGTCAATTCTGCCAAATTCCCTTCCCAGATAAAAAGTAAATCATCAGTGTAATTCTTCCATAATGAAATGTTATCAAACAATGGGTTGTGAGGGCATGTGTGATTTTGTATTTTCTTGAAACTTGGCTTCCCAGCCAAATGCCCTTTGGGGGTAACCCTTGTCTCAGTGTTTGCACACAGAGGTTCTTTGTCAATTAACTTAAAACTGAATTCTGCAGTTAACATACATTAATTGATTAAGACAAGCCCCAGATATATTCAAGGAACAATTTAAGTAGCCAGGTAAAAGAAGACAAAAAGAAAAGAGGGGGGGGGAAGGGGAGGAAGGCAACAGAAACCTCAAGGGGGGAAGGGTCACAAAACCCTGGTTAACCCCCTGGTCACCCTATAGGAAGTGGTATTGGTTTTCTTACTGTGAGCTTATCACAATTTGCTGATGCACATCTACACCATTTTTGATATTACTGCTACCTTCATATTTAAAAGACACAATGGATGCCTTAAAAGTATTAGAGGAGGTAGAATTAGGGAGAGAAAGTTACTTGGTTACAATGGATGTAGAGGCTGTCTACTGTAATATTCCGCATGATGGGGCTCTGGATGCAGCTGCACTATTTTTGAATCTGAAAGAAAATGGTAGTATTCCTAGCACTGAATTCTTATTGAAAATGTTAGAATTTGTTTTAAAATGTTATGTGTTTCTTGTTAACATTGAGTTATTTTTACAAATTTAAGGAACAGCGATGGGGGCCACTTGTGCCCCCTTGACTGCCAGTCTTTACATGGGAGCCTGGGAGATTGGATATGTACTAGATAGAACTCACAACCCATTGTTTGATAACATTTCATTATGGAAGCATTACACTGATGATTTACTTTTTATCTGGGAAGGGAATTTGGCAGAATTGACAGAGTTTGTAAGATATATGGAACATATGAATTGTAATTTAAGATTTACTTTTGAGGCATCTAGGACCCAGATTTGTTTCCTGGACCTCACCATTTTAAAGAAGAATGATGGTGGGGCTTCAACAAATATTTATAGAAAGCCCACTGATGGTAATGCACTGTCACGTGCTGATGTTGTCACCCTAGACATATTACTAGGAATATTCCTAAGGGGCAATTCCAAAGGGTGCAACGTAACTGTAGTAAGACAGAAGATTTTGAGAATGGTGCTGAAAATGTGTGTATGAGGCTGGAATAAAGAGGGTATTATAACAACAGAATAATTATGGAAGAAATCTGTGGAGAATCAGAATAGAGCTAATCTTTTAAGTGGTCAGAATAAAAATGAGGAATTACGGGGGCAAGACGGATTTAATTTTGTTATTCCATATTCTGCACAAGCAGATGCTGTTACACCGACTATTAGAAAATATTGGAATGTCTTGGCCAGTGATCCTGGTCTAAAGCAATTGGTTTCAGTACCCCCACATATGGTTTTAAAAAAGCACCTACTATAGGAGACAGAGTAACACATAGACATTTTGTGAACCATAAGAATACACAGACGTGGTTGGGAAAGGTGTAGCAGGATGCCATCCATGTAAAAAATGTACCATGTGCACATATATAAAACAAGGTAAAGAATTTAAAGTACATCAGAAAGGATGGAATTATGAAATTAGCTTATTACATGTGATTCTGAAGGAATTGTTTACCTAGCACAGTGTAGTTGTGATGAATTCTATGTTGGCAAAACGATTAGGGCCATGAAGGTGAGGGTCAGAGAATGTATAAGGGGAATAGAGAAGAAAGGTTTCACTTATGCTACAGCAGCACATATAGCAAAATGTTCTAGAAATGTGGAACATAGTTTTACCTTTATAGGTATTGACAAGGTCTGTCCAAATCCTCATGGTATCAATTTTAATGACCTGTTACTTACCCAGGAAGTTTTCTGGATCATTAATCTTAATGCAACAAAGGGCAAGGGTCTTAACTCTGGATTTGAACTGAAGTCTTTTTTAATAAAGAAAGTATATTGAGTAAATTATTATTGTGCTTATGTAAACAGCTTTTCCCCTTCTCTCGCCCCCGTTTTTCTTTTTCCCTTCCCCTACACTTTTTCTTTTCTCCCTTCCTTTCTCCACCCTTGAGGTTTCTGTTCCTTCCACCCCATTCTTTTCTTTTTGTCTTTCTTTACCTGGCTATTTAAATTGTTCCTTGAATATATCTGGGGCTTCTCTTAATCAATTGATGTATGTTAACTGCAGAATTGAGTTTTAAGTGAATTAAGATGTGTGTCATTTAGTCATTATGTATCAACCTATTGAATGTCTCTTTGTGAATGATGTCATACTTTCTGCTTAAAGTTGAACCAGTATAATATTCTGTGGTGATTTGCATATCCAGCCCATGATGCTTTGCATTGTGGGGGCATGTGTGATTTTGTATTTCTTTGAAACTTGGTTTCCCAGCCAAATGCCCTTTGGGGTAACCATTGCCTCAGTGCTTGCGCACAGAGGTTCTTTGTCTTTTAAATAGTTTTTTTATTTTAATTGGGTTCACCACAACATAACCCAGATAGACCATCTTAGGACAGCTGGGTAATTCCACTGGAGTGTCAGACAGATGAGGCATACTGATGAGTCCTGGTAGGATGAAACATGTGTCTATGTCTTCTGTTGGCATCCTTTACAAACTGCGTGAGAGGCCTTTCGGCACCATGCATTTCTGCTTAAAGTTGAACCAGTATAATATTCTGTGGTGATTTGCATATGCAGCCCATGATGCTTTGCATTCTGGGGGTATGTGTGATTGAGTATTTAACTGTTGCTTTCTTATTGTTGCCTTAGCCTTTGATAAAGGATGTGTTAGTATCCGAAACACTTCAGGCTTTTTAGGCCTCCTATATGTTGGTATGTAAATAAATATATTTTTTTTAATGACCAGAGCCCTTGTTTTGAGGGGTTGTGTGTGCTCTGCCTTTCTGTGTTTTTTCTGATGTTTTATGGCATTGAAGCACCACGTCCTTATGCTTGCTCCTTTCTGGTGAATAATTATTGCTATACACTTTACTTTCCAATATACATATGTATTTATTGCTTATAAGATGTTAGGACATCTTTGTCCCTGTAATGATTATGATATATAAGTCAGCATTGCCATCTTCTGATGATCTGTACTACTACATGGCTATGTACAAACTGTACCTCTTCTTTTCTACAAAGTGATGACTACTACAAAATTGTATAATGTTATCTTGGACTGAGGAGCCACCTCTAATTTAGCCAATAGGGCTCATCTCTGTAACTAGAAATGTTTCTGTCTTACAGTAACCATGGTAATTATCATAGGTATATAATGTAAGACATTACATCTTCTACCTCGGAGACCCCAGGAGACATTGAGATTCTTCGAGGTATAGGGAATGCTTAGCATTGGCTCCCAATTCTTATTGGTAAGAACTGCTTAGGGCAACTGTGACTATCCTTTTGGTAGTAATAAACAAGCTTTATTACTCGTATGCAACATGTCTGTGATTCCTTTCATGCCCATTATTGCCAAGAACCTGAGAGTGAGGTTTAGACCTCCTGACACTAAGCTTGAGCTGCTGACCTATCAGTACCATGTTCTGAGTTCTGTACACAAACCATAACATATTAAAAACCCCAGGGCCCTGATATTCAAAAGTTTACATGAGTACTAATGGGTCTTTTCCTGTGCAAAACAGGCTTTGCACCTGATCCCCATATTCAAAAGGGGCCTTTAAGCAGGCAAAGAGGATTAGCACCTATGGAAAACATAATGTATGCAGGTGGGCAAGGGGAGGGGCATGGCGATGAATGACTACGCTACCCCATATTCAGTGGTTTTGCACTGCAGAAAAGGGGTTAGTGTGGTCCTTTTGTGCAGCACAAATACCGCCGAACAAAACCCCCACTTACTTCAGACAATTCTAGTGGCTGCTGGAGGTAATGTTGCCAACTAGCCAGTTTGTTGCTGGGGGAGGACACCCTTCCCCTCTAGTCCATGGCACCTCTCCCTCCCTTGTATGAATAAAACCCTCCCTGGTACTAGTGGTCCCCCCTCCCACCAATCGCCAACTTGCTGAAAGAATAAAACCCTCCTTGACGCTAGTGCCCCCCCAATCACCAGCCCGTTGTAAACATTTAAACCCTCCCTGGTGTCCAGTTCTTCCCCCAGCACCAATCCGTGGTACCACCTGTCACAATTCTGTAATCTCTGGAATCTCGTGGCACCCTCCACCTTGGTACCAAACATCTGCACCAGTCACCTTACCTGTATCCTTGGTGCCATGGGTGCACATACAGTGAACAGCACAGCTTTTCTCACACCTCCTCAGATGGTCACCATACATCCAGGCAGGGACAATGCTTCTTATTAATAAGATATTGTGATGTGCCCTGTCCTATAAATAAGAGGCTGATTGGGGATATACTGTGCTTATATGTTTATATGTACAGTTACTGTGTGCCTTATGGTTATAAGAGTGCATTCTCTTGTTCTTTGGTGAGAGAACTGCAAAGCACAGCTGAGCAGTTCTGGCACAGAAAAGACTTGTGAAGAAAGTATTACAACCATAAGAGACACAGGAACTGTACATATAATCATATTATAATAACTGGCTCCTCTTTTTTCCCATAGGGAAACTGTGGCATAATTCACCGTTATAAAGGAGCATTTATAACGGCAAACAAGCGCATGATTTCTCTTACTCTGTGTATGCTTGCTAGAGCTCTCCACTTCTCAAACACACCTCTTGCCTGCTCACCGAAAAGTGAACTGCCATCCACCACAGTAATTCAGCGGTAAGGTAAATAATTTTTTTTTTTAATTTACAGGGACAATTGAACACCACGGACCCCTTTATAAATCTGGCACCATCACCTGACGAAAAAATGAAAACGGAGCTCCGTCCCCGGACAGAATCTTTGCTATTTTATATAATTGCTGTGGTGAAAAATTGGGAGCCAGCAATTATATAAAATTAAATATGAGGTGTTGTGTGTAAACTTGAAGTTTACACACACCTTCAGGGTTAGATGCTTGCACAAACCCCTTGAGCTTCACTCTTGGGGTTTATGTAGCATTTAACCCCTCAGGTGTGTAAACTTCTGGTTACACACACCACCCCATACTTTATTCTCTATATAAATCATGTTAAATATCTTTGTTTAAAAAATAGAATTTTAATTTAAAATCAAAATGTTTTATTTTATAAGTTTAATGGTCAGCTGAAGGGCTTCTTACAAATGTGAGTGTCACCTTGCATGTCCTTAGGACCAGAGGACTGCAAACCAAAGGTGTGCAGTTCTTGGTCCTAAAGATGCAAGAGGCAACACTCTTAAATCCATAATGGGTCCCTCCAAATGGACCCATAACATTATTATGGATCTCTAACTTCTTTAAAATTAAAAAATCTTTTTTTTTTACTTAAAACGTTGACAGCACGAGTGGTCAGTGAGAAGCATGTTACAGTGACTCAACACATGAGACACTCTTACAGTAATAAGAATACCGCATGTGCAGCAGAAAGGAGCACTGCGATTGATCAGGGAAACTCCCGTGATCTATAATGCAGAATATTTGGGAGTTCACTTTGTTATTAATAAACTGTGTCAATTGAACATAGAATGTCAGAATTTTAGAGCTATGTGCATGGGACACCTTCTTATGGTTATTATAAAGCATCTCTTTTTTGTCTGTCCATAATAATGCATGCTAGCAGCTGTAGCACATGAATACCTCATACACAACTAAGAGGTCTTCACATGCAGCAGCCTGGGAATGCAGTAGCATTTCACCTTCCTTTTTTTTCTCACAATTGTGTCTAGCAGTCATGACATTCTGCCACTAAATGGAGCTATTCATCTCCAACATTTATAAAAGTAAAACAAAAACAGAGAATGTAGAGTTCAAGGTAACTAACACATTCGGTACGCTCTGGTTGCTGATCGTATAAGTCTCTGGTTGCTGATCGTATAAGTCCTGTAGCCTTCTTTTATGACTAGAGGCACATTTCTTTTTTTTTTTCATTTTTACATTATCCAGTTATAGTCAATATGATAATATTGGACTAATCTGTGAATAAATAGCACATTTGTAAAATGCTACTCTAATTTCTAAAAATTGCAGCTCCTGTCAAATAGCTAACCTTTAAAACTATAATTGTGCATACCTTAAATGAGTCCTGTAAGTGCTTCCCTTAGCAGCCCACTGTCTTACTGCTCCATATCATTGATCTCTACCCTTCCTTAACCTGAACTACCTCTTGTTAACTTCTAAGCTACTAGTCACTCATCATTGTACCTCATATATGTATGTATGTATTGATTTTAGAATGGAAATTTTGTAAATATTATGGATGTCTAGAGCCTCATGTACTCTTGTTCCTTTATGCCTTTTTTGGATCATTATGGTTACCTTTGTTACTCTGTATTATTTTTTATATTTTTATATCATCTGTTATATCTCTGTTGTCCTGTGTGATAGCCCAGGTCCATCTTGTAAATGAGATTGTCTCTCAATGACGTTTCACCTGGTAAAATAAAGATAGATTGATTGATTGAGTGAGTGATTGAATTGTCCATTACAAGCTGCTTTCTGGAACAGCCAAAGACACAATGTCACAATATTTTATGTCATCTGGGATACAGCACAGTTTATCAACTCTCAGTCCTTTTATTCAAGGCAGAATGAGATCACTGCCAAACCAAAGTATTTAAAATGAAAAATCAAAACAAGCTAGTTCATGACTTGCTCACCCACTGCAGGCTCTTTTGTTGGCCCTTCAACCCAACCTTGCTGCCAGATAAACAAACAAATTAGCTATACAAGCCCTTTGGGGCTAGAGTTCAGAAGTCACTCACCAGACACACTCTATGCTGGCTGCCCTCTAGCCCTCTTGATCAACCTCTAAACAATGGCTGATTTTGTTTAAATTTCTGCCAAAGAGACAAACAAGCAAGCTTAATTTTTTTTTTCAATTTGTGACTCACCTACCCCACGCTATTCAATATCAGGCAATCTGCACCAAGGTTTTTTTTGTTTGTTTGTTTGTTTATTATTTCACAAATAAATGTCAACATCTTCAGCCTGCTTTGATTCCCAAATGCATAAGTATTTTCTCTTCTTTTACTGCTGGAGGCACATTTTTCCTTTTTTTTATACAACATCCACTTATTTTAACATTAGGCAATTTGCATTAAGTATCTGTGCTAATGGAACAGCAAAATAACCATGCAGAAAAAGAAGTTTCAGAGATTGTACAGTTATGCTTAAATTATAGTACAAAACAGGTGCTTTATGAAAACAAAATGAGATATCATTGTATTCCAGAACTGCTGAGCTTCACTTCACAGTTCTCAAACACAAAGATGTCATGAGATGACACTCTTGATTAGCCAAGCAACATCTCAAACATCCCATTTACCTATATAAGAGTACTGTAATGTTTAGAAAAAAATTATCCTGCTTGGCTAAGAATAATGTCATGATTTATATTAAAAGTTACAAGCTATTCTGTTACCCTAATGTCAGTGTCTGTTCAAAAAGTCAGTTTCAGTGAAGATCTTCTGAGGATGTCATATCCAGAACTCAGTGCCTACTTCTCCCTGCAAGATGCTTTACAAGACTTAATACTCTTGGGTTAAATAAGATGGTAGTTGTAATAAACATTTGAACAAGGAAAGCTGACACTGGGTTGGTACAAGACATGCATTTCCGTAATGTGCAAATGCAGGGTGTGCAAAAGGGGGGGGGGGGTTGAAATGCAGTGGCAAAAATGGCTTCACAATGCCAAAGGTGTGCCATTTTTGGAATACTGCAGGGATGAGATTTCAAAACTCTACCAGGTTGTAATTTTGGAATACAGCAGTGACACAGTCTCAGAAAGTAACTTGAACACACAGTTTGGGAATGTAGCAGGGATGCTAAAATTCAGAATGAGGCAGTGTGGTTCCATGTCCCTGTAGAGATGTTGTAAAATTAAATTTTGCCAGTGAAATTGCTGTGAAACTGGCAATTTCGCCATGTTAAACATTTTGTGAAATTCTGCCATTCCATGAAATTTTTTGCCGGGTGCAAAGTTCTAAAATTTTACCCACAGAACGTGGAATTTCACCACAAAATGAACAATTTCAGCCAAAATGGCAAAATTTCACCTGAATTTTGCTATTTCACAGGCAAAATTTCACATTTGATGGACGACATTCTGCATTTCACCAGTAGAATTTAGCATTTTGCATCTGCAAAATATTTCACGAAATGTGCGAATTTTGCAAAATATTTAATGTAATAAAATTTCCTAATTTCAAACATCTCTAGTTCCATGTGATAATGATGAAGTTTTAATAGCATGGACCATAACAGCTAGTGCAAATCAACAAAAACATTATCAGCGATCAGCACTACACCGATCGGCAAAACAGCGACAACACCGTACATGTTCATGGATCAAGATGTACACCAACATTTTATACAGGGGGCTGCACCCCCCACACCACCTCTTGTGAGGGGTAAGCCCCCAGCTCCTCCCAAATATTTATAATCACCTCCAGAGGGGCAGAAACTGGGGAACTAGGAAGGCATGAAAAAAATTACCTAAACCAAGCCATGAGCTCGGGTCCACAACATCAAGAGGTGGTGACCTAACCACCATGTCTGGCAACTAGCTTGGCAGAACCTCACCAAATTCATCCTTTTAACCTGCCTTCCTAGTAACTCCACCCCTCTGTCTCTGGTCTGTTCCTCCTCTGTCACTATTCCTTCCCCCTCCCTGTTCTCTTACAGTTGCTGTTGTTCTGGATGTGAATATTGAGTCATTCAATTTGAATCACTCAATTTGCATCACCCATATCACTGGATAATAGCAGGGTCATAATTTTGTACAATGTTGCAGAGATGTGCAATTTCAAAATGCATGACACAGTTTCTAAATGTGGCAGGAATATTCAATTTTGTAATATGCCATGTGTCATGGATGCATCATTTCAGCATGTGGCAGTGAAGCACAATTTCAGAATGTGGCAGGGACACTTGATTTCAGATTGTGGTGGCAATGTGCTTTACAATGCAGCATGGACACAGAATTTCAGAATGTGTCTGGGATGCACTGTTTCAAAAAGTAGTTGTCAAATACAACTTCTGAATGTGATCGGGATTCACATTTTTGGAATGTGGTGGGATAGATAATTTTGGATTGTGACAGGGCAATGGTAATTTACTCACCTGGGAAAGGTGATTGTGGGGGTATATATCTCTGAGGCACTCCAGTTCCTTGCAGATAGTATTATAGAGTCTACCTGATAGGCTGTCTATGCACATGTGATATCAGAGTTGAAATCCAACCCTGTAGTAGGTGATCTGGCAAGTTTGGGTCAGTTTCCAATGTGCATCTGACTAGGCTTCAGCACATGGCTTTTGCTCCTGTTTCACCACCAGAATCATATACAGACACAACATTCTTCTGGAGGTATGATTTATCTGTTTTATGCTCTGGCTTGTGACAAACCTTTCATACAATCAAGCAGACTTTATATATATCTAACTAATCCAGTTTCCCTTTGTATTGGGGCTTCTGGGGGCAGCCAGACATGACTCTACAGGGCTGGCATTGCGAATGTGTTGGGCCTCAGTTTTCAGACTGCATGACTGTACCATTTATATAACCCACCTACACTCTCTGCGCACCACAACCTAGTACAGGCTGCTGCATGTGTGCAACTCCTGGGTCAGCAGCACACAGCACGCTGTGCTGCACCTTTGCTGGAAGTTCTCCTGCTTGCAGGTCTCCCAAGCTATTCAGGGCCAGTGATTCATTGGAACCAGTGTTAGCAGTTACAACCATATTCACTTAAACAACATGTCAGATTTCATGTAGCACAACATTTTATCAGCTCCAAACCTCCTCTCCTGCTCTACTTCCATGACCTTGGTCTTCTCCAGTTCTATGCTTCTCCAGCATGTCCAATGATTAACGTCCACCAGGGGAAGCAGTAACTGCATATTTTCTACACAGCTCAGTTTTGCACTCGGACCTCTCATGCCACTTTGTCTGTCCTGGCCATCTTGGAAGTTTGCCATGTGTAGCCATTATGTGCTCCTTTGCTTTATTGCCTCCCCCTCCTTCCACACTCTTATCCTGTAGCTCATGCTGCTCTCAGTGTCATTTTCTGGACATCAGCTCAGTGGCACAGGCACACTTCATCTGGCGCCATGTTGGTCACATTTTCAGAATGTGACAATCATGCACAATTTTGAAATGTGGTAGGGAAGAGAAATTTTGAAATGTAGCAGAATGTGCAGTTTTAGAATGTGATTTGGATATACAATTTTAGAATGTTGCGGAGGAAATCTTTTTCAGAAAATAGTGGGGATGCACAATTGTAGAATATACTAAGACCACACTAATGAGATTTGGGGAACCAAAGGCAGACAATGCCCATAGGTAGCTCCCATCCTCATGTCCCATAATAATGCAGTTCCCCTTTCTCTATTATCCATGCATTCAATCTTTGCTTAAAAATTAGTTTATCCTTACTAAGTATAATCTCTAGCAAGATAGCATTCCAGGGGTTGACCACTCTTTTTTTCTCCAATTATTATTATATTTAGTACATTGTAATTGAAGTGGGTGTCCTCGAGTGTTAGCTGTATCTTGTTTGAATTCCAAACCCATTTCAGTAAATAAATATTGCTCAATTATAATATCCCACATCAATGGCAGGTTCCCTCTTAGCCTTCTTTGTTCAAGTGACATCAACTTTAACATGCACAACCTATCATTGTACTGTATCTTATTAAAATCTGCAACCTGCTTGGTCACTTTTCTTTGTACCCTTTTTAATTGATATATGTCATTTTTTGAAATGGGCACCAAATCTGTGAGCAGTAATCAAAATAGGAGTGAGACATACAATCTGTAAAGAGGTATCAGGATTTCAGGGGCTCTGGACCTAATATTCTTATTAATGGTCCACCAAATTTTATTTGTTTTGCCACCTGTTTCATTAGTGTGTTTTGAGATTGCTAAGTTATCCACAGTGTAAATCCCAAGATCTTTTTCAAGTGATGTTGTGTTCAACTGCCTCCTACATACATAATAAATGTGGGTCTAGATATTCAAAGGAGAAGAGTGGCACAAAGTGGAGATGCACCCTGCATCTCAGTAAACGAGTGGAACTGCAATATTCAAATGGGAGAAATGAGCTGTGCATCTCCAGATACGCCATCATGCATCTATAATGTATGTGGTGCATGTAGAGGGGGCATTCCCATGAATGTGCCATGCATCCCTATATTCAGCCAAAATGTGCAGTGCATCTGCTGCGCATCTCAGAGATGAACTGCCCAAAGTTAGGCATGGAAAAAGTATGCCTAAATGGTCAGCCACCCCCATGCAGGCTGCAGAACTGCAGTCAAACCATCCGAATACAGCCCTTGTAGGTGCATCAGAACATGCTCCAGGCATCCACACACAACAGTCATGCTGGGATGGATGAACCCTGAGCCACAGTTGCCATGTCACCAATGGCACCATCCAGGAAGCAACCCCCACACCCTGGACATAGACACTAAGCAGCTGCATGCCAGTGCTGTCAGGTGCCCCCTTGACACACCAGAAGTGTGGACAGCCACAATGCAGAAAATGTACTGGGGGTCATGGACCGCACCCATGCTGCCTTCAGGGTGCAACCTGGTGGTGGCATGCACCCAGTGTGCCATCTGGGGAAATTCTGCCCATCTAGTCTGGTGGATGGGTGGTGGTCTGGCACAGGCCAGGGACTGACATGTGGCACACACCCATGGTGGTACACCATAGGTGCACACAAGTGGGACCCATGCACTAGTGCACCTGGTCACCCTCTGCACACTGCCATTCCTTGCAGTCATCGCAATGTTCAGGTCACATGGGGGGCACTTCAGGTGACTTTACACTGCATATAGAGCTCATGTATCACATGCATGTGGTATACAGATCAGACTGTCTCACCCTGTGCCCTCACCTGTAGCATGTCCAGGTGGGCCCCTTTGGCCACTGTCTGAATAGGCCCCCTGTACCCCTGTCCAACCCTGTACATGGTGATGGGGTGTAGCACTATACCCAGGACAATGTAGTCCTCACTCCCACACACAAACATTCCATCACACCTGCCTGCTAGGCTGCAGTTCCTCCTGTTCACCTTTGCAGAGTGGTGGGGCAGCCCTGTAAAGCTGGAACTGAGCATTCCAGGGGTATGCAAATGGCATGAATACATTCCAGTAATGTGATGTAAATGTGGGAGATGGGCTTGGAATGTGCAATGAGGACATGTGCATATCCTGGCTTAAAATTGCTGTTTTGCACACCGCGCAAGTGGCTTTGCATCGCACATCTCCCCATGCTCTGCATATGGCTCAGATTACCTGCTGTGCTACGCATCTCACAGTGCACGATCACACATCCTCAGGATATTCAACCAGACATGCATGAGCACATCTCATGGTGCATCTTTTGAATATCTCATTTTTTGGGCTGGCACATCTCAGATGCACAGCACAGGAACTTGAGTGAGTTTGCTGGGGACCTTTGAATATTTAGCCCATGGTGTTTATTTTCTAAGCCCAAATGCATTACCTTGCATTTATCTATATTAAAACCCATTCCCCAAAAAGCTATCCATTTGGAAATTGAATCTAGGTGTTCTTGAATTCTCATCACATCATCTTGTGTTTCACAGGGGCCTCCTAATTTTGTATCATTCACACACTTAATGCAGAATATGATGTGGATGCACATTTTTGGAATGTGAAGAAGATGGGACATTTTGGAATGTGGCAGTGACAAAAATGTGGGGAATGTGACAGGAAGAGATAATTTCAGAATGTGGCACAACATTTTAGAATGTATTGGAGACACCCTGTTTTGAAACATGGCTGGGAAATTCAATTTCAGAATGTAGAGGTGATGCTCAGTTTTGGAATGTGGCAGTGATGCAGTTTCAGAATTTGGCATTGACACAATTTCAAAATATGGCATTGGCACAAAACTTCAGAATGTGGTGAGGACACAAACTTTTGGAAAGTGACAGAAACACAAGAAACATAGAAACATAGAAACATAAAATGTGATGCCAGAATAGGACCCCTAGGTCCACCTCGTCTGACCAATTTCCCTATCTGAAAGCCAGACCTAAGATGCTAGCTTTCTTTGTTAACCTTCCCCCATCCTAGGTTGATAATACCCATGTGCCTGTCCCACACTGTTTTGAATCCTGCCACTGTCCTTGCCCCCACCACCTTCTCTGGGAGTCTGTTTTAGCTGTCTACCACCCTCTCCCTGAAATAGAATTTTCTAATGTTTTCTCTGAGCCTACCCCCCATCTGTATTTCATGACCCCTTGTTTTTGAGTGCCTCTTCAGCTGGAAAATGTCACTCATAGGTATTCTGTGTATACCCCTGTGGTACTTGAAAGTCTCAATCGTGCCCCCTCTTTCTCTTCTTTGCTCCAGGAAGTACATGTTAAGGTCCCTCAGCCTGTCTTCATATGACAACTGACTAAGACCCCTCACCATTTTTGTTGCTTTCCTTTGGACCCTCTCCACTCTATCTACATCTTTCCTGAGGTATGGTCTCCTGAACTGGACCCCATACTCAAGGTGTGACCTCACCAACTGCTTGTAAAATGGCATTATAACCTTCCTCTTCCTGCTAGTGATCCCCCTACCAGTACATCCCAGCATTCTACTGGACCTTGCCATTTCCCTCTCACACTGCTTTGCCACCTTGAGGTCCTGTGAAATTATTATTCCAAGGTCACTTTCTAGCTCAATTGCCTCTAGGACTTGCCCTCTCATCCTTTACTCTACCCCTGGTATTTTTTCCCTATGTGCATGATCTTGAATTTTTTTTGTATTGAAGGACAATATTAGAATGTAGCAGTGATTCACAATGCTGGAATGTGTTGGGAATGTGATGCACACTTTTGAAATGTGGTGGGTGCATATAATTCTGTAATATGTCAGGGAAAAGCAATTTCAAAATAAAATGGGTTGTCCTGTCATATTCCAACAATGTACATCCCCACTGTGTTCTGAAACTGTCAGTCCCCACCAAATTCATAATTGCATATCCCTGTCATATTCAGAAACTGAGTATCCCTACCACATTTCAAGACTGCTTATCCCTATCACATTCTGAAATTGTATGCACCCCTAACATTGTGATCTTGTGCACATCTTGACATTCAATAGCTTTGTCCAGTGCTGCATTACAAAATGCTGTCCTGTCAAGTTCTAAAGTACAGTAACAGGCATCTCAACATTCTGGAAACACATGCACTGCACTCAATCCTGTCAGTTTTTTTTTTTTTTGCAATAAGTCCTGTAAGTTTGCTGAGAGGAAGGAGTAGACAGTAAGTTCTAGCTATAACATCAACAAAATGAGCAGACTGGATTGACCAAATGGCCTTATTCTACTGATTTCTTCATATGTTCATATCAGTACCTCTTTCCTGAAACTTGCTTTTTTGATCAAGGAGTAACATCAGGGTTACAAAATGGCTCATAGCTTTTAAACAAAGGTATGAGGCTTATTAGGATATATTAATTCTAATTCTGCAATGAAGCACATTTGTCCGGTCTCCCTTTTTAAAACTGGAAACTTTTATGAGGACAATTCAAAAATTTATAAGAGAGCTAGTCTGGAAAACTGAGTATTAATCATCTACTTAGACAGTCTTCTAGGGTGGATGAGACTGGGATCCAATAATTCAAACAGTACCACAGAAATAGCCTGATGAAATGTCTTGGTATATTCCTCTAAAATGTAAGACAATTTGAACTATCATGATTGTACCAAAAATTGTCTTGTCTTACCAAAATGTCCTATATTGAACAGGTTTCTATGTAACTAATTCTGGGTCACCCCTGAAAATGGGACCTCTTGGGCCCAGTTGACTTATTGGTTATCAAAATGAAATAAATAAATAAATACAGACATATGTCTACTGACATATTCAAGGTTTGTGCTTTGCACCTGTTTACTAATGTGTATGGGATGAGAGTACAGCCAGATATGGGTATGAGTAGGAGCATACAGCTGTACCCTCATTTAGTAATGGTGCACATGGAATACTGAGTCTTAATATGCACCGAGTAAAGAAGGACCTTTGAAGCAGTATACACTTTGAAGTCTTTCAAAAAGTGTCCTCCCTAGCACGTTTATACATGCACACACACACACACACACACACACACACACACACACGCACACACACATAACAATGTTAATGAAGTACAAAAAGTTGAAAGGAGGGGCAAAAAACTAAATAATAATTTTTAAAATATAAAATAGAAAGGTAAGATAATAAATTAGGTCCATCAGACAAGGGACAAATAGTATCAACAACCTAATTGTGATGGCTGCAGTGGGCAGAGCCCTGCAGACATTTTGCTATTACAGTAAAAAAAGGGAGCTCTACTTATTCCTAAGGGACTAGATAAAATAGTACATTTCTTCTTTCACTCTGCTTTCATTCAGCTGAGCAGTGTTGCAAGGCACTATTTTGTGTGCTAAGCTTCAATCTGGGTAGAATTCTTTTTCAAGAAAAATTCATAGCTCATAAACATGTCAGCTCCATCAGCCTTTCTCTGCTATAAAAAAAGATAAGCAAACAACCCAGAGATTATAGCAGTGAATAAGTCACATGTCACAGAATGAAATGTTTATGTAATAAATCATCTGATGTTACAATTCTCACTGAAGATAAGCTAAAGGACCCCTAAATCCAGTTCATTCAAGTTACAGTTCTTTTTAGCAGTGGAGCTTGGAAATGTACTGTTCATAAGCACTTTTTCATCTTAAAACTTACCTTGCTGTTGAAATTCTGTTGCTAAAGCACTGAAAAAGGAGTTTACTAGTCTGTGCTGGTTATGTGTCTTCTTCCTGATAACTTAGATCAGCCCCATCCCTACAGCATTCTGATAATGTTAGACTTGCCAGACAGCCATCCATTACATCCATGCTGTGCCTAGCTGTTTTACAGGGAGTGTGTTTTTTTTTTCTCCTTTGGATTTCAATAATCTTTACTGTGCCTGTGCTCACTATTTATCATGTTTGAGGTAGAGGAATATAAAGTTGTTGAGGACATACATTTACATTTTTATATTACAACCTTACCAATCTGAGCCCACAGTATCCAGTGTTAATCAATGTGAGGGGGCACAAGCTGCATCTGATTCTGAAACAGAGACTGACAGTTCTGATTCAGATGACACAAATCAGAGACTTACCTTGGATTGGTTAGTATGTTTAATTAATTATACCTAATCATTGGTTTATCTGTACTCTAAGGGTCATTGTCTGTTTAATTTAACAACTAATTTAACAACACAAAGGCATTCCATTTCTTCACATCATCTGTGATAGCCCTCCCATTATATTGTATAGCAACTAATTGACCTACTGTATACTGCTTCACAAATTGTATACCTATATATTTTTAATATGTCTTTGTACTCATTGGTTCTAAACTATATCAAGTCATATTGTGTACTGCATGTATATGTGTGTGTGGGGGGGGTGGCTCTGCAGAGGTGCCCATGTGCACCTATTGTTACAATTTCGTGGTGCTTCATATTAGTTAATTAGGGGCTGTGTTTGGATATGGTTTCATCTTGTGTTGCAGTACAAGTATGTTTCTGCATTTTTTTCTCATTGTATATGTTACCTATTATATGTATGTGTGTGTGTGTGTGTGTGTGTGTGTGTGTGTGTGTACTGTGAGGGTTGCTCTGGCTGTCTGTTCCTGTACTGTCACCTGTGTGGCCACATGTGGACGTTCAGCACAGGGGTTGAAACTGGCACTAGCTCCACTAGCCAAATGTTGTTAGATATTATTTTGGGATATTAAAAAATATTTTTAAGTATCTCTGAGGGATTGTACCTGGAAAGGTAATATTTCAATAAGTACATCAGCTGGGCAAGTAGAAAAGTCTGTGTGGCGAGTACATTTTTCAAGTCTGTACCCTGCTGGCTAGTGGCTGCAAAACTTAATTTGACCCCTGCATAGATCAGCCTGAGATGGGATTTTTTCCTTTTTTCATTCTATTTATGGACCTACGTGAGCTGTTGACCAGCCCAGCCAGTGGTTCAGCCAATTCTTTAGACAGATAGAAATAAAGCTTTATTTTTTGACAGGAGAATAACTTTAAGGACCGTGGGCCCTGTTTAGCAAACTTGTCCTGTGTAACGTTACAGTTACACATAAAATGTGCCATCATGTAATACAATATTACAGTAACATTCTTAAGAACATTAACACAGACTAGGTACATTTAATACATACAAGGGGAAGAACACACATGTACCTGGGAAGCAAAATGAAGCACCTTGTAAGTTATAAAATGTTGTCCATATAATAGGCAGGGAAGATATGTGCAAACAATGGTATGTAACAGACCATATATTATTCATAATAGGGGAAGAAAGCAGAAACCCCCAAATATTTTGGACACAATATAATATACAAAAAGGGAACATGGTACTACAATGTCTGATTCCATGTTAATTCATCCACCCAATCCACCCAATGGACCCTGACCCAAGAAGAAATCCAAGGTTAAAACATCCAATCCCAGGAAAAAAAAAAAACAAAGGCAGAGATTACTCAGGGACACCATAGCAGACACATTTATCTTTCCATGCTAGATCTAGACAATGTTTAAATTGATTTATAGGAATGGAAGCATCAGAGGAATTAATTTCATTCCTGTTTTTTCCTCCATATTCCGCATAGGCTTTTTGCACTATAATTTTTTTCCACGATTTGCAAGGGAATCCCAATCTAATTTTTGAAGCAGGGTACAATGATGAGTGGAAAAAGAACATTTCAACACATATCTTACTATTTTGTAGTATGTTTTATCCAACCTATTCAATAATGTTTTGGAACCAATTTGGTATGTTACACCACCATATTCTAATGTTGGTAAGAGTAGCTGCAAGGCCACTCTGTTTCTGGATTCTCTAGGAAGGATCAACATTTTCCTTCTAAGCATGCCCAATCTTGTATTGACCTTACTAACTACACTAGTTATGTGTTCAGAGAAGATAAGAGTACTACCTATATATGCCCCTAGATACTTATGAACAAAAACCTGCACTAGCACTTGTCCACCTATTATTCTATTGCAGAGAACAGACAGAACACCAGGAAGAAGGAGCTACTGGTATAACTAAAACTTCTCTACTGGGACTAAGAACTAGATTTCTTGTACTGGGACCTTCAATTTAGGGTAAAAAAAAGGAGTTGGTGTGTTTGTCAGAGGTAGTTGAAGAAAATTGTTATCTGTTATCTGTGTTATCTGTGTACTTATCTAGGTGCTTGTCACAGGTGCCAGAAGGGAATTGTTATCTGTGAAATTAACTAAGTGTAGAAAGATTTGCAAAGTAGGGGGAGTGGCTTAGCTAGAAGGAGCCAGGTTAAGACCAGATATAAACACTGTCCTAGATAGCTTCTGCCAGAGAACAGACAGAACACCAGGAGGAAGGAGCTACTGGTATAACTAAAACTTCTCTACTTGGACTATATTGCCCTCCTTTCCTCCCCTCCACTCCCCCACCCTAAACTAGTTCTACTTTTATAGGCACAGGATTTAACTGACAACAGGAACTTCCTGTTTGGGAGGAGGAAGTGAGTGATCACAGAGCCACCAAAGTCTCACCATCCTAGAAGGGCAAGAGTAGCTCTCCGTCCACCCCAGCTGCTGGAGGTCTGACTCTGAGCAAGTAAGGAGACTACTGAGAAATATAGGAACTTCTTGTCTTAGAACAGGAATATCAGGAGCTAAAAGGGCACAGAGGCAGTAAGTAAGTAGAGGAAGAAAAAAGAAACAAAAAAAAGAAAATAAACAAACAGAGGAAAGAGTAAGTCTTCCAAATAACAGTTAGGGGGCCAGAAAAAAGACATGATGGGAGTGGTGCAGTGCAGTGGATGTGGAGCAGCATTCTTTCAGGAGATGTTCTGGAGGATTCAGTGTTGTCCCATCTGCAGACACCTCTCTGGGCTGAGGGAGGAGGCTGCTCATCTCCAAGCTGAGTTTGCCAGGATTTGTGGGACCTCCTCTTCCACCCAGGGACCACCAGAGTCACTGCTGTTGCCAAGAAAGAGGAGTGGTTGGATCACAGTGGGCTCAGGGAGGGTGAGGGAGGTGGAACAGAGGTGCATCCCTCTAGTTGTACCACTCCACAATTTCTATGCTGTTCTGGAAAAGTGTGGTTCCTCTATGGAGGCACCCACAGTGGAGACCAAAGAGGATGCTGGGAACCTCCACAAAGGAGACCCACAGCAGGGTGGCATGGGACCTCACAGGGGAAGGAAACAACTCCTGGTGGGGGACTCCATTGTTAGGAAGGTAGAACTGTGGGAGGAAGGGGAGAGAGAGGTAAAGTGCCTACCTGGTGCCATGGCTTGAAGGGACAGGGAGCGATTCCTCAGGATCACAGGAGCAGCTGCACAGAGGAGGGAGCTGGATGTCATTGTCTACCTAGGGACAAATGACCTGGCTAAGAAAGGGATCAGAGCAGTGCAAGAAGTGTTTGTGGAGATGGGGAGGGGCCTTAGATGAATAGCACACAAGGTAACCTTCTCAGAGGTGCTGCCTGTCTATAGCACAGGTAAGGCTAGGGTGCACCACACCATGGGATTCAATCAGTGGTTGAAAAACTGGTGCAGAGCTCAGGGATTTGGCTTCACTGGGGACTGGGGGTCCACCTGGATGGATGCAGGCCCATACTGGCATGATGGTCTGCATCTGTCCAGGAGAGCAACCAGGATCCTAGGTGATAGGTTTAAATACTTCATTGACAAGCATTTAAACTAGCCAAGGGGGGGAGGCACTGGAAAGGAGCAGGGAAATCCTAGCCCCCCCCAAAAATATCAGGGTACTAAGTGAGGTAGACACCAACATAGAGATGTCGATAGGGAGAAGCGCAGAGGTAAATGGAGAAAATAACAAATGCAATAAGGATAGGGATGGGGCAAAAAGGGGTAAGGTCATCAAGAAATGGACGGTAATGAGTAACAATGCCTGTAGTCTGGGCAACAAGCTCCCTGAACTGGTGACCTTGGTGGAAGAGGGATGTCTGGATATTGTAGCAGTCACAGAAACATGGTACACAGAGAACCTTGACTGGAATGTTAACATACCAGGGTACACAACCTACAGGAGAGACAGGGAGGGCAGAAGGGGGGGAGTAGCTCTGTATGTAAGGGAAGGGATAAAAGCAACTGAACAAAAGAGTAAACAGGGAGGAGAGGAGGCACTGTGGGTCATGTTATAGACTGGAAATGTCACCACAATCCGCACAGGGGTTATATATAGACCCCCATGTCAGGGGGAGGGAATGGACAAGGATATGATAGAAGGCATACTTAGGATGGCAGAGAAAGGGGAGATACTGTTGATGGGGGACCTTAACATGCCAGATGTTAACTGGAGCACCTTTGCAGCAGCCACATCCAAAAGCAAGGCAATTCTTGATGCCCTTCAGGTGGCATGCCTCAAACAGCTAGTTTTGGAACCTACTCATGAGGGAGCAATCTTAGACCTCATACTCTCAAATGGGGACAGTGAGAGGATCTCAGATCTAGAAGTGGGTAGCCATTTGGGAACAAGTGACCACCAAACAGTGTGGTTCATGATAAACTCAGATACAGAGTCAAGCCATACAAAAAGTGAGGGTTCTGGACTTCAGGAGGGCTGACTTTGGCTAGATGGGAGAGTGCCTTAGAAAAGCACTAGCAAACAGGCTAGAAGGAGGGGTGGAGCAACAATGGGGAAATATGAAAACTGCCATCACAGAGGCAACAAGCCTTTGTGTGAAGCAAATAAACAAATCAAAATGAAAGAAAAAGCCACTATGGTTCTCAGAAGAGGTGGCGGTGAAGGTTAGGGAGAAAAAGATAGCATTTAGGAAGTATAAGGAAACACAGAAGGAGCAGGACAGAGAACTGTACCAGTTGAGGCAGAAGAAAGCAGGGAGGGTAGTAAGAATAGAAAAGGCACAAACTGCAGAAAAGATAGCTAACTTGGTTAAGAAGGGGGATAAAACCTTTTATAGGTATATCAGGGAGCGTAGAAAGACAAAGGGAGAGATAGTGAGGCTGAATAGAATGGATGGTGGGTGGGCAGAGAGTGACAGTGAAAAAGCAGGGATACTGAATGAATACTTCTGTTCAGTATTCGCAAAAGATGAAGTGGGTGAGGTGCCTAATCCAATTAACCAAAGCACTCTGGAGAAGGGGGTCGATCCCAGTCCTTTCACAGAAGAAAGGGTTCTGAAAGAACTCCTAAAACTGAAGGTGGACAAAGCAATGGGGCTAGATGGAATTCACCACAGAATTCTAAACGAATTAAGCAGAGAACTAGTGACACCACTGACTACCCTTTTTAACAAATCATGGGAGGATGGTGTGGTACCTGAGGACTGGAAGAAGGTGGATATGATTCCCCTTCACAAAGGTGGGACCAAGACAGAGGCAGGAAACTACAGACCTGTCAGTTTGACCTCTGTGGTAGGGAGAGTGACGGATTCACTTCTGAAAGAAAGAATTGTTGAGTACCTAGAGGGCAGTGGGGCATAGGACCCAAGGCAGCATGGGTTCACAGCGGGAAGGTCATGTCACATGAATCTAATTGATTTATTTGACTGGGTGACCAAAGTAGTAGACCAGGGAGGGGCTGTGGACATGGCCTACCTAGACTTTAGCAAGGCATTTGACACAGTCCCACACAAAAGATTAGTAGTCAAATTAACCAGCCTGGGAGTAGGTCCCAGGGTGGTAGCCTGGGTAAAACATTGGCTGAACAAAAGGACACAGAAGGTAATTGTAAATGGAGTCCACTCTGAAGAAAGAGGGGTTACTAATGGGGTACCACAGGGTTCAGTACTGTGTCCAGTCCTTTTTAATGTCTTTATAAGTGACATTGCAGAGAGACTGGAAGGAAAAGTATGCCTCTTTGGAGATGACACAAAGATCTGCAACAGGGCTGATACACAAGGAGGCATGGAAAGGATGAGAAGGGACTTGCCAAGGTTGGAGGAATGGTCAGAAGTATGGCAGCTTGGATTCAATGCAAAGAAGTGCAAAGTAATGCACCTGGGAAACAAAAACCCAGGGGAAGATTACACAATGGGGGTAGTAACAACAACAAAAATGGAAAGGGACCTGGGGGTAATCATATCAAATGACCTTAAGTTTGGCAAGCAATGTGAGAAGGCGGTAGGGAGGCCTGGGGGGATACTGGGCTGTATAGGGAGAGGTATCACCAGCAGAAAACAGGAAGTTGTTATCCCCCTGTACAGACAGTTGGTGAGACCCCGTCTGGAGTACTGCCTCCAGTTCTGGAGACCCCATCTCCACAAGGACATAAACAGGATGGAGGCAGTTCAAAGGAGGGCAACTAAAATGGCGCAGGGTCTGCAAGAGAAGCCATACGAGGAGAGACTAAAGGAGCTTAATATGTATACCCTTGAGGAAAGGAGAGAGAGGGGCCATGATAGAAATGTTTAAGTACCTCAATGGAATCAACAAAGTCCAAGAGGGTAGCATCTTTCAGAAAAAGAGATGTGCAAGAACAAGGGGACACAATTTGAAGATAGAGGGGGGACAGATCAGGGGCAATGTGAGGAAGTATTTTTTCACAGAGAGGGTGGTAGATGCATGGAACAGCCTTCCTGAGGAGGTTGTGGGGTCTAAAACTGTGGGAGAATTCAAGAATGCATGGGACAGACATAAGGCAATTTTTGTGGGGGGTAGGAAGAAATAGGCTGTTGGTTAAATAGGATCTGCAGCTTATCCTCTAGGTAGGGAAATGGGCAGACTAGGTGGGCCAAGCGGTCCTTATCTGCCATCAAAGTCTATGTTTCTATGTTTGTATATTTAGTGTCTGACTATGAAATTTTTTACCTTTAGAATTAAACAGCATTACCTGAGTTTTCTTTATAGTAAGAACCATTCTAGATTGGAGTAGCCAATGTTGTAAAATATCAAAATCCAATTGAAGAGTTTTTTGTAAACTATCTACATTTGTTCCTCTTCCTATTAGAGCCATATTGTCTGCGTACAAATAAATCTTACCATTTTTAATGTATGATGAAAGCGGATTTATGTATGTTAGAAACAACAGGGGGCCCAAGATTGAGCCTTGAGGGACACCCCTGAAAGTACCTTCTCTATCTGACAGTGTTACATTTATACAAACTTGTGTGCGCTCGGTCAAATAGGAAAGCATCCATGTCTGAACGGGTTCACACATGCCTATTTGAGACAATCTCCCTAGCAAAATATTGAACTCAACCAAATCAAAGGCCTTCGAGAGGTCAATAAGCAGCTCGCCAACAGTATCCCTTGCCTCAGTCCCACTTGCCACCATGTCAATGAAGTTCATCATGGTGCTATCCATCTGCTGCAAAGTCATTAGTATCCTTGGATGTAACCCATCTGATCCTGGGGCCTTATCTATCGTAAGGGCTGCCAGCCCATTCAGGACCCTCTCACTAGTAAGTATTGGCTGCCTCATTTCCAGAAGTCTCTTAGCAACTGCTTTGGTGCTGCTTTCTGTCATGGACCCCAGTCCTCCTTAGTGAATACCGAGCAAAAGTAGTCACTCAGGATAGTGGTCTTTTGCTAATCCTCCTCTATCACCCTACCCCCTTCAACTAGCTGTGTGATGCCCACCTTTTCTTTTTTTCACTGATATATGTAAAAAAGTAATTTTTTCCATTCATGAGCCCTTCTGCAATATGCAATTCTGTGTCTGCTTTCACCTCCCTGATGACATTTTTTGCCTCCCTATTTTTCTGTAGATAATCCTTCCATTCTGCCTCTCCCTGCTTTCCTTGTATTTATAGAAATACTTCTTTTTGGCCCTAACTTCTTACCTGACCTAGATGAGAACCATAGTGGTTGCTTAAACTTGTTGTTTTTTTAGATGATGTTCTTATGCTTGTCTTTGATTCCTCAAGAATGGTTCCCTTTATTTCCCCCCATCTCTCCTCTTCTACCCCTATTATGTCCTCCACCCATTCTAACTTACCCCAACAATGTCAACCCTTCTAAAGTCAGGGACGTTGGTCCTTGATTGTGGGTTGCAGTCACTAGAGCCAATTCAAACCATATGGAATTATGGTCACTGTTCCCTAGCAGCTCCCCTACGCCAACAGCACCAACCATGTCTGTGTTGGTGAGCACCACATCAAGGATTGCATTCTGCCTGGTAGGTTCCTTAACAAGCTGCACCAGTAGACAGTCTGGGAAGGTGTCCACTAAATTCTGACTCATGGCACTCTTGGCCACCTGGACCTCCAAGAACACCCACCACCACTACTTCCCCCTTTACTGCCTTTAAGTTCCTTCTTGAGTTCTCTGTCCCTTTCCTTCCCTTGTCCTTGAGGCCTATAGAACACCCCTAAGGGCACTTTTCCTGCTTAAGGCTGCTGTGATTTGCACCCATACTGACTCAGCCTCCCCACTGCTATTCTCAATATTTCCATCTTCTGAAACTTCAATGCCCTCCTTGACAAAAAGGGCAACTCCTCCCCCCCCCACCACCACCAGTTCTTCTATCCCTCCTGAACAGTGAATACCTAGGGACCACAATCTCCCAGTCATTTTTATCTGTGGTCCACGTTTCTGTGATGGCCACCAGATCTACTTCAGTGTCTGCCATCAGCACCTAGAGTTTGCTGAGTTTGTTGCCTAGGCTCCTGACATTACAGCATATCTCTTCCCCTCCATTTGACTCCTGCTATAACTCTACTACTGTTCTTTTGTTTTTTGCATTTTCTTCCCTCCTTGTTTGTGCTTATACAATTTACTTTCCTCTCCTCAGTCCTGTAAACCCTACTGCTTTCCCTGTACCCTCTTTGCAGTTACTGTTCCCTGGATGTGGGGGAGTTCTATCTAGGTTCCCCTTCTGCTTATGATCCTACATTGATCCCCTAGACCCTGACTATCCCTTCTGTGGCCACCTTTAAGGTAGCTGCCAGGGCTGTGCCCACCTGGTGCCATGTCACTTTCTGTCCCTGCAACCCCCTTGGCTGTCCCATCACATTTGCTGTATGCATATACAAATGGCGCCCCACAGGGTGCTACATCACTCCCTCTCATGCCTGTCTCCCTTACTCCCCCATGGCACCCCATGCCCTTTCTGTCCCTGGCAGCCCCCTTACAGACCCTGCTCCCATTTGCCACAATGTGTGGCACTGGCACAGGTCCCTCAGACCACCTTCTGGCTGGTGTAGGTTGAGCTTCTTGCTGCGCACATGGTGGGGATTGCAAAATTGCAGGAAAGGGGATGTTGCAGCCCTGCTCTGGTGAAGCCCCCTTGTGACCTGGTGCATCATGATTTGGGTTGCAAGGCTGGTGCAGTGTTCTTTTCAACACAGATCACTTTTTTTAAAATAGGGATTGCCTCATCTTTTGACGTAAGGTGCCACTTGCATTATTTATGTTTGATGCAAGCACCTTGCATTATCCACTGAGCTTTGAAAATTGAGCTATTAATACAGAAATTGCAATCTGCACAAAAAACATTGAATCTTACCATTTCCTCAGAGTCAAACTCTTTTTCAAAGAAACAGAACTAAAAGTATAACAAACTTCACATTTAGAGAACTATATTGCATTTTAGCAGTTTTCAAATGCTTTATAAAAGGAACACAGTACTCACCCAATTAGTAATCAAGCTTTGAAATGACACTACAAGATGTTAAACCAATAGATTAGAAAATTCATGCTGACAAAGTGAACAGGATCCAACTGTCAGTTGCCTCAATAGTTCATTCATTGTTTAACATCTTTAAAAAAATAACTAAATAAATACAATCCAGCTGTTTTTGACTACTACATCAAAAAAGCAGTAACAAAGTTAACCTTCAGCCTTGTGGCTTATTACCTCATTCCACTCACTTGCATCACTTTTAAGCATCAACAAGCATAGCTTGTATGAACCTATTGTGGTCATACACACTCTTTTCTGCATTTAAGTCAACTTTATGGATACATTTTTGTATGTGCTTCGGTTCTGATGATGTCGGTGACAGAGCTTGTAGAAGCTTTCTGTGAGTCCTATCACTGATGTCATTGGAACCAAAGCTGATCCAAGCAGTTGTTTTGAGCAGCTGCACTGCTGCAAGTCATAAATGACTCTTCTTTCAAAGCCTGCCTAGCAGGCTGTCTTCATGCCTCCAGTGGTAGTTCACCGCAACACCTGCCAAGTGGGCTCTCAGCTCCATCCAAAATAGCTAAGCTGGTTTTCGCACCATCAGCAGTGGTTCCTTTCAGCATCTCCCAGGCAGACTCTTTCCACACCACTGTGAGTGGCTTCTCTCACCCCTGCAACTAGCTCTCCTTTCAACCCCCCATGAAATGGACTCTTTTCAAGCCACTGTAAGTGGCTCCAGTCCTGTCCCTCCATGACCAGCTCTTGTCTCATCCATGATCAGCTCTTGTCACCCACCCCCCAACAACCGTCTTGCAGGGAATGTCTCATGCATGTTTTCTGGTATGGTTCTGAAGTATACTTTTCAAATGCAGAGCAGTGAGTTTTTCAAAGTTAATGCATGCATTTTCAATTATCCTTTAGGCAGCAATGCTCCATGCATATAGCATTTTCATTATATATATATATATATATATATATATATATATATATATATATTTAGTGTTTATTAGCACTCAGAAAGACATCCAAGATACATTCAAAAAGCATTGTACATAGCAAATACATGGTCGCTACAAGGGCATCATTTCTCTGTTGTTTGTTACAGATATGTCTATTAATGAAAATGAGAACAGTGAGAAAAAAAATATATCTCTCTAAACAAAGTGCAGCACATGCATTTTAGAATTAGGGCTGGGCTCTCCAACACAGGGCACTCTCCCACACCACCCAATTCAAATATGTAAACATAAAAAGGTAGTAATAACATCAGTTTCCCACACAAGACAAAAAGTGGGCCAAAAGCATTTTATTTCAAAGTCCACTGTTCATCTATGGCAGCATAGTAAAACACCTATGACCTCGAGCATAGTTCAGATTTTTCCAGTTCATTGTGTTGTTTGGCAGCAATTTTTTTTAGATAGTAAATATGGACAATAATATAATGCCATGACCCTAGTCTTGGTGGCTCCGGTTTCATCCAAGTGTGAGTTATTGCTTTTTTAGTAGCTAGGATGTAGGTCCAAATCAAGGACTTAGGGGATAGTTGACAATTAGCTGGAGGTGCCAACATTAGAATAAATTCAGGAGTCACAAGAATGGTATCATTGGTTACTAAGTCGGTCTGGGCAACAACATCAGGCCAGTAGGATTGCAGTGCAGGGCAATAATAAAAAACATGAGCATGATTAGTGGCATGAAACCAACAACCACTCCTACAGTTCCCAAAATGTTGAGGTAAAAATTGCATAAGTCTAGCAGGGGTATGAAAATAATGGGAATGGCACTTCTATGTAAATTCGCGCCAAATGTTTGAAATATTGATTTTTAATGCAGAAATGATATATTTTACCCATTGCAGGTAATCTATCATAATTTGAAGTTCTTGATTCCAATTATCAAGAACTGAGTTAGTCAATTCTGTATTTAATTCCTGCAATCCTTTATATCCATTGCATATCACATGGCCCCAGGAGTGGGCTTTGTGCAAGTCTATAATCATGGCTAACAGTAAAAGGAGTAAAGTAGGAAGTTTAGTGTATTCCTTACATTTATGAAGCAACTACATCCATACTTACAGGTATCTGAAATGTTCTCTACCAGTAAGCCCATAGTTATTTTGGAGGGTCTCATATGGGACAACATAATAATGATCTAGAAATTGGTAAATATGAGGCCATAATGTCTCCATTTTTGAAAGGTAAGATCTATTGCTGAGGGAAGAGGTCACCATTCATGGCCAATGCTATACAGAAATAAGCAATGTGCTAAAAACTAGAATGCTGTTTAAGTCTGTAGCACACCTTAAGGGTCTGGGCAGTAAAATGGGTGAAATGAGTTAGAGAAGGGGTGGTAGCTTGGGCAAAAAAGAGGATAGGTCCCAGGTCATATAAATCATTAATGGTCATTTCAACATTTTTCCAAAAGGGGGGTATCTTGTGGAAGCATCCAAGTAAAAATGATATTAAGGTGTTGCAGCCTGGGCATAATTGAATCAATTCAGGAGGTTTATTTCTCCGTTAGCTAGTGCAAGTTGTATGATAGAATCTCAAATTCGATGACATTTGCCCCCCTCCCCAAATAAAGTGGGAAATCCATTTATTCCAGGAAGAAAAGTAATGTGGTTCCTGAACTATAGGAAGTGTTTAATAAAGGTATAGTAAATGGGAGAGAATATTCATGCTTACAGTTTAAGTTCTGGAGGAAAAGGAAACAACCAGTTTGCCCCAAGAATCCAAGTCCTTCTTAAGCTGTACCATTAATGGTTTGAAGTTTAAGAGGCCAAGATTACCTAGGTCCATTGGGATTTTAATTCCTAAATATTTTAGCTTGGTGTTACACCATTTCCATGGAAACACCTTGCATGCTTGAGGGGAAGGGAAATAGTTATATAATAATATCTCTGTTTCATGTATGTTAAGTTTAAACCCAGAGAGATAACCAAATGTTTGTATAAGCAACCATGTCCCTGGTCTTGAATTATAAGGGTCAGGTGAGGTTAAGAGAATATCATCAGCATACAGTGCTAGTTCATATTCAATGCCTCCTAATGAGATTCCTTCCACCTGAGAACCAAGCCGGATGGCTATAGCCAAGGGTTCCATGAACAATGTGAACAGTAGTGGGGACAATGGGATTCCATGACATGTACCCCTTTGCAAAATAATGGGGGAACAGAAGTTGCCATTAATGCAAACATATTTTAGGGGGCAAGAGTATAACTGCTGTAGCCATGTTGAGAAAGAATCGGGGAAAGCAAAAGCTGATAGGGTACCCCATAAAAAAAGGAAACCCTATTGAATGCCTTCACAACATTTAAACTGAGAAAGGCTATTGGGATTTGATGAGATATTACTTTTTCAAGTAAAAGGAGAGTGTGCCTAATATTGTCCAGAGTATGACGGTGGTGAACAAGCCCTGCTTGATCTGGGTGAAGTGTTGTTTGGAGAATTTTATCCAATAGTTGCACCCAGATAGCCATGTATAGTTTGTAGTCCATATTTAGAACTGAAATGGGTCTATAGGATTAGGTAGAAGATGAATCCTTACCTGGTTTCAGAATTGCAGTAATGCTGGCATAATTCCAAGAGGGAGGGGGAAGTTTACTGCAGCCACATTGTGAAAGACATGCAGCAAATGGGGAAGGAGCAGTTTTGAGAAGGTCTTATACCACTCATTGGTATAGCCATCAGGACATTGTTATTTTCTTGTTTTAACACGTTTTAGGCATTCCAAAATTTTCTTGCTAGCAATAGAAGCAGTTAAGAGGGTTTGTTGAGCCACCGTTCGATTTGGAACAGGGAGGGAATGCAAGAAACTACTTATTTTATCAAGATCAGCTCGGGAAGAGTCCTGATAGAGTTGTGCATAGTAATTTTGGAAAATCTGTTTAATTCTATGTCTCTTGTGAATTAGATGCCCACTTGTCAAATCTCAGACTTGCAAAATACATGCTCCCCACTGTTGTGGCTGAAACTTATACACCAGAGTCTAAGAACCTTTAGCTCCCCCTTCATGGTGTGATTGTTGAAGATGTGCTGGAGATTGCTGGACTCTATGGTCCATCTACAATTGGAGCTCCCATTTCACCTGTTTTAGCTGACTTAGTTTTTCTGTGTCCCCCAATCTATACAAAGCCCGAAGAGAATTAAGGTGTTCAATAAAATTATAATACTCTTTTTCCATTTGGCATTTTTTGTGTGAAGCATAGGACATAATCTGTCCTGGTAATACTGCTTTTGGTATGTCTTATAATATAAAGTCCAAAAGAGATTGGTCAGTATTCTTACTAATAATTTTTAGGATACGAGTAATCATTAGGGTAACAATTTGCTCATCTTGTAGCAATGAATGATTCATTCGCCAGAAAGAGCAATTTGTTTCCTTTCCAAGATTAATTTTAACTAGCAAGGAATGGTGGTCGGAGATCATCTAGGGACCATAGAACAGATCTTGAATCAGTGAAAAATGTTCGCAAGTGGTAAAAAAGTAGTCTATCATAGAATAGCTGTGATGATGGAGAGAAAAAAAGTATGCATGTTGCATGGGATATAGATGGTCTCATATGTCAATGATCCTGAGATGGGTCATATTCATGTGAAAGTACCTCTGAGCTGTGGATGATCTGTGTCTACTGGGATTGAAGGTGTTGAGATCCACCGACATAAATTGATTTAGGCCTCCTCCCATTATTAGCAGACCCCGAAGGGGATCATCAAATACCCCCCAAAATTACACAACACTGGGGTTGTGGCATTGGGTGGAAAATAGACATTGGTTAATGTCACCTCCTAAGATTCTCATTATTAATCTTTGTTGAATGCAAATTAACTCCTCTGAATAGAAGAAGAGACATGCAAGATCACAACAGAGATGTAAATTATGCCATATGTTTGTTTACTAACAGTTAGATTAGAAATTTACCTCAGCTGGATCAGGTGCCAGCTCAATCAGATGTCAGCAAGGGGTTGAGAAAGGGCATAGGAGCCAGCCAGTCCTCCCTCCCCCCATCACCTGCCTTTGGAAAACTGGAATCGCTCCTTTTGGGAGCTACTCTCAAGCCCTCCTTCAGCTACTTAACCAGCCAATCTGGGGCTGAAAAAGGTGGGACTTTCACTCTGCAAACTGCCAGGACTTTCGACTGTAACCGTTCCCTCAGCCACAGCTCAACTGGGTGCCAGCAAGGGGTTGCAAGGGGGCATAGAAGCCAGCCAGCTCCCCTCCCCCACCCACCGATCACCGTTGGACCACTGGAATCATTCCTTCTGGGAGCCACTCTCAAGCCCTCCCCCAGCTACTTAACCAAGCAAATTGGGGCTGAGAAAGGCAGGACTTTCACTCTGCAAACTGCCAGGACTTTTGGCTACTGCCATTCCCTGAGCCACAGCTTGAACAGATGCTAGCAAGGGGTTGCGAGAGGACATAGTAGTCAGCCAGTCCTTGCCTCCCTTCCCACCAATCATCGTTGGATCACCAGAAATCATTCCATGTGGGGAACACTGTCAAGCCCTGCAGGGGAAGGGCCTCAAACAACTGGTACAACAACCCATAAGAGACAGGGCTATCCTAGATCTAGTACTGACTAGCAGGGAAAAGATCTCAGATCTCTAGGTAGAAGGTCACCTGGGGGCCAGTGACCATCACATGGTATGGTTCAATTTGGCCACTAGAACTAAATCATCCCATTCCAAAACAAAAATACAGGACTTCAGAGGAGCTGACACTGATAATATGGTCAACAGAGTTAAGCTAGCCCTGGCAAGAAGAAATACAGGTGAGAGGGTACAGGCAAAATGGGCAAGCATTAAGGATGCAATACTTGAAACAACATCCCATTGTGTTAGAGAGAAAAGGAAGTGCAAAAGAAGAAGGAACCCCCTTTAGTTTTCTCAAAAACAGTAGCAGGAAAGGTCAGAGCCAAAAAGCTGGCCTTCAGGAAATATAAGGGAACACAGCAGGATGAAGATAGGGAGGCATATAAAACTTCCCTAAGGGAAGCACGGAAGGCAGTAAGGCAGGCAAAAACCCAAACCAAGGAAACACTAGCACAAACAGTAAAAGAAGGTGACAAGACTTTCTATAGATACATTAGTGAAAGGAGAAAGTCCAGAGGGGGTATTGCTAAGATCAAAGGGGATAAGGGGGCATGTGAGGAGGAAGACCATGTAAAAGCATCTATCCTAAATAGATACTTCTGCTCAGTATTTACTGAAGAGAAGATAGCTCAGGGCCCACAGCTCAGCACCATGGACACAGCGGGGAGGGAGGTATGCACTAGTGCCTTCACAAAAGAAAGGGTCTTACAAGAGCTCGATAAACTCAGGGTGGACAAGGCAATGGGACCTGATGGTATACATCCCAGGGTACTAAGGGAGCTAAGGGTGGAACTAGCAGAGCCATTATCAGAACTGTTTGGTGAGTCTCTGAGCACAAGAGAGGTCCCAGAAGATTGGAGAAGGGCTCATGTGATCCCACTCCACAAGAGTGGTATCAGGGAGGAGGCAGGGAACTACAGACCAGTCAGTCTTACCTCAGTAGTGGGCAAGATTATGGAGGCACTCCATAAGGAAAGGATAGTGCAACACCTGGAATTCATTGGAGCGCAGGATCCAAGACAGCATGGGTTTACAACAGGAAGGTCCTGTCAAACTAATCTCATAGATTCCTTTGACTGGGTAACCAGAGTGGTGGACCAAGGGGGAGCAGTTGATGTCACCTACCTTGACTTCAGCAAAGCTTTCAATACTGTTCCACATAGAAAATTGATTAATAAGCTGGATAGGCTCAAGGTGGGTCAGAAGTTGATCAACTGAGTGGCAAACTGGTTGAAGGGCAGAAAACATAGAGTGGTGATAAATGGTATACAGTCAGAAGAGATGCAAGTCACAAGTGGGGTACCTCATGGATCAGTCCTGGGGTCCATCCTCTTCAATATCTTCATCAGTGACATTGCAGATGGACTAGAGGGTAAGGTTTGTCTGTTTGCAGATGGCACCAAGCTCTGCAACAGAGTAGATGATCCAGATGGAGTGGGCAGAATGAGAAGAGATCTGGATAAACTAGCAAAATGGTAGGAAGAGTGGCAACTAAGGTTTAACACAAAGAAGCGCAAGATCATGCACATAGGGAAGAGAAACCCTGAAGCCACATATAGGCTGGAAGGGGAGTTGCTGGCAGTCTCCAGGGAAGGAAGAGACTTGGACATCATCATCACTCATGACCTGAAATCATCCAAACAGACCACTAAAGCGGTAGGTAAGGCTAGGGAGCTGTAGGGGTGTATTAGTAGGGGTATCACAAATCAGAAGAGGAAGGTAATAATCCCTCTTTACAAGACACTGATTAAGCCCCATCTGGAGTACTGCTTGCAATACTGGAGGCCACACTTTCACAAGAATATTAACTAAATTGAGGCAGTCCAGAGAAGGGCAACCAAAATGGTGCATTGACTGCATCAGAAAACATATGAGTACAGATTAACGGAGCTCAATATGTATACCCTAGAGCAAAGGAGGGAGAGAGGTGATATGATCGAAACATTCAAACACTTTAAGGGCATTAACAAGGTGAAAGAGCGTAACATGCTGCAATATAAGAAAAATAACAGGACAAGAGGACACAGCATGAGATTAGAGGGAGGCCGATTAAGGGGTAATGTGAGGAAGTTCTTTTTCACAGAAAGTGTGGTGGATGCATGAAACAGCCTACCTCAGGAAGTGGTGGATATGAATAGAGTGCAGGGATTCAAACAGGCATGGGATAGGCATAAGGGAGCAATACATATGAGTATGACTAGATAGGCCATTGACAGAGCAAAGGCCAATGGCACATTCATAAGGTAGAAAAAGAAATGGGCAGAATGGATGGGTCTTGCAGTCCTTATTTGCCATCAACTTCTATGTTTCTATGTTTCTAAGCCCTCACCCAGCAATTTAACTAGCCAATCTAAGTTCTGCATTTGGTATTTCACTGCTGTTAGCCTAAGCGGACCATCTGTGTGAAAGACACTGTGCTAAGAACATCATGGAGTCTGCCTGGATTCAACCATGAGTCAGCTGTTTGGACAGTTGAACTGTCCAAAGCATTCACCTCCAACAGTCATTCACCTGTGCTTCTTCTGCTTGCGTGCTCCCTTGTACCTAATGGTTTTGTTGTTGATCATGCAGCCTCATGTTTGGATTCCACAAATAGATTCTAGCTTGCTTTACTCAGACTGCTTGTTGCCACCCACCTACACTTTGTGTTTGTTTTGCCTCATCTGTGATCAGTTTTTGCACTGCCTCAGCTGACTGTTATTGTCTCCACTCAACTAGGCAGCTTGCTGCAACTCAATTTAGCAGTTTTTTTTCTTTATTTAGAAGAGGTTGCTTAATAATTTCTCTAATCAATTAGACAGTGTTGTGTTTGAAGGTTTTCACCTATGAATGCTGTTTAACCATATGCTCATGCTAAATATGCTATGCTATTTTATTTTTTTCTGTATGCTAATTATTGTCCCTTCCTCCCCCTACCTTTGACAGCTAGGCTTTGCAACCCCTCACACCAGCTGCTGAATCCTCTCACTTGTTCTATTTTCTTTTTTGACCACCTGCTCCTGTTCCCCAGCCCTCCTGCTTTTCTTCTGTCCTAATCCATTCCCATCACCACATTTCTCCTCCCCCCTCCAAGGTAACCTGTTACCTTCCCCCCCACTTCCCTCTATCTCCTCTGCTTTGCCTCCTCTTCAGGCTTTTTCTCTGTCCATCTCTCCCCGTGCTCTCACACTCTCATCCTTCTCCACACCACCGCCTACTCTCCAACTATGATCCTCTGGCTAACCACTTTCCTCATCTACCTCCCTCTGCTCTCCCTAACTTCTGCCTTCCTTACTCACTCCCCTCGTATCTCCCTTATCCTCTCCCCCTTGTCATCTCCCATCTCCTACCTACCACCCTTCCCTTCTCTTTTCCCTCCCCCTCTCTCTCCCACCCCTCCTGTCCCCACCCCTCACCCTCATGCTGCCCTGATTCCCTACTTTACCATTCTCTCCATCCACTCTGGCTTCACTTCATCCCTTCACTTCCACTCACCTCAAAGTCTTCTACCACTCCCTCCACTCATTTAATCACAGTCCCCTTGCCCTCTCCCCCCCAAGGCCAGAAAAAGTGTAAAGCCCCATCCTTTCTAACGCTCCTTCTCTTCCTACTGCTCCTGGCAGGAGATGAGGAATTGAATCCTGGCCACCACCCTTCCTTACCCTCCCCTGTGCCTAAAGGTCTAGGTTTCTACCATTTCAATTCACAAAGTCTGCTCCTGATGTTTAACCCGTTAAGGCATGGGTCTTGCAACACTCCCCAGAAATCTTCTCTATATATGAAGCCTGGCTGTCCCCTAGAGTCCCCGACTCACAAATCGTCCTCCATGAATTCTACCTTTTCCACCAGGACAGAGGTAAATATGGAGGAGGTGTTGCCATCTACACCCGTCATAACATTTCCTGCTCTGCCACCTTCAAAGAAGTCATCCCTTCCTCCCACAAGCTCTTACTACTCAAACTCTCACTCTCCCCTCCAACCTCCCTATCTTCATTGGCGTCCTGTATTTCTCCCCTAAGAGTCCTTCCTCCTCTCCCATTACCTCCCTCTCCACACTTGTCTCACATTCTGCCTCAGGTGAACTCTTCCTTCTTGGAGACTTTAACCTGAATTGGCTCTCCTCTGACTTACAGCTGGTCCAGCATGTCATCCAATCTTTGAACCTTTCGCAACTAATCTCTGAACCCACTAGGTTAAACCCCCACTCCTATAACCACTAGATTTTGGATTGGGTATTATGGCTTCATCCCCATCATGTCTCGTCCTCTGTTGTTCTCCCTAATGTATTCAGTGATCACTGTCTTGCTATTGTGTCTGGAAAACTCATTCCCCCAAATCCTTCACAAAGTACATTTGCCACTGACCCCTATGGTCTCTTAAATCTGATGCTCTCTTGTGTGATCTAGCCTCTGCAGACTTGTCCTTGGTCTACTCTGCCCAGGTCAATGACTCCACCCCTAGATTACACCTGATCTCCTACTGCTCTGCAAAACTAAGGACCAGGCTTGATCCTGCATCAAGGCCTCCCACTTGTAATCTGACCACCAGCACTACAAGAATCACAGAAACTCTTTCACTAAGGTTATCTGTGCAGCCAAGATCCATTACTTCAACTCCAACCTTCAATCCATCCTAAGCTTCCCAGCCAACATCTGGAAAATAATTCACTCTCTTTTCGACCCACCACCCCAACCACCCATCCCTCTCTCCAAGCTGACAGTGAACTAGTCTCTGACATGTCACTGTCACCTCCCTCTTCAACAAATACTTCACAAGTTGTGCAGCTCTCTATCAGTCCTCAACCGTTATCCCCCCCAGCTCCCACCCTCCTCCTTGGCTGGTTTTCACTTCCCATCAGTTTCCCTCAGGAAATCTTCCTCACCTTCAAATCTGTCAAGTCCTCCAAATATAGCCCTGATGGCTTAGACCCCAAACTCTCCACATTTCTGCCCCACAATTCTTCTTCCACTCACTCAACATCTGAACCTCTCTTTCACCCTTTGTACCATCCCCTCACCTGGAAAACTGCTAAGGTACTCCCCCTCCATAAAGGGGGTGACCCATCATCCCCTAGCAACTACAGTTGACTCTCTCTCTCATACCCTCCCTAGCCAAACTGCAGGAGTCACAAGTCTGTTCCAGACTAGTCAACTTCCTTGACTCCTCCTTCCTATCCCCTTTCTAATCTGGTTTCGGAATAAACACTCCACAGCCATCTTCCTTCTCTGTGTAACTGACTCTAGCCTCAAAGTGATGGACAAGGGCCTTATCACATTGGTTAGGGGCCAGTGGTGGAGTGGGTTTGCCTCTGTGGGAGAGTTTGCTGCAGCATTTAAACATCCTTCCCTGCAAGATCACAAGCCTTTTATTTCCACTAGGACACTTGTGCAATATACTTTGAGCAGCAGCTATCCAAGAGATCTGTGTTTTTGGAACAGTTTGGCAGCTTGAAAATGACTGTGAGTGCAGCATATGTGTGACTTTGTAACTGAAACTGCTCAGATTTGTTTCATCTTGCTGCTCTGCTGAACTGAGGGGATTACCCAGGTGTGTGCAAGAGGCCATTTACCTGCATGTAATTTCAGCTCAGGGGTGAGCCAACAATTGAGCAGGTTTGTCTCTGTGGGAGGGTTTGCTGCAGCATTTAAACATCCTTCCCTGCAAGATCACAAGCCTTTTATTTTCACTGGGACACTTGTGCAATATACTTTTAGCAGCAGCTATCCAAGAGATCTGCATTTTTGGAACAGTTTGGCAGCTTGAAAATGACTCTGAGTGCAGCATATGTGTGACTTTGTAACTGAAACTGCTCAGATTTGATTCATCTTGCTGCTCTGCTGAACTGAGGGGATTACCCCGGTGTGTGCAAGAGGCCATTTACCTGCATGTAATTTCAGCTCGGGGTGAGCCAATAATAGAGCAGGTTTGCCTCTGTGGGAGGGTTTGCTGCAGCATTTAAACATCCTTCCCTGCAAGATCACCAGCCTTTTATTTCCACTGGGACACTTGTGCAGTATACTTTGAGCAGCAGCTATCCAAGAGATCTGCATTTTTGGAACAGTTTGGCAGCTTGAAAATGACTGTGAGTGCAGCATATGTGTGACTTTGTAACTGAAACTGCTCTGATTTGTTTCATCTTGCTGCTCTGCTGAACTGAGGGATTACCAGGTGTGCAAGAGGCCATTTACCTGCATGTAATTTCAGCTCAGGGTGAGCCAATAATAAACAGGTTTGCCTCTGTGGGAGGTTTGCTGCAACATTTAAACATCGGCGCTCACGCATAAGCGTGGCGTGTCTGCTGTTCGTGGTGTACGCGAGCACCACTCAGAGTAGATTTTGCATAGGAATATGTACCCATAAAAGAGAGGGACCTCATTTTAAATAGGTTTTATTGTTTATCTGGTTTTGTATTTTTTGGTTTTAACTGGTGGGTCTGGTTGTTTTCGGGTGGGAAGGCTTTCTACAAATTTGAGGAGTGATGCTCGTGGAAGATTTAGCTGTTTAGATAAGCTGTCACCTGACTCCTTTTCAGTCCCTTTTTTTTTGAGTTAGGAATTGATTTTTTTTTCTCTTCTTTCCTTATATGTATACTCGAAGTGGTAAGATGGTAAACAAAACTGTTAAAGGAGCAACTAAAGGGAAGCAAATGATAAATCCAAAAAAGAATAAAAAAGGCAATTGCTGTGTTTTTACGCAGGAATTGGTCATCACGGCTTTGACCCCTAAGGATTTGGTAGAAAATCCTGTAGTATCCTACTTACCTCACTCCTTTAAGGAGTTTATGAATGAGGAATGCAGATCAGATTTAGCTGGAGATAATTCAGAATTTAATGGAAGAAATCAAATTCTGATGGCTAAGAGCTGGAATAAGAACAGTCCAAATAATACAAATCAAGAGACTTTGATTAATTCATTGAAGAACCAATTTAGTGGTAGCAATGAGACTAACAGGGAATTTGAGGAATTTAAACAATTATCCTCTTTTGGCAATAAGAATATAACTCCGGACTTGGAAGTAATTAGTAACTTAGAGACTGGTGTTAAAATTCCGTCTCAAGGGAAAATCACTGATTTCTTTAAAAAAAAAAACCTTCCTAAAGCCCCTAATAATATTTTTCACAACATTCCAAAAATGAACAGCACACATATGGTCTCCAATATAGGAGGTTACGATTGTACCACTTTTGGGGAAAAAACAAACATAGCGGATCATTCCCAGGTTTTTAGACAAGATGAGTGGATGGGAGAGGTAGAAGCAAGTACGCAATGCATGTCTGGGCAAGGAGATTGTATAGATAAAGAAGATGGTATGTCATGCTTTCCCTCAGGAATAAAGTTATTTAGTCCATTAGAGATCTCCAGTGAGGTAGGGTTCTGCAATATCGACTCTAAAGAAATGGTGTATTCATCCCTTAATGATGCGCCTGAAGAGTATGACCTGGAAGCATATAATTTAATTTGTACAGGGAAAGAAGTAGTTTTTAAATTAGATAAGCTGTATTTTAAACATTATGAATCTACTGCAACCCTAACCAGCCTGATAGCCCATATGTTGAGAGCAGAATTAGGGTTACCAACAGTCACAGATGCTCTTATTATGGTGACTAGTGATACTTCCAACCCTACTAATTCAGATTACTTTATGCTCCCTAACATGGATATGGCAAAATTGGTCTGGGCTAAGCAAGGCCTGGTAGACTCTTTGGGATTCCTGTTATCAACACCAGTGACCTGGTCAACAATTTGGAAAAATGTTTATAATAGAGCAAAAATAGGAAAAATGTTAACATATGATATATTCAAAACTACTCTTGTAACACTGAATTGGGAGTTTGGGTTTTCCCGTGAAACCTCAATGATCTCTATTTTTGGGCTGGATATATTGGAGGGAGAAACTGCTACTAATTTATCATCATTATTGCGGATGATTTTATCAACTATTATCAAAACCCATATACTTCAGAAGAATTTGTGGAGGTGAGAGTTTGGAATGATAAAGAGGTACTCAGATTAACTGTATTATTGGTTCTGCACAATTGTTAGTATTACTTTTGAAAATAGACATGTGTTGGATGAGGTCGGTATTTACATGGTGGAATTGAATGAGTGGAGACATCAGGTCAATCTAGAGCCATGCAACCTTGACTAAGTTTTTGGAAATACAAAGTAACGAGTCCTTATTAGAGCAGGAAGGGGGCGTCAGAAAGTAACCCTGGTTATAATGTCCTTAATTGGAATATAGCAGGACTCCATAATAAGTTTGTGGATCCTCAGTGGGTTGCTTTTATTTCGCGACATGAAGTGATTATTTTCCAGGAGACATGGGTTTTAACATCTCCTTTCCTGAATGGATATGAAACTAGTTTTGTTCCAGCAGTTAAAGGGAAAAAACATAGGAGGAACAAAGGAGGTCTGGTTACAATGATCAAAATTAGGGAAGGATTAAGGGTAATCAAAAGTTACTCTCCAACTCCCGAGATCCTTATGGTAGTGGTTAACTGGGACCTTTGTATGGTTCTGATTGTTAACATTTATATTCCACCATGTTTTCACACTTACTCTACATATTATTTTTGGTCCAAACTATCGATGGAAATAGATTTAATGATACAGTCAAATTGGCTAGATACTGTCCTTTTAGCTGGGGATTTTAACGCTAGGATAGCCGAGTTCGATAATTTATCATTGTTACAAGAACGATTATATATGGCAGATTTGGAAAAAAGAAATACAACTGACATGATTGTAAATGAGGCAGGGAGACGTTTTAGTACTTTTATCACAGAGAATAATTTCTTGATTCTTATTGAGAGATTAGAAGGGGATCGTCGGGGTGATAACACTTTTTTCTCCCCAGTTGGTAAGAGTGTAATTGATTTTTATATTATGCTCTCCTTTTAGTTATCAAATTTTGCTGGATTTTAGAATTTCTGATAGTGTCATTCCTCCCCCCAATAAGCCCATGGCGGATATTGAGATTAGTGGGAAAAAAGGTTAAGATTGAGTAATGAGTCAATGCAAGGAGTTTGGAACCTTTTATACTCTTCTATTTTTGTTGAGTTATTTCAGCAGGTACATAATGGCTCCAAAGGTGAAAGGATCAGTGAATTATTAAACATAGGGTATCAACAGATTAAGACACTGATTTACTCAGCTAATAGTGTTAAGCCCCAGTTAGCATCCTGGTTTGATGGGTATTGTAAGAGAGAGAAAAGAAATTTGATGAGGGCCGTCAGGCAGACAAAAAAAAAATCCGAGTAAATGGCGATTATAAATTTAAATAAAAATGCGAAGGAGTACAAGGAATTTCTCCGTCAGAAAAAAATTTACTGAAAAACAATGGGGTGTTATGTAGCGAGTTATTAAGGAGGGTGATATTAAGCTTTTTTGGGCTTTGGTGTCCAAGGGGACAGCTGATCAGAATTCTAGACCTCCCATATATATCCCCAAGGAAACTTGGATATCTTATTATAGTCTACTATTTAATAGACATTCTACCAATGACGATGATGTGATAGAAAATTTTAACATTGAGGGGGAATACACATCGTTAGTGTTTTCATTTGGAGAGGTGGAAGAAGCCATTGTGAATTTATCAAATAATAAAGCACCTGGACCCAATTTGATACCGGAAGAAATTTACAAGGGGCATTTGAATTATTGGGTAGTTTTTTTACTAATTTTTTCAATATCTGTTTAAAAGAGAGATTTATCCCATTATCTTGGACAAGAAATATAATTGTTATAATCCATAAAAAGGGCCAGCTTCATTTGCCATCTAATTATCGCCCAATCAGTCTTATTGACATTAGTGGAAAAATCTTTGCTAAAATAATATTATATAAATTACAAGATTGGATAACTGCAAACTCCCCTTTATCAATGTTTCAAGCAGGTTTTCATAAGGATTGTTCTACGATAGATAATATTTACATCTTAGCCCATCTGATAGAAAATACAGATCATTTCGTAAATGAAGCTGTATGCTGTGTTTGTAGACTTTCTGCAGCATTTGACTCCGTTAATAGAGCCAAGTTATGGGAGATATTATTAAATAGATGCATACCATTAAATTTATTAGCCCCATTATTAGGTTATATTCTCACACAACATCAGCTATTAGATATGATAATAAGGGCAACATTTCTGACTATTTCAGTACAACCGGAGTTAAACAGGGATGTCCTTTGGCCCCCTTCTTTTTAATTTGTATATTGATGCCCTTCTGACTTATAAAGATATAGATATTCTTGATTCCCCAAAAATTAAGAATATCCCAGTACATTGTCTGGCCTATGCAGATGATTTGATTATTTTTGCTTTATCTGCTCAAGGTTTACAAAATAAAATAAATCAATTTTGCTCTAAATGTAAACATTTGGACTTGTTAATAAATATGAAAACAACTAAGCTGCTGATTTTTGCACCCTTACAGGGACATCAAATTAAACCAAGGATTTATTTAAATAACGAACTTATCAAAGTGGTATCCTCTTATATATATTTGGGGGTGAAGTTTGCTTTGAATGGAAATTGTATAGAGCATTGGAGAGGACAAGTGATAAGGGCAAAACTGATTGTTAGGGCTCTCTTACGTTTTGCTAGGAAATATGCAGGATATTTGGTCTCGCCGGCATTGATAGCCGGCGAGGCCAAAATTAATCCTATTCTTTTGTACGGCACAGAGGTCTGGAACAACAATGTTCCTTCATGGATGGAGATCTCACTTTCTCTCTACTATAAATCTTTGCTGCAGGTTCCACTTGCCACTTCTAATGTTATAGCTAGGGCTGAATTGGGTAGAGTACCTATTGTTACAATAATTGATATACGTCTCATGAGTTACTGGATCAAAATTATTAATCAACAGACTAATATTATGCCTCTACTATGCCTTAGAGAAAAATTATCTTGGCACAAACAGAATTTTAGGTCTCCTTGGGTCCAAAATATTCAGCGTATTTTGGGCAGTGTTAATATGCTTCATCTTTGGACAGATTGGTAGAAATCAATATCAATATCTTATGTGTTTAAGGAGTATGTCAAAAAGAAAATACTTAGGCTTGCCTATGATAAGCAAATGGAGCTCCTCAGAGCCCAATGTCAGGCCAGATGGTTAGCTCAAAATAAAATTTATGTATTTATAGAGAAATATCTTACTCTTGGGCTGACCCTGTTAAAAAGGAAAATGATTATTTGGGCAAGACTGGGAATCATCTGTTCTAAATATGCTTTTTTAAATAAGATGACTCCACCCAATTTATGTTTGGAGTTTTGCAAATGTAACAAGGGTTTTCAAGAAGATCTTTATCATATTACGGTACAGTGCCCTTTATATAAAATCCCATGGTTTAATCTGTTAAATGATTTTCTTATTAAATATGTGAATGCAAAATATGATATTTTATTCATACTTCTTCACCCTCAGACATTGGAGGAGGCTAAGATGGTTTCAAGTTTTTTTTATCAGGTGTTGAAACACAAAGAAAAACGTCTCTCTGCCTATGACAATTAATTTGTTCATGGATTTTTATGTGTTAAAATTTTAAATGTAATATTAGATTTATTTTTTTTTCTCCTTTTTTTATATAATTGTATGTGCTTAGTATGTTGTAAAGGCTTGATTGCTGAACAATAAAAAACATTGAAACCTGAAACCACATTGGCTATTTTTATTGATCTTGCAAAAACTTTTGACTCAGTTTCCCACCCCTCATCTTAAACAAGCCAGCCTCAGCTGGTCTCTCCTCTTCAGCAGTTCAGTGGTTCCACTCCTATCTGATCAACTACCAGCAATCTGTGTAGGTGGTTACTGTTTTATCTCCCCACCCTCCCCATTCTCACAGGTGTCACCCAGGTCTCTATCGTATGTCCCATGCTATTCTTGATTTTTCTCAGTGATCTATCCTCTTTCTCTGTCTTGTCCCATATTCATATGTATGTTGACAATACTGTCATTTGCACATCTGGCCCTTCCTCATTCACTGTATCATTCTCACTACAACAAGACTTCCTGAATGTATTACACTGGTTTCAAGCCAACCAGTTCAAAGTAAATACAAAAAAAGATGGTATCAATGACCTTTGGCACCAATCAAAAGCTTTCAAGGCTGTCTCCTTTCCCTGTCTTCTCTACCCTCGATGGCACCCAACTAGAGGTCGTCCACATGTATAAGTACCTCGGTGTGTGGCTAAACAGCAACCTAGATTTCTCAACATACATCAATGGTATACACTCAAAACTCCACCCCAAACTAGGCATCCTGTACTGAAACAAGGACTGTTTCTGCCCCAAACTATTCTGTACTGAAACAAGGACTGTCTCCCCGTCAACATACAATCCAATTTTTGACTATGGTGATGCAGTCTACAGTGCAGCCCCTCCCTCCTTCCTCATTAGGCTTGACACCCTCTTCAACAACTTCTTTTGTTCTGTGACTAGCTCTCCTCCGCACACATTTCACTGATCCCTTTATTATAGTCTCACTATTTCCCCTTTATCCTCGCATCCCACTGCTCCTCCCTCATTGAAAAGAACTGGTTCACCTGCTTCCCTTTCCCTACCTATCATTCCATTGCTGCTTCCTCCTATCCCTTTTTTCCCAGAGACTCCTGTTCCATCTTGATTCCCTGCACTCACTCTATTACCAGTCTAGCAGCACTTTCTTGCCATCTCCCCTGCATTTCAAATAGGCTCCTTCCTCTTCTTAGGCATGCACCATCTTTACTATCCCTAAAACATTCACTAATGCCACCCTCCCCTTTCTTCCTCCTGTCTGTCCCCAACCCCTTCCTGACCCTTCTCACCTTTTCTCCCTCCTCCCTACTGTCCAACACCTCCTCTCCCCCTTCTCTCCCCCTTTTGCCCTACCCCTCCTCTCTCCACACTACTGTCCCTCCCTTTTACCTACTTGCTCCCTTACACCCTCTCTCCCCCTCTCGGTCTTCTGAGTGCTTTGACACAGTTCACTAATCCTCCTGATTTCACCCACTCCTGTGCACCCCTTGGAAATCTCTATTTGACGCTATTTATAGTATTGTTTCTTTATACTTCTGGGTATTTATTTCACTATTTTTATTTACTTTTTTTTATTTTATTTTACGTTTTTTATGTTTCCAATGTACTTTGCATTTTATAACTGCTGATGTTTCATTTTATTGTAACTGCCGCTATTTTGTTTCATTTTACCCTTCCCCCGGGGTCACACCTGGAAATGAGCTATGGCTCAGTGTGCCTTTCCTGATTACCAAACTTTTGAATAAATAAATAAAGTCCCATACTCTACAAAATTCATTCAATCCACTGATGTGATAAGATTGTTCAACGTTATATTGTGTAGTAAAAAAAAAGACATTGCCAAGTTAACTATTATAAAGACAATGACAACACTGATCAATCACTTATTCCAGTTGTACAGTATTGATAACTAATGTGACAGTGCAATGTGAACTATAGTCGATGGATGAGTAATAATCAGTAGCAAGAAGAACCGTACATGACCTCAAAGTCAGTGTGAACTGACCTACAGTAAAATCCTGTGCATGTGCAAAGTGTTAACGGATGGCTAATTTCAGGTACCAAAAAGCATAGCTTGTAAGCACTTGTTGTGTTCATGCATACTCTTTTGCATTTCAGTTAAGTTTAAAGCTACATTTATGTATGTGATTAAGTTCCGATGTCATCAGTGATAGGGCTTGTAAAGGCCATCTACAAGCCCTATCTCTGATGTCATCAGAACCGAAGTTGATCCAAGCAGCTACCTTGAGAAGCTGCACTGCTGCAGATCATGGCTGACTCTCCTTTTAGTGCCCATCAAGTTAGCTCTCTTCACACCGCCAGCAGCTGCTCACTGCAATGTCCACTGAATGGCTCTCCTCATGTTGCATGATGGAGGTCCATTCAAAAACAGCCTAGCAGGCTTTCACACCACCACCACCAGCATCTCCCTTCAACAAACACTATACAGGCTTTTCTCATGCTGCTGCAAGTCTCTCCTCACAGTCACACACTGTCCACCAGCTCCTGTCACCACCCACTCCCTCTTCTGCCACATTTCTCTACCGGATTGCTCTGTCATTGGGAAAACAGAAGCAAGATATGTTTTTAGGTGCTAACAAACATAGCTTGTAAGCACCTACTGTGGGCATGCCTACTCTTTTCTGCATTTCAGTCAAGTCTAAGCATACATTTTGTAAGTGCCAACAAGTATAGCTTGTAAGTACCTATTGTGCTCATGCGTACTCTCTTCTGCATTTCAGTCAAGCTTAAGGAGACCTTTTGCATGAGGTAATTTGCCCTGCATCAGTTTGCATGGATAATGTGCCATGCTTCAAGGCAGAGAGAAAATGGACTGATCTGAGAGCAGCCAAAACACCTACTGCAGCCCCCCTCCCATACATCCCAGGACCCGATCTTATGGTCATAATTGTGGCTGGCAGCATGGTCAGCAACTCACAGCTGCAGCAGGACAAAATAAAACTCCCTATGGGAGTCTACGCAATGTTTTGATCATGGCTCCCACCATCATGTCTCAACTCCCAACCCACCCCAAGAGTCAGATGACTGTGAAGCTGAACTTTACAAGTCAGTTAATCGGGGCTGGGCAGGGAGGAGTAGCATGTAAGTTTCATTTGACTCCCACTGATGTGAAAGTATTGTGTTTGGAATGGAAATGTCCTGGAGCCCACTCACCCAAGAGGCTGCTGCTGCTAAATTTTGCCAGCTAGGATTACTGCAAGTTTAAAAGTGACTGAAAGCTGGCTGATTTTGAGATGGTGCACAGGGTGTGATACAACATACTGCTGTGAAACTGCTGCAGTTTGTGGACAATCAGGTTTGAGTCCCAGCTTGTCAGCTCCCAGTTTAGTACTATACTCTTATTCAAAAACACAATTAGTACTTAATTATGTATGCCAAGCACAAAACAGATTATAATTTGTGGCACAATCAGTGAGGGTCTTTGGTGGAAATAAGATAATTAATGGGTAAACCCGTCTCCTATGCAGGATGGACAATCTGTCCTAGAAGTATATGCTTCCTACATTCACAGTAAAGTGTCTAAATACAGCATATGGTATCCATTGCAACCTATCATGTTCACTAGTCTTCTATTTCTAGGGATTGTGTCTTCCTGTGTGAGATATTATATGCTGTATTTAGACAGTTTCTTTACTGTGAATGTGGGAAAGTTAATGTATTTCCATTTGCTTTGGTTTTTTTTTTACTTATTTTTCCCTCCAGGTGCCAACTTCAGGGGCATACCTCAGACATCCCCATCCAGCTACTCCTGCCCAGCCTGAGATCCCCCTGCCCTGGGTCTTCCTGTAACTCTAACCTATCATCCTCACCTTGCAGGAGACCCCTGGCTTGTGCCCCCGAGGGAAGGGTTACCATCTGCTTACCATGGCACACCTTGAATCCAATTTCCATGCAAGCAGGCTGAAGGCTGGAGGATATCTGGACCCAGGGAGGGTGGGATCCAATAGTGGGCATGGGGCTGGTGGTGCATCATTGTCTTCTCCTGCCATCAGAGTGTTTCCTTTGTTCATGACTGTGAGTTCCCCCCTGGAGGCATGGACATGCAATGATATCCAGCACAAGGTGGGCACGATCCTGCACCAGTCTCACGGATGTCCACTGTCACTTCCGCTCCTTTCCCTGGTCATCCCTGCTGTTGCTCCTCCCAGTCTCCACTGGGAATCACTGGTAGCAGGGAAGTCACAACCCACCCTTACTGAGAGAGAAGAGCAGTCCTCCAGATGTTTGATTTTCTCTCCCCGGCTGACCCCCGGCTGATCGAGCTTGCTGCGACCTCAGTTTGCTGGCATGATGCAAGTTGTGGCATCTAGCATGTCAACCCTCAGCACCACTTGGCCAGCGCATTTCCATTTGCTTTTGATAAGTTGCGATGGAGTGTTTTTGATTTTGTAGACAAGGAACATGTTTTATGATTGACTGCACTCACACTCTGTTCTTTTGAAACACATTGTCAAGTGACTGGTGGGAGGGGGAAGAAGTTTATTCCCATGGAAACCAGATAAATGTGGTCAATTGCAAATTATAAAAATAATTATAACAGGAGGGAAACTTTTATTAAGGGCATTGATTTGAAGCATGTTAATGAAGCCTGACACACTGTTGCAAAGATTTATTTTTTTATGACAATCATACACTCTGTGTTAGAAGCTACTCTGTTTAATCAGGCAATGGATGGAGTGTACCAGGTTACCACGGTAGTAAGGCGATCTATGTAAAATATTGAATTAATTATTATTATTATGAAGTGGAAGTAGATTTAGAGACTGGTATTACTTATGGAGAGGACTGTGTCTGGTTGAGGACTGCACTTACACATTTGCTACCGGCAGCTAAGATATCACATGATGGGGAGGAGAGCAGTAACCAGTTTCAGTGGCAGCTCATGTACTACTATGTTCAGCAATCTCTTGCTATATTTGCAATGGAACTAATCCTTTACAGTGTCCTGCATTTTTTGTTTTTTATATTTTATAAAAATATGTACACCAAAAATAAAAATACATTTTTATGATAATTTATGTGTTTTTCTTATTTCATTTTTGTTGTTTTACTGACATAACTTGAGCGTATGCAGAAGTTGGCCTGACAACATTGGCAGCATCTGATGTATCATGGCAGAGATATGATTATGTTAACTTCATGTAAAAAAAGTATCTCTTCTACATATCAGCAATCTCTCTCTCTATATATATATATATAAATATATATTTATATATACATATATATATATATATATTTATATTCTCTGCAAAAAACTACACTAATGCACACCTAGGGTTAAAGCATCAAAAGTAGGGAAATGCGACCTTAGGGTTCCCAAGTCTAAGACCCCACCCCCACCCTGTATGCAGGAACAGGCCTGAGGGATGTGCCTTGGGGTTGTGAACCCTAATGCTCACCCCATTCCATGAGTAAGTAAGGTAAGATGGGTACAGTATCGGAGATACTGTACTGGGCCTTGTGCACCCATAAGTCCTTAATGGTACCCAAATTTGCGCTCCCACCCATGCATAATTTTTGAGCTAGTGTACTGCTAAAGTTGTTTGCCTGGGCCCTGTGCTCCTATATCATAGTATGCACAGCCAAAGAAACACCTGACATTTACATGTTATCATATAGAAAACATTGGCAAATCCTAAACCTGTGTAACTGATAACCAAATTAATATATTTTCACAAAATCAGCAAATGGCACATCGTTGGGTGAAGCCATTTGTACTCTGAAATTTTAAGAACAGAATTGCAAACCATATCTTCACAGTAGAGTGACAAAGAATCAACTGGGTAAATCTTCCATTACAATGTTATCCTATTTGAAATGAAGCAAAATTTAACCCCACAGAACTGCACAGCCAACTAATATTTTTTTCACATAGCCAGCAAAAGGCTCATCAGTCAGGCAAGCTCTTTGTACCCTGAAGATTTCAGCCCAAAATTCCAAGCAGTTTATTTGCTATGAAGTGACAAAGAAACAGCTATATAAAAAAAATCCTTTTTCTCACATTACAAGAATTCCTTTGCCAAGCTTCTTTTTCTGCAATTTGCAGTAAAAGAAAAATCCTTTTACACAAATTGTGGAAAATGATCCTGTTTCACAGTAAAACAGAATCCTTTTTTGCAAATTGCGGAAAAGTATCCTGTTTTGCAGTAAAAGATTTCGGCGATTTGTTGTAAATGATTTTCCATCGATAAAATAAACAAGTTTCTGAGCATTTTTTTTAAAAAAACCTGACCCCAGAATCTGATTCCTCGGGCCATGATTAGGTAAACACAGATATTGCTGTTTACCTAATCCCTAGAGAATTTTTAAAGTTTAAGTTGGTAAGCAAAAATAAAATAGTGGCAGGACAAACTAGGATTCCACATTTGCTGTCAAGAATCCTATTTCAAGTCTCGGATCTAACTTTTCCCCTAGGAAATAATGGGAAACTTTAAGATTTAATAACTTTTGAACAGATTAATATTTATTCATCAAACCTTCAAAAGACACCACAGTGACCTAAGACCTATATACCCATAACATGTCAGACCAAAATTCCACACAGTTTTTGCACAACACAGTGACAAAGAATTTGACAAAAAGTAGTAATTTACACTTTTGTTGACAAGTATCTCCACACCCACACATCCAGCCAGATCAAAGCTTGCCACGTCAAGAGATCTTTAATCCCTGATGGTGCATGCCAAATTTCATGCAAATCACTTGAATGGTTACAAAGTTATTAAAGTCCCAAATTTTCAGTTTAACATAGAAGTGAAGATTTAACCCTAATATGGGGACACAATACTGCCCTTATAGTTAGGATTGAGTAGCTTGTTCAGTGTTAAACCCCTAACTAAACTTTGCACATTAATATCTTTGGCTCTGTTTGACAAAATGAGCTGAAATTTTGTAAGTGCTGTCTAGGATGCAATGCATTGATATGTGAAAATTATTGTGATGGCAGCTTGTGTGGATTCTGAGATCTATAGCTGTAATCTTTTGGAAAAATCTAACTTTTTTCCTATACATAATGTGTTTTGGTCTTTTTTTGCTCTCCCCTACAGCCTACATGGAACAGATGTTTTTCCCCAAATGTGCAGGGGACATGTGTCATGTCTTAAGTAAGTGCCTTTGCAATGTCTGGTGAAAAAATATTAAAGGGTTCCAGAGTTATAAGGCTTTAAAATGTAATGACTTCCAACCTGCACGTGTGCAGTAGGTGTTTTTTTAGATAACATTCTGAAGCAAAAGTAAAAATGTTATGCCGAAAATGTGCATTTTTGCTTTTGCCCCACTTGCTTGCCAGGGCACCAAAATTTTTTTTGCCAATACAGCTGCCATCTTGTTCATTTTTTCTACAAACTAATAAACATGGAAATAAACAAAAATGCTAGGATGTAAAAAAAACATTAAAAAGCATCTAAATGGGACCAGTTTAACTAGAATCTGATGTTTGTTTTTTATATAATGGCCACAAATACCTTTCCTGGGCACCCAAAATCATCAGTGTCCACCTTAGTGAGAGGAGCACTTCCCCTGTGTTTTTTGTATGAGAAAAGTGGGAATTTCTTGACTTCTGCAGCTACAGCTGAACTCATGCTGCTGGCTGCAGTGTGAGCTATGAGCTGACTACCTGGTGTTTGGTGGTGCACCCCACACACACACTTCATTGATGTCACTGGCAATGTGTGATGTTGCCCTGGTGTCTAGTGGCACCTCCACCCTTCTGATCACTGTCGCCTTATTAATACAAATTTTCCCTGGTGTCTAGTGACACCCCCACCTGCCGATCACTGTCTCTGTCCCTATAAAGAAATAAATATGTTCCCTGGTGTCCAGTAGCACCCCCACCTGTTGATAACCATCCCTGTTATCAAATTTTATATTTTCTGGTGTCTAGTGGCACCCCCACCCACCAATCACCATTCAAGATTTCAGTGGTGTCTAATGGTACCCACCACATGCAGATCACTGTTCCCATTATCAAGATATATATTCCCTGGTGTCTATTGGCACCCCCACTGTCCCATCTGATGCACAAGCAGAAATGAAGAAAACGGTCCCTCAATTTTTTTTATCAAACCTGTAAGAAAAGAAAACAGTCCCTCACCAATCTGCCTCACCCACACTTCCCACTCAGCACCTATCACCCCAAACCCACAGTACACCCCAACACATTCTAACTCACCTGAACGGGTCCCAGGTTCAAGACCCACTCTCCGATTGAAGACACATCTTTCAGCTGGAATGAGCGACTGCAATATGAGAAACTAGGGTAAATTTGGTTCAATGTATTTCAGTGGGGGGTTCAAATTTTATGCATAATGTAGCCATTGTTTGACATTTTTACCCCAAATTGTCAACATGGCCTTTTGGGGACTCCACCTCATGAACAATATGACTGTCATTACACATCTCCTGGTCAAAAGGTTATTTTGCAGTTGCTTGATGAAGTCACCTTTCAGGCAGGATTTGAAGATTTTCCCTGTTGTTGTTCATGAAGCAGGGTCATAAGAAGGCTGTGTTGAAAATTTGGGGTCAAAATATGTAAAACTGGCAGAGTTATGACCATTTGTTGCAATTTTGTTAAGCATGCTCGTAACATTGAAAATGTTAAATATTTTGACCCATATTTTCAACAAAGCCTTCTTATTACCCCACCTCATGTATGTCACAGCTGTCATTTTTCAAATCCTGGCCAAAATATGTTTTTGCAGCTGTGGAGTGGAATGGCATTGCAGCTGTGCAGAATTATGTTTTAACAAGGATTTGAAAATTTTCTGTACCAGGTACATGAGGTGGGGTAATAAGATGGTTATGCTAACAGTTTTGTCACTGTTGTCCTAATCTATGGAGGGATGGGAGCACAGGGTCTGGAGGGCCATCTGCTCCCACAGGCAAATAATGACACAATTATACTATCTCAAAAAGTAAGGAAATACATTGCAAAAAACTTTGTTAATGCTCTTGCTAGGGTTAAAGTAACAAAATTAGGGAAATGTGACATTAGGGTTTCCAACCCTAACACTCCTCCTCCACCCTGCACACACCAACAGACATTGAGGATGTGCCTTGGGGTCATCAGCCCTAATGCTCACCCATTCTGCTATACTGTAGTCATCTCTGCTTATTTACTTATGGAATGGGGTGAGTGTTAGGGCCGATGACTCCAAGGCTCACCCCCGATGCCTGTTGGTGTGTGCTGGGTGGGGGTGGGGTGATAGGGTTGGAAACTCTAATGCCGCAATTCCCTACTTTTGTCACTTTAACCCTAACTACAGCATTGACAGAAGTTTTTTGAAATGTATATATATATATTATACAGGACGGTCGCATCCCTACAGTTAGGGTCCGGTCTACACTTCTATGTTAAACTCAAAATTTTGCACTTTAATACCTTTGCAACTGTTCAAGTGATTTGCATTACCTTTTGCATGCACCATCAAGGACTGAAGAGCTCTTGATGTGGCAAGCTTCGCTCTGGTTGGATGTGTGGATATGGAGATGTTGTCAAAAAATGTGAAAGTTACCATTTTTGGTGAAATTATTTGTCACACCATTGCATAAAAACGGCTTCGAAGTTTGGTCTGAAATGTTTACGGTACAAAGGACTTGAGTCTCAGATGTGCCTTTTGAAGGTTTGGTGAAAAAATATTAATCCATTCCAAAGTTATTAAATTTTAACATTTCCCATTATTTTAAATGGGAGCAGTTACATGTCCAGCTTGAAAAAGGATCCTTTGTTGCAAATGGGTAATCCTTTGACACAAATGGGAAGTCCTTTTCATGCTGCTTCCCTCTTGTTTTCAGTCAGCGGTAGCAACAAAATGAAATAAAAAAATGTGAGGGCGTTAGTAAATATCAAAAGTTGTGCATACCTAATCGGGGCCCTTAGTGTCCGACTCTGGGTTCACTTTTTTTCATAATTTAGTTGGAAATGCATTTTCTTAACATGCCTAAATCCTTTTTGCAAATTGCAAAACAGGAATCACAAAACAGGATCCTTTTTTGCAATTTTCAAAAAAGGATTTGATCCTTTGCCACAAATTGCGAAGAAACAACTGCAGAAAAGAATTTTGAGCCACAGACAAGGATTCATTTTTGCTAATTGTGAAAAAGGAACTGCGGAAAATTATTCTTTTTTGCAATTAGCAGAAAATGACTTCGGCATGTTAAGAAAATGCATTTCCCTGTAAAAAAATCTGTTATTCCCCTGTAGTCTAGTGGTCCCTCCCCCACTCCCATTCACCGATAGCTGTTCCCATCTAAAACAAGATCTGGCAGATCCACTATGACTGTAAATGCATTAACTAGATAAGAGTGTTTCATGGGCTGAAACATGAACATGAATTGCTGTTGCATACACTAACTAAATCAAAATATGGTACATTGAGAAAGGGCAGATATCAGAATAATGCCACCATCTGTATTACAGTATGTTTCACATTTTATTCTATGCACTGTTATAGCAATCAACTCAACAGAACCTGGCCATCATATACATGAAGGTACTGTACCTTAATTGCAAACACTGCTGAGACAACTATATGTTGTGACACGGTGGAAGATAAACACAATGTTGAGACATGTTTTTGAAGACATTTGATGTGTTTTATTGATTTTTTTTAGAGATTGCTATACAGTTCACACACATAATTAGTATAATATAAAAGTGCATATACCCAAATGTCAATGTAAATCTTACACGAATCATTACAAGTTGTTCTCTTGAAGGAAAATCTTACTGTACAAGGCCTAAAAATGGGCATTAGGTAAAAGTAAACTGAGGTAGGTGTGTTATTGAGGGTATTGCATAGATTATCTTTTATTGTTGCTCCACCCCAGGTACACACAATATGAAAATCAACAACCCTTTGATATGAAGCAACAGGAATTAGTTAGTACAAGGACAGAAACAAGTAGGAGACTGAGTAAGTGGATAGACATGCATGAATATGGTAAGTCAAATAACATTCCAAAAAGTCTCACTATTATAATTCATTTTTTTACAAATGCATCTGCACAGTTGACAATTTTTGTAAAAAAATAACAATGGGAGTTAATCCACATATGTCCACAGGTGCCACATCTACAGGTGGAGGGATATGAGGCTCAGAAGCACCAGTCTACCCTGCTTCCGAGTCAGAAGACCATGGTGGAGAGGAAGAGGTACTGGGGGTTCATTCAATAGCTGTTGAAGCAAAAGGAACCACATTTGATGAGGCCAAAGAGGGGCTATTAGAATCATGTGAGCCCCTTCTGCCTGTAGCTTCAGGAGAAGTCTGTGAAGCACTGGGAAGAGAGAAAAGGTGTACAAGAACCTCACTGTCCAGCAAAGAGACAGCGCATCTCACCAGAAAACACCACGCGGAGGAACAAGCGAGCAAAAATTGGGTAGTTTTGTGTTGGATGGGGAGACGAAGAGGTCTATCTCTGGCCAACCCCACAGGTCAAATAAGTTTTTAACCACCTCTTGATTTAGCTCCCACTCATGAGCCCTGATAGTGGAGTGGCTGAGACTGTCTGACAGGATGTTGCTGATGCCCAGCACATGGACAGCAGTCAGGCAGAGGTTGTGCTGGGCTGCCCAGTACCACACTCACATTGTTTCCCGGCATAGAGGGTACGAGTGAGTGCCTCCCTGTTTGCTCAGGTACCAGACCATAGACATATTGTCGGTCTGAATCAGGAGTGTCCCTGGACATAGAAGAGACTGAACAGTCTGGATGGCATACAGCGCTGCCCTCATTTCTAACACATTGATGTGTAGAGATGCTTCCAGCTGAGACCATGTTCCATGAGTCTGATGGTCTCCTAGCTGGGCTACCCAGACTTGACACAAATGATTCATTGTAAGGGTCATGTTAGGAGCAGGGGATTGAAAGAGGAACCCCTGTGGAGAGATTGGACAACTCCTGCCACTGAAGAAGATCCTGCTTCATGTACCCAGACAGAAGGACCCTGTGGTCCAGGTTGTCCAGCTGTTGATCCCATTGGACATGAACAGTCCATTGGGTCACCCTCATATGCAGTCTGGCCAGAGGAAATGTAGGGATCGCAGCTGCCATCACCCTGAGAAGATGGAGATTCGACTGGGCTGTGGTTCAGCATGAGTTGGCCACTAATCTGACTGTTCTAGCAGGGTCTCTGCACTGTCTGATGGGAGGAAGGCCCTGCCCTGAACCATATCCAGCACCACCCCAAATAAATTGTAGGCACTGGGAGGGGAGAGGTGGGACTTGGGATATTTGACTGTTATTCTAAGTCTGGAAAAGAGGCCCAGAGCAAAAGAGAGTGACTCCCTCAGACTGCGCTGTAATGGGGCTGATAGAAGACAATCATCCAGATACAGACAATTAGATCCCTCTGTGGCATAGGGCCACAACCACTACTGCTAGACACTTGGTAAAAACCCAAGGCACTAAAGATAGGTCAAAAAGGAGAGCCTTGAACTGGTAATGTTCCCCCTGGAATGCAAACTGAAGAAAGTGGCAATGGGCCTGGAAGACAGGTATGTGCAGATAAGCATTTATTTATTTATTTATTTATTTCATGGGCGGATTAACACCTTTGAGCCAAAGGCTCTTTTACAAAGGTTCCATGTCAGGTATAACAAACAGACAAACAATTTCCAAGGTTACATTTCATAAGAGGAAGAGACAAGAATACAGTGGTAGATTGATGGACATTGCTGTAGCTAATATCTGATGACAGAATACTGACAGACTGTATATGTAGGCAAGTAGTCTTTGCATTTCCTAAATTATCCAGTTTCAAGTAATGCATTTGGTAAGAGATTGAACATATATTGCTAAGTCTTAAAAGAAGGCCTCAGGTAGTTGGGCCTGCAGTTAGAGAGGAGTGGCCTGAGGGGGCTTTGTCATATTTCAGAAAAGTGATGAGGGGTAGACCAGGAGAGTGGGGTGTCCACCAAGGGGCTTTGTCAAGGAGGTGCTGGACTGCAGGAGAAGTGTGGGGGTGGGATGAGGGGTATGTCATGGCCGTCTGTGACTAGTTGTTGCAGCCACACTGGTTGTCTTCTACCAAAACGGTTAACAGGTCTCTTTTAAAGGGGATTATTTTAGTGTGTTCCAGTGTGGTGGAGGGGAGTTTGTAAAGCCAAGTGGGTCCGCAGTAGGAGAGTGATCGCTGAGCAAAGCATGTTCTTTTGAATGGGACATGGAGCACTCCCTTTGCCGTTCCTCTGGTGACCTTTGTAGAGGGTTGTCGCTGGAACAATGTGGCAGTACAGTCAGGCGTGAGACCTAGTAGGGCTTTTTTCTCCATTATGCAAGCCTGATACCTTGTCCATAGGTGGAGCTGGAGCCACCCTGTAGAGGAGTAGAGTGTGCAAGTATGGGTATGCTGGTTATCTCCGAGGACCAGCTGACATGCCCTGTTGACTAGTTGTTTAACTCTATTTAAGGCTGAGTCAGTGGCAGCACCATATATGACTAGTGTGTAGTCAATGATAGACAGGATAGAGCTTTGAGTAACTAGTTTAAGAGCCTCATGAGTCATGGCTTGCCTATGCCTATATAGAATGCCTAGCTTACAATTGCCTGTCTGGACTATGTGGTCAATATGGTGCACAAAGTAGAGTGTGTCATCAATATGTACTCCGAGGTGTCTGAAGGTGTGGACTTGCTCGATGCTGTCCTCTTTCTGGGTAAGGATAGTCAGTGGTTCAATATTCCTTTTGGAATGTGGCATGGTTAGGTGCATTGTTTTAGTTTTTTTATAGTTCAGTAGGAGTTGATTTTGGGAGAACCGTGACTCTAGCAAGGCAAAGCTGCACTGTAGAGTTTTAGAGATTTCACAGGCTTTACTGCCTGGGACTGATATCACTGCACCATCTGTATACAGCAGCATTTTAGCAGGACAGGCTTTTGGAGGGAATTAATGAAGAGACTGAAGAGAAGTGGCTCTAGGATTGAGCCCTGTGGGACCCTTAGTGTTACCTTTCTGGGATCAGAGGTAGCACCCCCTATCCTAACACACAGCTTCCTGTGTGATAGGTAGCTGTTGAACCAGGAGATGGTATCAACTGACAGACCCAGGATCCATAGGTGTCTTAGCAGAATTTGGTGGTTGATAGTGTTGAAAGCTTTCGTGAGGTCAATAAATATGGACCCCATCATTTTTCCTGAATCAAGGGCTTCCTATGTGTGGTAGGTAAAGTCGATAAGAGCAGTGATAGTACTGTGCTTTTGGCGAAAACCATGTTGTTGAGGGCAAAGCAGATTGTACTTGTTTAGATAGTCCATGAGCTGATCAGAGACGACCCTTTCCAATGCTTTAGAGAGAGGTGGAAGTATCGAGATAGGGCGATAGTTCCCCATATAAGTTCTGTCCCCACTCTTAAACACAGGGGTGACCAGAGCAGTTTTCCACCTGTCTGGGAAGATTCCTGTTCTCAAGGAGGTGTTGAACAGTTTGGTTAATGGGATGGCAAGTTCTTCCAGGGTGAACACTAGCAGTTTCATGTCTAGTGAGTCACTACCAGTCCTGGTTTTGTTTAGGATCCTTTTGACATATTTCACAGTCTGTTGCCTCGTGATTTGCCTGAAGTAGAAAGGTGGTTGTCCATTTCTACATGATGGTGGAGGGTTAGTGTCTATGGGATCTTGGGCTGGCGAGGACTGGAGAAATTCCAGCGGAAGAATAGAGCTTGGGTCCATGAAGGCCTTGTTAAAGGCATTAACCAGATCTAGAGGTTGCTGTATAGTGCCAGCTGCTGTGACTATTATATCTGGTGGGGCCCTGGATTCCTTACCAGATAGGGAAAACTGTTTTTCCAAAACTCTCTGCCATTTCCCCAGGTTTTTTCCAGCTGTCCTTTGTGATAGGAAGCCTTGGCCTGCCTCACTATCCTGGTGCAGTTATTTCTGGCCATTTTGTAGGCCATGGTGTCAGTTTGCCTGCCTGTCTCTCTGGCAATATGCCAGAGATTGTCTCGTTGTTTCATCTGGGCAATGAGTGGTCCTGTGAGCCAGGGGTTAATGGCCCCTTTTATTTTAGCAGTTCTGACTGGGGCAAATAGGTCACAAGCATTGCTGAATACAGTTATGAAGTAGTTTAGAGCTTTATTGGCATCGTTGCAGCCATCTAAGGGGGATCAGTCTGCATTCCTCAGGTATTTTTTGAAGTTGCTCAGTTGCCCCTTCTTGAGAAACCGGTTTCTTGTGACCTGCGGGGGGTCAATAGGGCCCCTGTTTGTCCAGGTGCAGACTACTGATGAGTGATCACTTAAGGCATCGGGCTGAACAGAGACGCATGTGATATGCTCAGGGATGGTTGCAAGAAGCCAGTCAATAAATGTGCTTGTGCCGGTGCGGTAGTTCCGCCTTGTAGCATGCTTGACCATCTGTGTAAGTTAGAGGCCATGGATTTTGTCCCTAGTGTATTCAGTGTCTTGTGCTAGCCAGTTGGTGTTAAAGTCTCCTACGATGATCTGCTCCCAGTCTTTGTTTAGCTTGTTATAGTGGTTAAAGAACCAGTCAAGCCCCAAGGCCTGTTTTCCAGGGGTATGTAGACAGTAGTCAAGGACATTGTTTTACCTTGCCAGCCAATTGAAAGCTTGATTGTAAGAATTTGGGCTTTTTTTGTGTTAACACTATTTGGCATAATCTGGCCACTTATTTTGCTATGGAGATAGACCAGACACCCACCCCTTCACTTGTTTAATCTATCCTGCCGGAAGGTGGTATAACCCTCAAGTGAGATGCAGGAGTTGGGAGTTTTTTGTGAGAGCCACAGAGAGAGTTTCAGTGAGCATAATGATGTCTGGTTGATGGACTGCAACCCAGGCTTGGAATTGGGGAAGCTTTGGCAGTAGCCTCCCTATATTGAGTGATGCAATTTTTAGGCATCTTTTTGACGAGGGGTTATTGTTGCCATAGGGTCCAGGGTTGGGGAGTACATTCCCTGAGATCAGTAGTAGGATGTTGACTATCCTCGAAAGGTAGTGCCTCCTCCATTTTTTCCTGATCCTGGACTGACTCTGGTTTGTGGAGCTGAGATTTTGAGTTTGTTTTTTGAGGTACAGAAGTACATAAGGGCCCTGGTTACCTCTGGTGTTGTCTGGGGCCACTGCGTTGTTTTGGAGTGGGACGTTGGCCTCCAGAGGCACCCAGATGTAATTATCCGCTGCTCCACTGTCCCATAGTTGTAAAGCCAGGCACAATTGAGTAGAGGCAAGTCTCCAGATTTGGGTTTGGGAGTTGAGTTATCTGTTACTCCTGCCAGATGGGGAAGGGCTACTAGACCCAGAAGAAAAAAGTGCCATGAAAAGTTTTTTGCAGCAGGTTTAAGATGCATCATGGCTTTGATTTTTTTTTGCTGCCTCTTTAAGAGAGGGGGAGAGATTCTCTTAGCTGTCAGCAGGTGGTGTTAGGGCTGCCTCTAGTGGTGATTTTATATAGGCTGCAGATGGAGAACTTGGCTGATTGGTTAAAAAGCTCTCCCATCCCTCTATAAAAGGGGGTGTCCACCAAGATTGGTGGTGGGGGTGGTGGGGAGCTGATGCGCAGCATCAGTGGGGCCAAGCACTTTTGCCCAGCCATCCTGCTCTGCTGATCGCACCAAGTCCATACCTTGCTGCCTTGTGGATGATTTGGGGGAGGCGACCTCACTGCTGCCCTCAGGACTGGACCAGGGAACCTCCAATGTGCATCGCACACCAGCTGTGGGAAACAGGAGAGGAGGTAGGAGTTATTTAAACACATTCAGCTCCTGTTTCTACAGAGAATTGGTGACCAGGTGGGCAGAGTTACAAGTTTCTGCCAGCAGTTCAGCATGAGCACCTAGGGCACTTTAAACATATCTCTTAAATTTACTGCAGGCAGAATAAAATACAACACTTTTGCCACTACCTGCTAAATTTGGGTACTGGAACAAGAGATACTCTAACAGCTGAGGACTGCCATAGCATTATTCTTAGCAGTGGATATACAACTACTTACTGAAAGCACATGTCCTGTTAAGATTAACATCATGCATGTCCAATGCACAAAGCCAATGGCTCTTGTGGAGCAGGGGTAGAAGTCCTAGGATGTTGATCATGCAGAACCTCTTATACTCGAAGTACAGGTTGAGCATGCTGAGGTCCAAGATGGGTCTTAGGTTGCCCATCTTTTTGGGCACTAGGAAAAAATGGAAGTAGTACCCTCTTCCTATCTGTGCTGGAGCCACGGGATCTATGACTGATTTTTACAGAAGAGCCAGGATCTCATCCCCTATCAGAGACAGGTGCCTTGCAGAATAATGGGAGAGGCCTGGGGGGTTGTCCAGAGACCTGTCTAGGAACTGTATGGTGTGACATCTTGCTATTAACTGAAGGACCCAAGAGTCTGTGGTTATGTCCTGTGAACCTGGAAGGTGGAGGGCAAATCCTCCACCCCACTGATTCCTCTAGAGGATCTGGAGGAGGTGCGGGGTCCCCCACAAGTCACGAGGCTGATGGGAGGGAGTTGGCAGCTCCTCTGGGGGGCTTCTGGGACTTGGCAGGGGAGCAGGGGTTCCTGATGCTGAATACCAGCATTTGGCCTGTTGTTTGGCAGGGGCCCCTTTGGTCTGGCATTTCTGTTGCTGAAGAAAAGGCTGTTTGCCTTTGTAACCCCTTCAGCACATGAAGTGGATGTCATGGATGGATTTACCTCAGTCCAGAAATTCTGTGATAATATCCTTCCTTAGCATCACCTCTGAATAACACGGTTCCCCTGAAAGGGGCATCCAGGATGGAGGTCTGGATGTCTTGTGCCAGGCCAGCAATCCTGAGCCGTGAATGTCACCTAATGCAGACAGCAGTGGCTGTGGTGCAAGAAACTGAGTCTACTGTGTCATATGTGGTCCAGAGGACATGACAGAAGATTTTAGCCATTTTCATTGCCTTGGCACTCTGGGCCTTAAGCTCCTGGTCCTGGATAGCTTTCATCCTTCACTCAAGTGAGGCCAAGGAATATTTCTGATAGGAAACCATATGAGCCACATAATTAAGGGACCTGAGGGTGCAATTGGAGGAGGAATGGATCTTGTGAATGAAAATGTCCTGCTGCTTAGACTCCTTATCAGGAGGAGACATGCTCAAATGTTAGGTTTAGAGGACCAGTCATGGGCAGCTGTGATAAAAACCGAGTCTGCATTAGGATGGCCAGTAAGGTGTGTGACCCCATCTGAGGGGTGGTACACCCTGTCTTCCTTTTTTGAAACAGCCAGAATGGAGGAAGGCTGTTGCCAGATAGTGGATGTCACATCTTCATGGGGCCCAGTCCAAGGCAGTATGGGCATAGGAGCTGTGTCAAGTTATGTCTAGATGCTCCACAAGCCTTTTCCACTTTTGATCCTGTTCCTGGATAGCCCAGCTGCAGGCATTTTGTATAGTTATGAGGAGTTCTGCAAAGGAAGGGTCCTCCGGAGGGGACTTCGGTGACTCCTTAGGCTGAGGAGCTATGGGTGTATGCATACCAGAGCTGGAGCACAAGTCAGAGTCCAAAGAGTGCCTGCTGGGGGTCTGTACCCTTTTTAAAGGAGTGTCCTGGGTTTTATCCCTGACCTGGTGTCTAGAGGAGCCTTCTCTGGAAAGGTGGGAATCCAAAGGAGACGCTTATCTAGGGGGTTGGAAAGGAGGCAGCAGTAGAGCAACCACTGGTTTCTGACGGTCAAGCTCTGAGGCTAGTTGAGTTCTATCCTCCTGAATCAGGGTCTGAAACACTGCCTGGATATCAGCCTGAGGTTGCTGTGGAGGCAGAGGCTGAGGCTGAGGAGGAGGTGGTGGAGGAGGAGGCTAGTATAATGGATAGCCCGGTGTCTGATATTGAGGGTATCCATGAGCCTGATAGGAGTAGGGAAAGTCAGAAGAAGCATACCCTTGATTAGACATAGTTTGGCATCTGGTACCCTGGTACATAATGGGGTTGATGACCAGACATTGGATACCCCGACGAAGGGTATATTGGGTATTGTGGGGGCAGATAGCCTGGAACATTGCCCATAGGTCCAGCCAGAGGTGGCCTGAAGGCCCGGCAGGAGTCCAGAAGGACCAGGCATCAGACCCATAGGGACATTAGAAGGGGCTGGCACTGAATCAGGCACAGGAATGTTCAGCACTGGAAAGTTCTGTGCCTGGGAACCTGATGGAAGGCCATCCAGCATTTGAGGAATGGCCAGAGTGCTAGATAGACCCTGACCAATGTTCCCTCTAATTTTTAGTCTCTGTGGGTGGGCGACTGATATGTGTGTGCGGCACTTTGTGCAAAAAAATTGATTTGTGTGCGCAAATTGGGTGGCCCAAACAAGTGATATATTTTATTGCCAGTAAACAGTAGAAAATATAACCAAACACTCAAATACTCAATGCAAAGTATAAATATACATTCTGACACAGACTGAAGCTTGGATGTGCATTGTGTGCCATAACAATATGAACTGGAAACAAGTGTAAACTATGTACATTTTAAAGAGTCTTGCATGCATCTAAAAGGGGTGCTGCTGATGATGCATTGCTAAGAAATCAACATTTACTGTTTTTCTCCTGTCTTTCCCATTCTTCCAGTAGACTTATATTTTATTAAGATCCATTTTCCACAGACGTTAAAAACGATTTTGTTTGCATCAGCTATCTAAATGGCTTTCTTCCAAGCAGTTTCTTTGTTTGCTCTTAATGCAGTTCATGAGGCTGAAGTATCTTTCACAGTCAGCACTAGAAGCTTGGAATGTAGTAGAAGTAGTATAATTTATTCTTCAGCATAAAACAGTTACAATATACTAAAATCAGGACAAAATACATAGTAAATATAAATAGACAATAAATAAATCAACAAGGAACTTAAATATCTTTACAGTGCAAATCAATTTACCAGAGTATCTTTTCAGATAAAAAACCTCCACAGAACTTCAAGTCCCCCTAATAAACTTTACAAATGAGTTAAGATTAAAAATCTTGCAAAGATCTCTTCCATGTTCTTGTGTTTCATAGTAAGCAAATATTCCAAAAGATCCTCCAGGGGGAGGTCGAGATCCCCCAGCAGTTTTTTCCTAGTTTATTCATACCTAGGACGCAAGAGCACCACATATTTGAGATCATCTATAGTCCCCACTCCACATTTACAATATGGAAAAAGTACCCCCTCCTTTTGTCTGAAATGAATGCATTGAGCATTATAGTTTTCAGTTCTGAATCTTGTATAGATTCTTCTTTGTTTAGGACAGGTTAAAAAAGAGAGATATGGCTCATATCCCCATGAAATCTTTACTTTTTTATAAAATCCATATAGCTTAAGCTTGGAGAGTTGAACATAGAAAGAATTTATGTCTTAAGTCAATAAGCCTCAATTTGACATCCTGCCTAATCTCCTCAAATGGTCTAGTGCAAATTTTATATAAGAGGTGGCCCAATCCGTCCAGCATTATTGTTTCCTTAATAAGTTGAATAAAGGGATGTACATATCCCATGCTGGCCAAGTTGATGGCGTCCACTATACACATTCTGGGATATCTTTGTTGGGGCAAAAGAAAAAGTTTCAACAGAAAGAGAATCTGTCGTTCACAGATGAGAGAAGTCAAGGAATGTTGTCCTACCTCCAAGGCAAGAATACAGCTTGGAGTTCCATTTAAAAATATTAAGATGTATCTATAGAGTTTATTCAGAATTATTTCTAATTCTCTAACCTTAGCATAACCCCAGATTTCAGAGACATATAACATGCTCATTCTTATTCTGGCATTAACAACTCTTATACCCCGCTCACCGATGACTTTCCCATCTTGCTGTTAAATATTTTTAGGGCATTTACAGAAGATCCCATTTTAAATTGAATAGCCTCCAAATGTCTGGTCCAAGATAGGCTATAGGCAAAATGGGCACCTAAATAGTTATAACACTTAACAGTGTCTATATGTTTACCATTTAGCCTAAAGCCTACCGTATTCTTGGTTTGAGAGCCAAAAACTACAATGTTGGCCTTGTCGAGATTAACTTTTAGTTTCCTTTGAGAACAGAGAGATTCAAAGTGAGCCAGTTTTCTTTTAAGACCTAGGACTGAAGTAGAAAGCAAGACTAAATTGTCTGCATATGCTAAACATTGAATCCTTTGATCATTACTTTTTGGAGTAAGAAAGTCTGAGTTACCTAGCTGATCCAAGACTGTATTAATGTAGATGTTAAATAGAGTGGGGGCAAAATGCACCCTGTCTTCCCCCATTTGTCTCAAATCTATCAGATGACCATACTGATTATACTAGACCCTTGCCCACATATTTTCATAGAGTCTATTAATAACATCAAGAAGTGAGGCCTCCAACTTCAGATCCCTTAATGTAGCCCAAAGGATTTTCTACCAATGCTGTCGAAGGCTGAGAAAGTCCACAAAACAGGAATATAATCTGTTTTTCTCACTTTAGTATACTTCAGATCAGATGCTGAAGCACATAACAGTGTTGTACTGTAGAACAGTCCTTCCGAAACCGTTCAGTGCCTCATTCAATACTGAGTTCTCCTTGATCCATGACAGCAATCTGCCCAAAATTATCCTAGAAAATCTTCTGTGAAACATCTATCAAACTAATAGGCCTATACATCCTTGGGTCATTCGGATCCTCTTTTTATAATTGGGAAGATAACCTACCTGCCCAACTGGCGGTAAGAGTACCCTGAATCAGGATATTAAACAGTAAAGAAGAAAAGGAATCCATCATTTGGTAAAAACCTTATAGAGATCGCCTAGGACCCCATCTGGCCCTGGTGCTTTATTTGCCTTAAGGCCAATCAGTGCCATCCGGATTTCATCCTCTGTGATCAAGATAGGTCTTGGAAAAATTTCATCCTCCTGTATTTTGAAAGCATCAGGTGTCTCCTGCTCTGCATGAGAATAATAGAGCTTGGAGAAATGAGATGCCCAAACTTCAGATGTAATATAGACTTCAATCCTATTGGCATATCTTATTATATCCCTGGGCAACAATATTCCAAAATCGCCTTCCATCCCTATCCAAAACCGCCTGCCTCAGTTTTTCCCAAAGTCCCTGAGTATGTTTATGTCTCTCCTGTTCGAGAATTTTCCTATATTTTTCTCTTTCAGTCTTTAGCAATTTAAAATCTGCTGCAGACTTATTTCTTTTCTTCTTATGCTGTCTTAGTTTTCCTCCAAACTCTTTCTTTGTCTGTAGGCATACCTAATTAAACTAAGACTTTTTATAAAGGGACCTAGGATGGTACGTTGTTTTACATCTAGGTCCAAGTAAAGAATGAATAGTTCCCAATTCTCCAAAATATTAAAGGCCTTACTTTTATCCAGGATCGACTTGTGAATATCACCTAAGGCTCTTGTACTAAGAATTTATTTGAAACTAAGCTTGAAATCGGCTCCATCCAGTCCTTCTCTTGTTTATGACTTGACTGCTCTTCCTGTTGTGCCTCACTCCCTAAAGTTCTAAAAGGGCATTTGATGTTAATTACAATAGCACAGTGTGCTGATTCAAATCTATCTATGACCTCTAACTTTTGGATCAGCTTTACTGCTTCCAAATTGGTCCAAAACTGATCAAGGGTTGAAAAGCCAGTAGGTCCTCTACACGGTAACAATCTGACTAGATTGACCTGAGTTCTACCATTTAAAATACAGAAATTTCTACTGGCCAAGCCCGTTAGCAATTCCCTACCTCTGAGGTTAGATTTTAGATCCTGAGCAGTACTAGTATATGAGATATTTGTATTAATTATAGATATTGTGTGGATCAAATCTGAATATACATCCTCCAAGAAATGACAAGGAATTCTAGCATTAAAGTCTCCCAAAATAATTATAGGAGAAGGTATACTCTTATCCGACAATTCGTCAGTGCAATTTTCAGATCCTATATGAAAAGACCAGCGGGATCAGTAGCTCCTATGAGCGGGCAAGTATATATTGCAGAGAATGATCTTCTTGTCCCTTACTAATCATTAGAGCCCAAATCCCTTTGATTTAGTAGAAATGTTAGTGATCTGAAAATTTAGCAAAGTTTTGATTAAAAAAAAAAGGAAATACCCAAGGACAAAGATCATTCCCCTATCGAGCATTCAACTGGCTCAACTCTCTTGGCAGCGACATAGCAACCGCTCCAACACTTGGCCTCTTCAAGTCCAAGCTGCGCCTCTTACTGCTTGTATCCTGCGATTGCCCATCTTAACATTTCCACCATTCCAGCTACAAATGCCCCAGCACCCAGCACTTACAATCAGTCTTTGCACCCTTAGCACCTTACCTGTCATATTCCTCAACAAGGCCCCAAGGTTGCTGTCTCCTGCCCTCACCACCTCCCCGTATCTCCTCCTGCCCCTCTCCAACCACCTCCCATACTCTCCCTTACCCCTGCACCTCCTTCCCCCCTCAGATCTCCTACCCTTACTTCCCCACCCCCTTCCCTTGTCTTGCTCATAGCTCAAGTCTTTGTACTGGTTATTACATGTCTGTCAGTCAATGACTATATGTTTGTAACTAAAAATGATGACTGTTACTGCAGCTGACGTGGAATCTTTGTAAAGAGCCTTGGCTCAAAGGTATTGTAATCGTAGATTGAAATAAATAAATAAATAAAATAAAAATACCCCCTTTAAACCTTCCAAACTTTTATCTTTAGTTGCTGGCAGAGTAAAGACCGAATATCAAGACAATTTGGGAGTTACATTTCTGTACACCATGTTTCTTGCAGTCCAATAATATCAAAATTATCCAGAAATCTCACTACTTCATGGTCAATTGTTTTAAGTTGGATGCCTCAGTATTCCATGAAAGTATAGAAAGGGCATCCACATCTCGATCCCCAGCTCCCGTATCCAAATCTAGCTGGCATTCGGAGTTCATTTGTTTGATATTGTCTACAGGCTGCATTTGTCAGGCTTAATCAATAACTGTCAGCGGCGAGTAGGTATTAGGGTCAATTAGGTTTCCAAAGTCAATCAGGGGGTTATCTGCCTCTAAGATTGATTCTGGACTATCCTTAGTCTGTTTAAACCATGAAAAGACTTCATCCAAGTCTAACGTGTTAACTAAATGTATTCCTAAACAATCCAGATTGCTGGCCAGAGAAAGCAAGCTGCTAGCTATATGAGGATTTTTAAATGTGATATCAATCTGTGTTGTGGGCTTAAGATCTCCATATAACTTTATGGACTCCACCATGTTTCTGAAGATATACAATCCTAATGCTCTTTCCAAGAACAGCAACAAATCTTCCCTAACTTTCCTGTGAGAATCCTTGAGTGAAACCTTCCACCCAAAGTTAGTTATGGTCCTACTAAGCCATACTTCTCTCTGCTTCAGTACGTGATCCTCCATCACTCCCAAGATTTTTCTCTGTGCTATCGTAGCCTTCTCACTCTGCACTTCCCTATGGAGAATCTCTTCTGGGGAAGGATAAGACTGTGTAGGAACCTCTATACATGATAGCTTCATGTTTATCTTGGAATGTAGCACATACATCAATAAGTTTAGCCACCATGATGTACTGCACGTTCGTCAAAGCAAAGTGGATCATGTCAGTAAAGGATTTTAATGACCCTCCCTTTATTTTTTCAGCAACTATAAATCTGAAGTCATTGTACTGGCTAACAATTTCTGCCTGGTCCACTGATGAAAATAAATAGTCCTGATATTTGCTGTACAGTCTATCAATATATAATGAGCAAAACTCAAAGCTACAATGTGGCAGTGCTGCAAAATCAATCAGAAAGTTCACCTGCAGAAAATCAGCTGTCCAGAAGGTCACATAACAGGCCAATGAATTGCAAAATTGCTGTTGTGCTTACTACAGCTGTGCAATTAGCTAAAAGCAGTTTTACTGGCGGGCTCAATGAGACAGTTTCACCCAGGTACTGGCTTCTGATCTTTTTATTTTTTGCCCTAGCAATCTGTACAATTTCAACTGTTGTTACACCACTTTCTGAAACATCTTAGACAACTCTGCCAACTCCAAAAGTACATCATTTAATACTGTTATGGCAATGTGGTATTCAGGGTTGGACAGTTTCATAAAGCAGTACTTAGCAATGGGATCTTTGATGGATGCATGCATAATTGTATGTGATGTCATTTACCCTAGGCATGGTTTACAATAACTATGCTGGGTGTTGTCAAGCTCAGTGGGGGTTTTAAAATGTATTTTTGCAATGTAGTGAGTGAGTCAGTGTGATATGAGAGAGGAGATGCATTTAGGAGACTGTATTTCTCTTCCATTCTGGAGCCATACTAAGCGCAGTCTAAATTTATGAAATTAAATGAAAAGGACATTTTTTTGCGCTACTATTTCTTGTTGTCCATTTTAGAATTACTATCCCCATGTAGCTATCATGGGCAACCTTTTACAAGCACTGATTCATTGAATCTCAAATGTGTGTATAATGTGAGACCCTGTTTTAAAGAGAAGTGCAATCTCATCTCTCTAGACATATGTGCAGTCAGTGTCTCAGCTTGCTAATTGAGAAGGTTATACCCATCCCGGCCCCCAACAAATATATAAAAAAAATGACACAAACAGACAGTAGGTTGCTTTGATGCTTTTATTGTAAACAAAAACTATAATTTTCCCATTTTCTTGTACTGAAAAAAAAATTAACACACTTTCAATGGTGAGGCTTTAAATCCATTATAAACACATTTTGTATGTGAGACGCCGCTTGGGGAGGAGGCAGATTACACTAAAGTTGTGCAACTTTAAAACTGAAATAATATAATATACACCCTTTGTCAGAGAATCTCTCGCATTGCTTTGTTGGGGGGAATCTACCAAACAAATAAAACATGCCATTTCTGTGAACAGCAGGGGAATACTGTTCATTATCAAGTACTGTCTTACTAAAAAGAGGTGTTGAGCCGAAACATTGCTGTAACTGCAAAGCCGATTGGTTGGAATTTTGCTGATTGGTTCCATTGTTCAATAAGTGAAACAAGAACGAGATGTCTGGCTTGTTAACTGCTGGCTTGTTAAAGTTAATGGGCTGTGGCCTCAGAAGTGGGCATACAATGTTTCTTTCCCATTCACTTTCATGTCCTGCTGTCTGAGTCTTAAATCTGAGTGATGACTGTAGTCACTACTTCATGAACATGAGGATCCCTAGCAGCTGCTTTGTGCGCTACTACTGAAGCTGTGTGCGGGTTATTTCTGACTGCTGTGTGGACGTACGTGAGCACACCTTAGGGGGAACATAGACCCTGACCCAGTGAAGGATCACATGGCAAAGGGTTACTTGGCATCAGGGTAGGAGTAGGACCCCGACAGAAGACCTGCTGGCATCTGGAGAGCTGGAGTCCAAGATGGTGGAACCTGGTTGTCCAAGAGGGCTTAGGTTAAGGAGGTCCCGATGGAAGGTCCCTGGTGGGATTAACAATAGGCACAGTGGGTGACTCAGGAAGAGACTGATCCTGATAAGGATGGGGAGCTTCCAGATTAGTGTCCACCTCCTACTCTTGCTCTTCAGGCAAGTCTGGAGGGTCTGGTTGTGTCAGTGGAAGTGACAAACCCTCAAAAGACTGTTGCATGTCCAGTAGCTGGCTCAACTCCACATCATGGATATACTGCAACCCCAACAGGAGATCCCCAGCTGTGTGGTCCCCAGAGGAACTGGGGAGTGGCTTATCAGCCGTGGCAGTGCAGACGTCAAAAGAGCTAATGTCTGACATATCGGTGTGGGCCATGTAGACAACAGCGGAGCTGGAATCCAGTTTACTGGTTGTGACCGTGCGCTCCTCAGTGGGGCTGGGGAGTGACTTATTGACCTGGCTGCTTGCGACAGACCCTGAAGAAGATGTCATCCAAGAAGAGCCCTGACTGAACCATGAGTAAAGCAAGCAGGGAGGCTGTGGTCTGATCCACCAGAGCAGTAGGAGACCTGGCAGTAGGGGTACTTACCAAAGTGGAGGCCCCTACAGTTTCAGTGATGCCTGATGGTCGCTGTCAAGTGGATGGAGACCTATCCCAGTCTCGGTGCCTCTCCTTGTCCTTTTTCTTCTTTTTGGGTTCTGACATTGGAGAAGAAGATTTTTCCTGCAGATTCTGCAGTTCCTTTTCCATCAAAGCTAGGCACTTCTCCAGCAAATAGGCTTTGAGCATTTTATGGAGACTAATCTGTGTGGTCTGGTTGAAGGATTGGCAGGGCTTGCAGTCCTTGACCCAGTCTTTGGGGCCGTGGTAGATCATGCAGCTGGAATGCTCGTCAGCATGCAGGATCTGGGTGCCACAGGACTTGCACTTCTTCTTTTCGATGCATCACCCAACCATTCATGTTCCTGAACTGTGCCTCCAACTATATCCCATGCTGTAAATTTGTCACTGTTATTTATTTGCTTCCCCTTTCTCCTGTATATCCCTCAAGATCTCTGTATTAGACCTATTTATGTTAGACCTGTTTATACCGTATTTTATTATGTAATTGTTTAACCTGGTGTTCTGTTCTCTATTTATGCTAAATTGGACTTGTGTAAATGGGCATTTTTGCTCACATACCTTTCAGTATAAAATAAAGATTGATTGATTAAAAACTGGACTGACAGACCTGAACCACAGCAGTTCTGTAAAAATCCAAACTGACAATACTGGGTGCAACTTTCACAAATACTATTGGTCCGGTTGCTCTGGGTGCACTGTTCGATCCAACTTTTATGTATCTGGTTCACTCCTGGAAGTCTGTTTTTCAACCCTTCTTTGACATGATTGAAAACAGAACTGTCAGGTCCAGACCAGATAGGTAAAAGCCAGATCAGATCACCTGGAGTGAGTGGATCAGCAATATTTGCACAAGCTGTGCCCATGTCAGATTTTACAGATCTGGTCCAGGTCTGGTGATCTGGTTTTTACCCATACCCCACCGCATGTGGCTTAGTGGCATACTATACAGATAGATGCAGAGTCTAACCCATTGAAGGTTGAAGTTTCAGAAAAAATTTATGCTAAAAATATCAAGACTCACTCCCCCACCTCCAAGTCACACATAGTCCTCTACCGAAGTCATGCTTAAATATCAGTACCTCTACATCCACACCATTAAGCTTTTAATGCCATCATACCTCTTCTGCTTCCATGAGCTCCCCCAACCATGAAGTCCTATTCTGCTTGTGGCAACCCCCCCCAAACCAGGTAATTTTCCAGGGAGCAACTCTTTACACCACATCAACTAAATTACTGCTAAACTCCTTTTTTTTAAAACATTTTGTTGATAAATTTTTGTTTTAGTATATCCATGGTAAGGAAAAATGAATTTGTAAAAGAAACCGAAGCCCCCACATATCAGTTCATTTAATCACAATACAGCATGTTATGAACCAATCAGATTCTATGTGTAACCTAAGTCAAACAAACTTAGACACACACATGCCTACCTATTTGGAAGTAAAGCAAATGTGGCTACTATCATTCAGTTGTAAACACATATAGTCACAAATTGCAGGTTAAGAACATTCAGTAGAATATCAACAGTAGCCCAGAACTGCCTGCCTGGGAAAATGAAGTTGGTGTTTTGTTTGGAAACAGACACCACTGGGACTCTTGCTCAGAATGTCCTGCAAAGTAGCAGAATGACTGCTCTTAGAATAGTGGTGTCAAATGGCTTAATGAGGTGTTCATCAGGGCTTAGAGGAACAGCAGAGCTTATTTGTTATGTAGAAAGCTCCAGGAAGTGTTGAACCCATTCTATTTTCAATAGTTTTCTATGATGTCTGTACTACCCATTGGTAATCTGACACAGAATGACTGTCAGAAGATTATAAGTTAACTTTCTGTGGGTTTAATTAACTCCTCAAGCCAGAGGAGAAATAGTGCTCTACAGCTACCTATGCACACACACAGGCAGTCTAGTAATGAGGCTTCAGTGAAGGAATCTATTTTTAACTCTCTTTCATGTTGTTTGGTAGCAAAAATGACATCAGTCCTTTTCTGAATGCAAAGCGCCTGCTGGGCTACACCCACAGTCTTAAAAATATATTATTCCTTGGTAATCTAGTGGGCCCTCCCTCCTCCCCATATGTCCATTCTCCATCCCTGTATAAAAATATATATTTTCCGGGTAGTCTAGTGGTCCCTCCCTCTCCCCTGATGTCTGATTCCCGTCCCCTTATTCCAAAAAATATTCCCTCATAGTCTAGTGGTCCCATCCCCTCCCCGATCGCTGATCACCATCCTGGTATTTTTTTTTGTTTTAAAGTTCTCTGATAGTGTAGTGGTCCCTCCCCATCCCCAAATTCTTGAACCATGAAATATGAAGAAAACATAACCCTGGTGGTCTAGTGGAACCCCCACACCCCCACATCCTATCAGGTAGTGACCCACCACCCCACTCCCCTCCAGCCCAATCCCGAGCCAGTGACCAGCACACCCATCTCTCACCACCACAGCTGCCCACTGACTGAGCTGTAAACAAGTGCATACTGTATACAGTACACACTCATTTACAGCTCAGTCGGTGGCCAGCCATGGATGTAATAGGAGGGCTGTGCTTGCAACCTGCTGGCAGTCAGGATGGGGGTAGCAGGGTAATGGGTGACGATCTGAAGGGGTGGAGGGGTGGGGGGTCCACTAGACCACCAGGGTTATGTGTTTTCATATTTCATGGGACAGGTATCAGGGATGGGGAGGGACCACTAGACTAGCTGATAACTTTGTAAGAAAAAAAAAAAAACAATACCGGGAGGGTGATAAGCAGTCAGGGAGAGGGATGGGACCACTTGAATACCAGGGAATATTTTTTGGAATAAGGGGATGGCAGTCAGACATTGGGGGGAGGAGGAACCACTACACTACCAAGGAATAATAGATATTTTTAGATGGGGATGGCAATCAGTGAACAGGGGAGGGGGAGGGACCACTACACTACCAGGCACTTTGGGACAAAAATACTGGGAAGGTGATCGGTGATCGGGGTGGACAACCAGACTACCAGGGAATATTGTTTTGAATACCAGGAGGGCTATCGGTGATTGAGGAGAGAATTGGGACCAGTAGAGGCCAGGGTATATTTCTCCAGAACAGGGGGATGGTGATCAGACATTGGGGAGGGGGGAGGAACCAATAGACTACCAGGGAATTTTATTACTAACATAATGGAATGGTGATCGGACATCAAGGGAGGGACCACTAGACTACCAGGGAAATATTATATATTTTTATATGGGGACAGCGATCAGTCAACTGGGGAGGGGGGAGACCACTAGACTACCAGGGAAATATATACTTTTATACGGGGTTTAGAGATTCAGTGAAGTTAAATTCCACCCACGAAGTGGACGCGTAGTGGCCCACTTCACATTACCATTCTGCTACACGAAGTGCCCATTTAAAACCCTCACTTTGCCAAGTCACGTTGTAATTATGACTTCGCATTGCTCACTCCGTCTTACTTCACTTTAAGGTGGAGTGAGAAGTCACAGGCAGCCCCCACACATCACATGGCTTACACAGTGTAGGTCACATGCTGCAGGCAGGCAGGCAGTGACTCATGCTTGAGAGTTTCACTTTCACCTTGCAGTAGGAGAAAGAGGTTGTGTGTAGAGATGCAGTGAAATTAAATTCCGCCAGTAAAGTAGACGTGAAGTAGACCACTTTGTGTTACTTGATGGCTATGCGAAGTGCCCACTGAAAGCGCTACTTCATCACTTTGCCTTGTGATGATGGCAATAATGACTTTGTGTTGCTCACTCAGCCTTTAAGAACGGAGTGAGAATTTACAGGCAGCCCACAAACATCACATGGCTTACACAGTCTAGGTCACATGCTTCAGGCAGGCAGGAAGTGAATCATGCTTTTTTTTAACCTTGTATTTATGCTTCTCACTTCCTGCTCTGACTCCTATCTTCAGGGTCCCTAAGGCCCCTGAATGACCTGGGTGGGGAATATTAATCCCTACTCAGACTTACCTCGCTGAATCTTTACTCCTCCTGGATTACCCCCGGGTGGGGAGGAGCTCCCCTCAAACCCCCTCCTCCCTTACTTCAACAAGGCAATGTCTTTTAAGAGCTCCCTGCAGCCACATAGCCATCAGTGCCGGGGCCCATCTCCAGGACTCGGAGCAGGAATTTTCCTCCTGGTTATTGGATCCCATCCCCTCCGACATTGGCACACAGTGGGATCAAGGATAAGAGGGCACGTAAAGGTATGCCCTTTACTCCGACCCCGGCTGACATCCATCCCTCCCACATTTGCCGCGGCTCCCTGACTGAAGTGGTGGTATAGCAGTGGAAGCCTGCACCCCTCCCACCCAGAGAAGGAGAGCATCCCTCTGGGTGCTCAGTCCTTCTCCCCCCAGCTGGCCCTCCAGTAGCCCGGGCTCGCTATCGAACCTGGGTCACTGGCATCGCAAGCGGTAACCCTATCGCAGCACTGGCAGGCCGGCCTAAGTGAATTGTGCTTGAAAGAGAGTTTCACTGCAGCAGCAGCAGCCCCTGGCTCCAACAACACCTGCCCCCCCCAGCCTGTGCCTGGTCCTCCCTGCACCTCACTAGTGTGGGAGTTCTTTACTACACTGCCTGAGGACATCAGTATAGTGAAATGTAATCTGTGTGGTATGGAGGTGTGCCACGGCCCCAAAGGAACTCACCTTGGCATAGGTGGTAAGCATACCCACCTGTACAACCACCAAAGTGTACAGTGGCAGGCCAAGGTTGCAGAACAGGGCAGTAATGCACCTGCTGGCCCTTCTGAGGAAGATGGGGCAGCACGGCGTCCACCAGCACGTGGTGGTGTGAAGCGGGGTTGGGCCATGGATCAAGTGACTGCTCCACCACCACAACCTGCAACAGGTGACAGTGGCAACCCTGTCCATCTACCTGCCACACAGGACAATTTGGGCCTGATGTGGAGTAAGTCGGAGGCTATTAACCACCGTCTTGACAACGTTGAGCAGCAGTTGGAGTGAATTGAGGGGTATCAGCTACAAATTATGGGGATGCCTCAACTGCTGCTGTCCCATCAGAATGTTGATCATTAGTTTTATTTTGTCCTTGCTTCCACCACCCTCTGTGTGAAAAATAGTTCCTGATGTTGTTCCTGATCCATCCCCGCACTATCTTAAAATTTTGGACCCTTCTTCATGCACATCTCTTTTTCTGGATGCTGCTTCCCTCTTGTACATTTTTGATTCCCTTTTGGTACTTTATATTTTCTATCATGTACCCCCTCGGTCATCATCATCATCATCATCATCAACATGAACAGCTACATCACAATTTTTTTGAGAAGGGGAGGATTTAACACCAACAGATCCAGACACAGCCACCTTGACTTTCTTTTTTTCCAGTTCCAAATTAGCATATCATCAGAACTGAAAAAAAAAATTAACTGCTGTGATTCGTGAAGAACATGATTTGTCTCGTGATGAGTGACTGGTGTGATATGACTAATAAACTGTATGCAAATACCTATGGCTGTAATTCCCTGACCTGTACCACCCCAAACACCCTGACTTGAAAACAGATATGAATAATGCCTTTGGTGGCTCGGTGCATCCCCCATTGGCAGTATTCAGCCCATCCCCTGGATGTGCCAGGTGCATTGGCAGCCACCCCCCCCTTGTGCCACCCACCCAAGTTGCGATATTCAGACAGGATGTATGATCTGCTGGGATTGCGCATCTTGTAGAACATCCCATTTGGCTGTGCTGGTGCAACTTTTTGGGCAGCGCATCTAGATGTGCCATGCGTCCCCCCCATTCTGAATATGGGGGCCCATGTTTTGTTGATACCAACTTTTTATTCATTGCTGGTGACCACCACCAGACATCTTTAAATAAGTCAAACATTTTTAATACTTTTATTTGACATACCAGGCTAGTTTGTTTGTTTAGTTGTTACTGATGACTTTCTACCTATTATTCTATTTATACTTTGTTGACAGTTAAAAAATGCTACTTGTAACCACAAAACTATTACAATATTTACAGACGCAATAAACAGTTACAAACATATTTTTTTTACTTATTTTTTATTAATTTGCAGTTATTATTACAATACTGTAACCATATCCAAGAGAAACCACAATAAGCTTAATATATAATAAAAATTATACAATCTTTAGAGAAGGATCCCTCTCCTTAATCAAAGGGTAGATGCATCTAGGATATTCTGATACCACATGAGGAGGTATTCTATATAATAAAGTCCAACATGTAAGAAAGTATTCAGCTGTTATGGATGAACCCATGAACAGTATGACTAATATTCAGTTACTCAAGTCCCAAACATAATTAAACCAACATTGCATGCCCTTATATAAGAGCTTATGGTGTCATACTATATGCCTAAGAAGAACAATAATTTAACATGAATATTTATGAGTGCAGCAGAATGTAAAAAGATTATACAGCTTCCACTCTTTTTCACATTTTTCCTCAAGGAGAACCTCTTTAAGAATTAAACATATTTATTTAACTGTGCTGCAGCTCCCCAAAGCGATCCCAGGGTAAACGACCCTTTAGTAAGATTAAACAACTTCATGCCTATTCCAAGGATAATTATTGAGGACTGCGACCACAGCGCTTTATCAAAAAGTTTTATATGGTAGGGAGAAAAAAGTACTTATAGTTCAGCATCTCAGTCTTCAGCTGGATCTTCAAAATCACTGTCTGCAGTCCCAAGTGTTAAGTTCTTACTCCGTCGATTAGACAGCATCTGAGAGGCCCATTTGCCTGTTTCTACTGGGTCTGATAACACCCAGACCTTGCCATCATACATGGTCCTTAAGTGGGCTGGAAACACAATTGTGTGGGAGATAGCAGCCTCTCGTAGTGTCTTCCTCACAGCGTTGAACTTCTTGCGCCTCATGTGTGTGGCATAACTAACATCAGGGAATAAATAAATGGTGCTGTCGTCCTGTGTTATTGGAGTTGCCTACCTGGCCATCTTCAAGATCTGATCTCGTGCCCCCACATCGTTGGTCACCATCAGCAATGTGCGTGGAAGATCCAAATCCTCTCTGTATCCCCTAGGAGTTATACGGTAAGCTTTTTGCAAGCTAAATGTCATTTGTTGACCAGCCAGTACCAGTTTCTCCTTTAACCACTCTTGCAGGAACATAAGGGGATGATCTCCCTCTATCCCTTCTGGGAGACTGAGGATCTGAACATGTGAGGAACAGGTCTGATTCTCCAATGTTTCTAGCCTGGCCCTGAGGTGTGCATTTTCTTTTACCACCAGGGAAATAGTGGCTGAGGTGGTTTCTGATTGTCTCTTATCATCAATCATCTCCATCTGTAATGTTTTGACAGTGGTTTCTACCACCTTCACTTTGATGCCAAAACTGTCCAATTTAGCATTCATGACAGACACTGAGGCAATTAGACGTTGAAGCTTTGTACCAATGGATGACATAGTTCCCTCTGAGTCCGGCACAGCTGTGGCCTATGTTTCCACACCAGACCTCTGAGGTTGTGAGCTTCCAGATGCTTTTCCTCCCATTTCTGTTCCCTTATCTTTACAAGGATTTCCCATTATGGAGAGTTTTGTCTCCTGTTTCCAGCAGTACCTCTTGGTCCCAAAACTTTAAGTTTAAAAGAGAAGATTTGTTGAAAATAAGTTATTTTCATCAGAGCTACAAAGTTTTGCAGCCTTCAAGCTCGGGCTCAACCGCGGCCCCCTATACATAGGTTTTGATTTAACTATTATAGCTTTGGGCAACTTCTCAGAAGCAGACACATTAGACTTGATTTTCAAAAGCCCTGAGAATTCCACTTCTCTGATGTGCTGCACATACAGTGCAGGGGGCTTGCTGCATTCTCTCACCATTGATCAGGATTTTCAATCCTGTGTCCCAAATGACACAAGTTAGACCAGCTTCCCCTGGTCTAACTTGTACCATTTGGGGGACCCTTTTTGCAGGGCTTGTGCCAAATATTTGGCGCAGGCTACCATAAAGTGTGGAAACAGTCGCATCTGTGTCCAATATTATAAAACTGAACACAGCTGCATTAAAAGTGTGTGGTGCAGCTGTGCCAAACAATGTGGTTGATGCAGGGTTTGATGCAAGTCCTGCATCAACCTTTGAAAATTGGGCGCATTATGTTTGTTCCATTGGAAAACCTAATAAACCAACCTTTAGTGAGACAAGAAGAAAACAGAATAAACTTCATCATTGAAATATATTACAGAAAAGTTGAAAAACTATCTTGAGCCTATTGTGGGTGACCCTGTGGGCATGGTGCGTTATGCAATTCATGTGGAGAAACTGACACAGCTTATGTGACAAAAGAAGGATGATTTTGAAAATGCATATACTATAATATTTGTGGTATTTTTCATTCAGAAAGTATGTAATTCATTTCATTTTCTAAGGAAGAACCATAGAATCAGGAAATGTGTAAGGAGACACGTACATCTGAAGGAAACATACAGTAGGTATCAATTAGTTTTGCAGTGTGTCCCAATATACAGTAGCAGAGCAATGCCCTAATGGTAAGTAGTGCATTCCAAGTCAGAGCCATGACGCATCAGGTGGAAGAGGCAGAGCTGAGTCTCGGTTTCAGAAGATTCCTAACTTGGGGAGGGGTGACCTTTGCTGCTAAATGACTGTCCCTGGTGACCCAGAAAGACAGATCGATGTGGGTAGGAAACTGTGATGCCAGACGGGGGTGTAATACTCCAATGGGATGTGGTGAGACATACAATAGAGGGATAAAACAGAAAAACAATGTTGGCTGTCAGCTGGATGATGCTGTTATGGTACCTCTACCCAGCTGTAATGTGCAGTCTTTGGGTCTCCTGTCCCCATCAGAAAAATGTATTTGTTTACTGAAGTTCTAATAATTAGTAGGGGCTTTAGACAAATCCTTTTTTTCAGTCTTGACTCTCACAACCCTTATCGTGTATGATATGTAACATGTAAATGGCTATATATTATAGTCCTGCTGGATTTGCTCCTGGCTACTTAGTCCTATTGGGCAGAGTAGGTCTAGGATGGTATATAAGGATACATAGGGTATATAGGATGCACAGATAGGAGGTAGCAAAAGCTCCTCTAGCCCGTCTGCCACTTGTTCAGTGGAGAATACAAATATGTTGCAAGTACAGATTTTAACTCTGCTTTTGGTGCTATTATCAGAGACACTGTAATAGAAACACATTTTCAGATTAGAATCTTCATTGAACAAGAGAATATATGGACTTTACATGCTGGACTGGAAAATAACAGTGGTATACTGAGCAGTTTGCGGCTTTATATATTTTGGTGTATAGATAGATCTGATTTATTTTTAAAGATGCTGTGGAATGTGAAACTTTCCCAGGGATCATACTAGAAGTGACAGTATGGAATAATGTTGAAATGTGACATGTATCATCTGTGGAAAACCATGCTGTTTTTAGCTGTTTTATATTTGTATTTTCATCATATTGTGCACTAATATCACTTGTGTGTTTATAACTGCACATTCCAAGTAGTCCTGAAAGGGAAAAGAGCAAAATTATTAAATTGTAAATATAAACTTCAGGTAGTGCAATTCCCAGCACCAGAAGTAACAGGGTGATCAGTTAAATGCTTACCCAATGGGATTCATTTTGGAACCATAAATGGGGAGTAGTTATAGCCACCCCACCCCTCCCCTCGGCGAAGATCATGGATTGAAGCTCTGGGGCTGGGCCAGCTGGCAACGAGGCAAGAGGCATATGTTTGATACTGGCAAGGCACAATTTTTCTAACTCTTTCTTAGCACTATTTGAACAGTAAGAATCAATGTGGATGTTTTCTGATGAAAGTGCTGTAGCCCTACGGGGCATTGATAGTTTTTGTGCACACCTTCCTTCATGCTTGTATGGTATTGATAAATTAACTGTAAGAGATAGTTGAAATTTGGCATTTCTTACTACCAGCAGGTAATGATTAATTCTGGCATTTCAGTATCACTGCCTCTGAGTGCATCAAGTACTTTTAGGAAGCAGCTGATTGATAGAAAAGGATTTAGCCACCTCCCTCCCCTGCTTTTTGCACTGACCCTAAAAGAATAGTGCCCTTGTTCTCTGCAGAATGGAGAACACCAGTAAAATCTGCCCTATTAAGATAACTGTCATGAGTGGGACGGATACTGGGCACCAGGGATCCAGTGGCGACTGCTCCAGTAGGTGGGGGTCAAAGGGTTATGGACAGATTCAGTGTCTGTCTGCCTATTAGGTAAAGATGAAAAAAAAATCTGTCTTAGTGAACTGTGGCAGTGGAGGTTTTATTTATTTGTGTTTTTTTTTTCCTGAAACATGTATGTAGGAAATATGAACTGATTTCAAACTACTATATTAGTGTCTGAGCCCTATTTGCCAAATGAATCCTTTCTGCCTGTTAATTAATTGTCTCTGCTTTTTAACTTGTAATTCTTATCTTTGCACAGTTGTTTCCCTTAATTGGTGAGAACACATTGTATGATTCCCTGCTGGTTGTTAACATAAGTACTGTAGTGCCCTTTAAATTGGTTGTATAAATGTGGAGATGGTCAACAGGTTCATTTAACTCTGACAAAGCACCCTGGAATGGTACAAAATATTATGTTACACATGCATGTCGTGTGTGGTTGTTTGTGGGTATCATCGTTGGTCTGGTGAAACATTTTTTGTAAGAAAAAATATCATTTTTTAATTCAGTGAATTACATTCTGTATGCAGGAGAAGTCAGTGTGTTACCTTTTTGATTTGTTAGTGCTTGATTCAGAAAGCTCCCCTGAATGGCCCAAGGGGTTTGCAGCACAAAGAATGGCACAAGGAGTGGCTTGCATCAAAAGATGCACCAGGAGCAATTCACAAAGGCAGCCTGCATCAAACAGAGGCCACCTGCACCAAAGGGGGATTACACCAGCCTTGTGCCACAAAATGGTCTGCGGCATGGCACTAGGGAGTTTGTGGCAGATGCTGGCTGTCATATCTCTAAGTCAGGATTCACAAAACCCTCCTAAAGAGCAAATTTATAAGTACCATTTGACCAGCCAGGACTGGTCTAAGTATTAAGATGTGCATCCTCTGGGAGGGTTTAGACATGTGCAGCAATGTGCCTTGGTCCTCCCCCAGCCCCGATCTCCTTTCAAATCAAAGTAATTAATGTCCATGGTGGCTAGCAGTCCTCTCCCAGACCCCATCTCCTTTCAAAGAAAATAAATAATGTCCCTGGTGGCTAGCAGTCCCCTCCCCTAGCACCAATCTCCATTCAAATAAAATATTTAATGTCCCTGGTGGCTATCAGTCTGCTCCCCAAGCCCTGAACTCCTTTCAAATAAAATAATTAATGGTACTGGTGGCTAATAGTCTCCACCCCAGCCCCGATCCCCTTGTAAGAAACAAATCATGTCCCTGGTGGTCTAGTGGACCCCATCCCTGTCCCTGATGTCCCTATGAATAATTAACTTTCCCTGGTGGTCTAGTGGACCCCCCCTCCCTATCCCCAATTTCCATAGACATGAGTAAATAACATATCATGATGGACCCCCGCCACCCCACCCCAGTAGGCAGTGCCCCACCACCCCGTCCCATCCTCCAGCCAGTGACTGGCACAGCCCTCCGCTCTCCACCATGGCCAGATGCTGACTGAGCTGTCAAGGAGCAAGCGCATACTGTATACAGTACACTTTGCACATTGATGGACAGTGAGCTGTCTATCAATGAGTTAAGTGTACTGCATACAGTACATGCCAGCTTTTTGATAGCTAAGTTGGCAGCTGGCTATGGATGAGAGCAGAGGGCTGTGCCAGTCACTGGCTGGAGGCTGGGATGGGGGAGTGGTGTGGTTGGGCACTGCCTGATGGTTTGGGTGTGTGTGGGGTCCACTAGAGCACCAGGGTACATTATTTAGTTTTTTCAGGAGAGATCAGAGATAGTGAGGGGGGTCCACTAGACCATCGGGGAAAGTTATTTAGTTATTTATGGGGACATAGGGAATAAGGAGGGGGTCCACTAGACCACCAGGGATGTGATTTGTTTCTTACAAGGGATCAGGGCTAGGGGGAGCGCAATTAGCCACCAGGGACGTTAATTATTTTATTTGAAAGGAGATCAGGGATGGAGGGAGACCACAGCCACTAGGGACATTAATTCTGCTAGCCACCAGGGACTTAGATTACTTTTATTTAAAATGTGATCGTAGGCCAGCCCAATGGTACAGTGGTTGGATTTCCACCTGTGACTTCAACGACCTGGGTTCGGGAATGGACCTGGGTGTTGGAGGGCCAGCCAGTGGGGAGATGGCTCAAGCATCCCACTATGGCTCACCATCTCCCAGGGGGAAGGGGTATGTGGCCTGGTGTTTGCTGACCAGAGGCATGGCAGCACATTGGGTCCTGCTACTTAGGGAGCACAATGGACATCAGCTCTTGCCTTGACATCCTGGCATGTCACACTTCCAGAAAGAAAACCAAGAAAAGGCTCCCTGACCAGCTGGATGATGGTTGCTGGTCCCCTGCCATCACAAAGCCCCAGACAGCCTGGACCAACCCCAGCAGCACCCAGGCCAAGTAAGTTGCTCTAGCCATCCCCACTGGCACCTTCCCCCTTGGAGGGTGGAACCTGTTCAATGAAGGGAAACATCAGATTACCCAGGGGGGATTTAATGTGTGGTGGTGGCTGGTGGTGGGGGCAGAGTTCTGGTGGGGTGCACCTACATGACCCAAAGGAGTGGCCAGTCGGGTTGCATGGGATGTGGGGAAAAAAAGGATGATCGGGGCTGAGAGGGGACTGGTAGCCACCAGGAACTTGAACTTATTGTATTTAAAAGGCGAATGGGGCTGGGAATGCTAGACACCAGGGACTGCTGTCCATGGTTCCATTGCCACACAGCCACCCTATAGTTTGTGGCACACCTTCCAAATGTGCCATCTGTTTGGCTCAGAGCCACAGTTGCTGCAAGCAGTAGGACTGCCGCTGGGACCGTTCTTGATAGTGAATTGGGCGCAGGGTCCCTGACACACCAGCAATCTGCACAAGCTGCATTTGGCATAGCTTGCACTGACTTTTGTGAATTGAGCCTTTAGTATTTATAAGGTAAAGAACCACACATTCCTTGGAAGGGGCTGTCTTGTTATTTTATTCAGAACCATCGAGTACACAGGTGGAATTTTATGAGGCATGTCAAGAAAGAATCATAGTTAAAAAATAAATGTTCTTGCAGAAAAGTTTGCATCTAATACTCAAACAAGCAACCTCATAAAACTATTAGTGAGTGTATTTCATGTTTGGAAAAAAAACTGGCTTTTTCCTGGGAATTGCTATACAGCCAGACTGGTTGAAATACAAGTAGATTAATTGTTATGTAGAATTATCTGTCAGAATTGTACAAGTTGTTTGCTGAATCCAACTTATAGTAAACTGTAGTACAGGTTTCAGAACCTTAAAATAGACAAATCCATAGGCAACAAAGTAAGGGTGACAGAAGTGGGCCAGAGCCTTCTTCGGTTTGGCTTAGAGTTGGAGCTTGAAAATTCAGTTCAACTTTGTCAGTTTTGCTGAATCACTTTATTTATTTATTTATTTAGTTAAACATCAGTTTAGAAACCTTTGAGCCAGAGGCTCATTTACAAAGGTACCGCGTCACAAAGAGGACATCAGAACAGTAGTACAAGGGACACAGTACTTACAAACAAAAAAGTTACAGTTCAATTACAATTTTGTTTCAATAGAATACAATCTCCAACGAAGCAAAAGATAACAAAAGGTGCAAAACTTATGGTCGGGGGAGAGCTGGTGGGAGTAGAAGGGAGGGAGATAGGGGAGGAGGAATTAGTAGGGAAAGGAAGGGGGGGGAGCTGCTCAGTGAGCATTGTCAAACAGAGTATATATTTTTTTTTTTTTTACACTAGGCTAGCGGCAGTTGCATTTGCGAGAGCTAAGCAGGAAGTTTCTGAGCCTGGGCTCAAAGCAAGCTAAGATTAGTGAGTTTGAGACACTGGCAGGGAGGGAGTTATACCAGTGGGGTGCACGGTAGGGGAATGCCCTCTGACCTTGAGAGGTCCTGGCTCTCGGAATAACTAGGGTAGCTCTTGACAAGCTCTGGCGTGATCAGGAGTCGGTGCACTGCGGCGAATGGAGTTGGATAGGCCTATGGGGATAGGCCACACAGGGCTTTAAAGGTGAGCTGGCATGTCTGATACATGAGTCGCTTCTTCCAGGTTGAGTAGGGTAGCCAGGGTGTACAGCTCACATGTGTGAGTGAGTCTGGGAGCACCAGTGATAAGTCTGCAGGCCTTATTAACTGTGAGGGAACCTTGTTGAGGGCAGTCTGATCTGCTGAGCCATAGACCGGAAGGCCATAGTCAATGAGAGGCATGACAGAGGAGGTGACAGCCAGGCGGAGGGCATCAGGAGGGAGGCATTTCTTGTGCCGGTAAAGAATGCCTAGCCGTGAGTTGGCGACAGAATTTAGGGCAGATATATGTCCATGGAATGAAAGTGCAGGGTCAAAGGTTATACCAAGATATTTATAGGACTGCACCTGGTCAATGACGAGATTGGTGTGGAGTGGACAGCTAAGGAAACTTGCTGTACTTATTTTGGGGGTGGGAGAAGAGCATCGTTTTTGTTTTCTTAAGGTTGATAACAAGTCGGTGCTCAGTGAACCAGGTAGCTGCAGAGTCAAAGACTAGTTGGAGGGAGTTCTGTAGCAGCATGGGGTCATTGTGGGAGGCAACGAGAACAGCATCATCAGCATAGAGAAGCATCTTACCCATACAACTGCTGGGTAGGGAGTTAAGAAAGAGTGAGAATAGTAGGGGTCCAAGAATTGAGCCCTGCGGCACCCCAGAGCGAATGGGGCATGTTTCAGAGAGAGTACTGTTGACTTTCACACATTGGGAGCGGGCGGAGAGATAGCTGGTGCACCAGGAAACAGGTCCTGAGGCAAAGCCTATTAGGTCGAGGGTGGAGAGCAAAGAGGATGCTAAACGGCATCGAATGCTTTAGACAGGTCAATGAATATAGCACCAGCCAGGGCACCAGAGTCCAAGGAGGCATGGAGGAAGTTGGAAAATTCCAGGAGTGCTGTATTGGTACTATGACCTGCTCTGAACCGGTGTTGTTCAGGGCAGAGAACATTGTACTTACAGAGGTAGTCAGAGACTTGGGTCGCCACAATTTTCTCTAACGCCTTAGAGAGGGGGGAGAGGATTGAGATGGGTCGGTAGTTACCCGGAAGAGTCCTGTCACCACCTTTATGGACAGGGGTAACTGTGGCAATCTTCCAGGCAGAGGGGAATTGTCCGAGACAGAGTGATTTGTTGAAAATGCACGTAATAGGTAAGAGGACCTGATCCAGGACCTGACGTAAAAGGCAGGGATCAAGTGAGTCATTACCGATGGTGTTACCTTTTAGGGCTTTTAGCAAGTAAGGCCTAGCTTCTTGCATGGTGACATGATGCAGGTGGAAAGAGGGGCGAGCAATGGGTGGTGGTACAGATGGAGGAGGTGGACTGAAAAAGTTACCAGGAAGTACTGAGCTAAGGTCGGTAAAGGAGTTATTGAGGTGGGTGGCAATGAGGGCAGGGTCAGAGGCGACAGTACCATTGATGCTGAGAAGAGAAGGAGAGGGGGACTCGGAGTGACCATTCAGTTGCTTGATGTTGTCCCAGAAGCACCTGGGGTTCCCCCAGGAGGAGGTAAGAGAGGCTTGGTAGTATTCCGCCTTTGCTTTGCGGATGGCCCAGGTGCACTGGTTGCGGGTGGCAGCATAGGACTGCCTGTCAGCTGAACAGCCAGTAGCAACAGCAAGGTGCCAAAGATTGTCACGTTGCTTAAGTTGCCACAGTAGGGCAGGGTGATCCAAGGGCATTTTCACTTTGGACCTCCTAGCAGTTATGGGAACAAAGATATCACAGGCAAAGTTGAAAGTGCTTACAAAGAAGGCCAGGGCCAAGTCAATGTTGGTTGCCCTCGTCAGAGGGGACCAATCAGTGTGGGCAAGGAAGCGCTTAAGACCTATGAGTCCCCCAGGCCTAAGCCGCCTTCGAGAGGTGGTTTTGACCGGGGATGAGGGCCGAGGGGTTTCCCAGTTGAAAAGCACAGGGGAGTGGTCACTGAGGCAGTCAGGGAGGATTTGGATGTTGTGGATGCGGATTGGCCTGTTGGTGAGGACCACATCCAGGAGGGTGCTTGTCCCCCAGGGTTTTCTAGTAGGCTGTGTGACCAGTTGAGTTAGGTCAATTGAATCGAAAGCCTCACGGTGGGAGGAGGACGAGGGGCAGAGCCAGTTTATATTCAAGTCGCCCACCAAGATTTGGTCCGACGAGTTGGATAGGGAGGTGAGGTAGTCAATTAGTGGGCCCAGGGCCTGGGATTGGTTCTTGGGGGGTATGTAGGCTACGGTTAGGAATAATGGGCCTCTAGCTGGGTCAGGGAACAGCTTTAGAGTAAGTGCCTGGGCCTCATGGTCGAGGTCAGGCGGGGGGAGTGGTAGCCCCATGAGAGAATCCTTCAAATAGAAGACACAGCCCCCACCTCTCCTGCCGACACGGTCCAACCGGTGGAGAGTGCAGCCGGGGAGAGAGACATGAGAGTTAGGAGTGGAGGGAGACAGCCAGGTTTCAACCAGGGCAACAACATCAGGTTTATGAAGCGTCACCCAGCAGTGTAGAGAGTCCAGTTTTTTCAGGAGGCTACAGATGTTCATAGAAGTGATGCACAGCCCAGGAGATTTCAGGGGGAGGACCAGTGCTGCCAGGCCCGGGATTGGGTTGGACATTGCCTGACAGAAGCAGGAGGAGGAGGGCTGATCTGGGGAGTGCACAATGGCGGGATAGCTTTCGACGATTGGAGAGGGGGTGATGAGGGGGTGATCACCAAGTGAAAACAGCTACTAGAGAGCAGTAAAATGTGACAAGTGAGGTATTGGGAGCAAATTGTTCAAACTTAATCAGGCTCCCTCTAGTGGCAAAACAATATAAGGAGCTAATGGAGAAGTTGGGTGTTTAAAAAAAAAAAAAAGATCAAGCACAGGCAAAAGATTAACTTGCTGGGGGCAGGCTGGTAGTGGGTGTGGGGAGAAGAGCAAATGGGCTGTGGGCTATCAGGTACTACTGTGATTCAAAAAAAAGGTGATTACTAGCAGGGCAAACTGAAATTCTGCACACAGGAAAAGCACTTAGAAGTTAAACAGTCCCCAAATGAGTTTTTCACAGGGGGGTAATTCAGTTACAATTGGAAATACACTTTACAAATTAACAAACAGTCCCCAGTGAGAATTGCACAGGGGGGGATTTCAGATAGAACACAGGTCCTGGGCTTGCAGTGACTCTAAGCTTTTAAATACAGTTACAGGCAAATGCAAATAGTTTTAGCTGGTTCATTTTAAAAGTTTCAAAATCAGGCACAAAAGTAACAGTTCTGCTCCGTTTGAGCCAGGGCAGCAACTCGAGGTGCTACTCTGGCCGGGATTCATGCGCTGAGCAGGGGAGCTTGTGGCCGTTTCAGAAAAGGCCAGATGGCCAATGATGGTGGCAGCAGCCTGGATCAAGGTAGAAATTACCTGTTGTGTCTCGGTTGGGCTTCTGCGGGCAGGAGGGCTTCAGAGCAGGCCCTCGGACCCGTCCCTCAGGGAGGGGTGGTCTCTGGTGTGTCTCAGGTGGGCTACCATGGGCAGGGAGGGCTTCAGAGCAGGCCCCGACCTCCGGTCTCCCTCAGGGAGGGGTGGTCTCTGGTGTGTCTCGGGTTTGGGGCTTCTGCGGGCAGGGAGGGCTTCAGAGCAGGCCTCGCGACCTCCGGTCTCCTCAGGGAGGGGGTGGTCTCTGGTGAATCTCGGGTTCGGGGCTTCTGCGGGCAGGGAGGGCATCAGAGCAGGCCCTCACGACCTCCGGTCTCCTCAGGGGAAGGGGGTGGTCTCTGCAGAGACTTTGCCTCCCAACAGGTAATTGACACAGCTTAAAACAGACTGCGGGGGGGGAGTGAAGTTGGCAATCAATATTCATTGCAATAAATTACCTATGCCAGGTGGTGTCTGCATGCCACTGCTGGAGATTTGTGTGTTTCAGCTGGTGTGACAGTCCACAACAAGTATGACTGCTGTATCTCTGTTTTGAGCTATAATTACTGTTAGAATTCATTGCTGAGTTCAGGGCTTACCCTCTATGTGCTCTGTTTTTTCTCCATGTAAATTATTACCTTCTCACTGGCCTTATAGATTTTCAAAGTTTAGAATACGCGCCCCCCAAGAAAAATATTATGCATCAAAGGATATAGACACATAGAAACACAGAAACAGAATTGGATGGCAGATAAGTACTGCTTGTCCCATCCAGTCTTCCCATTTCTCCCAACCTACACTACTATATCAAACCGTGCCCGATCTGTAGCTCTTTCTTCCTCCCCATTCCATTCCACTATGATTCCTTTGTGTTTATCCCATGCGTTCTTGAACCTCACCACTCTTTTTGTGAAGAAGTACTTCCTCACATCTCTCCTAAATATACCACCCTTCCAACTCATAACACGTCCCCTTGTTCTTGAGCACCTTTTCCTCTGAAAAATACTCCTCTCCTGTACCTTATTTACCCCCGTGAGTTATTTAAAGGTCTCTATCATATCTCCCCTCTCCCGCCTCTGTTTCAGGGTGTAAATATTGAGGTCTTTTGGTCTCTCCTCATAGGACTTTTAATGGAGACCCTGTACCATTTTAGTTGCCCTCCTCTGGACTGCCTCCACTCTATCTAAGGTATGTCCTTCTGGAGATGTGTTTTCTAGAACTTGACAGAGTACTCTAGGAGGGGTCTTACCAGTGTTCTAGACAAAGGCAACACCATCTCCCCCTTTCTGCTATTGATACCCCTCCCTATGCACCCCAGCATTCCACTTTCCCTCCCTACTGCCTTGTTGCACTGCCTGGCCACCTTTAGGTCATTCAATATGATTATCCCAGGATCCTTGACCATTTCTCTAATTTTCTCAGATCTCTGCTCATCCTTTCCACCCTCCTACAGTGTCCACCCAACTGTAGATTTTGGTGTCATCGCCAAAGATGTATCTCTTCCCTTCCAGCTCCACTGCAATATCTCTTATAAAGACATTAAAGTGGACCAGTCTCAACACTGATCTCTGAGGCACATGACTGGTTGCCCTCCATTTCTTGGAGTGAACTCCGTTTACCACCACCATCATCTGTCACCTATTGCCCTAACCAATTTATTATCCAGTTTACCACCTTTGGACCCACTCCTAAGCTACTCAACTTGCTTACTAGTCTCTTATGTGAAATGGTGTCAAATGTCTTACTGAAATCTAGGTAGGCCATATGCACCACTCCACCTTAATCTAGTTCCTTGGTCACCCAGTCAAAGAAATCTATCAGATTTGTTTGACATGGCCTCCCCATTGTGAAACCATGTTGCCTTGGGTATTGTAACCACTGAATTCAAGATATTCCACAGCCCTTTCCTTCAGCAGTGATTCCATTAATTTTCCCACCATTGATGTCAGGCTGACTGGCCTATAATTGCCAGCCTCCTCCCTGATACCAATTTTGTGTAGTGGGACTACATCAGCCCTCCTCCAGTCCTCCATAACCACTCCTGTTTCCAATGAGCTGTTAAATAGAACTGTTAGAGGGGCAGTCACTATTTCCCTGAGCTCCCTCAGTACCCTTGGATGCACCCCATCTGGTTCAAGGATGGCACCTCAGGAGTGAAAAGTCCCCCCTTGCGATGCACTACAGTGTCAGTATTGGTATTCTACTCCCAATTTCCTGGTCTGGGGCTAGATCCCACAACCTTCCAATCTTCTGACCTTAGAGGTGAGTGCTCAACCTGTTGAGCCACTGACACTACATTCACACAAACTGCGGACATGACATAGGCATGAATTCAAATGCTGTAAAACTGAGACTGTTACATTTACCTTCCCAAAGTTTTACATTGCATGGGTGTAAAGTTTATCTTTTTATGTTTGATGTGCATGCAACAAATGTTTTGTGATGAGTGCAAGGGGATTTTTGGGGTGTGTCACTGCCGAGCCCAGTGCAGTGCACAATACCAGGAGCTTGGCATTCTAGACCAATGACCACACATTGTGGTCTGACTCAGTTCTCTGCTTTGTGGGCTGAAACTGCATGTACTTCAAAGGACCAAAGTTACACCAATCAGAGCGGACTTCAGTCCTTTGATTTGCATGAAGCCGCATCAACATAAACAGCTGATCAGCTTTCAAAACAGTTACCAGCTGCACAACGGAAGATTGTTATGGACCTCACTGGTGGGCAGTGTCTTTATCAAGCCCTAACACTGGCATCCCATTATTTCTAAACTGCATCCAAAACTTGGTGCCCTTTATCGCAACCGCTCTTGTCTCCCTCTACCAGTCAGAAGGGAACTAGTCCAGAAAATGATTTTACCCTCCTTTGACTACTGTGATATCATTTATAACTCCGCCGCCAAGACCACCCTAACCAAACTTGACCCCCCTTTAATGCCTTCTGCCATTTCGCCCTCAATGCTCCCCCCAGTCTCATCACTGCGAGCTCTATCGATCTCTGCCCTACCTTCCCTGAGCAACCAGCGCCTAATTCACTGTGCCAAATTCACTTCCAACTGTTGGCTCAGCTCCCTCCCTAACTCGTATCCTCCCTATCTTACACCCCACCCCTATCCACTCCCTTCGATCTTCTGATGCAAGGCTATTGGTCATCCCTCACCGTAGGACCACTGTCGGCCAATCAGCCTTCTCTTACTGCTTCCCTAAACTCTGGAATCACCTGCCAGCTCAGATCCACCTTTCATCATCCAAACACTCCCTATCCTCGGCACTCACTAACTTCCTTGTACCAAATTGCAACTGCCCCTGACCCCCACCCCACCAGCTCTCTCCTACCATCCCCCCTTGTGCCTGACCAATGGCTCGACCTTCGCCAAATTGCCTGGCTTATACACTGCCCTACGCACTTCATCACTCCCTCTAATGTTTTCCCTCCTTGTCTCTCCCTACCTTCCTCTCTCCTTCCCTCCCTCCTCAGTTACCCATGCTTCTCACCCTCATGCACTACTACTGCTCACCTCCCCCCAACCTTGTCACCCCCACTCCTCTCCTACTCCTAGTGTCAACTTAATGCATCTCGCTTCAGCTCCTGTCATGCTACCACCACTCATGCATTGCTACTGGCACTTAAACATGTTTTAATCCAGAAGTGTTCCATGTTATGTATACCTTATCCTTCATGCTCTGATCTCTGTACTTTCACTTATTGTTTAAATGCATTATAGTTCTGCTGTATTGTTCCATCTCATGAAAATAATGTGCTCATGTTTATCCCTCCCAGTTATGTACATCATCTGTATTGCACAATATAATTTTTTCTTGTCTGTATATGATCTGCCTCCGCTGTACCTCTTCCCCCCAGGTCGCACCGTGAGATGAGCATCTTTTTGCTCAGTGTGCCTTTCCTGGTGAAACAATTTCAATAAATAAATAAATAAATAAATCCCTTAACTCTCCCACACCCGACCTTCCCTCTCAGAACACTCCACCCCACCCCCTCAAACATAACATTGACACTGGAGGAGCTCAATCCCCAGTGTCATCACTGGAAATACATAAATTCATCCCTCACTGTTTTTTTTTTCATTAACCTTGTAAGAAAAAAAAAAAACATCCATCCATGTCTGTTGCTGGTGCCCCTGGGGTCCTTTAACTGTCCCCCCCCATCCGACCATCCCTCTCAGCACCCACCACCCCATCCCCCAGACATAACACTGCCACTGGTGGCACCCAATCCCCTAGTGTCATCACCCAAAATACAGAAATTGTCCCTCATCTTTCTTTTCATTAACTCTGTAAAAAAAAATGCATCGATGCATGTTGCACCATTAGTTCCCCCCACCTGACCCTCCCACTCAGCACCCACCACCCTACCCCCAAGTCCATACTTACCCACTGAGGTCAGATGCCAAAATCTTCTTTGGACTGCAGACATGCCTTCACTCTTCAAAGCCGGAGCACAATCTGAGGAAATCAGGTATGTGGTTCAATGTATTTCAATGGGGCTTTGAACTTAGGGAATAACTTAGTCATTTTTGAATATTTTTGCCCCAAATTTTCAACATGCCTTTTTTGGGACCCCGCCTCATGAACAATTGCATTGAATTTAGGCAAATCTGTTCCAAACAGTGATTTTGCAGTTGCTGCATGAAATCACCTTTTGGGCAGAAATTGAACATTTTATCTGTCCTTATTTATGAGGTGGGGTCATAAGAAAGCTATGCTGAAAATTTGGTGTAAAAATATTAAAAACCACAAAGTTATGAGCCTATGTTGAAATTTGCAAACACATGCTCATAACTTTGATAATTTTCAATATTTTGACAAGTTTTCAACATGGCCATTTTATTACAGCACCTCATGAATGTGACAGCTGTAATTTTTCAAATCCTGGCAAAATGTGTTTTCATGCCCGGAAAGGTAATTTCTAAATAGCTGCACAAAATCATCTTTCAGGCAGGGGTTGAACATTATCTCAGCACTTGTTCATGAGGTGGCATCATAAGAAAGCTATGTTGAAAATTTGGGGCTAAAATATAAAGAAACACAAAGTTATGAGTCTATGTTGACATTTTGGAACGCAGGCTTGTAACTTTGGTAATTTTCAAAATTTTGACCCCAAATTTTCAACACAGCCATTTCTTCACAGTGCCTCATGAATGGAACAGGTGTCATTTTTTCAGATCATGGCCAACATGTGTTTTCTTAACTGTGGCATAGAATAACACTTTGATTGCATGGAATGATGTTTTGGCAGGGATTTGAACATGTTTTACCGGGTTCATTAGGTGCAGTAATAAGAAGGATATGCTGAACATTTTGTGTACAAATACGGTAAAAGACCCAGATTATGACTGAACGCTACACTATTTCAGCATTCGCTCATAACTTTGCTATTTTTTAATAATTTGACTCCTACCTCTCAACACAGTCATTTTTTCCACACCACCTCATAAATGTGACATGTCATTTTTAAAATCCTGGACAAGATGTGTTTTTGTACCTCTGGTGTGAAAGGATATTTTGGCCAGTATACTATAAATGGTACATATCATGTCTATAAGGTGAATCCTAAAACAAGTATCTTGAACATGTGGGGTTAAAATTGCAAAAAACAAATTGTTTACCAAGCATCAAACATTCAGCGTTAACAAATGCTTGTTTTCTTTTTGATTTTAATATTTAAAATATTCAAAAGTTTCTTTTTTTATAAATACTGTAAACATAACTGATATAACACTTAAGACAGCTGCTGCTGCCCCCTGGCTGTAAACTAGTCATAGTCAATGGACTACATTCATGAGACTGAGGATGCTGCACATCTTTGCATGGCCATCACTGAAGAGTCATTCTGAGTAGGGATCAGCATTGGATATTATCTGTCATTCCATTTATATCTTCAGTTTTTGCTCCAGAGAGGCTGCTGACTGTTCTGCTAGTTTACTTGAGTTGAGAATTGGACTGTTTGCGTATGTAATAACAGAGTCCCCCAATACATATGTTTGTCTCACTGTATTACATTTTTCAAGTTTACCATTTTTATTGATTAATTCACTTGGGGTGCATGGGGGGGGGATCCCCTAATCTGATAAGTCTGATAGGGGTGTATATCTATTTGACAGGTTTATATAATGTCCCAAAGTCCTTCTTCCATTTTTAGGTTTATTGTCTGTTATGATTGTGTGCTAGTCTACCTCACTGCCATGCTCATCTTCCCTTTCTCTTTTTTTCTGATTATTCTCTGGTTTGTTCTGAGTCCCACCCCCCCCCACCTGGCAAATAGTCACCATTGTTTTTGGTAGTTTTTAATTTGTTCTGTGTTTCACAAATCCTCTTAAAATTTAATTACTGCACTAGTTGTTGTATACAATATTTTAGGTCTTTAATTAGATTCCAATCCCTGCAGACATAGTTTATGAAGTCAGTCATTTGTTCTGTGCTAAACTTATGACAGCTGATGCATTGCAGAGCTATGCATCCATCCTTTACTGTTATACGGTCTTCATTTTGAGGCATTATGGCTGATATATAGTCACAAATGGAAAGTGACTGTGTCCTACTTTATCTGACACAGTGTCTGGGCCCCTGGTTGAACTGGTAGATGCTGGCAACCTACTCTGCATGCTCACAAAGCTCACTAGACCCCAGTTATATATGTGGTCAGACTAGAAGTGGCTCATCTCAATAATTCTGGTTCAGTGCTCATTTTTCTAAGTGTCCAAAAGTGCATGGTATTCTACCTTTCCACTTTGTAGTGATGTACTTGTGGAGAATATTGGGCTTATAACTCTCAAGGACCCATTGAGTAACTAAAAATGTGATGATGGTGGGGACACTACTGTCAGTCTTCCACTGTCCCACAGTCATTAGCATCCCCACACAAACAGACACGGCTAGAAAGAGAGACCACTGACCCTTTTTTGTGACTTTTTCAATAAAAAGAAATACAGACAAAATAGAGTATACTACACACAGATAAAGACTGTACCTGTCAAAAGGACCTATAAATCACTGGCAAGTGAGAGCTATGCCATCAGGGACCCTCACAATAGCTTTGCAGCCACTTGCTAGGCTCCAGCTACTGTATATATGTGGCTGGAACAAAAGTGGCTTGTGGCGCTACTTCCAATTTGGCACTCATTTTCTAGTGTCCAAAAGTGAAAGCTATGCTACCTTCCCACTTTGTGATGATGTGCCTGTGAAGAATACTGGGTTTATAAACCTCAAGAGACCCACTGAGTGACTGTAAATGTGCTGACTTGGGGAAACTATTGCCAGTCTTCCACTGTCCCACAATCCTTTGCTTTACAACACAGAGACAGGCTAGAGAGCTAAAAAGCACTGGCCACTTTTTTGTTGCTTTTTCAATTAAAAAAACTATATACAGTATAGTGACACAACAGAGTATGAGACACACAGTTACAGACTGTTTTTGAAAAAGAGCTAGAAATCATCAACAAGTGAGAGCTCTGCCATCAGGGACCCTCACAATAGCTTTCAGCAGTGGTCACAAGTCCCTTAATGTGGTAATCAAAGAAGATGGAGAGGAAATTTGGAACTGAACTGATGCCCCCCACATCTGGGTGGCACAGAGGATTTTCCAGAGATATGTGAATCTTTGGTAGGGTATTGGACACTCTCGTAACCAGTCTACTGTTACAGAGGACCTTCCTTCCCTTACAGAAATAATTATATGAAATGTTTTCATGCTGCACACATAAAACTACCAATGTGATACGCATGCTGCAGGCATGATTTAGATGTTAAATTGGAACTGATTGCAAGCATGTGGCATACGTGCAGCAAGCAAGTGTGGAAAGCCTGTTTTATATGCTAAACTGGAACAGATTGCATACATGTGGCATGTGTGCAAAAAGCAAGTGGTCATTGATAGCTGCACACATAAAAGTTAAGTGAGTTCCTCAGGATTGCACCATATACAAGTGGGGGCTGATGAGATTCAAACACAGGTCTTCATGTCTTCAAGTCTCCTGGTTTGCAGTTCAGTGCCTTTAACCACTAAGCTATACTGCCTGCACACATATGTCTTTCTTGTACTTTAATACAAATCTGCTTATAGTACATCTGCACACATGCAGCATTCTTGTAGCCACTGTTGTACTTTTTAGTTTCTTGTCCCCTCTCATCCTAGCTGCATAGCTGAACTGTAGCACACATATCAATGGAAACACATGTGGTTCTTCCCAACCCCAGTACTCACAGTTACCCACAAAACCACTTTACTTCTGCCTGGCCTATTTTCTCTCCACAGTTTTGAATGCTTCCACGCAAAAGCACTTTAAGGGGCAAACACAAAAGTATCAATAACTCGATAGCCACCCACATGGCCAGTCCCCCCCCCATGCACACACACTGCAGCAGTTGCAGCCATGCTGCTACAGACAACCCAACACGTATAGATATAAGTTGAGAGTCTCTTACCTGTTTACTAGGAAGAGGGAGGCAGGAGTCTTTAAGAGATGATGCCCATGGGTCAGAGTGCTGAGGTGTACCTCTTAAAATGAATGGAGTTATTTTTTATTACTATTTTATACAGTATGATGGTGAGTTGGAGATAATGAAGGCCACTGTTCTATTTACAAGGCCCTTGTTAGTTGAGCGGTGGCCTTCATTAATCTCCAACTCTCCATCAATAATGTATAAAAGAGTAATAAAAAAATATCACCATTCATTTCAATGGTGCACACCCCTGCAGTCTCCCTTGCCCTATATCATGTCATAATGTGCTTGAGAGTGGGGATGTGGAGGTCAGCTTCACTGGGGGGGCATAAGCATGACTATAGTGGGGCTCCAATATTCTGCTCATACCATACTGCTCAACTGTCCCTGAATGCAAGGAACAGCCCTCATTTTATTCATGAAAACTGCTCTTCTCCTCATCCATTCCTCATGGGAAACATACTGCTCACTCTAAGGATGTCCTGTAAAATTAGACTTTATTGTGGGGCACCATTTCACATTTTAGCAGGGGGAAGCCAACAACCAGTGGAGGCCAGGTGCTAGTTAGCCCCTTGGTGGCAATCTCTACAATGTCTGGACTGTCTCTAAAAGGTAAAAATTTGTCCATTTCATCAATCATCAATGTTTTATTTATAAAAAAAAAGTGTAATTCACACACAATCGAAGTGCTTGTAAATATGCAGTAACAATTTGAATTTAAGATGTCTAATAAATATTAAAATACATATCAGTATAAGCTAAAAACTAATCAAGACTCAGGAAAGCAAGTTTAAAAAAGTGGGTCTTAAGCTCAGATTTAAAATTCTACATGGTCAGGCACTCCTTTATTCAATGAGGTAGAGAGTTCCACAGGGTAGGGGCCACAAATGCAAATGCCAGGGCACCCGAGGTCTTTAAACAAACCCTGGGAACCTCCAGCAATCCCTCATTGTTGGAGCGGAGTGGGTGGAGAGGGTGGTAGTGGTGAAGAAGATCTTGCAGGTAACACTGTCACTGTCTGTATAGTGCCTTATAGGTCAGTAAACCAACCTGGAAGGTGATCCACCACTGGATAGGCTGCCAGTGCAGGCCATGCAGCACAGGCATGACATGACATGATCTAGGTAAACCAGTCAACAGCCTGGCAGCTGTATTCTGTAACAGCTGCAAATGGTGGATATCAACCCCCAGCAATCCTAGGTACAGTGCATTGCAGTAGTCAAGGTGGGAGATCACAAAGGTATGGACCAACATTGGAAGATCACCAAGTGGGACAAGGTGTTTAATCCAGGTGATATTCCTCAGATGACAGAATGAGATCTTGATGACAGATGACACCTGGGATTTAAGCATCTGCCCCTTGTCACAGATAATGCCCAGATTTTGCAGCCAGTCAGAGGTCACCAACTGGGTGTCTCAAAGCCAAAGCCCAGAAAGCCACCCAGCTGATGGCCCCTCTACCCGACCACCTGGGTCCACAACCAACATCTCAGTTTTGTCAGGGTTCAACCTCAACCAGTTGGCACACATCCAGTCTTGGATCTCAGCGAGGCAGTTTTAAAAGTCAAGACAGCTCCACCATGTTCAGGTACAAAGGACATGTATAGCTGTTGTTGTGATTGAAAACTGATATGAAAATCAGGAAAAATTTAAATGTATAAGATTCATGTGTCTATATCCCAGAGCAGTGCATCAGATTTTGGCTTACCCTCCCAGTTATTAACCAATTTTTTTTTCCTGGCTGAAGTTCTGATCCCTCCCCAAAACAAAACTTCATCCTGATTTGTCTCCCTGACTCGATTCCTTTCAATACCAATCTAATATGTGTTATGAAGCCACCAAAAGGCACAGAAACATGAAAAACACATCAATATTTCAGTCCTTCCTCCTTCCCCAATCCTCTGTTAAAAAAATTATTTACTTTTACATGCCCTGCTATCTGGAAAGAACCTGCAGTCTGGCCCAGTGTGCCACCAATCCCGTTTTCAGTCTGCTCCTCCTCTGTCCTTTTGCCAGAAGTTGGATATTAGACCCAACCATCCCAGGTCCCCAACATGGTCCGCGATTAAGTCACCTCACCAACTAAACCCACCTAACCTGTGTTGCTTGCTTATTGCTTGGATGCTGCCATGGCTGCTGCCGCACTGCACTAATCAAGGCCTATGAAGGCCATCCACACCACTGCTGCTAGGCCTAGCTTTCTGCTGTGGGGGGGCCCATGCTGTTTTTTTTTTTGGTGAGGTGAGCCAAGTTGAGTAAGTAGGTAGCCTAGTCTTAAGTTAGCATCTAGCTCACCCTCTGCCCCTTCAGCCACCAAGGGAGTTGGAGACTCATTATGAGTAGACCAACAAAAATATGCCACCACAACACTGCTATTTAGAGTTCAGTGCTCACAGACTCCTCCAAGCTGTGGTGTGCAGCATGTTTACTCTGTGGTCAGAAGACAATGTCACACTCATGTGACTCATTCTCTTGCTTGGCTGGAGCTCCTCCGTGTCATATGAGATGGCGCTGCCGCTAATAGGTGGAGAAAGTGAACAACAAATTATAGACACAGTTGAGTCTGGAGTACACCTGCAGCATGAGCACACACAGGCCAGGGGGACACTTATTATGCAAAACATTAAATCCAAATGTAATGCCTTTATTGCCATACCATAACAGAAACCTATGCACAAATGTTGGGGGGAGTGGCACCCCTGCTTTATGGTAGAAATTCATTCTCAGGTGCTAATACTGGTACAAGAAAATACAATGGTTTCCACTGTGTTCTGAGGTACTATATCTCCATGTTTCAGGATGTGTTCAGATCATCATGAGGGTTAGTGTCCTTATTGTCCCTCAATTTGAGTGTCCATGTCCCTCATTTCAGTGACAAAATGTGAGGTACAGTGGTAGCCACAGACATTGCCAGCTATTTCCAGATATTTTGTGAAATTTCTGAAGAGTTTCTGTCTGCTGCCCCTACTGTGGAAATGCAGGAAGCAGGAGATATTTCTGGAAATATCATAGAAATTTCGAGAAATAGCTGGCAGTGTCTGTGGCTGCTACTGTATGGTGCATGCTTCCAAGACCCTACTTAGCACAAAGAGTGCTGAGCATGGCCATTGTGTATATGCTCCATACAGAATGACAAAGGGAAAGTAAGTAAGCCAAATCAGTCATGGAGAAACACTTTTGTCGTACTAAATATGCATAATGGGATTTGCATGGCCCAAAACAGAAAGGTCAGGCTTCAAAACACAGAGGCCCCTCTTCGCACATCTGCGATGTGGGATGATGGCTGATTATAGCCTAGGCATTTAATGCATTAAGCAAACAATACTTAAATTAATGGCACTTTAATGACAAAAATCAAAAATCATTAAACAACTTGCAAAAGGATTAGAATTAATGAGTTTACATAATTTGAATGGAAAATCAATGAAAAATGTATTTTAATGTCTCTAATTGCTAGCAGTAGTATGAGAAATAGAAACTGATGTATTCTTTAGGTTGTCTTGTGTGTGCACAAGCAACATCTTGTGGTAGTAGGAGAAATGCAGAGGTGTGTCAGTGTTGACAAATGCAGGACACGCTTTAGAAGGTGCATCCCTCATTCCCAAATGATCCAGCATGCTAGCACTGACACAAGTATTATGCAAACTGTCCCCAACTTGAGATAAATGTGCAATTAGAGACAAGCTTGTCATACAGCAGCACAGATGACACACCTCCCATACATGCCCTTTATGATGAAACATTTCAATAAATATGGCGGCGGCTCCTGCCATCTGCCACACAATCCCAAAAGAAGGCTGACATCAGGGGGTGCAATACCCATGTTGGCATGTCTGCCATCCCTCCCACATTGTGTGGCACACTGGAAGCCCACCCCAGTGTGCTGCCACTCACAGAAAGCCGACAGTGTCGGTATGTTCTTTTCCCCACCTCACGCCCATTGTGTGACACACTGGGAGCCCACCCAGTATTGCCAACTTCATGCCCCCCTGGAACTCATGGAGCACACTTGGGGCACACTGGGAGCCAACCTCAGTGTGCTCAACATTTGTTTTATGTCACCTGTAAAGAAAGAAAATGGTCCCGTGAGGTACTGTTTGTTTTCTTTTGTACCTGAAAAAAAGAAAATGGCCAGTTGTCTACGATGCCTCCCCTTCCCCAACCCACACCCACCCTCTGTTCACCCCATCTCTCCACACACCCCTCACCCCATACTTACCTCTGGAGGTCTGACACTGTGATCTTTTGTGGAGACGGAATATGTCTGCACTCTTCAAAGCCAAACTGCAAAATGAAGAAATGCTGGTAACCTGTATAATGGTATAAATGGGGGGTTTCAACTTAGGTGGATATCTCAGCCATGTTTTTGAATTTTGGCTCCAAATTTTCAACAAGGGGTTCTTGGGACCCCACCTCATGAACACATGCACTGTCATCTCGATATTCAGTCCCAAAAGGTCATTGCATGGAATCACCTTTTGGGATAGATTAATGAAACAACAATGTCACTGTTCATGGCGTGGGCTCCAAAAAACCTAACTTGCAAATTTGGTGAAAAATTTAAAAAAAAAATTGCTGCGTTAAGGGTGTGCATTGCACAGTTTCTATGCACTCTCGTAACTTTGACAGTTTTTAATATTTTCACTCCAGATTTTCAACATTGCTATTTTTTCACACCTCCTTATGAACAGTACAGCTGTAATTTTTCACATCCTGCCCAAAATGTGTTTTCGCACATGTGGCACACAATGGCGTGGTCGCTGTGGGAAATCAAAGTTTGGGACAGATTAACAAAATCACAGTGACACTGTTCATGAGTGGAGGTCCCAAAATACCTATGTTGAAAATCTGGTTAAAACAATCCCTAGAATAATAGCGTTATGGGCGTGCATTGCACAGTTTCTACACATGCTCATGACCATCAATTTTTTATATTTTTACTCCAGATTTTCAATGTTACCATTTTTTTACACCTCCTTATGAACACTACAGCTGTCATTTTTCACATCCTGCCTGAAAATTGTTTTTTCGCACATGCAGTGCACAATTTATTTTATTTATTTATTTATTTAAAATGAGATGACCGGGAATGGCACACTGAGCTGAGGCTCATTTCCAGGTGTGACTCGGGTACAGTTTGTACAGGGAGTAACAAAAGAAATAGGAAATACAGACATTTATTACAATCATTTTAATTAGCACAGTACAATTATCGAAGATGTAACATTTGGTCAGTGTCTAGTGGCATACCCCATCCTGTGGGCCACCTGTTCTGTATATTGAACACCTCTCCCTGGTGACTAGTGGCACCAACTCATACCACACTCATCTGTTCCATAATAGAACACATATCCCTAATGTCTAGTAGCACCCCCCACACCCTGATCACTGATCCCCTATAGTACCACATATCCCTGGTGTCTAGTGGCACACCTCACCCCTAATCACCTGGCTCTGCACCCTATAACATCCATGCTGCCCATTGGTACCCCCTTCCCACCACCCCAAATGCAGGTTGACAAACAGACCTGAGAACAGTGGCTGTCCAGTGGCCACCCACCTGTCCCCTGCTACACACTCAGAACACCACCCAACTAACCCCCCCTTTCCAGTGTGTCCAGGGACATGCACTGAATCCTGCTATAGTGACCAGCACAGCCCTCCTCTCATCTCTTCAGCTGGCCACCATATAAGACAACAGTGAGCATATGTACAGTAGACAGTATACTGTACTCGCACTCACTGTCAGTTCATGGCCCATATGGTAGCTAGTTGAGAAGGTGAGAGAAGTGCTGTGCAAGTCACCTTATTAAGATTAAATGCACATCCTTGGACACACTGGTAAGGGGAAGAGTAGACAGTGTTCTGTGTGCGTACATGGCAGGAAGGAGACTACTGGACTGCCACTGTTCACCAGTGTTTTTGTCAAACACCATTTGGGGGGGAGCAGGAGACCACTGGAAACCTGGGATGTTATAGGGTACATAGGACAGGTAATTGTGTGTTGGAGTGCCATTAGACACTAGGGACATGTGTTCCATTACACAGAACATGTGATCAGTGGGGTGGGAGTGCCACTAGATATCAAGGATACATGTACACTATCTAGAATGGGTAATGCAGGGGTGGGGGGGTGTCATCAAGGCACAGGTCAGGAAGCATAGGAAAACCAGGAGTAGTTGTAAAATTTGCAACAAGAGTTTTATTTGTACTAGCAGTTACATAAAAAAATAATATTGTTCAGTATAACTATTTACAAAGGCCAAATAAACAGAAAAAGTCTATCTGAGTTTTTCTTCAATCTCTGTGTCTATATAACATGCAATTGCAGCTCGGCTCTCTTATAAGCCCTTCCAACCCACATTCTTAACAAGCATGCTGTTTCTTCCAAAGTGTTCTTGTATGTTTCAGGCAGGTGCTGCAAGAACACAGTGTCCCAGAGCTGAGGCCCATTTTCCACAGCTCTTCTGGGAAAGGCTTAAAAATTGCAGTCAGATAACCTCTTGAGTTTCCAATAGCTTTTTTCAATCATCTCAAACCACAATTATATGCATTTCAAAAATGAACACTATATAATTTCTAAACAAAAGGGATCCCAATATGTTACATTTCCATACAATGATTTGCATATATTTTTATATCAGCAGATATGCAAGGGAGAAAAAGTGATAGTGAGAGGCAAAGAATTGCAAGACTGCCGAGGTGATCAAATCCTAGGTCTCACAGAGAAATTTGGTTGCGCAACCAGACAGAGAAGAGACAGAAATGGAAAGAACAGAACAGATACCTGCATTCAAACTCTTTCCATAACAACTAGGAAAGTGTCCTATTCCACCCTGTCATATGGTGCCACTAGACACCAAGGAGAGGTGTTCCATATACTGCACAAACATGTGAGGGTAGGGGTTGCCACTAGAAGCCAGGGATACATGTATAATATATGGGATGTTTAAAAGTGGGTGGGGATGCCACTACACACTAAGGATGTGTGTATAATATAGGGCACAGGTGATCAAGGTGTAATGCCACTAGACACCAGAGATATGTATATACTATATGGAGTGAGTGATTGGGGAGTGAAGGTGCCACTAGACACCAGTGACATGCATTCATTCTATAGAATGGGTCATTTTGGGGGTGGGGGTGCTGCTAGACACCAGGAATGATATATCTGATGCCCACAGGATGGGTGCTAAAGGGCTACTGCTCATCATGGAAATTATCCTACTAAGAACATTCAAATAGCCCCTTCAAATAGCCCCTTAGTGCCTTGCATGCCCAATGGGCTCATTTTCATGGTGTGGCTGAATATAGCCAACATGGCTCCTGGTGCTATCTGATCCCAGGGCGCTATTCCATGTGGGTTGGATACAGCCCAGCTCCATATTGGGGCACCACAATTTGACATAGCTCAGTGCTAACAGTGGATGATATTCAGTTGCATAGCACCGGTCCACTATCTGATCTAATATAGCAGCCTCTGGGTTGGATGCTAGTGGAAGCACAGTGCAAACATTTGCACTGTGCTTGCACATGATTTTGAATAGCTGCTCCCTGGTGTACTAGGCTGTAATTTTGTAAATGCAGGATATATCTAGTTTCCCTATATTGAATGTTTAGTTATTTCTTGCAATTGTTCTATGGACAGATACAAAGAATATCACATATTACAGTAATTTTAGTGTTAGGACTGTTGACGATGACCTGAGAATTGGCCTTAACATGTATCAGTTACAGTTCTAGCAAAAAATGTTATAGTCTCTTACTACAGTCCAGGAAAAAGACTGGACTGAAAGATATCTAGAGCTATTAACAAGACAAAATACAGTAGTATTAGACCTACTTTATAAAGCTGGCCTGCTGGGTGAACATCTATCTTGCTCACAAATGAATGGGCACTTGTATGCACTTCACATTGTTAGTGTGGTTTTAAACTGGGTATACATTTGTATTGTGATTATGTCTTTAAACACTGAATATCTAAGGAATATTGAATTTGCTGGTAGTCATGCCCTTTTGAGAAAAAAGGACCGCTGCACTGTTGGGTGTGTTTCTTACACCTTTTACAGTATCTTAATAAAGTGGATATTTATTGATTCATAGAGCCCTGAGTTAAATATGTCATCCTGCCAACTTGTTTTAATCTTAGCCTGTTACAAGCTCAGATTCTTTGCTCTAATATTAACTGGGTGAGGAACAGTCTATGACATATTTTGTTTGTAACCAGAGGGGTCTTATTTTTGTTTTATTTTTTTTATTTAAGGCCTCTCTCTTTAAATTGTCTTTTTTACGAGTTATTGTTATCTAGGGAATTTTTAGGCAAACCCATATCCATTAAATAATGCCAATTTTAACGGTAAGAAATGTTTTATTCTGAACACATTGGGTTCAAAACTGACAATTTATTTCTTGCACCATTTTAACTAAAATGCATGAAACTGAAGCTTGGATAGCCTCTTATAAGCCAGATGTGCAGATCAACCCCTGTTTGAGCTTTCTGACACCTCCTTCTGGAGCAGCTGTGGCTCAAGAAGCCACCTGCCTTCACCACCTCTGCAGCCTGCCTCAGACTTCCAGTAAGCCGAGTTAGCCCTTGATTGGGCTTCTGACACCTCCTCCCAGAGTGGCCACAGCATGAGAAGCCAGCCACCCATGCAATGTATTCAGTCCACATTGGACTTCCAGAAAGCCAGGTTGGCCCCTGATTGGGATTCTGATGCCTCTTTCCGGGGCAGCTGTGGCTGGAGAAGCCAGCTACCCATGCAATCTCTGCAGCCCACCTCAGACTTCCAGGAAGCTGGGTCAGCCCCTGATCAGGATTCTGATGCCTCCTCCAAGAGTGGTTGCAGCTCAAGAAGCCAGCTGACTTGACCACCTCTGCAGCCAACCTCGGACTTCCAGAAAGCCTGGTCAGCCCCTGATTAGGCTTCCGACACCTCCACCTGGAGTGCCATGGTTCAAGAAGCCAGCCAACCATGCCACCTCTGCAGCCCACCTTGGGCTTCTAGCAAGCCAGGTAGGCCCCTGATTGGGCTTCTGATGCTTCCTCCAGAAGCAGCCACAGCTCGAGAAGCCAGCCGCCCGTGCCACCTCTGCAGCCCACCTCGGACTTCCAGCAAGCTGGATCAGCCCCTGATCAGGCATCTGACACCTCCTCCTGGATTGGCCAAGGCTCAAGAAGCCAACTGCCTGTGTCACCCCTGTAGCCCACCTTGGACTTCCAGCAAGCTGGGTAAGCCTTTGGATCAGCCAGGAAAGTGCTTTGGAGCTCCCACTGGCCACCGCTCACAACTGCTCTCTCACCATTGGACAGTTCGACTTGGCCTTGGCTCCAATTGGCCCCTGCTCTTTCTCTTTATATTTAGGGCTCTCGAGACCCTTACTGATCTAAACATTTGTACTGAACTGTCAATTTTTGCCTGCCCTCCCCCACCCCAACCTTGATTAAATACACCCCAGCTCCTCCCACTCACTTGGACCCCCTTCCTGCCTGATCACCACTGGTAAACTTATAAGGACCTCCTCTTAACTTAAGCCACCCTAACATTTGCCTCATCTCTTGTTCTCTCCCCAGCCCCTTGCTTCTGCTCCCAGCTCTAATTCCTCACTCCTCCAAATAGCAACTAATCCCTATCAATCACTAGTAGTCAACCTTCAGACACAGTTCCTCAGTCCCAATTGTACCCATCTGAATACAATGAAGCTGACTTATCTGACTCTTCACCTAACTGTCCTCTCATCACTGATGTCTCTAACCTGCCTACTGGGAGCCTGTTACCCCTCCTTACCCCCAAGTACTTGATCGACAAAATCTACCTTTCCTCAGGCACCCTATCCTCTGACCCACTCACAATTTAAATAAGCCCCACGTTAAATGACTGGTCTCACCCTTGTAGCTGGGATAGAGTATCACGCACCAATACTCTTCTTCTCCCACCCTTGTCTTTCATGACCTTTCTCTGGGCTTTCATCAACAAATCAGCCTGAACTCCAGTCAAAAGCAGATGGGCAGATTTACCTTCAGGCAGCTAAGACTGTGCCAGCTCAAACTCCTGCTCCTGCTGTTGCTGTTATCTGGTAATATTCAACCTAACCCTGGCCCCAACCCCCTCAAGTACAACCGCCCCTTTAAAGTGACTGGGGGTACTCTCCTTAGCATCTCTTAACATCTGCAGCCACATCTCTAAACTGGACACACTACAAGTCTTTGCTAACCAACTTAATTCTGACATTGTTATGGTTGTTGAAACCTGGTTCACACCAAAAATCCCTGATGTGGCTATTGCCCTGCCAGGTTACATCATTTTCAGACTAGACAGGACAACAAAGAAAGGTGGAGGATATGCAGTTTATCTCAAGGACACACTCATGGGTCACCCCCTGTCTGCCCCTTATCCAGAATCATCTGCACAGATACTACCCATTAAAATCCTGCTAGGGGTCCAAAACAAGGCCCTTACAGTTGCACCTGTATACATTGTTCCAAAAGAACAAGGAAAGGGTCTCAGTTCTATCCTGAACTTCATCCAAAGCCAACCTCCTGGTGCAGAGTCAGTCATGATGGGAGAGTTTAACATCAATTGCCTTGCACCTGAAAATGGGGGCCATAAGGATGTCATTTCTGCTGCAAACCTTTCCCAGCTGGTTGACTCTCCAGCCAGGCAAATACAAAACAGGCACAAGTACCCTATTGGATTGGTACTAAGCAGCCATCCTGATAGCATTTCTAACATTTCTGTCCTTCCAGACACACTTAGTGACCATACCCCTGTTGTCTGCGAGTGATCTAACAAATTCTTCAGACCTCCTCTGAAAGTAATCAACAGCAGAGTCCTAGCCTGAGGGCATTTGGAACCTCATAAATCCCTCCCCAGAGAGCAAGATTGGATGCCTATCGACAGTGCGAAGGATGTCAACTTGGCTCTGGACTATTTCATCAACCCCTTTAATGCTGCCTGTGACTCCCATGCACCTCTCAAAAAGCTCAAACTCAAAGGCCATTGCAACCCTTGGCTCTCCACAGACTTGTTAGCACAACTGAAAACAAGAGATCACCTTTGGCTTTGGGCCCGGGTCACCGGTAGGCTATCTGACATTCAGAACTACAAATGAGCATGGAATGACTGCACATGGTCCATCCACCTTGAGAAAAGTAACTACTTTAAGGAAGCTCTTACTAACACCTGGGGCAATAGTAAAGCTTTCTGGAATAATATCAAAGAGGTTACTGGGAAACATCAGAAAACTTCTCCCACGTTGCTTGACATTGATGGGATTACAACTCTCGACCTTGCATCAATTGTCAATACCTTCAATACCGCATTCACAGACCTCTGCAGTGTTCTCCCTCCTGACTTTTTTGATGAGGACGATGTCTCAACCAATCCAGCTAGTTCTCCCCCATCAACCAATCACCCGCCTTTCTACTTTAAAGTAGTCACAATGCATGAAGCCTGTAAATATATCTGTAATGCAATTGGTAAATCCAGACACAGTGGGGATTCACTTGACCTCAAACTGTTGTCCCTCAGCCTTGAGGAGGTATTAGCACCTTTAACTAGGGATCTTTAACCTCTCCCTCAGCCTCAGCCAGTTCCCCTGACAGATGGAAATCAGCTACAGCGGTCCTGGTCCACAAAAGTGGTGACAGGGCTCTCCATGTGAACTACTGGCCCATCTCCAAATTACCTCCCGTCTCCAAGGTAATTGAATGCATTGTAGCTGACCAATATACTGAATACCTTGACAAACTTAAGATACTATGTGCGCAACAACATGGGTCCAGAGAAGGGCATAGCTCCACCTCTGCCTTCCTGGAATTCTTCAGTACCATCCACAGTTCTCTGGACCATGGTCAATTAGTTGGATCTGCCTTTGTCGACTTGACAAAAGCATTCAACACTCTCCACCACCTTCTACTACTTGAACAGCTACTTAATGCTGGGCTCTCCCCCTGATTCCTCTGTCTGGTTTAAAAGCTATCTGGAAAACCATTCTCAGAGAGTCAAAATTAAAGATGTCCTCTCTGACTCAAAAACTGTTCAAGTCCTCCAAGGATCCATCCTGGACCCCCTTCTATTCAATCTCTTTCTAAACAGTCTACCACAATCCTGCCCTGAACAAATCCTGCTCTATGCTGATGCCACCATTATTTTCACTACCCACAAGGATGCCTTACCCCTTCAAAGCCAGCTACAACTCGGATTTGCCTCAGTGGAGAAATGGTTTAGTAAACTCAAGTTGGTACTAAACTATAAAAAAACTAAGCTTATATTGGCCAGCCAGCCGGCGCAGTGGTAGGAATTTCACTTGTGACGCTGGTGACCCAGGTTCGGGAATGGACCCCGTCACATGGACAGCTCTTCTTCTCCCGGGGGGAGGGTGGGAAAGTGTCCGGTACATGATGGGCTCCTAGTAGAGGTCGGAGGTCCCACAACTACCGGCACTCACAGCTAATGGAGGCGGAGCGGACACTGGATGTCATTGCACGTCCTCGCCTTCTGGAGGAAAAAATCAAGAAAATGGAGGAGAGGAGAGCCTCCATCTACATGAAGCCCTCCCTGGGCTCCAATCAGCCACTGCTGCTGCACTCCCAAACAATCACTAATCCCGTGGCACCGGAATTAGGGGAAACGGTGCCACGGCCCCACCCCCCAGGGGTAAGCTGGGGGTAACCGGGAGTTGCGGCAATGGACAGTTGGTGGGAGCTGCAGGGGCTGTGACCAGGGTGGATAAACAGGACGGTGGTCTCTCCCAGGAGAAAAAGATAATTAAAAAAAAACTAAGCTTATGCTTTTCAGCAGCTCCTACAATAAGCACAGACAACATCCTCGGACTATTACCAACCATCTTGGAACTGCCCTTGAAATGGTAAAATGTTTTAAATATCTTGGAATCACAATTGACAGCAACTTATCTAATGGTAGGCACATAGATAACATCACCAAAGCTGCAAATGCTCACATTGATGTACTCTGCAGACACAGGCAATATCTTACTACAGAAGCCTTAAGGGTAGCTGTATAGAGCATGATTATTTATTTATTTATTTAGCTTTTGTTAACCAGGTACATACACTAGACAAGACACATTGTCTATTTTCAGGTACGACCTGGGAGAGTACAGGAAATACAATATGGTACAACAAGATAAACTTAGGGCATAGTACAACATGATATACTTTAGGCTATTACACAGTGTCAGAGGAAACAGAAACAACACCTAGTCAGCAGGTACAATGGTCATAACAAAATACAACTGAACACCAAGCTGCAAGCAGCACATTATATACAGGTCATTATACAGTATGAGTCCATTTATATACAAAAATATATACAGTATATACAGTAATATTATCTCCTTAATAGACTATGGCCTGATTATCTATGGCTCCACCAATGTTACTGCCCTCCGGTGCATCTCCACTGCTCTCAACAAAGCATGTTGTCTCATCAGGGGAGCCCACCATCTCACTCACACATGCGACCTGTATGCTCAAACTGGCTGGTTACAACTCACAAACTGCATCAAATATTAAACATGCCTGATGGCCAAGAAAATAGCCTTAGGCCTCTCACCTGCAGTTCAAGATCTTCTTTGCCCCCATGAAATCTTCACCACACCCGAGGCTCTGAATGTCAACTCCTACAGGTCCCTCACTGCTGTACTGCTCAGTGACAAAGATCATTCATTCATATTGCCCCAATCTAGTTGAATGCTCTCAGTAGTGGCATTACCTCTGAACCCTAGCTTGGCCTGTTCAAATCCAAGCTCCAACTGCTACTCTCAGCTTCAAGTTTTTGCAACTGTCTCCCTTAATCTGCTCTCCAAGTCTTGACCTAATCACTTGTCATTATTTTTAGCAACTTAGCACTTTGTTATTAACCCTTCCCCTGCCTCCCACTTCCCTCCTTTTTTCCTCCCTTTGCCCTCCTCCTGCTTCTCTACCCATTATATTATCCATCCTGCCATCTCATCCACCTCTCCCCACCTCCAGTCTCCTCATCCCACCCATACTGCCTCTCCTCCCATGTTCTTCTCCTCCACCCCCTCCTCCCTTCTATACCCTGTGTGTTCTGACAATGCCTCTGGCTGACATTGATTTAAATGTATGCATTATCACGTTCTTGTAACTGACTGATTACCGTGTGTGTCTTGGCTTATTTACTTTATTGTCCTGTTTATATTGTTTATCTGATGACGTGGAAACTTTGTAAAAGAGCTCATAGCTCAAAGGCATTTGTAATCCTAGATGTAAATAAATAAAATAAATAAGATGTATTGGCTATAAGTAAAACTTGGCTATGACCTAACAAAGGAAATGTATGTATGTAATTATGTATGTATGTATGCATTTATTCATTTATTTAAATTTAGGTAAACAAGTAGGCCCACTGAGACCAGAGGTCCATTTTTCAGGGATGATCCAGGATCAATTACAGTTATAAATGACAAGTACTTAGGGAAATACACAATACAACACTGTTTACAAAGTGAGCAAGTACATATCAAACACAAGTTTTTTAGACAGTGACAGTAGGTTACAGTAGAGGGATTGTGCACTCAGTGAGCTGTAGCATGAGGTTCTTTGTCATGAAAAAAATAATACCTATGTCATTTAAAAACTGTACAAGTACATATCAAGCATAGGTCATTTAAAAGTATTTCAGTATTCAAAGTTTATTGTTCAATCTTTAAAACATGATTGTTACAAAATTCAGGAGAGTAGACATTTTCAAACAACAGACAAACAAATTATAAAGGTCCATAAATACATTAAAACATTACTGCACATATCAGACAGATCATGAAAGTGCAAAAATATAATAAAATCAAGTGCATTTTGCTCCCTAATGTTAGTATAACATAATATTTGTATTCCTTACTGTCCTGGTGAGCATTAACATTTTCCATACTACATGTCTGATTAAAGGGTCTTCTGTTTTCAAAAGTATGCTGACCAACATGTTTTCATCAGTTACAAGCACAGAGTTAATAACTGGTTGAATTCACGTAAGCCTAATTTTGTTGTACCATGGACACTTCAGCAGGACATGTACCAAGTCTTCTTTTTCAGCTTGACTACAACAACACAGCCAATCTCTTGGGCCATGGGACTTCTTATACAAAGCTGTTTTAGGGTCATTTAGAAGTACAGTAGTAGATAAGACAGTGACTAGGTTACACTAGGGTTTGTCAACACAGTGAACTATGGCATGAGGCAAATTGCCATGAGTAAAAATACATAGGTCATTTAAGTAGGGGACTACCTGTGGTAGAAGGAACATAGTCAGCTTTCAAGCAGATATGTCTTTCGCCCCTTTCTGAAGCAGGAGAGAGTGTAAGTTTTGTAGGACCTCAGGAATAGCATTACAGAGAGAAAGATCCATGAAGATGAAGGGCCTCTTCCCCATAGATTTACGAATCCTGGGCATCTCAAGCGATATTCTTCTGGAGGTACAGAGGGGCCTTCTTAAGGGTTTGGGGCTAGAAGTAAGCCACACAAGGTGGGGTATGCACAGAGACTCATTTAAACACCATGCATAATAGGGGATACTGGAACCTACCATCAAATGTGGGCCAGTTTAATAAGGTAAGGACATCACAATGATGCTCCTGGGGGGGGTGCCAATCCAAAACATCCTATTTTTGTGGTATAATACCTCAAGCCTATTTGACTCTGCTCTCCTAAGAGACTGCATGACAGGGGCACCGTATAAAACTTTAGGTAGCAGAACGCTGTTCACTATAGCTAGCCTTGAGTCCATGATAAAGTAGCCACTCAGTCTATATAAAAGACTGAGTTTCTGGTGGCTGGAACTGGTTATGCGACCCACCTGTGATTTGAGAGTAAGATCTTGGTCAATATAAATCAATCCCACCTTACTCTGAGTACCCAAGGAGATTGTCAGGGAAAGCAGATGCCGCATGTCAGGTCCTAGATGTTTGGGTCCAAATAGGATCACATTAGTGTTTTTTCACATTCAGGACCAGCCTGTTCAAGGAGATCCACTTTTCAAGAGACTTAAAGTCACTAGTGAGTTGGGCATTGAGAGTCTTTGATTTTGGATAGCTCCTATAAAGGATTTTATCATCAGCATAAAGTATCAGGTGATCATTACATCCCAGGGTACTTAAGGAGCTAAAGGAGGAACTAGCAGAGCCATTAGCAGAATTGTTTAGTGAGTCTCTGAGCACAGGAGAGGTCCCAGAAGACTGGAGAAGGGCTCATGTGATCCCGCTCCACAAGAGTGGTAGCAGGGAGGAGGCGGGGAACTACAGACCAGTCAGTCTTACCTCAGTAGTGGGCAAGATTATGGAGGCACTTCTTAAGGAAAGGATAGTGCAACACCTGGAATCCATAGGGGCACAGGATCCAAGACAGCATGGGTTTACAAAAAGGAAGGTCCTGTCAAACTAATCTCATAGATTTCTTTGACTGGGTAACCAGAGTGGTGGACCAAGGGGGAGCAGTTGATGTCGCCTACCTTGACTTCAGCAAAGCTTTGACACTGTTCACATAGAAGATTGATAAATAAGCTGGGTAGGCTCGAGGGTGGGTCAGAAGTTGGTCAACTGGGTGGCAAACTGGTTGACGGGCAGAAAACAGAGAGTGATGGTAAATGGTATACAGTCAGAAGAGATGCAAGTCACAAGTGGGGTACCTCAGGGATCAGTCCTGGGGCCAGTCCTCTTCAACATCTTCATTAGTGACCTTGCAGATGGACTAGAGGGTAAGGCTTGTCTGTTTGCAGATGACACCAAGATCTGCAACAGAGTAGATGATCCAGATGGGGTGGGCAGAATGAGAAGAGATCTGGATAAACTAGCAGAATGGTCAGAAGAGTGGCAACTGGGATTTAATGCAAAGAAGTGCAAAATCATGCATATAGGGAAGAGAAACCCTGAAGCCACCTATAGGCTGGGAGGGAGTTGCTAGCAGTCACAAAGGAAGAAAGAGACTTGGGCATCATCATCACTGATGACCTAAAATCATCAAGCAGACCTCTAAAGCAGTAGGTAAGGCTAGGGGTGTTAGGGTGTATTAGTAGGGGTATCACAAGTCGTAAGAGGGAGTAATAATCCCTCTGTACAAGACACTGGTTAGGCCCCATCTGAGTACTGCGGCAGTATTGGAGGCCAAACCTTCACAAGGACATTAACCAAATTGAGGCAGTCCAGAGAAGGGCAACCAAAATGGTGCAGGGACCTGCATCAGAAGACATATGAGGACAGATTAACGGAGCTCAATATGTATACCCTTGAGCAAAGGAGGGAGAAAGGTGATATGATCGAGGCATTCAAACACCTTAAGGGCATAAACAAGGTGAAAGAGTCTAACATGTTTAAATATAAGAAAAATAGCAGGACAAGAGGACACAACATGAGATTAGAGGAGGCCGATTAAGGGGAATGTGAGGAAATTCTTTTTCACAGAAAGGGTGGTGGATGCATGGAATGGCTTACCACAAGAAGTGATGGCTATGAATACAGTGCAGGGCTTCAAACAGGCATGGGATAGGCATAAGGGAGCAATACAAATGACTATGAATAGATAGGCCACTGACAGAGCAAAGGCCGATGGCACATTTATAAGGTAGAAAAAGAAATGGGCAGACTGGATGGGCCTTGCGGTTCTTATCTGCCGTCAACTTCTATGTTTCTATGTTTCATTACTGCAATTTTTGTCCAGATCATTAATGAAATGGAGAATAGTAAAGGACTCAGTATCAAACCCTAGGGTATCCCATGTGTAATAGGCATGTGGCTTGACAGGGCATCTCTCCATTTGACCTTTTGTGTTGTTACACGAGGTCCCTGCACCCTAATTGGTACCCTCAAAGGTACACCATAGACAGCCAGCACTTAAGTATATGTTATACTAACATATAGGGCTAAGGGCATCTACCGTACAAGAGTAGATGTCAGGATATGAATGCATATTGTTGTAATACACTTTGCTTGCTAACACATATATTCTTCTATGTATTTTCTGTGTATTTCTTACTTGTAAGATGCCAAGGCATCTGTGTCCTTGGAATAATTATAATATGTAAATCGGCATTGCCACCTTTTGGTGATTTGTACTACTACACTGAGTTATGTAAGACTCTGTATAAGATCTCTTTTGTTCACAAACTGATGACTATACAAAATTGAATAATGTTATCTTGGACCGTGGAGCCACCTCTAATTTAGCCAATAGGGCTCATTTCTGCAACTAGAAATGTTTCTGTCTTACAGTAACCATAGTAATTATCATAGGTATATAATGTAATACACTAGTCTTGTACCTCGGAGATCCCAGAAGACACAGAGAAACCTCAAGGCATAGGTAACGCTTAGCACTGGCTCCCACTTCGTATTGGTAAGAACTGCTTAAGGCAACTGTGATTTACCCTTTTGGTAGTAATAAACTTGTTTATTACTCTTATGCAACATGTCTGTGATTACTTGCATTCCCAATAGTGCCAAGAACCTGAAAGTGAGGTTTAGACCTCCTAACAAATTGGCAACTGTGTGCAGGCGATATTTGGTGTTTGTAAGTTTTCACTTGTTGCTAGAACTTTTCCCTTTCTCACGGGGACAGTAGGTGTAGACTCCTGTATCACCTCTCGCATTTTAAAACCAGCTTGTAGTCACTTACAAAGTCTGGCTGTCATCCTTTCGGGTGTGGTCGATGCCGACTCGACTCGCTTCATAACAGCTTTGATTTGTGAGTCTACAACTTTTACAGTAGCCTGGCTGTGTATAAAGTGCTCCTGCTGGGGATTGATACACAGCACGGCGCCTTTTTCACAGTTTGATTTTTCATTCCCTCCCACGGAATGGCCACCATATCAAATAACTGCGCAGAACTGAGATGCAATGTCTCGAACTTCCTTACCTCCCATGGAGGATGGTCTGACTTCACACGGGACGCAAGTCAATCTGAAAACCCTATACTGGGGATTTCAACCCAGTACATGGAGATGAGACAATCAGCCAATAAGCGGCAAGCTAAAGGGTTGATGGTCGCCACTCTCTATGCTGCTCTGGAAGCCTTCGAAGCAAGGTTTCGAACCCTTGATCTGCAAATTTCATCTTTTAAGCAACAGATGGGTTTGCAGGAAACAGAATGTGTTAAACTGCAGTAGAACTTGAAGTCTGAACTCCAAACTCTGTGGAATGAAAAGGATTCACTACTGAATCATTCAGCTCAAGCTGGAGAACAGGAACTGTGTATGTTGAAATAGGAGTGCGAAAGTTTGAGACAGGATAAGGGACATGCATTGCAAATGAATGATTTGCTAAGTGCTGCAAATGCTCAGTTGAGTGAGGAGATGGGAGAGCTACAGGATGAGATAAACCAGGTATGTAATGACTTAGAAGTGTCTATCAGGGACAATCGAGAACTGAGTGCCATGTATAGAGTGTTGCAAATGAAAAAGCAAGATGAGGTTGATATGGATGTTGCAAGTGTGAGTTATACTGAATGTCAAACCAAGATGGTGAAACTGCGCCATCAGTGGGAGGTTCTGGCTGGCCATGTTAAGGCAATTTGAGGCATAGCCCCTGCCTTACATATGTCATCTGAAGGGGAGTTATCAGATGATGACTTTTCTCAATACAATGTCCAGTCACACCCCTACTATGGCCCAGAGACCCCACCCAGCCATCCACAACATGGCGGGTCCCCACTACACCCTCAACATGTCATATGTCATCGACGTCATAATGCCCATCATGGGAGATACCAACATGGCGGCCCCCATGATGGGGGAAACAGGCCCATGCCTGGTCCCAATGGCACCACCGATGGCCATTATTAATGTGGAAGATAGGCATGAGATAGAAACAATGATTGAAATGGCAATAGGCAATGTATCTCTTCCTGAGAGAAGTAAACGGGCCACTAAAACCCAGATTAGGCAGCTTCTGCAAGAGGCTGGCACTCAGGAGGGTATTGTCCGCACTGTGGCCGAGGCTGCAGCTCGGGCCACCCTGGACGGCGCTCAAGACAATCTACCTCTGCCTGATCAACCCAGTAATCAACTACAAATGGCCTACTCTGTTAGAAACATAGAAGCTGATGGCAGATAAGGACCGCAAGGCCCATCCAGTCTGCCCATTTCTTTTTCTACCTTATAAATGTGCCATCGGCCTTTGCTCTGTCAGTGGCCTATCTATTCATACTCATTTGTATTGCTCCCTTATGCCTATCCCATGCCTGTTTGAAGCCCTGCACTGTATTCATAGCCACCACTTCTTGAGGTAGGCCATTCCATGCATCCACCACCCTTTCTGTGAAAAAGAATTTCCTCACATTCCTGTTCAGCAAATAGCTGACAGCATCGGTTGGATGAATCCGTCTGACAATTTCAGCTGTCACTAGGAAAAGGTGTATTCTAAATGCAAGATGCTTAACCTCGCTGCAGAATACCAGGTCCAAATACTACGCCAAACCATTGATCCTAGTTTGTGGGCCAAACTCCGCGATGTCATCAGCCAGGATGGGAACGCCACTCTTGATAAGGTTGCAACTGAGCTCATTTCTACTCACAGCCCAGGTGTAGTAGGAGTGATGCTTGCATACCCTGTAAAACAGAATGCAAAGAAAAGTCCAGTGACTTACCATCAGAGACTCTGGATGGTCTACCAAGCGGGAAAGCACTTGGCACAAGAAGCTGTGGATGTAGATCTTATTGATTATGAGACCCTTAGGAACATGATTCCAGCAGTACGAGAAAAGGTAGAGCCAATCACATACCCCAATATGGATAGGTTTGCCGATATCCTTCGGAAAACCGAGAGAGTTTATCAACTCTATATCCGTTATCTGGGCTCTGGTTCCAAGAAGGTAGTCACCGTGGAGCCTGCTCCAGAGGCCACAATGCACTACACTGTGGAAGGGCAGGCCCAACACCAACAAGCCCCTTCAGCTGATAACCAACACCCCCAACAGGCCCATCAACAACAACTGCAACAGCAACAGCAACAGCAATGGGGTGGGAACCAGAATTGGCATAAATACACAAAGCATAAGGGTAAAGGTAAACCACAACAGCAAAGAACAGGCCCTTCATATAGGGAGATAGCCGAAGAGAATAATAAATTCCGAGAGCTCCTGGGATAAGTGCGCTCTGTAGCTGATGCTGTTCCCGCACAGGCCCTTGAGGCAGTCCAACCGGCGACCCAGACCCCAATGGGTTATGGGGACACTGGTGGTGCAGCCCCTCAGGCTCATACAGGCCTGAACCCAGAAGCTCCTCCCTATATAGCATCAGTGCAGCATGGTGAAGTGATTCACAAGAGTCAGTTCCAACCTCTCCATGGGCCTAGCAGTACAGATGGACAATTACAGGCCCCAGTCTGGATTGTAAACAAGCTAGTCTTGGATACAAATGGAAGGCCCTGCACTGAGGCCGAGGTTGGGGGCCACCTACTAGTAGTCTTGCTAGATACAGGTGCAGCTGTATCTGTGCTACATGATGGATACCCAAACACATCCCCTTGGTCCACCTGATGGAGGACCAACATGTCAGGAGTTGATGGTGCTAGGCTATCTGCATACCGTTCTCTACCCCTACCAGTAGAGCTAGGTCACCTAAAGGCCTCACACACTTTCCAACTAATGGTATTGCATGATCATCCTAGTATCATAAGGATTGACTTCCTCGCACCACAAGGCTGTGTGGTGGACCTAGCTAACATGCTACTGATACAGATTCAGGGTCAATACCATACCATTTTGATTCCTGATTCACATGTTGTGGCAACGATATCTGCCAATGTCAAGGAGTATGATGTCATGGATTTGTTCAAAACTCATGAACATTTTCCAACGCTTCTCCCCATTTTGTAATGACATTTGGAAGTGTTTGCAATTAACATACATGACTGTGGTAGAATGCACACTGTCATCGAAATGCCAGGCCCAGCAATGAGAGGCAAAGGCAATATCCTTTCCCAACTGAGGCCTTGCCTTCCCTTAGAGAAATGATCAAGTCACTTCTCAAACAAGGAGTAATCAGAACGTGATATTCCACTGCCAACTCCCCAGTGTGGCCTGTGAAAAAACCCACAGGCACCTGGAGGCTTACTATTGACTACAGAAAACTGAATCAGGTCACCCCCAGTTGCTCCCCAACTGTGACTTCAGCACCTGATGTGCTATGACTTCTGACACTTGACCTGAAATGGTTCAGTGCCCTGGACATTTCCAATGGTTTTTGGTCATTACCATTGGCCCTTAAGAGTCAATATAAGTTTGCCTTCAACTTTGAAGGAAGACAGTATATGTGAACTTGCTTGCAACAAGGATTCCATAATAGTCTGTCCCTGTTCCATCTGCACATTATGGATGCCCATGAGAGTTTCTCTGCTCCCCAATGTCTCTTGCAATATGTGGACGACCTGTTGCTGGCAACTGCCATGCTGGAACAACATCTGGATATCTTGGACGGACTACTGACTCTCATCCAGAGAGCAGGATTGAAATGCAATCCAGCAAAAGCACAACTATGTCAGAAAGAAGTACTCTTTCTAGGTTTGAAAATAACTGACCAAGGTCGAAGCCCTACCTGGAAGAAGGTACAGGGATTGCAAAGTTGCCCACCAGCGTGACAACTCTTCGAAGGTTTCTAGGTATGGTGAATTATTCGAGAGATTTTATTTGTGATTTTGCTCAAGCTGCTCCTCTGTATGAGCTACTCAAAAGGACATCCATGGACTTGGGGCCCTATATAAACCAGGCTGTGCGTCACTAGGGGGCAGTGTGACCTCTGCCCCAGCTCTGGTCAACCCCAATCCAGCACTACCATTCCATCTGGAATGTGCCACCTCTGACATTGCTATGTCAGCAGTGCTGGCCAGAAGGTGCACAGCACCCTGAGACCCATTACATATGCATCACTGGTCTTGACCCCAGTGGAACAAGTATGGCCTTGTGAAGGAACCTGCTGGCCTACTGGGCTGTTAAGCACTTCCTGTATATCATTGGGTACTCACCACTGATCATCAACACCAATCACACCCCAACTACCTTTCTGCTCTCAAACATAGTAAAGGATGGGTCAGTCTCTAATATTAGACTGACACACTGGTCACTTCTTCTCCTGGATAGAGACATACAGGTACAACCGACAAAAATTCCATCTATGCTAGCTCATGGACTCCTTTTCCAAGGAGAACCCTGTGACTGCACACTGCAGTCACCTGATCTTCCAGATCCAGGTCCTTTACTCCCTGCAATGCCACAAATACTTGATAACTCCTCTTTGTGTCACATCTTTACTGACGGTTCAGCATCCTATTATCAGGGAGAACAAATTGCAGGGATGGGTATCTTAGTGATTTACCCTTATGGGAACGCTGTCAAAATATCTAAGCGCTGTAGTTTAGCATCATCACAATATGCAGAGATGGGGGGGCGTGGCTAACGCTCTACTAAGATGGCAACTTAACCTCGTAGCTCCACTCGCATAAGAGCCTAGAACCCGTAATGTTTACGTTCTGGGGAGAACTTTTAAGAAAAAAAGCAAAAGACCAATGATCCGGAGCTTTACAGTATTAATTGGGCGATTTCGAGGGAAAACTCACCGAAGCCGAAACACTTAGAAGCGAACAAACTTGCCACATAGACAAAGAGATATGCACAATTTTGCACTTAGCAAAAGAGAGAGATGAACCCTCTATAAGAGAGATGTTTGCATCAATTATGGCTAGTATTGATACCCTTACTCTGCGTGACAAATAACAAGGCTTTTTCATTACAACAGATCAATCTCAGAGTTGATGCGGTGGAGCAAAGAGCCACTACATGAGGAGGATACACTCCAGAACTACTAAAGCCATCATGAGAGACAAGGCGGCTCAGATACACCTCCTCACGAGAAAAAGTAGAGCGACTTAGAGGAACAGAAGTCGTCGGAATAACACACATCCTTGGCTTCCAGATGCGAGGAGGAGGGCTCTACCCTTTCTACAACAAGCTTTTCTGGGGATTTTGACTTCCACAGGGTACAAAGATCACCATGGAGTGAGCACACTTATGTCATAATCCAGGCCTGTGTGGAGGAGAGGCCTCACCCTATCATTGTTCGGAATTCTGAATTTTGCAGAAAAAAGCGATCAGACAAAGAGGCTGAGGGAGTTGGAGCAGCTCCAGTGGAAGGACCGTAAGATTATGATTTTCAAGATTATTCTAAGAGCTACTTAAACCCGAGCAAGCCTCCTCCTAAGCCCGTCGAACTCATCATGAATATCCCCTTCACTCTGAGATATCCTGCAATGCTGAAAATCTATTTAATGGAGCAGTCCAGCAATTTTCATCCCCAGATGCTGCTCTGGTCTTCATTGCCAGTGCCCAGACGAGACAGGCTCTCTGTCCTCTATCGGGCTGCAGGCAACTCGCTACCTTCCATGCCCTAAAGCTGACTCACCCTGATACGCCGCCCCATCCTGCCCGTCAGGTGGGACTAGAACCAATCTGAAAGTTCGGAAGAGACCTCCATCCTCACCGCTCATTAAATGGGGCCATCCGCAGGAGAGGAAGAACAATCCTGACATACAGGCCCAACCTCCTCCTTGGCAGAGACTGAAGTCCAGATGGGATATGAGGCCTATTTTGCACTAACCGATTTTGGGTTCTTGAAGCGATCTCAGCGATGCAGAGGCAAATGGAAATGGACAATGAGAGGGACATCTGGACCACAGTCTCCTGAATCACATGCCGAAAGGACTCATAGTGCGAGGAGATAGATTCAGCTATCCCCCCAACGGACCTTCAGGCCTCAGGCTCTCCCTCAGATCGAAGCTCAGGCCAAGAACTCGCAGAAGCAAAACAGCTGAACCCTCCATCAACATTGGGAACCCTCACTAGTTTAAAATGTTGAACAGTCAGATAAGTATCTGAGGGTGTTGATATAGAAAAGTATTAATTCTGAGGGTGGGGAATAAAGAACAGCTTCTTTTGGCCTGTACAGCGGGAGCTAACTTTGCCCCATTCTGAGAAGGTGGTTTCATAGCTACTGTTAATTCAGCCTGTGTCAATACAGACACACTCGTTTATTTGTTGGTTCTGAAGGCCAGAAGTGGTTTACTGTATGGGAAGACTGAAGGCACTGATAATTGAAAGGAGTCTATAAAGATCCGTTTACCCATAATTATAAGCTGGGGGAGTGGGAGCACTAGATAATCCTACTGGTACTGATCATTTACTAAAGAGTTTAACAGTACCCACCACCATTACCCTACCAAATGGCCCAATGCCCTCCTTTTAAGACGGATTCTGAAGCTCCTCCCTGATGTTTTTGGCATCTTTATACTGGTCCAGGAAGGGTTTCCATTAGTTTGTCCTGAGGGACCATCAGTGGGGTGGTAAAACACTCTTCTGGTCTCTGAATGGGCTATATGCCATACTATGTATCCAAATAGTATGTGGGTCAATGCATTAATCCTTCTGTATAGTGCTAACTTGCTGGTATATTTGACAACCCCATCCAGAACTGACCTTTTTCTTTGCAATAGATAAGGTTGTAAAATGGGTCAGCTCAAATCTTGTTTGCTGTAGAATTTCATTAGAAATGTTTTCAAACCTGTAGTATAATGGGTGAATGTTTTCAGCTACCACTAAAGATATACTGTATGTTTTGGTGACTTCCCTCTCTCACCTTTGGGATGATACCAATACAAACTTTATTGGATTTCATTTAACCTCTGTATTCCGGCAGATTGCTAGTAATTCCAAGAAGGTTAGCCCTAATGATAAGCGGATTCTTTGATTTGTTTTTTTAACGGTATTAGATTTGTATGCTGGTCTAAGAATCTGTTGATAGGACTCGTATCCCCCCTCGTTAGTAGGGGCTGCAGAGTATGAATCCGGATGTAAACCTAGTAAGAGTTGACTAGTTGCTCTTCCTGGGTTACTTTGATTCAGTCAACCTGATATAAATACCACAGTAGTGAGTATTTTTTTCCCTTTTTGGGAAATAACTGTTCCACACCCCCAAGGGCGACAGGACATACTATTGGTTAGGGCTCTAGCCGGTTTAGTCCTACCGCACCTCCCTTAATATTTTGTAGATAAGTTAGTTTGATAGCTAGAGTAATAGACAGTATATAGTCTCTATAGTCCTGATAGATAACCCTTGCCTCCTATAGAGAGACTTCGTTAAGACTGGGGCAGTGATTCTTAAATAACAAGCATACAGAAACACACTGTTTGCTTCTTTTTTAAGCTCTTCTTTATGCTTGTTATACCCTGGGGCACTTAACTATAATGTCTGACATTGTGATACATACATGGAATGTCAGGAGGCTAAACTCCCCAATAAAACAAAAAAAAGTTCTGGCACACCTGAAGCGTAATCGATCTCAAGTGGCCTTTCTGCAGGAGATGAAATTCTCTAGGGAGGATCATACCCGTATGAGGAAAGACTGGGTTGGCAAGCAGTTTCACGCTAATGCCCAGACCAGGAAACATGGGGTTCTTATTCTGGTGAATAAATCTCTTCCCTGGATGTTAAAGCAAACACGTTCAGACCATGAAGGTAGATGGGTAATGGCCACTTATAATACACCCACAGGTCCACTCACTCTCTGTAATGTTTATGCCCCCAATGAAGATGCTCCTGGGTTTTCATAATTTGGCAGAAGTAGTACTTAGAATTTAACCCCCCAGAATGCCCACTACTTATTGGTGGGGACTTTAATATCACTCTGATGCCTCTCTTAGATAGGAATGATGGGGGGAAGGAGGCGCACCTTAGAAGCAAGAAGGATCTCCAACAAATGTTATCTGACCAGGGGCTTACAGACCTCTGGAGATTATTCCACCCCAGAACAAGAGATTACACATTTCATTCAGCTGCAAACGCCTCATACAGTAGGCTGGATTTTTGGCTTGGCTCATCTATCCTGACTACTAAAACCCTTGATGTCTCAATTCTTCCCTGCTGTATCTCTGACCATGCTCTAGTCCAGCTTCTCATTCAGTGGGACCCTGTGGCTCCCCTGACTAAACAATGGAGACTGGACCCGCTCCTAGTTAAGGACCCTGAATTTACCCAATAGGTTAATAAGGAGGCTTCTCTTTTTTTAGCTGAAAACCCAATAAGTAATACCTCTGCCAGTACAAAGTGGGAAGCCTTTAAAGCTACGATGCGAGGCAACATTATGGGGTTTGCTGCAGCCAAATGTAGGCAAAGGGAAATGCAGCTGGTCACTCTTGAACGGAGATTGGCTGAAGCTGAAAGTACTTTTAAGGCGATTCCCTCCCCTTCCATTCATTCTACCATAGGTAAATCCATTTTGGGTATTTGGTTTGAAATTAACCAACTTTTGAATAGGAAAGCTGAAGCCACTATCCTTCACCTTAAACATACCTTCTGGGAAGGGGGGGACAAAGGAGGTAAAGTACTCGCATATCAATTATGCAAATAGCAGACTAGAAGATATATCCCAGGTTTGGAAAACAGACAAGGGATACTGAGTACTTCTACTGGGGATATTAATGAGATCATGTCCTCATTTTATAAAAGGCTATATTGTTCCACCCACACCAGCCCCAATAGAGACACACTAGGCTTTTTAGATACCTTAGGCCTGCTCAAGCTGCAGAGTCAACAAACACAACTCCTAGATCTCCCCATGTCAAAGGAAGAACTGACTGCAGCCATCCAAGACTTGAAAAAAGGAAAATCCCCAGAAAGTGATGGGTACACTGCAGAATTCTACCAGATTCTGGCCCCTACTATTATTCCCCTCTTAACTCAAGTGTTTCAGGAGATAGAACTCAAGGGAGCCTTACCGCCCTCCATGCGGGAGGCAATCATAGTTGTAATTCCCAAAAAAGACAAAGACCCTACCAACCCAGGAAATTTCAGCCTAATTTCCCTTATAATTTGACAGCTAAACTCTATGCTAAAATTTTAGCTCCAGACTTAGTTCTTTATTGGCTGTTCTTGTACACCCTTCACAAGTGGGATTTATACCTGGAAGACACAGCTCAGATCACTAAGAACTCTGCAGATCTGATCCCCTTGCCAAGTCCCTTCCATACCCACAGCCGCTATTACGGTTGACTTCAAAAGGCTTTTGATTCCATGGAGTGGGACTATCTATATATGACTCTTTCCCATTTTGGGATAGGGGAAACATTTCTTGCCAGGATAAAAGCCATATATGAAGGCCCCTTAGCCAGAGTTAACACAAATTCAATGCTTTCTGACCCATTCTCTTTGGGCAGAGGTACGAGGCAAGGGTGCCCGCTCTCCCCCCTCCTTTTTGTATTGGCGGTCAAACCTCTGGCTGCGGCTATCCGTAACCACCCAGAGATTAAAGGGTTAACAGTGGGGCATACGTCCTATGTAACTTTTATGTACGCGGATGATCTCCTCCTCCTGTTGGAGGATGCACACACCACGATCCCCCCGTTCCTTGCTCTCCTAGAAGTTTTCTCTAAACATTCTGGCTTACGCTGAACCAGAATAAGACGGAAGTACTCCTCTTAACGATCAATGCTGCTCAGCTTAGTGATAGCCGCAGATGACCTAATATGGGCACCAGAAAGGATTACGATTCGGGTTTTTTTTGACCCCATCTTTAGAGACAATATGGCAAGCTAATGTACAACCCCTCTCTCCTCCATTAAGACAGACTTGATAGATGGAGGCTGCTTAAACTCACCCATGCGGGGAAAGTTGCGGCAGTGACATTGATCTCTGCCCCTAAACTATTCTATCTCCTGATGCACCTGTCAGTTCCCTTACCTACACAGTGGTTTCAGGGTGTTGATAAACTAATTTGGGATTTTCTATGGGAGGGATCCAAACCCAGATTCAGTCGATCTAAACTAAGGTCACACTGGAAGCAAGGTGGGTGGAACCTCCCATGGCTAGAGGGATACCGCTGGGCCTTTCTATTAGCCCAAACGGTTAAGTGGGTGCTCTCTCCCTTCCCTCCCCTCTCTCACCACAGTGGGAACAACTAGAAACAGATATTATGGGTCTGAACCATCCCTCCTCACTTTTTGTACAATGGGGCAGCCCTAAAAAATCTGGGGCCAGTAAAACAAATAAAGAACTCACTTCTCCCACAGTGACGGCATCCAGGGAAAACTTGGTTAGTTCTCATTGTAAAATGAATCTGGACCCCCTCCCACTCTCCTACGTGCCTATCTGGCAAAACCCAGCCATCACTATAGGCTGAGCTTAAATTCTATGGAGACACTGGGTGGAACTTAGGTATTACTAAGTTGGGTGATTTGTTGACCCCTAACTGCAAAGCCATGCAGACATTCCACTCTTTAAGACAACAATGGGGTATCCCACCACTAGACTTCTAGAGATATCTCCAACTCAGGGATGCAACTCGGCATCTTTTATCCCATACCATAAACCGTGCCAAAACTTCCCCATTGGCCAAATGGATACTCTGTACTAAGAGCCTTGCAGGTCAGATATATGCTACTCTTAGAGACACTCTTCCATCTCAATCAGATGAAGCAAGGCGAAGATGGGAGAAGATGTTGCAGACCCATATATCCTCCGAGGCCTGGGACAAAGCGTGGTAGATGCACACACCTGGTTCACAGATGCTAAATCAGACTAATCAAAATAAAATTACACATTCCTGGTACAGAACTCCAGTCATTCTTCATAAAGCTAAAGTAATAGATCAGGACAATTGATGGAGATGCCAACAACCGGGAGGTGACCTAGTGCATGTATTATGGTGCTGCCCAAAAATCCAACCCTTATGGCAAGAGATACAAGAAGTTGCCTCCATGGTTCTGCAACAGGCCATCCCCCTCAGCCCTCTCTTTTTTATCTTGGGTATTTGTCTTGATATACCCAAACTTGCACCATTCGGATATAGGTGGCTGGCATTTCTGGCTTTACAAACAAAAAGAGCCATTCTATGTAAATGGAGAACCCCTCTGATTCCTACTATGGCAGAAATACTGGGGTCCCTGTCTATTCTGGCCAAACTGGACAAGATATCCTATTTACAGAAGTCCAAACTTTCCTCATTTGAAGCCTGCTGGGATCTCTATCTTAAATATCTGGGTAAGGTCCAACCACCAACAGGAATAGGGTGATCACCTTCAGTCTCCTCTGCTGATATAAAGGTAATACAACAAATGGGATCCCTACCTAAGGTCCCAATAATATGTGGAGAGGCCCAGGTGTTCTTGATAGGACTGGAGACTTTAGTTATGGAGATTGTATACATGATGATATGTAGAATACTTTAATTCACCGAGTACAGATTTAAGCTTGGGATATATTTGTTTCCATTCCAGGATCAGTCTGGTCTTTTGCATAGCATATACACACACTCTCATTCAACTTTCTCTAGATGCCATGAAGAGGGATAAGTTTGGTTCCAGTTATATAAAGTTACCGTTTGAGGTGTTTATGTTCGGCAAAGCTGATGGTCTGATCTGACACTAGACTCTGGTGAGTACCCTTATATAATAGTTACTGGGAGCTTATGAGGACATAGTGGTCTACCCCTTGAATTCCATAGTATGTCTCTACATAATAGTTTCCTTCTTTTTATTTTCTTATTTTGGGGCAGGGGAATTTTTTACTAATAAGAGTGGAAGTCGCTCCTCTTGAGTACAGGGCTGTTAGTGTCACCTCTATTAGAATGTTTATAACACCAGGAAATATATTAATATGTATCCATTAATGGGTAATGATATGTGTCTGTACCCCCTTCCTTTGTTATAACCCTCAGCCTTTCCTTTACTTACTGTATTGGCACTTTACACCTATAAACAAGGCGTAGGGTGGTTAAATGTACTCACAGAACATGTGACTGTAGTCTGTATTGTGATTTTTTCATTTTTTCTTATTTTCTTGGAAAAATAATAAAAATTATTACAACAATATGCAGAGATTGCAGCGGTGGCCTGTGCCCTCGAGTTCATCCAGCACGGAACCGAGGATACTATCATTTTTACAGACTCTAATTGGGTTTGTTGTTCTCTTACAGAATTTCTTCCTTTCTGGCAGAAGAACTCCTCCCTCTCCTCTGATGGCAGCCCAGTGAAGTACAAGGAATTGGTAATTTACATACATTCACTGGCACAGAAATTTGCACACAAACTCTATGTACATAAAGTCAAAGCTCACTCTCTCCATGACCCCTACCATGCCTTCAATGACACAGCAGACACCCCTTGCTAAGGAAGGGGCCCGAGGGGGGGACATCTGGATGAAGGACCATCCAGAGGCCAATGCGGCCATACAGATTGCAGCACTCAGGAAGAAACCTGAACATTTTTCCCCCCTTGAACCTCTCAGCAGCCCAGCATATTGACACTGAACTCAAAGAAGTGTTCAGATTCCTTGACAAGGGTACTGAAGAGAAACTTCCCACACACAACCCCTACCAGAGGCATGAAGGTAAGTTATGCTTGTCATCAGATGAGAAGCTCATCTGGTTCCAACCAGATGACTCCACCACCAAGTTGTGGGTGGTCCCCAGACACCTAAGATCCAAATTCTTGCACCAAATGCATGATACACCCACTGGTGGACACCAGGGAGTGAAAAATACTCTCCAAAGGCTCAAGACCACCACCTGGTGGCCTGGTGGCCCCAAAGATGTTGAACAGTACATAGACAATTGTCTCATTTGTGCTCAAAACAACCTCATCCCTACCAAATTAAATGCCAAACTCTTACCACAATGATACTCTGGCTCTTGGCATGCCATACAGATTGATTTTATTGTCCCTCTGACCAACAGCAGCAGAAATAATAAGTACGGTCTTGTGGTAATTGATCTCTTCTCCAAGTGGGTCAAAGCTTTCCCCACTAAGATATGCAGGGCAAGACCGCTGCTAAAATCCTGATGGAACAAATTTTTTCCAGGTAGGGCCTACCTCTTAAGGTAGACTCTGACAAAGGAACCAGTTTTACAGGTGAGTTGATGAAAAAGAATCCCTTGAACTCCTTGGAGTTCAACAGAAGTTCCACATACCTTACCACCCCCAATCCTCAGGTCCAGTAGAAAGAACCAACAGACAGATTAAGCAAATGCTTTCCAAATTCATTGAGGACAAACTCAAAACCTGGGATTCCCTACTGCCATTATTCCTTATGGCAATTAGAGGTACACCCTCAGCAATCACCCAGCTCACATCCTTTGAGGTGATGACTGGCAGACAGATGAGATTACCTGAACACCTGTTGTTTGACCTACACCCCCCCACACTGCAGACCGTGCATCTGTAGACCAATATGTGGAAAAACTCAGAAAAGACCTCATACACCCACACTTGTATGCTACCAACTGCATGGGCAAGGCCCAGCAACAATCCAAAATACAGTTTGACAAACATGCACAAGAAGTGGATTGGCAGGTTGGCGATCAGGTAATGGTACTCCGATTTGCACATCCCACCCATTCCTTCTCCAACAAGTGGGAAGGCCCATACCCCATTGTCAACAAGCTCAGTCCAGCAGTCTATCAAGTTAGACTCCTGCATAACAAAATAAGTTGACTGACAAATAGTTATATGCAAACCAGCTGAAACTGTATAAAGGAGCTCAACTACTTTTCCTCACCCCGTTGGGCAGAATAGTACTAACATACTAATCTTTGATCTTCCTTTTCAGATACTCTGACAAGATGGCTATCTTGTTCCATTGTCTCATCTCAGGAGTTATCCCTTGCATCCAAGGCACGGTACCGAACCTCCTACGATAACTCGATCCTCCAGCACCTCCTCCAGAGGGAGTATCCATCAATATACCAGATAGTCTGATCACTGTCCAGGAAGGTTCTGATGCTTTCCTCACTGCCTCAGTTGTTGCTCCTGATAAATCTACCCTTCAAATTGAGTGGCAAACCACATCGCAAGGACAAATTCTCCTTGTGGCCAAACTCTCCAAAGGAACTTTCTAGGGTTGGCCCAATGCTAAATTATCCCCAAATGGTTCTCTGTCCTTGTTACAAACTGCATTAAGACATTCTGGTTTGTACAGCATTACAGCCTTAATTGATCCTTCATACTGCATTTCTTTGTCTAGAGATTCTGCTCGGAAATTTTGTGCTATACACCACATGGCTTCTGCAGCCATGTACCTCTCTGTGTTACCATCTACTGATAAACAGCTTTTGGAATGTCCAAAGCATACCCCTGGTCCCTGTAGTGGTTTAACAGCCACTGCCCTCCAGGGTTCCCTGATTAACAACTTACAGTTTATGCATATACCTGTTTTGTTTAATCTTACTTACTGGAATATGTAAGAATTTGGTATGTGTCACAATACTAACACTTCAGCATTTTATAGTTCATTATTGCTTGATAGTTTAGCTGCATTTCAGATTCATACTCAAGATACCCTATTGCCGGGGTACATTCTACTGAATATAGAGGCAACTTCAGGAGAAAACCCACTCCTGATGATCTAATTCATAAACATAAGACACTTGAAGTTAACAGTTCTGATGTTACAGGTGCAACAGGTACTGTTACAAGCCTTTTTGGTACAGCTATGTCTATTTGGAATAAAGCAGACATTGCTGCTATCAAAGCTCATTCTGCCAAGTTCCCCACTGGCTTGGTTAACGATGTACTACCCCCCATTATTGCATGGTGTGGATGGCCTTAGTCAGGAAGAAAGATACACTGTATACAATATGCATGACAACGCTAAGGCATTCACTGATTCAAGAGATAAGATCAACGCACTCATACAACAAAACAATAAAGTAGCAGATAAACAATACATTGCTAGAGAAATCCTTTGCTCTGCCTATGGCTCATACATTATCACTACCACCAACAATCTCTTCTGTGATCTAGAATCTGGAAGAATCCCTGATATCATACATGACAGACGCATTTCCAAATGGTATTGTCCACGATGTAAAACCCCTGGCTGTATTGCTATGTGTATGCAACAAGCTTTAACTATTCCTCTTTCAACAGCTAGGAATTTGGGGTTTGTGACCAGACGCCATAATACTGGTCCTTGTTTTGCTGCTAAAAAGTGTTCCATAACAGATACTATTTTTGTTTCTTTTACTGTTTCTTTATTACGTTTTGATCCCACTACAGCTTTGTTTGACAAGCTTGCACTGGTCCATTCGATTGGGCATTTGGACGAAGACATCTACAGAGAACGCCTGAACCTACCGCCTCTACTGGTTTTCCATCCTTTCCTGGATGCCTGGGTGGCTTCGCACATGGACTGCTCTGTGAAGAAACAATACATTTATTTGTGCTGATGTGATTTATTTGATGTTATTCAACCTGTTTGTGGTTATTCTGCAGATAGCATTGATTGGACTTTCACCATGGATGATGACATCACCCAGAATGGCACAGATACCTTAGATTCGACTTTGGTTCCAGATAAGCTCTACCAATCATATCGTGAGGAGGTTCATCACCTGGCAACACAGATTTCAAAGATGGCCTACACCTTCCCTGTCCAGTTTCAAAAGTGGAGACTCCCTACTGTTCGTCTCTCAGTATAATTCTGATGGGGAGTACTGTGTGGTTAAAAATGTTAAAAGCTATACTTATGGATCTGTTACATGTTTTGTTGATTATCCCAATTTCTGTTTTGTCCCCCACCAGAAGACTGTCATTGGACATACCGTCATAACCCCCATCCCCCTGCTAGATGCAGACATCATTGTTGGTAACCCCGATTATCTGCTCACACTGTCTGAATACTTACCATATTTTAATGTACGCATAAACCCACTCACACTTACATTAAAATCTCTTTTAGACAGGAAGGACACACACCTCATCCACATCAGCAATAATATGGCCAAGGCCAATGAAGCTATCCTTTCATTGATTAATGATGGTGACATGAATGATGCATTGACTAACACCTGGTTAGAGATTACTTTTAGAGGAGGTTTTTTTTATTATACAAGCATTTTTAATCTTTATTTTGATTATTATGCTCTGCTGCCTATGGCGCACACTGTGCCAACACCATGAGCAGCTTGAGTTCCTTTACAAAGCTCGCACATGGGGTTTGTAAACGACGACTGCTCCCTGGCCTTTCCCTAGATTTGCCTGTGTTGCCCTTAGAGACAACGAGGGGGGAATGTTACATGAGGTCCCTGCACCCTAATTGGTACCCTCAGAGGTACACCTTAGACAGCCAGCACTTAAGTATATGTTATACTAACATATAGGGCTAAGGGGCATCTACCGTACAAGAGTAGATGTTAGAATATGAATGCATATTGTTGTAATACACTTTGCTTGCTAATACATATATTCTTCTATGTATTTTCTGTGTATTTCTTACTTATAAGATGCCAAGGCATCTGTGTCCTTGAAATAATTCTAATATGTAAGTCGGCATTGCCACCTTTTGGTGATTTGTACTACTACACTGAGTTATGTAAGACTCTGTAGAAGAACTCTTTTGTTCATAAACTGATGACTATACAAAATTGTATAATGTTATCCTGGACCATGGAGCCACCTCTAATTTAGCCAATAGGGCTCATCTCTGTAACTAGAAATGTTTCTATCTTACAGTAACCATAGTTGTTATCATAGGTATATAATGTAATACACTAGCCTTGTACCTCGGAGATCCCAGGAGACACAGAGAAACCTCGAGGTATAGGGAACACTTGGCACTGGCTCCCAGTTCGTATTGGTAAAAACTGCTTAGGGCAACTGTGATTAATCCTTTTGGTAGTAATAAACTGTTTATTACTCTTATGCAATGTATCTGTGATTACCTGCATTCCCAATATTGCCAAGAACCTGACAGTAAGGTTTAGACCTCCTAACAGTGTCCTATGAATAGGATAGTGTGTGACCCAGGATTGCAAGTAAGAATCAAGGCCAAGGTGTTTTAGTTTACTGTGAGTAGAGTATGACTGACCAGGTCAAAGACGTTAATCAGGTTAATAAAGATAGCCCCAGTTCGAACCCCATTGGCCATGGCCTGGAGGGTATCCATAGAAAATTTAACCAGAGCAGTTTCTGTGCCATGATTCCATCTAAAACCATGCTGCTTGTTCGATAAGAAGGTGCAGCTTGACTTAATCCCAAAGTTGGTTGTATACCAGCCTCTCCTGTATCTTGGCAAGTGTGCAAAGTGTAGATAGGCCTGTAGTTCTCCACCATTTTCCTGAGTCCACCTTTGTGAACCAGAAGTGTCACAGCCTCTTTCTTTTTGCCAGGGATTTTCCATTTGAGAAATTATTTATTAAACAACATAGCAACTGTGGTAGCTATGGCTGAGACAGCAACCTTCAGTAGCCTAGCTTACAATTTATTGGGACCAGCAGCACTACTTATATTTATTCTCTTTAGCAGAATTAGCACCTCTTCTCTTGTAACTAATGGAATGAGAAATTTGGGGGGCAGGGACCAGTTCCCTCAGAGTTGGGGGAATGGAAGGGATAGTGGAGGCCCAGTTTTAAATGTTGTCAGACTGGCTAATAATTGGTTGAAGACAATGGCATCAGTATGCAGGTCACAGATAATCTGATCATTAGCTGTGATCGTACCATCTGAGATACCAGCACATCCTTTTAACAAAGAATTGGCTTGAGACCAAAATATCTTAAGTCCAGAAAGGTTATTATCTTGGAGGCCTTTGACATAGTCTCTTTTGGCTATCTTTGCCCACTTCTTGCACTCATTCCTTAGCTCCTTGTATTTAGCCCATTCAACCTTAAGCCCAGATTTTGTATAATGTCCCTATCCCAATTCCACTATAACATACATTTTTGTGAGATCGGGGGTCAGCCATTTATGGCATTTTACCTTTACCCTAAGTTTACTAAATGAGACATTTTTATTGGAGGCTGAGAGAAAGTAATTACTAAAGTGCTCTAAGGCATCATCTACAGTTGAAAGCTCAAAAATAGGGCACCAGTAGATCTTGAGAGGGTGGCCATGAAAGATTCTGCTGAGAAGTTAGAAAAATTCCTCACAAGAATTGTCATAGTTGGAACTTTAGAAAAGCAGTTCATTCAGATGCAAAAAAAAATAGGGGAAGGGTCACTTAGGGAGTCATAGAACATTCTGGTAGCATATACTTTATTGGGTTTAGATACTAGAACCCCATCCAGAAGCAAGTACAATAGTTATCTCATTTAGCTTTGTACTGTGTGGGTTTATTGATAACCTAGGTTAGATGTGCATCTAGTGACTGCACCCTGATCCCAACTTCTGTTTCAGAGGACCACTTAAGATTGAAATCTCTTAGATAATTACTTTGCTGAGAGCATGGCCAGCTAGGAACTTTGTGAGTTCATCCAGAGCTGAAGCAGCCACATTTGGAGGGTTGTAAATGTAGCCTAAAAAAAGTGGCTTAGTGTTTCCAAGGGTCAACTTAATAAATGGGGCTTCTAACAGCCCTTTCTGGGGGGGGTTGTCATAGAGGGGCAGAGAGCATCTTTAGCTTAAATTAAGACCCCCCCTCCTTGTTTTGCCCTTTGTATCTTGTGGGTTGTAGCAGAGTCCAGGAGTCAGTGGGCTACAGAATCCAATGTGTCTGGCACTCTCCGATTGGTGACTCAGTTTGGAGGAGGAGAAGCAACAAATCAAGGCTCCCAACAAAGCAAGCAACGAAGCAATAAAGACATTGTTGTACATAATTACTTTATCTTATTTTTAGGAAAAATAGAATTAATAAAAGGGGGAGAAATAGCTGTGAATGGCTCACTATACAAATTGTATTAGGCGAATAAAAAAAAATTAAAAATATGCTGTATTTGTAGTCCTCCAAGGACTGGTGAGAAGGGTTTGAGAGATTTTTACATTCAGTGTCTGTAGTAGGGAAGAGTGAATTGATTGTAATTGGTGATTTTAATTTGATCTGGACTGGGAATGCTATGCTTACTTAGAAAAACATTTTAATATAAACATTATTACAGCGATTACTTGCTGTCCCAACCCTCTTGAACTTGAATTCTAACAAATATTTTGTAATTGACAACGTACTGTAGATACATAGATGTTGTCGGCAGATAAGGGCCTTCGGCCCACCTAGTCTGCCCATAAACACAAGTAATTGGGCTTCTTTAAGCTTCCCTTGAAATAGGTTGTCCCCTTCCCCCAACTACCAGGATCTCCTTGTGCCTATCCCATATATTATTACATTCTGTAATCATTTCTGCCCCACCACTTCTGGCAGGCTGTTCCATTTGTCCACCACCCTCTCTGTGAAGAAAGTATTTTCTCACATTCCCTCTGAACCTCTCTCCCTCCAGTTTCATCATATGTCCCCTAGTCCTGGAGCATCTTTTTCTTCGAAAAATTGTGTTTTCCTGCAACTTGTTCTTCCCCGCCAGTTACTTATATGTCTGAATCATATCCCCCCCCCTCTCTCTCCTTTCCTCCAGGGAGTACATATTTAAGTCTTTTAGCCTATTCTCATAGGGTTTGTGATGTAAACCTTGCACCATCTTGGTTGCCCACCTCTGAACTGACTCCACCCTGTCTATGTCCTTACGGAGGTACGGCCTCCAGAACTGGACACTGTACTCAAAGTGTGGCCTCACTAATGTCCTGTACAGTTGAATCATGACCTTATCCTGCTGGTGATACCCCTGCCTATGCATCTCAGTATCCTGTTTGCTTTTCCTGCCACCTTGTCACATTGACTCCCTACCTTGAAATCATTAAAGATGATAACCCCTAGGTCCCTTTCCTGCTTGGAGCATTCTATATCCCCCCCCCAGCTGATATGTTGTTCTTGGGTTTCGGTTCCCCATGTGCATTATCTTACAATTTTTTAAATTAAATCTCAACTGCCAATCCCTTGACCAGTCCTCAAGCTTTTGCAGATCTCTCCTCATTCTATCCACACCCTCCAGTGTGTCCACCCTGTTGCAGAGCTTTGTGTCATTAGCAAACTGATAAAGTTCCCCTTCTAGGTCCTCTGTAATGTCACTGATAAATATATTGAAGAGTACTGGACCCAGCACTGATCCTACCTTTCCCTCTGCAGAGTGACTGTCATTTACCACCAGCCTCTGTGTCCTGCTATCTAGTCAATTCTCCACCCACTTAACCACCATCTTACCCACCCCCATGTTCACCAGCTTGTTTAACAGCCTTCTGTGCAGCACAGTTTCAAAGGCCTTGCTGAAGTCCAGGTGGACCACATCTAGTGCCCTCCTCAATCCACCTCCTTTGTCACCCAGCCGAAGAACTCAATGAGGTTAGTCTGGCATGACCTTTCTCAAGTAAAACCATATTGCTTTTGGTCATGTAGATTGTTGGCAACCAGGTGTTCCACTATTATTTCTTTCAGTAGTGTTTCCATGATCTTCCCCACTACTGAGGTCAGGCTGACTGGTCTATAGTTTCCCACTTCCTCTCAGTTTCTGCTTTTGCATAGCGGGACTTTATCGGCTCTCTTTCAGTCTTTTGGTACCTTCCTTGTTTCCAATGACAGGCTGAACAGGGTTTCCAGAGGTCCTGTCATCACCTCCCTTAGCTCCCTCAGCACCCATGGGTGCACCCCCATCTAGCCCCATAGCCTTACTGTCTCTTATTCCTTCCAGTTCTTTTAGGGCCCTTTCCCTTTGGAAAAGAACTTGACTGGGTATTAACAAGTAACACTGAACATATTATTTTGTCTAGGCAGTTAGCAGATGTTATAAGTGACCATCAACCAGTTTTGTTTTCATTTGGAAAAATGGACATAAGAGAAAACCACCTCCAAAAGTATAGGAGTTTCAGGATTATTCAAAATTAATTTAATCAAGTTTTTATATGATCTTTCTGATGTTGACTAGTCTTATTTAAACTTGGAAACCCAACATGCATTGTGCTTTAGACTTTTGTATCACTGAATTTAATAACACTGTAAATGTACATGCTCCTTTTGTAAAAGTACCAGTAAGTGGGAGATAGTCATGTTGGGTAAATGCTGATTTGTTAAGCGCAGTGAAACAGATAGGCATGGGTTGGATTACATGTAAAAAAAGCAAGTCATTACAGGATTTAACTTTTTTTATTTCAATAGAAACCAGTTTCAATCTAAATTAAAGTAGTGAATGTTACCTTCTTTAGAAATTATTAAGTAAAGAACTAATCAAACTCTGGAAAATTGTGGCGTTCCATAAAATCATTACTAAATACTCCTACTGGAACTAATTTCAGCATAAAAGGTGATGAAGTATTAACTTGTACACTGAAAATTGCAACTGAATTCAATAAATGAATAACTAACTTAGAGTTACCATGCTGGTTTAGCAAGACTTTTGCTAACCATTTCTATTGAGACTAATTTAAATAGATATATGTTTTATTTAAATGCTGTGACCAGACAAGAAGATCTAAAGTTACTTAAAAAAAGATAAAGACAGAAAAATTGGGGGGTTGTGATGGGATAGTCCCATAATTATTAGCTATGGCAGCAGCCAGAATAGCTTATCCTGTTAGTATCATTTTCATCTTTCTTTCTAATTGGGACAAATGCCTGATAAAAGGAAACATTCTTATGTAACACCAGTACACACTGTGGGATCAGTCTCCGAATTTAGTAACTATTGGCCAAAATCAATTCTCTCAACGTTGTCAAAATTCAGGAAAAGAGGGCATATTCAACTAATCTAACACATTGAAATATAGCTTAATTTAAAAAAAGCAGCATGGGTTCAGAATGGGGTATGGTACAGAGCCTTTCTTAGTTAGGCTCACAGACACAGCACGTAAAGCAATGTACAATGGAATCTTACTGGTGCTGTGTTTATGAACCAAACCAAGGCATTCAGTTTTATTGACTACCCTCTCCTTATGAACTATTTGAAATAGTTAAACTTTGGGAACTGCTCTGTAACATGGTTCACAGACTACTTGAATAAGACATATCAGTGTGTTAAATTTTGGAGGTTGTACATCTGCTAACATTTGGACTTAGTATGGGGTATCACAAAGATATATACTAGGTGCAATGCTTAGTTGACTGTTCATTGACCCTCTCTCAAGCATAATTTCTGACTCTGAGCATTTGCTATGCACAGATGATGCTCTGTTGTTTTGTGATGATGCCTCTGGGTATAGCATAAGCTCCACTCTTACTTCTGAGTTTGATAACTTGCAGGAATGGTTAAGCTTAAACTATCTGGCCTTAAATAAATCTAAGACAGCATCAATGTTGTTTGGAACATCACCAAGGTTAAAAAAATTATCCTGAAGATATGAAGTTGTTTTTCTTTTGATGGCACTACACATTACAGTGTTTTGACTCTTAAATATTTGGGGTAACATTAGACCTTACCTTAGACTTTGGCCCTCACCTGGATCAGGTTACATCTAAGCTCCATTCTGTAACTGGCACCCTGTACAGAATTCTGAACTACTTGACTAATGAATCTTGTTTGGCCATAGCTACACTCAACTTGCTGCCATTTTTGAACTATAGGAGCATGGTCACAGATTTGGCTCCTTCCTGTACACTATCAAGAAAATATGTATTTCTTTCCAAAACTGGTAAATAAATGTTTTAATGGCATCAAATTGGATGCACCATTGTAAACTTCTGAATAACCTTGGTTAGCTTCCAGTTCACATTAATGTTAAGACTGTCCTTTCTTGCTTCAACAACAAAATTTGGAAATCCAGAATTCCTTGCCTTCCATGTTATTGATTGATTATAGTTCTAGTTTCAATTCATGATCTCCAATTATCATATGCTGAAAACCTATGGTATGTACTGTAGCTGGTCAGCACATTTTAGCATACTGTACTGTGACCATCTGGAATGAACTGCCAAATTGCATTTTAAAAATTGCCCTTTCCAAAGTCTTTTCAGTTGCTCTATCTACATACTTTAAAGGAACCAATGTCTGATTCTAATTAACTTACTACACTCATGCATTTTATACTATGTTTTGACATTATATACTTTTAATTTCTAAATTTAATGTATTGTATTGCTTGTATTTTTGACCTTAGGTCAGACCTATAAATTTAATGTAAATACCAGTGTGCTAACCCAACAATAAAATTAAATTAAACAGAAACAGTCTGAATGGGAGGGCGAATGCATCACTGTTTGTTGATTTCGGTTTCTGGTTCAAACGTACATTCCCATAACATACTGAACTACTGTATCTTGTTGTTGTCTGCCAGTTACAACCTTGTTTAAGTAACTGAATGTTATTTGTTGGACTGTAAGAGATATATATACATACTGCTCTTGTATATCTAAGTGAAAAATGTCTAATAATGGTCTACAGGAAATGGAAATTACCAACAGTGGTGGTCTCTTTAGTATTACTGATAACCTGTTTTGATTAAATGTGCCAGTACTCCACTTTTGAATGCAATGGATTTTATTTAAATGGCTGTGAAGATTCTGTAAATCTTTTAACCTTCTGAAGGTTGTTATTATCCCTAGGACCCCTATGAAAATGATATGTTGCAAGGGTTATGCTGATTGGAGTAATTTCAAATAAATTAAATACATCTGGAGCAACAGTATATCATGGATGTTTGCATTCATCATGAGAGCCTTGCTTTTAAAGCATGCCAGATGTACTGCCAGCAGACCATGCTGGAAGCATACTGCACCTGCAGGTACATATGGTGACATGAGGTCTAGGGCTTAAAAAATCTTTTCTTTTAAGAACATAGAAGATTTATTATAAAGTGGCAGGTGATTCTACATAGTGTATCTTTGCAGTTAAAATACTATCTCCCGGAAAACTCTAAATTGTTACAAATTGAAATAATGGTGGAGCTTGAAATAGAAGAAACAGCCTGCCTTGAATTTGCTGAGTCATCAAAATTAAAAAAAAAACGTATCAGAATGAAATTATCTGTTTATTTATTTTGTTTTTAATTACCGGGTAAGTGCTCTAGACAATGAAATTGTCTATTTTCAGGCACAACCTGAGAAAGTTACAGACATAAGTAAAACATATTACAATGGAGGCAGGTACATAATGCAGACTTAGGTCAAACATGTTACAATGGAAACAGACACATAATACCTGAACTCAGGAGATTAGGCTTAAGTTAGGCATTTCAGCAACATAGGGGAAACAAATATAGATTTGAGGAGATCGGCTATAAGTATAAGCCAGACAGTTCAAAGTAAATGGTATAGTATTTCAGACAGTTTCACACTGGGAGACCACACATCTGTCATTACAGTCTAATAAGAAGTTCCTATTTAGGTTATGGAGGGACAGACTAAGGAAGCCAAGCTAGATGTGTACCCCTGGGGTTTGGTCAAATGTGCATCTGTCAGAGACCAGGAGATAGGCACAGAGCTCATTCTTAAATGCCAGGTGAGATTTGGAGTGTGTGACAGTTAATGGCAGGGAGTTCCATAGCTTTGGGGCAGACACCGCACATGTTTGTTCACTCATCTTAGTGGTACATTTGGGTGTACTAAGGGGTGACTTTTCTGTAGCTATCAGTGGGTAACTCTGATGTGCAGCGTTCATTAAGTTTGCGAGAGTCACTGGTGTTCCATTTCTGATGATACTGTCAATTGTGCATCCCATGATATAGATAAGGTATGAGGCAGGAGAAAGCCAGCCCAGACAGAAGTAAAGTAAGCAGCAGTGGGTGTGCATACATACTGATAGTGCAAAGCAGGCATATGATATTATAGCAAGTGTCCCACTTCTGCAATAGTCCTTTGTTCATGTCTTTATAAGAAGCGATGCCATATGCCAGGTTTGGTTGAAGCACCCCCTGTGCGATTGCTAGTTTCACTGTTGAGTTTAAAGATGCTCTGACCTTGTAGGCCAGCTCCAGCTTTATAGTAACCGCTTTGCACGTATTTTGATATGCAGGCTGAAATCCAGTAAGAGGTCAAGAGTTATACCTAGGTATTTGAAAGTGTCCACCATTTCCAGCAGCATATCATCCGGGCCATGGATTGCTAGGGTTGCAGAGCTGGCTTTGACCCTAGGTGCAATATGTACTGCAATAAGTAAAATGTCAGTAATTATAATCAATACAAACTCCAAAGGGATGAACAAGATTACAAACATGGGATAACTTTTAATTGGAAAAATAAAAATTCTGTAAACCAAAGTCCAGTTAAGAGGAACCTACCAAATACAAGGACTTCAATTATAGCAAAGAGCTAGTAGCTCAAAACAAGATGACTAATATATACATGTATTTTTTTTAAGAAAGCTCTTTTTCCCCCACCCTCTCCACATCAAGGAACCAACTGTGCAGGGGCATCCAGATCAGGAAGAACCAACCATACTAAAAGCAGAAAACAGGTTGTGGAGAGACTGGAGGAAGAAGAAGAAGAAGATGCAGAGGCTATTACAATTAGGTATATCCACAGCAATATAACCAAGGCAGCTCCAGTAAACAAAGATAGTAAGCATTGCATCTATTGTTCCATCAACTTATTAAATCCCTTTGCTGTAAAAGGGTCTAGTTTTATTTCTGTTCCCTCCTTTAATGATTTCCAGACATCAACTGACTTTAGAAAATTCATTTGAAGTCTTAATCTCAAAGCTTCTTTTCATAAAGAGAAAGTGTGTGTGTGTGGGGGGTGAGTTAGGCTAGAAGCAGTCACAATAAGAAGTTAGCATGCTGAGTTACAGTAATGAGGTAGAGGAACTGGCTGGTGCTTTAGACCTCAATCTCATTTTTATTCTCCTACTTATTCTACTGTAGATACCATTCAGCAACTATTTAAACAAGTTTTAAGTATCCTGTATAAACATTTGCAGATTTGTCAGAAACAATCTGTCACTCCACTCAAAAAGGTTTACTTTTCTCTGTGAACTTTCACACTTGATCAATTCTGCAGTGCTGTTCTTCTTTGTTGATGATTTAAAGTACAGTTCTGTACAACTTTGCATTATTGAATCTGACTTTCTAGCCATCATGAGTATTGCTTGAAACAACCATATGTTAAACTTTAAAACCTATTTGTTCCCAATTGCAATTCCTACACTTTCGATTCCTGCTCCTATCAAAGTATTCACACTCTGCTTTCAAAGCAATATCCATTGAATAATTTATTTGTGGTCTTTAATGGGGGGTACAGAGAGGATACCTCTACAGTAATATCCACAGAAACAAAGCAGCACCTCCTACTGGCAATAACAAAAAAATTAGAACTTTTTTTTTTCATTTAATCTAGTCTAGTGCACCTACCTGGTAAACAGAAATTCAATCAATCAATCACTCAGATACTGATTTCTTTTGCATAAAACAGTGTTTGATAATCACGTTATATCATTAGGAAAGAAGAAAGTTCTTTACCACAGATTAACCCTTCCAGCCAACAATATATGCACCCCACCCAAAGTGCATAATTCCCTCTTTGATCAACCTGGTAGTCTAGATCTACAGTTTCACTTCTGGGATTGGGTCATAAATGGAGCCATTATCACAATATGTGAATCAAAATATTAAATATGTGTCAAAGGACTTTAATCATAGACATAGTATACAAGGTATATTATATGCATTTTGGAAGAAATGGCATTACTTTAGATGAGGAGTCATTAACCGTCCCTATGGATGTGGAGGCACCGCATACACATCTGCCCATGAAGGAGTAATGATGTCAGTGAACACAATTTGTTTGCCCTTGAATTGTTTGTCTACCCTGGTTTTGAAATGTAATGCCTTCACTTTCCTGGGTGATTTCATCATGCAGACCAAGTCTAGTCACGTTAATTGATCATCCAATACATTACAGAATTAGACATTACAATTTACACAAAAGTTAAAAGATGGAAAAAAGTAAACAATAAGATAATTTTAAAATCAAGTATACAGAATCGTATTTGAGACACAGAGATTACCAATATTCCAGGGAAAAGTCACAAACATGGGGATTTAAGTACCATTCACATTCCCTGCATTATCCAGTCTTAAGCATTCTGTGGCCTGATAACTTTTCCTTTTAAGTCTATCCACATTAGCCAAAAACTTGGATATCAGTTCAGCATTCTCTTTGTTCATGGGGTGAAGTAGAATAAAAACAGAACCATAGTCTACATTTGCATAACTAACCAGGAACTCTTTAAGAATACATTCTCTAAAAAATTATGGCATGGGCACTGGGTAATGATGTGAGAAATAGTCTTCTGAAAGCCTCTATTACAGGGGCATGTTCTTTCTGAAAGCTGTACCTCAGGATAATTTTTATTAAAATATGTATGTTTAGAGGAGAGTAGGCCAAACCTAGCCCACGTAATCCATTTTCTGCTATTTGGGGTAACGGGAAGTGTGCAATAGTCTTCCAAGACAATGTCTATTTTGTGGATCTATACCATGGGGCCAGTTTTTGTTTGTTCACTTTCTCCATCAGTTTTTTTGAGTGACACAAAACAATTTGCTTTTTAGTGTTTTCTTGTATAATGGAATGATGATAATCCTCGGGTGATATTTCTCCCATAGGTGAAAGAGATCAACCTTACTTAAGGTGTCAAGAAGTCGTTTTAGCCAGGGAGTGATAAAGCCATTTCTAGCCCAATTCATTTCTTCATTCAGACATTCTAAAGGGATAGTATTTGCCCTATTATTGACAATTCTAAGCCAATATGAGGCAAGTCATATTTCTATTACAGATGAAATGGGGATTCTGCCCAATTCAGCTGGGACTATAGTGTTAGAGGTAGATGAGGGAACTTGTAAAATAGCTTTATAGTAGTATGATGATGAGAGATCGAGGTTGGCTGAATGATGTACCCACTATACTTCTGCCCCATAAATAAGCAATAGATTTATTTTTTACTCACCCACTTTTATAGCAGGAACCACCATTTCTCCTCCATATTTGTAATTAAAGCATTAAAGGGCTTTGGCCACATGTCTGGCTTTTCTTAGTCGTGCCTTAAAATGAGCTGTCCACTTGCAGTTGAAGGTTAGCTTAATTCCCAAGTAGATATACGAAGGCACTACTCTACTTGTATAAAGACGTTTTAAGTTAGCTTTGCTTGTGAGCAGCATTCCCCAAATATCATAAGTTTTGTTTTTTTAAGTGAATTTTTAATTCTTGGAGATCACATTTTACTTTTAGCTGGTCTATTTTATGTTGACGGCCCATGCTGGAAAGAGAAAACAGAACCATGTCATCAGCATAAGCTAATGAGTGACAAAAGGTATTGTTTATTTTAGAGCAGTTCAATGGGAATGAACTATCATATTGTAAAAGTGAGTCAATATAAATACTAAATAATAGTGGAGCCAAGAGGCAGCATTGTTGTACTCCCTTATATGTTTCGAAATATTCTTTAAGATTCCTACTATCATACCTGATAGCTGTAGAGGTGTTAGTATGCAAAAGATAAACTGGAGTTAGAAGGTTCAGTGGGAGACTTTTTTTGAACAAAACTTTCCAGAGTGTTTCTATGTTCACAAAGTCAAAAGCTGCTGTAAAATCTACAACAAGGGCATAACATTTCATTTTCCTGTAGTCTATATTTTTCTAACAGATGAGCAAAAACATAGATGTTATGTATTGTGGAAAAGCCAACTAGATACTTTGAAAGTGGTCTAACTGACGCTATCCAGTGTTGCAATTTCTCAAGTATATTTCTAGTGAAGATTTTGGAGCTAATGTCAATTAAACTGATCAGGTGGAAGTTTGATGGTTCATGATATGGACCTTTCTTATGAATAGGTATTATTATATGGGGTTTTTTTTTGTCCATGACAATGGAATAAATATCTCTGCAAGAGATATATTAAACAAACAAGTTAGTATTGGGATCTAATAGTTTTTGTGATCCTTTTATATCTCCACAGACATGGCATCAGGATCGGGCACCTTATTATTAGCTGATTGTGAAATGCCATATTCCATCTCCCCTAGTGTACTGCTTAGGAGCTGATATTCATTGGTCATGTAACAGGCAAGAGCTTCCCTAGTGTATCTCATTGGGTTCTCTTTATTAAATAGTTTTGTTTTTTTAAATGCATCATCAAAGATTCCTAGGGAATGTGAATTGCTAGTGATGGCTGGTATTGTTTTACCCTCTTTGCCAGCATCATCCAAAACATTTTGGAATAGTTATCTTGAATAGTATGGTACATATATGCCCACTGTTTATGTATATATTCAGATTTCTTGCAAGCAAGAAATGTATTATAATCTTTCCTTGACTTATTCAGGTAATTAAAATTTGCTCTGGGGGATCCCACTTAAGCATTCTGATTATCTTCCCCAGTTTCTGTTTTTTCTCTATTACAGATGGTGTCAAACCAGGTTCTCTCTGTTTGGATCTTATTTTCTTCTGTGTATATTTGTTGTCTAATCAAGCTATAGCAGAGCTTTAATTGCTTCTGCATTTCCTATGCCGATGCCATATCCTCACTTACAACTAAAGGGAAAGGATGGGAGTGCTATATATCACCTCCAAAACCTCTCTCTGAGTTCTTCTTTTGAAAATTAGTTTGCATTTCCCTCCAAGTATCAATGTGGTTAGAGGGTTATTGGGTGTGTCTGGGTCTTTATGTTTTCCTGCACTATACTTTCTGCTGCAATATTAAGGAGTCAGCTCCACTGATGTGTTAAGAGCCAAGCGAGGTAAGAAGTGGTCTGGGGTTTGTAGATCCCTTAGAGTTTGAGAGGGACCTACAAGACACTGGGATGCCTGTGACTTTTAATCTGATCCCTAGCAAGGTTCAGCCAGGGCCTTGAAGGCTCGTATTTTAGAACTTGTGGAGGGAATGTTTTTTTTTAAGCTTAAACAGGCTAAGACTCTGGGCTGTGTGACCGCAACACCATTGGTACTTCCGGGTCGCGGCACACAAATTAGAGTGCAGGAACAAGTGCCACAAGCTCAAACACATGGTGTCGTACATGGTAGCAGGGCAGCGGGAATAGGAGAAGGAACCCAGAGTACTAAAAATGTAAGTTTGTACCAATCAGCCAGCACAACTGGGTGGAAGCATTAATAGCTTATTCCTAGTCATACTGATATAGTACAAACATGGAGGGTCATATAGAAGCTCTTTAGTCTGGGGAATTAGGTATTAAATGTAAATACTGCTTAGAGTTTAGTGTGGGGGAAGTTCCTGCTTTTCTGAGTATGTATGTAAACAGTGCATAGCAATCAAGGAATTAAAGGTGAAGATAGTGGGCCTGGAATGTGAAGTAAAATGTTACAAGCAAACAGGCTGTGTGAACAGAGTAACCCAGGAGAACAAAGCAATTAACAAAGAGGGAGTACAGAAGAGAAATCGGACTAGTACTGAACCAGAAAATAACTAGGAGTTCCCAGTGAGTTCAAGCAAGACTAAGAAAGGAAGGAGGGCAATGATATTTGAGCTATCATTTAACAATTCTTTTTAACCACTACAAAACCTAATAGAGACAGTGGAAACTCAGACAGAGGAACTGTTATAATTAGCACAGAGTCATAACCAGCAGGAGGGAGATGGAGATGAAGGGCACAGAGAAGAAGTTATTGAACAAATTAATAGGGGACTTCCTGAGGAGCAGATACATGTGCATTTAAGTGATGAAAAAATAATACACACTAATGAAGGAGATAATATTGAAATGGAGGTGGAAAATCTTATTGAGTGTAAGAGGGTCTATGTCATAGGGGATTCAGTTGTTAAGTACATGGACGCTTACACAACCAAACACCCGAAAGAAACTGTAACAAGCTCTTTTTTGTCAGTAGTAAAGTTAGCAGATATTGACATCTTGATCCCCAAAATAGTAAAGAAGCAGCAAGACATGCCTTTACTCATAATACATGCAGGGACAAATGACTTCAAAAACATTAAAGAAGACCAGATGTGTTTAAAGTTTATGAACACAGAGAGGGTAACAAAAAATATTAACGGTAAGGTGGTCTTTTCAGAAATATTACTGGTGCCTAAAGCAGGAAATAAAATAAATGGGAAAATAACTGTTTGAGGAGATGGTGCCTCTTGAATAACATTGAGTGCATTAAGTTCTGGGGAATTTTTTATACAAATAGTCTGCATTATGGAAAGGATGGACTTCATCTGAGAAAGAAAGGGAGTAAGGAACTTGGGCAGATGTTTAGGAAACATATTGGCAGTTATGTAAACTGATTTTAGAGGGGCAAGCACTACAGGAACAGACAAGACATGGGATAAACCCACACAGGCAATCTAAAGTTAGACTAAGCACAAGAAAGACACTAGAATTTTGCTTGTCAAAGGTTGAAGAACTTAGATACATCTTGAAAAGAGATAATATAGATATCTGCAGTTTGACAGAAACATGGCTCAGAGAGGAGGACTGGGTGGATGAAATAGAAGGGCATGATTTTTTTCATAAACCAAGAAAGGACAAAAAAGGGGGAGGAGTGGGTGTGTATATAGCTTCATACCTGAAAGCACAAGTTCTGGAACAAAAAAAAATAGTATGGGCAGGTGGAACAACTATGGATTAAGTTTAAAACAAGGACTAAAACCATCAGTCTAGGAGTGTGCTATAGATTATCAAGTTTAAGTGAAAAAGATAAAATTAATTTCTTTAACGATATGGACAGTGGTTTTGTGATGAATATACTATCATGATGGGACATTACAATTTCCAAAACATATGCTGGGAGTCTCAGTAAAGCAAGAGTGCCATAGAGGACAGAATTTTGGAAATATGTGTGAGTGACTGTCTAAGTCGGTAGTAAAAGGCAGCACTAGAGACAACAGCCTATTAGACGTAATACTGAGTAACATGAAAGGTGCAATAAAAAATGTTAAAGAGGTTCAACCAGATGGAAGTAGTGTTCACAACATGGTTAAATGTCTCCTGTCAGATGACACCTACAGGGTGACTAGAAAAACAATTAGAAATCATAATAAAGTAGATTACACTGAAATTGGATGAATTCTACACACATATAACTGGAATGATTTATGAAATAGAACATTACTAGAAACATGGGATGAGATAGATACTATACTTCAGACATCTATTACCAACCATGTCCCTCTTACAAAAAAAAAATACAATAAAAAGGGCAGAATACCCAAGTGGTTCACAAATAAAATTCATAGATTAATAAACAAAAAAGTAAAGGCATGCATGAAATGCAAGAATAACACAACCCTGTATAGGCTAGCAGCATATAAAACATTAGTTAAGAAATGCAAAAGAGAAATACGTATAGGAAAGGCAAAGGCAGAGTTGGGTCTAACTACAAATAGAAAGGACAATGGAAAACAATTTTATAATTATATTGGGAGTTTAAAAAATGGGCAAAAACAGATCACAGTTTTGAAGGATGGAGACTGTGAAATAGACAGGGAGGATGACATGGCGAACATGTTTAATACATATTTTTTGAGTATGTATCAAAAGGAAAACAGCAACTACAGTATTCAGATGAAAAACTGGAAAGGTAGGAACTCACACCGAACTCCCAAAAATTACAGCAAAACAGGTTAGTGAGAAGCTAAAGAACTTAAAGAAGCATAAATGTCAACCAATATTTCTGTCACAACCGGCTGATGAATTATCACTCCCACTGTCAATCTTTTTAATAAATCCTTGAAGTAAGGCAAGGTGTTGAATGAATGGAAGGTTGCATATATCACACCAATACATAAATCTAGTGATAAGTCCAAAGCAGAAAATTACCGTCCAATAAGCATCACATCCGTAATAGGTAAACTGATGGAGAGTTTTATTAATGAATTTTTGGAGAATAACTTAAGAGAACTAAATCACTTAGACATAGAACAGCATGGCTTTGCATTGGGAAGATCAAGTACAACCAACCTGATGCATTTTTTCAAACCTGTAAGTTAAGCACTATATGCGGCCTACCAGTTGATGTTGTGTCCTTGGATTACACAAAGGACTTTGACTCTGTATTGCACGATAGTCTACTTAAGATTTTACAGAATCTAGGGGTTGAGGCATACCTGATTAGATGGGTTGCAGCGTGGCTTGAGAATAGAACACAGCAGGTTCAAGTAAGAGGGTTTTTGTCATGCAAAGGAAGGGTTACAAGTGGAGTGCCCCAGGGGTCCTCATCATGGCCTAGACTGTTTAACATCATGATTTCAAAAATGCAGGTATCAGATGGAGTTTGGATCTGCAAATGTGCAGATGATTCAAAAGTCAGGGCTATTGTGAATTATCTTGAGTCAATAAAAACACTCCAGACACAGCTAAACAATATAGGGGACTGGGCTGATGAGCATGAATTAAATTTATCATTGATAAATGCAAAGTGATGCACTTCAGCCAGAATAATATCAAAGCACAATATACCCTGAATAACAAATTGATTGCCCAAACTGAAAATGAAAAATAGTTAGGGGTAGTTATATCTAATAGTTTCAGTTTTGATAAACATAACTTGGAAGGTGTAAAATGGGCTAAAAGAATAATCGGGAACATATTACGCAATATCAAACGTAGAGAGAAGGAGGTGCTTGTGCACTTGTATAGGTTGCTGGTTAGATCTGTGATTGAATATGGGTCCCCTTTCAGCACACCACAAAGTATAGGAATTAGCAAAAAAAATAGAGAGGGTGCAACATAGGTTAACAAAAAAGATACTTTCAGTTAAAAACGAGGACTATAACTTTAGACTACAGTCCCTGGAATTATATTCCATGTACTATAGTTAAACACAAGGGGATCTTTGCCATTTATATAAAGGTATTTATGATGGCCTGTTATGGGAGTGTGCAGGTTTATGCTGGAAGGAGAGGTCCCAAATGGGAATCAGGGGGCACAGGTTACAGATAAAGGGTGAAAGGTACAATACCACTAGGAAAGGAAGATGGTTTAATCAAAGTGTGGTAAATATCTGGAATCAACTCCCTGCAGTAGTGGTAAGTGAAAGCAGTCTAACAGTCTTTAAAAATATTTTAGATAAACATATAGGAGAAAACAAATGGGAAACTGTCCACTAAATAGTGGCTTGTCCAATATATGGCTCTTGTAGCTTAGGGACCTGAATCAAAACTATGGCCCTATGAACCTATGTTTTTTTGGGGGGAGGTGAATCTTCTAATAAGAGTAATGATGCATGGTCACTTTCAGGTTTCATATGGATAGTTTTTTGAAAAGGTCATAACTTACAGGAAAGCATAAGTGAGTAGTCAATGACACTTTGGCCATTAGGAGAGAAAAAAGTACAGTTTCCTTCCATATTTCCCACCATCCTTCCATTTAGAATAAGTAGATTGTTACGTTCAATAAAATCCTGTAAGTTCTTCCCTGACTCATTTGTTAATCAGGTGAGTTCCTCGTACATAAGTTTCCTAAATACATGTGTGTTTGGAGATAAGGTAAGTTGTCAAAACTGACAATTCAAGAAGTAGAATTCCCTGCTAATAACATCATATTGGCTGGAAATTTGGATAACATCTCATCTACATCTGCTGAAAGTTTAGACCATATATCATATTGCAGTGTTGTCTGAGACTTCAAGGGGATACATACATTTACAAGTAGAAATAATAAGTCATCCCATTTTAGGACAATAATAATGTAATCCTGATTTGAAGAGTCCTTACCAATTACCTTCATTCCCTTCCTTATTTTTACCATAGTGGCCAGACCTCCCCTTGGTCTGTCAAAATGTTTTGGTTTGGTAGCAGGAGTAGAACTGGATTCATAACCATTGATATATGCCTTTTCTAAAGACCAGGGGCCCGATTCCAGAAAGGCATAAGCCGGCATAAGGCAAGATATGCCAAACCCCATGGTGTATCTCGCTACTTACACCAGGCAATATATCAGCCCCTATTCCAAGATGTGAGTTGCACCTTGGCATCTGCGGGCTGTGACAAATGCAGGGTATGCCAACACTTACACCGCAGCCCACAGTGACTGGCACAACTGCGGGTTATGACAGCATCCCAGCCCAATTCCAGTAGGGCGGCTGTCGTAACCTGCAAGCACAATTACAAAAGACACAGTGACATAGCTAAGTTAGAACAGCCCCGAGCTGCTCTAAGTGGCAACTGATGGTGCCATCTGTCAGCTGCACACCTCCTGGCACTGTGGCAATGGATTAGATGTGTCCCCCCTGTCCCCTTATGATTACCCCTGCCCCCACCCCCCAAATATCAGGGACTCCCAGGGGTCCATTCTCCAGAACATCCCCTGACACCTGTGTCACCTGTTCTGGCCTCTCTATGCCTCCTGGTGTGGCTGGTGGTGATCCAGGGCAGGGGGTGCTTTGGTGGGGCTGCTGGCATTCATCATGAGTTGCGACTTGTGGCAGGTATATGCCATACATGGGCTACCGCCACACGCATGGCGTATATCGCAAGTCACAATTGGCAGGACCCTGTCACTTCTGGAATGCATCGTAGGGTCCCTGGCATAGAGGTGACCGGCATAACTCACAACTGCATGCAAGCTATGCCAGCCATCTTGGAATTGGGTGCCAAGTTTCTTGAAAAAACAGGACTTCAAAATTTTCTATGATGGTAATCCATTCTGGGTCAGATAGTTCTGATTTCAAACCAGCTATGGTCCATACTAACATGCTGTCATCTCTTGTCTGGGCATCAGATGCTGGCAGGGGGCTCAGTAAAATATTTGAATCTGTGGATAGTCAATTATTTTCATTAGAAAAAGGATTATGCTCTGATTGATAATGTAGGTCAAAAAAGGGCCACCACTAGAAAGTTAACTCTATCAAATTTGTTTGCCTTACCAAATAGCTGCTCATAATGATCTAGTGATTTTACAGTGATGTCTATTTGGCTTCCCTTATATATGATCTGTACTCTTTCTATTGATACAAATTTTTGGGAAGGGATATCAATATTAAGAATGTCTGCCATTAATGCCAAGACATATGACGCCAACATTTTATCATTTTCCCCCTCAAATTTCTTGATTCCAAAAATGGACAGAGTCAGATATGTATCCTGACTCTATATGTAATCAAAGCAGTTCTCAAATTTCCAGTTTAGGACAGATAGAATAGTACAAAAGTCATTACATTTAGTTAAATAACAGATTTCCTGTGAATTGTGAGTTTGTTTCCATATTGTTAACCATGTAAGAGGGATCAAATAGTTAATCCAAGATAATTCAACCTTTGTTGTTTTGCCCAGACTGTTTTTGCAATATCCATATTAGGAATGCAAAGAAAGAGAAGGTGTGACTGCGCAAAGGGTGGCAGTGCCACGGTCTAAATAATGTATATAACAAAATGTGAAGACCACTGGGGACTGGCACCTAACAAGGGCTTCTACTCACACATTTGTGGAAAATAGTAAAGGACTCACCGACTGCTTCTTAATCCTTCAACGTGGAAACTTTATTATGTGCAAATACTCCAAACACAGATAAAACCACAAGAGACAGATAATCCAAGCAGTGCTTAGGTGACCTTTGAGAAAGCCTGATTGGTGAAATGTGTCGGGTGATCTACGTCGATGGAGGGAGTGGGTGGAGGAACCAGGAAGTCACCTATGCACTGCTTGGATTATCTGTCTCTCGTGGATTTATCTGTGTTTGGAGTATTTGCACACAATAAAGTTTCCACGTTGAAGGATTAAGAAGCAGTCAGTGAGTCCTTTACTATTTTCCACAAATGTGTGAGTAGAAGCCCATGGTAGGTGCCGATCACCAGTGGTCTTCACATTTTGGTATATCGATATTAGCAACCATTATATACACAGGTTGTAAAGAGTCCTGCCTGTCTCTAAATATAGCTTTTGGCAGTAAGTGGGATTTCCAACTCTGCTTTAAGCAAGGAAGAGATGAGCTCTAAGAGAGTTTCTTGTGTTTCATATGTTTTTAAATATACCCCCCAAACTTAAAAAAACACCTCCTTTCCCATAATTGGGATATTGTCCTGAGATGTGGCTGACGCTGTTCTATTTTTGTCCATAAATGATGTTTCCCCAACATTAACAGTCTTACTGACTTTATTTTGAGTAATCAGGAAGAGTTCTCTGTTATCCTTTCTTTTAGAATTTACATTATCCTTCTGGAAAGGTGGAGGGCTGTTGTCTGCCTTGGGGCTTTTCCCCCTAGCTTTCCTTGTTCACTATGTTTTTCTGTTTCAGAGCTCAAGCAGTTCTGCGAGTTTTTTAGGATGGTTTACTAAGGTGACTTCTGGAATGATACTTAAGGTGGAGCTGGGTTTTGAAACCAGTGGGGTTTTATTTAGTTCCGATGGATGGGGAATTTCTTTATTTTTCCTGTTTCTCCTCTTTTCCTGACATTTCTTCCTTTTTTTATTTTTGTCCTTGGAGGACTCTGGCATGTTTATGGTGGAGAATGACAGATTTCTAGTTTTCTGAGTGTGAAGCTTTTTTCCTAAGGCCTCCATTTTTGATGATAACTCCCTTGTGTGTTCTATGAAAAGTGTAGCAAGCCCCTTCCCTCCTCTCCAAATGATGTTTGAGGTCCTTATATGCCTTGAGAAGCACAATATTGGCCGTGACTGGGTGGGCCATGGCTTTAATAGTATATTTAGAAAGTGTGTCTGGGTATTGAGCCAGGAAATCAGCTTCAAGTTTGATTTGTTCTGCTTCCCTGTCAAGTTTTTCAAAGACAATGTTTGGGGACCCAGCCAATATAAATTGTTCAAAAGCCTGAGATAGTGAAGCTCTGGAGGTAAGTGAAAAATCCAATGGGTTAAACAAATCCAGTTTGGTAGATTGGAAGGAAGCTTCCATTCCATGATAACTAGGTTCTTCTAAACTATCTGTACTTATGGGTTTTATGTCTACCTTAAGCTCCTGCAAACACTTTACAGCTCCATCTTCCTCCCACTCTGAGGAGCCAGATTACAATCTATGTTTTATTGGGGAGAAGTATTAAGTGATCATTTCTTTTTTAATATATTCTATCTCAGATCTCTGTTTGTTTTTCCTTTTGTGTTTGTCCTTTCTTGAAATTTTATTTTGATTTTTAAGGGGTAGATCTGACTCCTTAAACAAACCCCGCCTTTTCCCATACTTCTTCCCCTTAGCCTTTTGAGAGAGGGGAGGCACGAGGGAGGTTGATGCACTTTCTTTCATCAAGGGGTCCTTAATTATTTTGGAAAGGGATATTGGATTTTGAATCCTCTTTGGTATTATGGTCAAATCAGCCATCTGCCTTACAGTTATTTGAATGTTGGAAGGATTTGTTGATTTCAATTGGTGTGGAGGTAGTCAGGGTTAACTCATCAGTAAACACACTACCATTCTTTTTGGCTCCCTTATTGACTGCCTGTTTGCCACTTCTAGTAAACATTTTAGCTTGATAGTTTACCTTTTTAACACTAAAGGGGTTAAAGACAATCAGAAGGAGAGAAAGCCTGAGGAAAAAGACGGTTGATTAAAATAGTCCACCAGGTGGTCCTGTGTGTTATCTTAATTAAAAAGTCCCTTCAATGACTAGATCACTAGATTTTACTACTGTAGAATAAGGACACAAAAGAGCAAAAGAACAGTTTCAAAGTAAAGCCAAAAGTAAATGGTAATATTAAATACAGAGTCTCTGTTCTCAGTGTTACCCTTTCATGAGATGATTAGCAGGATAAGTCTGTTTCAGTTTATGGCTTAGCAGTGATCATGTAGGTGCTTCTTTCTTTTTTCTGTGATTTTTCAGGACAAAGCACTTGATGGCAGAATCAGATGGAAAGTTCACAGTGAGATGTGACAAAATTGCTGAACCAGCTAGAGTCATCAAAGTAGGCAGTGTTGCCGGTGGAACCACAGCTTTGTAAACAGTTCAGTTCACAGGAAGAAAATCTTCTGTCTCTCTATCCCTCTGGTCTGAAATGAGACTCTACCAACACTTTTCTTCCAACTTTTAAGGTAGGACACAGGGAGTCCACAAGGATGTGGTTGTGGGGTTATAGAGAGACACAAGATGGTGCGGTAAAATCTGACATGGCAGGCCCCCGGCCCAACCTTGAATCTGGCTTTCTTCTTTAAACAAACTTTTATTTTATATATATTTAATTTATTAGTACATGGTAACAGTACACCATGCCCCATGGCTATTTAGCTAGGACAGGTGTGATGTTAGCATAAATCAATATAAGTCCAATAAATTATTAAAATGTGTATGTGTATATATATATATATATATATATATATATATATATATATATATATATATATATATATGATTAGTTAAAAAGTGTAATATTGTAATAGTGAAGGGAATGAAATGAATATAATATAATTCTGATTTATTCCTCCATTTTTCTCTGTGTGTCCCTTACTGAGAGAATATGCCCCAGATTACTAATTGTGGAATATTGAAAAACTATCTAGCTTCTTAAAAAGAACAGTAAACAAATAAAAAATCTATGCAATGTACATAAGTGTGTAAGTAATTAATAGTACAATTTAAAATGTATACCTTCATAGTGAAGTCTGCACATTCACTTAAGAATCTAATAGTGGACACTTCAGAAGCCAAATTTTTTGTGGTTACGGCTATTTTAACATCCAGCATCCAACTACCCAGCTAAAAACCTGAAAAGCTGTTGGTGTGGCATTTCACTGAATGTACTTAAATATGGAGGCTTAAAGGTATTAAATCATGCAGCTAACGCGCTATATATTAAGCTTGTCTGGAGACCGAGTAACAATTTTTATGTAGGTTCATTTTAAATTCCCGTCTCTGCAAACTCGACTGAAGTGGGATTGCTCACTGTAGCAATCTAGTGTATCCACTGGAAGTGGTGATGCTTACGCTTTGACTTGTCAGGAAAAATGAAGCGAGGTAACTCCTATCCTCCAGCCCTTGTGCCTTACGTGCTATCTATGGCACAAAATGAAACATCCCATTCAGGTAGCTGGTACCAATCAGGAGAACTTATAATGCAGGCTTTATCTGTTGCCTTAATTACTTTAATTACCTACTAATAAGCTTGCAACAGGGTGCCCCTGTTATGTAAATTACAGTAAATATTCCTTTAGCTAAAGATGTGCACCCCCCATTTCTCTCACTCTGCTGTCTAGTTGCTTTTTCTTACTTTCCTTTCTTTTCTTGTCAGAGTAGCCAACCTAATAAACTTTATCTTTGCTCTTTCTGTCCCCTTTATCTCAAATCCCTTTGTGCACATAGTAGTGCTGAAAGCACTTATAAAATAAATTCTGACCAAATATCTGTAGCTCAGGTAGTGCTAGGTGCTTAAAACATTCTTGCTGTACTCCTGAGGCACCAACTGTTACAGTCAAGCGATGTCTGCAGCTCCAGTTGCAGGATACGACACTAAAAATTATTTATTGGAGCAGGATGCTCCGTGTTGGTTTTACCGCATGAAGCAGTTCAAAAGTATTGCAAGAGAGGAGAAAAAAAGCTCTCTGTCACAAGAACGTGCCGCATGAAGTGGTGGGAAGAAAATTTAATCAGATCAGTCTTGCTACACTAAGAGGACACTACGGGCGGATATGAAAGTAAGCCCCGAAGTGTCCTAAATACTTAAATATGCCAGCAAAATTGATTGCAGCCTTAGAATGTTGTAACTGGGGCTGCTCTGATAGAAATGTGGCCAAAGTTGAAAAAGGGACAAAACAAAATTGTAACCTGATGACTGATATTTCAGCTGTCGGCTTCTTTTTAAAATAAATTTGTCTTTCAGCTGAGATCCTGAAAAGTAGGCATACCGTTTTCAAATAAGCCCCTACTTAAAGAATGCTGGTGCAGCTAGGATAGGATTAGAAAACAAGAGCCCTGCAAAGAAACATGTTTACACAAGTAAACAAAACCTTTAATGGGACATTCTACATTATCATGCAGATCCCCAGGTCTCCTGAAGTTGGCAAAGGAAAGAAGATAATGAGCACACCCTTATTCTTCTATTCTCTTAGCAAGTTCAGGAATACCTATGTTATTATCATTTAATACAGAAAAGTATAGAGTGGTAATTACCTATGTGTATGCAGACAGGTTCTACTATAGTGCTGGCAGCCAACAAAATAGCTACTTTTCTAGAAACCTAGTCAGTGATGTCACTCCTGATGGGATGAGTTTAGTCTCTAATTATGCAAGGCCCTATAATTAAGGCTAAAGTGGTCCTTCAGACCAGATAGTTTTTATATGTAAATAGTAGGCTAAAGTTTCTTATGAATGTAACTATATACCAGACTGTTTGAGGGCCAGAATAAGGTGTTATCCGATTAAAAAAGTGTATATAAGTTAAAGAGGAGTCATATGATTGTGATGTCATCCCTAGCTATTCTACATAAACTCACCAGTAGAGGCTATGTTTAGATAAGTGGGTCAGTAGTTGACTGACCACAGAGAGAGAAGGAACTGAGTGTGAAAGCTTACACACTCTTCAGAAACTGTTGGATTACAAAACAAAGATTCAGGAGTTCTTGAGAAGAAAGTATTTCCTGTATGCTGTGGAGTGAAGAACTACTACCCTTTTTTCCTTTTCAATCAATCAATCTATGAAAATATTTATTTATCCAGGCGAACACCATTGAGCGAGGCTCATTTGTAAGATGGACCTGGGTAGAACAAGGTCAAAGTACAGTAGAGCGCTCTCTCTTTAAATATATATATATATATATATATAATCACGACAGAGGGATACAAACAAAATGAAGTTCAATGAAACAGAAATCATAACACAGATGCACATAGGTCAATTTACAAGATGCGACAACTTGTACATAATAGTATTGTAGAGGGGAAAAAGGAGCATGGTTAAGTAATAAAAAATAGATTAAACAGCAATTTTATGACTCAAGACAGCAAGACAGGTCCAGATAGGAAGGGGATGCCAGAAGGATTATAGTAGGGGAGGGGGAAATTGTGGGCATGAAGGAGAGGGAGGGAGTGCAGGGATCGAGGGAAAAAAAAAGAGGTTAGGGACCACAGGGTGACAAAGGGACTGGGGAAAGGGGCTAGGGGACAGGTCTCAATCAACAGATCCAGAGAACTTCCATCATAAAATGGGAGACAGGGATAAATTACGATTGACGAGTAATAGTAAAGGATAGCAATGCTGGAGAACAGGAAGGTGATACATGAGAAGGAAAGAAAAGGAAAGATTAAAGCCAGTGGGATGAGAGTGATAGGAGTCAAAAGACCTAGTCATCATATTAGGCAGGATAAGATAATTAGTGGATGTTGATGCTGACTAAAGATGTGGAAAACAATTGCACGGTTCCTTTATAAAGCGAGAATATAGAGTCTTGAAGGTAGTAAGGCTGACAGGGGTGCCAATTTCAGTGTTTTCTGCAGTTTGTTCTAAAGAGAGGGCAGCACAAAGCTGATGGCTCTTCTACCAAAGCATGATTTGACTTTGGGTACTTTCAATGAGATAAATGAGTAGCTTTTCAAAGCATAATTACCTAATAAGCTTAGCGGGAGACAGAGATATATTGAGGAAGTTTTTTGGAAATAGCTCTGAAGGTCCATAGTGCAGCATTTCTTTCCTGCCTGCACTGAAAGGACGTCCACCCCATGGCCGCATATAAGCAGCAATGATGCATGGTAAAGGGAAGTCCCGTTATAAACCTCAGGGCTCTGTGGTACAGCATATCCAGTTTTGCAAGGAAAGAGATAGGGCAATGACTATAAAGGAAGTCTACATAGTGTACCATCGAAAGAAACGTTGCTTGGACCAACTGCAGCTTGTCATCTCTTGTAAGAAAGTGGCTAATCCTAACAAAAAAAAATGGGGGCCCAATTCCAGGACAGCCAGCGTAACTCGCACGCAGTTGCAAGTTATGCCAGCTGCATCTACACCAGGGACCCTACACCATGTTCCAGAAGTGGCAGGGTCCTGGCAATTGTGACCTGTGATATACGCCATGCATGTGGCATTAGCCCATGCATGGCCTATATCTGCCAAAGGTCGCAACTCGTGACGGACACCAGGCTGTCCCTCCAAAGCCCCCCCACCCAAGAACACTACTGCTACACCAGGGGGCATAGAGGGGGGCAGGATAGGTGCTACAGGTATCAGGGGCATATCAAAGAATGGACCCCTGGGGTTCCTGCAGTTTTGGGGTGGTTGGGGGCAAGGGTATGTTTCAGGGGACATGAGTACACATCTGCACCATTGCTGTGGTGCCAGGAGGTGGGCAGCCAACAGATGGCACCGTCGGTTGCCACTTAGAGTAGCTCAGACCTGCTGTAATGTAGCCACACCACTGTGGCTTCTGGAATTGCGTTAGCAGGTTACAACAGCCGCCTGACTGGAATTGGGCTAGGTTTGCTATTGTATCCCGCAGTTGCACCCAGGTGTTGCGGGCTGTATACTGTGTTTGTCACAGCCCACAAGCACCAGGGCACATCCTGCCTCTTGGAATAGGAGCTGGCATACTGACAAGCGTAAGTAGCGAAATACGCCATAGGGTTTGGCGTATCTCACCTTATGCCGGTGTATGCCCTTCTGGAATCGGGCCCCTAGCCTCTGTTGTAATTTTTTTAGAAACTTCTCAATGTGCTTTGTGTAGGAGAGTCTGTGGTCTAGTCAAACTCACAGGTACTTGAATTTTTCGTAACATATTCCAAGTTTTCTCCTAGAATTGTAGTGATTTGAGGAACTGATCCAGTAGTAGCTGGGTTTATTGCAAGGATAAAAGGTGAAAAAAGCACTGCTTTAGTTTTCTTGGCATTAAGTAACAGCTTCTTGTTTAGAAGCTGGTTCTGTAGCAGATTGAATTCAGCTTGAACGTCACTACATGCAGCTTCTGGTGTTTGGTGGCTTAGGTAAAGTACCGTGTCATCTGTGATCAGTTGAATGTTGGCCTTGTTTATACTGTCATTGATGTTATTGTTATAGATTGCAAACAGTACAGGACCTAGGATAGATCCCTGAGGCACACCTCTTAGTAGGGGTTTAAGAGGTGAGAGTTCACCTTCGGCCTTGACCTGCTGGTGGCGGTCTGAGAGGTAGTCAGCAAACCACTGCAGCGATAAAGAATCCAGACCTATAGACAGCAAGGATGAGAGGAGCAGACTATGATTGATAGTTTCAAAATGCCTTGCTTAAATCCAAAAACACAGCACAGATGAAGTTTCTATTGTCCAGATCTCTCTGCCAATCATTTGTCACTTTAGCAAGGACAGTAATAGTGCTATGTTTAGCTCTGAAACCAGATTGCACTGGGTTTAGAATGTTTGAAGGAATCCAAAATCACCATCCTGTCACTGATAGTGTCATTGCCAAAAGTAATCTTAACCGGAAGAGAATTTCCAGGCATACTCTATGACCAGAAAGGTCCTTGATAATTTTCCAAAAATTAGATGGGCTCTTAGTGGCAGAGTCAAATTCAGTGCAAAAAAATGCTGCTTTTGCATCTCTAACCCTCTTGGTGCATAAGTTCCTAGTCCTCCTAAAGTAGCACCAGTCCATATGGGACTTGGTTCTAAGTGATTTTTCCAGAGCTTGTCCATCTCTAAGAGTGCGGACTTCAGCTCCGAGAAGAACCATCGACAGGCTTTATTCCTTACATGTACTTTTACCAGGGAGGCATGTTTATTTAGAGCTCCAGAGAGTATTTCATTGAAAATGTCATAGGCCAACTCTACTGTTTTTGCCAGGTAAAAATCCTGATAAAGCAGAGAATATTTTATCTCATTGATGTAAGCAAATTGATCGAAGTTCCACCTAGATCTCTTAACTGAGAAATTTGATGAAGATAGTGGTTTACTGACTGATCTTACACCAGCAATGAAACAATGATTGCTGACCTCAGTGAAAAAGGCCCCAGCATGGGAAAAGAGATGAGGTTTATTCACTAGGATAACATCCAGCAGGGTACTGTTACTAGGGTTCTTTTTATTAGGGCGTGTTGGTTTGTCAATGAGTTGTGTTAGCCCGTGTGCATTGCAAAATGATGTGAGAGGTGTAAAGGCCTTGGATAGCCAGTCTAAATTAAGGTTCCCTAGAATAATTCTTTCTAGTAACCCTTGCTCCAAATTGATGCTTAGATGCATCAGAATCTGTATATATTTTTGTATATATTTACTTTTTTTAATTATTTTTCTAAAGAGTGTCAAAATAAATTGTCAGACACAAGCTTTGCATTTTTTATGCACTTTATTAGTGCCTCAAGTGTCTGTTATTATACCCACATTTCTACAAAGCTATACAGCAGTGATTAAATTAAATTAAAAGGATCTATGGGGGTATTATGAGGGTGCTCAGCTGTGCTTAATTATGTTGAAGCATGTGAGCGAAAGGGCAAGAATACTTTACAAGCCCAGAAACATAAGTACACAAAACACTCTAAAATAACCAGTAGCCCCAACAATTTCCAATAGTTTCCCATAGAGAATGTCATAGACCCCAAAAAAGTAAAACAAAAAAAACAAAAAAAAAACACTAGAGAAGCTGAGACTAAATTGCTGGTGCAAAGCATAATGCTAGCATTAAATATAGTTAAAATTAGAAAGTTCATGAGCTCCCAAACTCCAGAGTTTACTGTGTGCGAGATATTAATGTAATACTAGCTAAGTAGTGACTCTAGTCACTTTTCTGCTTAAATTTTTAAAGGGTTTTGAGAGTAAAAGGGCTGTGGTGAGAGAGTAAGTTTACAGTTTCAGTGGAGCAATAACTTTCCTTCTTTTTCAGTTTTCTTGGTGTAGTCTAGGTCTCACCCATGGACGGCTCCCCACAGAGCTCACAACTCTCTCCCGGGAAGGCAGGCTTCACCATGAACCAAACTCCAAACATAAATGGGAGGGAGCATCAGTGGGAGAGACCTCACCATCAAGCCCAGCCTCAGAAGAAAGACTAGATAAAGGCTACACAAATAAATAAATAAATTCAGCAAGTAAACAAATAAATTCAGCAAATAAACAAATAAATTCAGCAAGCCACCCCCAAGAACTATAACCAGCAGAGTCTTGCCCTATGGCCATCTCAATTCTCTCAAAAACTACCTTCTTCAACTGGACTGGTCACCAATTTTTAATGCAACAGATGTAAACACCGCCCTTGACCACTTTATCAATTCCTTTAATGGAGCCTCCAACAAATTCTCTTCACTCAAAAAGCATAAAGTAAATACCATCTCTAACCCGTGGCTCACAGGAGACCTCCAAAGGTGTCTAAAAGAAAGGGATCAATGATGGGAACTAGCTAGAAACTCTGGGAGGCAAATTGACACTTATAACTATAAACATTCTCAAAATAACTGCACCAAAGCCATCCAGCAATCGAAATCTGCCTATTTTAAGAGTGCTCTCACAAATTCCTGGGGAAATGGAAGAGATTTCTGGAACAAAAATAAAGAAGTTACCAGGAAGCTGTCAAAATCCCCCCCATCCATGCTCTGTATAGACGGGGTTACCACACTTGATCCGACAATTATTCCAGATACGTTCAATACTGCTTTCACTGACCTTGGTTCTGTACTTCCCCTCAATTTCTTTAGCAAAGAGGATACTCCAATGCACCCTCTCTCCTCTGCCTCCTCAAACTGCCTTCCTTTCTACTTTAAATTGGTCGAGATATACCAGGTCCGCAGCTATGTCAGAAAAGCTATCGACAAGTCTAGATCCAGCAGTGACTCTCTTGACCTCAAACTTCTATCCCTCACCCTTGAAGAAGTACTCAGACCACTGACCAAGATCTTCAACCTCTCCCTCAGCCTCAGCCAATTCCCAGACAAATGGAAGCTGGTCACTGTGACCCCTATATTCAAAAGTGGAGTAAAAACTGCCCATGAAAATTTCCGACCAATCTCCATCCTACCTCCTCTCTCTAAGGCTCTTGAACTTATTTTGGCTGACCAGCTCACAGAATTCCTGGACATACACAACATCCTTTGCAAGCAACAACAACACGGTTTTAGAAAGGGTCACAGCACTTCCACAGCATTACTCGAATTCACCGGAGCCATTCACCACTCATTGGATAATGGTAAACTAACAGGGGCTGTGTTCATCGATCTAACTAAGGCCTTTGATACTGTCAAGCACCATCTCCTACTTGTCCAACTTCGGAAGGCTGGGCTCTCACCTGATTCAGTCGACTGGTTCAATAGCTATCTAGGCAACTGGACCCAAAGAGTAAAAATAGCTGAAACACTCTCTGATGCCAGACCAGTTCTCTCTGGTGTTCCATAAGGGTCTATCCTAGGCCCCTTCCTCTTTAGCCTATTCCTGAACACACTTCCAGACTCAAATCCAGAACAAATCATACTCTATGCAGATGATACAGTTATCCTTGCCTCCCATCACAATCCTGTAGAACTGCAAGGAAACCTCCAGCGGGGTGTCACATCAATTGAAAACTGGCTCTTGCAACACAAGCTGTTACTAAATCAGGAAAAAACTAAGACCATGTTCTTAAGCAGCTCGCAGAATAAAAATAGACAGTACCACCTCACAGTCAACACCAAACTTGGAGCCACCATTGATCAAGTTGATACTTTCAAATATCTTGGCATCACCCTTGACTCCAAACTCTCCTATGCCACCCATATCAATAATGTTGCCAAGATGGCCAACACCAGACTGGGCGTACTGTACCGTCACCAAAACACCTAACCTCTCTGAAGCATTGTCTATTGCCGTTCAAAGCTCAGTTGTGAGTGTTATTGACTATGGACTCATAGTTTATGGTTCTGCCACTGCCTCCACACTCAAACGAATTGCCACCTCCCTAAATAAAGCATGTCGTCTCAAAACTGGAGCTCCCCATCTTACCCATACCTGCGATCTCTACTCCAAAACTGGGTGGCTTCAATTAAAAAAACAAATTCAGTATCAAACCTGCATCACAGCCAAGAAAATAATGAAGGGCATTGCCCCCCCATGAGTCACCTCTCTTCTTAAAACCAGAATAAACAACTGCAACACCAGGAGCTCAAAACCACAGCTACTGCAAATCCCTCATTGTCGTACCACTCAAGGTCAAAGGTCTTTCTCTTACAGGGCCCCCAGCTTGCTCAATAACCTTGACAGTGACATCAATGCCTCGCCAACTCTGGGCACCTTCAAAAAGAAGCTCCATAAATCTCTGGTAGCTTCTAGTACCTGTGACTGCCTTTGCTGAGCACCATCATTTTGGCAGCTCCCCTACCCACTGCTGTCCATGCTAACCCTGCTCCTCATGCTTCCTTATCTCCTACTCATTCCCTTGCGCAACCTTATACTCAAATACTCTGTCCTGACAAAGCCCTCTAGGCTGCTATACTCTATTCCACCCCACTCTCTCCCTTTCCCCTCACTTATGTTGTAATACACCTTCTATTGTTATTGTAATATGTTGTGTTATTTGTACTTGAAGTCAAGTTGTTATAACCATTTGGCATTATGACTGTCTTACTCTGTAATTTCATAAACTGTATTGTCCATTCTTCTGACGTGGAACCTTTTTAAAAGAGCCTCAGCTCAAAGGTATTATGTAATCCTAGATTTAAATAAATAGATAAATAAATAAATAAAAACACACTTGCCAGAAGGTACAGAAAGACAACGGTGGCATACCTGTAGTAGGTAGAAAAAAGGCTTTGTGTAGCTCCTGCTCCCTCTGTTACTTCTCAGCAGAGTAGTGTACAGTGGACCAGCTTGGAACAGCTCTCTCTCAGACTCAATCTCTTCTGACAGCAGTCAGCAGACATGCGTTGACTCCTCATGCAGACCAAAGAAACAGCTCTGGGACAACATTTGGCCCCAGCTATGCAAGTGCATGTATTAGCTTTTCAGAGAAGGAGATATTACATGATTCTGAAAAAAACAGTCCATACAAGGGTACATTGGTATGTGGAGATTTTACCTTGACAAAGTAATAATGGTGAGGTGTGGAACAGAGGACAAACTGATAGTAATCAGCAGATTAGATTTATTTATTTATTAGAGCGATTTACCAGATGAGCATAGTGAGCGGGAATCCACTGGTTTCCAGATGCGATCTGGAGTTACATACTTGAAATTACTAAATACATAGGTACATAGGCAATGGTACCTGCAAACAGGTACATAATGGTACAAACATCAGGTACAAATAGGTACAAAAAGGGGTGAAACATCAGGTCCAGAGATGTTACAGGCTGGACTTATGCATTCGTTATTTAGATTACAAGTTAGTGCCAAAAGCATGAGGTGCTTATAGCAAACATTGGGGGTCTATGACCATAGAACATTTCAGACAGTGAACATGGGGAAAAGACAATAATATTCAGGGACAGCACAAGAATAATTCAGTTGTTTGGATAATTGCACCGTTTATGGCACATTTTGATGCCTCTTGATATCAGATCTGGCCTGCAGGTTACAGTTACATATGTCTGAGAAGTGGGCCTGAAGGAGAGCTTTCAAGGACCTTGGGGTAGTATTAATAACAGTAAAATAACAGTTATTATCATAATTTTGGGTGGGGGATAACAATTACCTGGAACAGCGATTGAGGGATGGATATGCACCATTCATAGAAAAGAAACTGACATAAATGTTGCTCGTCTTAGCCAACAGTTGTCATACCCACCACATCCCAAACTCGCAAATTCTAAGAGTCCAGAGGAATTGTAACATGGATGATAATTACTCCATGGCAGCACAGGAGCTGGTGACATATTTTAGAAAAAGGGCTATAGTATGATTGTAGTCCAGGCAGCTAGAGATGTGGAAACAACAAATAGGACTGAGTTTCTATATACAGAATAAAGGATGGGGAATAGTGTGCTATGAAAATGTAATGCACACCCAAGGTGTGGGATGCTACATAAATCATGACGGCGTAGCCCAAGGGGTTTATTAAAGCGTCCCACATTGAGGGTGTGCATTAAATTCAAGTGCACACATTTCCCAATCTTTTATTTTATATACTAAAACTGTCCAGCAATTTTTTCCAGCCTGACTCCTGTCTTTGTCAGACAGACACACACAGACACACACACACACACACAAACTCATTTTTCAGATTCTTTGTTACACGCAGACAAATACTGCCTCTGCCTGGTTTTTGAATGTCAGGATTTATTTTTTATTTCATGTATTATTTTTTCCTAATGTTAGGCTTTCTATTGCAATCTAGCTTGCAATCTACAGAAGCAATACTTTACAGTTATTTCTTTTAAAATGTTTAAGTTGTTCCAACAGACATTTTATTAAAAAACAAAAACATGATGAGAGACGTCTCGCTCTGGCTGCTCCTCACTACCGGGGATCTGGAACTACCATGTTCATAGAACTGTTACACCTGCCCAGAAGCAGTTAACCAAAGAGGGAGCAACTTCTTTTGAGTGACACAGTTCATGATCACTGTAACAACTAGGTAATCTTAAGTAGAATATCGTGTGATACAGAGTCAAAGGCCTTTGTGTAATCCAAGTACACAGCATCAACTCAAGTCAGCATCTAGTGCTTCACTTACAGGTTCAAAAAATGCATCAAGTTGGTAGTACATGATATTCCCAGTGCAAAACCATGTTGTTCTATGTCTATGTGATTTAGTTCTCTAAAGTTGTTCTCCAAAAATTCATTAACAAAACTCTCCATCAGTTTACCTATTACAGATGGGATGCTTATTGGATGGTAATTTTCTGCTTTGGACGTATCACCGGATTTACGTATTGGTGTGATATATGCAACCCTCCATTCATTCAACACCTTGCCTTCCTTTGAGGATTTATTAAAAAGAATTGACAGTGGGAGTGATAATTCATCAGCCAGTTGTGATAGAAATACCGGCTGATATTTATGCTTCTTTAAGTTCTTTAGCTTCTCACTAACCTGTTTTGCTGTCATTTTTGGGAGTTCAGCATGAGTTCCTACCTTTCCAGTTTCACCTGAATAGTTGCTGTTTTCCTTTTGATACACACTCAAAAAATATGTATTACACATGTTTGCCATGTCATCCTTCCTGTCTATTTCACAGTCTCATCCTTCAAAACTGTGATCTGTTTTTGCCCATTTATTGTCCATATGGGAGAAAACAAATGGGAAACTGTCCACTAAATAGTGACATGTCCAAAATATGGCTCTTGTAGCTAAGGGACTTGAATCAAAACTATGACCCAATGAACCTATTTTTTTTTTTGGTGAATCTACTAGTAAGAGTAATGATGCATGGTCACTTTCAGGCCTCAAATGGATAGTTAGTTTTCTGAAAAGGTTGTAACTTTCAGGGGAGCATAATAAGTATTCAATGACACTTTGGTCATAGGAGAGAAAAAAGTACATTTTCCTTCCGTGTTTCCCTCCGTCCATCCAATTAGAATAAGTAGATTGTTATGTTCAATAAAATCCTATAAATTCATCCCTGACTCATTTGTTAGTTTATCAAGTGAGTTCCTCATACATAAGTTTCCAAAATACATTTGTGTCTGGAGGTAAGGTAGAATGTCAAAATTGACAATCTGAGAATCAAAATCACCTGCGAACAACACCGTATCTGCTGGAAATGTGGATAACATTACATCTACATCTGCTGAAAGTTTAGACCATATACTGTATCATATTGCAGAGCTGTCTGAGACTTCAGTGGGATACATATATTTACAAGTAGGAATTATAAGTCGTCCCATTTTAGGACAACAATAATGTAATCCTGATTTGAAGAGCCCTGACCAAGTACCTTCATTGATTCTCTTCCTTATTATTTCAGTAGCTGCCAGACCTCCCTTTTGTCTGTCAAAATGTTTTGGTTTGGTAGCAGGAGTGGAGCTGGATTCATAACCATTGATATGTACCTTTTCTAAAGACCAAGTTTCTTGAAAAACCAGGACTTCAAAATTTTCTATGAAGGTAATCCATTCTGGGTCAGATAATTTTGATCTCAAAACAGCTATGGTCCATACAAACATGCTAGCATCCCTTGTCTGGGCATCATATGCTGGCAGGGGGCTCAGTAAAATATTTGAATCTGTGGATAGTCAATTATTTTCATTAGAAACAGGGTTATGCTCTGAGAATGTAGATCGAAGAGAGACACCATTGGACTGTTAGCTCTATCAAATTTGTTTGCTTTACCCAATAGCTGCTCATAATGATCTAGTGATTTTACAGTGATGTCTATTTGGCTTCCCTCATAGATGAACTGTGCTCTTTGTATTGATACAATTTCTTGAGACAGGATATCAATATTAACAATGTCTGCCATTAAAGCCAAGACGTATGATGCCAACATTTTATTGTTTTCCCCCTCAAATCTCTTGATTCTAAAAATGGATAGAGTCAAATATGTATCCTGACTCTTTATGTAATCAAAGCAGTTCTCAAATTTCCAGTTTAGGACAGATAGAATAGTACAAAAATCATTACATTCAGTTAAATAGCAGATTTCCTGAGATTTACGTGTATTTTTCCATATTATTAACCATGTAATAGGGGATCAAATAGTTAATCCAAGTTAATTCAGCCTTTGTTGTTTTGCCCAGACTGTTTTTGCAATATCCGTATTAGGAACCATTACATACACAGGTTTTAAAGAGTCCTGTCTGTCTCTAAATATAGCTTTGATGCTTTTGGCAGCAAGTGGGATTTCCAGCTCTGCTTTAAGCAGGGAAGAGATGAGTTCCAATTGGGTTTCTCGTGTTTCACAGGTTTTTAAATATATCCCCTCAAACTTAAAACTACCTCCTTTCCCATAATTGGGATATTGTCCTGAGATGTGTCTGAAGTTGTTCCATTTTTGTCCCTAAATGAGGTTTCCCCAACATTAACATTCTTATTGACTTTATTTTGAGTAATCAGGAAGAGTTCTCTGTTACCCTTTCTTTTAGAGTTTTCATTACCCTTCTAGACAGGTGGAGGTTTGTTATCTGCCTTGGGGCTTTTCCCCCCTAGCTTTCCTTGCTTACTATGTTTTTCTGTTTCAGAGCTCAAGCAGTTCTGTGATTTCTTAGGGTGGTTTACTAAGGTGACTTCTGGAATGATACTTAAGGGGGAGCTGGGTTTAGAAACCAGCGGGTTTTTATTTAATTTCGATGGATGGGGAATTTCTTTATTTTTCCTGTTTCTCCTCTTTTTCTGACATTTCTTCCTTTTTTATTTTTGTCCTTGGAGGACTCTGGCATGTTTATGGTGGAGAATGACAAATTTCTAGTTTTCTGAGTTTGAAGCTTTTTTCCTAAGGCCTCCATTTTTGATGACAACTCCTTCATGTGTTCTATGAAAAGTGAAGCAAGCTCCTCCAAATGCTGTTTAAGGTCATTATATGCCTTGGGAAGCACAATATTGGCCATAATTGGGTGGGTCAGGGCTTTAATAGTACATTTAGAAAGTGTGTCTAGGTATTGAGCCAGGACATCAGCTTCAAGTCTGATTTGTTCTACTTCCCTGTCTAGTTTTTCAAAGGCAGTGTTTGGGGACTCAGGCAATAGAAACTGTTCAAAAGCCTGAGATAGTGAAGCTCTGGAGGTATGTGAAAAATTCAATTGGCTAAACAAATCCAGTTTGGTAGGCTGGACAGAAGCTTCCAGCCCGTGATGAGTAGGTTCTTCTAAATTATCTGTACTTATGGGTTTTTCTTTCTTCCCTTACAGAAATAATTGTGTGAAATGATTTCATGCTGCACACATAAAACTACCCAAGTGATATGCATGCTGCAAGTATGATTTAAATGTTAAATTGGAACTGATTGCATGCATATGGCATGAGTGCAGCACGTAAGTGTGGAAACCATGATTTTTATGCTAAATTGGGAAAGACTGCATGCATGTGGCATGCGTGCAAAAAAAGCAAGTGGTCACTGATAACTGCACATGTGAAAGTTAAATGACTTACTCAAGATCACACCATACACAAGCGGGAATTGATGAGATTCAAACACAGGTCTTTATGAATCCAAGTCTCCTGTCTTGCAGTTCAGCGCCTTTAACCACTAAGCCATACTGTCTGCACACATATGACTCACTTGTACTTCAATACATACTGTATCTGAAAACATCTGCATGCATGCGGCATGCTTTAGCCAATGTATGCTTTTCAGTTTTCTTCTCTCCTTCATCTGATTTTCACAGTTGAACTGTAGCCCACATACCAATGGAAACACATCTTTTTCCCACCCCCAATACACAAACTTACCCACAAAGCCACTTAATTACTTCTGTCTGGCCTGTACTCCTACTATTTTTTCTCCATAGTTTTGAATGCTTACGGTGGGTATGGCCATGCTGCTACAGACAATCCACCATGTATAGATATAAGTAAAAATTCTCTTACTTGAGTACTAGGGAGCCAGAGGCAGAAGTCTTTAAGAGATGCTGTCCATGGGTCAGAGTTCTTGGGCGTAACCTCTTGAAATGAATGGAATTATTTTCTGTTACTATTTTGTACATTATGATGGTGAGTTTTAGAATAATGAAGGCCACTGTTCTACTAGCAAGGCCCTTGTTAGTTGAGCATTGGCCTTCATTAATCTCCAACTCTCCATCAATAATGTATAAAATAGTAATTAAAAAACACCTCCATTCATTTCAATGATGCACACCCCTGCAGTCTCCTTTGCCCTTTGTCATAATGTGCCTGAGCATGGGAATGTGGAGGTCAGCTTCACGGGGGGGGGGGCATAAGCCTGGCTGTAGTGGGGCTCCAATAGTCTGTGCATACCATACCACTTAACTGTCCATGAATGCAAGGGACAGCTCTAGAATGTCCATAATATCTCTAAAATGTATATCTTATTTGATTTGACTGAAATGTGATATGTAAATCAGGAAAGATTCAAATGTGTAAGAGTCATTTGTATATACCCCAGTGCAGTGCATCAGATTTTGGCTTAAACCAACCCAGTTACTAACCAATTTTTTTTTTCTGGTTGAGGTTCAGGCCCCACCCCCAAAAAAAGAACTTTGTCCTGATTTTTCTGTGACTCCATTCCATTCAATACCTGTACCCTATGGGCCATGAAGCCACCAAAAAGTGAAGAAACATGAAAAACACATCAATATTTCAGTCCTTCCTCCTTCCCCTATCCTCCTGTAAAAAAAATTAATTACTTTTACTTACCTGGCCATAAAGCCAGAACCTGCAGCCTGGCATAGTGTGCCACCAGCCCAGTTTTTAGTCTGTTCCCCCTCTCTCCTTCACCAGAAGTGGGCTGCTAGAACTGACCATCACAGGTCCCCATTGTGGTCCACGACCAAGTCACCTCACCATTCAAATCCACCCAATCTGGGTTTTTTCCTTCTCGCTTGGTTGCTGCTGCGGCTGCTGCCACACTACATTGATCAAGGCCTATGAAGGTCACCCATACTGCTGTCACCACTGCTGCTAAGCCTAGCTTGCTGCTGTGTGGGTCTGTGCTGTGTTTTGTTTGTAAGGCGAGCCTAGTAGAGCAAGTAGGTAGCCTAGTCTTGAGTTAGCAACAAGCTCACCTTCTGCCCCTTCAGCCACCAGGGGAGATGGTGACTCACTAAGACTAGAACAACAAAAATACACTGCCACAAAACTTCTATTGAGAGTTCAGTGCTCACTGACTCCTCCAAGTTGTAGTGTTCAGTCTGTCTACTCTGTGGTTGGAAAGACAGTGTCGCACTTGCAAGGCTCATGCACTCTTTCTTGGCTAGAGCTCATCCACATCACATGTGATTGTGCCACTGCTAAGAGGTGGAGAGAGTGGACAACACAGTACAGACACAGTCAAGTTTGGAGAGTACCTGCAGTGTGAGCACACACAGGCCAGGCTGGCACTTATTAAAGTCATTACTGCCACACCATAAGAACAACCAAGGCACAAATATGGGGGGAGGGCAACTGAACCCCTCTGCCCTACCTAAATGGCACCCCTGCTTAATGGTAGAAATTCATTCTCAGGTGCTAATACAAAGGTTTCCACTGTGTTCTGAGGTACCGTATCTCCATGTTTCATGATGTGTCCCGGTCACCTTGTTGGTTAGTGTCCCTCATTGTCCCTCATTTTGAGTGTCCATGTCCCTCATTTCAGTGACAAAATGTGAGGTATGGTGCATACTTCCAAGACCCTGCTCAGCACAAAGAGTGTTGAGCATGGCCATAGTGTATGTGCTCAGTACAGAATGACAAAGGGAAAGTGAGTGAGATAAAAAAGTCATGGAGAAACACATTTGTAGCACTAAATATGTAAAAGGGATTTGCATTGTCCAAAACAAAAAAGATAGGCTTCACAACACAGAGGCCCCTCTTTGTACATCTGGAATGGGGGATAATGACTGGTAATATCCTAGGCATTTAATGCAATAGGCAAACAATACTTTACAGATTAATGGTGATTTAATGACAAAAATCAAAAGCCAGTAAACAACTTGCAAAAGGATCAGAATTAATGAGTTTATCTAATTTTTATGGGAATTCAAACAAAATGTATTTTAATGACTAATTGCTAGCAGTAGTTTAAGAAATAGAAGCTGATGTATTTTTTAGATGAAATTTGCACCAGCTTAGCTGCTGCACACATGGCAAGCATGCGGCATATGTAACTGATGTGATGTTTAGATGATATTCACGCTAGCTTAACTGTTGCACTCATGTCAAGCATGCAACAAGCGAGCCTGATGTAAATTTTAGAAGATTTTCACACCAGCTTACCTGCTGCACACATGTCAAGCTTGCAGCATGCAAATCTGATTTGCCTTTTAGACATGGTTCACGTATGTTCACTTAGTGTATGTGAACCGCATGCAAACATTGCACAATTAAGCATGTGGCATGCATTCTGCATGTACACAGCACACTTATATTTCTGTAAGGGTTAAGCTCTTGCAAACACTATACAGCTCCATCTTCATCCCCCTCTGAGGAGCCAGAGTACAATCTATGTTTTATTGTGGAGAAGTAATTAGTGATAATTTCTTTTTTAATATATTCTATCTCAGATCTCTGTTTGTTTTTCCTTTTTGTTTGTCCTTTCTTGAAATTTTATTTTGATTTTTAAGGGGTAGCTCTGACTTCTTAAACAAACCCCGCCTTTTCCAAGACTTCTTCCCCTTAGCCTTTTGACAGAGGGGAGGCACGAGGGAGGTTGATGCACTTTCTTTCATTGGGGGTCCTTAATTATTTTGGAAAAGGGGATATTGGATTTTGGGGCATTATGGGTATTATAGTCTAATGGGCCAACCCTCTTAGAGGTGTTTAAATGCTGGGAAGATTTGTTGGTCTCAATTGGTGTGGAGATAGTCAGGGTTAGATCAACAGTAAACATTCTACCATTATTTTTGGCTTCCTTCTTGACTGCCTGTTTGCCACTTCTAGTAAGCATTTTAACTTGATGTTTTACTTTTTTTAGCACTAAAGGGGTTAAAGACAATTGGAAGGAGGGAAAGCCTGAGGGAAAAGGTGATTGGTTAAAATAGTCCACCAGGTGGTCCTCTGTGGTATCGTAATTAAAAAGTCCCTTCAATGTCTAGATCACTACATTTTATTACTATAAAATAAGGACACAAAAGAGCAAAAGAACAGTTTCAAAGTAAAGCCTAAAGTAAATAGTAATATAAAATACAGAGTCTGTGTTCTCAATGTTACCTCTTCATGAGATGATTAGCAGGATAAATCTGTTTTAGTTTATGGAAGTCTTGTGATGAGTTTAGCAGTGATTATGTAGGAGCTTCTTTATTTTTTCTGTGATGTTCTCTGGGCAAAGCACTTGATGGTAGAATCAGCTGGAAAGTTTAGAGTGAGATGAAACAAATTGCTGAATCAGTTAGATTTGTCAAAGTAGGCAGTGTTACAGGTGGAACCATGACTTTGCAAACAGTCCAGTTCACAGGAAGAAAATATTCTGTCCCTCTGTCCCTCCATTCCGAAATGAGACTCCGCCAACACTTTTCTCTTCCAACGTTTAAGGTAGGACACAGGGAGTCCACAAGGATGTAGCTGTGAGGTTAAAGAGAGACACAAGATGGTGCAGTAAATCAGACTTGGCAGCCCCCCCCCCCAACCTTGAATCTGGCTTTCATCTTTAAACAAACTTTTATTTTACATATGTTTAATTTATTAGTACATGGTAACAGTACACCATGCCCCATGGCTATTTAGCTAGGACAGGTGTGATATTAACCTAAATCAAGTATAAGTCCAATAAATTATTAAAATTGTGTATAGATGTGATGGTTAGCAAAGTGTAATATTGAAATAGTGAGGGGAATGAAATAAATAAAATATAATTCTGATTTATTCCTCTATTTCTTTTTTGTTTGTCCCTTAGTGTGAGAATATGCCTCAGATTACTAATTGTGGAATATTGAATAGCTATCTAGCTTCTTAAAAAGAACAGTAAACAAACAAAAAATCTGTGGCAAAGTACTTAAGTGTGTAAGTAATTAATAGTACAATTTAACTTTTAAAATTTATATCTTCATAGTGAAGCCCCCACATTCACTTAAGAATCTAATAGTGGATACCTCAGAAGCTGAATTGTTGGCTGTTACAGCAATTTCAACATCCAGCATCCAACTACCAAGCTAAAAATCTAAAAAGCTGTTAGTGAAGCATTTCACTCAATGTACTTAAATACTAAGGGCAGGATTCACAAAGAGGATGCACTTGGCACGTCACAAATGCACTGGTGCAAATCAGATGCGCCGAGCACAGACAGAGCCATTCACAGAGGCATGTGCAGGGGGAAGCATCGAGAGCAAACCAACTGTGAATAGCCGTGAAACACAACAGTGCAACTGTAGATGCACCGGCACAACCTGAAATGCGCCAGGGCCAGTTGGATGCCCCATAGCCACACAGGGGAGCTATGCAGAGCAAGTGGGGCAGGTCAGCAGGGCATGAGAAGCAACAACAGAACTGGAATAAACTCACTCACAGACACAAGTGCTGAGAAAAACATGTTTATGAAACATTAAGATCATAAAAACTGTACAACAGATATGAACAACAAAGCACAATGACAACAATACCAAAAGGGGAAAAGGAGGAGCAGGGATGGGAAGGAGGGCAGGAAAGGGACAGTAACAATAGATGGTGAACATTAACTATGTACAAGGGATGGCCCCAGAAAGAGGCAGGGGGACACTAGCATCACCATGCTCTGCCACGCACCACCCTGGCACAGACACAGACCAGAAGATGCAACAGGATGCCCTGCAGAGCAGCTGACAGGCGCTGAATGGTCCTGGACAGTGGGTGCAGGGCTGCCTGGATGGCCACATGGATCCTCCAGTCCACATCAACAGGGACACCACCCCCAGCCACAGCATGGTGATTCTGGAGACCTACAGCAATGACAGAAAGAGCACACACTGAGGTCCTGAACATGGACGACACCCCCACCCACCAGTAACCCTACAGTGTCTGCCATGCAGCAATAGCAGAATGCAGCACTCACCTGCCCCTGTAAAGGCACCATGCCTGGCACCCATGATCCTCCGCATCCACACCTCAGCTGCTTCTATGACCTGCTGCCTGGCATCTGGTCCTGCAAAACACAACTGATAGCACCATGAGTGACCACTGCCACTTTGCAGTATGCAGTGCCACAGTGCCACCCCCTCAGCGGCCTGTGACCATGCAGCAGACAGTGGTGACCAGCCGTGAAGCACCCAGTGGCCCGCAGGCAGACACAGCCATGCCCAGCACCCCCTATGGCACAAATGGTATGGCAGCATGGGACAGGTGCAGCCACTGCCATGTGTGCAGGACACTGTGAGACCCATGTGGGTGCCCCATGAGGGGCCTTGACACACACACCCAGCACGTACCACAAAAGGAGCCAGATGAAGAACACCTACCTGGTCTCAGCAGTGCACCCCTGCATGCACGGCACCACAGCTGTGCTATCCTCTCTGGGTCCTGCCTCTGGAGTTCGCCATAATGATGCCTTCACTACTCCCCTGTGCATGGCATCCCTGTATGGCGCACAAGCCTAGTAGCTATGGAGGCCCACACCTGGGCTCTGGGCTCATGGAGGTCATCCTGGCCAAACAGGTGCCCCTCCACAAGCATAACAAGTGCTACCAGATGTAGCAGCTACACTTGTGACCAGTTCATGACCCTAGGTGTCTGTCTCCATGCCCTAGGCATCTTACAATGGGGAACTGACAGTGATAAGGTGCAAAACAGCAATTCTCAATCGAGCGGCCGTTATGCACTACATGAAACACTGAGGCACATGCAGCACAGCGTGCACTGAGCGTGAAGCACGATGGGTCAATCGCAACACACCCGCGCATGCACAGTGCAGTCCACAATGGCATTGCAAGGCCAGGACCCTGTCGAGCATGTGTGATGAGCGAGCAGGTGCCATGTTGTGCACAGCATGTGCTACGAACAGCTACCATGTGCTGTGTGTGATCCATGGGCAGTACCAGCACAGTACATCATGGACAGTGCATAGTGGAACACACTGCACAATAGGGTACATAGCATCATGGCCAGCAGGCCTGCAACAGTGCATCACGGTAGCAGTGGAATGGGGCATCATGGGAGATGCACCACCAGACAGGGTGACCACGCATGCACGACAGAAGCACCGACTAGTATGCCCCTGATACAGGAACATGCACCTACTGGTCCTTTGTCATGATTTGCTGTGGGTCATTTGGCGCATCCACAGATGCTCCATGCAAAGTGAGATAAGCAGGGGCAATTGTACAATTCACCGAGAATGCGCCCAAAACAGCCTCATCTAACATGCATGGGCAGCTCAGTTGATTAGCATCTCATTACCAGGTTCTCAGGCCTCATTTGCATGCCCTGAGCCATAAATGCTCCCAATTCAGCAGGCTGAGACCAGGTTACTAAGAGAGGTCAGTGCCTTGAGGGTGAGTACACAGCCATGATTATAGGTCAACAGAACAAACTGGGGTGCCTGACTGTGAGCGTGCACACCAGGCAATGCTCCAGTACCCCAGATGTGGAACCAGTACTACCAATATGTGGAACCCATGGCCATAACATGGAATACAGCTGCAGGGCAGTACAGAAGGTGCACAGAGCACCAATGGACTGTTCTCTATCATGTCAACAATGGCTTTTTGTGTACCGGTATGTACACATCCCATCATGTATGACACAGTTCTGCTGAGCAATGATACGGTCTTCAGTGGGCCTAGGCATTGCAATGTGGAACAGGGAGGGCATGCCACATGAACAGCTGAGCCATCCACTGTACACAGGGACACAGGGGAGGTACGTGTGACTGGGTGGCACTGGCAATGTGTGGTGGATGCAGCAATGTGCAACAGGTCAGTCCAAGGCACACAACGGTGCCCGTGCAGGCACAATGGCAGTGTCACCATGCCACACACTGCTGCCAGCTGCACCGTGTCCATTGCCACATGCCCATTGCTCCAACACCCTGTGTCCATTGCATGGGTGCCTCCCAGGATGGAGGCAGTACCATGGTGGTGGCACACATGCTGCAGAGGTACCAGGACATGAACATGGCAGATGGCAGTGTGCCCCCCTCTGGGGCGGCTGCACTTTTCCCCCAGCCATGGACTGGTTGTCATACATGGCATGTGCAGCATCCCTTATGGACCACATAACATGGTGCATGGCCACCTGTGCTAGGTTGGCCACCCGCAGACCATGGCCCAGTACAACAGCATCACAGACCATGGGGGGGGCAACAGACTGAGTATGACATGTGAGGGAACATGTGTACCAACAGGCGGGACTGACACCTGTATGCTTCCCCCCACAGTAGCTAGTATGTCAAAGGAAGCAGGTGCCACCAGCAGGCGGTGCCCCAACTTCACAAAGGATGAGGAGAGAGCACTCATCGAAGCATGCCACCTATGCCTGGATGTCCTCACTGGCAAGGGAGGTAGCTGGATGGCACGTGCAGAAGGCTGGGAGGAGGTGGCCCGGCAGGTGAATGCAGTGGCACCGTACAACTGCATGAACCAAGAGTGCCGCAAGCACTGGAACAATGGCCGCAGGAGTGCCAAGGAGAAGGTGGCCAGCATCCAGGCATCCCTGCAGCAGACAGGGGGCAGACCCAGCACAGCAGAATGGCTTAGCCCCAACGAGGCCCTCCTGGCCACCAGTGTGTCCAGGACAGCCATGCATGGTGTCCCAGGTGGTGGTTTCCAGACAGGAGGCAGCCCATCACAGCATGGTGCATAGCTGTGTGACCTGGTCATGCTTACCCACCCATATGTCATGGTAGGAATGCCTGTCCCTGCATGCTGAGCACTGTCACTGTACACCCAGGCACAGCTTCCCTGGGATGGTCATCCCTGGCATGGCTGTCCAGCCCCGTGGTGCCGTGGTGCTAGGCCACAGTGCTGGATGGTACGTGACCACTGTGCACCCGTGAGGCATGTGAGGCTGCTGCTACTCAATATGCATGATGGGATAGTGGCAGGCTCAACCACAACATGGGCTGCATATTGCTGGTGCGCCCTAGCCCTGCTGTGGACAGGCAAGTGGCCCTGGCATCGTGTGGATGGCCGTGTTCTGTTGTGCTTCACCACTGTGACATGTGTGTATTGTGCATTGACCATGGTCTCCCTTCCTCTCTCCACAGCACCATCACACCTCCAGGGTGCAGCCATGGCCATGGCTGACTGTGAAGCCCTCGCAGGCAATGATGCGGGCCCGTCACATGGGGCCGATGACACCACCGTGGATGACTCCACATCTGCACCATCCATGTCCTATGCAACACCGGTCATGGCCCAGGTGACAGAGGGCCCTGCGGGCCCCTCAGCCAGCGATGGTGGGACAGCCTGCGGGTACATCTCTTGGTTGGGGAGCCTGTTCGGGTTGACTGACGCTGACCCGGATGATGTGGTGGACACAGAGGATGCCCTCCTTGTGCTCACCCAATGTTGAGGCCGGTATGCAGGGGGAGGGCATTGGCACCACCGCATGCATAAGTGACACCAGCGCTTCAGACACTGCCAAAAGCAGTGCACATGTCATGGGAGTTGCCTGTACATGGGTCCCTGGGTGCCATCAATATTCCCACTGTGCTGGGTTCCAGTACAGTTGCAGCACAGCTGTCCATGGCTGTGGGTGCTGTGCTCCCTGCACCACTGCCCAGTGCAGTGCTGGTGACATCGGTGTCATCTGGGCAGGGTGCCTGTGTGCACACACCCACTCCAATGGCCCTGGAGGACACCACCCATGGGCAGCCAGTGGCAGTGCCCTGCCAAGCCCTGCCCATGTCACAGCCTGCCAGGGTGCAACCACCGCCCGTGGATGCACCTGGTCAGGCTGAAACATCCCCAGATTGTAGGCGACGCCACCGTGCTGCATCATCCACTGATGACATGGGTGCCTACCTTGACCTGCTGCGGGCAACTGTGGAGGGTCAGTAGGCCATCTGTGCAGAGTTCCAGGGCCACAGGGCTGTGATGGTCCAGGAGCATGAGTCCACAGCTGCGTGGCATGCTCAGATGCTGACAGAGACACAAATCATGCGGCTGGGCATGACCACAGCTCTGGAATGGATTACAGCGGCCGTGGAGGTGGTGGCTGCATCCACATCATGCTGTGGACATTGTGCATCTAGTCAGATGCCCAGGAGCACATCCCGTACACCCCAGCAGAGGAGCCAGGTGAACTCCCTGCTGCTGACTCCATTGCCACTGGGATCAACACCCACCATCCATGGCTTGACCAGTGGGCATTGGATGGCCACTCCACTGGGCACCCATTCACAGTCTTGGTGCAGAACCCCTGTGGGGTCACTGGGAATGCTCCCTGTGGCCAGTGGTGGCACCCCACCACCACCAGCCGTGGCAGAGGCCACCCTCGTGTCCATGGCAGTTGGGGGGCTGCCCCATGATGCCCATGTCCACAGGTCTGTAGTGGTGGGTTGGCTCACCCTTGCATGCTGGATGCCCTGCAGGTGGTGCCTGTGGCATTGTGTGTGGTGGTCGCCTGCCCCACAGCTGTCCTGGCACCACCCTGTGCTACCTGTGTAGGCTGTCCAGTGTGTCTGTGTGTATCGCTGTTGTGCCATGTGTTATGGGAATGATGAGTGCGTTAAGGTACCTGCAGTGCCTGTGTGCAGGCCGCAATGTGCACTGACCGGTGATGTGTATGACATGTTCTGGGTGGTGCTGGGTTGATGCATGCCTGATATCTGTGTGTCTGTTTGTCACTCACCGTGTGCATGTACCTGTGTGTGCGCCAATGTGCAGGGTCCAGTGTCCACTGTTCCCACGTCATGCAGTCCCTACACCGTGGTGCTCACACCTGCACACATACATACCTGCATACTCACCTGCGGGGCCCAAAGTGTTCCTCCACCACATGCATGTGGTATTCCAGTGCCCCCTCTGCCAACCTGGGATCCCTGCATCCTTGCCCGGCTTTGCCTCCCTGGACCTCAGGGGGTGCCCTGTCCATCCCCTTCCCCAACCGCCCCAGAACTGCCACCCTTACCAGCCTAGACAGGTATCCCACATTCATGGGCAATGTTGTGTAGCATACAACAGGCCAGGAATAAGCCACAGACCTTCTCAAGGCTGTACTGTAGGGCACCACCTGACTGACACAGGCACCGGAATTGCATCTTCAGCATGTTGAAGACATGCTCTATGATGGCGTGTGTCACAATGTGTGCCTCATTGTAGCATTCTTCCACCACTGTTCCGGGTCATCGGATGGGGGTGAGGAACCAGGGCCTCAGTGTGTATGAGGCATCACCTGTGGGAGTAGACGTGTGTCCATTGATACATTGGGTTACACTGTGGCATGTGCCCTGTCCTCATCCATGCCCTCTGTGGTGTGTGCCCCTGTCCTGCACTCCTGCCCATACATCCACATACTTGGCAGTCCTGTATCCCTGCCACAGCTGCGCGCATGCATGTCCCCATCTGTCATGAGGTGCACAGTGCTTGCGTGCCACCCTGTGTCTGCCTTTGTACACGTTCACACCCCTGCTGTCCCAGGGCCCATGCGCCTGCTTCACACTGCCCACGGCCCACCCCATGTGTCCCAGCCTTGGTGCCCCCCTGTGCTGTTGGTGCCCTGTCACATGTACCTATCAGATGGCCACTTGGGATGTCCCCGGCTCCCAGGGTTGTGTGGCGCAGACATTGGTGATATGCCCTGTGGCATCGCACACCACCTGGCAATTGATGGATGGTACCCTTCTGGTTCATGTCTGCGATTGCCTCCCCACCAGGTGGTGTGAGGATCACCACATGGGTGTAGTCGATGGCCCTATGACACCTGGCATGCGTGCCACTCTGTAGAACCCCTGCATGGCTTCTGTCCAGTTTGCCTGCGTGCTGGGGAAATGGATGTACTCCAAAGTATGCGGTAACACTGCAGTGAGGAACTCTGTGAGGATGCAGGATGTAGAGGCCTGTGATATACCAGTGGTGTCCCCGGTAGGCCTCTGGAAGGTTCCCGTGGTGAGCAGGCACATGACCGTTGTCACCTTGGTCTCCACCGAGATGGCATGACCTCGTGTGGTGGGTGCCTGCATCTCATCATGGCACAGCTCACAGAGCCTCCTCAGCATGGTCCTGTTGAGGCGGTATCACCCTACTGTCTCCACCTCTGTGAGCTGCTCGAAGGACAGCCAGGCATGATACTGCCATGAGGCTGGCCACCTATGGTGCCTTCCAGAGCCCTGCCTCCTCCTCCTCATTTGGGCACCAACTATGGCAACTGCTGCTGGGTTCATTTCTGCTGTCAGTGTGGACCTCTGGCATTGTTTGCTGTCTGGCTTTGTTGCTAGTTGGCTGGCTGACTGTGTCTCTCACTCTCTCTGGTTTCCTCTTCCTCTTCCTCTCTGGCTCTGGCTATGTGCTGCTGCGGGTGTTCCATTCACAACCTGCAGGTGTGCTGGACATAAGTCTCCTTCTTTTGCACTTATCTTTCTATGGCACATCTTGGCTTTGCACTGGAGTTGCCCCATTGATGCGCCATGGTTCTGCACTGTGAATCGAGTTGCATAGTTTATGCATGGGTACACCCCCTGTGTATGAGCTGTATGTCATTACGTTGTGCCGATGTTGCATGTTGTTCAGCACAGGGCATCTTAGTGGGGCTGGCACATTCACCCTGTTTCTGAATCAGCTTCCAGCACATTTCTGACTTGCGCCGGTGCATCTGGGTTGCACTGGGCACATCTCTTTTGTGAATCCTGCCCTAGGGCTTAGAGGTATGTGGTCATGTAGCTACCCCGCTACATATCAAGTCTGTCTGGAGATCAAGTAACAGTTTTTACACAGGTTAATTTTAAATTCCCATCTCAGCAAACTTGACTGAAGAGGGATTGCTCACTGTAGCAATCTAGTGTATCCATTGGAAGTGGTGAAGCTTACACTTTGACTTGTCAGGAAAAATGAAATGAGGTAACTCCTGCCCTCCAGCCTAGCACCTTAAATGCAATATGTGGTACAAAATCAAAAGTCCCATTCAGGTAGCTGGAACCAATCAGAAGAACTTGTCAGGAAGGCTTTATCTGTTACCTTAAGTATCTTAATTACCTACTAATATGCTATACAGCAGGAATTAAACTAAAATGATCTATGGGGGTATTATGAGGGTGCTCAAGTGTGTTTAATTATGTTGAAGAATGTGAGCAAAAGGGCAAAAGTACTTTACAAGCCCAGGAACACAAGTGCACAAAACACGCTAAAATAACCAGTAGCCCCAACAATTTCCAACAGTTTCCCTTACAGAATGTTATAGACTACAAAAAAGGTAAAAAAAAACACTAGAGAAGCTGAGACTAACTTGCTGATGCAAGCTATAATGCTAGCATTAAATATAGTTAAAATTAAAAAGTTCATGAGCTCCCAAACTCCAAAGTTTACTGTGTGCAAGATATTGGCGTAATACTAGCTATGTAGTGACTCTAATCACTTTTCTGCTTAAATTTTTAAAGGGTTTTGAGAGTAAACGGGCTGTGGGGAGAGAGTTTGTTTAAAGTTTCAGTGGAGCAATAACTTTTCTTCTTTTTCAGTTTTCCTGGTGTAGGCTAGGTCTCGCTCACGGGTGGCTCCCCGTGGAGCTCCCAATTCTCTCCCAGGAGGGCAGGCTTCACAACCAACTGAACTCCAAACACCAATGGGAGGGAGCAGCAGTGGGAGAGATCTCACCACCAAGCTCAGTCTCACAAGAAAGACTAGATAAAGGCTACACACATGCCAGAAGGTACAGAGAGAAAACAGTGGCACACTCATAGTAGGCAGAGAAAAGGCTTTGTATAGCTCCTGCTCCCTCTGTTGCTACTTCAACAGAGTAGTGTGAGTGGACCAGCTTGGAATGGATCTCTCTCAGACTCAGTCTCTTCTGACAGCAGTCAGCAGACGTGCATTGGCTCCTCACACAGACCAAAGAAACAGCTCTGGGGGCAACATTTTGCCTCAGCTATGCAAATGCATATATTAGCTTTTTAGAGAAGGAGCTATTACATGATTCTGAAAAAAAACAATCCATACAAGGGGACAGTGATATGTGGAGATTTTTCCTCTACAATGTAATAATGGTGAGGTGTGGAACAGAGGACAAACTGATAGTAATCAGCATGTTAGATTTAGTGTCAATAACAGTAAAATAACAGTTATTATTTTTTGGGAGGATAACAATTACCTGGAACAGCGAATGAGGGATGGATATGCACCATTCGTAGAAAAGAAACAAACAGAAATGTTGGTCATCTTAGCTAACAGTTGTCATACCCACCACATCCCAAAATCACAAATTTTAAGAGTCTGGAGGAATTGTAACATGGATGATAATTCCTCCATGACATCACAGGAGCTGGCGATAGATTTTAGAACAAGGGTTATAGTAGGGTTGTAGTCCAGGCAGTCAGAGATGTGGAAACAACAAACAAGACTAAGTTGCTAAATATAGAATAAAGGATGGGGGAAGTGTGTGCTATGGAATTTAATGCACACTCACGGTATGGGATGCTACATTAGCCATGAGGGTGAAGCCCAAGGGGTTTATTAAAGCATCCCACACCTACGGTGGGCATTAAATTTAAGTGCACACACGTCCCCATCTTTTATTTTATATAATGAACTGTCTAACATTTTTTTCCAGCCTGACTCCTGTCTGTGTCACACACACAAAAACACACACACACACACTCATTTTTCAATGTCCCTGTCACACACAGACAAACATTGTCTCTGCCTTGTTTTTGAATGTCAGAATTTTATTTTATGTGTTATTTTTTTCCTAATGTTAGACTTTCTATTGATTGCTGGCACCTACCTTTATAGGTAGGATGTCAGCAGTGTCTCTGTTCTATGGCAGCTGGCAATCTACAGGAGTAATCCGATATAGTTATTTATTTTATTAAAAAACAAAAACATAACAAGAGACGTCTTGCTCTAACGGCTCCTTGCTACTGGGGATCCAGAGCTGCCATGTTCATAGAACTGTTATCCCCACCCAGAAGCAGATGGGGAACCAATGAGAGAGCAGCTTCTTTTGAGTGACATAGCTCGTGATCACCATAATAACCAGATGGTTATTATGGTGACTATTAACTGGCTCAGCCCTAAGAAAAAATTGCTGGCCAGTTATTAAAAAGTAATAAGAACTTAAGGGACTATCACAGCCTCTTAGAAGTGACATTGGGGAGTGCTGAGAGCTGAACTTACGGTTAAGGAAATTTCAGAAGCTATGCCCTGTATAGTCTACAAAAGGGGTGGAAACCTCAAACACTACCATGTTCATAGTTTGTAAGTGACTCTGAGCATTAAAATAATAATAGGTCATGGTTACCACCTGGTTATTTTCAGTGCAAAAGATATAAATTATGTGTGATAATGCAGTCCAAATAGTTTATGAATCCATCTAATGGCAGGTGTTTTGATATCAGTGCTTTCATAATCTTCAATACTGCCCACGTGGTATACTGTATATCACTATATGTTCCTGCTGTTTATACTACATGGGTAAGATAAAACACTGTTTTAAGGAATGCATTGGTGAACACAAGAGGGCAATCCAAAATAGGGTTAATGAATATTCTATATTTCTTTAATTTCAAATTTAGTGACCAGGATACACACACTGAGTCGGGTTCATTTCCAGTTACAACCCAATGGAGGGGATACAACAGGAAGTGAAATAGCAATAACAAAGTGACAGCAATAGGTGCATGAACATGTACAATTAAATCACAGTACAAAGAAATACATTTCAGAGAAAGACAAAAATAATGTGAAAAGGGTAATGTAGATTAGTTATGGGATAGCCATGCTGAGAACTAAAGGACCATGACGCTAATGTCAGGCAAGATATTTGCATAGAATAAATGAGGCATAAAATTCAGATTACAGAATATACTGAGTTGTAAGCTATACAATTGAGTAAACAAACAAGGATAAAACAGGGAAAGCAGCAGTGGTGGATGGATTGCACATGGGTTGTTAAAATGTGGAGAGAAGAGGAGGAAGTCTGTAAGCAGATGCATCCTTTAATGAAGTGTGTCAGTAAGAGTGGCTTGAAAGAATGGAGGAAGGGAGATGGATGGTGAGAGGGAGGCTGTTCTAATGTATAAGAAGATGAACAGAGCAAATAGACTGGCCTTCTGAGACACATTAAGTTGTAAAGAGGTCCTAGTGGGCATTGTCATTTATTTATTGAATTTTTGTAACTGGGTAAGATCACTGAGCCAATACAATCCCTTTTTCAGGGGTGACCCAGATTGAAGCAGTACAAAATAAGTACAACATTTAGGAGAGAACAAATACAATGAACAGTTTAATACAATGATATACAGTTACAGGTACAGTTACAAGGTGACCTTGGTGTCGGACCATGTTACAGCATGACAAATGAGCCATTAGGCTAAGTGCATAGTACAAATTCTAAGCAGTGCAGAGATTATCTAGAGAAGTAGGCTAGCAGAAACAGGTGCAGGGAGGGGGAACAAGAAGGTAGCGTGAAAGTTTGTGTTTGAAATGAGTGAGCGAAGTAGAGGAGAGAATCTCATATGGGAGTGAATTCCAGGCAGACATTGCTGTAAAGACAAATGACCACCTTCCAACCATCAGACGGGGGTTGGGAGCAACCAGGAGGGGGAAGGCCGTGGAGTGTAGGGTGCACTGAGTATGTTTACAGTTGATGAGCTCACTCAGATAGGGTAGGGTATAACAATGAACCAAGTTAAACATAAGGCACATTGTTGTATACAGGAATTTGTTCCCAAGGTGTGCCCAGCCTAGGGATGAGAGAACTTCGCAGTGATGAAGACAAGGGTCTGAACAGAGATCCTAATGCCTGATCCTTAAGTAGAGTTGACTGATATATGCAAGAATGGATGCCCTCACTCAAAGGAGCAGCAGGGCACCATAAACTAGCAGGGGGAGGAGGAGAGTAGACATTGCTATTTTTAGACATGAGGCCTGAGTCAGGAGGAGATGGAGGCTGTAAAGGAAACCAAGCCATTGGTTGAAAGCTTTTGACAAAACATTGACATGGTTCTCAAAAGTGAGTGAGAGATTCAGGGTGACCCCCAGGTATTTAAAGGAGGTAACTAGTTCTAGGGGTTGCCATCCTTTGATCTAATTGCAAGTGAGAGCTCAGATGAGGGTATGGACCCAGAGTTATGAAACAACATGGTCTTGGTCTTCTTTGTGATAAGGACCAGATGGTAATCCAGAAACCATTCCTCAAGGACATGGAAATCAGATTGAAGGTTCCGGTTTATCCAGCCCAGGTCAGAAGATGAGCGACAGACAATTGCATCATCTGCATAGGGACGAACTGTGGCACCTGCAGAGTTAAGTGACAGGTCATTTATTAATAGTGAAAATAGTAGCAGCCCCAGTATGGAGCCCTATGGAACAACATGTTGGATTTGTCTAAGTTCTGAGAGGGCCCCAGATCACTTGACCCTTTAGGAATGGTGCGAAAGGTATTTACAGAGCCATGCCAGGGCAGTAGAATCAAGCCATAGGGTGTGGAGTTTACACAGCAGTAGATTGTGGTCAACTAGGTCAAAGGCCACTGTTAAGTAAACGAAGACCATGCCCATAGTTTGACCATGGACCAAGGTGGTGGATATGTCAGTTGTAACTTTTATTATAGCAGTCAGGATACTGTGATTCTTCCTGAAGCTGTGTTGGTACATAGAGAGGAGGTTGTGTGATTCTAGATAGTCCTGGAGTTGATTATAGAGAATGTGCTCTTGTATTTTTGTAAGTGGGTAGGATCGAGATGGGTCTGTAGTTTTCAACTAAAATAGTTGGACCTCCTTTGTGGATTGGGACTACCACTGCTACCTTCCATTTGTCAGGAACTGTGCCTGTGAGAAAGGACCTGTTTATTAAGTTCCTTACAGGTATGGTGATACCCTCGGCCTCAAGATTTAGAAACTTAGGTTCAAGGGTATCATAACCAGGGGAACTTTCAGACTTTAAGGCCAAAAGCAACCTGTGTACCTCCTTGCTGGTAGCTAGTTTTAGATGGAAGGCATATTGTATTCCCAGGTCAGCAGGTGAAGGAGGAATGGAGGGTGGGTGGGTTAGAAGGGCAGTCAAAGTTGGAGGTATATTTATCAAAATCATTAAAGAATTCAATGAGACCACCTGCAATTGATGGGGGATCAGAGAGGTCTTGGTCTTGGGCTTTGAGGGAGCTGGGATTTACTGTAGCTTTACCTTTCATTGAAGTGTTAATTTGCTTCCAAAAGTTCTTTGAGTTGCTGAGGTGTTCAGTCTGAAGTGATTTGATGTAATATTGCTTTGCCTTGCAAATGGAGTTCTTGCAGGCATTTCTTAGCTGTCTATAGGTAAGCCAACCTTTGAGAAGGTTGCTTTCTTTGTAGACATGCCAGGCCTTGTCATGGGAGGACATGAGTTTTCCTTGTTCAGAGGAAAGCCACAAAGCCTTGAGTCTCTTGATTCTTTGTTTCCTCAAGGGAGCATGATGATTAAGTATGGCAGAGAAGGTTGTGATAAAATAATCTAGAGCTTGATTGATATCCGGGAGGAGGTTGATAGGTCCTGAGTCTGCACTAGTTAAGTCTTCAAGAAAAGCCTGAATATTGAAGTGGGACATGTCTCTAGCAAGTATTATTTTAGGGGGTGGGTTGGAGAAGTTGTTGCACCAAATGCAGTAAGTTGACAAGTGGCTGCTGATGCTATCTGGGAGAATACCTGCTGACCTGATCTTGTGAGTGCAATTGGTAATTATCCAATCAAGCAGGGAATGGTTAGCTAATCTGGTATTTGACCTCATGAGGTCGATGATGAGCTGGGTGCATTTGGCCTTGGCCAGGATAGAGTGACTCCTGTTCATGGTAGGGTTTAACCAGTCAGTGTTAAAATCACCACAAATCACCAGGTCATGCTGTGGCAGGTCTACTAGGGATGAGATAAAGAAGGGAAGGGCAGTAAGTACTGTACATCTTTGGGGGGGGGGGGAAACGCAGCCTATAATGAGTTTTTTCACGTTTCATAGAGCTACAGAAATGAACAGGGATTCTACACCGGGGAGGTCTAAGGATGGTGTCAGTACTTCTTCAGCCTCTATACCAATTTAACATATAGAAGAACACCACCCCCTTCCTACCTATCCAGCTCTTTCTGAAGCAGGCGTACCCTTGCAGTGCTACCTCATGTTGGTTGATGGGGGAGTTTGAGCCAGGTTTCTGATATCCCTAAAATATCCAAATTTTATTGCAGCACCCATGCCTCAAGCTCAGCTATTTTAGGACTCAGGCTCCTGGTATTCATGTGAGCAGTCATGAGGCCTTTACCATTTAGACCATGTGCATGTATAGTTGGAGGAGCTATGGGTCCGGTTGGGGGACTTGAGTTAGGCTTGATATCACCTGCTCATAGAAGCAGGAGGAGGTGATGTAGTAGGTTGAAAATGTATGGGCAGTTGTTTAGTTTAGCAAGACCAACAGGCGGTCTTGGTAGCCTGAGGTTGTGGAGGAACCAGTGCCCTAGACAGACAACACCTTGTCTGGGTAGGAAAGGGATGGTAAGGCACCACAGACATGGGTCCTTATTATAATAGGTGCATGAACATGTACAATAAAATCATGTTACATTTACCTAGTAGCATAACATTTAGAAGTCTTTGTCTACTATGGTTGATACATAGCTCAAAGGTTTTGCTAAGACTGAAGTCCAGCAGTGTGTTGCACACAGATTGGAGGCCAATTAACACTTACTGTATTCCACATACAATGCCGCTAATTATTCCACTCAGGTGACAGCATGGCTCAGTTGGTAGTACATCCACCTCCATGTCAGCAGGGTGTGAGTTCTTGTCCTACTCCAGGATTGGGCTCACATCATCAACACTGGCACTTGAGTGCACTAACAGGTTGTGCTGTACTGTCAGGGTGCGCCATCCTTCAGAGGAAACACTAAACCCAGGTCCCTTCTACCCATCTCTGGTGCTGTCCAGGTGGAAGTAAAAGAACCCAAGGCACTTTCTGCAAGAGTAGGGGAATATTATTTAAAAACAGGAGACTCATACACACAATACTTGTATGCAAAAACAAAATACAGAGACCAGCTAGAAAGACATTCATCAAAACCAAATAAATCATACAGCATTACTTTATGCAAATAATAAAAATAACGTACAATACTGTATTACAGAAAGAAAAAGAAAAAAAAAGTGAAAATACAGACTAAGGTAGTCTCAAAAAAGGGACAACACAAATATGTCTTGTAACCTCCTTCTGCTGACACTTTAAAATTCCCTCAACAGAGGTGGCCATATTTCTTTACACTATGATATGGTAACTAAGGAGGTATCCAGATGCAATTTTTCCACATGCTTCTCAAAAGTCCACAGGCCAACTTCGCCTTCTCGTGGCTATGTACTTTTAACACAGAGTTGTTCACTATATCTGCTACCACTTTTGGATCTATGTAGTTTTTTTGGATCTATAAAGTGCATCTTGCCTGCCACGTAACACCTGCAGCAAGCAAATCATAGCTGCTGAGTGAACTTATAGTTGCTCCAGCTTGCCTTATAGAGGCCTAGGATAACAGTCTGATAGTCCACAGTGGAGAAAAAGTTCCTGCCAAGTCTAACTGAGAGTACACCAGAAGTATTTGGCAAATGGAAAATCAAGTAAGAAATGGAACTGGATTTCTGAGGTGTTCCCACGCCTGTCTCTAGAGCAGTATCTATGTTTTTATGTTTGCATGAGTCCTTTACTGCCATGCTCAAATGAATCCCAACCAGGTGATATCACACATCTGATATGGGGTCCTTTTGTTTAGTAGTTTGTAACTGTCTCAGCCTTCTTCCTTGTGGGACACAATTTGAAGTAAAGGACTGCAAAAAATATGTGTCAATGATAGTTACATATCTGCTTTCTACATCCCATGGCAAGATTGTCAGGTCTCAGTTTCCATGCTCTGTGCTTCAGCACAATCGAGTATATGTATTGGGGGACTACATGTCTTTGTACTTTAAACTGGCTCACCCTTTAGTCCCTTTGCAATTCAGTATACCATGGTAAAATCCATTCCATCACTAAAGGAGTCCAATATTTCCCATCTTCTTTCAAGACATGGGATATATTAATGCAAAAACACAGACAAAATAAAAGCCTCAGAGTTTACCATATTCACCCTCCCTCTTTGATTCCTCCATACAAAACGTGCCATCTAACAGGGTTCAACCTACACCCCTAAAATCTCTGACAAAATAGTCTGCTTATATATTCTGACTTCCAGTTCCATTGGGAGTGGTAAAGAACACTCCCATACAGTAAGCAGATAAAAAAATGCATTTTGACAGTGCCCTATTAATTCAGAAAGCAAGTTTTTTTTTTGCTACTTAATTACCAGGCCCAAATTGAATCCCCGGAATCTACTGTATAATACTTCTTTGTTCACCTGAATGCCTAGAACTGTGGTTAAGTCAGTATAAGTAATCTGGGTTCTGATAGTAAGTAAGGTGCAAAGCATAGCATAAATGTTTACACTGCACTTTGCAATTGCGTAGGTGTTCTATGATGGTATATTCAGTCATATCCAACTGAATATAGGGCCATGTGCACATCAGCGCTATCCAACTGAATTTGGTGCCATGTGTGCACAGCACTAAGTCAAGTAGCGCTGCCCTGATATGGATCATAAAGTGTATCTGTAGAATGGATAGCACCAGAGAACTATTTATTGTTTTCAAAGGGACCCATGCAAATGAGGCCATTGGACATTCAAGGCACAAAGGGGTCATTTGCATTCCCATAATGGGCTAATTTGCATGGGTAGTGCAGTGCCTCCACAGTGCACTGTCCAGGCAAGAGTAGAGGACCCTGGTGCCAGTGATCCCCCCTCCCTCTGATTGCTGGCTCAAAGTTAAGAAATCACATTTTCTGGTGCTAGTGGTCCCCTCTCTCCAATTGCCAACTCTAACTTAATAAATGAATCTCCCCTGGAGCTAGTAGCCCCCTCCCCGAATGCCAGCCCAAAGTTAATAAATAAACCTCCTTGGTGCCAGTATCCCCCCCCCTCAGATCACCAGCCCAAAGTTAATAAAGCAATCTCCCTAGTGGCTAGTGGTCACCCCAGATAGCCAGCCCAGCAGAATAACACTCACATCACCCTGGTGGCTAGTGTGTCTCCCTTCCCCTTCTTAGCCTGCCCATATGAGTAACACCCACACCACCCTGGCGGCCCGTGGTCCCCCCCTTACCAAGGGCTGCTGATCCCAGACCATGTTCAACTGCATGGAAACCTGCTGGCCCACTCTCAGATCCCTTCAAGATCCCATTCTTGGCCCCAGTACACACATATAAGTGCCCTGGGGGAATGTCAAATTGGCAGTAGGTGGGCCTGGGCAAAGCTGAATGACATATTCCCAAAGTCACAATCTCACAGTAGAAACCACAACCACCCTAATGTGCATACTTTCAGTGCAATGGGGGGGGGATGGATGACTGGATGGTTGGTGACATGGCTGGTGGGGGTTGCTAGAGGCCAGGGACTGTTGTGGCACTGAGGGGCATGAGCATCAGAGGGTTGCAGTTTTTACTGTTGGATTGTGACTTTGGGAATCTGTCATTCAGTTTTGCCTGAGCTCACCTCTTGCCAGCTTCACATTCCCCCAGGGCACTTGTGTGAGTGTACCGGGGCAAAGGATGGGATCTTGGACTGAGTTAAGACTGGTCCACTGGGTTTTCATGTAGCTGAACATGGTTGGGAGTCAGCCACATGTGGCGAAGTAGGAAGACCACAGGCTGCCAGGGTGCTGTGGGTGTTATTCATATGGACAGGCTATCTGGGGGAAGGGGAACAAACTAGCCATCAGGGAGATTGATTATTTAAATTTGGGCAGGAGATTGGATTGAGGGGGGACTACTAGCACCAGGGAGTTTGATTGCTTAACTGTGGATTGATGATTGGAGGGTGGAGGAGACCACTAGCCACCAGGGAAGGTTGTTGTTTGTTCTTATGGGCTGCCAGTTGGGGAGGAGGGGGACCACATGCACCAGGGAGGTATCTTTGTTCTGCCAGGCTGGCAATGGGGGTCAACGAACCACAGATGGCAAATGTGCTTGCCCACTTGTTGACAGGCTGGTCAGCTGCATTACCTCTGGCAACTGCTAGAGTTACATCAAGTAAGAGGAGGTTTTGATCAGCAGTATCTGCGTAGTGCAAAAGGACTGCACTTAACCCTTTTGTGCTATAAATATTTGCTGAATATCAGCTTGCACTGTTATTCCTGTCCCTGCCTCCTTAGTTGCATACCTCCACATAATGCCATTTGCATAGACGCTAACTCTGTTTGCCCACACCACTGAACGGAAAAGGCAGTTAAGGACCTACAGTACAAAATGACCTACAGAGGCTGGAAAGATGGTCCAAAGTCTGGCAGCTGAAATTTGATGCCAAAAATGTATGTTGATGCATTTGGGTAAAGGGAACCCAAGGACGGAGTACCACCTCAAAGGAGTCTAGTTCAGCACTACGCAGGAAGAATGGGACCTAGGTGTCATCATAATTAGCACCCTTAAACAGACAAACTAATGCAACCAAGTTTATAACAAGGCCAACAAAATGTTGAGGTGCATAGGGAGGGTATTCGACAGCAGGAGGAAGGAGGTAATAATGCCAGTCTACAGATCCCTGGTAAGTCCCTATCTGGAGTACTGTGTCCAGTTTTGGAGTCCACATCCAAAAAAGAATATAAACAGGTTGGAGGCTGTTCAGAGGGCAGCGACCAAAATGATCCAGGGCCTTCAAGGGTGCTCGTATGAGGAGCTTCTGGAAGCATTAAATATGTTGTCACTGAAGACAAGGAGGGAAAGGGCAATATGATTGAAACATACAAGTTCCTGAGAGGAATAACTAAGGTGCCATCCTCCGACCTGTTCAACAGAGTCTTCAACTCTAACATCAGAGGGCACGAGTGGAAGATGGGGCGAGGGGAGCTTCAAGAGGGAGCTTAGAAAACACTGTTGTACAGAAAGAGTCATGGAGCCATGGAATAAACTGCCAGCTGAGGTAGAGGAAGCAAAGCCTGTGACATCTCTGAAGCTGGGGTGGGACAAGGCTAAAGTATGATCAAAAGTAATAGCAGCAGTAGGAGGATTAGTCAGAAGGGGGGTAGGTCCTAGGATCTGAGAAGGTCCAAGGAACACATGAGCAGGCTAGGTAGACTCTTGGTCTCCTTCTGCCATCTTTATTTCTGTTTCTATGTTTCTACGAACCTTTTGAATATTAGGCACTGGTGTAAAACCCAGTTTGCTTGGGCAAACACTGATACGTGCCTGTGGAAACTTTTGAATATTGGGGCCCCTGGTGTCCAGTGGATACTCTGGAACATTTATTATGATTAATTTTAGCACCTGCTATGTTAGAAAACAAACCTAAAGTCTGTTGTACAAGTGGTACACAATCTTGATCCCGAATAGGTATACACAAATCACAGACATAGGCCAAAGTCTTAATTTAAGGAATGTCTGAAGCCATTTGAATTCGCTTTATAGTTGGATTTTGCTGTATCAACCTGATTAGGGGGTCTAAAGAGAATAAACTATATATAACAAAAGGCTTACGGAGTAGCCCTGTCTGACTTCCCTTCATGCAGAACAGGTGGGCCCAGTGCAAGAGAAAGAATCAGCGCTCCCCTATACAGCATAAGAATCATACCTCTCAACATCCTGCACTGCAAATTAGGAACAGGGCTTAAATAAATTAGGAAGAAATGCCCCAAATCAGGGACAAAGCTTTAAAAATTGTAATATCAGTTCAAGATTCCTCCTACAATGTGTGACTTTACACAGTATAAAAAGTATTTTCTGATACAGAACTAGATTGTAACACTGATTTGTGGAATAACTTGATGCTTTGAATCACTTCTTCTCAGTGACAGGAGCAACAATCTTGGCAAAACAGAGGAAACTGTTGGGGCAAAATCAGGGATGCCTCCGAAAATCAGGGACAGTTGAAAGGAATAATAAGAATCCATTTTATGAAAAAAGTCAGGAATATCATATAGGCCTAATATTTTAATCAAGAAGGCATGTGGCACCAGATCAAAGGTCTTGTCTTAGTCTACAGATAGCAGAAATCCATTAACTGAACCCTTGTCTGTCAACAAATTCTCGTAGCACAATCAGGTTATCTGATATGCTTCTTTGTTTCATGACACATGTCTGAGACTCGACAAGGACAACTGGGGCTACTTGGGACAACCTATAAGCCAGGATTTTTGACAGAATCTTCTGCTGTCCTCACTATCACCTGATTTAAAAATGTAAATTAAAAGAGAAGTTTGAGGGAGGTCCAGTGGCGTTGAGGGTTGAGGGGCTGGACGCCACACCTCACCACGCCAGCGACCCTGGTTCAAGAGTGAGCTCGGGCCACCGGGGGATGGCAGGGGTGGGTGAGGATTGAGTGCTGAAGGGCTGCTCTCCTCCCTGGGGGGGGGGTTGGGGACTGCCTGGCGTGCCAGCTGCTCCTGGTGAAGACCAGGGGTACTGCAGCATGCTCAGCTGCACGACATCAGCGTGCCCTGATGCAGGCAGAGGTTGCTGTGCGTGCTGTGTGCCAGGGAAGTGCACATGCAAGGGAGGAGGGAGGTGGAAGGAGATCACCAGAACAGGGAAAATACCAGTCTGGGGGGGTTGGCGATGGCACCTGCCCCCATGCCCAAGACCGGGTCCATCCTGCCTGGTCTTCCAGGTTCCTCCACCCTGGTCCTCTCCCACATCAGAGTCTGTCTAGTAAGTGTGCCCTGAAGGAGGGGTGGCTCCACCCCGGAGGGGTTAAACCAGGGGTGCCGATCGTGGACAGAGGAGGAGGGAGAGAGGAGGCACAAGTGGGTGGACTTCAGGTAGGGCAGGAACAAGGAGGATGCCTGAGAGAGGCGCCCCCAGACCGTGACCGGAGGGAAAAAGAAGAGAAAAAAAAAACCAGAACAGTTTGAATAGAAACATAGAAGTTGTTGGTAGATAAGGACTTCTTGGCACAACTAGTCTGCCCTAAATTCCCTGCCTACTATGCTACTGCAGACCCTTCTTGATCTCTGGCCTTACCTGCCCCCAGCCCTATTACTATTGTCCCCTTGTGTCTATACCATGCATGCTTGAATCCTGCTACCATTTTAGTAACTACCACCTCCACTGGTAGGCCATTCCAGGTGTCCACCACCCTTTCCGTGAAGAAGTATTTCCACAAATCCCCTCCGAGTTCCCCTCCCCATCTTCATATCATGATCCCTTGTCCTCGAGCATATCTTTCTATGTAAAACGCTACACTCCTGTAGCTTATTAATATCTTCGAGGTACCAGAATGTTTCTATCATGTCCCCCCTTTACCTCCTTTCCTCTAGAGAGTACATTTTTAATTCTTTGAGTCTTTCCTCAGAGCTTTGCATGCAGGCCATGCACCATTTTTGTTGCCCTGCTCTGTACTGCCTCCACCCAATCTATGTATTTCCGTAGACTGGGCCTCCAGTACTGGACGTAGTACTCTAGGTGGGGCCTCACCATAAATCTATACAGGGGTAACACTACCTCCCTCTTTCTGCTGGTGATACCTCTCTCTATGCACCTGAGCATTCTGCTAGATTTCCCCACTGCCTTATCACACGGCTTTGCTACCTTCAGGTCATCAGATAAGATGACCCCCAGGTCCCTTTCCTGTTTTGTGGTTGCCAATACCTCCCCATCTAATTGGTATGTTTCTCTTGGGTTTCTGTGCCCCATGTGCATAATTTTGCACTTTTTGGCATTGATGCCCAGTTGTCAAACTCTTGACCAGTCTTCCAGCTTTTTCAGATCATCCCTCAGCCACCTCCCCCCCCAGTGTATCCACTGTGTTGCAGATTTTTTAGTCATCCATGAACAGGCATACTTTCCATTCCAGCCCTCCTGTAATGTCACTAATAAAGACATTGAAGAGGACTGGGCCCAGTGTTGACCCCTGTGGCACCCCACTGGTTATTCTGCCTTCTACAAAGTGATTCCAAATTATCACCACCATCTGACTCCTGTTTGTTAACCAACTTCATACCCATTTTATTACTTTTGGACCCACTCTCAGGCTGCCCAGCTTATTTACCAGTCTTCTTTGTGGAACAGTGTTGAAGGCCTTACTAAAATTCAGATAGGCCACATCCACTGTCCTGCCCTGATCCACTTCACTGGTCACCCAGTCAAAGAACTCAATCAGGTTTGTTTGGTAAGATCTCTCCCCTGTAAACCCATGCTGCCTCCGATCTTGTAATCCACTGGTCACAAGATGTTCCACAATCCTTTCCATCAGTAGTGTTTCCATTACTTTGACCACCACCGAAGTCAGGCTGGCAAGTCTGTAGTTTCCTGCCTCCTCCCTATTCCCACTTTTGTGAAGTGGAACCACATCCACCCTCCTCCAGACCCCCAGAACTTTCCCCTGTATCTAGTGATAAGCTGAACAGGGCTGTCAGAGGTGCAGTCAGCTCCTCCTTACGCTCCCTCAGTATCCTAGGGTTTACCTCATCCAGCCCCACTGCCTTGTCCACTTTTAGTTTTGCTACTTCCTTGAGGACTCTCTCCTCTGTAAAAGAATTAGTGTCCACCTCCCTTCCTTTAATGCCCTTGTCCCTTGTTTGTGGCCCGTCACATATCCCTTCCTTCGTAAAACTGAACAAAAGTATTTGCTCAATATGTCTGCTTTTTTCTGGTCCTCTTCCACTTAAACCCCTCCTTCTCCTTTTAGCCTTACTATACATCCCTTGTTCTTCCTCTTTTTGCTTATACACCTTAAGAATGTTTTATACGCCTTTTTTACAGACTTTGCAATATTCTCCTACATTTGTGCTTTTGCGTTCCTAACTGCTTTTCCTGCCTTCGTTTGTTTCTCCTGATAACCGTCCCTATTCTCTTCCTTCTGTGTTGACTTGTACCTTCTAAATGCCAGCTTATTTTCCTTTACTTTCTCTGCTACTTCCTCAGAGAACCATAGGTTTCTTTTTTCTCTTGCCTTTTTTAACCTGACTGACACAGAGGTGTGTTGCCTTCTCAATGCCCTCCTTTATTTTTGCCCACTGTTCCTCTACTCCACCCAGTTTCTTTACCCCTGCTAGGGCTTCCCTAAAGCACTGTCCCATTTTCTTGTAATCAGCCTTCTTGTAGTGCAGGACCCTTGTTGTAGTGTGGTTTGATTCTGGCCCACTTCTTATATTGAACCACATAATATGATGATCACTGGTCCCAAGGTGGCTACCCACCATGACAACAGTGACACTGACCCAGTATTATAGTACCAGGTCCAGTATTGCCCCCCACAACTGGGTTCCTTAACTAGTTGCCTGAGGCACGCCCCCTGCAGGGAGTCTAGGATGTCCCTACTTTTAACAGTGGCTGCAGCTAGAAGGCTCCAATTCACATTCAGTAGACTGAAGTCCCCCACCAGCAATTAACTCCCCCTTGTTTGCAATCCTCTGGATTTCTTCAATCATATGCTTATCCCCCCCCCGCTAGAGGTCTGTAGGTCACTCCTGTGTGAATAGTGTCCCACTTCTGTGCCTCCAAGATGACCCATAGTCCCTCTGCTTCTCCCTGTTCCCCATGAATTTCTGTAGATTTTGTTTCCCCTCACATAAGGAGCCACTCCTCACTCCTTTTTTCCTACCCTGTCCCTTCTGGATAGAACATAACCTGATATGGCTACATCACAGTCTTGGTTTTCATTGCACCAGGACTCTGTAACTGTGACTATGTCCAGGTCCCCTACTGCCATGTTGGCTTCTAGGTCTTCAATCTTGTTTCCCAAAGTTTGAGCATTTCCACACATGGCTTTCCAGATTGCACTGCCACCTCCCCTCATTTTGCCCTCTTGCCATCCCTTATTTCCTCCACTGTTGTCTTTCTTCTATCCTCTTTCCTCTCCCCTACCCCTGGATTCCTATTTTAAGTTGTTCCTTTTGGTATTTCACACCCTCTGGATTCCACTGTTAACCTTGTAAGCATGGGGGGGGGGGGGTGCAGTTTATGCCTTCCTGCCTCTTTCTGGCTTCATTCAAGGCTAGTTTAAATGCTTGCCAGTGTAGCATTTAAACTGTCTGCTGAGTATCACAGTTCCCCTCCTGGGTGGATGCAGGCCATTGCCCCTGTACATGCCTCTATCCCTTCAGGTGGAGCCCCAGTCCCCAATGAATCCAAATCCCTCTTCTTTGCACCATTTTCTCAACAACGTGTTGAAGTTTGTTGTGCAGAGAATCCTGTCCCCCCCCCCATCACAGACAGGTAGCACCTCCGAGAAGGTAACAGATTGTGCTAATTGTCTAAGACCCCTCATCAATTTCCTGAACTCCTCCTGAACTGTTTCTGGCTCCTCCCTAGCCAGGTCATTTGCACTCAAATGGACAATGACATCCAGCTCTCCCTCCCTCCTTGCTTCCCCAGCAATCCCAAGGATCCTCCTTCCATCCCTTCGAGCCATGGCACTAGAGGCACCTTACATCCCTTTCCTCATCAACCTGTCCGCAACTGTAGCTCCCTTTTTATTGAGTCCCCCACCAGGATTCACTTCCTCCTCTTCTGGGATCCTCTGCTTCCTCCCCTTGGGGTCTCTAGTATGGAGGACCCCCACTTCCATCCCAGTCACTACTTCAGTTGCCTCTGTAGGACAATCCCACCTGGCCAGTGTGGTGTAGGAGTTTCATAGTTGTATCAGATTTGGGATGTGCCGGCACTCCACCAACCTAACCCTTCCCAAGCCCACTGTTGTCCAGCCACTCCTCCTATCTGGCATCCTTTGAGGCAGCAGAGGTGGACTAGGTGGTCCCTGGGTGGGGGTGTAGGTCCTCCGAACCTAAGCCACCTCAGCCTTGAGTCTGGCAACCTCCTACCTCAGCCCAGAGAGGTGATTGCAGATGGGGCAGCACCACAGTCTTCAGAAAGTCTCCCTAAAGACCACTGTCCCACAGCCACCGAACTGTACTACTCCCAGCATAGTTACCCACCTACTTATAGACCTTAACCCACTATCTGCTATTTGTTTACTCACCATCCCAGGATAATAACCCCCAGAGATTTTTTTTTCTTTCTTTCTTCCTACACACTCAGGATAATATCCCCTTGTAGCAGATGTATTGTTACTTTCACACCCTCAGATTCACAATCACAATCTTCCTTTTATATTTGTGCTGTTACACAACCTGCCAGAAACCCACTGTTAGAGCTGCCTTCTATATCTGTGCTGTTACACAACCTACCACCAGCCACCTGTTAGAACTGCCTTTTATATCTGTGCTGTTACACAACCTACCAGAAACAAATGGTTAGAGCTGTCTTCTACTGTATATCTGTGCTGTTACACAACCTACCACCAACCCCTGTTAGAACTGCCTTTTACTGTATCTATGTGCTGTTACATAACCTACCAAAAACCCACTGCTAGAGTTTCCATTTATACCTGTGCTGATACATAACCTACCAACACCCCCCTGTAAGAGCTGTCTGTTATATCCGTGCTGTTACACAACCTACCAGAAATCCCCTGTTAGAGCTGTCTGTTATATCTGTGCTGTCACACAACCTACCAAAAACCCACTGTTAGAGTTTCCATTTATAACTGTGCTGTTACACAACCTACCAGAAACCCACTGTTAGAGCTTCCATTTATACCTATGTTGTTACACAACCTAGCAGAAACCCATCTTTAGAGCTGCCTTCTATATCTGTGCTGTTACATAATAGTGGCTGTCAGACTCCTAGATTCCACAATATAATTCAAAACTATTTGTAAAATGGGACTCAGAGTCAATGTGAACATTTTATATAGTTCTGCAGGGAGTCCATCACTACCTGGGGCTGTATTGTTACATGTTGTTTAATTGTTTGTTCACTCAGCAATAGGCAGAATGTTAAAGTGAGCCACAATTGATTCCTCCCACTCTGCAACTGCTGGAGAACCAACAGTGCTATTAGCATGGCTAAAAATAACCTCCATTATCTCAGCCTTAGAAGTGACTACCTGATTCTTCTCCAGACTACTGAGACCAGTAACAATTCTGTGGATCACTTGGTCCCTACACCCTGAAAATTCATCTAAAAGTTGTGAGCAACCTTGTGTCCCACATTTTATTTTCATTTGTAGTGATGTCACTCTCATACTGAAAATATTTCATCTCATCATTTAAAAGTCTTATCTGTTCTGTTAAGTCTGTACTACCCTTGTGCATGTGGAAAATGAGAGTATGCAGCTGAGATCTGAGACCTAGGTATTTGTGATATTTATTTGTACTATCATGTTATCATAGTTTCTGAAATAAGCTTTTAAAATATGCTGTCGAGTACTCCCACCCACTGTGCAACATCATCAAATGCAGCTGTTAACATGCATCTTGCTCTAAATTTCCATTTCCTCTCTATATCCTCCTCCTCTAATATGTATTATTCAGACTCCAGGGTTTAGCAGCTTCAAGTTGATTAGGCTCTGTATGACAGTGGCACACTACCACCAGGTGGTCCGACATTTCCACCTCAGTACTCCTTGCTGAGTTCACCTTAAGAGCAGCAGAAACAAACAGGAAATCCATCCTGGATGACAAAGTACATTCGGTAAATGTACGTGCTTTGGAACTAGAGCATTCTGCAAAGCCATCTTGTAAACCAGCAATTGCAGCCATGCCACCTAAAGCAACCAAAACACAGTACAGTTTCTATGTATTACCCCATCTTTCATCAGATGAATGGGTCTACAATATATTCGGGAGGTTCATGTACTGGAACTAACATGACTCCCTTCTATTCATCCTCCCAGCCTTTGTCACTACCCTCCTGAACACTTATCCATCCGATTGACCAAAGTCCAGCCTCTCTTGGACAAGAAGGCTATTCAGCCTGTTCCCCTGGCTGAAATAAACTGGGTTTTCTGTCCAAGATATTTGCTTGTCTTAAAGAAGATGGGCAATCTACACCCCCACCTTGGACCTCAGAGACTAGAATTAATATATTGCATACAAAAAGTTTCACATGGTCTCTCTTCAGTCCACCTTCCCTCTGATATTGCACTGGAATTGACTTTGTACTCTATGCACACAGGATGCCTATAGTGTCTGCACATCATGATTTGGTACAGCCATTGACAATAACTGTGCTTACTTTTGACTTGCCTTTGCTTATCCTCAATGCCATGGGTCTTCACCAAGTGCTTAGCTGCGGTGACTATGGCCTTATTTCAGGATACCCTATATGTATTCTCTTACCTTGATGACTAAATCTTCAAGGCATCATCCAGGTAACTCTTTGTGAAGTAAAAAGAATTCACTTAGTGGAGTGCTGTGCAGTCTTCTGCAATTTTGTGGGGCCCTTCATATACTGAAGCATTCAATATAGTAATGAGGCTGTTTTTCTAGGCCAAGGATATTCAATGTGACTCTAAATATAGAAAGCCACTTGGCGAAGCCTCCATGAAACAACAGTTAATTCACAAAGTCAAACAAATAGCCATTTCCAGAAGTCTTCATCAGTTCTTTTCATTTTCACCAGTGACAAAAGTGATGTTCCCCCTTCCTTCTAGTAGCACCCAAATCTCACCCTCCTTCCTCCAAAATGTAATCCAGTGCCTCCCAACAACTCAGCAACATCCCAGTCACTCTTCTCCACCCCATCTCCAGTATTTGTGAAAGAAGATGTTCACCAGAAATTCAGAAACATAACTCACCCAGTCTACTAATTCAGAAGCTCCCACCCTTCCCACTAGCACCACACAATAAGACACAACAACTTCTCACTCAGTACCCACTACCATCCACCCACTGTGGTACCCACAGCAAAGAATACAGAGTCATCATAAGAAGGGCAATGCTGTCCTGCTCAGACAATCATTTCAATACCTTAACCGGCCACTTTCTGAATGAATGCAAGCACACATTTGTAGTAATTAGCTGATTACTATGGGCACACACTCATACTGATTCAGGTGGTAGCTGGCTGAACTAGTGAAAGAAGAGTTTGTGCTGGTCCCTGTACCCCCTCTGATTGTGACTCTGTACACCTTTTTGTGGGTGTTATGGGGGTGGGGTGGATGGTGGTGGATTCTGAGTGGGTAGTGGGAGGGTGTTATATAGTGCTGTGGTGCTGGATGAAGAGGGCTGGGTGCTGCTGATTTGCTGGGCCAGGGAAGGCAGTCATTTATTATTTTCCAAGTTTCTGACTATTGTCTTCTTTGACTGGTGCTGGAAGTGTGTGTGTGTGTGGGGGGGGGTGGTGGATGGAGTATTGCTAAATGGAAGGGAGCAAATGATTACATTTACTGGTGAGCGTTAGGGCTGTGAATTGAGGGTGGGATTTGGGTGCTACTACTGGGTTGGTGAAGGGAACATTGCTTTTTTCCAAGGAAAATTTCCATAAAAAATGTACTTCACATGGTAAATTTGGTTGTGAAGTGCTAACTTCTTTTACCTAGGCATAGCGCAAATTTTGGCACTTCATCAACAATTCACCTACAAAATAAAAACATTTGCAACACACATTCATCCAGGACAGTGACTCTTCATACTTTGTACTGGACTAGCCAGTTTTTTAACCAACTGGGTATCTTGGTGAACAAATCAAAACCAGCCCTGACACCTTCCTTGAACCTTAAGTTTATTGGTATTATCTTGGACATGATTCAAGTGCAGCAATTTCTTCCATACAGATACTTTAACAGCCCACGTGATGCTGATCATGCTATTTTGAGACTGATGTTTCATCTCCTGGGCCTCATGGTGGATGTCATTGTGTTTTTACAATAGCCTACTTTGACATACACAGCCCCAGTGGATGCTGCATGGTTTGTGCCCATTGGGCCAGGCTTCCAAGTCCCTGGCTTACCCTGTTTTGGTCATAGACCCCTAATGCAGGGCACATTGATATTGACAAGACCAATCCTGCCTGTTTCAGTTGTCCCCATTTCTCCATCCATCCCCATGAGAAGTTCTCACCATGGATACCTCCAGGATGGGTTGTAGGCCAATCTGCATGTACTCACAACTCACAGTGTATGGTCTACCTCAAATCTCTCTCTCCCCTCATCAACATTCTGGAGATGTAATTGCTCTTGGCCTGCTGGCCATGAACTTTCACATTCAGTGCTGTACCACTTCTGGTACAGATGGGCAACCTTAGTATCATGCACTTCCTCAATAAACCAAGGATGTATGCACTCCTACCCCTACACAGAAAAGCAAGGTGAGTGTGTGAGTGGCCACTGGCACACAAAGAATACATCATTGCCTTGTTTCTACCCATCTTTGAACAACCTGTCAGACTCTTACTCTCATGAATGAGAACTCCTGAGCGACATGGTCAAGGAACTCTTCACTGATTGGTGTACTAAAGGGTGTGACATTTTTTCATCCTCACACAACACAAAACTGCACACATTATTGCTCATTCAAGCCAGGGCCTGCAGTTTTCACCGAAATGCAATATCACTTTTGTGAAAGGGGAGGTTTCTGTAGGCCTTTCTTCCAGTCCCTTTGATTCAGCTGGTATTGATAAAACTTCAGGTAGATAGGGTCACAGTGATACTGGTAAGCCCACTTCTGGCCCAAACAAATTTGGTTCCCTCTTTTCTGGTAAACTGTAGTGGCACCTGCTGTCCCTTTAACTGTAGAAGTAGGACTAGTGTCACAGGAAAATGGCAGTGTTTTGCACTCAGACCTTCAGTACCTGCAAACTCCCTGTAGATTCACGACTGGCTCCTGAACACCCACAACTGTCAAATATTTTTGTCTTCCAGAGGGTTTTGGATGTTCTGATGTCAGCTTATTAGCCTTCTACTCACCACAATTACTTCCTGAAATGTAAATATTTCAGTATTTCATGTGCATTTAGCCCCCTGGAACTTTTTTCATGTTTGGTGCAGCATGTCTTGGACTATCTCCTGTATCTATCAGACTCAGACCTTCAGTGCTCTACTGTGAAACTGCACCTATCAGCCATTCTGTCCTTTTATGCCTTCTTAGGGGGAAAGGCTGTGGCCCAGTTGGGGGCATCCCATTGGTTCCTTTTAGGGATCCTGAATCTGTGTCCCCTCACCTATAGACCATTTCCATTGTGGGTCATTTAACTTGGATCTCTAAGCTGGCCCAGTGGTGCTGTGGTAGGGTTATTCCATGCCATGCTTGTGACCTGGGTTCAGGAGCAGACCAGGTTTGCTGGTGGTCGGCCAAGGGGGAGAGGGTACAGCCTCCACTGGACTTTTCCTCTCCCAGGGAGTGAAGGGTTCACCACTCTGCCATTGACAGCCACCAACAGGAGGCCTGGTGGAGGTGCAGGTTGGAGGAAAAGAACAGGGAGGACTGCAGGTTTGATGCAGAATATGTGTGCCTCAACACAGCACACGCTGATGTCCTTGCCACATCACTGGGTCAGGATATGGGGAGAAAAAGAGAAAACAGGCTGAGTGAGCCTAATGAAGCCCTGCCTGCAAACTCCCAACCTGTGCCACCATCCAAGGGTGCCGGAAGACAGTAAAAGCTTAGGGGCGGAGGATTGGAAGGGCACTTATGAGGGTACAAAGGGCACTTTTTCTGAACTAGTTTTTGCAATACAAAAATAAAAAGTGGGGGTGCTGCCACCCCTTCTACCCACCAGTTCCTATGCCTATGCCGCCATCCAAGGATGCTGTTCCCTGATGTCTGGATGAGTGTCTCTTGGGGGTAGGACAATGGCCCTCCCCCTCTAGGTTCTGCTATGGAGGGCAATTCATGGCAGATTACCCCTGGGGTCAGGTAAGTCCTCAGCAGGGTTGACTACCAGTTGGGGGACACAGGGCCAGGGCTGAAAGCTGCCCACTGAGGCCTTGCAGGATAAAAATGTCTGTTGAAGGAAACTTGGATCTCAAGCCTCTTACATAGACTTCTTTGTAACCAGCTATGACAGGTGTTTTCTGTCATGGAAAATGCTTTTTCTGGAGGCAAATACCTCTGCTCGGTGAGGTTCTGGTTGCATCCATCAGTTATAAAACCACTGTACTTTGTTGTTCACTAGGATAGGGTTTCATTATGCATCCATTTTAGATTCCTTCCTAAGGTGGTTTCTGAGTTCACATTAAACAGACTGTTAAACTTCCTGTACTTTTTCAATTTGGTCAGAATGCAGGACAAGTTATCCTACAGTCTCTCAATGTCTATAGGTGTTTACACTTCTATTTGGACTACACAAAGAAGTGCAGAAAGTGCTTGGAGCTTTTTGTTTGATTCACCCCACAATGATGGGTGCTGCTGTCTCAGAGCAGTGCTTTTCCAAATGCTTTGCATCCTGTATTTCCTTTTCTTATCAGAAGCATGGTAAAGAGAAACATAGAAACAGCATAGAAGCATAGAATTTGATAGCAGATAAGGGCCGCTTTGCCCACCTAGTCTGCCCAAGAGCATGCAGTCCTGTCTATGGGCATGTAAATATTGCATGTACTGTTGCCCAAATATGTTTTGCTATGTTGGGGATCCAGCATTCAGTAAGTACTACCCATAGTCCATATGAATATTACTGTACTGAAGATCTGAGAGCTTGCAGATGTTACACATAGCCCAATTAAGTATTAATATGCTGGGGATCAGTCAGTAGACCTTTCACATAGCCCAAATGACTATTACGGTGCTGAGGATCTAACAGTCAGTTGATATTGCATGTAGCACAAATGCATATTACTTTGCTGGGAATCTGGCAGACAGTAGCTATTGCACATAGCCCAAATGAATACAGTGCTGAGGAACTGACAATCAGTATATATTACATATGAATATTATTGTGCTGGGTATTAGAAAGTCAGTAGATAATGCGTGTAACCTATATGAATATTACTGTGCTGTGGACATGACAGTCAGTTCATACTGCACGTAGCCCAAATAATAATTACTGTGTTGGGGTTCTGACAGTCAGTACAGTTGTGTAAAATGTAGAGAACTCCCTGGCATGGCAGTGCTATTTTCCAATACAAATGGTAAACCAATGTAAAATGAAGAACAGCACACACCTCCCTTATGTCGAGTTTTAGTATTTTTTGTGACCTCATGGCTGTGATAAAAAAAAAAGACCACTTGCACAATTAAGTCCTAGTGCTCAAAATCAGCTTCTTGTATTTGTATCCAAATATGATAATAAAACATAATCAGGATCCAATATCCATCAAAAAACTACATGTAGATGTCCGACACAGAATTTCCCCAAAGACGAGCATTCAGTTGCCCTAGCTTGCATTAAACTGTCATGTCAGTGAGTTAGTTTGGTATTGTTTCTTATCGTAGACAGTATAATGACAGCTCACAATGCTTTCCTTTCTGCCCTTAACCAGCTGAAGGGCAATGTTTGTAAAACGTTTTGCAACTCAGCTGGAATGCATCTGCAGTTCTGTCAAATTTGAAATGTAAAACTGAGCTGCAACTCTCAGGCAACAGTTTTTGCAAGCTTTTTTGCTGGATGGATCAAGCAACACTTACACAGCTCATTGAGAAATGCTTCAGTAGCTGCTTGGTGAGATAGTTTAATGCAAATTGTACTGTAGGTTTTGCACATCGCCCAACTGAATATTATTGGGTCAGGTTTCTAACAGTCAGTAGACATTGCACATATCCTAAATAATATTGCATCCAGGCTAAATAAATATTATCTCAGTGGGGCTCAGTCAGTAACTATTGCAAGTAGCCCAAACAAATACTGCTGTGCACAGGATACAATGGTCAGTAGATCATAAATGTAGCCCAAATGAATATTACCCTACTGGCATTCTGGGAGTCAGTAGATCTTGCACGCAGACCAATTAAACATTACTCTGCTGGAGATTTGACAGTCAGTACCATATTTATTCATGAATAGATTGAGCTGTTAGTGCCAGATATAGGCACTTAGGAATGTGGACTTGATTTATACATGAGGTCGATTAATACGTGAAGTTTCTCTAGTCATTTAGGTTCAGGTCAACTTATCCGTGCATATTTAAAAAAACACACAAAAAAGCCATTATATTACCAAAACGAAAAAATAATTACACCCCAACGATATGCAGAGTATTGCATTATACCACCCCCTTCCATGCCACCAGCTAACATAATAGGTTACTCCCTCATCCCTCATAGCACCCACTTCCCCCTGTGTCCCAGCAAAGTATTTTAAATGCAATTACTGTTATACTGTAATCATAAGTGTGGTAGATAGTGTTTCCCTAACAACAGTCAGGGTAACTGAGATCACATATATATTCTCAGTTTTCAACCTCCACCCACCCTGCTTTCCTACAAACTGAACACCCCCAACCCACACACCCACTAGCACCCAGCTGCCCGCCTTCCCCCCATCACCTATAGAATACGCTGCATACGGTAACATAATGATTGTTTACTGGTAAGCCCACACCTGCAAAAATCAAAAATGTCCCCACAAAAGAAATATGTCCCCTGCAGCGGCAACCAGCCTATTTATTATTGGAGCTCAGTCACATGGAATAAATGGATGAACTGTAGTAGTAACAGCTGACTGGCTGACCTAAGTGACCAATTTGCTGTTACTACTACACATCATCCTTTCATTCAGTGTGAATGTGTGTGACAACAGAGGGGCCAGTCACTATTGTGGAGACAGTTTTCATTTCTATAGGTATGGGTTTATCAGTAAACTACCAGTACTGTATATTACTTTATGCAGTGTGCCCTTTAGGTGATGAGAAGGAGGGAGGCAGTGGCTGGGTGTTAGTGGATGTGTGAGATTGTGGTTGTTCAATTTGTAGGAAACCAGAGTGGGTGGGGGTTGAAAATTGAGTTTTTAAATTAATCTCAGAGTTTGGCTGATTGCTATGTGGAAAATGGTAAGCACTTATAATTATGGTATGACAAAGGAAAAAAGTAAGCACTCGAACCAAGGGCCAATATGGATAACGCACTTTTATTACACAACATGCAAGTGCAAATATTTAACTACTGGCTCATAACCACTTTGGTACAACAGCGGGTGGAACAGACAAAACTGTTACGTTTTGCTCAAGCGACTGCCAAGCTTCTTCAGAGATAGCTAGTACAAACATAGTGCTTCCATATATACACTTAAAATACTAACATACGAACATACGAAATTGCCAGCAGATACAGGCCTTACAGTCTATCTAGTCTGCTCAAATGTGCAGCACTTCAACCATTAAGACTGCAGCTATCCCCCTCTTGCCCCCTCCCACTCTGTAGCCCCTCCTGTTTCTTTCTTACACACATCCTGTCCACCTTCAGTTTGGACCCTCCCTTTGATCCTGTCCCACTGTCTCTTGAAGCTGCTCACTGATCTCAATTATACCACCTCCTCTGGCAGTGCATTCCACCCTGTAACCACTCTTTCCGTGAAAGAGTGCTTCCTCATATCCCTCCTTAATTTTCATCCTTCCAGTTTCAGGCCATGCCCCCCCCCCCCCCGGTTTCCCTCTCACCTTTTAATCTGAACATACTCTGTGTTTACTCTGTTCAAGCCTTTCAGGTATTTAATGGTCTCAATCATATCCCCTCTCTCCCATCTTTTCTCCAGAGAGTACATATTGAGCTCCCTCAGTCTCTCCTCATAAGGCTTATTTCCCAGTCCCAGGATAATTTTTGTTGCCCTACGCTGTGCTCCCTCCAGTATCTTGATATCCTTTGTTAACTAGCTGCACCAGTACTGCACACAGTATTTCAAGTGTGGCCTCACCAGGGACCTGTACAATGGCAGGATGACCTCCACTCTCCTAGAAGTGAATCTCTTTGTGATGCACCCAGCATTCTATTGGCCTTGGCTGCTGCCCTCCTGCACTGGGTTGAGTGGTTCATTTCCCCGTTACTAGTACTCCCATATCCTTCTCCTCCATTGACATGGATAACTGCACTCCCCCAACCAATAACTATTCCCAGGATTTCTAGCCCCCAAGTGCATGACTTTACACTTCTTGGTGTTAAACCCTAGTTGACAGTGTTTGACCAGCCCTCCAGTCTTGCTAAATCCTTCTGGAGTACTTTAATGCCTTCTCCCCCATCCACTTCAGCACAGATCTTTGTGTCATCTGCGAAGAGGCTGATCTTACTTTTTATCCCGACTAAAATGTCAGCGATGAAAATGTTAAACAGCACTGGTCCAAGCACCGAGCCCTGTGGGACATCACTTGTTACAGCTCTGGGCTCTGATAGTTAACCCCACACAACTACACTCTGTTTCCTATCCTGTAACCAGCTCTTGACCCATTTAACCAGTTTCTTTCCCACTCCCAGGTTTCCCTGGACTGCTAGACCACCAGGTAAATTCTAGACTATAACATATAAATACTGGGCATATCAGGGCCGGGAGGGGGACTGCTAGACCACCAGATAAATGAAATAATGTAATATATAAATACTGGGCATATCGGGGTGGGGGAGGGACTGCTAGACCACCAGAAATTTTTAATTTTTTAACATATAAATATCCAGCATATCGGGGTGGGGAGTGGGACCGCTAGACCACTGTAATTACAGTTAAAACTACTCATTACTGGGCATATAGGGGGGCACTGGCCACCACGGGCCCTGCTGTACCAGCACATAGCCATTTCACAGCTTGCAGCAAACCCTCCTGCTGTGCCATGTGTTTGGTGTCTGGTCTGGCTTCCTGCTGGCCTACGGACTTAGCTGCTGGGATCCTGCCTCTTAGAGAATTGGGAGCAGAGTCCCTGGCACATCAGGCATTGTTGCAAGCTGCTGTTTGCTGCAGCTTGCACTGATCCAAGCCCACTTTGAGAATTGGGCCCTTGGTCTTTTCTCTCAATTGGTTCTTGCTTTTTTTTATTTTTCACAATAAATGTGAATTTATATGCAGAAAACTGGGCTTTTGTTACTTTATTTCCTGATTGGAGCCAGAGAGCCCTGTAAAGCCCAGTAAAGGATTGGAATAAAGTATTCCACAGGAGGTGGCATCGTATTCAACAATTTGGAAAAGACTAGCAGATATACTACACGATATGCATGCCAGGGCCAAGCGTGTCACAGTGCCCAACATCCATTCATTCAAACTCAGCACAGCCCTATTTTACATAAGTAAACACACTGTAGGCAAGATTGAGTTTGCTAGTGTCAATTGCCACAGGCCATCCCCCAGCATGTTACATTCCCGTCCCATGTACCTTTACGTTGACACATGGGAGAAATTGCCACAAACTGCAGTACTATAGTGCTGAGACCCCTCCTGTTCGAGAATCAGGTGCAAGGTCCTTGGTGCACCAGCGATTGATGTAAGTTGCTCTTTGAAGCAGCTTGTGTCAATCTAATGGCCACTATGAGAATCTGGCCCCCTGTAATTAAACAGAGGGAAAGCTCTACAATGAGCCTGTAGATCCTCTGCGGCACAATGTTTTACTTTTATCCAGATACAGACAGCTTATAAACCTGCAGTGTTAATAAATTATAAAATGTTCTGGGATTCATGCAAACTGGAAGTGTGCAGACCGCAACTTCCACTTAGAAAATGTTTTAGCTGATGCCTGTGCGAGCTGCAGATTGTGTGTGATTTGCATCATTGTACAACACCTGTGTTGCTGACTGTCAGATATCCTAAAGTAACCTCCTGTCTTACTATTTCCTACCTGATAAACAAAAAGAAAACAAAACATAATTATATAGTGGGGCCTGAGAATACTGTGCCCTGATTGGTTGGCTCATACTTTATGCCATGGGGTAATTTCTGCATTACCACCACATAAAGTACCAGCTGACCACACACAGAAAGTAAAAGAAAAACAAATAACTACACCCTCCAGAATGTTCCAAAACAAAACTGCACTCCTCCATCTTTGTTCCTACTAACTGGCATCACTAAAAAACAGCCACTACTATGTCCATTTTAAACTGCAGTTTTTAACTTGGCAATTGTACACTAAAAATAACTTGGTTCTGATAACATGACTGACTGTTCCTGCCTTACAGCAAAACTCTCAACACCCATAACAAGCACACACCGTCAACAAAGCTCCGGACCAGAATCATTAATACCGCAAACACCAACCTTGCTGCCAATACAAGCATTGTATTAATTGTGCCCAGTGATCACCCTGTAATGTGCAAATCTCTTTGGATTAATAAACATGCTAATGCAGTCGCTTACCAGAACAAACTTTTCCCACTGAAGTGACAGACCGCTCCTACTCTTCAGCGGAGCTCCCGACTCCTGTAATAGGCATACTGTCAGCATAAAGCTCTGGTTCAGACCTCAAGGTTTACTATTGCAAATCCAGCCCAGCTGCAACCAAGTCTCCTGGAGGTAACACATACACGACCTACACCCATATTAACAATTAGCACAAATACATTCAAGAAATTCATTAAGTTCATTTAAATGAAGGAACTATTTTATCTTGTATAATGATATTTTGTTTTTCACAAAAAAATTAAAGAACGTATTTAATACATTTTTGTTCTGTGTTTGTCATCTTTGAACAATGAATAATCAAAATAATCCACAACAGGGTGTGGGTTGGGCTGAGATTTATCCACGGCTGGTGTGGTTGGTCACTCAGCCTCTGACTTCATGACTGAACCACTCCAGATGTGAGTAAATCCCAGCCAAGTCCACATCTTGTCATGGAGTGTTCTTTAAATACCCCCTCTCTCTGTCTTCTTATTGAGCATGTGGTGCCACTGTTGCTAGGATACCAGCCAGGAACAGCAGCAACATGTTTAAACAGAGGAAAAGCTCTACAAATCAGCCTAAATTCTCTGGGGCACACTGATTTACTTTTAACCATATACTTGCAGCTTATGGGACATATGTAAACCAGAACTCTATTGAAGGAGATAGTCCAGAATATATAGAATTTTTACTAGAGGTAAGCACCAGTATCAACTTGTATCCCTTTTCAGGCATACTCTCTCTATATGGCTTGCATAAACAATGAAGAACAGGGGTAAAACTGTCTACCCATAGAAGATTATCAAATGGGACAACAGGCCCACTCATTGGAAATGGTTCTGGATATAGCTATCCCAAAGGATCAGTTTAACGTTTGCCCCCATAGGCTTATCACGTGTGTTTAATGTAAAATGTATGATAAACTGCCTGTCTTAACAGTCACTAACAAAACTTTTGTTTGCCAACATATAGGATAGTGCATGGGGAACAGTTGACAACAGGGCTATTCTTCACCGAGTTGGCACTATGACGACAGATTACCTCGAGAGCGCAGCTCGAGAGGTAATCCGTCGTCATAGTGCCAACGAGGTGAAAGATGCCCTGTTGTCAGCTGTTCCCCATGCACTTTTCTTTATAGTGTATGGTGGAGCGTCATTTTTTGGGAAAAAAAAATTCACTACAGCATGTTTCTGCTTCAAAACATTTTTACTGGGTTACTAGAAGGAAAAAAGAACTTTACATTTTGAACGTTTTCACGCTTGACATTTTAACTGTTTAAGAACTTTACATTTTGAACATTTTAACGCTAAACATTAGTACTGCCACCGACATTGCTGCTTTTGCTATGTGTCCTGTCTATGGAGTGAGCCCTAACTGTCAAATGCTGCTTGAGGACACAGTGTGTGACGTTCGCAGTGCAGTATAAAAAATTGTTCTGCTGCACTGCGAATGTCACTAGTGTGTGACTACAAGGTTTCGACAACGATGGATTTCGGTGGAGAATGACGTTCCACCATACACTATATTGCACTTATAACACTGCACTGGAATCAGAACTAGCTAAAATAAAGAGTGAGCTGGCTATCCTAAAAAATCGCAGACAACCAGAATCATACATACGAGGCAACTACTATGGTCATCCAAAACAAGGTTCGCACAAGAGTGTGGTTCCTCACCAATGCATACAGCTCAGAATGTTGCAATGAGAATGAAAAGAAATGGGGACTCCTCTTCCTTTGGGAATGAAGTAGAGGCACTGAATAATGGCTAAACACAAGAGGAGTTAAAATAGGGGGTAAAGAGTGGGCCAGCATCAAGTCTCTCTCTCCCTGGAAAATAGGTTTTCTTCATTCACCCAAGACAGCAATCCAGTGGGAACAAATATCCCAAATGGAGATGTCTTCATCACCTCCTTATCATCTCCAGTTAGGTTATCTCTCACAAAACAAAAAAAAAATTGTATTGAGAGATTCAATAATTATATTCTTTAATTCAAACACATGTTTAGCAAGAAAAACTAAGTATAATAGTTTCTAGGTTTAGGTGTGCTAAGTAGAGATGTTGCAAGGTTTGAATTCACCAGTGAAGTTTCAGCAAAGTTGCCAAATTTGACTCTGTGGATCATTTTGTGAAGTTTTTCTATTTAGTAGGAAATTTGCCATTGGTAACTTTGGCTGTAACTTCTCCTTGGGGTACACAAAGGTGAAGTTGGATCAAAAAGACTTCCACCAGCTACTCCTTTAGATGGGTTTAGGCATAACTCTGTAAAATTTTTTTGAATTTGTCTGAAACTTGGGATGGTTGTAGTCAAAGAGTAGGTGCATATTTTATGCATTTTTGATGAGTATCAGACTTAATTTGTGGATTTGTTGCCATGGTCAATTTAGGAGATGGTTTTGGGATGTTGTGCACTCCCCATGAATTTTTCAAGAGATATTATGTGTTACTATTGTTGTTAACATTGAGACCCTTGTTTGGGTGTACAGAGTGTCCCTTAACTCCAAAGACTGGTGGAGTTATGGATGTTAAAGTTGCAGTGTTATCCTATGGGACATTAGAGTTAGGGTTAGTGTGATCACTTGCAACCTAAGCAATAAACATGTCCTCAGGGCAAGCAAAAGACCCACATGAGTACTCGGAGCCAACGGGCCCATCTTATAAAAACATAACAATTCGCCAGCAAAAGGAGATATTGCAATCCATCTAGTCTACCCTAGATGACTCCCCCCCCATAGCAAATCATCAGGCCGAGTAGGAGGAAAAGTGGATGGAAGTGGTAAATGGGGGTGGTGGAGGTGGCAGTCCGTCTGTGACAGCAGCGGTTCATGGAGGGCATAAGGGAAGTGTCACAGTAGGATGGCTGGCACACCCTATGGAAGCAGCAGCACCCTCTGTTGAAGTTCAAGTTTCTCATGAAGAAGCATTACTACGCACTCTCACCTGTTGCAGAAATGTTCCTGTACTTGCTGCAGTTTAACGGCTGCATTTTTACCCCAACCGCTGCTTCTTGTATGCCTGTTTTCACCACAGCTTACTATGTCACCACTACATTCTTTCTTGATTACTTACTATACCGATGGCTGCCACAGTGATTTACCTTGATTGTCCATGCCTTTTGATATTTTCTCTGAGTGTATCAGCTCCCTTGTATTTAATTTGTTGACTTCTGACTTGTATTTCTGAATACTGTATTGTACTTGTAACATGTTTCTCCCTTAACCCCTTCCCCAGGTAGTACCTGAAAATGAGTCCTGGCTCAGTGTACCTTTCCCAGTTACCAATTTTTTAAATAAATAAATCAACAGAAGCACCTACAATACACAGCGGGGATTATTTAAGTTACCAGCGATTAAGGAATCACACACACTTAAAACACTTTACACAGACAGTAGAAGAACAGAAAGATTAGTTTTCCTTTTATTTGTGGGGGTCAACAAGCCAATATACAAGAGGGATTTAAGTTTGGAACTGGGGGGGGGCACCCATATAAGACTGCACCGCACTTTACATGACCTTACACTGAAACAAATTAGCCAGAATGTTTTAAAACATTTTTTTTCTTTGTTTTGGTTTCAACACAAAACAGTACTCAAGTGGGACTATTGGGACTAGGGACACACACACACACGCGTGATGACTACACAACATTTAGTCAAACAACAGCAGGTATATTTTTTGTGTTTTTATGAACACAGCAGGGATTTGTAGGGATCAGACTAGGACACACGCAAGACACCACTACACATAAATGAAATAAAGCTACCTTCTAAGCAACAGAAACAATAATTGAACTAAGTATACTCAGAAACAATTCAGTAAAACAAACCTTATTGTTCTACACAACCAAACTAGCAATGCACAGAAAATACAAAACCACTAAGTAGAAAACAGCACTACTCAAAGACACTTATAAGACAAGCCTGAATTTTGCTGCTTCAGGACTTGAGATACAATAACTCCCCTCCCCCAAAGCACACTACACACTGGGATGGATTTTCATAACTGCAAGACTGCCTCAAGCCCCCAGTGCGCCGAACATATGGCACAAGGGGCTTGCAGCAATCTTAGGGCAACAATCAGGAATTGCTATCCCTTGCACCCCTCACAGGTCCTTAGACCACACTTTTGTGGTCTAGCATGCGCCACACCTGGGGGACTAAGATAGGTATCCTGTGATGATAGTGACTGAAAATGAGCAACTTCCAAAACAGCGGCTCATTTTCAGCGATATCATCAAGGGCTACCCTGCATGTGTAGTGACCCTACAGTGAAAGCGACTATAAGGAAAGTAACCAGAAGGGGGGATAGTGAAGGGAAGGGGAGGGATATCGGAAGGGTCTATAGGGGACTGATCTGCCTGCTGCAGTTGAGCTAGCCCTGTGGCATGGTGGTGAGGGTGGCTAGCTCTGGCTGAGCAGGTATGGGGTTTAGGGCTGAGGACCTGGAGGGTTACAATTTTGCCACTGTCTATGGGTGTGGCACTTAATTTTTCCTGCAAATGTGGGCTGTACCCCTTCCCTGACATGTACCCCCCCGGAGTTAGTAATTTTTATTCAAGGAGGTGGGGGGGGCAAAAGCCCCCTGTGAGGGGGGGCACGAGGGGCACAGCCCCCCCCAAAATATGCTTTTTCCTTTGCTGGATGTCGGTTTGCAGGCAAGTGCATATTGGTGATTTGCTTTTTAGTGATGTACACTCACCATAATAACAATCACTATTTTGCAATCACTGTTATGACATGGAAACATAAGATACGGAGCTTGTGCAAGATATTTGGTGCAAGCTGATATAAAAACATGGAAACTGTTGCAACTATGCCTGGAATGGAAATTTGGGCACAGTTGCAGCAAAGGGGTTTGGCGCACTGGCAGAACCTAAGTCTCGTGGTGCAGGGCACGACATAAGCCCTGCGTCACAGTTTGAAAATCTGCCCCACTGTCTGCAATACAGAAACTGAAAGTACTAATTAAAGTAGGAAAATTACCAAGCACCAGTAAATGGTTGATGATCCACAGGAACTAGGCACAGCACACCCTTAATAGAGTGATTCTGGACAACAAACTCCACAGTTTGAGGGGTTTTAAAAGGTTTTTCTGGACACAGCTCTAAGAACGCAACTGATTCCAGCTCTCTCCTTTACATACTGCAATGCAGCCAGCCTCTGCATTGAAAAAAAAGCCCATGTGTCCTCATCTCTGAAGAATCCTTGCTAACTGCACCTTAGGACCATTATTCCTAGAAGTTAGGCAAAGTTGCCATTTTCAGCATTCTCAAATTCCACCTTTTCAGGCGAAGTGTGACTTCATCTTCAGATTAATTTCATGAATTCTGCAAAATTTGCAAAATAATCCACAAAGCAAAGTTTTCTAAATTTGCCAGTCACTAGTACAAATGTGAAGGATATTATGGAATTAGCAGACAAAGTGCTATCTTACTCTGGTGATGACCCACCACTTATGGTTCATGTAGGTACTAATGGTGTGGGCAGAAGCCTGTATGAAGCCATTAGGTCTGATTTCATAGCACTGGGGAGAACCTTAAGAACTAGAGTAATAAACTGGTCCAGTGGCGCTGAGGATTGAGGCCCTGGATGCTACACCTCGTGCTACACTGGTGACACAGGTTCGGGAATAACTTCAGGTCATCGGGGAGCTGGCGTGGGGGGGGCAGGATCGAGCATGCCTATGGGCAGCTCTCATCTCCTGAGGGTGATGATGGCGGGTTGGCACCCCCCCCCGATAGTTCCACTCCCACCGGCTGGAGGTCCATTGGGTAACGTAGGCAGAGAGAGGGCAGCAAAAAAAAATAGTTACAGGAGGTGGAAGGGGTTGAGCTGGCGCCACAGGGTGCGTAGCAGACCTCCACATGCTCACATGGCCATGTGCCGGGGCCTCATGGGGGTAAGAAAGAAAAGCGGTAACATTTATTTATTTATTTGAATTTTGGTAAGCAGGTTATCCCACTGAGACAGGACCATCCCTTTTTCAGGGTGACATGGAAAGAGCAGTACAATTGAAAGTGCAGCAGTTGACACAACAGTTGTACAGGTAAATTCATACATGTAATGAGCACAGCAGTAGATACAACAGTATATCAAGATAGAACTACTACAGCAAACAAGCACAACACTTCAGGCAGAGATACATCGATTGTGCAGGTGTGTACAGTAGAACACAGTATATTCAGGACTATGTACAGACTACAAAATAATTATTTACACAACAGTTCTTGAAAAATAGGTGGGGGGGACAGAGGTGGTATGGTGGATCTTGCGAGTCATTATAGCAGTCAGAGGAGAGTTGGCAAAACACAGGTATTACTGAAAATATGAACAAGTGGGGGCAGCATGGTGTGCAAGCAGAGCGCTTTGAAATTGAGAAATGGAGGACCAGGCCAGGATAGGTGCAGGCAGAGAGTTCCAGGTGGAAACAGTCGAGTAGGCAAATGATCTCTGGGTTGAGGATAGCCTCAGGTTGGGAACCGATAGCAGAGGCAGAGAGGCTGACCTTAGGGCATGCTGGAGACATTTGCGTTGGTCTACCTTGGATAGGCAAGGAGGGGTGAAGCATTAGATAAACTTGTGTAGTAAGCATAGCATAGCTTAGACTCAAAGGGTAGCCAGCCCAAGATAGACAGTATGCTGCAATGATGATGCCTAGCATTGGTTCCCAGGGCAAACCTACCCACTCTATGATATACCTGTGATAGGCAGGATAGATTAGTTGCAGATGAAGAGAGTAGCTATGGGGCTCCATACACGAGGAGAGGTAGGAGAGGGGCACTAGCTATCTTGTGACATGATGTTGTGGTGAGATATGGGTGGATTCTGTAGAGGACTACAAGCCTATGGTTGAGAGTTTTGGTAACTGCTGTAACATGAACATCCAGCAAAAGGGAGGGGTCCAAAGTGATACCCAGGTATTTGAATGACTGAACTGATTCTAGGGTGGCTCCAGTTCATGACTGAATAGCCAGAGTTGTGCATGCATGGGATGCTGAGTTGGTAAAGAGCATGCACTTGTTTTTCTCAGTATTAAGGACAGTTGTTTGTGGATAAACCAGTCCTCAAGGGTGAGGAAATCAGATGCTAGCATTTGGTTAAGCCCCCCAAAGTCAGAGGAGGATCCATATATGATGGCATCATCTGCATAGAGATGGACTGTGGCACCACCACAGTTATTAGGAAGCTCTTTAATAAATAGGGAAAAATGCAAAGGGCCCAGTATAGAGCCCTGGGATACACCATGGGTGATGGGTCATGGTTCAGATCAGAAGCCTGCCCATTTGACCTGCTGAGTATGGCCAAAGAGGTAGCTTCAGGTCCATGTAAGTGCATCCTCATCAAGGCCCAGGTCATGTAGTTGATATAGGAGCAGGTCATGGTTGACCAAGTCAAAAGCCTTGGTCAAGTCCATGAATATTGCACCGGTGACAAGGTCATTGTCCATTGCATGATATATGTCTGAGGTGACCTTGATCAAAGCAGTGGTGGCGCTATAGTTTTTCTTAAATCCATGCTGGGAAGATGACAGGAGCTGATGGTGTTCAAGGTAGCCTTGGAGATGGTCATACAATATCAACTCCTGTATCTTAGCTAGAGGACAGAGTATTGATATGGGGTAGAAGTTTTCCACTACATCGTTTGAACCGCCTTTATGTACAGGGACAACCATTGCCACCTTCCATTTATCAGGGACGGTGCAGGTAAGGAAGGATTTATTAAATAGGTTGCAAATGGGACGGGCTAGTGCATCCACTCCAACTTTTAGGAATCTTGATTTTAGCATGTCATGCCCTGTTGAGCTGTCTGTCTTCAGATTCTTAAGTAGATGGTGGACTTCTTTAAGTTGAGACAGTTTTAGGTGGAAGGAGGGGCCGGTTGTGTGTTCGACAGCAGACAAATGGTCTGTGGAGGGGGAGGAGGGGTTCGAGATTAGAGAGATAAAAGTATGCAGATCAGTGAAGAATTCTTTAAAGCAGGATGCAATGGAGGAAGGGTTAGTGTGGATTGTACCCTGGGCATTAAAGGAACTGGGGATTTCAGAAGTGTTACCCTTTAAAAGTGAGTTGACCTGTCTCCATAATTCTTTCAGGTTACTTAGGTGCTCTGTCTGGAGTCTGTTAAGATGCAAGCGTTTAGTTTTTGAATTTAATTTTTGCAGTTATTCCATAGTTTCCTGTAAAATTGGCAGCCAGCAGATAGGCCACTGCATTGTAAGCCCATCAGCCTTTATCACGCGAGGTCATTAGTTGCCTTAACTCCTAAGAGAGCCAGGAGGCTCTGACCCTACTTTTATCCTGCAGTTCTTCATTGGTGCATGGGAGACAACAATGTCAGCGAGTTTTGAGACAAAGAAGTCAAGGCCTGTGTTTATGTCTGGTATGGTATTTATGGGGCCCCAGTCAGTAGCACGGATTGTGTCCATGAAAGGGTTGGGGTCAAGTTTGGACATGTCCTGAGTCTTTATGATTTTTTGTGGGGGAAAGGAGGAGTTATTGTACCAGATGCACAGTGTTGGGGAGTGGACCCTTATGCTGTCAGAGACCACACTACCTGATTTTATTTTGGAGGGACAGTTGGTGACCATCCAGTCCAGGAGGGTATGGTTGCCTGACCTCGAGTTGATGCAAGTAGGGTTACTGATGCCTTGAACCAGGTTTGAGTCTGTCAAGGAGGTAGACAACTTGGTAGATTTTGAGTTCAACCAATCGATGTTAAAGCCACCCCCGATCATGATATCCTGACGTGGGAGACTCGCACAGGAAGTAATAAAGGAGAGGAGGCAGGGTGCTGCCACCTTGGGGGAAGGTATACACAGCCAACCAGGAATTTTTTGACTGACCCAAAGGTGATGGAGAGGAATAATGATTCCACCCCTACTGGAGCAGTGCAAGGTGTAGTAATTTGGATAGCTTCAAGATTGTCCCTTACATACATGACGACACCACCGGTCTTTTTTCCCAGACGATCTGTCCAGAAGCATTTATATTCAGGCAAGGCAACCTTGTGCATTCTGATGCTTGGTTTCAGCCAAGTCTCAGAGATACTCAGGATGTCAGGAGTGTTACTACTGACCCATGCTTCCAGTTCCGGCATTTTGGGTCTAAGGCTACAGATGTTTAGGTGTGCTATTTTCAGTCCCTTTGGTAGTGGCTTAGATGGTGAAGGTAGGGAAGGGGCAGGAGTATTACTCATTGGTCCAGAGTTGGGTTCAATGTTGCCAGTGAGGGTTAGCAAGAGAAGAAGTAGTAATCATGACTTAGGGGAAGAGAGCAGGGGCTGTCTCATGCTCTTAGCATAATTCTTATTGATACATAATGTTCTGGAAATCCATAATCCAAGGTTGGCAACATCCCATTTAGGTAGGCAGGGGACAATGGGAATCTTGAGTACCATATCCTCATGTGCATGATGTTGGGGTGGGACAATGGCATGATGCAGTGGGGGGTGTCTTAAGGTCAGGGATATAAGGTGGTCAGCAGAGCAAAGAAGCAGTAAGCAGGAGAGGAGATACAGTATTGCTTGCCTGGCTATACTATTAGCAACTAAGACTAGCCTGTAAGTGGAAGGACCAAGAGGGAGTGAACAAGAGCTAGGTCTATATGTGGAAGCTATAAAGGACTTAAAGTAAGAGAGAAATACATAGGGCAGTCTCCAATGCAAAGACCGGGGGGGGGGCTTTCAAGCCTAAAGAATGCCAATCCTAGGTTAAGCTAGACTGAGGACAGGCTAATACCCCAGCCAAATAGGGCTGAAGTTAAATCCTAAGTACTGTGAGATGAGTAGCCAGTCAGTTGGTGCAAGGAATGAAAGGGGAGGAGCCAAGATGTATTTAATAGAGGCTGGGGTCAGGGAGGGTGGTCAAATGGGAGAAAATACACAGCTGTAAAATAGAAATTGGAGCACAACGAATAGCTTGGCAGAAGACACCAGGAGAAAGGACTGCTGTGTGACTGGACTTCACTACTGGGACTAAAGTAGAAGAACTTTTTTACTTGGACCTTGGACCTTTAATTTAGGGTAAAAAAAATACTAACATACAAAACAAAAAAAAGTGTGTGTTTGTCTGGGTTAACTGAACTGAATGGGTATCTGAACAGTTATCTAGGTGTAAATCTCAGGTGATTGAAAGGACTTAACTGCTGTGAGGTTTAAATTACTTGTAGAAAGATCTAGTAAGTAGGGGGAGTGGCTTAGCTAGAAGGAAGCTACATTTAAAGACTGCCTTAGAAAGATTCTGCTAATAGCTTGGCAGAAGACACCAGGAGAAAGGACTGCTGTGTGACTGGACTTCTGTACTGGGACTATATTGCCCTCGTTCCCTTCCCTTCACTCCCCCCCCACCCAAAGCTAGTTCAATTTTTATAGGCACAGGATTTGACTGACAACAGAAACTTCCTGTTTGGGAGCAGGAAGTGAGTGATCACAGAACCACCAAAGACCCACCATCCTAGAAGGGCAAGAGTAGCTCTCCGGCCCCCTCTAGCTGCTGGAGGTCTGCCTCTGAGCAAGTAAGTGGTCTACTGAGAAATATAGGATATTCTTGTCTCAGAACAGGACACTCAGGAGCTTAAAGGGCACACAGGCAGAAAGTAAGGAGAGAGAGAAAAAAACAGGAAAGAGTAAGGATTGCAAACAGTTAAGGGGCCAGAAATAAGACATGATTGGAGTGGTGCAGTGCAGTGGCTGTGGAGCAGCAGTCTTCCGGGAGATGTTCTGGAGGATGCGGTGTTGTCCCATCTGCAGGCACCTCTCTGGGCTGAGGGAGGAGGTTGCTCATCTCCATGCTGAGTTGGCCAGGATTTGTGGGACCTCCTCTTCCATCCAGGGACCACCAGTGCCACTGCCATTGTCTCAGAGGTTGTCAAGAAAGAGAAGCGGTTGGACCACAGTGGGCTCAGAGAGGGTGAGGGTGGTGGAACAGAGGTGCATCCTCAGTGGTACCTTTCACAATTCCTATGCCATTCTGGCAAAGTGTGGTTCCTCTATGGAGGCACCCGCAGTGGAGACCAAGGAGGATGCTGGGAACCTCCACAAAGGAGACCCACAGGAGGTGGCAGGGGACCCTGCAGGGAAGGAAACAACTCCTGGTGGGGACTCCATTGTTAGGAAAGTAGAACTGGGGAGGAAGGGAGGGAGGTAAGGTGCCTGCCTGGCGCCATGGCTTGGGGACAGGGAGAATCCTCAGGATTGCTGCAGCAGCTGCACAGGGAGGGAGCTGGATGTCATTGTCCACCCTAGGGACAAATGACCTGGCTAAGAAAGGGATTAGAGAAGTGCAGGAAGAGTTTGTGGAATTGGGGAGGGCCTTAGTCAAGTAGCATGCACGGTAACCTTCTCGGAGGTGCTGCCCATCTATGGCATAGGAGAGGCTAGGGTGTTCCACACCATGGGATTCAATCAGTGGTTGAAAAAATGGTGTGGAGCTCAGGGATTTGGCTTCATTGGGGACTGGGGGTCCACCTGGAGTGATGCAAGCCTATACTGGCATGATGGGCTGCATCTGTCCTGGAGGGGAACCAGGATCCTAGGTGATAAGGTTAAATGCATCATTGGCAAGCTTTTAAACTAGCCAAGGGGGGAGCTACTGGAAAGGAGCAGGGAAATCCTAGCCCCCCCCAAATAATCATGGTAGTAAGTGCAGCAAACACCAACATAAAGGTGTCGATAGGGAGAAGGGCAGGGGTAAATGGAGAAAGTGACAAAGGCAAGAAGGACAGGGATGGGGCAAAAGGGAGTAAGGCCATCAGGAAATGGAGGGTAATGAGTACCAATGCCAGTAGTCTGGGCAACAAGCTCCCTGATGTGGTGGCCATAATGGAAGAGGGATGCCTGGATATCGTAGCAGTCACAGAAACATGGTACACAGAGAACCATGACTGGGATGTTAACATACCAGGGTACATAACCTACAGGAGAGACAGGCAGGGGAGAAGAGGGGGATGAGTAGCTCTCTATGTAAAGGAAGGGATAAGAGCAACTAAACAAAAGAGTAAACAGGGAGGAGAGGAGGCACTGTAGGTCACCTTGGAGACTGGAAGGGCACCACAATCCGCACAGGGTTGTGTACAGACCCCATGTCAGGGGAGGGAATGGACAAGGATATGATAGAAGGCATTCTTAGAATGGCAGAGAAGAGGAGATACTGTTGATGGGAGACCTGAATATGCCAGATGTTAACTGGAGCACATTTGCTGCAGCCACATCCAAGAGCGGGGCCATTCTTGATGCCCTACAGGTGGCAGGCATTAGACAGCTAGTTGGTACCCACTCCATGGGGAGCAATCTTAGACCTCATACTCTCAAGCAGGGGCAGTGAGAGGATCTCAGATCTAGAAGTGGGTTGCCATCTGGGGACAAGTGACCATCAAACAGTGTGGTTCACATTAAACTCAGCTACAGAGTCGAGCCATACAAAGTGAGGGTACTGGACTTTAGGAGGGCTGACTTTGGCAAGATGGGAGGTGCCTCAGAAAGCACCTAGCAAACAGGCTAGAAGGGAGGTGTGGAGCAACAATGGGAATCATCAAAACTGCCATCACAGAGGCAACAAGCCTTTGTGTGAAGCAAATAAACAAATCAAAATGAAAGAAAAAGCCACTATGGTTCTCAAAAGAGGTGGCTGTGAAAGTCAGGAAGAAAAGATAGCATTCCGGAAGTATAAGGAAACACAGAAGGAGCAGGACAGAGAGCTGTACCAGTTAAGGCAGAAGGAAGCAGGGAGGGAAGTCAGAATAGCAAAGGCCCAAACTGGGGAAAAGATAGCCAACTCAGTTAAGAAGGGGGATAACACCTTTTATAGGTACATCAGTGAGCGTAGAAAGACAAAGGGAGGGATAGTGAGGCTGAATAGAATGAACGGTGGGTGGGCAGAGGGGGACAGTGAAAAAGCAGGGATACTGAATGATAATTTCTGCACAGTATTCACAAAAGAGGAGGGGGAAGTGCCTAATCCAATTAACAGAAGCACTCTTGATAGGGGGGTCGATCCCAGTCCTTTCGCAGAAGAAAGGGTCTGCAAGAACTCCTAAAACTGAAGGTGGACAAAGCAATGGGTCCTGATGGAATTCACCCCAGAATTCTAAAAGAATTAAGGGAGGAACTAGTGAAACCACTGGCTACTCTTTTTAATAAATCATGGGAGGATGGTGTGGTACCCGAGGACTGGAGGAAGGTAGATGTGATTCCCCTTCACAAAAGTGGGACCAAGACAGAGGCAGGAAACTACAGACCTGTCAGTCTGACCTCTGTGGTAGGGAAAGTGATGGAGTCACTTCTGAAGGAAAGAATAGTTGAGTACCTAGAGGCCAGTGGAGCACAGGACCCAAGGCAGCATGGGTTCACAGCGGGAAGGTCATGTCAGACGAATCTAATAGATTTCTTTGACTGGGTGACCAAAGTAGTAGACCAGGGAGGGCTGTGGACATGGCCTACCTAGACTTTAGCAAGGCATTTGACAAGTCCCACACAAAGATTAATAGTCAAATTAACCAGCCTGGGAGTGGGTCCCAGGGTGGTAGCCTAGGTAAAACATTGGCTGCACAACAGGACACAGAAGGTAATTGTAAATGGAGTCCACTCTGAGGAAAGAGGGTTATTAGTGGGCACTGCAGGGTTCAGTATTGGGTCCAGTCCTTTTAATGTCTTCATCAGTGACATTGCAGAGGGACTGGAAGGAAAAGTATGGCTTTTTGCAGATGACACAAAGATCTGCAACAGGGTTGATACACAAGGAGGCATGGAAAGGACGAAAAGGGACTTGGCAAGGTTGGAGGAATGGTCAGAAGTATGGCAGCTAGGATTCAATGCAAAGAAGTGCAAAATAATGCACCTGGGAAACAAGAACCCAGGGAAGAATACACAATGGGTGGGAGGTAGTAACAACAACAAAAACTAAAGGGACCTGGGGTAATCATATCAGATGACCTTAAGGTTAGCAAGCAATGTGAGAAGGCAGTAGGGAGGGCTGGGGGTATACTGGGATGTACAGGAGAGGCATCAGCAGCAGAAAACAGGAAGTTGTTATCCTCTGTACAGACAGTTGGTGAGACCCCATCTGGAGTACTGTGTCCAGTTCTGGAGACCCCATCTCCGCAAGGACATAGACAGGAAGAGGTAGTCCAGAGGAGGGCAACTAAAATGGTGCAGGGTCTGCAAGAAAAGCCGTATGAGGACAGGCTAAAGGAGCTTAATATGTATACCCTTGAGGAAAGAAGGGAGAGGGGGGACATGATAGAAACTTTTAAGTACCTCAGTGGAATCAACAAAGTCCAAGAGGGTAGCATCTTTCAGAAAAAGAGACTTGCAAGAACAAGGGGACACAATTTAAAGATAGAAGGAGGCGGTTCAGGGGCAATGTGAGAAGTATTATTTCACAGAGAGGTAGTGGATGCATGGAACAGCCTTCCTGAGGAGGTTGTGGGGTCTAAAACTGTGGGTGAATTCAAGAATGCATGGGACAGACATAAGGCAATTCTTGTGGGGGGTAGGAAGAAATAGGCTGTGGGTTAACTAGAATCTGCGGCCTATCCTGTAGGTAGGGAAATGGGCAGACTAGATGGGCCTAGCGGTCCTTATCTGCCATCAAAGTCTATGTTTCTATGTTTCTAAAATACACAGCTGTAAAATAGAAATTGGAGCACAACGCAGGTATCAGGGAGCCAACTGGAGCTTCAGTCATCCCCAGCTAGGTAAATAAACAATCAGCTGGTGAGTTGGCTGAAAAGCAGCCAATCGAGTGCATGCAGAAAAAAAGGTGCTGCAAACTGAAGATTTTGGCTGTTCACAGGAGCACCATACCAGGAGGCAGCTTTCTGGAGGGGAGCTGGCAGGCACAGTGACCTGGAAACGCCGCATTGCCTAGGGATAGATGCCCAATCAAGGACTTGAAGAGATCTGTGGGAGAGAAAATAAATAATTTATTTAACGGAAAGAACACTGGAGGGAAGGTGTAGGCAAAACAAGCTGACAAGAGATCAGCAGGGGACTGATGGCATCAGGGAACAATAAACTTAAATGAGGGGAAAGTTAGCACAAGGAGAGACAGAGGCAGAGAAAGGAAGAAAGAGCTGAACAGGGGGCAGGGCAGGTCATGCCAAGCTCTGTTTAGAAAGAATAGTGATGGGGGGGGGTATGCTTCTGAGATTGGAGCAAACTAGTCCGAGAGGCAATGGTTGCAGGAAGGGGGTAAAGGTGTATAGTCTAGGGACAGGAAGGGATAGCAGAATAGCGGCAGAGAAGTAAATACGGAAGGATGCAGATAATAGTGCCCTTTCTAACCGAGTCCAACAATATTACAGTGGTGCCTAACAGTAACTCTAAGCAATTAAATTAAAATCTGACATTCTCTAAGCAGATACATATCACATTTAAAATGCACAGCTATAGAATAGAAATCAGAGCGCAACTAGGGTATCAGGAAGCAGGCTGGAGATTCAGTCATCCCCGGCTAGGTAAATAACCAATCGGCTGGCAAGTTGGCTGAAAAGCAGCGAATTGGGTGAGTGCAGAAAAAAAGCGCTGAATATTGAAGATTTTGGCTGTTCACCAGAACACCGTACCTGGAGATGGCCTTCTGGAGGGGAGTTGGTTGGTGCAGCGACCTGGAAATGCTGCACCACTTAGGAAGAGATGCCTGATCAAGGGCTTGAAGAGATCTGGAGGCGGTTTTCTGGAGGGGAGCTGGCGGGCATGGCGACCTGGAAATGTCGCACCGCCTAGGGAGTGATGCCCAATTAAGGGGCTTGAAGAGAAAATACCTATGTTTCCCCGTCACCAGTTGGCAGGAGGAGGTGACGGGGGCCAAACAGGTCTATGAAGAAAAAAAAAATTATAGTAATAGCATCATTACATCAGAAAGTCTTCCTGTCCCATGTGCTTCCACAAGGAGGTAGTATGCCATAGAATCCCTAAATGCTTAGCTAAGAAACTGAGCTGCTAGGAAAACGTAAGGTTCGAAAGAAATTTGGGTACTTACTGGCAGTGGTCAGATCTCTATGCTACTGGTTTCAGAAGCTGCACAGACCGGGGGTACAGTCTGATCATTTGTGAGACATGGATTGTAATAGAGACTGCAGTTGGGTGGGGGATGCAGCTCACTTAATCTCTCAGTAACTGAGGGAGAAAAAAAGTGACTCCTGTTTATTTTAAAAAATTCTGTATGGGCACTGATATATGTGCTAGGGCAGTGGGCACAGGGACTTGTCTTTTCCCAGTCTTTGTTGTCACATAAATGTCCACCTCAGCCAGGTGCTCAGCAAATCTTAGGCCCGGAAATCGCAAGCCCATTTTCTGATTTCTTGTACAGTGTTAATGAAGCACGCTTCATGAGTCTTAGACCTTTTATCCAAGTCACTGTGCCAACTGCCTTAGCACATATATCAGTACCCACGCAGATTTTTTAAAAATGAATAGCAGCCCTTTTTTTCCTCACACTAACTGTTAAACTGTACCCAAGGTCTGCACAGTTTTTGAAACCTCATACTTCCGAATTAAAAAACAAATCAACGTAAACAGCACTATCATGCTCTCACCTCACTGCTGAGCTATTGGGTCTGCTGCCACTCTGCCATCATCCCAATTACAGATGTTGTGAAGCTTAACTCAGCAGGCGAAGTCAAGGCAGAGTCAGCAACTCTGCCTCCATGGATAATTATGCAAAGTTTTCTCCTGTCAGTGGAAATTTGTTTATGCCAACTTCGCCTTATGGTTGTAAAGGTGAAGTTATGAAAAAAAAAAGGTTCAGTCACATGGCGGAGTCTCTGCAGGCCACAAGGGACATTCCAAGCAGGCAGGAAAAGACTCACTGCTTTCAGTTTCTCTGCAGTGCATATACATGGTGTGTGAGTGAACTTCAGCTCAGAGAGTGTATATGAAAACCTCATAGTTTAAACTTCAAAAAGCTGTTTATTTTGAAATATTTTTCTTTCGTTACCAATGCTTGACTTTCCTTACTTACATAATCTTTATTTTGCTGATTTTTGAGTACTTTTTTATGTCTGTATGTCTCTCTCTCTCTCTCTATTTTGAATTTTTATGTTTGCTTGCGCGCATGCACAAGAAATCTTATGTGGTAGCTTAGGAGAGAAGCGGGTTGTCGAGGCGTGGCACTGTGGCAGCCAAAGGAGGCATTTCATTTTGGGGCTTGGCACTGGTGGACCAATGGAGGCATAGTGTGCTGATGACACTGGCTTCCAAAAGTGCCACCAAGTTGTAACGTTTTTGCCACAGCAATCAGGGGCTGCCTCGTAATTGCAGCATCAGCCATTCCGCTGCAAAGAGGGAGTGACCTGTCATTGCAGGCGGAATGCGCCTAGTGTAATATTAGTTTAGGAACATGGCGGCAAGTCGCCATGTTCGCAAACAATATAAAGCCCCACTGCCGAGAGGGTGCCCAACTCCCTCGGCAGCATACACCCCCCAAACAGCCCTTCCTTGCCGACAGGGGCCCAATCCCTGTTGGCTTCAGTGCCCCCATCCCAGTTTAATTTGCGGATGGGGGAGCCCACTCCACGCCCGGCATAATGTCCCCCCAAAAAAGTTGGTTTGTGTCGAGGGTGCCCAATCCCCCCACTCTTGCCCCCATATGTGTTGATGGGGTGCCCAATTCCCTCTGGCTACAGCCCCCAAAATAAAAAAAACATTGTGGTGGCATGCTGGGAGCCCACCCCAGCATGCCAAATGTACCTGTGGAAAAAAAAGGCCCATGATGTTTGATTTTTTTTTTTACCTGTAAGTCAGAAAACGGTCCCTCGTTGAGTCCGGTGGCCTCACCCCCTAACCTGCACCACCCTCTGCACACCCAGGCTCCCCACACTGCCCTCACCCCATATTTACCTCCTGAGCCCAGTGCGACAATCTTAGGTGGACCAGGAACACATCTGCACTCTTCAAAGCCGACTGCTAACTGAAGAAATGCCAGTAAACTGTATAATGGCATAAATAGGCTTTTTTTTCAACTTTGGTGCATATCTCAGGCATTTTGGGGAATTTTGGCACCAAATTTTCAACATGGGGTTATTGGCACCTCTCCTCACTGTCATCGCATTATTCAGTCTCAAAAGGTGATTTCACAGTCACTGCGCAGAATCACCTTTTGGGACTGATTAACAAAATGACAGTGCCAGTGTTCATGAGATGGCCTCTCAAAAAGTCTATGTTGCAAATTTGGTGGAAAAAAAATCCAAGAAATGACTGTTTTGACACTGTTCATTAGCAGGGGTCCTAAAATACCTATGTTGAAAATTCTGAGACGAAAGTCCATAAAATGACTGTTACGAGAGTGTGTTGTGCAGTTTCCACCCATACTTGTAACTGCGCACATTTGTAATATTTTCACTCCAGATTTTCATCATTGCTATTTTTCCACACCGCCTTATGAAAAATAGCATAAACAGTTTTTCAGGGATTCTATGCCATTTTTCTGCACCTCCTTATAAACAGTACAGCTGTCATTTTTCACATCCTGGCCGAAATGTGTTTTTGCACTTCTGGCGCAGAATAGCATGGTTGCTGTGGGAAATCAGTGTTCAGGACACATCAAGAAAACCACAGTGACACTGTTCATCAGGAGAAGTCCTACAATGCCTATGTTAAAACTTTGGTGACAAATGTCCATAAAATGACTGTGTAATGCACATGCGTTGCGCAGTTCCCACGTACTGTATGCTCGGACGTGCGAGTATTTTTTATATTCCCAATACAGCTGTTCATCATTGCCATCTCTTCACACCTCCCTGTGGATGGTACAGCTGTCATTTTTCACATCCTGGCTGAAATGTGTTTTTGCACTTCCAGCGCAGAATAGCATGGTTGCTGTGGGAAATCAGTGTTCGGAACACATTAGGAAAATCATAGTGACACTGTTCATGAGCAGAGGTCCTAAAATGCCTATGTTGAAAATTTGGAGATGAAAGTCCATAAAATGACTGTGTTACGCGCATGCATTGCACAGTTTCCACGTATGCTTGGAAGTGCAAGCATTTTTATGTTTGCTTGCGTGCATGTGCAACAAACATTATGTGACAGTTTAGGAGAGAGGTGGGTTTGGGAGGTGTGGCAGTGTGGCAGCCAACACAAGCATTGCATTTGGGGGCTTGGCCATGGTGCACCAATGGAGGCATAGTGTGCTGATGACACTGGCTTCCAGAAGTTGCAGCAAGTTGTAATGTTTTAGCCACAGCAATCACCGCCGCTATGCTCACAAACAATATCAAACCGGCCCCCAGTGCTGAGGGGGTACCCAATCCCCCTTGGCAGCATGTGTCCCTCCCCACAAAAGTGTGTTTTGCCCGACGGGGGCCCCAATCCCTGTCATCATGCATCCTGGTGCCATCTGAGTTGCCGACGGGGGAGCCCACTCCTTGTCAGCTGTATGTTCCCATCCCTGTGTGATGCACTGATGGGGAAGCCCACTCCCCATCAGCATCAGCCCCTCCCAAAGAGTAACGGGAGAGTCCGAGGGGGTGGCCAATCCTCGGCTCTGGGCGCCTCCCCAGCTTTTGTACCGACGGGATGCCCAACTTCGCCGCAACACGCCACCCCCAAAATATTCAGGTGGCACGCTGGAGCCCACCCCAGTGTGCCCAATGCCCCTGCAAAGGAAAACCATCCCGATGGCTTTTTTAAACCTGTAAAACAAAACGGTCCCTTGCGGTCTCCCTGGCCCCCACCCCCACAACCCATGCCCACCCACTGCGCACCCTGCCTCCCCACACCCCCTCATCCCATACTTACCTCCAGAGCCCAGCGCGACAATCTTCGGTGGACCGGGAACATGTCTGCACTCTTCAAAGCCGACCGCGAACTGAGGAAATGCCGGTAAGCTGTATTATGGAATAAATATGGTTTTCCCAACTTTGCTGCATATCTCAGGCATTTTTGGGAATTTTTGCACCAAATTTTTAGCATGGGGTTTTTGGGACTCCTCCTCCTGAATTCAGTCACTGTCATGGTGTTAATCGGCCCCGAAAGGTGATTTTTCAGTCACCGCATGGAATCACCTTTTGGGACCGATTAATGAAATGACAGTGCCAGTGTTCATGAGGTGGGCTTTCAAAAAGTGTATGTTGCAAATTTGGTGGAAAAAAATCAAACAAATGACTGTTCTGAGCATGCATTGCACAGTTGCTCGTACGCTTGTAACTTCGTGAATTTGCAGTATTTTCAGTCCAGATTTTCAACATTGCCATTTCTCCGCACCTCCTTATGAACAGTACAGCTGTCATTTTTCACATCCTGGGCGAAATGTGTTTTAGCACTTGCGGAGCAGAATAGTGCGGTCGCTGTGGGAAATCTGTGTTCAGGACACATTACGAAAATGACAGTGACACTGTTCATTAGCAGAGGTCGGAAAATGCCTATGTTGAAAATGTGGTGTTAAAAGTCCAGAAAATGACTGTGTTACGAGCGTGCATTGCGCAGTGTCCACACACGCTTGTAACTTCGCACATTTACAATATTTTCACTCCAGATGTTCAACATTGCCATTTTTCTGCACCTCCTTATAAACAGTACAGCTGTCATTTTTCACATCCTGGCCAAAATGTGTTTTTGCACTTCTGGCGCAGAATAGCGTGGTTGCTGTGGGAAATCAGTGTTCAGAACACATCAAGAAAATCACAGTGACACTGTTCATCAGGAGAAGTCCTACAATGCCTATGTTAAAACTTTGGTGACAAATGTCCATAAAATGACTGTGTAATGCACATGCATTGCGCAGTTCCCATGTACTGTATGCTCGGACGTGCGAGTATTTTTTATATTCCCAGTACAGCTGTTCATCATTGCCTTCTCTTCACACCTCCCTGTGGATGGTACAGCTGTCATTCTTCACATCCTGCCAGATCTGTGTTTTTGTTCATGTGGCACAGAATGGCACTGTCGCTGTTAGAAATCAATGTTTGGGACACATACACATAATTACACTGCCACTCTTCATAGGTAGGGTCACAAAAATGCCATGTTGAAAATTTGTAGTATAAATACCAACAAACACCTAAGGCGTTAGGGTTTCTAACCATAACGTCCTACCCTGTACAGACTGACAGGTATCGGAGTGTGCCTTTGCATTGCTGACTGTACTGTTCATGCCATCCCACCCCCACCTCCAGTTACTGACAGGCATCGAGATGCACCTTGGAGTCTTCCGGCCCCAGACTTCACCACATTCTCCTATGCTGCACCCATTTCAGTGTATGTCCTTATGGAATGCAGTGACTGTAAAGCCAAACAACCTAAGGCACACCTCAACATGTGTCGCTGTCTGCAGAATAGGATGACCTGACATGGCATGCCCGTCATGGCCGATGACCCAAACACTTACCCCAATGCTTGTCTGTCTCTACAGGATGGAGCTGTGGTTATCGTGAACTTCAATACTTCACTGCCATTCCTATTCTGCATCTGTCTAACTTCTGCATTTCCAATACTAATACCAACAAGCAAGCATTCGGCACTGTCAAATGCTTGTTAATAATCCCGCTACAGATTTTCAACATTGCCATCTCTTCACACCTCCCTATGGATGGTACAGCTGTCATTCTTCACATCCTGTCCAATCTCTTTTTTTGTACATGTGGCACAGAATGGCACGGTCGCTGTTAGAAGTCAAAGTTTGGAACACATTGACAAAATCACACTGACACTCTTCATGAGAAGAGGTCCCAAATGTTTTCATGAGGTGGGGTCACAAAAATGCCATGTTGAAAATTTGTAGTGCAAATACCAACAAATGCCCGAGGCATTAGGGGCTTCTAACCATAACGTCCCACCCTGTACAGACTAACAGGCATCGAGGTGTGCCTTTGGATTGCCAACTGTACTGCTCATGCCATACCACCCCCATCCCCCCAGCCAATGACAGGTATTGAGGTGTATCTTGGACTCTTCAGCCCCAGACTTCACCCCATTCTCCTATGCTGCACCCATTTCAACATATGTCCTTATGGAACACCCCAAGGCACACCTCAACAAATGTCAGTGTCTGCAGACTAGGATGAGGTGACTTGGCATGACCGTCATGGGTGACAATCCAAACACTTACCCCAATGCCTGTCCATCTCTACAGGATGGAGGTAGGGTTGCCATGAAGTTCAATACTTCTCTGCTATTCCTATTCTGCATCTGTCTAACTCCTGCATTTCCAATGCTAATACCAGCAAGCAAACATTTGACATTGACAAATGCTTGTTTGTTTTTGGTTTACTACTTAGAAATGGAGGAGGGCCAGCGTGAAGTCTGTGGTGGACCTGGGCATCATGGTCCCTGGATCTGTGGTGGGTCCAGTGGCATCCACTTCAATTGAGAACAGTTTGATCGGCAGGCTCCCCACTCCCCATACCCGTATCAGGTCAATAGAGCACTTTTTAAATAGCGTGGTGTAAACCACGCTGCAATAACTGCAATTACATTGACACCTACAATGGTAGAATACGTTAGTCATTTACTGCTACCCCAGTTGCTGTCTGCAGAGAGGAAGAAGGGCTGAAGTAGATTGAAGCAGGGTGCTGGGTCGAGCCGCTCCCATGGTGGAGTGGCTAAGACACTAGCACCTGGAGCAGTAGAAACCTGGGAACCAGTGTTCCGTTCCCCATCTCCTGATATCAAAATGTATTTTTTTTAAGAAATAAGTCTTCCCCCCTCACAAGGTTCTCTCCATCCCACGAGATCCACCCCCCTGTGGAGTTCATTATATTAAAGTGGGGGGGCAAAGTCCCCTATGTTGGGAGGTGTGGGGGCAGATGCCCCTGGAAAAAAAAATTGAAGTATCTGTAGTGTAGTTATGTGGTGTCCACAGCATTTTGGTACTGGTTGATGTTTTTCACAGCCTTAAATTTGTTTTCGTGGTTTTGTCTACACAGATGTTGACTATGCTGTTTTTAGTTGTGGCATATTGATGCTGTGCCAACTGTACCACCAGCTGAGTAGGACAGGAGTGTGGTCCTGGAGCATGAGGAGGAGGAGGAGCAGCAGAAGCAGCCTGTGGTCTCTGACACCCAGCATCATTCCACCACCAGCACACACCCCCACCCACACACAGAGCAACCCAGTGCATTAGCCGCACCCTGGCATTGGCAGTCATATCCGAGGAGCTCACCGGTATGGAGTTTCTTCATAAGTCACCCAAGTGACCAAAGTGTGGTCACATGTAATATTGGTGGCAAAGTGGTGCACAGAGGCAAGAAGGATACCCATTTGGGTACTGGGTGTCAGAGGATGCATTTAAACTTGCACCACCAGGCAGAGTGGCAGGCGAGTCTTCAGGAAGCATCAAGTAGGGGTGGTGAAGGGGATGGTGGATGGCAAGAGCGGGCAGGCCATTGTGCAGGGAGGCATGCCAAGTCATGGTCCAGGGTGCATGAAGAGAAAGAGGCAACAGCCCCTGCAGTTTCAGCTCCTCCTGTCCTTGAACCTGCATCAGCAACAGCACCAGCATCAAGAGGAGTAACAACACAAGACCTGGCCACAGTGAGGGAGGAAGTAGGTGACCTCTGCCTCCAGCTCATTGAGGTCAGGCAGGATATAAAAACATCCTTGAAAATCAGGCAACACTTCTAGTGGGCCTTGATGGGCTTCTCTGCCTTGGCAGTGATGGGGCTGTTTAATTGGAAAGGCTATGTTTGCAGTTCAATGGTCAGCAGACAGCCACTCCCACTTCCTGAGCTGTATAAGCAGTTCCTCTCAGCCTTATTGTGAAGCACTTTTTCTTTGCAGCCGAATGCTCTGTCGGTTTGTCCTCTGAGCTGGTTGGGGCCTCCCCCCCCCACCTGCTGCTCCTGCTTGTCTACTGGATTTTTTTTCCCTGTTTCTAGTTTGTATTTTGTATTTTGTCTTCGGCTGCATGTGGTTCTTCTGTCTTTGTTCCCTGTTATCTGTGTTTGTGTGTCTTTGGTTTTGTTTTTTTGGGGGGGTTGTTTCTATGCTTCTGGCATACTGCTACTCCTGAGCATGTACTACTTGCTTTCAGTTACTCAAAACTCAAATAGCTTTCAGTTACAACATTCAAATTCCTTGCAATGCAACTATAAACATTATCTGCGTGTTCAGCTCAGCCGTAGCTGCTTTCCATGTTGCATACTTAATTGCTTTCACCTGATTCTGGCTCACACTGAACCTCAGTTATACAGCTCAGTCATGCTCAACTCATTCTACTTGCCTCATTGCTGCAGTTCATTGCATTGCCTGTCACAGCTGCTTTCAGAGTATTGTGCCTCCTTTATTTTATGTTTATTGCAGTTTGCAACTCAGTGTACTCAATACAGATGCTGCTTCTATGTTTGTACACCTGCCTCAAGCTCTGAACCTTGCTATGCAGTTCAATCCTGTTATTCCCTTTATACAGTGCTGTTCTACTCTGAGGTTAGCTAAAGCTCCTGCTGAAGCTATTAAATTAGCTTTAATATCTGCATGTGGTTATTGGCCTTTCCATTGCTTCCTTGTTTGTCCTACGGTGGGGACTGGGAGTTGTTTGGGGGGCCGTGGCCCATGTGGCTAATTATTTCTGTGTTAAATCCTGTCTTTGCCGCTGAAAATCTTCAGTTTGTCACCTTGATTTAGCTTTGCAATGCCTGGCTGGCTTGCCCCACTATTCAGTGCTGTTTCTTTTGATATATTTTTTCTCCCTAGGGGCCACCAGTCTGCCTTACCTCTACACATCTGGCATCCTCTGGGTATTCAGGCTGCCATCTCCTGGGACTACTCTCCAGCTCCACATTCAGGTCCGCAGCTACACCCGTGGCTTATCCCCCGCGGCGGAGTGGAGGAGAGCTGTCCCCCAAGCTCAACCCTCCCAGATCAGGATCCAGTAATGCCACGTGCCCTCGGCACTGATCGAGCCCCCTCTGGAGATGGCTATCATGCTGCCTCAACTAGTGCTCCTAATTTTCACTTTCTCCCCAACGGCTGAGGCGTGCAATGATGCCTAAGGCCCCGGGCGTGCATCTGCACGCACTCCAAGCCAAGCGTCTGCACCAGCACATTCCTCCCAAGTCCCTGCCAGTGCTCTACAGCCACCACCAGCCACTGCCAGAGGCTGCTAGAGCACCGATGGCAACCCGTCCCCTCCCCCGAGAAGAGGAGAGCAGTCCTACGGATGCTCCATCCTTCTCCTCCCCTGCCGACCCCCGCCGACCCAGGCTCGTTCCCGAACCCAGGTCGCCAGCATAGCATGAGGTGTGGCGTCCAGTGCCTCAACCCTCAGTGCCACCAGGCCAGCTATTCAGAGCTGTTTCATTGCTACTATGTTATGTAGACCTACATACAGGTCCACTTATTACTACTTTGTCACTGACCTACGTGCAGGTCCAAGCTTTCTTACGCAATTGTTGCTCATTGCTTCCACAAACCACTGCTTCATGCCTACTGCCATCCCCATGGCTTTAGAATCTGGGATTCTGCTGCACTCAATTCTGCATTCGACCTTGCAAGGTCTTAGCACTCAATGCGCATTACGATCTCAGCACACTGTGCTCATTCAGCTCACCAGCTTTTCAGCTCTCAATCAATTTCTGGGGCATGCCAGCCATTCTATTCTGGAGCAGGGTTCTTGCAGCCAGTGGTCTCACTCTACATTTAGTCCGCATCTTGAGCTTGTCCAACTTGGGGCAGGATCCTTCTCACCTGGCCCATAGCTGGGAATGTCCTCACCCTGGGCTTGGCTTTAGCTGCCTGCTATGCGACAGCAACTACGGGTGCAGAATTTAAGAATAGCAGTGAAGAGTGGTTACGACAATCTCCTTTGGCTCTAGTGTTCCACTATAACGGTTAGCCATTGACTATAGTGGTTTCCCTAGCAAGGCACCTTCACCACATTCTCCCTACGACTGCCTCTGGTTCACCTGGTTTTAATTTAGGGTGGGTAGGCCAGGTGAGTGCCTCAGCAGTCATTGCTCTCCTCCTCCACCTTGGTTGCACATATTATTGCAGAGTTTTCTCGCAACCTTCCACAGCGTTCCCGCTAGAGTGTTTAAGTGAGAGTCTTCCTCCAAATTGGAATATTTTCCACCTCCCTTTAATTGGGTTTTCCAAATTGCAGCTGCAGAGCCGTCACTAAATAAACTATCCCAAGCCTGGAGGGAAGGCGACCTAGGCCTTGGATCCCCAGAGATTTCCTCGTCATAGGGTTTTTTTCTCTCCTCCACTGCCTCAGGTCATAACTATTAGTTAGCATAGTAGTGTCCCCTAGTTTCTTTAGGTAGGTTCTGCTGTTGGATGGAGGTGGAGGGTGTCCTGCCATTCCCTCTCTCCTTAGAGTATCCCCTCATTCTCAACACAAACCATCAGTATCATGCTACGTAAGCCTGTGCATTTCATTACATTATCAAACTGAGCTTTTTATTACATTATCAAACTGTCTATGCTTCTCTACTACTACGTTACAGTTGCTGCTTCTACATCACTGTTACTGCTTGCTCATAAGCTTCGTGTCACCTCCTTCTTTGGGATATGATTGTACTACATTTCTTTTGGGGTTTCCTAAGGTACCTTTAACCACAGGAATCGTCCCGTGGCACATCTAGGGGTGGAACCCTCTCTGAGGGTTCCTTGCCTTTTGTAACCCTACAGGGTGGTAATTCCTCTGGAATAGAGAGTGTGAATGGCCAAAACCAAACTAGCACAGTTGCCAAGCATAACACTATACTGTCTGCACAGGACATTGAATGACTTTTCTTATTTTTCTTTTACCAGACTTTTCCTTCCTGTGCTATTCTTTTGTTGTTACTGTTTTCATGATCCCTCCCCCAAAAATTAAAATACCCAACAAGTTTTAAAACACACAGAAAAAACTTTCCTATCTTCTTTATTGTCTCTTCAAAGTCCCTTTCCAGGTTTCATATCCCTTTGGCCCCCAAACAGCAAAATACTAAAAAGTTGTCTTGTCTTTCTTTTAGTAAAGTTTTCCTTCCTGTGCTATCCTGTTATAGTCTTTATTGTTTTCAAGTTTCATAGTCCTTCTCTGCCTACCAAAAAAATTACAAATACCCCAAAAATAAAAAAAGTTTACAACTACCAAAATAATCTTTCCTATCTTCTTTACAGTCCGTTCAATGTTCCAGGTTTCAAACTCTTCCCCCCCCAAAAAAATGTTTAAACACACAACAATAGTGCTTGCTTTTCTATCTTTGTGTTATATTTCCTGGTACCTACCTACAGTATATATCTACCTATATAGCCAACCAGGGATGGTGCCATACTGGACCTGGTGCTGTCGGACAGTGAGATTTCCTGGAAATAGCAGTGGAAGACCCACTTGCAGGCAGTGACCACCACATGGTGTGCTTTTACCTCAATATGAGCAAGGAAACAGTCATGACTAAGATGGGGATGGTGGACTTCAGGAGGGTGGACATTAGTAGGATGGGTAACATCCAAGTAGGGCACCTTGTGAAAATCAGACTGAAGATGGATGTGGATCAGAAATGATTTGTCATTAATTTGGTTCTGATTGAGGTCAGAAACGGGTGCACAAAGACCAACAGTAAGACTTCCAGGACCAAGAGACCAAGTTGGTTCAACAAGGAGGTGGCAGTGAAAGTGAGGGAAAAGAGAGCAGTATTTCGGAAGTACAAACATACTGTGAAAGAGAAGGACATGGAGGTTTACTCAGGAAATCCAGAGAGGCAGGATGAGTGGTCTGGGTAGCTAAGGCTGCAAGAGAACTAAGGCTAGTGCAGGGGTTCAGGGAAGGGGAGAAAGACTTTTTGAGATATACAGTATAATGGAGAGAAGAAGCTGTAAGGATGGGAGTGTCAGGATTAAGAGGGTGGGGGAATGGGTGGAAAGAAGTGAGGATCAGGTGGAGGTATTGAATGAGTACTTCAGCTCTGTCTTCACTATGGAAAAGGATGGACCTATGCATGTGAAAATAGAGGTTTCAATGGGGGGATGAAACAGATGAGGAGATCCAGGAGGACAGGGTTTTAAAGGGTTTTAGGGCCCTTCATGTGGACTAGGCACCTGGCCCAGATGGCATGCACCTGAGAGTCCTGAGGGAACTGGAGGAGGTCCTGACTGGCCACCTGATAAATCTGTTTAACACCTTTCTGGAGACAGGGTGCATGCCTCAGGACTGGAGAATGGCACATGTGGTACCACCCCACAGGAGTGGTCCTAGAGATGAACTTTGTAATTAAAGGCACATCAGCCTTACCTCCATTGTAGTCAGATTAATGGAGACCATTGTAAAAGAAAGGCTGGTGAAGTTTCTGGAGGTAAATGGTCTCCAGGATGATTGGCAGCATGGATTGTCTTGGGGAGATCCTGCACAACCAACCTGATATACTTTGTAAACTGGGTCACTAGGTCATTGGACAATGGCCTGGCAGTGGATATCCAGTACAAGAACTTCAGAAAGGCCTTCAACTCCATGCCACATGGAAGGTTGTGCAGCAAACTGAGTAACCTGGGAGTCGGAGACAAGTTGCTGGGGTGGGTCAGGCGCTGGCTGCAGGACAGGAACCAGAGCATGATTGTAGGGAGAAAACTATCTAAGCCTAGACCTGTAACCAGTGGGGTCCCACAGGGCTCAGTTCTCGGACACGTGTTATTCAACATCTTTATTGGGGACATAGCAGATGGGTACAAAAGTAAAATCTGCCTATTTGCAAATGATACTAAGCTCTGTGGGAGTGTGGACACAGAGAAGGGGAGACAGGAGCTCAGGGAGGATCTGGCTAGGTTCGAGAACTGGTGTGGTATCTGGCAGTTGGGGTTTATTTATTTATTTATTGAAATGTTTCCTCAGAAAGGCACACTGAGCGACAAGTTGCTTGCCTCCCGGTGCTACCTGGGGAGAAGGGGTACAAAAGGAATGAGACATTAAACATTCAAGTTACAAGATCAACATTAACATACAGTTGTAAGGCAGGTGTTACAAACAGTGTTGCAACAGTGTTGCGCATAATATGTAGGAAGAGTGAACAATAATAAGTGCCAGATTAATAAGTAAACCAGTGTTTACGTGAAAGAAAAGGGGAAAAAGGGAGGAAGAGGTGAGGTGGGGGTTGGGAGAAGAGCCGTGTCCCTGGAGACCCCCTCAGGATGTGAGGAACCCTGCAAGGGGGCTGGGGGGACCAGAGAGAAGGGGCATAAGGCAGTATCCCAGAAAGACTTCTTCAGGATGGTGGGGAAAGGGAGAAGATGAGAGATACAAGTCCCTTGGGAGGTAGGAGAGGGACCCATGGAGAGCATTTGGGGTCATTTACATTCTGTGAGAGATCAAGGGAGGCCAGTAAGGGGGAGCAATTTGGGGGAAGGGGAGGAGAGCTAGAAATTTGGGGAGTGGATGTGCACAAGGTAAAATGAAGGTGACAGTAGAGGGGTAGGGTTTGTCCAGGGCTTAGAGGAGGGAATTAGGTAGGGACATGGCAGAAGCAGCTAGGTGCAAAGTAATTATTGAAAGCACAGCTGATGGAGAAGGCAGAAGATGAGTGCCGGATTTGAGGGGGGAAGGAATTCCAAATTTTTGGGAGGCGGTGAGAGTAACTGGATTGGCTGATTTGGGTGGATCTGCAGGGGGACAAACAGGGTTTGGGAGTCGGTTGATCTAAGGGAATGGGAGGGTGGGGGTTTATAAAGGAGGAGTTGATGTGGGACGGGAGCTCAACCAACCAGTGCCTGGAGGTGAATTTAGCACAGTGGGAGAGTCGCCTATTTGTAACAGAGGGGAAGGATAGGGCATGATAAAGATCCCATTGATGGGTGCAAGGGGAGCATCCAGGGCAAAGCAGCAGAAGGAATTGAAGAGGGTGTCCAGTCTGGCCAGGGAGAACTTAGGGGCAGCACCATAAACTACGTCAAAGTAGTCAAAAATAGGCAGTATCATCTTCTGAACAAGTTCACACCTAGCCGTAGGAGGGATGCAACTACAGTTTCTGAACAGGGCACCAAGCTTGGGGTGCAGTTTTTTTCTGGATAGCATCAATTTGTCCAGAGAAGTTTAGAAACACCTAAGTACCTGAAGGAGGATGGCTCCTCAAGTAAAGTTCCATCAAGGGTGTGAAAAGTGGGTAGGGAGGGAAACCTAGAGCATTTCTACCTTGTGCCAAAGGTCATGCAAACAGTCTTCTTGCCATTGAGGAAAAGTTGATGTCTAGCAAACTAGAGCTGAATCTCATCGAAGTCTTGCTGTAAGCTGGTTGTAACCTCATCAGGACAGGAGCCAGATGCATACAGAACTATATAATTGGCATACATATGTATAGCAGAGGATGGGTAACAAACAGAGGAAAGATCATTTGAGAAGATAGGGAATAGGAGGGGCCCTAATACAGAGCCCTGGGGGACTCCAATGCTAATCAAGAAGGGAGGGGAAGTGGCATCCAAGATCTTAACTGATTGGGTTCTTCCAATAAGATAGGCCTTGAACCAGTTTGTGGCAGAGGGAGATTGGCCAGTTGCCAGGAGTGAATCGAGGAGAAGGGAGTGAGAGATGGTGTCGAAGACCTTGGTCAGGTCAACACAAATGACAGAGGTAATTTGTCCATTGTCCATCCCAGTTAGGATGGAGTCTGTGAGCCATAGGAGAGAGGTGGTGGTTGAGTGTTTTTTGCTGAAACCAGACTGGAAAGGGGTGAAAAAGGAGGTATCAGATAGAAAAGAGGTGAGTTGGGAGAGGACAATGTGTTCTTGAAGCTTGGCAAGGGTAGGGAGGAAAGAAATAGGGTGGTAGTTGCAAGGGGATGAAGGGTCACCCCCTTTGGGTAGAGGCAGGACAACAGCATGTTTCCATGAAGAGGGGACCAAGGCAGTAGAGAATGAGAGATTTAGGATTATTGTGAGGAGGTAGGCAAAGGCTGAAGTGGAGAGGGAGAGAATTTGTGGGTCAAGGCCATCAGGGGAGGCACCTTTAGAGGGACTGATGGTGAGGAGGGCACTTAGGGCATTGTTTGGGGTTACAGTAGTGAAAGAGAAGGGGAGGTGGGAGGGTGGTGGAGGGGGCACACCAGTAGAGGGTGGGGAAGGTGATGGATAGGAGGGGAGGGATTTCAGTAGCTCAGGGGTGCAGGTGGTACAGTAGGAGTTAAATTCCACAGCTACAGCTGTTGGGTCGGACACTAGTGAGCTATTTACTTTAAGTACCGGGGGGAGCAAGATGAGGGGGTAAATATGGCATGGACCACCTTCCAAAACTTTGAAGGGAAATTTATGTTGGTGATGAAGGCAGATTTGAAATATTCAGACTTGTCTAACCTTGTAGCCCTGGTGCAAGCATTTGTGAGCATGCATTAGTTTGCGAGGTCACTAGGGTGCTGGGTAGCTTTCTGACAATTCCAGGCTCGATCTCTAGCCCTGAGGCAGGCCAGAGGTTCAGGGGTTATCCAGTTTACAAGAAATATTTCTTTGAAGTAGGCAAGGGTCTTGTCATCTGAGGGGAAGAAGGTTAGGGGGGGCCAGTCAGAAGTGTTGGTTGCACTTCTCTCACTACTAGATGCCTGTTTCACACTGGTCTCTGGACCCTTAAGTTGCTTTTGCAGAAATTACCATGCTATCTAACTTATTTAATCCGCATTTCCTGCAGTGCATGATCCCTTAGGAAAACTGACTTTATTACACCTGATGTACCTAGGACTCGTACCTCCTTTGGCAAACATGCTATCTCGTATGCCCTTCCATCAATATGGAACCAACTCCAATCTATAATAAAATTAACTAATATTGTCTCGGTTAACTTCTTCAGAGAGCTAGTTGCATAGAAAATAAAAGACACTTGTAACTGCGACTAAGCCCCCCCTTCCCTATCCTTATGTGTGTGTCTCATCTATTGTCTCTCTTAGCCCTAGCTGTACTGAGATTTTAAACCTCCAATCCTGCAAGTTGTCTCTCTTGGCTAATTAATCTATAGGATCATTTCTTTCATTTGCTATCTGTTTTTATACCCCTTCCTTCTCTAAGTCCTCTATCTTTATAATACCCTTTGCTTTTTCCTTTCCTACCTTAGGCCTCTTACTTATACATCATTCTCTGCTAATCTACCCCTTCCCCCAACCCCGTTCACCCTAATTATCCTATCTTCCTTCCCAGGTGTGTATCACTTCATGCTTATCTATTGCACCATTCAGTGTTAAAGTGTTAAACCTTATCTATATTGACTGTACATTTTTATCCCACAAAATGTCCCTTTAATTGTAAATATATCTTCAACACTGTACCTTGCTATGTATTACCTGATTTGAGCCTTGTGTGCACTTTGTATATTTGATTACCAAGGCGCTGTACTAAATTATGTATCATTGTATGTGTATAACCATCAGGACCTCCTTGTAAATGAGCTTGCTCAATGGACCCTTCCTGCAATAAACTTGAACTTGAAGCTTGAAACTTGGCAAGGTTACACAGGAGAGGTTCAAGGTCAAGAGACTTGACAGAGTGTAGTAGTATGGTTTTGTGTGGAGATTTTGTTTTGTGGACTTTGTTAACTATGAATATTGGGTTATGGTCACTGAGAGCATCAGGGAGGATGCCAGAGGTGATGACGCAGTGGGGTGGGGTGGGAGGTAAGGGCCCAGTTGAGTAGAGAGTGTTGTTGTGTCTTGTGGTTTGGGCGGGTGGGCTCAGAGATCAGTTGGGAGAGGTTTAGGGCTCCAATTTCATTTTTGTTTTGGTAGTTTTAGGTGACAACCAATTTATATTGAAGTCGCCTAGGAAGAATCATTCCCTAGAGTGAGCAAGGGAAGGTATGGAGGTTAGGAGGTCTAGCACGACTGAAGGATGGACATTTGGGCAGCAGTATATGCTGGCTACGAAGATCGGGAGAGTGAAGGGGAGGGTCACATGGATAGCTAGGTCATCATGGGTCTCAGGATTGGAGGATGAGTAAATGATGGAATATTGGATGGAGGCTAGGACATAAATGGCCACACCACTACCCCTGCCAACATGGTCTTGCCTTAGCAGTGAGTAGCCAGGAATGGAGACCAAGTGGTCAGGGATAGTGCTTTTTAGCAAAGTTTCTGAGATGATTAGAATGTCTGGTTTTAGAGTGCACACCATGGTCTGAATCTGGTCTATTTTTTGCAACAAGCTGAGGGTGTTTAGATGTAGGATTTTTAAGCCCTTTGGAAGGGCTGCCAGAAGAGAGCGGGGGGAGGTATTAAGGGAGGAAGCACCAGAGGAGCTAGGGACAATAGGGCCTGGGTTGGGGTGGATATCCCCAGTGGAGAGCAAGAGGAGGGTGAATATGAGAAAGAGGAGCTTAGGGGATTTTGAAGGGGCTGGCAAGGAGGTTGGGAGTTTTGAGGAAAAGGGAGTGGATGAGTGAGGAAGAAGAAGGTGGAGAGCCACAGTGAAAGTGGACACTGTTACCAAAGCAGCATGAGGAATAGTTGTAGAGTGAGACCATATTTCCAAATGGCAGGGAGGGAGTGATAGCATGGATGTGGGTAGGGGACTGGAGATAGTAACTGATGGGGTTGGGAGACTTAGTAGGAATAGATGAGTAGTGAGCAAGTGGAGGTGGTAAACAGAGAGATATGAGCAGAGCAAGGGGGAGAGAGGAGAGGAGAGTAGGGGATGCATTGTTAATAAAGGCAGAGAAATTAGTGAATAATTGATTTAGGAACAGGAAGAATTTGTAAGCAGGGAGCGCGGAGGAGGGGGCTGGTCAGATGGAGAGGCAGGAGCTGTAGTTTAGGAAGGTATTTATTTGAACAACATGCAGGGATCACTTTAGACAAAGATTGTGTTCCTTTAGTGGCAGTACAGTATAACTTGCTAGTGGGAAAATGGGAGGAAAAAAGCCTTGAAAAAAAACTTTGAGCTGTAATTTCTAGCTTAACCAGTCTGACACTTAGTAATTACTAAGAGCAAGCCAGGTAGAGAAAAACAAGGAAAAAGAGATAGAAAGGATAGAAGGAAAAAACAAAATATTCTTTTCAGGTTAACTTAAACAAAATTACTCTAAAATGAGCTGTAATTTCCTTGCATTATACAGTCAAGCACTTGCAATATACAGTGATTCAAATGGTAACAATACAGTTACAGCAAGGTACACACAAGGTACACACAATATACACACAATACAGTTAGACAGATGGGTGAAACTGTTATAATTTGAAAAGAAAATAAGACTCAGGCTTGAAGGCATAGAGAAAAAGATCAGCAGTGGAGTAGAAACAGAGCCAATAGGGAGCCCGGTTCGCCAGCGCCAACCAATCAGGAACCAGAGTCTGTGCCAGGAGAGAGCAAGGCAAAGCCACCAGGAAGGCCTTACCAGCACAGCTGGTAGGCAGAATGAAGATGCAGGGACTGCGGCAGAGCAAAGCCGCCTCCCAGTGTATTTCCTTGGTAGGTGGAAGTGCCGTGGTCAGGGACCTCCTCAAGCACAGCAGGAGGGCAGAATGAAGATGCAGGGATGCGGTAGAGCAAAGCTGCCTCCCGATGTATTTCCTTAGTGGGCCGAAGTGCTGTGGTCAGGGGCCTCCTCCTGCACTGCTGGAGGGCAGAATGCAGATGCAGGGACTGCAAAAGAGCAAAGCCAGTTTCCGGTGCAATTCCCTGATGGGCTGAAGTGCCCTTGTTAGGGGAATCCTCCTGTACAGCTGGAGGGTGGAATGAAGATGCATGGACTATGGCATAGCAAAGCTGCCTCCCAGTGTATTTCCTTGGCTGGCCAAAGTGTCCTGGTCTATTGCCTCCTTCTGCACAGCTGGAGGTCGGAATGAAGATGCAGGGAGTGTGCCAGAGCAAAGCTGCCTCCACAATGTATTTCCTTGGTGGGACAAAGTGCTCTCGACAGGGTCCTACTGCATAGCTGGAGGGTGGAATGATGATGCAGGGACTGCGCTAGAGCAAAGCCACTTCCCGCTGTATTTCCTTGGCGGGCCAAAGTGCTCTTGTCTGAGGCCTCCTCCTACACAGCTGGAGGATGGAATGAAGATGCAGGGACGGAGATCATGTGATGCTGAGGTCCGAGTAGCTGCTTCTCGGTTCCACTCCCATAGCTCAGCGCTAGTTTCAGGGTTATTTTGATGTTTCTTGCGTGGGGCTGTGCCCCACAAAGACTCCTGTCATCACAGAGAACCTCCAGGCAACAGATTGGGTGGAGATGGAAGCTGAAATGCGTACTGCCATGCCGAAACAAACCCCTCCCATCACGCTGGGAAAAAGGCAGCAAGAGATCCCGGGCCCTATCTGCAACTGGTATCAGGCCTACTATGGGGGCGGCCACTGTTAATCCCTCTACGGATGCGACTCCTCTTACCCTTGAAATATTCTTACAAGAGCTGAAGCCTTTCCATGAGGATCTTAAAGTGGTGGTTAACGAAGTAAAGCAGATTACCACAGTGCTGGAGGACCTCTCCACTAGGATGGTGGATAGTGAGTCTCGCCTGGTCTCTCTGGGAAAAAAGCTGAACGCACTAGCACTGAAGTGGTGGATAACCACCAAAGAATAAAGAAACTCGAGCAGAAAATAGAGGATTTTGAGGGGGAGGAGTAGCAGAAATAATATTGTTATAATTGGGATTCCGGAGAAAGAGGAAGGGTCGAATGCTTATTCATTCAAAAACTTATCACGAAGCTGGCTGAACCTTCCGCCTTCGGTTCAACTTACACGATAGAGTGGGCCCATAGAGCCCTTAGGCCAATGCCTGCAACTGGAACATACCCCTGACCCATCATATTAAAATTCTTGAATTTCCAAGAAAGCAATATTTCATGGGGAAGATTAAAGAGCTCCAGGAGGTGTCATGGGATGGGAAAAAAATTTGCATCACTCAAGACTTACCCACCACCGTAAGGCAACGGAAAACCCAATTCCACCCTGTAGTGTCCAAGCTAATTGCTGCAGAAGTGACATTTCGCATGGGGTACCCTGCATGGTTGCAAGTTCTAATATCAGGTACTTGGTCGAATTTTGAACACTTGGAAAGTGCTAAATCTGCCCTGCACAAGGCCTTCCCAGATTTGTTTCCCACTCGTTGAATAAATAAGCAGGATCTGAAGGGAAGATACCGGCTCACTATGTCTGCACCTTGAACTTTCTCGAGGCGTTGGTTTCACGTCTAGCGAAAATTGAATACCAGGTGACTTTTTTACATGAGGGAACCCTCGGTGTCTATTTGAAAAGCTGATGAACTTGTTGCATGTTATTAATAATTCTCCCTACGATGGAACTTGCTTCCTGTTTCCCTGCGTGATATAGTGCTTTATGGATAGCATGTTCTACAGGATGGACTTCTTTTTACTAGTTTAATGTTTCTGCTTCTGGTTTAGTTTCACTGCGAATTTTGGTTTTGCTCTCTCCATCACCAGGGGGTAATGTTCCGGTTGTTAGCTTTAGCAGGCTGTTAGTTAAACAGGTTATGTGTAGCCCGCTGAGTTTCACTTATTTTCTAGAAAAGTTTGTTACAAGTAGTCGAGTGTAGGTCAGTTACTGGGACTGAATAAGCCTTCGGATGGCACAAGAGGGTGTTTTCGCTTCACTTTCCCCACTACTTTCCTTTCAGGCTGCGATTGTTGTGGCATTCCCCGATTGTAATTTTAAGCTGTTGGGGATGCCCAATCGCTTACTTTTCTGGAGTATCGGGGTTCACTGAAGTTTTTACAGCATAACCGGTTATGCAAAATTCCTAGGCCTTTCCCCGATTATTTACTCAGTCTGCCTACCTTTTATCTTTGTTTCTAACTGGAGGTTTATTTAATAAGCAGAGCCATGATTTTACCAGGTCTGTATTTTGTCTTGTTACACTCACATAATTCCCTATTCTCTGGTTAGAAGCGCTATTTTCACAAGGCTTTCTGGTAGGCAGACTATTGGTTTTCATTATGATCTGGGGACTGGGAGTTGGATGGGAATGGAGAGCTCAGGATACCATGCATAATGGATTCCAGACAGTCGTGGGTTGAGTGGGGGTTTTGGTAGGGAGGGTGGAAATTGTACAAGTTTTGTTTATTATTTTTTGGGGGGGCGGAGGTTGTGGGGGGTGGGCCTTAGTATTGAGCACGAATTTCCTAAGGGCTTACAGAGAGTGGCTAAGGTATAAAGTCACAGATCTTTTTGGACGGGAAAGATTGCCAACTGTATCACCATAGCTTTCTGGAATGTAAAAGGGGCCCAGAAAAGAACTAAGCAGGGCGAAATACTCAAACATTTAAAACTTCTGAATATTGATATTGCATATATCCAAGAGTCACATCTGCTAGATCCTGAGGCATCACAGTTACGCAGGCAACAATTTACCCAATGCTTTGCTGTAGGTGGGACAACTCAAAGTGCAGGGGTGGTGATCCTTATCCTTATACAAAAAAGAATACCATTCAGGACGATTAAGGAGGCCAAAGATCTCCTAGGAAGTTACTTACTAGTGCACGGTCTCCTTTTCAATAAGGAGGTCCTTCTGGCTAGTATTTATGGCCCGAATCAGTATACATCTACCTTTTTCATGCAGTTAACGCAAGTGGTATTACCTTTTGTTGCTCAACCCTGTTGGGGGAGATTTTAATTTAGTTTATGACCCCGAGGCAGACAAATCTGCTCACCAGAGAAAGGGCTTATCTCCTGCTCAGACCTGCTACACCCACAGGACAGGATGTACACCTACACGTCCCCGGTCCACCAATCCTCCTCCAGAATTGATTACATCTTTCAATCCCACTCCTTATTATCAGGGGTGATAGAAGCTGAGATATTACCGGGTCCCCTATCTGATCATTCGTTGGTTTCTTGTCAATTGTCATTACTCTCATTACCCAGAAGGGGGTTCAGGTGGAAGTTAAATGATCTACTGCTCTGAGAACCAGATTCAGTTAGTCATATTCAAGAACATATCCTAAGATACTATGAATATAACTTCGACCCCACGAGGAGACCAGATATGCTATGGCTGGCTTTCAAAGCCTACATGAGGGGCATCTTAATCAGTATGGCCACCCATAGGAAAGAAAATGGCTACGCTAAGGCTGTCCCGATTATTGACTAGAATGAGGGAGCTCGAGAAGAACCTTTCCCCACAATCTCCTAAATCTGTTGGACAGGAATTAACCAAAGTAAGAGCTGCATATAATGAAATTTTGAGGGAGAAAGTTGAATATGCTATGTTAAAAACCCGTGCATCTTACACTGATCAAGGGGAAAAGGCAGGATGTCTTTTAGCGCTAAGGATTAAGCAAATGGAGTCTTCCTGATATATATCCTCGATCACTTCCAGGGTAGATGGTACTTCCAAAACCCACCCTGAAGATATTTTAAAAGAATTCACCTGGTACTATAGAGATTTATATGGTCCCATGTCATCCCCCCTTCCAGAACAGACCATACGAAACTATCTGCAGGGTGCCAGTTTATCTCAACTGTCCGAGGACCAGCAGAGTTATCTGGTAACCCCTATTTCTGCTAATGAAATTTCTGAGGTGCTGGATAACCTACCAGTGAATAAAGTCCCAGGGGTAGACGGTTTTTCCGCCTGCTTCTATAAGAAGTTCAAGACCCATTTAATCCCGATGCTTCTTCCCTTATTTCAACAGATTATTTCTGGGAAGGAGGTCGACACCTCCTTATTTGAGGCTCTTATAGTTTTAATACCAAAACCAGAGAAGGCCCCTGATCAGGTCACTAATTATAGACCCATTTTCCTTATGAATATAGACATAAAAATCTTAACTAAGATCATGGCAAACCGCCTTAATACTATAATTGGTACCCTGATCTGCCCTGAGCAGGTCGGCTTCATGCCAGGAAGGTTATCCTCTGACCACTTGCGTAGCCTGTCGCACGTCTTCTCGGTGTGTAGGGATGCTCCATATCCAGCTGTGTTGGTTTCGCTGGAAGCCGAGAAGGCATTCGACAGGGTTAACTGGAGGTATTTGTTTCTTACTCTCAAAGCTTTTGGCTTCCCTGCAGAATTTATCATGTGGGTCAAGGCTTTATACCATTCCCTCTCCGCTCGTGTGGCTTGTAACAGTGTGCTTTCTGAAGTGTTTATGTTGCACTCTGGCACCAGACAGGGATGCCCCCTGTCCCCATTGTTCAACATCTATCTGGAACCACTAATTCGTAAATTAATAGCCTGTCCAGAGGTACAGGGGATCCCTATCCATCCATGTGAGGTGAAAGTGTTAGCTTATGCAGATGACCTCCTCCTACAGGTGGCAAATCCCAAAGATTCCCTACCCCCAATACTAGAGATCATTGAGGAGTTCAGCACTATTTCGAATTACAGACTGAATGTGGGTAAAACCACAGTTTTCCCTTTAAATCACAAAGTTTTTAAGGCAGATATTCAGGCCTTGGGGTTAAATTGGAAGTATGAATCACTGAGATACCTGGGTATTGAATTATCCAGGAGTCCTGCTCATGTTGTCAGGTTAAACCTCGATCACCTGATCACCTAGTTCACACGATTTCCCCAGATCTCAGTAGATGGTCTTCCCTTCCCCTGTCCCTGTGGGGCAGAATAAACTTAATCAAAATTAATGTTTTTCCCCAAATTTTTTATCCCCTCTCAATGCTCAATATCTGGCTCCCAATGTCATGGTTCACTAAAACTCATTCTCTCATTACAAAATTCATCTGGCACAATAAACCTCCACGGATTGCTTACTATAAATTGACTGCCCCCAAGGCAAAAGGGGGACTTCGCCTTCCCTTCCTTTCCTTGTATTTTTGAGCTAATCACATTAACAAATATTTAAGATGGCTAACAAGGGACGATCTACACTTTGCCCCTGCCTGACTTAAAATTGAGCGTACGCTAATCCACGCATATGGTCTGAAACCAGAGGGATTGTTAGTTGCTAGGCAAGGACTTCTTCCTTTAAAAGCCATGAACCCCCACTATTATAACTTCACTTAGGGTCCATGCTCAGATCTGCTGGTATCTTAGGTATGAACCAGGCAGAGACCCTAATCAACCTATATTGGGAAGTCCCCACTTTCAAATAGATGGTAAACTAATTCCTCTTAAATGCATACCCGGTCTACAAAATATGCAAGTCTCTAACTTTATTATGGACAATGGAGAATGGTTCCCACTCAAAGATGTAATCACTCATTTGGGAATCCCTAACAAATATTATTTTCGTATCCTGCAATTACGACACTCTTTAATGAAAGCCCTGGGTAAAACCCCTCCATTGGTGCAAGGTATCCCTTTTTGTTCGGAACTTTTAAAATTGTGTGGTCGCCCGGGCATAGTCTCGGCAATTTATAGAACTCTTCATGATTGGAAATTCCCTGACCTTTCCGGGCCCACAGAGGTATGGGCCTCCTTATTTCCCAACCATAACATAGAATAGCCGAAACTGTGGCATAACTGTCACAAATTTTTGTGACTCAAGACAGGCTTAGATTAGTGCAATTGTATATCCTGCACAATGCATATTATTCCCCTTCATGGTTATTTAAACTGGGCTTAAAGCCCGTCCCGACTTGCTCCAGGTGCCTGCTGGAAGAGGGTTCGATTCCTCATGTATTCTGGTTATGCTCCAAAGTGTCTCCCCTCTGGGCCGCTATCAAGCAGTCGGTGGATCCCTTGTTAGGGCTTAAAGAATTGTTTATGCCTGTAATATGTATTATGGGGGATCTATCCGAGGTCAAAGTCCGAGTTCGTAAGTATCATATAACCTTAATAGCTATGTCTGTGAAAAAGCTTGCATTAAGACACTGGACCGACCAGAGCGAGATCCCCTATAATGAATGGCTGTCCGAGCTTCTGGCGAATCTTAGTATGGAAAGGGCCATTGTCAGTCTTAATAATAGAATGGAGCAATTCAAGAAAATCTGGGACCCCTTATATACCTTATACTCTCTGCAACAAGGCCAACCTGGCTATTAGGTTCTTTATGCCCAACTCACTAAGCCAGCACTTGTATTGTGTCAAGAGGTTTCACTGATGGATTATTTGTGCTCAATATGAGTAGGGTGGGAGGGTGGGAGTGGGGGAAGTGGTGGGGGGCTGACTCAGGTTATCACTTGTCTAATGTATCATGCTCATGGTTTGGTATGTCTGCCATTGTATGTTGTGGTGTAAAATTTTAAAACTCTCTCAATAAACTTTAAATAAAAAAAAAAAAAGATGCAGGGACTGCGGCAGAGCAAAGCCACCTCCCAGTGTGTTTCCTTGGGGGACTGAAGTGCATTGGTCACGGGCCTCCTTCTGCACAGCTGGAGTGTGGAATGAAGATGCAGGGACTGCAACAGAGCAAAGGTGTATTTCCTTGGAAGGCTGAATTGCTCTGGACATGGGCCTCCTCCTGAACAGCTGCAGGGTGAAATGAAAATGCAGGGACTGCAGCAGAGCAAAGCTGCCTCCAGTTGTATTTCCATGGCAGGCTAAAGTGCACTGGTCAGGGGCCTCCTACTACACAGCTGGAGGGCAGAATGAAGATGCAGGGACTGCAACAGAGCAAAGCTGCCTCGTGGTGTATTTCTTTGGTGGGTTGAAATGCCCTCGTCAATGGCATCCTCATGAACAAATGGAAGGCAGAAAGAAGATGCATGGACTGCACAAAGCAAACCCGTCCACCAGTGTATTTCCTTGGTGGGAAGAAGTGGCCTGGTCAGGGGCTTCCTCTTGCACACCTGTAGGGCACAATGAAGATCAGGGCGTGCGGCAGAGCAAAGCCACATCCCGGTGTATTTCCTTTGAGGGTCAAAGTGCCATTGTAAGGGCCTTACTCCTGCATAGCTGTAGTGCAAAATGAAGATGCACGGTCTGCGGCAGAACAAAGCAGCCTCTTGGTGTATTTCCTTGGTAGGCTGAAGTGCCCTTCTCAGAGTACTATTCCTGCACAACTGGTGGGTGGAATGAAGATGCAGGGACTACAGCAGAGCAAAGCTGTCTCCTGGTGGGTTTCCTTGGCAGGCCAAAGTGCCCTAGTCAGGGGCTTCCTCCTGCACAGCTGCAGGGCAGAATTAAAATGCAGGGACTGTGGCAGAGCAAAGTCACCTCCAGTTGTATTTCCATGGCTGGTCAAAGTGCCCTGGTCAGGGGCCTCCTCCTGCACAGCTGGAGGGCGGAATGAAGATGCAGGGACTTCAGTAGAGCAAAGCCACCTTCCAGTGTATTTCCTTGGTGGGCTGAAGTGTCCTTGACAGGGGCCTCCTCCTGTACAGCTGGAGGGAGAAATTAAAATGCAGGGACTGCAGCAGAGCAAAGCCGCCTCCCAGTGTATTTCCTTGTGGGGCTCAAGTGCCCTGGTCACAGGCCTCCTTCTGCACATCTGGAGTGCGGAATGAAGATGTAGGGACTTGCGGTAGAGCAAAGCTGCCTTCTTGTGTATTTTCTTGGTGGTCCGAAGTTCCCTACTCAGAGGCCTGCTCCTGCAAAGTTGGAGAAAGGAATGAGAATGCTTGGACTATGGTAGAGCAAAGCCACCTCCCAGTGTATTTACTTGGCTGACTGAAGTGCCCTGGTCTGGGGCCTCCTCCTGCACTACTGGAGGGCAGAATGAAGATGCAAGAACTGCGGCAGAGCAAAGATGTCTCCAGTGTATTTCCTTGGTGGACTGAGGAGCCCTAGTCAGGAGCCTCCAACTGCACAGCTGCTTGGCAGAATAAAGATTCAGGGACTGCAGGAGAGCAATGCCACCTCCAAATGTTTTTTCTTGGTGGGCTGAAGTGAACATGTCAGGGGCCTCCTCCTGCACAGCTGGAGGGTGGAATGAAGATGCAGGGACTGCAGCAGAGCAAAGACACCTTCCGGTGTATTTCCTTGGCTGACTGAAGAGCCCATATCAGAGGCCTCCTCCTGTTCAGCTGGAGGGTGGAATGAAGATGCAGGGACTATGGCAGAGCAAAGCCACCTCCGTGTGTATTTCCTTGGTGGGATGAAGTGCCCTGGTCAGGGAACTCCTCCTGCACAGCTGGAGGGTAGAATGAAGATGCAGGGACTGCAGCAGATCAAAGCGATCTCCCGGTGCATTTCCTTGGTTGGCCAAAGTATCCTGGTCTGATTCCTCCTCCTCCTGCATATCTGGAGAGCAGATCAAAGATGCAGGGACTGTTGCAGAGCAAAGCTGCCTCCCGGTGTATTTCTTTGGTGGGCCAAAGTGTCCTAGTCAGGGGCCTCCTTCTGCATAGCTGGAGGGAGAAATGTAGATGCAGGGAATGTGGCAGAGCAAAGCCACCTCCCAGGATGTTTTTCTTGGTGGGCCGAAGTGCCCTTGTCAGGGGCCCCCTTCTGCACAGCTGGAGGGAGAAATGAAGACGCAGGTAATGTGGCAGAGCAAAGCCACCTCCTGGTGTGTTTTTCTTGGTGGGCCGAAGTGCCCTTGTCAGGGCCCTCCTACTGCACAGCTGGAGGGTGGAATGAAAATGCAGGGACTGTGGCAGAGCAAAGCCACCTTCCTGTGTATTTCCTTGGTGGGATGATTGCTTTCATCAGGGGCCCACCTCCTGCACAGCTGGAGAGTGGACTGAAGATGCAGAGACTGCAGCAGAGCAAAGCCACCTCCCAGTGTATTTCCTTTGCGAGCTGAAGTGCCCCGGTCAGGGGCCTCTTCCTGCACAGCTGGAGGGAGAAATGAAGATCCAGGTACTGCGGCAGAGCAAAGCCGCCTCCTGGTTTATTTCCTTTGTGGGTCGAAGTGCCCAGGTCAGGCGCTCCTCCTGCACAGCTGTAGGGTGAAATTAAGATGCAGGGTCTGTGGCAGAGCTAAGTCGCCTCCATGGTATATTTCCTTTGTGGGCCGAATTGCTCTGGAAATGGGCCTCCTCCTAAACAGCTGCAGGTCAGAATGAAAATGCAGGGACTGCGGCAGAGCTAAGCCACCTCCAGTTGTATTTTCATGGTGGGCCAAAGTGCCCTGGTCAGTGGCCTCCTGCTACACAGCTGGAGGGCAGAATGAAGATGCAGGGACTGCAACAGAGCAAAGCCCCCTCACGGTGTATTTCCTTGGTGGGTCGAAATGCCCTCATTAGGGGCATCCTCCTCAACAAATGGAGGGCAGAAAGAAGATGCATGGACAGCACAGAGCAAAGCCGTCTCCCACTGTATTTCCTTGGTGGGAAGAAGTGCCCTGGTCAGGGGCTTCCTCTTGCACACCTGTAGGGCACAATGAAGATGCAGGGCCTGCGGCAGAGCAAAGCCAACTCCCAGTGTATTTCCTTAGTGGGCTGAAGTGACATTCTCAGGGGCCTATTCCTGCACAGCCGGAGGGTGGAATGAAGATGCAAGGACTGCGGCAGAGCAAAGCCGTCTCCTTGTGCATTTCCCTGGTGGTCCAAAGTGCCCTGGTCTGGGGCCTCCTCCTGCCTACACATTTGGAGAGTGGAATACAGATGCAGGGACAGCTGCAGAGCAAAGCCACCTCCCAGTGTATTTCATTGGTGGGCTTAAGTGCCCTAGTCAGGGGCCTCCTTCTGCACAGCTGGAGGGAGACATTAAGATGTATGGAATGAGGCAGAGCAAAGCCGCCTCCCAGTGTGTTTTTTCTTGGAGGGGCTGAAGTGCCCTTGTCAGGGGCCTCCTGCTGTACAGCTGGAGGGCAGAATGAAGATGCAGGGACTATGGCAGAGCAAAGCCATCTTCCGTTGTATTTCCTTGTCTGGCTTAAGTGCCCTTGTCAGGAACCTCTTTCTGCACAGCTGGAGGGTGGAATGAAGATGCAGGGACAGAGGCTGAGCAACGCCACCTCCTGGTGTATTTCCTTGGCAGACCGAAGTGCCCTGGTCAGAGGCCTCCTCCTGCACTGCTGGAGGGCGCAATGAAAATGCAGGGACTGCGGCAGAGCAAAGCCACCTCCCGGTGGATTTCCTTTGCAGGCTGAAGTGCCCTGGTCAGGGGTCTCCTCCTGCAGAGCTGGAGGGTGGAATGAAGATACAGGAACTGCAACATAGCAAATCTGCCTCCCGGAGTATTTCCTTGGTGGGCTGACATGCCCTGTTCAGGGTCCTCTTCCTGCACAGCTGTAGGACAGGATGAAGATGCACGGACTATGGCAGAGCAAAGCCACCTCCCGGGGTATTTTCTTGATGTGCCAAAGAGCCCTGGTCAGGGTCCTCCTCCTGCATTGCTGGAGTGTGGAATTGGAATGAAAATGCTGGTACTGCAGCAGACCAAAGCCACCTGTCGATGTATTTCCTTGGTGGGCCGAAGCATCTGGGACAGGGCCTCCTTCTGCCCAGCTGGAGGGAGGAATAAAGATGCAGGGACTGTGTCAGAAAAAAAAGCCTCCCAGTGTATTTTCTTGGTGGGCCAAAATGCCCTGTTCAGGGTCCTCCTCCTGCACATCTGGAGGTCAAAATGAAGATACAGGGACTACTACATGGCAAATCCACCTCCCAGTGTATTTCCTTGGTGGGCTGAAGTGCCCTGGTCTGGGGCCTCCTGCTACACAGCTGGAGAGTGGAATGAAGATGCAGGGACTGTGGCACAGCAAAGCTGCCTCCAGCATATTTCCTTTGTGGGTCAAAGTCCCATAGTCAGGGGCTTCCTCCTGCACAGCAGGAGGGTGGAAAGAAGATGCAGGGACTGCAGCAGAGCAAAGCTGCCTCCCAGTGTATTTCTTTGGCATGCCAAAGTGCCCTGGTCAGGGGCCTCTCCCAACACAACTGGAGGGTGCAATAAAGATGCAGGGACTGCAGCAGAGCAAAGCTGCCTCGTGGTGTATTTCCTTGGTGGGCCGAAGTGCCCTTGTCAAGAGCCTCCTTCTGCACAGCAGAAGGGTTTAATAAAGATGCAGGGACTGTGGCAGAGCAAAGCCACCTCCCGGTGTATTTTGTTGGCATGCGAAAGTGCCAGGGTTATGGGCCTCCTTCTGCACAGCTGGAGGGTGAAATAAAGATGCAGGCTCTGTGGCAGAGCAATGCCGCCTCCTGTGTATTTCCTTGGTGGACCAAAGTGCCCTGGTCAGGGGCCTCCTCTTGCGCAGCTGGAGTATGGAATGAAGATACAGGGACTGTGGCAAAGGAAAACTGCCTCCTGGTGTATTTTCTTAGTGGACCAAAGTTTCCTGGTCAGGGTCCTCCTCCTACACAGCTGGAGGGTGGAATGAAGATGCAGGGACTACATCAGCGCAAAGCTGCCTCTGGTGGGTTTTTTTGGTGGGTCGAAGTGCCCTTGTCAGGTGCCTCCTTCGCTACAGCTGGAGGGCGGAATGAAAATGCCGTGGCTGGAGAACAGCAAAGCCTCCTCCCAGTGTATTTCCTTGGCATGCTGAAGTGCCATGGTCAGGTGCCTCTTCCTGCACAGCTGGAGGGCGAAATGAAGATGCAGGGACTGCGGCAGAGCATAGCTGCCTCCGGGTGTATTTCCTTGTTGGGCTGAAGTGTCCTGATCAGGGGCCTCTTTCTGCATAGCTGGAGGGCGAAATGAAGATGCATGGACTGTGGCAGAACAAAGCCACCTCCCTGTGTATTTGCTTGGCTGGTCAAAGTGCCCAGGTCAGGGGCCTCCTCCTGCACAACTGGAGAGCAGAATGAAGATGAAGGAACTGCCGCAGAGCAAAGCTGCCTCCCAGTGTTTTTTCTTGGTGGCCAAAGTGCTCTGGACAGGGAATCCTTCTGCCCAGCTGGAGGGTTGAATGAAGATGCATGCACTGCAGTAGAGCAAAGCGACCTTCAGTCAGGGCCTCCTCCTGCACAGCTGAAGGGCGGAAAGAAGATGCAGAGACTGTGGCAGAGCAAAGTCATCTCACGGTGTACTTCCTTGGTGTGCTGAAGTGCCCTGGTCAGGGACCCCCTCCAGCACAGCTGGAGGGTGGAAAGAAGATTCAGGGACTGTATCAGAACAAAGCCGCCTTCCGGTGTATTTCCTTAATGGGCTGAAGTGCCATGGTCAGGCTAGTCTTCCAACACATCTGAAGGGCGGAATGAAGATGCAGGGACTGTGACAGTGCAAAGCCACCTCCCCATGTATTTCCTAGGTGGGCCGAAGTGCCCTGGTCAGAGGCCTCCTCCTGTACTGCTGGATGGCGCAGTGAAGATGCATGGACTGCGGCAGAGCAAAGCTTCCTCCCAGTGTGTTTTCTTGGTGGGCTAAAGTGCCCTGGTCAGGGACCTCCTCTTGCGCAGCTGGAGGGTGGAATGAAGATGCATGGACTGCAGCGGAACAAAGCCGCCTCTGGTGTATTTCCTTGGCAGACCGGATTGCCCTGGCCAGGGTCCTCTTCTTGCACTGCTGGAGTGTGGAATGAAACTGCAGTTACTGTTTCAGAGCAAACCCACCTCCCAGGATTTTTTCTTGGTGGGACAAAGTGCCCTGTTCAGTGAACTCCTCCTGTACAGGTTGAGGGTGGAATGAAGATGCAGGGACTGCGGCAGAGCAGAGCCATCTCCCTGTGTATTTCCTTGGCATGCTGAAGTGCCGTGGTCAGGGGCCTCCTCCTGTACAGCTGTAGGGCAGAATGAAGATACATGGACTGTGACATAGCAAAGCCGCATCCCAGCTTATTTCCTTGGTGGGCTGAAGTGCCCTGGTCTGGGGCATCCTACTGCACAGCTAGAGGGTGGAATGAAGATGCAGGGACTGTGGCAGAACAAAGCCACCTCCTGGTGTATTTCCTTGGTGGGCCAAAGTGCCCTGGTCAGGTGCCTCCTCCTGCACAGCTGGAGGGTGGAATGAAGATACAGGGGCTGCAGCAGAACAAAGCCACCTCCAAGTTTATTTCCTTGGTGGGCCAAAGTTCCCTGGTTAGGGCCTTCTCCTGCACAGCTGGAGTGTGCAATGTAGAAGCAGGGACTGCGGCCGAGCAAAGCCACCTCCTGGTTTATATCCTTGGTGGGCCGAAGTGTCCTGGTCCGGATCCTCCTCCTGTTCAGCTGGACAGCAAAATTAAGATGCAGGGACTGCAGCACAGCAAAGCTGCCTCCTGGTGTATTTCCTTTGTGGGCAGACGTGCCCTGTTCAGCAGCCTCCTCCTGCACACCTGGAGGGTGGAATGAATGCCAAGAATTGCAAGGTCATCCACCTGGGAGCTAGGAGCCTTGGGCCAGATACTGGCCGGGGTGTACAGGTGTCCAGTTCAGAGGAGGAAAAGAATCTAGGCATGATAATTAGGGGAGGCTCGAGATACTCTACTCAGTGCCATAAACTGGCAGCCAAAGAAAATAAAATTTTCGGATGCATCACCAGAGGAATCGCCTGCAGGAAATAGGAAGTCATTCTGCCATTGTACAGGTCATTAGTGAGACCACACTTAGAGTACTGTGTGCAGTTCTGTTGCCCTTATTTGAAGAAAGACATCAAACTACTGGAGGAGGTGCAGTGTAGGGTGACCAAGATGAGCCAGGGTCTGGGGGACAAACATTATGAGGAGAGATTACAGGAACTTACTCCCTGTAGGACAGAAGGGATAGTGGGGATATGATAGAAACCTTCAGTTACCTAAAAGGTGTAAACAAGGTTGGAATGGATGGCATTTTCAATTTAAAAAGGGAAGAGAATACGGGGGGGGGGGGCGGCACAGTCTGAAACTAGTGGCAGGTAGATTTAGGAAGGAAATGAGGAGACACTTTTCACGGAAAGGGTGGTGACAAAGTGAAATGAATTGCTAAAAGAGGTGGTCTCATTGAAAAAGGTGGGCAGTTTTAAAAGGGGGTGGGACCGGGTAAAAAAAGGAGAGTCATAACTGGAGGGAGGATGGGGATGGGGAAAAGAAGGTGTGGGAGGTTAAGTCTGGGAAGAAAGGGGGAGGTAGCTCCAATAGACTTAAATGCATACTCGAACAGACTTGATAGATCATTATGGCCTGTTTCTGCTGGCATTTTCATTTGTTCATATATGTATTGTCTTGCCCAAGTTTCACATTTCTATATCTGGCTGTCTCTTTCCTTAATTGTTTTCAACTACCAGAATAAATAGGTTTGCACGCAGCAGCAGGTACTACTACATAGTATTATGGAGTGTGGTTGTAGAGTGCCCCAACACCAGCACTATTGTACTATTCAGCTACAGTGAAGCATGCCAAAATCACAATTCTCCAGCCTCTGAATTCTTCTGTAGTTTTGTAAAAATTGGGCAGGCTGCTACATCACACCACCTGCCATACCATAGTTCAGAGTGTGTAACACGAACCTCCAAGAGAAGTAGAAAAGATGCCCTAGAAGCAAAATATAATTGTCTTGTCTTGAAAATTTCTCCTAATATCCATAAATGTAAAGTAGTGGCCCAAGTCCCAAACTGTCTTCCTGCTGCTAGGTGCTGCTGTTGCTGTGGTGTGCAACTGCCAAGAGAAATCAAGAAGATGCACATGAGGAAATTTCCTGAGAACCAAAATAAATAATTCTTGTCTTGTCTTGAAAATTGCTCATGATGGCCAGAAATGCGAAGTTGTGGCCCAAGTCCCAAACTGCTTTCCTGGTGCTGCTAGGTGCTGCTGTTGCTGTGGTGTGCAACTATCAAGTGAAGTCGAGAAGATGCACATGTTACCTGCCGGTGCTGCTGTTGAGAAAATACAGGCAAAGTGTGATCGAGAAAGAAAACTTCATTGTCTTATGTTGAGAAATTTTCCTGATGTCCACAAATGAGATGTTCTTGCACAGAATTGGAAAGGCTATTCCTGGAGTTCAATGGCCAAGCAGCCACCCACTCCCACTTCCTGAGGTACATAAGCATTTCCTCTCAGCCTCATTGTGAAGCACTTTTTCTTTGCAGCTGAAGGCTCTGTCCATCTGTCCTCTGAGCTGGTTGGGGCCTACCCCCCCCAACCTTGCTGCTCCTGCTTGTCTGCTGGATTCTGTTTCTTTCCTGCTTCTAGTTTGGATTTTGCCTTCGGCTGTGTGTGCTTCTTCTGTCTTTGTTTCCTGTTTCCTGTTTTCTGTGTTTGTGTGTCTTTGGTTTTGTTTTTTCTTAGGGGCTTTTGTTTCCAAACTCCTAGCATATTGCTCCTGAGCTCCTCCTAGTTGCGCTGTTGCTCACAACTCTTAAATTACTGCAATGCAAATGCAATCATTAGCTGTGTGTTTTAGCTCAACCATAGCTGCTCCATGTTGCATACTCAATTGTTTTCACTCTACTTCCCCACAATTACTGCTTCCCCTGCTACAGAATTACTTGCTCCCCATGATATCAAGTCTGATTGTATTCACCTGGTTCAAGATCTGAACCTTGCTATGCAGTTTAATCATGCTATTCCCTGTTTATACACTGCTGTTTCACTCTGAGGTCAGCTAATGTTCCTGCTGAGGCTGTAAAACTAGCTTTTATATCTGCATGTAATTCTCGGCCCTTCTATCACTTTCTTGTTTGTCATATGGCAGAGACTGGGAAGTGTTTGGGGAGTCGTGGCCCCATGTGGCTAATTATTTCTGTTCTAAATCCTGCCTTACCTGCCGAAAATCCTTAAGAGTATTTGTCACCTTGATTTGGCTTTAAAAGCCTGGTTGGCTTGCCCCACTATTCAGTGCTGTTTCATTGCTACTACATTATGTAGACCTACGTGCAGGTCCACTTATTACTACTCTATTACTGACCTACGTGCAGGTCCACTCTTGCTTACGCAATCGATTGCTCATGCCTACTGCATCCTCTCGACTTCTGCCTCTGGGATGTCTGCTGCACTCAATCTGCTTTTGACCTTGCAAGGTCTCAGCACTCCATGCTCATTATGATTCAGTATATCAGTGCTCATTTGGCTGCTCACCAGCTTTTAGCTCTCAATTAGTTTATGGGGCATGCCAGCCATTCCATCCTGGCTCAGGGTTTCCTGCAGCTGACGGTCTCACTCTGCATTTAGTCTGCACCTTCAGCATGGCAGACTTGGGGGGGATCCTTCTCGCCTGGCCCATAGCCGGGAATGTCCTCACCCCGGGCTTGACTTTAGCTGTTCACTATGCGACAGCAGCTCCTAGTGTAGAATTTAAGACTAGCAGTGAAGGGTGGTTACTCTGATCTCCTTTGCCTCTAGTGTTCCACTATAATGGTTATCCATTGGATTTAGTGGTTTCCCTAGCAAGGCACCTTCACTGCATTCTCCCTACGACTGCCTCTGGTTCACCTGGTTTGAGTTTAGGGTGAGTAGGCCAGGTGAGTGCCTCAGCAGTTGTTGCTCTCCTCCTCCCACCTGGTTGCATGTTGTGTTGCAGAGTTTTCTCGCAACCTTCCATGGAATTCCCGCTGGAGGGATTGAGTGAGAGCCTTCCTCCAAATTGGAATATTTTCCACCTCCCTATAATTGTTTTTTTTTCCAAATTGCAGCTGCAGAGCCATCACTAAATAAACTATCCCAAGTCTGGAGGGAAGGTGACCTAGGCCTTGGATCCCCAGAGATTTCCTCCTCATAGGGTTTTTTATTTCTCCTCCATTGCCTCAGGTCATAACTGTTAGTTAGCATAGTAGTGTCCCCTAGTTTCTTTAGGTAGGTTCCTCTGGGGGATGGAGGTGAAGGATGTCCTGCCATTTCCTCTCCTTAGATGATCCCCTAATTCTCAATGCAAACCATCAGTATCACGCTACCCAAACCTGGACATTTCATTACGTTATCAACGTGAGCATCTCATTATGTTATCTACCTGTTTATGCTTATCTACCACTACACCACAGTTACTGCTTGCTCATATGCTTCATATTTCATTCTTTTGGGGATCCTCCTAAGGTACCTTTGGCCACAGCAATCATCCTGTGGCACATCTAGGGGTGGAACCTACTCCAAGGGTTCCTTGCCTTTAGTACCTCTACAGGGTGGTAATTCCTCTGGAATAGACAGTGCGAACGGCCAAAACCAAACTAACGTAGTTGCACAAGCATAACACTATACTGGCTGCATAGGACATTGAATTGGAAAGGCTTTGCCTGCAGTTCAATGGCCAAGCAGCCAGCCACTCCCACTTCCTGAACTAAATAAGCAGTTCCTCTCAGCCTCATTGTGATGCACTTTTTCTTTGCCCTACCATACTCCCCTCCTCCTCCTCCTCCTCCAGTGGCAGCACTTCTCTCCTTAGGATCCTCCTAAGGTACCTTTGGCCACGGGAATTGTCCCATGGCACCTCTAGGGGTGGAACCCTCTCCAATGGTTCTTTGCCTTTGGCACCCCTACAGGGTGGTAATTCCTCTGGAATAGAGAGTGTGAATGGCCAAAACCAAACTAACACAGTTACACAAACATAACACTATACTGGCTGCATAGGACATTGAAGTGCCAAATGCTTTGCTTGTGCTGTATGCTGCTGCTGCTGCTGTTGAGACAATGCAGAAAAAAAGTGGTCAAGAAAGAAAACTTCACTATCTTGTGTTGAGAAATTCTCCTGATATCCACTAAAGAATCTGCTTAGCTGCTGTTGCTAAGTACTGCTGCTGCTGTTGTTGAGAAAATTCTAGTAAAAGGTAGGTGAGAAGGAAAGGTTTGCTACCTTGTCTTGATAATGTGTCTTGACAACCACAGATGAGAAGTTGCTATGCTGCTGCTACGTGCTGCTGCTGAGTGATAGCTGGTGCTGGGTGCAGCTGTACTCACACTATCAATTGTAAATATTTTTGTTTGTATTTTTTTGGGTTCTGTGGGTTTGAGTGGGAATTTTAAATCACTGTGCTTGTAAACATATGGGGCTGGATTCATAAAGAGGACAGAAAATTCTGCATGTGTGGAAAAAAGACTGGCAAAACTGCAGAAATGCACATGCAGCTTGTTCACGGTCAAAAGTTCCGCACATGCGGAAAATCACAAAAAAGGTGAGTTACGAAATTCTGCATGTGTAGAATTTGCACACATGCAGCACCACAGCTGCAGAAATAATATAACATGCGCAGCACACAGAACAACAGATTATCCACAGTAACTGGAGAAGGAGACTGTGACAATCTTTCCAAAGATGCAGAAGAACCAGCATTTCCAGTGAGGCCAGCAGCCAGTCCCACAACTGGGACCACAGCAGCACTCCCTGTACCAGCAGGACTTTGCACCACAGCAGCAGCCCAGCCAGCCTGTCACTGCACAACAGCAGCAGATGCAACAATATGCATAAGTTGGGCAACTACAACCAGCCAACAGCAGCACACATGTGGCAGCTGTGGTACTCCTTGGTGTTGTCTGTGCCCTGCACTCCACATGTAATATGCCCATGCACCCAGTGGCATTTTGTAACTATTGGTGTGTCTCTCTCAAAGGTTTTTCTTTTGCCTGTTTCTGTAGTACACACTTCTGGCTGTTATCACTTCTTCCTCTACTTCCTGTGGTGCTCTTTTATAGGCTGCACTGGGTCATGTGGTTGTGACTGGTTGAATTTCAATTGAAATGTGTGCTGTTTGTACTCTTACATCTGACATTACTATAAGGCCCCATGATTTGCTCTGCATGGTGCCTGAACCCCCACTATAATTGTTTCTTGACTGATAGTATACATCCTTTAGCTCAGGATGAGTTACGCTGCAGTCTCTTTAGTGCAGCATGTGCACAACATTTTTTCCACAACTGCGGAAAAACAGTGGCTGAGAATAGCCTTTAAGGGGATGAGCCATACTTCTCAATGGATTTTTTTTTTTTGCACGAGAACTTCCACAGTTGCATTTTTTCTGCAGTCTGCGGCATATTTTTTCAGCTACAGACTTTTTGTGAATACAATGCAACACAATTACCCTTTTTTCCTCACCTGTGCGAATTTTGGGAGCTTGAGCATTTGTTGCACCTTCAAAGGGATAAATTCACAAAACTCTGGAAAGTCCTGCAGTAGTGGGAAAAACTCAGTGCAGGTGGGTTGCCCCTTGTGGATCCGCAGTTGTCCCACAGCCGCTGATATTCACAATGTTGGAGCCAGATTATGACCAGCTGCACAATGGTTGTGGATGGTGTTGCCAGGGAAATCACTGCAGCTGCCGAAAACTCTTACAGCCAGTGGGACCAACATCTTCTGCAACTGCTGCGGCTGTAGATATGAATCTCCTTAGCTGCGAAGATTTCCGTCCGCAACTGGAGTTGTGATGTGGGCCTTATTCCCAGAACATTTTGTGAATCCAGCCCAAAGTGTTTTGAGAATCCACCCCATATCGTCACTATTCCTCTCCTTGCAGGGATTTATCATGGAGATTCACTGCTTCTGCTGGAGGGTTTGTTGGCCATGAGGATTTGATTTTGTAGCATTGCATAGCATGGGAAGGTAAGTATTTAATTTATTAGCCTGCAATGGACCATTGCTGTATAGCAGGAGTCATGATAACTGTTGTCTTCTCCTATTTCTCTCATTTCAGGTATTTCACGTGTGCACAATAAACTGTGCATTGGACAATGTGTCAGCGCAGTCACTTGGAGAAATGTTTTCAAGGACAATGCAGAGCAGAGGATATGCTCACTGGACAGAATGTACAGTGCTGGAGGATGACAAGTTTGGAACAGCATCACTTGGCATGGTTCAGCCCAGGAACTTAAGATGGCAGAAATTAACAGGTGGCAACGGGTTGCTTGCTGTGCAAGGACTTGGTATTCTTGCTGTTGGCAGGATGTATGCCTGTCAGATGGTCAGACCTGATGTGAAGAGAAAATATAATTTTTTTAGATACTGTATTACGCTCCTTAGACCTGTGATGAAAGGAAAAGATACTTAAAAAAGTAGAACAGAAAATAACTTTCTAAAAGGACACTTACCATCACATAGGTGATGGCCTGACCTTGAGGACATAGGGGCAACGAACACAGGTTGGATGACAAGCTGTCACCTGTGAAGAAACAAATGGATATTATTTAGCAGGAGCTGGACTTGGAATAGCCACAGTGTCACTCTTCACCAGTAAAATGAAAGAAAATATGATGAAAAATTAGGGACAGGGAAAAAAAAATCATGTCATATACTTACCATCAAAGTACTGATGGCCATGCCGTTTGTGGCACCACAGCAAGTGGTGCATCATGAACACTCAGATGTATAAATTGAGAGAGAGAGAAAGACAAAAATGAAAATGGAAACACATGTAAAACTGGAATATGTGTTTCTAAGTTTAAAATTTTGTTCAGCACTAATATCTGTCTGCCAAAAATATTGAGATCCCAATTTTCCTAGTCATTTTACTTCATTCATGAAAGAACGTACAGCTCAGTCACATGCCATGCACAACCGCCATGAAAAAAAATAATATTGTTCATGGTGGCACAGTGCTATATGTTCCTTAACAGAGATGAAGCTTATGTTAAATATCTTCCATAGAACACAAGTAAAAAAACTGAAAACGGAGGCCATCTTTAATGAAATCAGTCATTATTTACAACATTAATTGTAAAAAGCACTTTTGACACTATCTGTGCAAAGTAAGCATAAATGGAGCATGATGATATAGAATATATCAGAAATATGTTTCTTAACAGAGTACAGGATGACATTTTTGGCCGACTAACAAATACTGCTCCTTTCAAGGAAATTAACTTACCGTATAGGCATAGACTGTTAGCCTTTGCTGTAGTTCAGGAGACTGGTGGTATTACTGGCACTGGTAGGAACTCTACAAGCAGGTGGCCAGCTGGTAGGTATTCATGGCACTGGCAAGAACTGTAGAAGCAAGTGGCTAGCTGGTAGGCATTCATTGCACTGGCAGAAGCTGTAATAGCAGGTGGCTAGCTGGTGGGCATTTGTGGGACTGGGAGGAGCTGCACAAGCAGGGAGCTTCCTGGTAGGCATTCATGACACACTGGCAGGAGCTGTACAAGCAGGTGGCTAGTTGGTAGGCATTTGTGGCACAGGGAGAAGCTGGACAAGCAGGTGGCCAGCTGGTGGCATTCATGGCACTGGCAGGAGCCGTACGAGCTGGTTGCTAGATGATAAGCATTTATGGCACAGGAAGAAGCTGTAAAAGCAGGTTACTAGATGGTAAGCATTTATGGCACAGGAAGGAGCTGTACAAGCAGGTGATTTACTGGGAGGCATTTGTGGCACTGGCAGGAATTGTACAAGCAGGCTGGCTGCCAGCTGAGATGTACTCCTACACATATAAATGTAAGGAATAACTGAACAAGCTGGGGAAAATGTTGACATGGGAAAAAAATTAATACAGGGCATGTCACATGATTACAATTATAAGGAGTAAGGCAGGGATGTAACAAATATGTTCTCTTTATGCACTCCTACGGTCTTCATCCTCATCAATGAAGCAGCCCTCGCAGTCTTCCGGACTGGAGTTATCCCCACTTGGGAATTCTTTTTCCATGAGCACCTCATCCACCTCAACGAATGCAGTTTGCCCCTACCACCATGCTGCTCTGCTTTCCCCTCATCCTCACCACCGCCATCATCCTGGGGTACAAACACAGATGTACTTGTCCTTGCTGGAATGTGCCCTTCATTCATTTTAAATCTCAGCAGGCCAACATTTCTGGTCAGTGGGTTTATACACCTGTCCCACACAATGGCCCTGCTGAACTAAATACCCTTTCCACACTTACACTAGAGTGTGGCCAGGTCAGGTAATTCAATGCTATGGATATCAGCACTGGTCACTCAGTCACCGTGCCACTCCAGTAGAGCAGGGGCTCCTCCTATACGCTCAGGTGCTTGTTGTCTGCCAAATAGATCTCCACCATGTGCTGTGCTGCCTGCAGTTCTTATGACTCATCCTCTCTCCTGATCCTCCTTTTTCTGCTTGTCCACAAATCACACCTGTAACAAGGCATCCCAAAGTGGATTTATGGGCAATTGCCTCTTGAGAGTAGCCCTGGTTTTCCAGCTCGCTTAAGGGAGGTGGTAGCAGTACCCCATCTGTCATCATTGCTATGCTATGGGCTTGGTTTGAAGAACTGTACCCGTAACATTTTTGCCCCATGAACCTGTCTTACGAGCTCATCAGTTTGATGTTGCACCTGATCATGCCCACCTTCAACTATGGATGAGAGGCCCCTTCTATAGCATGGGTCCAGCACTGTGGCAATTGCAAATTCAGAAGACTGCATAATGCCTGAGATGTGGCTTTTGGTGTCTAATATTTGAAGCATGTGTTCTATTAATGCACAGCTTGCCCTATCTCTGCCTGCCTCCTCCACCTGCTATACCTTCAACAAGGACAGCCTCAGTACCCTTAGCAGTGTGATGGCCTGACTGATACATGCAATGTCCCCACTCACTGGCGTGCTAAAATGGCCTCAGAATAATTATTAGGCTATCCATGAGTCACCACTTCTTGGCTGTCAGAGACAAGGATGATCACGAACCATCATGGCTTATGTACAGGAGCAGATATTCCGAGATTGCTTTGCACTGCTCATACAAATGCTCTATCATGTAAAGAGTGGAGTTCCATCTCGTGACAGCTTCAAGCATCAGAAAGTGAGGAGGCGGCTTGTTTTGTATCTGCTGCTGCCTAAGCTGGTTGTAAGCCTTTCCAAATGAGCAAAGTGTGCACAGATGAGGCAAGCCACAGTCAACAGTGCCTTAATTTCCAGGTATGCCAGAAACTCCTGCACTACAAGATTTAGACAATGTGCCATGCAGGGAACCTCAACAAACCCACCATTGCTGAGGCATTTCACTACACTGGAACCATTATCACTTGCTATGAAACCTGCTTTCAGTGACAGTGGGTGCAGTCACTCATTAATTTCAGTCAGGAGCAATTCTAGCATTTTTTGATCTTTATGAGAGCTTGGTACACTCCTCATTGCCAGCGTGGCCTGCTAGAGAATACCCGGGGTGTCCGGTGAAAATAGCGCTATAATAACAGTGTGGGAATAATGGCATGGAGAAAAGAGCGTGGGGAAAACTAGCAGATGTGGCAGGACAGCGCGGGTCAGAAATGGCACCGTTCATGACTTGAGCTGCTCTCCCTATTATAAGTGCGATCCTGAGTATGTTTATATTTTCAGAGGGGTGTGTGGGATGCAAAGCCCCCCGCATTACACCTGGCACTTGCTGTTTCTGCTTGTCTTTCCTTCTCTCGCCATTTTTCCTGTCCGCTCTTCTGTAGCATTGCTGTGACTGTACTAACTGTTTTTTCCATGTTGCTCTGGTACATGCTGTTATTACGGTGCTATTTTTCACCTAGTGCCAATACCCAGAATGTTGCTACTATCACAGTTGGGCTTCACAGGGTTTTTTCCAATCCCAGTGTCAAATACTACCCCGGGTATCTGTGCCCAATGAGCAGCAGTACTTACATAAGAGCTACCAGCTGTTTGTCCACTGGTTCACATATCCATATTTTGGGGGATATATGGTGAAGCAGAATGCTGAAGGGCATGTCTTACTGTTTATTTCACAGTTCAATGTAACCTCGGAACAGGACGGGTGGAGAAATATGTCCATGACTGGATATTCCATTTTGGACAGGCACGTGCAAAAAATCTGCAAAACCCAGCATTCTCCACAAAAGAGAATGGCAACAGGTCAGTTTCCAGTGTTTCCACAGTTGCTGCATTGAGTTCACATGCAGCACCATGATTTGGTGGGTATTTTGTGTGAAGTTCAAACATGCTCTGCAGCGTAGGTTGCAATGTTTGGGGTTTTGGGCTGGAGACACCAAACAGCTGCATTCTGGGCACTGGCATGGATGGGGTAGCTTTGCACTGAGGGGAGGGCACAGATAACGATCAAATGAATTACATGATTTTTGATGCTTTACAGACAGGAGAGTGCTTGGCTGAGTATGTTGGCTGCTAATACATTACCACTGCTTCTCTGACAACTACACTGAAAACCCATCAAGACTTCCTCCTCCTCATGCCTGTAGTAATCATCGGGGGGTTACTTCTCAAGTCTGCCTTGGATCACTATCAATCATACTTTGGGATACCTTTCTGATGAGGTCAATAAGGGAGAAGGCTCCCCTGCAACAGCTTCCCTTTGGTGCTCAGTCCTGCATGCCAGGTGCCTGGACTTCAGGTGTGTGTGCTGCCCCACTAGTGACAATGCGGGAACCATTTTTCCCCCACCACATACACGCTTAGAAAAGCTGGCAGATAGCCACTGTTTCATTGCTTAGATGTCGAATGTAAAAATCCCGAAACTAGGGATTTTGCAGCCCTTGCTTTGACATGGTGGTGGATAGGGTACTGCCGCTGCAACATCCTTGAAGGACTAGAAATGGGAGCTCTGGGGCATGATTTCTGGTCTGCTGCAACCATTAACTCATGCTCCTTTGTTATACTACTGGCTCAACAGGCCCAACATCTGGAGAACTGGGCGGGGGCGGTGAAGAGGAGGGTGAAGGGATTTACTGACACCCTGTCCTTTGCTTTTCTTTTTCTCAGGTTCCCATAGAGGTTCTATGTCATCATCCCCATCCCCACCTATGATGCTGACCTCTGGAGAAATGTCCACCTCCTCCCTCTCCTCATCCTCACTTTTATCACCCTGTGTTCCATTCTCTGCATCATCTAATGCCCTAACACTAGGATATGCTGCAGCATCACACTGTGACTCAATCTCTTCTTCAGCACTTTTGGAGACATTAACTACTTCCGAGTCCTCAGACTCAACCACATTCCCACATGAAAACTTTTTTGGGGGGTTGTTGCACTATTGTTCCTGTTGTCCCTGCATGTACTGTCTTCACTGCCAGCCCCAGCTCCACCCATCAGCTTTGATGCCACTGATTTGGCGGAGAAAATCTCAGCCACACTAATGCCTACACTTGCAGAAACTGATTTTTGTCCATTATGATGACCAGCATTGCCATTTTTACCAGCCCCTGATGAACCTGAGTCATCACAACTTGGAGTGTTACCCTAATGTCTTCTGGGCAGCTGTACCACTACCAGAAACTCCTTTGGCAGGCCATCTCTTCATGGGCATTTTCTTATGATACACAGATAGAGCTGTGTGAAATTACAAAATTTCATTTCGTGAAATATTTTGCGAAATTTGCACATTTCTCAAAATATTTTGCAAGTACAAAATATGAAATTTCGCCCATGGAATGCAAAATTTCACCCACGAGAGGGCAACATTTTGCCACTTCAGGTAAAATTGTACATTTTGTAATGAAATTTCACAAGGACCATGGGCGAAATTTCATAACTTCGAATTCTGCAAAAAATTTCACATAACGGCAGAATTTCATGAAATGTTTCATGTGGTGAAATTACCAATTTCACTGCAATTTCACCAGCAAAATTTAATTTTGCAACATCTCTATACACAGACAGATAACAACAACAAGAAAACAGCTCCAGAAATATATGTTTTATTTTCTCAGGGGGTAAAGTGGTTGCAAGAGAATACACAAAGGATTTAAGGCAAGAACTGGGGGCACCCACTCAAGAATGCGCAAGAATTTACAAGGCTACTCAATCAGAGACACTTATAAGGCAAGCCTGAATTTTGCTGCTTCAGGACTGGAGCAACAGAAACCCCCCTTCCCCAACACACACTACACACCGTCTGCAATACAGAAACTGAAGGTACTAATATAAAGTAGGAAAATGACAAACAATCAGTAAATGGTTGATGATGCACAGGGACAGGACACATCACACCCTTAAAAGAGTGATTTTGGACATCAAACTCCGCAGTTTAGGGGTTTTAAAAGGTTTTTTTGAACAAAGCTCTACGAACACAACTAACTCCGGCTCTCTATTTCACACATTGCACTGCAGTCAGCCTCTGCATCAAAACAGAGCCAATGTGATCTTCTATCCAGTGAATCCTTGCTAACTTCACTTTAGGACCATTAGCCCTAGGTGATGTTATGCAAAGTTTACCAGTTTCGGCATTCGCAAGTTTTGCCTTTTCTGGTGAAGTGTGACTTCACTTTTTGCAGATTCTACATTTGAGAATTCTGTGTAGGAGGGATGGCCTTAAGGATCAATTGTAAGGTTTGTATTTTTTTTTTATATTTTGATGTTCTATATTGTGGGTGTTTTACAGTCACAAAATTCTTCTGATCAATGTTTGTTATTTTTTCTAGTTAGATTGTTAACTAGCAGTGGGGCTATTGTTTTTGGGAGTGTGGGTGGTGCTGCCTTTAGGTACCTTTTTTTCCTGCAAGATTGTTTTTTCTAGTGTTGTTGATTATTCTTAGAATTTCTTTATATGTAACATTATGAGTAACTTTTTACAGTTTTTGACATGGAATATTAAAAGCACTCAGGATGTCAGAAAGCTCCACGCAGTTCTTAAACACCTGAAGCAGTTGGGGACTGAAGTTGCCTTTCTTCAAGAATTTCATTTGAACAGGATCAGATAACTTTCTTTAGATGCTTGTGGATGGGCCAGGTATATGGTGCGGGTGATAGCACCGATAAACAGGGGCTATATATTTTAATTGCTCAAAGTCTACCCTTTCATTTATTAGCAGAGCACTGGGATCCAGAATGTCAATTTATTTTGGTGTACAGCAAATTAGGACTACATGAACTTGTTTTAGGTTCTATTTATGATCTCACTATTGATAATCCCCAGATTTTCACTATTTTGAGTTCCTTAATGGAAACTTATATTCACGTCCCTATAATTTTAGGTGGTGACTAGAATGTAGTTTACCAATCTGATATAGATCAAATGGGCTTAGCCAGGAAAGGCCTTTCCCCTGCCCAAAGAGGTTTGCGTGATTTAATGGATTCATTGGATCTCATTGATCCATGGTGTTTGCTGCACCCCACAGATCGTTCTTATACTTTCTATTTCTCCATAATTCTTTTTCTCGACTGGAATTTTTTATTTACACAGGAAAATGTTCCAGGTTTACATGCTTGTGATATTAAATAATTAGTTCTTTCTGACTATGCCCCTGTTTCATTAGTCTTTTCTCAGTCGAGTAGCATGGACAGGGACTCCATTTGGCATTTTAATAATAAACTGTTGAGGGATACTGCCTTGGCTGAAATTTAAGAACCTATAATAATTTATTTTTGACACTCAATAAACCTTCTATGACTAAATGAGATATCCTGCAGGGTGCCACAAAAGCCACCATTTAAGGTGAGTGCATACATTTAGCCTCTAAGAAAGCTAAAGAACATAAACGTCTCCTTGTTGCTTTACTCGATCAAATACGTTCTATTGAAACCTTCCATTCTCCTGCCAAGCCTGAGCAAATCTGGTTGACCCTTAATTTCATCTGTTCCGAATATCACACCTTACTGAATGAACATTCTAAAATGGCTATTTTTCAGACTAAGGTGAGATATTTGGAACAGGGGGAAAAGGCTGGCAAACATTTGACTTTGCAGCTGAGGCAGCACAAAGCTTCTAGGACTGTCCAGGGTCTTTATAGACTGGACTCCATGGATTTAGTCACTAAGCCTCGGGAAATTTTAGAAATCTTCAGATCTCATTATGAAAAATTATACACTGCAGACCCCCCAACCCCAACCCATCCCTCTTTTAGTACCGTTATTTTGGAATATATTCAACAGACTCCTTTATCACATCTCACTGAGCTCCACGGTAGGTCCCTTCAATGTACAATTACCCCGACTGAAGTCCGTTGGGCAATTTCTTCTCTCCCTCCTGATTGGACACCAGGTCCTGACAGTTTTTCAGTTAATTTTTACAAAATTTTCATATCTAAGCTTACCTCTTTCTTAACCAATGTACAGTATTTAATTATATTCACGGCCATGGACTCATGAAATTTTCTCTCACACAAGCGTGCATTACCCTTCTCCTTAAACCCAGGAAGGATGAGTTTTCCCTTTGAGCTATCATCCTATCTCTATAATTAATATGGATTTCAAAATTCTGGTGAAAATTCTGGCAAGTCAAGTTAGAAGGGATATGGTCTCACTTGATAGGTCCTGAACAAGTGGGGTTTATGAAGGAGAGGGTGGCTAGCGACAATATCTGGAAAATATTTCATTTAATTTCGATGTCCAGTGGGTCCAGGACCACTGCTGCCCTGGTATCCCTGGATGCCAAGAATGCTTTTGGTCATCTTTCTTGGCCCTTTTTGTTTGAAGTGCTAGGAGCTTATAACATTCCATCAGATTTTATTCAATGGGTTCAGGTTTTCTTTACCTCCCCTTCTGCCACATTAACTTGTAACAGAGTTATATCTCAAACTTTTTCCATTACTTCTGGTACCTGTCAGGGTTGTCCCTTATCTCCTTTTCTTCTTAAGATGTATTGAGAACCATTGCTTTTGCAATTAAAAGCTAACCCATGGGTCTGGGGCTTATGAGTTGCTCAGACTGAATATAAGTTATTTGCATGTGCAGGCAATATTCTGTTGTATCTTTCTTACTCGGAGAGTTCTCTTACTGCTGCTTTGGCTGATATTACTTCCTTCAGTATTCTATCTGCTTATAAATTGAACTTGGAAAAACTTCTGTTCTACCTCTTAACTCTTATGTATCTAGGTCAGTCATAGTCTCACTTGGGCTTCATTGGGAACCTAAAGCATTTAAATATCTTGGATTACATATATCATGATTTCTTTCAGAATTGCCAAAATTAAACCTAACCCCACTTGTATTGTCCATTAATTCGGATCTACACAGATGGATGGCCCGTCTCTTATTCCTGTGGGGATGAATTAATGTTATTAAGATTAATATTTTACCACATATTTTGTATCCCTTAATGATGTTGGACATTGTTTTATCTCAAACCTGGTTTTATAAACTCCAATTTTGTCTTACTGTTTTTCTGTGGTGGGGATAAAGCTACCCGTAGATCTTACCAGACATTTTTTCTTCCTAAGTTCTTTGGTGGTCTTCATCTTCCCCATTTTTGTTTTTATTATTTAGCCTCTCATTGAAGTAAATATTTTAAACAGGAGTATTCTCCAATAGGCCCAGTTTTAGATCCCTAAGAACCCCAATGGTTATCCATTGAAAAAGCCTTGTGCATCTGCTATAACATCCAACTTCCAGTCTTTTTACTGCATATCTTTCTCCTACTACACTCCTTTCGGCTTTAAAGAAGACCCCTATTTACTGGTCCCTCACAACTTAATAAATATTTCCCTATCTCATTGACTCAAAGCCATAGTCAACCCCTCTTTTTGAATCCCAATATTCGTATAGCATGCTTTCCTATTCCTAAAAAATTCCTTCCGTTATTTATATCTACCATGGTGGAAGAGATTTCTCCTGCTGATTGTTTACTGGGCTGTTCCTCAATGTGACTGAAACAGAACCTCCCACATTATGCATTGTTCAAATATATGCAACTCTGTCATGCATTACTTGCCCATTTTGGACCTCCACCATGTACCACTCAGGCTTCCATGAGCTATGAGGAACTGATAGAAACTTCCATTGCTCATGGGGCTATATCTTGATTATATACCCACTATCAAACCAATGATGCTAGGAGACTCTCTGGTATTTGTTTTCATTGGCAAAATTCTTGGCAATTAGACTGGTCTCCCTTGGTGTGGCAACAGGTATGGCATGATTTTTATAAACATGTGAAACAAGATAATTACAGGTTGCAGCAAATTAACATATAAAATATGGGAGAGGGTGATTAAAGATGGAATTCAATGAATTCATATCCTTGTTATGGTATCATTCTGACATGAAGAGGTTGTTATACTCTCTTGACTACATCACAATGATAGCATAACAACATCAATAACTATCCAAATGAGTTCACAAGGATGGGGGAAACTGTCACAGGGTTGGAGGAACCAATTCAAGGCAGCAGTAAACCTCTCAAGCTTTGCTCTTGAGGTTTACAATGCTGCACTGGCAATATCTCTAAGTGAATACAGCATGGTTATGAACTGATGCCCATCCATTATCCTCTATTTTACACAGTCTTTACTTTACTCCACAGAAGTTGCACATTGCAGGTTTCCAAGAATCTCCTGTCTGCTTCAGATGTAAATGGGCTGATGGAACACTGTTACATATGTTATGGACCTGTGAAAAGATTATTTAATTTTGAACTTCTATTAAGCATCACTTAAACCCATCCTTTGATTTGCAGGCTGCTTTTACTCCAGAACCTGTTTGGTGGTGAGTCTTTGGACCCTTCCTCTGGGTTACTGAAGGGCCTATATTACTTTAATTACTGCAGAGGCCAAAAAAGTTTTACTTTGTCACTGGCTGTCAGAAGCCCTTCCAACCTGGTTGGAATAACAAGCTGAACTCCTGAGCGCCTTGAATGCTGAATTACACATAGCTAACATTAGACTTAGAACTCATGTTTTTTGGGGAAAAATTGGAGATTTTTCTATGCTTGCTTAATTTCGTTTTGATTATCTAGTGTACTTTAAACATTACTTTCTAGATTTGCTATGTTATTCTTTTTTTTATACGGTTGTCTCACTAAGTTTTCTTGGAGATTTCTACTTATGGGGAGCTTGAGTGTAGCACTTATGGGTGGGTGAGGACTGGATTTTAGTATTTTTTTTTTTCATTTCTATTTTTGGTTCTTTATTTTTGCTAATGTTGTATGTTATTGTTCCATTTATTGGTTTATTCAGACAGAAATTTCAATAAAGTATATTAAATTACATTCACAAATTCTGTCTTTTAGGTGAAGTGCAACTTCACCTTGTGGATTAAATTCACCAATTCTGCTGAATTCATGAAATAATCCATGAAGCAAAGTTTTTCAACTCGCCCATTACTAATCCCAATCCCCACTGCCACTACTCAACCACAAATAAAAGTAATTAGGCTAAAATCATACATGAACTAGCAAAAAGTAAGCTGTGTTAAATAAAAACAAAACTAAAGTTGCCACACTGCCACTGCTCATTATTTCTCAGCTTACGTGTTTGACTTCCAGATTTCATGTTGCTGTTAACCAGCCACAACTGCAAATCAGGTCTGTGAGGCAGGCTGAGAACAATTGTAACTGAAAAGACACCAGAAAGTTTGAGTTCAGCACTGGTTCCAAACTGGACTTCATGAAGTACTACCACTGCTTCTCTCATCCTTACCACTCAGCCATTGGACCTTAATGCACTGTGAATTATAGTGTCTTGCAGCCGCACTCTCAGAAGTGCTCACAACAGTGCTGGCTACAGACAACAAAATAATATAAATAAATATTAAGGTATGAGAAATAAGAGACTTTTTTTCTTGGCTCAGTACTTAGTAGGTGTTAGCTAGTGGGTGGGGTGGGGGGCATACTCTGATAAAGAAAACTGCCAGGTAAAAATAAAAAAAAGCCGTTGAACACAGCTGTTCACTCCACTGGCAAAAACACCAGTAGAAGGACTACTTTACAAGAAAAGTGAGTTTCAATGAATTTGTACTCATTTTTAATGTTTTTTAATATTATTTAAAAATGTCATACAAATCCCATTTTCTAAGTGCAATAAAACCCTCCAGGGTGAGTGGTATGGGAAACACCAGATCTTCCAGGGGCTGTAAGGCCTTCCACCTGTGGCATCTGGCCTCATTATGCCTCTGGACAGTCTAGTATAGCTAATACCACCCACCCTGTCAGGTATTATTTCTTGTATAATTTCCAACAACTTACAACCTTTCAAAAAGGATAGAAAAAAACACAGTTTTTTTTAAAATAATAAGCAAACCTTATAAAAACATCACTGTGGGCTCTCCATTCTTTAGTGCTAACTGCAATCGTGAATACTTTGATATTGTAAAAAATGTCTTGAAAATAAGAGTAAAACAGATCATTACAACTTTACCAAGGCTAATGTCACTAATATTAAAAACTTCATTCAAAACTGGAAATGGAATGCTGTTATGGAAGGGAAGCAAGCACATTATTTATTTATTTATTTGAAAATCAGTGACTGAGACAGATACAGTGAGCCAAATCTCATTCCCAGGTATGACCTGGCAGAGGGGAGCAAAGGATAAAGGTACACAGCATGCAAAAATTCAGTGTTCAGTGTTACAATAAAGTTCAAAGTCAGGGCACACAAAGACCATAGAAAGTGCACAATGAACAAACATGTCATAAGCAGGAAGTGGAATGTATCAGAAAAGTGTGTGGAGGACTGTGGGGGAAAACAGGAGCAGGACAGAGGCAGAGGAGTCTCAACTGATATCTGAGGGAGCTGGGGAGGTGAGAAGTGAAGGAAAGAGGGGAGCTTGTCCCAAAGTGAGGGAAGATTATAGGCAAAGGCTAATTGGTCAGCTGAGGTACAGGGGTACAGCACAGCAAATCTGTAATGGTCCTTGGAGCACAGGGAGCAGGAGGCAGAGGGAACAACGGGGAGAAGATATGGAAGGTATGAGGGAAGGGACCCAGACCAGTACTTGGATATAAAGGAGGCGCAGTGCATCTGATGATGGGAGAGTAGAGGGAGAATGGACAGTGATGAGTAAAGTGAGCAGTGGTGAGTTTGAAAGGGGGACTTTTTTGTGAAGCAACAAATGGAGTTACAGAGGGTGTCCACTCTTGCCAGGGAAGTGGAGGGGTGAAGCTATAGACCACCTCCACATAGTAAAAGTCTGGGCATACCATTTGGTGATAAACTCTTGGTGAACCTGTAGGGACAGACAATCTTTTACTGTGGCACAGGGCATCACGTTTAGGTTGGAGCTTGACATGGATGGCGTTGATGTGGGCAGTGAGGTCAAGTTTGCTATCAAGCCACATACCAAGGTATGTGAAGGAAGGAACCACTTCAAGTGGAGACCCTCCAAGGTGGAGAAGGTTGGCACAGGTGAGAGGTTAACCAGTTTTTGACTGGTGCCAAAGGTCACATATACAGTTTTTTCTTCAATTGACCTGGTGTGTTTTTGACTGGAACCATTGTAGGATGTTGTTGAAGTCTTGCCTTAGCAGATCTTCCATGGCTGTGGTGAAGGGACCAGAAAAGTAGAAGACTGTGTCATCTGCATACATGTGAATATGCAAGCTGGTAGAGGCTGATGGTAGGTATTGAGGAAGACACAGAAAAGTATGTGGTCCAGGAAAGAGCCATGTGGGACTCCTGCCTAGATGAAAAGAGGAGGTGACAGGGCACGACCAACCTGTACTGACTGTAGATGGCCCATAAGATAAGAATGGAACCATTCAACAACAGGAGCTGAGAGGCATGCAGAACCCAGCCTATTGAGGAGGAAAGGGTGAGACATACTGAGTCAATGGTCTTAGTCTGATCAATGCAGATGACTGCTGTGATATGACACTGCTCCATCCCCAAGAGGATACTACCAGTTACACACAACAGGGAGGAGTTGGTGGATTGATCCTTTCTTAAACCATACTGGAAGGGTAGAGAAAATGAGAGGAGGAGAGGAAAGTGGAGAGTCTTTTTTAGACAAGCTTCTCTTGCAGATTGACAAGAGAGTGGAGGAGGGAGATACTGTTGACTTGTGGAGTTGTATAACTTTGTCCAGCTTCCAGGACTGTGGGACTGCACTGAAGGAGAAGAGGTTGAAAAGGTGCATCACAGGAGATGAAACAGCATGAGCAATGATTTGGAGGAGTTTCGGTTCAAGTCTGTAAGGGCTAGACTTACTCAAATTCAGGTACTAAAGGGCAATCAGTGTCTCCTGAGTAGTAACATGGGAGAAGTGGAAACTCTGGGATGAGAGAGAAGAAGAAAAGTGGCATGAAGAAATTGGGGCAGCCGGGAGACAGGAAGGGACATCCTAAGTGGCGAAGAACTCATTAAAGTGGGAAGCAACAGAGGAGGGTCAGACACATGCAAACCATTTATCAGAACTGAAGGGCCAGACTGGGTGGGGGATGAGGTTGAAAAGGGAGTGAATTACCTTCCAGAATTTTGCAGGGCTGTTAAAGTTATTCTGAAGGTTGGCCTTGAAATATTCAAATTGTGCAGTCCTGTCAGCATTTGTGCAGAAGTTTCTGCAAATCCCATACCATTGGAAGTCTAGAAGGGAGCGAGATAATTTATAATGTGCCAAGGTGAGATCACAGGGCTTACACTGGTCAGTTATTTCTGTGGTAATTCAAGGGTGATGGTGAGTTTGACTCTGGATTTTTTGAGCAAGTATGATTGTCCCAGATAGAATAGAATTTGGAGTGAAACATGGAGATGGAACATCAATATTATGTGGTGCGAAAGGCTGTCCAATCTAATGCAACAAGATCACTCAGGAGAGCTTGAGTATTGAGTGACCTGAGTAACCTGCACCAGCTGTATTTTAGAGAGAAAGGAGGGCATTTGATCTTCTTGGGGCAGAACATCATGAAGTAGTCACAAAGCATCAAGCAAAATTCCAGCTGCAGCAGTACGATAGGGATGGGAAGAGAGAACCCGGTCCAAAAGAGTATGGTTTTGAGAGTGAAGATTGACCAAAGTAGGATCAGAGATAATCTGTGTGACATTAAGGGACTCAACCTTGAGGGTGATTGGCCCGGAGGTAGGGGATACCAACTGACATTAAAATCCCCTAGAAGACTTGAGTTCACCAACAGAGGAAAAGGAGGCAATAGTAGAAATAGATTCAATCTAGGAGGAGGAGGATTAGATTATAGGTGAGGCATAGAGTTTCCTGACAAAAATTGGCACAGAGGATGGGAATAACAGCCTGATAAGGAGAAACTCATGGGAGGAGAATATAGACTCTCTGACAGCCATGTTGCAGGAGAGGCTCTGATGGGTGTAAATGGCAACACCTCCCCCACGTTTATCCCTGTCCTGTCTGAAAAGTTGATAGTTAGGGAGTGCCAGGCTAGAATTTGTGAAACCTGACTCATTCATCTCTAAAGTAAAAGTGTACAAGAAAAAAGGGCAATAAACTTCTTTGTATAAAAAAAAAGGTTCTATCGGATTTTCATAAGAGAAGGCTTATAAAAAAATTAAAACAAACCCCTCAAGTCTGAAATGCAGAATAACAATAAACATTTAAAGTTCTACAAGAACTGCATAAAACGGAGAAGAAAAAAATCAGAATATGTAGTAGCCACTAATAAACAGAGAGTCCTCCAATTCAATACATAAACTCTCTCAAAAAAGAAAATAAAAGGTAGGTCTGCTACCTGTTGAAGGTAAGCTACTGTCAGAAGAACAGGGCATGGGTGAGGAACTCAGTATATACATTGCTAGCCTATTCACCCCCACTAGAGAACCCAGGGTAAATACAAACTCCCCCTCTATCTGAGGATCCTCCTCACTACATAAAACAAATGTTTTAATGTTTACAAATGTAACAAACTCATGACTTACTGCAAGTTTCGAAATGCCTGTACATGGGCCACAAGGCTAGCAAAGTCAGAATACTTTAACACCGCCTTCCTCACAAACATAAATTCACCTTCCTTCCAAGAACTAGAAGTTGATTCATGCCCTCTTTTCTCCCACGAGCCCTCCCTGCTTAAAATAAATTACACCCTTGTGGCTGACCCGGGTGCCGTAGCTGCTGAATTTAACTCCTACTATACCACCTATGCCACTGAGCTACTGAAATCCCTCCCTTCCTACCCTCACTCCTCTTCTCTCTCCGATGGTGTCTCTCCTCCCACCCCCTCTTCTCCTTCGATACAGCCTCCCCAAATGACATGCTACAAGCCATCCTCGCTATTAATCCCTCAAAAGGCTCCTCCCCAGATGGCCTAGACACCAAATCTCTCTCTCTCTCTCTCTCTCTCTCTCTGCCTCGGCCATTGCCTACCCCCTTTCTCTAATTGTAAACCACTCATTTTCTACTGCCTCAGTCCCTACCCCATGGAAACATGCTGTGGTCCTCCCTCTTCCCAAAGGCGGTGACCTATCTTCCTTGGAAATCGGCACCTTATCTCTCTCCTCCCTACCCTAGCTTAATTAAAAGAACACCTTGTCCTCTCCCAGTTTACCTCATTTCTGACACCTTCTACTTCACCTCTTTCCAATCTGGCTTCAGGAAAAATCACTCCACCGCTACCACCCTACTTCGGGTCACTGACTCTAGCCTTTTTGGGATGGACAATGGCCAAATCACTTCAGCCATCTTTGTCGACCTCGCCAAGGCTTTAGACATTGTTCCCCACTCCCTCCTCCTTGATTCCCTCTCAACAGCTGGCCTATCTCCTTCACTAGCTGGTTCAAGGCCTACCTCACTGGTAGAACCCAATCAGTCTGGATCTCTGATGTCATTTCCCCATCCCTCCCAATTAATACTGGAGTCTCTCATGGCTCAGTGCTAGGGTTCTTATTATTCTCCATCTCCCTAAATGACCTTCTATCTGTTTGCTCCTCTGTCACTGCCATACACATGTATGCAGATGATACGGTCCTGTATGCATCTGGCTCTTGCCCAGCTAAGGTTACATCCAATTTGCAGCAAGACTTTGACAAGATTAAGCTCTGGTTTGCTAACCATCAACTTTTTCTCAATGCTAAGAATACTGCCTCCATGATCTTTGGCACAAGGCAGCGACTATCTATTTTTCCCTCCTTGCCCACTTTCCACACCCTTGATGGGACTTTACTTGAGGACACATCCTCCTTCAGGTACCTAGGAGTTTGGCTGTATCAACACCTGAACTTCTCTAAACATATTGATGCCATCCCCAAATAAATGTGCCCCAAGCTTGGTGCCCGGTTCAGGAACAGTAGTTATATCACCTCTATGGTTAGGCATGAACTTGTTCAGAAGATGATCCTGCCCATCTTCGACTACTGTGATGTAGAAAAATAAAAAAATATGAAAATAAAAGGTAGGTCTGCTACCTGTTGAAGGTAAGCTACTGTCAGAAGAACAGGGCATGGGTGAGGAACTCAGTATATACATTGCTAGCCTATTCACCCCCACTAGAGAACCCAGGGTAAATACAAACTCCCCCTCTATCTGAGGATCCTCCTCACTACATAAAACAAATGTTTTAATGTTTACAAATGTAACAAACTCATGACTTACTGCAAGTTTCGAAATGCCTGTACATGGGCCACAAGGCTAGCAAAGTCAGAATACTTTAACACCGCCTTCCTCACAAACATAAATTCACCTTCCTTCCAAGAACTAGAAGTTGATTCATGCCCTCTTTTCTCCCACGAGCCCTCCCTGCTTAAAATAAATTACACCCTTGTGGCTGACCCGGGTGCCGTAGCTGCTGGATTTAACTCCTACTCTATACCACCCTATGCCACTGAGCTACTGAAATCCCTCCTTCCTACCCTCACTCCTCTTCTCTCTCCGATGGTGTCTCTCCTCCCACCCCCTCTTCTCCTTCGATACAGCCTCCCCAAATGACATGCTACAAGCCATCCTCGCTATTAATCCCTCAAAAGGCTCCTCCCCAGATGGCCTAGACACCAAACTCTTCTCTCTCTCTCTCTCTCTCTCTGCCTCGGCCATTGCCTACCCCCTTTCTCTAATTGTAAACCACTCATTTTCTACTGCCTCAGTCCCTACCCCATGGAAACATGCTGTGGTCCTCCCTCTTCCCAAAGGCGGTGACCTATCTTCCTTGGAAATCGGCACCCTATCTCTCTCCTCCCTACCCTAGCTTAATTAAAAGAACACCTTGTCCTCTCCCAGTTTACCTCATTTCTGACACCTTCTACTTCACCTCTTTCCAATCTGGCTTCAGGAAAAATCACTCCACCTGCTCACCCTACTTGGTCACTGACTCTAGCCTTTTGGGATGGACAATGGCCAAATCACTTCAGCCATCTTTGTCGACCTCGCCAAGGCTTTAGACATTGTTCCCCACTCCCTCCTCCTTGATTCCCTCTCAACAGCTGGCCTATCTCCTTCACTAGCTGGTTCAAGGCCTACCTCACTGGTAGAACCCAATCAGTCTGGATCTCTGATGTCATTTCCCCATCCCTCCCAATTAATACTGGAGTCTCTCATGGCTCAGTGCTAGGGTTCTTATTATTCTCCATCTCCCTAAATGACCTTCTATCTGTTTGCTCCTCTGTCACTGCCATACACATGTATGCAGATGATACGGTCCTGTATGCATCTGGCTCTTGCCCAGCTAAGGTTACATCCAATTTGCAGCAAGACTTTGACAAGATTAAGCTCTGGTTTGCTAACCATCAACTTTTTCTCAATGCTAAGAATACTGCCTCCATGATCTTTGGCACAAGGCAGCGACTATCTATTTTTCCCTCCTTGCCCACTTTCCACACCCTTGATGGGACTTTACTTGAGGACACATCCTCCTTCAGGTACCTAGGAGTTTGGCTGTATCAACACCTGAACTTCTCTAAACATATTGATGCCATCCCCAAATAAATGTGCCCCAAGCTTGGTGCCCGGTTCAGGAACAGTAGTTATATCACCTCTATGGTTAGGCATGAACTTGTTCAGAAGATGATCCTGCCCATCTTCGACTACTGTGATGTAGTCTATGGTGCTGCACTCATGTCTTCCCTGGCCAGATTGGATACTTTCTTCAATTCCTTTTGCATTTTTTGCCCTTGATGCTCCCTCTCGCACCCACCACTATGATTGTGCCCTATCCTTCCCCTGTCTTACAAACAGACAACTCTCCCACTGTGCTAAATTCACCTTCAAGCACTGGCTGGATAAACCTCCTTCCTACCTCTCCCCCTCATTTATAACACCCCCCCACTCCCTCTCAGTCTCTTAGATCATCAGACTCCCATATTCTGGCGGTCCTTCACAGATCCACCTCCATCAACCATTCCGGTTACTCTCGCCACCTCCCGAAATTGTGGAATTCCCTCCCTCCTCAAATTCATCACTCATCCTCCTACTACTCCATCAGCTCTGCCCCTAAAAACATCCTTGCACCTAGCTGTTCCTGCTACAAGCTTCCCTAACTCCACCGTCTAAGACCCTGACAAACCCTACCCCTCTCAGTACCCATGCAATGCCCCTGCAGCAGCTCCACCCCCCCACCCACCTAAAAAATAGCATTCCTTCCCTTCCTCCAATTCCTTCCCTTCAGACCTTCCATTGTTCTCTTACTGTAATTTCTCTATCATCCAAAGTTGTACCAAGGATCAGTCCCTACCCTATTCTTACACCATTAACCCAACTCTTCCCTCCACTTCTCCACATCCTGAAGGGCTGGGATCCTGGCCTCTCTTCTCCCTCACCTTCACCCTCTCTTCTGTTCTTCTGAAGCCTATTCCCCCTAGCTGCCTACAACCTGCTTCACTCCTATTGTAGTCTACCTCTCGCTGCCATAGATCTTTCTCCTCCTACCTCTTCCTTTGCCTCCTCGTTCAATCCCCTTCTACCACCTCCCTGCTTCTCTGTCTACCATCATACCTACCTCTCTCTCACCTTCCCATCTCCCCCTTACGTAGCCCTAGCTAAGGCTGACCCATAATCTCTAATGCACTTGTATGTGTTAATGCGTTCTCTGGAGCCACTCATTGCTGAAAATGAGTGGTTTGACGTGCCTTCAGCTGAGCGAGAACAGCGAAGTGAATCTGAGCTCTTCTGGCTCAAGCTGAAGGCAAATGAAATCACTCATTTTCAGCAACAAGTGGAGATAGAGGACGTATTAATATATTATTGATCGAGAGCGATCAATAATATATATGTATTTTATAAAAGTCCCCTGAACCTGCCCATTTCCAGGGCATCTGCGCATGAGACACTCTTCACAGAATTAGACCGCCTCATGCATGGAGGAAAAGAGCACTTCAATTGGTTTGGAGTGCTCCCTTGATCAATAATAGTTAACTAGCACTAGTGCACATGTATTTAACTTGCATTTCTGTTATACCTTTGCCAACCTGTTCTGCCTGTGTTTACTCCTCACTAACATGCCTAGATCAAACTAAAACAATTCTCTTCAGCCATTTTCTAGCTACACAGTTATGTATCACTCAGTGTATGTCTAAATATTATTTTGTGTTGTTGTATCTATCTAGTCCAAAAGCATTGGTGTAGTATATATCTAATTCAAAACTATTAGTATCTTACTATTTCATTACTCCTGTGCAGTCTGCTCAAATTATTTGATTGTAATGTACTGTAAATTTATGTTGTGTACCAAATCACTGTAAACTATCCTCATACCCCCAGGTCACACCAGGAAATGAGCAACTTGTTGCTCAGCGTGCCTTCCTGGTGAAACATTTCAATAAATAAAAATTAATGTCTAGGGCTAATTTATACTTTAACCTCCAGGCCCTGAACCTGTTACATCTACTGGCACTGATAATTTGTCATTCCATTTTATCAAATTAATATGGGGAAGACATTGTGAACTGGCTGACATTCATTTTTATTAATCTCTTATATATGGGGAGGTTCCAAAAGACTGGAAAAAGTGACTGTAATTACAATCTTCAAGAAGAGTGACAAGAAACTGCCAGAGGATGGGCATTAGGGCTGACAACCCCAAAGATCACCACACCTCACTACTAATTTGCCAGGACTCCTGAGACTCCAAACCATAATGTTTTTCATTTTCTTATTTTATCCACTTTACATTCTTTAATGCTAATGTCTGCATTAACGTAGTTTTTTTTGCAAGGAAGATAGATAGATAGATAGATAGATAGATAGATAGATAGATAGATAGATAGATAGATAGATAGATAGATACATTATAGGGGTGGAGTCATGTCCCTATAATTAGGGTTGAACAGCCACTTCTATGTTACACTCAACATTTTGCACTTTAAAAATGTCACGACCATTCAACCGATTTACATAACATTTTGCAAGCATCATCAGAGACTGTAGTGCTCTTTATGGGCTAAGTTTTATTCTGACCAGATGTGAGGGTACAGAGATATAGAGTGTGAAAACATTTGAAAAATTACCTTTTTTCATTTCTTTGTTGTGCCACAGCACAAAAACAGTTTGGAATTTTGACCTGAAATGTTTAGGGTAGAAAGGTCTCGAGTCACAGATGTGCCTTTTGTAGATTTGGTGAAAAAATATTATTCCATTCCAAAGTTATTCAATTGTAAATGTTCCAATTTATTTTCAATGAGAATGTCACTCTCCAGTTAGATGTAAGCCTTGAAAAAAGACCCTTTGCCGTAAATGGGTAATCCTTTTTCACAAATGGGGAATCCTGTGTTGCAAATGGGAACTCTTTTTTCGTGCTGCCATCTTTTCAGTTAGCGAGGGAAACCAAATTAAATAACTGAAAACCATGATGTGTTTAGCAGAAACCAAGACTTGTGTTCTGATAATCGGGACCAGTTTCAGGTGATTCTGGTGTTAGTTCTTTTTTTGTTTTAATTTCTTGGAAATATGCTTTTCAACATGTTCAAATCCTCTTCCATGTCTTTTTTCATACTCAGGAATCCGTTTTTGCAAATTGTGAAAGAAGAAGTATGAAAAAATATCCTGTTTAGCAATTTGCTAAAAAAAGAATTCCTTTTTCACAAATTGTGAAGAAAAGAGCATAGCAAAGGATTCTCAAGCATGGAAAAAGACACTGAAATGGTCCCAATTAGCATAACACTGTTTCCCTGGTGTCTAGTGGCACCCACCCTCTGATTGCTGCCCCTGTAAATTCTTAGTGGTTCCCTGGTGTCTAGTTGCACCTCCCACCCTCTGATCGCCGTCCCCATAAATGGACTTTTTACCTGATGTCTAGTGGTACCCCCACCCTCCCATTGCCATTCCCATATTTTTCTTTGTTTCCCTGATGTCTAGTGGCACCCCCCATCCCCACATTGCTATCCCCATACTTCATTGATGTTTTCCTGGTGTCTAATGGCATCCCCACCCTCTGTTTGCCATCCCTGTAGTAAATTACTATTTCCTTGATGTCTAGTGGCAACCCCCCACCCTTTGATTGGTGAACCCCTACACAGTGAGTATTTTCCTGGTGTCTAGTGGCACCCGCCCACTCAGATCACTGTCCCAATTGATTTTTGTTTTATTTCTATGGTGTCTAGTGATACCCTGCACCCTCCCATCAACATCACTGTAAATTCAAATTCATTCCCTTGTGTCTAGTGGCCCCCCCACACTCCAATTGCTGTCCCTGTAAACATTAATTCTTTCCATGGTGTCCAGTGGCTCCCATACCCTCCGATCACCATCACCATCACTTTTTTCTCTTTTCCTGGTGTTTAGTAGCACCCCCCACCCTCCAATAGCCGTGCCAATGAGAAATAAAGAAAACAGTCCCTTGGTGTTTTTTTCTCCTCTAAAAAAGAAAACTATCCCTTGGCGATCTGATCCCCCACCCCCAACCCCACCTCCCTCTCAGTACCCACCCCACCCCCAGTACACCCCCACATCCTCAGTCATCTGGACAGGTGATAGGGTGAAGAGCCACTCTCCCATTTAAGACACATCTTGCTGCTGGAACCAGTGACTGCAATATGAGAAACTAAGATAAATGTGATTCAATGTATTTTAATGGGGTTTTCTACTTTGATGCATACCTTGGTAATTTTTGCATATTTTGACACCAAATTTTCAACATGGCCTTTTGGGACCACTCCTCATGGACAATGTCACTGGAATTTCACAACTCTGTCCTGAAAGGCGATTTTGTGGTTTGTTGTCTAAATCACCTTTTGGACATAATTTATAAATTTTCACTGCCTTTGTTCAAAAGTTGGGGTCATAAGAAGGTTAATTAGAAAATTTTGGGTCAAAATATGTAAAAATAGTGACATTATGTGCATGAGCTTAAATTTAACTGATTTCGCTCATAACTTTAATAATTTTAAATATTTTCACCCCAAATTTTCAACGTATCCATTTTTTTACATCATCTAATAAATGAGACAGCAGCCAGTTTTCAAATCCTTGTCAAAATGTGTTTTCTCACCTGTGGCATGTAATGATGTTGCAGTGGCGCAGAATGATGTTTCATCGGGTTTTGCAAATTCTCAGCCCAGTGTTCATGAGGTGGCATAATAACAAGGCTATGCTAACAACATGGTTGCTGTTGTGGCTGAAATGCTTCCATGGCTCCATACGTACATATATGCATCAATGGAGGGATGGGATCTCAGGGCCTGGAAGGCACTGGGCTCCCATAACTAAATGAGGATATGATTATACTATCTCAAAAAGTAAGGAAATTCATTGCAAAAAACTTTGTAAATGCTCTAGTTACAGTTGGTTACAGTGAGAAAAGTAGGGAAATGTGGCATTAGGGTTTTCAAACCTAACATCCCACCCCCACACTGCAGTCAGCAACAGGCGTGGGGTGTGCATTGGGGTTGTCGACCCAAACTCTCACCCATTCTCACATACTTCACCCATCTCAGCTTATTTATTTATGGAATGGGGTTAACATTATGGTTGACAACCCCAAGGCACATCCTATGCTTGTTGTTGCCTGCAGGGTGGGGGTTGGGTGTTAGGGTTGGAAACCCTAATGCCACATTTCCCTACTTTTGTCACATTAACCAACCCTAACTGGTGCATTAACAAAATTTTCTGAAAATAATATTATACGGGTGTAGTAGTACTTATGTATTTGGTTGTGAAAGCACTCCTATAACAAGCTCTGATTTTTGCACCTCAATAACTCTGCCCTTTTTCAACCAATTTGACCAACATTTAGCCAGCATGGAGTCTGGGACAGGGTCTCTGGATCCTGATAATTTTGTATTAGTTGGTTTGGGGAGGGGGGAGCAAAATTACAGAGGCACTTAAAGACTGACATTCACCCAAATTAAAACTTTTTTTGCTCCCTTGTAACTGGGAAATGTTTTTTTAAACCTGAAACTTACAGGTTCTCGCCATTTGTATCGCCACTGCTGTACAGTATAAAGATACATGCTCCCCAGTCATAACAAACCTGGTGATAATCTTCCAAGTTCTTTACCATAGTGAATTTTAACATCAGACAAAAAATCTAGGATGATTAGACAAAGAAGGTTTGTGAAATACTTCATGAAGTTTTCCCTAGACTTTGCTTTACTGGGACAGGAGACTTTACATACTGTTCACCTGGTGAAGTGCAGTGTGTCACTTCAGCAGTTACAGTAAAGTGTCAGCAAAGTGCCACTATGTACAGTTTTGCCAGTGGAAGTAGTACTTCACTGGTAAAACTTTGTGAAGTGTTTTGTTTTTCATTTTGTTTAATCAACCCCCTATCTGAGAGAATGGTTCCAACTCCCCACGACCACCCAGACCTTTTAAAATGCCCCCCACCACCCTCTAGCACCAACTTCCAAATTTCACCTCACACGTGAGGGTTGGGGAAGGGGTGAATCATCATGGCATGTGCTACTCTAATTAATAAACTTCTCTAGGAATTTAACGGAAGGGTGAATGGCTGCTGCCAGAGGGCAGCGGGGTGGAGTTATTGCTTTTTAAACGGTCTAGAGGTGTATGGGGCATGGGAAACACTTGCTTTGTTGGTAGGGGGTGGATTCATAAAACATTTTTTTAAAGAGAACTTGACTGCATAAAGCTGGGATAAAGTCAGGAAAACATTGCCCTATTACTCACAGCATGAAGTTCCAATTCACTGCACCCTCACTGGTGTAGTAAAATAATGATACATTTCTAGATTACTGCTTCCTGGTCATTATAATTGGTTAACAGTTGTTATATATAATATATGTTTTTAATTAGTGTCGGGTGAGCAGTTATGCCTGCCCTGCTTCAATCTGAAAGAGAAAAAAAACCTTTGTGTTTCTCCCACAATATACATGCCTCAGTGATGCACATAGCATTAAAGAACTGCAACATGTGCTCAGGCAAGAAGTACCACCTAGTGACATATTCATCAAAGTAAATACAGGCTTAGAATCCTATGGATACTGCTAAACCCTCTATGTTCTAAAAGTACTAAAAATATGTTTTCACACATAGCAACATGAATACTGTCTTTTTTGCAGGTGATTAGGAGGGATTCAAGTTCTGTATGAAGGCCTGAGGTCCTTAACCGAGAAGGCAATCACGCTGAGGAATCTGTAAAATAACAATCTTAATGCATTGTTATTTGATTAATTTTACAAAGCTGACAAATCCTTTTGCAACACAGTTCATTAATTGTGATCAGCTTTAATTACTGTATGTACTATAATTCGATGTGTTATGAAGATAGGAACATACGACATTGCCAGCAGATAAAGGCCTCACAGTCTATCGAGTCTGCTTGATTGTGCAGCTAGCAACCCTTATACTGCAGCTGCCACTCACTCCCCTCCCCCTCCCATGACCCTCCCCTTACCCTGTCCCATCACCTTTTGAAGAAACTCACTGTTCTAAAGGATACCACTGCCTTTGACAATGCGTTCCACTCAGACACTGCCTTCTCCATAAAAACATGTCTCCTCATTTCCCTCCTGAACCTTTCCCCCTCCAATCTCAGATCATGACCTCAAGTGTCCCACCTCTCCCTTAATTTGAAAAAACCCTCTGTGCCCCTCCTACTTATTTCTTTCAGGTACTTGAAGGTTTCAATCATGTCCCCTCATCCCTCCTCTCCTCCAGGGAGTACTCATTTAACTCCCTCAGGCTGCTCTTCTGGGGTATGTCCCCTAGCCCCTGGATCATCTTCATTGCCCTACTCTGCACACCCTCCAGTAACCTAATGTCCTTGTTCAGGTACAGTCACTAGTACTGCATGCAGTACTTCGGGTGTGGTCTAACCAGTGATCTATATAACGGTAGGATCACCTCCCCCTCCTGGAGTATATGCCCCTGGTAATACAACCCAGCATCCTGTAGGCCTTTGCAACTGCAACTCTACACTGTGCTGAGTTATTCATTGCATCCATAATGATCACCCCCAGAACCTTCTCCTGCTCCATCTTGGCTAGTTGAATCCCCCCCAGATGGTAGCTCATTCTTGGTTTTTTTGTGCTGAAATGTAGCACCTTGCACTTCTAAGCATTAAACCCCAGCTGCCAAGTGTCTGATTAGGCCTCCAGTTTTGCCAGATTGTCCTGCAACCCTTGCGACCCACCCAAGTCATCCACTACTGCTCCCATCTTGGTGTCATTTGCAAACAGACTGCTCTGGCTCTTGATACCTATTGAGATGTCTGTTATGAAGGTCCCAAACAACACTGGCCTCAATACTGAGCCTTGTGGTACCCCGCTTGTCACCAGCCTTGGAGATGAGAGCTCCCCTCCCACCACCACCATCTGCTGTTTCCCCTGCAGCCAGTTCACTACCCATCCCACCATCTTCGCCCCCGCCCGTGCCTTCCAGCTTACTTCCCTGCTCTCCACGTAGCAATCAAACGACGCCTTACTGAAGTCCAGGTACAGGACATTTTCTGCATGGCCCCTGCCTAATTGACTGGTTACCCAGTCATAATACTCCACCAGGTTGGTCTGACAGGATCTGCCTGAGACAAACCCATGCTATCTGCTGTCCTGCAGCCCATTTGCCTCTAGGAGGGAAACCAGCCTCTCCTTCAGGATTGTCTCCATCAGCTTCCCCATGATGGATGTGATGCTTACTGGTCTGTAGATTCCTGGTTCATCTTTGGGGCCACTTTTATGAAGGGGTACCACGTGCGCCATTCTCCTGTCCTGAGGTACCCTCCCCGAGTCCAGGGAGGCATTGAACAGGTCTGCCAAGGGTTCTGCCAGGACCTTTTGCTAGCTCTTTCAACACCCTGGGGTGTATGCCATCCAGCCCAGGTGCCTTGTCCACACTCAGTACCCTCCAGTACTCTGCCCACTGGAATTTCCCCATCTGTCACCTCCTCATCTCCTGTGCCTACTATCCCACCCCCCTTAGGTACAGCCCCCCCTTTCCTTCAGTAAATACTGAGCCGAAGTATTCATTTGATGCTTCTGCCTGTTCTGCCTCTGTTATCACCTCCCATCCTTCTTAATCCTTACAATTTGGTCCTTACAGCTCCTCTTCTTCCTGATGCACCTGAAGAAGTCCTTCTTCCCCTCCTTAATGCCCTGTGCCAGTCTGAGTTCCTTAGATGCCTTGGCTGCCCTGAGTGCCCTCTTCACCTCTTTTGACTCCCTCAGGTACTCCTCTCTGTCCTCCCACGTCCCTATTTTTTTTTTACTTCCTAAAGGTGGATAATTTCTTCCTTACTTTTTCCATGACCTCCCCTGCTTACCCAGCTTGGTTTCTTGGCCTTAGCCCTCTTACTCTGGACCCTTGTACACATTTTGGTTGCCTCCTCAATTCCCAGTTTAATAACCTCCCACTTCTGGTTAGTGTCCATATCTGGATGGATCCTAGCCAGTTATCCCTGTACTATTTCCCACATCCTCCTAAAGTCAGCTCCCATTCTCCCAAAGTCAGCCCTCCTGAAGTCTAACACCTCTGTGCCTGTTCTTACGCCCTCTTTTACCATATTTATCATGAACCACACTGGGTGGTGGTCATGCCCCACCAGTAGTTCCTCCACTCCCAGCTCCCACAAACTCCCCATTAGCCAGCATGAGGTCTAGGGTGTTCCCCTCATGACAGTATAGTAAAGATGAAGCAAAAAACTGAGCATTTCAAGCTATTATTTCTAGAATACAATCTATTCCTGTGATATAAAACATACCTCTTTCAAGAATGCAATCATTAAGCAAATCATTCATCCACAGGATAAATGTTTTCTGAGAATTATATAAACAAACACTTTCTGGGGGAGCAAAACCAACTAATGAACAAAATTTGTCAAAGGCACTTACCAGGCATTTAGCGTAGTGCAAAACATTATGGGAAACCTGGCAGGGTATATATATATACCATGACAACATGGTAAATTTCAAGAGCATAGCTCAAGAGGTTTACTGTTTTCATGGAAACCTTGAGAAGTGATTGCGGAACATTACTGTCCGATGGCCATCCATTAGCTTTTATAGTGTATAGGCTCCATACACCATAAAAGCTAATTCCACTTAATTTGGCTTTTCTTTTCTCGCCCGAGTGATCAGACTTGCCAGATGTTCCCCCTTCCAACACACACACACACATACCTGTGATCAAGCGCCGAGCCATTCTCTTGCTAACCCAGAGAGTATTTTAAAAAAATAACTTATTTTTGCCCCATCAAGAGAAATATTTGGCTTGACTGCAATTTGTGATGGTACCTTGATTCAGCTCTCCCTTTCTGTCATCAATGGCATGGTGCAGAAAGAGCTAAAGACGCGCATGTGCAGAGGTGCCAGTGCTGTAGTCTCATTGCTATGATGTACTCAAGCAGGGTTTACAGTAGTTTGATGTCATAGTGATGGGATTATAAGGTTGTAAAGAGATAGTTTCCATTCAGAAACAAGCGATCCCCATACATTACACTGTAGTAAAATCCACATTTGAAAAAAAGGAAGCTTATAATAGAATACCCCAAAAATTGCATTACACAAGTCAGAGCAGAAGTGCAACTCACAAAGATGTATCACAGCACTATTTCCACAGCACCAGTTTAAATTAAGAAAAGGAGCCAGCCTCCCACAATATCATATAACTGTACTACAAACGGCTAAAATGCCCCAAGTAAACGTAACACATTACACAAATAAAATACTAATTTTAGCAACCTCAAATGTATAGTAAATGGACGTTATTATTTAAACAGAGTCAGAATATAAATGCACTAAGTTAAACTCGAATTTGAAGCAACAAACCTCGAACAAGTTACAAATATAAAATAAAGTTTCACAAGCCAAGTATGTATTAAGTGATATACTGAGCCCACTTGCTTAGCAGTAAAGGTGTTGAATTTATTATAGAAGTTTACATATGCACCTCAGAAGTAGGTGCATGTAAGGCAGATAAACTTTTGCAGCAGACGTAATGCCTGTGTTATAACACTGCACAAGGCTACTATTTGAACTGTACCTGTGGGCTTGAGTTGTGCTGTCCATACTGTACAGATGGGATACAAACAACAATGTAAAATCCTAGCTTCCTGACACAATGGCTTTAACTTTTTATGTTTGCTTGCGCGCATGCACAAGAAATGTTATGCAGCAGCTTAGGAGAGAAGTGGGTTGTGGAAGTGCAGCAGTGTGGTGGCCAATGTCAGCACTGCATTTGTGGGCTTGGCAGTGTGCACCCAATGCAGGCCCATTGTCCCGATGACACTGGTTCTGCAGAAGTGCCACCAACTTGAAATGAGTTGGCCGCTGCAATGAGGGGCCTCCTCATCATTTCAGCGTCAGCAATTCCACTGTAATGAGGAAGCAACTCATTATTGCAGGGTGGTACCTTGCCTGATGTAACAGTACTGGGAACATGGTGGCTCTAGGCGGCCACCTCTGAGCCGATGGACGGGGTACCCAATTCCCCTGTTAGCATGCTCCAGACCTCCTTCATTTGCTAACGGGGAGCCCAGTCTCCATTGGCATAATGTCCCCAACCCCAAGTTTTTGTGGTGTGCTGAGGGAGTGCCCAATCCCCCTTGGCATCATGCACCCCCCAACAGTCATTCTTTGCCAAGGGGGGCCCAATCCCCATTGTCTTCAGTCCCCCCTTCCCAGTTCAAGTTGCTGATGGGAGAGCCCACTACCCATTGGCATAATGTCCCCACCCCCCCTGCTTTCTGCTGTGTGCCGAGGGGGTGCTCCCCTCAGCATCATGCCCCCCCACCTGTTTCTGTGCCAACAGGGGGCCCAATCCCAGTCAGCTTCGGTCCCCCTCCCCACAAATGCAGGTGGTACACTGGGAGCCCATCCCAGTGCACCAAACAACACCTGCGAAATAAGAAAACCAACCTGCATAGTCTTTTTTTTTTTTTTACCTGTAAAACAAGAAAATGGTCCCTTGTGGTCTCTCCTGCCCCCTCTCCCAACGCACACCCACCCTCTGCGTACCCTGCCTCCCCACACCCCCTCACCCCATACTTACCTCCGGAGCCTGGCATGATGATCTTCAGTGGACCAGGAACACGTCTGCACTCCTCAAAGCCGATCATGAACTGAAGAAATGCCAGTAAGCTGTATAATGGCATAAATAGGGTTTTTTCAACTTTGTACATATCTTGGGCATTTTGGGGAATTTTGGCACCAAATTTTCAACATGGAGTTATTCAGACCCCTCCTCATGAATTCAGTCACTGTCATGGTGTTATTCTGTCCTGAAAGGTGATTTTGAGGTCACTGTGTAGAAACACCTTTCAGGACCGATTAACGAAACGACAGTGCTACTGTTCATGAGGTGGGCTCTCAAAAAGCTTATGTTGCAAATTTGGTGAAAAAATCCAAAAAATGACTGTTTTATGAGTGAGCACTATGCAGTTTCCAAGCACGCTCGTAACTTCATGAATTTGTAATATTTTCACCCCAGATTTTCAACATTGGCATTTTTCCACACCTCCTTATGAACAGTATAGGTGTCATTTTTACATATCCTGGCTGAAATGTGTTTTCCCACTTCCATTGCAGAATAGCATGGTCACTGTTCTAGGGACAGATTAAGAAAATGACAGTGACACTGTTCACGAGCAGAGGTCCTAAAATGCCTATGTTTAAAATTTGGTGATGAAAGTCCATACAATGACTCTGTTACAAGCAAGTGCTGCGTAGTTTCCACGCACCCTTGTAACTTCGCAAATTTGCAATATTTTCATGCCAGATTTTCAACACTGGCATTTTTTCACACCTCCTTATGAACAGTACAGCTGTCATTTTTTACATTCTGGCCAAAATGTGTTTTTTCTCACTTCCAGCACAGAATAGCACGGTTGCAGTGGGAAATCATTGTTTGGGACAGACTAACAACAAACGTGTGAGAGAGAGGGAGTGAGCAAGCTCAACTGAGCTCTGTCAGGACTATCTGCGATTTCTTTGTGGGCAGAAAAGGCACCAATGCAGGCAGGAGCCCAGTACAAAGGGGCAGTCTGCAGCACCATGAGAAAAGAATGAGCGAGTGAGAGAGGGGTGAGCGAGCTCAACGGAGCTCTGTCGGGACTGCTCATGGTTTCTTTGTGGGCAGAAAAAGGTGCTAACTCAGGGAGAGAGCAGATGGCTGCAGGTAGGAGGAACCAGGGGTGGGACTGGGGCACAGAGGGGAACAAGTAGGAGGGGGGAACTGATAAGGAGAAGAGATGTAGGAGGGGTATTGACTAGGAATAGATTCGAGCCTCTGCTATGGGAGAGAGGGTGGAAGCAGGAACATACTGAAAGGGCAGGACAAGCAGGGCATGATAGGGATGACAACAGGTAGGGGAAGAGATAGTGAGGATGAAAGGGTAGAAGGGGGCTAGTAAGGAAGGAGGGGTTGACTGGAGGAGAGAAAGCTATGGGAAGGAGAAGGATAGGAGTGGCATCACTATCGGGGTCGAAGGGAATGGGGGCTCTAAATTGACAACAACAGTGATAGGAGAGGGGTTGGAAATTAGCAGGGGAGGTCAACATGGGAAGCCCAGTAGGAAGTAGTCAGGCTGGGAAGGGGTTCAAGGGGGATGGGAGGAATAAGGCAGAGAAAAGGGGTGAGGCAGAAGAAGGGGGTGCAGATACAGAAGTCACAGAGGGTGTAGCTGGTGGGGGTAAGGGGCAGGAAAAAATGAATATTGCGGTGATGGAAGGGGCATTAGAAGGAAAGGGGTAGAGGGATGGGGGTACTTGTCCTGGGGGTTCTATACTGAAAAGGGGAGATGGGGATGGGCGGGAGAGGCACAGCTGTATTTAGGTTGAAGCTAGCTCTGGGTTGACTGCAGGAGGGGCAGGCACTGCTCAAATGTGCAGTGAGGGAGAGGAAGAAACCTCATTTACTGTTGCATGTGGGTACAAACGACTTGGCAAGGAAGTCTGTGGAAGTAGTGAGGGGAGGATCTAGGAGATGGGCAGGCACTGTAAGAGCATGGGGGAGTCGGTGGCATTCTCAGAGGTACTCCTGGTACCATGTGCAAGCATGGGGAGGAAGGGTAGGATCGAGGACTTCAATGAGTGGCTGAGGGATTGGTGCCACACCAAAAATTATGGGTTAGTGACTAACTGGGGTAGGGTCTGGGGGAATAGTGACTTGTACATGGTGGACAGGCTACACTTGAGCAGGGAGGGATGGGAGTATTAAAGGTGGGATTAGAGGGGTATATCTCTACTTAGTGGGGGTGGTGGCCAAAAGACTGAGGTTGGTAGAAAGGTCCGGACAGGGGAGCCTAATGAGCTCACCCCCCTAAATATAGGTAAAGACAGAGGCATAGTAACCCTGGGAGGGGCGGGCAGAGTGGTCTGAGTGTAATACAGAAGGCACCACCACCCAATAAGAATAATGAGGAGAAAGGGTGCAGACTACCAGGAGGAGGTACACAGGTTAACGAGAAGAGTGAGGAGAAGGAGGGGTATGGTTGGAAGGTGGTCTCTCTCTCTCAATGCAAGAAGCCTGGGGAACAAAATTGCAGAGCTTCAGGTGCTCCTTTCAGAGGGGAAGGTGACAGGGCTGCAGTGACAGAGACTTGGGCCACAGAGTACCATGATTGGGACTTAGCAATCCCGGGATACAGAATATACAACAGGGACCAGGGGTTGGAGGGGGGGGTTGCACTATATGTGAGGGAGGTGATCAAATGCATAACAGACAAGGGAGAAGAGGAGAGGACATGGGCATTTTGGGTGCAACTACTGGACTCCAAGGGCAGAAAGCTGAGCAGGGAGTGGTGTACAGACCACTAGCCCAATCCAGGGAACTGGATGGGGAGTTGGCAGAGCAGATAAGGAGGGTCTGTAGAAGGGGGAGTGTGGTGATGGTGGGGTTGACTGGAGCACCCCAGCCATTAGCAGTACCAGGGAGTAGGTGCTCATTGATGCATTCCAGGACAGCCTTCTGATGCAATTGGTAAGTGGACCTACAAGGCTTGGTAGCACTCTGGACCTAGTACTGGCAAATGGGGAGGTGGTGAGGGAGGTAAGGGCAAGGCCCCTACTTTTCTGTGACATATTGGGACAAAGTTCTGCAGCAAGATTACCATTTGCTGCAGAACGTCTGCGGCGGTGGTTTGTAATTTCTGTGGAAGTTCTGTGGCACTAACGAACTACCACATCACAGTGTCAGCTTGTCATCCTGACTTCACGTCCATGGCAGTGGTTATAGCAATCAGGATGGGGTAAAGCACAGTAATACTAGTTCAAAAAATAGCAGACTTATGGAAATAATTTTATGTCTAGAAAGAAAAAAAAATCTATCCCTTAAGGTCCTAGCCTACTGCATAAATGAAATACCCAGAGGGGACCCTTATGTGATAAATAAGATATTTCTATACTCATGCTGTCTATACCACTCATGAGGTTCCCACTGTGTATCACTTATATATTAATATGCAATCTGTAACATACATACAAATATGTGTGTGTGTGTATATGTATATACACACATATATATATATTATAGTGACATGGTAGTGCCACTATAGTTAGGGTTGAATATCCCACAAGGTTAAACTCTGAAATTTGGCAGCTTAATAACTTTACCACCATACAACGGATTTGCCTGAAATTTGGCATGCGCAGAGCAGTACCATAGATCTGTAGATCTGCCAAGTTTTGTAATGGTCGGTTATACAGTTGCGGAGCTACATAGCACCTGAGAATGTGGTAATTACACATTTTTGTGCATTTTTTGCTCGCATCTACAGGGCACACAGTCTGCAAGACTGGTCCGAAACCTTCAGGAAACATGCTGCCAGGGTCCCCAATGTGCCTTTCAAAGATTTCGTGAAAAAATATTAAACGGTTCAAAAGTTATTCAAAAAACAAGTTTCCCATTATAGTCAATGGGAAAAATTTACAAAAAATTTGACAGTGTTGCAAATGCAGTTTTTAGTGTCACAAACGACCCCTGTAGTGTTACAAATCTGCCATCTTGTTTTCAGTAGGTAGTCACAGAAATGTTTGCCATTTAAATTTGGGACCTTCTAGGGACACGATTCTTGCTACGTTCACCTAGTCGAGTCCTGAGGATGCTAGCCATGTCTTTTTAAGGGGTTAAATACCCCAGAAATATGTTTTTGAAATTTTTGTAAACAGTAGTCTCGCAAAGTAGTGTTGCACATTCGACACTTTTGTGATTTTTGTTGTGAAAGTGTCACAAATCACGACACTACTTTGCGACACTTTGCCCAAAAGAATAGAAAATCTTTGCCATCCTGCTGCAAAAGAACAGTTTGGTTCTTTGAGCTGAAATTTGAAGGGAAGAAAGCCAAGCTCCCACAGATTTTTTTGTGGTTTGGTGAGAAAATATTAGAGGGCTGCAAAGTTATGTCACCCTGAAGCTGACGATTTTTCCCATAGGCTAACTTTACGACGTCCGCCACACCTTTCGGGGCCTGTATCTCGAAAACACTTCCAGATACAGACTTTGCGTCGGAAAAACACTTTGCCCCCCCACTAGGAGGCTAAGTGCAAAACTAGCCAGGAAAGTCATAAATAATATGACATTTTAATTTTTTTTCTATGTCGTACGGTTTCTGAGAAATAAGCAATTTAGCATTCCAAGTGTTCATTTTCTGCTCCGAGGCCCATTATTATGCATACATTATTTGTATTCACTGTGCTTCTGAATGCACCTTTTGGGGAAAAACAGGGTGTGCGTTTCACTTACTGTTACAGTCAGCATTTCTGCTTGCGTTTCTGTTCCCGTTTGCGTTAGTGTTTCCGTTTAAGTCACTGTGTGCATTACCCTTTGCGCTTGCGTTTGCATTACTCTTACCATTTGCGTTTCCATTTCTGTTTTTATTTGCATTTCCTTTTGCAACACCGTGTGCATTACCATTTGCATTTGCATATGTGCTTCCATTTGCGTTTGTGTTTCTGTTTCCTTTGGCATCATGTTAGTGTTACCGTAAGCGTTAGCATTTCCAATTACGTTACTGTGACCGTGCGCATAACAATTTGCGTTTGCACTTCCATTTCTGTTACTGTTCCCTTTGGCATCATCGTTGATGTTACCGTAACCATTTCCAATTGCATTACCATTACTGTTTGCGTATTCGTTACCATTTGCGTTTCTGTTACCCTTAGTGTTTGTATTTTTTCGGTAGTGTTTTTGTTGTTGATTGCATTACTGTTTCCTTCTGCATCGCTACTGCTGTTACCATTTGCATTTCTGTTTGCGTACCCAATTTTCATTTCACTCAGTCATACAGTTTTTTGCGCAGCGAAGTGACAAAAAATCACATGGTGGGCCCCGCGCTCCCACCACCACATTCCATTCACTATTTGTAGTGCACAGTCTCAAAAAGAAGGGAAATTCATGGCAAAAAACTCTGTTTAATGCATCAGTTATGGTTGTTCCACAGTCACAAAAGTGAGTAAATGCTGTGTTAGGGTTGAAAACCCTAACTGAGCATTCCCCACCACCACCACACACACACACATACATGCAAGTAGGGAAGGACCAAGGCAACACAACCAATCACACACTACCACCAGCAGGTAACAGGAATAACATACAACTATGTAAACCACAAAACCATACACCCATGCACCCATCGGGGCTGTCGCATTGGGTTGTCACTGCTAACTCTCATCCCAGACATTCCATGCACTGCTAAACACATATCACTACAGACAACTGTACATCTTGGGCCATACGCTGCCACCAACACATAACACACACTACACATATGGTATTTCGGAGGTCGCAAGATCCAAAACAGAATTTTGCACAATCCCTGAAATACTTTCAAAAATCACTTTCGCAAATGCAAAACCGTTGTGCTTTGACACTTTTATATTTGTGAAAGTATTTTGTGAAAGTACACTCCTAATGGCTGTACATCTTTGCCATCATCCTGCAAGCAAACGGTTGGGTCCTTTGGCCTCAAATTTGCAGGATAGCAAGACCTGGTCACACAGATGTGCTTTTTCCTGCTATTGTGCTAAAATACTTAAGGATTACAAAGTTACACTGTTCCAAAATTGAAAAATTTGCTGTAGACTAACATTGCAGCGCCCATGATGCTTTTCACCAGCTATATGTTGAAAACAAAGCGAGGTACACCATTTTCTCTACTGCCAGCTTGGTTCACCTTTATGTGAACTAATCTCAAAGAACAATTTTGTAAATAATCTATGATATCTCAGGTTGGATTTCTCCACTTCCTACAGTAACACAGGTATACACCTCCTGCTGGATGTGTGTGATTGGTTGTGTTGCCTTGGTCCTTCCCCTACTTGCATGTATGTATGTGTGTGTGTGGTGGTGGTAGGGATGGGGGGGGAATGCGCAATTAGGGTTTTCAACCCTAACACTGAATTTTCTCGCTTTTGTCACTGTGGAGCAACCCTAACTGATGCATTAAACAGATTTTTGCCATGAATATATATATATATATAGATTTATATTTATATATATATATATATATATATATATATATATATATTTTTTTTTACTAGACAAGGAGAAGTAAATAAATTCTGAAGAAGGAGAACTGCAAGGCCATGGGCAGTTGATGAGGAACGTTTGGCATGCAGAGAGCCTAGAGCAGGCCGGTGGTGCCTATGTGGGTTGGGGGAGGCTGGTTGAGGTATGGGCATTTTCCAGTTGTTTTTTCTTTCTCTGCCATAGCTAGAATACCCTGGCATCTGGGGGGTGGTTAACCGGGATGGGACCTACTGGTTTGTGTGGTTATTGGTGGTGCTTTATAGCAGCAGGGGCTGTAATTTGGGCCTATGTGGAGCTAGAGCAGTTTTCTTGTGGATTGGTTACATGCAGCATCAACAGTGAGGAAAGATGCAGGGAAATTTGCAAGGAGGCAGTCGGTAGTGGCCAATGAGATGGCTCCAGGATGGACCAAGGCTGGTGGAGGACCAGACAAGCAGCATGGAGCTGCGGTCCACATGCAAGGAAGGGGGAAATGTATGGGTGAAGGGGGAGTTTAGCCCCACTGGGTTTTTCAAACTGAGTTTTGGGGCCAAGGTAGAAGTGATTCCAGAGAGAGAGCACCCAGAAGGGGACAAAGGGCAGGGAACCATGGCGATTGGCTGAGAGCGGTGAGGCAGATGCTCAAGGCCTATGAGGGCCTGTCTGAATAGGACTTATGGTCTTGCAGGCCCAGGGACTGGGTGGACCGGGGGAATGACTGGCATGGGCATGAGTAAAGGGACACCTGTGGTGGCCTGCCGGGCCCAGAAAATGAGAGCGGGATGGGAGGAAATGGGGGTGGGCCATCCAGCATCCATGGTACCCCATGGTGGGGGCCGGGTATGATGCAAGTGACCTCGGGTTTTGTTTCTGTGTTTCAAAAAAAAAAAAAAAGAGAACTACGATATAAATTAAACAAACTAAAGAGAAAGAGAAAGGGGAGGTGGGGATGGGCCTAAAGTGGCATCCTGACAGCTGGCATGGGGCAGAGTATGGCTAAGCTTGAAGCTCTCATGTTGTCACTTCATCCCATAGTAGCACAGCGGTGGGAAGATGGCACCTATGAAAGTCACGAACTCCAGTGCCAAGATGATGGAAGAGGCATCTAAGCTGATGAGCAAGATGATGGAGTTGGTGGAGGTGGCCAAGTAGCAAGAGGAAGAGGAGGAGGCATCAAAGGAGAGGAAGGAGAGAGAGACAAATGGGCAGGCGGGGTCCGGGGAAGGAAGAGGCTGTGAGGAGCAGGGACCAGCCCCTCACCCGTCCCACCACAAGAGCCAGCACTGGGGCCAGCTGAACCAGGCCCGAATGGGGGTAACGGTGATATAGATGTCACAAATGAAGGAAATTTAAAAGAATAATTGGAGGGGTTGATCAGTGACATGGGGAACAAGGCCATAAAGAGTGGAGGCAAGGAAGAGAAGGGGGCCATGCGAAATCAGGCAGGGAAGAAGAAGAAGCTGTATGAAGGGACCCCGGGTTTCACGTTGGGGAACTACATACCGTCTTCACCGAAAGAAAAAATTTGGAAGGGGGAGTGTGACAGGGAGCTCCTGTCACTCATGAGGACTGACCTTTCCTTAAATCTGCTGCAACAGTTCTTTTGCTTCTTAGCCTAATATATTCTTTACAATGTCTAGTCCATAAGGCTGGCCATCTATGGGCACCCCCTTCTCTTTCTTGACTATGCTATAGTGTCCTCTTTAATTTTCCTATTCCCTCTCAGGTCCTCGTACAGGGATGTTATTGTGGTGACCTCCAAGCGTATGTAAAACAGGTTGTGTTTATCATCATTGGATTTAGTATGTAATAGCACTATGTCATAAAATACCTTGATGTATATACCTTATGTTTATGAAACCTGTAAATGTTGAAAATGCCATGGCACTAGGTGTTTTTGATAATGGTAAAAAATACTAGGTGACTATTATAGAAATTAAGTTAGTTGTGCTATTTAAAATGCATGTAAATTGCTGTAAACGGAACACATCTGAAATGTCATAGTGATTTGCATATATTCCATGATGCTTTGCATTATGGAAGTATGTATGATGTTGTATTTCTTTGAAACTTGATTTGTTGCCAATGCCCTTTGGGGTAACCTTTTTTTCAGTGATTCTGCATTGAAGTTCTTTGTCTATAGCTTTGTTTTTTTTTTATTTTCTTTTTCAGCCCCCACTACCCAAGCCATCAAGGCCCACATAGGGATGAAGGGTTTTCACTAAAAAAGTTTAGATCAGTGTCAGAAGGTGCTGGCTAAGTGCAGATAAAGGACATTCATAGTCTGTTGCTGCAAACTGATGTACTGAAGAAGGAATATGGCATTGCAGAAACTTTTTTCCTGTATTTTGAATAAACATCACACAGAGATTGTGTGTTGAACCTGAAGTTCAGTGTCTGGTCCATCTGTTATCCCACAATCCCTCCACAGGGAGTACATCAACATTTTTGGGCTGGTGGAATATGAACAGGAGTTGGTGGGAAAATCAGAGATGGTAGTCACCCTTGCGGTGGTAGGGCATAAGAAAGAGGAGGTGAAATACGAAGGTAAGAACATTGACAAGTGACAGGCGGGTTTTCTGATATACAGTGCATTGATTCTGGAGAAGCAACTGGAATTGGCAGTTCCCCTGTTAACATACACAGCAGTCATTAGGGATGCCTATATGGTAAAGCGGGGATATGGATGGTTAAAGTATGATGAGGCATTTAGAAAATGGATGGCAGCAAAAGAGGACCTGAAATGGGACTGCACACATTTCGAGCTGTGGGTTCGCACACTATTGGGCCCGGCAGGGGGAACAGGAGGTGAACACAGTAAAAAGGCATCCCCTGCCCTGATAGTGAAGACGTGTTGGGGGTACAACAGGGCATTATGCACTTGGGCACACTGCAAATTCAGGCATGTCTGCTCTCACTGCTCTGGCCCGCATCCATCGACAAGCTGCCAACAAGGGGTAGAAAAGGGTGTGCAGCAAGGGGGGCAGTACCATGAGCAGTCCTTTTGTGGGGATGGGCAGAGGGGACACCATAAGTGGGGTACAACTCCAACTATGGTTTGAACTGAGAGGAGGGTGGGGGAAGGGCAGGTGGGGGTTTCCTTTGGCGCTCACACCCATAGATGGAGGAGCAGTGGAGGCCTGGACACAGGAATACCCAGATGTAATGAGGGCAGATTTTCTAAGGAGGAGTTTCAAAAAGGGTTTTCATTTAGGTTTTGAAGAGGCACACAAGGCAATGAGTGCAAACAATTTGGGATCAGTCAAAAGGAAGGAAGGCATTGTATGGGAAAAAAATAAGGAAGGAAGTACAGTACCAAACCTCCATGCCCCAACTTCTGGATTTCACCCCTAGGAGTAGTACCAAAGAAAAAAGAGGGAGAATTTACGCTCATCCACCACCTCCCATTCCCAGAAGGGGCATCAGTGAATGAGGGGATCCCAGATGCGCTACAAGCGGTCTCGTATGCGTCACTGAATCAGGTGGTGGTGCTGATCAGGGCAATACAATGGGCATGGTTGGCAAAGTTGGACATTGAATCCACTTTCTGTCTGTTGCCAGTGAGATCCGGGGATTGGAACCTATTGGGCTTCCAGTTCGAGGAAGTGCTATATTTTGACAAAGCCATGCCAATGGGTTGTTCGGTGTCATGTTTGACCTTCGAGGCTTTTAATTCTTGGTTACAGTGGGTGTTTGGTTGGAGATAAGAGCACAAGAGGGTGGCACACTATTTGGATGATTTTCTACTCATAGGCGGCAGCAAGGCCAAGACAGAGGGGATGTTAGCAGATTTCAAGGGGATGTGTGGGCTCATAGGCATTCCATTAGCGAAATACAAAATGGAAGGCTTGGCTCAACAGTTGGAATTCCTTGGGGTTGAGGTCAACATGGTACACAAATGTTTCTGCCTGCCAGAGGACAAAGTGTCCCAGCTCACGAGGCTGTTATCGCAGGTGAGGGGGCTGAGGAGGGTGCCGCTGGTATTAGTGTAGCAGCTACTGGGGCACATTAATTTCACTTGTAAGGCCATAAGCCTAGGCAGGGAATTTGCCAGGAGGTTGATGAGGTCCACAGGCAAGGCAAAAATGCCTGACCACTGGGTAAATATCACTAAGGGGGTAGGGGTGGATTTGGGGTATGGGAGGACTTTCTCGATAACTATAATGGGGTCACATTTTGGCAAGAGGAATGGGCTTACAACACTGATTTGGAGCTGTACACGGATGCTGTGGTGGCACTGGGGATGGGGGCTTACTTCAGGGGAGAGTGGATATCAGAGGCATGGCTGAACCAGTGGAATGATGGGAGTCTACTGAAAGACATCACCTTTTTGGAAATTTCCCATATTGGTGGCCAAGAAAGTGTGGGCAGACAGGATGGGGGGAAGCGCATACTCTTTTGGTGCGACAATAAAGGGGTAGTGGAAATGATAAATAGACATGGTGGAATTATGGATACTATAGGGGAGGTATTACACTGATAGGTGCTGTTGTGGCTACAACTGAACTTATCATTTAAGGCGCAGCATATTGAAGGGATTCGGAATGAGGTGGCTGACAGTCTCTCCCATTTACAGCTGGACAGGTTCTGGGAGCTGGCTCCACAAGCAGCGGCACACAGGACGAGTCCCAGACCATCTATGGGGGATTGGAGGGAAAAAGCCAGGTGGTTGTACTGGAGGTCATAGGCAGACAACACCCTGAGGGCATACGAAGGTGCATGGGGAGTGTTTGAGGAGTTCCAGACCGGGTCTGGATGGGCGGGGGGGAGCCAGTCTCTGAAGGCCAGGTGAGGCAATGTGTGGTGGAGAAGTGGGAGGAAGGGATGACCCACATCTCCATGGGGGTGTAGCTGGCTGGCATAGGTTGGGTGTGAAAGGACAGAGGGTGGCTGGACACCACTTCAGGTAGGGCAGTCCAGCACATGCTCACAGGTTGGCAGGGAGGACAGGGAGTGAGGTGGGACAGGAGGCAGCCCATCATGAGGCAGCTGCTTCAGAGGGTGATGGGGGCCCTACAACACGTATGCACTACAGTGAAGGAAGTGTGTTTGTTTTGGGCAGTTTTCACAGTTATGGCCAGAGGGGCCTTCAAGGTTGCGGAGGTTGTGGCCCTGAGGAAGTCGGGAACAGTACAGGGGCTGCAGGCCAAGGATATCAAGTGGGGATGGGACAGGGTGGTCATTCACTCGCCTAGGTCCAAAACAGATCAAGGGAGCAGGGGCGAGGCAGTGGTGTTGGTCAGACAGAAGCCAGACAAGGTGTGAGTAGTGTCAGAATTAGAGGAATATGGAAATATGTGGGGAACGGGGGGGATATGGTTCTGCCACGGAGACAGCAGCCCAGTAATAGATTTCCAGGTTGGGAGGGTTCTTAAGAAGGCCCTCTCATTTGTAGGGGAAGATCCTGACAAATTCACCCCCCATTCATTTCGCATAAGAGAGGCATCGGAGGCCTCGGCCAGGGGAGTGTCAGAGATGGAGGTAAAGCAAGTGGGGAGCTGGAGATTCAGCTGCTACTTTCCCCGGCAAGAATGAAGTGAAGGGTCTGGATCGTGAGCCACTCCTTCATCTATTGGGATGAGAGGTTTGCAGCATTGTGACATGGGGGGACGCAGCTGCGGACTGACATGGAGCACATGAAGGTGCAAAGGAAGAGAATAAGTGGCATGAGATGGGTGCAGCTGATACCCATATTAGAGGAACTGGGGGTATGATGGGGCAGGCTGGACTGTCTAGTCATACACTTAGGGGAAAATGACCTGGGAGGGTCACTATGAGTGGCACTAGTACAGGCCATAACAGCTGATTTAAAAAGGGTAAAGGGTTGGTGGCCAGGAGTGGTCATTGGCAGGTCCAAGATCACATCCCATAGGGTATGGAGAAGCACCAAGGAGGTTAGGGCAGTGGAAAAAGGGGAGGAAGTGATTTAATAGAAAGGTGGCAAGAGCAGTGATTGAGATGGGGGTGCATATACAGCACAGGGACATTTCATTTGATTTGGCTGAAGTGTATAAGTCTGATTGGGTCCATCTGTCAGAGTTTGGCATGTGCCTATTCATCAGACCCTTTATGGACCTATTGGGGGAGATTGAAAAAAGGGGCCCTAGGTACTAGCCCATGAGGGGGAGTCCCATCTTTCATCGTAAGTGGGAGGTGGGGCAGTAGAAAAAAGGGGGGAGCAAGAGAGGGAGAATGGGGAGTAGGCAGAAAGGGGGCAGGGGGCAGGGCAACTCGGGCTGGGAGCAAATGGCACCCAGTCATGGAAGTAAAAGGGGGGAGGGATAGAGACTCGGGGTCAGATCATAGTGTCCAGACCTAGTGGGTGGAGGTCCTGGTAAGTTGATACCTGGTTCTGGTTAGATCTGAGTGTACGGATCCCAAAGAAGAGCACTCAAGAAGAAGAGGACCAGGAAGGAAGGAAATTCTGGATGAAATAATGGACTGATGTATTTAGTGTCTAAGATGAAATATTGAAATGTGGACATAAATGGAGATGTAAATTTTAAAGTAGTGCCTAAATAAAATGTTGCGAATGAGCATCCAAACTAGCAGTTGGGGAGAGAATTTAATTTCTGAGGGAGATCAAATGACAAATAGGCTTGCCACTAAAAGGCAAGCCAAGTTGTCAAATGACCCCTGAAGAAATAAAGACAGGCAGGGAGAGAAGGAGGGATGGATGGGGGGGAGGTGGAGGAGGTGCAGGGCTTAGTGACATCACCAGGTGTCATTTGACACAGGGTCAGAGGCTGCAGCCCATTGGCCAGAGGGAGGGGCTCAGAGGGGTCCTAGTTAAGGGGCTTTTGGGGTACACATATATATATATATATATATATATATATATATATATATAGACAGGTAACCCTCCAGCAGTCCTCTTTCTGCTGGGAAATTTTCCCACCCACCCAGATGGAAGGGGGGGAGAGGCTGTATGATTCCAAGGTTTAGATGCAAAGAGGGATGGTAACAAGGGCAGAGGTTGTTGGCCCCCAGTGTGGGGGGGGGGCTCTGTGGGGGCCTAGACAGCTGCAGAAGGGCAGCTGTGACTTGGGGGGCTGACAGAGCCCTGGTGTGTGGGCAGCAAGTGGCCTGGTTTAGGAGAAAGCAGGGGAAGGAGAAAAGAAGGGGAGCAAGAGAGGGAGAATGGAGGGTAGTCAGAAAAGGGGGAGGGGCAGGGCAACTCAGGCTGGGGGCAACTGGCACTCAGGCATGGAAATAAAAGGGGGGATGGGGAGGGATAGAGACTACGTGCCAGATCATAGTGTCTGGACCTAGCGGGGTGGAGGTCCTGGTAAATTGGTACCTGTTTCTGCTCATGGTGTAGGGGTCAGATCTGAGTGTCTGGACCCCAAAGAAGAGCACTCAAGAAGAAGAGAACCAGGAAGGAAGGAAGGAAGTTCTGGATGAAATAATGGACTGATGTATTTACTGTCTAAGATGAAATATTGAAATGTGGACACGAATGGAGATGTACATTTTAAACCAGTGCCTAAATAAAAAATTACCAACAAGCATCCAAACTAGCAGTTGTGGAGATAGTTTCATTTCTGAGGGGGATCACATAACAAATCTCTGTCATATCGATGGTATAACAAAATGGTATGCTCAGAACAGTCAGTGTTCTAACTAAATAGAATGCACATGTAACCACCAGTGGTGTGCTGTTTGTTTCTGACAGCAATACCAAGTGGACTGGGTTCGGGGAGGAATAGGTCACTCGGCACAAAGGCTAGGTTTGGCTACTCTGCACAGGGGCACCCAAGTAATTCTGAACATAGGAAGCAATAATTGTAATGTCCAGTACCAGAAGTTGGGTTCTAAAGTGTGGCTTTTTATTCACATCCAAACAGAATAAACAAAGCACAGATGGACCCCCACGGGGCTACACTCCTGGTAATGCAGATTAAAAGAATCAAGAACACTTCCTCAACACTTTAGCCCTCAGGCTCTGAACTCACCAGGCATACAGCCCGGACTTGCACACTGCTTTGGGTACACAGCCCAAACTTGTACACTGTTCTGGGATTTCCCAGGCTCAGCTCCCAAGCCAGCCACTCGGACACCTTCCATATGTCATGAAAACATTTTCTGGTGGCTTCCTAAACCACCTAAGAGCACCTCAGCTCTATCAGGGAATTCTCCTTTTAATCCCACATCTGAGTAGTTTCCTCAGGCACTGGCCAAGTACCTGAGAGAAAGTAAAAGGTGCCTCGGAGCAAATCCGTATAGGTGAATTTGGTTACTACTGACAGGGGTCTCCCACCTCTCACTCACACAATTCATACCCGGCCAGTTCTCTGGACAATAAACACCTCATACTGTAAAGCTTGGCAATGTAGATTCTTGCTAAATGTACGTCACATTCCATCTACTTGTCTTGCTTTCCCTTTGTGCTGGACTTGAACATACTTTTAATTGGCAAAACCCATTGCTCTAGGCCCCTCACTGATTAAGCAGTCCAATCTCCACTTTACAACTGTACTTGGCTGTCTTTTCCTGACCCCACAGTAAGAGTCCCTTTAGTTTCCTTCTGTTAAGGTGAAAAAACACTTTACCCTCTTTCAGAGTGAACTCACCCTTTGGTTGCAGGTGCCCCACAGGCGATTCCTCCACAGGAATTTCCCTCTCAGAGCTTTTGGTGCCGCAGTACAACTTGAGTAGGCAGCTTCTTCCCTTAGCCGGAACCAGGAGGGTTGCCCCTGGAAAACAGGCAACCCTTTCCCCCCATCCCCTCAGGGATGGGGCACTTGGACCAGTAACAGCGGTCTCCACCACTTCAACTACCAGTTTCTGTGTTCCTCTTATGGTGGAAACACAAACCTTCCTAATCAGTAGCTCTAAAACAGAGCTTAAAGCTCTGAGAGCCTGCACACAGACAGCTGTACTACTGTCTCTCACCAAGACTGCACACAGACTGAATTCAAAATCCCCAACGTTCTATGCTAACCTCCAACTGCAACATTACAGTGTGGCTTATGCAGCTCCGAAAGTTCTATGGTGATGTCATCTCTCAGTCTCAGCTGAGACTGAGAACAGAGTGAGACAGTGTGAAATCCATTTAACTAGAGTTTTACAAGCTGCCTTCCCTGCCTACCACTTGGTCTTACTGGGATTCTAGTAACCCTGGGTAACGGTGGGGTTACACTCACCCTGGGCCAGGAAAATGACTGTCTGCAGTCATTATTTACCCGGCTTAGGCCATCTCGCCCCATGTGATGACTACGGGGAGGTATCGCTACCTTCTCCCCTACCATGTGCCAGCACAGGCAGACAACACTAAGAGCCTAGATGCCATTGGCTGATGCATCAGCATCTACTCTACCCGCTGACTATGGGTACCTAGTGGCTCCAGTAGAACTGCCCAGAGCATAGCCCTAATAGATCAGCACTGCAACCCCTACTGCAGATCAGGGCCACAGCCTGTCTATCCCCCCTAGCCCTCTAGGGAAAACCTATCTGCCTTTAACTCAAACCCCAAACAAAACAAACAAGGGACCTCCCTGACCTTGGACACCATGCAGTCACACACCAGGAGCTAATAACATACCATTGCATTACTCCCACATCCCCCACAACCATACCTGTGGAAGAAAAGAGCTACACACAGTAATAACAACAACAACAGTACTTTAAATACTACACTCTAAAGTACTAGTGAAAAACTCCGATGAGTCGCTCCTCCTCCTCTTCTCGTCTTCTCTTCTATCTTCTTCAGAAACACCTGCAAGAAAATAGAAAGACAACATACACTCCTAATCTGCATACACAGTCTATCTAAACCCCTACCATCAAAACACTGGAGTATCCCCAAAATACTTTTTTTTTTTTTTTTTTTTTAGAAAAGGTAGAAAACCAGTATAAAAATTAGAAAACAGTAGAAAACAATGACATTCTTTATAATACACGTATTTGGGGGATGGAGTGCCCTAAAAGTCCCATCTAGTGACCACAGTGCCCGAAGGCAAGTCCATTAAAGAGTCTGTCCTGGGCCGGAGCCCAGTGAAGCACAGTTCTAGCAGGCCACAGTCCCAAAGGGGAGAGTCTTTGAGGACGTTTACAAGTTTGTAATGGTGCAGTAGTACATAGTTGGTGCAGCATAACAAGTTTGAACATGAGATACAGCCCTCTTATCCTTGGGGAATGGTCATAACACTGAGACATGATCCAGGGGGGAAGCCTTGGCAAAAATAAAAAATTTGAAAACAAAAATACATACTTTGCCATAAGAACTTACCATACACTATAAAAGATAGTGTATTGTTGCTGAAACATGAAAGGACTATTTTTAAACTCTTGAGGTTTCTATTGTAATAAGACCTGTTGGGTTGCACTTTTGAGGTGTCTGGTTAACATGGAAACATCTTGAGTGGAAAATGGCCCTGTTGTGTATGGGCAATCATACAGTATCTTCAATGTGACTGTGAAATTTTGATGCAAAATACATGGTTATGCTGGTGCTGAACCACATCATGGAATGAGAGAAATAGTCTTCCTGCAGCCAGAACTATGTATTGTCTGTACTCCTGCAGCCATTTATTTTTTACTATCACAGATATAGGTGTCACATTTACAGTGTATTTGAAACTTTGACTGTGTTGGAGGAAAAAAAAACACTACGCTGTACAGAAAAAAAGAGAGGCAATTATTTTTTGTTAACCTGTTCATCACATAATTGTCAGATAAGCTGACAAATTAGAAATATGCATTCCTTAAAATTTACATCACAGTTGTTTGTTAACAGTGAAAAAATTACATTCTGACTTTTTGGTTTTTTTTATCATTTGTTTATGCTCCTCTTAGGCCGGGCATCCTTCCGAGGTGCACACTACTCCCTGCCTGAACCCTGCAATTCCGACTGGGACTCCCCTGACAACTGGGCAACCCTAGTGCACTGGTTCAACCACCGGGCCGGGCCCATTCACCCTCAGCGGCCTATCTGAAATTAGAAAGGGCTTACCGCAGTTGCCAGGTCAGCCAGGAGTCCATCGGAGATTGGGCCACGGTGGGATATGCATCCTGCCTCTGGTGCCCCCATCATCTCATCTCTCCATCATCTCCAGTCCCAGGTGGGGTTTTTCCATGTTTGTTGTTTCCCCCTCAGGATTGTGACGTGCAATGACATCCGTGCACGGCTCATCTGCTGACGTCTGCCGCTCTCCCGCCCCCTATCGTTCTGGCTGGCGTGCCTGTGCTGCCCTCGATCTCCATCAGGGGTCGCTAGGATGCTGAGCAGCCCCAGTACCCTTCCCAGAGAGAGAGGAGAGCAGTCCTCCAGACACTCAATCCTCTCCCTTCCCTGCTGACCCCCGGAGGCCTGGGCTAGTTCCCAAATCTGGGTCGCCAGCATGGTGCAAGGTGCGGAGTCCAGCGCCTCAACCCTCAGCGCCACCGGGCCGGCTCTGACTTCATCTGTTTATCTGAGAAATGTGTACTGTTTTTCCTAATTGTGATATGTTTAAGTCTGTGCCTGTAGAGAAGGCCTTTTGTTGTGTGTGTGTGTGTGTGTGTGTGTGTGTGAGTGTATGTGTGTGTGAGTGTGCACAGTATGTTGGGAGAGGGATATTCTGACTGGTTAATTGTTATCTGTTAATTTGTAAAGAGGGTGTATCATGTTTGCAGATGTTGTGAAGGGTGGTAACAGAACTGTGTAAGACATGTTTGGTTGTTGCAACCTCTCTTTCGCTACTTAGGGGTGAGATCTTACTTTATTGAAGTGTGTAGCTATGTTCTGTGCATGACTACTGTTTTGAATGTCAATGGTTACTGCAACATGGTGGTGGGGGTGGGTGGGGGGCTGTTGTGTGTACTGAGTGCACAGCAGAATGCAGTTCTTGTACTTAATAGGTTTTTCTAGCAGTTAATACTGTGTATCACTAGATGTCATGGACTGCTTTTCACTGCCTACTCCCCCTTCTGATCTTGTGCAGCATTGTCAACTGACTAGCTATGTGTTGAGTTCTGTGAATGAGTGGTTGATCTGACAGACAAGTTCGAGATTATGCTAAGCTAGTAATGCATGGTTTGATATAATGATACTTGTGCTGTATTGCATGCCACAACACAGCTGCCACCAGCCATGAGTTAAGACCCACAGTGTGCCATGGTAGTCTGGTGACCCTACTCCCTGCCTGGTGCCTTGATCCCTATAAAAAACAGTTTCATGCATCTCTGGTAGTCTAGTGGATCCCCCCTCCCCAACTGATAATGTGATTGTGGCCAAATAAGTGACATGCCCATTCCTGATAGTGTGGTGGCACCCCTACCCCCCCCCTCCACAGCACCCACACAGGATACCTAACTCATACCACTCCCCTCCTCAACCTCCTACAGTCTTTGGTGGGCAGTGAACCCACCTGCAGACCTCTGCAGCTGTCTGACAAATGACAACTTGCAATGCACTTGCAGTATGTGCTGCAAGTGCATTGGTCCATAATGTGGTCAATACACTTGCTATGCGTACTGTAATTGTCATACACAACTTTCTGTATGAAGTCACTCATTCATTGAGGAAGTTGTGAATGAGTATTATAGTATGTGATGCAATCCCATTAGTACCAACTGTGGAACAATGCAGTAGCAGCAGATACTGTATGCTGTCATTTGGCAGGCAACCATGGAGGTGTGCAGTTGGATTTGCTGCTCCTTGATGGGTTGGGGGGGTGGTGTAAGCTGAGTGTCCTGTGTGGGTATGGGGTGCAACTAGACTATGCAAATGGAGTCAAAATAATATACAAATGGCCTCATTTGTGTCTTGTATAGATAATAGTCCAAGTTGCACATTTTGTTCTGAACATCAGGAATTTGCATACGGCATAATTTTGGATGTTTCTGCTCATTTCCCATCACAGGTATTCAGAGCTGTTAGGGAGATGCGCCGGCACATTGTATTTCCAATGCCTGCATTTGTTAATATATTCAGTAGGGATGCGCTGTGGTACATCTCTTCTGAATATATGTTGATTTTGTGCTCCAACACAACTCAGTTGTGTGGATAAAGCAACTGTGCCCTAAGCAACCACAAGCCTAAATATCTAGCTGTATATCTACAATAGTGTCTGCGGGATGTGTGTGACTTTTACTTACCAGCAGAGTCGACAACTAGAAGTTGGCCAACTGCTCCTGACCCTCCAGGAGTGGTACAAGGTGAAGTCTGTGTTCTGCAGCTGCAGGGAAGCTTTGTTGTGCTGTTTGTGAAAAACTTAAAACAATTAGTAATTCTAGGTACCTTTTTTGGATAAGTGTTACAGTGTTTGATGTAGTATGCTAATCATCACACAGCATTATTTTCTTACAAATGTTATTGTCTAACACTGTTCAGTGAGTACAATACTGTAACTTGAATTACTTTCAAAATTCTTAACTTTGTATAGTTTTACATTAAAAAAATTAAAACAGTAAGGGACTAACAGTACCTACAATATCAATAAGTTGATTGAAGCCTGTGACTATATGCCATTATACAATGGATACACAAAACACTGCTTCTTGATTGGTCGGTTGGCACTTCAAAGCTGTTGTAAATCCTCATCACAACCAACAGAAAGAGGTGTCAGGAGCCTGGCAGGTGCAGCAGAACACCTCTTTAAAATAACTTGGCATATCAGCCTCATCACCGAACAACAGAGCAGACACTGTTAAATTTAAAGTAACCCACACAGTGTTGTGGTAGATTGCTTACATTGACTACAGGCTATATCAGAAACCCACCTCCCCCATTGCCAGGACATTAACGTTTGACTGTTAATGTGAGTTGTATTCATGCCTGACTGTTCAATTGACTGTACAGACTTACATGGTTGAATAACTTTATTGCTTAAATATTCTACAGCTAAGTGTATATGATGGCAGGACTTACACACTTCTTGTGTGGTTTGTTCAGTCAGTTATCTGTTGTGAGCAAACCACATGTGGTGTGGTGTAGGTTGATTCTGACAGCAACCATGGTCGCTTGTGATATGCTGCTTAAATACTGTACAACCGGGTGTGGGTGAAACAAGATCTACACAGTTCTGGTGTGATTTTGCACACTTCAATCTACTTTGTGAGGAAACCATACCAGATTTTGGTAAATTGTACTTCGAACTATATACAGTTCTGTTATATTGCTTTATTGACTTCTTGTGATGTAGTATTAATCATACTAAGAAGTATACATACGTCCATGATGGCGATCACCGAATTCAAGTTTCCCTGCTGCGACCCACATGTTGTAAGCTATTTTGTACCAGTCCCAGTTCCTCCTGTGGACCTTGCTGGCAGACTTACTTTTATAGAATGTCTGCTGGGTGAGCTTCCACTTCCTCCGACACTCATCTGGCATCTTTTTGATGCTTTGCTCCCCCAAGGCATGACCAACCTGTGAAAGAAAAGAGATAGAAATGTTTTTGCAATATATATATATATATAATATATATATATATTCATTGCAAAAAGCTTTGTTAACGCATCAGTTAGGGTTAGGGTTAAATTGACAAAAGTGGGGAAATGAGACATTAGGTTAGAGCCCCTAACCCTCCCACCCCCCATCCTCCACAGACCAACAGATGCCGGGGTGTGCAATGAGGTTGTGAGTCCCAACTCTCACCCCATTCCATGTGTAAACAGGTTGACATGCTACAGTAAAGGAGAATGGGATGAGAGTTAGGTCTGATGACCCCATGGCACACCCTGGTGTCTTTTGGTCTGTGGAAGATGGGGGATAGGGTGGGGGGTTTGGGGCTGTACCCTAACATCTCATTTCCCCACTTTTGTCAGTTTAACCCTAATTGATGCATTAATGAAGTTTTTGCTAATGAATATATATATATATATATATATATATATATATATATATATATAGCGAGAGATACTATATATATATATATATATAAATTCCATGGAATTGTATCCGCATTCATACAGGTCCCTTTGGAAATGGAATAATCAGAATAGAGGAGATATTGCAAAACTCAATTTTCATGCCAACCCACTTCCCCTGACACACTATGTAACAACATCAGGCCATGACATGCATGTGAACCCATTGTGAGATAAAGCTCTCCAGCCCATCACAACATGTCCCCCATGTGACAGAACACTGCACCATACCTTTCCAGGCTCAGAGCAGGGGTGTGCTCTCCTAATCCTTGTGCTGCCCAGCCAACTTCCAGAGCTCGTCTCTGAACCCGAGCTGTCGGCACGGGAACACAACCTGCTACCCTCTTGCCCAACAACTGGCCAAGCACACAACATTTCTCCATAACTTTTAGGTGATTCTATCAACCAATGACAATATGTAATCAATAACCCTGGCAAAAATGTGTACAGCGCAATTATTTATTTAACAGATCTGTTCTTTCAGCAGGTCTACATATTATTATATTCCACTTTTCTGGGCATAATTACTTCATTTTCCTTAAAAATTACAGGTTAATTCATTTTATCAGTTATTCATTTCAGATGACATCTCTATACCTTAAAAGCTCAAATAAGTTTGTACAACGTAAGGTATAGACTTAACAGGTCTATGCTACTGTCAAGGTTTTGTTTAAGTTGGCACTTGTGTAATAACCTAAGAATGAAAATTGTATGAGGCTGTAGTGCAGGTTGAGCAAATATCACCGTGCCTGATGTGTTGTGACACCGCCTCTGGCAGTGGGAGCTGTGATAGATGAGTGACTATTCATGTCTGTGGCAGAATGCAGCCATTTCATTAGCTAATTTATAAAGTTATAGCACTGATAACATCACATTCTGAGCATAGAGGGGTTTTGGGATATAAAAAGAGGGGAAGGGAACCAGGTTCTATGGATAAATGGAAATATTAATAAAGAATCACCAAGAACAGTGAATTCTGTGTCACTGCAGAAGTTCTGCAGTAGGTTTGCAAGTTCTGTGCAAAATTCTGTGGCAGCAGAATTCTAGGGGCCTAGGGTAAGGTGGAGGACCCACTAGTGGGTAGCGACCACCAAACAGTATGACTTGTTCTCGCACTGGGCAGGGAGACAGGAGGCACAGGCACTAAGGTGATGGACTTTAGTAGGGTGGACTTTGGGAGGATGGGAGCAATGCTGTGAGGGAGACTCCAGGATATAAGGCCAGGGATGGATGCAGAACAAAAATTGGGAGTCATAAAGAGTGGGCTAACAGAGGCCACAGTAGCCTGCACCAGGGCCAGAAGTAAGAAGAGTAGAGCCAAGAAACCATGCTGGCTGAACAAAGAAGTGCTGCAAGGGGCAAGGGCATAGAGGGCTGCATACTGGAAGTACAGGAGAACAGGGAAGGGAGAGGATGAGGAGGCTTAAGGGAGTTGGTCAAGGGAGGTGGCCAGGAGGATGAAAAAAGCTAAGGCCTCCAGGGAATTAAGTTAAGAACAGGGCATAAAGGGAGGGGAAAATAACTTTTTAAGGTATGTCAGGGAAAAGAAGAAGTGCAAGAAACATATTGTGAGGATAAAGCGGGGAGCGGATTGGGTGGAAAAGGGTGAGGAGCAAGTGGAAAATCTAAATGAGTAGTTCTGCTCCATTTTCACTAAGGAGAGGGATTGTCCACTACCAGCATGGGCTGGGGGGTGGGGAAGGGAGGAGGAGGTGATGGGTAAAGTGATCACAAGGACTAGGGTGTTAGAGGGGCTGAGGGCAGTAACAGTGGACAAGGCGCCAGGTCCCAATGGCATCCACCCCAGGTTGCTGAGGGAGATGGCGTAGCTGTTCGCTGAACCACTGGCAGATCTGTTCAACACCTCCCTGGAAATGGGGTGTGTGCCCCAGGACTGGAGGGTGGCCCATGTGGTGCCCATACACAAGAGTGGGCCTAAGGAGGAGCCAGGAAATTATTGGACAGTCAGTCTCACGTCCATAGCGGGTAAGCTTATGGAGGCAGTACTGAAACAGGTTGGTGGCATTGCTAGAGAGTAATGACCTCCAAGATGGGCGGTAACACGGGTTCATCTGAGGGAGATCTTGTCAAACTAGCCTAATAGAGTATTATGACTGGGTGATAAGGGAGTTGGACAGGGGCCATGCGGTACATGTCCTGTAGTTGGACTTCAGTAAGGCCTTTGATACAGTGCCTCATGGGAGACTGGGGGGAAGGTGACGGCAGTGGGGGTGGTAAACATATAGAAACACTGAATTTGACAGCAGATAAGGACCGCTTGGCCCACCCAATCTGCCCATTTCCCTACCTAATGGATAAGCTGCAGATCCTAGTTAACCAACGGCCTACTTCTTCCTACCCCCAACCCCTAGAATTGCCTTATGACTGTCCCATGCATTCTTGAATTCCACCACTGTTTTTGACTCCACAACCTCTTCCGGAAGGCTGTTCCATGCATCCACAACCCTCTCTGTGAAAAAATACTTCCTTACATTACCTCTGAGCTACCCCCCCATCTTCAAATTGTGCCCTCTTGTTCTTGCACACCTCTTTTCTGAAAGATGCTACCCTCCTGAACTTTGTTGATTCCCTTGAGGTACTTGAAAGTTTCTATTATCCCCCCCCCCTCGAGGCTATACATATTAAGCTCCTTAAGTCTCTCTTCATATGTCTTCTGGTGCACACCCTGCACCATTTTAGTTGCCCTCCTTTGGACTGCCTCCATCCTGTTTATGTCTCTGTGGAGACTGGGTCTCCAGAACTGCACGCAGTACTCCAGATGGGGTCTCACCAGCTGTCTGTACAGAGGGATACGAACTTCCTGTTTTCTACTGGTGATGCCTCTCTATATGCATCTCAGTGTCCCCCCAGCCCTCCTTACTGCCCTCTCACATTGCTTGCCTACCTTTAGGTCATCTGATATGACTACCCCAGGTAATTTTCCATTTTTGTTGTTGTTAGTATCTCACCCCCCATTGTGTACTCTTCCCCTGGGTTTTTGTTTCCTAAGTGCATTACTTTGCACTTCTTAGCACTGAATCTAAGCTGCAATACATCTGACCATTCCTCCAACCTTGCCAAGTCCCTTCTCATCCTTTCCACGCCACCTTGTGTATCAAATTTGTTGCAGATTTTTGTGTCATCTGCAAAGAGACATACTTTTCCTTCCAGTCCCTCTGCAATGTCTCTTATAAAGACATTGAAGAGGACCAGTCCTAGTACTGAACCCTGCTTTACCCCACTAGTAACCCCCCTTTCTTCAGAGTGGACTCCGTTTACTATTAACCTCTGTGTCCTGTTCTCCAGCCAATTCTTTACCCAGGCTACCATCTTGGGACCCACTCCCAGGCTGGCTAACTTGTATATTAATATTTTGTGTGGGACTGTGTCAAATGCCTTGCTAAAGTCTAGGTAGGCCATGTCCACAGCCCTTCCCTGATCTACTACTTTGGTCATCTGGTGAAAGAAATCTATTTGATTCATCTGACATGACCTTCCCTCTGTGACTCCATGCTGACTTGGGTCCTCTGCCCCTCTGGCCTCTAGGTACTCAACGATTCTTTCCTTCAGAAGTGATTCCATCATTTTCCCTATCACTGAGGTTAAACTAACAGGCCTGTAGTTTTCTGCTTCTGTCCTGCTCCCACTTTTGTGAAGTTGAATCACATCTGCCCTCCTCCAGTCCTCAGGTACCACCCCATCAACCCATGATTTGTTAAAGAGGGTAGTCAGTGGTGTCACTAGCTCTACCCTTAGTTCTTTTAGAATTCTGGGATGAATCCCATCAGGCCTCATTGCTTTGTCCACCTTCAGTTTTAAGAGTTCTTTCAGAACCCTTTCCTCTGTAAATGGACTGATATCAACTCCTGTATCCAGAGTGTTTCTATTGTTTGGTTTAGGTACCTCCCCCTTTTCATTTGTGAATACTGAGCAGAAATATTTGTTTAGTATCTCTGCCTTTCCACAGTCATTCTCTGCCCACCCCCTCCCTTTTATTAAGCCTCACTATCCCTCCCTTGGTCTTTCTTCGCTCCCTGATGTACCTATAAAAGGTTTTATCCCCCTTCTTAACTGAGTTGGCTATCTTTTCCTCAGTTTGGGCCTTTGCTGTTCTGACTGCCTTCCCTGCTTCCTTTTGCTGTAACTGATACAATTCTCTGTCCTGCTCCTTCTGTGATTCCTTGTACTTCCTGAATGCTTTCTTTTTCTCTTGAACCTTCCCTGCCACCTATTTTGAGAACCATAATGGTTTCTTACATTGTTTTGTTTTGTTTATTTGCTTCACACCAAGGCTTGTTGCCTCTGACTAAATGGATAGAGACCTGGTTACAGGGGAGGGTGCAGAGGGTGTTGGTGGTGGGGGAGTTCTCAGCACCTAGAACAGTGACAAACGGGGTGCTGCAGGGGTCAGTGCTGGGCCCGGTGCAATTTGGGCTCTTTATCTCTGATATAGCACGTGGAGTGGGGAGCAGGGTTAGTCTGTTCACAAATGATACCAAATTGGGGGCAGTGGTGGACAAAGAGGATGGATGGGATAAACTGCAGGGGACCTAACTAAACTAGAGACATGATCAGTGGAGTGGCAGCTAGGATTCAATGCAAATAAGTGTAAGGTGATGTACTCCGGGCCTAAGAACCAGAAGAGGGACTATTGGTTGGGGGTTGAGGTTGGGGATCACAGAGGAGGAGAAGGACCTAGGGGTGTTGGTAACTGGGAGCATGAACAACTCAGCCCAGTGTAGGAGAGCAGCAGTGAAAGCTAACAGGATGCTGGGGTGCATCGCAAGGGGGTTCTCATCCAGACACAGGGATGTGATCTTATCTCTCTACAGATCAGTGGTCAGACCGCACCTGGAGTACTGTGTGCAATACTGGAGGCCATACCAGAGGAGAGATGTAAAGTTACTGGAGTGGGTGCAAAGGAGGGCAACAAAAATGTTAAAGGGGATGGAAGGAAAGGAATATGAAGTTAGGCTGAATGGGCTGAACATGTACACACTGGAGGAGAAGAGAGATGGGGGGATATGATTCAAGCATTTAAACACCTGAGGGGGGGTAAATAAACCTAGCACTGAGGGGGTGTTTAAACTGATGAGTGGAAGAGAGATGAAGGGGCATGGACTAAGGTTGGAAGCGGGACATTTCAAGAGGGAAATGAGGAGGCACTACTTCACTGAGATGGTGGTGTCTAGTTGGAATGCGCTGCCAGAGGTGGTGGTGACATGTAGGACAGTCAATAGCTTTAAGAAGGACTGGGATAACACAAGAGGAAGAGTCAGGCGGGCAAGGGCTGGGGCAAGTGGGGGAGGAACTGAGGGGGAGGAGACTGGGGCAGCTGCAATCTAGGGTGCTAGTTGCACACTCGGGCAGATTTAGATAGACCGATTGGTCTGTTCTGCTGGCAGATTCATGTGCTCATTTGTATGTTCACATGTAAAATCACAGTGACTCTGTTCATGAGCAGAGGTCCTAAAATGCCTATGTTGAAAATTTGGTGACAAACGTCCATAAAATAATTGTGTTACAAGCGTGCATTGTGCAGTTTCCACGCACCCTCATAACTTCACAAATTTGTAGTACTTTCACTCCAGATTTCCAACATTGGCATTTTTTCAGACCTCCTTATGAACAGTACAGCTGTCATTTTTTACATCTTGCCCGAAATATGCGTTTACACATCTGGCGCAGAATAGCGTGGTTGCTGTGGGAAATCAATGTTCAGGACAGATTAAGAAATCATACTGACAGTGTTCATGAGCAGAGGTCACAAAATACCTATGTTGAAAATTTGGTGAAATAATTCCACTAAATGACTATGTTACGCACATGCATTACACAGTTTCCACGTACGTTCGGAAGTTCTAACATTTTTAATATTTTCACTACCGATTTTCAACATTGCCATTTCTTCACACCTCCCTATGAATGGTGCAGCTGTCATTCTTCACATTCTGCCTGATCTGTGTTTTTGTACATCTGGCGCACAATGGCACAGTTGCTGTGAGAACTTAAAGTTCGTGACACATTGCCAAACTCACACTGCCACTGTTCATGAGAAGAGGTCCCAAATGCTTTCATGAGGTGGGAGTCACAAAAAGACCATGTTGAAAATTTTTAGTGGAAATACCAACAAACACCCGGGGCGTTAGGGTTTCTAACCATAACATCCCACCCTGTACAGACTGATAGGCATCAGGGGTGTGGCTTTGGATTGCCAACTGTAATGCTTATGCCATTCCACCCCCACCCCCCCACCCTGCAGTCAGTGACAGGCATCGAGGTGTTCCTTGGACTCTTCAGCCCCAGAGTTCACCCCATTCTCCGATATTGCACCAATTTCAATGTATGTCCTTATGGAGTGGGGTGACTGTAAAGCTGAACACCCCAAGGCACATCTCAACACTTGTCAGTGTCTGCTGGATATGGTGAGGTGAAATGGCATGAATGTTATGGGTGATAACCCAAATGCATACCCCAATGCCTGTCTGTCTCGGCAGGTTGGAGGTGGGGTTGGCATGAAGTTCAATACTTCATTGCCATTCCTACTCTGCATCTGTCTAGCTCTTGCATTTCCAGTGCTAATACCAGCAAACAAACATTAGGCATTGACAAATGCCTGTTTTATCTCTCAGAGTCACTCTCCCAGCTCCTCAGGATACCCAATTTTGCTGCGGCAGATGGCATTGACAGAGAGTGAGCTCCACACCACTGAACAGTATAAGACTCTCCCTGCTCCTTGACAGTCCAGATTTGCTGTTGCTACCATCTGCCATTAAACATACTGTAGGCAACCAGATTGCCTAATCATGATTTGGGGGACATAAACCAGCACCTGTTTCACAGTTTAGCTAGGTCATGCATGTGAATGCTGTAGAAAGTGAGAAACTCTCCTTGAATCTTGACAGATGATAGATTCCTTCATCAGATCTCCCACTCTGAAATCAGGAGCTTCCTCCAACCCCTGTAACATCACACCAGGCTTGGAGTCCCTGGTGGAACTACAACAGGGCAACTGAAGTACAAAGTGATAATTCTTCTCCTCAAGACCCTTGAGGAAGCCACAACAGGCTGAATGAAGTAGAGAGGTGATGGCCTGCTCCTCAGTGGAGGTGCAACAGGATGTCTAGAGTAGAGAGCAGGTCTCTCCCTCCATCGGTATCTCTGGTGGAGCCATGCATGTTCAACCATAGTAGGAGAGCAGGGCTTATACTGCTTGGCACTACACACCCTCATAGGTTAAGATCATAGAATAAGACTTCCAGGTTCTCTAAGGTTGCAGATTACTCCACGTCTGAATTACACACACACACACACACACGCACTCACACACACACACACACAGTGTACCTTGTTCATTATGAGATACTCTCAATTGTTTTATCAGAGAGTTCTTATAGAACACAGTGGGCTTTTCAGAAGTTCTCCGTACATTTAGTGAACTGAAAATCTGGCAAATACTCCTGTGCCTTGACAATAGGCTGCCAAATGCTTTGGACCCTAAAAAGCAGGCTATTTAAGTAGGGTCATTTTTCACCATGGTCAGAGGACAACATTTTTCTTTATTACCTTCACTGCCTCGTTCTTCTGAGTCCTGTGTGCAGCATCATTAAAATAAAACAGTGAACAAAACGTTTCTAACTATGGACACCAGTAGAAAATAGCTCCAATAAAATCAGAGCAAACTGTAACTCCTGGTCTGATTTACATGACTGTAAAATGTGAAACAGGAGCCTTGGGTGATACAAAATCATCCATAGTGTGATACTATGCATTAATATACTTGGACATAGTTCAGAACCTATAAATAACAAACTGCAATGTATTTTTTCTTTGTTGCATTGCTACAGTAGATGGAGTTAATGCTCTGAAATCTGAAGATTTGATGATTCTACATACAGTAGTAAATCCTACAAAGCACCCCCAGTCAGTGAACACAGGGAAATATAACAAATAGATCCTTAGATTGCTGTGTTAATGCATTTCTGTTGAGAAACCACCTCTGCAATGAGATGGGGTAGTTTAATTCCTACCCTGATTGCTGTATTGTAATGGCATCCTGGTTCTCCAGGAAAGAGTTCCAGTAAGTAAGCAATAAGCCATGACAGGGCATTTTAGGATCTGAATGCATTCCCCAGGGGTGTAGTAAAGCTTGAGGCCAAAACCGAGTGTTTTTATGCCCCTGGTAAATGCATTAAAATTCTATGATGCACACCCTGGAGGGGATTTTTACAGTTGTAAAATGGATTTTAGCAGTTTTCTTGGGGGTAAGAAAATGAGATTTGATCCCTGATTGTGAATTTATAAAGCATTAATACATGGTCAGGTGACACCTCTTAGCCAATTAAATTTCTAGATTTTGTTCTTGCCACTATACTACTACTACTATTACTACTACTACTACTAAACTCCCTTCTTGGATACACAGAGAAAAATATTTTTGGTGAGGCTGGGGAAGTCAGTTCAGATGTGCATTTTGCTGCTCAAGGGAAGGAATTGCTCAAGGGTGTATTTTGCCTACATAGCATGTTTTTAGAAATAGTTGGCTAACAGTTTAAGGCTGGATTGGACACTAGGCCCATTATATCTGAGTCTGCCTCCCCCTTCATCTCCTTCATAAATAGGGATGAAAACAACTTCCGTGCAAGCATTTACTAATATATCAGTGTTCCAGACCAACTCTACTATGCAGGTTATCCACTGATTCCCTTCATAAGCAAAACTGTGTGCAGGCTAACCTTGACGGTTTGTACTGTCATAATGTCAATTGTCTCTGGTGGTAGGATGTTCCATAGGTTCCCCACCCATTGAGAGTTTAGGTTTATGTGTTATAGAAGGAACAGCTCAATTGAGCAGTGTTCATTTTCAAGGAGGTCCTGGTTAGGACAGGTTAACGGTATTGAAAGTGTCTCTTAATGTTACTCATGAATATGCCACCTCTGAGCTTTAGGGTGTGTCCCTGTATCCTGCTCGAAGACACCAGAACAATGTCATACTGCATGTTCAATCTAGTTGACAACCTTGAGAAGGTAGAAGAGTAAGATCACATCCTCTCTCAGTATCCGTTTTCACTATGATGAACATTTTAAAGGCCTCTAGCCTATCGTCATAGTTTTTATTCCCCATATGGGAGATCATTTTGGTGGCCCTGCATTGCCCCCCCTTGACTGCTTTAATGTCTCTCAGTAACAGGTCTGACCAGTGCATTGTAAAGTGGCAGACTTACTTCCTCTGCTCTACTTCTACCTTGAATTGTTTTGTTATTGTTTCATTTATGACTTAACCAGGGCAACATATTTAATTGTACCGCTGGAAGAACAGAGAACAGAGACACAGAGACCTTCCACAACTTGTTTGAGGCCTCATAGTGAGGCAATTCCTGATTCACAGTTGTGTGTTCTATCCCCCACACCAAACTGCTGTATATAGGGACTGACAAAAGAAAATTCTATTCACAAGCATGGGACAGTGTAGCCTAGGGAAGTTCTGTTTCTCAAAACATCAAGTGTGCATTGATTGCTGACACAGAAGATGAGAAGCAATGCTGAGCATCACTTTTCAGTTGGATGTGAAAGAAGTATTTGTATTGGTAAGGGATTAACCAGTGGTGCCATTAGTGAGTACCCACTATGTAGAAATCCTTTGGTACAGTTTTCATTGAATAGGACTCACACTGAGTTCATGCCACTGTGGGAGAGGTAACTGGATGGATGGGTTGACGAGCAGGTGGGCAGACAACCGGCAGGAGGAGAGGCAAACAAGTTGGCTGGTGATGAGCTGGGTATCAGTGATTTTGATTGTGAGTGCACTACCTCTGCATAAATGGTCTGTATGGATGTCGGCAGTACTTCTGGCTAAAGTCATGATATCATCTGGACAACAGTCATGATGGTCGGTGCAGTAGTTGTTATTACAGTGGTTGGTGGTGAGAGGCTGCAGGGCAGGTGATTAATAGACAATCAGGATCAGAATCAAAACTATGCAAATGATGTGCTTTAATAAATGTACAAGCAGATATATTTTGCCTTTTCAATGTATTGGCATACTCAAAGGATGACAAACATATAAAACGTAAATGTGATCTTTACCTGGGATGGGATGGAATAACACAATGCTGTATGACATTTGTTTTACATTGGTAGATAAATAAAAAATATCTGCCTGGTGGAAAAAGAACAATCTACAGGTCTGGCACAAGGATTTATTTACTGTACTGCCTCATGTTAGCCATGACATTTTATGGTTGCATAGCATCAGAGCTCTGCTAACGTATTGCTATTAGAAAAAGGGGTCTGGCCAGAATTCTTAATGCAACACAACTTGCTCTGTAAGCCTTCCATATGCTGAGTAGAGTTGAAGTACACTCTGTAATGCATGAATCAACTTGCATCCTCTTCTTGTCTCTCTCCATTCCTCCTCCTGCTCTCTCCACTCAGCATACATCCTCGCTCTCTCTCTGCTCCTCCTTCCTCTCTCTCCCCTCAGTACACATTGCATCCCTCTCCTCTTCACACATATACACTATTTTCTTGTGCACTTCATCCTCTGTCTCCCCCCCACTCGCACGCATGCATTATTTTCCTGTGTCACTTCTGCAGCTGTAAATAGGAACTCATATATTAGCAGCAAACACTCAAAATAATGCTTATTAATTAAATAGCTCTATGGAAGTAAAATGCAAATGCTAGCCAAAAATACTTAAGATGTTCTGTAAACTGGCAACATGTTTACAGCTGCATAGCCCAGAGCTATGCTGATGTATTGGTGCACTATTTTCTTCCAGTCAGTTAGCTTCCTTTAAACTCTTTGAAAAAATCTGTTTTTTATTTCTTATCTATTTCTGGTCTCTTCTAATTTATCTGAGTTGACAAAATCAGATGCAGGCTGTACGAGCTTCCAATTCAAACCAGACATGTAATCAACTTCCTTGCGGATCTTAATGAAGCCACAGTTTAAATTTACTATGTGTGCCCTCCTTTTATGCCATTTGTAACACCAGCTGTGATATATTTTGTTTGTTTGCTTTACCTTTCATAGTACCGTCAGCCTAATAAAAACCAGTAGTTCACTCTGAGGTATGTAAATTGTGAATTACGTTTACTGTTTTCAACCATTTCACTTTTTTATGGTTTGCTGCATGCCCCCATCATGATACATGCACACATAAGATTAGAAAGACTGAAAGAATTAGTGTGAAAATGTCTTCTTTGGCAGAAAATGCTGTGTTTAAGTTTTATGTGACTATTTTACAGGGAAATGCAGTGAAATATTAAAACATAGCAGGAAGTTATACAAAGGCAGAGTTGGTAAAAGCATGCTGTATGTGGTGGAGGAGGTTCTTTTAACTGATTATGACTAATTTGACTAAGCTGTTATAATGAACGCTAATAAGTAAGTTGGCAAATGACTGATAATTAAAATTTGAAATAATATGTAGAGATACAGAGGGGCAGTAACAGTTCTGTTACTCGGGGATTTCTATGCTCTTATTTAAAGGACTATATTAGTGATCTTTTTTATATCTTTGTCTAATACCACCCATGGGAGCATCTGCAATGGCATGGGAATCATGCCAATGTTTGCTGGAAAGGGCCAGATTGCCAAACTTCACTGGCACCACCCAGTAGGAGATTTACGGTGGGGAATGCATGACATATATTTTTTTAAATAATGGCATGGCAGCCTACTTTAACTGCCTCTCCAGTAGCATTCGGGACTGTAGGGGTGAATACAAGGACTTTTTTATTGCAATTAAGATTCCCACAGATTTCTGAGAGTTGAAGACCTACAGGGACTAATTTTTCTAAATGGTCCAGTGACCCATTTTTCATTTGGTGGTAACAGCCAGGAAGGAGCACAAAAATGTTTTATATTTGTTTGTGCAAATATGCAATAAATATTTTGTGGCAGCTTGCTGGAGCAGCGGGCTGTGGAGGTGCAGCAGTGTTGTGGACAATGTTGGCAGTGCTTCTCGGGGCTGGCCTCTGTCATGCCAATGGAGGAGCGCACTGTCGATGGCAGCAGTTTTGAAGCGTGCCACCAACCTGAAAGAAATTTGTCACTGCAAACAGGGAGTGCCTTGTCATTGGAGAATCAGCTCTTTTTCCTGAACAGTCTGATGCTGGGGCGGTACCTGATTGCAACAGCAAACAACTTGCCTTGTCTGGTGTCCCATTTCAATAAACATGGCAGCAGCTGTCACCGCCTACCTCTTACAGTCCCTATGAAAGCCAATGGGGGTGCCCAATCCCCCTGTTGGCATGCCACCTCCCTAGTCATTTGATGATGGGGGAGCCCAATCCCTGTCAGCATAATATCCCCCCCATTCGTTGTATGCTGAGGAGGGTACCCAATCTCCCTTGGCTCATGTGCCCACCAAACACATTCTATGTGCTGACGGGATGGCCAATGCCTGTTGGCTCCAGGCCTCCCAAACAAATACCCAGGTGGCACACTGGGATCCCACCCCAGTTTGCCCATTCTCTCTGTAACTAGAAAAAACGTCTCGCAACATTTTTTTTTAAACCTGTGAAAACAGAAAAACGTCCCTCATTGTGTCCATTCCCCCTCCTCAACCCGTACCCACCCTCTGCACACCCCAACTCCCCACACACACCCCTCACCCCATACTTCCCTCAGGAGCCTGGCGCGACAATCTTTGTGGAGTGGGAAGACATCTGCACTCTTCAAACCCAACCGCAAACTGAAGAAATGCCTGTAAGCTGTATAATGGCATAAATGGTTTTCTTTCAAGTTAGGTGGATATCTCTGCCATTTTTGCAAATTTTGCCACCAAATTTTCAACATGAGGTTCTTGGGACCCCATCTCATGAATTCAGTCACTGTCGTGTGGCTATTCAGTCACAAAAGGTGATTTTGTGGTCACTGTGCAGAATCACCTTTTGGGACCGAGTAACAAAATGACAGTGTCATGGTTCATGAGGTGGGCTTCCAAAAAGCCTATGTTGCAAATTTGGTGAAAAAAAAAAAAAAAAAAATGACTGTGCTATGAGCATGCATTGCGCAGTTTTCACACTCACTCTTAACTTTGAGAATTAGTAATATTTTCACTCCAGATTTTCAACATTGGCATTTTTTCACATCTCCTTATGAACAGTACAGCTGTCATTTTTCACATCCTGGACGAAATGTGTTTTCGCACATCCAGCACACAATAGCGTGGTCGCTGTGGGAAATCAGTGTTTGGCACAGATTAAGAAAATCACAGTGACACTGTTCATGAGCAGAGGTCCCAAAATGCTTATGTCAAAAATTTGTTGACAAAAGTCCACAAAATGACTATGTTATGAGCGTGCATTGCGCAGTTTCCAAACACACTCGTAACTTTGAGAATTTGTAATATTTGCACTCATGATTTTCAACATTGTCATGTTTGCACACCTCCTCATGAACAGTACAGCTGTCATTTTTCACATCCTGCCCAAAATGTGTTTTTGCACATCTGGCACACAATGGCGTGGTCACTGTAGAAAATCAATGTTTGGGACAGATTAAGAAAATCATAGTGACAATGTTCATGAGCAGAGGTCACAAAATGCCTATGTTGAAAATTTGGTGAAGTAATTCCACAAAATCACTGTGTCACGAGCATGCATTGTGCAGTTTCCAAGTACACTCATAAGTTTGAGAATATTTAATATTTTCACTCCAGATTTTCAACATTGCCATCTCTACACACCTACCTATGAATGGCACAGCTGTCATTTTTCACATCCTACCCTAACTGTGTTTTTGCACATCTGGCACAGAATGGTGCTGTCACTGTGGGAAATCAATGTTCGGGACAGATTAACAAAATCACAGTGCCACTGTTTATGAGCAGAAATTCCAAATGATTCATGAGGTGGGGGTCACAAAAAGGCTATGTTAAAAATTTGTAGTGCAAATACCAACAAACGCCTGGGGCATTAGGATTTCTAACCATAACATCCCACCCTATACAGACTGACAGGCGTCAGCGGTGTGCCTTTGGACTGCTGGTTGTAATGCTCCGTGCCATTCCACCCCACCCCCACCCTGCAGCCAGTGACAGGCATTGAGGTGTGCCTTGGACTCTTCTGCCCCAGAGTCCACCCCATTCTCCTATACTGCACCAATTTCAGCGTATGTCCTTATGGAATGGGGTGACTGTAAAGGTGAACACCACAATGCATACCTCAACACTTGTCAGTGTCTGCAGGATAGGGTGAGGTGAAATGGCACGAGCCTTATGGGTGACAACCAAAAGGCACAACCCAATGCCTGTCCATCTCTGCAGGGTGGAGGTGGGGTTGGCATGAGTTCAATACTTCATTGCCATTCCTATTCTGCATCTGTCTAACTCATGCACTTCCAATGCTAATACCAGCAAGCAAACATTCAGCATTGACAAATGCTTGTTTTGTTAATTATGGCATGGCATCTCAAATGCAGTCCCTCACTAAGGATAAGGGTGGGGTGGGGGGGTAGAATGCTGGACCATTAGGACAGAATCTCCGTAATCCTAAAGAAAAAGTTAAACTAATTTGTAAAACAGATGCAGGCATATGTAACATCAACAACCAGGAAAAGAAACAACGTTTATACTGTCATCTACTGGTAGTCATGTTTGCGTTCCCTTATGCATGTGCGCAAGGAATGTTTTGGGACAGTATGACTTTTTTGAGGTGTGTGACCCTTCTCTCCAATGCAGTGCTCAATGTACAGGGTGCAATCATACTGCACCAATGGATGCGCAAGCTGTCTATGACAGCAGTTTGGCTGCAGTGTTCTTCACTTGAATAGCATATTAACGTCATCCTTTTCCCTCCAGCTGCTAATGAAACCCCTCCCACATCCTCCTTCTGCTGCTGTCCTCCCCACTCCCTCATTATCCCCCCAAACAAATTGTATGTGCCAACAGTGTGCCTAATCCCCGTCTGCTCTAGCTGCCCCAACAAAAAATCCTTTTGTTGTGTGCCGAGTGGTGTGCCCAATTCCCCTCGGCTCATGCGCCCCCCCCAAACACATTGGATGTGCCGATGGGGTGCCCAATCCCCATCTGCTCCAGACCCCACCAACAAACACCAGGTGGCATGCTGGGAGCCCACCCAAGCATGGCCATTCTCCCTGTAATTAGAAAAACTGTCCCGTGAGATTTTTATTTTTTTTAAATGTGTGAAAACAGAAAACGGTCCCTCACTGTCTGTTGTGCCCCCTTCCCCAAACCGCACCCACCCTCTGCTCACCCCACCTCCCCACACACCCTCACCCCATACTCTGGAGCCCGGCGCGACGATCTTCAGTGGAGCAGGAACACGTCTGCACTCTTCAAAGCCGACTCCGAACTGAAGAAATGCCTGTAAGCTGTATAATGGCATAAATGGTTTTCTTTCAAGTTAGGTAGATATCTCTGCCATTTTTGCAAATTTTGCCACCAAATTTTCAACATGGGGTTCTTGGGACCCCACCTCATGAATTCAGTCACTCTCATGTGGTTGTGCGATCCCAAAAGGTGATTTTGCGTTCACTGCGCAGAATCACCTTTCGGGATTGATAAAGAAATGACAGTGTTACTCTTCATAAGATGGGCTTCCAAAAAACCTATGTTGCAAATTTGGTGAAAAAATTCCAAAAAAATGACTGTTATGAGCATACATTGTGCAGTTTCGATGCACACTCGTAACTTCGAGAATTTGTAATATTTTCACTCCAGATTTTCAACATTGGCATTTTTTCATGCCTCCTTATGAACAGTACAGCTGTCATTTTTTCACATCCTGGCTGAAGTGTGTTTTTGCACATCTGGCGCACAATGGCGTGGTTGCTGTGGGAAATCAATGTTCAGGACAGATAAAGATAATCACAGTGACACTGTTCATGAGTGGATGTCCCAAAATGCCTGTGTTGAAAATTTGGTGACAAAAGTCCACAAAATGACTATGTTATAAGCGTGCATTGTGCAGTTTCCATGCACACGCTTAACTTCGAGAATTTGTAATATTTTCACTCCAGATTTTCAACATTGCCATTTTTGCACACCTCCTTATGAACAGTACAGCTGTCATTTTTCAACATCCTGCCCAAACTGTGTTTTCGCACATGTGGACCAGAATGGCACTGTTGCTGTGGGAAATCAACATTCAGGACAGATTAACAAAATCACAGTGCCACTGTTCATGAGCAGAGGTCCCAGATGCTTTTATGAGGTAGGGGTCACAAAAAGGCCATGTTAAAAATCTGTAGTGCAAATACCAGCAAACGCCTCAGGGTGTTAGGGTTTCTAACCATAACATCCCACCCTGTACAGACTGACAGGCATCAGGGGTATGCCTTTGGATTGCCAGCTGTAATGCTCACACCATTTCACCCACCCCTCCCTGCAGCCAATGACATGCATAGAGGTGTGCTTTGGACTCTTTGGTCCCAGAGTTGACTCCATTCTCCTATACTGCACCCATTTCAGCTTATGTCCTTATGGAATGGGGTGACTGTAAAGCCGAACACCCCAAGGCACATCTCAGCACTTGTCAGTGTCTGCAGGATAGAGTGAGGTGAAATGGCGTCACCGTTATGGTCGATGATCCAAAGGCACACCCCAATGCCTGTCCATCTCTTCGGGGTGGGGTTGGCATCACTTCAATACTTCACTGCCATTCCTATTCTGCACCTGTCTAACTCATGCATTTCCAGTGCTAATACCAGCAAGCAAACATTCAGCATTGACAAATACTTGTTAGAAGTGCCAGTGTTACTGCAACTGATGAGAACTGTTGAAGTGGATGCTGCAAGTAACTGACTACTGTATAGGGAGTTTGTGATGTGGGCATTTCAAAACTTGCCATGTACTGACTCCCGATACAAAAACACACAGGGGCAAGCCAATGGTGGTTAACATAATGAGCATAAAAATAAATGTGAACTCTAAACATGGAAACATACAAAAAAACACACACAAATGCCACTGTTTCTTACTTATAACTTGTTTAACAGTTAATTTCAGCAGACAATTGTTTCCTATCAATGGAAATTAAACTTTGCACTAATAAAGGCATGTGTTTCCCCAGTGTTCTCAGGTTGTACCTCACTGTTTCATGATGTGTCTCATATTGTCCCCCATTCTGACTGTCAGTATCCCATACTTTGAAGACAGAAAGTTAAGAAGTATTAGGCTGAAATGTAAATGAGATGCAAAAGGAGTTGCAGAATGGTACTCTGTTGGGACATGGGTGCTGAAGGGACATGGATACAACTAAGGAAGGGGGGCTGCATAAGTGCTAAACACCACTGCAAATGCCTGCAAGTGAATGTTCGGCATTGATAAATGCTAATTATACTATGTCCCTTTTCCTGCGATTTATGTTAAATATTAATTGAGATACAATAAATTGTCTTTCGCTATCTTGATTTTCATAAAACGAACCAAAATAGGTATTTTTTTTTTTATTACGGACATTCCTTTTAATCATGTCAATTAACTTCCAGTCATGTAATGTGTATGCCATTAAACAAGATGAACAGTCATATTCTTAATGATCAAACACCCTCCACTCCCACTCCCACATACTCTGCCAGTTTGGTCTTGCTGCTTGCTGCTTGATGCTCATATTGTTAATCACAGGTAATATTCCTTGATGGTAATTGCATTTCTTCTTTGTCTAATAGTTCTGTTTTACAGGCTAGCCATAGCTATTTATCAAATTTTTAAGCACTTTGTTCATGATCAGTTGTCTAAATAGGCATTTAAACATTCTTTTACTGAAATCAAAAAATTTTGAGTTTTTATACTGTAGGAAATGTTTAACAGTACTTTTCCATATACCATCTCAGCAGCCAAGTGAATAAAATACTGTAGTTAAGTTGTGACATATCGAATGTATGCTTCAGATGCTTATTTTATAGTGTCTCCCCTATCATATTACACAACTGTGTATAGTAAAAGCTTTAAATACCTTACTTTTTTGAGAACTGCATTTCAGAAGAGACCTTGCATATCAGCATTGTTCATATTAAAAACTCACATCTCTTTAGTATAGGACTGAAAACTAAATGGAGACTTATAGAGATCAACAGTGAATAAACACCTTTCTAAATTAATTAGATGGTCAGGTTTGAAACTAGCAAGCAAGAAATGGGCAACAGTTACGCGGAAAATGAAAATCTGCATTTTGCTGGGAAAGCCTGTAAATCTTTTTGGTCCAAACCCTAGGTTTATGCTATGAAATCTCATACTAGGCAATACTGGACAGGATATCTTGTTAGCATTTACCACGTGTGCTATGAGTTACTATTTTTGTGTGATGAAAAGGCTAATTCCCTCATTACAGAAGGTCTCGCTCATCTAATCTATCTGAGTTGTCAAAACCAGCCTGGATACAGGCTGTTTGAGTTGCCAATTCAAAACAGAGATGTAATCAGTGTTCTTTTGGATCTTACTGAAGCTGCAGTTTCAATGTACTATGCATGCCCTCCTTACATGCCATTTGTAACGGCAGTTGGAATGCCATTTTTATGTTTCATCTGTCATATCTGAGCTCATGAATGTAAGTACTATCAGACTAATAAAATAAGTATTCTGGTCTGAGTTGTAACTCATTTATGAAGTTTACTATACTCAACCATTTCACTTTTTTATGGTTTGCTGCATGGGCCATCCTTTCCATCAAGATGTATGCACACACGAGAAAAGAGAGACTTTCAGAAATATTGTAGTATTTTTTTTTTTTTCACTGAAAATGCCCTATTTGTTTACAGTAGAATGCATTTGAAGTACAAAAACACAGAGGGAAGATATACAGTGGCATATATGTGTCAGGGTGGTTGTTTTGATTGATTACAGCTAATTTGGTTGCGTTGTCAGAAAGAAAACTAACAACTATGTTAGCAGAAGACTTATAATTACAAATTTGTAATGGAATGGGGATACAGAGTAATAGTAACAGTCATGTTACTAAGTTGTCAATGTTTGCAGATTTATCACCTTCTATTAAAAGAAGAATGGTATTGAACTGAGCTTTTTACTGCAGCCTGTTTTAATTTTGTTTTGTACTGACACCTCACATAAAGATGTTTTGCACTGCAACTTGGGATCTGGTATAGTGTGGTTTGTGGTGGGGAGTGCTTAGTTTCTTTTACTACTATTGACAGTCTGTATCATCCCTGTCAAGCAGTTTGTCTTCTATTTCATATATCTTTTGTCAGATTAATGCTTTAACAGCTGTTTTGGCCCTGACCAGAACTTGTTATACCTAGTGGTAGCACTGCCACAATGCATAGGTCCTGGCCAGTCAGGATACAGGATTTCCCCTACCCATTTGTAAGAGATAATAATATCGGAGGAGTTCAATCTGTGTGATGTAGAGTGGAGCACCACAATAGCAGTGAGCAATAGAAGCCAGTTGTTGGTTGAACAGATGCAGAAAACATTCCTGAGTCAGAGGATCATAGATCCCACAACAGAAGGGGCAATATCAGATCTAGTCTTGACAAACAGAGACAGCACTGGGGAAGTAATAGTGAGGGATATGTGTAAAGTCCAGACCACTGGACACAGATTGCATGAAAATGCTAAAATCTGGACCATCTGGTCCAGCTGGACCAACTGGACTGGGCACACCTTGTGTGGTCTCGCTGTTATAGCTAAAGCAGTCCATCTGATTTTTACTTTTTTGGTCCCTTAATTGTTGCTGATCAGAATTCCATGTAGGTGAGGGTCTTGGGATAGTCAGACTGCCAGACATGGACCTGACCAAAACTGTAAAAGGTCTGTTCCAAAACCTGTGGTATGGATTTCACCCATACCCTCAACTGGCTGAAATCTGGATGAGCCAGAACACATGGAACAAAATAATAAGAACCAGATAGACTGGTCTGGCAAGTTTTGCCTCCTCCCATTGGTCCAACCAGCCTAACAGGTTTTGTTTTTACAATTTTCATCCAGTTCAGCAGTCTGAATTTTACCATAGTGAAGGAACATCTGGGTTTAAGTAATCTCAATCTGAAATCAAGCTTAAAGCCAAGAGGGTTCATTCCAGGACTAAGGTCTAGGAATTTATCAGGTCAGTTTTGGAATGTTAAGAAAGGTGATGGAGGAAAAACTACAAAAAGTAGAAGAGACAGTGGGAGTTGACTGACAATGGGATACAATTAAAAGGAGAGTATTGCTGGCAACAGATTTCTGTCCAAAAATGGTAGGGAAGGGTAAAAGGGGAAAATCACTACTATAGTTCTGAAAAAGCACTGTGGATGCAGGAAGGGAATAAAGGAAGACATTTATTAGGTATCAAATGAGTCAAATGGAGGAAGACAGGGGTGCATATCTGGAATAATTGAGAATGGCAAATAAGGCAGTGAGACAGGCAAAGACAGAGGAAGAACTCAGGCTAGCAGAAAGGGTTAGGAATGGTGACAATAATGTTTTTATTTGCTATGTATGAGAGCAATGCAAAACAAAGGGAGGAGTGATCAGACTAAACAATGGGGAACACTGAACAGAGGAAAAGAATGGTAAGGCAAATCTACTGAATAATTATTTCTGCTCAGTATTCAGAATGAAGTACGGGGCCCTCTACCAGACTACCACATGGCAGCCAGCAGGGTTATCAATAGCAGGTGACAATGAGGAGCCCAGCAGAGTAGAGATCACTGAAGGAACTTCAAGAATTAAGTGTGAATAAACCAATGGACCTAGATGGGTTGCACACAAGGGCATTAATGAAAATGGGGAATGTCCTGGCTGGTCTGCTGGCTGATCACTTTAGCTGCTCTTTGGAGACAGGGGAAATGTTGAAGTATTAGTGGATAGTGAATGTTGTCTCCCTACATAATAGTGGGAGTCAGGTAGAGCCAAGCAACTGTCGACCAGTCAGTATGACATCTATAGTGGGGAGACTACTGGAGCCTATAACTAACAAAAGGATAAGGAAGTTCCTGGAAGCCAGTGGCCTGCAGGAATTAAGACAGCATAGACTTTCCAGTGGGAGATCATGACAAACAACTCTGACTGAATTCTTTGATTGAGTGACAAAGGCTGCCAATAGGGGTCAGGGAGTTAATGTCTTTTACTTAGACTTAAGCAAAGCCTTTAACTCAGTAACATGAGGAAGATTGATAAAGGAGCTGGGTGGCATGCGGGTTGGGACAGGATTTTGGAGTGGGTTGAAAAACTGGCTAAGTGGAAGGACTCAGTGTGGTCCATAATGGAGAACCCTCAGGGGAATTATATGTCATGAATGGGGAGTCCCAGGGATCAGGTCTAGGACCAGATCTCTGTAACATATTTATTTGTGATATAGCGGAGGGGGTTAAGGTAAAAAATATGTCTCTTTGCAGATGGTTCCAAGTTCTCTTCAAGAGAGGACACAGAAGAGAGGACAAGGGCCTTTAAAAAGACTCTGAGTTTTTTCCTCAGTTGTTTAACCAGGTGAGGCACACTAAGCTGAAAGCTTTTTACAGGTGCAACCTGGTAGCACAGGGAAGTTAAGTGACTTGCTCAGGGTCACACAGTATGCAAGTGGGGGCTGTGGGATTCAAACCTAGGTCTCCAGATTTGCAGCCTTAAATCACTGCACTATACTGCCTCCCTTGAGACATAGTAGCTGAAATATATTATGAAAAAGTGCAAAGTGATGCACATGGGGTCAAGAACCTAAGAACAGGGTGTAAGATAAATGGGGTGGCAGTGGAGAGTATATCAGAGGAAAGGGACCTGGGGATGTTAATAATGGAGAATATCAAGGCATAAACATAATGTAGAAGGGCTGTGAGCAAAGCAAATTTGGTACTGGGTGCATAAGAAGTGGGATCATTAACAAAAGAGAGAGGTAATACACCCCATATACAGATCCCTGGTTAGCTATCAATTGGAGTATAGTGTGCAGTTTTGGATCCCACACTTGAGGAAGGACAGGGACATTATATATGCTTTGCAGAGACAAGCCACCAAAATGATAAAAGGGGAAATAGGGTAGGTCCTGTGAGGAGAGCTTGGAGACTCTTGACATGTGTGTGCTGGAGGACAGGAGAAAGTATCTCCATGGAATAAGCATGGTTGACAGCAGCAAGCTGTTCACCGTGAATGGCAATGTGGTTCCCAGGGAAACTAACTGAAATTGGAATGTGGGAGGTTCAAGACAGATGTCATGAGGTAAATTTTTACAGAGTGAGAGTTAATGGACTGCAACAAATTTCTCGAGGTGGTCATCAGGGCTGAAAAGTCAGATGTTTCTAAATGGGAAGGGACAGACATGTGGGAATAGTGCATTAAGGAGCAAACTGGGAAGGATGCAAGTAAGGAGGATTGATAATGGAGCAGTCTCAAAATTAGACAGACTTGGGCAGATTGGACAGACCACTAGGCCTTTATCAGCCTTCATTTTCTATTTATATGTAAACTGGAATGATGAATCTTAATTTAATGCCTCATCTGAAGGAGGATACTTGGAAAGGCTATGCTGGAGTTTGATGGCCAAGCAGCCAGCCACTCCCACTTCCTAAGCTATATAAGCAGTTCCTCTCAGCCTCATTGTGAAGCACTTTTTCTTTGCAGCGGAAGTCTGTGTTGGTTTGCCCTCTGAGCTGGTTGGGGCCTACCCCCAGGCCCCTCCCCCAACCTGCAGCTCCTGCTTGTCTGCTGGATTTCTGTGTTGTTTTTTTTTTTTCCTGCTTCTAGTTTGTATTTTGCCTTCGGCTGCACGTGCTTCTTCTGTCTTTGTTCCCTGCTTTCTGTGTTTGTGTGTCTTTGGTTTTGTTTTTTGGGGGGCTTTGTTTCTAAGCTCCTGGCGTACTGTTCCTCCAGGGCTCATACTACCTGCTTTCAGTTACTCCCAACTCAAATTGCTTTCAGTTACAACACTCAAATTCCTTGCAATGCAACTACAAACATTATCTGTGTGTTCAGCTCAGCCATAGCTGCTTTCCATGTTGCATACTTAATTGCTTCCACCTGATTCTGGCTCACCCTGAACCCTGGCTATACAGCTCAGTAATGCTCAACTCATTCTACTTGCCTCATTGCTGCAGTTCATTGCACTGCCTGTGACAGCTGCTTTCAGAGTATTGTGCCTTCTTTTTTTTATTTTTTTTGCAGTTTGCAACTCAGTGTACTCAATACAGATGCTGCTTCTATGTTTGTACACCCGCTTCACTCGCTGAACCTTGTTATGCAGCTCAATCCTGTTATTCCCTTTATACACTGATGTTCTACTCTGAGGTTAGCTAAAGTTCCTGCTGAGGCTATTAAACTAGCTTTAATACCTGCATGTGGTTCTCAACCCTTCCATTGCTTCCTTGTTTGTCCTACTGTGGGGACTGGGAGGTGTTTGGTGAGGTCATAGCCCATGTAGCTAATTATTTCTGTTTTAAATCCTGTCTTCACCGCCGAAAATCCTCAGAGTTTGTCACCTTGATTTGGCTTTGCAATGCCTGGCTGGCTTGCCCCACTATTCAGTGCTGTTTCATTGCTACTATGTTATGCAGACCTACGTGCAGGTCCACTTATTACTACTCTGTTACTGACCTACACGTGCAGGTCCACGCTTGCTTACACAATCGTTGCTCATTGCTTACGCAAACCATTGCTTCAGGCCTACTGCCATCCCTTGGCTTCAGCCTCTGGGATTCTGCTACACTCAATTCTGCATTCGACCTTGCAAGGTCTAAGCACTCAATGCTCATTATGATCTCAGCATGCCGTGCTCATTCAGCTCACCAGCTTTTCAGCTCTCAATCAATTTCTGGGGCATGCCAGCTATTCTATTCTGGTGCAGGGTTTACTGCAGCTGATGATCTCACTCTGCATTTAGTCTGCATCTTGAGCATGTCCAACTTTAGGTGGGATCCTTCTCACCTGGCTCATAGCTGGGAATGTACTTGCCCCGGGCTTGGCTTTAGCTGCCTGCTACTCGACAGCAGCTCCTGGTGTAGAATTTAAGACTAGATGTGAAGGGTAGCTATAACGATCTCCTTTGGCTCTAGTGTTCCACTATAATGGTTAGCCATTGACTTTAGTGGTTTCCCTAGCAAGGCACCTTCACCACATTCTCCCTATGACTGCCTCCGGTTCACCTGGTTTGAGTTTAGGGTGGGTAGGCTAGGTGAGTGCCTCAGTAGTCATTGCTCTCCTTCTCCACCTTGGTTGCACATATTGTTGCATAGTTTTCTTGCAACCTTCCACGGTATTCCCGCTAGAGGATTTGAGTGAGAGCCTTCCTCCAAATTGGAATATTTTCCACCTCCCTTTAATTGGGTTTTCCAAATTGCAGCTGCAGAGCCATCACTAAATAAACTATTCCAAGCCTGGAGGGAAGGCGACCTAGGCCTTGGATCCCCAGAAATTTCCTCCTCATAGGGTTTTTTTTTTCTCTCCTCCGTTGCCTCAGGTCATAACTGTTAGCTAGCATAGTAGTGTCTCCTAGTTTCTTTAGGTAGGTTCTGCTATTGGATGGAGGTGGAGGATGTCCTGCCATTCCCTCTCTCCTTAGAGGATCTCCTCATTCTTAATGCAAACCATCAGTATCATGCTACACGAGCCTGGGCATTTCATTACATTATCACACTGAGCATCTCATTACATTATCAAACTGCCTATGCTTCTCTACTACTACGTTACAGTTACTGCTCCTACGTCACAGTTACTGCTTGCTCATAAGCTTTGTGTCACTTCCTTCATTGGGATATGATTGTACTACATTTCGTTTGGGGATTCCTAAGGCATCTTTAGCCACAGGAATCATCCTGTGGCACATCTAGGGGTGGAACCCTCTCTGAGGGTTCCTTGCCTTTCGTACCCCTACAGGGTGGTAATTCCTCTGGAATAGAGAGTGCGAATAGCCAAAACCAAACTAACACAGTTGCACAAGCATAACACTATGCTGCTGTGCAGGACATTGAATTGGATCGGCTATGCCTGGAGTTCAATGGCCAAGCAGCCAGCCACTCTCACTTCCTAAGTTATATAAGCAGTTCCTCTCAGTCTCATTGTGAAGCACTTTTTCTTTGCCCCACCATCCTCCCTTCATTTTCCAGTGGCAGCACTCTCTCCTTAGTGGGATTCCTAAGGTACCTTTAGCCACAGGAATCGTCCCATGGCAGCTCTAGGGGTGGAACCCTCTTCAAAGGTTCCTTGCCTTTCGTACCACTACAGGGTGGTAATTCCTCTGGAATAGAGAGTGCGAACAGCCAAAACCAAACTAACACAGCTGCACAAGCATAACACTATACTGGCTATGCAGGACATTGAACTTTAATATGTGGTGTAGAAGCCCTTATTCTACACCACAATATCACATTGATTCTAAACCCAACTCCATGGTATGGTACAAAAATACATGAATTTTTAGCTTGAGTGAGAGTACTACTACCTGAGTTTAGAAACAGAAATACAATCTGTTAGCAGATATGGACCACTTGACCCACCCAGTCTGCCCCCTTCTTTCCCTGCCTATACTTTCACTGCAGGCCCTACTTATTCTTCAGTTATCCCATTTCCAAACAAAGATTCCCTTGTGCCTATCCCATGCATGCTTGAAGCCCAACACTATTTTTACCAACACCCTCCACTGGAAGATTGTTCCAGGCATCCACCTCTCTTTCAGTGAAAATGTACTTTCTCACATCCCTCCTAAATGTCCCCCCCTTCAGCTTCACTGCATGTCCATATGTTATTGTACAGCTTTTCCTCTGAAAAAATACTCTTCTCCTGTACCTTGTTCAACACAGTGAGGTATTTATACTGTATAGTAGGTCTATCATATCCCCACTCTGCTCCTCTCTTCCAGGGTGTACATATTGAGATCCCTTAGTCTGTCCTCACAGGGCATCTAATGCAGCCCTTGCATCATTTTAATTGCCCTCCTCTAGACAGCCTCCACCCTGTCTATGTCATTACTGAGATGTGGTTTCCAGAACTGGACCGAGTACTCCAGGTGGAGGTTTCGTCAATGATCTATACACTGGCAAGATCACCTCCATCTTTCTTCTGATGATACCCCTCCCTATGCTTCCCAGCATCTCAATGGCTCTTCAAACTGCTTTGTCACACTGTCTTGCCTCCCTGAGGTCATCAGATATGATTACTTCCAGGTCTATTTCATGTTTGATGATCAGTAATATGTCTCCCAAGGTATTATACTTTGCTGTTGGGTTTCTGTGCCCTTGGTGCATGATTTTACACTTTTTTTGCATTGAAAACAAATTGCCATACCCTTGACCACTCCTGTAGTTTTTTCAGATCTCTGCATATTATCTCTGGTCTCATCACATTCTCTCAGCCCCGTCTAGAGTGTTCACCCTGTTGCAAATTTTGGTGTCTTCTGCAAAGAGCCATACCTTCCCTTCCATCTCTTCTACAATGTCAACTATAAAGACATTAAAGAGAACTGGACCCAGTACTGAGCCCTAAGGTACCCTATTGGTCACTCTACCCTCTCTCTCTCTTTCATGAAGTTCCATTTACTACCACCCTCTGTCGCTTATTAATCAATTGATTTGATTCTCTATTTACCACCATAGGGCCACCCCCAAAGTTCCCAGTTTCCTAAGAAACCTTCTGTGTGATATGGTGTCAAAGGCCTTGCAGAAGTGTAAGTAGACCATGTCCACTACCTCATTCTGATCTATTTCCATGACCAGCCAGTCAAAGACATCTATCAGTTTCATCTCACATGACCCCCCATATGAATCCATGTTTCATTGGATCCTGTAACCTGCTGGATTCAAGATATTTCACAATCCCATCCTTCAAAAGTGTATCCATTAGCTTCCTCATCACTGGTGACAGACAGACCAGCCTGTAGTTGCCAACCTCCTCTATGCTACTGCTTTGATGAAGTGGGACTACATCTTCCCTCCTGTAATCCTCTAGAACCCCTCCTGTTTCAAGTGAGTTGTTGAATAGGGCTGACAGAGGTGCATCCATTCCCTCCCTGAGTTCTCTCAATATTCTTGGATGTACCCTGTCTGACCCCATAGCTTTGTCCATCAATACTCTCCTCTGTAAATTGACTTGTGTCTACCTACCACCCCCAGTGTTCCTGCTGCCTTTATGTGGTACATCTCCTTTCCCTTCCACCATAAAGACTGAACAGAAAAATTTAGCCCAATAACCAGTATTTGGCAGCAAAATATTTTGGCATTTGATATTTGGGAAAAGGTACTAGCCCCTTCAAATAAAAAAGCCCACTCCCTCCTCTCCCAGCCCAAAAACAGGTACAATTTAACCCCATCCTCCCACCCTCTATCAAAAGCATAATCCCACCATCCTTCCCCTCAGCACCCACAAGTTGTTTTTTATATACATTTAATAAAACTAGATCCCTGATGGGTTACTGGCTCAACCCACCCACCTCCATGGCAGGCCACCATCTTGATGTACATCACTCTTTTTAGATATATATATATATATATATATATATATATATATATATGTATGTATATTAGGGGTGAAGTGATATACAGTGGAATAAAAATGCATATCTCCACCCTGCAGGAACACACAGTACTGATATACAGTATACAGTTTGACAAAAGCTTACATTTATACATGCAGTGCAAAGGTCACTTGTAGATATCACACAGTGCAAAGGTCACTTGTAGATAGCTTTCTCAGTGAGATAATCAGCATTTATTTCAACTGTGCTTATCTCACCTAGCAACACTCAGATTCTGCCTAAGGCCCTGTCCACACTACACCACTTAAACGCTGTAATGGTTCCAAACCATTATAGACAGTAACCGTTAGAGTGTGTCCACACTGCCGGCGAACAGTCTCGGTAACGGTGTGGAACCATGTCAGCCTGTCCTCACTGTGGGTGCCGTGGGACCGTTAAGGATGGCACCCTATCCTACAATGCAGTGCGATCTGCAGTGGGGGACAGCTGCAGCAACATGCTCAAGCATCCACACAACAACCGGTAACGTTTCAGAGGCAGAACCAGTTTCATAACCAATATTGAAACTACCTCATATGTGGTTTCAACAAAGGTTACGAAAATGGCTTCTGTAATGTTAGAGGTGTAAACGCAAACCGTTGCAGTAATGGTTTGGACATCCTGTAACATTACATTGTGGTTTTCAGGGTGTAGTGTGGACAGGGCCTAAGTGTTTGAACTGCTTTCATGAAGCTAATGACAAGACTGTAGCTCACCTGTCACACCTACACCTGTAATCCCGTCTTTCATTTTCATCTTGTGCACTCTATGAAAAACCCAAAGCATGCAAACAGTAGCCTGAGTTTTATACTAGAAAATAAGCCAAAAAAGATCAAAGACTTCCACATCCACAAATACCTCAACTACCAACGGAATACAGACTGCTTTATCCCAAATGGAAAGACAGTGTTTCAGCTTGTTTTAGCAGAAGTTTCCTTTTTTCTCTTGTGTCTTCTTTGTTTATTCCACAAGATAAACTGAAATGAAACAAAAAGTTCTGGAAACCCCTGTTGTATAAATTGGACACATGATGTGCAGATCATGTGATATGAAAAATATTTCCACTCCTTCAGAGTGACCTCTGGATGCTGTCACTCGTGGCTTCACCACTCATGAGTATCCAGAGGTCACTCTGCAGGAGTGAAAATATTTTCCATATCACACTCCTGCCCATCATGTATGCCATATATATATATATACATACACATATGTGTATGTATATATATATATATATATATATATATATATATATATATAAAAACTTATGCCTCCACAACAAAGCACCTGATCCCACACCTACCCACCAGCACCCAGTTCTGAAATATAAGTCACAATGGTGACTGGCTCAGCTCGCCCTCCTCCACAGCTGGCTCACGTGATCAGCTGGTTTTATGATAGCAAGTGTGTGAGTGCCAGCTGTGGAGGAGGGAGGGTTGAGCCGTTCACCCTCTTGACTTATATTTGAGAATTGGGTGCTGGTAGGTGGGAGTATGGTTGGGCACTGTGGTTGGGGGACAAAAAGAATATGTTCTTTAAGTACAAATGAGCATTTTTACATTAAGAAGGTGTACGGTCATGGAGTTGGGCAGGTTGAGCCGATCACCCATTGGGGGATCTTGTTTTATTTTAAATGTATACCAAAAAAAAAAAAATCTTTTGAGTGCTGGGGGAAGAGGATGCTATTGTGCTTTTGCTAGAGGGTGGGGATTACATTTTACCTGGTTTAAGGCTTGGGGAGGTGGGAGGGGGTTGTTTCTTTTTTTTTTGTTATGTTTTTCCTTTTTGCAGGTGGCCAAATAATTTACTGAATATGAATAATTCGCTATTCAGGAAGGGCTGCCAAATATTCAGGAGCCCCACTATTCGCAGTATTCGTGAAATAACAGTATGCCCCTGTACTGCCCTAACAGAAATATCTGTTCAGAATATCTGTTTTTTCCTGATCCTCCTCTGTACAGTCCCAACTTGCACTTTTTATCTCACAGTCCCTTCTCTTGTCTTCCTCTTCTCACTCACATACCCAACGAAGGTTGTGTCCCATTTAGTTACTCTTCTGGTTATCGTTCTCGATTTGTGCCTTTGTTCTCATCACTGCATGTCCTGCTTTCCTCTGCCTTTCTTGGTACTCTTACCTATCCTCTTCCCTCTGCATCTCTTTATACCTTCTGAATGTTACTTTTTAAACATTAACCTTTTCGGCCACTTCCCTTGAGAACCAAAGCAGCCTATTTTTTTTTCTTTTGTTTTTGTTAACTTCTTTTGTAGAGATGTTTGTTGCCTTCACTATACCATCCCTTAATCTGGCCCACTGTTCCTCCATCCTTTCTTGACTATCCCCCCTGCTTAGGTCATCTCTGTGGTATTCAGCCACTTTTTTTGAATCTTCCTTTCTGAAATCCAGGACCCTCATCCTTATGTGCTTTGCTTCCGCTGCCCTCCTTATGCAGAACCACACTGTAGGGTGATCACTGGTCCCCAGGTGGCCTCCAATCTTGATGACTGCAATACGGTCCTTGTTAGTGAGCACCAGGTCCAATATTACCCCATCACAAGTGGGATCCCAGTAGAGATGCAGTGAATTATTAATCCACCTCACTGAAGTGGGCCTTGAAGTGGGCACTTTACTAGATCCGCCAAGCACAGCGTGAAGTATGGGCCCTGTAAAGTGCTCACTTCGTGTTATTAATGACACTTCGCATTCTCATTATGCCTTAACGTGAAGTAAGGCGAAGTGAGATGAAAATAGGCACATCACATGGCTTGCAGTACTGTAAGTCACATGCTTTAGCCAGGCAGGAAGGAAGTGAGTCAGAGAAGCAGTTTCACTTTCTCCTTTGCATTTATAGAGGGAGAAAGCAAGATTGTGAAAAGAGAGGAGTTTGCTTGGCTTCCGTTTCTTTTTACTGCCAGAAACCGGAAAAAACAAACAGCTTTTTTAAAAGCTATTTTATTTAGTTTTTGTATTGCCTTAGTGTTTTTTTTGTTAGTGAATTTTTTTGTAAAAGTTTTGTTTTTGTTTTGTTTTGTGTGTGTGACTGTCTGACTGACTGTGTGTGTCGTCCCGTGGACTCAGGAGGATGGAAGGTCATGTTGGAGAAGGCGAGTTGCTGGCCCGTGGGTGTGTTAGGAGGGGAGGAGTGCTGACCCGTGGGAGGTGGGGTGGTCGTGTGATGTTGGACCACTTCAGACTCCTGGCCGGTGTTGCTTCCCCCATGGAAGCAACAGGAGCAACAGCAGCAGCACCAGTGCCACCAGTGGCTGTTGCATGTCCACCTTCTCCACCACTACCACAACCACCACTAGCAGCAGCTGTTGGGGCTCCAGCAGCACCCCCTCCACCACCTCCACAGCCACAGGAGGTGGCCCTGTCAATTGTAGGTGGTGGTGGGACTCATGCCTGACATGTGGGGACTGTGTCTGGTCCCTGCCGCAGTTCCCCAGTGTGGGAGTTTTTTAATTGTGTGGGGGGAGACAACACAGTGGTGGAGTGCCATGTGTGTGGTGTGCTGGTGTGCCGTGGCCCCCCAGGACACATTTGTGGACCAGTGGCCAGTGCACCCACATGCTGGACCACTACAGGGCAGAGTGGTAGGCTGCCATAGAAGGGGCCAGGTGTCCACCTGCTGGCCCTTCTATAGCAGTGGCCGAGGGTGCTGCTGGGGTGGGAAATGTGCCTCGCAGCAGTCACTGCTGCAGCAGGAGGAGGAGGATTACTACATCAGCTGCTCCACCACCACTACCACCACCACCACCACCACAGCCACCAGCACCACCCTGTCCACCACCAGCCCCACTACCTGGATTGCCCACTGCAGTGGACCCCACCACAGTCCCTGCAAGCCAGTCTGACCTTGGCTGGTGTGGGCAGTGCTTGAGGAAAACAATGTGCATTTCAGTGCTTTGGAGCAGCAGGTTAACAGAGTGAAAGCACAGCAGCAGCAAATACTTTCAATGCTGCACCTGCTGCTGGACCACCATGGCATCCCATGGTCATAGTAAGTCAGGGGATTGTTTTCTGCCCCCCCACACCCACACCCACCCCAGACCCCACCCCACTACTGTGTTGTACTTTTTTGTGTGTTTTTTGTTTGTTATTGTTTAACCATACACATTTTCCCTTCCAGGGGAATCTTTCTTGCACCACATAGTAGAATAGATTTTTGTGAAAACCACCCGTAATTTCATTACAGTGTGTCACATCATGGAGGAACTCCCATTCTGAAAATCTGCCCACATTCTGCCTCCCTTCTCAGCAACATTAGGACGTGATGGCAGGGAGAGCACGTGTGTGCTCATTACAGTGAATATTTGATTGTCTGGCAGGTTTCCAAATGTTTCTTTATGTTATAATGGTCAGTTTGTGGTGAAATGTGTGGCCACGTTTCCAGTAAGAAGAGCCTTGTTAGTGGAAACATCCCACATTTCACCACAAAGTGAACCTTATAACATAAGGAAACATTGGTTGGGATAGCTGCCAGACATTCACTATAGTGGAGCATGCACCTGCGCTCCCCCTGGCATCACGTCCTAATGTTGCTGAGAAAGGGTGGCAGAATGTGGGTGGCTTTTCTGATTGGCAATTCCTCCGACACGTGACTCACTGTAATGAAATTATGGGTGGTTTTCACAGAAATGCATTGTACTCTGTGGAGCAAGAAATATTCCAGTGGTAGTAATGACCCCACATATTAGTTAATGTGCATCACCATAACTATGTAATGTGGTGAATGTCTGTAAAGCAGCAGCGCAACAAACTGTTGATAACTGTGACCTATATTTTTTAATGCTATGTTACAACTTCCTTTACTTACATCCTGACTGACTGGAATGGTACGATAATTTGCAGTATTTGAATCTGCTGTACTACCATTTTTCATGTGTGAAATAATGAAAGCAGCATTCCTTTTAAATTGGTGCTGACCAGGTCTTTGTCATTGTTTTCCTCTGCTTTTCTCCATCACATCAAGTAGTTGTCATATATCACTTCTGTTGTTAATTAACAGTTATGCATCAGGCAGTGTTTTATGACACCACAGAACAATAGTTATTGAAAAGCAGTTGCAAATAAATACAAAGCTGGTTCAAACAATATTGGAAGATGTGCTCATCTATTTTCATACTTGAAAAAAGTAGTCAAGTAAGTAAAGCAGACATAAATTGTGAGAAGAATCATATCATTCAAGTCACTCACGACTCGGAGGTAAGTAGTGGTGGCTGTGGCAATGTAAAGTAGCATAAAAAAGTACAGTTGAGAACTGTGATGACATTCTTGCAATGCTGCTTTAATTGTTAAAATGTCAACATGACATCATGAGCTCTCAGCAACAAGCACAGAACACACAAAAGTGGCACAGAGTCCCCAGATTTTTTCTGCAGGCCCACAATGCATTCTCCTTGTGTGCAGAAAATTGACAAGTGGTAACGAAGTGTAATGAGACTGTTTCAGCACATACAAAGTCCCCCAGAATTAATCGAGCACTCAGTCACGCACCTAAAAGTGGCACAGAGTCCCCAGATTTTTTCTGTAGGCCCAGAATGCATCTTCCTTGTGTGCTGAAGATGGACAAGTGACAACGAAGTGAAATGAGACTGTTTCAGCACATACAAATTCCCCCAGAATTGATTGCGCACTCAGTCATGCGCATATAAGTGGCACAGAGTCCCCAGATTTTTTCTGCAGGCCCAGAATGCACCCTCCTTGTGTGCAGGAAATTGAAAAGTGGTAACGAAGTGAAATGAGACTGTTTCAGCACATACAAAGTCCCCCAGAATTTATTCTGCAGTCACTCATGTGCGCAGTGCTGCTGAAATGATGACCGTGAGAGAACTGTTGCTGGTCCAATGTGTGCTACGATGCAAACAAATGCAATGTGATCATCTAAACTGGATGGAAAGGTGCCCTTTGTCTGTACACTAATAGTAACCTTGGTGAGCTGATATATATAGATACATATTTCTGTAGTTTGTAGGTGAGGGGTGTTGACATGTACATTTACTCATGGTATTGTTCTGTATCACAGATACTGTTGGTGTGAAAATTCCAGTGCTCAGTTAGAACTTTATGTGTAGAAATTTGCAATGGATAACTGTCAAGCACATGAAGGTAAGTATTTTTATTTTTTTTGGGTGGGGGGAAGCATATTTGCAGGTTTGTCTGTAATGGTTACTTATTTTCTTACTTCTTCACAGATTTCAACTGCATCCTTTTTGAGTCTGGTGTGATGGTCATGGTCATCTAATGAAACGACTTCTGCATGTTGCATGTGCGCCCCAGCCCGGGGGGGGGGCTGATGTGGAAGAACTTGTTTGGATAAGGCCACTTTGTCAGAACAACAAAGCATCTTGAAGTTTCCTAAAAAAAGAAATGAATGACTTTTTACAACATAATTGTTATGTGTTCCTGCCTGGTTCTCAAATCTCAATCCCTAAAGTCAAGCTACATTTCAAAGACACATCTTGCCAACTAACACAACCTGTTGTGTGCAGTATTTGCTGCAGTCTTTACAAAACAATGAAACGGATGAAATAAAATCTTCATACTTACCAGAATGGATTTCACATGGCTATTACATTGGTTTCTCTCTGTACGGTACAGCTACAGCATCTTTCCCAATGAGTTTTAGCGATGGAGCCTTTTTTTGTTACCCTGTAAAAGAAACAAAAAAAGTGTACTGTATGTGTTTTACCACTGCGGCTCTAAAAAGCTACAGAAAGCAAAACATACAACTAAAGGAAGTGAGGCAGCATAAGAAACTTGAGTACACATACTCACTTTACGGTTTAAATATTAAGAAGCTGGTGGTGGTGGTCTATGCGGGGCAGACAGACTCATGGTGGCGGACTTGGATAACATCACTCCCGGTGGTGGTGGTGGTCCATGGGGGGCAGACAGATTCATGGTGGCAGACTTGGATAATATTAGTCCCGGTGGTGGTGGTGGTCGAGGGCCATACAGACTCATGGTGGCAGACTTGGATAACATCAGTCCTGGTGGTGGTGATGGTGGTCCAGAATGTGGGGGGCTGACTCATGGTGGCAGACTTGGATAACATCAGTCCCAGTGGTGGTGGTGGTCCGGGGGGCATACAGACTCATGGTGGCAGACTTGGATAACATCAGTCCCGGTGGTGTTGGTGGTGGTGGTCCATGAGGGGCAGACAGACTCATGGTGGCAGACTTGGATAACATCAGTCCCAGTGGTGGTGGTGGTCCGTGGGGGGTAGACAGACTCATGGTGGCAGACTTGGATAACATCAGTCCCAGTGGTGGTGGTGGTCCGTGGGGGGGTAGGCAGACTCATGGTGGCAGACTTGGATAACCTCAGTCCCAGTGGTGGTGGTGGTCCAGGGGGCATACAGACTCATGGTGGCAGACTTGGATAACATCAGTCCCGGTGGTGGCGGTGGTGGTCCATGCGGGGTAGACAGACTCATGGTGGCAGACTTGGATAACATCAGTTCCAGTGGCGGTGGTGGTCCTTGGGGGGGCAGAGAGACTTATGGTGGCAGACTTAGATAACATCAGTCCCGGTGGTGGTGGTCCAGGGGGCAGACAGACTCATGGTGGCAGACTTGGATAACATCAGTCCCGATGGCAGTTGCCTGGGGGGCAGACAGACTCATGGTGGCAGTGGTGGCAGTGGATAACATCAGTCCTGGTGGTGGTGGTCTGAGGGGGCACACTGCCTTTTAAATACTGCAGTTAAAACCTGCCAACATTAACCACATTATCATCCTGATAAAGAAAACTGCCCTCACAGTCATTGATGTCTGAAGTCTGACCACTGGGGAATTCTTTCTCCATTGTGTCATCATCTACGTCAGTGGTGGGCCGTTTCAGGCAGCCACTGCCAGTGCCACCAGGATGCTCCATTTCCACATCAGTAAGACCACCATGACTAGGCCAGGGTATGAATACCGAGGTTGTAGTCTGTGCTGGTATGTGCCTCTCATTCATTTTAATGAATGTTAGCAAACTTACATTTGCAGGAGACAGGTTTGTCCGAAGATCCTGACTATTGCACCTGCTGAGCTGAATACCCTCTCAACACTTACACTGGAGGGTGGGCATGTGAGGTACTTCAGTGCCACTGCAGTCAGCTCTGGCCATTCACTGACCTTTCCACTCCAGTACAAAAGAGTATTTTCACTTACTGTCAGATGCCTGTTTTCAGACAAATATGACTCAACCATTCGCTGTGCCGCACTAAGTCCAATTGTTGATGCATTATCCTGTTCTCCCAAATCATTTATTTCACAAATACCCACTTGGGACAAAGCCTCCCAAAGCGGGTTGGTGCCACCCACTTTGGATGACAGACCACCTGGAACTACAGTCCCCTTCCCCTTGCAGGATATGCTTGATGGTCCTCCAGGTACACCTTCAGCTGGATTATGCTGTAGAGGTTTGCTAACCTTGGCACTTGACTTCTGTGCCCCATTAACCAAGCGCACCAGTTGACCACTGATATTTTTTACCTGTTCAGGCCTTCCCTCCAGTACTGATGCAATTCCACGTTTGTATCGTGGGTCCAGCATTGTTGCTATGGCAAAGTTGTCAGTACACTGAATGCTCACAACGTGACAATTACGGTTGAATACTGTCAGCATGTGTTGCAGCAATATACTGCTACCACCGACTCCGGCAACATCAAGGCCATGCTGTACATTCACCAATGTCTGCTCAGCACCCACAGCAGTGAAATTGATTGGCTAATAGAGGCAGATTCGCCACTCACTGCCTGTGTGGCATGTTCAAAAGGCCGCAAAATTGTTGTTACAGAGTCCATGAGGTGCCACTGTTCAGTCGTCATATACATGGAGGCCCCGGAACTGTCACGGGCTAGTGTGCATCACAAGATATTCTGAGATGGCTTTGTATTGTTCATACAACCTCTCTGCCATGTATAACATGGAGTTCCATTGGGTGACAACTTCCAGCTTCAAGCGGTGCTGAGGCAGGCTGTTTTGTATCTGCAACTGCCGCAGTTGGTCACGGACCTTTCCAGACCTTGAAAAGTGAGAGCAGATATGTTGTGCAATGTTCAGCATTTCCTTTAAATCAGGGTGCTGCAGAAACTCCTGAACCACAAGATTTAAACAGTGGGCCATGCATGGAACATGAAAAAAAAACACCATTAGTGATGCATTTCACCACATTTGACCCATTGTCACTTGCTATGAACCCAACTCTCAGGGACAGAGGGTTTAGCCATCTGTCAATTTCAGTCAGTACCATGTCCATCATGTTCTCACCAGTGTGTGAACAGGTCACACTATGCATAGCAATCATTGCATGCTGGCGAATTCCAGGGAAGATTGCTACAGCGACAATCCACCTTACTGCACTGATTATTCACACTACCAACATTACAAGCAACCCCCGGCACCTGCGCCCAGTGTGCAGTTATACACAGATATGAAATCCCCACTGTTTTGCCACTTGTCCCCATATCCATACTTAAATGGATGAATGGAGAGGAGGAATGTTGAAGGGCATGTCTTACTGAGTCGGACACAGTGCGGAACAATTCGGGGACAGCATGGGTAGAAAAGTATGTCCTGGATGGGACTTTCCATTTTGGACAGGCACGTGCAGCAAACCACCGGAATCCAGAAATCTCCACAAAGGATAAGGGCAAAAGATCAACTGCCAGCATTTCCACTACAGCAGCATTAAGTTCACGTGACACTGTATGATTGGGGGGGTACTTCAGTTATGTGCAAAAACACTCTGTAACGTGGGCTGACTTAAACGTTTTACACATGGTGTGTTGTTGGTCACAAATGGTTGTGCTCTGTGATGAATGGCATTGGCAGGGGGTGGAGTGTGGACATTTGATGAAGATGGTCGCACAGGTGATGATGACAAACCCAGAAATCATGTTATTTTGTCAGATTTGCCAACTGGGGTTGATGTACCACTTGAACCAGACATACTGCATTCACCACCACCACCACAAAAAACTGCTACTCTCACCAGCATTGGACAACATTTCAAAGTCATTATGGTCCTCCACCTCATCATGCCTGTAGTAATCCTCTGCTCTTATTACCGCACTACTGCATATGTTTAATTTCCTACTGGGCTTAACAGTCATGGAAGAGGATGACATGCTGGCTATGGTTACGGGTGAACACACCATTGTGGTATTAGCTGCCAGCTTGTGCTGGGTTCACAGAGCAAAGTGCCTATTCTTAAGATGCGTATGCTGTCCTCCTGTCCCCAGATGGCTCCCCTTTTTACCTCGACTCACACGCACATGGCAAACCTGGCAGATTGCAACTGAATCATCATTTGCATTTTGAACAAAAAAAATCCCAAGCAAGGGAGTGTGATGCTCTGCTTTTAACATGTCCATGATGATGTGGCTTATTTAAGTCTGTTATTTTAAGCACTGAAGTTGGGGGGGGCACGTGTTGTTTCTGGCACTGCACACCTAGACTGCAACTGACCACCATGACTACCTATCATTTTGATTACTGGGTCATCATCATCATCAACTAAAAGCCACTTTTAATTTATTTTTCTCCGGTTTCCAACTGGGATCAATTACATCATCATCATATTCATCAACATCACCCACATCCACATCTTTTGCTTGGATGCTAGTATGTGGACTGCATGTTGCAACAACTACAACATCATCATCATCAACACATTCATCATCAGCCTCTACACCACCATCACCTGATATGTTTTCACCACACTGTGAATCATTGCATGGAAAATGCGTGACGTTAAGTGCCACAGTGGACGGAATATCACATTGCATGCTCTCATTGACATGATCATCAGAATCCTCAGGTTCATTTACTGGGATGTTACTGGGAAGTATGCCATCAACTACGCTGCCACTCACTTGCACTGCTTCACACTCAATATGTTTGGATACGGTACACTGGTCGCAATTAGAACTTGACGCAACAATACTAATACTACCTTCACTACCACGAACACCAGTAACACCAACACCACCGGCTGGAAAAACATCATCTCCTCCAACTATGAGTGAAGCTACTGATTGGGCTGTAAAAAACATTGCAGGAGAAATACCTTTCCTCATATCAGCAATGCACGTCTGCGTCTGCTTACTACTACCATGCCCACAGACCATCTTACTGCCAGCATTGCCATGGCGAGAAACAGCTTTGCTTGCACATCACTTTGCAGGCATTTTGGGGGACCAACCACAAATATTATTACCAAATTCAGATTTTGACACGTTCACTTTCTGACTGGAGGGACACTGGCTGGATGTGAAGCAAAATAAACAACTGTGGCTTCAGCAACAGATAAGAGACTACTCTGAGACTGTCCCGGAATTAAAATAACTTCAGTAACCAGTGATGCTGATGGGGGTCACAAAAACAAACCAGTCTGGTAAAACATATCTTTTGAACATGGGGGTTGGGAGGGCACTGAATTCAAACAGTGCTGATTTTTATGGCACTACAAGCAGCAAAACTTAGAACAGAGAACACAATTTCAGTACAAAATCAGGCAGCTGCAGTGGATAGCAGGTTCACACTGCTGCGCTTAGTTGCACTTACACTAGTCTGTGTCAAAATAAAAGGTGTATTATTTGATGCACGCAACACTGCACAGACACTTACACACAACACAGAACAGTTTGTGTACAATGCTGAATGAGGAATGTGACGCAAATGCAAAAGTTCAGTGTACTATGCCACGTTAATGTAAATTTCTAATTTAAACAACCTGACCTTATGAAATGCTGCACCACATCCACACAACAAACAGCAAGAAAATTTGTACTATTACTGACAGTATTACTATGTGTACATTAACACAGTCAGTTATATAACAAAAATATAACCAAAAAACAAAGAAATCACTAGTTCTCCAACTTAAACTACCTACACCACAGATACGTCCCTCCCCCACAGCACACTTTCACTGTCTTTCACCACACAAACTCAGTTTTGTAAATTAACATTCAAAATCCACACACAAACAAAAACGCTCAATGATATGAGCACAGGAGGGTTTCTTACAATCGATGAGCTAAAGTTGGAGCCCATAAAAAAAAGCAAAAATGCTTTTTAAACAGCTTTTTCAAGATTCCTATTACAGACAGCTATCAGAGCACACTGTCTCCTACTCCTTCCTACTCGTACTACCCCGAACTGAGGTTGTGCAGATCAATATAGAGCCCATGTGACCTGAAATCCCATGAATCACTGCAAAAATTCACCTTTAGAGCTCAAAAACAAGGCGAAGTGAGGCGAAGTGAACTGCCACCAATGCACTTTGCCTTAAAATTGGAAGAGTAGTGGCCCGGGGAGGTGGAGTAACACGTAGTCATTGTTTCTAATTGACTTCATGTTCCTCACTATAATGTGAAGTACTCCACTTCGTGTTGCGGAGCACTCTGAGAATCCGCCTTTGCTCCACGAAACGCTCCACGGAGCGGATTGAGCCCACTTCACCCACCACTAGATCCCAGACAAGATGCCTGAGAAATGCCCCCTGCAGGGAGTCTAGGATGTCTGTGCTTCTAGCTGAGGCCACCCTTGGGAGACTTCAATCTGCATTAGGCAGATTAAAGTCCCCCATCAGGAGCACCTACTGTTTTTCTTCCATTGTGCTTTTGACTTCCCCCGAGTGCCTTAGCCAGGTCTTCCACCTCTGTTGCAGATCTGTAGATCACTCCAGAATGAATAGGGGCACTGGCTCCTGTCTCCAGGTTGACCCACAGTTCGTCCAACCCTTCCTTCCTCCCTCCCTGGTTTTCATGCATTTCCGTTGCTTTGATGCACATCCTTACATACAACACCACCTCTCCTCCCTCCCTTCCTTCCCACCCTATCCTTCCTGAACAGAGTATAGCCTGGTATGGCCATTTCCCAGCTGTGGTTATCTTTGCACCCTGACTCACTAATGACTACAATATCCAGGTCAGGTCAGCCTCAGCCATGAAGGCCACCAGGTCTGGAATTATATATCCCAGATTCCTTGCATTTGCATTCGTGGCCTTCCACACCTTTCTGACATACTGCATACAACCCCCCTTTCCCTTTTGCCCCATCTTCTTTTCCTCTCTTTTCTCAACTTTTATTATCATGCCCCCTGTCTACTACCACTGTGCTATTCTCTTTGTTCTGTTCCCTATGGGATTCTCCTTCCCTCAGGACCTCTCTTCTTTCTGTCTTAGTCTGTTGATGGGGCAGGTAATGCCTCCCATTTTGCTTCAGCCTCCACACTCGCCTAGTTTAAATTTTTATCAAAGTAACATTTACCTACCCACTGAGAACTGTGATTCCCTTCCCAGATGGATGTAGGCCATCCCATATGTATAGGCCCATATCTGTTTAGGTTGGACCCCAGTCCCCAATATAGCTGATCCCCTCTTTTCTACACAATCCCTTCAACCATAAGTTGAAGCTCCTGGTGTGGAGAACCCTCTCCTCCCCTGGTCATAGACAGGCAGCACATTAGTAAAAGCCACTGTTGCATGCCACCAACGTAAGACCCCTTCCCAGTTCCCTCAGATCTCCCTGCACAATCCCAGCCCTGTCTCTAGCCTGGTCATAAGTCTCCAGGTGGTCGATGACATCCAGCTCCCCCTCCTATCTCACCCTACTAGTGATCCTTAGGATCCGCTGTTCATCCCTCCAAGCCAAGGTACCAGGTAGGCACCTTATCTACCTCTTTCCCCTCTCTTACTGATCCCAAATCAATCAGCCCTTTGAAGATTGAGTCCCCCACAAAAATATGCTTCCTACTCTCATGTGGTCCTCTCCCTCCCTCCCACCTTAGGGCCTCACCTACAGAGGACCTCCACCTCCTCATTGCCATTACCACAGGTAAACAACTCAATGCTGACTGAATATTCTGTTCACCACGATCACAGGTCCCCTTCCTGGCAGTCCCATCCAACCAGAACAGTGAATGATTTTTGCAGTAGCAGTGGCTGAGAAATATGCCCCTGACCTGCCACTCCCACCCTCTCAGAGCACCACAGTCCCTCCGGTCCTCTTTCTTCTAAGCACACTTTGGGGCAATGGTGGTAAACTCAATGGCCCCTGGGTGAGGGAAGAGGTCACCTGGATCCTAGCCAGCTCAGCTTGGCATTCAGTGTCCTCCTCCCTCAACCAAAAAGGTGCAGCACCTCAGTCTCCAGAAGGTCTCTGAAAATTGCAGCTCCACAACCACTGCACTGCACCACTCTCAAAATTCCCATTACCTCACCTCTACCTGAATTCACTTTATAACTTTACCATAGATAGGGTGTTTTCTACTTTTCTCCTTCTGCTTTACTTCATCCTTTTGTAACCTTACCTTACATGGGTGTTTCTAGTTTTCCCCTGTTTGTTTTACTTTACCTCTTACTTATTCCTGTATCCTGCCCCTTGTACCTCTCTACCTGATTATTAGTTAGCCTTCCCCTTTGTGCTTTCTTTAACTGTTTATGTGCCTCTACACTAGATAGGGTGTTTCCCATTTTCCCACACAACACACAACAGGTACTTGCTGTATGTAAGGACTGTTACCCACATGTTTTTGTCTCCTTATCCTCCTCCTGTACTTCTACCCAGGCAGTAGCAAGTAAACAGGTACTGTGCCTTACCCTACTGAGCAGGCAGAGTCCCCTGCACCCTACTGAACAGGCAGAGTCCCCTGCACCCTACTGAACAGGCAGAGTCCCCTGCATGTATGTCACCAGCAGATGCCTGCTGATGCCTAAGACACCAATCCTGTTCTGCTCCTTCTCTGTTCCACTCATGGTCTGGGACACAAGCATAATGGGACACATTAAGATGGAGTCCATTTACCTTGAGCAAGTAGAATCAAAATAGATCTGGGGAAAACCTGACTCTACTTTCACAGATCACAGGTCCCTCCCTTTAGCTGCCTCCTCAGCTTGGTGCTAAGTGAAAGGGTGGAGGGGGAGCATTAACTGTTTTTACCCCTCTGCAATCCCCAATGTAATGCTTTTGAAAGCACAATCAAAATGGAAACTCTAACACAGTGACTATCTGTGACTATCTGTGAGCTTACTAATAATGCAGTTCATGAGTTGATTGTTTTAAATAAACAAGCTTGTAAAAGATCAAACACTGGAAATTTTGAAACTTAAAGTGAATAGTACCAAAGAATTCACATCGGGGCTGAGCAATATCAGCTGTGGCATAATTAAATTAAATCCACCAGAACTGAACCATGGAGTACCAATAAAACATGTATGGAGATGAGTCAGCATCCAAAATCTTCGATTGTTGTCCCTCATTATGTCAGATTAAGCTTTTGCTACTTTCGTGGGGAATGATGAAATCTATGCACTGCATAAATATGCTTTATGTGAACCTGTAAATGTACAGGCTATCGCCTGAGGTTATGTGGGGGAAGAGCTTCTCCCCCACATCCTATTTAAATGTGCAGGCTACATCCACTCTGCTTAGAGCAAGTCACACTTGCTTGTGGCATTGCTGGTGCTCGGCTGCTCATCTCTCTCCCCCCCGTACCTCTCTGCTCATCTGTCCTTTTCCATTTGCTTGTTTGTTTGCCCCCCCCCATCTCCTCGTTGTGTGCTGTTTGTTTCTCTCATTCCTTTTCTTTTGGGGATTACATTCTTTGCTTCAGCCCTCATGGCTATTTCCCTGCTGTTTGTTACTTCTTTCACTGCCTCTGCTTTTCTGAGCAGCCGTTGTCCATGCTACGCCAAGTCCTTACCATCAGCCTGCTTGCTGCCCTTACCTCTGGACCTTTGGACTACCCTCTTCTGACTCAGCTGCTTACCTCTGTTGCGGCTGAACGCCGCCCCTCCATGCTGGATTCCATTCCTTTTTACTTCTGGACATCTGCACTTTCACTGCCTTGGCATCTGCGCCGCTTTCTGACCACCAGCTTCAGCAATCATTATGTCCATTGGGTTTAGTTTTCTATCGGACCAGCATGCAAGAACTGGGACATTGTTGACTGCTCACAGCATGTATCCATCGTGATACCTTCTCTTCATCTACCAATCGCTGACACTGTGCATACATGTGGCTTAAAGCAACAGCATTCATTTTAAGGGTCAATTATTGCAGCACAGCTCGCTTAGACACAAGGCCTGTTCCTTGATTTAGTCATGCCACCTGCAAGGTATACTGCTCCCTACACTTGTCATGCGTCAGTTAGACATTTAATACCAAGACAGGTCCACCTGTCCTGTCACCAGCATGCTCCTAAAATCAGGATTCAGTCACCAATTCCCTGCTAGTGTCCGTTTTACCAAATAAGGCGTGTCTCCATTTGGAGACAACATCTGACAGCAAAAACAGTCAGTTCGACATGCGCGATCTCGGGAGCATGACGTCATCACGTTATGATGTTCTCTCGCAATTCTACAGCAGAACGGACACAAGAGGACCCAGGAGCTTTCTCACAATAACATTCATGAGGTTTGAATGAAGAAGCCATTTTGTATGGCGCAGTACAGCTCTCCTGTTGTTCTGGCTGGTAAAACTAACAAATGTGAGTACTTTTTTACCACACAATAATAGAATCTGATTCTAAAAAATGGTTATACCATAGAATCACTTATGTGACAACTGACTAAATGAATTTATTTTGCTATACGTTTCACAGATTAATCATTTACAAAGAGTGACAGCCATTGCAACACAGGGTATGAAAATGCTCTAGTAATGAAGGAGCATAAGTTTATTACTGTGTTAAAATTTATCACTGTCACATCTTTCTTTCTTTCCTTTCTCCTCTAAAAAATGCCCTTTGTGTTTTGTTTGCAGATTTTGGAATTTAAAGAATTTTTTATGAGGAAATTAAAATTAGAGAACATTCTGGTAGTATAAACTAATTTAAGAATTGGCCACAAAGGTATATGAAATAGTAATTGTTTAGTTGGAAAATACCATATTTAGCTCATTGTATTAGTACTAAACTATGATTTATTCTATATTTTTTAGATTGCTTTTTCAAAAGAATTGCTAAAGATTGAAAATATACCCCATGAACAAACCCAAGAAGTGGGTGAAACATAGGAGATGAAATAAAACAGAGATTCAAGTGACTGGAAGTCTGTTGTTTTTCCTTTAAGGTTTCAAAAGGGCCCCCCATCCCCATTTTCACATCATCTGCCTAAGTCTCTGCACTGCAGTCTCTACCATCCTCGATCTTCAGAAAACAATAGTCTACAGCACCTTTCACTGCTCTCATATGTCTTCCTTAAGACTATATTACTACTCCGTACCAAACTGATTCAGGGTATGCTACCATTCACAAAACCATTTACAATCTATTCCTTACTGCTTCACTGCTATTCTGCATTACATGCAGTTCAACATTCTGTCACTTTATCTACCATTGAACCTGCCTCACCCCGTCGGGCCAGAGGTTCACCACATCATATTTCAAAGACCTGCGCCCTACGGGCCCGGAGGTCCCCTGATCTTATATTCTTACTCCATAAGCACCTGCTCTATGACCTGCTTCACCATTAGGCCTAGGGGTTTAATTCCTTCTACTTTTCACTTGCCTCACCAGCTCGGGGCCTGGAAGTTCACATTCTACTATATCTACCTACAGCCGTGTCTGCCAACCTTAGGAGCTCCTTTACTTCAGACTGGCATCTGGATTTGTTTGGCCATTCATCTTCTATTTTTTGGATGCTTTTGCCTTGTCACATTAGTCATATGAATTACTACTACTACTCCTGCCAGGACTTTGGTGAGATTACCCAAAGACTTTAAATCTCATGATTTGTGCCTTACGGCTTCTCGAAGCTTGTGACATCGCTACTTCATTCGACTTCAGCCTCTTCAGTCATCACCATTCATGAGTCATATGCTCAACTATTCAGGGCTTATCAGACTATTCTTACCAAGTCAGTCTTAGTTTCTATACCATTCTGGCTTTTGGGCCGTGGTTATCTTCTTCATTACGCAACTATTTAGATCACCTGTTGAAGCTCTTCGATTTCTGTGCTATTACCATTTATGCCCCTCACTGTAAACCTCTGCTACTATGTCTGCACCATGCAGTTTTACTTACTACTACAACTGACCTATGTACAGGTCCACTTATTTACACTACTTGCTCATGTTACCTGCTTCGCCCTTACAGGGCCTAGAGGTTCATCAAGACCGATTCCCTATTCTACAACCTACTTCCCACATCGGATCTTTAGGTACATTTAACTTATGTCTACATATTAGCACCAAGATCTGTACTTATTCACTCATCTGCTTCCACTCCATCAGAGATTCCTACTGCTCCGCTCTCTGCAGATCACCCAGCATGCACCCTTTCTTATGCTTCATCACCAAAGCCTTCAGTCGCAAAGCTTGCAAAGAGGAATACAAGCCACCTTCCTCCTTCACTGGACATGGACACCTAGCCTTTTGGTAAACTGGTTCTCCTTGCAGAAGCTGCCCTCAACTTTCAGAACATTCACCAATGTAACTTCGACACTTCGAGCCATCATTATCTATCATGGATTCCACTCTACCACCATTCTGCTCCGGACATGGATTCTCGGACTTTGATTGCTGATAGAATGCTGCTATATTCACCAGCCGGAATATTCTGTATTTATTCAGCTTCACTTCATGGATCAGAATCTCGAACTTTAGAACTCAAATTAGCTTAATATTGTTAATTAGGATTTTTCTCCCTTAGTATGCCCAGAAGGATGGGAGGGTCAGTAGCCATGGGTCCTCAGAGGTTTCCCCCAAAGGGAGTTTTTCCTCTCCTGTGTGCTACTGGTCGTATTCTCTGGAGTTGGAGGAGATAATCGTTTGATATTATTATTCTTTTTGGGGGGGTCTCATGTTACTAGACTAAGCATTCTTTATGGTGGGATACAGAGTAAGGCCAAACCAATACCAAATCATAACACGTTACTCATCAGCTCAAACATCTAAACACCTTGTATAAGACTATCCAGCTCATTTGTACATTAATTGCTGACTGTACATCCATGTTCAAAGTACCTAAGCACTGATCAATTTGAACTGCTACATATCTGATGAGCAATGTCCTACCTACCTATCTGGCCTCTGTATGCAAGCACAAACCTTCGTTTACCAATTACAGTATGTAGCACAAGCACTAAGCTCTGAACCACACATAAATGTACAGGCTATCACCTGAGGTTATGTGGGGGAAGTGCTCCTCCCCCATATCCTATTTAAACGTACAGGCTACATCCGCTCTGCTTAGAGTGAGTCGCATTCACTCTTCATCCTCCCCTGACACCTCCTCCTTGTCCAGTGCTCTTATCCCACTGGGGGGGGTCTCATACTACTGAACTAAGCATTCTTTACGGTGGGATACAGAGTAAGGCCAAACCAATACCAAATCATAATTTATTTATTTATTTATTTATTGAAATAGTTTCACCAGGAAAGGCACACTGAGCAACAAGATGCTCGTCTCCCGGTGCGACCTTGGGGGACGGGATATAAGGGAGTTGGATAACACGCAGGTTATCAACTGAGCAAATAACAGAGGCAAATAGCAGCATATGGATACAACTGCATTAAACTACAAGCAACAACACATGGAGTACATTGGATACTGTATGGAGCATATAACAATTACCTGACATATAGCAGCAATACAAGGGAAAATTTAGTACACAGTAATATGCAGGTATAAGCTTGACATTCCGAGGACACGGATCTCCTTTGGTAAACGTGCTATTGCGCATGCCCTTCCCTCTATTTGGAACCATTTACAGACCGTACTGAAATTAACTAGCACAGTTTCAATTAACTCCTATAAAGTGCTATGTGCAGCTGAAATAAAAGATACCTGCAACTGTCATTACGCCTCTCTCCCCCCATGTGTGCCATGTGCATCCTCTGGTAAGACCATAATTGCTTTTGTGAATACCAACTACCTATTGTTCGCACTTCTTTTATACTAAGAAACAACCCCACCCACCAGCTCCTGTCTTATATCTACTACCTGGCTGCAGCAACCTAATTCCTGATATCCCTTCCCTCCCTACCCCTGCTGCCTACATATATACCTCTCTGATCGCACTATCTAACCTCTCCTACCTCTCTTATCCATTCTATACTGTGATCGACTCATCTGCCAAAACGTATTTATTGCAAACACCAGTACCATGTTTCAAGCATCATTATGCTATCTACAGTTGCCACCGGTATTACCTTAGTTATTACCACCTGCGGTCACCCCATGCGGTGTCATTGAATGTTTATCTTGCTTCTACTATGTGACGCTTGCATTTATGTATATATTGTTATTAATTTATTTATGTATGTATGTTGTGTAAGTCTATATGTCACAGGACCTCCTTGTGAATGAGCTTGCTCAATGGAGTTTTCCTGCAATAAACTTGAACTTGAACTTGAACTTGATAAGCAACAGGAGACATAGAACACATGATGGTGGAGGACAAAAAGGCACAGAACAAAAGTGAATAGGTTGGGGCTATATGCCAGCATTTGTAGCAAAGTTAAGGCCGCTGGTCGGGCAGTGGGGAGAGGAGCAATTGGCACATGGCCAAATCAGGTACAGGAGCAATTAGTGGTGAGGAAGTTAGCTAGGGCAGTAGAAAGAGAGTGGGCAGAGGAGGAATGCCAAATTTGAGGTGGGAGATCATTCCATAGCTTGGGTAACCGGTGGGAGAAAGCGGCTTGCCCGGCAGTAGTCTTCCACCTAGGGTTTGATAGTTGGTGGTAGTCACAGGATCTAAGATAATGGGCAGGTGAGGGGGCAGCTGAGAGCATGGAGGAGCGGTAGGAAGAGATGGTGCCAAGCCATAGGTTAGGTACATATTTAGCACAGTGTGAAATGCAGCAGTTTCTGAGGGACGGTAGTGCCAGGGAACGGTAGTGGTCGCAGTGGTGGGTAAGGGGTGAGGCATTGAGAGCAAAGCGGCAGAAGGCATTAAAAAGTGTGTCCAGCTTAGATAGGGTGGATTTAGGGGCTGCACCATAAACAATGTCACAGTAATCAAAGGTGGAAAGTATCATCTTCTGGACCAGTTCACGTCGGATGGGGGGAAGGAGGCTACTGCGGTTCTTATAAAGTGCACTGAGCATCGGGGGTAGTTTTTTTGAAATAGCATCAATGTGGTCTAAGAAGGAAAGATGGCAGTAAAGCCATACCCCCAAGTAGTGGAATGAGGAGATATCTTCGAGTTTTTGACCATCCAGGGTGTGGAAATAGGGAAGGGATGGGAGTCTGGAAAGGGGTGGTCGTGTACCATAACACATTACTCATCAGCTCAAGCATCTAAGCACCCTACATAAGACTATCCAGCTCATTTGTACTATAATTGCTGACTGTACAACCATGTTCAAAGTACCAAAGCACTGATCAATTCGAACTGCTACATATCTGATGAGCAATGTCCTACCTACCTCTCTGGCCTCTGTATCGAAGCACACACCTTCATTATCCAATTACAGTACGTAGCACAAGCACTGAGCTCTGAACCACACATAACTCATACTTATTAGATCATATAGTATTATGAACAAAGCCACACTTGCTCCTTCACCAAAATGGAGTTCTGTATATTTATCTTTCATGCCTTGCAGACATGGTCCTTGCTCTATACTCTATATACAGTACAGTAACAAAGAAACACAGAAACATAAAATGTGTCAGGAGAAAAGCACCACTTGACCCACAGTCTGTTCCAAGGTTCCCTCCTTAATCTGTCTCCAAAGACCCAAACTGGTCTCCAGCAACCCTCCCCTTCTCCTTGCCTGTTTTCTAATGCAGCCCATGTCTATTCCTCACATGCTTGAAACCCCCACTGTTTTTGCCTCCACCTCTTGTGCTGGCTGTCTATTGCAGGCATCTTCTACTCTCTTAGTGAAGAAATATTTCCTCGCATCTCTCTAAACCTCGCCTGCTTCAGCCTCATTGCATGCTCCCTGGTTCTGGTGCTCCTTCTGCTTTGAAAGAGACTTTCATCCTGCACCCTTTTTACTACTGTGAGGTAATTGTGGAGCTCTATCATGTCCTCTCTGTCTCTCCTCTCTCTCTCCTCTCCTCTGTTCCTGGGTGCACATGTTGTAAATCCTCATTCTTTCCTCATTCTTTCCTCATAGGGATTCTAGTTCAACCCCAGTGCCATTTAATTGCCCTCCTCTGGACTGCATCCACCCTGCCTATGTCCTTTCTAAGGTGATTCCTCCAACACTGGAGCTAGTATTCTGGGGGGTGTCACCAGTGAGTGATACACTGGCAACACCATCTTCCCCCCTCCTGCTTGATATACCCCTCCCTATGCACCTCAGCATCCCCACTGCCCCACCCTTTGCTTTGTCACACTGCCCTGCCACTTTGAGGCAATCACATATGATAACTCCAAGGTTTCTTTATTGTTTAGTGACTGTAAGTACTTCCCTCCCCAATCTTTTTCCCAGCACCTGGGTTTCTTTGCCCTGTGTTCATGATGTTGTCATTTTTGGCATTGGACCTCAATTGCCATACTTTAGACTACTCCTTAGGTTTTCCTAGACCCCTGCTCACAGTACTTCTAGTTTTGACAAAACATTAGGCACTGTAGGTAAAAACAAACCACGTGGATTATATTGTTTTGTCCATAAGTAATATTTTTCAGAAGGGATTGGGAAAGCTATAGTGATATCTGCATAGAACTTCCCCAGTATCTTACCTACCAATATCAAAACAAATATGTGTCCACTGAATGATACTTAATCCTGAGTGTCTCCGATGTGCAGAGGGTATACTCATACAGTACTGCAGTGTACTGTAGGTTTCATAGGTTTTTAGCACTCTTTCACTTTTGCTGTAAAGCTGATAGGAAATGGCTGTCTTACACCTCTACTGACCCTCCTGTCTTCCTTTTCAAGTCTATTCAATATTCTGATATGTCTCTTATAAGTTTTTGTTAAATCAATTATTGCATTGCCTTTGTAACAATCCATCTCACCTCAGCAGTTGCTGTTTTCTCTTTCCTTACTCACGGAATATTCTGTGAAATCAATAATGCATGATTCCAGGTTATTCAACTGAATGCTGTTATTGATATCATGGAATGTCTTAGAAGTAAATGTGAAATTAAAGAGCAGTAGCTGGCAAGGAGAATGAAACCCGATGTAGATCTGAGGTACCACAAAACTAGGTTATTTATTTATGGAAAAGTAGTCAAAGCAAATCCGAATACTTAATTGGCATGAAAAGAAAAATGGGAGCAAAGTTAATTAACTATGTTAAAATCATTTCCTTTAAAGGCCAGATCCTAAGATACATAGGACAATGCCTGGCTGTTTCATAAAGGAGTCCATGTTCAGTAAACAAGGGCTGTGCATATGCACTATAAACAAAAGAGTATACCTGTTCATGCCTCATTCTGTTCTCCAGCTTTATCACGCATTCCTCAATACAGCATCAAATAAGAAACCAATACTCTATTGCAGTTTGAAAGATTTTATACAATTCTATACAGAGGTCTGAGTGGCATTTACAACCAAAGCCATACCAATAAGCAATGACTCAGCTTATCATTACAAAGTACTAGGTTTCTTAGTCATTGCTCCCCTCAAAATGTCTGCATATTTCAAACAATAATGAACCTCCTCCAACTCCAAGATATACACTGATTACTGAAAGACAGAGTTGTATGTGACTTGATCAGATTTTTATAGAAGAACTGTTTATATGATACTTGGCAGGCTATACTGTACACGATGTGAGTTAATTCTATAGCAACCTTCTGGTACCCTCTGAGGCAGCCTGAGGGGGATACTAAGGTGGTAAACTACATACAAAACTGGTTGATGAATAGATGATAGAGATGTTGGCAAATGGAACTCACTTGGGTGATAGGAGAGTGACCAGTGGGGTACCTCAGGGCTCAGTCTTGCGTCCCAGTCTCTTTAAAGTCTTTATGATATTGCAAAAGAGCTGAAGTGAAGGTATACCTCTTTGCAGATGACACCAAAATCTGTAATATGGTGGGTACTCCAGAGGGGTTAGACAGAATGGGCATAGACCTGAGAAAACGTGTGGAGCAGTCAGGGGTATGGCAGCTGGGTTTCAATACACAAATGTGCAAAATCATGCACCTACAGCACAAAAACCCATTGGTAGAGTATACAATGGGGGAAGAGGTAATGAAGATCACCAAAAAGCAAAGGGACCTTGGGGTAATCATATTTGATGGCATCAGGGTGCTGAGGCAGTGCAACAAGGCAGTAGGTAGGTCCAGTGGTGTGCTGGGGTGCATAGGGAGGGGTATCACGAGCAGAAGGAGGGAGGTGCTGTTGCCAGTGTATTGATCACTGGTGATACCCCACCTCGAGTAGTGTGTCCTGTTTAGGAGACCACATCTCAGGAAAGGCATAGACAAGGTGGAGGCTGTTCAGATGAGGGCATCTAAAATGATGCAGGGGCTACATCAGAAGCCCTATGAGAGAAGACTGAGGGATCTCAGTATGAATAACCTAGAAGAGAGGAGGAGGGTGGGACATGATAAAGACATATAAATACCTCATGGGGTTGAAAAAGGTATAGGAAGGGAGTATTTTTCAGAAAAGAATGTATATGAGAAGAAGAGGACATGAAATGATGCTTTAGGGGGAACAACAAAATTTAAAAGGGGATTCATTAGAGATTCAAAGAAAGAAAAGATTGGGGCAGAAGGCTTATGCGGCATTCAGGGATGGAAATGGTATATCCTATATGCCCAGGTCTACAAATAAATATTCTCTAAGGATAATTCAAAATAGAGGCCTGAAGGTTCCTCTAGTGAGAAATTGATATAGTATGATGCAAAGGAGATATTATTTACCAATGATCTGGAATGAATTGAGATTGGATGTTAGAAATGCTGGTAGTTTGGGTCAGTTTGAGAAGCTTGACATCAATGTGGAACTTAAATTGTATGGCCCAGATATTCAAAAGGGTTGCGCATGGCACAACACTGTTGCACCATGTGCAACCCACTGATGCGCTCCAGCGTGAAATTCAAAAGGGAAAAGTGTGCGGCACAAATCCCGATGTGCCGGAGCGATCAGGTATGTGGAGTGTAGGTGGTTATGTAGGGGGGCACCCATGCATACCTGCACAGCCCGACATTCAGCCTGGGATGTGCAGAGCCATTCATGCACAACCCCTACCTGCACCAGCACAAAGTTGATCCAAAAAAAAAACAAGAACAACTGATGGCCACCCACAGGTGAGCTGCCACATTGCAGGGCGCAACACGGCAGCTGCCACCTGTGGGTGGCCACCCGAGCTCTGGCCACACCTGGTGGCACCCCCCCGATGCACGATCATGGGCATCTGTGTAAAAATAGAAATACGTCCTTTATCCCTGGTGGTCTAGTGGACCGCTATCTGCCTGATCACAAGCATCTGTGTAAAATTAGAAAGATCTCCTATATCCCTGGTGGTCCAGTGGACCGCTATCTGCCCGATCGCAGGCATCTGTATGACATTAGAAAGATCTCCTATATCCCTGGTGGTCCAGTGACCGCTATTCTGCCTGTCACGGGTATCTGTGGGCTGCTCTTAGTCTTTGGTGGTTCAGTGGATCACATCTGCTCAATCGCGATATGTAAAAACAGAAAGATGTGCCCATCTCTGGTGGTTCAGGGGTTTCTCCACCGCCCACCTGCCCTCATCGCTGCTTCAATCGGGTCAGCCAGTGGCATTACCTGCTTCCGCCCGCCCATTGACACCATCGGTAGGGCTGTATGCCCATTGTTTCACAGCGCGACGCCAATGGGCATGTGGTCTCAATTGTACTGAGACATCTGTGCTATGTGAATGATTCACATATCTGGAATGTGTAGTACAGTACGGGCTGCACGCCCAGTGGCTCACGCTCTGAACCAATGGGGGTACAGCCCTACCGACGGTGTCAGTCGGCAGGTGGCAGGGCAGCAGGTGGTGGGGTGCTGCCACCCACCAGCTGACCGGTGGGGGAGCAGGGCAGTGGGGCTCAGTGGGCAGGTGGGAAGGGGGGTCCCCTAGACCACCAGGGATGTAAGACATCTTTCTATTTTTACACAGATGCCCACGATCAGGCAGATAGCAGTCCACTGGACCACCAGGGATATAGGAGATCTTTCAAATTTTACACAGATGCCTGTGATCAGGCTGCAGGGGGCATCGGTCCCCGACGGCTGCTGCCTGGCAGCGCGCCAGGTGCAAGTCATCGGGGATGGGCACACCTGCATACAAATGGGGCCATAATCACATGCAAATGGTCCCATGTGCGCCTTGCATACATTATGGCTCCATTTGCATGTCAAGTTTTGAATATCGCAATTGCAGTGCATAGTGCAATGGAACTTGCGCTACCGCATCCCCATGCTCCACTCTGGCCACTTGCGCTGGTGCAGTGCCACTGCGCCATGCACACTGGGGGTGGCCAAGGTGCGATATTCAATAATGCTGTGCCATGACACAGCTCTGTTGAATATCACCCAGTCCACACCCCTGCACAGCCAAGTTGAGCTGCACCCAAGCTTGCACCACAGCCTGATGCAGTTTGAATATCTAGGCCTATGTATTTTGGGTCTTAGGATGCTCCTAAATTATGTCCAAGTTATTGTATAGGCATTTTATATTGTTTTTTTTTTTGTTTTATTTTCCAGCTCACTGTATTGTTTATATTGTATTATTATATTGTGTTTTGTTTATTGATTTTGTTAGTTGTTTGTGTTATATTGTCTGTAAATATGTCAAGATTTGCACTTGAAACCACAATCCATACAGGACTAACTTGTAAATTGGGCTTAACAGTCCTAATGATTAACTCCTGTCAAAAAATAAACATTTTTATCTATCTGTCTGTCTGTCTGTCTATCTGTCTGTCTATCTATCTATCTATCTATCTATCTATCTATCTATCTATCTATCTATCTATCTATCTATCAGGAGGAATGGAGGAAGTACTTCTTCACTGAAAGAGTGGAGGGTGCCTGGAACAGTCTTCCAGAGGAAATAGTAAGGGGCAAAAAAGTGGTGGACTTCAAGCATGCATGAGATAGGAACAAGAGAATCTTAGTTGGGAAACAGGAGAGGTAGCTGAAGATTAGGTAGGGTCTATGGTGACACTACAGACAGGGAAATGGGCAGACTGTGGGTCAAGCTGTCCTTTTCCACTGACAAATTCCATGTTTCTATGCTTTCCAAGTTTCCATCTTACAATTTATTGTGATGAACATGCCCTTACTGATACATTTTCCCGACACATCACTATACAAAGGATGTACCTAGTGTGTGGAATTTTATTAATGGAGATATTTGATTGACCTCTTCCATTTCAGATTTTAAAATCAATGCCAAAATTACTTATTTACTTGCATCTATTTTTTCGATTATTTTCATTGTTTTACCTACTAGTTTTTATTTAGTTAGTTTTTTTCTGACTACACCAGACCATTACTTGCACAATGCCTACTTTCATGTATTACCTAGAAAATCACAAAGTAAGGCAGTGAGGTGGCTGTTTGCAGAGTTCAGGTTTAAATGTTTCCTCACCAACAAACTGGTTTGTTTGATGTCAACCATTGCTTAGAGTATCTGTGATAGCAGGATGAACCATTGCTTAGAGTATCTGTGATAGCAGGATGTCATAGAATTAAATTAACATATTATATCATATTAATTAGTATAGTTTGAGAAAGCAAGTTAGAGTTAGTTATGGGCATTACACCAGGAGGGGTTTGGTTGAGTTGACAAAATTAGCAATATCATCCAAATCAGTCCTGGAGTAGGTTTGGATTGACAATGCAAGAGTCAGATTAACACTAGAACTAAATAGCGTAATTAGTCATTGGCATGTTAAATGAAAAAGTTAAAAAAGGGGAAGCATGGTAGGTAGCAGAAGGGACGAAGAGATGACGGAAGACATCCTCTGCTCCAAAATAATGGATTTAAATGGAGGCAGGAATTCAACTGATTTGTGAAGTTGGGAACCTTTGATTCAATGAGAACTTTGCAAAGGGACCCATACTTTGGGTAGAACTTCAGGAATATCTTTGCATGACAAAGTGTCCACCGCCAAGCGAAAACTATGCAAAGAGGCATTCAAAAAGCACCCACTATGTGTAGAACTTCACTCGACAAAGTATCATTTCCATAGTTATCTGTCTCTTGCTTAAACAAAGAAACCTTCCCCCACCCTTGTAGCACCATTTGTGGTAAAACTTTAAGTTTCCTTAACTACACTGTAACTGCAGTGTAATTACACGGCAATTGCAATGCAGTTACATGCAACAAATGTGCAACTATGGTGCAATTACCCTTGTTGCATGTAATTAAAGATTACCTACCCTACTGTTTCTTTGAAACTGACACTTAAAATAAAATGTGACCCTTTTTCCCACCCTCTTTCCCCCTAGCCCCATCCATAAACCCTCTCTCCAGCAGCTTCATAGCACCCAGCACCACATTCCTCATCCCAGCCGTGGTTAAGTGATGTCTGCCATCTCTTTAAAATCATTATACCATTCTCCCCACCCCTGTAGCACATTAAAATCCTATCATAATCCCCCAGCACCAACAGCTTTAATACAGTTAACCCCCTTGACCTTGTGGCACCCAGTCCCACCCTTTTCCCCATGCCACCCAAAAAAAGGAAATGTTATTTAAAGAGCAGCTGATACCTTCAGGATAACTTAAACAAAACATAATATTTAGACACTGTTCAGTTTATATTTCACATTAGTTCTGTATTTCTCCTCCCCATTATTGATCATTGAGGCCATTTGCATGAAAACAGGATCTCTGCTCCTGAAGAGTTCATCTATTCTTGTTGCTTTCTCCCCACCTGTGGACATAATGCACTGCTTGTGACATCACAATTACTCCCATAGCAACATATTGTTATGTCTCAGCAGAGGATTGTGACTTGAAGTAGGGAGTATACAGTACAATAGAGGCAGATAAACTTTAACAGATAAAGGTAATGTATTTATAAAAAGTTCTTCAGTAATAAAAGATGGGGAAGGGACTCTATAGAATATAATTGAAATGCAAGCCAAATTGTACCTAATTATCATGTTTCTCAGTTTTCTTTGAGGCATCAGCAGCTCTCTAATGGTGGTAAAGAGTGACCAGCACAGACAGACCCTTCTCTCAGTCACCTGCTCAGGTATCTGATGAATGAAATCATGCATGCAAATAGTATAAATCAGCTGATTATACTATTTGTAAATGCAGTTTCATTCATTAAATGTTAGCTGGACAAGTTTGTGAGAGGATGGTCTGTGGTGGTCACTGTCTATCGTTACATGATGTTTACTTTCTTGAATGGCAATGAGGGAAGAGGGTAGGATTTCTTGCGTTAAGGGTTGAGGAATGTACTGTAGGTTAACTGTACTAAAATGGATGGGGCTGGGGGAGCGTGGGGATCAGGATTTGATATGGGGAAGGTACAATGATTTTTATAGACAGGCATCACTTTAATGGATCTGGAGAAGAGGATGGTGGAATAAGGTGCTATGAAGGTGGAGAGAAGGGGGTTGCATTTTTAATGGTGATATCTGGGGGAGGAGGGTTGTTAGTGGAGTTTCTTGGGTGTGGGAAGGTTTTCCATCTTTTTAAAAGTTTAAAAACCATATATACAACTTTGCTTGCAAAGTGTGAGGTGAGTCTACCAGCTACATGATGTTTTGCAAGGTGCAAAGTGGTTCACTAGCTGTATTGCTTCCTTATGTGAAACAGGATGGCGCTGAGCAGTCTGTAGAGGATGAAAAAGCAAAGGGAGAGACAAAGTCTCATCTACCACTGTGGTAGCTTGCAGCTATAGGTAAGTCAGGTGCAATTCATGTGCCCAAGAAAAAGGGCAGAACAATGTGAGCTTTCCTAGTCATACAGTACCTCCCAACAGTCCCTGATTTTCAAGGATGTCCCTGAATTTTTCCTCAAAAATGTCCTCTGTACCTCCTAAATTTGTCATTTATGTCTCTGAAAAGTTGGGACTTGAAGCATAAAATAATACCAGACATTTTTGTTTCAGTGTAGTTGTCCTTCAGAAAAGGTTTTTCACAGCAGGGCAGACAACAATGGAGGTTTCATGAGCTGATGTTTCCATTTTGTAAGAAGTGTTGCTGATTTTGGCCATTGACCCTGATTTCTTTAAGCTCCTGCCCCTGCTTTGCAAAGCAGGGGGTTGAGAGGAATTTTCCTAGCTGCTACTACTCAGAAATAAGGTCTTTGGAAGGGCCATGTGGAAATAATTACATCAAAATGAATTCAGCCAAGGGAAGCATCTGGTGACATAAGGAACTGCATTGGCAATGATTGATATACTGTAGGCATCAAGCTTAGATCTGTTTAAGTTGAAATTAATTTAATGGATTTCTCAGATGCAGAAAATTCATACTGCCTTGTCTTGATATTCAGTATTGCATTTCTTTTTTTACCTGATTAAGTGTAGACAACATGGACATGATGAATTATGTAAACTATGGGCTTTGTAACAACTTTTACCATGACTGATGGTTATTTAGGTTTTGCATTTGATTATTAACTGTGATAAATTGGAATCATGATGGCAATGGAATTATAAGAGAAAGCAAAGGGAGGCAGCACTGTCACAATGATTACAGGATGATCCTGTGTTGCCTCTATTACTTTCAGCTTAGGGAAGCAGCACAGTCATAATGATTACAGCATCAAACTGTGAACTAGGAAATCCCTGTTTAAATACAAACATAGCTACTTTACAGTATTGTCCAGTATCCTCCCCTTCCCCTATTTCCTCCTTTTTCCTAAATAAGACACACACACATATCTTGGAGGAAATGGCCGCAGCCATGTGTTTATTTAACATATCGAATATTAATATTGATCTTTACTGTTATCGAATTCTTTATTAATACTCTCATTAATATTAATATTCTTATTATCATTGAGCAGTGTGCACTGCTGTGAGGATTTGAAATATATCAGACATCCGCACCACCTACCAATCTGGGAATCCCTAATGGTGCATGCCAAAGTATCTCCAGTGGTTGCAGGTTAGGGCATAGGGTCAAGGTTCTGGCAGTCTCCCCCCTGTCCAGTGCTGCTGACCTTGCATTATGTACTGCTGAGATTGGACAGAGGCCCCCCATGTGGGTCCAGGTCTTGCAGTCCACCATCCTCACACCGACTAGGAGCAAAGAAACCTTAGGGAGAACTGACCTCATCCCATTTTTCTTCACTACCTTCTTCATGCACTCCTCCAGAGCCACCACAGGCTGGACCTAGTCTGACCCCACAAGCCACTTGCTCAAGCCTGTCCTCCAGGATCCTCCTAAAATCCTCCAATAGGAAGTCCGAACCTTCCACCTGCACTTGCCCTTCCTCCCTCACTGGCAGGCACCAGTGGGTATTGTAAATCTTATCATGTCTCACTACAGCAGCCCCCAAGGACTCCAAAGAAACTCTCATCTCCCTGTTAATCTTCATACAGGCTGTTCAATGCCTCTCCCCACCTTACATGTGACCAATGCTCTTTCATCACCATGTGTGATCAGATAAGAATTGTATGGGGCCACCAAGCTTTAACTGAACAGAAATCATCCTTCATTGCCAGCAGCAGATTCACTGTCTTCCTGTGTCCCAAGTCCTCGCCACCCAAATGAATCAGTATGATATCCAGCATCTTCCTGCCTGCCAGCCTCAAAGCTTCAGAAGCAACACCCCCCCCAATGCATACCATTGACCCCCAGCCACCTGATCTGGGCTGTGTGCTGTGGAAAAGACAGGTTGCTTCCCCCTGGCCAGTTGGCTCCTCTCTTCACTGCTCACCAAATGAAGGAGTGTCCACATATCCATATGTTCTTAGTGTCATCCTTGGAGCCTGCAAGAGACAAGAAGCACGTTATTGCAAGTGTGGTCACATATAGTGTAAGAATGCCTGGGATTTCCAGCATCCCAGTGCCTGAATCTTCGAATCAGACAGGCCTAAACTCCTGGCATTCATTGCAGCTCCTATGTGGAAGGAATGAGTACCATAGTCACGATCATTCAGCCCCACATACTGAATTGCCTTTTTTACTATAAACCTGACTTTGTATGCTGTCACTGGCTTACCATACTTATGGCAAAAAAAGGCTTCTCACAACTCGGGGCAGGACGATTAATAGTCACTGATCATGTGCCACACGGGTCAACCAGACCCCGCTGGTGTCCTCACCTCATACCTGCATCCTGCCCCTCGCTGTTCTGTCTTTGACTTCCATAAATGAATATAAACCTTCGTCACCACAGAGACCACATCCTGTGCTGGTAGCCCAGGGACACCCTTACCACCTGTGGCCTGCATCAGCTCTGATACCCAAAACACCCTACAGAAAGCCACCAGGAACAATGTCTCAAACAACCAGGTTTCATACTCATTCCAGCAGACCATGGGCATAGCCAGCCAAATACTGGCCAGGATCGCTGGGGTAATGGGTTGCCATGCATCTGGTTGACTAGTTACTGCCCTCCACCAGCCTTCCAATAGCTTGTGCACCTTGAAGGCTTTTGTGTTATCTGCCATACCCATGGCCCTTACCAGCCATAACAAACCAGTGAGATGCCATCCCATTACCCCTGGAGAACATCCTGCCTGCCTCCCTGCCATGATGTATCTGCAGAATTGGTCCACCAAAATGGGCCAGACATCCTCCCACCCTGCGGCTTCCTGTGTGGCGATATAGTGTTGCACCCCTCAACAATAAGCTTCTTTAGTTCTGGGCACAATGGAATTACTTATGCACAAGGCCCCTAGAATTCTGTGGCTGCAGAATTTTGCACAGAACTTGCAATCTACCGCAGAACTTCTGCAGTGCCACAGAATTCACTCTTCTTGGTGATTTTTTATTAATATTTCTGTTTATCCATAGAATCTGGTTCCCTTCCCCTCTTTTTATATCCCAAAACCCCTCTATGCTCAGAATGTGATGTTAACATTGCTATAACATCATACATTAGCTAATGAAATGGCTGCATTCTGCAACAGAAATGAACAGTCACTTATCTACCACAGCTCCCACTGCCAGAGGCAGTGACACAGCACATCAGGCATGGTGATATTTGCTCAACATGCACTACAGCCTAATACAATTTTCAGTCTTCTTTATTGCACTAGGGTCAACTTAAACAAAACCTTATCAATAGCACAGACCTGTTAAGTTCATACCTCACTTTGTACAAACTTATTTGTGGTTTTAAGGTATAGAGATGCCATCTGAAATGAATAAATGGTAAAATGAATTTAACTGTAATTTTTAAGAAAAATAGAGTAATTATGCCCAGAAAAGTGGAATATAATAATGTGTAGACCTGCTGAAAGAACAGACCTGTTAAATAAATAATTGCACTGTACACATTTTTGTCAGGGATATTAATTACATATTGTTACTGGTTGATAGAGTCACCCAAAAGTTATGGAAAAATGTGTTCAGGGCCAGCTGTTGGGCCAGAGGGCAGCATGCTGTGTTTCCGTGCCGACAACTCAGGTTCAGAGATTAGCTCTGCGAGCTGGCTGGGCAGCACAAGGATTGGTGGAACACATCACTGCTCTGAGCCTGGGAAGGTATATTGCAGTGTTCTGTCACATGGTGGACACATTGTGATGGGCTGGAGAGCTCTATCTCACAATCGGTTCACATGCATGTCATGACCTGATGGTGTTACATAGTATGTCAGGGGAAGCAGGTTGGCATGAAAAATGAGTTTTGCAATAACTCTTCTATTCCATTTATTCCATTTCCAATGGGTCCTGTATGAATGAGGATGCAATTTCATGGAAATTAAAAAAATATATATATACTCACGCAGCACACATGCATATAGTATCGCTCTCTAACTACACACACACACACACACACACACACACACACACATACATATACTGTATCTCTCTCTCTCTCTCACTATACACACACACACACACACACACACATTTGTAAGTATGTGACAGATTGCATACAAATATATAAGTGATATACAGTGGAAACCTCATGAGTGGTGTAGATAGCACATACAAATATATAAGTGATACACAGTGGAGACCCCATTAGTGGGATAGATAGCATTCATATATAAGTACTCTTATTTATCACATAAAATCCCCTCTGCATATTTCATTTATGCAATAGACTAGGACCTTAAAGAAGAGACATTTGTTTTGCCTTTTTAGGCATAAAATTATTTCTATAAGTCTGTTATTTTTTGAACTAGTGTTACTGTGCTTTCCACCATCCTGACTGCTATAACCACTGCCATGAAAGTGAAGTCAGGATGACAAGCTGACACTGTGATGTGGTAGTTTGTTAGTGCCGCAGAACTTCCGCAGAAATTACAAACCACCGCCGCAGAAGTTCTGTGGCAAATGGTAGTCTTGCCGCAGAACTTGGTCCCACTGTGCCACAGAAAAGTAGGGGCCTTGCTTATGCATCTCCAAGTCTCCCAGTCACCACCTCCCACAGAAATGGTAGGACTGTTCATGGCTGTTTGCTGCTGGTGGCAAATTGAAGAATCTCTGCCACTGCAAATGACATAAAGCATAAGCAGTTCTGTTGTCAACACCTGGTACATGCACGGCTTTAAAAGTAATGTTCAACAGCATACATTTCAGCAAGAAAACCCACATTAAGTCACCCAGGGGGTCCTTCAGACCCAACTGCTGATTGATAGTATGCACCACATTCATATTGTCCAACCAAAAGTGCACCACTCTGTCCCTCAGCCTAGGCCACCAGCAGCACAGTGCCACAACTGCCTGGAAGAACTCCAGCAGTGTGATATACTTACCCAATCCTGCTGCCATCCACTATGCTGGCCACTGCCCTACACATCACTCCCTCTTGAAATAGGCTTCAAATCCCAGCCATCCAGCTGCATCAGTGAACAACTATAAGGGCTCTCTACCCCATGGATCTTGCCACAAAGCTACCCCATTGAAATGGTCCAGAAACATCTGCCAGACATGTATGTCTTCTTTGAACTGTTCTGTGATCCTTATCCTATGGTGAGGTATAGAACACCCTAGGACATTCTTCGCCAGCTGGCGCAAAAACATCCTGCCTACTGATATGACACGGCATGCAAAATTAAGATGTCCCACCAACCGTTGCAACTCCTGGAGCGTAACTTTTTTCATACCCTCTACCTTGTGCAGGAGACCCCGTAATGTTTCTAACTTATCCTGCAGTAACTGACACAGCCGGTCCACTGAATCAATTTTGATGCCCAGGAAAATGAGTACCATCCCCGGGGACTCTGACTTCCCAGCCTCCAATGGCACCCCAAAATTCCTGCACAACTGTTCAAAAACCACCACAGTCCCCTTACAAACTGGAGACCCTGCCGGTCCTACAAACAGGAAATCATCCAGGTAGTGCACTATGGCCTCACTATGTGCCACTTGTACAGTAACCCAATGCAGGAAGGTGCTGAACTTCTCAAAGACTACGCAGGCTACCATGCATCCCATGGGCATGCAATTGTCCACATAGTAGTCACCCTCAAATTTCATACCCAGCAGCACCCTGTCCTCAGGATGAGCTGGCAACAGTCTGAATGCAGACTCAATGTCTGCTTTAGCCATGAGTGCCCCTTGCCCAGCTGATTGTACCACCCCTATGTTCTGGTCAAAGGACTGATAATGCACTGACATGTGTAGGGAATCAATATGATCTCTCACTAAGTCCCCATCCGGGTACAACAGGTGGTAATCATCCAAAACTCCCCTGGTGCCTTCTTGGGCACTAATCTGATAGGTGAAACCTGTAAATTATCCCACAGGGACTCTGTGAATGGTCCGCTCACCCACCCCAGCTGCCTGTCTTTGTCCAGTTTTGCCCAAATGACTTGTGGCCAATCCCTGGCAGACTTTAAGTTATCCACCTCATATGCCCTCCTGGGGCCTGAATATGGGATCCTGAATCCTCTGTGAACACTTTTCTCAACAAGTCGTCGGCTACTCTGTCTGGGTACTGATCAAGCCATGGGTTAATCCTTGTCATCTATACCTGGGTGGGAAGGCTTCCCACCCTGGGATTTGGGGAACTTACCCCACATGCCCTGCCCATTCCCTTTTCCCCTTTGTGCTGATGAGCACTGCAGAAAGGGATGCTGTTTCCTGCAGACCATGCACGCATGCCAAAACTTATAGCTGCTACATGTGCACATGCTTTGATTATATGCATAGCACATCTGCTGGGCCGATCCCTCTGACTTCCTCTGTCTGGACACTTTTATGGGGAGGCCGCTGTCTGTGTCCTGCATCCCCTCTACCAGCATGACATCCACTAGCAGAGGCATATCTATCTTTCCTCAACCTAGTGTTGCATCCACCTGCCGCCTTCGACGAAATTCCTCATTGTAGTCGAGCCAGACCATTCCCCCTTTTTACGGCTGCAGAAGGCGGAGTCTGCAGACGTTTTGCATGTACAAAAGGAGTTATGTCATGTTTTCTGTCCGTGAAACTGACTGAAGGTGTAAATAATCTCCTCCACCTTACCCTCCTCCAAAAAATGTTTTCTGCCCTCAGCTAAATACGCTTTCATGTTAGTCAATGGTTGTAGTGCACTATTTTCTTCCTTAAGTGGGAGGTACAAGAACTGGAACCTTAGTAGTGGGAGGCAGCATTAGCTTTTTGGGGGCAGTCAGATCCACCCCCACCTCCACCCAAGAAGCTCCTAAAGATTGACCCCACCTTTTTTTTGGGTTCATGTGGGAGGGGCATGAGGTGGATCTGTCATGCTGGAACAATTGGCTATCAGAGCTGCCTGGGGCATCAGAGCTTAAGCTTCAGAAGGAAATAAAAAGCCTGAAACTACATCCTTATAGAGCACTTGTTTAAACAGCCTTGGCTTAGCTTACATTCCTCTCCTTGTCACACATTTTCACAAATACATTCCAAGAGATGGAAAGTCCCTCCTGGTTGGTATATGGTGTTATTCAGATCGGTCTTCCAACCCTGCCCCCACCACCTTACTCTGTATTTTGCATCAGCTGAAGCATGTCAGTACAGCAAGAGGCTGCAGTGTATATTTTTACTGGGCTTGCAGTTTTAAAGGAGTAGTCCACTCAGAATTTGCAAAAACATTTGTTATGTAGGGTGTTTTGATTTGTATGTTAAGTCCTAGTGTGACCTTCCCTCTGTCTGCTATTAGGAGTTTTTCCTAAATTAGCCTATTAGCAGATACCTGAGAGCTAGCTAACTAGGGTTTCTGTAAGAAAACTGTTACTAAATTAAGTTCTAATTCACTGTTGTTGTTTTCTATGTGTGTCAGGTCTAGCTTGCAGGAGTGTTTTAATTTTAAAACTTTTAATTTCATCAAACTATACACAACTGTAAAAGCACAGAAATTGCCCAGACCATTAGTACTATAATTAGTTGACTCTAGCTGTTTTCTTACAGAAAACCCACTCAGTTAGATTTCAAGTATTTGCTAAACTATAAATGTAAGTACCAGCATTCTATTAGGTAGAACTAACATTTAGTGCTGATTTTGCTCTGTGACATGATTTTCATTTTTTTTTTTTTGACAAATGAAGTGTATGGCATGAAGCTGCAGCCTAGAAACTGCAAATACTTTAAAGTCACTTTTTCTCCTGTGTCTGTGGTATAGCATGAAAACAACAGGATGACAGTGACTATTTCAGCTACACACCTGATCCCATTTTACAATGGTTCATTGTACTACACATTTAGTGTATCCCACTTTTTCAAATAATAAAACAAATATTCGCCAAACTAAATGACTCACACATACATATTTTTATACTTTATTAAAAGATACTTCACATTTGTAACCAAAAAAAAACCAATTGAAAATCATGTCACAGAGCAAAATCTGCACTAACTGCCAGTTTTACCTATTAGAATAGAGGAGGCAGTATATTGCGGTGGTCTAAGGCTCTGAGCTGCAAACCTGGTGTCCTGGGTTTGAATCCCCCAGCCTCCTTGTGCATACTGTGTGTCCCTGAGCAAATCACTTAACTTTCTTGTGCTCCCAGGTCACACCTGTAAACAAATTCCGGACAGTAACATTGCAGCGCAAAATAAAGTGGACAAAAATAAAGCAGCAAAAACAGTGTCACTATCAATATTGGCAGCACAAAATGAAGCGTACCAGAACAATGCAGGCCAAATGACACACAGGTAGCAAACAATGTTCACCGCATGGAGACACTGCACTACAACCACAGGGGCCATGAGCACAAGCAAGCATGCCATCTCCCCTGTCCTGTGTGTTGTGTGTGTTGCTGGGGACATGCTGTCTTGTGCTCCTGGCCCCTTGCATTATACACAGCCATCCACAGGGTGGCCATGGTCCACCTGTCCTCCAGTGGTTACCCTGGTGCACGTCCTCTATCACTCAGCATTCTGGGTGGGGGTACCCAACCATGTGGGTGCCTGTGCCATTAGATTACCATGGTAGGTGTCCAGTGGCCTGCTTCCCCCAGTGGTGGTTGCACCCTGCCCTGTTCCATCTCCCTGCACCCCTGTGCTGTTTCTGTGCACGGATGCCTGCTGCTGTGTGTTCCAGTGCAGTGCCTCCATGTGGTGGACATTGTTTGCTACCTGTGTGTCATGTGGCCTGCATTGTTCTGGCATGCTTCATTTTGTGCTGCCAGTATTGATGGTAACACTGTTTTTGCCACTTTATTTTTGTCCACTTTATTTTGTTCTGCGATGTTACTGACCGGAACCTGCAAAGAAGCTTTAGTATGTCTTGCCTGGTAAAAAGAAAAAGAAGAATGCTGGTACCTACATTTACAGTTTAACAAATACTTTAGAGCTAACTGAGTGAGTTTTCTGTAAGAAAACTGCTATAGTCTTTACTAATTATAGCAGTGATGATCTGGGGCAATTTCTGAGCATTTTATTGTTGTGCGTAGTTTGATGAAATTAAATTTTAAAATGAAAACACATATTACTGCTAGCTAGACATGACACACCCAGAAAACACAAATAGTGAAATTAGAGCTATTTAGTAGCTGTTTTCTTTCAGAAACCCCAGTTAGGTAGCTCTCATGCATCTGCTAAATTGTAACTGTTGCCATTTGTGCTCACTGGATAAGAACAGTTACAAAGCTCTGCTGTTGTGAACTGATTTTAAAAAGCACTGCATATGCTAAATCTATAGGCCTGGCTACATCACTGTCACATGAGACAGGGTGCATTGTAGGAGGCAGAAACCAATGAACCTATTTGTGATGGAGATCCCCAGGGGTCAGAAAACTACCCTAAAGCTAGCAGCCTAATTTAGGAAAAACTCCTAATAGCAGACAGAGGGAAGGACACACTAGGACTTTATATACAAATCAAAACACTCTGCATAACATATATTTTTGAAAATTCTGGGTGGACTACTCCGTTAATTGAGCCATCCCCAATCTGTATCCTTCCAAGAACCACTTTATGTGGTGTGCATACCAGCATAGTTATTTCACTCTTATTTACAGCTTTACACCTTTATCAGTTTTTAATTGCAATTGTGTCTAAATCCTCCACCATGTAGCTTCCAGTCTCCCACTATACCTGCATGCATTGCAGCACTGTTTCACTGCATGCAGGGAGGTTGGAGGCTACCAGGACATATGCAGACTGCAGTGTGAAGCATGGGTGTAGGCTGCAATACTGGGATGCCTCCATACCACAGTAACCTGACAGCTGTATGTGCACCCCCCCGGTGTACCCCCATGCCTCCACCTAACCTACCTCTCTGTCTGCACTTGCCTCTCCGAGGGCCACCTCCTGATGGCATCTGTGTACTGTTCTTGATTACTCTTCTCACTGTGCCAAGTGTTGGCAGTACCCTGCCTGCCCATGTGTGATGTGACAGCAATACTACCTGCAGAGCAGTGCCAGTAGTGAACACATACATTAATGGAGCTCCTGAGTGCATCGTAGAGCACTGCTGCGGTGGTCAATAGACATGTGGCACTGTGTACAGTGGAGAAGTGGGGAACACTGAAGGCAGTAGTAGAGGGTCTGCTTTCAGCCATACAGCAGCAGTACATGAACGTCTGTTGTGCCCAGGTGCCCTAATACTGGCAGAACTGATGCCATGTCTCCCTCCTCGCTCTCTTCCTCCACTTCCCTCCCTCTCACTGATATAGCCCCCGATTCCAATATCTCCCCCTTCCTCGAACCTCTCTCTGTCACCTCCACAACATAAGTGTGTCACATAACAGTGAAATATGGTTATTTACATAATATGACTGTGCCATATGTACAGTACTCCATAGGACATGTAGGAGGGCATCTCAAAATGCAACTGTCATCACCGAGTGCACCATGGGATGTGCACTGCTACTACAGGGTTGAGACCACACACACCAGTGCACTCAACGTGGACAGGCTGTAACGTTTTCAAACCATTATCCACACTGTTCACTGGCAGTGTGGACACACTGTAATGTGTACAGTCTGTAGCGGTTTGAATCCATTACAGCTTTTTCGAGTGTATTGTGGACAGGTCCCACATGTCTATGTAATTATCTATCTTTCTATCAATTGCATGTATCGCTATTTTTACCTATTTCTAAAACAAACCTGCATATCACATTTGCCTGCACTCTGAACACACACTTTTGAAACTGTGCATATTTGTACTCCACTTCTGCATAGACCTCATATTTTCCTAATATTCATATTATCACAAGCATAACTACCTTGCCCTTATCAAAAGCAAACCCCTCTGAAAATTACTATCGCATTTTCTCTGCTAACAGTCCATCATCATCACATCTGACTTCCTGACATCAACACATTGCTTAAATATAACTTACATCACCTCATGGACAAAAACCCTGTTTCTCTAAAAAAAAAAAACAAAAAAAAAAACTGTGTAAATAATCCCAAGGCTGAACATATGCCAGTCGTTACTTTTTCATGTACTGCCACCTTCTGTACCATCATGGGGATTTGCATAGGTTTCCCATGATGCTTTGCATTATTGAGGTATGTGCAACTGTGTTTACTTTAAAATTTGGCCGTCCGGCCTATATCATCCAGGATAACACATACATCAGTGGCATTTGCTCTGGGGTTCTTTTGTAAACCTATATGCTTCCTATTCCTTCCATTAAAATGTACACCTCCATGTATTTTCCTAATAATGTGTATGCCTTCCTTAGAACAGAAACTAAAACAAATCTTACTACATACAAATCATTGTGTTGTTTCTCCATACTGCCTTAACAGTTCCACACAACTCCACTAACTACATTATGCAGCCATGGTGGATCTGACCAGAATTTGTTTCTTGTGCATCAAGGAGATACGGTGCTTGTAATTAAGTAGCTCCACCCCTTGCTTGTCATCTGTTTGCAAAAGGACAGTGGCATATATGAGGAATGCCATGATCCAATTGTCATATGTGTGCAGAACTTTAACCTTCTTACATTTCTGTTTCTCCCCCTTTTCCTTCTTGCCGTCCATGGGCTCCATGGGTCTATTTAAGAGGGAAAATATGTCCACCTACTCCTGATTCCTAATCTGCTGCCTCACCTTCTCTGTCACGTGGGTGCCAACTGGAGTATCAAGCCCTGCATAAGTGTTCTCTGATGGGGGGTGGTGCTAGCTTGTCCAGTGATGACCCATCCTTCCCCATGCCATCCCCCTCCCTGTCAGCCCCGGGACCATCCTATTCTTCATTTCCACCACTATGTCCACCACCACCCTGACAAACTGCTTAAGCCACTCATCCACCACTGCCCACAGGCTGGCCTCTGTATCTGGCTGCCTGGCACCTGCCCTCTCATCATCCAAAGAGTCCAGTGCCACTGATAGGTCACCACTGTCCATCTCCAAATATCCTCCCTCTGCTATCCCTTCTGACTCAGTATCATACTCATCAACCCTCACCACTCCCAAGACCTGTCTTACCTGACTGGCCCCTACCTGTGACCCATCAGGTTGAGCTTCACCTTTGGCATGAGGCACCTTCACTGGCAATAATGGATTTCCTCCTCCTACCCTCTTCTTCGTTGTTGGTGCAGTCAATGGTCCTTTCAGCCCTTCCAAGCATGCTTCCAGCCATGCCGCCCCATTCTTCTTATACAAGGTTCTCAGCTTCTCTTCAGCTGCTGTCAGTGCCTTTGGTGAGGAGTTCCTCTTCTTTGTAGTCAAGATCCTGTAATAACAACTAAATGCCCCCTACACACATATCATTAGAATTAATCCACACTAGACTCCAACTAGGAGTCCGTACTCCATGCATAAATCTGTCTACCAGGGCCTGGCTCCTAGTTGGCCACCACCCCAAAATGGGGGGGGTAGAGGAAAGGAAGGAGAACAAATGTGGGGAGACAATCACAGCCCCATCCACCACCACCACCACCCCATCCTCCATTTGATGTCCCATGTAATAAAGGGGGGGCCTTTAAGCTCCAGTGCCCAGTGTTAGCCATAACCCTGCTGGGATGTGACCTGGTCAAAGCCACCAGAAAAGCTGCAGGAAAGGACCCAGTTGCTGCAATCCCCCAGCTCAGTCACTATTGTGGTCATACCACTTTAAACTCCAGAGGCCGCAGTCCCTATCTACCCCTCACAACCATGGTGGCTCCCTATGGCCACCACCATATTGGGAGGGCTGCATCATCCAGATCCGGCCACTCCCTGGCCCAGAGACCAAATGTGCACCCCAACCCCTGTCCCACACAAATATACCACATATCCCGACACAATGTCGGGGCCCAGCGAGAGTCCCGTACACCTACCACCAGTCAGGAACCCCAGCAAGCGTGGGCACCATACTCAACATGGCCACCAAAATCTCACCTCGTGATATCCCGAGCAGCAAAGTCCCCGGAAATACACATGGCCTGCACTGGGGACTGGCGCTGGGATGAACCCCCACTTCAGGTCCGAATTCTGACCTTCCACTATGGAGCAGCATAGCCTGAATGCTGGAGGTGGTGGGAGTATAGCTATGCACCAAGGAGTGCCGTCGAGTGCCTGGCAGCACTGACCACAACCACCACAAATCTTGGCAGACCTCTGAAGCTGGAAGGGACTGGAGGATGTACCCAGTAAGGACCCTTTAAGCTAACTAGCCATGGAGTGAATATTGGCACCACCTGGAACTCTGAGGCCTTTTAACTCCCTCTACAAAGATCCACGAGTTTACCGCCCATGCAACCCAGCTTGGCCTAGAGGCCCCATTCAGCACAAACTAGTGAGCCTATGGGACAGCCTGCTCTGCGGCCTTGGGAATAGCCTATTGTTCACTGACTGGCCTAGCCCTTGGTCACACCACACCTACTGCACTCCTGGTTCAACCACTGAAAAACGTTGGTTGTGGGGAACGAGCCCAAGCCTGCTGGACAAACCTAGCCCCAGTGGATACTGTAATCTTTTGGGCTAAGATGTCATTCTGGTCAGCTGCTCTCCCCTCCTTAGGCCCCATCCCAATCCTTACCTCCTTGAAGCTGGTCTGGATGTCTGAATTGATCTGTTGGTCAGATAAGAAAGAGGGAGATACCCTGGATTCCTATCCAGTTATCCCTCTTGCTCCTCCCCACCCAGACCCCCCATGGGGCATAGTGATACCTCCCCCCAGGGTGTGTCCAGATCCTGCTGTCCACTCCTGGATGGAGGCATCCTCTTACTAGCCTGGGTTGGGGTGAGGAGGAGGTCCCTGGACAAATGGCTGGCTGCTTCAATGCTTGGGCAGCCTATTTAAAACATTACACCATGTGAACTTGAACAAGTCACTTAACCCCTGCGTTAATTCTCTAAACTCAAAAATTGAGAGCAATCATGACCAACATGAAAGCAAGATGTTGGATGTTGTGCAGTATCTCAATTAACGTATCATGGGGAATACATTTTAAATACTGTAGTAATATCTACTGTGTGTGTGTGTGGGGGGGGGAGTTTTGTGATTAGAAAGTAAAACACAGCAGAATGGAAATAATTTCACCCCCTTATGCATCTCTGTTTATGTGAATGCCTCTTGAATAGAAAATTAATTAAAATAGATTATAAAACTAATTAAATATTTATGAGCCTAGTGAGGCTGCTGATTGGCTACTACAATGGTCATTAATGAGTTAGAAATTACCAAATACAACCCTGATATCATGGGGTTCACAGAAACCTGGCTGAAGCCCCTCACCCCTGACTCTGCTTGTGCCCTCCTGGGCTACAACTCCATCAGGCATGACACAGCAGGGAACAAACATGGAGGTGGAGTGCTCCTCTACTATAAGGTGCACCTAAACATCTCTATTATCGAACATTCCCCCAAAGCTCCCCTTGACTGTGAGTTCTTACATGCCCTCCTCCTGCTAGGTAACACTAAAAAGATTCACCTTGTCTGTGCCTACAACCCTCCAAAGGGAGGCGTGCCAGGGCTCGCCTCACTATTGGACAGCATCAGTGCCAAGGCTGGCAGAAACAAGTTAATAATCCTCAGCAACTTGCATCTAAACTGGTTAGGCAGCAACACCAAGCTATACGAACCCCTGCTGTCTGGTCTTGCCATCAGCCAGCTCATTACGGAACCCACAAGGCTCTTTCCCCAAGGGGAAAAAGGATCCCTCATAGATTGGGTGATGAGCAACAGACCTGACAGAATAGTCTCCTCGGGAACTTTCCCGGATGCTATCTCAGATCACTTTTCCACCTACCGCACTTGGGGCATCACACTCCCAAAATCCCTTGTAAAGTGATCCAGATGAGGGACTACAAATTTAACTTTAATGACTTCCATGCTGACCTAAGACAAACAGACTGGACCCTGGTCACTGCCACAAGTGACCCCTCAGTGTCCCTTAACAACTTTCTCAATATCTTTACTCCCATACAAAGCAAACATGCTTCCCTCACAAAAAGGAGGGTGAGGGGCACCATCATCAAGCGGCTCCATGGTGGCCTGTTCTCCCTCATGAAGCAAAGGGACAAAAGCTGGGTGAGATATAAGACCTCCCTCATCAGTACTGACTTCTCCAAATACAGGCAGTTGAGAAATGCATGCAAAAGAGCCATCTGCACTGCCAAAAGTGAGTTATGTCAATCTGCCCTACTTTCCATGGCCAGTAACCCAAGGAGTTTCTGGCAAAACATCAAAAACACAGTTGGAGGGTCTGCCAGAGCTCAGATCACTGGCATGCACATTGGCGGGGTTAGCTGCAATAACCCTGACTATTGCCAATGCATTTAACTCCCTGTTCTCTGACCTGCCCATTCTTCCCTCCCAGCCCCCAGTCCCCAAGGCTCAAAGCACTCCCCCCAGTGGGATTACCCCCCAACCTCCCTTATACCTCAAGACTGTCTCTGTCGTGGAGACCCAAAAGATCCTCACTGGTCTCTCCCCTCATAATGGAGCTGGGCATGATAGCTTTGAGTCTAAACTGCTCTGCCTGGGGGCATCTCTCCTAGCCCGACCTGTCACCTGCATCTTTAACTCCTCCCTAACCTCGGGAACCATCCCTGATATATGGAAAGTAGCTAGAGTTGTCCCAGTCTTCAAACAAAGTGACCCAAAAAAATCTTAAGAACTACCAACCTATAGCAATCCTGTCTGCGATTAGTAAGCTACTTGAAAAGGCAGTTGCCTCACAGCTTACTCACTACCTGCAGAGCTATGACCTACTATCTCCAGCCCAACACGGCTTCAGAAAAGGGCTCAGCACTTCTACTGCCCTAGCCGTGGTCACCTCTGAGATCCGGTCTGCTACTGATCAAGGCAAACTGACCAGAGCCATATTTGTGGATCTCTCAAAAGCTTTTGACCGGGTCGACCATTCACTCCTGTGCTCCAGTCCCTGGCCTCTCTCCCCTCACACTCACCTGGTTCACTAACTACCTCACTGGCAGGCAGCAATACACTAATTACAACAAGGCCCTCTCTGATCCCTCTCTGGTGGACTGTGGAGTCCCCCCGGGATCTGTCATTGGGCTCATTCTGTTCTCCATCTACATAAATGAGCTGCCCTTGGCCCCAGTCCATAGGCTCACCACCCTTTAAGTGGACAACCTTGTTATCCTGACCAGCTCCCAGGACATCTCCATCATAAACACCAGGCTAAACACTGATTTCTACCTTATCCAAACCTGGCTAAAGGGTCAAAAGCTTACTAGTAACCTTCAAAGACTCATGTCATGCTCTTTGGCTCCCTGACCAAGACAAAAGCCTGCCCCTCTACTCTAATAATCACTGGAGCTGATGATTTCCTCTAGCATGTTACAGAAGCAGTCAAGTACCTGGGGGTAACCCTTGACCCGTGACTGGATCTTACTCTACATATTCACAACGCATGAAAGGCCACAAACAGCAAGCTGGGCCTGGCCTACAGGGCCATAAGCTGTCTCACTGCTGCCGCTCAACTCACCCTAGCTAGGGGGGTCCTACTACCCACGCTCTGCTATGGGCTTGTCTCCTTTGCCCATGCCCCTGAAACCAACCTCTCAAAATGGTACACAACATATAACAATGTATGTCGCTTTGCGCTCTCAGCTCCTTACCTCACTAATCATTGTGAGCTATACTCTCGGCTGGAATGGCTCCCACCAGAAAAGCACTGCACCATTTTCCTAGGCAATTTTATCGACAACATTGTCAGAACTTCCACCTCCCCCACTCTCATCTCATCCCTTAAGCCAGCAACCCCCTCTATCACCTTAGATCCAGTGACTCTCAGGTCCTCCTGGTTCTGAAAACTCGCACCCAATGCGGTGACTGGGCCTTTGCTGCTTATGCGCCCAAACTGTGGAACTCCCTTCCCCTAACATTCGCTCCACCCCCTCTCATCCATGCTTCAAAGCCTCCCTCTGGGGCTTACTAAAACTGGCCTCCTCCTCCTGTCTCTGCACCCAACCATATACCCCCTAGACAAATTGGGGCAGCTGAGACTCTTAATACAAAAACCCTGCTCGACTGCAGTGGAGACAAGTATCCTGACACAGAATGCACTTTGCCCGCTGGAGAGCTCTTCACTATCTGATGCATAATAAGCATTAAGAACAATCTCTACCCTACTGTTCACGTAAAGAGCACCCACCTGTGGTTATGGCCGACCCTAGATGTATAATATCATTACCAATGCTTGTACTCATATGTTAACTTCCCTTTTGCCTGTATGATTATGCCTGATGTATACTCCTGATGTTGTTGTATTGTACCTTGATATTGCTTGTGTGTTCTCCTATGTACATTGCCTGTATGTTCTCCTATGCACCTTGTAATCTTCCAGGCCGCACCAGAAAATAGGTACTTGGCTGTCTAGTGTGCTTACCTGGTAAACAAAAGCAAATAAATAAATAAATTCAGCTGCCAACTGATGCTGTGCAGCACATGCTTGTGCCACATAACTCATGCTACATCGCTAAAAACAGAAAAAGAAGTAAAAAAAAACAACAGCTTTAAAATAGAAAGTTGTTATTGCCATTAGGCGTATAATCAATAAATAAATAACTATAAGTCACAGTGGGTAGAAGCCAGTAACTGATTTTGTTTTGTTCGTTTAAGCATAACAAAATGTGAAGACAGTCATTTCTTTGGATTAATGATTGGCTGGAGGGAGGTGTTCTCGGCTGCACCTCAGGCCATGCATTCCCACAATTACTCTTTAATTCCTAAGAAATGACTAGCTTCTCAGTTGATATTGCTTAAATGAGCAGGGAAAAAAAGGACTGTTACTGTTCCAGTGTCTACTTTATCTCACAGTTGTTTATATTTCCCTGCTACTGGTTGACAACTCTATCTTACTCAGCATCTATACAGCTTTAAAAGGGTAGATTTTTCTTTTTTATATAACAAACAGTTTCAACATTTATACCATAAAAGTAACTCACAGCAATAGCTGCAGAATGATAGAGCTTCATTAGATCATATAAAATATACATGAATTCTTGCTACAGTATCTCAGAAATGTAAACTAGTCTTCCAATGGAAGTGTGTACATCTGGGAAAGAATTAATAGTTTACAAGATTAATTTTTAATGTGGCTTTTGTGATGTTCCTTAAAGGGAACATAAAATAAGCTGCATGACTTGGATACGCTGCTCTCTCCTTCTCACTCGCTCTGTCTCCCTCTTTCACTCTCATTTACAGAAAGGTAACCTGATCTATCCCTAATAGCAGCACTGAGTATTCCCTAATGTGTTGAGCCCATACAGTGCACTGTATCCTCCCAATCTTCCAAGGGAGACCAAGATACAAAGATAACTCTGAAACAGCATGGCTTCGGTGACAAAGCCATTAGGAAGGCAGAACAATAAGATGACAAAATTGTTCAGGGAGACCTAGCAACACATTTTGTCTAAAACAGCAGCCCTTCTATTTCCAGATAATGTCTTAAGAGACCTTAACTCATCTAAGATTTCAGACTCACTTTTATACAGTATTTTTATTCAACCCTTGTGCTCAAATGGCTGCTGTTCACAAAGTCTAGCTCATACATTATGAAATAGGCTAAAAGCACATTGTAAACTATGCAAATTAATGTTGTGGCTTCCGTACAGTTTACTCCCTGCTATTCTAGAATGCTCTTCACAGTCTTTTTTCAGCACTTGGGTGCTGTTGAAAAAAAAATATAACATATTTATGCATGTCTCAAGCTTCATTATCTTGTAGAACAAATGTATAACATCATTAGTACTGTAATACATTTAAATATTTGCCAGCGTCCAGAACTGCTACGTGAGCACCGCTGGAAGACAACAGCATTTGCAAAGCAGAGCTGTTTTTCAATGTGAGAACTGAGAAGCATGGGTTCAATGTGCACTTGTCCTGGGAATGCATATCCATTTTGTAGTGTCATCCTAATATACTCTCAACATTTTTCTGCTAAATCTTGGTGTGGACATGTGCAAAAACCTGTCTTCTCAGCAAAGCAATGGTTAGTTCTCATCATTAACAACGCTGCCTTGGCTGGGTGAGAAGCACACTGTTTAAATAAAGAATTTATAACTATGCACAGGGTATGGCTCTTTAAAATCTGTAGGTTGAAACAATATGTTTTCAACATTTTATATCACGTCAATAGGCAAACTCATTTTACTGTCTAAAAACACTTTACAAAGGCAAAACATTCCTCACAATCAGCATTGTAATATCCGATTTGTACTTGTAAAATGTTTATGTAGTTGGCATTGTGGTTCAGCCCACTGTCGTGCTGAGACAGCTTTTCTCTTCCGTTAAAGTACACACCTCATATGTAACTCCCAGCATCATCTGTTTGCTCTGAAATCAAGCTCTGAACAAAGAGAATAGTTTCTGGCACCCAGCACACCATATATGTGTGTGTGTGTGTGTGTGTGTGTGTGTTTGTGTTTGTGTATACACATGTGTGTGTGTGTGTCTGTGTGTGTGTGTGTGTGTGTCTGTGTGTGTGTCCTGACAAGCATAACTATCTGATGGTGGTGCTGTTCATGCTACTGCCTTTCATTTTTGCATAGTGGAAAGTGACTAAAAGATAGCAACTTCTCCCTGTGTAATATATATATATATATATATATATCTATAGTAATGGCTAAGTGTGAAATACAATGATGGATACCCAATGAGGGGGCTAATTAGGGCTATAAGGTCATGAACTCAAATAGCAAGTGGCTGTATTGCCCTAGTTAGCCCCCAAGAAGGGTATACTTCTGAGTGTTCCATCCTTACCCATTGTTTGTTGAATATAATACATTAGGATGGTTACTGTTTCTGAGATTGCATCTGCAGTCACACTATGGCACCTGAAGGTCTCTTGCAGCAAGGAGGCAATGATTTGTAGTGAGTGCAGGTAGAGGTTTGAGTAGATATGGGCTACCCGATGGGTAGCTGGGTCGGGTAGTGCAGGAATCGCCTATTTTTGGCCAGGTAAGGTAGTTCGGGGTAATGTACTACCCTATCTGACATAACAGTGTGATTCTTAGGTTGGGTAGTTTTAGATGTGTAACGAGTAATTAGGGCAGGACTTCCAGGCTGGAAACAGGCATTAAAAGGGCAGCCTGTGGAGTCCTTCATGAAACTTACAGCAGAACAGGAGCACATGACACTGGGCTGACATCTGATTGGTCAGTAGTATCCAAAGGACTGTGCTCCATCTACTGTGAGCCTGTGTGGTGTACGGAATCCTCAGATGGAGTGTGGGCAGCCAGCAGCAGTCTGGAAGCAGCTCCCTGGGCACTCACTCTGCAGCAAACAACATGCCGTTAAAGACTTGTCTTTAAAAGTTGAATCAATCAACAATTGAAACCTACACTACATGAAGGAGCAAAGGGAGAAATAGTGGGGGACTGAAACGATCTCTGCCAGGGGGAGGGGGGATCAGCCTCAGACAAGGAGGTTGTGCTTGGGAGAGAACAGAGAAGGAAGCATGGTGGGGGAAAGACATGGACGAAAACATAGAATGCAGCTGGTTTGAAATTAAAAGTTGAAAGAATTGCACTGTTTGTTAGATGTCCCTTAAGCAATTTCTGCAGGGGGAGGGGGGGATCAGTCTCAGTCGAGGAGGTGGTTCCTGGGTGAGACAAGAAAAGGAGTAAGCTGGGTGAAATGACTCAATACAAAACCACAGAAGGTAGCTGATTTTAAATTAACAGTTGAAGGTTGTTAGATGCCCCTGAGTCCTGTCATTTATTACTCTGACATTGTCAGCTACACTCTCTGTCAGTTCCAAGTCATAATAGAAAAAATACTTTTGCGACTCACACAAGAGCAAGTACATATCGCTGAATCCACACTGGGCAATATAGCCACCTCGGCACCTACCAAAATGGATCTGAAAAGTAAATAAATGTTTAATATGGGGGGCTATGCCCCCACACCTCATCTAAATATAATCAACTCCGGGGGCACTGAACAAGGGAGATTGGGACTTCAGCAACAGATTGAGAAAAAAAAATAAAGACACACATGGTCTTAAAATACTACCTGCAGGTAGTCCCAAATCCAGGACCATCAGCACTGCAGGCGGTGTCTGTAGCCACCACGCTAGGAGACCAGCTCAGCAGCACCAGGCTGTACTTGTCTATTTAATCCACACACCCACACAAAGCCCCATGATTCACTCTCGCCATTCTGTAGGCTTATCCATTGCTATCCCAACCCCCTCATACATTTTCATTGTCACTACCATTACGGGTGCCCAAACTGAGTTGCTCATTTTTGAGTCCTCAATTTGGTTTTCCGACATAATGGTATACCCTCTCTGTCTCTGCAGCAGTTAGTTAAAGTCTTTCATGGCTGTATAACACTGTTTGTTAGGTGCCCCCAAGGCTGAGCCCTGTCATTTATTACTATGACATAGTCAGCTACACTATCTGTCTTTGCAGCATTTACTGAAAGCCTTTTACAGCTGTATTACACTCAATCAATCAATCAATCAATGTCTTTATTTAACCAGGCGATCACCGTTGAGCAAGCTCATTTTCGAGGTGGACCTGGGTTTGTTAACAAGGAACAAGGGGCAATATGCATGGTATGCAACACACAAGAAAATAGTAATAATACAAATAAAATGAGATACAATAATACAATATATACAAAGTATCAGCAGGTAGCACTGACAGTAGTATATGTCTGGAACAGAAGATACAGCTAGTTTTGGGTAGGACACAATTTTTCATAAAAGTAAAGAAATATACATATCAGGTGCACTGAACACAAATAAAACCTGATATAAAAAAGATATATAGTGATACGGTATGGAGAATTTAGAGCTGGAACCAGGGTCAAAGGAATGAGGAAGGGACAGATATGGGGGTAGAAAAAGGGGAGAGGGAAGAGTCGATTATAGATGTGATCAGTCTTTTAACAGTAGTGATTAGAGTGTGCTTGGACTTATAGGAGTCACTATTTAGGGTAGACAGGCACAGGACTCCTTATTATGATGTAGATATAGAGATTTAAAAGCTGCTAGGCTGATGAGTTGAGTTAATTTCAAAGTTTTTTGCAGCTTGTTCCACAGTTGGGTGAGCACAAAGCTGATGGCTGCTTCCAAATGGGTGGTAGGTCACCCTGGGACAAGGATAAGTTGAAGAGATGAGTAATTGGGACTACAAGGACATGGTAGCCGACCTTTAAGAAGTACAGGTCAATGAGGTCAGCCCCAGCACTTTTCCTAGTGTCCAGCTGAAGGAGAAGATCTTCGACTTCTTTCAGGGAGGTAGGCTGCAGAGAAAAGGATGGACTGGGGATGGGAATTTCTTGTGTATCCGATCTAAGTTGTTGGCAGAGGATATTAGCAGGAAAGGAGTCAAAGGCTAGCCCTGCAGTGGCAAAATGATTATTGAGAGCATTGAGGATAGACGGTCTATCAGAGATGACAGTATTGTCAATCAATAATTTAGTAGGTAGGGAATTTACAGTGGTGTGACCGTCAATGTCTTTGATAGTCCTCCAGAATTTGGAGGCATTTCTTGAGAAGCTTTCCAGCTGAGTGCAGAAGAAATTAGGGTAACCCCCAGAGGATGCTATCCCAAGGGCTACTACCCCTGCCTGCTCTGACTTTAACAGGTTGAGGGGCCTGGATCCAATGGCGGGTGCCTCCACCCAGATGTTGGGGTTAAGACAGTGGAGTATGACTTGGTCACAGCCCTCTGGGTTGCTGCAACCCCCCTTTCTTACCACTAGTGGCCCACACAAATCAATCACAGTGCCCGTACCATATACACTTACCCTCCAGCTTGAACCAATCAGCTTGCTCCGGGGACCCCCTGAAAAGTAAGTTGCTGTTACACAATAATCACGGTATAGTAATTCACCAAAAACACAAAAGCTAGCCAGTGTACCTTTGCAAAACGATCAATCTGATTTATTTAGGGGGGAACAACAAGGACTGGAGGTGATCAGGTTAATTAGCGTACCACTCTAATATATGAGTATCTATCTAGGGCACTGTGCACAGGCCTAACCTACAAGTCACTATCTCTGGGTACCCAGGCAATAAAGGCTAGTCCCTCGATGCAGCTGGTTGGGGCCTTGGCACTGAAACGAGTATGAGATTCCTACAAAGATTAAATAGAGTCAGCAGGCTCAGTTAGTGTAGCCAGCAAAGTAACCAGAAAGTCTTGCCCTCACTAGGAACGTTTGACAGGGAGCTACCCTGATCTAGTACTCATGACTCCAGAAGGAAGAGTGCTCTCATACCACTCGCAGGACCAAGCCTGGACTTCAAACACTTCTCCACACATTTATATGAAAGGCAGAGGGGTACCATACCAGGCAGCTGCTGTACCTCCCGATTGCTTGCACTGCATACACTGGGCCAAACCGATGTAGCTTCACTAATCCTGACAGACAGAGTAAGATTCAAGCAGATTCTCTAGTCTTCTACAGGGTGAGCCTGGTAGGTAGCCATGCTCCTGCACAGCCTCCTCTGACCACTGCCCAGCGGATTTAGTCCGAACTTGCTGGCAATTCAAAATGCCCGACTCTGGCCTTAAATGCGCTTCCTGCGCGAAAACTCAAAGGCGCAGGAGCCCAGAGCTCCTTCCTTGCTCACAGCAACTACGACTCTTCCCTTTGGCAGTTCAGGCAGGGAATCCTCATTCAGGTGCCACCCGAGCCCATTGGAGGGCTGCAGATGCCAGTCACTTAATTCTGCCCTCATTGGTGCAAAAAGGCGACATAGTCCAGAACTCCACTTCCCAGAATCACTAGCTGTATCCCCATTGGTCAGTCTGCTCCAGTTTGAGTCCTGATTCTGGTTGGTCACTGTTTACGCCATTTTAGATGCTCCCTGGCTACTATTGGACCCTTCAGAACAGTCCTGGTCCAAAATGGAGGGGCACAGCACAAAGTTCCAGCTGCAATAAAGGCAGGTTAGACAAACTGCAATCTCACCCATGCTCTAAATGTTTTCAGGGAAACAATTACATCTTTCAGATTTACTCCCTCTGCGCTCTTAGCGACTGCAGAAACAGAGTGATCAGACAGCAGCCCAGGGCGGGATTTGAACAGAGAAGCCCCAGTCCCCCCATTCAAACTATCACAACCTGCGAGCAGGCAGCTCTTAAAGAGACAGTACTGGAGGCTTTAAAAGCACTCACAACTCCCGCATTTAGCTGCCTCACGCCGAACACCAGTTAGGCAGGGAGCATTTAGGCAAGCTCCAGGAAGGCTTTTAGGAACCCCCATGTGTAGGGGGATTACACCCTTCCTGGCCTGGAAAAAACTTGGCATCCGCGTCAAGTAGTTACTCTTAAATTACTTTAAGGCCAGAGTTCACCTTGACAGATCATCAGACCTTTGGTTACATACATTAAATACTGTAATACACAGGTTCACGATTGTTTACACAATATTACACACGCAGCCAACCTTGTTTTCTTTTATAACTCAGATCATTACCTCTTGTCCCTGACACCTGGGTAGGGGTAGCCCTTCCCTATCAGCTATCTGAGAGCTAACAGGGGCAGTAGTCCCATACTCAGAGGGTAACACTAACAGTTGGGCATCATTTCCCAAGACTAACTTGGGCAATGAACTCGGGGACACATACACCCCTTTATGGACTACATTTAATGGCAGGTCCACAGGCTGACCCAGAGACTCAACTCAGCCTTACTATGGGCTGCACTTTCTCGGCCAGTGCGTCTAGCGGTCTCATTAAAATCTGCTACAGGCCCTGATTCCATTTCAGCCTCACTTAGATTAGTAGGGGGAACCTCCATTGGAGAAGGGGACCCAGGGCCCATAGCACTTTCAGGGACAGGACCCTCTATATCAGGACCCTCACTACTTGGTTCAGCCAAGGACATTTCTGGCACTACTGAGATGCTATCAGGGCACTCAAAGTATTCTTCTTGCTTGGGCATATCCCTAACGGGTTCCCCCACATCACTTCCCTCTTCTGAAAAGTCAGACAGCTCAGCCAGCTGAAATAATTCAGCCAGGCTCAAAGATCCCACTTTGTCGCCCTTGGTGCTACCCACTTCCTCCTCTGGGAGCATGGACTCCAGGGACAAAGCTGGGGGCTCAGACAGTCCAGGAAACCCAACTTCATCCCCAGAGTTAGCTAGGGGATTGCCCCTAAAGAGTTGACTCAGTTCATAAGAGGGGTAATACTCAACATCATGTTCACTGTCTTCAGACACAGACTGAGGATCAGTTTCATCAGAGGGGAAGGGAGAAGGCCTCTGGAGTTTGAGTTCTGAGAAGTCAACCCATCTGGATTTCTTTTTGGCAGCAGCTCTACTTATAGGCCCAGAGGGGGGAGCATTGGAAGGTTCAGCGTTTATCAAAATTTGTCCAATTGGCAGCAGGTGATTCCAGTGAAAAGTTTTCAGATCTTTTGAATTGTTTTCAGGCGGCACTTTATACACAGGCAAATCTTTCAATTTCCGCATGACAATATGAGGGAGGTGATGCCATCTGTCGGCAATCTTATGTTTACTGTGCAATCTCAGGTTCCTCAATAGCACTCTATCTCCTTCTTTCAATTCCACTGCTTTCACTTTCTTATCGTATCTTTCTTTATTGGCCAAATTTCGCTTAGCAGCCATGGTCTGGGCTAGTTGGTAGGCATAATTGAGTTGGGCTTTCAGCATCTGCACATACTGTAGATGATTAGCTGCTTGAACCCCATCAGGAGAAACCCCAAAACAAACATCTACTGGCAATCTGGCTTCCCTTCCAAACATCAGTCGATATGGGCAAAACCCAGTGGCATCACTCTTGGTACAGTTGTAGGCATGGACTAAGGCACTGATCTGCTGGCTCCATTTAGATTTGTCTTTAGGGTGCAAGGTGGCCAACATATTGAGCAAGGTGTGATTGAATCTCTCAGGTTGGGGATCACCCTGGAGGTGGTATGGGATGGTTCTTGATTTCCGCATCCCCCACAAGGATAGCATCTCTTTAATCAGACGGCTTTCGAAATCTCTACCCTGATCGGAATGGATTCACTGGGGGGCCCCATAGTGACAAAGAAATTCTCAACAAGAACTTTTGCCACTGTGGTAGCTTTCTTTTTTTTTTTAATCCATCTTTATTCACTTTTTCCAAGAAAAGATAAACAGACAAACATACATAAACCTGGCAGAAACCAGGCCGCACAGCCTTAAACTGACCGTGCAAACTATGTACAACCCACCTATGTACATCCACAGCAGATAGCCACCCCTAAAACAATCCAGGTCTCATATATCATCCATACTCTATCACAATGGATCTACATATCAATTTGTTCTACCCGTCATGTCCTAACTCCCCATACCACAATAACCCTTTATCGGCATCGAGCCCCATTAGCTATCCCGAATTCTCCCCTCAAGGGTGGCACCCGTCTGTGTCCCCTGGAAAGAGAGAGAGTCCCCCATTCCCCCTCTAGAGTTACCAGACCCTTACCATCCTAAATCTACCCTCCACTATGTATCCTAGTTGCCACCACAAAATGCAAAGTAGGTCCAAAAATAACACTTCCACACTCCCAAATAGTTTTATCTGCTAATCCCCTTCCCAGATAGACAGCCTGTGTTTACCCACTTGTGATCTGGAGATTATATACTGCATCAAGCATCGCCCATCTTTTAACATATAATCCCCCTTTCTCCCTCATGTTAAGATGTCACCTTACTTTAACCAACATCCCCATTAAGTCTTTTACCCATTGATTGTAAGTGTAAACATGGTCATCTTTCCAGTGCTTTAATAGAAATGTTTTAACTACCGCAGTCATCAAGGAGAGGTGATACCTAGGTATAACACCTGAGAGTTGGGAAAAATCACCCAAAACACATATCTCTGACGTTATAAATTCTGAATAATCAACATTGAGTCCATACGTCTTTTAATTTCCCCCCAGAGGGGCGCTATTTTAGTAGATCCCCAGATCACATGTAAAAGATCACCTACTCCCCCCTCACATCTAAAACACAGGTCTGTCTGTCTCAGGTTTCTATCACTTAGTTTCACAGGGGTAAAGTACAAATTGGAAACAATAAAAAATTTGCATACTCTTATATTTGGGTATAATATTGTATTTGCTGCTTTCCCAAATATTGTCCCAATCTAAATTCTGAGGAACCATCGCTTTATCCCAATATCCAACTCTCCTAGTAGAGCTTGGGCTAAGAAAATCCAGCATTACCTTATATATTTGAGATAAGGGATGAGCTCTTGAATCAACCTCCTCAAGCATCCCGCAGGAAAAAGACTTGTCTGTAATACCCCCCAACTTCCTCAATGCACCCTCTACCATATGCTTGATTAGTAGCCTTTGGAAGAAAGGCATTCCATCACATCTTACCAGTAGGACCACTCTGGTACCCTGAGCAATTTCCCTTATCCTCACACCCAGCATCTGATTGGCCCACCGTGAGTTAACTACCCGATTCCCAACCACAAAATTAGGGTTACCCAACACCGGCTGATCTCCAGCCCTCATTTGGCCCTTTCTCTGTGCAGGAGTAAGGAAAGACCACCAAGCGCCTGCTGTTTTCGTAATTGGGTTCCCATACCCTCTTTTGAAAATGTTCCCAATATTGGCATACAGCATTACTTCCAGGGTGAGACCTACGTCTTTTAATATTTGTTTCTCCAATTGGAGCCAGATTGGATTATAACTCTCCCCCTCAAGCTCTTTAACCCATCGGCTCATCAGACCCAACTAGCCCGCCACATAATACATATGGAGATTGGGTAGTAGAATCCCACCCCTTTTGTGCGATAATCGTAAAATATTATGCTTTAGCCTAGGCCAGGGGTTCTCAAATGGTGAGGCCAGCCTCCCTGGGGAGGCCCCAACCTGTTCCGGGGGAGGCTCAAGCAAGTCTGAAAAAGTACTGTATTTCAATTTTGAGTTTTATGCATTTTGTGTGAAGAGATGAAGCAAACTGAAAGAGGATAATAGTAGGCGAATTTAATGTATTTATTTACTACTAGCTGACAAGGGAAGGTGAATGAGCCAAGGCTCATCATTTCAGGTGTACCCGGGGGAGGGTAGGTAGTGAATACATTTCAAAAGGTAACTGCAAAATAATCAAGAAATACACAATGAACGATAGTGCAAACGAATATGAACAATAAACTAATGAGTGCTGGTAATTGATCAATTTGTAGACTGATGGCAGAACTGCCCAAATACAAGGGTTGAGCATAGAAGTGCTAAGAGCAATAGCAGGAAGGAGCAAAGTAATCCCAGAGAAGTTGCTTAGGAGCAGGGAAGGAGGGGGAGAGGTATGTATGTATGTACTGTATGTACATGTAGGTACTGTATGTAGGAAGGTTATTTCATATAGAGAGGAAACAGAGACAGTAGTCTGACCTATGAAGGTACTGCAACAAGGGGTAACAATGGTTCAAGAATGAAAATAGAGGAGCACGTAGGCTGGCCTGTTTGGGGGGGTTACAATAAACTGAAAAAAATTTGTTTTATTTATTTGTTATCCAGATAACACCTTTGAGCACAGGAGCTCTTTTTCAAAGATTCCACATCAGTATAAGACAAATAACTGAATGAAAGAACTGAATGTGAGCCAAGTACTCAAATGGGTTACAATTTATTCATGGTGTACTGCTCAAAGTACAGTATGTTATTTTTCTTTGGGGAGGTCCAAGATTATTTCAGTTTTTGAGGGAGGCTCAAAATCTTTTCCATGGATTTGGGGAGGCTCACTGTGACAAAGTCTAAGAACTATTGGCCTAGGCGGCCTGTCCTTCCATAGAAATCTCGAGATTAGTTTCCTAATTATACTGAACCACTTTTGGAGAATACTATATGGGGCTAAATATACCAGGTATAACAAGCGGGGTAATATATTCATTTTGATAAGACCCAATTGAGCCATAAAGTTTAAGGGCAATTTATTCCGCCTTACTATATCCCCTTTAAGTTCAGATATGATTTTCCCCAAATTAGTTTCCGCCCCCTCCTCCAGATCCGCCGTGATCCAAATACCTAAGTACTTGATTTTATCTGTCCTCCATTGTATTTGCAGCGGTATAAAATCAGCTCTAGTAACTTGTGGCACCAAGGGGAGAATTTGAGTCTTATTCAAATTCAGCTTATAGTTGGAGACTTTAGAAAAGTGCTCTATTACTTCAGTTGCCCTCTTTAAGCTAGATACTGGGTCCTCCAGATGCAGCAATATATCATCTGCAAAGACTGAGAGTTTCAACTCCCTCCCCTCTATCTTGATCCCTTTAATATGGACATCCCTATTGATAGCTCTCAAAAGGGGCTCCAAGTATATATTGAAAAGTATCTTCGAAAGAGGGCATCCTTGATGGGTCACGTTCTTTAACCATATTTCACACGATAAATAGCCATTACATAATACCCTGGCCATTGGCGCTGCGTATAAGTTCCTAATACCCCTAAGAAGACCCTCAGGAAATCCCATCCTCTACATCATAGCAAAAGGAAAAGGTGGGAGACCCTGTCAAAAGCCTTCTCTGCATCTAGCGATATCAGCGCTAAAGGTAACTGGGAGTCAGGCGCGTAGTTAAGTATGTGGTGCAACTTCCTAAGAGCATCATGAGCTCCTCTCCCAGGCATAAATCCCACCTGTTCTTGACTAATAAGACTAGGGGCAATATGCAGAATTCTATTTGCTATAATTCTTGTAAGGATCTTAATATCTTGATTCATTAAGCCTATAGTTCTGTAATTCCCGGGGACATCCCTGGGTTTATCTGGCTTGGGAATCAAAGTAATGTACGCCTGATACATCGGAGAGTGGGGTACCCCTTCCTGCATTATAGCACTGAACAAATCTTGAAGCATAGGAAGTATAGTTTGTATATGTACCTGGTAGAATTTGGCAGAGAGACCATCCGGCCCCGGGGTTTTACCAGCAGATAATGATTGCACTGCCCCAATAATCTCCGAGGCCCTTATTGGAGCCGCCAAGTCCCTGGCCTGTATTGTGTCCAGTAATGGTAGGGGGATCCCCTCTAAAAAGATCTCAATTTCTTCCTCCCCAGCCAGGTCGTCAGCCTGGTATATTTCTTTAAAGTATGACGCAAAGGCCTCCGCCATCTCTTGTGGATCAGTTAGGAGTCCCCCCCCATTGTATGGAAGAAAGTGTTCTGCTTGCTTCCCACTCCCTAACTCTAGCCGACAACAGCTGTCCTGGGACATCTCCCTGCATCAAGTATTTAGCATTAATATTTTCTAACCAGAATTCTATTTTACTATTAACAATATCCCCGAGTTCCTCCAGCAGGTTTTTAAATTCAGCATCAATCTCCCCCAAGGACCCTTCCAATGGTGTCATCGAATCAATCGCCCCCAAAATAAACTCCTCTTTCGCCCTTTTCTCTCTACTTCTTTGTACTGCGATAACCTGGGCCACTCCTGCACATAAAACCTTGCAAGTGGGTCATGCCAAGTTTTTATTTTGAAGTGTAGGTATTTGCTGCTGTATGATTTCCGACAATGCCTCCTCCAACCTATCCCGCACTTGGGGCTCCGCCAGCAGGAAGTCATTCAGCCTCCATCTATATGGTCTGGGAGGGGTGGGTCTAGGTTCCCACAACATTTGGATGGGTGAGTGATCCGAATAAATTTTAGCCCCTGTGGTCACTTCCTTAATTTCCCCAATTACCTCTATATTTACCAGAATAAAATTGATTTGGGACTGGCTCTTGTAGGCTACCGAATAAAGGGTCATAGACATACCCCCCTTCGAGTACGATTTAATTGGGTCGACCAATGCCGACGCCTCAAGTAATCTATTGAGGGCAATCTGGGCTTTGGACAAAGGCCCTTTAGATGGTGGGATTCTATCTTCATGATTACTAAGGCAAGTATTCCGGTCTCCCGCCAGTATTAACAAAGGCGATAGAAGATCCGCTAAGTCTCTTTCAATAGAGGCAAAGAACCCAGGATCTGGGGGCGTTGGGCCATAAATAGAAGCCACCTAAACTGCCTTGCCCAGTAAGGTGCCCAAGAGACATATCCCTCTACTGTCCTCCCTGGCCTTAACTTGCACCACCTCATATGGGCAAGATTTCTTTATTAGTATCACCACCCCTCCTGAAGCTCTTTCTCTACCTGCCCCATATACCTACCCCACCCATCGTCTCTTAAGCCCATTCAGTTCCTCCGTCAGCAAGTGTGTCTCCTGCAAAGCAGCGATATGTGCCTCCATTAGCTCAATATGCCTTAAAATAAGCATTCTCTTATGTCTACCCCTGAGTCCTTTAACATTCCAAGAGATTATTTTAATGCTTGACATTTACCAAAACCTCAATGTACTTTGGTTAAGCCAGTTCTCTTCTTTTGCTCCAGGTCTGCTTTCACCTTACTCCCCATGTTGGACTCTCTCTCTTTCCCTCTCCCCCCACCAATCCCCGATCCATAGATCATCCTCCTACCAAATATCGAGTCATGGATGAACCCATTCCTGACCTGTGCTACCCCCCGCCCCACCCATGTCCAGATAACTCCAAGACCATACTCGGAACCCATTGAACTATTATTGCATAGAAGCATTCCTTTCCCGGCTATCTTTTATTCCCCTTATCTTATGCAACCCCTTCCCTACAGTGCGCCATGTTCCCACTTGTAAGAACTGCCTCTCGGCCCTACCTACAAAATAGGTAAGGATCCTCCAACCCCGGTTTCCTAATAGGCTAACAGACCTACAGGACACTCCCTTTCCCATGTCCCTAACTCCATTGATGGTCCCTCGCATACATTGGGGGGACCATTAATAAGCTCCCATTCCCAAGTTACCCTCGCTATATTTCCCTTGTAGCTCTGCCCCGACAATTGTACCACCAAGTGCTGTTTACTTTGTTTTACCTGAAGATGCAGTGTTACACCAAACCGCTTAGAATTGGTTACCTCAAAAAGCTCCAAAAGCTCTACAATTATTGCTTGCCCCCTAGAGGTTGGTAAATTATCTGCCCACCCCCTCTACTAATCCCGTAGTGTACCCCATCTCAAGGAGGCCATATTCATTTGATAAACAGCACCTCCCTAGCGACTCTTGGTCTCATTTCTGTCGAGTCCCACCCTGCGAAAGTGTGCCAATCCTTGTCTGCCTCGCCTTCCTATGCTTCCCCCCACCCACCATCAAAACTTTCTCTCCATATAACGGTCTCCCCCATAGCATTAACTCCTCTGCTTTTGTAGGCAACATTTTCTAACCCCCCCCCAGTATCCATGTTATTGCTTCCTGTCTTGACCTCCGCAGGGCAGTTCCCTTTCAAATACCCACCCCTGATTGTCCCCTTCAACTCTTCCATCTCCCTATCCTTAACACTCAACCCCAAACTCACTGAACAGCTAATGTGCCTCCTTTCTAATAACGCAAGATCTAAACACCTACTTTCCTTTTCCCAAAGAGGACTCTGCCTCCCCCCAACCTCTATAAACCCTTTAAATCCAGGACTAATAACAGTAATCCGATGACCCAATATAACATATCAACTACTTAAACATTAAACATTAAATTTGTTGCCATTTCCCCAGTCCCAGTCCTTAAGCTTATCACAATGTCCTGGTCTTCACACACACATTCAAGTTGCTGACTTGAATAGATCTGGAAGCTCAAATTGCAACCCCTCGAGAGCTTCTTTTGCAGTTAGAAACCTCTTCTCCCCTGATTGCAGCCGCACAACTAGAGTCGCTAGATATTGCAGACAAAACTTTATCCCAGCCAAATAGAGCTTTTTCTTAATTTCAACATATTGCTTCTGTTTCTATCTAACTGCCAGCGTTTGATCCTGGAAAAGCCAGAGCGAGGCACCATTCCACTGCAGCATCTTCTTCTGCCTAGCATCAAGCAACACATAAGATTTCTCCTTAAAATTGAGGAAACGCATAATTATCACTCCGGGTCTGGCTCCAGGCGGTGGCATCTCCCTTAATGCCCGGTGGGCTGTCTCTAAATTGTATGCCTCACCAAATGGAGAAGGGCCCAGCAGCTTAAGCAGGAGATCCTGCATAAACGTAACACAATCTTGCTCCTTCAGCCCTCTCCGGTAATCCTGCGATGATCAGATTATTCCGCCTACTTCTTGAGTCTTGGTCTTCTATTCTTTCTTCCAGCTTTTTAACCTGCCTTCTGACCCCCATCAAATCCTGTTCCATCACAGATATTTTCCTTTCCTGCGAAGAAATCCAAGCTTCTGCATCACTCATTCTTTGGGCAAGCGAATGTAACACTGGCTTCATCGCTGTGAAATCTGTCACCAGCCCCTGCAGAGTTACTTTAATATCTTGAATGTCCACATTAGTCTAACATGAACCCCCCTCCTTCCCAGTATCGTCTTCTTGGTCATTTGGAGTAGGGGTTTGGGGCTTTGCCATTTGGCAGCGGGGGTTCTCGCCGCTGGAGGCTCGCCAGCTTCAACCTCCATCCCGATGCTTACAGTCGGCCTGCTACTGCAGCCAGACTTTCACTATCTGCAAGATTACTTTGCTTCCTTTTCACCTGAAATTTTCACCGAGTCCTCCTATAATAAGACTGTGGGGCTTCTCAGCTCAGCTACAACTATTTCAGTTTAGGATAAGCCGGTCTTGAAGTTTTTAAAGCCTATTCTTTATAATAGGGCCTCGGAGCAGCACAGGAGACGTCCGAATGGATTCAGATCATCACGTGATCCCACCACCGTGGTTGCTTTCTGATCTTTGGTGGGGAAAGCCTGGGCATATCAGGTGAAGTGATCAGTGACTACCAATATGTTGCTGATATTCTTCAGATTGGGTTCTAAACTCAGGAAATCAATGCAAACCAGTTCCATAGGGGCTCTGGTAGTGATATTGACTGTGGGCAGCTCTCTGGGGCAGGGCTTTTCTTTGTAAACAGCAGCCAGAGGTCTTAACATACTGCTCTTTGTCAGCACTCATTTTGGGCCAATAAAATCAGGTCTGCACTAAGTCAAGAGTTCGGTCTATGCCAAGTTGTCCCATGTGATGATGCAGGGACCTCAACACCAGTTCTCTAAAAGCAGCGGGCAGCACCAATTGTTGTTTGTCTACTTGCCCCTCTTTGTCTATGGTCTCCCGGTATAATAGTTTATTGATCAGCTTCAACTTTGAACCTTCTTTGTATAACAGGGCAGTTCTCAGGTCAGTGGAATGCAGTTGTGACACATCTCTGCCTACTTGCAGTGCCTCTAAGGCAATTAGTAACATAGGATCTCGGGACTGAGCCAGCTGGAGACTGTCATTATTGAACTGAGGCAGCATACTAGTATCTAATGCAGAAAAATGGCAGTAAGCAGCAGGTATACAGTTCTCAGATGGGCCCAAACAATCCACCATGCAGTCCACAGCATCAGGAGACACCTGTTCTTCCTTGTCAAATTTCTGACAAAGGGCTCTAATGTCAGGTTCTGACAACCTGACCCAATTGGCTCGGGACACAGGCCTCCAGGAGAGAGCATCAGCATCTACAGTATATGGTTTAGGCCTGCTCTGTTTTCAACAGCGTAGTTGTAGGTGGATAACACAGAAAGCCACCTATGACCAGTGGCATCTAGTTTGGCTGAGGTCTGAACATATGTCAAAGGATTATTATCAGTATAATTTAGCAGTGAGAGTGCTTGTTTCCATCTTATATTCCACCTTCTCCGGTTCAGTGAGAGAGACCCGGAGGGTGGTCTTTAAATTATTCCTTCCATTTATTTATTTATTGTTTTATTATTTTGTTATTAGTTTTGCATTATTATTTTATTGTCCCCTGGCCGTGAGAGGGCCTTTAGACATAAAATAGTTTAATTGAATTTAATAGTTGTTGTATTAGAATATCGGTTTATTTTTCATTTTTTGTTTTAGTGGGGGGATGGTGGTGTTGTTTTATTTATTTTATTTGTTGTTTTAACTTTTGAGCAGCCTGATGTGCTGGCCAGCTCCACCTGTTGTTCGTTATTCGGCCTCCGCTCTCCATGTCTTCCGCCCCTTTTTCTTGTCCCCCTTGCCAGCCCATGTTTACCATCGTTGTCGGGCATTAGGGATTGTGCGAAGGTGGAGGAAGAATTGGGGGGCATGGGGGGTTGTGGACAGCGGAGTGAGTGGTGCTCTCCCATAGGGGTGGTTAGGCCTTGAAGACGCCCTGGGGTGAAATGCCCTCTGGAGCGTGGTAGTCCCATTCTGGTTCCCATACCCAAGGGCACCTCCTGTTCCGGAGGGCAAGTGGTTGGGACAACTTGTCAACCTCGTCCAACCCGGGTGCTGTTGTGCAATGCCAGATCTGTCTGCAATAAGACTGGTCTTATTGCGGACTTTGTCGCAAGGGCAGATCTGGCTTGCATTACCGAGACCTGGTTGGATGGAAATGTGGCCCCGTTTTTAGAGGCCGCTGTTCTTACTGGGTTCTCGGTTATACACCCCGCTCGAGATTGATCGGGGTACATCTGTTTTAAGACCGAATTGGGCCTAATTGGTGTTCCAGTTGAGGAGTCCAGATCATTTGAGTGTACTGGGGTAGCTGGTGTGGGGTGCAGGATTGCTCTCATTTACCATCCACTGGGGAGGAGAAGCTTTTCCTACAGGAAATAGCAGATTTTGCCGCCAACATGGCCTTGGAATCATCCAGATTGATGGAGCTGGGCAATTTCAATGCGTGGGTCGATGACGAATCTTCGCTTTTTGGTCAACATTTCCTCCAGGTGATGACATCACTGGGCTTCACACAGGTTGTTTCCACAGCTACTCACAAAGGAGGTCACTCTCTTGATCTGGTTTTCCTCCTGGGGATTGAGGCGTCCGATTTGGTGGTGGAACCAGTCGTTTGGTCTGATCATTACTCAGTTGGGTTCAATTTTGAGGCCCCCCTTGGTAGGTCGGCCCCTGTGGAGTTGGTCAAGTACCACCCATTGCAGGACGTTGTCCCCGAAGACCTGATGGCGGTTATTGACCTCTCGTTGTTTGACGAATTGTGCTCTGATCCTGAGCAGCTGGTGGTGGCCTATAATGTGGCCATCTCGGCTGCTGTTGATCAGATTGCACCAACCCATGTTCACCCCCTTCCACGCCATCCCGTTACCCCTTGGTTTGATGGGGCGCTGAGAGGGTTACGGAGGTTGGGGCGTAGGTTGGAGTGTCGTTGGAGGAAGACTGCCTCTGAGGCCGACCATCTTATTTTGCTAGAGCATTATAAGCTCTACCAAACAGAAATTTCCCATAAGAAGGCAGAATTCCTGTCCAGGGGAAATTTCTGTCACTCGGAATCGACCTGCTCAGCTCTTCAGAACTGTCGACAGACTGTGCAACCCAGTCTGTAGGCAGATCCGTCAAGGTTTTTACGCAGAATGACTGCGAGGAGATCGCTCGATTCTTTGCGAATAAGGTGGAAGACATTCGGAGGCAGTGTCCCCGACCCCACTCTAAGGTTGTTGCAGTCGATCAATGTTTTGTAGCAGAGCCCGGAGTTTCCTGGAGTTTCTTTAATCTACCAGATTTCATAGACACTATGAGGATTGTCCATGAGATGCACCCAACATGCTGTAGTTTGGATCCGGGGGTCCTACTTTCCTGATTATGGGTTGTAGTGAGTTTATCAGCCCGGTCCTTGCTCGGATTATCCGATGCTCTTAAGAGACGGGAGTTTTCCCTAGCTCTCTGAAGGAATGGGTGGTGACTCCCCTTCTGAAGAAAGCTTCCTTAGACCCGGAAGACCTAGCAAACTACCGCCTGATCTCTAACCTCCCTTTTGTGGGGAAGATTATTGAAAAAGTTGTGGCAGCTCAATTGGGATAACCATTTGACCATCCATAGTTTATACGAACCTCTCCAGTCTGGTTTTCGTAAGAGGCATAGCACCGAGACTGCTCTGGTTTGGGTGCTCAATGATCTCCTGATGGCGAGAGATCAGAGACACCACTCTATTTTGGTTCTCCTTGATCTGTCATCAGCTTTTGATACTGTGGATCATGGGGTTTTGCTCAAACGTCTGAGGTCCATTTGTGGACTTTCAGGTGTGGTCCTCAGATGTTTTTCATCTTACCTTGAGGGGAGAAACACAGAGAGTGGTCTCGGGATTACATTCATCCGGGACTTTCTCTCTGCCTTGCAGGGTACCTCAGGGTTCGGTGCTTTCCCCCATGTTATTCACAGTATACATGCTACCCCTCGGAGACATTGTAAGACGGTATGAGCTGAGGTTTCACTGCTATGCTGATGATACCCAGCTCTACCTGTCTTTTTGCACCTGACCAGGTTAGTGCTGCCTCGGTGCTGAATAACTGACTCGCAGATATCCAAGACTGGATGAATACCAGTGGTTTAAAGTTAAATCCGGGAAAGACTGAGGTTATGGTGGTGGACCCCGGTCGCAGGGTTGAGGGTTTAGGGGCGGGGTTCCCCTCTGGATTAATTCTAGGGGTGGACCAGATCCCTACCTCTGAACGGGTGCATAAGCTGGGTGTGGAGCTTGACACTGGTATGACCCTTCGTTATCAGGTGTCTGCAGTTGTCAGGACTGCATTTTTTCATCTTAGAAACATCGCCAGGATTAGGCACCTGGTATCACCTGGTGATTTGCCCGTTTTGGTCCACACCTTTGTGACATCTCGTTTTGATTACTGTAACTCCCTGTACCTAGGGCTTGCTGGGGTTGATATCCACCGCTTGCAGCTAGTGCAGAATGCAGCAGCACGTTTGTTGACTGGGGCTTCAAGAAGGTCTCATATTACCCCAGTGTTGTGCACTCTGCACTGGCTGCCAATAAAGTGGGTCTTTTGACCTACAAAGTCCTACACGGGCTTGGTCCTGACTACTTGAAAGAGCTTCTGGTGCCCTACACCCCTTTGAGACAGCTTTGCTCGGCTGACGAGGGGTTGCTGGAGATTCCGAGGGTAAATTTGAAGTCCTCTGGAGCCAGTGCCTTTGGTTTCGCAGCTCCTTCCCTCTGGAATTCTCTGCCCTGTCAGATCCGAGAGAGTACAACTGTGGGCTGTTTTAAAAGGGCCTTAAAGTCCTTTCAATGGGATAAGGCTTTCCCTGTTATACCGTAATTGTTTTTTTATGTGTTATATTTGTTGTTCTGTTTTATTGTATTCATTGATGCTGGTGTTTTTATGCTTTTTGTACAGCGCCTTGAAAATTTGAAAGGTGCTTAACTAAATAAATTTTATTATTATTATTATTATTATATTTTCACCAGTATCTTAGCCCCATACAAATAGTCATGGAATTGATCAACAGTGGCCCACTTCAAGGCTAGGAACTCTAGTTTGTGCACTGGGTAGTTCTTTTCAGAAGGGGTCAAGCTGCGGCTGGCAAAAGCTACAGGTCTCAGTCCGTTTGGGTGCTCCTGATACAGTACAGCCCCAAATCCTTGCAGACTGGCATCAGTATGAAGAACATATGGTTTAGCAGGGTCGGCATAGGCCAGCACTGGGGCATGAGTAAGTTGATATATAATGTCATAGAAAGCTTCCTCACAAACGGCAGTCCAGCGGGGAGCCAAACACATCATTTGGGCGGAAATAATTTTTTTCAGTCCCAGATTGTACAGTCTTCTTATACATTTAATGGGTCGGAGGGTATCCCTGCATAAGGTTAAGCAGGGGGTGGATCACCTGAGAGTAGTCTTTAATAAATCGTCTGTAATACCCACAGAACCCCAGGAACTGCTGTAGCTCCTTCAAATTTTTTTGGTTGGGGCCATGTGGTTAAAGCTTCTACTTTGCTGGGGTCAGTCTCTATGCCTTCAGTGGATACTATGTGGCCCACATATTTTACAGAGGTTTGAAAGAATTGGCACTTGTCTATAGACAACTTAAGACCAAAGTCTTCCAGCCGATCCAGGACCTTGAACAATCGACTTTTATGTTCTTCCAAGGAGCTGCCAAACACTATAACATCATCTAAATAAACCAAACATTCTAGCAAATTCATGTCCCCCACAGCGCGTCCCATCAGGTGCTGAAAAGTAGCTGAGGCACCTGAAATTCCTTGAGGCATCCGTATAAACTCATAGAAGCCTAGGGAGAAAATGAATGCAGTCTTCTCTCGATCCTCTGGAGCCATCAGGATCTGATAGTACCCACTGCGGAGGTCTAACACAGAGAACCACTTACTGCCATTTAGACAATCCAAGTTATCCTGTATGCGTGGCATGGTATACTGGTCTGGGATTGTCCGCCAATTTAAGGTACGGTAATCCACACACATCCGAACGGCCTCATTCTTTTTCCTGACTACTACAATGGGGGAAGCATAGGGGCTCCTGGATTCTTGTATCACACCAGCAACAAGCATCACTTGCAGATGCCGTCTCACATCATCAATATCAGCAGGGCCCAGGTGCCGAGACCGGTCTCGAAAAGGCCTTTCATCATGCAGCTGGATGTGGTGCTCAGCTCCCTGCACACATCCCATGTCTCATTCTTTTAGGGAAAATACCAGGTCTCCTTGGGCAAGCTTCTCACGGATCCTCACTTTCCATTCAGCAGGCAACGGGGAGTCACCAAAATCAAACAAGTCGGGCGTTACTCTGTCATCCTTCCCCGAACCCTCACTATTGGGTAGCACTGCAGCGTCTGCACAATGCATACTAGCCAGGGTGCAACCTCTATTTACTCGAATCTCTTTGTCAAACACATTATGAACTTGAACCATCACCCTTCTGGCATAAGCATGGGCTCTAGCAGGCAAGATACTGGGTTTAACCAGCAGCCCCTCAGGCAACTTTCCCTCCCCAGGTGCATCCAGCATCAATAGCTTATTCTTAACACCTTTTTTAATCCAGACTTCCCCTTGCAAAACACACTGGGCATTTGGGGCTAATAGCAACCGCTCTGGATCCTTCCTCCAGACGACACCCACTGGGCCTTCAAGTTCCTTCTGGCTAGCCTTTCTCTGAGTCTCATAGGCCTTCTGGATCAAGGAAGGTATTCTAAGAGCTCACCCAGTCCTGGACACTTGCTTTTCAGAACACAACTGCGCTAATCGACCAGACATGTGAGCATTGGTCCCAATCAACAAGGGTACTCCATCATACAGTCCAGTGGGGGGATATACTAAGGCTAGGGTTTCCACTTGTTCATCCATCCCAGCAACAGAAGTAGGAAAAGACTACCAGATCTGAATATACCCCAAATATGGGTAGGCCTTATCACTCAGCCCCCATACATGTAGACCATCCAAAGGTTGTAGAGGCACCTCAGGCAGGTGTGTCTGATACCAATCCTGGAACATAATGGTCACCTGAGAACTACTGTCCAACACAGCCTGGGTGGGTATCCCATTCACTCGCACTGGGGCCTCCATCGAAGGCCCCACCACATCAGACCATTCGGGGGGGGCACAGCGCTGGCAGTTACTTGGGCATTGGCCCGGGTCACAAAACTCTTCCTAGGGGGTCAGGTGTAGGCCCTGCGGTGCCAGGTGATCAGCCTGCTGTTCACCTTCCTTAAATTCTCTGGCAACTGGCACTCCGTCTGAAAGTGTCCATCCTCCCCACAGTGGTAACAGAACTTGGGGTCCCAGGGCTCTTTATTGGGAGGAGAATACCTCGCCTGCTAGGGACCATCCTGGGGGTGACGGGGCTCCCCTTGGCTAGGGCATTTATTTCTAGATAACTCTGGTTCTTCAAACCTAACAGGGTGGGTAGCAGTTTGCTTCAAGTCCCTCACCAGTTCTTGTAAATTTCTAATCTCGGCCCTCAACTCACTTTCTACTTAGGGATCAGAGGAAATGGCACACACCCCCACCCCTCTTTGTGACTCTGGGGATACAGGGGAAACATCAGGCACCCTCAAAAGGTGGGTCTCATCTGGTTCACTAGACTCAGGGGTTTGGCACAGATTCACAACCCCCACATAGGGTTCCCAACCCTCCTCATCAGTCTCTACCCCTCGAATCTCCCTCATCAATTGACAGTACTCGGGCGAGGCAGCCCGTCTATCATGTAACTTAAGTTTTAACAGTATCACACTGGAAAATCTAGCAGATTTCAAAACATGCTCCAACCTGACCTGGTTCAAGGCTGTGGCTGTGATCCCCCCTTCGATAGGCCTTCTGCAAGGCCCTTTCCACCCTAGTAACAAAGGCAGACAACTTCTCATTCCTCCATTGCTAGGCAGACTTGAATTTCCATAATAAGTCTTCCCCAGTTTCTGTACTTCCAAACACTCCCTCTAAAGCAGAAAGATACTCTGCTGCGGTCGCTTCCGGGCTAGTGGCCCGCAAGAACTGAATGGTTTCCAAAGCTGGGCCCCACAGGTTCTCCATAAGTCTCTTTCACTTCTCCCCCTCAGAGCATTGCCACTTCTGGACTAGGGGGGCTGGCGTAGTCCATCCACGCCTCCAAATCATCCTCCCCTGAAGGCACTGGCACTGTGCCAGAAAAACCTTTAGCCTACAGTAAGAATCTAGCTGTACAGAGGGAACCACTAGAGGTGGTGGGGCCAAAATAGAACTCTTGGGGGCCCAGGAGAGGTACTGGGGGAAGCCTGTGGGGTGGGTTCACTGGAAAGGTCCAATGCCTGCAGTAACTCTTGGATAGTCCTCCCCTCCACAGCAAACAATTTAAGCAGTTTATCTTTGAAGCTATTAGTCTGGAGAGACCCCCTACGGGTGACTGACCCACTCCGGATGTGAATGACCCTCCACCCCTGTTGGGCACCTTCTGGGTAGATCACTGGGGGTACCCTCTCAGGGTCGATGGCTATACTACATAAGTGTAACACCTGCAAAATCTGATCAAGTAGATCAGCCATATGCCCCTTCACCTCTACCTTGCCTAAACATTTAACATGCTCCACTGCAGAAATAAGGTCAGCGTTTGTTGACCCCAGAGGTACCTCTAGTAGTAACACAATTTTCTGAGAGTCCAACTATTCGGCTTCACCCCACCCCATCAGTTTATGTACCATCGTCTTAATAGGGTCCAGCTTAATCTTAGCCATGATATCCCCTTCCAGCTTTTCCTTTAATTTATCCATATTTAGGTACTTCGTCCACTCGACCACTAGGGGATGCTAATCCCAGTGGTGTCTCCAAAATGTAACCCCCAGAGGGTGCTATCCCAAGGGCTACTACCCCTTCCTGCTCTGACTTTAACAGGTTGAGGGGCCTGGATCCAATGGCGGGTGCCTATAACCAGAGGTCGGGGTTAAGACAGTTGAGTATGATTTGGTCACAGCCCTCTGGGTTGCTGCAACCCCCCTTTCTTCCCACTAGTGGCCCACACAAATCAATCACAGTGCCCTTACCATATACACTTACCCCCCCCAACTTGAGCCAATCGGCTTGCTCCAGGGACCCCCTGAAAAGTAAGTTGCTGTTACACAATAATCACGGTACAGTAATTCACCAAAAACACACAAGCTAGCCAGTGTACCTTTGCAAAACAATCAATCTGATTTATTTAGGGGGGAATAACAAGGACTGGAGGTGATCAGGTTAATTAGCTTACCATTCTAATATATGAGTATCTATCTGAGGCACTGTTCACAAGCCTAAACTATAAGTCACTGTCTCTGGGTACCCAGGCAATAAAGGCTAGTCCCTCGATACAGGTGGTTGGGGCCCTGACACAGAAACAAGCATGAGAGTCCTACGAAGATTAAATAGAGCCAGCCGGCTCAGTTAGTGTAGCCAGCAAAGTAACCAGAAAGTCTTGCCCTCACTAGGAACGTTTGACAGGGAGCTACCCTGATTTAGTGCTCACAACTCCAGAAGGAAGAGCACTCTCACACCACTTGCAGGACCAAGCCTGGACTTCAAACACTTCTTCACACATTTATATGAAAGGCAGAGGGGTACCATACCAGGCAGCTGCTGTACCTCCCGATCGCTTGCACTGCATACACCAGGCCAAACCGACGCAGCTTCACTAATCCTGACTGAGTGCGATTCAAGCAGATTCTCCAGTCTTCTACAGGGTGGACCTGGTAGGTAGCTGCACTCCTGCACAGCCTCCTCTGACCGCTGCTCAGTGGATTTAGTCTGAACTTGCTGGCAATTCAAAACTTCTGACTCTGGCCTTACATGCGCTTCCCGCACGAAAACTCAAAGGCGCAGGAGCCCAGAGCTCTTTCCTCGCTCACAGCCTCTATGACTCTCCCCTTTGGCAGTTCAGGCAGGGAATCCTCATTCAAGCACCACCCAATCCCATTGGAGGGCTGCAGATGCCAGTCACTTAATTCTGCCCTCACTGGTGCAAAAAGGCACCATGTTTCAGGACTCCACTTCCCAGAATCACTAGCTGTATTCCCATTGGTCAGCCGGCTCCAGTTTGAGTCCTGATTCTGGTTGGTCACTATTTACATTATTTTAGATGCCCCCTGGCTACTATTGGACCCTTCAGAACAGTTCTGATCCAAAATGGAGAGGTACAGCACAAAGTTCCAGATGCAATAAAGGCAGGTTAGACAAACTGCAATCTCACCCATGCTCTAAATGTTTTCAGGGGAAACAATTACATTTTTCAGATGGGCTCCCTCTGCACTCTTAGCAACTGCAGAAATGGAGCAATCAGACAGCAGCCCAGGGCAGGATTTGAACAGAGAAGCCCCAGTCCCCCCATTCAAACCATCACAATCTGTGAGCAGGCAGCTCTTAAAGAGACAGTACTGGAGGCTTTAAAAGCACTCACAACTCCCACATTTAGCGGCCTCACGCTGAACACCAGTTAGACAGAGAGCATTTAGGCAAGCTCTGGGAAGGCTTTCTGGAACCCCTATTTGTAAGGGGGGTTACATTAGCTTTGGCTTCTCTGACCATTTTGGTGAAGAGGTTCCTCACCCTCCGGAAATAATTCCAGTCATTTATTAAATTAGTTTTCCTAGCAGTTCTCCAGAGTACATATCTACTCTGCAAAGCATCTTTCAGTTCTTCTGTAAAACACTGATGGGATTTGTTTCTGGCACAAACTTTTACTGTGGGAGCATACTTGTTGAGAGCCCCTAGCACAATTTCTGAGAAAATATCATAAGCCATAGTCAGGGACTTGGCTAGATAGAAGTCCTGCCATCGCATGGAGTCTCTTAGGTCTGATATATACCCATGGAGATCAAAGTTGCGTATGCACCTTTTAAAGGACAATTTTGGTACAGTTGTGGATTTAAGGGTGGATCTTACACACGTGATGAAGCAATGGTCGCTAATATCAGAGAAAAAGATGCCAGCATGTGAGAATAAATGGGGTTTGTTAACTAAAATGATATCCAAGAGAGCACTGTTATTAGGGTTGAGCTTGCTAGGACAAGTAGATTTGTTTATTAGCTGTGACAACCCAAGGGAATCACAGAACATTTTAAGTGGGCTGGATGTACTGGAGAGCCAGTCTAAGTTGAAGTTCCCTAGTATGATACAGTCTGAAGATGCCAAACCCAGGATGTTTTTGAGATGTTTTAACAACTGTAGTCCAGCTGATGGGGTTCTGTAGCATTCTGTTATACATAATGAGACACCGGTGGCAATTTCAATTTTTAATGACAAGCTTTTGAATTCTTTTGGGACAGAGGTTGAGTCAATTATGGAGGCAGGGAATTTATCCTTGATGTAAATAGCTACTGCACCACCTCTGGTTTGCATGTCAGCTCTGAACAAAAAGTAGGAGGGGATGTTAACTCCATTGTTACTGGTTGCCGGTTGGAGCCAGGACTCCGTAATCACCAGAACATCTGGAGCAGTATGACATTTCCAGGCCTGAACAGAAGTGATTTTTTTAAATAGGCTACATACATTAACATGCAAGAATGTAAGCCCCTTGATGCTTTGTAGCTCTGCTGGGGATTCCATGGGTGTCAGAGGGCCTGGATTAAGCTCAATACTTCCTGAGAATAGTAAAAGCAGGAACAATAATTTCCTGCAGAGTCCTAGGAGAAGTGTGGGTGGCTGGGTCTTCTTTTGGTTACGTGATTTGTCTGCGGCAGTTTAGGGAGTTCTGAGGCTAGTTTCCAGTTTTCCTGATGCTGCATATAATAATACCTTGACTGAGAGAGTCAATGGGAGTAGGGGGGAGTATGCAGAAGGTGGTGTAGCCCTGTGAGCAGGCTCTAGTAGAGTTCCTGTATGCCGGTGCAGTTGAAGAACCAGCAGCAGGCATGGGGAAGTTAGAGCACATACAAGTTCTTCTACTTGATAGGAAAAGTCCCAGTCGGACAATGTAAAAAGAGAGCCGTTCTCCACTCTTGGAGTTATTTTTTGATTCATATTTGGGTCCAATACATGTAAGATGAGCAGAGACAAGCACAGAAGCAGGTAATATGCCCTCATTATGAGACTATCACCCAATGGGCACTACAAGGGCGGGCAAGAGAAGGGAATCTCAGTGGAGGAGAATTTCTTAATCCCTGCAGAATACTACTATAGGCAGTGGAGCCTGAAGCAGTAATCATTAAGTATATCTCCTAGTCAGGCTAATAAGAAAATAGTTCACCTGACTATAGAGTAGTACTAGGGGCAGAGAGGCTTTGAAGCAAATTTTTTTTAGCTACTACTCTGGAGCAGACTAAGCACTAGAGAGATCACCTGACCTAAATCAACTGCCTTAGCAAGACAGGATATGCTAGTGAGCAATAAGCAAACTTAAAGTACCAAAATGGTATGCCTCAGCAAGATAGAATGAGATAAACTGCTAGAAGGCTTAGCTGCAAAAAGGGAATGGGAGGAATTGCAGTTGTTGACAGTAAGTAACCAATAAATTGAAACATTAGATAGGAGTGGGCAGAGACTGTGTGCATTTAAAGGAGGCCTGGGAGGGGGAGGGGGTGGGCCAAAAAATCAAGAGGAAGTTTGCAGAGCTAGCACTGAATCAGTGCACATACAGTTGGAGAGAAACTGCAGTGGGGGGGGAATGGTAAGTTACTTTACACAGGTCGAGCAGAACAGGCTAAATTAAAATATATAAATTAGAAGCTGAGTCCAGGGATGCAGACTTACATTAAGCCACACGTCTCGGGTGCTCCTGTCTCAGGTGAGTGAGACCAGCCAATCAGGGAGCTCTACACAGGTGTGGAGCCAATAGATCTACCCTGAGAAGGCACTGAAATTGAAAATAGCAAATTGCAAGTGATGATCTGGTTCAGCAGTCACACAGCCCAGAGAAATCATGGCAATTTTTCAAGTATCGTACCTTATCTATCTCTTTGGGGGAGGTGGATCAGGGTCCTTGCACCGTAGAGGTACTATGGCTGGTTCGTGACCACTGCTCGTGGGGGTCAAGTGGCACCTGTAAGGAAGGAGACAGCAGATTAAATAGGAGCAGATGGGTGTGTGTGTCTAAACAGAGATGCACAAAGAGAGCTGAGCACCAACTTGAAAGACAAGTCAGGGGGCGGTCTCAGACAGAGGCAAGGTGCTGGCTAACTCGGGAATCCAAAACAAGCACAAAAGAACAGATGGATGGGGGAGGGCAGGAGGGACAGAACAGAGACAGAGGAGAACAGGGGGACAAAGGAAGATGATTAAGAATGAAAGTCAAGGGCAGGAGCCTTAGGCTCAAGACAGAGGCTGCACAGACTTTATAATTCACTGAATTGTCTAACTAAGTCCATAGCAGTAAACATGTAAACCCAGCACAGTCTTAAATAGGATTAAAAAAAGGTATATTAACAAAGCCAGTAAAACATTTTTACAAACTCGGTTCAAGGCAGTGTACAGAGTGAAAGCTTAACTGGGGTAAAATCAAGTGGAAGTTTGCAGAGCTAGCGCTGAATCAGTGCACATACAGTTGGAGAAAAACTGCAGCGGGGGGAATGGTAAGTTACTTTACACAGGCCAAACAGAACAGGCTAAATTAAAATATATAAATTAGAAGCTGAGTACAGAGATGCAGGCTTACATTAAGCCATACATCTCAGGTGCTCCTGCCTCAGGTGAGTGAGACCAGCCAATCAGGGAGCTCTACACAGGCATGGAGCCAATAGTGCTACCCTGAGAAGGTGCTGAAATTGAAAACAGCAAATTGCAAGTGATGATCCGGTTCAGCATTCACATAGCCCAGAGAAAGCGTGGCAATTTTTCAAGTATTGTACCTTATCTATCTCTTTGGGTGGTGGGTTGATCAGGCTCCTCGCACTGTAGAGGTGCTATGGCTGGATCGTGACCGCTGCCCATCAGGGCAAGTGTTTGTTGGGTGCCCCTGAGGCCCAAGCATTGTCATTTTCATTTATTTATGTGACATAGTCAGATACACTGTCTGTCTCTGCAGCATTTAGTGAAAGCCTTTTATGGCTGTATTACACTGTTTATGAGGTTCTTGAGGCCTGAATCCTGTCATTTATTAAAGTGACATAGTTAACTACACTGTCTTTCTCTTCAGCAGTTAATGAAAGCCTTTTATGGCTGAATTACACTGTTTGTTAGGTGCCTCTGAGGCTAGAGCCATGTCATTTTCACTTATTACTGTGACACAGTCAGCTACACTGTCACTGCAGCAGTTACTAAAATAATATCCCTTCATGGCTATGTCTACTATGCCTTGTATTTACCAGTCTAAGTCTACTTAAAGGAAGCACAGTGCTGCTGCACGTGCAACTGTTACTGATATTGATAATATGAATTATATCACTAATGAAGAACATAATGACAATAATAATACCATTACAAGGACTGGCACTAAATGTCCTGAACAAAAAAAAGCATGTTAGTAATGAAATGATAGCAGAGTATCAGAAAGAACTGACTGGAGTTAGTCGTAGAGGTGCAGCATTTTTTGCCACATGTACCAGAATACTTCCAGTTGCTGAAGCATTTTGCAAGGAGGCATCCACCTCAAATATAAGTTCAGATGTTGAGACAGAAAATGCAGACAGAGATGGCAGTTATAGTGGGGAATGGGAATGGGATTATCCAGGCTATGTTCCACATAATGCTGATGGGACATCTAGTTCTTCTGAGTCTTGTGGCAATAGGGGCATAAGAGAAGATGCTGCTGCAAGGCATGAGAAGCAAGTACAGTGCAGAAAAATCATATGTTGTAAGAATTATAAGATTAGTCTGAATGAAATCAATTCATATTAACAAGGAAATGGCAGTGTAGGGTTTCCTACAGGTCCCTTGACTGTACAAGGAATAGTGTCTGGCACCATGGCACAAAGCAAAAAAGGTAATTCTTTAGTGTGGAATTTATTTTATATTGACCCTGTAGGCAACTCTTGAGCTGCATGCAGTCTATGCAAAAAGAACGTCAGTCATGGTGGCAATGTTGCAAATTTTGGAACATCAGCAATGATGCGACATGCAAAAGCAAAACACCTAACTGAATGAGGCAGGGCAAAAGGCAGTGTGGTTGGTATAGGTGGTAGAGGAGGTGATGGTGGTGGCAGTGACCATAGTGACAATAAACTGGTAGTAGAAAGTGATATTGAATCACTTGATGTTTCCTTGCAGTCTATTTTTTTTTTATTTAGTATTCTTTTTGTGTGCCAGTCCTCTGGGAACTCAGCCAGAGACTCCTCCAACCTCCACCCATGACCAGACTTACTCAGAGAGGTGATACACCCAGGCTTTCCCCATCGGGGCAGGGCTGTCAGGCAGGCAAGGCCACCATGGAAGACTGTATAAGGTTCTCAGCAGAAGAACCACTGGGAGGCCTCCCTAGCTTATCCCCCAAGGTGGGGTCATAGGGCCAAGCTGCACCAATTCAGACTCTTACTCAGTTGCCTACCAGGCATCCTGTAGGATGTTGTGGGGGCCGAAGAGACAGGATGTCTTGAATGCAGCTCACAGCAGTTTTTTTCCTCATAATGGGCTCCCAGGAGGCATGGCATGCAATGACGTAGTGCACAACATGCGAACAGCCGGCACGCCTCCCTGACAGCTTGGCTGTGGCAGCTGTATTCCCCCTGGCCACCACCAGTGGTCAGTCATGTACCGGTCAATCTTACCTCTCCCTGGAGGAGGACATCAGTCCCAAGGGATGCTTAATCTTCCTCCCCCTTGCTGGCCCTCTGATGCCCCAAGTCTGGTCTCAGACTTGGGTTGCCAGCATCACAGACAGAAATCCAACACTGTGCCAGTGAGCCATCCCCCTTCAGTCTTCCCAGACAAATATAGATTGTTTTCTGACACCATCAAGTACTGTAAAATCACAAAGAACTCCATGTGAAAAAAGTGTGAAAAATACATTCCCCAGAAAATAAAAAAATATCTTGTGAACTAACATTGAAAGAAAGTGTTGCGAGGAGGTCAAAATTTATCTGCAAGCATCCAACATGCCAGCTGTTAAAAAGAGCCACTGCAGAGCTGTTGGCCGAATGTCAACTCCCTTTTGCTTTTGTTGCCCAAAAAGGTTTCCTCAAGTTCATGGACAAAACTGAACCATGGTACACCGTTGCTTGTCAAACATATTTCTCAAAAAAGGCTGTTCCACAGTTGTATGACTTGCTTTGTACTGAAGCCATTAAGCAACTAAAACTCTCTCAGGTGAAGCAGGTTCACATAACTACTGATTTATGGACCAGCAACCAAACTATTGACTACATGACTGTTACAGCTTATTTTGCAAGTTTTCAGTCAGAAAGTAATAAACCCCACTCTACCATAAGCAGTAGGAAGCAGGCTATATTGTATGTTCCCAGTTTTGAAGAAAACCACACTTCTGTGAATATTTTGCAGGAGCTGGAAAAAACAATTCCAGAAATGACTTATTCAGTATTCCTTATCTCCAGGGATCATAGTGTCAGATAATGGTGCCAATATAGTCAAAGCTGTTAGAGATGGCGACTACCAACACATACAGTACCTTGCTTTGTGCATTGCTTAAATCTTCTCATCCATAATTTCTTAAATGGGAACAGAAATGTTAAAAACCTGTGAAGTCTTGCTAGGAAAATATATGGGCATTTCAGTCACTCTGTGAAAGCACAAAACAACCTGAAGGGGCTGCAGAGGTCAAACACTTTACCACTGTATGCATTAAAGCAGAAAGTTCCAACTCACTGGAATTCAACATTTCACATGTTGGAAGGGTGTCTTCAACAGAAAAAAAGCTGTACATGACTGCACCATGCAGAACCAAATAGGTAAAACAGACATCATGCTCAGTTCCTGTAGTTGGAGTCTACTTGAATCTTTGGTCACTTTTCTGGAATCATTTGAGACTCCCACACATGATGTCAGTGCGGACAGTACAATTCTGAGTCAAATTCCTCCTCAAATAAGATTTCTTCACATTTTCCTTGATGACATAAAGAAAGAGTTTCAATCAAAAGAAGATTCCACTGTTGTTATGCTGGTAGATGACTTGAGTCTCAGACTGTTGACTGATTAGAGAATAAATTCCACGTTTAAGAATGACACCTATGTGTTGGTTACGTTGCATGATCGCAGTTTGAATGGGAACACTGAAGCCATCTTTCCTGCAGGGGAAGACATTGAGTATTGAAGGGATCTTCTGCTAATCAAATGTGACATTGCCCCACCAACACCATTAACTGATGTACAGCAGTTAACTGTGTCAAACCATTAGAGTGCACCTCTGGTGCAGACAATAGCATATCCATCAATTCTTCATAATCACCAGTTTTATCAGCGTGGGGAAGGACATCTGCAGCTACTTCTCAGGCATCCGATTGTATGTTCAGGGTCAGAAAGACAAATCAGTTCTGAGTCTTCTGCAACAACATTGACTAGTATCCTGTAAAGAAACTGCAGCTGGTTTATCTGCCAGACTGGTAACCATCTCACACAGCACAATGATCCAGGAGTTTTTTGCAGACCATACTGTGATTGGTCTCAAGGAAGATCCATTACTCTGTTAGGAACAAAAGAGAACAATATGGCCAGATGTTGCAAATCTTGCAATAATGTACCTCAGTTGTTCACCTTCACACGCATATTCAGTTCAGAATGCATATTTAGTACAGCTGAAGGAATAATAACTGACCAAAGAACACTGCTAAGTCCTGTAAATGTGGGGTGGCTCACACTTCTCAGACTGAGTGCTGACAATTTCCCAATTGTCTCAAGCACTGAATTATGCAGTTCTGACCCTGAACATGAACAACAGCTTGCAAACAGTGATACTGAATATGATGACTAGGTTGTGTACAAAACAAATAGAACATCCTGTGTAGAGTGGCATACTGCCACATTTGGTAACTTAACACTGCTAACACATCTCTCAGCAGGTGAAATTGTTCTGCTGGAATAAATCCAGACAGTTCATGGACAAACAGGTATGGTTGCTATTTTTCTGACAATGTTGGAACCATTATTTAAGTTTGAATTCACTTACTTTTTTAATTTTTATATTTTCTCATCAAACGTATTCCACATGTCACATACTGTTCCAGTTCTGCTCTATATGAGCACTACACAAATTCTGGAAGGAATGTTGCTAATAAACTACAGGCCTTATATCATAGCTGTTGTTGTAGTTTCTTCCTTTGGCATCACTTTCCTTCAGTTTTACTGGCTTTCTCCTTAGACACACCCTACTGATAAAATATGCCATCACCACTGCCACCATGCCAGTCACATGTGCCACACTACTCTTAGTTTGTCAGTCATCAGTTTATTATGCTTGATGCCCACCATGGGTATAATTTTTTAGAAACATTAGCAGCCTCATTCAGAGCAACTGAATCTCTCATATCTGCCTCATCAGTGCCAACCATGGATATAATGTTTGGAAACAGCAGCAGGCTCACTCAAACCAGTTGCGCCTCTTATACAGTAGCTGCCTCAGAAATGCCCAGCATGGGTATAATTTTTGGAAACTTAATGAACAGCATAATACAACCATAATAGGATATTGTTTCATTAACTGCTGCAGAAAGAAGCAGTGTAACTGACTATGTCACAGTAATAAATGACAGGGCTTGGGGCACCTAACAAACAGTGTAATAGTATACAGCCTACAATCAAAAACAGTATTTCACATTTTTGTTATGGTCAGGGTAGAGTAATAGAGTTTATTTATTTATTTAGTGATTCAGAAAAGACCTTCTAGCGCAAGCTCTTCTACAAAGGTTCCACATCATAGATTGTAAAACAAAGTACAATAGGAGAAAGCAAAAGTACATCACAATGAATGATACAGCTTGGATTCAGAACTTACAGAGTAACTCAAAACATAGGTACATGTTAAAATAACAAGGAAAGCACTTTATGAGGGGGGGGAATAAGCAGCTACAAAGTGCCTTGTCAGTAGTTCAGAGGGATGGGGATAGCTTGCAGTGGGGTGAAGAAAGGAGGTACAAAAGAGAGATAGGTACTGTGGTGGAGGTGAAAGGTGGGGGAAGAAGGGCGATAAGGTAGAGGGAGAAATGGGGGTGAGGGGAGGCTGAGTGGAGAAGACATGCTAGAGTAAATGGTGGGGTGTGAGGTGGCATGGTCAGGCAGCCTGCATTACTAGTGACTGTAAGGGAAACTTACAGGACTGGGAGTTGGGGAGGGGGAAGTTGGGGTGGCAGATGCCAAAGAAGCATGATGCAAACTGATTGCTGAGGCAAGCCATGAGAAGGGACAGAGGAAGGGGGTACCTAAGGCCTGTCTAGTGCTTGCTGGGGGGTAGAGAGAGCAGATGTGGCTGGACTTAGGGGCAGGTGCACTTAGAGAGTGTTATTAGGTGCTGTTTGGGGTCAGTTTTGAATTGGGCCAGACAATTGGTGGCCAAGAGGTGCCTGGGGAGTTCATTCATCCATTAACAGGGGAACCCAGTAGGCAAATGCACGTTGCCCAAGTGAGGTGCGACAGAAGGGAATAGCCAAGGCCCCTCTAGTCCTCCCTCTGGTGACCTGTAATGAGTTGGCCACCTTGATTAAATTGCCTACACAAGGTGGTGTTTTACCCAATACAGCCTTCTTCCCTAGGATTCAAGTCTGGAATTTGACCCTGTTTCTTAATGACAGCCAACTTGCATGTTCGTACAGAGTACAGGTGTGAGTGCCATGCCCAGCATCCAGGGTGAGTCTGCAGGCTTTGTTGAGCGCAGTCTGAACCCTCTTGAGCACTGTACCTGTTGCCGCCCCATAGACCACCAGTCCATAGTCAAGAGTAGATATAATGGAACTGTGGACTGAGAGGAGGAAAGCCCCCTGAGAGAGGTATTGCCTGTGCCTGTACAGGACACCAATCTTGGTATTGACTGTCTTGACCAGAGAGTCAATATGATGCGAAAACATGAGGGTATCATCTATTATATGGTCCCCAGATACTTGAACAAGTGAACTTGTTCCAGCGGCTCACTGCATGAGTTGGAGATGATGAGGGAGTGGTGCTTATTTTTGTTGTGGGGGCTGGACATAAGCAAGGCCTTGGTCTTTTTGTAGTTTAGAAGCAACTTATGACAACAGAACCAGTTCCCGAGTTTGGAGAAGGAGTTCTGCAGCTCAGACTGTAGGACAGCCTGAGTCATGCTGCTGCTCAGGAGCACAGCATCATCTGCATACAGTATGAGTTTGGTGTTGCTGGCTGTGGGAAGGTCATTTAAGAAGAGTCTAAAGAGTAGGGGCCCCAGTATTGATCCCTGGGGTACCCCTAATGATACCTCTCTTGTGCTGGATACTGTTTGCCCAATTTTGACACATTGATTTCTCCGCATTAGGTAGTCTTGGAACCAACAAAGGGCATTGGGCACCACACCCATGTTTTGCAGTTGGGTCAGTAACAGGGGATGGATGACTGTATCGAAGGCTTTGGTGAGGTCAATAAAGACAGACCCCACCAGTCTACCTTCATCCAGGGTCTTATGTGCATAGTTCATGTAGCCCAGCAGTGCAGTGGTGGTGGTACTGTGATTTTTTCTGAAGCCATGCTGGTTGGGACATAATAGATTATACTTATTGAGGTAGTCGATGAGTTGACCCACCACAATCTGTTCCAGTGCCTTGAATGTGGGGAGAGGATCAAGATAGGTCTGTAGTTGGCTACCAGAGACTTGTCACCTCCTTTATGTAGCATTTTAATGGGCACTATAAGAATGTCCAGGGTGAGGGATAGAAGTTTCATGTCTATCCCGTCACTGCCCAGTCTGGTCTTACCTAGTGCTTTCTTGACCATAGTTAGGGCCTCCTTCACTGTCACCCTTTTAAAGTAGAAGGTCAGGTGAGAACTCTCTGTAAATATGTTGTTGGAATGGTTCAAACCAGGTTGAAAATAGGCAGGTGGTAGCACTGAGGTAAGATTGGTGAAGGCCTTATTGAAGGCTTTTTCAATAGCTAGAGGGTCTGTAGTGGGGGTGTTACTGATACTGATCAGCTGAAGATGCTTCTTGTCCTCCTTTCCAAGGATGCTTTTGATGTTATCCCAGAATCTTTTGCCATCACCACAAGAATTGCAAAGCTGTGCCTTATGATAGTTGGATTTGGCGAGCCGGATTAGCTTGGTGCAGCGTTTTCTGGCTGTTCTATAACACTGGTGGTCATGCTTGCTACCTGTGTTTCTGGCCTTCTCCCAGAGTATGTCCCTTTCTTTCAGGTGGGAGAGGAGCTCCCCATCAATCCAGCCATTAACCTGCCCCTGAATTTTTCTTTTTGTGAGCGGGACATAGATGTCACAGATGGAGCTAAAGCCCTTAATGAAGTAACTGAGGGCCTGATCAAGGGTAGGTGCCAGGTCAATAGGAGTCCAGTCATGCAGGGCAAGGGCTGATTTGAGGGCTCCAAGTTTACCCTTCCTCAAGACCCTGCTTTCAATGAGGATGGATGGGCTTTTGGTAAATTAATTAGACCATAGGAAGGTGATTGGGGAGTGGTGACTTAGTGTGTCTGGGAGAACCTTGATCTCAGAGATCCGGGATGGTGAGCTTGCTAGGACCTGGTCAAGGAGGGTACTGTTTCCTGTCTTATAGTTCTGCCTGGTGGGGCAGGTGACAAGTTGTGTCAGGTTGGAGGTGGCTATCAGATCCCAGAAAGGGGCAGCCTCCTTTCCATCCCAGTTTATGTTAAAGTTCCTGGTAATGACAACCTCCGTCCCCTTTGGAAGGGTGCTGATAACGTCCATAATTGTGGGAAGGCCTGCTGTGGCTTTCTTGGGGGGTAGGTAGATTGTGGCAAGGATGAGAGTTTTGCCATTCTGACCGACCTGTGCCTTTATCACTATTATCTCATGGTCCTGAGCCACCCTGTTTCCGGGGAGGATGAGGCACTGCAGAGAGTCCCGGGCATAGATAAGGCATCCCCCACCTCTCTTGCCTATTCTATCAATCCTGTATACTTGGAAGACTTTGAGGGCAATTTGCTATCTTTAATCCTACTGGTCAACCGGGTCTCCATTAGGCAGAGGATGCTAGGGGTGTGGAGGACCATCCATGCCTGTACTTGGTCAAATTTTGTGGTTAAACTGCAGATGTTCAGTGAGGCTATTTTTAGGCCTTTAACCTTATGAACACCAGGGCCCATTGAAGTGAGTGGGACTGGGTTTGAGTTAATATTGCCAGAGAGGAGCAGGAGAATAAAGATTATCTTTCTGGCAGAAATATGCTAAATTTGGTTCGCACCTTCTGCCGACGAGGCTTCAGATGATTTAAGTGGTTGGACACTGGTTTAATTATTATAGTATAGCTAAACATTACCACCCCTATGCTAGGGTAGGGCATATGGCCACCCGTGTTTATAGGGCAAGGCCGAGTGAGTCGCTGCCCACAGCCAAGTGAGGCAATTTCTGAAGGTGTGTTTGACAGCCATGCACTACCCAGTAGAGTAGAATGACTAGGGTAGTAAACTACCCGACCCTAACCATCTGCACATTTTGCATTAGGGTATTTTTAGGGTAATTTAGGGTAGTTTGGAGGTGCTGGTGGGAAGTTTTTAGGGTAGGGTATCTTACTACCCACCCATGCCTAGGTTTGAGAGGTTTTTTGGTTTTGGAAGGTTTTGTGTAAGTGTCCTTTTTTTAGGTTCTTTTGCAGCTTGTTAATTGATTTGGCTAGCTTCCTAATGCTGTGTTAATAGTGTTATTAGTGGAATCTCAGGGTTTAATGTAATGCAGATGTATTCTTTTAATTAGTGCAGGTATAGTATGTACTTCTAATTGTTTGATTAGTGTAGGTATATAGCTGTAATTGATAGATTAGTGCAGGTATATAGCTTTAATTGGTTGATCAGTAACAGGTATAGAGAGAAATAAATGATGGCCTTTTCTATGGGGAAAAGATCCCATCCCTGTATTTTATATATATATATCTATATATATATATATATATATATATATATATATATATATATATATATGTAATAGCGATGACAGGGTGTGCATTAGGATTTTAATGCACACCCCAAGGGCATGGGAAGTACATTAAAATCCTTTAATGCACACCCTGGAGAGGCTTATCACACTTATAAAATGGCTCATTGCTAATTTAATTACCTGCCGTTTTATAATTAAACAATACTAGCTGAAGAAAATTGTTTAAATGTAGATAAATGTAAAACATTTTTCTTCTGAATAAAAAAAGTTCCAGTTTTGTGTTGTAGTTTTGAAATGAATATTGTTTTAATTTTTTTGATTTAAACATTTGATAACTGGGAAAAGCACACTGAGCCAAGGCTCATTTCTGGGTGTAACCCAGGGGTGAGGGGGAAGGAGTTACAACAGTATATATACATGGAATAGATACATGAGAATATTACATACAATCACATAATTTGTTACAAAAGAGTTATTTACCTTCAGTTACATATATACAGTTATTTACAATCAGTTGCATGAATACAATAATGTACAGTACAGATATTTTGAAATCTAAACCATGTCCATTTGGCTAAAGGCAGACTAGCTGCAGTTACAGGTGGAGAAGGGAAGCTGACGAAGTTGAGATTTAATGGAGTTGTGCAAGGGTGAGTTTCTGAGGGACTGGTGAAGCTGATTCCATAGGTAGGGGAGAGGGTAGGAGAAGGCAGATTTGCCAGCTGATGAGGATGGTTTGGGGAGGGAGAAGGAGCAGGAGTCCCTAGAGCATAGCGAGTAAGGAGAAAAAGCTGCAGGGGTTAGTTTCTTGGCCAGGTAGGGTGGCAGGAGGTCAAACCAAAATTTGGAAATAAAAGAAATGGAGGGACAAAAATGGTAATGGGAGAGGGGCACTAACCCATGGGAGGAAAGGAGAACGTAGTGGTGTGTTCTGAATTTGTTGCAAAATAGCAAAAAGTGTGGAATAAGGACTGAGTCCAGCCTGGATAGCAAGGTGGAGGTGGCAGTGTTGTACACAATGTTCACATAATCAAAGATTGTAGTTATTTCAAGCCAGCAGGTGACGCTGAATACTAGTTTTCCCTGTCTTCTTTTGGTTTTTAGCCTTGCTTTTTGTGTCAGTTTTCATTTCTGCAGTTTTGATTAAGGCCTTCCCTGCACTGTTACGGGACAGCAGAGCATTACTGAAAATGTGTACTTCCTCTTTTCCATCAAGCTCTGTACAGATGCTGTTTTTGGCTTGTTTTGCTCTCTCTCTGCACTGTACAGAGATGCAGCATCATCAAACCCACTATGCTCTCAACTACCGGACAAAATCCAACTTGTTGTAGGCTCCCCAATTACCATATGCCACATGGATTGTTGCTGTTCTGGTCCTCACAAATTCACAAATCAGACCAGGGCCTAAAAGTATTGGCAGCCTTTTTTTTTATGTATGGAGTTGCATGATCACTAGCTTGCCAAGCCCATGCAAACTGTAGAAATGGGGTCTGGGAGCATAGCAGCAGGAGTAGGCTGGTTTTCCTGTATGACAGTGCCTCATGAGTCAGTTTCCCTCGACCCCCACCACCACTACTACCACCACCGGATAGGATGAAAGTAATGTAAGTTTTGTTTTGGTATTTAATCGAAGGATTTTATCAAGAGATGATATGGGTCAGAGAGCTTCTTCTTCATATGTACATGTGGAAGCCAACATTGCAGGCGACATCAGCGGCTGGTAGGAGCCTACAGTCAGGAAATGAGTTTTTTTTTTAATGTTATGCCATGTTGTATAAGGAGCTTGTAATTGGTATAACTAGAAGGAGAGAAGGCATGTGAGGGTGATACTAGTAAACATAGTAATCTTTTATATCAGTGAGTAATTGGTTTGAACTACTCACCAGCTCTGCCCTGTCCAGCTCTGTGATAGTGGGAAATTGAGGGGGAAAAAACATTGGCAGAGGTCACAAACTGCAGATTCAATTCACAAAAGTCAAAATTATTTGTTTAAGCCAGGGGAAAATGCTGTTAAGGCTCTATTATTCTGGCAGTGTACTTTGGTAAAAAAGTTGTGTTTATTTTATAAGACATTAGTTTGAAATGTTGTGGTTGTAAAGGCTAATATTTCCAATATGGTGACTATTGTATTTTTTTCATGAAGGCATAGTGATATTATTTATTAAGTTGTTTTGTGGGGGGAGGAAAATGAGATTCAGCAGCTGACTGCGTGTTTAAAGAGTTTTAATGCACAGTCAGGTGACTTCTCTTGACCCAAAAAAGTCTAGATTTTTCTTGCCATTTTATAAATTATAGGGTTGTGGTCACACCCCTATAGTTAGGGTTGGTACTGCACTTCAATGTTAAATGTTAAATCTCAATTTTTGCACCTTAATAACACTGGCATTTTTTGACAAAATAGTTCTACATTTGGCATGCATGGTCATTCTGCCAGTGTCACAAGATTTGGAAAGTTTTGTGAAGGCATCTTGTATGGATTTTGAGATATAAACTGGTGAAAAACAGTAAAAATGAAATTGTTTCCCATAGGTTAACATGGGATATTTTTGCTGTCATCTACAACCCACTGGAATGAAAACGTACTCTATAATTTTTATGAATGCTGGCATGTGTGCCAAGGGTGTGCCTTTGGATGGTTTGGTGAAAAAAATATATTACCATTTTTGAATTACAATGATTTTTGTGATAGCGGCAAGACAGGCAGGTAAATGAAAACAGTTTGAACAGTAAATAATGGTTTAAATGGTTAATTTACTGTTCGATTCTCAGACAAATAATGTTCGAGATAGCAGCCATCTTGTTGTTTTTAACAATTTTCAAAATAAATAGTCTTGTACACAACTACTGCACCCTAAGAACAGCACAACACCCATATTTAGGTCTCAATGATATGCTTAGTTAGTTGTTTGTCTTAAAAGTAGTATATCACCATTATTAATATGTGTTCTTTCCCTGAAAATCATGCCCACCGTCCATTGCTAAATAATACCATTCGGTTTGTTATTTAGGTTTCAAACTTTACTGTTCAAACAGTAAATAACAAATCAAACCGGTAATTACTTAGTGAGTGACATGCTTTCAGTGAAATAAATATGTATTTGCCATAGAAATATATTAATTTTAAGACTTCAAGCATAGCATGTTATTATGTTTTCTGCTTAAATTGTTTCACTGATGAATTCAATACCAACATGGCTCTCTGTGGGCAGATTAGAACATGTGTAAATGTCTTCCTCAGATACATATAAACTGTTCAGTCATGCTATTTTTTATACCAAATAACTGTATACTTTTTGAAATAAATGTAGTTTGTGCACATGGTGCTGTCAGCCTTGTATAACCCTTTTTTTATCATTGGTAGTCCAGTAGTCCCTTTGCCCTCCCCCATTGTCCGACTGCCATCCCCAATACAGTCCTTAGTGAATTTCCCCGGTGTTCTGGCCAAATTTCCCTCATTCACTAAAAATACCACCAACAGCTTAATCTGGTTCAAGGTCAGTTGGCATTCATCTGTATCCCCCCTCCCCAGGGTCGTGCCTGAAAATAGGCAGGATTTGTCTAGTGCATTTACCCGGTCAACGAAAACTAAATAAACAATGTACCTGGTGTCTAGGTTTTGGAGGCACCTGTGTTTTTTAATTATTTATTGGAATGAGTGCTGATTCTTGTTTCTTACTGTGATATGTTGACTATGGATTCTTATTTCAGCTTAGTAGCTCCCCAGGGCAGAGAGATCCAGGGCATCCCTGCACCTTCTTTCAGGTTGCTGCCACCACCAGCACACTGCAGTGACATGTTTGGTGCTGAGAGCTACCTGGCCAGCAAGGGGCAGAGTTTTGGTGACTGGCCCAGGAGTCCCTATAGCCATCAGGAGAGTGCCAGGGATGTCTCCTTCAACAGATGCCATCACCATCATCACCACCAATAGCAGCTTTTATACATGCAGAGAACCCCTTGCAAGGCAATTCAGAGAGCAGGAATGTACCGGCAGTCATCTCCTACAGTAAGAACGGCAACAGAAACTTCCTGAAACCAATCTGTCTCTAAACTGCACTGAAAATGGTAAAAAAAGAGTAAGCCAGGGTACAAAGATGTGCAGTATTGCATATCAGAATGTCTTCATAGCTTTAAACTTCTGCAGTGCATTACAGAGACAACCTTTCTTTACATTTAAGTTTGGTATAGCATGTGGTTTGTTGTGATATAACAAGGACTTCACATAAATCAATTTTGGATGTATCTGAGGTCCAAAAATGTGGACACAGATTTCCCAATTAAAAGGAGGAGAACTACATTTCTATTTATGATTTTGTTTACTGGCTAAGTGCCCAACAGACTGATATAGCCTTTCAGGCACAGCCCTTACACAAATACAAGAAAAGTCATGCTAAATTATATTTGAGATAATATATGGAAGCAGTGGCTGAATAACATACAGTACAGATTTATGTAATCAAGTTACACTCATAAACACTTAACAGATGTTTTTTGTTCAGTTCTGTTCTAAACTGAGCATGGTTTTCCATGTTCCTTAGAGATGCAGGTAACGCATTCTTAAGTTTCCACACATAGAGAAAGAAAGCCTTGTGCCCCATAAGTCTTGTTCCTAATTTATTTATTCACCTTTTTTATAAATGGAAAAGGGGGGAAATGACCCGAATCCAGTTGTGTATGCATGGAAGTTTCTAAGGGATGTTTTGCCACTGATGTTTTGTATTACCTTCCACAAAGAAATGTGTTCGACCAGTCCAATATGTGTGAAAAAAGTACGCTATCTTAGTTTGGGGATGATGTTTTTTTTTTGGATGAGTCATTTTTATTTTTTTGTTAATTAGCTGTAAAGAGTTAGATATAGTTTCTGTATTTGGTTGGTGGTATTTATTATTAAATAAAAACATGGACAGTGAGGACAGAAAAAGGCATGAATACCCATTTAGTCTTCACAGCCCCTACTAGTATGCTGGGAGTTGCGATAGTTATGCTTGCTTCAGTAGAAAAGAGCCAGTCTGCATGGTTTTACGTATTCATTTGCTGCAGCTGTAACAGGTACTTGTCTCATGCACCTTAACTTCTCAAGGGCCTGGGGCAGTAACTCTATTAGCTTTGTGTACTAAATCAGTGAATGAATGCACCACCCTAATAAGGATTGTTGTTGTTTCTTCCTGATGCTATCTTTCAAACACTGGTGTCCCTAGAAGGCGAAGTCCAAAATTTGGGATCAGAGAAATATTTGGACTTTCAAAAACTGAGAAGACTCATCCATTATAACATTCCTTTCATTCTCACTTTGAATGTGATTTGTAGACTGGGGTTTTGCCAACTGTCTGAAGGGATATGGAGTCAATGGAAATAGCCAGTTTATTGTAAAAAGGCTACCCTTTAAGCATTAAATGTGTTGGGGTGAGACATCCAAACCCTGCTTTAGTGCAAAAGTTGACATTAATGGAGATACTGTGGCAGGTCCCCAAGATGTATCCCACCAGTAACCTGACCAATGAAGGGAAATGAATGACTGTCTGAGTCCAGCTGGCAGGACAAGGGGGTGAAGCACTATGCCTGTACTTCCACGCCCTCACCTCCAAACTCATTAACTGATGTGCACAGCATTCTGGGATCCACTCAAGCAGACAGTGAGCAAAGAGATCTCCCAGATAATTTAGCATTTTCCCTGTAGCTTGGCTGGTGGTGGGGGGGACAGTAAACTGTGTTATATTCTACAGAACCTTTTTCATCGATAAAAATGTAGAGTGGCTAATTTTATTTATTTATTTATGTATTTAAAAGTTTCACCAGGAAAGGCTTACTGAGCAGCAAATGCTCATTTCCAGAGGTGTTCTGGGGGAGAGGGGATGAGGATACAGTGAGTACAGCAGCGAGACATAAACAGCAATGCAATAATAACAGTACAGTGAGTACAGCAGCAAGACATCAAAAATAATGCCATAATAACATACAAAAGGAATAATATAAATGCACACATCAAAAACAGGATGAGCAAGTAATATTCGACATGTAACAAACTTGGGAGGTGAAAGGATGCTGTATAAAAATACAAGAGTAATACAGGATAAGTGTAAGCTGGAAAGTGAATGCCGAGGCAATGTGGAGATGGGATATAATTAATTAAACACAAAGTAAAAGTAAAAGCAGGATTGGGAGGTCCTTAAGGAGAGAGCTGAGGACTGTAGGGGAGGCAGCATGGCAGACAGGAGGGGAGAGGGTGTTCCAAAGCATTGGGATATGATAAGAGAATGCTACCTGGCCAACTGAGGTGGACCTGGATGGGATGGTAAAAGAGCTGTAGTCATGGTTTCTAAGTGAGTGAGAAGAAGCTGGTTGGTTGGAGGGAAATGGAAGACACTAGATGGGGGGGTAGAGTGAAACAAGAATTTATCAAGAAAGTTAGTACAGTGGATATGGCGCCTGTCAGATAGGGAAGGAAAGAAGAGACTGGTAAAGGGTGCAGTGATGGGTACAGGGAGGACAGTCAAGGGCAAAATGACAGAAGGAGTGAAAAAGAGAGTCCAGCCTTGTTAGGGAGGATTTAGAAGTAGCATTGCAGACTACATCACCATAGTCATAAATAGGTAGGATCATTTTCTGGACCAGTGCACAGTGAGTCAGCAAAGGAAACCATCCACGATTTCTGTAATGGGCATCCAGTTTGGGGTGCAGATTTTTGTGGATGGCATCAATTTGTCCAGAAAAGGTGAGATTCTGGTCAAACCAGACCCAAAGGTACTTGAAAGAGGAGCTGACCACAAGAGTACAGTACAAGTCACATTAGACTGTTCCTCCAACTCACTGGTTTAGCATTTAGCAATGATGCTTAATGTGTGCGATTTTCACTGAAATGAATTAACAAAAATTTCCAAATGGTTTGCTTCTAGCTGATCTTCAGTTTCAGCTTACTTATTAATGCAGTACAACTCATTAAGCGACCCATAAAAAAAAAACTGAACCACTGAGCTGGAACCCAGTTTCACTACTGCAGTGTTCAGTACAACTAGAGTAACATGTCATGCTATCCAGTCCCATGAAGAAGCTGTCACCAAGTTTGAGCCAATAGCTAGCCTGCATTCAAATTGAAAATCCCGCCCCCATTATCATGTTGTTTTCCCCACTTCTGAGGACTCCATTCACTGCTGTTTTTTACATTCAGTTTAGCATATTACATGTTATTTCTGCCCTTTTATTCCTTTATCCTCCAAAATGTCACTATTTCTAACTCCACTGACTGTTTGCAGTTGTTTATTCACTCCAACATTGCACCACGCACAAAAGCCACCATTTGCACAGCGCAGTCGCTCAATTGTGCAATACATGTCTGAATACATTACAATACATAGCTGAAGAAAACTGCTACCATTTGCTCTATTCAGGATAAAAAGTAAAAAAAAATGAGGGGAAAAAAACAGATAAGGTACAAAATGGTATTGGAATTCATTCATTCCAATATAGAATGACATGTACTGTACTGTAGCCCAGCAGCATGTAGTCTACTGCTGCACTGGGGAACTGTATAAGGGAGCTGAAAGTGCATTGCGTGTGAGCTGCTTCTGAGCTGATGGATGGTTGAAACAGAGTTTGTATTTTAAGCATTTAGAGTTGCCACTGCATTGTCAGCATATAAAAACAATGCCAGAGCAGTGAGTTGGAGGAACAGTTTAATATGACTTGTACTGTAGTCCCATCTAGGGTGTGGAATGAAGGGAGGAATTTGAGCTGAGAGAGACACTGCCTCACGCCAAAGGTCATGGAGACGGTCTTCTTGGCATTCAAGAATAACTGATGTGAGTGAAACCAGAGCTGGAGGAGAAGGGGTGAAATGCATACAGGGCCATATCATCGACATTCATATGGATGGAGGTGAGTGGGCAAGCAGTGGGGAGGTCATTTAAGAAAATGGAGTAAAATAAAGGGCCCAGCATGGAACCCTGTGGGACTCCAGTGTTGATGGGAAAGGGATGGGATGTAATGTCACCAATCTGAAGTGACTGTGTTCTGCCACCAGGTAAGAATGGAACCAGTTAGCAATTCCAGTTGAAAGCTCTACATTGGAAAGTATGGCAAGGAGTAGGGTGTGGGAGACCATATCCAATGCCTTGGCAAGGTCAATAAAAATAGCCAAGGTGATGAGACCCTGATCCATACCAGTGAGTATAGAAGGGAATTGAGAGGGAGAAGGGGGGAGCAGGAAACAGTAGCACTCGATGAGAACCTCTCTTATGGAACAAGGACATCGGCAACCAAACCTAGTTTAAATAAAAGATCCACTTTTATGCCCCCTAGTCCCGGTAGTCATGTCATTAAGATTTTTCAAAACTTGTGCTTAAAAGCACAGCCGATGCAATTAAGAATGTAAAAGTAAAAAAAAAAAATGTTGGGACAATTCATCAGCGTATGAGATGCAAGCATTGTATGAAATCCAGAGAATGAATGATATAGTTACAAAACCCTCCAACAAGGGGGGGATGTAGTAACGCTCAATAAAGATTACTATGTAGCAGATGCAATGAGACAACTTCCAGACACTGAAAGTTATGAAGTTATAAAATCTAATCCTGTACATAAGCTCAAAGTGCAACTAGTGTCATTTCTGTCAGATGCTTTAGATAGGGGCTATATAACTGACACTGATTATGATTATTTAAATACTGAGTACCCTGTAGCCCCAGTGTTTTATGATTTGCCCCAAATTCTCGAAGATGAGTTAAATCCACCAAAACATTCCATAACATAGGGGTGTAGTTCCCTTGTGGAACCTTTAGCAGTATACATCGATAGTTACTTGCAGCAGGAAGTTACACATTTGAATTTGGATTTAAGGGATTCCACTGCTGTATTACAAGAATATAGGGACTTTAGATGGAAGGATACATACTGGTGGATAATGGTAGATGTTTCAGCATTTTATACCAGTATTAAACATGAATCAGGAATATGAGCAGTCACCAACATGTTACAATGTTCTAATTTAAAATATCCAGAGAACTTTATTGCATCTGCATTAGAATTAATTTTGAATTCAAACTTTTTTCCCTCGATGGCAAATACTACCAATAAAAACATTGGATAGCTATGGGTTCTCGGTTGCCCCCTCCTACGCCAACCTGTTTATGAGATGTGGGGAGGTGATCCAGGACCCCACTGCAAATCCATTCTTTTCAAGCATAGTGAAATATAAGCATTTTATAGATGATCTTAGTTTGGGAAGGACCTGAGGAATCCATACTTGATTTTCTTTCATGCATTAATAATAATGAAATAGGTTTGAAATGTACAGCACAGTACAACACACATATTATACACTATTTGGATCTAGAATTTATAGGAATTTCTGGTGCAATTGTGCAAACATGGAAGTACAGAAAGTGAACTGCTGGGAATAATGTGCTACACGTGAGGAGTTTGCATCCAAAACACACTATTAATAATTTGCCATATGGGCAATTAATTTGTTTTGTAAATAAATTGCTCTTGTACTGAGGATTTTGAGAGTGCCAAAGATTACCTGTTTTCTACACTTAGAGGTAAGGGATATGGTGAACAAACACTTCAGGATTCTCTGAAGAGAGCACATTTAATTGAAAGAAGTGAACTTTTGAATTATCAACATAAGCCTAGAACACAAAAAGAGCAAGTGGTGTTTGTTTCAACATATGGGCCTATCTCTATGGACTTAGCAAAAACAATAAAAGAGAACCGGCACATTTTAGGAGCAGACAGGAACTTATAAAACATAGAAAAGGCAGATCCCTAATATTACATCTGCCAGTATTCATCTATTTGCAGATGATACTGTGCTTTATGTCTCTTGTCCTACCATTGAATCTGCCTACAGGGATTTACATCAAGAATTTAATATCCTACAGCAAAATCTGCTACATCTGAAACTTCTACTCAATGCCAAAAAGACAAAAGTCATGTCCTTCTCCTCATCAACTAATGCATCTTCCGAATCACATCAGCCTGCCAATATGCATATAGTAGCTATGCAGGGTGAAACCCTAGAAAGGGTGGACAAATTTAAGTATCTAGGCTTCTGGTTGGACTGTAAGCTCTTGTATATCCCTCACATTGAATAACTCTCTGAAAAGCTGAAACAAAGGTTGGGATTATTCTTTCTTATCAAATGTTTGCTTGCCTATGAAGTAAAACTATGATTAGTCAAAACAACATTCCTTCCACTAATTGACTATGCAGACTTTCTTTACAGTTATTGCCCCAAAACTGTCCTTACTAAGCTGGACATCCTGTACCACAGGGCCTTAAGATCTGTGACTGACTTTCCATTCAAAACACACCACTGTTCACTTTACAGCCAACTGGGCTGGACTTCCTTATCCACCAGAAGATGGCATAATGCCTCCATCTGGACCTTCAAAGCCCTAACTAACAAATTCCCTCCTTACATATCCAGCCTCTTTAAATCAACACCTTGCACATACTCACTTAGGAAATATGATTATATCTCGCTTGATACCCCCTGGGTAAAATCTCATTTTGGCACCGTATCCATTAGCCACGCCTTGCCAACCTTGTGGAACTCCCTCCAAATTACCATAAAACTGACTCACCTTGTTAGACTATCCTCCTTTCAATCTCATCTGAAACCTCTGTTGAAGGGAAAACTGCCGGTGCTATGTCTAGGATCCCCCCTTCTGATATTTTATATGGCACTTACCACTATATTTGCCCCTGGCTCTTCCTGCACCCCTTCTTTCTTTTGTTTTGCACTCCTGTCTGTCTATGCCTTGCTACTCCATGAGCCTCTCTCCCTTATACCTTCCCTTCCATCCTACTTATCTTCGACTATTCCTACCTCACCTTATGGATCATGCTCTACCTTCCTCCTTACCTCCTTCCATTCCAATCATATTATGCAGTTAGCTGCTTGCACTTATGTAGATATGTAAAAATCTGAGTAATCTGACTATACCTTGTTATGTATTACCCACTGTGTTGTGTAAACTATTGTATAAATCTGCAGTGTTTTCCTTTTATGTATGCTATGTGTGTCCCCCCAGGACCACCTTGCAAATGAGTATCTCAATGGTGTATTTCCTGGTTAAAAATAAAATTGAATTGAATTTAGTTACATTTAGGAGTGGGCAAAAGCCTTAAGGATCTGCTCACAAATAGTGAGTTTAGAAACCAGAACAATAAATTGACTTAGCGGAACTCAGCCTTGTAGATTTTTTCCATGTGAGAGGTTCATTACATGTAAGCAGGCAGTCCAATGTAAAATATTCAAAAACTCCAGAACATCTGGTTTAAAACAAGTGACTATTTATCACTCTATCACATGCAACACAAAATATGTAGTTTATGCAGTATGGTGCCAATGTGGAAAAGTTTACATAGGTCAGACCACCCGCACTTTAAAGGAGAGAATACAAGAACATTTTAGATCAATTAAAAATGTGGATGTTTCTCACCCTATTGGTAAACACTTACTGAAAAATCAAAATAGGGTACTGCACACCTTACACTACTGTGGTACAGAACATGTCCCCTTCACATACAGAAGGGGAGATAGAGACTTCAAATTGAGTCAGTGAGAATCAATGTAGATTTTTAAATTAAGAACTTTAAAGCCTCAAGGCTTCAGTGATGAAATGGATTGGCATCCTTACATCAGTGCATACAATGTTAAAGTGCAGAGTCTTTTTTGTCAACTTTTCTTTAAATTGTTATTCAGTTGCTATTGTAAATTTCATGAAGCAAGTGCTTTTTCTTTAGTGATGTGCAATATTAATATTGCCCTTCCTAAGGCACCATAGTTCCCTAACATATTTTTCCTTTTTTAATTTTTGATAAAAAAACAAATTTCTAGTTTTGATCTTTTATGTTCCATCTCTGTCAGTAGTGTTGTTTGCAACCATTTGGGAAATTCTCCCTTAATATATGTGTAGCAACACTAAATAGAGCTGCACATCTGTGATATTCTGGCTTGTCACTTTAAACTGCGTATCACTTGTACTGACTGATTTGATTTTTCACAGCTGTGACCCAAGTTATATTAAGCATTGAAAGGACTTACAAGATATGCCTCCTGATGAAGGGGTAGTACACCTTGAAGCACTGAGTCAGGTTCTGAGTGCGGGGGATTGCAGTTTGCACTTTACAGCACCATTGTGTGTTATGGATTTCTTACAGTTTTTGTAAGTACTTTTTATTTTCTTATCAGTAAGAATATTTATTCCTGAATTTATATTGTCTGGAATGCTTGTTCTTTACTGTTGCCCCCCCCCCCACTCCAATTACCTGGTCCAAGAGAGCTATCCATGATGCTAGTGGTTCCCTTCTCTTTGATCCCCCTCATGCACAGAAAATACGTCCCTGTTGTCTAGTGTTGCCCCCTCTCCCTCTGATCAACTCTCATATAGAATATATCATATCCCTTGTGTCTAGTGGTGCCCCTTCTCTTTGATCCCACTCGCCATATAGAAAATATCATGTCACTGGTGTTCGGTAGTGCCCCGCCATCCAATTCCACTCCCCTATAGAAAATATCATGTCCCTGGTGCCTAGTGTTGCCCCCTCTCCCTCCAATCCCACCCTCGTATAAACAATATTATGTCCATGGTGTCAAGTGCTATCTTCCTCTCTCTGGTCCCACACCTGTAAAGTGCAAACAGTTCCCTGGTGCCAGTGGTCTGTCCCCACACCTACACCCATGCCTGATGTTGTATTATTCCCTGGTGTCTAGTGATCCCTTCCCCTACCTCAGTGTTGCTCAAACTTTAATATGTGTGTGTGTCAGACAATGTGTTTTTCTTTCTGTTGTAACCAAGGAACCACTTGAGAGATGGAGTGACTGGTTTTAGCAGTGTGATCCTTTCCAGGACCTGAGGGGAGCTAATGAACAGTTGGCAGGTTAGCCAGGTGAAAGTGGTTACGGGGACTAATTTAAGTAATCCTTGTGCATTGCATTTATTGGGCTGCCTATGAGTGGAGTACGGGTGAAAGTGGTTACAGGGGATGAATTTAACTAATCTGTGTTAGTACCTACTAGTGGAGTATGGGGGGGTGGTTAGTGATACATGGGGCAGACTGTGGAGAAACCATGATCTAACTATGTCCCATGTTTTACCAGCAGCATTCTCAGGAATGCTGAGTGAATGGGATTGTGGCAATGTTTTTAACTATAAAAATTATGACTTTTTTAACTAGTACTTTCAGGGTAGCGCTGTCCATTTTGAAGGTCAGGTTGTGATTGTGCAGATGTCCTTCAGCTGTGGTTCTGTGGTGAATTACTTGTTTTGATGGTTTGTTATGGTGAAGAAGATGGCAGCTAATCAGTTTGACATGATTGGGCAGGAGGGATATACTTCAGGTGGATGCCAGATGAGGCTAACTGGCACCTTTTCCTGTTGGGTGATGCTACAGAGGAATAATAAGAAGGGAAGAATAGCAATGGCATTTCAAATACCAATGTATAATCACTTTACTCCACTAATTGACAATTTAGAATGAGAGAGAGAGAGAGAGAGAGAGATAGTAATCAAGATCAACAGGAGGTAACCAGCATAGAGGAAATGGTAATTGGGAGAACTGGTGAAAATGTAGAAATGAGTTAGAATACTTCAGAGATATATACAAGGAGAAATAAGAAGTTTGAACAATGAGGGTAATATGGGTGAATTAAATAAAGTGGATAAGATACAGCAAAGGAAGATATATCTATATATATATATTAGGAGATTCTATAATAAGATTCACAGATCATATCACCACCAAGAATAATAAAGAAAATGTTGGTAGTACAGTAGTTGTTATCCAGAAGCAGGTGTATGGGCTATGATAACAATCATTTCTGACTTGTTTCCAAAGATTCAACAAAAATCAATCGTTTTGATACATATAGGTGCAAATGATGTTAAAGGTAGTACTATAGAAGAAATATTCAGTGCAATGCAAGTTATGCATAGTATGGTGACAGGAGCAAAATGTGACTTGATTATCTCAGAGATACTTCCTATACCTAGGATGAATTGGATAGTTAATAGGAAAATAGTTAAACTGAATAATTGGATTAGACAATGAATATTAATACATGACATAAGTAGTATAAGTGCCTCAGGGTTCTGTGCTGTCACCCATGTTATTTGCAGTGTATATGCTGCCCCTCAGAAACATTATAAGATGGTATGGACTGAGGTTTCACTGCTATGCAGATGATACCCAGCTATACCTGTCTTTTGCACCCAACCAGGATGGTGCTCCCTTGGTGTTTAACAACTATCTGGGGGAAATCCAAGACTGGATGGATTCTAGCTGGTTAAAGTTGAACTCAGAGAAGACTGAGGTTTTGGTGGTGGACCTGGGTGGTCGTATTGAAAGGTTGGGTACTGGCGTGCCTTCTGGAATTTTTCTTGGCGGCATGTCACTACCGACCTCTGAATGGGTGCATAATCTTGGGGTGATTTTTGATGATAGGCTGACTCTACAATCTCAGGTGTCAGCCATCGTCAGAACTTCCTTTTACCATCTTAGGAATATTGCTAGGGTTAGGCACCTTGTTTCGTCTGACTCCTTGCCAAAGTTGGTCCACGCCTTTGTATCCTCGCGCCTAGACTACTGCAACGCCCTTTACTTTGGGCTTTCTGGGGTTGAAATCCCCCGCCTACAGCTGGTGAAGAACACTGCAGCCCGGGTTTTGACTGGGACAAGTAGGTCCTGTCATATTACCCCATTGCTGCGCGAACTGCACTGGCTTCCTATATGGTGGCGTATCACCTTTAAAGTCATTTTATTGACTTTTAAAGCCATTCGCGATCAGGGTCTGTCTTATCTGAAAGACCTTCTGGTTCCTTATTGCCCTGGTCGATCACTCCGCTCGACCAACATGGGGTTGCTGGAGATTCCAAGAGTGAGTTTAAAATCTTCAGGCAGCAGAGCATTTTCTCATGCTGCTCTCACTCTTTGGAATTCTCTACCAGGCCGGTTATGGGAGTGCACCTCCATGGAGACATTTAAGAAAGAATTAAAAACTTATTTATGGAAAATGGCCTTTTTGGAGAATTAAGTTAGTTGTAATATGACTGGAATTTTACTGTAATTTATTATGTTTTTATGATGTATTTTATGATGTATCTTTATATGCTTTTATGTTTTGTATGGATATTTGAATTTATGATATTAATTTGTTCAGCACTTTGATATATTGAAAGGCACTATATAAATAAAATTATTATTATTATAAGAACATGGGAATTATTTGAGGGGAATAGAGCTTTGTTTAGTCATGATAGATTACATCTTAGTAGGAAGGGCAGTGATAAACTTGCTAATATATTTGTGAATACTGTTAAACAGGTTTTAAACTAATAAAATGGGAAAAGGGAAAAAGATGTAGGAGTTGTTAATGTGACAAAGGAAAATAAAATAAAAAAAGGAGATAGAATGGAAAAATTAAGGAGATAAAGTTTAAACCAACTAAAGTTAAAATACTTCTGACTAATGCCAGAAGTTTACAAAATAAAAAAGATGAATTAGAATATAATATGATAAAGGAGGATAATACGTGCAGTAACTGAAACATGGTTTGCAGAGGAAGATTGGAATACTAAAGTTAAAGGATATAATAGTTTTTGTAGGGATAGACTGGGAAAAAGGGGAGGAGGTATTATATTATATATTAGAGATAATATAGAGGCTAAGAAGATAACACCTGTGATGGATGCAATACAAAATTACAAGCTGATGTGGGTTAAATTATGTCATCCAACACAACACCTTACAGAGTGTTTATGTTACTGTCCACATAATTTACATTTGGTAGATAATACTATGATTATGGATATATTAGAGCAAGTAGATATTGAAGGAAATTACATGATACTGGGTGATTTTAATTTCCTAAAGATTAATTGGGGAAAATTGGAAGGAACTACGGTAGTAGATAATAAATTTATAGACATGGCTATACAGAAAGGACTTGACCAGATGATAATGGAAGGAACTAGAGGTGAAAACCTACTGGATTTGTTCCTATGTAATTTCGAGGAAAAAATAACTAAGGTTAGGGCTGACCCACCATTATCAGACAGTGACTACAATAAGGTCATAGTAGAGGTTAGTATAAAGATAAATAAAGTAAAGGGGAAAATGAATAGAAAGTGCTATAATAAAAAGCTGACTTTGTTCAAATGAGAAATTATTTAAATGGATGGAGATGGGAAGATGAATTAAAAGATCTGGGAATGAAGGCAATAAGGAGAAAAATTGAAACACGTTTATTTATTTATTTAATTTATTTTATTTTTTATTTATTTTATTTAAACAGCAGTTTGGAAAACCTTTGAGCCATAGGCTCATTTACAAAGGTACCTTGTCACAGTAAGACAAACTAAAATACACAGTATAGCAGTACAACACATAAGTATAACAGTAAATTAAGACATAGATACAAACAAGCTGGTACAGGTAGGATGGATGCAAACAATACCAGAGTTATGTCGTCCTTAGCAGCTTAGTAATAAGCTTTGTCATAAGTATTGATACGGCTTTGACTAGTGGCAGTTACAGCATCGGTGTTGGTTACGTGAGGAAGTTTTGAAGCACCCATAGTTGGAGCTCGGAGATGGGGGGGGTGTGTGTTGAACCAGGAGGGAGCCCTGAAGTTGAAGGCTCTTTGGCCGTGAGAGGTCCCAGCTCTAGGGATAACAAGAGAGGTTTTCCCAGAGGTCCCGAGTATGAACCAGTGGGACAGAGCAGTGTATGGTGGTGGTCAATCCTGGTGGGGAAAGCCCAAGGAGGTCTTTTGTAACGGTACAGGTAAGATATTTGAGGCACTACGATGAGATCAAGTACCAGCTTTTGCTAGCTTGAAGTAACAGGTGTGTGTCATAGTAGGTGCTCCAGTACTTAACCTGCAGGCCTTATTCAGAGAAGAGCAATTTTATAGAGTGCGGTCTGATCAGCAGCACCATACACCGCAGTCCATAGTCCACTAGGGCCAGGATAGAGAGGTGATCATGAGTCAAGAGCCTCTGGGGAGGCAGTGTTTATACCGACGTAAGATGCCCAATCGGATATTAGTGGCAGTGGCTAGGGCAGCGATGTGTCCATGGAAGGAGAGGGAGGGGTCAAAATGGATCCCTAGATATTTATAGGAGCAAACTTGTTCGAGTGGGAATGAGGACCCAGAGTGAATGAGGATTTTGAAGTTGCAGGACTTGTTTTGGGGATGAGTGAAGAACATGGTTTTTGTTTTTTTAAGATTCATCACCAATCTATGTTCCTTGAACCAGCCCTTGGCTTCAGTGAAGGACTTCTGCAGCGAGTCCTGGAGGGCAGTAGGGTTACGATTTGAGGCAAAGATGACTGCATCATCAGCGTACAATAGAATGTTCCCCGAGCAAGAGCGTGGAAGGGTGTTAAGGTAAAGGGAGAATAGTAAGGGGCCCAGAATGGAGCCCTGGGGAACCCCAGAAAAGATGAGACAGATGTCTGAGTAGGTCCCATTAATTTTTACACGCTGTGAGTGGTCAGACAGATAACTGGTGCTCCAGGAGATAGGCCCAGCAGCAAAACCAGAGAGACTAAGGGCATCAAGAAGGAGGGGGTGGGAGACAGTGTCGAAAGCTTTCGAGAGGTCAATGAAGACAGCACCAGCCAGAGAACCAGTGTCTAAGGAGGAGTGGAAAAGTTGGAGAACTCTAGGAGGGCTGTGTTGGTACTGTGGGCCCGCCGGAAGCCATGCTGCTCAGGACAAAGGACATTGTAGGTGGAGAGGAGTCAGAGATTTGAGAGGCCACCATTTTTCCAAGGCCTTGGAGAGAGGAGAGAGAATGGAGATCGGTCGATAGTTTCCAGCCACAGTCCTATCACCACCTTTAAAGATAGGGGTGACAGTGGCGACTTTCCAGGCAGTTGGATCCTTCCCCAGGCAAAGAGAGTGGTTGATGAGGCATGTGATTGGGGTAAGAACTGTGTCTAAGACCAGCCGTAGGATACACGGATCCAGGGTGTCACTGCCTGTACTATTACTCTTGAGGGCAGTGACAAGGTGCGGCCTAAGTTCTTGGGCAGAAACACGGCGGAGGAGAAAATAAGGGCGAGAAAGATTTACGGCAGGTGCTGGGGGAGGAGGGTCAAAAAAATTTGTAGGGAGGATAGGGCTAAGGTCAGTGAATGAGATGTTGAGGTGGTTGGCTATGAGGGCTGGGTCTGAGGAGATCACACCATTAATGTTGATCTGGGTGGGTGGGGGGAGTGTGCACTCCCATTTAACTGTTTAATGTTATCCCAGAAGGTTCTGGGATTCCCCCATGAGGCAGTGAGTGAGGACCGATAGTGCTCAGACTTGGCCTTTCTGATGGCCCGAGTGCACTTGTTTCGGGGCGGCAGCATATAACCACCTGTCATTGGGCTGGCCAGTCTCAATGGCACGGTGCCATAGGTTGTCCCTATGTTTGAGCTGGTGGATCAAAGCTGGGGTAACCCAGGGGGCATTTTTCCTTTTAGAATGGCGGGTCAACACTGGGGCAAAGATATCACAGGCATTATTAAAAGTTTGGGTAAAGAAGGAGAGAGCTGTGTCAATGTCAGGAGTTGCCTGTATAGGAGACCAGTCAATTTGGGACAGAAGTTCCTTAAGTTTTATCAGTCCACCAGGTATTAGACGCCGCCGGCATGTGGACTGTGCTATGGGTTTAGATCATTGTGTTAGAGAATGGGTACCAGAATTACCATAATGCAGTATAAAAGATGGAGTTCCAGCATGGTGGGGGGAAGAAAATTAAAACAGCAATAATGAAAGAGAAGAAATTATATAATAAGCATAAACAAAATCCCACAACTCATAGTTGGATGAATTACAACAAAATAGCTAATAAAACCAAATACATAATCAGAGTATCAAAAGCTAAGGCAGAAAAGAAAATGGTTGATTCAGTAAATGACAACAAAAAGAGCTTTTTTTTAAATATGTGGGGTCCATGAGGGGTAACCAAAAGAATACAGGCACCTTGGTAGTTAATGGTAAAATAACTAAAAATGAACAAGACATAGTAAATGAGTTGAATAATTATTTTCTAACAACCTTTCAGGCATAAGAAATAATTAAAGATAGTCAGTTAGATGAGAACAGGTTGCAAAAAGATAAAAATATAATATTCACCGAAGAGGACATCTTGGAGAAGTTAAAGAAAATTAAACCTTATAAATCTATGGGACCAGACGGAGTGAGTCCAAGACTATTGAAGGAATTGGCAGACAAATTAGGTGGGCCAATTACATAATTACTTAATGCATTAATCAGAGAAGGTAAAGTTCTTGATGAATGGAAGGAAGCTAATGTGACATCTATATATAAGAAGGGAGATAAGAAACAAGTCAGCAATTATAGACCTATAAGTCTGACTTCGGTCTTGGGGAAAGTTATGGAGGGACTAATACATGATCTAATCATAGTGCATGTAAAAATGAACAGACTATTAGACATAACACAGCATGGATTTGTGAGAGGGAGATCATGTCTTAAAAATCAATTGTGTTTTTTTTGAAAACCAGTCAGTGCTGCACTTGACCAAGGCCTACCACTGGATATTATATTTTTAACTACACAAAGACGTTTGATTCTGTCTCTCATAGGGTCTTACTGGAGTAGTTAAATAATATACGTCTACGTAATAGTATGGTGATTTAGATGTTTAGTTTGCTTCTGAATAGGTGGCAGAGAGTTGTTATGAGAGGTTATTATTCTGAGTGGGGAGAGGTTACGAGTGGGGTCCTGCAGGGATTGATATTGGGGCCAACTTTGTTTAATATACTTATTGCTAATATGCAAACTTCTGAGAGAGCTTGGATAGGGAAATATGCTGATGATAATAAAATTGGGGCTGTGATAAATAACAGGGCTGCTGCAGAAATGTTACAAGGGGAATTGACAAATATTGAGAACTGGGCTATACAAAATAAATTGGCCTTTAATGTGGAGAAGTGTAAGGTGATGCACTTGGGACATCAAAACCAAACGTTTATATATAAGTTTGGGGGCAGTGTATTGCAGGTGACAGACAGTAAGAGGGGCTTGGGAGTGATAATTACAAACACACTTAATTTTGATGTACATGCTAGGGTAATTGTTTAAAAAGTAATAGACTCATGGCATGTATATTTAAATGCATAAAAAGTAGAAATGAGGCAGTTATACTTCCACTTTATTCATCGCTGGTAAGAACACAGCTTGAGTACTGCTACCCATTTTGTGCCCCACAAAGTAAGAGTGGGATACAATTAATGGAGAGAGTACAGAGGAAGGTAACAAAGAGAATTACAAATATGAAAAACAAGGATTATGATGATAGATTGAAGCAGTTGAACTTGTATTCTTTACAATATAGAAGGATACGAGGAGATTTATGTTTGAAATATAGTGCAACAAAAAATGAAGAACTGTTTGAAACTATTGCCTTGACCAAACACAACAATACTAAGAATCCAAGATCACATTTGTTAACATTAGCAGGGGATAATAACAAAACTTATAAGAGACAGAAATGGTTTAGTCAGAGGGTTATTACTAGTTGGGATGTCTTACCAGAGAATGTACAGTAGTTAAAAGTAGAACAATGTACATGTTCAAAACATCTTTAGATAGTTACATGGATATAGAGAAGTATCAGGTGATCCACTGACAAGTGTTGGGCCATATATGGGCTTTTGCCTCCTGTGCCCATATAAATCTATGAAATCTATGAAACTACTGAATCTATTGTTTTGAAAATTAGCATATGTTTTGCCTCATGGACTGAGAGGAAGTATGCCAGTTTTCAAAACCCTGTATCATATGACAGCCAAGTTATAAGCTGTCAGGAATGGGGTATTGATATAAACTCGAACTCAACCCTGACATGCAGTACTGTAATTACAATAGACTGGCATTCAATGCATACAAATAGCTTGATTCACCGTATATAAACTAGTAAAGGTTAATTACTAAATATATAACAAGAAACATTTAATACACAGCAAAACATTTCTTCAAAAACACTCTATGCCGAAATCATCAAGAACGCTTTTATGAAACAGGGCAAAATTGAAAGGACATCATCAACACATTCTGCATCACATTATTTCTAAATGAAACCCCTCATTTTCTAATTACTTGTCATCTGTAACATTCATTGATGTTGCTGGCTGATTTATCTGCTTTCTTTCTTAGTAGAACAGAAAAGCATGCTGATGATACAGTTGTAGAAAACACGTTTTGCTTCAAATCTTTGATCGAGTCATGTTGCTTTCTTCCTGGCCACTATGAACACCCCCCAAAAGTGCAGCCACTCTTAATGCAATAGGCGCTCTCCTCTCATAGCATCATGAGTGTTTATATTGTGTGTTCTCAAGCTCAGGAAAGATGCAGTGGGAGTTGATCATGGTGTAAACAAATTCATTTCTGTGTGGTAACACTGGTATGGTGGACAGTCTGTTTTTCACTTTTCAAAATAGAAAAAGGGAGAAACTCAAACAACCAGCTACTGTATATCAGCAATCTCTCCTGAATGCAATCAATCATAACATGTGTTTTTCTTTAACTAGAGACACTTTGAGGCCTCAAGGAGCTGACAGTGTCCCTTTAATAATGCTATAAATATATCACTTTTTCAATTGATTACTTTGCCATAAATTGATTTATTTGTCAAATACTCATTCAAATTGGTTTCACTGACCAAGAATGTCTCTATTATCCAAATTAACATTCCACTTAGTACCCTTAATCCATCACAACATGTGTCCACTGAAAAAAAGGGAATGATGTATAACCTAAAGGCATAAATACACAGTTTCAAAAATATGGTGCTAAATTTCCCTGTTTAGAAATGCCCCTCCCCCAACGCCACCACCATACACCACAATGTATGCCTCCACGGAGCTCCCCGTCACTATTACAAATATATTTTTCTATGTTTTATTCAAGAAAGGTATTATAGCCATTCTAATGATGCAGTTATTTGCTCAGTATATTGAGTTTTATATCTGTTAGGGGAATGGTGCATACAGATAGTTCTGAAGCGATAAAGATGTGTAGGCTGAAAATTGTCTCAAGTTAGGAAAATTATCCACTTTTAGTCACTATCTTATTTATCCAAACAAATTTGGACTGGATGCTCACTATACAGTTTCTTTCTCTATCTAGAAAATGGGTTTAGTAGGGCATTATCTAAAATCAACAGAAAAATCAGCTACAGACTCCCTGAACAGCGTAGTTTAAAACTTTAGAATGTTATCTGAGGGCATTTCAAGTATAAGCCATTTTTGCAGTATAATGCATATGCTCCAGGGTGTGATATGTCATAAATGGTTTGAGGAATAGACACAATAATAAGAAACAGATGTAACTCACGCTAAACAAGTAAGTTCATGCTGGAGATGGATGTTGGATGTACAGTACATTTATGGCTAGTATTTATGTCTCAGAATACAGTGACATATGAGACCAGCAACTTGAAGGCAGAGAAGTGAGTTCTTCATTTGGTTGCTGTCAGCTGCAGAAGTATTTTAGGAGGTGGGGCGCAAAAACTGTAGAAAGTGTAATGATACTGTATGATGAATGGGAACTATGTATTTCTCTATTGGGAAGGAAAGATGTTGCAGAAATAACAATCGGTTTGACATCTGCTCACATAAAGGGGTTGGGGCTTTGTTGCAGTTTTTCATGTGGTATCCTGTTGTCCTTGTCAGACTGTTCTGGGTTCCTGTCTGACTTGCTCTGCCTCTGATATCCCTGTGCACTGATGTCTACAGAATTTACAACTCACTGCCTCTGCCAAGTTTGTTTGTTGCCTGGGGTTGAGATTTTTAATTTGGAGTTGGTGAGGTTATCATGCTGTTCTCCAGTTGATTTTTTTCCAGTGCACTGCTGGATGGTTTGGCATGGGATGATCTAGAGTGGAGTTGTTGCAAAGCTTTGCTTTGCTGCTTTAGAGATTGTAGTAGTGTTGGATGTTCCTTTTCAGTCTGGCATTGAGTAAACACTTTGCCATGGGACTTGCCAGGTTTCCACTGACTTATACAGACTGTTTCACTCTAGATGCTGGGTCATCTTTGGAGGATGTCTTTTTTGGATGGTTGGATCAGTAGTACACGTACTGTGACTGGATGTTTCTTGGGGAGTGACCCTGGGTTTTCTTAGTGGGCTCTTTGTTTTGTCAACATACCACATTTTAGAAGGGGTCATCAATGAGACTGTGTCCTGACTCTTCACATTCAGGCTATATTCCAAAAGATTTTTGTTTGGGTTCAGCTCTTTTTGTTGCTGGGGGTACTGGAAGGGAGTGGGTAGCCCCACTGCCCAGCTCATCCCAAAGGAATGGTGCTGGGGAGATATCTTTCTTGACCCAGTCCATTGACCCCATTTCGTCACTGCCTCAGTTCCCTGCATATTCACTTTCTGGCAAAGATTGTTATATGTTTGTTCATGTCATAATTTGGTCTTCATACTAAGACCCTTGTGGTATCAGGATTACAGTGCTTTTTAGGTGTAGACCAGAGGAAGTAGTTAGCTGTCCTTTGGCTCATTATTCCCCATTTCAAACAATTATGTTGCTACTTTTATATTATCTTGATTGTGGAACTTGATCCTTGACCCTGAGGTGCCTTGCTGGGTGTGTGAAAATGGATTCATTCAAAAGGGAAGGTTGCTTCTTTCAAAGTCTGTTGCAACAGTGCTAGTCTTTTAATACTACCCTTTCCTCTTTCTTTCTGCTCATAGTAATATCAGGAAGGCCACCTGATATCTTTCTCTGTGTCTCCTTTCATTTCTCTTTCCCCTAATTGTTGCTTTCCCTAGCTTTGAATGAATTACATTTGCCATATTACCCCATATTGCCATTTTGCCCTTCATTAAAAGAAGTGCATTAGTATGAGAGTGCGATTCTCGTATATAGAATAGACATTGTGTGTACACTTCCCCCCTTGTAAATAAGTAGGTTAAATTCAGTAAAAAGTAAGCTTCCAAGTTTAAAATAAAAAAGTTTCTAACATCAAAGTGTACAGACATGTGGTAGCATTGTGCACTTCTCATAGTACCAGGCGGTAACTGTGTCTTTGTAAGCCGTGCAAGGCGCGGTCTTTTATTCAACAACTGCAGCCCGTTTGTGTCTTTGTAAGCCGTGCAAGGCACGGTTCTTAAATCTGCAGCTACTGTTGTCCGTTCAAGTTCATGAATGCCTGTGTTAACAAACAGGCAGAAATAAAACACACTGTGTGTATGAATAAAAAGCAACTGAGGGTTGAAGACACAAGTACAGTTTTACCAGGAGATTTAAATAAAATAAAATAGCGAGTAACCATGTTGCATTCACTCCCCCCCTGAAACAATGTGCTTTCAGCGTAAATAAATAAATAAATAAATAGCCAAGCCAGAAGATCGCTTGGTGCTGTGCTAGGAAGAAATATTACAATAGGCATTCCCCCGCTTTGTAGACAGTCTCGTTGGGGGGGGTGTAAGCAACTGATTTAAAGACCAGGACTTGTCAGTTGCCACTACCTACTAGTGTGGCTACTCTGAGATTCTTCCATGGTATGGTAAACTATTCCAGAGACTTCATCTGTGATTTTGCACAAAAGGCTGCCCTCCTGTATGAGCTACTAAAGAAGGATGTCCCCTGGCAGTGGGGACCATCACATACAGCTGCTGTCACCTCCTTTAAAAAGGGCTTTGGCCTATGCTCCAGCTTTGGTCAACCCTAACTCAGAACTGCCATATCATTTGGAAACAGCTTCTACTGACCTGGGGATGACAGCAGTCCTTGCACAATGGGCAAATGACACCCTGAGGTCCATCACTAACACTCACAAATGCTGTCCCCTGTGGAACAGAAATACTCTCTATGTGAGTGGAATTTCCTAGCTACCTTCTGGGCTGGCAAACATTTCACCTAAATCATAGGGTTCTCCTGTGTTGTACTGCACACCAACCACACCCCCACCAATTTCTTATTGACAGACCGGATCAAAGATGATAATGTGTCTAATACCAGACTCACCCATTTGGCCCTCCTCCTCCTACAAGACCGAGACATCATGGTGCTTCCAGCCAAAATGCCCTCCAACTTGGCACATGGGCTCCTATATCAAGGAGATCCCCATGACTGTAGCCTAGAGCCACCCACCCTGCCAGAACCAGGCCCCTTTCTCCTGGCCACTGAGCGCACCCTAAAAGACCCTGCAATTCATCACATCTTTACAGATGGGTCTTCCTCATACTAAGGAGGAGAGCAAACTGTAGGATTCAGAGTCCTGATCCTCTATCTGGCAGGCAACAAACTTAAGGTGTCCAGACAATGCACAATCAAATCTTCCCAGTATGCAGAACTCACTGCAGTTGCCTGCGTCTTGGAAATCATCTGGGGCAAAGAAGAGGAGGAAACCATTATCTTCTTTGATTCATCCTGGGTGTGCAATTCACTGATGGAATTTCTTCCCTTTTGGAAGACCCACAACTTTATTTACTCAGAGGGAACCACTGTTAAGTATAGGGAATTGTTCATACACATTGTGACCCTTGATTAGCAATTTGTTTTCAGGCTATACATTCAGAAAGTTAAGGCCCACTCAAAGTCTAAAACTTACAATGAGTGCAGTGATTGAGCAGACACCTTGGCTAAGGATGGTGCTCGTGGGGTATGGATCATGCAGCCCCCCCACTGAGGCTCACACAGTGGCCGCACACAAGAGGGCCAAAGTGGTCCCTTTGGATATAGATGCATTGCAAATGATGGATCCAGAGATAAAGGATGTATATGAATACCTCTCAAAGGAAACAGAAAAGGAAATATCTCTGAATAATCCATTCAGGAGACATTCCAGTGACCTTCACCTCTCTACAGACCAGAAGCTGGTCCTGTACCACTCAAGCGATGGAAAACTGTGAGTAGTTCCCAAATAACTCCAATCAGAGTTTATCCACCAGGTACATGATATCCTGACAGGAGGTCACCAAGGGGCAAACAAAACCCTGCAGAGATTGAGAACTGTGAGTTGGTGGCCTGGTATGATAGCTGATGTCCAACATTATGCAGACAATTGCATTACCTCTGCTCAGAACAATCCAATCCCTGGAAAGAAAAAAATGCCAAACTACTCCCACAGAGGCAATCAAGCACCAAGAATTCAATACAAATTGATTTCATCGGACCTTTACCTGTGACTAGTCAGAGCAAAAAGTATGCACTTGTCATCATTGACCTCTTCTCGAAATGGGTAGAAGCATTCCTGTACAAAGCAAACATGGTGAAGGTCACTGCCAGAATCCTGGTAGAAAAGGTATTTACCATGCGGGGGCTACCTCTTAAGGGAGACTTTGATAAAGGGACAAGTTTTACAGGAGAATTGATACAAGAATGTTTGGAGTTGTTAGGAGTCAGGCAGAAGTTTCATATAGCTTCCCACCCACAGTCTTCTGGACAAGTATAGAGCTAACAGACAGATCAAACTGATGTGTAAATTTGCAAATGAGAATGCTAAAAGTTGGGACACTCTGTTGCCCTTGATTCTGATGGAAATTAGAGCTACCCTGCTGTAGCAACCCAGTTTACACTCTTTGAGGTGATGACCGGCTGACAAATGAGACTGCCAGAACATCTGTGGATCCATCTGAATACCCCAACCATTGACGGCATGTCAGTTGACACTTTCGTCACACAACTGAATGACATCCTTGTCCACACCTACCTCTTTGCTGCTCACAATTTTGGCCAGGCTCAACAGCAGTTGAAAATGTACTTTGACAAACATGCCAAAGAAGTCGATTGGCAAGTGGTAGATCAAGTCATGGTACTGAAATTTGCCACACCAGCCCATACCTTTGTCAATAAATGGTCTGGTCCTTATGGCATCATCAACAAAGTGAGCCTGGTGGTCTACCAAGTGTGGGTCACTGACGGTAAGAAACCAGTAGACAAATGGTACTATGCTAATCAACTGAAACTATATAGAAGTGATTAATACTCCTTCCCCTGGACAAGGGGAGGAGGCCTGTGTTCTAATCTGTTTTTCTTTTGGTTTCCAAGAAATGAGAGCAATAATCCCTTTCCTGATTCTGGGCATCTTGAAGGCTGTATCGCAACAAGATCCAGCATTAATCAGGAGAGATCTCCAAATAGCTCTTGGACCTCTAGACTATGTTTATGGGGGTCCATGCCTATTTCCACCCCTACCTCCTGACCCAGCAGAGACCATTCAACTCCCCTCTACCCATGTGACTGTTCAGGAGGGAAGGGATGCCTATCTTAATGCCTTGGTGGTTTCCCCAGACAATTCTACTGTACAGACTGAAAGGAAAATGGGGAATTCTACTGGACAAGAATTGCCAGTGGCTTGCCTTGCTAAAGAAACTTTTCAAGGTTGGCCCAACACCAGTATTTGCCCTAATGGAACTCTGTGCATATGCCAAGTTAACCAACACCATACAAGCCTATACAACCTCATAGCAATGAATCCAGACTTTTGGTACCACTTTTCCAATACCATAATGTGCCAAAACTGTTTCAATCAATCAATTGAAACAGCACTCTCTTCCTTACAGTCATCCCAGCCTCAACAGACAAATCTTTGCTATGCCCAACAATGAAGCCAGGTCCTCCAGGTTGCCTGGCTGCAACCTCCATCCCTGGGACACTTATTCACAACATTCAATTTATGCATGTTCTTGTTATTTTAAATCTTATGCACTGGAACATGACAGAGTTTGGCCATTGTGCTGCTACAAATGTTTCCAAATTTCACTCTGTTATGCTACTAGATTTAATGGTAGCATATCAAGCATGTGCATAAGACCCTATAGCTGGGCACCATACCACAGAGCACTGAGGGGTGATTCACCCCAAATACCCTAAACAATGTCAGATGTCACTGTCATAACCGGTACTGTTATGGGTATGTTCGGATCTGGCATGTTAATTTGGAATAGCCCAATTTGGCAAAAATTCAAGGTCATGCTAAATATTTTAATAGTAAATTGGTTAAGATGTTATACAGCCCATGTTACTGGTAATGGTATTACTGATTTAACCCAGGAAGAAAGATTCAGGGTGTATGACGTGCACAATATAGCATGCTTGTTTAATGAGACCCGAAACAAAATCAATGAATTGATCTTTTACAATAACAAAGAAGCACATGAGCAACACATATGCAGGGAAATCCTTTGTTCAGCTCATAGTAAATATGCCATAAACACTATCATCAATCTCTTGTGGGATTTGGAATCAGGGAGGATCCCCGATCTCATCCATGATAAATGTATGGCTAAATAGTACTGCCCCTATTGTAAAACCCTGACATGCACTACCGAGTGCATGGCCAGTACAGTGTCCTTTTCACTGGCCACTGCTCGGAACTTGGGCTATGTTACACCACATCCAAATCAAGGACCCTGCTACACGTCACATGAGTGCACCAAGAGGGACACCCTATACATTACTTTCAGTGAGTTAATTGGTTTTATTCTAATTGCTACAGTAGTAGTTCTGTATTTAAGGAATTGGTCTCTGGGAGTTTTTGTTGATATCTTGGACGCGCAAGGGACTAGGGCAGGTTTGAATAGCCTATGATGCATCCCTGATGCACAACCTCCTGCCTTTCACCTACCTCCCTGTATCAGCAACAACAGAGAGGCACTGTCATGAGGTTGGGATTTGGAGATGCCAGAATGGTCGGTGGTGGTGGGGTGCTCTTGGCTTGACATAGGTGAGTGGGATAGGGGTGGTTAGGTGTAGAAAATGCCCTCAATTTAGACAGGACCTTAAGAGAGGCCAGACATGTTTGGTTCCCATCCCCAGGGGGTCCCACCAGACCAAGTGGGCAGGTAGCCAGAGGGACTGAAGTGCCTACCGATCCCCTTAGGGCAGTGCTCTGCAATGCCAAATTGATCAGAAATAAGGCTGCAATTGTGGCAGACTTGATTTCTGCAGTCGATCTGGCTTGCATCACAGATACCTGCATGGGAGACAATGCCGGAACACTTTTGGAGGCAGCTGCCTCCCCCGGGTACTCCGTAGTACACTGCCATAGGGTGGAATGTAGGGGTTGGGGAGTGGCCCTCTGCTTTAGATCTGAACTTGGCTTCACTGTGCACCCAGTGGTAACTACCAGGTCCTTTGAATGTGTGGCGGTACGTTGGAGTCCCGGTGCAGGCTGCAAGATCCTCCTCATTTATTGCCCTCCTGGGGTGGGGAGAAGTTCCTGTAGGAGGTGGTGGATCTCAATGTTGGTGAGGTGTTGGAGTCCCCCAGATGTTTAGTACTGGTGGACTCCAATGCTTGGGCCAATGACAAGTCCTCCAGGCTTGGCTCCAACCTCCTCCAAATTATGTCATCGCTGGGCTTGACACACAAATTATTTTCATGACTCCCTATGGTGGCCACATGTTTGACCTAGTGTTCTCAATGGGGCTTGAGGTAGTTAACTTCAAGACTGATCAGGTCATTTGATCTGATCACTGCATGGTAAGGGTCTCGTTTGGGGACCCCCCCCGAGAGCCCTTCCCCTGCTGAAATGGTCAGCTACCGTCCTTTGAGGGGAATGTCCCCTGAGGGTTTTCTAGTGGTGGCTTACCTATCTAGTGTGGATGCTGCATGTCTGAAGGGCACAAGTGAGGTAGTTGCCACCTATAATAGGGTAATGTCCGCAGCTCATGAGGCACTCACACCAGTCTGTGTATGACCCAAATCGTCTCACTTGAAGTCTCCTTGGTTTGACAGAGAGCTCAAAGCAATGAAGATTAGGGTTCAGAAGTTAGAGTATTGCTGGTGGAGGACCAGGCAAGAGCAGGACAAACTGGCCCTGCGTACCCACTATGGTGAGTACCAGGGGGCAATCAACTGTAAGAGACAGAATTCCTGTCCAGGGAGATCGCTGCAGGGAAGAACCGACCAGCTGTTCTTTTTTGGACAATAGATATGCTGTTACATCTGGCCTGTCTGCAGCCGAGAAAAGCCTTTTAGGTCACTTTGTGTGATGAGTTTGCTCGGTTCTTCACTGACAGAGTGTCCTCTGATCAGCAGGGAAGCCCGCCAGTGAGTCATTCTGTGTCTCGCAGTGATCACCTTGGTTGTAGCAGAGGCACTCCACCTGTTTGGGGGAAGTTTAGACTGGTGGAGGTGGCCGAGGTCATAGAGGTTGCTTTGAAGCTGAAGCACACATATTGCGAACTGGACCCGGTCTCAATGCATTTCTTAATGGGATGTGTCGGTTCTGTCAGCCCTGTGTTTGCCTTGATTGTCTGGTGTTAGTTGTTGGAGGGGGTATTCCTGGATTCCTTGAAAGAGGCTCTGGTGAGGCCCCTTCTGAAGAAACAATCTCTTGACCCAGACATCTTGGTGAATTACCGACCTATCTCCAACATCCCATTTTGGGGAAAGGTTGTTTAGAAGATTGTGGTGCAACAGCTTTAGGAGCACCTTGTGACCTTTGACATCTATGAGCCACTCCAGTCTGGTTTCTTAGCCAAGCAGAGCACTGAAACAGCGTTAGTTTGAGTTCACAGTGACCTCCTTAGGGCGAGGGATAGAGGAGATGGGTCATTTCTTGTTCTCCTTGATCTCTCCTCAGCTTTTGACACTGTAGGCCATTTTATGTTGCTCGATCATCTCAAAGAATACTGTGGGCTTGCTGGCACTGCCATCCACTGATTTGAGTCCTACCTTGCTGACAGGAAGCAGCAAGTAGTGATGGGGAATTTCTCCTCCTCACCGAAGCTCCTGTCATGTGATGTGCCTCAGGGAGCAATCTTGTCACTGATGTTGTTTGCAGTGTACATGCTGCCCCTAGGTGAGCTCATTAAGAAGTACAATGTGAATTTTCACTGCTATGCAGATGATACTTAATTGCACTTGTCCTTTGCATCTGTAACATCAAATGCTGTGGAAGTGCTAAACATCTGCCTTGCCAAGATTAATGATCGGATGTCCTCCAGCTGGTTTCAACTGAACCCTGATAAGAGAGATGTACTGGTAGTGGAACCGGGACAAAGGCATGATAGGAATGCCTCTGATCTGGCAACTGGTCTTTTCCTGGGGCATTCACCGTTGATGGCTTCCTCCAGGGTGCAAGATCTTGGCATATTCCTGGACGATGGTTTGACATTTGACTCTCAGGTGTCATCAGTTGTCCAAATTGGCTTCTACCATTTGAAGAATATTGCCAGGATCGAGCCCCTAGTTCTGCCTGAGGACCTCCCTACCTTGGTGCATGTCCTTGTAATGTTCAGGATTGATTACTACAATGCTCTTTACTTTGGGGTCTCTGGTGGTACCCTCTGCTGGCTACAGCTAGTGCAGAACGCAGCTGCCAAGTTACCAACAGGCCTTTCATGGTTCTGTAATGGAACTCCAGTGCTGCACAACCTGCATTGGCTGCCGGTCAGGTAGAGAGTTATCTTCAAGGTGGGCTTGCTCATCTTTAAGGCCCTACATGGACTATGCCCTGGCTATCTGTCTGATCTCCTAACCCCTGCCATCCCAGATCACTCCCTCTGTTCCTGCTCTAGGGGCCTCCTGGTGATTCCCAGGATGAAGCTAAAAACTGCCGGAGACAGGGCAATTAGTGTTTCTGGCCCCATCCTGTGGAATTTGGTTCCCTTTGCCATCAGGGAGGCCCCTTCAGTTGTGGTATTTAATAGCCACCTAAAATCTCACCTTTTTTCTCTGGCCTTCCATGACATAATTATTTAAGTTGATGTATGAGCTGAATATTGAATTTATTTATTTGTACTATTGTATCTGTTATTATTGTTTTAAATATGTATTTGTGCAAACCTTTTCACTCCTTACTTGTTTTTATGTGAGGTTCCCAGAGCCCTGGGAATGGGCACCATATAAATAAACCTTGTCTTGCTTGTCTTGCCTTGCCCTTTACTGTGTCCCTTCCAATCTTCGACAATTGCTCTTCAGTCTTTGACAAGCTAGCTAAAGTCCGCTCCATGGGCCATCTTAACGGCACCTACCAAGAATGGATCAACTTGCCTCCTCTGCTGATGTTTCATCCGTGCTGGGATGCCTGGGTAGCCCCACATACTGACTGTTGTGCCATACAGGGCTACCACTATTTGTACTGATGTGATGTTTTTTATATAACCATGCCTGTGTGTGGTTATTCACCAAGCTCTGTGGACTGGTCATATACATTTGATAATAACCTCTTTGAAAATGTTTCTGCTCCTGTTAATGTCACATCATCTTCTTGCTGAATGCAACAAGCATGCAGCCACAGCCTCACCAGCCATATTACAAATGCCTCCATTACCTGCCCCACACAACTCACAAAGTGGTACCTACCTCAAGTTTGAGTGATCTACAACAGTGATAGACAAGATTGCTTCATAACCAACAACGAGACTTTCTCCTATGGACTTCTCAAAAGTGGTGTTATATGCCCAGCTTCTGTTTTGTACCTTATGAGTGCACTAACTTTGGCCATACAGTTATCATGCCTGTTTCCACCCAGAACTTCATTACATTGATAGTGACCCTGACTATCTGAATGCTATCGAACAGTATCTATCAGTGTTTAATGTGCATATTGACCAACTCTTTCTGAATCTTCGATCCTTATTAGACAGGAAAGATATACACCTGATTCATATTAGTAACAATGTTACTAAAGCAGAACATTCTCTAAATGATTTATTTCATGATGGTGATTTAAGTACTGCCTTGTCCAACACTTGGTTGGAACTTACATTTAAATGTTTTGTTATTATTCAAGTTGTCTTAGTTGTTTTTCTTATCACCTTATGCTGCTTGCATTGCATGCTCAGACAACAGCATGTTCAGTTACAATTTCTTTATCCTACCCACTCAGCCAGACTGTAACCAACCACACATTCCCTAGTGGTGTTGCCTATTCATCAGGCAACAAGAGTGGAATTTGTAGACCTACATGACCTACAGTCTCTAATGTGAGCTATCACATTCTATTATACAGTATAAGGCATATGGGTATTTACTCATGCTTGCTATGATGTGCTTACAGGCTAATATCTAGTATAGTTATTTCTGTGGTGTTAGTGTACCACCTATAGCTATTTAAAAATGTTATAAAGTAAAATTTCACCAGCAAAATTGCCACAAAATATTTTACGAAATTTTCCCCAAAGTTTTGCAGCTCAGTGACCTACTGCCAGTGCCCACATAGCCCATTCCCTGGTATCTAGTTTTCATACACCCCCGGCCAATCACCAGCCCAAATTCAACAATTCCACATCCCCCCACTGAGATTTACATCCCTGGTGTCTATTGGCCCCCTCTGGCCAATCACCAGCTGCATGCTTTGGACCACACAACTGCAAAATTGACATCTGCCTCATAGTAATGCATTTCCTACTACAGGGGCTCCCATCCAGGTATTAGAACAAGAGAGGGGCTGTAGGGAACTGACAAGGATATCATTTTCGTTTTTAGCTCACTTTTTAGCTCACATAGGTGGATCCTGTGTAAAATTATTACACACAAGGTCTGCCTGTACTATATGCCAATTCCGATAAATAATATTCCAGACTTCATTTGACCTTGTATTATAGGTAGTTATGAATTTAAGTCTGATTTCTTCTCTACTATCCTGCCCTAGTTGCCTTGGTATCAATAGTGTAGTGTGTTTTTGTGATCCTGCCAATAATCTAGCTGTAACTATATCTGTCTCACTGTAACTCATCTCTGAAAATCTACTGGCTGTTTCTTCAGCCCTCTTTTTAAATTTAATGTCCTTGGTGTGTAGTGGACCCCCACCCTGTCATCAGATAGTTCCGCCTCCCTGCTTCCTCCCCAGTACCATGAGCAGGCCACCAGCACAGCCCTCCACTCACCTCCACAGCCAGCAGCCTGACCGAGCTCTTCAATGAATAAGCACGTGCTTGTACAAGCACGCGCTCATTCATAGAAGTGCTCAGTTGGGCTGCCGGCCATAGAGGTGAGTGAAGAGCTTTGCTGAACTAGCTGATAACAGGGTGCGGGGTCCACTAGACACCAGTGAGTTTTTTTTTTATTTTTATACCGAATCTCAGTGGTGGGGGGGAGATTCAATTTGAGCCTTTGATCAGCTGGCAACTACTAGACACCAGGGTGTACAGCCGTGGAGGGGGGCAGGGAATTGTTGAATTTGGGCTGGTGATTGGCAGGGGGTGGGTGGGACCACTGGACACCAGAGATGATTTTACCATGGAGGAATTTTGCCCATGAGCGGAGAATTTCACCATTTTGAGGGTGAAATTTTGCCCCATGATGAAATTTCACATTTCACACTTAGCAAAATATTTTGCGAAATGAGAGGATTATGCGACATATTTAGTGGAGAGTAATTTTTCCATTTCGCACAACACTATAGTTATTAGCCACAATGCTATGATCAGCATATTTTATGAATCACTTATTGTAATCTAAAAGTAACCTTAGCAGCATAATGCTTATCACTGTGTACGTGCAAAACCAAACAGCTTTGGGTACTAGCCGCACACCAGTATTGACCAAAAGAATTGCTTTATTTAGTTCTGCTATGCTGATAAGCTCATTATCTGGTAACAGACTTTCTTATCTCTAGGTATAATAATTTGTGCAAGACTTTTTTTCAATGAGTTTTTCTATGACAACATTGCTGTGTTTGGAAGTTCCGACCTCTCAGCAGGTAATGCTGTCCTTTTGACATGTATTTGGGAATAAACTTTATTCTGTCACACCTAGGCGTCTGTGTCATGTGTTGCCAACAGGTCTAGATTCCTGCCAACCCAACAACCTTCTAATTCCCTAACTTTCAGGAACTGTTAGTATGGGAGTTATGATTTGTTTGGTTAATAACCAGATGTGAGGGATGGTTCCTTGGATAATCTCAATAGTATCAGGTACATTAGACTCAATAAGACAGTTTCTGGATGAGACACTAAACTTGTGCTTGAATATGAAAATGGGACAGGAGCAAATGCCTTCCCACACTTGGACAGCAAATAAACATTAATATTGATTCCTTAATGTAGTGTTCAAGAACTGTTAAAGACCCTTATAGATTGTATGGACTAAAGAATGTTTACCCATTTTTTCTTAGTTGTAAACAGGATAGTATGGTAGGAGGGCTGAAGGTGAGCTACACAATTGACATTCTAGCGTACCTATTTTCAGTAGCCTTACTTAATGGAGGCCATGTCTAGTACAAGACTGCACACCGGTAAGGTCTGCTCCAAAAGGTATTCAAAAAAGTTTTCAGCTCCTGGTAACAGGTGAGTACCTTCATGATTTTTCCTCTGTGAATAGCAGGATTTTCTATGTTGGTTCTGATACCTAGGAAAACAAGTTCTAGCCAGAGCTGATAGGGCTGTGAAAAGCTACCAAGTCATGAAAGTTACACATGTACATAGAAATTATTCAACGCCCAGGTGTAACTTGATCATTTGTTGGAGGTGTTGCACCAAATTTTCAACATGGCCTTTTTTGGACCTCTCCTTATGAATAGTGCCTGTGACATTTTCTTCCATTGTCCTGAAAGGTGATTGAGCAGAGCAAACATGCTATTCTTCGCCACAGGTGCAAAAACACATTTTGGGCAGGTTGTGGAAAATGACAGCTGTACTGTTTTGAAGGAGGTGTGCAAAAATGGCAATGTTAAAAATGTGGAGTGAAAATATTAAAAATTGGCAACGTTAGGAGGGTGCATAGAAGCTGCGCAACGCGCACACGTAATGCAGTCATTTTTTTGAATCTTTTCACCAAATTTGCAACGTGGGCTTTTTGGGATGCCACCTCATGAACAGTGGCACTGTCATTTCATGAATCAGTCCCAAAAGGTGATTCCATGTAGTGACAGCAAAATCACTTTTCGGGACCGAGTAACAAAATGACAGCGACAGCTTTCACAAGGTGGGGTCTTAAGAACCCCATGTTGAAAATTTGGGGCTGAAATTCCAAAAAAATGGCTGCAATATCAGCATAAGTTGAAAACCCCATTGAATGGCTGTATAGCATGCTTATCTTTAATTCTTCAGTTCACGATTGGGCTTTGAAAAGTGCAGAAGTGTCCCAGTCCAGAGAAGATGACAGTGCAGACCTTCAGAGGTAGGTATGGGATAAGGGTGTGTGGGAGGTGGGTGTTCAGTGGAAGGGTGAGGGGAGGGACTGCAGTGATGATGAGGACCATTTTCCATTTCCAGAGGAAAAAAATGACAACGAGGACCGTTTTCTAATTTACAGCAAAATGAAAAAAAAAAAACATTTCAGCACACTGGGTGGGCTCCAGTGTACATAAACTCTTTGACATGGGGACTGGGCGCGATGTCAGGCAGGACTGGGCGGGGGCATCAGAGAAAAGAAATGGTGACGAGGGACCGTTTTCTAATTTAGAGTAAACAAAACTTCTTCACACTGGGGTGGACTCCCAGTGTGCCACATGAGATGTAGGCATGACTTGTGGGGGGCACAGAAAATACTGAATGGCATTTTGCCATTCGCAACAAGGTGGAGCCTGCACAACCTTGCATGCACACGACTTTACGCATGCGCATGAATCATGCGCATGCGCAGTTGACACAACAGAATGTGGAAGTAACAGCCAAGATAGTGCAGCTGTTATTCTGCAGACCGATCATGGAGGAGGGGTTTAAGCCCTTTTGAGCTTTCGGAAGGATAATTCCAAAAGTCCAGTGGAAGGGGTTCTGCAATTGGCCATTTTCAGAGTTACAGAGCTCTCGCACAACAGATGTAGGCTCTGCCCACAGCCATAAAAAGCACTCTTGATTAGTTGAAGGAAAATATTGGGGTGGCTTTCAATGTTATGATATGTAATGTAAAATTATGCAGTATCAGGCATGGTTCATATCTTTGTGATAGCTCTTAATTTATGCCTAAGGGTCTATCTCACAGAATCAAATAGAGATTAATGTGATGATAATAGCACATGGTTAACAAGGTTAGAGGGATACCATGATTTTTTAAGTACAGAACTTTTACATGATTTCTTATAGCTTTTTTTAATTGTTGATCGTATGTTTACAGAACCAAACAATAGGATACTTCTCTACATCTGCCCCAAGAGTCCAAGAGTTCTGGCACCACAAAAAACAAAAAAAAGTAAATAAATATAGAAAATGCTCAGGCTGCATCAGCACAACAAACAAGGCTTTATTTTTTGCACCATAAATGGAACAATCTACCAAGCAACACTCCACAGACACAGTTGAGCCAGCAGTAACTTACAGTAAAATACGTCACAAAATACTGCATGACAAAAGGGATTAATTGCTGTTGAATTTCATGATTCCCTTTGGCGTACTGCAGCATTGTTAGATATACTGCAGCATTATGGCATTGCATCCTGCCTGGCATTGCTGTAGAAACCTGATGTGTTTCACATTTGTAATACTTTTTCAACTCTTGGTGTTGTAAGCTTTTTTTGGAGTGCTGGAGACCATTGAGTGCTTGGGTGCTTTCTCTTTATCTTTCTATCATTATCTTGAGTTTTGGAACTCCTCTGGTCTTAGGTGAGCCTGTTATTCCTGTTTGATTCATTGACTGGATACAGTTCTGTGTGTCTCAGAGAGTTATTGTTTAATTACTGTTTGGAACATAATTGAGGAGTCATAGGATAACTTAGGGTTAGCACTTGACAACTGTAAAAGTAACATCGTTCACTCCTCCTCAGAACTTAAGTATTTCTGATCTTCTTCTGGATTGATGACATCACTGGATCAGAGAGTTGTTCCATGCTACCAGGTGTTTGATATTTGTAGCAAGGATATGTGGTCAGGGTATATCTCCTCTCCCTAGGAAAAACATGGGCAGGATTGGAGGTGAGTGCTGTTTAAACATGGATGATGCACTGATCTATCTTGCCTTATGCCCATTGATCAATGATGTTTCACTGAGGTGGTGCAGGGAGTGTGAGGGAGGCAGTCTCCTTCATTTTGACTATTGTTTTGAAATGTCAGGGCAGTGGTAAATAAATCTGACATTATCAGAGAGTTTATCTCTGATTTCAATCCACATATTGTGTATCATGGAAACCTGGTTGGATGAGTCTACTCAGGTCTATCCTGGCTGGACTCTCCACCTGTGTATCTCTATGATACATGACAGGCAAAATATTTCTACAGTTACACGTGAATGTGGGCATACACTTGCTCTTGAATTTTCTGCAGGGTTGGAGACTTTAGATATTTCAGTAATGTTGCTCACTTGGTTGGACCACTGCATGAAGAAATTCAGTGTCAGGGCTGAAATGATTACACTTCTAATTGCCTAGGCAATACAATTCTGTCATCAATGGAATTTGAAACGAAGATGGCTTCTAGATTTGTTTGGCACCTTAAGTCTGATTGCTGCCTCAGCTATAGGGACTGCCACTGAGGTTGAGGACTATAATTTGGCCTTGTTCACAATGGCGGGATCATTGGTTCTGGTCCATTTCTGCCTGGTCACTTCATGCCAGGTGCACCATGGTACAATGATGAGCACTAGCATTCCAAGGTGGTTGGTGAGAAGTAAGGGTACAGGTGGAAGAGATCAATAGTGCATGCCAACAAGCTTGTCCTGATGGCACATTACAGTATGTTTGCTATTAGGTGGAAATGCAATTATTGAGTACAAGCTTTCTCTCTGGTGTCATTGCAGTTGAGGGGAATTGATCTGCTACAGTTTTCTGCACTGGGGACAGTCTTTCACATCCTGTCTGCCAGCAGCACATGGAATTTAGTTCCAAAAATAAGTGAGAGCAGTAAAATCTGTACTTAAAAGGCCTGGTTACTGATACCTGGGACCTCACCTCCTCTGACGCTGGGGTAGTGAGACACAGAAGAATGGGTTGAAGGAATGTGAAGACTCAGTTTTACTAAACTAAGTTTTGACTCATTATGTCACTGAAGTTGTTCAGGTGCTCTCTCACAGGTACGGCACCAATCTTAAGCTGGATCTTGACCCTACTCAGCTGCTCAAGGCTAAGTTGGAGGGTTGAGTCTTACTGAAATCTAGGTAGGCCACGTCCACCGCTCTACCCTGATCTAGTTCCTTGGTCCCCCAGTCAAATGAGTCTGTCAGATTAATTTGACATGACCTCTTCCTTGTGAAACCATGCTGCCTTCGTTCTTGTGGCCCACTGGATTCAAGATATTCCACAGTCCTTTCCTTCAGCAGTGATTCCATTAACTTTTCCACCATGGATGTCAGGCTGACTGGCATATAATTATCAGCCCCTTCCTTGCTTCATCAAATAGAATAGAATAATATTATTGAGCCATTCCAATCATGTTTGAAAAAGTGCCATAGCACTAAGACAGCCCTAATCATGGTTTGTGATGGTAGCCTGTGATGTTGGCACCTGAACTAAGGCACCGTCTGAAATGGCGACGCATTGTGGGCAAAAGCCCGAATGGCAATGTGGGGGGTAGGGCGACCGGATGTGGTGGGGTGGGCTACTGCAGTGACAGGATGTCGCTATATGTACACGCGCATGGGGGGAGCAAGCACGGTGAGCGTGGGCTGGGAGGAGGCAGAGGGGATGTAGGGGTGGCACTGTGGTTGGCTGCCAAGCTGCTCCATGGTATCAGGGGTTGGCTTCTGGTTGCAGTGCGGGAGGTACTGGGTTTGGGTCTGAGTCTAGGTGCTACTGCAATTCTGTTGCACCCTGCCCGAAACTTGTATTTCTTTTGCTTTTGCCCCCCAACATGCACCCCCCCCGGAGATGAGAATCCTTTAGTAGAGGGTGCGGGGGGCAAAGACCCCTGCATGGGGGGGTTGGGGTGCAGCCCCCTTCAGAAAGCAATAATGCTAAGTCTCCAGCACCGTTCTTCTGTGTGCTGAGGATGACAGGGTGGCGAAAATGTTTTCGCTGCCCTGATGTCATGATAACTTGGCTCACCATTTGGCAGTCGCCATTACCACACAGAACCATTTGTGCTGACCTTTCTATAGTGAGAGGTCAAGGAGATATTTTTATGTTGATCCTTCTTTACTTGTTATCATCATTTGACCCAGTAGAACACCTGGAGATTATAGATTGACTCAGGTTGTAAGTGGGTGAGGCCAATCAGATGCTTGCATGGTTCCAATATTTTCTATAGGACTAGTACAGTCAGTTGTAATGTGTTGGTTCTGTTTGTGACTGCTTTGCTTGGTAATGTAAGTGGTATGCCTGAGGGGTTGATTCTCCCTCTAGTATTGTTATCATTATGTATTAATTTGCTTGGGAAGATCATTAGGAAAAGTAATATGGGTTTTCAGTGTTGTAAAGATGATATACTGTACAGCTAAATGTTTCATGTGTACCTGACCAGGTTTTGTCAAGCTAACGCTCAAGTGTGCCTATCTGAGGTTAGTAACTGGATGGCCTTCAACTGTTTGGCACTAAATCTGGGTTCACCTGTGTCCCCTTGTGTTTGATCAGCAGGGCTCTTCACTTTAGCATAACATCAGGCTGCTAGTTCTGAATGAAATTTGCTTAAGATGGATAAGGTAGTTCATAGTCTGGAAGAAGTCCTTGATGAAAGACTGACACTTGAATCTTGCATATCTGCTGTAGTCAGAGGCTTATTTTACTATCGCAGAAACATCTCCAGACTCTGCCCTTTTCTGGAACCTTCCTGTCTAAAGACCTTGTAACAGGCCTTCATCTCCTTTCACCTAGATTTCTGTAATACACTCTACAAAGGCTTGTTTTGTGGTCATGTCTGCCATCTGCAGCAATTTTATTAACTTCCATTCGGGAGACAGAGTATGTCACTGCCTTGCTACATGTTCTGCACTGGCTGCCTGTTTGGCAGTGATTGATTACAAGGTGCTTTTGCTGAAACATAGACAATAAGTGCAGAATAAAACCATTGGTCTATCCAGTCTGCCTGTAACACCCTAACATACCCAGAGACGTTTTGTCTGTACAGAGTTTTAGCTGACACTATCCACCCCATAATCTTCATTTTACTGCTACCGCTATGAGTAACTACTAAGCCTTTCATTCTGTCCCAGCTGTGCTTGAAACCATTAATAGTGTTGGCATCCAGCACATCAGCTGGCAGACTTGCATGGCTCAACCACCCTCTCTGTAAAATAACATTTTTGATATTCCTCCTGAACTTCCCCTTAGCAGTTTCCACTCATGTTCCCTGTGTTCTTACTCCACTATTCCTGATGAGTAGTTCCTTGCAGTTAATCATGTTCATTCCTTTTAGGAACGTAAAGGTCTCTGTTATATCTTCCCTCTCTCATCTGGTCTCTAGTGAGTACATTCTCAATGCCTTAAGCCATTCCTTGTAAGATCTGCCCTGCTGACCCTGAATTATTTTGGTTACCCTATGTTGCAACATCTCAAACCTGTCCTTATCTTTAATTAGGTGACGACTCCAGAACTGAGCACAGTACTTCAGGTGCGGCCTCACTAGCAATCTATAGAGAGGTAATAATATCTCCGTTCTTCTGCTATCAATACCACTCCCAATGCACCCCAGGAATCCTGTTTCATTGTAGGCCTTGTTACTAGAGATGCAGTGAAATTTTAATCCGCCAGCGAAGTGGACGCGAAGTGACCACTTCCCGTTAGCGGAGCTGGCAGCAATGAAGTGCACACTGCAAGGTGCTCACTTCTATGTTATCATTATTACTACTGGCGATGCCATTATGCCTTAACGTAAAGTAAGGTGAAGTGAGAAGAGAATAGGCAGCCCCCCACACATCACATGGCTTACAATACTGTAAGCCACATGCTTTAGCCAGGCAGGAAGGAAGTGAGTGAGAGAAGTAGTTTCACTGTTTCCTTTGCATTCGTAGAGGGAGAAAGCTTTGTGAGAGGAGACTAGGAGTGAAATTGCTTGTTTGCTGCTTGAGTTTCAGTACTGAAGAAAACCAACAGCTTTTTTAAAAGCTATATCTTTATTTAGCTTTTGTATTGTATTTGTGTTTTTTTTGTTAGTGAATTTTTTTTGATAAGTTTTGTTTTGTTTTGTGTGTGTGTGTGTGTGTGAGACTGACTGTGTGTGTCAGTGAATGTCAGTGTGTGTGTCAGTGCGTGTGTGTGTCAGCCCGGGGACTTGTTGTGTCAGAATGGACCCAGGAGAAGGCGAGTCACTGGCCCATGGACGCTGTCAGAGGGTAGTGCGGACACATGAGGGACGGGGCAGTCGTGTCATGCTGGACCGCTCCTGACTCCTGGGTGTAGCTTCCCCCATATTAAAGCAACAGGAGGAGAAACAGCACCAGTGCCACCGGTGGCTGCTGTGTGTCCACCTTCTCCACCAACACCACCACCGGTAGCAGCTGTAGGGGCTCCAGCAGTGCCCCCTCCACCACCTCCACAGCCACAGGAGGTGCCCCTGAAAAATGTAGGTGGTGGAACTCGTGCGAGGACTGTGTCTGGCTTCCCCCCACAGCTCCCCAGTGTAGGAGATTTTTTAACTCTGTGGGGGGAGACAGCACAGTGGTGGTGTGCAATCTGTGTGGTGTGCTGTGACCCCCATGGGACACATTTGGGGACTAGTGGCCAGTGCACCCACATGCTCAACCACCACAGGGCAGAGTGGCAGGCTACCACAGAAGGGGCCAGGTGTCCACCTACAGGCCCTTCCATGGCAGTGGCCCAGGGTGCTGCTGGGGTGGGAGCTGTCCTCGCAGTCACCACTGCAGCAGGAGGAGGGCCTGTACAGCAGCTGTTCCACCACCACCACTGCCACCACAGCCACCAGCACCACCCTCTCCACCATCACCCCCACTACCTGGATTCCCTGCTGCAGTGGACCCCGCCACAGTCCCTGCAACACAGCATGACATCTCCCTGCTGTGGGCAGCTCTGGAAGAAAACAGTCAGAGGGTTGGTGCTTTGCAGCAGCAGGTCAACACAATAGAACAACAGCAGCAGCAAATAGTTACAATGCTGCACCTGCTGCTGGACCACCACAGCATCCCACGGCCACAGCAACTTACAGGATTGTTTTCTGGCCCCCAACCCACCCCACCCCACTACTGTGTTGTACTGTTTTTGTGTATTTTTTCTTTGTTGTTGTTTAATCATTCACATTTTCCCTTCCAGGGGAATCTTTCATGCACCACGTAGTGCAATACTTTTCTGTGAAAACAGCCCATAATTTTATTACAGTGTGTCACGTGACAGAGGAATTCCCATTCTGAAAATCTGCCCACATTCTGCCTCCCTTCTCAACAATGTTAGGACGTGATGCCAGGGAGAGCATGTGTGTGTGCTCCTTACAGTGAATGTTCGATTGTCTGGCAGCTTTCCAAATGTTTCTTTATGTTATAATGGTCAGTTTGTGGTGAAACGTGAGGCCACATTTCTAGTAAGAAGAGCCTTGTTAGTGGAAACATTCCCACATTTCACCACAAAGTCAACCTTATAACATAAGGAAACATTGGAATAGCTGTCCGACAGTCACTATAGTGGAGCATGCACCTGCGCTCCCCCTGGCATCACGTCCTAACGTTGCTGAGAAAGGGGGGCAGAATGTGGGTGGCTTTTCTGAATGGTAATTCCTCCATCACATGACACACTGTAATGAAATTATGGGTGGTTTTCACAGAAATATATTGCACTCTGTGGAACAAGAAATATTTCAGTGGGAGTAAGGCCCCCACATATTAGGTTATGTGCATCACCATAACTATATAATGTGGTGAATCTCTGTAAAGCAGCAGTGCAACAATCTGTTGAGAACTCTGAACTATATTTTATAATGCTGTGTTACAACTTCTTTTACTTACATCCTGACTGACTCAAATGATATGAGAATTTGCTGCAGCTGAGTCTGCTGTACTACCTTTTTTCTTGTGTGAAATAATGAAAGGAGCATTCCTTTTAAATTTGTGCTGACCAGGTCTTTGTCATTGTTTTCCTCTGCTTTTCTCCATCACATCAGTTAGTTGTTATATATCACTTCTGTTGTAAATTAACAGTTATGCAGCAGGCAGTGTTTTATGACACCATGGAACTATAGTTATTGAAAAGCAGCTGCAAATAAATACAAACCTGATCAGAACAATATTGGAAGGTGTGTTCATTTTTATTTCATACATGAAAAAAAGTAGTCAACTAAGTAAAGCGGACATGAATTGTGAAAAGAAGTGTATCATTCAAGTCATAACTTGGAGGTAACAAGTGGTGGCGGTGGCAATGTAAAGTAGCATAAAAAAGTACAGTTCAAAATTGTCAGGACATTCTTGCAATGCTGCTTTAATTGTAATGTCAGTATGACATCATGAGCTTGCAACAATCACAGAACACACAAAAGTGGCACAGAGTCCCCAGATTTTTTCTGCAGGCCCAAAATGCATCCTCCTTGTGTGCAGCAAATTGACAAGTAGTAACACAATGAAATGAAAGTGTTTCAGCACATACAAAGTCCCCTAGAATTAATGGCGCACTCAGTCATGCGCACAGTGGTGGCACAGAGTCCCAGATTTTTTCTGCAGGCCCAATATGCATCCTCCTTGTGTGCAGAAAATTGCCAAGTGGTAATGCAGTGAAATTAGACTGTTTCAGCACATACAAAGTCCCCCAGAATTAATGGCACACTCAGTCGTTGTGCAGTGGTGGCACAGAGTCCCCAGATTTGTTCTTCAGGCCCAAAATGCATCCTCCTTGTGTGCAGAAAATTGATAAGTGATAACACAGTGAAATGAGAGTGTTTCAGCACATACAAAGTCCCCCATAATTAGTGGCATACTCAGTCATGCGCCCAGTGGTGGCACAGAGTCCCAGATTTTTTCTGCAGGCCCAAAATGCATCCTCCTTGTGTGCAGAAAATTGACAAGTGGTAACACAGTGAAATGAGACTGTTTCAGCACATACAAAGTCCCCAAGAATTAATGACACACTCAGTCATGTGCGCAGTGGTGGCACAGAGTCCCTAGATTTTTTCTGCAGGCCCAAAATGCATCCTCCTTGTGTGCAGAAAATTGACAAGTGGTAACACAGTGAAATGAGAGTGTTTCAGCACATACAAAGTCCCCTAGAATTAATGGCACACTCAGTCATGCACGCAGTGGTGGCACAGAGTCCCAAATTCTTTCTGCAGGCCCAAAATGCATCCTCCTTGTGTGCAGAAAATTGCCAAGTGGTAACACAGTGAAATTGGAGGGTTTCAGCACATACAAAGTCCCCCAGAATTAATGGCACACTCAGTCATTGCGCAGTGGTGGCACAGAGTCCCAGATTTTTTTCTGCAGACCCAAAATGCATCCTCCTTGTGTGCAGAAAATTGACAAGTGGTAACACAGTGAAATGAGACTGTTTCAGCACATACAAAGTCCACCCGAATTAATGGCGCACTTAGTCATGCACACAGTGGTGGCACAGAGTCCCCAGATTTTTTCTGCTGGCCCAAAATGCATCCTCCTTGTGTGTGGAAAATTGACAAGTGGTAAGACAGTGAAATGACAGTGTTTCAGCAATCAGCACATAGAATGTCCCACAGTATAAAATGATGACCGTGAGCATCCTGTTGCTGGTCCAATGTGTTCTGCGAGGCAATTCAAGCAAATGCAATGTGATCATCTCAACTGGATTAAAGGGTGCCCTTTGGCTGTACACTAATAGTAGCCTTGGTGAGTAGACATATATATATAGATATATATGGTTGTGTATTTTGTAGGTGAGGAGGGGGGTTGACATTGACATGTACTCATGGTATTGTTTTGTATCATCACAGGTCACACAGAAACTGTTGGTGTGCACATTCCAGTGCTCAATGAGATTTTTTTGCACTGAAATTGGAAACGGATAACTCTCAAGCACATGAAGGTAAGTATTTTTTTGGGGGGGCAGGGGGAATCATGTTTGCAGGTTTGTCTGTAATGGTTTCTTATTTTGTTACTTCTTCACAGAGTTCATCTGCATCCTGCTGGAGTCCGGTTGTTAATGATGGTCATGGTCATCGAATGAAATGACTTCTGCGTGTTGCATGTGTGCCAGCCCAGGGGAGGGGGGGTGTCTGATGTTGAAGAACTTTTTTGAATAAGGTCACTTTGACAGAACAACAAAGCATCTGGAAGTTTTCTAAAAAAAGAAATGAATGACTTCTTACAACTTAATTGTTATTTGTCCCTCCCTGGCTCTCAATTTCAAGTCAAGTTACATTTCAAATCCGCATCTTGTCAACTAACACAACCTGTGTGCAATATTTGCTGCAGTCTTTCCAAAACAATGAAATGGATGAAATAAAATCTTCATACTTACCAGAATGGATTTCACATGGATATTCCATAGGTTCCTCTCTGTACGGTTCAGCTGCAGTACCATTCCCACAGAGTTTTAGTGATGGAGACTTTTTTTGTTAACCTGTAAAAGAAACAAAATAAGTGTACCGTATGTGTTTTACCATTGTGGCTCTGAAAAGCTGCAGGAAACAAAACATACAACTAAAGAAAGTGAAGCAGCATAACAAACATGAGTACACATACTCACTTTATGGTTTAATTATTAAGAAGCTTTGTGTCTGTGGCTGATGGATGTGGTGGTCCAAATAGACTCAGGCTCAGTGGTGGCAGTGGCTAACAGCAGTCCTGGTGGTGGTGGTCTGGAGGGGGCGGACAGACTCAGACTCAGTGGGGCAGTGGCTAACATCAGTCCCGGTGGTGGTGGTCTGGGGGTGGACAGACTCAGGCTCCATGGTGGCAGTGGCTAACAGCAGTCCCAGTGATGGTGGTCTGGGGGACAGACAGACTCAGGCTCAGTGGTGGCAGTGGCTAACAGCAGTCCCGGTGGTGGTGGTCTGGTGGACAGACAGACTCAGGCTCAATGGTGGCAGTGGCTAACAGCAGTCCTGGTGGTGGTGGTGATCCGGGGGGGGACACTGCCTTTTAAAAACTTCAGTTAAAACCTGAAAACATTAACCACATCATCATCCTCATAAAGAAAGCTGCCCTCAAAATCATCGATATCTGAAATCTGACCACTGGGAAATTCTTTCTCCATTGTGTCATCATCTATGTCAGTGGTGTGCCATTTCAGGCAGCCACTGCCAGTGCCACCAGGATGGACCATTTCCACATCAACAAGACCACCATGACTAGGCCGGGGTGCGAATACCGAGGTTGCAGTCTGTGCTGGTATGTGACTCTCATTCATTTTAATCAATGTTAGCAAACTAACATTTGAAGGAGACAGGTTTGTCCGAAGATCCCTGACTATTGCACCTGCTGAGCTGACTACCCTTGCAACACTTACACTGGAAGGTGGGCATGTGAGGTACTTCAGTGCCACTGCACTCAGCTCTGGGCATTCACTGACCTTTCCACTCCAGTACAAAAGAGGATCTTCAGTTATTGTCAGATGCCTGTTTTCAGACAAATATGACTCAACCATTCTCTGTGCCACACTAAGTCCAATTGCTGATGCATCATCCTGTTCTCCCGAATCATTTATTTCACTAATACCCACTTGTGACAAAGCCTCCCAAAGTGGGTTGACGCCAGCCACTTTGGATGATAGACCACCTGGAACTGCAATCCCCTTCCCCTTGCAGGATATGATTGATGGTCCTCCAGGTACACCTTCAGCTGGATTATGCTGCTGAGGTTTGCTGACCTTGGCACATGACTTCTGTGCCCCATGAACCAAGCGCACCAGTTGACCACTGATATTTTTTACCTGTTCAGGCCCTCCCTCCAGTACTGATGCAATTCCACGTTTGTATCGTGGGTCCAACATTGTTGCTATGACAAAGTTGTCACTACGCTGAATGCTCATAACATGATGATTCTGGTCGAATATTGTCAGCATGTGTTGCAGCAATATACTGCTACCACCATCGCCGGCAACATCAAGGCTATGCTGTACATTCACCAATGTCTGCCTCAGCACCCGCAGCAGTGGAATAGATTGGCTAATGGAGGCAGACTCACCACTCACTGCCTGTGTGGCATGTTCAAAAGGCTGCAAAATTGTTATTGCAGAGTTCATGAGGCACCACTGTTCAGTCATCATAGACATGGAGGCCCTGGAACTGTCACAGCTAGTGTGCATCACAAGATATTCTGAGATGGCTTTGTATTGTTCATACAACCTCTCTTTCATGTACAAAGTGGAGTTCCATCGGGTGACAACTTCCAGCTTTAAGTGGTGCTGAGGCAGGCTGTTTTGTATATGCAACTGCCGTAGTTGGTCACGGGCCTTTCCAGATCTTGAGAAGTGAAAGCAGATACGTTGTGCAACAGTCAGCATTTCCTTTATATCTGCGTGCTGCAGAAACTCCTGAACCACAAGATTTAAACAGTGGGCCATGCATGGAACACGAAAAAATACACCATTCGTGATGCATTTCATCACATTTGACCCATTGTTACTTGCTATGAACCCAGCTCTCAGGGACAGAGGGTTTAGCCATCTGTCAATTTCAGTCAATACCACATCCAACATGTTCTCAGTGTGTGAATAGGTCACATTGCGCATAGCAATCGTTGCATGCTGTCGAATTTCTGGAAGATTGCTACCGTGACAATCCACCTTACTGCACTGATTATTCACACTACCAACATCACAAATAACACCCTGCACCTGCGCCCAGTGTGCATTTATACACAAATATGAACTCCCCACTGTTTTGCCACTTGTCCACATATCCATACTTAAATGGATGAATGGAGAGGAGGAATGTTGACGGGCATGTCTTACTGAGTCGGACACAGTGCGGAACAACTCGGGGACAGCACAGGTAGAAAAGTATGTCCTGGAAGGGACTTTCCATTTTGGACACGCACCTGCAGCAAACCACCGGAACCCAGAATTCTCCTCAAAGGAGATGGGCAAAAGATCAACTGCCAGCATTTCCGCTACAGCAGCATTAAGTTCACATGACACTGTATGATTCGGGAGTACTTCAGCTTATGGCAAAAACACTCTGTAACGTGGGCTGACTTAAATGTTTTACATGGGGTGTGTTGATCACAAATGGTTGTGCTCTGTGATGAATGTCATTGGCAGGGGGTTGAGTGTGGACATTTGATGAAGATGGTTGCACAGGTGATGATGACAAACCCAGAAATGTGGTTATTTTGCCAGATTTGCCAACCGGGGTTGATGCACCACTTGCACTAGACATACTGCATTCACCACCACCACCACCACCACAAAAACTGCTACTCTCACCAGCACTGGACAACATTTCAAAGTCATTATGGTCCTCCACCTCATCATGCCTGTAGTAATCCTCTGCTCTTATTACCTCACTACTGCACATGTTTAATTTCCTCCTGGACTTAACATTCATGGAAGAGGATAACATGCTGGCTATGGTTGCCGGTGATGAGGGTGAACACCCCACTGTGGTATTAGCTGCCAGCTTGTGCTGGGTCCACAGTGCCAAGTGCCTATTCTTAAGATGCTCATGCTGTCCTCCTGTGCCCAGATGGCTCCCCTTTTTACCTTGACTCACACGCACATGGCAAACCTGGCAGATTGCAACTGACTCATCATTTGCACCTTGAACAAAAAAATCCCAAACAAGGGATTGTGATACTCTGCTTTTAGCATGTCCATGATGTGGCTTATTTAAGTCCATTATTTTAAGCACTGAAGTGGGGGGGGGCACGTGATGTTTCAGGCACTGCACCCCTGGACTGCAGCTGACCACCACGACTACCTATCATATTGAATACTGGGTCATCATCATCAACTAAAATTGGTAGATCACAAGTTTTTATGGGGGGAGGGGGGAATCCTGCAAACAGACTCAGACACAGCCACTTTGAATTTCTTTTTCTCCGGTTCCCAACTGGGGTCAATTACATCATCATCATATTCATCAATGTCGCACACATCCACATCTTCTGCTTGGATGCTGGCATGTGAACTGCATGTTGCAACAACAGCAACATCATCATCAGCAGCAGCATCAGCAGCATCATCACGTTCATCATCAGCATCTACACCACCATCACCTGATATGTTTTCACCACACTGTGAATCACTGCATGGAAAATGCGTGACATTAACTGCCACGGTGGATGGAATATCACATGGTATGCTATCATTGACATGATCATCAGAATCCTCAGGTTCAATGAATGGGATGTTACTGGGAAGTATGACATCATCTATGCTGCCACTCACTTGCACTGCTTCACACTCAATATTTTTGGATATGGTACACTGGTCAGAATTAGAACTTGACGCAACAATACTAATACTATCACCACCACTAACACCAGTAACACTTACACCTCTGGCTGGGAAAACATCATCTCTTCCTACTATGAGTGAAGCTACTGATTGGGCTGTGAAAAACATTGCAGGAGAAATACCTTTCCTCACATCAGCAATGCACCTCTGCGTCTGCGTACTACTGCCACGCCCACAGACTATCTTACTGCCAACATTGCCATGGTGATAAACAGCTTTGCTTGCACGTCTCTTTGCAGGCATTTTGTGGGGTCAACCACAATATTATAACCAAATTCAGATTTTGATATGTTCACTCTCTGTCTGATTGGGAGGATGCTGGATGTGAAGCCAAAACAACAACTGTAGCTTCAACAACAGATAAGAGACTAGTCTGAGACTGTCAGGCAATGAAAACAACTTTAGTAACCAGTGGTGCTGATGAGGTCACAAAAACAATCCAATCTGGTAAAAAATGCCTTTTGAACGTGGGGGTGGGGAGGGAGCACTGAATGAGACAGTGCAGATTTTTATGGCACTACAAGCAGCAAAACAAAGAACAGATACCACGATCACAATACAAAAATCAGGCAGCTGCAGTGGATAGCAGATTCACACTGCTGCACCTGCAATTACACTAGTCTGTGGCACAATAAAAGGTGTATTATTTGATACATGCAACACCGCACACACACTCTCATGCAGAACAGTTTGTGTACAAATCTGAACGAGTAATGCGTAGCAAATGCATAAGTTCAGTACTATGCCACGTTACGTATTGTAAATTTGTAATGTAAACAACCTGAAATTATGAACTGCTGCACCACATCCACACACAAACAGCAAGAACATTTCTACTATTACTGACAATATTACTGTGCGTACATTAACACAGTCAGTTATATAACAAAAATATAACCAAAAAACAAAGAAATCACTTCTTCTCCAACTTAAATCTACCTACAACACAGATACACCCCTTCCCCAAAGCACACTTTCACTGTCTTTCACCACACACACTCAATGTTGTAAATTAACATTCAAAATCCACACAAAAACAAAAACGCTTGATGATATGAGCACAGGAGGGTTCCCTACAATCATTGAACTAAAGTTGGAGCCCCCCAAAAAATGCAAAAATGCTTTTTTTCACAGCTTTTACAAGATTTCTTTCACAGACAGCTATCAGAGCACACTGTCTCCTACTCCTTCCAACACAAACTACCCTGAACTGAGGCTGTGCAGATCAATATAAAGCCCATGTGACCTGAAATCCCATGAATCACTGCAAAATTCACCTTTGGAGCTCAAAAACAAGGTGAAGTGAGGTGAAGTGCACTGCCCGCAAAGCACTTTGCCTTAAATTTGGCAGAGTAGTGATCAGGGGAGGCGGAGTAATGTGAAGTCATTGTTTCCAATGCACTTAGTGTTCCTCATCATAACGCGTAGTACTCCGCTTCGCATTGCAGAGCACTCCGTGAATCCGCTTTGCTCTGCGAATCACTTCGCGGAGCGGATTGAGCCCACCTCGCCCACCACTACTTCTTACATTGGACAGATTGTTTAAAGGAGACACCTACAATGACTTTTTATCTCTTTTCCTCAGAAGTAGTGCCTACTGTAACTTAACCCTTTTCATCCAGTCATCAGTCATGTGTTTCTTGTTCCCTCTGGGCATTACCTTACATTTTTTGGCATTGAATTTTAGTTGCAAAACCTTGGATCACCTCTCTGGTCTGAGTAGGTCCCTCTGCATATCCCAAATCCCCTCCTCACCGACTACCCTACAACAGAGCTTAGTGTCACTTGTGAGGAGACATATCTGTTTTTGTATAGTTTATTGATGTAACTCAAATACAGAATAGGAATATTGTTAAATACATTTTATGATATTCTAGTCCAAAAACTACAGTTGATAATGGCTAAGAGAGTAGCATTTATTAAAATAATAATATAATTTAGTCGCTTGAGCAATTTTCTGTTTAAGGAGGCGTATGATGCAATACTCCATAGTCCAATACCTCCTGAAGAGGTTTTTATATTTCTCAGTAGGTTTTGATATTTTCATTTGTATGATAATGATTCTTTGCAATATGCATGTACTCTAAAAATACTTTTTTTCCAAAGGTCCCAACTAGCTGTGACTGATTCTTAACATAATCATGCAGTACAGCACCTTGCATTAATCAATCCCATGATAAGTAATTGTAAACTGGTTCCCTCTGGAAGAGACTGGTGGAAAGATGCTCCGAGAAGATATAATTCTGCCTCTCGTTTTAATGCTGTACCTAACATGGCATGAATTGTATAAATAAGCTTACTCCAAAAGAAATTTAGTTCATGGCACAGGGAAATCACTTGAGATAAAGCAGCAAACTTCTCCCTCCACCTACGACAGTAAGGTAATATTGATGAATTGAATTTAGTGAGCAGACAAGGCATATAGAAGATCCTACTGAATACATAAAATTGAACTTGATTCAGCGTATTGCTTAAAGAACTAAATGAGCCAAAACAGGCAGACAGGAAAATAATACAAATTTTAAGTAGTAGTCAGTTGTAACTTTTTATTTCAGAAGTATTTTTCATTTTTCCTTTTGTTCATCAGAAAGTCTTCTAGGTGATAATATTGTGCTGGATGTGCGGAACAGCTCTTAGCCTGGCAGCTGACATGTCTAACTCTATTGCCCCACACTACATCATCAGCATTATGATCTCACTGATAGTGACATCACAGGTGAATGACCTGGCAGTCACTCACTTGTTGTTCATAAGTAGCAGTGATGTCACAGTCAGTGAGTTAATAATCCTGATGATGTAGTGTGGGGCAGTAGAGCTAGATATGTCAGCTGTCAGGCTAAGAGCTGTTCCACACATCACACCTACGAACATCAGGTAAACAATCTTCTAATTAAACAAAGGGAAAAGAAAAAGTACCTCAGATATAAAAGGTAATAGTTGGCTGCTTTTAAAATCTAATATTAGTTTTAGGCAGTACACTAGCTTTTTTAAGAGTGTTTCCAAGATGAATATAACAAATTCCTCTTACCCTGATATAAACATATTTTTTAACTCCTTCCCCAGTTTTTGTTTACATTTTTGCAACTCCTCATGTTTATGTGGCAAAATACACCTGTATATTTTTTAAGGTAATTTAATCCTATTGGGGGCTGTGGAAATGGGAATAAAAAGTACACCACCTTCTTTACAAATAACTTGTTTTGATGTTATTTTAAAACGTCAGTCTGCATCTGAAGATAACCAGAAAATGACTGATCTGGGAAGCCCAAATTGTTTTTTCTAACTGTGAAAACAATTTTAAGTTGCCTCTAACAAGCATATCTTTTACATATTCTATGCCATATGTTATCAAGATTTTAAGAAAGTTACTCTGAAAAACTGAGTTGAATTTTTTTTCCATAAAGGTGTGAATTTATGTCCTTCTTTTATACCAAACTTTTTATGTGCTAGATTCCGTATACAGTACTGTACTTAAAGAGTAATTCAAAAATGTATTTCCCTACTCTACCATATTTCTACTAGTATAGGTTCTAGAACAGAAATCCCTCAAACCTTTGCATGTGTTGCAAACTACTGCACTACTGCACTACTGAAACAACTCTTCGCCGCATCATAGTTGCACTCAACAAAGCATGCCGGCTCCTTATCAGCTCAGCCCATCTGTCCCATACCTGCGACATGTACGCTCTGGTTAAGTGGCTCCAATTCAAAGGTAAACTCACGTACCAAACATGTTTACTGTCCAAAAAAGTAAGCTTAGGCAAAATGCCCCCAGGAGTGCAAAAACTTATTATCCCCATTATCAACCATCATTGTACCAGAAGCTCTACTAGCCAGATTTTTAATATATACCGCTGTCGCACTTCTCTGGGACAAAGGTCCTTTGCCTACCATGCCCCACTATGGAGGAACTTGCTGCACCATGACATCACTTCAGCATCCACCTTGGGCTCCTTCAAGGTTAAACTTAAGCAACAGCTAGTTGCTGATGCCAGTTGTGACTGTTTCCAATAACCTTCCTTCATGTCACCAGCACTTATTCTAACCTTATGCTATCCTGACCTTATGCATAACTGTTCTCAGCATGTAAATAACTGTTCTAAATTGCTAATCATTCTCCTTCACATTTTCTCTTGATCCCTTCTACTCTTCCCCTCACCCCTCTATGGCTTCCCCCTATCCCCCCTCCCCCCTGTAATATCTCCTGAGCTCCCTTGCTCACTTTAAAATGCTTTGTCCCATACCTTCTCACCTCTGATGAGGCCTCTGGGCTGATGCTACCCCTTACCTTGTTGAGTATTAGATATTAGGGTGAGTCTGTTCTCATTTTCCTGTAAATGGTCATTTCATAAGATCCCACCCCCTCTAATATGACCCTATGAATTCCAGGTTTTAATCAAATATGCACCATGGCATACATTGTACAATGCCACATGTATTGGAACTTCTCTAGTTATACAGTCTTGTAATGTCTTGTATAATTCCTTGTTTTGCTTGTTCTCTATCTCATACTTTCCCAATATTTATTGTTCATTTGATGCGGAACCTTTGAAATGAGCTTGTTCTCAAAGGTGTTATCCGAAATTTCAATAAATAAATAAAAAATAAATGTTAGCTGTGCAGATTCAAGGAACAGTCATGGTGGAGGGTCCATACTTATTAATTTCTTTAGTGGTTCCAATACTGCAGCAAATTGATATTGCTCCAACTTATATAGTTTCAATTCCACTTTATAAGTAGATTTAGCTTCTCTTGTTTAAATTCTTGGTCAAAATCACTTTCGGATAAATTTGGCTATTAGTTTGCTTAGGTTTAAAAATATATAATTTGGGAATGATAAGCAGAATTGCTTTGAACATACAGGGCTGGATATTCAGACTGTACCAGGCAGTGGTGCAAGCCTGGGAGCAGCACAACTGGGCTGCGCCCGGGACCAGGACCAGGCAATATTCAATGGTGATGTGCCATGGCTCAGCACCGTTGAATATGGCAAGGTCAGCACAAAAACTGCACATGGCACAGTGGCACTGCGCCAGCGCAAGCCCCAGAGAGGGAGCATGGGGATGCGCCAGCGCAAGTGCAGTTGTGCTAGGCGCATCACCCGCGATATTCACCTGGGGGCATGCAAATGAGGCCATAATATACGCAAGGTGCAAATGGGGCCATCTGCATGTCATTATGGCCCTATTTGCATGCGTTGCACAGGGCGGCTCCATGCAATGTGCTTGGTGCCCTATCTAGCTGCTGTTGTTGGGGGTGGGTCCCTTGTGGACGTTTGCAACCCCCTCCCCTCCCATACACTCGATCACAGGCATCTGTATGTAGAAAAAAATTACTTGGTGGTCTTACAGTCCCCTTCCAATATGCCCAATCACGGGCATCTATATGTGTAAAATAATTACCACGTGGTCTAGCGGTCCCCTCCCCATATGCCCAATCACGGGCATCTGTATGTGTAAAATAATTACCTGGTGGTCTAGCGGTCCCCTCCTTGTATGCCCGATCGTAGGCATCTGTAGAAGTATTAAAATAACCTGGTGGTCTAGCGGTCCCCGTCCCATATGCCTGATAGGGGGCTGTAGTAAGACAAACAATTTACCTGGTGGTCTAGTGGTACCCCCTCCCCCACCACAGAGGATCCTGGCCACCCAGCACCCCCTGTCATTGGCGGGCAGCAGCACCCTGCCTGCATACCACCCTGGCCACCAGCTGCATGACAGCATACAGTATTATCTGTCGCCTGTTGGTCCATAGTGTGGACCAATGGGCCTCCAGACCATACTGTGCTACACAGGGCCAGATAAGTGAATGAACACATTCATTCACATATCTGGTCCTGTGTAGTACAGTATGGTCTGCAAGCCCATTGGTCCACACTGTGGACCAATAGGCATACAGATCATACTGTATGCTGTCATACAGCGGGTGGCCAGGTGGTATGCGGGTGGGGTGCTGCCACCCACCAATGATGGAGGGTGTGCTGAGTGACCCGGGGTCCTCTGTGGGTGGACGGGGAAGGGGGTACCACTAGACCACCAGGTAAATCATTCATCTTACTACAGCCCACGATCGGGCATACAGGGTTGGGATCGCTAGACCACCAGGTTATTTTAATACTTCTACAGATGCCTCTATCAGGCATATGGGACAGGGTCTGCTAGGTCACCAGGTTATTTTTAAACTTCTACAGATACCCACAATTGAACATACAGGAAGGGGACCACTTGACCACTAGGTTATCTTATTACATCTACAGATGCCCACAATCAGGCGTACAGGGGGGGGGCACTAGACTACCAGAGAGGGTCAGGGTGCTTGTGGATGGTGCTCCTGCTGGGTGGGTGGCCACCAACAGCTGGCGGCTGTTGTGTTGTGCCTTGCAATATGGCCGCCCACCTGTGGGTGACTAGTATTTGAGCCTGTTTTATTTGGCTCAACTTTGAGCACCAGTGTGCTGCGCATGTAGGGGTTGTGCCAGCATATGTGCAGCACATCCCGGGCTGAATATCAAGATGTGCTGCATATGCATGGGCACGCCCCCTGCATCTGCGCCGCATACATTACCAATGCGCCCCGGCCACAGCATATAACAATCTTGTTAATACTGAATGTTCATCTTTACCATGTGGACACTTCCAAGCAAAGTAATAGGAAGTCCTTTCCAACTGTTGACTGCCTGACTAAGGATATCAATGAGTGACTTACTATTCAGTTCTATTGATTCATTTATGTTATTTGATCATTTGACTCCTAACTATGCACTATTAATATTTTATTAATTAAGATGGGGTATTGTTCCTGTTGTATATTACATTTCTCTGGACATAGAGGGAGTGCCTCTGATTTCTTTCAATTTACCAAGTATCCCAACAGGGATCCATATTCCTGTACCAATTTCAAAATAATTTTTATTTCAGCCTCAGAATCTTTCAGGTATCATTGGCAAATAAAACATTTTTAGTTAATTATCATTATTATACTGAAAACCTTTAATTTCCTGCAAATTTCTTATGGCATTAGTCAAAGGTTCTATTACAATGGTAAGTACAGTAAGAGGGGAGAAAGTGTGCACCCCTGCCTGTACCCCTAAATAGCTAAAATAAGGGTAAAATAGTGCAATTAATCAGAACATTTGCTTGAGGAGTATTACATATAGGCTTGACCAAAGTATGAAACATATTCCTATATCTGCTTTTCCCAGTAGAGTTAAATAATGCCATTCAACCCTCTCAAACATTTTTTTCAGTGTTTAGGGACACCACCATGTCACTGATGCCGTTGATACTTATGTATGATGTTTGTTTAAGACATTTCTTATCATGTTGTGCCTCCTCTTTCCCCTGACAAAGCCCCTTTGGTCTTGTTTGATTAGAGATGATGATAGTTTTCTGATTGGGCTGCCATTATTTTTGCAGATATGTTATAGTTCACTATCAGAAGGGACATTGGGCAGTATGATGATCACAGAGCTTGATCGATTCCTTTCTTATGGATGACCAAGATGAGGGTTTCATCAAAGGAAAGAAGGGATCATTCCTCTGAATGAATTAGACAGGATTACCATATGAGGTATTATAATTTTACTAAATGTTTTGAAGAAATGAATAGAGAAATCACCTGTCCCTGATGTTTTCCGTTTCTTTAATTGTTTTATTTCTCTTTCTACTCCCAGCTGAGTGATGGGTTATCTAAGTATTTTATTTTATCTGTTTACTGAATATCTTGAAAGAAGCTAGCTCAAATGTCTTTTATTGGTGATTTATGATTGTTATAATAGTAAATCAGTTCTGCAGTTACAATTGTTTACTGATTGTTAGAAATTTGCCCTTGTTGAGATTCCATTTACATTTCATCTATTTGGTATTCTGATTTTTCTCTTTGTAGTACGTAAGCTAACAGTTTTCAACTTCTGTCTGTCAGAGTGTAACATTTGATTTTTGTCAGTAACGATGATACGGTATTTTTATCTTTTCATTTAAGATTTTTTTATGTTCATCTTTTAATTTTTCCATGTGTTTAAAATGAAATTGACTATTGTTTTGTGCATGTAATAACTGTGCTCTCTCAAATTTCATGCTTAAGTTTTTAACATATTTCTGATCATTGTTTCCTTTTCTTAGCCAAATAGAAGATTTTTACCGCTTGAAGAAATGTCACATGCATCCCAAATGGCATTATCTCTTACTCCCATTCCCCTATTGTTTAGACAAATAATTATATTTCTTTTTTTTTTCATTCTTTTCCTGAAAAGTGGTATATTTTAATAAGAGAGGGTCTATTTTCCAAGACCTATACCTGGTGATGTCTCTGGATGCAAAAGAAAGGATTGAGGGAGAATGGTCAGATAACAATATTAGTTCACATTAAGATACACATCTTTCCCTGAATTCCTTCTCCTATTTTGCTGATGAACATATTGAAAAGGACTGGACCCAGGACCAGTCCCTGTGACTCCCCATGGTGACCTTCATCTCCTTGGATTTATCTCCATTTACCAAAACACTATGCTGTCTCCCCTCCAAGCAGTTTATCACCCATCTGGCTGTGTTGTTTACTGCACCCAGATCCTCTAGCTTCTTCAGCTACCTTCTGTGAGGTACCAAGTCTTAAGCCTTAATGAAATAAAAGTTGAGCACATGCACAGCATGACCATTATCCACTACTCTCATTACCCAGTCAAAGAATACTATCAGGTTGGTCTGACAAGGTCTCCTTGTCATGAACCCATGCTGTTTACTATCCTGAAGTCAGTTTCTTTCCAGGTAGTCCACTAAATCTTCTTTGTCTACTGTCTCCATCAGATTGCCTGCAATGGAGGTAAGACTGAGAGGTATGTTGTTACTCAGCTGCTCTTTGTACCCCCCACCTTGTGAAGAGGAGCTTCATTCACCACCCTCCAGTCTTTCAGAACTAACCCTGTCTGAACTGAGCTAGTCAATATCCCTACCAAGGGTTCAACTAGTTCTGATGTCAATTTCTTGAGCACCCTTAGATGCATTCCATATAACTTGAAGGCTTTATCTATTTTTAGAGCCCTTTTTGATTCTTTTTACAAGTAAATACCGGCTAAGGCCCACTGTCCTCCCTTGTGACTACATAGCAGAAATAACCTTTAAGAGTGGCTGCTTTTGTTTGTCCTCCTCCATTACCTCGCCTTCTTTTATTAGCCTAACAATTCACCTTTCCATCTTTCTATTTTCCCAATTATGTCTGAATAAGTGTTTTCCCTGTCCTTGAGCCCATTGCAGCTCTTTGTCAGATGTTGTGCCCCTGACTGCTCTCCTGGCTTCCCTAGATTTCACTTGGTACTCCCCCAGTCTTCCTGCACCTGTTTTTCCTTTTACTTAGAAAAGGCCTTCTCTTTGGCCCTCACTGCCTCCCTGACCTGTTCAGAGAACCATGTTGGTCTCTTGTACTGGTTTGTTTTGGTTACGTTCTTATGAAGGACTTCAACAGACTAATTCCCTCATTCACTTGATGTCTGCTCTTCTGAAATTCAGATCTTCAGCTTTCAAAGAGGGTTCACTGGCTCAAAGGGCCAGTATGAACAATAGAGTGTTATGACCTCTCTGCACCCTAGTTGCTCCCTAACCTGCACTCATCCTACTAAATCTGAGTTGTGGAGCACCACTTCAAAAATGACAATTTTGTGGGTTCCTTAACCAGAAAGTCTTGCAGTGTATCTAGCAGGGCCAGAATTCTCATGCTTATAGCTGCTGAAATGTCTAAGTCATAGAAACACAGATTTTGATGGCAAATAAGGACCACTTGGAGACCTAGTCTGCCCATTTTCCCTAATGGTTTTGTATAACCCAGATCATTAAATAATCTGCTGCTTACCATCTCTTTCCTATTGCTAGAGTTACTTTATGTCTGCCCCATGCATTTTTGAATTCTCCTACCATTTTATGTCTGACACGATGAAATCCCCACTACCACCACCTCCCCTTCACTACCCCTTCTCTACTTCTGCTCATAGTTCCCTACCTTTCTCTTCCCCCTGTCTTGGTGATCTGTAGACCACCCCACCTGTAGTTTCTTACCTCAAGTCACCATGAGCTCATCCCATGGTGATTCTGTTTTCCCATTGCCCTCCTTTCTTAGTTGCAGAAGTCTTCAAAAATCATTGCAGGGTAGTGAAAAATGTTATTGTACTTGTGAAAAGGGCATGAGGTGACTCACTCAGTATGCAGTACATTCTAAGACCAGGGTGGTCCCTTTAGACACCATGAACACCACATTAGTGCTTCCCTCAACATTTAGAATGGGGGTTTGCCAGTGTAGCCATAAATTCAAGGGCAGGAGCCATGTAGTCTCAATATGGAGGGCAGGTGGGGTGCCTACCCACCAGGCCAGTCTCATGGCCATCCTTTGTATTTAAAGCAGGAAGGGAGCTTATAGTTCAGAAAGGTATCTAGTGGGTCACAAGAGTTAGACGATTCTACCAGGGAAGCCAGGGTGTGGAGAAGGCCATGTGTATTCTTATTATTTTGTTCAATTGGTCTGGAGGGCACCATATACTGTAGAAATAAATGACCACTGCTACTACTGCTACACTGTTGCTGGATTCAGATATTATCTGGCATGATCATGTATTTCAAATAGTGTCCTGCTTTGATTAGGGGATTTTGTAAAAAAAAAAGGTCATTCCAGTGTGATGTCTGGATCAGTTCTCTTCTTGTATTGGACTGGAACTATACAATCTGAACTCTGACTACCCATTTTATTACAGTGTTGGGCTACAGTGGTGGCAGGACACAAAAAGTGCTCACTGTCCTTCCTTCATGTTAAAGCAGTTTTGCTTGCCATATTGGTTGCATTGCCCAGTGTGCAGACTGCTGCTATTGCATTTCTATTTGATGCTTCTCTGTCATTGGAAGAAAGATGTGGTTTCATATCACCAAGACCTATTAAATTAGACTACTGCATATGCTAATATGCTATGATTGCTGCAGTATTGAATGCCATTTGTTGAAACCTTATTACAGGATCGCTGTTTACGTCTTTCAGTTTTTACATTATTTTATTTTTTTCGTTCAGTGCTTTTCTCTCTCTTACTATGCCATCCAAGTCTACTGTAGTATCATTTTGTTTTCTTGGTGTCATCTATGACCTGATCAACCCTAATACCATACAGCAAGATGCTGCAAACTTTAAATTTACTGGCAAAGTTGTTGTGAAATGAGGAAAGTCTGCACTTTGTGAAGCTTTGCAAAGCTCCATAATCTCACACCACTTTGCTAGCAGCAATATTTCTACATGAAAAGCCCCTTCAAAGAAAAAAAAGCACCCCATAAAGATATATTGCATGGTGGATGGTGGAGGAGAGAGAAAGGGATGTAACAGAGAGGAAAAGACCAGATAAAAGTTCCACCATGTCATGCCCATCAAGTACAATGCATGCAATCAGTAGTTGTGTAGAAAAAGGTGATTGTGGTAGGACAGGGACTTGTAATCATAATCGTGGGGTTGTGAGAACAAGGACAAGGTGTGAGATAGTATGACTAAAACATTCAATGCTCATTAATCCCTAGATGTCCACTGGTTTCACTCCTACTTCAACCAGCCTACCTAGCCAGTTATCCAGTGCATCTGATGATGAAATCACCCTGTGCAATATAGTAGCACCATGGTTTCTTCCTCTTCATCTTTCAAGTGCATTCAGTTCCATTTCCCCTTCTTGGGAACTGATTCCAGCAGAAATATAAAGGCAAACCTCCCTCTGTCCCTCTTATATGAACACCATGACAACAACTGACACCTTCACCCACGTGTGAGCAGTCACAATTTACAGTCCACCAAGTACCATTATATGATGCCCCAAATTGCACAAATAATGCAACAGCACTACACAGTCAAGTACTGCTGCTATGTCACAATTTTGTAAGGTAACAGGGAGTCTGGGTATGACACAGACACTTTTGTTAACTTGTCAGCTGAGAATGGGAGGAGGGGCATGGTGAGGTACACCAAACCCAGATAATCAAGAAATGCACCCACACCAAAGCAGGATGCAATGAAAGGTGTATGGTCTTTTCAAAAAAGGACTAACCCTCAATTTTCTGCAGTCACTGCTCACCCCCCAACTTTTTTTGCTCTGTGCCAGTGAGGTGGATGTGGAATGAACCCAACAGAGCCAGAGACATGGAATTAGGTGGTAAAAGGTGAGGAAGCACATAAGAGGGAGGTGAAATGACTGGGGAAAACAAGTTATCCATATGAATAGAATGGGGGCAGGGGAAAGGAGGAGTATCAGAAGAGAATAAGAGGAGAAAAGGGAAGTAGTATGACAGGAAAGAAAGAAGAAGAGTGAAAAAGTACATAAAGAGAACCAGGTGAAAAAGCAAGAGAGGAGAATAAGCATGGTGGAACATGTGCAGAAGAGGCAGAAGAGGGACAGGAGCTAGAACATTTGTTAGTTATATCAACAAGTGAGGAGTAGAGGCCATTTTGGAATACATTGGAAAAAGATAATGAAAAAGTATAATGCAAGAAAACACGTTTCTCAGTCAGATAAAAATCTAAAGAAAGGACCTGGCCCTAGTACCAGTAGCATTATCTGCCCCCCTAATACTATTCAACCTCTTGCAGTTCTCCCTGCCCATCAACAGCCACGTCATTCCACAGTGACTGCAAAAAAAAAAAAAAATACAATGAAGAAAAACATCATCTTTTAGTCACCGCCCAATTCCTCCAGAAGTTCACCACCATCACAAGTCCACTGTACCTAAAAATCAAAGTGATCATCCACAGTGTGTGAGTATTTGACAGATGACACTAGAATCATGCTGCAGTTAGTATGCTAGAAATATTAATCAGGACTTTGAGAACCAGTGGCTTTTTTTTTCTCCTGATCATTTATTAGCCACATTCATTTACAATCACCTCTCAAGTCAGATATGCCAGAAGCAGCAGGGACAGTCAAGGATGGGAAGTGGCAAGATAAGATGGTTCATTCAAGTTCAGTGGTAGCAATTTCAATGATGCAGAATATATGGCAATATCACAATATATTGCAGGGAAATCTGCATGTATTTCAGTTGGCTTTCTTGTGACATTTCTCAATAAATATGTTGATCGATATATAATGCATCTTGTTACTGCATATCATTGTGCTCAAGCCGCCATAACAGCTGCAACAGCCAACTGATGCCTCTCCAGGCACTGGCACTGATTCAGAAGCTACCCAACAACCTCCAGCTGGTAACAGGCCCAGCATATTCTCCAACAACAGTGCAACAATTCTTCTTTCACGAACCATTTTTAGGTCATGGCTAATTGTGTTCTTGGGTTGTGAGAAAAATTATTTAGGGCATGATGGCTGCCACCTTGTTTTTTTCTGGGGAAAAAAATGAAAATAAATAAAAATGGATTATTACAAAAGTTACTCTTGCTAAATAGCACATGCTAAGCTCAGTTCTGGATTTTTTTTTAAGCAGACCAGAAATTCCTTCTTTGGACATTGTTATGTTCTTTGGCTGTCAACTTACTGAGATAACCATCTGTTGTGTTGCAAGCTGGGAATTTTTGTGTTGCACATTTAAGTGCAGCGCAAGAATTTTTAGTGTGCACCAAAAATGGAATTCTTGGGTTACACTTAGATGTGTAACCCAAGAATCAATTTTTAATGCAAAAGAATATTTTTTGTGTCTCACGTATGGGTTACTAATAACCTGACCATTAAAAAAAAGTTTGTGCCAGCTTATGAAGATACTGTTTACATGACCCTACTTCATGAATATGGATTGGTGGGAATTTTCAAATCCAGGCTGAAAAGTGATTTTTGCAGTCACTGTACAAAACCACTTTTCTGGTGAGATTTAACACATTTTAGTGATCATGTTCATGACATGGGCTCAAAATGTCAAAAGAAAGTTTGTTGGCCATCAGCTTAGCAAGTTGCCTATTTTTTTCAGTTGTGAGCAGCAAATTCTTGGGTAGCATATTTAAAAGTGAATCAAGAATTTTTTGTGCACATCAGAAATGCTTGCTTTTATGCCAGATTAATTCTTTGGTCATACATTTAAGTGCAATCCTAGAAGTTCTGTGAAAACAACAACAAAAAAAACAAACAAAACATTATTTTGACAGACGGATACTTTAATATGAGGAAGAATTTTTTTGTGTGAATTTAAAATTCTTGTTTTTTGAAAGACTTCAGATTTTTATGTGTAATCAGATAATTTTTAGGTCTCGCATCAAGTACAGAATTGCAATACTGGACTGCAACATCTAAATGCGATTATTGTGTCTCACATACTTTTACTCATACCTTGGCCATTTTACAATACTGCAGTATCAAACTGCACATGACCCAGTCTAATGAAAAGGGATGGTGAATTTTTTTGATACATGTGGAAAGGCAATTTTGCAGTTTCTCTGTGAAGCCACATTTTGGGAGGATTTAACACATTCTAGTGACCAAGTTACTGACTTTGGGTCAAAATGGAAAAATAAACTTATGAAAAAACATTGTGTGCAGGGCTGGACTTCATCCTGGTCTGTGGTGCATTATGGTCCTGTGCTGGTGACCTGAGTTCGGTGGTGAGCTCAGTGAGCCAGATGGATGGGCCATGGCTGGAGGGATGGCACTGCTATGCAGCACCACCACCAGCCTGGAAAAGATGGTACACTGTTGGCTCCTGGGGCAAAAATAACCACATAGTGAAGAGAAGTATCCTCCTGGCACTGGGCTCAGAGGATCCTGCACCTCTGCACTCATTGCTGCACAGAAGACAGATGGACTATTGATCCTGCTCTTCTGCATCTGTCACCACATGTTCCTTGTGCTTCCACTGCCTCCAGACAGCCTCATGAATTCATTGCCTCCATAGCCACATGGCAGGCAGGCAGATGGAATCCTCCCTTGGTAATGGGCTCAGAGGACCCTACACATCTGCATTTGTTCATGCTGGTCCAAGAGGGACCTATGTGAATGAGGATATGATTTCATTACCTCAAAAAGACAGGAAATGCACTGCAAAAAAAATTAGTTAATGTACCAGTTGAGGTTCAGCCTAACCCTCACAAATGTAGGAAAATATGGCATCAAGGTTTCCACCTCTAACTCTCCATGCCAAAGCAGCAGAGGGGCAAGAAAAAAACACAGCCAGCCATTATCAGGTGAGATAAACAACACACTACTGTTTCCAGAAGATACAAAGGCATTAGAACTGATGTGCTACCTTCATAGATTTGTATATGTTACAGCCAGAATTGTCTGTATGTCTTACACTGTGCATGTTTATTTGTTTATTTAGTTTTTGCTGACCAGGTAAGTGCACTAGACAAATTCTTGCCTGTTTTCATATATGATCCAGGGTGAGGGGGTTAGAGATGAATGCCAACTGACCTTGAACCAGATTAAGCTGTTGGTGATATTTTTAGTGAATGGAGGGAAATTTGGCCAGGGCACCGGGGAAATTCCCCTACTTTCCAGTAGGGGGAGCTGCTGGCCGTGAGCATGGCCACTTGGTGTAATACTCAGGAGAAGATGGATGTCTCTGAGGTGGAGGAGCAGGCCTCCTCCCCTACCTTTGTACCTCCAGAGGCTCACAGAGTTGTGGAAATCTTGATGGAAAATGAAGAAGACGCTGGGGAAATACCGGAAATGGTTGTCTCTACAGAGGATCCCAGTCACCCAAATATGACCCACAATAAAATGCCTACTGACTTGGAATTAGCTAAACCAGACACAGAGCTTGCCTTATTACTCCAAATCCAACAGGAAAAAGCCAAGCACCTTCAGGAACAAGAACTCAGCGCTCAGCTTGCTCTGCTACAAGCCGGTAAATCTACTGTCAAAATGCCCAAACAGCCTGTCAGTTTCAGAGATGACGCAGCAGCATCAAAGGCCCTGGTGAGGCTGGGTGAGTCACCAAACTTTCTTCTCCCTTCACAAACTGCAACAGCTCTAGATAACACTGCGATTCCAGCTGGCAGTTCAAACGTGACTTCTAGCGTGTGCCAAAACTGATAGGGAAAGAGGAAAGGTTTCATAATGATGGGGTGAGGTGTGTAGCAGTAGTGAATCAAGATAATATTGTTAACCAAGCAGCTAAATAACAAATGGGATATGGAAGCTCTGGAGGTGTCGCAGGCCTCAGTGTTTCTGTACCAAAAAGTGGGACTCTGTCTAGAGCTACTGGGTTTATTTTTAAACAAATTCCTCTGCCACAAACTGAAACACCAAAATTACCTTCTGAAAGAGAAAAAGTTATTTATCAAAAACAAAATGATACACAGGAAAGTGCTATTATATTCTCATTCACTGCAAAGGGGACAACTAATAAAACTGTGATATGGGATGATATAAAAGAAAAATGTACTGCCTTAACATTGGCTAAATGACATATCCAATTAGAAAATGTACTCCCCGATTATCCCGTAAGAAAATTAGCCCTCTATCTGCTGATACTACTGAACAGTCAACCAGAGCAGCAATTCAGGAGGCATTTTCTCTTAACAAAGTGCCAGTTTCTCCTTGTGACCTATGGTCACCACAAAAAGTTCTATGTGAAGCTGGATAGAAGCAAACACCCAGCAGAACCTGGTTACACAACTATACCTTCACGTGAACTTTTATCTGAGCTGGACACAAACCTCCAAAAATCAGATTTAACTTCAAAACCTAAACAAGAGATGTCCAGTACCGAAACAAAAACTAATCTACTGACTGAGGGCATAGACCCAAAAACACCCACAGACAGGCCTGTCTCACCAAAGGCCTATAAGGGCCCTTTTCCTGACCCAGGTGAACATCCTCAGGAACAAACTCAGCCACAGAGGCCTTTGTTATCTGAATTATTCTCAAAAATAAAGAAGGAAGCTGCCCCCAGATGGAACGCTGTTTGAATACAATATAAAGAGGGTCTAGAAGAGAGACCAGAAAGACATTATGTGGGAAAATGTTTATTAAAAGACTCTCTTCATTTCTCTCCAAGGGAAGTTTATGTGTTTGTTAATATCTCAGGGGAGGATAACTAGGACGTTAGCTTCCGTACTGCATATGCTCTTGATCTTTTCTGGGAGCGGTACAACCAGCTCAAGTTCTCCCCCACATGGACCCCCTTTCTAGTTATCCCTTTAACTAAACCGTTGGTTAAACAGCACCTGCTCAGTGTGTTCCAGCATACTCATGGCCCAGTAAGTGAGTGAAACAAAGAAGGAGTTGAACAAGTGTAATATTTACATCCTAGGCATCAGCAGGAAGTAAGAAAGTGGGGAACTCTGCCGGTCGACTAAGGTAAGGCATCTGTTTGCTCCTGTTGTTGCATTCACTACTGGGAAGCAAGAAAGGGAATAGGTAAGCCTAAATTAGGAGTGGGACCAACACCCTATCAAGAGTAACAGTATAAAGTGATTTTAACCAGGTACGGGGGAGCACAAGTAGTAACAAACAAACTTAAAAAGGGAAAGCTAGAAATAACCTATCAGCAGTAAGGGTACTGTGTGTAAGCATTTCAAGGTAAAGGAGAATATATGTTGGGAATTCCAAGAGTGGTACAGTGCAGTGTCTGTGGGGATGCAGTTTTCAGAGAGACCTTCTGGAGACATGCATTTCTGCCCCATCAGCACACACCTCTCTGGCTGAAGGAGGAGGTCACTAAATGCCAGGCCAGAATAGGATTCAGGGGGACAGGATCCCCTACCCAGGGGCCACCAAGTGTGCCACTGTTACTTCAGAGGATGCCAGGGAGGAGGAACAGCTGGACTATGGTGGGCTCTGGAAGGGTGAGAGTGGTGTGCCAGAGGCACATTCCTCAGTCAGTACCACTACACAATTCCTACACCAGTCTATTGAGGTTGATGTGCCAGGATGAGGCATCTATGGTAGTGGTGGCCAGGGAGGATGTGGGGTTCTACATATCAGAGATCCCACGGAGTGTGGAAGAAGATCCAAGAAAAAGGAAGTAACTTCTCATGGAGGACTTAATTGTGAGGTGGATAGATTTGGGAATAGGAAGGAAGCAGAGGGAGATCGGGTGCCTACATGGTGCCAAGGTCAGGATAGATGGGAAGCAGACTCAAAGGGTACTAGGGCATCAGAATGGGAGGCAGAGCTGGATGTCATGATCCACCTGGGGACAAATGACCTGGCTAGGGATGAGGCTGAAATAGTGCAAGGGGAGTTTAAGGAGCTGGGGGCGGCTCTTATACACTTTCACTGAGGTTTTGCCTGTCTATGACAGGGGGAAGAGAGGGATCTCCCCACCAGCACCTTCAACTCAAGGTTGAAGGAGTGGTGCAGAGAAGAGGGGTTGAGCTACATTGGGGACTGGGGATCCACCCAGAGGGATAAGGGCCTCTGCAGGAGTGATGGGCTCCATCCATCCAGAAGGGGAACTGCAGTCCTCAAAAAAAGGGAAAAAGGGAAAAAAGGGGTAACAGAATCATAGCAAAATCTGGAACACTATGTGTGGAAATGCTAGAAGTCTAGATTGTAAGATTCAAGACATAGAGGCTATCATGGTAGAGGTAACATGGATATTGTGGCCAATACTGAGCAACAGTGCACTGAAAACCATGACTTGGACATGTCCATACAATGCTCTACTCTGTTCAGGAGGGACAGAGTGGGAAGGAAATGAGGGGGTGTGGTGTCTTATATGAGGAAACGCATATACACCATGGAGATACAGGGAATTCAGGGGAGCAGATGTATTGTGGGTCACCCTACAGACAGGGAGTGGAGCCTCTATTTACATTGGTGTGATCTACAGGCCTCCATGATGGGGGAGGAGTTATATAAAGTGCTGGGGGAAGTCACTGGCAAGATGGCAGAAAAGGAGGAGGTGCAGCTGGTGAGGGCTTCAATATGCCAGATATAGACTGGAGCCTCCCAGCTATAGTTTCCTCTAGGAGCAGAGACATCCTGGATTCTCTGCAGGGGGCATTCCTCAGGCAACTAGTCAGTGAACCTACTCATGATGGGGCAATACTGGACATGATACTCACAAACAGGAACAGTTTTGCAGACGTCAAGGTGGAAGGCCACCTGTGGATCAATGATTACCATACAGTGCGGTCAGTATAAGGATGGTTGCAGAATTGAACCACACTAAAGTGAAGGTCCTGGACTTCAGAAGGGAAAATTTTACAAAGATGGGTGAATGCCTCAGGAATGACCTAGGAGTATGACTTAGATGGGGTGGAGAGACAGTGGGCTAGGCCAAAAAGATCCATGCTGAAAGCAACAAATCTCGGCATCAAGCTAGTAAGCAAAAGCAAGAGGAAAAAGAGACTGCTATGGTTCTCAAAAGAGGTGGTGGAAAAGGTAAAAGATAAAATGGCTGCATTCAGAATGAATAAGGAGATGCAGAGGGAGGAGGATAGAGAGGTAAACTGGGGAAACAGAAGAAATCAGGAACAACAGTTGGAAGCACAAAAGTGCAAACTGAAGAGACAATAGCAAGGTGGTAATGAAAGGGGACAATTCTTTTTTTAGGTATGTAAGTGAAAAGAGGAAGACCAGGGGTGGAATTGTAAGGTTAAAAAGGGAAGGAGGGACTGTGCAGAGGGGGACCAGCATCATATTAGCCATTGCCCAAGTTTGCTGCTTTGCATGGTGGGTTTCATGTTGTTTATGATTACAATCCCAATGTCTTTCTCCTCTTCAGACACCGTGATGATCACTCACCCAGTTTGTACTTGACCCTTGAGTTCCTACTCCCCACATTCTTGACTTTGTGTATCTCAGTGTTGAACCCTAGCTGTCAGATTCTGGACCATCTTTGCAGCTTTTTGAGGTCCTCTGTCAAATCACTGAACCCTTCCTCTATGTTTACCCTCCCAAACAGCTTGGGGTCATCTGCAGAAAGGAACATTTTGCCCTTAATATTGTCCCCAATGCTATTTATAAACACCTTGAACAGCACCCATCCAAGCACTGACCCCTGTGCTATCCCATTAGTAACCTCCCTCACCCCTGAGTAGCCTCCCCTCACCACCACTTTCTGGATTCTTGCCCCTTACCAGTTCTCCACCAACATAGTCATTTGGCCCCTTCCCCAGATCTTCCAACTTCTTAACCAGTCTCTTATGGGGGACTAAGTCAAAGGCCATGCTGAAATCCAGATACAGTATGTCCACTGATAGTCCTCTATCCACCACCTTTGTTATCCAGTCAAACTAATCAAGTTCCTTTGACATGACCTTCCTGCCATTAACCCATGCAGTCTGTCATATTGGAGCCCATCTGCAACAAGCAACTCAGCCAGCCTTTCTCTGAGAATGGTTCCCATCAGCTTGTCAATTATCAATATCAAGCTGACTGTTCTGTAGTTTTATGGCCAATCCCTGCCCAGCTTCTATATAAGAGCATCAAAATTCTCCACTCTCATGGCACCATACCTGTGTCTAGGGAGTTATTAAACAAGTCGGCCAGAGGGACTGCCAGAGCAGCTGCCAGCTCACTAAGCACCCTTGAGTGCATACCATCTGGCCCAGGAGATTTACCCACTTTAAGGACTATAAGTCCCTAAAGACTCTGTCTTCCATGATTACCACCTTACACATCTGCACCTCCTCATCTGTCCCTATTCCAATCCTACCCTGTTGTAGTTGTCCATCATTTTCTGTAGTGAATACTGATTAGAAGTATTCATTCAGTACTTCTGCCTTCCCCCTACTGTCCTCCACCCACTCTACCCCTTGTCTCATTTTGACAATACCTTCCTTCATCCTCATTTGTTCTTGGATGTGCCGAATAAAGGTCTTGTCACCATCATTGATTCCATCTATTCTAAACTCAGCACTAGCTTTGGTCTTTTCACCTCCACATTAGCTTTCATGAGGTTTGTCTTGGTAGTCCACTCTGTCCTTTCCCTCTGTGTCTTTCTACATTTCTTATAGGAAGCTCCTTTCTCACTTATAAATCTTACAACCTCCCATGTGAATCCAAGGAGTTTCTTGTGCTTGCTTTTCTTGTCTGTCTGTTTCAGACAGGTGTTAGTGACTTCTTGGATCCCATCCTGGATTATGGACCATACTTCATCCACCCCTCCTAACCCACCACTAGCTTGTCTAGGTGTATGCCCAGATACTCCCCCATTTTGGTGAAGTCAGCCTTTTTTGAAGCCCAGAACTTGTGTTTGAGCATTCAGGATTTCCTTTTCTTTCCATATTAAGCTGAAACCATACTTATGGCTGATCACTACTTTTCGGGGGCTCAGAAATACTGATGCCTCTGGTTTGGTCACTATTTTACGGTACTAGCTCCAAGATTGCCTGATCCCTTGTCATCTCATTCAACCCATTGGTTAAGAAGCCATTTTAGACTGTGTTCAAGAAGAGCATTTTGCTCCTGCTGCTGCTGGCTTGAAGGATGTTCCAGTCTACATCCAGTAGGTCTAAGTCATCCACTCTTACCACCTCCCCCAGCAGTGAAGCCTTCCCGATCTTCCTTCATAGCTCCTGGTTTGTGACTTTGTTTTGATTCAGAGGCCTGTACATCACACCCACCTTGATCCTGGCGGGTTAAAGTAGGGAACAAACACTTTTTTTATATTTACAAGAAAAAACAAGTAAAGGGGAGGAATAGTTAGACTCAAAGATGGTGACAGAGCAATGGAGGAGGATAGGCAGAAGGCCACTTTTCTGAACAACTTTTTTTGCTCAGTGTTCACTGAGGAAGACAAAGCCCCAGTACCAGACAGTGGCATCAAGGCTGTTGATAAACGTGTTTCACAAATGGAAGCACCATCAGTCACCAACAGTAGGGTTAGAGAGGCCCTGGATCAGCTCAGGGAATACAAGTCACCAGAGCCTGATGGAATACACCTGATGGTGCAAAAGGAGCTAGCAAGTGAATTTGCAGGTCCCATAGCACATTTATTCAGCAGATCACTTCAGATGGGGGTAGTGCAGGGACAACGGAGAAGAGCTGATATGGTGCCTTTGCACAAGAGTGGGAGTTGGGAGGATGCAGGCAACTACTGACTGGTCAGCCTTTTGGCAGTAGTGGGGAAACTGATGGAAACCTTAATAAAACAAGACTTGGTAGAGTACCTAGTTAAGAACAGTCTGCAGGATGACAGGCAACATGGATTCATGGTAGAAAGGTCATGCCAAACAAACCTAATCACATTTTTTGACTGGATCACTAAGGAACTAGACAAAGGCCACCCAGTGGACCTCCTCTACTTTAATTTCAGTAAGGCCTTTGATTCAATTCCACACAATCACCTGCTGAAAAAGTAGGAGGGCCTGGGTGAAGCCAAGTGCATAGTCAGTTGGGTTGGTAATTGGTTTAGGGACAGAAAACAGAGAGTAGTGGTCAACGGGGTGATGTCTAATGAAGGCACAGTCACTAGTGATGTGCCCCAAGGCTCAGTGTTGGGGCCAGTCCTGTTTGATGCCTTTATAAGTGACATTGGCATAGGTATTCAGGGCAAAATTTCCCTATTCAAGGACTATACCAATCTAGGAGGAAGGGGTGATGGCAAGGAAGTGGTTAGGGACCTACAGAATGACCTACAGATGCTGGAAAGATGATACAACATCTGGCAGCTGAAGTTCAATGCAAAGAAATGTAAGGTGATGCATTTGGGTAAAGGGAACCCAAGGACACAGTACTACCTCAACTGAGTCCAGCTCAGTGCCATGCAGGAAGAACAGTACCTAGGTGTCATCATAAGCAGCACCCTTAAACAGACAAGCCAACACAACAAAGCTTATAGCAAGGTCAACAAATTGCTGGGGTGCATATGGAGGGGATTTGACAGCAGGAGGAAGGAGGTAATACTGCCACTCTACAGGTCTGTTGTAAGGCCCCATCTGGATTACTGTGTCCAGTTTTGGAGTTGACATCTGAAAAAGGATATAAACAGGTTGGGGGCTGTTCAGAGAAGAGTGGCAAAAATGATCTGGGGCATTCAAGGGTACTTGCATGATGAGCATCTGGAAGCATTAAATATGTTCTCACCAGAGACAAAGAGGGAGAGGGGAGATATGATTGAAACATACAGTTTCCTGAAAGGAACAAATAAGCTGCCATCCTCAGACCTGTTCAACAGAGTCTCTGACTAACACTAGGGGGCATGAGTAGAAGTTGAGGTGGGAGCTTCAAGAAGGAACTTAGGAAGCACTATTTTACAGAAAGAGTCATGGAGCCATGGAATAAACTGCCAGATGAGGTAGTGGAAGCAAAGTCCATGACATCATTCAAGCTGGGGTGGGACAAGGCTAAAGCATGATCAAAAGCAACAGGAGCAGTAGGAGGCATTAAGCAGAAGTGGGGTTAGGTCCTGGGATCTGAGAAGGTCCAAGAAACATATGGGCAGACTAGATGGACCTTTGGTCTTCTTCTGCCATCTTTTTTTTATCTGTTTCTATGTTTCTATTGTTCTCCTTGCCACTGTCTGAACCTGTACCTAAATTCTCTCAGTGGTCCCATATCCTCTCTCATGACCGTAATCCTGTCCCAGATATAAAGCACCACCCTTAATCCTTTACCCTACCCTAATCTTTATATAGAGATTGAAGCCTGGAATGAAGAAATCCCAGTCATGGTTTGATGTGCCCAGTTCTCAGGGACTGCAACCAGATGCACTCAGCCCTCCATCACCCAGGCCTTGAGATCATGAATCTCATTTACCAGGCCCTTGGCACTGATAGAAATTGTTCTGAAAGATTCCTGTCTTCCCTCTTCTACCCCTCATTGTCCTACTATTTCTCTGCATCCTTGGCTGCTGTACCAAATTTCCCCATGTCCATTGTTCTAGGTCTTCTCTTTCTTGCCTTCTAATTTCCCCCACTCCACTCTCCCATTTCTTCCTTTCCCCTAACTTACTGCCTTCACCACCATTCAAACCCTTCTCATACTTACATCCCGAGTCTGCTCTATCCAGTTTACTTAGGACCTAGGGAAGGGTCTACCAGCCCTCTTCTTGGGAAGACTTATGGTCTTTTTCCCCATAGTATTCCCCCAACTAAGCTTAAATTTAAGTTTTGCATAATATACTCCCCTTGCTTGTCAGTAAACATCCAAGCCCCCCCTTCTTAGGTATAGCCTGTCTGACAAATACATGGTTGGCTCCTCTCAGACTCTTCCCCAGTCCCCTATATATATCAGAAGACTTTCTCCTTACACCACTCCTTGAGCCAGTTGTTAAAGTCCAAGCCCCCAGCTTCCTAACTCAACTGGTATTAGGCACCAAAAACACTACAGATTTTGCCTTCTCCCTAAATTTTTTCCAAACATCTTGAACATTTTTGGAACTAACTCATCACTGCATCTTGACAGTTTTTTTGTACTCAGGTGGATGAGTACATTTTGTTTACCCCTACCCTCTGAGTGAGTGAGTGAGTGAGTGAGTGAGTGAGTGAGTGAGTGTATCATTGGTATGATTTTTTTCAACCGTCTTACCTGGAAGGCACATTACATTCTTTTTGTGCCAGCCTATCCTACCATGAAGCCACTGCCCTCCTTTAAATATAGAGTCAACAAGTAAAAAGACTCTGTTACCCTCTCTCCCTCCCACTTGATGACCCAACCCCCATCATCTGAATACAGATTGCTGGCCATCCCTTTCCTGATCCCTACCCCCAGCTTTTCCCACCCTGTCAACCTCGTGGTGCAGTGTGGTATGGTTTTCCAGAATCCCTCTCCCTCCTCCATCTCTGTATGCTTGAGCTGCCCTTCCACTCCATTAATACCCACAGTTCTCTCTGCCTGTCTCTTATTCCCTACTCCCCTCTGTCCAGTTTTATGTTCCCTATTACCTTTCTGACATACACTGCATTCCCTGATATTGCAGTTGTATTTCCTTGACAAGTCATCAGACTACCTCTATTCTCTCAATTGAGTCCCCTCCATATGCCGTGTTTGCCCTTTTCCCAACTGTCTCCTTCCCTGACCCTCCCCATGTCACTACACCTCCACTGCTTCCACCTGGCTGTCTAGGCTTTATTCTGTCTGTCATTGTGATGTTCTGAGGGTACTGTTATGCATTTTGTGATGTTATCCACCTCATATAAAAGTATTGGGACTCATATTTTGGAAATGTGGGGAGTCTAAAAATGCAAACTCAGTTACCATGAGAATTTTCGGAATTAAAGTACATAGCAATTATTGTCATTTAGTATTATTTGCTGTTAATTACTGCCATTACCCATGAATATTAAAGTACAATAAGGGCATTTGAAGGTGTGCACTGGTAAGACACGAATTTTGATTCTATGAATAAGCAATGGCAGTAGAAGATTTTACATTGATGTCATGGAACATTCACAGCATGCTTAGTGTAATAAAATGTCGAAATATTATACATTCTACTAAAATTATTAGTTGGATATCATTAACCTAGATGAATAAAACAGGGATTCAGCATGTTTGCAGTTCATTTGCATCACCAGGTAAGAAAAAAGGTCCGTCTCCCCATACGATGCGCAGGGGAAATGCCAAACCTCACCCAACAATTAACACACCGAAATCCGGCCAATGGAAAATCATGTACACAAATGCTCACAGCCTGGGAAATAAGATCCCAGACCTGCAGGCAATGATGTCAGAGGCTAAACTGGACATAGTAGCAATTAGTGAGATGTGGTTTACCAGTAACCACACTTGGGAGACTTCAGTACCTAGCAGTGTATTGTCTGTAGAAGAGACCGAGGTGCAAAAAGGGGGGGAGGAGTGGCCCTGTATGTCAATGAAAATATCAAAGCTACAGAAATTCAGAATACACATAAGCAGACAGAAGAACTGTGGGTCACGCTGGAAACAGGAAATGGGACAGCCATAAGAACCGGGGTTGTCTACAGGCCCCCAGACCAGGGGGAGGACATAGACACATTACTGTTAGAAGATATACAAAACATAACAGCTAAAGGGGAGGTTCTGATAATGGGAGACTTCAACATGCCGGATACAGATTGGTCAATACCAGCAGGAACATCTGCCAGAACTAGACACATGGTGGATTCTCTGCAGGGGGAGGGCCTCAAACAACTGGTACAACAACCCACAAGAGGCAGGGCTATCCTAGATATAGTACTGACTAACAGGGAAGGGATCACAGATCTCCAGGTAGAAGGACACCTGGGGGCCAGTGACCATCGCATGGTATGGTTCAATTTGGCTACTAAATCGAAATCATCCCATTCCGAGGCAAAAATATGGGACTTCAGAGGAGCTGACTTTGATAAGATGGCCAACAGAGTTAAGCTAGCCCTGGCAAAAAGAAACACAGGTGAGGGAATACCGGCAAAGTGGGCAAGCATTAAGGATGCAATACTTGAAGCAACATCCCATTGTGTTAGACAGAAAAGGAAGTGCAAAAGAAGAAGGAAACCACTTTGGTTCTCAAATACAGTAGCAGAAAAGGTCAGAGCCAAAAGGCTGGCCTTCAGGAAATATAAGGGAACACAGCGGGATGAAGATAGGGAGGCATACCAAACTGCCCTAAGGGAAGCAGGGAAGGCAGTAAGGCAGGCAAAGTCCCAAACTGAGGAAACACTAGCACGAACAGTAAAAGAAGGTGACAAGACTTTCTATAGATACATTAGTGAAAGGAGAAAGTCCAGAGGGGGTATTGCTAAGCTCAATGGAGAAAAGGGGACATGTGAGGAGGAGGACCCTGTAAAAGCATCTATCCTAAATAGATACTTTTGCTCAGTATTTACTGAAGAGAAGGTAGGGCAGGGCCCACAGCTCAGCACCATGGACACGGGGGGAGGGAGGTGAGCACTACTTCCTTCACAAAAGAAAGGCTCCTGCAAGAGCTCGCTAAGCTCAGGGTGGATAAGGCAATGGGACCTGATGGCATACATCCCAGGGTACTTAAGGAGCTAAGGGTGGAACTAGCAGAGCCATTAGCAGAACTGTTTAGTGAGTCTCTGAGCACAGGAGAGGTCCCAGAAGACTGGAGAAGGGATCATGTGATCCCACTCCACAAAAGTGGTAGCAGGGAGGAGGCAGGGAACTACAGACCAGTCAGTCTTACCTCAGTAGTGGGCAAGATTATGGAGGCACCCTTAAGGAAAGGATAGTGCAACACCTGGAATCCATAGGGGCACAGGATCCAAGACATCATGGGTTTACAAAAGGAAGGTCCTGTCAAACTAATCTCATAGATTTCTTTGACTGGGTAACTAGAGTGGTGGACCAAGGGGGAGCAGTTGATGTCGCCTACCTTGACTTCAGCAAAGCTTTTGACACTGTTCCACATAGAAGATTGATAAATAAGCTGGGTAGGCTCGGGGTGGGTCAGAAGTTAATCAACTGGGTGGCAAACTGGTTGACGGGCAGAAAACAGAGAGTGGTGGTAAATGGTATACAGTCAGAAGAGATGCAAGTCACAAGTAGGGTACCTCAGGGATCAGTCCTGGGGTCAGTCCTCTTCAATATCTTCATTAGTGACCTTGCAGATGGACTAGAGTGTAAGGCTTGTCTGTTTGCAGATGACACCAAGATCTGCAACAGAGTAGATGATCCAGATGGGGTGGGCAGAATGAGAAGAGATCTGGATAAGCTAGCAAAATGGTCAGAAGAGTGGCAACTGAGATTTAATGCAAAGAAGTGCAAGATCATGCACATAGGGAAGAGAAACCCTGAAGCCACCTATAGGCTGGGAGGGGAGCTGCTGGCAGTCACAAAGGAAGAAAGAGACTTGGGCATCATCATTACTGATGACCTGAAATCATCCAAGCAGACCTCTAAAGCAGTAGGTAAGGCTAGGGGGATGTTAGGGTGTATAAGTAGGGGTATTATAAGTCATAAGAGAGAGGTAATAATCCCTCTTTACAAGACACTGGTTAGGCCCCATTTGGAGTACTGCGTGCAGTACTGGAGGCCACACCTTCACAAGGACATTAACCAAATTGAGGCAGTCCAGAGAAGGGCAACCAAAATGGTGCAGGGACTGCATCAGAAGACATATGAGGACAGATTAACCGAGCTTAATATGTATACCCTTGAGCAAAGGAGGGAGAGAGAGGTGATGTGATCGAGACATTCAAACACCTTAAGGGCATTAACAAGGTGAAAGAGTCTAACATGTTTAAATATAAGAAAAATAGCAGGACAAGAGGACACAGCATGAGATTAGAGGGAGGCTGATTAAGGGGGAATGTGAGGAAATACTTTTTCACAGAAATGGTGGTGGATGCATGGAACGGCCTACCTCAGGAAGTGGTGGCAATGAATACAGTGCAGGGTTCCAAACAGGATTTAATAAATATCATAAAAAGTATGCCTCAGATTCTAAAATCATCAATTCCTTGTATAAAACAGGCAAACATTCATTGTCCACCCAACATAAATCAGTGTACTATATATGGGGTATGTATCAGTGGATACGATGCATAAGGGAGGATTGCAAAGAGTTAAGTTAAAATTTCTTTTAAGGTCAGAGTAAACCTGGAGGGTCTAATAGCTTCAACATTTTTATTTTAGAAATGTCAAAGGCTTGTTCAGCAGAAGACTACTGTTTTAAAATCTGTCATTGAAATACCTGGCAAATTGCATATTGAAATATGTTAATTTATTGAGCTGTCAGGACTGATTTCTGTCTACTTGTTCAAGCCTGAAACAAAGGGGCAGCTACCCATCCTGGAGGCTCAGCAAGCTGACAGATTTCGGTGCCTATTTGCTAGATGATGAGTTTTTATCTAAGCATTTTAAGCTGATGAACATCATGACATTTACACTAATACTTAAAACCAAGGTTCATATGCATAGATGTTGTTGCTATCTAAATCCATTTGTGTTGTCTCTGAGATGATAATACTGTTGAAAATGATTCTCCACAAGTGTTTATGTGCAGACAAATCACTGTTTCTGCTTATTTGCTTGACTTATGAAAAGGATTGCCTCAGGAGTTCCTGGTAAGTAAAGTTCTTGCTCTTGGATGGTTGGGCCTAAAATGGAATACCCTTTTAAAGTCCTTAAAGAACCTTCAGAGTTGAAACTTGGACTATACATGTGCTGCACAGCACAGATGATTAGATAACTACAAAGCATTCCTATTTGAAGAGTGCATAGTGAATCAGGTTTAAGTGAACACTGGTAACTGCTGCTTTATCTATTTCATCAGTACAGATAATGTGTGTGCCCACAGTGTGTCTGGACATCAGTATACAGGAGTGTGTTTTTATACTATGTACCACATGAGTGTGTGTACACCTACAAATACAACAGGGATACTGTAGCCCTGAACAATTCATATTCTATACCTGATTATATCTAGCAGTGGCACTGATCTCTGTTACTTCAAGTCTATTCTCCACATTTCAACTTCTCACTACTAGTGTGTAGAGTACCACTTGCAGCAACTCATGTACAATGTTCCCTGAAGTTCACTTTATGGAGCAGTGCCCTTCCTAAACTACTGTGACTGGCAACATGAGTTAGGTTTGCAGTGCTGAGATGCTAGCTCCTTCTCAGGGCAAATATTTCTCAGATATGTTTCACTTTTTCACATCGGTGTTTCAGAGTTTAAGACGGTCAATCAGATTTTGAGATCATGGTGAATATTCTGGCTTCTCTATTGCTAAAGCCAGTAGAGATTAAGGCTGTAAGGATTCTGTGTGTGAACATTTGATAGTTCATTAAGAATACATAGGCAGGGACATTTTTTACGCATGCAAGTAGCACCAATACACTTGCCAGATAATTGTACAATTGCGTCATTGACACCAGCAGGTTGCCAAGGACATCAAGGAAAAACCTACCCACATGGTTACTGGCACTGTTATCTCTTGTTGTTCCCACAGGTGCAAGGAGGTCCAGTATAAATGTGTGCCTCATATTGCAAGAAAAGAAGCTCCAGGTGTTTCCTTGAGGCTATAACTAAACATTCTTTCATCTGGGAGTAACACAGTACATTGGCTTGCCAACCTGGCAGAAGATACAGTGAATATAACAGGGTATTCCCTGTGCCTTTGGAAACAACTGGGCATGTATCTGAACAGCTGGCAAGGCAGAGTATGTCATTCTCTTTGAAACACAAATGTGTACCAAAGAAGTAGTTTCCCAGCAGCAGTAACCCCATCTCAACTCATGCCACCTAACCCTCCACCACCACCTCCCATGTACAGTAGCATACTATTTTTATGGTTCCAGACTGATATTTCAGCAAAATTGAATAAGTAGTAAATATAATGGAGAAATTAAGTATGAAATTGAAGTGGGATACTCCACATACAAGGAGAAACACTCTTCAGTTACTACTTAGTACCATTAGAACTGAAAAAAATAAATCTTTCTTTTCTCCAAGGGTAATGGGAGCATGGAACAGTCTCCTAAGGCAATATTAAAGGAGAAATGCATTGGATCTGTAAGTCATGTTTCCCAGTAAGAGCTTTTTTTAAGTACTGGTTCACATTTTGTTATTATTCCATTTAAATGGATCTTTTAATAACTTAAAACTCTGCTTAACAATCTGGTGGTAAGTATTGTAAGTAGTGTAGTTTATGTCGTTCTCAATCACAGAGTTCTTTTATGGAACATGGATGCATTGTGTCAAGAACAGAAACATAGAATCATAGAATTTGACAGCAGATAAGGACAGCTTGGCCCATCCAGTCTGCCCAGTTCCCTATCTAATGTATATACTACAGATCGTAAATGATCTGCAGCTTACCCTCTCTTTCCTGTCTGTAGGGTTGCCTTCTGTCTATCCCATGCATTCTTGAATTCTCCTACCATTTCTGCATCCACAACCTCTGCAGGCAGGTTGTTTCATGTATCCACCACCCTTTCCATGACAAATACTTCCTCATGTTGCCCCTGAGTCTCCTCCAGCCTCATATTGTGACCCCTTGTCCTTGCACATCTTTTTTTCTGAAAAATCCATCCATCTTGTACCTTGTTTATCCCTGTGAGGTACTTGAAAGTCTCTACCATATCCTCCTCTCCCTTCTTTCCTCCAGGGAATACATATTGAGTTATTTCAGTCTCTCTTCATATGGTTTCTGGAGCAGCCCTTGCACCATTTGTGTTGCCCTTCTCTGGACTGTTTCCACTCTGTCTGTGTTCTTTCAGAAATGTGACCTCCAGAACTGTAAACAGTACTCAAGATGTGGTCTCACCAGTTGTTTGTACAGTGACATCATCGCCTCCTGTTTTCTACTGGTGATACCTCTACTTATGCACCCCAGCATCCCTTCGGCTCTCCTAACAGCCTTCTCACATTGCTTGGTTACCTTTAGGTCATCTGTAATGATTACCCTCAGGTCCCTTTCTGTCTTGGTTGTCATCATTTACTCCCCTTCCATTGTATATTTCTCCCTTGGATTTCTGTGCCCCAACTGCATAATTTTGCACTTCTTTGCATTGAATCTAAGCTGCCACACTCTTGATCACTTCGCTAGCTTGCCTAGGTCTCTTCTCATCCCCCCCCAGAGTGTCAACCCTATTGCAGATTTTAGTGTGGTCAGCAAAGAGGTATGCCTTCCCTTCCAGCCCTTCTGCAATGTTGCTTATGAAGATATTAAAGAGGACCAGCCCCAACACTGATCCCTGTGGCACCCTGCTGGTTACCTCCCTCTCCTCAAATTGAACTCTGTTTACCACTGTCCTCTGTGTCCTATGGCTCAGCCAATTTCTGACCCAGTTTACCATCTTGGGTCCCGCCCCAAGGTGGCCCAACTTGTTTCCTAGACTCCTTTGTGGGACAGTGTCAAAGGCCTTGCTAAAATCAAGGTAGACCACTTCCACCACCCCTGTCTGATCAACTACCTTGGTTACCCAGTCAATGGAAACTATCAGATTTGTTTGACAAGACCTTCCTGTTGAGAATCCATGTTATCTCAAGTCTTGTGTCCCATTGGATTCAAGATATGCCACAATCTTTTCCATTAACATTAATTCCATTATTTTCCCCACCACTGAGGTCAAACTGACCAGCCTGTAACTTGCAGCCTCCTCTTTGCTCTCGCTTTTGTGGAGGGGTATCACATTCACTCTCCTCCAGTCCTCCACAACTACACCTTCCTCCAGCTGATTTGTTGAATAGGGCTGTCAGTGGTACTACCAGCCTCTCTGAGTTCTTTTAATATTCTGGGGTGTATCCCATGTGGCTCTATTTCCTTGTCCACTTTCAGTTTTTTGAATTCCTTTAGGACTCTGTCCTTCATAAATGGACTGGTGTCCACCTCTCTTCCATGTGTGTTCCTCCCATCTAACTGTGATCTCTGCCTTTCCCCTTCTTTTGCAAATACTGAGAAGTATTCATTCAGGACTTCTGCTTTTACTAGGTCCACCTCTGTATATGCCCAGCTCCTTTACTTAGCCTCACAATCCCTCACCTGGTCTTTTTCCTTTCACTAATATACCTGAAAAATGTTTTGTTCCCCTCTTTTGCTTTCTGGGCTGTTCTTTCCTCTGTTGTGCCTTTGCACTCCTGACTGCTTTTTCCACCTCCCTTTGCTTTGCCTGATATAGTTCTTTGTCTCCCTCCTTCTGTATTTCTCTGTACTTCCTGAATGCCAGTTTTTTCTTCTCTAACCTTGCCAGCCACTTCCTTGGAAAATGATTGTGTTTTTTTCTTTCTGTCTGCATTGCTCACTTGTTTCACATAGAGGCTTGTTGCTTCAAGTATGGCTCTTTTAAGGTTGTCCCACTGTTCCTCTACACTCATTTTCCTTCTCCATTGCCAGGGCTTTCTTGAGGCACTCCCCCCTTTTTGTAAAGTTGGCCTCCTTGAAATCCAGGACCCTAGCTTTTGCGTGGTTTGACTCTTCCACTGTTTACACCTTGAACACACTGTATGGTGATCACTGGTCCCTAGATGGCTGCCCACCAATATGTCTGTAATTCTGTCCCCATTGGTGAAAACCATATCCAGTATCATTCATTCTCAGGTGGGCTCCACCACTAGCTATTTGAGGCCTGTCCCCTGCAGGGCAGCCAGGATGTCTCTACTCTTGTTTGTGGCTGCAGCATAGATGTTCCAGTTTACATCCAGCATATTTAGGTCCCCTACCAGCAACACTTTCTTCTTCTCTGCCATCCTGTGGATGGATCCCACTAATACCCTATCTTGTTCCTCCCCACTGCACTGGAGGTTTGTAGATACCTCCAGTGCTGATGGTGGTGCCATTCCCAGTCTCTAGGGTGACCCACAATGCCACCTCCCCTTTCTGCATTCCCTGAATCTCAGTTGTTTTGGTCACTTCTCTAATGTAGATAACTACCCCTCCTCCCTTTCTTCCCACTCTGACTTTCCTGAAGACTGTGTACCCTGGTATGATTATATCCCGGTCATGGTTTCCCATGTACCATGTTTCAGTGACTGTGGCAATGTCCAGGTCCTCCTACACCATCAGGATCACTAAGTCTGGGATCTTGTTTCCCAGGCAATGAGCATTTGTACACATTGCCTTCCATGTTTTGATGCCTTCAACCCTAACAGCTTCCTTCCTTCCTGCTCCTTTGCCTTCCGCCATGCCTCCCCCATCTTTACTCCCAATTTCAGTTCCTTCTGGTAATTTTACAGCCCTAGGATCCTCCATTCTGACTTCTTTAACCTGTATTGGGGGGGGGCAGTTAGATTTTCCTCACTGACTCCTCTCATCCCCCTCTGGTAGTTTAAATACTTGGAAATAAAACATTTAAGCTTCTCATTGAGGATCCTGGTGCCCCCCCAGATGGATGCAGACCATCCCTCCTGTACAAACTCTCATCCCTCCAAGTGGATCCCCAGTCCCCAATGAAGCCAAATCTCTCAGCTCTGCATCAGTTTTTCAGCCATTAGTTGAATACCTTGGTGCAGAGTTCCCTGGCCTCTCCCATGCCATAGGCAGGTAACACTTATGAGAAGGTTACTGTGCATGCCACCTGTCTAAGACCCCTCCCTAACTCTGTGAACTCCCTCTGCACTATCCTAATCTCATTCCAGGTCATTTGTCTCCAGGTGGACAATGACATCAAGTTCCCCCCTTCCTTCCTTCCACCTCAGTGGTTCTTAGGATTCACTTCCTATCCCTCCAAGCCATGGCACCAGGTAGGCACTTTACCTCCTTCTCTCCCACCACTCTTGCCCCAAGTCTACCATGTTAATAATAGAGTCCCCTACTAGGAGTTGCTTTCTCCTCCTCTGGGGTCTCATACCACCCTCCCTGGGGTCTTGACTGTGGAGGTTCCCTGCATCCACCATGTCCACCACTGTGGGTGCCACCTGGGTACAGTCCCATGCTGCCAGAATGGCACAGGAGTTTTGGAGTGGGACCACAGGAGGAATGTGCATCTGCTCAACCTCCCTTACCCTTCCCGAGCCCACCATCATCCAACTGTCCCTCCTTTCTGGCATACTCTGAGGCAGTGGGGGTAGACTTGATGGTCCCTAGATGGGGAGGGGAGGCCACCCAAATCCTACCTAACACTAGAGATGTGCATTCAGATGGGGCATTCAGATGGGGCAGCACTGCAGCCTCCAGAAGGTCTCCCTGAAGACTGCCATCCCACAGCCACTGTATTGCACCACTCCCATCATGTCTGATTTCTTCATGACTTTTTAAAAAAGGCAAACAGTTTCACTAAACCTTTTAAACAGAGCTTTGTAATCCCACAATCGAATAATAGAATAATATAAGCTGTAAACTTTCAAAATTCACACAGTTATGTTAAAGAAAAGAAAACAGAAAACTACAGTACAAGCTGTAATCACACAATCAATACCTTACATAGACTTTAGTAGCACTTGCTACTGCCTCCCTCAGATGCACCCAGAATTTTTTTTTTAAGAAACCAGATGGAAAAAAGAACCCTTCCCCCAAGTTTACAATCACCCAATGTACAACACAAACTCTTTACATTTACTGCTTTGCTGTTAATCTATAATCATCTAGAAGAGGTGTTACTTATCTTATTCCTTTTTGGACCTCTGTTCCTGATCGCTGCTCTTTTACTTTGCCTTCTGTCTCACTTCCCTGCTTGTTTGTTCCACTGGTTCTGTGTGCACTTTTCTATTTAGCTATTGGGTGGGTGAGGGGTTGGAGGAAGTGCCCAAATACACTGCTCGCTCTTCCTTTCCACCACTCACTGCTGCTGTTTACTACCAGCCCCCTGTGCTGCCCCTTAAGGTTCCTCTCAAAATCCCTTCCTGCTCAGGCTTCTCTCCAGTCTCTGGTGCACTGAAAACTATCAGTAATGCCCTCCAACTGCTACAGCTTGTGTGCAGTTCTATGTGGGAGTGCTGGTATTTATCCTAGCCCCTGGTCCTTTGTCTCAATTTGAATCTTGGTATGCTTTATTCCTATGTCCCTGATTGGCTCCTACCCAGCTCACTGCTCCAAATACACCACTAGCTATTCCTTTCCACTGATCACTGCTCCCATTTGCTAGCAGTCTTGAGGTTCCTGTCACAATCCCTTCTTGCTCAGGCTTCTCTCCAGTCTCTGGTGCACTGCAAACTATCAGAGGTGCCCTCCGACCACTATGGCTTGAAGAGCAGAACAGGGACATAAACTACTTCATACAGTTCTAAAGTGATTCTTACCAGCAGTATGCAAATCATAAACTCACACTAAAATAATTAAATAGCCTGTATAGCTAGAGTAGTAGCAGAATTTGAACTGGTGATTAAACAGATACAAATTCAGTGCAGCTCTTCATAGACGAATGATTGTAAGACCAAGCATATTTTTTTTGTTATATTGAAAAATTTTACACAAATGCAAAGAAAAATAAGGGCACCCATTAAACAATATAAAGTAACATAGACTAATGCAATATCATGCACAGCAGAAAAAACTCTGCCATAGTAAATAAGCATAAAACTGATACCAGTAAGAAAAGGAAACCCACAATCTGAAGGCAGATGTAGTAATGAAATACAAAGCGAAAAGGTACAACATGAGACTCACAATGCCTCTTATAAATAATGTCAGCATAAAAGAAAAACAGTACCTATTTTGAATAATACAATCAATACATAAAAAGGAGAAAAACAGAACAAACTGGGGCCAAAACAATGGTGTTCTTTTCTAAGAAAACATGAGACAAAAATGCTTAATCCCAGTGAACAACAATCCATGGAATCCGTGTAGTAGCAGAAACAATAGCTAATGCGGACCTGGAATCTCCCTTGGGCCATCATCACTCATCCCTCCTGGTTAACTGTTCTAGTATTGAAATATCTTTTACATCTTTAACAACAGAGTTGAAGGTGTACCATCTGGAGAGAAATTTCTCAATTTGAAAATGTAAGTGAGTTGTAAGTGCCGCAATAGATCTTATCTGCCTACAATTTGACAACAAGGTGGAGATAGGTGGAGGGGATGGCTGCAACCTAAATTGAGTAATAGATTTTAGGGCCACCACAGTGAGTATAAGAAAAAGATTGTTTATTACCTGACCAAGTTTCTCTCAGGAGAAGCCAGCTTCTTTGCGGATAAGGTGGCCAGCATCAGGACTGAGATCCTTCAAGCTCACTGTATGGGAGCTGATAGTGGTTGGTGTCTGGTCACTCGTCCTCAGTTTGCCTGGAGTTCCTTTGACCGGCTGAAAAGTGTGGATGTCATGCAGATTGCCCAGGGTATGCACCCAACGTGCTGTAGTTTGGAGCCAGGCCCAACTCCCCTGATAGTGGATTGTTTTGACATCATCGGCCCTGTCCTTGCGAAGATAGTTTGGTGCTCCTTAGAGTCGGGTGAGTTTCCTAGCTCCCTGAAGGAGGTGGTGGTGACATCACTCCTGAAAAAAGTTGCTCTGGACCCAAACTGCTTCACAAACTACAGACCTATCTCAAACCTTCCCTTTGTAGGGAAGGTAATTGAGAAAGCTATGGTGCTACAACTGGTGAACCACCTTACCATCCATGACATCTATGAACCTCTCCAGTCTGGTTTTCATAAGAGGCAAAGTACCGAGTCCACTCTGGTTCGGGTGCTCAATGATCTCCTGATGGTGAGGGATCAGAAGCGCCATTCTATCTTGGTACTTCTTGATCTCTCCTTAGACTTTGACACTGTGGACCACAGGGTGCTCCTCGGGTGCCCGAGGTTCATCTGTGGCCTGTATGGTGCAGTCCACAGATGGTTTCAATCATTCCTCATTGGCACATCTCAGAGTGTGGTGTTGGGGATTTTTTCCTCCAGTCCATTTTCTCTGCCATGTGGGGTCCCTCAGGGGTCGGTGTTGTCCTCCATGTTGTTCGCAGTGTATATGCTGCCCCTTGGAGACATTGTAAGATGGTATGGGCTGAGGTTTCACTGCTGTGCTGATGATACCCAGCTCTACCTGTCTTTTGCACCCGACCAGGATAGTGCATACTCAGTCTTTAATAATTGCCTTGCAGAAATCCAGCTGGTTGAAGTTGAACTCTGGAAAGTTTGAGGTGTTGGTGGTGGATCTGGGTCACCGGACAGAGGATTTGGTGTCTGGACAACCTTCTGGACTCTGTCTCGGGGGCATCCAGCTTCCTTTCTCTGAACGGGTGCAAAACCTGGGGGTGTTTTTTGACGATGGGCTAACACCGCATTCGCAGGTGTCAGCTGTTGTCAAGTCTTGTTTTATCATCTCAGGAACACCACCAGAATTAAGCACCTTGTTCCATCCGGCGACCTTCCAAAGTTGAGCCATGCCTTTGTGACCTCATGCCTTGACTACTGCAACTCCCTGTACTTAGGGCTACTGGGGGTTGATATCCGCCACTTGCAGCTAATGCAGAACACTGCAGCACAGTTGTTGATGGGTAATCCTTGTTCAAGCCACATCACACTGGTGCTGTGCAGACTGCACTGGCTGCCGATTCAGTGGTGGATCACCTTCAAGATCAGGCTTCTGACCTTTAAGGCCCTGCACGAACTGGGCCTGGACTATCTGCAAGAGCTCCTGTTGCCTTGCTGCCACAGACAACCACTATGCTTAGTTGACACTGGGTTTTTAGAGATTCCCAGGGTACATAATAAAACATCAGGGGCCCGTGCTTTTATGTACTGTATGTGGCCCCAACCCTGTGGAATTCTCTACCTCGTCAGGTACGTGAGTGCACTACTGTGGAGAGTTTTAAGAGGGCCTTGAAGACCCATCTGTGGCACCTTGCCTACCCAGGTTGATTATTTTTTAGATATTTATCTACCTGGCTAACATGCTGTATGGATTTTAAGTTTTATTGGATTTTATATGTTGTAAGTTGTACAGCACCTTGGTTATACAAAAAGTGCTTTAAAAATAAAGCTTATCGTTATTATTATAACTTGAGTAAATACTAATGGAAAAACAATTTGTAAAGCTGTGGTACTCAGATGACACATTTTCCACCAGAAGGAAGATAACTTGGGGCAATCCCAAAAAACATGAAAGGGGTGCCCTTCTGGCCACAATTCTACCAATAACAATTAGTCACAGTGCAGCCCATATAAAAAATTATGTCAGGAGTAAAAAAGTACCAAATTATTACTTTCCAGTTAAACTCTCGCCAAATGGGAGATCCAGAAGTTTTATGGGTCAGTCTCCAAATCAACCACCACTGCTTCCCAATAGAGAAATACTAGTTTCTGACTCCCAAAGGTATTGGACCCGAGTCACTTGAGAAGATCCCTAGTCCCCATTTAAAAGTGTATATAATTAAGAGATAAGATGAGAACAGACAGGATACTTGGCAGCCTCCTTCAACGAAAGAAAAAGAAGGAGAGGAGTTTGAGACAGAACATCCAACAAGTCTCGTCTGGTTATAAAATGTCATACTTGTAAGTATAAGACGACAGCATAGGCCAAGTGTACTGGCTTCAACAGGTGCACACAAGAACAGAATTGGGGCAGTGCCACAGCAATCTGAATCAGAATGGGGAAAACTGCAGAAGGCCACAAGGCAGCTCCATGGAAGATAAATAAGTGAATCCAGGTACCAAGTGCTACAACTTTGAGATACAAAAGTCCCACTTCTGAAGATGATGGCGAACAATGAGTGCAGAGAACAGAAGGCTGCAGTGATGAAGCACAGGGATCCCACATCTGAAGGAGAAAGAGACTTGCATTGTTGTTGGGAAGGGGTAATGGGAAGCAAGGAAGTCCAGGAGGCAGTTGAACTGAATGGAGGCAGAGATGAAACAAGCTGGTGGAAGTCCAAATCCAGAGCATCAGGAGATCAAGGTGGGGATGAGTACGATGAATGCGTGGAAATGCAGGATGTAGACTGGTGAGGAAGGATGTGGAAGGCAAATAGAGTATAGGGGTCCCGTTCCCAAAGGGAAGTGGCAACTGTGTATCAGGTAGAAAATGCATGAGGTTGGAACAGGATTATGGAAACAGGTTCCCATCTTTGATATCGGAGACAAGATCATCATCACTCGATGCTGCCAGGCAAGGTAGGATGGGGAAGGCAGAAGGGGTAAAGTGGTCCCATTCCTGAAGGGAAGCGGCAACCAGGCATTCAGGTAGAGAATGTGTAAGGGTGAAACAGTGGAGTACAGACACAAGCTCACATCCCAGGTAGTCAAGGCATGATGACTGCCATTCGAGGCCGACACGTAGAGGATGTTGAAGGCAAATGGGGTAAAGTTGTCCACCTCCCGAAGGGAAGTGGCAACCGGTTATCAGGTAGAGAATGCATAAGGTTGAAACAGTTGAGTAGAGACTCAGGCTCCCATCCCTGGTAGCCGAGGCAAGACGACCTAGACACAAAGCTGCCAGGCAGAGGTAGGATGTTGAAGGCACAAGGGTAGAGAGGTCCCGTTTCCAAGGGGAATGTGGCAACCAGGTATGAGGTAGAGCATGCACAATGATGAAACAGTAGATTGTAGACATGACTCCTAAACCTGGTAGTTGCGGCATGCTAACCTTCACTCGATGCCACCAGGCAGAGTTAAGGATGGAGGATGTTCAGTTTGAAAGTAGTCGGTAGTAGTGAATGTAATGGAATCCCATTCCTGGTAGACAGGGCAAGCCTACCTATGCTCAGTGCCTCAGAAGGTAAGAGTCAGGGATGGAGTCCAGAAAAACTACTGGTATAGGCTTAGCAAGAAAGGGAAGCTGTCTGCGTAGTATAGGAGGTAAACAGTTAGACAGTATAAAGGAGAAGGCAGCAATTCAGAGTGGGAGAATGTGAGAAGGACATCATCAGGAATTCCAGTAAGGGGGAGTTAGAGTTATCCAGGAAGGAGCATGCTGGTAGTAACTGAATGCATCGAGTGACCAAAGGCTGAGTAGGCTGCAAGGGTAATGATCCATGTAACAGTAGTGGAAGCCATACAGGCAGGAAGGCAGGGTACATCATATGGCTGGTAGGAGGCAGGCTCCTGCTGATCTGAGCTATGATGCCCCATGGCAATGCCTTAGTCTCCTGCCGTGGGAAAAACAAGGGAGCTTCAAGCAGAGCATATTCAAGATCAAACAGGAATGATGGTATGGTGGGAACCTGAAAGAGGCTTCAGGACAGGCAGGGCATAGGAAAGGAGAAGCTATAAGCAAACTGGGGAACAGAAGCAAACAGTGCAGTATTCACAGATAATGGATAAAGCCTGATGAAAGGAATGCATGAGGAAAGTCACTGATGCAGGCTTAGGGGGTGCCGCAAGGGGCATGGAAAAGGGAGCAGGTGCAAACATTGCAGGTAACTGGCAAGCTGGAAGGTGAGGATCACCAAGGGTAGAATGAGGAAACATAAATATTGAAACTGATCAGGGTATCATTGCCATGAGCAAAATGGTAAGGGGTGCAATCACCAGACTAGAGGTAGAGGTAACACAGGTCAGGAGAGTAGAAGGGGCATAAATGGTGATGGAATGCCAGCATGGGGAGCAAAAAGCCCCAAAAGGAAAACCAGGGAAGCATCATACAAGGTCAAGAACAGGAGATGGGGGGCAGCAGGGAAGGGTGGGGGCCAGGAAGAGACAGCAGGGGCAGATGAGCAAAGATCAACAGGTCAGACATCATTCACAGCTCATGTGCAGACAGCTTGCAACTGTAGAGTCAGGTTAAAGTCATGCATGAAGAGAGATGGCTGCATGTTCCCAATCACTACCCTGAATAGGTATAGCTGCCCATGAAGTAACATAACCGTCAGCTGAATGTTATGGCTGACTGATGCAAGGAACGCCAAAGTGAGAGGGCAAAAAGATAGCAGGTATGAGGCAATGTAGAGCAGCTTGGAATCCCCAGAATACAACAGAGCTGCTTACCAGCGGGAGGTCCAGAAAGCGGCCGAAGGAGTAGTCCCCAGCAGGCAGCAGATCGAGGGAGGAGGTCAGCCAAGATGCAGGGGGATGATGCCACACCCATTAGGGCAGGAAGCAGGGAGCAGCGGCGTGAATGAAGAAGGGGGAAAACATTGAACAGCCCAAGGATATACCACAAGGAGAGAGAGAAAAGAAGCAAGAGAGGCATGGGGAAAGGAAGTGGGGGGTGGAGGCAAATGAGAGGAATGGATACCCGATGGTGAGGGGGACAGCAATAATGGGGAGACAAACATGAGTAAATGAGGGAAGGAGAAGGTGAGTGGGAGCAACAAGCAAGGAGCAGAAAATTGAAGGCAGGTAGTTGGCGAGATGCACACCTAAAGTGTAACAGATGCATGGAATGAAGGAGCAGAAGAGAGCAAGAGGGAAAAAAGCAGGGAGCAGAACGGGAAGAAGGCTCAGCTCATGAGCCACACAGGAGCCCAGGGCTCTGTTGTTGCACAACACACTAAGCGGAGAATTGCCATGGGAGGCTGGCCTTTGTAGTAGATGTGGGAGGAGCAATTTTCCCACATTGAAGCTCAGTCTATACCTTTCCAATGATGAGACACAGAAAAGCAGATGTGTCCAAACTGAATAATATATCCAAGAGATATTTGTTTTTCAATAAACGGTGGATTTTGTTTTAAAGAATCTGTGTGTAAACCAATGCCAGAACTTACACAAATTATGACTCTATTTTTGTTGTTTGTGAGTGTGTGTGTGTGTGTGTGTGTGTGTGTGTGTGTGTGTGTGTGTGTGTGTGTGTGTGGCTCACAGGCCTCTTGGTCTCACTTTATGCCATGTGGATCCCTACAGCAAAGTTATTTAATACTCTGTAATAATCAATATTAAGAAAAAACATCTAAAAGTAGATATTTGGCAATATGTGTTGCTACTGATTGAAGGTTAATGGAATGTGAATGTAACATTGTTTTGTGCTGCATTCGTATTAAGCCATGAGATGTCTATGCATACGCCAATACCAGGAATAACATACCTGTGTCTAAATGGATTGACAGCCACATGTAAGCTACTGAGGTTTAATTTCCCTGATGGAGCTGCTCGTCAAAGTTCTGTTTTCTAGTTCATATTATAGGGGTCTGCACTGCACAGTCCACAACTGGGCAAATGCAGTTTCCAGCTGTTGAACAGCACTGCTGGGATCCCAGAGCAACTTGTTGCTGTTTGAGGTGGTAAAAAGTAAGTAAAGTAAGTAAAGTTTATTTTTTATAAGGCGATCTTCTCAAGCTAAGGGCGCCTTTACAAAATTCCCTAAGCAGCATTAACACTACAATAATAAATAACATTTTTATATATAACAGCTTTAACATAATTCACATTATTGAAATGCTTGATTAAAAAGGAAGGTCTTTAGGGCTTTTTTAAAGCCCTCCACAGTCAGGCTATTTTGTATGTGGCAAGGTAGAGAATTCCACAGGGTAGGAGTCATAAAGGCAAACGTTCTTCCTCCAGATGTTTTTAAGGTTACCCTAGGAATCTCTAGCAATCCCTCACCAGAGGATCGGAGGGAGCGGGAGGGGCAGTAAGAAGTCAGGAGTTCTTCCGGGTAGTGGGGTCCCAACCCATGTAGGGCTTTATCGGTCATCAACATGACCTTGAAAGTGATCCACCATTGTACCGGCAGCCAGTGCAACTTGCGAAGCACAGGTGTTATATGGTTGGACCTAGGGCTTCTAATCAACAATCTAGCCTCCACATTTTGCACCAGCTGCAAGTGGCGGATATCCACTCCCGTCAGCCCTAGATAAAGGGCATTGCAGTAATCAAGATGACTGGCAACAAAGGTGTGGACCAGGGTAGGAAGATCCTGTGATGGAACCAGGTGTTTCACCCATGCTATATCCCTTAGATGGAAAAAGGATGATTTGACCATGGCTGACACCTGCGCCCTCAGGGTCAGGCTCTCGTCAAATATAACACCAAGGTTATGTAACTGGCCAGATGAAATAAATGGAGTCTCCCCCAGAAATAAACCTGAGGGTTTTCCTGCCCATGAACTTGACATCCTCACCCCCAGTTCCACCACCAATACCTCTGTTTTTCCTGGATTCAACTTTAGCCAATTGGTACTCATCCAATTCTGTATCTCCAGGAGGCAGTTGTTAAACAATGTACTTGACTCAGACTCCTGCTCAGGCACAAAAGACATACAGAGTTGAGAATCGTCGGCATAGCATTGAAACTTCAACCCATCTTGTCTTATAATGTCCCCCAATGGAAGCATGTACACCCCAAATAACATGGGAGACATCATTGAACCCTGTGGCACCCCACAGCGTAGACAGTGAGAGGCTGAAGAATGAATCCCTGACACTACTCTCTGAGTCCTACCCTGCAGGAAAGATTTAAACCAACTGTGGACCACCATCCCTTAGTCCACAGAGAAACCACAGGCAATCGAGCAGCACCCCATGATCCACAGTGTCAAACGTTGCTGAGAGATCAAGGAGAACCAAGATAGAACAAGTTCTCCGATCTCTCGCCATCAGGTGATCATTTAGTACCCGAACAAGAGCCGTCTCAGTACTATGCCTTTTCCTGAAGCCAGATTGGAGAGGGTCATAGATACTGTGGATGGTTAAATAGTCCTCCAGCTGCAATGCTACCACCTTCTTGACAATCTTTCCCAAAAAGGGAAGATTCAAACCCGGTCTGTAGTTTTCTGGGCAGTTGGGATCAAGGGAGGGTTTTTTCAAAAGGGGGCGTACTATTGCATCCTTCAAGGGATCAGGAAAGATCCCGCTCTCCAGTGACACCACAACTATCCCAGTAAGGATCGGACCAATAACCTCTACACACCCCACAAGTAGGTGAGTAAGGCCCGGATCCAATCTACAGCAGGTTGGCCGCAAAGTCTGGATGATCTTCACTATATCCATGACTGCCAGTTGACTGAAGGTGAACCAAGTTAATTGGGTATTTGTGTCCCTCGGTTGATCACTGAAAGGCCCTATGGGGAGGCACTGGCTGATCTCATCCCTGATAGCGGACACCTTATCAGCGAAGAACATCACAAATTCCTCACACTGTAACTGTGACAACGCTCCACCAAATTGAAGACAGACTGGATTGCACAATCTGTCCACAGTCCGGAAGAGCTGGGCTGGTCTATTCCTCGCTGTAGCAATTTCCCTGGAAAGGAACTCTGCCTTCATATGGGAAATTGCTAATTGATAGGTCTTATAATGATCTAACAGTCTAAGCCTGTCCACTTCCATGTGCGTTTTCCGCCAGTGTCTCTCCAATCTTCGGCCCTGTCTCTTCAACCCACATATCTCTGTGGTAAACCACAGGGCCCCCTAGTGGAAAGTACAGGGATGAACATGGACTGGAGCAATGACATCCAGGGCCCTCACAACTGCCCTGTTATAGGTTAGCACTAAGGACTCTGGGTCAGTGCTATCCATTGGAAATCCCGAGAAGTCCAGCTCCGTCAATAGGCCTTCTAAGGTAACTCCTCCCAAAGGACGGAACTGTACTATCTCCTTAGGGGCAGGTCTCTTTCAGGGGGCTGCGAAACTGAACCTCAGGGCATGAAGGTTAAACCAACTGATGGGCTCCACCTCCACACCAGAGACTTCCATCCCCAGATGGAATTTCAAATCCAAAGAGTGTCCCCCCTGATGGGTTGCAGAGGTAATAACCCTTGTTAGGCCCAATGAGTCCATCAGTTGGAGGAGGTTTTTACCAAATGGTGCAAGTTCATCATCGACCCAGGCATTGAAATCTCCCAGAATTAACCATCGGGGGAATTCCAATACCCTCTCGGCGATGAAATCTGCAACCTCCCTTAGGAATTCCCTCCCATCACCTGGTGGACGATAAATGAGAAGTATCCTAAAGCCTACACCTGCACCCACAATACACTCAAAGGAGTTATTACATCCAACTGGTATTTTCCTGAGGTCCAGTTCATGTCTAAAACAGACTGTAACTCCCCTACCCCTACGGTCCACTCTCAGGCAGTGGATCACCAAGAACACGGCCGGAACTGCGGACTCCAAAATGGGGCCCACATTTTCATCAAGCCAGGTCTCGGTGATGCAAGTTAAGTCCACAGATATAACAAGATCTGCCACCAAAGCAGTCTTGTTTCTGATAGGTCTACCGTTGCTTAACACTGCCTGAAAGGGACGAGACTCCAAGGATGACTCCACCTCCTGCCTGAACAAGTCAGTGCCCTTGGATATGGGTACAAGATATGATGGACCTCGCTCTTGTATCCATTTCAACCCAGGGCCCCTCCTAGTTCTAACAGTCCCTATCCGCCCACTCTTTTCCTATCCCTCACAAGAGTTCCAGGATCTCCTATCCCCTCCACTCCTTCGTGTTGAAATGCCGAATATTTGACATCTCCTATATACTTCCAAAGGAAGTGTGGGACATTCAAAGGGTCGGAGATCCCTCAGTCTTGAGGAGGAGTACCACCTCATTGTGTTTTTACCAACCCAGCACATTCAGACCCTGTCAATAATACTAAATTATAAAAAAAAAACACTAAAGCAATACTTTTATTTAATCTTAATATACCCCCTTAATAAAACCACTCCACACTCTACTTGAATCAAAAAACATAAAATAAACAACTATTAACAAAATAAAACCCAACCACACTCGGATGGCAACCCCTCCACTTTCTCTCACAAAGTGGGGGAAAAGAGGGGAGGTTTGCAATCCCACCCACTGTCTCTCACACAGAAGGGGAGAATAACACATTTCCACATTAATGCTTACTTAAACTAATATAAAATAAACAAAATAAATAAAATAAACTATAACACTCCACATTCCTCCACCCACCACTGTCACTCCCTGTTTAATCATGAAATCCCACAGATTCAAGTAGCCGGCTTTGTAGAATTGGGGAGGGGCCTACGACAAGTAGCACACACAATATCCTTCTCTGACGTGCTGCCAGTCAATGGCATGAATGAGGCGAGGGTACTTTGCACCATGCAGTTTAATGAATGGTTTAAAAAATGGCGTGGAGCACAGGGATTTGGCTTCATTGGGGACTGGGGTGCCACCTGGAGGGACACCAGCCTATACTGGCAGGATGGTTTGCATCTGTCCAGGAAGGGAACAAGTCTTTTGAGCAATCTGTTTAAATGCTTCATTGGCAAGCTTTTAAACTAGTCAAGGGGGGAGGCACTGATAAGCAGCAGGAAAATCCCAGCCTCTCCTACAAAACAGGGTACTAAATGAGAAAAAGACCGAGGTAGAAAGGTCAGTGGGGATGCTGCAAAGAAGGTAAAGCCATCAAAAATGGAGAGCAATGAGTACCAATGCTCGAGTCTGAGTAACAAGCTTCCTGAATTAGTGGCCTGAGCAAAATGGTCAGAAGAGTGGCAACTGGGATTTAATGCAAAGAAGTGCAAAATCATGCACATAGGGAAGAGAAACCCTGAAGCCACTTATAGGCTGGGAGGAGTTGCTAGCAGTCACAAAGGAAGAAGAGACTTGGGCATCATCATCACTGATGACCTAAAATCATCCAAGCAGACCCTCTAAAGCAGTAGGTAAGGCTAGGGGGTGTTAGGGTGTATTAGTAGGGTATCACAAGTCGTAAGAGGGAGGTAATAATCCTTCTGTACAAGACATTGGTTAGGCCCCATCTGGAGTACTGGCAGTATTGGAGGCCACACCTCACAAGGACATTAACCAAATTGAGGCAGTCCAGAGAAGGGCAACCAAATGGTGCAGGGACTGCATCAGAAGACATATGAGGACAGATTAACGGAGCTCAATATGTGTACCCTTGAGCAAAGGAGGGAGAGAGATGATATGATCGAGACATTTAAACACCTTAAGGGCATAAACAAGGTGAAAGAGTTAACATGTTTAAATATAAGAAAAATAGCAGGACAAGAGGACACAGCATGAGATTAGAGGGAGGCCGATTAAGGGGAATGTGGAGAAATTCTTTTCACAGAAAGGGTGGTAGATGCATGGAATAGCTTACCACAAGAAGTGGTGGCTATGAATACAGTGCAGGGCTTCAAACAGGCATGGGATAGGCATAAGGGAGCAATACAAATGACTATGAATAGATAGGTCACTGACAGAGCAAAGGCCGATGGCACATTTATAAGGTAGAAAAAGAAATGGGCAGACTGGATGGGCCTTGCTGTCCTTATCTGCCGACAACTTCTATGTTTCTATGTTTCTATGATGGAGGAGGAACATCTGGATATCGTGGCAGTCACAGAAACGTGGTACACACAAAACCATGACTGGGACATAAACACACCAGGATACACTATCTACAGGAGGGACAGGGAGAGTAAAAGAGGAGGAGGAGTAGCTCTTTACATAAGGGAAGGAATCAAAGCAACTGAACAAAAGGGAAAACAGGGAGGAGAAGAAGCACTGTGGGTAAATTTGAGACCGGCACGGCACCACAATCCGCACAGGATTAGATACAGACTCTTCTCTGGGGGAGGAAATGGACAAGAAAATGATAGAAAGAATACTTAGAATGGCAGAAAAGGGGAGATATTGCTGATGGGTGATCTGAATATGCCAGATGTTAACTGGAGTGCAGTTGCAGCAGCCACTCAAGAGTGGGTTATTCTAGATGCCCTACAGGGGCATGCCTTAGACAACTAGTATTGGAGCCCACTCGAGAGGGAGCAATCTTAGACCTGGTTCTCTCAAATGGAGATGAAGGGAGGATCACAGATGTAGAAGTGGGTAGCCATCTGGGAACTAGTGTCCATCGAACAGTATGGTTCACAATAAATACAGCAATAGAGTCAAGCCATACAAAGGCAAAAGTACTGGACTTTAGGAGGGCTGAGTTTGCCAAAATGGGTGAGTGCCTAAGGAATGCACTAGCAATGGGCAGGAAGGAGGGTGGAAGAACAATGGGGAATAATAAACTGCCATCACAGAGGTAATAAGCCTTTGTGTGAAGCAAATAAACAAAAGAAACGATGTAAGAAACCACTATGGTTCTCAAAGGAAGTGGCAGTGAAGGTTCAAGGGAAAAGAAAGCATTCAGGAAGTGCAAGGAATCACAGAAGGAGCAGGACAGAGAACTATATCAGTTAAAGCAAAAGGAAGCTGGGAAGGCAGTCAGAACAGCAAAGGCCCAAACCGAGGAAAAGATAGCCAACTCTGTTAAGAAGGGGATAAAACCTTTATAGGTACATCAGGGGAGCAGGAAGACCAAGGAGGGTTAGTAAGGCTTAATAAAGGGAGGGAGGGAGGGTGGGCAGAGGTGACTGTGAAAAGGCAGAGATACTAAACAAATATTTTCACTCAGTATTTGCAAAGGAAGAGGGGAGGTACCTAAAACAAACAGCAGAAACACTCTGGATACAGAAGTTGATACCAGCCCATTTACAGAAGAAAGGGTTCTGAAAGAGCTCTTAAAACTGAAGGTGGACAAAGCAATGGGGCCTGATGGGATCATCCTCGAATTTAAAAGGACTAAGGGTAGAACTAGTGACACCACTGACTACCCTCTTTAACAAATCATGGGAGGATGGGGTGGTACCTGAGGACTGGAGGAGGGCAGATGTGATTCCCTTCACAAAAGTGGGAGCAAGGCAGAAGCAGGAAACCACAGACCTGTTAGTTTAACCTCAGTGGTAGGGAAAATGATGGAATCACTTCGAAGGAAAGAATTTTGAGTATCTAGAGGCCAGAGGGCACAGGACCCAAGGCAGCATGGATTCACAGTGGGAAGGTCATGCCAGACAAATCTGATAGATTTCTTTGACTGGGTGACCAAAGTAGTAGATCAGGGAGGGGCTGTGGACTTGGCCTGCCTAGACTTTAGCAAGGCATTTGACACAGTCCCACACAAAAGATTAATATACAAGCTAGCCAGCCTGGGAGTGGGTCCCAAGATGACAGCCTGGATAAAGAACTGGCTGGAGAATAGGACACAGAGAGTAATAGTAAATGGAGTCCACTCTGACGAAAGGGGGGTTACTAGTGGGGTACCGCAGGGTTCAGTATTAGGACCGGTCCTCTTCAATGTCTTTATAAGTGACATTGCAGAGGGACTGGAAGGAAAAGTATGCCTCTTTGCAGATGACACAAAGATCTGCAACAGAATTGATGCACAAGGTGGGGTGGAAAGGATGAGAAGGGACTTGGCAAGGTTAGAAGAATGGTCAAATGTATGGCAGCTTAGATTCAATGCTAAGAAGTGCAAGGTAATGCACCTGGGAAACAAAAACCAAGGGGAAGAGTACACAATGGGGGGTGAGATACTAACAACAACAAAATGGAAAGGGACCTGGGGTAGTCATATCAGATGACCTAAAGGTGGGCAAGCAATGTGAAAGGGCAGCAAGGAGGGCTGGGGGATACTGGGATGCATAGGGAGAGGCATCACCAGTAGAAAACAGGAAGTTATTATCCCTCTGTACAGACAGCTGGTGAGACCCCATCTGGAGTACTGCGTGCAGTTCTAGAGACCCAATCTCCCAAAGACATAGACAGGATGGAAGCTGTCCAGAGGAGGGCAACTAAAATGGTGCAGGGTCTGCACCGGAAGACATATGAAGAGAGACTTAAGGAGCTAAATATGTATAGCCTCGAGGAAAGGAGGGAGAGGGGGACATGATAGAAACTTTCAAGTACCTCAAGGGAATCAACAAAGTCCAAGAGGGTAGCATCTTTCAAAAAAAGAGGTGTGCAAGAACAAGGGGGCACAATTTGAAGATAGAAGGGGGCAGCTCAGAGGTAATTTAAGGAAGTATTTTTTCACAGAGAGGGTTGTGGATGCATGGAACAGCCTTCTGGAGGAGGTTGTGGAGTCAAAAACAGTGATGGAATTCAAGCATGCATGGGACAGTCATAAGGCAATTCTAGGGGGTTGGGGTAGGAAGAAGTAGGCTGCTGGTTAACTAGGATCTGCAGCTTATCCATTAGGTAGGGAAATGGGCAAACTGGGTGGGCCAAGCAGTCCTTATCTGCTGTCAAAATCTATGTTTCTATAAAATTAATAAAATAAAATATTCACTCAACAAAAATTCTCAGTTTGTTCAAAAGTCCTGGTCAATCCTGTATTTCTTCTTAAACAACTTTATCTAGTTCTTCTTAAACAACTTTATCACTACTTTTATCCAAGAAACAGATAATAGTAAGCATAAGGCTCATGTCTCAGGGAGCCATGAATGAAGTTTGATTCCTCCTGTGGGCTCTTACTTCCACAGAGGACCAAAACCAGTCATGAAACCCAGCAATAGAATCTCAAGCCAGTTCTTTAATCAGATTTTACTTCTCAATCCAAAATCAATTCAAATTGTTTCATATGAACCCGCCACTGTCACTCCCTGTTTAATCATGAAATCCCACAGATTCAAGTAGCAGGCTTTGTTTAATGTCTCCTCGCAGTCTTCACTCCAATTGGTGTCAAAATAAGTTATTTTTCTTTTCAGTCAATTCCTACGATATCGACTGCACCCCCTGAGCTTAACCCAACCACAAAAACCCTTCCCCAGACCCACTCTGCCCCATGGTAGCCCACCAGCTGCCGTTCAGCAGAACAGAAGCACTACAGAGCCAGCCACCCTATGGTAGCAAGCCCACAGCACACCACTGGGCCAGATCAAGGGCCGAGAAAAAATTCCTCTCAGGGGGAATCAACCAACTTGCTGCCCCATAAAATTTATCGATAAAAAGACCAGTTGACTTCCGCTCCCTCCTCCACTGAGATAGGACATAAACGATAGAATACAAGCAATCCAACCTCCAAATCTGTTCCATGCTTCACCGCCCAGCTACAGAACACAAGAATTTCACTTTAGTTACTGGATTTTTGGCCTCAGTCACCGTGTCTCTCAGTGCCTCTCAGTAACCAGTAGTCACACTCCAGGAATAATCCAGGGACGATCCAATCATATAATAAACAGACAGAGTCAATACCATCCACCAGGACCGATGAATAAACAAGACAAAGTAAAATAATAATGAAGCAAATGAAACAAATGACCTAAAATGCATAATATCATTAAAATTCTTTTGGTTGTTCCACTGCTGCTATTCCACATGCTTACAGCCTGCCCAGCACAGCGGCCATGATACCGTCCATTTATCCTCATGTCTTGCATCTGACCCTTACAGCTTACTGTAGTGTAACAGCACCTCACAACAATGCCTCTGCCACATCAAGGAAATAACCAACAATAACTAATCAACTTTAAAAAAACATACGTATAATATAGTACAGAAGACTCCACTTGTAGACTTGCCTGCAATGTGGTCAGAGTGGCACTGTAACTGATGTTTTAAAGCTTTAATGTGCTATGATGACCATAAAATCATATTCATTATTTTCTCAAATGATATAACAGTTGTATATGGCTAGTACTGGGGTGTCTCCTCTGCCTCCAGACAGGGAACTGAACACAGAATCCTAAAATAATGCTGAAGTAAATATAATATTTTGGCCTTATAACGCAGCTGATGTAGTACTGACATACGATATTTTTGTGCATCAGTGCAGAGGTGTGTGGGTGTGGAGGTGGAGATGTTTTGTGAAGGTGTTGTATTCCAGTCCAATTCTTTTTTACCTTTCTTGTGAGGTGCATTTCTCATGCCTAGTGGTTGTCTACCCTTTTTTGATGACTTCATTCTATCTTAAATATTCCTGTCAGATGTGCGATATAAAATAAACAAGCATTTGTCAATGCCGAACATTCGCTTGCAGGTATTTGCAGTGGTGTTTGGCACGTATGGTGCTTTACCCTAATGCTCTGTGCGATTGCTGGTATTTGCACAATAAATTTTCAGCATGACCTTTTTGTTACCCCCATTGTGCGCTACATAGGTGGAAACACGTTTTGGGCAGGATGAAAATGATAGCTGTACTGCTCATAAGGAAGTGTGGTAAAATGGCAATGTTGAAAATCTGGGTGGAAATATTGAAAATTGAAACCCACGAGGGCAGTGGGAACTGTGCAATGCACGCCTTAAAACAGTCATTGTTAGGAATTTTTCAGCAAATTTTCAACATTGGCATTTTAAAACCTCTGCTAATGAACAGTATCACTGTGACTTTCTTACTATGTCCATAAATTGATTTACATACACGACTACTTCATTGTACTACATGTGAAATGGAAACACGCTTTGGAAAGATGTGAAAAAAGAGAGCTGTACTGCTCATAAGGAGGTGTGGTAAAATGGCAATGTTGAAAATCTGGAGTGAAAATATTGAAAATTCAAACTTACGAGGCCGCAAGGAACTGCACAACGCACGTCAGAAAATGTTATTTTTAGGAATTTGGTTCACCAAATTTCAACATAGCCATTTTAAGATCTCTGCTCATGAACAGTGACACTGTGATTTTCTTAATGTGTCCAATACACTGAGTTACTTTAGCGACTATTGCCATTAGATGCGCTACATAGAAGTAACACGTTTTGGGCAAGATGTGAAAAATGACAGCTGTACTGCTCATGAGGAGGTGCGTAAAATGGCAGTGTTGAAAATCTGGAGTGCAAATATTGAAAATTCACAAACATACGAAGGCATGAGGAACTGCTAACGTACGTCAGAAAATGTCATTTTTAGGATTTTTCACCAAATTTTCAACATAGCCATTTTAAGACCTCTGCTCATGAACAGTGTCACTGTGATTTTCTTAATGTGTCCCATACATTGATTTCACACAACCGACTGCGCCATTGTGCGCTTCATGGCGGAAACACGTTTTGGGTGAGATGTGAAAAATGACAGCTGTACTACTCATAAGAAAGTGTGGTAAAATGGCAATGTTGAAAATCTGGAGTGTAAATATTGAAAATCTGCAAACCTACAAGCGTGCGTAGGAACTGCGCAACGCATGCTCGCAAAACAGTCATTTTTAGGAATTTTTTCACCAAATTTTCAACACAGCCATTTTAAGACCTCTGCTCATGAACAGTGTCACCATGATTTTCTTAATGCATCCCATACATTGATTTCGCACACCGACTGCGCCATTGTGCGCTACATGGGCGGAAACACGTTTTGGGCGGGATGTGAAAAATGACAGCTGCACTGCTCATAAGGAGGTGTGGTAAAATGGTAATGTTGAAAATCTGGAGTGAAAATATTGAAAATTGTGAACTTACGAGCCTGGCAGGAACGCGTAACGACGCTCATAAAATAGTTATTTTTGAAGTTTTGCACCAAATTTTAACATGGACTTCTCGATGATGTCACTGTCATAGTGTTAGTCGGCCAGGTGATTTCATGCAGTGACTGCAAAACCTCACCCTTCGGCCCAACACGCCATGACAGTGACATCATTCATGAGAGGGGTCCCAAAACCCCATGTTGAAAATTTGGTGCAAAAATTCCAAAAATGCCTGAGATATGCAACAAAGTTGAAAAACCCTATCTAGCCCATTATACAGCTTACCGGCATTTCCTCAGTTCGCGGTCGGCTTTGAAGAGTGCAGACGTGTTCCCGGTCCACGAAGATCATCGCGCCCGAGTTCGGAGGTAAGTATGGGGTGAGGGGTGGTGTGGGGAGGTTGGGTGCGCAGTGGGTGGGTGCAGGTTGTGGGAGGGGGACTGGGAAGAAGCGCCGTGGGACTGTTTTTGGTTTACAGTGAAAAAAAAGTTCCTATGGGAAGTTTGACACGCTGGGGTGGGCTCCCAGCATGGCACCAAAGATTTGGGGGTGGCGAGACGCGGTATTTCTGTATGACAGCGGTGGTTTCTTTGAAACGAAGATCACCGCTGTCATACATCTCCGCACTCATTGGTGCAGAAACACGCCTGCTCAACGGAGTAGTGGATTGAAGGGAGAGGCAATAATCTCCAAAGTGTACATTTTCTCCCAAAACGTTCTCGTGCATGTGCGCAAGCGAACGTAATAATGATATTGAATGCTGGTGTATTCAGGGGGCTGTGGCAAGGTCTGATGCATTAAATATAATTCAGAAGGCTCTTCCTTGTATTTCCTACACACTATAGTGTCTAATGTCTTACCAACAACTTCCTTCAAAGAAATATATGTATAGCTAATATACCTGCATGATTTGCTGTATGTCTGAGCAAATTGCAGTAGGAAACTCAGCCAAAGCATTTGGCCTCCTAGTTCATCTGATGGAACAGCTCAATGGTATTCAGTGTGATTAGGGTGAAGTCCCAGTTAAGTGGGATTATTTCTTTCTCACAACACTTTGTGATTTCTAGTGCCAGTGGTTACCTTTTCAACAGCTAACTGCAGTAGTTTCTATGTGCACATATATGCTGCCACTGAATGCTTAGGCTATCCAAGGCTATCCTATTGGCCTGGTAGCTCTGCTATCAGAGCACCAGGAAAGTATTTGCTGATTGTATTCAGTTTTCAATTACTGTAGGTCACATGATTTCTTGCATGTCCAGTACCCAGCAGAGTACTGTATTACTGTTTCAAATACTTAATTTCACAGAGCAAAAGTGAAATGTTTACCTAGCAGGTATAAGGTGGTAGAGTAATACATTGGTGATATAAAATAAACACCACCAAAAGACATCACTGAATACAACATGTGTAATGAGCACCAATTATGGAGATATATATATATATATATATATATATATATATATATATATATGTATGCATTATCATGAAAAGAAGTGAATGCCAATTGGATTGATAGGATAACCCTCTGGTTTGGTTTGGGGGGTAGCATGCCCACATTTTACTTTGTCTGCAGGGCACCACATGGATCAATACAATCCACCTTAGATAACAGGTACATTGATTATTTTATGTTGGTGTGTGTGTGTGTGTGTGTGTGTGTGTGTGTCTCTCTCTCTCTCTCTTTCACCCACAGTTCTCAGTACTTGTTCTGGCCTTATTTCTCAATACCATTAGCAGTTCCTTACTGAAAAAGAAAATGAAGTATGGTGTTTGCTTTTACTAACCTGGCTACACTTTAACAAAATTTAGAATATGATCTCACCCTTTTGACATTCAAAGGTTTTCCTGAAACCATGCAGGTCAGGCTAGATTGGAACACAAGTAGTAGACTCACTATTTAAAGGATGTTGCTGATGAATTGTGACTGCTAATACATTGTAATGTTGTGTGATAATTATTTTGATCTCCCCACTTGTTTACATGTAGGTTACTAATTTCTCGAATCTGTTCAGTGTTTAATTGCTTTTTTGAGTGATGGCCTGAGACTTGCTTCCACACAAAATGAATAGTAGGACTAGGGAGTTTCATTTACCTCCCTGAATGAGTTTGATTTGACACAACATCTGAATACCGATAATTACATTTCTGTATATCATATGTTGCAGGTGGTAAACATTTAGCAGCTGGCAGCTCAAGACACATGAGACACCACTGGTGGCTTCACGGTGCAACTGCAGATGTTTGTGGGCTGGGGGTTGGTCTCTGTAGAATGTACCTTCCGAGGTACTGCCCATGATTTTTGTCAGTCCACATGGATATAGCATATAATATAACATTCTATTATGCTGTTTTCTTAAGAAATGCAAAATAGTCTTATACCAACTGTAAAGACTTCACATGTAGCTTCTATTGCCAAAGTGTCATGACTGCAAACTTGACTCCTTCTCAAATACTTCTCATTTAATTGGTTAGAAGTTAAAGCCCTGCTCTCCTCTCATCATGCAGGAGGGTCTGCACCAAGGTTGCCAAATTTAGTTTTATAAAGAAGACTTTAATGTAACTCTAGGTATGCTATGTACAGCAGCATTCAATAATTCATACACCACCAACACCACAGTCCCAGCTTAGATCCCACCATTTAGATGTACAGCATGTCAAACAGGTGGCAATGAGCACCTGTTATATCAAACCCTCAGTGGTCACAGTGACAAATCAGTCACAATATGTGAGTGAGAATATAATATTTTATTGGAAACGCATAGCACAATCAACTTATAATAACTTGAAAATAATCATCCCACCTCCCAAAACTTCATGCAACTGCTGGAGGAGGTTTTTGTTTTTAAATGCTACAAAATGAATCCTTATTGCATGTCCATTGTTTCCTGAAAAAGTTTCTACATGGCATGTACGTAAGTTATAAGACTCAGATGAAGTAGTATCTAAGCTATAATTCCCCCTGATCAAATTCATACATTCATTCTGCATCAGTTCTGTGACACACTGAGCTGTGGAATGAATGTATGAGTTACTGTCATCGTAAATACACTCACTCTAAATTTAGATAAGTGTCTTTATGGTATTATATGCATTGCACAGACAAAGTAGCTCATATGTGCTATTGTTAATTATGTGCTGTGAAGAGGGGGTGAAGATCTGAATACAATGCACAATACCATATTGTGTGCACTGCCCAGCGCTAATGGTCTGTTAGCATCCAATAAGTTTGAGTCTACAAATTTACCCTCTGTTCTAAGTTGGAATTTCTATGATAGTTGCCAAAATGATTTCTGACCATTCATGGAAGCAAAAGTCCAACTTTCATGCAAATTCTGCCTGCGGAAGATTTTTATTCCACAGCACTTGTTGACTTACATGACAAGATTTTATATCACCTCACTCCTTCTATCCTTTGGGTGTACACTTTTAGAGGCCCCACTGGAAAAACAGGTAGCATACCTGCACTGAGTACACCACTGCACCTTTGAAAATGAGGCATCAGCCATGCATACAGGGCACAACTGAATATTCAGACTTGTCGACTGAAAAAGACAATGAACACAGCATGGATGTTCAACGCTGTCTGAGCCCTTCAATTATTCATGCACTGACATTAACATGCATTCCCACCATCCCAATCCAGCAATACTAATCACTGTATAACTAACCTGTACATTTGTTGGTGACCCACCTGTGATCTGCACTATGTGTCACAATACAAGTACCACTGGTAGTGTGCTGTTCCCCAAAACTAGCCTGTGACACAGCCTTCATTGCACTACATAGTATCGAGGCCCAGTCATGCCACCACCATAAACAGTCATACAGTCGCCACCACTGCCACCATCCCCAAGTAGACCCCTGCTCACAGTACCATGTGCAACCATTATATAACATTCACTCACCTCCACAGTGGGTTGCATACTGACAGTTGGTGATCACATGCCTACTGTAAATGCACATTTCATTGTAGGTCAGACATTGCATTGACCAGAGGTCTAGGTGAGTATGTTGGCAGTGGAGGGGACTTTGCAGGCAGGTCTTTAGGAGTATTCAATGCAGAACAGGCAGATCTTGAGGAGTAGCAGTGGATCTTGACAGCATGCAGTGCAATACCAGTCATGTCATGGGGTGGTCATGGAAAACACCACACTGGCTGGGTTACTTACATTGAGATACAGGGCAGATTACTGATGGTTATCCACTACACTTCAAAAGGAACTTTGTCAGTGACATTGTGAGTATCATGACTATCACCACTGTTTTGCACTCAGCGTGGGCACCAAGGGTAGGCAGAGAATGTAAATGAGCACATAATTGTCATCTAACTATTTTGCTTCACAACTTGCCTGATGATGACTTCAGGGAGATAACTGCTTAATCAGTGCATACAGTGTTGTACATGGTCTGTCTAATGTGCTCGTTGTAACATAATGAAGTGTACAATTGTACCATGCAGGCAGACATGTTAATAAATAAGTTTAACATTTGAACCATATGTGTCTGTCTCTGATTCAGACAAACTTATTTACATCACTGACAACATGAAGTTCTTGTTAGTCCACTAATATGGATTATGTAGGAGTGTGGTGTTGGTGCTGAGTGTGTGCAGACAGAAGTAATCATGGATCACTGTTCTTATTGGGCAGAGTTGCAGAGTGCCATCATGCAGGCTGTTTAACCAGTTTTAAAATGGGAATGTAAACACGAACAGCAATAAGCAAAGGTGATCCTCTCAATGTGTACATCATTATGGTTACTGCCATGATAACTGGTTTAATATCATAGATGATGTCAATGACTCTGAAGAGTAGTTCCTGTCAACTATTGCCTAAGTTTTTGGGAAACAACAATAGTGTTTTTTCAGTAGGTCTTCTGTGGCTGGTCTTTCCTTTGGAGCTATGTGTTGTGGAAGACTTGGCATCTCAATATTTGGAACATCTGTGAGTATTCCTTCCTTGAATTGCGCAACTTCAGAAAGCATGTTGTCCAGGAAGTGATATGTTTTGGGTGCCGAGACTGGCTTAGCAATCCATTGTCTATTTTGCTTCGAACAGACAAATCAATGTTTATGATCACCTTTATTGATTGCTGTTGAAACCACAGCTTGCAGCTGGTCACAGTTCTTGGAGTAGTCCAACATAGCAAGTTGTGTTCGGGCAAGCATGCCAGCATAGGAAAAGTGCTGCCGTTTGGAACAGTACTTGTTGAGCAGCAAGTGAAAAACCTCAAGATTGCATGTATGGCAGAATTTAATAACGTTTGACATGTCTTTCAGTAATCTAGGGTCCCTCACAATGGACTTTAATGCTTCATGCGGTGCACTGTCACTTTCTAACCAGTTGTTTTCCCTCTCAGCAAAGTCATCAAGTGGTGGATGTTGGCATTAATGGAAAGCTAAATCAACTGTCTAAGTATGTACTTTGCATGTGTGATGCAATATCGATAACTATTTCTCACAAAGCAAAATATCACTCCCACCACATGTTACTGCCGACTATCAGATATGGTTAACAATTAACCTTGTCAATCTGAATAAGTCTTAGCAGTGTCTCTGCATTCCCTTTGCCATAATCTTTTTGACAGTAGACTTGACCAAATGTCACACATGATATTGATGGTCAACATTTGGGAACTTGATGTCTTTTGGCATCAGTGCGGCTATCTGAGGGTGTCTGTCTGTGGCAACATTTTCAACCTTAAGGCCTACGTTTAACATTTTATACATGGCTCTTATGAAACCCTCTTTCTCCATACAATTTGAGTTGGCCACCTCTGTGACCTGAATTAGATCAGACAGAAAAATGACATTAAACTGCATGTCTATCAATGTGTAAGTACAGTATTTTGCACTGTGACCTGATGAATCACAGCACCTATCACCTATGACTGTTAGACTGCTATCACCAACAATTTCCCAATTTTTTTTTTACTGTTTTGTCCCATTTAAATTAACCAGTAGGAAAAGACATTCTGATTGGGTTCTACCAAGCCTCAGCGAAAGAAAGTTCTCCAACATCCCCTACAGTGACTCAATGCCACCGACATCCCCAACACTGCCATGTTCTGACACTGACTGGGAAACACACCAACACCAATTCAGTATCAATCCAGAGGGGCTGCACCCCTCACACACCCCTATTTAATATATCTAACTCCACATCACACAGACAGTGGAGAAATATCCAGTCTCACTGCACATACACCAGTTGCCGCAACATGCTGTCGGTGGTGAATATAGCTCACCATAAGTGCGGTCACTGCTCCTGTGTCACTGTAGGGGATTCTCTGTTACGCTGTAACAATGGTATACGTTCTGACTGAGTGCTATCATACTGTGACTCACTGATCACAGGTACTCAGAGACATTTTAAGAACTGAGAAATCCTGGTGTAAGTTTTACCAGTATACAGTATATATGCACTCAATAAAACATTTCCTGCACTAATTTTTCCAATCAAGGGTTGTGATCTCCAGGTAAAAGTGTTTGACTTTGCACAACTAAAGCACATTATGTACATGGATCTGTACACTGAGGTACCACTTACCAACAGTGGTAGATGACATTTTTCACAAACAAGAAGTTCAAATAGAGCAAATAAGCAAGAGTTGAATACTAAAAACTTTGCTTCACTGTCAGGAGTTATCATGCTTTGTGTTGTTTCCTCACCGTCATTGTTTGTTTCAGTGTCACTATCTACAAAGAAATTAGGAACATACATTTAAACATCACTTTCTGCATTCACAGTATCATTTGATGATAACACTGAGATCAAAGTGTCATCAACATTAGGCACAACACTTGTGCACTTTACTGGTGTTGATGTACACTGGGGTGTGACTGTTACTGGCATGTGTGTCAGTGCAACTCTTGAGCATGCACTCCGATTCAGCATTGTATATGTCAAGTGCTGAATTGAAGTAGATGATAAATAACTCTTAGAGTAGACATGGTCTTTCAGCATGGCCTCTGGTGATTGTTTGAACCATGCACTGCACACCAGTTGTGGCAGTATTACCAGTACCTTTACTACTGTGAAGTGAACAAGGGCTAATATCTGTGGCCGTACTTGTAGCACTACCATCAGTGCACATGTGTTCACTAGATGCAGCTTCAGCACAGGTACGTCTCACATGCAGTGCTTTTAAGCAATCAGCTGTATTCACTTTCTCAAGCATTAACTGGAAAAAGAGAAAAAAAAATCAAGGTTTTCTTTGAAAATATATTTTAATGGCAATGCATATGGCTGGAAAGAGTACATGGTCAATAATTACATCTTATTCTTTTAACAGTACAATGTGTTGGGTATATCATGTCAACTGGCACACAACCATGTCATTCCCCATATGACTCTGTTACATATTGATTACCATACTGGCTCATGTACAATTCTTGTGATGTAATGGTGAGCCACATACAGTGCACAATTACAGTTAAAGAACACCGTGATGGGCAACACTAATGTATACAATTAGTACAGTGGAACAAAATTAAGTGGTTGAAAGAATGGCTTGTGAGATGCTTTCAGTGAGAAAGCATGCCAGCTATGTTTGGGTCATCAGGTGTGAGCACCTCTAAGCGGGATTGCATTATAACTTTGATGAGAGTACTATTGCTGGTATGTGTAGGTGATGAGGGGTGAGGTTGGTAGCCTCCAGTTAGAGAAAACAGAACTCTGCACCATGACATCAGGGTGGAGTGGTGGATGTGACCTACCTAGATTTCAGTAAATCCTTTGACACTGTTTCACCTAGGAGAGTGGTATGGCAGATTGGCAGTTTGGGAGTGGGTTCAAAGAAGGCTAACTGCCTATGAAATTGCTAAGTGACAGTCTAGCATTAAACATAGTACTCTCACAGGACGGTGGTGTGAAAAGAGGGATGACGCGGTGCTCAGTGCTTGGACCAGTCCTCATTAATATCTTTATTACTGCCATCGCAAAGGTGCATGATGTGACTTTCTTCCCTTTTACGTATGGCAGTACAATCTCCAATATGGTGGACAACCAAGGTGGGGGGGAATCAGTAGACATCTGAGAACCCTGGAAATGTGGCCAAGGGTTTGGAAGCTAACTGCCTAAGCCAAAAACTGCAAAATCATGCAAATAGGCCACAGTAACAAATAATCGAGCAACAAAATGTTGGTTGGGGTGGGGTTGACGACCACTGTATTGGAAAGACATCTGGGGGTAATCAAATGTGATGGCGTAAGGGTGACCAGGCAGTGTGACAAGGAAGGTGTGAGACCTAGTTGGATGATGAGGTGCATAGGAAGTGGAATAGCCACCAGATAGATGTGAGTGAAGTTACCTCTGTTTAGATCACTAGTGAGACCTCACCTAAAGTACTGTGACCAGTTTGACAGACCACATGTCAGGAAGGACATCAACAGAATGCAGGCAGCCCATGGGAGGTGAAAGAAATTGGTACAATGCATGCATTAAAAGACCAATCAGAAGAGACAGAAAGGCATCAATATGTAAACATTAAAGGAAAGGTGGGTGAGAGGGGAACATGATAGATACTCTACCTCAAGGGTATACACAAGGTATTAGAGGGAAGCTTTTTTCAGGAAAAAGATGCTCAAGAAAACGAGGTCATACAAGTAAGCTTCTGGTGTGTACACTCAGTTGAGATGTACGGTAATGCTTCTTCACAGAAACAGCTGTGGATGTTTGAACAGTGTCCCAGTGGAGTTGGTGGAGGCAAGCACTGTGGAGGTGTTCCATGATTAATTGGACAGGCATAAGGTACCCTTATTGCTATGGCCAGCAGGGGAAGGGTATTAGCAGAGATTAGGTATGGTATGCAGTGATACTGTAAGTAAAGAAAAATGAGCATGGTAGTTGGGCAGGGCGGTCCTTATCTGCTGTCAGATTCAATGTTTCTATCCTTATACTGTATGTAGAAATCATCCAGTCTGCTGAGTACAAACACTGAGTGTGACTGCTGGTGGTGACACTTAGGCTACATGACAGCAATGTGTTGTGTGCATACATACATGTACATCAATGTGATACATGTGTACATGATGACATTACAAAAATGTGTTGTGTACCAACAAACAGCACGTAATGTTCAAAATGCATGTTTACTGCTATGCGGGGTGTCTGCCATCTAACCTTAATGCATTTGCTGGACTGTGAAAGTTCTTCATTTGTACTTGTGACTAATATTGATAGCAACGCATCTGGATTCAGCCATCTGCAGTTCTCATCACCATCTGTAAATAAGATTATGAATATAGGATCAGTTCCTCGATAGTGATTATCACATGACATGCACAACACATTTACAGATATGTCTTACTGATGAGTGCACATTGAGTGAGTCTGTATACCTTCCATGAGTGAGGGTGACTGGGTGGGGGGGTGGTTGATTGTTTAGACAGGACAAGCATTATGCGGTATGTGAAGCTGATGGTAGGTCAATGTTGCTCGAGCACTGAGCACAGGTCAGTGCTGGCAGACAACTGATCCAGGCTCATTGAGGATGGTAAAGTGACACAGGGCCAATGCCAGTGGAGTAGTGATGCAGGGCTAGTGCTGGTGGAAAACTGACCTGGGGTCAGTGCTTGCAGAGAAATAGTGCCAGGTGAGTGCTGAAAAGTGACCCCAGGTCAGTGCTAGCACAGAACTAATCTGGGGTTAGTACTACTGGTACACCGGCCCTGGGTCAGTGCCAGCAGACATTTTATACAGGGTGAGTGCTGCTGGTAAACTGACCCCAGGTCAGTGCTGGCAGACAAGTACTGCTAGCTGAATCTTGAAAACTGAGCGTGGGTCAGTGTCAGCTCACAAATGATCCTGGGTCAGTACTGCTGTTAAACTGACCCTGGGTCAGTACCAATAGGACAATGGATCCAGGGTGAGTGCTTCTGGAAAACTGACCCCCGGTCAGAGATGACAGGAAAGTACTTCCAGGTGACTCTTGAAAACTGACCCCAGGTCAGCGCCAACAGACTACTTATCCAGGGTCAGTGTAGCAGGTAAACTGATCACTGGTCAGTACCTGCAGACAAATAATGTCAGTACAGTCTTGAAAACTGATCCTGGGTCAGTTTCAGCAGACAAGTTATCCATGGTCAGTACTGCTGGAAATCTGAATCTGGGTGTCAGTGCCAGAAGAGTACTGATCCACGCTCAGTACTGCTGGTACACTGACCCCAGGTCTGTGCCAGCAGACAACTGATCCCGGGTGAGTGCTGCTGTAAAACTGACCCTGGGTCCGTGACATAAGACAACTGATACAGTGTCCATACTGCTGGTAAACTGACCCTGGGTCAGTGCCTGCAGCCAACTGATCCTGGGTCACTGCTGCTGGAAAACTGACCATGGGTCAGTGCGGGCACACAACTGATTTGGGAACAATACAAGCAGTAAACTGAGCCAACAAATGTGCAACACTATGTGTCTGGACCATAACAAGGGCTGGATGTAATATGCTTTTAGGTTCTAGTGGTATGCACATCTACACCTGATGTATAGACATTGCTCATGGCAGGGTTGCAGCAAATGGATGATGATTTACGTATATGCATTTACGCTTGGACAGCACATTCTGGTGTGGCTAGACATGATGATATATGTCATTATATGATGCACTACTATCGCTAATATACTGTAATTCACATCACTTGGGGAGTGTGCAAGAAAGTTAATGAAAAAGACTTACATTTCATGAAGTAATCAGCATCTGTAAAATGATCGGAACACATAACATGGTGTTTCTTTGGCACAACTCCATTTACATCCCTGTCAGAACACTGAAAAAATAAAAGCCACTTTCTTTTTAAACCAGCACATGATGGGATGTGATGGAAACTAACTTTCCTGGAATATGTGATTTTTTCAGAGGTATTGGTACGGCCATTCACCGTGAAGGTGTACATTTTTCATAGGTGTCACTTGCACCATCATTACTGCAACTGTTTCTAGGGTAAATCAAACTAAATGATTATACACAATACTTATTTTCAAAACAAACTGTGATCCATACAGAAAAGTGCTCCCTTATAAAAGCCCTCCACCTTATTTTACACACTTATGGCAGACCTCATGAAACAAATGGGAATGCACACAGACAGCAATTAGCTGGCCTGCTTTGCAAGTGCCCACTGACACATCCATTGAGATCCATTGATAAAGGATTCTTATCTGAAACGTGTCTAGAGCTGAGCACATGGCACTTTGAAATAAAATTAAGCACCTTGGAAATCATTGAGCAGTCCACTTTGTTTTTCTTTGGTGGTGAGTGAAGGATTTGTCTGAACTACATGCCCACTGACACACACTGAGGACATGCATGGGAACAAACAGAAAGCATCATTGAGTCTCAGGCACTAGAACACATATAGGGAGACTTACGGTGCAGTGCCATTTCATGAAATTGTGCACTGTACCACAACAGCTGATGAGAAATTGTGAAAATAAAAAGATGAAAAAAGGAAAGAAGTCAGTAACACTTTGAAACATCCATCTAATGCTTGAATCAAGGGCTGAGGATATCAGAATAACACGAACCCAGAAATTGACTGTTTTCCTTTAAATCAGCACTTGATGGAATATGATGAAAACTAACTTTCCTGAAATATTTGATTTTTCCAGAGGTATTGGCACAGCCATTCACATGCAAGCGTACATTTTTCATAGGTATCACTTGCACCACGATTACTGCAACTGTTACTAGAGTAAATTAAACTAAATGATTATACACAATATTGATTTTTAAAATGAACTGTGATCCCTAAAGAAAAGTGCCCTCTTCACTTTATTAAACCCACTGATGGAAGACCTCATGAAACAGGCAAGAATGCACACAGACAGCAATCAGCTGGTCTGCTTTGCATGCACCTGCTGACATACACTGAAAATGTGCACAGGAATGAACAGAGAGCATCACTGAGTATCAGGCACCAGAAGATACATTGGGTGACATACGGTGCAGTGCCAGTTCATAAAAGTGTGCACTGCACCACAACAGCTGATAAGAAATTAGGGAATTTAAAAGATGAAAGAAAGAAGGAAAGGGTTCAGTAGCACTTTGAGATGTCCAACTAATGCCAGAATCAGGGGTGGGGGATATCAGAACTAACAAGAACAAAGAAATTGACTGTTTTCCTTTAAATAGGGGCTTCATTCTTGTGAGCAATAGTCTATGTAAGACCTCACATGTGATCTACAAAGAGGGCAAAAAATAGTTGGGCTGTTGTTAACAAAAGCTTTGCTTACACAACCTAAAACCCTGCTTGCTTTGTTGGCTATCGTTTTGCAGTGATCATGAAATGTAAGCTTCTAGTCGATTATTATACCAAGGTCCTTTTCATTAGTTACCTTTTGAGTTGTTTCCCATTTACATAATTATGTTTGCTCTTGGTTATCATTATTGATTCTAAAATGGATGACAGCACATTTACTTATGCTGAATTCCATTTTGATTTTTATTGCCCATAATTCCAATTTGTATAAATCCTGTATCATATTCTGTTGATCCCTTACACTATCTACTGGTCCTCCAATTTTGGTATCATCTGCAAATTTGCTAAGATTAGTTACACATTCCATTCTGAGTTCACTAATGTATATGTTAAACAATAGTGGCCCCAACACCAATCACTGTGGAAACCTACTTGTCACCAGGCACTTATCAGATGTTTCCCCATTAATTCTGAATTTTTGCATTGTACCAGTCAGTCATGATTTAATCCAGTTAATGTATTTCTGCTTAATTCTATAGTGTTCCAGTTTTTGTATGAGGTTATTGTGTGGTACCTTGTTAAATGTCTTCTGAAGTCCATATAAACTACAGCCATTTATATATTTTGGTCTAAAGCATAACTTATTTTTTCATAAAAGTGCAATATGTTCATTACCAGTATCTCTTTTTTGTTTTGTAATTTTTTTTTTTATTGCAGTAGTAATATGGAGACCATTGTAGGAGCAGAAAAAAGAGAAGGGAACTTATTTTTTGTGAATCCATGGTAAGTTGTGTCTGCTAGACCACTTATGTTCATCCAATTCATAATTTCCTCAGAAATTACGCTTTCTGCTGTTTTACACATTATACAGGTCAAAGTGACCTGTAGTTTTCAATATTTCCTTTGTCCACTTTTTCTAAAAATGGAACCATAGTTGCCATTTTCCATTCCATTGTCATGTTTTCCTTCATTTCTTGATTTGTAATACATGGATAAGCCTCACTAATACTATACTAAGTTATACAAAAATTTTCCAGTAATACATCACTACTCTCAATAATACTAACCTAAAAAGTGATAATATTATCATTTTTGCTGATAATACTACAGTTCAAAGGTCATCTCCAACTGCAGTATTATCAATGGATCCATATATTACAAAAAATAACCGAAAGATAAGTGTTTTACAAGGCAGTAATACCATCTCAAGGTTTTTTTTATACTTCATTTTTATTGTGATTTTTTCCCTTTTCTTTTAAAATACATAAAAAGGCATTCAATTTGTTTACATCACAGCAGAGTCAACACAAATACATTTACACAGTTCTTACAAAGATATTTTCTGTAGGATACTGCTAAAGATGTACAAACTTTGTATTTTATCCACTTCTACAGTCCTTGTTGACTATCTAATTGCAAGTACATTTTATATAAAAATAAAACTTCTATTTTATAAAGCTCTGAAATCTGGAGTTGATTATGCATAACTGTTAACTAAAAAACAGTCATATGACCAACTAAAAACCTGTTACAATTAATAAAAAGAAAAAAAGAAAAGAAAACCTTTGTCAGCGTATTCTGTTTATATTAGACTTTACTTGTATAAGAGAGTGGTGTATTCCAATATTTTATTTCTAAAGGTTTACTTATATTTGAATTATATACCTTTTGGGTTCTATGTATCCTCTAATGAGTATAGTCAGGTTTTAAATCTCAAGAATATCTTGCTGGTGATTACTAACTATAGAAATGTGGGTGGGGGAAGGGGAACTGTTGTAGTTCTCAGATTCCACCTGGTCCATTGGTTCTGATAGGCCGCATTTTTGCTATGCAGACTATGAGACAATTTTTCATTATTTTCTATGACATTTATAATTTTGGACCAATCATCCAACACTGGAGGGTCAGGCTGAAACCATTTTTTTGTTATAGTCTTATAGGCAGCCTCCAAAAATATGAACCATAGATAGAGAGCATCCTTCCCCTTTAGATCCCCCGTTGGGATGCCCAATAAAAGGTTTTCTGGTTTGAAATTATTCTGAATATTGAGAATACTAGCCACTTGCTGGGACACAGATCCCCAGAAAGATTGTATTTTGGGGCATGAAAGGAAGATATGAGCATGAGTGGCTTCTTTATTGTTACACAACCTCCAACAATGCGGTGGGACACCCGGTTTCCATTTGTCAAGAAACTGGGGCACTAGGAAGTAGCGGGTATGAATTTTTCATACATATTCTTGCCATCCTGGGGACATTGTTGTAGCCCAAGTCAGACGCCATATCTTAGGCCAGATTGTTTGTGGTATCAGAGTGTTATGGTATTTTTTCCATCTGGCTCTTAAAGGGTCAGATACATATGCCTGTTGCCCTTGCAAGAACTTGTATAATTTAGAAATTGCATGGTCACTATCCACAGTAGTCCAAATTTAGATAAAGGGCGAGGAATCTTCCCCAATTGGGTATTTAGTAGACTGATTCTGGAGTTGGGAATTGATAAAGTCCCTAATTTGCAAATAAAAACTTAAATCCTTAGTGGTCCAGGAGAACATTATCTGGGCCTCCTCAAAAGAGATGACTGCATTCTGCCTGATTAACTGCCATGGCGCTGTTAGGCCTTTAAGCATTTGATTCCTATACCAGGCTGATATTTTCGCTGGGGGAAAATCTGGTTCTGCTAAAAAACATGTATATTTCCATTTAGTACTCATGTTACATCTCAGAGAGTAACCTCTCCTTCACCCTACCAGGATCGAAATGGTACAATCTGGCATTAGGGATAACTGTTCTCTCATGCAATAGCCAGAAAATAGGGCTGCAGCTGGCCAGAATGAGTGGGATCTGGAAAGGTCTATCTGCTTCCAGTGTGCCGAGTAGGCCGAGTTCCCCCACAGAAGTGCGAGTCTCATCTGCTATGCATTCCAATAGAAACGCAAATTTGGAAAAGCTATTCCCCCTCCTTCCTTGAGCTGCATTAATAATTGATATTTAAGCCTTGGTTTCCTACCTGCCCACAAGTAATGCAGCAGAGTACCTTGCCATTGTGAGAGTGTTTTAACCCGAACTAAGCACGGGACACACTGGAGGAGATACAAAAGTCTCAGCAAAGCATTCATTTTATTTATTTATTATTTATTTTATTTAGTTTTTGTTGACTGGGTAAGTGCACTAGACAAATCCTGCCTATTTTTAGGCACGACCCGGGGGAGGGGGATACAGATGAATGCCAACTGACCTTGAACCCGATTAAGCTGTTGGTGGTATTTTTAGTGAATGAGGGAAATTTGGTCATGACAACGGGGAAATTCCCCTACTCTTTTCGATAAGTGCCTTGGGATCTTTAACATCCACCTGAACTACCACCAATCCAGGCAGATGGGATCTCGGTTTAACGTCTCATCCAAAAGACAGCACCTCAGAAGTGCAGCACCCCTCTCATGCTGCACTACAGTGTCAGTACTGGGATATTAACCAAGTGCCAGATGTAGGAACTGAACTCACAGCCCTCTGATCTCCCAGCCTCAGAGGCGAGTGTGCTACCTACTGAGCCACTGACACTGACATTTTGATGGATTGAGCTCTAGAATAGAATGATAAGGGAAGAAGAGACCATCTTCTTATGTCTATGCCAAGTGCCTTCATTAATGGGAAATAATTAGTTTCAAATTGGCATTTTAAATCTTTTAGAATCCTAATACCTAAATATTTTATCTCAGTTAGCCCCCATTTAAATTTATACAAACTTTCAGTATATGCAGTTGGAGTGTAATTGAAAGCTAATACTTCTGTTTTCGAAGTATTTAAGGAGTATCCTGAAAGATGGGAGAAAAACTTTAGTTTTTGAAATAATATTGGGAGAGAAATGTCTGGATTAGAAAGGTAAATTAAGACATCATCTGCGAACAGGGCAATTTTATGTTCTGTTCCCCCCATTTGCAATCCATGAAGATTTTTATCCTGTTGAATGAATTGGTTCAATATAAAAAGCAAATAGTAATGGCAAGATTGGGCATCCCTGCCTGGTTCCTCTATATAGGGAACATTTTTGAGATATGTGGCTATTGGATCGAATATATGCTTGGGGGTTTTGGTAAAATTTAAATATTAGGTCTATAAATTGAATGGGAATTTTAAAATGGATCAAAACTTGTTTAAGGAAGGCCTAAGAAACCATATTGAAAGCTTTTTCAGCATCAAGACTGAGCATGAGACCAGGTTTTTTTTGTTTAATAGTATTTTCAATTAAGCATATGCTACGTCTAATGTTGTCCTGTGCTTGACGTCCTTGGATAAATCCGCATTGATCTTGATGAATTAATGTAGCTGCTAGGGGTTTCAATCTATGGGTTAGTATTGCTGCCATAATTTTATAGTCAGTATTAAGGATAGATATTGGGTAATAGGAACCAGGCAGGGAGGGGTCCTTCCCAGGTTTGGGAATTACAGAAATTATTGCATATTGCCAAGAAGGGGGGGATAGGAATTTCAGAGGTGGCCAGTGTGTTATAAAGTCGATGTAGTATGGGGATAAGGTCTTGTTTAAATAATTTATAAAATTCTCCTGGAAAACCATCATTTCCAGGACACTTATTTGTTTTCAAATTACTGATTTCTGTGGTTATCTCTTGATGAGTTATTGGAGATACCAATTTCTGCGCCTCCCGATTTTGAGAGTGCTGGAAGCTTTAATGAGTTAAAAAATTCATTTAGTTCAAGAGGGGAAGGACACTGCATTGCAGAATAAAGTTGTGTGTAATATTCCACAAAAATCTTAGAGATTTGGGTTATTGAGTGTTGTGTTGGGTTCGTCGGAGACGATCTAAGGTTTGAAATCTGAGCCCTTGCTCGGCGAACTCTCAGAAGCCCAGCTAATAGTCTCTGAGCCCTAGGGCCTCCCTCATAATATTTTTGTTGTAAAAATATTAGCATTTGTTCAACATAATAATCCATGAGGGTGTTAAGTTCTAATTTTAATGCTTTAAACTTTTAATTAATATTGGGGGATGGTTTGTTTTGTTGTTGTTTCTCTAGATTTTGTATTTGTATTAGTAATTCTGCTTTCTGCCTCTCTCTAATTTTCTTCCTAGTTGCTGCTATCTCAATGAGTTTACCCCTACATATTGCCTTTAAGGTGTCCCATAGTATTGGTATGGGGATATCTGGCATATCATTTTCCAATAAGGATTGTTTTATTAAGTCCTTCATCTCTTGAATTGTTTCCTTGTCTCTCAACAAAGAGGATTCATTCTCCATACTGTATTTCTCCTAAAACTACTGACTTTAATTTTCAAATATAATGGGGTACGGTCAGACAAAACAAGGTCCCCTGTCCAGGTCTTCTGAGAGATCTGCATATTTTCTTGGGTCATCAAAAAGTAGTCTAGGGTTGAAAAACTTTGATGAGCCTGAGAGTAAAAGGTATAGTGTTTATTTGTACCATTTAAATATTTCTAGGTATCCATCATACTCAGCTCTTTTAACAATCTAGCTAATTCCCGAGTTCTCTTGTCCAATCTGTGGTTATCTAGTTAGTGATCAATGCAAGGCTAAGGTTAAGGTTAAAATCCCTTCCACAAATTAAAGGGCCTTCCGCCCACTGTAATAATTTTAAAAAGAAGGATCTCAGGGTTTTAAATCATTGATTAGCAGTTTTTTTTCTTGGGGCGATACTAACTGTACAGAAAGCATTTATATAGGTTTTCTAGAAGTGTTATGTTTGTTAAACACAGTGAGGCAAGTGCTATGCATTTTCACAATGTTTTAGAACTTATACGAGCAAAACGCTAATCAATTTTTAGAGTTAAATAAAACCCTGGGATCTGTAGTTAGCTAACTCTGTGTTGGGAGGAAAATATACAGATGCTAAGGAGATAGGTTCACCATTCAATTTACCCTTTATTAGCACAAAATGTTCTTCCTTGTCAATTAATTTGTCAGAGCATTCAAATAGGGTTTTCAAAGGAATCAGTATAGTTGTATCCCTTCTCCTACCTCCTTTATAAGAGTATACGTATACTTGACTGAAACCCAGGAGTTCAAATTTTCTGTGTTCCACAGTTGAGAGGTGTGTTTCTTGGAGCATAATGAAATCAGCGCTCATTTGTTTAAGTGACACCAATATCTTAGAGCGCTTAATTGGACTTGTCAGTCCATGTACATTATAAGTACATAAGGTGTAAGCCATATTAAATGTTGAACCTTAGAACGCATCTGTATTCTCCCCCTATTTTGATAAGTATCTCTCTTATACCTCCACAAAAAGTTAAAATCTCTTTCCGCTTATTTTTATACATAGAACCTTTCAGCACTCTCCCTAATATACAGTATATTATTGCAGACTTAAAAGAAATAGAAAACAGAGCTGCCAACAGGGCAGAAAACTTATTTACATCTTTATGCTTCCAAGGTAGGAGGTCTGCTAAACAGAGAGACCTCTGTACCCACCTTGATAACTGGGTAGGTGGGTGGAAGAGAGGGTTATTCCTCCTTGGGTGGAGGATCTCTTCTTGGGTCAGGATAGAAACTGGCCCAACCATTAAGGCTGTCTGTACAAAAATTATGAACCGTGAGCTAATCTGCCTTAAAATGAATAAAAATATATGATATTCCCTAATTATAGGGAAGTTTGTATAAGGAAGAGAGGAGGAAATCTCTAATGTGGGTTTGCAGTATTTACTACTGCAACTAATTATTTTCAGATCCACCAGCTGGAGGCTTCCCTTGGTCCAGTATTCAATGAGGTAGTATCTATTTACATAACCCAAACAAGCAGATACTCAGCTATCCTCATCCCCACCTCCCTCAAAATAAAACCAATATACCACCTAAGGGTATTCTTATTTGGTCTGGTGTATAAAACCCTTTTGAATCATGAAAGAGGTAGGAAAGTAACTTACAAACAAATAACAAAAAATTGGGGGGATAAATCTCCCCACAATACTTGTCTTTCTACTGTCTGTTTTAGGGTCCAAAAATATTTGGGATAAGTCTGAAACGACTTCCATCACCAAAAAATATAAAAAGGAAAATTACCCTGATGTAGGCAAGGACAAAACGGCTTGAATCATGAAAGTTTCAAATCACATTCAGTCATACACGTGGTCATATTTACTAAGGGAGAAGGTACCAGCAAGTATGTTTGTTCTCATAAATCAGTTTGGTTTATTTCTATGTTCAATAGCTGGTACTCCCGAAAACGATGAACCATCCGCACCGGGTGGGGTAGTAGAATCACAGGCCTAGCACATTCAGGCATAAGTACTGGAGCTCCTGATGAGCGAAAGTAAGCAAGGAAGACACTGAGCCCCGAAAAATATTCAGCCCTCCATGATCATCAGGTCTTGTTCCGATACTCCCGGGAGTTTTTTAAGAAGATCGTGCAGGTATTTGACATTGTCAGTGATAGAGTGGGGTGTTAAAAGTTTATTCTTCTTTGCAGTGGACATTTGCCATTCCTGAACTCTCCATTTCGGATTAGTGTATCTCTGTGGTTCCGGAATCTCTAGGCCTCTTTTTAACGCCACCTCCCGAACTGCTTGTGGGCTGTTATACACCTCTGGGCCTTCTTTCCAGAAAACTCACATTCTAGCTGGAAATGGCTTTTGGATCCTCATATTTTGTTAGCGGTGAGTTATAATTATAGGAAGATATTCCTGTTGTTGTTTTTGTATGTCTGGTGGATAGTCCTGGTCGAAGAAAAGACGTGCTGCTAAATATTTAACTTCTTTTTGCTGCCACGCTCTTTTGATAATATCTTCTTTCTTTTTGTAGCTATGAAATTTTATTATAATAGAGCGAGGTCTGGATGTCAGATCTTTAGATTTGGGGATGAGAGCTCTGTGGACTCTTTCTATTTTAACTTTATACCCTTGAGGTAGATTTAGTACATCTCTGAGTAAGTCAGTTAAGAATTCCATCATGTTTCCTTCTTCTGTTCCTTCCGGAAGACCATAGAGCCTTAGATTATCAAGTCTAGATCTGCCTTCCAAATCTAAACATTTTCTTTCCATGTGAATGGTGTGCATACAGAGGGCTGACACGGTTTTCCCTATATGTTGTAGCCCATCTTTTGTAGTGGAGATTCTTTCTGCAGCTTCTAGTATTCGGTTTTCGACTTCGGTAAGCTTTACAGTATATTTAATTGTTTGAATTTTAACTTGTTTTCTGAATGTATATCTTTTAGTTCTTTCATTAAAGAGTCAAAATGACTTCTGGATAGATGAGCCCTCTCTTCATCTGTATCGTATGTTTGCTCCATGGCTTGTGATCGCTGTGTAGCTAGGCCTCATGCTGGAGAGGCATGTCTGGATTCATTATTCCCTCGTTCTCATCTCACTTGGTGTGATATATTTTGTGATCCCTTTTCTTTTTGTAACCCTCTGGATGCCATTTAAATGATTTAGGCTTTATTTTCTTTATTATAGAGGGTTTGATTGCAGATCAGCTCAGAGCTCACCGTTCAAGCTCTGTACAGCGCCGTGCCGGAACCGGAATTCACCATCTCGAGGTTTTGGGGACTTTAGGACCTCTCGAGCTTTGCTCTCGGGGTTCCATGTCCCCAAAACCTTTCCATAATATTACTGCCTTGTAATACACACTTATCTATTATTCTATTTGTTTATTATGCACGATAGTGGATATGATATGTCCTTTGTTTAATTCTCTCAGTATTCTAGTATTTGATTAATCTGGACCTGATGATTTTCCCAAATTGAGTTCACCTAGGTTGTTTTTTTTTTGTTTTTGTTTGCTATTACCTCTTTACTAAATACTTTCACAGGTGTGTTTTGATGATTCACATTGGCTTTTGTTTGGGGGCTATCATTTGTGATTCTCCCACTAATATTAAATACTGATACAAAATAAGTGTTTAATTCAGTAGCCATTTCCTTAAAGTTCAAGTATTCAAGAATTGTATTTGTTCTGCAAAAGCCATTACATAACAAACAGACACAAAAAACAAATATTTACACAACATCCCATCAGTATATCCCTTTTAAAATTTACGGCAACTTTTACAATGCAATAGATAAGTCTTCCTTAATAAAAGTACAAAATCCTTATCCAAAGTAAAAATTCCTATAATGTCACACCTTAAATTTTAAACAACTAATCCTACATCTCTCTATTATGCAGAAGAAAATACTCCCAATTCCACCATGGAAGGTCAGCAGCTCTATAGACTATGTTAGGAGTCCTGCTCATCAACTATTCAAGGTGCTCATTGAGCCACTCCAATTTTTATTCATAGAGTCGCTGCACAAAAAAGCAATATCAGTAAAACTTTCCCCACATCATGGAGTCCGACTGTTGGAATTTTACTTTTGAGGAACACACATTCAGAAATCATTCTAAAAATCCATTCCAATTTTTAAAAGAGCAAAACTAAATGTCATCCATTTTATCCATTGATGGAAAGGCAGTTTAAAATCTCAGAATTCCTAGGTGACTTGCCACGGCTCCATTGAATGCTCAAATGAAAGGAGTCACTTTTAAATGCATATCAAGCCATGCAAATGCAACTCTAGTTTGTTCTTAGGAGAGCAACTAAGAAACAAAGCCAACACACTGTTCCCTGAGCAAAATGTCCTACCATTGACTTTAGGATAAGAACATTTAGTGATAGTTAATAGACAGTTAAATGGAGTCAATTTTGTTTAAAACCATCATATCCAGACTCTATTTCCCTCTGCATTTTAGGCTCCATTTATTCTGGAGTCCATAAACTAAAAATCTCTGTTACATGGTTAGGAGTCCATTAGATTATAAAGCCAATAAAACTGTTAGTCCAAAGCAGGTGTTGTCATTAACCTTCTTCTCTGTTTTCTATTAAAGGAAAAGGTAATTTTATGAGGCCCCATCTACCTCCCCTAAACCATACTAAAGTCAGGGAGTCAAAATATACTAATTAGGAACATGGCAATGAAATAGGCTAATGTTTCCCATTATTTTCCAGAACAGTTTGATAACCAGAGCTTCTAATCAGTTCCGCTTTAAACATCGGCTCCATATTGGGAGTCCTATCAGATAAAACAATGAGTTAGCCACACTGAGAGACTTCTCCCTACAAGGAGTCCCAAATTCCATAAAGTGCAAAATTAAATGGGCATTGACAAAATAATATAAAATAACAGAACAATGAGTAAGTAAATATTTGCTCATATAACAGCAAATGTCATAGTTTCTGGCACCTTACATCATTGGTGTCCTCAACAGCAGAAAAGGTGATATTTTATGTCAAAGAGCAAAGTCATGAAATAAATCACAACTTCATTATAAACAAAAGGCCACTTCAACATGGCTCCAGTCTAGTTAAGCTCAACTGCTCCAAAGAATGTAAATACTTGCGTCAAGATGCAAACTTCACGGTAAAAAATGAGTATTTAAGGACTGGTTGGGATAAAAAGTAAGCACCCTTTTAAGGGTCTTACCCCATAGAAACTCCACTGTCACTATGTCAGCATTTCTGTGTAATTTAGGAAAGGGAAAACCAGCACAATTAAGGTGCAGGAAAATGTATAACCCATCTTAGTCCAAGAAACCCAGAGCCCAAGTCTCCTAAAAGGTCTTTCCCAGTTTGTCAGTTCTCCTTTCTTGAGTTTTGGTTAAAGTAGTTTTCACCCTTCCTTTAGCTGAAAAACTACCTGTAAAAGAGAAAAAAGAAAGGACACTCCTCTGAACATAGTAAATTTTATTTGGGTCAGTATACTAGCACCCCTCCCTCTCCCCAGGCAATAATGGCATACCTTAGATTAGAACATCAAGTGCTTATCAGCAACATGCAGCACAAATATGCAGTACTATAACATGGCAAAAATAGTAGCAGTCCAGGGAAGAAAGAGAATTGGTGCAAGGGCGTCAGGTGGTACAAGAGCAACATGGCATCATGAGACGATAATGCAGTGTTGAGCTCGTGAACGCGCCTAGAAACTCTCCAGATTAATGCCCTCAGCAGTAGGTAGATCCATAGGTCAACCAAGAGGTGGCGCGAGCAACAGAAACCATGGAAGCGAAAGTGGAGCACCAAGAGAGAGAGAGAGACTGCAGGACAGTGGTTTCTGAGCTTGGAAGTGTGAAATATAGTACACAGGAAAGAATGGGCAATTCAGCTGGTTTTGACCCACTGACTCACTTGATAGTGTAGAAGTTGGTTCATGATAGAATACAGGAGTGGGAAGTAGAGATGATTAAGAGATCACTGTGAAAGGGAAGAAAAATTATGTGATTTTCTGAAACGCCACCTATTGGTCAGAATGATAAGCAAGACTTGAGGCAAAGACGTAGCATCGTCAACTGTGTAAATTGTGAAAGAGTCGAGAGAAGATTCGGCAGCAGATAACAGCTGTATATAACTTAAAAGTGTAGTGTGTGTTGTGGGTCGAGTTGCACGATATAGATAATAGCAGAAGCAGATTAATAGTGCAAGAGTATGGCGCCATGAAAGTCATGAATAGCAGAAGAAAACAGAAGTCTTGTGCTCGTCAGAAAGCCCCACCTATTGACCTATTGGTCATCAGGAGCAGAGCACAAAAGTACTTGCAGTTTTCAGGCAATGCAAGCTATGGATGGAAGAAATGTTCCCCAGAATGCAGCATACCATCGATGTGAGAGAGAAACGAGCAGACAGAAATACAGTAGTACAGTAGAACTAGCACTTTAGTAAATGTTAGCATAATGTAATGTCGATGTGAATTCGCAGACAAAACTTGAAACTTCTGACAAAGTCGTGCCGACTATATTACTGGATGTTGCTCCAGGAATGTGCATGCACACACTTCCAGTTACACAGAGCCTTAGAAAGTAGCAGACAGCAAGCAGAATTATAATGTGCAATAAGTTGTTGTGCTGATCACTGTTCCATTGGAAAGAAAAAATGGTCTCACAAATACTATCCTTGCACTTGCCATGTTACAAGCGCATAATCCACTCCGAAGGTGGCATCTAATGGGGAGTTAATGCATGGTTGGTCATTGTAGGCACTCGGCCTGCGGCCTTATGCCACAATGGCCCCAACCATGCATTAACTCCCCTTTAGATGCCACCTTCATCTTGGATTAATGCTTACTTGGTTGCTTCACCACTTGTCAACCCTCTCATCATTCAGCACACAACAGTGTAGAAAGAATGCTAAAAGCGACATAATCCAGTCAGATAAGTCTGTCTTTTGGTATAGAGGCTGTGTGTTGCAGTATATACTGTACTTCCACTAAACACTCCATTCACCTCACAGAAAATTATTCAAAGAGCTGGCACAAGCAGATATCAACAGTCTTCCCATCCGAGGCATTACACCAGCACTTCACCAGCACCAGGACAGGTGCTGCAAAACCTCCAACTGCTCCAGGCCAATGCTTAGTCAAACGAACATCAGTAAACTTAACTGTTGGCAAACAGGGTAGTTCGACAGTGCACAGCTATTATGCCTTTTAGTTTTGGACCAGTAAGCTAATTTTTACTAGTCATGAGTAAAAAATAACATGCATTTCATTCAGCAAATTTAAAACTATGAGCTTGTAAAAGCTTTTTAAACTAAAACGTTCAGAGGCCAAACAAGATGGAGAAAAGCACGGGGAGGCAGGGAGCAGAGGAGCTCTGTGGTCATTTTGCCACTCCACCCACGCAGACCCTGATAGGTAGTGCCCAGTGGAATACCCCTTTAAGTTGTTAGTTATTCCTACATTTGCAATTTTTTAATGGTCCAGTTAATCTATCATTTCCTTTATGGTTAATCACATAGGCATAAAAGGCTTCTATATTTCCTTTAGATAATGTCAAGTTCAGTTCTGTGTTTCTTTTGGCCTCCCTTATACCATTCTTAGCTACATTTATTGCTGTTTGTATTCAAGCCTGTTTTTGAAATTAGAGTTAATTTTGTAGTTTTTAAATATTCTTTTTTGGTTCTTATTATTTATTTATATATTTAAAGTTGATAACCGGAAGAGAGGGATACTGAGTTTTGCTCGTTTCCAGGTTCGACCCGGGGCAAGGGTAAAGGAGGAAATCATTGACAATTTGGTTTGTAGCATAATATTAGAAGCAGAGAAGTGTTCAGTAAATACAATAAATATTATGTAAGACATACATTCAGTTATTCAAAAACCTAGTGAGGACAGGTGGGATGTTATTAGATCCTCAACCATTTTTTAGTTAACCAGCGAGGTTTTTTTACCTTGTTGTGACTATTATGTTTCTAAATTATTCCCAGCATTCATTTACTTTCTAGCTTCTAAATTCAGTATCCCAGCTTATTACTGATAATTCTTCATAGTTTTAAAATCTACTTTCCAATAATTTGGTTGTATGGTTATGCCATTAATGTGGTTAGCCTTGTGCTCTGTTGTAAACTGTACTACATTGTGATCATAGGACCCTAATGGTTCTGTAACCTTTATGCCAATGATATTATTTGGCAAATTTTCAATTATGAATGCTAAAATACGTTTCACCCTAGTTCCCTCTTTGGTCAGATGGCTCACATTGGATCTCTGTGTCATGTTTGGAAATTCCATTTCAGATCTATTTCCTGCAGTACCTTTTATCCAGTCTACGGCTGTGTAACTGACATCCCCCACAACTATGACATCCAGGGCCAGATATTCAAAAGTTTGCTTGGACGCCAAGCCTAGTTTGTGCAAGTAAACCTGGCTTTGTGCGAAAGTCCCATATTCAAAAGCCCAGTTAGCGTTGGCAAACAGGATTTGGGCCCAGCGGTATTCAGAGGAGGGCACAATGCTAATGATTGGAAGGGGACCTGAATATTGGTGCAATCCAATATTCAGAGTATGTGAACCATGCAAATCCATTTTGTATGGTCTCCTTGTGTGGCACAGATATCACTGACCCACAACACAACTTACTCCCATGCAACCCTTGCGATTGGCAGAGGAAGCGCGTCAGACCCCTAGACTCCAACATAGTAGTCACTGGTGCTAATGGTCCCCACTGCCGATCGCTGTTCTCCCCTGCTGATCACCAGACCATTGTGAAAATGTAAAATTTCCCTGGTGTCCAGTGTACCCCCCCACCACCAATCGCTGGCCCAGTTTTAAAAAGCCACCTTACCCTGGTGCTAGTGGTCCTCCTCCACCAACCACTGGCCTGATGTTAAAAATGAAACATTCCCTGGTGTTCAGTGGTCCCTCTCCCTTGCCCAATGTTTATGTAGTATTCTCTTGTGCCTAGCAGTTTCTCTCCCCACCCTCACCCATGCCCAATGTTTATGTCATATTCCTTGGTGTCTACCAGTCCCTCTACCACCCCCACCCATGTCCAGCATTTACAGTATTATTCCCTGGTGTCCAGTGGTCCTTTCCCCCACCCAATCACCCATCTGACAATCAGACACTGTTTCCCTGGTGTTTAGTTTATCCCTGCCCCCATCCCAATCCCCTGTATATTAAAGATAAACCATTCCCCGGTGTCTAGTGGACCCCCCTTCCCTATCCCTGATCCCCTGTATGCTCCTGTTATACAATTCCCTGGTGTCTAGTGGCCCCCCAACCCCCAGCCTGGTAGGTAGTGCCCCATCACCCCAATACCCCCATTCTGACCCTGAGCCAGTGATCAGGACAGCCCTTCACTATCCACCATGGCCGACCACCAACTGAGCTGTCAATGAGTGTGTACTGTACAATCAGCTGTTGCAATATGCGCTCACTAACAGCTCAGTTGATGGCTGGCCATGGTGGAGAGCAGATGGCTGTGCCAGTCACTGACTTGGGGTCAGGATAGGGGGAGCGAGGTGGTAGAGGCACTACTTGCTGGGGTGGAGGGTCCACTAGACACCAGAGAATGGCATTAAAGTAGCATACAGGGGATCAGGGATAGGGAGGGGGAGGGGCTGCTAGACGCCATGGAATGGTTTACCTTTAATATATTGGGGATCAGGATGATGCATGGATACATTGGATACTAGGGAAGTGGTGTCTGTTTGTCCAGTGGGTGATTGGGTTGGGGAAGGGAGCACTGGATACCAGAGAGTAACACTGTAAACATTGGGCATGAGTGTGGGTGGGGGGAGGGACCGCTACACACCAGGGAATACTACATACACATCGGGCACAAGTGACAGTGGGGGAGGGACCACTGGACACCAGAGTATATTACTGAAAACATCAGGCATGGAAGTGGGTGGAGGGAGAGACCACTAGGCACCAGGGAATTAAGCAATAATGCATGACAGGGTGTGTGTTATGCTGGGATAACATCATGCCTGGGGTGATTAGGCACGAGGCTGTAGGCCGAGTGTGACTAATCACCCCAGAAGTGATGTTATCCCAGCACAACATACACCCTGGAGTGCATTATTGCTATTATACAATGGCTTGTTGTGTTTTAAGAAAATGAAAATGTGAAAAATATGTTTAAAATACTTTTTTTCATAGTTTTTTTGCTAGTGGAGGTATACCTATTGGCAAAATATCCTTAGTATCTGTGTTGTCCAGCAGGTGGCACTGCACTTATACAGTTGTGTGTATTCCCTTTTCGGTGTGTCCTTGTGCTGTGATTCTCTGGATCTGTTAATTGAGAACCCCTTCCCCCGCAAAAACAAACAAACAAGGAAAGTACTTGGTTGTGTTCCTTTTAGCTAGTCCTGGTCCTGCTGTACTTCGTGGACTGGCTGAAGGTGATCATGTATAATATTTTATTAATTACTTATGTGAAAGCCGCAAAGGTTTTAAAGTGGATCAGGAACCGCAGATGAGTTTAGTAACCATGATCCTACTTCCTGTATTGCTCGCTATTTCAAATCGGATCAGAGGTACTGTAGTAAATCATTTTGTTCATGGCTTTGTTTGAATTGTTTTAATTTTCCCCAGCAGTGTGACTATTTCTTTGAGGAACTGGGCGGTCTGTGCACTGAGTGATGAGCAGCTGTTTCAAAGTGTTTGCGCGACCATCCAATGCGATGAAAATGCCATTTCAGATAATGCTTTTTTTCCCATTAAAAGATGTTTTTGTGGGGGAATACGAGGGTGGGTGGGGTGGCAGTGTTGTGCCAGCATGGTTGTAACTGCTCGTGGGTACTGAGCTGCGAGTGGAGAAAAAGAGAAGTGGGCGCTCGATAGGGGGTAGCTGAAGTGGACCATGGCATGCATGCAGTGATTTCTGTAACATTTGATGCGGTAATCAGAGGTCTGGGATTAGACTCGTGATGTTGTACTGGGATAACATCAAGGGTCCAGTCACAGTCTGACCAATCAGATGATAGCATTCTGTCTTGGCATTGTATAATACTACATAAACATCAGGCATGGGTGCAGGTTGTGGGAGGGACCACTGGACACCATGAAATAATACTGTAAACATTGGGCATGGGTGGGGGTGGGGGGAGGCACCACTAGACACCAGGGAATACTATATAAACATAAGGCATGGGTGCAGGTGGGGAGAGGGATCAATGGACACCAGGGAATGTTTCATTCTTAACACCAGGCTGGTGATCAGTGGGGGGACCACTTGCACCAAGGAAAGATGCTTTTTTAAAATCACGCCAGTGATCGGGGGACACTAGCACCAGGGAAAGATGTCTTTTAAAATTGGTCTGGTGATCAGCCGGTGGGGAGGGGGGGGCACCACTAGCACCAGGAAAATGTATTTTTAAAATTGGGCTGGTGATCAGTGAGGGAGGGACCACTAGTAACAGGGAAAGATGTCTTTTTAAAATTGGGCAGTCAATCAGTGGGGAGGGGACACAACTGGACACCAGGGTAAGCTTAAGTTTTAACAATAGGCCGGTGATCGGGGGGTAGTCCACTAGCATCAGGGATAGCTCTCGGGGACCAGGCAAGTTGAGGGTGGTGTCGTGCTAAACTGCTGGACTACCAATGCATATGATATCATAATGGGCATGCAAATGGCTCCTTGGTGCTTTGTAGCCTTAATGGTAATTTGCATGGGTCTGTTTAAATATCAAAATTTAGTTGCAGGTGCAAGCCATTATGGTGCCCTGTTTCAGGAGCCATGTCTGAGCAGCCCTAAGTGACTTAGCACTGGGCTGACATAGCCCTATAATCAGTCGAATAGTGCCGGTGTGCTATTCCACTAAATATAGCATCTTTGGGCTCCTGGGCAAGTGCAAGGAGCAGCACAAATTTTTGCACTGTGTTTTGCGCCTCATTAAATATTGAGCCCCTGATGTTGACAAAATATCTTCAGTCTGATCAGAATAAAATTTGATACATTGTAGGCTTCACTATGTGGTCTGTAGTAAAAGCCCATGTGAAATATTTTCCCTTTTTTATCTTTCACTTTGATCCATATTTGTTCAATATTTATTTCATCTTGTTTTTGTTGACTAGGTAAGGTGCACTAGCCATAGCAATCACTATTTTCAGGCATGACCTGGGAGTTTACAGAGACAAAACATTTGATTAACAGAGGTAGAAACAATGCTATATAGAAAAGCTTAGACAGTAGTAATACAAAGTAGGCAGGAAAAAGCAAAAGTACAAATTGAATCAGCAATGATGTATAACAGAGTGAATAAGTGAGCAAATACAATAAATAGAACCATTAGGCAGTAATTCAGGAAGAGAAAATGGGGTAAGATATAAGAACAAATACATAGAATTATAACTGTATTAAAAGGATCTAGTAGAGTCAGGAATTGACAACGGTGGGGATGTAATAAAAGAGGGAGGAGGATAGGATAGGATAGAAAAAAGGCAAAGGTAAGGGGATGGGGACTTGGTAAACTAAAATAAGAGCAAGGAGGCAACTGGAGGAAAGTACAGTGCTTACCTGTTGAGGTGAAAGGGTGCATAGATCAGGAGAAAGATAATGGGCTGGGGGGGTTGAAGCAGAAGCATTAGCAGGAATCAAGATGATCACGAAGCAATGTCTTGAAAAAGGCATGGGAAGGTGCTGACTGTATAGCTAGAGGGAGGGAGTTCCAGTGATGGGGGGCATAACAGGAGAAGGCACTGGCACCTTTGGTGGACTGGTGTCAAGGGATGAGTACAGGGGCATTTGCAGTCGAGCGAAGACCATATTTGGATGGCTGGATGAAAAATAGTTCTGCCAAGGGCTTTGGTGTTTGGGTATGGATGATTTTATCTATGACCGAGCCATACACAAAGTCTCTTGATGCATTCGGAGAAAGCCACCCTAGTTCAGCATATACTGTAGGAGGCAATGGTGTTTCATCCGATGTGAGGAGGACGCATATCTACAGATATTGTTGTAAGTGACATTCCACTTCCCAAGACTAGTTTTACCCACTGAGGCATACACTACAACCCCATATGTGAGTGATGGAAGGAGTATGCCACGAACAATGGCAAGCCTTGCTGATGATGTGAGCATATAGCTGGAGCGGTAGGCCATACCAAGTTTTGTGTTAGCCAGCTTGCAGGATTGTTGAATATGGAGTTCAAAAGTAAGAGTTGGGTTGAGTGTAAGACCAAGGTATTTAAACGAAGGTACCACTCCAACAGAGGACCCATTTATGGTAGTAGCATTGAAAGTGGGTTGAGAAAGTTTGAGTTTGGCATTTGAACCAAATAGCATTGCTTGAGTCTTAGATACATTCAAGAGAAGTTTATGGCTGAATAACCACTGCTGAATCCATTGAAAGTCTAGGGAAAGTCATTGGTTGATTTCTGTAATGCTTTTTGTACTAGCATAAAGGACAATATCATCGGAGTATAACAGGGAGGCAGTCTGGAGAAGGTTAGAGGTAATATTGTTTATTTAAATGGAGAAGTGCAGTGGACCAAGAATAGAACCTTGTGGCACGTCAATGTTTATGGTAGCAAAATCAGACAAAGTGGAGTTGAATTTAACTTGCTGGGTGCGATCTGATAGGTAGCTGCCAAACCATGCTGTGGCATTTGGTGAGAAACCTTGGGATCTAAGAGTAGCAAGGAGGATAGGATGGTCGACCAGGTAAAAGCTTTTGTAATGTCTATAAAAATTGCCCCAGTTAGGAGACCAGAATCCATGGCCGATACCGTATCAGATTTGAATTTGAGTAATGCGGTGGTGGTGCTATGACCCTTGCGGAAACCATGCTGCGCAGTCATAAGAAGTTCATGTTTCTGAAGAAAGTCTATGATTTGGGAGGCTACGAGCTTCTCAAGGATTTTGCTGAGGACTGACAATATGGCAATGGGCCTATAGTTGGAGGGGTTATTGCGATCACCCTTTTTGAAGACAGGGGTAATCCTGGCCATCTTCCAGAGGTCAGAAACATAGCTGTGACACAGAGAGAGGGTAAAGACCCTAGCAAGAGGTGCAGCTATGTACAGGGCAGCAAGTTTTAGCAGCTTGGGTTCTATATTGTTAGATCCATCTGCGGAAAGGTCAGAGATGTTATTAAGCAGTCTATGTACATCCCGACGGTTGACAGACTTGAAATGAAATTTGGGCCCGGAGGTATTGGGTTGAACATGTGCGTACTGTGAAGCTGGGAAGGATGATGTATAATTTGTAAGGTCAGAAAACTGGGCATTGAAAAAGTCTGCTATAGTAGAAGGATTGTTGCAGTGGACACCACTGAGAGACATGTCAGTTGGGGTGGGGGCCTGATTTGAACCTAAGAAGCTCTTAATGTGGGACCAGAATTTTTTGGAATCACCATAAGATTTAGTTATAAGATCTTTACAGTAGGAGCTCTTTGCCCTTTTAATATCCTTCTTGCATGAATTTCGGAGTGCCCTATAGGAATTAAGGTTAGTAGGCAGTCCTGTCTTTTTGTAGTGGAGCCAACATTTGTCATGCAGCCGTAGTTTTAAGAAAAGGTCGGACTTAAGCCACCGGGTATGCTTGTTTTTTACACGACGGGTAATGAGGGGCCAGTGTTTGTCCTGAATCACCAGAAAGCGATTCAGGAATAGGTTTAGAGTGGTCTGAGGGTCATCTGATTCAAAAAGAGGAGTCCAGTTGATAGAAGCAATATCCCGTAGGAAGAACTGTTGGTTGAGGTGCGCATAGTTTTGGAATGTGATAAACCTAGGCTTTGACGGGGGAGGGCTAGTCTTACCCCAAATACAGAAGGTGGGGGAGTGGTCTGTGATGGCATCTGCTAGTGTGCCAGAGAAGATAATATTTTCTGGATGGTTGGTCATTATCCAGTCCAGCAGAGTAGTGGAGTTGGAGTGATGGGGCAGTTCTAGTGGGATCGCTAGTAACCTGGTGAAAGTTGAAACTTTGGATCTTGGATAGTAGTGTGGGTTGGGAGTTGCCCAGCCAGTTTATACTGAGATCACCAAGTATAAGGACCTTATTTCTCCCAGAGAGAAGAGAGGTTTGATTATGCAGCTCACCAAGACCTTTTAAGCCACTGGAAGGGGGGTTGTAAGCACAAACAAGATGAAGTTTTTTGGAGCCTAGGGTGAGAAGAACATGTAGTGCTTCACTATGGACAAGGGAGGACGAGCAGATCATGGAGAGATTGAGGTGATCTTTAAAATAGACAGCTGTACCACCACCTCTTTTGGGGGCAGGCCTGTCAAATCTCAAGAGATTGTAGGAAGTTAGCGAACAGCGAGAGTCCTGGATGGAAGGTTTAAGCCATGTTTCGGTAAGACAGATGATATCAGGTTTATATAGGGTGACCCAGGATTCAAATTCAGCAAAATTGTGTAACAGGCTTCTGATGTTGTGGTGAACCACTGTAAGACCTTTTGCAGTTGAAAGGTGACAACCTACATCATTGGTCGGTCCTACATTAGAATGAACATCTCCAGAGAGCAGTAGGGCCAGTAGGAGGAGATACAAGAATTTATGATGCAAGAAAGGGCGCGAGGTACATATATTCAAGGGGCAGTATTTTAGAGTATAGGCAACCATATGGACCCAGGGCTTATGCAATATAAGTGGAGTAGGGTCACAATGGAGAAGGGACAACAAGAGAAGGCTAGAGAATTGGTAGTAATGGGGCAAGTAATGTGGGATAGCTGAGGAGGCTTGGGGAACTGAAGGCAAGGATAAGTGAAGCAAAGTGAATAAGGGCACAAGAAAGTACAGTAAGATGGAGAGCTTCATTGCTTACAGACCTTTTTACAGTCTTGTAAAGAGGGTGAGCATCAGGAGCACCCAGGAGGAAACAGAAGTGAGAGAACAGAACTAGCAGTGGAGAATGAGATTCAGACATCTGTGAATAATTAAACAGTAAATGGAGAACGAGGTTTTGTATGACAGGGGTGTGTATGAAGAGTGTAAGATACAGGCAGCCAATGGGAGCTGGGATAACAGAGAGAGGATGAGCAGTTGAGTATTTAAAGGGGGCCTGGGAGAAAATTAGCCCGCTTTAGCAGAGCTTGAGAAATTAGCTCTTGACAAAACAGTCCAGAATTGCAATGCAAAGTCAATAAAGAAAGGCGCATCAATCAGAATGGGCTTAGGTGGCAGAACAGACCAATCAGGATCGACTCGTCAAGTGTCACACCAATCGGAGGAGTCGGTGCCAAAAATTCAGAGTGTGGCAGTACCTTGGGTTTGAATCCTGGGCAGAGGACCACTAGGGTGGTCAGAGAGTGTCCAGGGAGTCAGGTGGCAGCGTCAGGAGGCAGCAAGTGATCCACCTGGCTTCAGAGAAGCGCCGCTTCTGGTGCTGGCCCTGGGTAGAAAGGAAAAGTAGATAAATATAGTAGCTCAGTGAAGGGTGGGTGAGTAAAAAGTCCATCAGCAGGGGGTTGGATGTTGGCACTAAGAATACAAATGCTGAGCAATATTAGAAAGGAGCAGGGGTGGAGGTGAGAAGAGGAAAAAACAATAGATCGAGGGAGGGTGGAAACAAGAGGTGAGAGAATATGCAGAGGTGGAGGCAGGGTTTACAACCAAAGTGAGTGATAGAGGGAGAATGAAGAGAAAGGCAGGGGTGGGATGAGATGGCAGAGACAGCAGAGCTTTAAGGATTTAGGATTTAGTCAAAGACAGAGAAGCAGGGAAAAGATGATTAGGCAGAGATACTTAAAAATGGTAAGGAGCGAGTTGAAAGTAGAAGAGCAGACAAGGATAAACTTATACTCTAATTCACAGCAGGCAGGGTAAAAAAGCTCTACATGACTCCAAAAGTAATTAGGTAACAGCACAAGCAGTACATAAATGAAAAATGTAGCCCGCTTTAGCAGCGCTCGAGAAATTAGCTCTTGACAAAACAGTCCAGAATTGCAATGCAAAGTCAGTACAGAAAGGCGCACCAATCAGAACAGGATTAGATGGCAGAGCAGACCAATCAGGATCCACTCACCAAGCGCCACACCAATCGGAGGCCTCGGTGCTGAAAATTCAGAGTGCAGCAGTACCTGGGGTTTGAATCCGGGGCAGAGGACCGTGAGGGCAGTCAGACAGTGTCCAGGGAGTCAGGCGGCAGTGTCCAGAGGCAGCAAGTGATCCACCTGGCTTCAGAGAAGTGCTGCTTCTGGTGCTGGCCCCAGGGGTTTGAATCCAGGGCAGAGGACCACAAGGGAGGTCAGAGAGTGCCCAGGGAGTCGGGTGGTGGCGTCCGGAGGTGGCAAGTGACCAGCCTGGCTTCAGAGAAGAGCCGCTTCTGGCGCTGGCCCCTGGGGTTTGAATCCGGGGTAGAGGACCATGAGGGTGGTCAGAGAGTGTCCAGGGAGTTGGGCGATGGTGTCCAGAGGTGGCAAATGATCCACCTGGCTTCAGAGAAGCACCGCTTCTGGTGCTGGCCCCTGGGGTTTGAATCCGGGGCAGAGGACCACAAGGGCCATCAGAGAGTGTCCAGGGAGTCGGGCATCAATGTCCGGAGGTGGCAAGTGATCCACCTGGCTTCAGAGAAGCACCACTTCTGGCACTGGCCTCTGAGGTATGAATCTGGGGCAGAGGACGGTGAGGGCGGTCAGAGAGTGTGCAGGGAGTCGGGCGGCGGTGTCCAGAGGTGGCAAGTGATCCACCTGGCTTCAGAGACATGCCGCTTCTGGCACTGGCCCCTGGGGTTTGAATCGGGGGCAGAGGACCGTGAGGACAGACAGAGAGTGTCCAGGGAGTCAGGCAGTGGTGTCCAGAGGTGGCAAGTGAGCAGCCTGGCTTCAGAGATGCGCTGCTTCAGGCGCTAGCCTCTTGGGTTTGAATACAGGCAGAGGACCATGAGGGCAGTCAGAGAGTGTCCAGGGAGTCGGGCGGCAGCGTCTGGAGGTGGCAAGCAATCTGCCTGGCTTCAGAGAAGTATCGCTTCTGGTGCTGGCCCCTGGGATTTGAATCAGGGGCAGAGGACCGTGAGGGCAGTCAGAGAGTGTCCAGGGAGTCTCGAGGTGGCCTTTGGAGGCGGCAAGTGATCCTGTGGTAGGCATACTGTAAATTCAATGCATTCAATGTCTTCTCTCACATACCAGGCTACCCCTTCCCCCTCTCATTATTTCTTTCTTTACTATAGAGTTTGTATCCTGAGATGATTTACTAGGCTTTGTTGGAGTCAAGACTGAGTGACTGTCAGCCCAATGAAGCAATAATGATTTCTGTTTATAGCTGCCTTATTTTTTCATTGATTTAATACCATAATCAGTATTCCATATTGAATGTTGTTCCTTTCTTCCTTCCTTGAATTTTTGGGGGTTTTGTTTACCAATACCAGGTTGAACTGTATTTGTCTTCCTCACAAAAGTTTTACATTGGCTTCAGGCAAAGAACATAAGAATGCTGCAGTGGAGGATGGATTTTGAATATGCATCTGAACATTTATTTTCTCATGACTATTTCTCTCTCTGTCTCTTTTGCAGGTACACAAGCGATGGACACCTCCTGATCAAGCAGACAACCTCATGTCTCTTCATGTGCAGATCAGAATTCAGCATGGGTAAGTACAGTATTTCTCCTTTAATGTTTTAACTTTATGTTCTCTTTCAGATTTTCTGTGTAAATTAATTATTTCTATTCTCATTGGTTTTTTTTTCTATATTACTTTTTCTCACATGGAGTTCTGGGGTAGCTTTGTAGCCCTGTTCCTACCACCAAGGACTGCTGCCTGCCTCCCTCAGTGTGGTCAGGTACCCCCATGGTGGGGTTGGGAAGGGAGGACTGTCCTCCATCAAGCATATTATCCAGTGAGGACCATGTCCAGGTGACAGCACAGATCCACGGATGGTGAGATAGGGCTTCACAAAGCCCCAGACCTCCATTTTCTCTCTTCTTTCCCCTCCCTCATGTGGCCAATATGAGTATGTGTATAGAGGCATTCACAACTCACTAGGCAGCAGAGCTCCTGTTCCATGCCACCCACTAGCCTGCACTACCACCAGACCTCCACCTGGCAGCAGTCAACAACCAGACAAAGCAAACCCACCCTCCCTGGGAGAGGAATGCAGTCCCTCAGACACTACCCCCCCCCAGATGACCCCCAATGATCTGTGTTAGTTTCTGAACCTGGGTCACTGGCCTGGTGCAAGGTGTGGCATCCAGTACCTTAACCCTCAGCACCACCAGGCTGGACCTCTATTATTCTCATTGTTATCCATACCCAAAAGTATTGAACTGTAGGAACTCTGTCTATTGGAGTACCATTGGAGAGTGCTACCAAGTGGTAAGGATTTGCATTCAGAAAAAATGTACATCTCCTGACAAATAACTGTTTGATGTGACAGGAAAACTCAGTTATGGTCGTGCACAGGCTTCTGAAGCTTGACTCAGTGTTAGATCCATGTGCCCAGTGTATCCCTGTCACCAGTGTTTTCTCATAATTTTTGCCTAAATTCCACCCTCGCTCTTCTAGGTGCACTACATCCAACATCTCCACTGCTTAAGTGGACTGTCTCTTATCTATTCATGTGCAAACAAGAATGCTGAACAAGTATGCACTGTATTTTCCATTAATTTTTTACCTTACCATTTTTCTTTTTCAGGTATTTCCATGAATATGAATTTAATGAATATTATTTGCTTAGTAAGTTGAACTGAAGATGCACAACTGATGAGGGCACTGCCTACAGAGATACAGTAGTAAATTTGGAGTGCCACATGTGTGAGCTACTGAGAAAAAAGCATTTATTTGCATTCAAATTTCATTAGTAACCATACTGTAGGCCACAGGCCACCTAATGAGCATGGCCCAATGTTAGATCAGTGCGTTCTTTATTTCACTATCAAAATTGTTTACATTTGACTTTTTCACTTCCTCTCTAGCAGGTTTTGCTTTTCTTCTCCATTGTCACTCACCCAGTTTTCTCTTCTGTCCTCCTCCATGGTGTTATCAGATGTCTGGGGAAGCACAAGTAAACTAAATCACATAGTCATCTCTCAGTCCTTTATCTCCTTCAGCATGCTGTGGCATTACGTGCACTGCACTGAAATTAGAGACTTAACTCAGACATCTCTCTCTTGTAGCCCATCAACAGAATTTCACTTCCTCCCATGCCCATTACTCACAGAGGTCCCATACCTGTGCTGTGAAAACTATAATCAATGCAACAAACATTATAATTTTTGTAAACAAATGTTTAATATGGTAAAACTGAAGGAGAAGCAACAAATATTTACAAGAACAAACAGTTCTTTTTATAAAGATGGCTAGTGTCCAGGAAAATGGGGCAACACAATAGCATGTCCTCTCCTGAGTCTCAGCTGTCTGTGTTGGTAGATGAATGGGGCTGCTATAAGGGGCTGCCAACTGTGGAATGCAGCTTGTGACTATCTGGTCACATCCTGGAGCTGATTCTCTAGCCACTTTTGCCCTAACAGTTTTCTTTATCAAGCCTTTACACACTTCACTTCCCTTCCTAGCCCTTGGATGTGTCAGTCAAACACACCATCTTCTTCTGCAAGGCCCCATTTGGCTTAAACTGGGGGTCATGAACTAGAACATGCCCACTGGCAGCCTTTTTCAGCTTCTCATCTTCCTATAGCCTGGTCTTAAGCACCTAATGAATCTGTTTTTGTTGCTTTGGCACAAAGCAGCTTGGCTTCATTGGGGCAGAATTTGGAGTATCTGTCTCTGTAAACAGATAAAATAATATTGTACATTGCTGAAAACTTTGGTATATTTAGCTTCTTCTAGGCACCTCTATACATGTGTTGCTCCTCCCCACACACATTACAATGATAGACTATGGACTTCAACATAGTTATATAATAAGGCATGAGATCATTGTGAAAATGTCCCTTCCTTTATTTGACCATGGGGAAGCTGAGCAGCTAATACATCTACTCTGGCCAAATTGGAACACCTTCCATGTCTTCAGTTGATCCACACTTGGCTGTTGTCCTCATACCCTCCACTGGGAAGTGGTAAAAAGGTACGTGGCCAGAATTCAACCTAGTATGGGCACTAACCAGAAGTGGGAGCTAATAAAGCTGGGGATAGTGGAGGCAACCAGAACCTGCAGCAAGGCCCAGAGCAAGAAAGCTAGGGCAAAGAAACCTAGCTGGGTAAGCAAGCAGGTCATGGGAAAGGTAAGGAGGAAAAGAGCTCCCTTTAGGCAGTACAAAAGAAACAAGGAGGGAAAGGCAGGGAGGAGTACCTGAAGGAATTGAAGGAGGTGACAAGGGCAGTAAGGGCAGTCAAGGCATCTAAGGAACTCAGGCTGGTGCAGGGCATTAAGAAGGGGAGATGGACTTCTTCAGGTACATCAGGGAGAAAAATAGCTGTAAGGACCATATAGTAAGGATTAGGAAGAGGCGGGTGGAAGCAGGGGGTGATAAGGCAAAAGTGCTAAACAATTACTTCTGCTAGGTATTTAGTAAGGAGAAGGGGAAGGTGATACCCAAGGGGGAGGAAGGGAGTGCAGGAACAGAGGGGGAAGGGTGATGGACGGGGAAATCACAGAGGGCAGGGTTCTGGAGGGTTTGAGGGCACTGACTGTGAACAAGGCACCAGGCTCAGATGGCATCCACCTCAGGGTACTGAAGGAGCTGGCAGAGGTCCCGGCAGGACCTTTGGCAGATCTATTCAATGCCTCACTACACTCAGGGTGTGTACCTCAGGACCGGAGGATGGCTCATGTGGTGCCCCTCCACAAGGGTGGCCCCAAGGATGAACCAGGGAATTACAGATGAGTGAGATTCACATCCATCATGGGTAAGCTGATGGAGACTATCCTGAAGGAGAGGCTGGTAGCCCTCCTGGAGGCCAGGGGGCTACAGAACGGAAGACAGCATGGCTTCGTAAGTGGCAGATCCTGCCCAACCAACCTGGTAGAGTTCTATGTCTGGGTAACTAGGCAATTGGATGGGGCCATGCAGTAGATGTCCTGTACCTGGACTTCAGTAAGGCATTTAACTCGGTGCCACATGGGAGGCTGGGAAGTAAGTTAGAAGGCACAGGGGTGGGTTCAAAGCTGGTGAGATGGGTAGGGAACTGCTTCAGGGAAGGCAACAGAGGGTGGTGGTGGGTGGATAGCTCTCATCCCCAAGGGTAGTGATGAGCAGTGTTCCGTAGAGCTCACTGTTGTTTGGGATATTCACTGCAGACATATCATTGGGCATCAACAGCAAGACCAGTCTGTTTGCTGATGACACCAAGATGGGAGCTGTAGTGGATGACCTACAGCAGTGGCAGAGGTTGCAAGATGATCTGGCAAAGCTGGAAACATGGTCAGACACCTGGCAAATGGGGTTCAATAACAAAAAGTGCAAGGTGCTGATTTTGGGGGCAAAAAACCCTAGGAGGAGTTACCAGCTGGGAGGAGTGCAGCTAGCTGAGACAGTGGAGGAGAAGGATCTTGGGGTACTCATTATGGGGTTAATAAACAACTTGGCACAATATAGGAAGGCAGCTGCAAAGGCCAACAAAATGCTGGGTTGCATAGCAAGGGGTATATCTTTGAGGAGGGGGGAGGTGATTCTGCCACTGCATAGATTATTAGTTAAACAGCACCTGGAGTACTGTGTGCAGTACTGGCACCCGTATCTGGGGAGGGACATTAAGTTACTGGAGGGGGTGCAGTGCAGGATGACTAAGATGATCCAGGGATTGGTGGACTTACCATATGAAAGGAGGCAGAAGGAGTTGAACATGTACTCACTGGAGAAGAGGAGGGACAGAGGGGAATATGATTGAAACCTTCAAGTACATGAAAGGAATACACAAGACAGGTATTGAGGGGCTGTTCAAAGTAAGGGAAGGGAGGGACACATGGGGCCATGATATGAGACTGGAGGGAGGAAGGTTCAGGATGGAGATGAGAAGACCCATTTTTTACAGAGATGGTAGTAGCCAGGTGGAATGCATTACCGGTGAAAGTGGTATCCAGTAGAACAGTGGGCTGCTTCAAAAGGGGCTGGGACAGGACAAGGAGGAGGGTCAAGGGAGGGGGTGCGTGTGAGGGAGGGGCAGTTGCAGAATAAGAGGTGCTAGCTGCACATTTGTGCAGAGTTGATAGACCACTAGACCTTTATCTGCTGGCAAATTTCATATGTTCACATGTTCATATGTACCCTCTACTCTACTCTTTCTCTCTCCCTCTGTCTATGTGTCTCTCTACTCCCTTGATAGGCCATGTGTCACCACTGCACCACCCTTATGTCTCAATTGCGTTTTGATTTCCTTCCTCATGCTGCTATCATATTTTATTAATTTATTTATTTATTTATCTATTTATTTATGTCTTTGGTAACTGGGTAGGTGCACTGATCCAAGGGACTGTTTTCAGGCATGACCTGGGACATAAACAATGGCACATTTAGCAAAACAGAATACAGAAGGAGTAACATGGCCACAATGCAGGCCATTAAAAATGAGGTGCAGGGAGTTACAGTACAGAGGGTATTAACAAAAATGAGAATACAATAAGGTACAAGGTGAAGATGTAGGCTAGTGACAAGTCCATAAACATCATCACAGGTACATGGAGAACAATACTGTAAGGTGACAACTTACCAGGTAAACCATATAAAGTGCAATTTCAAAAAGGCACGCCAATAACAAAATCAAGTAACAACCAGGTGGTTATTCAAAATTCAGTGCGACAGTCCACAATAAGCAAAGTGCAGTGTGATAAACTATAGGGAGGGGAGAGAGGGCCAGGTGGGGGTAGGAATGAAGATAGAGAGAAAGGGGTGTTGTAAGGGGGGGGATCCAACAAAAGGTTGGGGGAGATGGGGGGTGGGAATCATCCCAACTTACACAGATGGACAGCAGCATTTGGCTTCTGGTAGTAGCCAATCTTTAAAGTGGCTTTTGACGGATAAGTGGGAGGAGGATGAGCGGGTAGATATTGGGAGCTTGTTCCATAAGGAGAGGGCAGAGACAGAAAAGGCTTTGCTGCCCATAGTAGTGGAGATTCTTGGAACTACCAGGGGGAAGATGGGTGATTCACGGAGGCACCTAGTAGCCACTTTTCCCGTGAGTAGGGATGAATAAGGGGACACAAGACCATCTCTGAGTGTAGTGTATCTTAGGCAGCCCAAGTTGTAGTCAAAGCATCCTTGAAGTGGGAGCCAACTAAGTGATTAGTATAAGTCACAATGAATGGTAGAATAGGGTGCGAGAAGACTAAGTGGCAGATGCTGTTGTAAACTGATGTCAGCCTGGAATTCACGGTTGATGACACAGAGGAATATATGGGGGAGCAGTAATCAGTAAGATGTAGAAGGTTGCCTTGTGCAATTGCTAGGTGTGCCTCATGGGACAGGAATTGTCTTAGCTGGTAGGCAGCTCCTAATTTCTGGTTAACTCTACTCACAGAAATATTAACATGATCAGTGAATGTAAGGGAGGGGTCCAGGGTGATGCCCAAGTATTTGAAACTAGAGACATTTTCGAGAGGGGGCCAACAGGTGTGAGTACAAGTAGAGAGGACTCAGTTTTGGAGACCTTGGTGAAAAACGGTTTTGAGCCAAATAACATTGATTTTGTCTTTTTTTCATTTACCAGGAGCATTTTGGAAATGAACTAATTGTAGGTAGCACCATAACTAAGGCTAAGGACAGAGGAGATGTCTGCAAGTGACTTGTCACTATGGTATAGAACAAGGTCATCTGCATAGAGAAGTACCTCACAGGAGAGATTCTCTGTCGGGATTGCATTGATAAAAATGGAAAACAGTAAAGGGCCAAGGATGGAGCCTTAGGGGACCCCAGAAGAGACAGGCAGAGCAGGGAAGGATGCAGCCTCAATGGTAACTGGCTGGGACCTGTATTCAAGATAGCTCCGAAACTATGACGAAGTCTCTGAGGAGTAGCCAAGGTGGTGGAGAGTAGAGTGTAGAAGAGGGTAGTTGACTAGGTCAAATGTCTTAGTCAGATCCATGAATACAGCACCTGCGGCCTTACCCGAATCCACGTTTTTGAGGTCATGGTCTGTGAAATGGGCTAAGGCCAATGTGGTGCTATGGAGTTTGTGGAAACCATGCTGCTGGGGGCACAGCAGTGAATATTTTCCAAGGTGCTCAGAAATCTGGTAGTGCACAGTTCTCCCTAGTAGCTTGCTCTGGTGTGGGAGGACGGAGACTGGCCTGTAGTTATTGGTAGAAAAGGGATCACCTGCTTTAAAGACAGGAACAAAATTAGCGTGCTTTCAGGAGTCAGGTATGGTGGACGTGGAGAGGGCAAGGTTGAAAAGGCAGGTGAGGGTTTTAATGATTGCAGAAGAGATGAGCTTAAGGAAGGAGGGGAACAACCTATCACTGCTAGGGCTATCCCTGGTAGAGAAGGACTTTAGGAACTTGGAGGTAGTTTCTGGGCCTATGGCTCTAAAGAAGAAGGGCGGCGGGGAAGGTGTGTGGACACCAGCCAGCAGGGAGGCAGTCTGCCTGATTACTAAGGCTAGATTGTGACTGGGGTGGACAGAGATGTCAGTAAACTTTTTATTAAAGTTCTGTTCAATCTAAGTGGGGTCAGTCAGGATTAATACCTTCACTCCCTTCTATCCTGCCCTCCCCTTCTTTTACTGCCTATACCCCTCTGACAACTATTTCTTCTTCCTCCCTCATGCCACATCCTCAGCTGAACATTAAGATTTATCCTTCTGTTTCCCTCATCTTTGATATAAACTTCCCCTGTACATACACTCTTCATCTTCCCCCTCTTCCCGGACTCCTTTGCTTCACGGTCAAGTTCCTGTATAGTAGGTAGCACTTGTAAAGGACAAAAGATGGAATAAAGAACCAGCAAATGACGATAAGCTCAAATTAGTACTTTTATTTTGAGCCCTCCAGACAATTAAAAATGCTGATCAAGTTACCCTGTTGCTTCAGACGGCAAGGTGTTCATCAGGGGGCATGGCTTGTTGCAGTGCAGAGACAGCTTTTAATCATTAACATCTTAAAGTGACAGTACTTACGTGCATAAATTCAAACACAAAATAGTAAAATAATAACAATACATTTCGAAACATTTACATACGTGCAATGTGCCAACATATTGAACAAGAAAAAGAACATAAATTGTAAATTAAAAAGAAAAAATATTTTAGATTTCCTGCAATTCATCACATTGAGGTGATGAATATTTATTAGTGGTTAAACAAAGTTGGATTTCAGAAAATATTCAGGTAAAATAATGCCTTACTTTACTTTAAATGAAAACTCTATTAGTAATGACCCATTTAAACTGTAGTCCCATCGTCTAAATACGACTGAAGCTATAGTTTAAACAAATGTGTGAGAACGTTCCTATGGTGGGTAAAAAGCCCAAACCACAAATACCTACATATCATAAATAGTCAGAAAGTACATAAAAATACAAAAAATACAAGCTAGCCCATGTGACAGATTGATTCTGAGGCACAACATGGACTATCAGGCATGAGGACTATGTCAAAAGAGGAACTTGAAATGCATCAAAAAACTAGGGCTAAATAGCTTATAGTGATCAATATGAAAATGAAATGGCAAATTATCTATGCGTGATAGAAAAGCAAGCTTGGAATACCACACATAAATTATCCTGTTTCTAACCTAATCTTAGCACTTGAAAATGCATGTAAATGCTCCCTGCATCGTTGTATTACCTAAGTTAACTCTCACATGGAGACCTGCAGAACAGCAATTATTCTCCTAGTGTTAAATTAAATGACCAATCAGTTTTACCTTTTAGGAGATATTGTACATTACTCGCCATTCATTCATCTTATAGCACAGAAGGGAGAGGATGTTCAATCCACCAAGGGAAGTATTTCTTTTTAAAGGTATATTTTCCAGTTAGTCCACTGAGGTTACTGGGGTTTGGGGGCTTTGAGGTTGGTGAGGGAAGGGGGTTATTCACAAAAGGGTGGCGAAGAGTGGGTGGTTAAATTCATGATTTGGTGGAATGGAGTTGGAAAAACTTGATTTTGTGGGTGGAGAAGAGAATTTTACAATACAAGAACTCTTACCAGGTGCTCAGGTGGGAGAAGGGAGGTGGGGCTTAGCAGGAGGATAGGTGGGGGATATTCTATAAAAAATGTATCACAAAGTTGTTTGACCATACAGTGCAAAGTGTAACTTTATGTAGGTCTCCCACAAGGTGTTGACAAAGTGGAACTACAGATGAGTCCATGTAGAATTTGTACTCAGTGGATGTGCTGAACTGTGGCACTTTTACTTTTGTCTTAGTCTTGGCCCTACAGAACTGTTGGGCACTTTCAATTAGGGATGTGTCCAAGAAAAACTTTGTTTGCACTAAGTGTCAAAAATTCATACTTTGGGAAGCTTCGTAAAGCTTTCTCAGACCTGGACAACTTTGGCTTCCCCGAAATGCAAAGTTTTTGCTGTAAAGTGCAAAATTTCATTGCAAAATGCGAATTTTGTGGTCAAAACTCCACTCTTCGTGGTGGATTTCTACACTTCACGATCCATGAATTTTGTGAATTTCATAAATTTGCACTTCACGAATTGCTTTAAATTTGCAAAATTAATTTGTGAATTTCACCGACTTCACCCATCTCCACTTTCAGTTTACTTTAACCTCTTGCTAAGTAATTGAAAAATAATACTCCAACCCTTGCTACAGTAGGTGGCTATGGCTAGTCCTTAGCTATCCCTTTCCATACCCCAATCATTTTCACTCCTTCTCCTCCATCTCCTCCTCTACCTACTCCTCCCCATCACTGACTTTGGTTATAAAAACAAATCCTGTTGCTGGTATCCTTGTTCACTGCTGGCTGAGTTAAAACCTGACTGGAGGAACAGGATGGAGCAAGAGTCTGGGACTGACTGCAGTGGTCGTGGGTTTTTTATTTATTTATTTATTTATTTAAAATTTGGTAACCAGGAAAGGCACACTGAGCTGAGGCTTGTATCCAGGTGCAACCCAGGGCCAGGGTAACATAGAAAATAAATAGTGTTACAAAACAAATGAATAGGTTGCAGTTACAAGACCAAATACAGTATGGACGCTCTTAAATATAGTAATAAAATAATCACAATACAGATAAAGAAAGTGAAGAGGTGCACCTTACCCCTATTTTTAACTTGTTAGACCCACACATCAAAAACCCAAAGTGGCTTTGGCAAAAATGTTGACGTTTTACCGAAAACAGGGAGGCTCAATTGAAGCCAAACAAAAGCTGCCAGTTTTCACATTCACTTTTCTTGATTTGGCCCCACCTCCCAGAGTTCCAATGCATAGAATAGCTTTGAATTAACTGTGGATTTATACATATCCACAGCATTTATTGTGCTATATCTGCTAAAATATTTGTTAGAGCTCATAATTTCATTCACTATTTAAATAACTATGAGGTCTAAAATACTGTTTGTAGCCCCAAGTGTGTTTTCTTAATACAGGACACAGAAATAATTATACGGTTCAATCCCTTTCCACTTTAGAATTATTCAAAAACCAAGTGATCTTAAACTCATGGAAGTTGAAATGCATTATTTGGATTCTTTCTATATTCCTGAATCTCAGACATGAGAAACACATAATAATTTGTGTAAATTGCTCTAAGTTCTAACTCTAAAAAGTAATTCAGACTAGGACATCAGTATATAGTATGGCAGAGACTCTTCTTTTTGACTCCTTGGGTGAATAGAACTATGATTCTTCTAATTCATCTGCAGTATAGTATTAGTCCATCTGTAAAGATGTTAAATAATAATTAATAAATAAATAAATAATAAAGTGAGGTCAAAAAGACAACCCTGCCAGACCTTTTCAATTATACAGACAGTAACCCCCTTCCCCCATGTTCAGAGCTGGCTGTTTGTGCCGCACAAACAGGATCACTGCATGACAGTTGGCACAGGGCTAGCTCAAGGCAATATCCAGACAATTAGCATGCTCATTTGTTTAAATATAAGGGATGGCAGCACAGCCCATAGTGACTATGCTCTGCACTGAAATGGCCCATGGATGAATGTATCCTACTGTGGAGCCCAATGGAGATAGCGCATCCCAAACAGGATAGTACCAGGGTTTCTGTGGGCCATATTCAGTTCCAGCATGCTACTGAGCTCATCAGGCATGCAAGGCAGAAAGAGGTCATTAGCATGCCAATTATGGGCTCATTATCAGGAATGCACTGTCTCCTGCGCTGATCCAGTACTGCACATCCCCTCACTATATATGTATAAACCCCTTACTGGTGGTCTAGTGGTCCTCCCCATCCCGCAGTTGTCCACCATGCACTTTTAACTCACTATCATGGTGGTCTAGTGAACCTGCAACCCCCCCCCCCACCTGGTTGTTGAAGTTGATCCAAGGAATCTGAAACGGTGATCTGCACAGTCATTCTCTCACCACCTCATCTGGCTGCCATCTGACACACACATTTGTGATCATGCATGTTTGCTGGTGCTCTTTACAGTTAGTGCCACACTAAACAATTGAATGTGGGGGTCAGTGAGTTTTGAAAAAATCTTTTGTATAAGCAAATCTTTGAATTAGTGTATGCAGGGGAAGAGCTTTCTGCATGCAATATATAACGTACTCAGAAAATGGCATATTGATAATACACCACTCTTTGCAGAAAAATATAGTTACAAGAAAATGGACGGCAGGGCTACTTGTGGTGCTGTTTACAAAGAATAAAACAAACAGGCAATCATTTAAATATAGAGAGAACTGGGTTCACACAATCTGCTTCTCTTTGCTGTTACATGTCTCCTGTACTCCTCCATCTCTGCAAACAGTGCTGGCAATCTTTTGCTCACCTCCTCTGTCAAATTAACATGCCTGACCTTCCCTTTTCTCATCTCTGCAAACATTACAAGCACCTTCATGCTGCACTTTGGTCTGCTGAGCACCAAGCCTTTGCCTATCCTAGATTGCTGCCCAGCCTGCCTTGACAGTTTCTACTTGCACAGCAGTTAAAAACAAAGTCTGTCATCATAGGTGTCAGGTTATAAGGGCCAATGGGACCTAGGCTCCAGCAATATTGTGCAAAGCGGACCCAGCTCCACCAATAATTCATGTTATGTTTTATGTTTTGCTTTGCTTTGCCACTCTTTTTAAAATGTCCTTGTTTCTTGTGCTTGCTGTGGCACGTGCCCCCCTCTCCAATGCTGTGAGGAGTGATCCCCCTCTCAGCGGTCATGCCTATTGGTGTCCTTTTCTGAAACTGGCATCTTTTGTTTTTTTGCAGAGAATACAGTGCACAAGCATGCAATGAGATCAGGGAATCCAAATGGGCAGTAGTGAAAGGAGGACTAGATTCGAGGGAGGCAGGGGATGGGGCTACAGTGAAAGCAGTCAGTATATCTCACAGCTCAGCAATGAATTGTAGTGCGGGTGTGCAGCACTTTATTATTTTGCAGCTGGTGGCACAAGCCAGTGGGGATGGGAGATCGAAGAACAGCTGAAAGAGATGGTCAGCGAGGGAGCGATCCACCATGAGGGAGCCTGGAAAGTTTGAGCAGTGGACCGGTGCAGCTGTGCAATGCGGTTGGGACCCCCCCTGCCCCAGGGAGTTGTTGGTAGCCCGAGATCAGCTGGCATGTGTGAGTGACCCTGGCATGTGATGGTTGTCACACTGATGAGGAGATCCTGAGGAGGAGGATCGAGACCCATGGAGGATGAGTATGGTACAGTACCAAGACTGAGAGCCAGCAGGGGCCAGCAGGTAAGGGAAGCCAAAGGCTGTCATTTGGCCAGTAGGAGTTGTATATGATGGTACCGCTCCCAGCCCTAGCACAAATGGAAGCAGACCAGACCCCTGTGCCACACTCTGACCCTGGAAGTGACTGTGAGGTGACTTTGCTGAGTGGGGGAAATACTGAGAACAGTGGGATAAAAAAATAAAAATAAGGCGTGGGAGTGGAACATGGAGTATTTATGGAACACTACATCAAATATTAAACTGAGCCAACTGGGAGGTGGGCAAGTGGGCACTTGAGGGTACTGACAGGAGGAGGGCATCGAGTGTTAAAATGGAGGAAGGGAAAATGAGGGAGAAAGGGGAATCGTCTTTGCTGCTTAATGATTACTTAGCCTTGGCATGCTATGCCTTCCAGTGGTATGGTGAGATTTCAGACTCAGAACTGTACAAATGCACAGGGAGTGGTGGCTCCTGGTGAGACTTTCTGCCTAATATGCCCCTACACATGGGAGCATCCTTGAGGTTATTTCCTGCCCCACCTCCTTTCCACAGGGCAAGGTGGAGGAGACACAATATGGTGGGGGTTGTGTTACACATTGGGGCTCATCTGGATCTGACAATTCATTGTCTGTCCAAATCTGCTACCCTGAGCCCATGTGGACTAATGTGCTGTGAAAGTGACAACACATGCTGCATCCTTTTGAACTGTCACATGACCACTGGGCCCCATCAAAAATTTTACAAACCTGGCACCTATGTCTGTTATTACAGAGTGTGTCAGCCACCTATGTGCCATCTTCTATCTAGGTCTTTATTTTGTAATACTGTACTATATTTTATAATCCTATATATACACACATTCTATTTCTATTGGATTTTTGGCCAAGATATGTCAATAAAGTGAATAATAAACTTTCTCCCCAAGACTATAGTACTGTCTGGACCAACGCTGCAGAGACAGTTCTGTCACTTGTGGTGCTGTCGACCTGCATTTCTGCCCCAAGCTATGATCAATGGGGACACAGGCTGAAGAGGATTAAGCACCCTAGCCGACGCTATTCTTCTTCTTAGGGAGGTTGGGTGGTTTTAAGCCACACTGCCACACCCTCACCATGTTTACTGCATCCGCATGCTTCAGCACTGAGCTCATAGCTGGCACCCCAATAGGAGAAAACTGGACAGAAAAACCTCCTTGTGTCAGAAAGACAGCCTGGGTAGTTCTGGACCTTGCATACCCTATCAGCTTGGATGGAAGTGCATTTTCTGTGGCATGTAAGTCTCTCCACCTGTCATCCCTACCACAGGGGGATGCTATTGTATTACGTGGCTAGAAGATGGAAGCAATGGGGTTGGGAGGTAGCCTATTGTGAGCCAGTTGGGGCAGCCAGGATATTGTAAGGGGACAAAACACAAGATTCAGAAAACACTACAGTACTGTAAATCACCACTTTTAGTGTAAAAGAGCAAAATTCAGTCTGTGAGGAGAGGCTAATTACTGTGCATTTGTGACAGTTCTTCACTACTCTAGCCCTTGGCTGGAAGACAATTATTCTGCCTGTGAAAGACTGGAATTCCAGCTACATTTTGTTGCAAGTACCTAACAATAACTAAACTGAACAAAATGTATTGCCCACTGCTCATGTTTCAGGGGCACAGACCAGTTTTAAGGGAAACTGCAACCACACCATATCTGCAATTGATTTCACCAGTTATTTGGAGCTGTCACATTGGATGGGTAGCACAGGGGGCATAGCTAAATGAATTATGAAATACAGTGAGGAGACATGGTATGCTTGAACTGTAAATAAAGCCATGATGGAATTGTATTTATTAATTGTTTTCTATCTATGATACGTTTCACTGAAATGAAACTTCTCTGTTTTCCCTGCATATGCCAATTGATGGAATAGAATTTGCTGAGGTTTGATTCTCTTGTGAATGGCTTTGGACATCTCTAGCCTTAGCTTACACTTTCATAAAATGCAGTACAGTGTGACAGAGTACATTTGTATGCTTGCCACGTTTTATAGCAGGAGAAAAAAATCAATAGACTGCCTGTCAGAAGAGATTTTCAGGATTAAAACTATCATTTAATGAACTCAAGTTTGATAAAATTGAATAATGCTACTTGTAGCAAAATGTTAGTTGGGTATTAGTTTGGACAGACCCTAGGGCCCTTTTATCACCAAACAACAAACCATTCAGACAATACACCAAAGTTACTATTGTGTCAGTCTGCAAAGATATTTGAGGAGTGGGAAAAGGATATTTTTATATGTTATTATAAATGGAGTGCTAAGGACAAATGTCTTTCTTTCTTTCTTTCATTCTTTCGTTCATTTGTTCCCATTGAGACCAGATTGCAAGAACACACACACCTCTGTAAAACAAGGCAGTTTTACAAGCCACTGAATATAAAATTCTAAAGTTAATTTTAATAAAAGAGGTGAGGTAGTAAAAGTCACTTGAGTGTTGGAAGTTGTGGCATTAGAAATGAGGTGAGGTTGGGTCACAACTTATGATCAAAGCCTGATCATACTGTATTCTTTGTCTCACTTCAAATTCTTTGTGTGGCCCAACAGAACCCTGCCTGAACTAGGTTTGAACTATACTGGACTGGCAATATAGACTAGTGGTTAGAGTAATGAGATGTGAATTAGTTTGGTACATCAAGCAGACCTGGCTTTGATTTACACAACCTCCACTTGAATATTGTGCGACCTTGTGCAAGTCACTTAACCTCCCCAGTGCTCCCAGGTTGCTCCTGAAAACTTGTCTTGTGCCTAGTGTGCCTTACCTGGTTAATTGGTTACCAAAAGAATAGACAGATACATAGATAGATAGATAGATAGATAGATAGATAGATAGATAGATAGATAGATAGATAGAGACAGACAGACACATAAGGTATATGCAGTGGGGGACTGTTTGACAAATGATTTATCTAAATAAGTGCTGTTTGACCTCGGGTAACCCTTCAAGTGACGTAAGCCACAAGTGAGTTGGCTGAGGTCAAACTGCACAAATATAGATAAATCATTTATCAAATAGTCCCCCATTGCATATTTAATTTATGCAATATGGACTAGGTAGGGCAGTAGGGGTACATTTGTTCTTAAGGGGTTTAAATTATTATTTTTTTAAATAGAAAATACAGTGTACTTTTTGGTGGTGTGTCGTGGTATTTCTGCACTATATGAAGGGCTACCAAGGGGTTGCTATGTACGCAGCGTGTTGTTCCAATATCCTTACGCTTCAATGTCTGTTTTGATTGGTGGTTCAAGTGTTCTGTAGAAATTTTTTGTAGAAAATGAGGGTGGGTCTCAATGAGCTGGCCAGGAGGTTTTAGTGTGTTAGCTGACATGATTGAGTTGTGGCTGCATCTCTGGTATTTGCCCATTTAGGTAATTAAAAAAAAAAGAGTTTTACAGCAGTTTTTTGGTATACCGTTTAGTAATGTCAGTGATGTTTGTGAGGAGTGATTTAGAGCAGTTACAGTTTCTATCTCATGGTTTGGATCTGGACTCATAAAAAGAAGAAAACAAAATTGTGGTGGTTCTGACAGTTTAAAGGCGATGCCATTCTGCTGAGGTGAGCATAAAAGGGAAAAAGAAAAGTAAATGCTTTTCATGTTATCGAGTGAAAGGGAACAAGGCAGACTTATGTGTCTGAATTGCAAGTAAAAGTTTGGGAAGTGGTGCAAATTTACTATAGACAGAAATCCTTGGTCTCCATTTTATACATATACAGTAGTTGCTCTGATAAGTATATTTATCAGAGTGAATTTATCTCCTTTCCTTCTGCATAAATATATATGTTTATGCATCAGAAGGCTAAGAAAAGCAGTTTCATGGTCAGAACAATGGGAAATATGAGGTGTTCTAGGTCTGTAATTACCAGAGACAGTATTGACATAGGTGATATTTTTCTGTATCTTTGAGTGGCTTGTGTAAATGTGTGTTCATGTCGGTGGTTGTAGGGCAGAAAATGCTTCACCAATTTGACTATAACAGAGTGAGGGATAATGCTTGGTCCTCAGTTATAGGTAAGTTTCATCAAAATACTTATAAAATGGTAAGGAGAATATCAATATATGATTGGCTGAATGGGATAGCATGAATGTGCACTGGTTAAGCAGAATTCATGTTATCCAGGTCCTGAGAGTTATCACATATTAACATACCATGAGACTTCTGAAAATACAAATTAGAAACTGGCCTGATGGTGCAATGTAATGATACTGCTTGATATGCCAGCAACCCAGGTACAGGAATGAACTTGAGCTGTGAAGGCCCAGCAAGGGGAGTAAGGCTTGAGCATCCCAAGGACTGCTCCCCTCTTGCAGGGTCCCCTTTAGCATGCCCTAAACCTAGGGTTGGTTGATAGCGCAGTTGTGCTGTTAGGTGCACCAGATGGTCAGAACGCTGATAGTTTCTGGCACAACCATACATTGTTCATGTTAATTGTTTCTGGGTATAGAAAATAGATGGAAACATACCCTACTGAAGTCAGACAAAGACTGGTTCCTTGTAGTTTCCACACTGCCAGCTGGGCAACCATTCATGCTGGATCCTGCTCTTCATGGATGTGGTCAGCTCTGAAGGCATTCCACAAGTTTTAGTCATGGAAGATAAGTGAGGGTGAAGTTCCAGAGATGATGGGTGACTTAGCTGGGGGACCAGTCAGAAGTGGGCTGGTTTACTTCTTACAGTAGTCAAGTAGTTCCTAATTAATGGCCTCAACCTTGCTGTCCCACCTGCCTCCCACAAAAACAAGTTGAAAATTGCATTTTTTTCTTTATTTATTTACTTTGTTGACTGGTTAAGTACACAGAGCAAAAGGACCCTTTTCAGGAATGACCCAGAGCCACTGAAACTTATTTCTTTTTTATTTATTGAAGTCTTGTATTACAATACCTTTGAGCAAAAACAGCTCATTTACAAAGAGTCCAAGTCAGTGGGGAAGGGTAACAAAACATACAAAGGTAACACAATTACAAAGTTTTAACTAAAAAAAAAGCAGCTTAGGAGTAAGCCTGTACAACGTTCAAAAAGTCAGCCAACTAAAGTAACTTAAGGAAACAACTTTAGTAGTATAGGGTAGCAAACAGGTTGACAATGAGTGAGAATGGATGGCAGAAGTGAGATATGCAGCCTAGGAAGCCTTGTCATTGCAAGAGAATTAGATAAGAGTTCAAAGGGGGTAATGGGGTGTGGAAAGAGAAAAGAGAGCTGGTGGAAGGTGAGTGTGGAGGGTGCAGGGGGAAGGAATAAGTGAGGGGAGAGGTAAAGGGGGGTCCTGTTGGGGGTGGAGAGTTAGATAAGTGCTCGGGGGTGTTGGAGTGTGGAAAAGAGAACAGATGAGAGCAAGTGGAAGGACAGCAGGGAGGGGAGTGCAGGAGGAAAGGAGAAATGAGGAGAGGAGAGGTAAAAAGTGGGGCCATGTCAGGGGGCTGGAGACATGCTCGCATAAGGGGAAACTAAGAAAACTGTTGAGTGACAAGAGAGGTGGCCCCAGTTAGGAGAAACATTTCACAGTTTCTGTTAGTCAAGAGATACTGCTGGAGCAGTCACTTGAAAGGGCCCAGTTTTGGGGCAGACGAGATTTCACTGTTCAGGGCATTATACCACAGTGGTGCTCTATAAGTGAAGGACCTTTGCCCCGGGTAGTCCGGCATCTTGGAACAAGCAAAATTTGATTAACAGAACTTTGGGAGTGCAGAGAGCTTCAATGGGCACTAAAAAGCTGTTCAACCACGAGGGATGTGAGACCAAGAAGCACTTTTTTAGTTAACTAGCAGGTCTCGTATTGAATCCTACTATTAAGCAGTAGCCATCCAGATTGAGCATACAGATCGTAGGTGTGCGTTAGGTGGACTGCACTAGTGAGGAGTCTACATGCTTTATTGAGTGCCACAGATATCCTACAGAGGGCCGTCGAGGTCGCTGAGCCATAGATGACCAGCCCATAGTAAATAATAGAGATGACAGAACTATAAATTGCTAGTCCTAGGGCACCAGGTGTCAGGCTGTGTTTGTATCTATATACTGTATAACAGGAAATATTCGCGATCCGTTAATATTCGCTATATTCGCTATTTATAGTGAATGCGCCAATATTTACGGACCGCGAATATTTATGTTGTATTTGTTGTATTTGAGTTGATCATAGCTTTTTATGTCAGTCGTACTACAGTGTGGCTGTTGTCATGGATGGAGCGAGTGAGAGCATATGCGCTGTGCATGCTCCCTGGGCTCTCTCACTTGTACTTTGTGGCTCCATTTTACATAGACTGCTGTAAAAAAAAAAAAAAATACTAAACAGGTGTCTTCAGAATTATTTGCATCACTTCAACTTTTAGGAGGACAGGTTACTAACCAGTGCATCAGACAAAGCCATTGAACAGTGCATGCTCCCTGGGCTCTCTGTTTTCCAGTCAGCTGATGTTTGGCAGAACGAAACTCAGTAGAACACTGAGAGGAGGAAGTGGTAGGTGGCATCGGGAGCTAGCTCGCGGGCATGTTAGTGGTTGTGGATGGGGGCGGGGGTAGAGGAGAGCAGTACTAAATGTTGATGTGGTGAGGCAATGCCACAAGAGTTTCATGCAGTATGTTTGATTTTACACAGCTCCCCCCTGCTGTTGCAGGTTACTGTAGGTCATGTATCCTAGCTGATTGCTGTAATTAACAGCTTTGACAACAGTTAGTTAGACAGACCTACAGTTAACAGATGTAGTAGCATACTGTTGGATGCGCTAATTGCCTGCATGGTCTGATCGAGAATATTATCGGGCGCTAATAAGTTTGTGCAAGGCAGAGCGCCAATATTAACGGGCGCCAATATTTTCTGTTATACAGTAGTAATCCAATCCTAACATTGACAGACCTTGCAACGTTATCAACATGATACACATTGTAGAGGGAGCTGTCCACAATGGTACCCTGTCAAGTGAGCAGTACCTGAATAGAGCCACACTATACGGTGCTAGTCTGGTAAGCGCTCACATGGACAGTGAGTAGAGTTTTACAGCACTAGCTGTAAGCACTCCCCTGGTTGCTGTACATGGTCCTGTAAAAGAACAAGAGTTTCAATGAATGGGAGGCTGGCCAAGCTGCTCCCATGGTGTGGAGGGCTGGGGCATGGAGTAGCTTCGCCAGTGGCAATGGAGACCAGGGTTCTAATCCTGGTCTTCCAACTTTTGCCAGCATTGGGACTTTTTTTTTTTTACATGGACCGTGGAAACGGTATTTCACGGTCCCAGAAATTTAACTTGCTCTGTGATCCACTCCCTTCCAGAGTGGGAATCCTTAAGTGTGGTGGGGGCGGTGGTAAAACAAAAGTCGCCATTATTGCAGTATGCTTCTAGCTGACGCTATTCTTGTCAGCACTCTTTGGACCCAGTGCCATCCACAGTAACCCCAAGATATTTAAACTGTTGGATCTGTGTGAGCGGGACTCTAGTGCAATTCCTGATGATAAGAGAGTGAACTTGTGCTTGCTGTGTGCACTGCTGAAAAGCATAACTTTAGTTTTTTTGTGGTTCAGAACCAGCTTCTGATTGCTGAACCACTCTTCCACTCTCTCAGAATTGAACTGTAGGTGATGTTCCCAATATTTAGGGTCATGGTGGCTAGTGAAAATGACAGTGTCATCCACACAGAGGAGTATCTGCTGGTGACAGAAACAGGGGAGGTTGTTTAAGAAGAGACTGAATAGGAGGGGGGCCAATATAGAGCCCTGTGGTATGCCAGAGCATACTGGTTGTTGCTCAGAGATGCCATTGGCAATCTTCACTTGCTGGGATCAGTCTTCTAAGTAATGTTTGAAACAGTTTAATGCATCCTTAGATAGCCCAATCGAGGTCAGCTGTATGAGTAACAGAGACTGGTTCATGGTATCAAAGGCTTTCATTAGGTCAATAAAAGCTGCACCCATTAAGTTACCCTGATCAAGTGATTTGTGAATAAAGCCAGTGCATTTCAACAGTGCTGTGGTGGTGCTATGCCCTTTTCTAAATCTGTGCTAATACGGACATCGGATTGTGCATTTATCCAGAGATTCCACCAACTGATCTGAAACTATGTGCTCCAGAGCATTGGATGGGGAGGGAGAATGGAGCTAGGCCTATAATTGGTGTGCATAGCCCTATTGCCACTCTTGTGTACAGGAGTTAGCAGAGCCAATTTCTATATTTGGGGAAATTGTGCCAGACTTAGGGGGCAGGTTCAAGATCTTTGTAATGGGTACTAAGACTTCTAGTTTGAGGGCAATCTGCTTAAGATCAAGGGAGTCTCCACTGTATCTTGATCTCCCTAGTACCTTGCAGACATAATTTCTGGTGGTATGCAGTCAGACCTCTTTGAAATAGAAAGGAAGTGTGGACTGGTTTGAGCCTATGGTGTCCAGAGTGCTACTAGTAAAGGAGTCTTCCAAGAAGTCCGGAGGGAGGACACTGACCCAGTCCAAAAATGCATTATTGAAGGTATTTGCTATGGTCTCAGAATCCATGGTCGTGCTACATTGATGTTGAGCATAGTAGGAGTCAACTTGAGGTCATTCCCTGTAATGTTTTTTTCGGTTGCTCCAAAAGTACTTACTGTCTCCCCAAAGAGTTTGCAAGGGCTTCCCTGCAATATTTTTTTTTTTTTTTATTGCGGATAGCTCAAGTGCATTCATTACTGTCTCTGCTATATTCTTGCACATCTGCTTGCCTACCAGTGACTCTTGCATGGTGCCAGAGGTGTTCCCTAAGCTTCATATGACTAATAAGCTCAGGCGTTATCCAAGGGTTGAAGGTACCTTTGACTTCCATCTTTTTTAGAGGGGCATGGATGTCACAGGCTGCATTAAAGTGCCTGATGAAAATATCCAGTGCTAAATTAATATCATTGGCAGCATACAGTGATGCCCAATCTAGACTACAAAGATGAGGATTTTAAGGGCTCAATGTGCCCCCACTTTAGCTCCCTAGTGTATATAAATTTTGGAGGGGGCTTGTTGAACTTGTTTAACCATTCAGAGATAACAGGAGAATGGTCTCTTAAGGCAGGGAGCACCGTCGCGTTGGAGATATGCTTGGGGCAGCTGGAAAGTATCCAGTATAGCAAGGTATTGATACCTGTCCTATAGATGCATCTGGTAGGAGAGGTAACAAGCTGAGTAAGGTGTTGTGCAAAGATAGCATCCTTAAAGGAACCAACATCAGGAGAAAGCCAGTTTATATTGAAGTCACCCATTATTATGGTTTTCGAGTTGTGGTGCAGGCTTTTTAGGTATTCCATTATGTTATTAAAGCCAGCAGCTATTCCTTAGGTGGTAAATACACTGATACTACTGTTAAGGCTGTGTTATGTGCCCCAAGAAGAACTTTGATGGCTAGGGCCTGCATGGGGCAACTAGGGTTAGGCATTGGTAAGGCATGGCCCTTAAAAGTATCTCTAAGGTAGATAGTGCAGCCACCACTTCTTTTTGTAAGCCTATGCTGCCTAAAGATGGAATATCCAGTGACAGAGGCTGCAGTCTCAGGGATCTTGGGATTGAGACACATTTTGACAACAGAGAGGACATCGGGATTGTGTTGCTGAATCCAGGCTTCAAAGCTGTCGAGGTTACTTATCAGGCTACAAATGTTAACAGATGCCAGTGTAATGGACCCAAACATTTTATGACATGGGGGTGAGGCTGGTCCCACAGGGCTTGGGATGGGGCGAACATTGCCAGACAGCAGTAGAAGCATTAGTAGGAGGCGCAGGAGGTAGGCCTTGAGTTGTTTATAGATTATTTTGTTAGGTCATCGCAGGTGTGACCTTTTGCTGTGCTTATTGTGCAGCACAGTGAGGCATAGTGGTATTGCCGGAGGGGGTAGGTTGCTCTCGAGCTTGAAAATTGCATCCACTGATAGTAATCCAGTAACCAACCTGGGGCATAGGAGTCCATACATTTGCAGGTGGGAGAACATGTAGCAAGGCCAGGGTTATAGTGTATATTACAGAGTAGTGTGTTTTGAATAGAGATTGTTTTAGGGTGTCATAGTGAACAGCAGGGCTACTCACAACTACTAGAAATATTATATTAAGCACCAGGGCAGAGTATTGCATGGACATGGACACCTAAAGGACATGGTTAAGCAGAAACAGGTATCTCTACAGGGAGGCACTGAGTCAAGTAATAAACAGTAAGGACTAGTGAGGTAACTTATTGTAGGTGTGAGGAGAGTATTGGCCCTCTAGTGCTACAAATATGTAACTGGCCAATGTGAAAGTAGACAGTTAGTTATGTGACTAAAAGACTATATAGGAAAATGCCCAGTTAGGGTGGGAGGGAGGGAGGAGGGTGGAAACCGGCATGAAGTGCTGGTGGGGTAACAGTGCAGGGAGATATGAAGGAGCTTCAGACACACAGGAGGCTTCTTGTGGCAGGTCCCGAGGGGTGGGCAGTGGCCAAGGATCAAAGCTGCTCTACTGGCGAGGAGTGAGTGCCCCGTCAGGGGCCTCACACTGAAGAGGAGAAGAGGACTGAGATTTGGTTACTAAAAGGGTTTTGAATAAGTGGCCATGGGAGACGAGGGCAGCAGGAGACAGAGTACAGCAGGAGGTCTTGAAACAGTGCAGAAAACAAAAGGAGGACTTAATTGGTGGGCGGTAGACTGGAAGAAGAGTTAAAGCAGAAAGTTAAACAAAGAACAGAGGGAGTGGGAGACTTAGGCAGAGGATTTTCAGAAAATCAATTACATAAAAAAAATTAAGCAGTTCTTCAAGTTTTACACAAACACTAAATCCACCCAGTAACAAACAATTCCTTCAAAAGCTGTAACACTTTAAAGCTGAATAAAAAAACAGTGCACAAGCAGTAGTGCAAAGGGAGAGAGCCTCGGCCATTAGGAGCTTCGGCTGCAGTAGCACGGTCTAATTACAGACAAGCAAAAGAGCGCCTAAGAATTTGAACAGTAGTGTGGTTAGCTAACGTACCTGTTTACCAACAGAGTCAGGGTGGAACCATGGAGGAGCTTTAGCTGCACAGGAGGCTTCTTGTGGCTAAGATGGCATAATAATTATCTGTGGTTCAGAGCTCAGTGCATATGTTACGTACTGTAGCTGTATGATGTAGGTTGTGCTTGGATACAGAGGCCAGACCAGTAAGTAGGACAATGCCTGTAAGGTTCTAGTAGTAAGAAAATATTTGTGCTTAGGTACTTCAGCATAGACATGAGCAAGTCATTGATTATAGTACATGTGAACTGGATAGTATATGCAAGGTGCTTAGATGCTGGAACTGATGAGTCACTTGTTATGACTTGATATGTTGGCCTTTCTCTGTATCCCACCGTAGGAAGGATGCTTAGTCCAGTAGTATGAGACCCCCCCCCACAAAAAATGATATCATACAGTTATTCTGTAACCAACGGTTGGAAAGATGTTTGGTCGAGTAGGCTGAGACCCCCCAAAAAAGGATTAGCAGTATGACTACCTCCTCCAACTCCGGAGACTGTGACAAGTAGCAAGCAGGAGAGGAAAAAAAACCTTGGAGGGAAACCTCTGAGGACCCATGGCTACCAACCTGCCCATCCTTCTGGACATATTAAAGGACAGTAATCCTAAGAAACAATTCAAAGTAATCGGCCGATCGAAATACAAAGGAGCAGGTCATGATTCAGGAAAATGGAGCACTGTAGAAGCATTGTTTGGAAAGCATCCGGTGAACATAGCAGCATCCTGCAAGTAAACTCTGAGTCTGACAGTCCATATCCAGGGCATAATGACAGAAGTGGAATCCATGGTCAATTATAATTCGAAGAGTGTCAATGACATTGGTAAGGCGCTCCAGGTGAGGAAATGGTAATAGCACAGAAATTGAAGAGCTTCATTTGGTGATCCAAATAGTTGCATAGCGATGTAGATGTCCATGTTTCAAAAGCCAGAATGGTACAGTAGCTAGAATAGACTTGGGGAGACTAGTCTGAAGAATCTGGAATAGTCAAGCTAATAAGTCATAAATGGTGATAACTGAAGAGGTCGAGTCAAATGAAGTAGCATTGTCACATGTTCCAAGCAGCCTCAGAGCATAAATCATGAGAATGAAAATCTTCTGGAGAAGCTCAACTAAATGTCCTGGCAGGAGTGTAATTCAGATGACTGAAGCGGCAAGACAGAGGCATTCAAAGAATAAATGATGTATGGCTAAACGATCCTGGACGTGAGTCCATAGTAGAAGGAGCTCCTAAGGCTGACAGACACTGTGGCTAGCAGGTGTATAGTAGAATGTGCAAACCTCCAGGCCTCAAATGGGGTGAGGCAGGTGTAGAGTAAAAATAGTTAACCCCAAGGTCCGATGGGCAAAGCAGGCCTTAGAAGCAGGTGATTATGGTGTAATAACATCATATCGAGGGACCTCAGGGTCCGTTGGGTGCAGGTCGTCGAAGTGCGATGCGGTGAACCTCCTGCCCTGCGGGGCAGGGCAGGTTGTAGCAGCAGTAAATATAGTAATAGGAATTCCAAACTGCATGCAATGCAGAAAGAGTAGCAAAGTAGTAAGGAATAGATTGCGAATAGTACTGTAAATGGTAGCATAATCCTGAGCCAATTCCGTCCAGTGTAGAATATTCCGAAGTAATCCAGAATTAAATCCAATGGAAGGAAGAAGCATACTCTTGATGAATTGGAGCAAGTATAAGCAGCAAAGTGAGGGCTGCAGTCCAGGATCCGAATAGTACGACTGAAATCGAGGAATAACTGGCAGTGCATCCGATCCTGAAAAATAAAGTGAATGGAGAGTGGCAGCTAAGCCCCACAAAGGCTAGCATGGCGGCTGGACCACACGTAGGTCAGCTGGAAGGTAAGGTAGAGTCATAAGCCAAACGAAGCAAAGCAACGAGGTAGGCAGCCAAAAACGTTGATGTAAATTCCTAGGACACAGATGAGGTGTAAACATGTAAGGTGAGAGCTGCAGCATCCGAAAATCAATGGACCTGACTAGAAGACATCCAGGACTGTTAGCCGTCCACCATAGAGGAGTCACCTGTGACGCTGGGTGACAAAACTCAGTGAAGGGAGGTAGAGACATAGGTGTGCGTAAGAGTCAGGTTAAACTGCTAGGTTGCAATGTGAAGTGAATGACGGCAGGCATGACAAAGTGTAGACTGATATCCTACTGTTTGGGATGGAACAAATTTGGTTCCAAATAAACTGACGTAAGAGAGCAAATAAATGTAATAACATGCCAGCGGTCAAGCAGCGTGAAACATGGTGAAATCCATCTACCTAGTACAGGCTTTAAAGGTTATTGAGGGACTCAAATGGGTTAAATCTGAAGGCCATTGTAGGATCAACTGTAGCTCCCCATAGTCTAGGATGCAGTTCTGAATTCACCTTGGGAAGCTAGAATCTCAAGTGAATTATGGTGCCATTTAATGATCCAATATAGGATGTACATGCGATGAATGGACTGTAGTAGATATGGGAATAAGGAGGTGCTATAACTGAAGAAGTACGAAGTACCTATCTGCTGTACAGGGAATTCCAAATCCTGTACTAAGGATGTTGGCATGCAGATCTGTAGTAAGGCAGCCAATAGATGAATGGCGTGAGGCAGCCCAAGGAGCGTTGAGGTGTTAAACCAACTGAATAAGCACAGGCAGCATGATTAGGCCAGAGAAATCAGGGAGCGCAGGCGGCAGTGTGATAACGTGGGTCAGAGATCCTAAGGCAGGGCGAGGTGCAAGGAAACTAGAAACCAGAAGGAAGCAGTCTGTAAGAGCGAATTGTCAAGAAACAGATTTGGCTCAGTTCAAGTCCAACATATAGATGGCTTGGCTGGTGTTTGATTCGCAGGGTGATAGTATTACTGTAGGTGGCAGTGCAGGCAGCTCTTAATGGATATTACGAATGCACACGTTAATCAAGTTCCAAAACTAAAACAATCAAGCTCCCTGTCATAATAAGTAGGAAGTTACTTTTAGCAATATGGTGCATAGGCGCTATGTCCACTGCAAATACCCTGCAAGTAAGAAGCAGAAACACTGCCCTAGGAGACGCGAGCTCAAGCTGTCTTTGAGGGTCATGGTGATCATTGGAACGCTGACTGGATGAACGAGGTCTGGACAATGCAGATTTAGGCAGCATCCAAGAGTCAAAAGTGCGGAAACATGAAGTGACCCGTATGAGCGTTTAGCAGCTCGTTATGAGCGAGGAAAGTGTAGCAGCATGTTGGAGACAACTGAGGTGGCTCTGGCAACGGAGTTCGGTAAGCCAGAGGGGTAAAGAATCCAAGAGACAGTGAACATAGTGGCAGCATGGCCATGGTTGCAAAAGAAGAACAGCAGAAATGAGAACAGCCAAGATAGAATTAGCAGTAGGAGCAAGGAGAGAGGCGGCTAAAAGAGCGGCCAGGAAAGTACAGGGAAATGAGAAGGCAAGATGAGGAGCACAAACATGGCAGCAGACCCCCCCCCCCCAAAAGGAACGGAAAAAAAAACAACCAACAGGGCAACGGAGCAGAAACAGGGACAGGAAAACAGATAAAACAAAAAATGAGCAAGGCAGAAGAAATGAGCGGGTGGCGGCACAAGCAGAGGATGAAACAGAGATGCAACCACAACCAGGCAGCATGCCAGCGAGCACGGCGAGTACGACTTGCTCTAAGCAGAGCGGTAGTCTGCTGCTGACTGAAATAGAATGTGGGGGAGGAGCTCTTCCCCCACATAACCACATTCATGCACCCTTCAAATATACAAAATTAGAACAAATACAATGCAAAACATCAATAACATACAACACTAAAAACAATTACAGTTAATTTGTTGCTACAAATATGACTTTAACTGAGTTTTAAAAATTGAATGGCTGCTTACATTAAGACAGGATAAAGGCAGCGTATTCCAAAATGTAGACATCTTCAAAGAATAAACACACTCCCCCATTGTTGTTGAGATCTTTGGAACTGATAATGGTGTGCTTGAAGATCTTAATATTTTACTTTCTTTTCTAAACTCTATGTGACTAAAGAAAAAAGATGAGTGTTTTGTTCACATTATAGTATCTACTGAGCAACCAAGGTTCATTTAACATTTAACTTTGGTGCTAATCAACCGGTTTCATTATATGAAACACAATGATGAGTGCTATATGGCATAAGTAAAGCAAAGTGACAAATAACATTGAATGCCTTAGTTATTGAGTTTAAATCAGTACCAGACAGCTGTGTAAATAGGAAAAAACTGTAATTTAAGGTGGGCAAAAATATACCCTTTGAAATTATAGACCTACTTTCTCTAGTTAAGTAACCTTTCAATTTAAACAAGTCATCCGATTTCTGATTTATTTGCTTGCTAATATTCTTAATATGAGCAGAGAAGGTCAGATTTAAATCAAGTAAGACTCCCAGGTATTTGAATTCAGTTACCTGCTGCAACAAAGATCTCCTCAAATCAGAAATTTGTAATGGCTGGCAACTGGATAATTTTAGTTTTGATCCAAAGACAATACACTAAGGCCCCCATATTCAAAGGAGTTGCACAGTGCATCCCAGCAGTAAAGGGAGATGAACCGGACAATCCCAACAATGCGCCACTGTGCAATATTCAAAAGGGTGTATTGCACCACCCACAAAGGAATGGGATAGAGTGCAACTGCTATGTACACTGCACAGGTGGAGGAGGCATTCCCATGAATATGCCACACAACAGCATATTCAGAGGGAATGCACCCCTTAAAGGCCAGGTATGCGCGGCCCAACGATAGGCCATGAGAAGCTGGCCTAAGTTGGCCATCCACCCACAGGAGGCCCATGGATGTGCGCACAGGTGCACTGGTGGCTGCCAGCCCTGTTGGGCCAGTGACATCCCCCCGGCCCCGATTGTGCTAACAGCAAATACCCGGCCTCAGGCCCCGGTGGTCTAGTGCGCCCTCCACCCCAGCCCTCATCACGGTCACCGTGGTGACCCATATAGCTGTCCTTGGTTGTCTAGTGGCACACCCCAGCCCTGATCACAGTACCAGTTAAAACCCATCCCCATGCCCTGTTAGACTAGTGGACCCCGCTGCCCTGGCCTGATCCCCGACATTATTTCAAATGTGGCATTCCTCGTAACCTGCATGTGCAGGATCCCCTCAATTCCCACCTGTGCTGGTGACTGGCACAGCCCTCCACTCCCATCCATGGCCAGCCACCAACTGACAGACACTGGGGAGATGTCACTATATAGGGCGGCACCCATTGTAAGTTTCTACCAACCAATGGTCACCGCCCTGTATAGTGACAACTTCCCAGTGTCTGTCAGTTGGCAGTTGGCTGAGGACAGAGCAGGGGGTTGATCCAGTCATTGGCACAGATGGGGATTGGGGCCTGTCATGCAGGTTATGGGAAATGCTACATTTGAACTAATGCTGGGGATTGGGCCAGGGTGGGGGGTCCAACTGACTACCAGGGCATGGGGCTGGGTTTTAACTGTTACTTCAATCGGGGCTGGTGCAGGGGGTCCACTAGACTACCTGGGAGGTTCGTGGCAGGATGCTGCATTGGTTGGGGATAGAGGCTCGCAGGGGGCTGTACAGGTGTACTCTGCCTAGCACAGCTATACTAATGGGCTCATAATGAGCATGTAAGGTGCCCGTTTGCGCCATGCATTCCCAATGAGTTCATTAGCATTTACTGGCTGAATATCACCCTTGGAGTATCCTGGATTGTGCCATGCATTTCTCAATGGCAGTAGTCAGCCACAACCCTGGATGCACTGCACTGGACCTGGCAGCGGACCGCTCTGGGTGGTGCATCCAGGGTCAGATATTCAGGCAGTGTGCACAATCAGTCCTGATTGAACACACTGTTTGAATATACCCTCAGGACCGGCCTGCTCATCAATTCTGTGCAACACATCTTTGTGCTCACGCAACCAGCCGGCTCTGAATATGTCCTCCTTGGTCTTTTTAGTGTTTAACAATAAATGATGTTGCAACAGCCAAGTGTTCAAAGCTGCAAAATTATCAGTAAAAGATGAATTTGTTACATCTACTGAGGAGGTGCTAGTATAAAGAATAATATCATCAGCATATAATAACAAGTCCGATTAGGTCGGAATCTTTGAAGTATTGTCTATATATAAGGAAAATAATTTGGGAACCAGGATGAAATCATAATATCACCATAATATTTTTACACATTCACAGCAGTTTCTGCCTACTACTATTTTTCAAATGGGATTATAGTACTTGTTGCCATCTGCATGCTCAAAGTTTCTTGCTGCTGCTTTCTGCCTGCATACTGAAATGCTTTTTCCCATTTCTTTACTGACTTTGGTTGCTAGGAGTAAACTTGTCTGTATCCTAATTACTGTATTGTATTGTATTGTACAATTTTTATGCTATGTACCAGGCCTTGGCCTGCTGTTTGCTGCAGCTTGTGCCCATTTATGCCCATTTTGTGAATCAGGCCCTCTGACTCTACTTGTCACCGTACATTCTGGGAAGTCTTTCACTGTCTTTCAATAGCTTTGTTTTAAAACAACTGTGGAACTTTCTCTTTTTTTGATTAGTATTTTATCTGCTTTTTCTGCCCTAACTGGTCTCTTCACAGAAACATAGAAACATAGAAATTGCCAGATGAAAAGGATCATTTAGCTCACCCAGTCTGCCCAGATTTTTCCTGATTATTCTGTCTCCATAGACCCTACCTTGTCCCTGTCAAGCTCCCCCCCACGACTATTTACCAATATTCTCTTATGCCTATGCCATGCATGTTTGAAGCCCCTCTCTGTTTTCACTCCCACTACCTCTGCTGGCAGACTGGTCCAGGAATCCACCACTCTTTCAGTGGAGTAGTGCTTCCTTACATCCCTCTTAAACTTCCTTCTTCCAACTTCATTGCATGCCCTCTTGTCTTGGTGAACTTCGTCATCTGAAATAGACTCCCATCTTGTACCCTGTTCACCCCAGTGATGTACTTGTAGGCCTGTTGAGATCCATCAGTCTCTACTCATAGGGCTTTTGATGTAACATCTGCACCATTTTAGCTGGCCTCCTCTGGACTGCCTCCTTCCTGTCATAGAAACATAGAAACATAGAATTTGATGGCAGATAAGAACCGCTTGGCCCACCCAGTCTGCCCATTTCCCTACCTGATGGATAAACTGCAGGTCCTAGTTAACCAGCAGCCTACTTCTTCCTACCCCCAACCCCTAGAATTGCCTTATGACTGTCCCATGCATGCTTGAATTCCACCACTGTTTTTGACTCCACAACCTCCTCTAGAAGGCCGCTCCATACATCCACAACCCTCTCTGTGAAAAATACTTCTTAAATTACCTCTGAGCCACCCCTTCTATCTTCAAATTGTGCCCCTTGTTCTTGCACACCTCTTTTTTGAAAGATGCTACCCTCTTGGACTTTGTTGATTCCTTGAGGTACTTGAAAGTTTCTATCATGTCTCCCCTCTCCTCATTTCCTCGAGGCTATACATATTAAGCTCTTAAGTCTCTCTTCATATGTCTTCTGGTGCAGACCCTGCACCATTTAGTTGCCCTCCTCTGGACAGCTTCCATCCTGTCTATGTCTTTGCGGAGATTGGGTCTCCAGAACTGCATGCAGTACTCAGATGGGGTCTCACTAGCTGTCTGTACAGAGGATAATAACTTCCTGTTTTCATTGGTGATGCCTCTTCCTATGCATCCCAGTATCCCCACAGCCCTCCTTGCTGCCCTCTCACATTGCTTGCCCACCCTTTAGGTCATCTGATATGACTACCCCCAGGTCCCTTTCCATTTTTGTTGTTGTTAGTATCTCACCCCCATTGTGTACTCTTCCCTGGTTTTGTTTCCCAGGTGCATTACCTTGCACTTCTTAGCATTGAATCTAAGCTGCCGTACATTTGACCATTCCTCTAACCTTGCCAAGTCCTTTCTCATCCTTTCCACTCCACCTTAGCATCAACTCTGTTGCAGATCTTAGTGTCATCTGCAAAGAGACATACTTTCCTTTCAGTCCTCTGCAATGTCATTATAAAGACATTGAAGAGGACCGTCCTAATACTGAACTCCCGCGAAATTTCACTACTAACCCCCCTTTTTTTCAGAGTGGGACTCCATTTACTATTACTCTCTGTGTCCTATTCTCCAGCCAATTCTTTACCTAGGCTGTCATCTTGGGACCCACTCCCAGGCTGGCTAACTCTGTACATTAATCTTTTGTGTGGACTGTGTCAAATGCCTGCTAAAGTCTAGGTAGGCCATGTCCACAGCCCTCCCTGATCAACTACTTTGGTCACCCAGTCAAAGAAATCTATCAGATTTGTCTGGCATGACCTTCCCGCTGTGAATCCATGCTGCCTTGGGTCCTGTGCCCCTCTGGCCTCTAGATACTCAACAATTCTTTCCTTCAGAAGTGATTCCATCATTTTCCCTACCACTGAGGTTAAACTAACAGGTCTGTAGTTTCCTGCTTCTGCCTTGCTCCCACTTTTGTGAAGGGGAATCACATCTGCCCTCCTCCAGTCCTCGGGTACCACCCCATCCTCCCATGAATTGTTAAAGAAGATAGTCTGTCTATGTCCTTTCTGAGTTGCAGCCTCTAGAACTGATGCAGTTGAAACACCACCTCCCTCCTCATGCTGGTGATATTTTTCCCTATTCACCCAAGGTTCTCCCCAGCATAGCTCACTGCCTCATCACACTAACTGATGCTCCACCCAGCTCCATCACTCAGCTTCTCCAGGACTCACTTGCTCTGTTGTCCTCTGCCACAGAACATGTGGAGGTGGCCTGTCACTGATGTGGGGCCTGCAAGGAATCAGGCTTTTATTGTATGGATTGGGTATTTTTCCATTTTTTCCTTGGATTCTGGGCATGCAAGCATTCCCTTAAAAGGGAAAGAAGATGGCCGCAATGTTGGACAGGCTATCACTGGAGTTCAAGACTCCTGTTTCTTCCTCAAGCTTCCAACCCATGCTAAACTTACAGGACAGGTAAAGTAGGAATGCTGTAATGCCAATGAACAAGGCGCAGCAGGGAAGTCTGTTCTAGAAGGGAGGAAAAACAGAACATGAGTGCATACTATAAAGCTTGAGGGGTAGTTGAGTTCAAGAGGGATATGAGAAAATACTTCTTCACAGAAAGGGTGGTGGGCCCCTGGAGTGGCCTGCCTGAAATGGTGGCAGGGGCTAAGACAGTGAGCTTCAAGCATGCATGGGATATGCACATGGGCATAAATAGTACAAGAAAGGGTTGAAGGAAGGACATCTGTGACCAAATCAGGTCCAGGGTTCTGTACAGGGCAAGGAAAATAGGTCAGACTGGATAGGCTTACTGGTCTTTTTCTGACAGCAATTCTGTTTCTGTACTGACAACTTGGTAGATAAATCATTTTAACTTTTTAACACTAGAGTAATGTAGTGGTATGTTCTTATTTAGAAATAGTAAAGAATGGCAGTGAATTAGTGAATTATAAGTGATCTCTTTTTAGGGCTGCATTGGGTGGGGCCCTGCAGACCTTCTGTGATCAATTAGAAATGGGAGACTATTCTGACTGAACAACAGTGTAGAGTTCCATAGCAGTCACCTCCACCTGAAGCACTCTGCTTTCTTCATTATGAATAGCAGTGCACTATTTTTGACGAGAAACAGATAATACTGTTTCATCCTGTCCACCCAACCCTCCTTCATCCCTGTTTACATTTTTACTTGCAGACTTGTTTGATGTGCCCTGCACTGGCGACCACATCTCTGCTGCAATTTAAGCCCAAAAACAATTGAAAATGCAAGAAGCCATGCTAGCAAGGAGGTGCAGTATACAGTAAATGTATGGCATTACTCATTTGAACCCACTTTCCAAAGACATGACAGGACAAGAACTGACTGCAGAATATTTTGTTAAATGATGTAGCAGGGTATGACTCATCTGTTAGGATTCCATGCTGGAATAAACACACAGTGCAATGATTTCCAGTAAATGACATGTGGGAAACCAAAGAGCAAGTTCAATATTTTTATCCCGATGAAAGTACAAGTCCCATTTAGTGTCTGTCTACAAATAGCGCTAGTGATTATGTAAATAAACTGATTTTCTGCTGTAATTACAGCCTGGCTTGTTGTTAGTTAAAAAAGTGCAAAACTGCACACAAACCGCAGAAATGAGAGCAGCACCTCACTGACAATCATGGGCTTCTACAGTACTCGTTTCGTGAGCTGCCATGAAAACCGCTTTGAGACCACAGAGACAACCTAACTACGTTGATCACACTGTAGCAGTCTGTGACTGGTTGAAATAATACTAAACTTTTCTACTACCCTGAAATGTCTGCTACAATAAAAAAACAAAACAAATCTAATGTTAACCCCAGCCCACACCCCTGCCTTACATTGTTCGCACACTGACATATTTCATCTGCATTTGTCAGCTTCAGCAGGGGAGCCTGGTCCACTGAACTTGGGTCAGAGGGAACTCTCACCTCCTGCTTCCATCACTCTGCCACTCACTCTGCAGTCAACAAATATCTGGGTAAAAAGAAAGAAACATGGGGAGACTGCTGTACTTCTACAAGTGAGAAAGCTGTATTTCCAAGTTTCCCAGCTTTCTAATAATTGAGGGGATAGACCGCATCCAGTTCCAGCAGTGACTGGATGAGATTGACCAAAATAGCTTCAAACACAAGCTCCTTTGTCTGCCCCCCACCCCACTGTCATTTGAAACCGTTATGTTGTTGACATTTAATTCTAAGAAAATACAAAAATGGCCACAGTACTGCTGAACGCATCCCCATTCTGAAGTCATCCCATTAAATTGAGGGAAAATGTAACAACTGTTACTGCTTACTTTGAGGGAAAAATATCTAATTTAATTGATAGCATGGGTCTCGAATAAAAAAAAAAAAACTGGTCCAAAAGTGAGCAGTCATGCTGCTGCCCTGTGCCTTTCTCTCCCTGCTGAAACTGCAGCAGAAACTACAATAACCTTAATGTGCTGAAACCACAATGCAAACCACAGTAACATTAATAATTACAACAATAGCAGCACTTTGCCTGGCTGCATCATAGCCTAGCAGCAGCAGAAACTGTGCTTCCACCTACATAGGGCTTCCATGGGCAAGTAAATTACAGAGCAAGGGTGTGGCGCAGCATGAGGCACGCTTCGCTGCTTCTCTCTCTCTCTGTCTCTCTCCTGTCTATCACAACAGCTTTCCCCATAAAAGAGTCCTATGCAGAATCTGAATAAAACTGCAGGAACTGAATTGGTAAATGGAAAACACACCCACCATAGATCATAGTAACCCGAGTAACAAAAATACTTAAACCGTGTACTATCCATAATAGCGTGGGTGCAGACAGCTGTGCAAAATGCTAAAGTACTAAGAATAAGAAAAATAACACAGCATTTCACACAAAAGTGTCTCTAAAATATGCTTTTGTTAAGCATCCACAAACAATTACCTGGTGTTTCAAGGGAACAATCCTTCTTCGTCAGGTGAAGGAGTCATAAACCATCATAAGACAAAGAACCTCTATGTGCAAACACCAAGGCAATGGTTACCCCAAAGGCATTTGTCTGGGAAGCCAAGTTTCAAGGAAATACAAAATCAAACATGCCCCCACAATGCAAATCACCACAGAATATTATGCTGGTTCAACTTTAAGCAGAAATTCATGGTGCCGAAAGGCCTCTCATACAGTTTACAAAGGGTGCCAACAGAAAACATAGACACATGTTTTGTCCTACCAGGACTCATCAGTATGCCTCGTCTGTTTGACACCCCAGTGGAGTGAACCAGCTACCCTATGATGGTCTATCTGGGTAATGTTGTGATGAACCCAATTAAAACAAAAAAAAATTTAAAAGACAAAGAACCTCAATGTGCAAACACCAAGGCAATGGTTACCCCAAAGGGCATTTGGCTGGGAAGCCAAGTTTCAAGGAAATGCAAAATCACACATGCCCCCAAAATGCAAAGCATTATTGGCTGCACAGAATATTATCCTGGTTCAACTTTAAGTAGAAATGCATGGTGCTGAAAGGCCTCTCACACAGTTTGCAAAGGGTGCCAAATAAACTAACGTATACACCAAAATAGCATACAAGTACATTTAAATGTCTGGCATCACCTGAAAAACATACGGGCCCAGATATTCAAAAGGGTGCGCAACAGGGTTGCGCATGCGCAAGTCCAAAACTGCGCCATTCTGCGATATTCAGAAGGAGGCAGTTGCGCCCCCGAAAACCTGCTGAGCAATAGCGCAATGAAAATGAAGGCATGTGCAACCGAAGGGGGCAGATTCATGCATAAAGAGCGCAATGCGATATTCAAACACTTGCGCAATGCGCAATAGCGGCACAGCCGGAAACTGCGCACTAGCGGAAATGAGCCAAAATAAAAAGGCTCAAGGAAGCGGCGCAAGAACGCTACCAGGCTGTCAAGTTGGGGAGAGAGACAGATGGACAGACTGAAAAGGGCAGGCAAGGAAACTGTTTCTATAGTTTGTAGAGGCCAGCGGGGTGCCGGTGCAGTGGAAGTAACCCAGTCAGGACAGCGGGGTAACACAGCAGCAACAGCAGCGGGGCAGAAGCCAGGGAGATGGACAGTGCTAGCTTCCACATGGAAGCTGTAATGAGGGGGGTGAGAATCCATGCTGCAGGGGGACATGGCCGTGGAGGGGCCCGTCGGTGGTATGCCCCCCACAGGCGGTACCGTGCCCGCATCAGCTTTGAGCTGTACACAGATGTAGAGATCGTGGGCTGGTACTGCTTGAACAGGGCAATACTGAGACGGCTCTGTGAGCTGTGCAGTGATGTGATGCAGGCACCCTCACGACGGAGTCACGCTCTGTCGGTGGAGAACAAGGTGACAGCCTGCATGTGCCTGCTCACCACGGGCACCTTCCAGAGGCTGACAGGGGACACTACAGGCATCACACAGTCGGCCACGTCATGCATTCTCACCCAATTCCTCAGCGTACTGCTGCCACATGCTGCGGAGTACATCCATTTCCCCAGCACCACGGCAGAGCGTACAGCAAACATGCAGGAGTTCCACAGGGTAGCACGTATGCCTGGCGTGCTAGGGGCCATAGACTGCACCCATGTGGCCATCCGCATGCCACCTGACCCCGATGGCCATGCCTATCGTAACCAAAAGGGATTCTCCAGTGTCAACTGCCAGGTGGTGTGTGATGCCACTGGGCACATAATCAATGTCTGTGCCACACACCCTGGAGGAGCACATGATGTCTTCATATGGTATCAGTCTGCACTGTGCCATCGATTCGAGAGTGGGGACATCCCACAGGACATCTAGTGGGTGAGTACACATGTATGGAATGCAAACTCTGGGCAAGGGTGGGAATGACACAGGTGCCATGGTAGTGGCACACAGGGAGATGGCCAATATGGACCTGAACATGACACTGCTCTCCACTATCTCCACACAGATGACTGCGGATACCCACTCCGTCCCTGGCTGCTCACACCGTACCAGCGCCCCACGACCCCAGCGCAGCTATGCTATAATGAGGCACATGCCGCAACACGTAACATCATAGAGCGGGTGTTTGGGATGCTCAAGGCACGCTTCCGATGCCTAGATACCTCCGGCGGTGCCCTACAGTACAACCCCCAAAAGGCCTGTGGATATTCCTGGCCTGTTGCATCCCTGCACAACATGGCCAAAGACCATGGGATAACCGCACAGGTCGAACAGGGGACAGCGATGGGGACGGTGCACTGGTGATGATGGTGATGAGCAGCCTCCCAGGATGGAGGAACCCCGACTGATCCGGCAGGCCCAGCTGCACCGGGACACCATCACAGAGGAGCACTACACACAACACAGGTAAGTCAAGGGGACATGTGCAACCAACACTGTCCATGCGCAAACTACAGGCACACAGGGGAACACACCAGGGGTGCATGAAGGTCAGGGGAGTGGAAGAGTCCAGGCATACCAACACACCATCAGGGAGGGGTGAGCACTTATATGGACACACACACACACCAGGCACAGAGCGTACATGGGCAGATGCACAGCACTGCAGAACCAACATTGCTAACACACAGCACCACCGACCACCCCCACCACCTGTACTGTCCAAGTACGTGTGTCAGAACCTGGGCACCCTTGCACCTTGATGTACAGTGCAATGCAGGCATCATCATGCACATGCACCTGTGGACAGCAGTTGGGAGGGTGTGCAGGTGGTCCGTGTGTTGGCGTGGTGAGCAGAGCACCCAGCGGTGCACTGCCCACCATGACACACATTGCACACAGGGCAGCACCAGACAGGGCCCGCACTGGGAGACAGCTCAGTCATGTAGCACCATCCCACGGCCACCACGGATGCGTGGGCAGCCCCGCCGTGACCCAACAGTATGGGCAGGCTGAGCAGGGGCCACATGGGGTGGCACTGTTGCACCACCAGGGGTCCCACTGTGCGAACGTGACCTTGCCCACACAGGGGTCTGCAGCACGCTGAACAAACCTGCACCAGGGGTGCTCGGGATGCCCACAGCAGAACCCAGCGTCGACAGGCCTGGTGTCGCACGACGCCGGGAACGGGGAGTAGAGAGTGCACTGTGTGGGGTGTGTGGTACAGGGGCACCTGACTGTGTGCCCAATGCATCCATGACAGAGACCACTGCCTGGGTCAGCCTGTCAATGGCGGCGGTCACATCCGTCCTCATACGGACCAGCTCGGCTCAGTCCCGAGCACACTCCCTGCTGTGCCGCTACCGGACACAGACAGTGTCTCCACGGACTCTGCAACCTGCCTCTGCAGCTGTACAATTCCTGCAGCAGGTGGGTGTGTGCATCCAATGGGTACTGTGCCCCAATGGTATCTCTCAGGGTGTGGACGGTCCTGATGCACATCACCCCTTGAGGGTGGGCGCTGTTTGCCAGGACCAGGTATGGGCAGATCAAGGCGGTGGACATGTGCCACTGCTTGACACTGTACCCCCAGACCTGGTGTGGACCGCTGCTGCCCTCCAACCGTTGTGCCCCCAGGTCCACCTGTTCCACCGCTGTGCTGGCAACAGTGCCAGACACCTGCACAGCCACTGGTGCTGCCCCACCGGTGCTAACAGGCACAGCCTGGGACTGTGCCAGCATGCTGGTACACAGGTTTGAACCAGAAAGGCCCAGGGGCATGTGCTGGCCTGCCGTGTGTCTGTCATCGGACACACACCTATCACTGCCCATTGCAGGCCTTCTATCATCAATGGTGCAGGTACGTGCTACTGCCATGGTCACAGCATGCTGGCATGCTTGCATGCCAGACTGCTGAGACACAGGCTGTGCACCCCCCGCACCCATATCACTGACACCAGAGTTGTCGGCCCGGCGTGCATGCTGCTGCAGTGCCTGCTGGCTGGTGGTGGAGGTGGATGGTCCCTCCTCCATGTCCAGCAGGTCCGCATTACTGTCTGGACCCACCACCACCGTCTCCTGAAGACGAACAGGATCTGTAACAGAAAGAGAGTACATGTGAGTGCATGTGAACAACCGCCACCCCCCCCCAAACACCACCACCATGTCATACCGTGCAGTGATGGGCTTCCACCTGTCTGGAATCCTCCGCCTGGTATGCCCGCAATGGCGCTTGGCTGCATGGCTGCGACCAGTGTCTCCTCATGTGGGGTCAGCTGCAACACCACTGGCGGGCCCCCACCAGTGCCAGCACGTGCCGCCCTGAAGGCTGCCACCTTCTCCTTCAACCTCCTGCGGTCAGTCCCCATCTTTTTCTTGCATTCCTGCACGGAGCGCTGGTGGCTTCCGTGCAGGTTAATGGCCCGAGCTACCCCCTCCCATGCAGCCGCATGGGACTGAGGGGTGCCCCTCTGTCCACTCAATAGTGGCTCATCTTCCAGGTAGGCCTGGAAGAGGGCCTCCGTCTCTGCCGCTGTGAAGTTCAGCCTCCTCCTACGCACACTGTCCTCACCCTCACCTTGGCTTTGGTCGGTCATGGTGATCTGTATGGGTGGAAGTGGACACCTGTCACTGTGCAGTCTACAGCATTTCCCCATGAGCATTGTCCTGAACATCACACAGCATGTAACTCACCTCTCACCTGCAGTAACCGAATCTGGCCAGCACAGCCCACTGTCGCACATTTATAGCGCAACACATGCAAATTAGGAGTGGAGCAACTTTAATGACACGCAAATCGTGCCACTGCGCCCTTGAATGGCTGATCAGATGATTTGCATATGTCGGCTGAATATCGCGAATCTGCGCTTTGTGCAATACGGAAGAGTCAGCTGAGCCAATGGCGCAAATCTGTGCCTGTGTGGTACACTGCATCGCGCATGCCCAGATAGCTTACGCATGCATCTATGGTGCTGCTGACGTGCTGAGCGCGATAGGCAATTCAGGCCATGGCCACCATTGTGCCAGTGGCACTACAGCACTGGCCACTATATGGCGCTGTAGCATTACTGAGCAATAGTCCACTGTGGCACTGGTACGCAGCTGGTCTGTCACGCAGGATACCTATACGTCAGATGGCTCTGTGCGTAGCCTTGCATCATTGCTCATGACATTGTGTATGCCCTTTGCCCCCTGCCGCTGTTTGCCTGCCATGTGTACGTCCCTATTGCGCTGTCTGGTGACAGCGCTATGTGAAGGGACGGCGCTGTTCGAACAGCGCGATTGGAGCCTGTGGTGGCTATTGCGCAACATCTCCACGGAAGGCGGTAGCAGGGCACCATATTGCCTGCAGTAAACTGCCTAACATGGCTGGAGGAGGGCTGTGAGTTGGAGCCCACTGGAGGTGGCCAACCTGGTGGCACTAGTAGAGCCCCAGTATGAGGCACTCTATGGTGAGGAGCCCCTCACCATACCAAGAACAGAGGTGTGGCAGCAAGTGGCCACTGACCTGGTGGGGGTCACTGGACGGCACCGGTCTGCTGAGCAGTGCTGGCACCGGTACAGTGACCTCCGCCGGAGGGAGCTAGACATGTTGGCAAGGCTGCGGGCACGTGCCAGGCGGGGCGTGGTGCCAAGGCCAGGTGAGTGTACCATCTATGCACCTGTGTTCTCTGTAGGGGTGTGTGTGTGCTTTGGTGGCTGTGCATAGGTGACGGCTCGGACACGGTTGGCCGTGTCAGTGTGTGCAGCTGTGCGATGGATGGGTATGGCTGTGTGGGCAGGCACTCTCACTGGGGCAGGAGGCACTCTGCTTTTGAGTCACACTGATGTTTGTCTCAACATATGTCTCCCACAGGCCAGGATGTGAGGATGCAGGGCCGGGGTGAGGAGGGCCATGCCAGGGCCCCGGTGGAAACAGGAGTCAGCCCCCGGATGCAGCAGCAGCAGCCACAGCATCAACGGCAGCAAGAGCTACAGCAGCAGACACAGCTGCTTGAGCAATGTGAGTATCATGACTTCATGGATGCTATTGCATGCTGGGGAGTCCACTAGCCCTGCACAATACAACCATGCAGGACAGGGGAGGTCATAATTCCACTATACAAGACACTAGTGAGGCCCCACCTGGAATACAGTGTACAGTTCTGGAGACTATGCCTACGTAAGGATGTAGAGTGGGCAGGGAAGGTTCAGAGGAGGGCAACAAAGATGGTGCATGGCTTGCATCACGGGTCCTATGATGACAGGTTGAAGGAACTGAACATGTACTCCCTGGAGGAGAGGGGGAAGAGAGGGGATATGATAGAGACATACAGGTATCTTACAGGGGGGATCAGGGTGCAGGACACACTACTTTGAAGTGAAAAGATGTTCCAGGACTAGAGGCATGGGATGAAGTTGGAGGGTGACGATTCAGAGGACACATGGAAAAGGATTTCTTCACAGAGCGGGTGGTGGACAAGTGGAACACCCTGCCAGAGGAAGTGGTGGGGGCTGAAACAATCACGGGATTTCAGAATGCACGGGACAGACATGAAGGAATTCTGGAGGTCAGGGGTAAGGGGCAACAGACTTCTAGGAAAACAAAGTGAACTTACAAGCTCAAATGGATGGACTAGGTTGGCCATAGGCCCTTATCTGACGACACTGTCTATGTATCTATGTATGTATGCACGACACAGGTGACATGCATCACTGTCCAGTATCACAGCACGTCTGTGTAGGCGTCACTGGTGGTCCAGGCATGCACTGGGCACATAGCTGTGTAACTGGCATCGCACCATGTTGCCACGTCACTGGACAGCCTTGTTTGTGCTGTGATGGACATGGGCAGTGTGTGTGTGCAGTGGTGCGCATAGCTGGTGCCACCTGTTTGTGATGGCCATGTGCATGTTCACTGTGGGTGGGTGCATGCCATCACAGGTGTGGGACATTGGGCTATATGGCTTGCAGGTTGGGTGGTGTTCAGGGTTGTGGTCAGTCACAGCCACTGACTGTGTTCCCATTTTCCTAGGCCTCGAGGTACTCAGGAGGATGGCACGTGATCTTTGGCGCCTCACCCAAGTTGGACTGGAGAACCAAGACATCCTGCAGGCCATCTGGCGCCATGGAACTCAGCGAAGGAGGCACAGGACGGGGCACCAGCAGGGGGAGGACCAGCAGCCAGCTGGGCCATAGCCCACATTACCCTTCCCACTTCTTCCATCCCTAGCACCCTGCCTTCCCTCTCCAAGTTTTTATTCCCTCCCTCTTGAACACCCCTACCTTTTACCCGTCCTCCCCTTGTAAATAGTTTCGCTTGGTTTTGTGACTGAATCTTTTAAATATACATTTCTATTTTGATATGAATACTGTGTTGGTCTCTGATTTGCAGCTGGCTATGGGTGCTCAGTTGCAGGGGTGTACATGCCATCTGGGGTGGTATGGTCCTGGGTGTGTGTGTGTGCGTGTGTGTGCATGGGGAGGTATCTTCAGCATGGCAGTGACTTTCTGTTGGTCTTGCCATCTGCTGCCACCCATTGCTCGGTGCACAGGGTGTGTCTGGCTTGTAGGCTTCTGTGCTGCACGGGGTTGACGTGTGCTGGGGGGATGCATGGTTTCCTGCAGTGCCAGTCAATGCACATAGGTGGTGTCTTGGGGTCACAGTGCAGGGTGTGCTGTGCCTACAGGGGGCTGCTGTGCACTGTGGTTGTCAACCCCCTGTGTGTGGCACTCTCAGCATGCCAGTGGTTGTGCTGGGGTGTCATGGCTCCGCTATGCTGTGTTGGCTTGTCCCCATGGGCCAGTAGATCATCCGTCACACCCCCAGTGATGCTGTGCTTGGGGTGTGCAGGTGTGGTGTGGGTTCTGCAGTGTGTTCCTGTGCCCATGTGTGGCATGGCTGGCGGTGGGCCCCAGCCTGCCTCCCTGGATGTGCAGTTCCATTGCTCTGGGGGGCTCAACTTGCACTATGGCACCTCTGGAATGCTCAGCTTGGCTGCCCTGGTTGCTCCATAGCGCAACATTTTGGCTCAGCTTCTCCTTCCTGGTTGTGCTATGGCGCAGTATGTGTGATATTCAGACGTTGGTTGCTTGCGCAATTTGTGCTGCTCCATGTTTGAATATCACACCTGTTGCGCATTTGCGCAACTGGTTTGTGCTTGCTCCTGCTGTTGCGCTCATTTTGAGTGCAGTTTGAATATCTGGGCCACTGAGTGCAACCACATCATACAATAATACCAATTAAAATACTCACTTTTTATAAAAAAAAAATTAGATCCATTTATTAGTGAATATCGGGACTTATTGTATAAACAATTAAATATGTGACAGACAAAAAATATCACAGTATTGCACTGTTAAAACCAATGCTTGATTCACACTGATCAGAATTAGTAATCTAATTTAATTTAGATGACTGACCATATCGGGAAAAGAAAGATGGGGGGGGGGTGAAATGAGAATACAAAAAAAAGGAAAAATAAAGAAACACTGTGATCACTGATTCCAGTAAAGGAAGATCTGCTATTGGTGATCCTTCCTTCCTTTAACCACAGGGTACTATTTAAACCCTTATTTCAGCTACTTGTTGTAGTGTTATAGTCAAATGAATATGCATCTGCCTTAAAAAGGGAGAACTCCAACTGATGTTGCCTCCATAAAACTCAAGTGTAACACTAGTAAAGTAATATAAACTAAACATGGAAGGAGTAACTAGAATATGGTCAAAACAAGGGGCAGAATATAACAGGCAGGTTTAACAAACAATGTGACCACTAATTTCATAGTGGAAAATCTGCTAATCGCGATCGCTCCAAAAGTCACTTGGTCATAGTAAACCATCTGATCCATCTGTTATACCTACAGGGTAGTATTAATACCCATAAAATGTCTATTTATTGTAGAATAATACTAGAATGGTGTAAAAGGCAAAAAAAGAGAGGATAATAAAGACATTAAAAACCATATTTTATATTAAATAATATTGCATTATGAAAAGGCCAATTATTAATGAAAATGAGAAAATGCAAACTTACAGAGATCAAAAGCTAACTAAAATTTCTATAAATAAGTCTACAACAGATTATACACTACCACTTAAAGAACAGCAAATACCGCTTCTAGGTGGGTGTGCTGACATGTGGGGCCACCTTACTTCATTTCATGATACCACAAAACATCTGTGCACTCTCTTGGAACCACCTCCTCCTCTAGGCTGTTATACTTGGCTCTACGATACCAGTTTGACAACTTCATTGTCAACCGATGTTACAGTGACAGCTCTATGTTGACTGAAATTGCAGTCGGCATAGAACCATCAACTATAGACTTCTTTGTGGGGGGCTCTGCCCCTGCACCCACCTCCTATAATTAAACTAATCAACTCTGAGTCAGAGTTGATTCAGGGAGGGGTGCAAGACCCCCATAAAGCAGTGCAGGGTCCTGCAGTGACATACAGTGACCTCGCGATGTTGACACTATATTGACGTTCACAGTGCAGGTATCACAGGGCTCCCAGATCTACAGGGATTCCTGTATTTTACAGGGATTTACAGCCACCTACAGGGAAATTCTTCCCATAGACTTGCATTAGTTATACGGGGAAACAGACAAATTTGGCTTCCAATGGAAATAATGCAATCTACAGGAAAACATAAGAAAATTGCCCTACAGTTACAGGAAGAAGGCAAACTTAATCTGGGAGCACTGGTATCAATGGGTAATCGGCATACAGTTATACTTTGTGTCAGATTGCTGAAGAACATAAAATAATAATGACAGCCTGGACTGAATGCTGAAGTAATACCATTTATTGCAGAAACATATAAAACATGCATCAGCAAAAAGGAGGGACGCTGGTAAGGCAGAACACTGATCACAATCAAATCCCCAGCACTGAGGTCAGCAGTCCCTTCCTCGGGGGGGGGGCGTGGCTAGAAATAACCGAAGTCTCCACCTTTTATGCTGTGTTGACTCATCAAATACTAATTGTGTTATATACCTCAATCATGTCTTGATACATAAACTTAGTGCTCTTGAATAAAAAACAGGTGAAGTTAACATCCATTGAAAACAGGAACGCCAGTTAGGGCCACCTTAATTATATATTTCGGACTACTAATAAAATTCAAGCACCATTCATAGTAAATGCAATGACAAAATACTTGCCAGTGATTGCCAATTCTAATTTCATAGTATTGGAGAGATAACATATTTACATCATTTTTTTTAAATTAATCTTACTATACAAAATACAGGAGGTCACTGTTTAATGCAAAAGGTCAGGATTCGGATAAGAGTCACTAAGGAATTAATTCAAAGACAAATATGTTCCAAAATTACAATTTTCAACTGGTATGCCTAATAGATTTACTGTGCACAGCCTGAGAAGTCACTATTTTAGGCAAAAGGCCATGAGTCTGTTGAAAATCATAAATAAATTAATTCAAAGACAGATTCATCCCAATATCAAAATATGAAACAAACTATACAGATTTTGACAAACATGCTTGGTAACATAATTTCTTACCATAATATTATTCCATTTATAACCTAATGTTGTCAAAAGGTCATTATTACAAACTAAAGATCAAAATAATATGTTACTAGATAAATGCACATGTATTCATTGATAGCCTGTATTTAGTAAAAAGAGATTCTAGTCATATTGATCCTTGGAAAACAAGAGACGCTGAAAGGGCTTATGTTGCTTATTTTGTCATTCACCTGAAGAAGGGACGTGTGAGGCCCCAAAAGCTTGTGTAGAATTCCATCTTTGTACAAGACTCGTTGGTCCAATAAAAGGTAACAAACCTTACAGCAACAGCCTGTATTTCAAAGAACCCAAAGCCACTCCAGTCAGAGAGGGCTCTGGTCCTTTGATTTGCATGAAGCCAGTCAGCAGGCAGCTGATCTACTGTCAACACTATCAGCCTGTCTTTGTCACTCACTGCATATTCATGCAGCTAGTTTTACCAGGTAACAAGCAGAGATCTTTGCTACTGTGCCAGTTATCCATTAACACTAGGCTCATGATGTATATACCTTAAGTAATGGGAGGTGGAGAAGTATGTTCAGAGATGTTTCTTGTACAGTAATTTGTGACAGCTGGAATGCATATCCAAATTCTGTATAAAATTCAGCTATTATAAACTTCTGAACATTAGGTAAACAATATTCCTTTAATAAGCAAAGACCTAAAATTACTGTATTATATGTATTCTGTAACTTGCTGATTTGAGAAATCCTCCTGGTCTGGGACATGAACATGAACACGAACACAGACACACACACACGAAAAAAAAACACTAAAACTTTATTATTTTTAAATTGATCTATTTTCACTGCACACACCTTAATTATATTCTGTTAATTTGGCTGCTGTGTCTGTAGTGACTAGGGTGCCAATTTGTGGTCTATTCCTGCTGTCCGATAGCCTAATAATGCCTAGGTTGGAAGGGAAACTGTGATCTCCTAGCATTAGCAACCACTTTGTCTTAGCAACAGCACTGGAGTGGTTCTCCTCATGATATCAGTCAGATCATCAGAATATTTCCAGCTGAGCCAGCCAGCACAGTATTGTGTGAACTGCACCTGCGGTTCTGCAATTAACTTAGTGTGAGGTGTGAGGTGCAATAAAGGACGCTGCTTGTGAATCATTAAGAGACCTATTAAATATTCCTTTGAGAAGAAAAAAACTAAAATTGCTGTACTTTAGGTAGTCTTTAGCTTGCTGATTTTAGATAATCTCCTGGTCTCAAAGTCCCCCACACACACACACCACTAAAGAGTATTCTTTTAAATTGATCTGTATTCACTGTACACACCTAAATTATATTCAGCTAATTTGGCTGCTGTGTCTGTAGTGACTAGGGTGCTGATTCTTAGTCTTTTCCCACTGGCCAATAGCCCAATGCATTGGTCAGAAGGGAGAACGTGATCTCCTAGTATTAGCAACCAATTTGTTTCAGCAACGTCACTGGATTGGTTCTCCTCATGATATCAGTCAGGTCATCAGAAAGTTGCCAGCTGAGCCAGCCAGCACAGTATTGTGTGAACTGCACCTGGGGTTCTGCAGTTAACTTAGTGTGAGGTGTGAGGTGCAATAAAGGACGCTGCTTGTGTCTCATTAAGGCCCTGTCCACACTGCAGCCCGAAAACCCTTCTGTAATGTTACAGAGGCTGTAAACCGCATCGGTAATGCCGTGCATTTATACTGGTAACGTTACAGGAGGCATTTTCGTAACCATTATGGAAACCACCTATGAGGTGGTTTCTATGATATGAAACGGTCCTGCCCTGGGACCATTACCGGCGGTAGTGTGGACTGCCGATAACGGTCCCCTGCAAGCTCAAAGTGGAAGGTATTGTGGGATTCGGAAGCTGCTGGGCCAGCTGCCTGGATCCCATTGTGTGATCGGGCGGTGCTGGTCCCCAACGGACACCGCCGGATGTGATCGCACTGCACCGCCTCAGCAGCCATAATGGATTGCATCCGTTACTGGGCGCAAGCGGTGTAGTGTGGACGGGGCCTTAGAGACCTATACAGAAGATTTAAGTTTTAGCTTCCAATCCACTGGGATTCAATGCTTTTTTGTTACTGGAGAACTGAGGGCCTGAAAATAGCTGCTTGGGCTCACGATCTGTGAACCATGAAATTAGTTCTATGCTGTCAGCTATCTGAGATCAGGTAGTTTGACTAAAACGACTCCTCCACTAAGCAAGTCAGCAAGTGTACATGGTATACACAGATGTATACAAAATTTCTGACCTGGGGCATTAATTTGACTGAGCGCTTCTTTCTGAGAGCTGATGGCATTTCTGCTGTTCCTTTCTTTCTTTGTCCTTACAGTCTTTGTCAATGCCATGCTATCCATGATCAGTTGTTCTTGTATTAATGGAAGAAGGGGTAGTGGACATGACTGAGTTAGGTGGAAGGGATCAGGCTAGAGATACAGCAGGGGCAGAAAAGCACTGTTGAACAAGTAACATTAGTACTGCCACCATCTCCATTTACCCCCCCAAACATTCAGTCATATCCCCCATGATTGATTAGACTGTAGCTTTTTTGAAGAGATGGAGAGATCATGCACAGGCAAAGACAGTGAGGCATTAGACTTCTCGTTCACAACTGAAGGCAGGCAGCAGATGCTCTACATGTTAGATTTTGTATTTATTTCAAAGGTCCATTATTTTTGTTTTGCTACCATTTTTTTACTTGGAGTATAAGATGAACAGAAGGCATAAGCCCATGGTGTCCATCTCCTGCACTAGCATGTTATCGGATCCTATACTCGGGTAAGAGGTGTTTATCCAGCCTATATTTAAAAACACAGAATGCATCTGCCTCAGTCACCTCTCTTGGTAGGTTGTTCCACAGAGGTGTTATTCTCTGAGTATAAAAATGCTTTCTTATGTTCCTCCTTGGATATGTTACCTTTAACTGGTAACTATGGTTTCCAAAGGCAATATCCCTTTTGTTAGTTAGTATTCCCAAGTTTCTCAACAGATTACTATCCCTCTATATGCAATACATTTGAAGGAGGTGATCTCTAGTACATCTGAGCTCCAATGGATACATGTGTAATTCCTGTAACCTGTCCTCATAAGTCTTATTACTCAGACCATCCACCATTTTGATCACCCTTCTCTGTACCCTTTCGAGGCCATTGATATCCCTCCTCAAGTACGGAACTCCACAATGGAGAGCCATAGTCCAGGTGTGGCCTAACAAATGCCATGTATAGTGGTATGATACATGCTCTATTGCTGCTTTTAAATGCCTTTTTTATGCATCCAATAATTTTATTGGTCTTATTAATCACCTCACTACAATGTCTACTAAAGTTTAGGTCTTTAATGATTAATACCCAAAGGTCTCTTTTCACTATCTACTGCCTTAAGCTGGATCCCATTTCATGTGTAACTATTTTCTTTATTTCCTTCACCCAGATGCATGACAACACACTTCACTGTGTTAAATGACATCCCACTTGTGATTGACCAATCCTCCATAATTTTAGGATCATCTCTCAGGTAGTTTACTTGCTGCTCTGTTCCTACATCAGCTCCTATTTTGGTGACGTCTGTGAATTTTATACAGAAGTTCTTGGTTTTCTCTGTCATAACTGCAATAAAAAGGGAGAATAGTGTAAGTCCCAGTACCAAGCCCAGGAACACCCTACTTGTCACTGACCTATTTTCTGACAGATGTCCCCTGACATACACCATTAGCCAAGACTCTACCTACTCGACTAGTATTTATTTCCATATTGTACATTTTATGTATCAGTGTTGAATGAGGTACTTTGCTGAATGCTTTCCTAAAATCTAAGTATGCCACATCGAATTGGCATCTTTTATCAAATGTACCACTCACTCTTTCATAAAACACTAGTCTGTTTGTCAGGAATGATCTATGTTGTTTAAAACCATGTTGTGTTTCATCTTCCTGATTATTTTTACTGATGTCCTTTAAGGTTTTTTAAGGAGGCAGTATAGCGCAGAGGTTTAAGGCTCTGAGCTGTAAACCTGGAGAACTGGGATTGAAACCCACAGCCCCCACTTGCATACTGTGTGACCCTAAGCAAGTCTCTTAACTTTCTTGTGCTCCCAGGTCACACCTGTAAACAAGCTTCAGCTTAGTGTGCCTCTCCTGGTTAAAAAAAAAAAAAAAGAGGTTCTATCTTTAATTAGGAATTCCAGTATCTTTCCTAAGATTGAAGTCAGACTTATAGGTCTACATTTACCTATGTCTCCCCTGTCTCCCTTCTTGAAGATTGGTACAACCTAAGTTGACCTCCAATCATGTGGGACCTCCCCCTTATCCAGTGACATATGGTATAATTTTTGCATAGGGTCTAAAGCCATAGGCTCAATTCTTTTAGGAGTCTTGAGTGCAGCTCGGATAGCCCTGATGATTTTGATATATTAATTCATTTTAGTGTATCTAATATTTCTTCTTTGGTTATTTTGGAGATAGTACCTGTTTGTGTTAAATTGTTTGTGGCTTTGCCAGGTATCCTTCCCGATCTTTCCTTGTCATATACTGTATATAGCAGAAGTACTTGCTGAACTTATGGGCCATTGCTGCTGGTTCTATTATCTCAATATCCCCAGTTTTATGGGGCTAATGGTCTGGCCCACTGCCCTGTTGTTTACATAGGCATAGAAAGATTTCCCACTATCTTTAATATGGGCTAGTTTGAATTCGAGTTTCCTTTTCTAATTTTTAATGCTCTTTTTTTATTCCCTTAAAATCTGTTTGTATCTGTTTTTGTTATAGTTATTATTATCCCTTTTTAGTGCTCTGTAGGCCCTTCTTTTGTTGTTTAATTGTTTTTTAACCTTGACTGTATACCACATAGACTTCTGCATTACCGCAGAGACCTGGTTAACTGATGATGACTGGAACATTAGTATTCCTGGATACGATGTCACACTAAAACATAATAAAAAAGTGTTGGGTAGCAATATATATATATATATATATATATATATATATATATATATATATATATATATATGGGAGACTTGATGTACAGAACATACATTCTAAACAACATGAAGAAGTTGAGATTCTCTGGATCAAAATCAATCTTGCCTACAAAAGCATCTGTCTAGGAGTGTGCTATAGGTCACCAAACCGCAATAATGAGGAGAGCAATCTATTTCTTAACACTATTGAGCAATTCCAAGCGGTAGGTGAACATATACTTGTGGGAGGCTTTAATTTCCCTTCAGTTAACTATGATACCCTGGAAGGAAAGTCAGTAGCTGAAAACACATTTCCTGACATCATGTTAGAAAAAAATCTAGAACAGCTGGTTAAAGGCAACATAAGAGGTAGTAATTTGTTGACTTTAGTTTGAACCAGTTCACTAGAAAATATTGATGACTTAAAAATTATTGAACCGTTATCTGACAGTGATCATAATATGATACTTTTTACATTAAAACATCAATGTCAGAGAATTAAGAGAAACACAGAATGTAAATGTCACCAGAAAGCAAACTATATAGCTATGAGAGATTATCTAAAACAATAGGATTGGGAAAATGAACTAAATGGGAATGGGATGCAGCAAACATGGAAAATTCTGAGCACTAAGTTTAAATATTTTATTGATAAATATGTGCCTATAGTAAAGAAATACAACAAAGCAGGTAGGATACCAGTGTGGTTTAGTCATAAAATAAAAAAGTGCATTAATAGAAAGAAAAGATTATACCAAAAATATAGAGCAGGACCCACAGAATAGAAAAGGAACAAATACAAAAGACAAGTGAACAAATGTAAAAATCTGATCAAAAATTCAAAAAGGGAATATGAAATTAAACTTGCAACCACAATCAAAGATAACAAAAAAACAGTTTTATATATGTGTAGGTTTAATAAGAGGTAATCAGCACAGGTTAAGATCATTTAAGATTGGGGATGTGACCATTACAAAAGAGAAAGACATGGCTAACATGTTCAATCAATATTTCTTAAGTACTATACCTTTCAAATGAAATAAGCCATAACCACAGAGTAGAGTCAATACAACTGGAAAAAGATGCTTATCAAATCTCAAGAAGTCAAACCAAATTTACAATCTTAAAACAAACAAATCACCAGGACCCAATGGTATACATCCCACTTTTCTGAAGGAATTATTGAACATACTAGCGGGTTCTATAGCTAGATTATAGACTTTATCTATTAATGAAGGGAAAGCTCTAGCAGAGTGGTGGGAGGCTACAGTTACTTCCATCTATAAAAAAGGGAACAGACAGGAAGTTCAGATCTATCGACCAATAAGTTTAACCTCTGTACTCAGAAAGATACTGGAGAGTATAATACAAGATCGCATAAATGAGCATACTAGGAACATGGGAAATGGGGACATATCACAACATGGCTTTGTACAAGGCAGATCATGTTTAACAACTCAGTTACAATTCTATGAAACCGTTAGTGCTACATTATATCATAATCTACCAGTGGATGTAGATCACGTAGATAATGTAGCTAGAGCTGCAAATACACAGCTTGGTCTCCTCTACAAACACAGACAGCACCTCATGCCAGAAGCTTTGAAGGTTGCCTTCCTGAGCTCTGTGATCTCTGTAATAGACTATGGTCTCATTATTTATTGCTCGGCCACAACCACAACCCTTAGACACCTCTTAACTAGCTTAAATAAGGCAAGTTGGCTCATCACTGGTGCTCACCGTCTCACCCACACATGTGACCTGTACACCCAGAGCGTTTGGTTCCAACTTTTAAACCGCATAAAGTTTCGCACCTGCTCCATGGTGAAAAAAATCTACCTTGTCCTTGCACCTTCTGGGGTCTCAACTCTGTTACAACACCGAACCAACAAACGGTGCCTTCGGAGATCCATGCTACAGCTACTGAAAGTCCCCCACTGTCACACTTCACAGGGACAATGCTCTTTTGCTTATCGAGCACCACTCTGGTTCAATGGCCTCAGCCCCACCATCTGCTCTACCCGACAACTGGTATGTTTAAAACTAGGCCCCAGGACTATCTCACTACCAACAGCTCCTGTGACTGCCCAACTTAACCTTGTTTCTCCACTTCCCTGCCTGCTCTAGTGATCCCCCCTCCCCTCCCCACTGGATTCTACCCTCACATCTTGGTATACCCAATGCTGCACTTTTCACCCTCTCCCCACCCTACCTACATTCCTTCTTCTTCCCTCTCCCCTCTTCCCTCCCCTAGGACTCTGGCACTTCTTATCTCTTGTCTGTTTTCTCTGACAAATGCCGCTGGCTGCCTTGCTTACAATGTTACCCTTAAATTGTATTAATCTGTAATCTGTTTGCAATGTCCACATTGTTGTAATGTCTGTCTTGATGTTCCCCATAATTTGTATTTCTCTGACGTGGAACCTTTATAAAAGAGCCTTGGCTCAAAGGTATTTGTAATCCTAGACTTGATAAATAAATAAAAAAAAAATTAAAAATAAAAATAAGATGTTATATTCCTGGATTTTTCAAAAAGCCTTTGCTTCCATCTGGCATCAAACTTTAACTGCAGCAGTCACAGAAATGAAACTACATCAAAACCTAGTGGCATGATCAAATCTTGGCTAACAGAAAACAAGTCGGTGTCACAGGTTATTACTCTGATTGGGGACTAGTGACAATTGGGTTCCCACAGGGGTCAGTGTTGGGACCCACCTTGTTTAATATTTTCATCTCATCCATGCAAACATCAGATAACACTTGGATTTGTAAGTATGAGGATGATAGTAAATTAGGGGTCATAGTTCGTGACAACCATTCCAAAGATAACTTACAGAAGGATTTGACACAACTCGAATACTGGGCCAATAAACATAAATTGGGGTTTAAAGAGCTGAAGTGTAAAGTCATGTTGGCAAGAGAAACCAGAAATACAAGTACACACTTAACAACACAGTATTACAGGAGTCAGTAAATGAGAAAGATGTAAGTATTCTCATAATCAATGATTTGTCATTTAACACCCGAAATAGTGAGACGTTAAAAAGAGCAATAAAATGAAATAGAATATACTAAAACAACATCAAGAGTCGGGATCAAAAAGTAATAGTTCCACTCTTCTCTTGCCTGGTGAGAACCCATCTGGAATATTGTCCTGCTGTATGTGCCCAACAGAATATAAGAGTTCAAAAACTTATAAAGAAAGTCCAAAGAAGTATGACCAAACAAATACTGTACAAAACATGAAAAATATGACATATGGGGAAAGACTAGGTGTATTGAACGTGTACTTGATGCAGTATAGAAGTATAAGGGGGGACCTTTGCCTAGTATACAGAGGGCTGGATATTCAAACTGCGCCATTCTGAGGTGCAAGCCCTTGCGCTGCGCAAAATAGTTGTGCAGGGGTGTGGCCCAGGCGATATTCAAAGGAGTAGCACTATTGAGCAACTCCTTTGAATATCACCCCCCCAACCACAGCCACTGTGCGTAGCGCCAGTGAAACTTGCGCCACCGCAAGTTGTCAGAGTGGAGCATTCAACGAAAGGTATTGCGTACCATTGCATACATGCGTAAAATCACGATATTCAAAAGGTGACATGCAAATGGGGCCATAATTCATGCAAGGCGGCGGGGGCCATTTGCATCTGATTATGGCCCCATTTGTATGCTATCGTGCATGTAGGTGCACCGATCCCGAGGACTTGCGCCTGGCGCCCTGCCAGGCAGCAGCCGTCGAGGACCGGCATACTCTGCCAGCCCGATCGTGGGCAGCAATGTGGCTCCCTCACCTCCTCCCGTACATCTCCCTGGTGGTCCAGTGGACGTAATGCTCCGATCGGTGGAATGTGAAATGAACCCCGAGACATGTTCCTAGTGCCCGACCCTGCGGGCAGAATCTGCGAAATGACCCCCAGACACATTCCTAGTGCCCAATCGTGGGCAGAATATAAAGAACCCCGCCTAAAATCTCCCTGGTGGCTAGTGTCCTCCCACCCCACCCACCACGAAGCCCCACCACCCGCTCCCCGGCGGCGGCGGGCGGCAGCATCCCACCGCCTGCCGCCCCGCCTGCCGACTGACTGCCCAGTGGGCTGCCGCCCAGTGGTGCAGAGCAAGAACCAATGGGCGTGCAGCCCATACCGTCATGACAGTCCAGATTTGTGAATGATTCATTCACAAATCTGGACTATCATGTCTGATATGAGCTACACACCATTATTTCTTGCTCTGCACCTGGTGCAGCCAACTGGAGGCAGTCACGGCAGGGAGGCAGGCGGGTGGATGCTGCCCCGCCGGCTGCGGGGGCGGGGTGGTGGGCCGTGGGTGGGTGGGGTGGGGGACACTAGCCACCAGGGAGATGTTTGGGCGGGGTGTCATTTACATTCTGCCCACGATCGGGCATTACGGTCCACTGGACCACCAGGGAGATGTTGGAGGAGGGGTTCTTTACATTCTGCCGGATCGGGCACTAGGAACGTGTTCGGGGGTTCATTTCACATTCTGCCCGCGATCGGGCACTAGGAACGTGTTGGGGGTCATTTCACAATCTGCCCATGATCGGGCATTACGGTCCACTGGACCACCAGGAGATGTTGGGGTTTACTTTTACTGCTCGCGATCGGGCATTTGGTCCACTTGGACCACCAGGGATGTGAACGGGAGGGGGCGCCACTGATGCCCGTGATCGCCCAGGAGTACACTATGCCCGTGATCGGGCTGGGGGCACAGGGACTGAGTTAGCCAGCCACAGGTGGCAGCTGCTGTGTTGCGCCCTGCAATGCAGCAGCTCACCTGGTGGCTTCTCAAGCCCTTTTTTTTGGCTCAGGGTCCTGCAGGCTCAGGTTGGGGGTTGCGCCTGCACAACTCTGCACAGCCCGGCTGAATATCGGGCTGTGCAGTTTATGCATGGTTCCTCCCCCTCCTGTTGAGCATGCATTCATTTGCATTGCACTGTTGCTCAGCCTGTTTTCAGTGGCGCAACTGCCTCCTGCTGAATATCGCAGAATGGCGCAATGTAGGACTTGAGCATGTGCAACCTTGTTGAGCATGGAGCAACCCTTTTGAATATCTGGCCCAGAGTGTTTAATGACTCCTTGCTCAGGGAGAGTATAGGTTTAAGGGCTAAAACAACAAACAGATTAACCAGGTCACATAGTCTGCAACTGCAGGGTGACATAACAAATGCTACCACAAGAGTGAAATGGTTCAGCCAGAGAGTAGTGTCAGTATGGAATACATTCCCAGAGGAAGTTGTCATGAGCAGCTCTATTAATAGCTTCAAACACATTTTGGATAAACATATGGGCGACTTAAAATATGGGTATTACCACTGAATTAATGAAGAGTTCTGTATGGGTCTCTGACCTGCTAACTCGTATAACACCTTTGAACCTATGAATGTAGGAACCTTACCTCTTTTGTTATATAACACTTTATTTGGTATACATCTTTTTTCCTGCTCAAGTAGTTTATTTTTGAGTTTTGTCCATAATTGCTTGGTTGATGTTATTCCCTCGTCCCAGTTCCATTCCTTCAACTCTTGTCTTATTTTGTTATAATCAGCCCAATTGTAGTTTTTAGTTATTGTTCTACAAATTATTCTCCTCAAATTTATATTCATTTTAAAAATTACTGTTATGGTCACAATTTATGAGGAGCTCCCAGATCCCTACATGTTTTATTGCCTCTGGTTTGTCTGTTAGTACTAGGTCCAAAATGTTTGTTTCTTGTAGGTTCTATCACCATTTGTTGTAGGCCTTGTTCGATGCACATGTCTAGCATTATTTGTTCCTGCCTTGTTACCGCTGTACTCGTATTCCAGTTAATTCCAGGAACAGTGAAGTCACTTAGCAGTAATACATCCTGGTCAGTGATACTGTCAGCAATGCTGTTAATCAAAATGCTGTAGTCATTTATATCCAGATCTGGCGCTTTATAACATACCCCCACTTTAAGTTTTTTTTAACCCCTTAGAATTTCTACCCACATGAGTTCATCATTAGTGGTTGTTCCTTCCTTACTTATTTGTCTACATTGAATGTTATCCTTGACATATAGTGCCATTCCTCCTCCCTTCCTTCCAATTCCGTCCTTGTGAAACACTTTGTATCCTGGGATGTTATTGCTCCAACATGTGGTCTCTGACCATCATGTTTCAGTGAATGCTGCATCATCAATTTGTTTTTCAAGTAATATTATTTCTAGTTCATGTTTTTTGATAATATTTAGGCTTCAAGCATTATTTAGTAGTACGGTTAGGTCTTGTTTATTTCTGTGACTTGAGGTCTTGTATCCTTCTGCCTCTGGACTTTTTCGTTCATTTCACCCCTATAAACCCCCTCTGTATTAGTGTTTTGGCTTATATATGGTTCCATTTATCACTTTATAAAACATGTTTCCCAGCAATCTTGACCCTCTTTTGTTCATATGTAAGACATCAATGCTGTATAAATTCTGTTTATCTAGAAACAATTCCCAAGATTGACCACAAGTGATTTCGTTAGTAAGACACAATCTTCATAACCAATTATTGTAAACTTTGATTTTATGATTCCTTATTTTTCCTGCTTTCAGTACCGGTAGTATCTCGGAAAGAATGATTTGGAATTCAGATCTTTGATAGTTTTACAGGCATTCTGGATATCAATTATCATTTCTTCTATGCTTTGTTTTCCTAAGTCGTTATTACCCACATGTAATAGAACTGTTTTAGGGCTGTTACTTCTCTTTAGCATGTTTGGTATTATCCTAAGTATGGCCTTTATAGTCGCCTCACTATAGCTACAGCTTGTAGTATTTTCTTTATTCCACCATGTTAAAAACCTGTCTATATATTTTGTTAATGAGTCCCCAAGGATGAATAGTTGCTCTATTTGGTGTCCAGATGCATTATCATCCACTCGAGTGTCCATATTGGTATCATTAGCTTCAGTAATACCCGAAACCCCCATTATCTCCTGAGGTCTACCTCTAGTGTGACTATTGTCTACATCAGTGGTTTTTAACCAGGGGTCCATGAGCACCCACCAGGGGGTCCATGGAACACCCCGAGAAATTGCAGCTGCAGTAAAATAATTTTTTTCGACTGCTGTATGACCGCGATATCAGCCCAGTGCAGATATCTCTCCTCTCTCTCCCACTTGAATGGGCCACAAATCCTTTGTTTATTGCATACCCAAATGTTGAAACTCTCTTCTTGAACATGTGAAAAATGTTGACCGACACAGAAATTTCAGCTACAGCTAGAAGGGGAATGAGAAATAGAAATTACAACTGCAGTAAAATAAATTTTGTTTCCAACTGCTGTTTTTTGACTGCTGTTTTTCGACTGCTGTTTGATCGCGATATCAGCGATGTCAGCCCAGTGCAGATAGTTCTCCTCTCTCCGAGCAAAACTTGAATAACTTGCCAGAGTTTATTGCTATTAGGTGGTCTCTCCGTTCCTCACTCCTCGCAGAAATCTCTCATCTCTCCACTCCTTGCTCCATGGCTGACAGCTGGCCAGGCGGCCCCGGACCAAAAAAAAGATGACAGCCACTGGTCTACATTATTTGGGGTATTAGTTTCATGTTTTGTTTCTTTTGGTGACAGTGTATGTGTACCCAGGTTACTGTTTTTGCAGCTCAGTGCTATGTTCCATATTAGTAATGTCTAGTATCTCCTGTGTTTCTGCCTCCACAGATTCTATCAGGTTCATTAAGAGGGCATATCAATTTTCTAGTTCTATGCTATTTCCTATAGCCCTTCTTCTTTCTTTTTTCATGTGTTACTGTTTACCTGACTCCAGTCATCTGTTCCTGACTTTACCTCTTCCTCCTCTGCTCTTGGTCTCTTATTACTCATGCCCTCACAGTTAATGATTTTGTTGATATTCATTTGTTTGATATCCTCCAACTGCTTCCTAATGTTTGTAATTTCTTCCTCCCTGGATGCCAGTCATAGTCAGTAGTATTTCTAGTGTGTTGCAGTTTTTGCATACATATTTATTTATTTATTTCAAATTGGTAACTGGGAAAGGCACACTGATCTGAAGCTCATTTCCAGGTGTGACCCAGGTGAGAGTAACATAGTGGAGATTGAAGTTACATTACAATAATGTACAGATATATACAGGAGTAGAAAGTGGTTATAGTACAAGTTGCATTTCAGAATTTGCAGATATAGACAAGAGGTAAATATGGTTTAGGCATAATGTTACATAGGATTAAGCACAGACATTTTGAGCAAGAAGACTTAAACATAACTAATAGCTATGCCTGCAGCACCTTGATTCAAATTTAAAGCCCCTTACGAGGGATCTGGGGCAAATAGGAGGAGAGTTAGGAAATCGGGGGGGGGGGTAACCAGGAAAGATCTAAATAGAGACCTGTGGTAGTCAAAGCAGGGAGGGGTATGGGAAGATAAGGTGGAGATAAGGGAGGACATTTGCACAGAGGCAGAAGGCTGCCCCTGAGAAAGGGACCTTCAGGCTCAGTGGGCCTACCCGGTTAGAAAAATTTTATAAATAAAAAAGGAGCATTGCAGGCACTGGGAAGAGGGGAGGAGTCTGAGGAGTCTTTTGAGGGACAAGAGAAGGGAAGCAAGATGAAGGTCTGAGGGTAGAGTGTTCCAGAGGAGAGGGAGGTGATATGAGAAAACGAACTGATCTGCTATGGAGAGAGGGCGAGAGATGAAGTAGGTGCACAGGGCTCTATGGTGAAATGAGTAGGTAGTGATTCAGCAGGAGTAGATGGGAAGAGAGAAATAGGAAGCTAGGGAGCCAAACCAGTACATTGCATTGAGAGAGGCACAGTGGATAGAGCTCCTGTGAGATAGAGATTTAAAGGAGAGGGGATCATAAAGAAGACATTGGTGGGTGAGGGGAGGTGGCGGCAAAGTGGCCAAAGGAGTTTATAAGAGTGTCTAGTCTGGAGAGGGAAGAGGTGGGGGCAGTGCCACAGATGGCATCAGTGTAATTAAGCACAGGCAAAATTGTTTTGAGTATAAGTTCACGTCAAGTGGGGAGGGGGAGGCTGGCTTTGTGGCGGTAGAGGACTGCAAGCTTGGGCTGGAGTTTATGTGTAGATAAATTGAGGTGGCTGTCCAGCCAAACATCCAGATATTTGAAAGCAGAGACCCTCTCGAGGGGTGAGCCATCAAGGGTGGTGATCACTGGGGGGACGGGGAGGGAGACCAGCTTCTGCCTTGATCCAAAAAACATGGTGACTGTTTTTTTTGTATTGAATTTTAACTGAGTTGATTGGAACCAAGACTGTACTCTGTCGAAGTCATTTTGAATATTGGGGAGGACACTGTTATGGGATGGACCAGAGGTATAAATGACAGTGTCATCTCCGTACATGTGTACGTTGGAGGAGAGGCAGGCTGAGGGAAGATCATTTACAAAAAGAGAGAGAAGGATGGGGCCAAGGATGGAGCCTTGGGTGATCCCAGATAGGATATGGAGAGGAGTAGAGAAAGCATCTCCTATTTGTACTGACCACTGTCTATTTACAAGGTAAGAGCGAAACCAGTCAACAGTGGGTATCGCAAGACCAAAAGAGGAACGTTTTTGGAGAAGGAGTGAATGGGATACGAAATCAAATGCTTTAGCCAAATCAATAAAGACAGCAGCAGTGACTTGGCTTTGATCAACTGCGGTGAGGATGGAGTCAATGACCCACAACAGGGGAGATGATAGTGGAGTGTTGTTTCTGAAAACCTGATTGTACCGGTGACAGAGAGTTGTTTGAGGAGAGGAAGTCCCAGAGTGTTGCAAGAATGAGGGATTCCTGGACTTTGGCAAGGGAGGGGAGGAGGAAAATGTACCTATGATTTCCAGGGGATGAGGGATCACCACCCTTGTGCTGGGGTAGGACTCTGGCTGATTTCCAGGCTTTGGGATCAGTAGCAGAGGAGAGAGAGAGAGAGAGAGAGAGAGACTGAGTATATATGTTAGGGGGTTGACAATAGCTGGTGCAGAAATGTGGAGAACTCTGGGGTGGAGACCATCAGGGCTTGATTTTGAGGGGTTGAGTGACATAAGTGTGGTATAAACTTCAAGAGGGGTGAAAGGAGGAAAAAGGTATCTGGTGGGGGAAGGGAAGAAATTTAGGAGGGCACGAAGTGTCTGGTGCAGGGGGTAGGTGGCGTCAGCTAGGGCACAAGAGATAAAGAACTTGTTGAACGCATCGGCAATGGTGGCAGGGTCAGTGACATGGGAGCCATCAATTTTAAGGACTGGGCAAGCTTGCTGTGAAGGTGGATCGAGGAGGGAGTGGATCACCTTCCAGAAGGAGGCAGGGAAGTTTTGACTCTGCTTGAGCAGGAATTTGAAATAGGAGGCTTTAGATAGGTGGATAGCTTTGGTGCATCTGTTTCGTAGTTGTTCGTAACATATGTTTCGAATAATGATTCATGAGTCAAGCTAAACATTCCACACATAGAGCACTTGAACTCCAATTTCACAGTAGTCAGAGAAACAACCTTTAGCTCCATAGTTGCTGCTAATCAGTTATAATGGCTACAAAATTTATCCCCAGATGTCTCTAAGGTTTTGGGCCCACTGCCAGTCTGCCACTGCTGACACAGCAGACACACGCAGAAGAACGTGTCTTAGCTCGTGGCGCCATGAGCTCTCCCAGCTCATGCTCACCTCTCTTGCGTAGGATGCTCACTAAGTACATGAGGACCGGAAGTGTTAGCCCTTCACTTCCGTCTCCTCGCAGTGGAGTTGTGTCCAAAACAAACACCCTAATTTACCTAGCCTAGCAACTATACACTGAGTGAGAAGACAATCTGTGCCCTTCTGGGTGCACCAAGCATTGTGGGATAGTGGAGGCTGGTAGTGCTCCACTAGTCTCGGCCCTTGTGTTTTAACTGCTGCTTGCGAAGAGCTAGGGCAGTGCAAGTGTTTTAAATTCTTTTAGAAGTCCACCGCATGAGTATTAAGGTAAATCAGGGTGTTTGTTTGTGATGCAGACTCCATTACAAGGAGCTGAAAGTGAAGAGCCAATACTTCTGGTCCTCGAGTGCTTAGTGAGCACCCCAGCTCATCGTAGTGGAGTCTGTATCCAAAACAAACACCTGAATTTACCTTAATACCTGCCACCTCATGCAGTAGACTTCTAAAAGAATGTTGAAACACTTGCACTGCCCTAGCTCCTGGCAGGCAGCAGTAAAAACACAAGGGCTGAGACTAGTGGAGCACTATTAGCCTCAACTATCCCACAATGCTTGGTGCTTCCAGAAGGGCAAAGAGTGTCTTCCCACTCAGTGTATAGTTGCTAGGCAACAGCCAGCAGTCTCCCCTCTCCCCAGAGGGTTGCTCTAATTCAGAAATAATGTAATTTTGCAGCCAGTCAGGTGCTCCTGCCTGTGTGCCCTTAGTTATGGAAGCAAATCTTCTTGCTTTCTTCTCAGAAATTGCCATATTCTGATGTTTTAACTCTGAGAAGCGGGTGTGTGTGTGTGTATATATATATATATATATATATATATATATATATATATATATATATGTGTGTGCGTGCGTGCGTGCGTGCGTGTGTGTGTGTGTGTGTGTGTGTGTGCACGTGCCGCATTTAATATGGGACAGTGCTTGGGGGGACTGAACCATATTCTGGTACTTGGGTGGGGGTTCATCTGCATCTGGTCTGTTTCTATTTTTTTTAATTTACAATTGATGTCTCCTCCACAGAGCTGACAGGTGGCTCTGGCCCTCTCTCAGAAGACTCATCCTCCGGCTCCAGTAGTCCCAAACTCTGCCACCCCCCATGATTCCCCACAGATTCCCCCCCATGGTGGGGCCAAGGTGAGAAGCACTGACTTTACTTCCCCCCAGGACACAAATCCAAAACTTGGTGGTGGCATTGCGGAGGAACTCACCAGGCTGTCGTGGATCCTGTCAGCTCCTGGCTTTTTTTCCAGTTTTTCCCCTGAGCCCACATATGTGCAATGGGCTGAGTGGCTGTCCTCAACTCCATGGAGGTAGCCTAGTACCCTGGATGTGGGACATCCCCATGCGTGGCTGTGTGCCTGTGCTGACACCTAGCCACTGCTGGGTGTCAGTCTACAGTGCACAGTGCTAGTCCCCCCTCCCCGAGGAAGGAAAGCTGTCCATGGACACTCAATCCTTTCTCACCAGGAGTAACCCAATTCCACTCCTGTACACATGTCATTGGTGTGGCACGAAGTGCGACATCCAGCGCTTCAACCCTCAGCACCACTGGGCCAGCTGAAATCTGTGTTTCTGATTTTGGGTGGAGGGATGAGACTCTTTTTGGTATTCACTGCTTTTGGGGCAGGTAACCAATAAGTTGTCTTAGTGCTTGGTAGGTGGTTAGATTCTGTGCCCTTTGTTACATGGTCTACATGAGAAATCTCATTGCAATTCCCAAGGGAGCTTTGGTGAAAAGTTCACCTCCAATGGGCACTGTATGAATAGCAATAGATTAGATGACACAGTGTTGTGGAGGGCACAGTGGGAGGGGGCAAGAAGTGAGGGCAGCTCTGTACAGATTTGTAATTCCTGTCTACACCCCTGCCCGACACCACCATAAAACTAGATTTCAGCCATCACTCCATCACAGACATCAGATGCTTTTATTTTTGAACAGCACTCTTCTCCAGTTTGGTACGCATTCTTACACCATGCATGATACCTTTCAACCTTTTGTCAATGAAATGAAGGACACAAGCACTCAAATGAGGGACGTTGACCCACCTCCTGTGTGACACATCCTCAAACATGGAGACACAAGCCAATGACAATCTAGAAACCATTGTTTTTACTTGGACAAAGTTTATTTTTGAGCAAATCAGATTCCAGAACAGTCTATACCTATTTTGTAAAACTGCATTACCTAGTCTTACGAATGCTGGGTCAGATTCACAAAATGCAACTCAGAACGTAAAGCAACTTGTGTTCAAAGAAATGGTGCAAGTAGCACTTGCATCATGAATTGTGTCATGCTGGGATTCAGAAAGGCAGCCTGTGACATGTTGCAGGCTGCCTGCACCCAAGTGGACCAATGCGCCATAAACCACCTTGTGACATGGTATAAGGGGGTTTATGGCAGCAGTTGTGCCCTATTCAGAAAGGGTGGCTGCAAAGTGCCCAAATTGGTATTCAGAAACAACCCACGGTGGACATCTGTCAAAGAGCACTTACGCCAGCTACAAGGTGGCCTAGTTGTTCTTTGCCATCCACCGGGGGTTACCAATATGCAGCCAGTGCTGCACAGCTGAAAGGCCACTATGGCTCCCCTACAGCTCCGTTCACCTAGTGTACAGTACTGCTCTCCCACCCTCACATGCCCAAAGTCCCCACAGTAGTCATCAAAAAGCCCAATGTGGGCTATTGCCCCCCATCCTGGTCCCAATAGTGTCATGTTACGAGCCCTTATGGGTTATCTGAACATCCTCCCCAGACCTGATGCTCAATTCCCACACCCAGCCCCAAAATCCCATCCTGTCACCACTGTTACAACACTTCTCAAAATGCTCCATATATCCCTGGTGATCTGCCACCCACCCGTCCTGCGGCTTGTGGCATTCCGGGGGGTTGCTCCCTTCCTTGAACTGATGCCACAAGCCACAGATTGCAGGTTACTGAACCCTGTCCAATACTGAATCTGGCGCAGGGTCCAGGACTCAGGGGCCATTGCCGCAAGCTGCCATTGTCGCAGCTTGTGGCAACCTTTTTGTGAATCCGGCCCGTTAACTTCACTGATATGGAAGTCCTGGAAGATAAGGCAGAGAAGTACCTCATTGTTAAATTGTATATGGAACAAACAGTGGAATCCACCAAACTTTTTCACAAACACTGGACAAAAATCACTAACTGTTTAGATAGTGCAGTCATAATGGCAGGAGACACAAACTGTGCATTAGATCCAGTGCTTGATCGGTCAAGTAATAAATATTCTCTAAAGCAGACAAAAGGGGCTTCTAGATACTCTAAGGTTAGTGGATGCATGGCATACATTGCACACTAATGTAACAGAATCACATATGCATGGGAGTCATGTGATGGTAGAGGGAGTGTGAGTAGGGTCTCGGGAGAGCTCCATTCAACTCCGGTTTATTTTCAATATTTCTGCCACTGGTATCGAATTTTGTGCCACCATAAGCAGTGAAGTATTAATCTGAACATGCAGCACACAAAATTGAGGAAGAAAATCAGGAGCAAGTGCTTACCTCAGCTTTTCTCTAGCTTGATGATTCTGATGGAGAGCCAGAGCAGACGGTGGGCCTGGAAGCCAAGAGGCCACATAGAAGCTGTTCCCTGCATTCTCCTCCACCTGAGGTCATTGGATCCACTACCATCGACCAAATGTATGCAGAGCTTAAAGTAATTAAAATTGCACTTTTTACATTGATCGACGATTTCAAAGAATGGAAACCTTTGGTTGAGGACCTTGTGCAAAGGGTTTCCGATGCAGAAGTCAGGATCTCATTGACAGAGGACAGAGTATCAAAAATAGAGCCAGACATGGTAGCAGTGAAACGAACAATTTAAAAAAACTGGAGGACAAGCTCGATCATCTGGAGGGGTGTTCCAGCAGAAACAATCTTGTTCTCCTGGGGTTGCCTGAAGGGGGAAGAAGGGTCGGCTTTGATCGAGTTTATGCAAAAATTGTGTACCCGACTGGCAGGCCCCTCTCCAAACACCCCAACATACATAATCGAGCAGGTGCATTGGTCGATCAGATCAAAACCAGCAATCAGTGAGCCTCCCCATCCCATTATATTTAAAATGCTAAAATATTTGGACCGGGATCATCTCTTGAGATCCGTGAGGAAAGCTGAAATGATGGAATGGGAAGGGAAAACCATCCACCTGGTTCCTGATCTCACATACAAGGTGCGGTAAGACAGGGCAGCCTTCTGTCCTATACAGGCCAAGCTATGGGCTGCAAAAATTAGGCATAAGATGCTTTATCCTGCCTATCTGGATGTGCACACTGCCAAAGGCACATTGGCTATGACTCGGTAGAGCAGGCATCATCTGAGTTGAAAAAATACTGCCCACATTGTTTGGTAAAGGCAGATGAAATCGGTTTTGCTAAGTTGTTATGGTCTCAAAGAGACTCTGGTCATAAGGCTTTGTAAGCTTTATAAACATTGACAATTACCAGGACTTCTGAGGTCAGTAAATTTCTTTCTCTTAGCCTGCCCCTAGTTGCAAAAAAGTGAACAATTCAAAGTGTGGAGGACCAACCCAAGACCGGGCTGAGCTTAAGACATGGCATTGCATGACTACGGGAGAAATGTTTTGATCTCAGCAGAAACATTATGGATTGGGGATTTAGAGAACTTCTCTGTTTATTTTAAATGTTTTTGTTTTTTTTGTGGACCCAGAAAAATCTCTTGTTCTCATGGATAGTTGTGAGGTAAATAATGCAGAGGTCACGGTCTTGTTTTTTCAAGTGCAGATCCAACACGTAATTGTTGTTACCAGAAAACTTTATGGTTAGCAGAAGGACTGGAATGTCTTGGTATAAACAAGATTTGCTAAGTTTTTTCTTTGATTTACATGAGACAGACATCTGTTTTCCCTAGTAAAAAGTTATGTTGGTTATTAAGATGTTTAGAGTAATAACTGTTACGAGCTTCATCCATACTTTGTTAGTAACTGGAACAACCATGCTAATTAGACTCCCTTTCCCAGATTAAACATCAACAATGGAAGGACTGCAATGAAGATGTTTAGTGCTAGAAAGGGGCAAGCAATAGTTTTAGTTTGGCACAGATGCTGCTGTTTTATGTTACTGTAATCTCTACAGACATGGAAAGATCTTTCGGTTCTTTAAGGTCTATCGATCTAGCAACCACAAAAGCAACAACTTAGGTCTATTGGAATTTTGCATGGTTCAGACATATGCAGCCACTAGTTTACATTAAAGGGAGGATCTGATGGACCGGAATTTTGAGTTTCTCTATCAGTGGGGCAGAATAGTTTGCCTGGAGCTCCACTGACTTTTTATTTCAATAGTCCAGTTCACTCTGGTGTTCTTTTCTGTTATGGCTAACATAAGTATTAAGATTGGGTTCACTAAGTCACACATATTAAGTTTTGAACTTGAATCCAAGTTTAAATATCAATTTGCCATCTGGGGTCCTAAGGTTTATGCAATTATATATCACTCTGGCTGTAGCTGCTGGGGACTGGTTCTGGCTGATAATTCTGTTCACAGTTTAGATGTTTCACTGTTGAATATTTTTTTTTGAGGGGGCTGCTATATTTAATAAACTGGGTGTGGGGGTGTAGTTTGGATGGATAGACTAGAACGCATGGTCATCTTTCCTGTATGGAATATCTCCTGAGAAAGCCCTGAGGGATCATTGTGGGGAATTCCGTGGTGGTGCTCGTTGTCATCGCGATACTAGTAGAGGACATTTCTGATATAAGTGGGTACCTGACACAACGAGAGGTTGTGTACATTGGTTCTGGTTTCTTTCTCTGGTCCTCCCAAGACACACAGGGTTATAGGATAACAGAAGTACTTTGCCAGGGTGGCAAGGAGTATCTGAGGAATTATCTTTTTTGGGTTTTCAGGTTAGGAAAAGCTAACCACAGACAGTTATAGCCTTTTACTGTGGGGGGAGATTTAGCCCTATGTTTTTTAATAATGTTTTTGTTTATACAAGGACGGCCTCCACAGTGTGAGGTGTAGTCTAATTAGGAGGTGGAGAGACCTCTGACTGTATTGATATGCGGTAGGACAGGGACTACTCTTTCCCCTGCCATCATGTACCACATGTTCAGGAGTAGGCTATTGGCTGGCATGATAGGTGGGATGGGGGTGTGGGGGGATTTAATATTCAGTATGCAGGATATAGACAAAGTTTGTGGGGATTGGAGGGGGGAGCTGGGTAGGGAAAACATTTTATCTGTCCTGTAGGTGCAAACACGGGGTTTAAGGTAGTTCAAAACTGTTACAACATATAGTTGGAGAATTCTTTCTTGGAATTTAAAAGGAGGGAAGGAGAATAGCAAAAAAATATTGTATTCTCAGCCATTTAAACAGGTATCATTCTCATTTAGTTTTGTTACAAGAGGCACATGTCCCTGTAGAGCAGATGTTTTATTTGAAAAAACTATGCATGGGCCAGGCATTTGTGGCAGGGAGGAGGAGTGCCAGACATGGAGGGTTGCTATTTTGATACGTAAATTGGTCCCCCTTACCAAAATTCAGGAGCGGGTGGATCCTGAAGGACGTTACATAATAATATATGGGCGTTTGTCTAATACTGAAGTGGTGATTGGGTCCATATATGTTCCCAATGTTGATTCTCCCTCTTTTTTTCCTCTATTGCATCTATATTATCCAATTTACCTGATATTCCTCACATTTTATGTGGAGATTTTAACCTGTTTTTTTCTAATGAGATAGATAGATCTTCTCGAAGGAGAGTGGGAGTATCTCCCACTCAACGTGCCATAAGAGAATTCATTGAAGACCTGGGGTTAGTGGACCCATGGAGGCTCCTCCATAAGTAGGACCAGGAATGCACTTTTTTTCCCTACCCCTCATGGAGTGTACTCCAGGATTGATTATTTTTTGATTAGTGCCTCAATGCTAGGGGGGGTTGAGGGTACCAGTATTTATACTAGAGTTTTATCTGACCATTCCCTGATTTGGGTAAGAATGTCTGTAAAAGGATACCACCCTACGACTGGCATCTGGTCCCTGAACACTCTAATCTTAGAGGACAGGTATATTCTGGCCCACATGAAAACTTTTATCTCTCGATCTTGGGAGGAAAATAATTCATCCATTGAAGCTAAGGATATTATGTGGGGGGTCTTTAAAGGCACTGTGGTGGGGAGAGTTTATTCATCTTTCATCGGTGAGAAAAAAGAAATTAAATATTGAAGTAGAGGAATGGCTGTCCAGAATTAAGTTTTTGGAGTCCAGTTTGTCTAAATCTTCCCCAGAAGAGCTGTGGTCTGAGTTAACAACCTTAAGAGCCAAATACTCTGCTTATTTGTTAGAAAAAGTAAATAAGGCAGCCACTAAAATGAAAGCCACATATAAAGATCAAGGGGGAAAGGATGAGCAAGCTGTTAACAAGTTGCCTGAAACAACAAAGAGCATCGTGTAGGGTAAAAGCCTTGGGGGACACTGACACCAGTTCCTTCATTACTGATCCAGCCAAAATAGTTGAGATTTTTAAGCGGTTCTACCACTCTCTATATACAGCACCCCAGAAGGATACTTATTCTGCTGCTCAGACACAACAATTTTTGAGAAGGGTAGACATACCTAAGCTATTGGAGGAGCAGAAGGAAGTACTCACTGGGCCCATATCAGAACAGGAAATTCTTAAAGTAATAGGTAATCTCCTGCCGGATAAAGCTCCAGGGCCTGACAGCTTCCCCCCACTGTTCTACAACTGCTTTAACTTGGAACTGGCTCCTATGTTAAGGGCCTTTTATAATCACCTTTTTCACTTTGGAATTAAAGAAACAGTCCTGTTTGAGGCCTGATAATAGTGTTACCAAAAGCAGGCAGGGACTCTATCTTACCTGACAATTATAGACCCGTATCTCTTTTGAATATAGATATTAAAATATTAGCCAGTGTTTTAGCCAACAGGTTAAAGCAAGTTTGGGCAGATTAATAGGCCCTGAACAAATTGGTTTTGTCTCAGGGAGACACTCAAGCAACCATTTTCACAAGATTTTTCACCATATCTCCACATCGGTGGCAGGGAGTGCTGATGAGGTACTTGTCTCCCTTGTTGCGGAGAAAGCCTTTGATAGGGTGGATTGGGACTTATTTTTTTATGTATTGCCTTTGTATGGCACTCCTAATGACTTCATTTGGTGGGTCAAGTTATTTTATATTTGTCCTTCAGCAAGAGTAGCTAGTAATGGAGCCATTTCAGAGCAATTTCCCCTAACTAGGGGCACTCGCCAAGGATGCCCATTATCTCCTTTGCTTTTTAACCTTTACATAAAGCCTTTGGAGAGAAAAATTAAGGTATCCACACAGGTAAGAGGCATACGAATTGGGTGTCAGGAATTCAAATTATCAATGTTTGCGGATGATGTACTGTTGCACATCTCCAATTGGAAACATTCTCTCTCAGCGGTCCTTCAGTTGATTTCAGTTTGAAAATTTATATAAGGAAGAGTATAGATACAGCAAATTATCTGGATACAACCTAAATTCTTATAAGACCGCGGTCTTGTCTTTAGCCCCTTCCTTTTCATAGGCAGATGTCGCATTATGCCTTAAATGAGCTCCAGAATTTATTACTTTTCTAGGAATATAACTTCCTAAAGATTTACTTGCTCTCAGAAATCTAAATGTAGACCCGGTGGTTAAGCAATTAGAGCAAGACCTGCAGAGATGGCAGCATGTTTCACTGACGTTCTGGGGAAGGGCTAACATTTTGAAAATGGTAGTTCTGCCAAGGCTAATGTACCCTACAGAATGTCTATGTTAAACATTCCTCTCCCAAAGCAATGGTTCCAAAAGATTGCAAGTATATGGACAAAATTTATCTGGTTAGTGAAACACCCGAGAAGGGCTCTAGATAAGTTGTGCAGACCAAGGCAGGAAGGGGGATTACAACTTCCACACCTTCTCATGTATTACTTTGCTTTTCATGGGATGAAATATTTTAGGAGGCAAGGGGACACGAGCACCGATAAGAAATCTTTGGATTGGTTATCTATAGAATGGGGTAATATAAAATGGTGTAATATTTAATTACCCTCCCTTTTGTATGTTCAATATGCTAAACTTCCCCCACACTTAAAAGGCTCTCCGATTGGATGGTTAGTGTGGGCACATCAGCAGATGTGTAATTTTTTTCAGATTCAGTACAAAACTGATTTGGGATAGCCATTCTTCAAAAGTTTAAATTTAAAGATAGGCAATAAAACTGTAACACAGGGGTTCTGGCATAGTTAGAAAGTTTCTTTTTTATCCGATTTTGTTAAACAGAACACTTTTATTACCATAGCAGAATGCAGAGAATTATCTCACCTCCTGGTTTTTCCCTTTTTAAATACCATTAGATCAAACACAACGTTCAGACTTTTGGGGGAAAACCTCCACAGTGTATGGAGTCAAGTAGCCTTTTCCTACGTTTCACAGATACAGTTCTTCAAAAAAGACCTATTTCAAGGCTTTATATAACACTGGGGTCCTTGATTTGGGATAAAGGCTCTCCAATAGCTTTTTTATTAGCAGCAATCAGCGTCTTTAACCTATGATTCTAGCACACGGAAAAGGATTTCAGTGGATCTTTATCACTTTATTATGCAAGACAGGCTATGATCAGTTCCATATAACATACAGTACTTCATAACCTCGACTATACACCGTTCAAGCCATTTAAGACAGGGAAAAAAAATGTGATTCAGTGTTTAAGATGCTAGCAAAAAGAGGACTCTCTTTTGCATATGATATGGATGTGCCCCAAGGTGGCAGCAGTCTGGCATGATATTAAACAGAAAATGTTACCAATATTTGGGCATTCCAATTACTTTACATTAGAAGTGTGTATAATAGGCCTGTACCAGAGGATGTCAAGCAGAAGGCATGCTGCTTCACATCTTTTTGTCATGTCCTAAGATAAAGTCATTATGGATGACCATACAGAATAATCTAGACCCCATTCTGGGTTTGCAGGAATATTTCACTCCTGATATATGTTTGTTGGGGGATTTAGCCTCTGTTAAGGTTAGAATCAGAAGGTTTCATATTTCCATGATTGCACTATCAGTTAAGAAAATTGTGCTTCGGCACTGGAGGGATACATTAGGCCCAACATACCAGGAATGGGTTAATGAAATCTCGGCTAACTTACGTACTGAGAAAGCTATAGCAAGCCTCCATAATAAGCTGCAGTGGTACAACAACACTTGGGATCCCCTTCACATGCTAATTATGGTTAGAGCCGCTAAATGAGTCTGTATATTCAGTGTCTTTATTGTGTGATACCATACTCTGTTTCTTATTTGTGCAAGCACCTTGCTGCTGTACTGGGTGGGGGGGAAGGGGGGATGGGGACAGCTCATGTATTAGTCTAGGTATAAGCATTGCAAGTGGTAATTTTCTGTCCCCTGTATTAGCAGAAGAAAATTACTAATAAAATATGAATTATAAAAAAAGAAGTGTGTATAATAGGAGATTTTCATTTTGTGCAGTCACCTAGAGACAGGGCCTTTATGGCTTTAATATCATTTGTGACCAAACTAACTATAACGTGGTGTTGGAAAAGTGATACACTTCTGACTTTAAGAGAAACAGGAACAAGCAACTGCCATAAACACAGAAAGAGCGGTAGCAGCGCAGAATCATAGGGTAATTCAATTTGGAGAGCTTTGGAATCATGCTAAGCTTTATAGCTGGGAGGTGAGTTAGTTTACCTATGAGACTCAATGATTCTCCTTATTTCATATTATTATTGTCATTTATGTTATCCGGTCTTGCCATTGCTAAAATGTGTCAAATGAAACCATTATTGCTATTCTTCCAGATTTCATGAAAGGGGGTATGGGCAAAGGGATTGGGGTGGTGGTGTGGGGGATATGGTGGGGGTTAATTGTGGAGCCAACTTGACTGTAGTATATAGAATCTATTCTGGATCTGTGGCAATATTGGATGGTGTGAGGGTTGGGGTGGTGTATGTTTGTTTAGATGTAATCAATGTTTTTGGAGAATGTTCTTCTTGCTTGTATCAAAAACTTTTAATAAAATATATTAAATACAGTAAGAAAAAGAATCACATACGCATAAAACAGGTTTGAGGAAAGACTAAATGTTTTTACATTGGCATATTTAATGGAATGTTAACATTCAGTAATTTGTTTATTTATACAGTCGGCTTTAAAACCTTTGAGCCAGAGGCTCGTTTACAAAGGTACCTAGTGACATAGAGGACAAACAGTGAGACAGTATTACAGTGAGATTAACATACAGGTTTACACAGGTAGAACACATCTGAATTTGACATAGTTACATATCAATCTTATATTGACATTGTTACGTTTCATACATAGTTGTTGCGTTTCATACGCAGCAGTTAATAATGCCATTGTTTCATTTTACACACAGTTGTTACATTTCATACACAGTAGTATCCAAGTGTGTGCATCTGGCAATGGGGAGGGGACCATGTGGGATGAGAGTGGTGGTGGGGCGCAATCCGGCGGATTTTGTCGAAGTGTGTGCAGCCCGGTGGGTGATGTCGACGTGTCCTTGGTGAAGGTGCTGTTAGTGGCAGGAACAGCTGTGGGTGTTAAATAAGTGTGCCTGTAGGGCAGATTTAAATGTGGCAATGTTGGGAGTGTTAGTGATTGTTCCTGGTAGAGCGTTAAACCAGGAAGGGGCTGTGTAACAAAAGGATCTCTGAGCTTGGGAGGTCCTTGTTCTGGGTACATCTCATTTTTCTGTCCAGCCATGCACCCACATATCTGTTATTAGATATTAACATTAGGCAAAAAGGCTCTTCCAGATGAAAAATAAATATTTTTTGAATTGGAAAAAGATTAGACGATCTTTGGAAAAAAAAATTCTGCCTTGGAGTCTGGATACAATGAACTTTTAGCTGAGGAAGCTGATGTTGTGATTAGGGAGTTCAAGCTTAACTACTTCGTGTTAGGCCAAAAGCAGAGACACTTAGCAATAAGGCTAAAAAAAGCTAGCAAAAATGTACAAGTATCAAAAATCCATTCTTGGGAAAACAGGTATGGACAATGTTGAGATTAATAAAACTTTTAATGAATAAACAAAAATTAGGTTGAATAACTATGGAAATTTATATAGGGAAGAGTATAGAAATTCAGATATTGGTAAATGTCATGGAATATCAGATGCTAGTATGTGGTATTCAATCTGAAAATCTGGTATACAAACCCGTTTTTTGTATACCACTTTTTATGTTGGCTTGAGCTAGTGCACCAGCCAACATCTTGCGGTAGTAGCAGATTTGGAGGCGTGGTCCCTGTTAGGTGAATGCAGGGCATGCATCAGTAGGTGCGTCCCTCATTCCCCAATCAGCCAGCAGCAGGTACTGACATCATGAATCCCTACTGTGGCCACCAGATCTAAGAAAAGATCCACTGCAATGAGAGTGAAGCTCTCATGCTGTGTGACCACAACATGCCTCCCGACGAGCATACAACATGGTGGCAGTGACTGCCGCTGCCTCCTATCACAATGCAGATGGGGGAGCCTACTCCCTGTTGGCATAATGCACCCCCCATTTAAAATGTATGCCGAGGAGGACCCAATCCCCCTCAGCATCATGCACCCCACCAACAGTTTTTCTTTGCCAGTGGGGGCCCAATCCCCATCAGCGTTTGTCCCTGTCCCATTTATTTTGCTGACTGGGGAGTCCACTCCCCATCAGTATAATGTGTCCCCCCCTTTGGTTCTGTGCAGAGGATGGTGCCCAATCCCCTTCGGCTCATGCCCCTCCTTCAGTATGTGCTGATGGGGTGCCCAATCCCCCATTGGCTACAGCATCCCCCCCAAAAAAAAACACTTAGGTGGCATGCTGGGAGCACACCCTAGCGTCCCAAATCCCCTGCAAAAGAAAAACTATCCTGCTATGTTTTTTTTGTAAACTTGTAAAAAAGAAAATGGTCCCTCGTGGTCTCCCTGCCCCCTCCCACAACCCGCGCCCACCCTCTGCACACCCTGCCTCCTGACACCCCCTTCACCCCATACTTACCTCCAAAGTCCAGCGGGACAATCTTTGGTGGACCGGGAACACGACTGCACTCTTCAAAGCCGATCGTGAACTGAAGAAATGCCGATAAGCTGTATAATGGCATAAATAGGTTTTTTTCAACTTTGGTGCATTTCTCATCCATTTTTGGGAATTCTGGCACCAAATTTTCAACATGGGGTTATTGGGACCCCTCCTCACGAATTCAGGCACTGTCATGGCGTTAGTCGGTCCCAAAAGGTGATTTTGCGGTCACTGCATGGAATCACCTTTCGGGACCGATTAATGAAATGACAGTGACACTGTTCATGAGGGGGCTCTCAAAAAGCCTATGTTGCAAATTTGGTGGAAAAAACCCAAACAATGGCTGTTTTATGAGCGCACATTGTGCAGTTTCCATGCATGCTCATAACTTTGTGAATTTGTGATATTTTCACTCCAGAGTTTCAGCACTGGCATTTTTCCATACCTCCTTATGAACAGTACAGCTGTCATTTTACATATCCTGGCCAAAATATGTTTTCGCATGTCTGGCGCAGAATAGCGTGGTTGCTTGCGAAATCAGTTTTTGGGACAGTTTGAGGAAATGACGGTGACACTGTTCTTGAGAAGAACTCCTAAAATGCCTATCTTGAAAATCTGGTGATGAAATTCCATAAAATCACTGTGTTACAAGTGTGCGTTGTGTAGTTTCCATGCACCCTTGCAACTTCACAAATTTGTAATATTTTCATGCCACATTTTCAACACTGGCATTTTTTCACACCTCCTTATGAACAGTACAGCTGTCATTTTTCACATCCTGTGCTAAATGTGTTTTCGCATCTGTGGCGCACAATGGCATGGTCACTGTGCGAAATCAACGTTTCAGACAAATTAACAAAATCACAGTGCCACTGTTCATGAAGGGAGGTACCAAAATGACTATGTTAAACATGTGGTTAAAAAAATCCCCAAAATAATTGGGTTACAGACGTGTGTTGCACAGTTTCTATGCATGCTCATAACTTCTTCAATTTTTCATATTTTCACTCCAGATTTTCAACGTTGCCATTTTTTTACATCTCCTCATGAACAATACAGTTGTCATTTTCCACATATTACCCAAAATGTGTTTTCGTCCCTGTGTCGCCAAATGGCATAGCCACTGTGCAAAACTACCTTTCAGCTAACAAACTGATAGTGCCACTTTTCGTGAGGTGGGCTCACAAAAAGCCCATGTTGAAAATTTGGAGTGAAAATACCAACAGATGCCTATGGTGTTATGGTTTCCAACTGAAGCATCCCACCCTGTAGAGACAGACAGGTGTCGGGGTGTGACTTGGGATCATTGGCTGTAATGTTCATGCCATTCCACCCCCACCCCCATCCTGCAGCCAGTGACAGGCATTGTGGTGTGCCTTGCACTGTTCGGCCACAAAGTTCACCCCATTCTCCTATACTTCACCCGCCTCAGCATACTTCCTTATAGAATGGAGTAAGTATAATACCCAAAGACCCCAAAGCACACCATGCCACTTGTCAGTGTCTACTGGGCAGGGTGAGGTACAACGGCATGAGCGTTACGGCCGACAACCCAAAGGAACACCCCAATGCCTGTTGCTCTCTACAGGGTGGGGGTGGGGTTGGCATCACTTCAATACTTCACTGCCATTCCTATTGTGCATCTCTAACTCTGGCACTACCAATGCCAACGCCAGTGAGACATCATTCTGCATTGACAAGTGCTTGTTTCAGTATTGCCAAATAAGACATAGCAAGCAGGCCAGCATCAAATGTCCGGCATTGACAAATGCTTGTTTTTTTACACTTCTGTTGAAGGACGCGATGGTGGACTGAATTTGGATTTCTATCACATACCATATTTATAATTCTGGGTGCTCTTGTATTTAAAAAAAAAACACAGTGCTTAAAGGAAAGGGACAGTTTTTCAGTTCATCCACCAGTCTTTATTCAACTCCAAAAAAAACAAGCATTTTACACTGGCAGTGTCCCTTTCAACACTTAGTGGCTGAGTGGGTCACACAAACATCATTACATACAGCACTTCACAACTACTGTGTGCATTTCCAAACCACTCTGTGTTTTACACCCCAACTATATACCTTTGCTCCAGAAACGTATACCGACAGTTTCCATATAATGTTAGAGCTAGTTCTTTCTCTGGACTCAAGAAATTGTTAAAAAAAATAAATAAATAAATAAGCAAACTTGATAGAAGCATCCCCTTATAACAGACGATGTCCACTGTTGTAAAACTCATTTAAAAATAAAGTGTCTCTCATTCTGGCCATTTTGCTCTGCATTTTGAAACAAAGTATACAAAAGTTTTGTTTACACTTTAAACTGCCACATTGGTAACTTTAAATTTGAACTTCTCATACATTTATATGCTTTCTAGTCTTTCCCCCATCCCCCTCAAAAAAATCATGAATGCTGCTCTACCTCCCAGTTAATGCCTCAGAGAGTAGCTGGTACATGTAAGGAAATGGAGTACTGTTGCTTTATGTATTACTGTTGTTTAAACTATACTGTTTCTGTAAAGAGGGCCTCCTCTCAGGGTCTCTCTGAGTAGAGACCTTAGTGCACTGCTCGAAGAGACTTATATAAGAAAGCCCACCTAAGCTGTAAAGTCTCTCTCCTCTGTACTGAGCTAAGCTTCAGTAAACCCAAACTAAACTAAACCTTTGAGTGTTTGGTCTGATCATTATATGGTGTCAATGTCCACACAAAGTAATGGGATGGTGGAAAGAGCCATTCAGACTATTAAGAGGTTACTCAAGAAGGAAAGAGTGATCATAGGGACCCATACCTTGCCTTACTGGACCTAAGGAACACTCCAATAGAAGGCGTGGGTTCACTAGCTCAGCTGCTCATGTGCAGGAGAACAAGGACTCTGATGGCCACTAGGCCAGACCTGCTCAGGTCAAAACTTATAGACAAAGACATCAAAGCCATTCTCAAACAAAAGCAAGAAAAGCAAGCATTCTACTATGATCAACACACAAAGCCTCCTCCCAGCCTGTCTCCTGGACAGCTGGTAAACATGAGAACAAAGGAAAAGGACTGGAGACCCACTGTAGTTGTCACACCTGCCAAGGAGCCATGATCATACATTGTCATGGTTGATGACAAGAAACAGAAGAGATATACAGCACATACCCAATTCCCTGACCGAAGTGCTGATAGAAGCAATGGAGAAGCAGAATAAAGCTGGGACTTCTTCAGTGAACGTACCTGATTCATCAAATACAGTGCCAATAGCTGCAGCAGAGAATCAGACTGAGGTGGGTACTTCCTCAGATGCCCCGCTGGTGAACAATGCAACAACACCTCCACTGGAGTCATTGCAGGGCCCATCTCGCAAGTCGATAAGCCTTGAAAGTGCCCTGGTCGTGAGCCATGTGAGCTGCTGGGTGATTCGGAAGCCAGCAAGATATTTTCAGGACTGAATGACAGTGACTGTTAACTGTACTGAACTATTCATGTACCAACTTAGCTTATGATAGGCAGATTAGAATGTTAGTTCTAGTAGTGCTTTATTATACTGCTTATATGCATAGTATCCTAGGCTTGCAAGGGGAGATGCAAGGAAATAGAGTACTGTTGCTTTAAGTATTACTGTTGTTTAAACTGTACTGTTTCTTTAAAGAGCGCCTCCTGTCAAGGTCTCTCTCAGTACAGACATTAGTGCACTGCCTGAAGAGTCTTAGACAAGAAAGGTCGCCTAAGCTGTAAGTCTCTCTCCTCTGTACTGAGCTAAGCTGTAGTAAACGCAAACTAAACTAAACCTTTGAGTGTTTGGTCTGATCTTTACAGTACTCAAGATGTGGCTTCTTCTTTCTTTTCTCACCACCCCACACAAGAACCCTGAGTGCTGCATTACCTCCTGGTTCATGCTTCAGGGACTGCTTAGTACTAGGAATGTGGCTTCGGCTTTCTCTTCTCCCCTCCACTTCCCCCTCCAAAACACTGACAAGCAAACCCAAAACAATATGAAATTATGCCAGATCAGTGTCTATCATATTTGATTATTTTCAATATTTTTACTCAAAATTCCACAGCTGTGGCCTGTCAGCTCTGGCCAGAATTTGTTTATTTTCAGTGCAGGTCAATGTGTTGCAGTGGTGCCGTTTTTCTTTGTGCATTTAATCAGGTTGTGAGCATGGACTGATGCCACACAAGTTTACTGGGGACTTTGAGTCTACAGTGCCCCTAGAGAAACAAGAGTGTTGTGCTGGTGTCCAAATCCCAGCAGACACTAGCAGCAGCAGTTGACATGATTTTTCCGATGCCCCTAGGTTTGTCAGGCATCAAGTCGGCAGTGGTTCAAGGTTGCTGGTCTCATTTCTCAGGCATGACTAGTGGGGTGTTCTTTCCAGTGAATGTTTCTCTCTCAAAAATGGAAAGCAGGTGGAAGGTCCTGAGGTATCTATTGGGTTTTCAGATGCATGGGGCTGACCATGCTGGAAGGTGTGAGCCATGGGGTAGTGGCTGAAGATGGAACCAGAGTGTCTAGGCCCTGAGAGTACTTCCACTGCTTGTGTGTGTGCTGCTGGTGACTGAGGGACCTGTCCACAGGCAAATCTTCCTCCTCGGAGTAGTTGTTTAGGATACCATTGTAAGTTTAGCGCAGCAGTGCCCAGTGTCCAGTCCTGAGAAGAATTGCAAGTGGCCAGGCAGCAGGTCCCTATCTTCTGCTGTACCAGAATTGATCATTTGCCATGCTTTTCAGTACTGGACACAGGGTACTGCTGCGCTAAGCTTACCCTGGACTCTTAAACAGCTACTTGAAGGAGGAGGAGAAACATAGAAATATAGAATTTGATGGCAGATAAGGACCGCTTATCCGACCTAATCTGTCCATTTCCCCTACCTAACAGATTAGCTGCAGATCCTAGTTAACCAATAGCCTACTTCCTCCTACCCCCCCATTAGAACTGCCTTATGTCTATCCATGTCTGTTGCCTAGTGTGCTAGCAGGTGGTGAGAGAGCCTACCGGCTCAAAACTTTTGTATTTCTAAGGATTGGGCTCTGATTGTGTCATAGGCAGTAGAAGGAAAACTGGCTAAAGCAAATACAGCTGGAAGCTGTTTATGTTTAGTTCTGGTGGGAGCAGAATGAATTAACTGTATCCAAGGCTGTTACCCCATAATTAATTGCACATTGGACATTGTTAATTTTCATTTAGCCTTTTTTCCCAGGCTCTGACACCACTGTTAAAAAATGTGTTGTTTTATGAACATAGAAACATATCAATGTGCCAGCAGAAACAGACCACCCTGTCTATCTAAGCCTGCTCGAGTGTGCAGCCAACACCCCTAGTTTGCAGCTGCCCCAACCCCCCTTCCTTTTGTCATCCCACTGCCACCCCCACCCCCACTCTCCCCTGTTCCCTGTCCCAAGCCCTTTTGAAGCTGTTCACAGATTCACATGATACCACCCATTCTGATAAGGTGTTCCATTTTGCTACCACCCTCTCTGTGAAATAGTGTCTCCTCATCTCCCTCCTAAATCTTCCCCCTTCGATTCTTAGCCCATGCCCCCTGGTGATCCTCCCCCTCCATAACTTAAAGACCCCATCTGCGCAATCCTTATTGATTTCCCTCAGATACTTGAATGTCTCTATCATGTCCCCCCTGTCCCTTCTATCCTCCAAGGTGTACATATTGAGGTCTCCCAGCCTGCTGTCATAGTCTGTCCCCCTCCATTCCACATATCATCTTTGTTGCCCTCCTCTGCACCACCTCCAGCAGCCTGATATCACACTTTAGGTATGGCCTCCAAAACTGCACACAATACTCCAAGTGTGGCCTTACCAGTGATCTGTAGAAGGGGCAAGATCACCTCACTTCACCTGGACAAAAAAACCCTCGCTATGCACCCAACATTTTGTTCATTTTTGCAGCCGCTGTCCTGCACTGGGCAGTGCTGTTCATGGTCCCCGTTATCAATACCCCAAGGTCCTTCTCCTCTTTTGTGATCCCCAGCTTAACCCCCAGCCAGTATTCTCTCCTTGGGTTCCTCATGCCAAAGTGCATAACCTTATACTTTTTTGCATTGAACCCCAGCTGCCACCTCTCTGACCACTCCTCTAGCTTGCTTAGGTCCCCTTGCAGCTGCTTCCACCCCTCCTCTCTACCCACCATTGCTCCGATTTTGGTGTCGTCAGTAAACAGACATACCTTGCTCACCACCCCATGTCCAATGTCTGATATGAAGAGCCCAAACAATACTGGCCCCAACACAGAGCCCTGTGGCACCCCCCTCATCACCGGCCTTGGAGTTGAGAGGTCCCCTCTCACTACTACCTGTTGCAGCCTCCCTCTCAGCCAGCTTGTAATCCAGTTTATCATTTTTGCCCCTACTCCTACACCAGTTAGCTTCCCCCCAAACCCCCCATGAGGCACCAAATCGAAAAGGCCTTGCTGAAGTCTAAGTACAGAACATCCACCGCATGACATGACCCATATCCAGTTCACCTGTCACCCAGTCATAATATTGTATCAGGTTGGTTTGACATGACTTTCCTGAAACAAACCCATGCTGCCTCATATCCTGGAGGCCATTGTCCTCCATGCACAACACCAGTCTTTCCTTTAGTATCTTTTCCATGAGTTTGCACACTATGGAGGTGAGACTTACCGGACAATAATTACCTGGTTCATCCCCTGACCCGCTCTTGTGTAATGGCACTACATGTGCCATCTTCCACAATTTATTCTGATATGGTTGTGTGTTGATGTGCTGATAGTTTAAGGTGGATGGATTGAGCCTATGAATAGTATGAGATTCTGTTCCTTTATTGTAAAAATAGTATATGGGGACTGGTGTGCTTGCTCAGGGTTTTAGGATTATGTTTGTGGTTATAAGTGCTTGAAGTATTGTGGGAGCTTCAAGTTTTCTTATTGTGGGCTGTGTAGGAGGTTTCAATTTTATTTGGGTGTTGAGGGTGGTTTTGTTTTGTTGTTTTGTGGGTTGTGTGAGAGGGCAGCTGATTAACCCTCCTCTTGTATTTCTTCAAGTTTTCCCCCTCACCCTCCCATCTTCTCACCTGCTGTCCCCTCCCTCCTGATCCTAGTATGCCTTCATTCCCTTTCTACTTCCTGAACCGTGTCACCTTTAGACTGACTTGCTAGCCCAGTTCTGTTGTGTCTAATTGCCTCTCAGCACTTAACCTGCCGGCTGCTTATCCAGCTTGCAGCCTACATAGGCTAGATGTCTTACTTTGTTCCAAAGAATTGTGCCACTGTGTAATGCCCTTGTGACCTTTTATCCCTGTGGGTTGTTTGTTTAGACTAATGTACTGTAATGTATTGAAATGCATTGTAATGAAATGATGTTCTTCTGTGCTGCTGTACCCAGGACCACCTTGTAAATGAGTCCTCTCAGTGGTGTTTCCGCCTGATAAAATAAAGATTTATTGATTGATTGATTGAATTTTACTCAGTAAGTTGTTCTGGAAGGTGGGTGTGTTGGGTTTATTTTCTGGTTTTAGTACAGCAGCAGCATTAAAATATGTGTTGGACATTGCTGTGGGTCCCTACATTAAGCTACTGCACATTCCAGTTGCTTGACCTTTGACCCTTTCAGGACCCCCGTGCCAAGTGTGGCATATCATCGATGCAGAGAGGTGGGTATTGAGCGGAAGCAAGGTGGTTTGTGGCTTAGGTTGGGGGTGCTAATAGGAGGGTATTTTTAGTACAGTGAGGACCAGGAGATGATCTGGGGTGAAATGGGACATAAAGAGAGGTGAGACATGTTCTGTTTCCATACACAGGGCTCCCACTGGACCAAGAGGATATGTAGTCATTAGGCCAGCTGTGTCACTCCATCCCCTGTGGGTAGTGCTTCACAATGCTAGATCATTGAGGAACAAGGCTGCCATTACGGCAGAATAAATTTATGGATACTCAGTTGATGTCACTTGCATTACATAGACCTGGCTGAATGACGATCCAGCCCCAGTTGTGAAAGCAGCAGTCCCAGTTGGGTTCTCTGTGATACACTGATTGTGGAGGGATTGAAGTAGGGGTGGCCATCTGCTTCAAAGCAAGTTGAACTTCACTGTTCACTCTGTGGGGTCACCTCATCATTTGAATGTGTATCAATGTGTGAGGGTTCAAGTGCAGGTTACAGGATTCTCCTTGTGTACCAGCCTCCTGGACCTAAGGGGAAGTTCTTGCAGGAAATCAAGGACTTCATGACTGACAGGCTACTGGAGTCATCCAGATGGATTATTCTGGATACTTTGATTGCCAGGGTCAATGATGAATTCTAACACATTGGACACTATTTTTTCCAGTTGATGGAGTCACTGGGCCTTGTACAGGTGCTTAATTCTACGACTCCCAACAAGGACAACTTGGACTTCTTTTTTAACCTGATGCTCGAGGTTAATAACCTCAAGATTCATCCAGTCAGTGGTCAGATCACTGCATGATTAAGTTCTCTTTGGGGGCCCCCGTGAAGTCCATCTCCTGTGGAGATGATCCATTATTGCCCATTAAAGGAGCATAGGCCAGAAAGACTACAGGTGGTAATAGATATCTCATAGATGTTAGCTGCTTGCGAGATGGATATGGAAAATGTGGGCAGGGCCTATAACAGTGTCATCATCAGGCCTTGAACTCCATAGCACTCACTCTTCTATGACACTGGGCATATGCTTAAAATCCTTATGGTTTGATGGGGAGCTTAGGAAGTTTAAGACCAGTGATCAGAGGTGAGAGCAATGTTGGAGGAGGTTCGGGGCCAAGGAGGACAACCTGACATTGAAGATTCATCTCAATGAATATCAAAGGGCAATCTCTCATAAGAAGGCAACATTCCTGTCCAGGAAGATTGTGTCTGGGAAGAATCTACCAGCTCAGCTCTTCCACACTGTTGACAGATTAATAAATTGATCTGCCTACATCCCATACGGTTTGGTTCTTCAGCAAAGATGGAGGAGTTTGCTAAGTTTGTCTTGGACACAGTGTCCTTTATGTGGGCCAGGATTTTGCCAAGCCGGCTGTCACAACCTGGTGGGGTTGAGTCTGCATCTCTTAAATGCTTTCAACTGTCTTGGGCAGAGTTTCAACTAATTATGGTGGAAAAGGTCAGCAATGTTATCTCAGAGCTACAGCCTGCCTTCTGTGAACTAGACTCAGGTCCCACACATTTACTAATGAGTTGCATGCGGCTATTGGGTCCTGTGTTCACTAGTATAGTTTGGAGCTCCTTATCTGAGGGGGTCTTCCTGGTTATTTTCAAAAAAGCACTGGTTCAGCCCCTGTTGAAGAAACCATCTCTGGATCGGTACATTTGTGCAAATTGTCATCCTGTCTCTAATCTACCTTTCTTAGGCTAAGTTATAGAGAAGGTTGTGGTGCTATAGCATGAAGCATACCATGCAACTCATGACATTTATGAGCTCCTCCAATCTGGTTTCAGATCCAGACACTGCACTAAGACAGCATTGGTCAGGGTGTACAATTACCTTCTTGGGGAAGGGGACAGAGGTGAATGGTGAGTTAAGCAATAAGCCACGAGGGGGTGTGGGTTATTGGAGGATTTACCATGGCTGGAGTGGTTGGCCCACAAGGCGTAGCTGAGTGGGTAAATCTGCTACCAGCCGGTAAATCCCGACAATTAGATCCCTGTGTTGATTGCGATTATACCAATACTGTTTTTTTTTTATTATTATTTAAAAAAAAGTACTTGCTCTAATGCTTAAATAAGCGACTCGGTTGTAGAGCAGTCAGTGTTCTTGTTTACTTTACCCGATGTACGGAGCTGCTGTTTCACAGTCTCCGCTAAACGGGGAAACAAGATGGCTGACAGAGTTCCGTGATTTTTGCCATCGGATTGCCTTTTCTTGAACATGTGGCTGGCTGGCATCTTTTGCGGTGATTATCGGTAGATAATCAAGGCAGGTAAGGTACAAGCCTGCCTATCTGATTGGTCGGTGTCTGAGGTACATGGTATATTTCATGTTTTCCTTGATATCTCTTCAGCTTTGACACTGTGGTCCATGGGTTGTTGTTGGACTGTCTGAGGGAGTACAGAGGTCTCAACTGCATCATCACCTGTTGGTTTATGTCCAACCTCAGAGACAGGATGCAGAGGTTGGTGATGGGAACTTTATCATCATCCACAATGCCCTTGCTCTATGTCGTCCCCAAGGTTCAGTCCTCTCTCCTATGTTGTTCACAGTGTACATGCTGATGTTGAGAAGGATCATTTGACAATACAACCTGTGTTTTCACTACTACAGTATCTGGAAGACACCAAGCTATATCTATCATTTGCAACTGAGATGATTGGCACTGCTGAGGTGTTAAAGTCATGCCTAGCTGAGATTCAGAACTGGATGGCCTCAAGCTGGCTGAGGCTTAACCAGACAAGACTGAGGTACTGGTGACTGAGCCAGGTCATAGGGAAGTGCAGAGGTAGCCAAAGGAGAGCCCGGGCTTTGGATCTTCTAGGCTGTTAGCCTGTGCTACATTGAATATCTGGGAGTCATTTTAGAAACATATAAACATATACTTTGATGGCAGATAAGGACCACTTGGCTCACCTAGTCTGCCCATTTCCCTAGCTACTGGATAAGCTGCAGATCCTAGTTAACCAACAGCCTATTTCTTATTACCCCCCCCCACAAGAATTGCCTTACGTCTTTCCCATGCATTCTTGAATTCCCCCACAATGTTTGACCCCACAACCTCCTCAGGAAGGTCTTTCCATGTGTCCACTACCCTCTTTGTGAAAAAATACTTCCTTACATTGCCCCTGAGCCATCCCCCCCTCTATCTTCAAATTGTGTCCCCTTGTTCTTGCACGTCTTTTTTTGAAAGATGCTACCCTCTTGGACTTTGTTGATTCCCTTGAGGTACTTAAATTTTGGATGAGAAGCTGACATTTGTGACTCAGGTGTCAGTCTCTGGCTGATGTTACCATATCTGGAACATCAGCCGGATTAAGTACCTTATCCCATCCAAAGACTTGCTCACACTGATGCACTTGTTTGTGACAACCAAGCTGGATTACTGTAACACACTGTACATCAGGGCCAAGGGAGGTACCCTACGATGCTTGCAGCTGGTGCAGAATACAGTGGCCCAATTGCTGACAGGACTTTTGAAGCCTAGTCATTTGACCTCAGCCCTGTGTGAACTGCATTGATTGCCTGTGAAGTAGCATGTTACCTTCAAGGTTGGTTTACTAACCAACAAGGCTGTACATGGGATGGGCCTGGGTTACCTTATAGAATTTCTGAATCCTCTACAGTCGTCATGCCCCAATCACTCCACTGAGGTATGTCTCCTCTCGGTCCTAATGACACCGCTTAAATCCTTGAAAGATCATGCTTTTAAGGTTGTTGGCCCTTCACTTTGGAACCCTCTTCCCAGGGCACTGAGGGAGGCCCCCTCAGTGAAGGACTTCAGTAGGGGGCTGAAGGCATACCTTTTCAGACAGGCATTTGGGGAATCTTTGAAGTTCCCTTTTTATCATATTTTTGTCCATGTAATGCTGCTGATTTTATTTCATTTTATTTATATATCATGCCATATACTGTAAAGTTCTATTTATTTTTCTTTATTGTTATCTAAATATAGTATTGTTTTCTGAATGAAGTTTTTATGGTATGACCACTGTTATGCCTGTTGCGGTGTGCTGAGCCTCCAGGAAACGGCGCCTAAGAGATAATGCTACTACTACTACTGCTTCTCCTGATCCCACATTGTTTACAATGGCATGATGTGCAAGCTCTATGTCCACTGAGATACACTCAGGTGCATGTACATGCAGTCCCTTCACTACATGGGCCTGCTGTGCTGCCACCTGCATTCCTCTGTATGGCAAGCAATCAGCAGACCACATTAACCTCCTTCCTCCCCAAAACATAGAAACATAGAACCTGATGGCAGAAAAAGACTGATAGGTCCAGGTGTTTTTGGGTCTTCCTAACCCCCTAGCTTCCCTTTAGTGTGAGGGCTCCCTTGTGTCTATCCCATGCATTCTTGAATTCCCCCTACCATGGTAGCCCCCACAACATCTGGGGCAGACCATTCCATGTGTCCACTACCCTCTCTGTGAAGAACTTTGTGACATTGGTTGCGAACCCCCCCCCTTTTAGCCTCAGATCATATCCTCTAGTTCTACTGTCCTCCTTGAAGTAAAAAAGCTCCTGTACCTACAGCTTGTTTATGCCTTTTGTGTATTTGACTGTTTCGATCATGTCTCCCCTCTCCTGTTTCTGTTCCAGGGAGTACATGTTTAGTTCCCTCAATCTTTCACTGTATGACATTTGGTGCAAACCCTGTATCATTTCTGTCACCTTCCTCTGTATTGTTTTTATCTGGTCGATGTCCTTTTTGAGGTAAGGCCTCTAGAACTGGATACCATACTCCAGGTGTGTCCAGACCAGTGCTCTATACAGTGGCAATGACCGCCTCCCTCTTCCTTCTCATGATTCCCCTCCCAATGTATCCCAGAATTCCACTGGCCATCAGAGCTGCCTTCTCGCACTGTTTCCCCACTTTTAAGTAATCTGAGATCTTGATTTCCAGACCACGCTCCTAGCTGGTGGCAGCTGGTCTTTCCCTTCTCAAGTAATATGCCTTCTTTGTATTACTTTTTCCCATGTGCAAGACCTTGCATTTTTTTGGTGTTGAATCTCAGCTGCCATGCTTCGGACCACTCCTCAAGTTTCCTTAGGTCTGATTCCATCCTGCCTACTCCTTCATTGGTGTCCACCCTGTTACATATCTTGGTGTTGCTCCCGAACAGACTCACCTTTCCCTCTAGTCCTCTAGTGATGTCAGTTATGAAAACATTGAAGAGCAAAGGCCCCAGCACTGAACCCTGGGGCACACCATGCTGGTCCAAGAGAGGAGAGCTGTCCTATGGCTAACTGATCTTCCCTCCTCAGCCATCCACCAAGCATCCCTGATCTGTTCATGAACCTATGACACCCATGGGGCAGTGTATGAGGCAGTCAGCCCTCCATGCCACTGGTCCAGCTAGTGAAACTTAGTTCTGCCTTTTCATCTTTTGCTACACATACTCCTCACAGTTCTATACTAAAACACCCAAAACGTAGTGCAGAAAAAAAGTACAGTTTACTCAGATGAAAGCATGTCATTTGTTTTTCTATCTAACAGCATAAGATGAGGGTAGGGCAGGATGTACTTGGTTTAAACTGCAATAACATTAAAAACTACACCTACAGAAGCCACTTTAGGACAGTTTTACTAATGAAAAAAGTCATAACGAGCAAGCAGGTGGAAGAAGTATTTTATAAAAAACTGTTTCAAAGATTTCTATTTTTACGTATTTAACCATGTTTAATTGTTAAAGACATTTAACATTTTATAAGAATGATAACACATACCAGGTTGTGTATTATGATAGATCTCTGCAAATCCTAGGTGATTGATGCTTTCTGCTTGTGGCCTGGTGCCTCACGTTGCATCCAGGGTGTGTGTCATTGCTTACTTATTCTAAAAATAAATGTCAACCAGAAACCATATCCTTTCCTTACCTTTTTCAGTGGGGGGCATGGGAGCCTGTAATTTAAATCATTAATGCCCAGCTATTGCTCATAACTTAATTCTGACTTTCAGTTGCTGCCTCTGACAGATCAGACTCCACCTGTTCTTATCCATGAACAGAATTAAAAGCTCTATTCTGTGGTCCCTTTTAAAAACTCTCAACTAGAGACAGTGAAAGGGGCTTACTGTGGTGAATAGTTCACTTTTTAAGAAATCTTTGTTTTTAACCAGCCACAGTCGGCTATATGGTGATGTTTCATGGCCACTACACCACTCCATCCTCACCATACAACACAATAGTTACCTTCAGTAAAGAGCAAATATTTAAAATTAGTTTTTAGTTACTTCTTGTAAGTCATATAGTAACAAATTTGCACCCTGGTGATACCACTTGTGTACCCTATTATGATGTCTCTATACAGGTGATTAATAAAAGTGATGGTAACAATTGCTACTTTGTTATAATTTATCTATAAACACCTCCAGATTTTCACATCATGCAGAATTTCTACAAGGCTCATTTCTCTGCAGTCATGTCGAACCCACAATCCATTTCGTCTAACAGGATTACTAATATCTGAGCATTATGTAAAGCCTTGATGTCACAAACAGCACTGTGTGGCATGCTAAAACACATGTGGTCACAAACCACACTAACATATATAAACAAACCTGAGCTGTGCACGTTGTTTTGACCACATGGTTTTTGAGTGCGTGGCTCTTTCTATGTTATCTTCATGGTATTTGCATCTAACAATATTATGTATTTCTCAACTTTGCCCCTTAAGGTTGAATAAATACCTTTACTATCCATGTAGTACATTTAAGCAATAATGCATGAAAATGTGTGTTGGGCTGGAATAATGTCATGCCTCTGGTGGTTGGGCATGGGCCCACAGGCTGTGTGCATCCAACACCAAACAAGTAATGTAATCCAAATACAACACATACTCTTTAAGTACATTATTAGGATTATACAATGTTTGTCAGAAAAACAAAGATGAAAAAACAGATTAAAAAAAAAGTTTTTAATGAGTAGGTGTATTTAAAAAATAGTTGTTGGCCAATTTTGAGGTGCCAGATGCCATGCCTGGTGCCATACTGGCAACCCTGGTTGGGGAGCAAACTCAGCTTGCTGAGGATTGGCCAAGGAGTACCAAGCATCCGGAGGACTGCTCTCCTCTCTTGGGAAGGGGAGATTCATTGCTCTGCTGTTGACTACCACCCAGTGGAGGCTCAGTGGTAGTATAAACATGGGTGATGTCGAAGGAAAAGTTGTGCTGATTTCATGCAGGATGTGCATGCTTCCACATGGCATGCTCTGCTGTCCATGCCATGGCTATGTTGTGGACTGGGTTGTGGGAGAACAGAGAAAAGTGGCACATGCCTTCCAATAGCCCACATCTCTACTGAAGCCACTGTACCCCATCCAGAAGTGTTCTCTAGGGGAGGAGAGGACTGCCCTCCTCTCTTGGTCCTGCCATGAGTTGGAATTCATGGGGGATCTCCCGGAGGTGGCTGGGTCCAAGAAGGTGAGTACTATTTAGTGAAGGCAGGGAAGGGGCTGATAGCCTGTCTGCAGCCAAGACATTGACAAAAATCTTAATGTAAAAAAATACAGTGCTGATTTATTGTCTTTTCTAGTAGGTGAAGCTGCTATGTTAGTGTAGCTCTGCACCCCCAATGATCTTTCTGTCTATTGATGTTCTCTACCATATTCCTGCTGTGCCACCCCCCAGCTTATGTTTTTCTTCTATCTTTTTTGTTGTCTCTTTCTCTCTCTCTCTCTCTCTTTCTTTGTCCATGTTTTGCCAGCCACCTGGAAATCAGAGGTGTGCTCCTCATACCTGCTCACGCTATCATGGTCTTTTGCACCTCCCTACTGATGACTGCAGTTTGCAGTACGTGATTCCCCTGGTACAGCCAGCATGTGCTTCACCAGGGTAAGAATAAAGAATGATAACAAAGAGCAGTAAGTAAAGATTGTTGCACTTTTGAAAAACACATGTACTCTCTGCATTCGTTAGGGTGATGAGTTGGCATGTACTGTCTGAAGCAGATTGGGTGGATAGTGTCTGAAGCCAACCACGATGATGACTTCAGTTAACTTTCAGTACTCTTTGTTAAAAAACATGAAAGAACCACAGACAATGGGGATATAAGTCTTGTTGGACACAACTGATTTATTTATGATGGTCTTGGGACTGATTTATGACGCGGGAGGGAGGGTTTTCGGTTTAAAAACATATGTCAAGTACTGTCAAATGCCAGAGCGGCCATGCTGAGTGTGGCATGTGCAGTGATGTTTTCTTTTTTAAATGTGATGCAGCAACGTGTGTGCTGGGACTTGATCTGTGATGTTGTGATGGGATAACATCAAGGGTCAAGATCTTGACTGACCAATCAGGTTTCAGGATTTATTCTTGCCACTGATATCAGTCCCTTGCTCATAAATAGTTACTGTATTTCAAATACTGCTTGGCCCACCAAGCCTTCACATTTTGTTCCTGCCTATAGTATCACCACAGATCTTACATGATCTCCAGCCCATTCTCGCTGCTTCCCTTTCCCTAAGATTCCATTGTGCCTGTCCCATGCATTCTTGAACCCCACCACTGTTTCTGTCCCATCACCTCTGCTGGAAGACTGTTCCAGGAATCCACAACTCCTTCTGTGAAGAAGTACTTCCTCACATCTCTCCTGAATCTACCCCCTACAACTTCTTATCATGTCTCATTTTCCTTGAGCTACTTTTTTTCTGAAAAATGCATTTTTCCTCTACCTTATTTACCTCTGTGAGGTATTTAAAAGTCTCCGTCATATCACCCTTCTCCCTCCTCTCTACCATGGTGTACACATTTAGGTCTTTAAGTCTCTTCTCATAGTGTTTCTGATGCAGATCCGGCACCATTTTAGTTGCCTACCTCTGGACCAGGTTCCATGTGATAACGGCGATTGTAGAAAGGTGATCGTCATTAGGGCGAGTGTACATTGCCGAAAATAAATTTTGGTGATGTACACTTCTTGTATAAAACCAAGAGCACTGGGGACTTGTTTTTTATGTTGGGGGGTGCAAATGCAGAAAAATAAGAAATGTCCAGATGCAACAAAATGAACGTGTGCCAGGAACCAAATCCTGCACCCTCGCAACCCTAGCATGCCATCCACCCACAATGCCACAGGGCCAGCTCGGCAGCCCACTGCCGCACTACACCTCACAAACCCTCCCTCTCCTTCCACCTATCACATAGCATGCTTGCTGCCCCCCCAGCTTGTGTACATATAGTGACATCCTGTTGCTATATTCACGGCACCCCCCCCATCCGGTTGCCCTCCCTGTCCAGTAGCCCTTTGGACAGGAGCCGCAATTGAGTTGCCTTTTTTGAAAGTGCTCAATTGTGATCGCCACTGTCACAGGCTACCCTGGACCACCTCAGGTCTGTGTCTTTCTGGAGATGTGGGGCTTGACTCTCAAAGGTTGGCACAGGGCTTTCATAAGCCCTGCATCAAATCCTGCATTGCCCTGAACACAGTGCTGGATCATGCACCCGATTCACAAAAGTAATGTGCATTGGCAACACTTTAGCCCCTTTATGGTGGCTAACACCAAATATTTGGTGCAAACCCCATAAAAAGATCTGCTAAGTTAAAGCAACAAATGCTGGTCTAAATTGCGATATGTGGCACATGTGATTGAGAGTCTTGATTGCTGGCCAGGGAATGCTGCAAGCACCATGCGCCATGTGTTTAGTCCAGCCAGGGCTTGTGGCATTCTAACTCATTTGAGAATCGGGCCAGTGGTCTCCAGAAATGGACACAGTACTCTAGGCGTGGTCTTTTTATAATTTGTTATTAGAGGATTAGCACATGTGCATACATGTATAATACAAAGAAGAAATGCCAGAAGGAACAGTACTTATCCAGTTTTTAATATAGTAGAAGAAAATTAGTTGTAAGCAAGGGATTTCATATTAAAGCACTGTCATTTGCTCTATATAAAAATTCTTAGATCTCCCTATATTTTCTTTTGTGCTTAGCTGTAAAATAATAGATTTTTTTCTAGTCATATACTGCACATTCAAGCAACACATTTATCCATAACTCCCAAGTAGGAGGAGTAGGATCTTTTCACAGTCTAGTAATACATCTTCTTGCATTTAATACAGCTATGTTTAAAAATCCATCAGCTCATGCTAAAGGAATATTTTTGGAAAATTATATTCCTAACAGATGGAATTCCAGGTCTGGTTTTAAACTTGACCCTGAAACTATATTAATTTGTTCAAACACTTTCTTCCAAAATTGTTCTATATTGGGGCATTAGGCTATGACACAAGAGATTTTTCCTATTTCTTGCTAATATTGATTGCACTTATTTGAAGTATTAATATTACATGTAGACAGGAACATAGAAACATAAACTTTGATGGCAGGTAAGGACTGCATGGCCCACCCAGTCTGCCCATGTCCCCTACCTATTGGATAAGCTGCAGATCCTAGTTAACCAACAGCCTACTTCTTCCTACCCCTCACTAGAATTGCCTTATGTCTGTCCCATGCAATCTTGAATTCCCCAACTGTTTTTTACCCCACAATCTCCTCAGGAAGGCCATTCCATTTGTCCACCACCCTCTCCATGAAAAAATACTTCCTCACTTTGCCCCTGAGCCGTCACCCCTCTATCTTCAAATTGTGCCACCTTGTTCTTGCATATCTCTTTTTCTTAAAGATGCTACCCTCTTGGACTTTGCTGATTCCCTTGAGGTTCTTGAAAGCTTCCATCATGTTCCCCCTCCCTCCTTTTCTCAAGGGTATACATATTAAGCTCCTTTAGTCTCTCTTCGTAAGGCTTCTGGTGCAAACCCTGCACCATTTTAGTTGCCCTTTTCTGGACTGCCTCCATCCTGTCTGTGTCCTTGTGGAGATGGGATCTCCATAACTGCATGCAGTACTCCAGATGGGGTCTCACCAGCTGCCTATACAGAGAGATAACAGCTTCCTGTTTTCTACTCGTGATGCCTCTCCCTATGTATCCCAGTATGCCCCCAGCCCTCCTTATTGTCTTCTCACATTGCTTATCTACCTTTAGGTCATCTGATATGACTACAGGTCCCTTTCCATTTTTGTTGTTGTTAGACTCTCACCCCCCATTGTGTACTCTTCCCCTGGGCTTTTATTTCTCAGGTGCATTACTTTGCACTTCTTTGCATTGAATCTAAGCTGCCATACTTTTGACCATTCCTCCAACCTTGCCAAGTCCCTTCTCATCCTTCCCACCACCCCAGGTGTATCAACCCTGTTGCAGATCTTTGTGTCGTCTGCAAACAGGCATGCTTGTCCTTCCAGTTCCTCTGCAATGTCACTTATAAAGACATTAAACAGGACCAGTCTCAGTACTGAACCCTGAAGTACCCCGCTAGTAACCCCCTTTCTTCGGAGTGGACTCTATTTACTATTACCCTCTGTGTCCTGTTGTCCAGCCATTTTTTACCCAGGCTACCACACTGGGCCCCACTCCCAGGCTAGCTAACTTGTTTATTAATCTTTTGTGTGGGACTGTGTTAAATGCCTTGCTAAAGTTGAGGCAGGCCATGTCTACAGCTCATCCCTGGTCTAGTATTTTGGTCACCCAGTCAAAGCAATCTATTAGATTCAACTGACTTGAACTTTCCACTGTGAATCCATGCTGCTTTGGGTCCTGTGCCCCACTGGCCTCTAGGTACTCAACAATTCTTTCTTTCAGAAGTGATTCCATTATTTTCCTTACCACTGAGGTCAAACTAACTGGGATGTAGTTTCCTGCCTCTGCTTTGCTCCCACATTTTTGAAGGGGAATCACATCCACCCTCCGCCAGTCCTCAGGTACCACACCATCCTCCCATGGTTTGTTAAAAATGGTAGTCACTGGTGCAACTACCTGTAGTTCTCCCCTTAGTTCTTGTAGAATTCTTGTAGAATTCTGGAGTGAAACCCATCAGGCCCCATTGCTTTGTCCACCTTCAGTTTTAGGAGTTCTTTCAGAACCCTTTTTTCTGTGAATGGACTGGTATTGATCCCCCGATCCAGAGTGCTTCTATTGATTAGCTTTGGTACCTCCCCCTCCTCTTCTTTTGTGAATACTGAGCAGAAGTATTTGTTCAGTATCCCTGCATTTTCACTGTCACCCTCTGCCCTCCCACCCTCCACTTTATTAAGTCTCATTATCCCTCCCTTGGTCTTTTTCCACTCCCTAATGTACCTATACAAGGTTTTGTCCCCCTTCTTAACTGAGTTGGATATCTTTTCTTCGGTTTGGGCCTTTGCAATTTTGACTGCCTTCCCCACTTCCTTCTGCTTTAGCTGGTACAGTTCTCTGTCCTGCTTCTTCTGTGTTTCCTTATACTTCCTGAATGCTATCTTTTTCTCCTTTACCTGCTCTGCCATCTCTTTTGAGAATCTTAGTGTTTTTTCCCTTCGTTTTGATCTGTTTATTTGCTTCACACAAAGGCCTGTTGCCTCTGTGATGGCAGTTTCGATTTTTCCCCATTGTTGCTTCACCCCTCCTTCTTGCCTGTTTGCTAGTGCTTTTCTGCGGCACTCTCTCATTTTGCCTAAGTCTGTAGGGAGGTAATAAAAAAGACAAACAGTCTTGTGGGATGTATGGACAAGCACTAACAAGTAGGCATAAGAGTTGTATTATCCCTGTTTATAAAGCAGTGGTTAGGCCACACATGGATTACTGTACCCCATTTTGGTCCCCCCATTTAAAGAGGGATGTGGAGGAACTGGAGAGGGTAAAGAGGAGGGTAACTAGAATGGTCGATGGACTTGAGGGGATGAGCTATGAGAACAGATTGAGGAAGCTAAACATGTATCCCCAGGAACTTAGACATACCGGAGGTAATCCCCATGAGATGTACAAAAAGTTAAGGGATACAGAGTTAATGAACAGCCTAGACTTCCAGCTCAATAAAAGAGATATTGCCTTTAGAAGCCATGACTACTAGCTAATGTTAACCTTTCCAAAAAAGAAACATAGGAGACATTTCTTCACTCAAAGAATCATTCCATTGTGGAATGGACTGCCTAAGGATATAGCTGAAGCCAATAACTTCAAGACCATCAAAACTAAAATAGATAAGTACTTATTATGTGACCTTGGGAACAAAATGTCCTGCTAGAGCAGGAGAAGGGCGATATGGGCACTTGCCTTCTGTCCATCCCAAAATTCAAATATAAGTATAATGTAACCCTCCTAAAGTTCAGTACCCTTGATTTTGTAAGGCTTTACACTATAGCTGTGTTTATCAAGAACCGCATTGTTTGGAGGTCACTTATTCCCAAATGGCTACCCACTTCTATATCTGAGATCCTCTCTCCATCCCAATTTGAGAGTACTAGGTCTAAGTTTGCTCCCTCCCAAGTGGGCTCCAGCACTAGCTGCCTGAGGCATGCCCCCTGTATGGCATTGACGATGACCCTGCTCTTGGATGTGGCTGCAGCAAAGGTGCTCCAGTTAAGATCTGACATGTTCAGGTCCCCCATCAAAAATATCTCCGCTTTTTCTGCCATCATAAGGATGGCTTCTATCATTTCCTTGTCCATCCCCCCCCAGATGGGGGTCTGTATACAGACCCTGTGTGGATTGTGGTGCCATTTCCCATCTCCAGGGTGACCCACTATGCCTCCTCTCCTCCCTGTTTACCCTTTAGTTCCATTGCTTTGATCCCTTCCCTTATGTAGAGAGCCACTCCTCCTCCTCCTCCTCCTCTTTTATCCTCCCTGTGCCTCCTATAGATTTTGTGCCCTGGAAAGTTGACATCCCAGTGATAGTTCTCTGTGTACCATGTTTCTATGACTGACACAAAAATCCAGGCATCCCTCTTCCAACAAGGCCACTAGCTCAGGGAACTTGTTACCCAGACTATGGGCACTGGTACTCATTGCTCTCCATTTTTTGATGGCCTTACCCCTTTTAGCCCCATCCATGTACTTACTGCCTTTGCCGTTATGTGTTAAAAAAAATATGATGCGTAATAAATCTTATGAACTTAAAATATGATATGTAATACATTTTATGAACTATAACAGACTGGATTTGATTTAATCTATTATTTAGAAAAATTCCCCATGAGCTACACATATTCAACCATTGAGAATCTAAAAGAGTGTGGTTAAGTTCCTTTTGCCAACTATCTTTAGTTTTCTGTAAAGCTGGTACTTTGAATGTTATTAAATGTGAATATAAATAGTTTCTGCTGGCACGGAACATAATAAATTGTGTCAAACAAGAATTTGTTTGTAATAATGTATCTTGCTGTGCTATACATTTATTGAAGAATGGTCAGGGGTTTGGCAGTTGAAATTCAATGCAAGGAAGTGCAAGATAATGCATATGGGGCACAAAAACCCTGGCACAATATATCAGTTGGGGGGTGAGGATATAGCATGCACCAAGCAGGAAAGGGATCTTGGGGTTATCATCTCTGATGACCTCAAGGCAGGGAAACAGTGTGACAAGGCAGCAGGTAAAGCAAATAGGATGCTGGGATGCATAGGCAGGGGCATCACCAGCAGGAAAAAGGAGGTCATAATTCCACTATACAAGACGCTAGTGAGGCCCCACCTGGAGTACACTGTACAGTTCTAGACACCTTACCTACGTAAGGACATAGACAGGGTAGAGAAGGTTCAGAGGAGGGCAACAAAGATGGTGCATGGATTGCATCACAAGTCCTATGAGGACAGGTTGAAGGAACTGAACATGTACTCCCTGGAGGAGAGTAGGGAGAGAGGGGATATGATAGAGGCATACAAGTATCTTACAGGGAGGAACAGGGTGCAGGAATACACTATTTTTATGTGAAAAAGATGTTCCAGGACTAGAGGGCATGGGATGAAGTTGGAGGGAGAACAATTCAGAGGAAACGTGAGGAAGAATTTCTTCATAGAATGGGTGGTGGACAAGTGGAACACCCTGCCAGAGGAAGTGGTGGGGGCTGAAATAATCACGGGATTTAAGAATGCATGGGGTAGACATAAAGGAATTCTGGAGGTCAGGGGTAAGGGGCAACAGACTTCTTGGAAAACATAAACTGAACTTATAAGCTCAAATGGGCAGACTGGGTGGGCCATAGACCCTTATCTGCCGACACTGTCTATGTATCTATGTATGTTCCTGATTTTTAAAGCTCTAAAAAAAATATTTTTGTGAAGATCATATTGTAGTTGCAGTTCATGAAATGACTTAAAAATATTACCATTAAGACAGCAATAAAAAGGATCTCCCTTTCTGCCGTTGTACTCAAAATATTATTATTTAATAAGGAATTTATATTGGTATATCCAATTGGAGTATATCGTATTCCCATACAATTTATTTAATTTTTACCAGGCCACTAATATGGCAGAGAGGAACTTACCCTCTTTACTGATGTGAAGTTTTTTTTTTTTCTAAATTCTGGAATAGAAATATTTTTCTCTCAGTTAAGGATTTATTTGCAGTTTTGAAGTAAACCCATGGAGAAGGATCATTATCTGATCATTTTCTTAATGGTTCCCCAAGGTACCCAAATGGCATAGCAAGAAAACTAGCATTTTTAAACCTGCACTATTATATAAGGCAGTTAATTTGATTGTTTTAAATCTCTTTTTTCTTTAAAACAACGTTGGAAATCATTTTATCTATTTTTTTCCTTTAATAATCCCATGGGATGGCCTGGAAAATATATACTATAATTGTCAGGGTAAAATGTGTATTTGTACAAAATGAATATGACCTGGTAAAGATGTAGAAAACAAGTCCCATCTAGACAAATCCTCTTTAATTTTCTGTAATAACAGTTCCAGATTTGCATTAATCAATCAATCCAGATTATTGGTTATCTGATTTCCAAAATACGTTAGCTGAGCTTGTCTGATTTGAAATGGCAGCTGTGATTGTACAGTACAATATAACAGTGATTAGGAAGGATTGTTATTGCTTCAGACTTATACTAATTTATATTATATCTGGAGATCACGTTAAATTTATCTATGAGTTCAGGTATTAGTTTACTTTCTTTTAACGTGCCTTAAAAATAAAGCAAGATCTCATCAGCAAATAATGAAATTTTTAAAGAAGTATTTGCATATTGAAATCATTTAATTTCCTTGGATTTTCTAATAGCATTAGCCACAGGCTCAATATAAACTGCAAACAGAAGTGGGGGCAAAGGGTACCCCTGTCGGATGACTTTCTGTAACCTAAAACCTGGTGAAGTATTATTGTAAGATTTCACTTTAGCAGTAGGAGTTTTATAAATCAGCTTAATCTAGGACATATATCATTCACCTAAACCAACTTTATTAAGAATTGAAAACAGATGTGAACATTTAGGTGGGGTCTTGCCAGTGATCTATACAGATGCAATACTACCTCTCTTTTTCTGCTGGTGATATTGCTCCCTATGCACCCTAACAAACAACTAGCTATGTTTAGGTCATCCAATATGATTACTCCAAGGTATCTTTCCTGCTTGGTGTTCATCAGTACCACTCCCTGATGTTGTACTCTTCCCCAGGAGTTTCTGTACCCCAAGAGCATTACATTGTACTTGTTTGCTTCGAAACCTAGCTGCCATACCCTTGACCACTCCTTGAGTTTTCTCTGGTCTCTGCTCATCCTTTCCACCCTGCAGGAATGTCCACTCTATTGCAGATTTTGGTGTCATCCACAAAAAGACACACCTTTCTTACAGTTCCTCTGCAATGTCACTTATAAATACATTAGATAGGCTGAGACCCAGCACTGATCCCTGAGGCACCCCACTGTTCACCCTCCCTTCTTCAGAGTTAACTCCATTTACCATCACTCCCTGCTGCCTATTCCCTAATCAAGTTCTTACCCTGTTTACTACCTTTGGACCCACTCATAAGCTACTCAGTTTGCTTATTAGCCTTCTACATGGAATGGTGTTGAAAGCCTAGGTATAATCATTATTTCTTTCATAAACTATGCATAAATCTTAAGACCAATCAGTCTAAGAAAAAACAATACTAATGTAATATAATCCTATTCCATCACCTCTAAACACTGACTGTTTGCCAGAAAGATGTTTTAAATGAGAACTGCACTGAATGTAAATTATTTTCCCTGTAGAAGCTGATTTTTATGGCTGAATAGCAGAGCTATGCTGACATATTGCGATTACATCAGTAGAGAAAGGGGGTTCTGGAATGTTTCCCAACACAGCACACTCTTCCACAGAGTGGACTTCAATCACATCTCTCCATGTTCCCTCCATTAAGTACAGAGCGGTTGCTTTCTGCCCCTCTCCTCCCTTCCTGCACTATTTTCTTGATTTAAACATCTACTGGAGCGAGTGACATTTTCTGTATTTTTAGATGTGGAGCAATCTGTTTCTTCATTAAATGACCTACATTATTTTAAATTATACAATGGCAAGAACAAATGTTGCTTCCCCATTGGTCAGTCTAGCACTGGAGCCGTGATGTTATCCTGGCATAACATTAGGGCTCTAGTGCCAGCACATCGATGACTGCATGTCAGTTTAAAAAAAAAAAACATCACTTTGCTGCCTACGAGCAGCTTCCCTGGTCTTCGCTTTGCCAGCTACTGTTGTCATTGCAAAACCAGAAACCCGCCCCAATACCTACCATCACCCAACAACAAATGGCACAAAGAAACACCCACGGCCATCACACAATAAACACAAGCATCAAAATCTCCCTGTTTTTCAGTTTTTAAAACAGGACATCGGGACCCATATACAGAGCGAGCGCTGAGTGAGAGAGTGAGAAACCACATTTTCAAACAGTCACCGCACAGCTCTCACTCACTCGTTTCAACAAAACACTTTCCTCCTGTTCTCTTAAAAACAACAACTTTAGCACCTAAAAATACCTGAAAACAATATTACAGTCTGTCCCTACCTCGATAGAGGAGGAATCCTCTGAAGTGCAGAGCAAGCAGCATGCAATAACTGAGTGTGTGTGTATGTGGGGAGGGGCTGCCTTCTACAACGCATATCAACTGCAGGAATTAAACCAAAAAAAAAACATAAACCCCCAATGAGATATGCTAATATGGAACCCTTATTCATAAAAAAAGGCAGCAGTAGCAAAGATCGCTAACAGGAGCACAAAGCCACACCAAAACAGGACAACTCCACCTACTGACTAAACAAGAGAACTGCACTATTTTTTCATAATGTAATCCTACCCATTACAAAAAATGACAAAAAAATCTACTTTTAATATCTTTTTTATCTTTTTGTTTCTTTGTTTTACAATTAAGCCATTGTATAATAGGAATAATACACTCCAGGGAGTGTGTTGTGCTGGGATAACGTCACTTCTGGGGTGATTAGTCGCACTCGGCCTGCGGCCTCATGTCTAATTGCCCCAGGCATGTTGTTATCCTAGCACGACACACACCCTGTCATGCATTATTCCTTTATTAGTATAGATGTTTCATACAATACCAGATAGAGATGTCAGCACTTCATTTTGTAATTCTATCCAAAGAGCAAATGTTTAAACCCTGAACCGACCTCTCTCTATATTTATTTATTTATTTAAGAGATTTACCAGATAAGCATACTGAGCAGGGTCCGCTCGTTTCCAGATGCGACCTGGGGGGTTACATAGGTCCATATAGGTATAGAAGACAAAACACTGCAGTGGTTTGACAGTGGGTTCAGTAAAACAACACAATACAGTGGTATGCAATAGCACGAGAGTGGATACATACAGAGAGAGATTACAACAGGTACAGAGTAGGTGCAGGCTAGGCTGACCAAATTTGCCAGTTACGAAGTTTGGTCCTCAGGTCAGAGTGCATAGTTTGCTGTGACAGGTTAGGCCTAGACTTCCGGGTGAGACAGTAACATACGCACACACGTACGCACACGCATGCGCACGCACACACATGCACATGCACACGCACACAAAAACACACACACTTCAGTTAGTGAGCTCCAGTGAGAGCTCCCATGTCAGGGTTTTGTTACCCAGTATTTTCCTGCAGTGACACATAGGTAAAAGGCACCTCCCTGATGTAACTCAGACTTTACTCGCTTCCTGTTTTCTCCTGAATTATGCCTCCTGATAGAAAAGCAGTGTCTTTTCATGTCAATAGATCATTCAGATAGCTGTTCTATGTGACTGACATGCAATCACAGACAGATTACCCGTACAACTATTTACACGAGATGCTGTCTTTCAAATTTGTTGATCCCCACCACAAACACACACACCAGACATGACAGCACTGCTGGAAATCTCTCTCTCTTTCCTTTCTCTCCACTTAGGCAATGCTTAAAATGCTATCTCACGCACACACACACACACACACACACACACGTTAGGAGTAATAGAAATTGAAAAAAGAGTCAAAGCAATAGATTTATGAAATCATACATTTCATTTTAAGCAAACAAAATCTTATTCATGATCATGTATCGTCTCGCACTTTTCATGATAGTTTTATACTGGGAGTCAGAAACATGATAGTTTTATACTGGGAGTCAGAAATAATGCCTCAGTGACAGAGAGAAAAACAGAGAGATTTCCATCAGCACTGACATGTGTGGTGTATGTGTGTGGGGGGAGACAAAAAGTTGAAAGACTGCATAGAAACATATAAATCGTTGTCGGATAAGGACTGCCTGGCCCATCTAGTCTGCCTGTAAGCCCTTGTACTGGATTACTGCTTCCAACCCACCTGTTGCTGTGCCGCTATGATTCCCCTATGCATGTCTCAAGCATGCTTAAATCCATCCACAGTGCTTGCTCCCATCACCTCCTGAGGCAGACCATTCCATGTGTCCTCCACCATCTCTGTGAAGAACTTCCTCACATTCCCTTTTAACCTCCCACCTTCCAGTTTCATGTCATGCCCCCTTTTCTTGTACACCTCCTGTATTGGAAAATGTCTCCCCTCTGCATCTTGTTTATATCCTAGAGGTACTTGAATGTTTCTATCCTGTCTCCTCTTTCCCTCTTCTCTTCCAGCGAGTACATGTTGTGGTCCCTTAGTCTCTCCTCATAAGCCTTATGTTGTAAGCCCTGTGCCATCTTATTTGTCCTTCTCTGGACTGTCTCCAGCCTGTTAATATCCTTATGAAGGTGTGGCCTCCAGAACTGCACACAGTACTTCTTGTGAAGCCTGACCATGGTTTTATATAATGGTATCACTACCTCCCTCCTTCTGCTGGTGATACCCCTGCCTATGCACCCCAGCATAACACTGGTTCTCCCAGCTGCCTTAGCACTCTGCTCTGACATTTTCAGGTCATCTGAAATAATTACCCCCAGATCCATTTCCTCCTTTGTGACTGGCAGCAACTCCCTCCCCCTTCCCCCATCTTGTAGCTTTCCCCAGGGTTTCTGTATCCCAGGTGCATAATTTTGTACTTTTTTTGAATTAAACTTCAGTTGCCAGTTTCCAGCCCATTTTTCAAGCTTTCCCAGGTCCCTCCTCATTTTCTCCATACCGTAGGGGTATCCACTCTGTTATAGATGTTGTTGTCATCATCTGCAAACAGGCAGACCATTCCTTCCAGCCCTTCTACAATGTCACTAATGAAGACATTGAACAGGACTGGCCCTATGACCAATCCCTGAAGCACCCCACTAGTCACCCCCCTCCCCAGACTGCACCCCATTTACCACCACCCTCTGCCTCCTGTTTGTTAGCCAGTTTCTAAGTCAGTTTACCACCCTGTCCCACATGCCCAGCCTACCCAGCTTGTTTATCAGCCTCCTGTGTTGAATGGTGTCAAAGGCTTTGCTGAAATCAAAGTAAGCAATGTCCACTGCCCCACCCTGATTTAGTTCCTTTGTCACCCAGTCTCAGAAATCAACCAGATTTGTCTGACATGACCTCCCCGCTATGAATCCATGTTGCCTATGGTCCTGGGCTCTGATGGCTTCTAGATGCCCCACTATCTTTCTTTAAGCAATGTCTCCATGATCTTCCCTACTTCTGAGGTGATGCTGACTGGCCTATAGTTCCCCACATCCTCCATGCTGCTGGATTTGTGTAAAGGGACCACATATGCCATCCTCCAATCCTCTGGTACCACCCTTGTGTTGAATGACTCAGTGAACATGGCTGCCAGAGATTCTGCTATCTCCCTTCACAGTTCTCTTAATATCCTTGGGAGTATGTCATCTGGTCCCATTGCTTTGTCCACCTTCAATGTAGTGAGCTCCTGCAGGACTCTTTCCCCTGTGAATGGACTATTGTCTATCTCTTCACTCCCTTGGCAACTGATTTATTGATGTGGCCCCTGCCCCTTCCCCTTCCGTGAATATTGAACAGAAATATTTATTCAGTATTTTTGACTTTTCCATGTCACCCTCCTTGCTTTCCCCTCCCTCTCCCTTGAGCCTTGCAATCCTGCCATTGTATTTCCTCCTGTTGCTGATGTACCGGAAGAATGTTTTGTTCCCTTTTTTAGCTGACTGTGCTAAACCTTCCTCAGTCCTTGCTTTTGCTCTCCTTACTGCCTTTCCCACTTCCCTTAGACACTCTAGGTACTCCTTCTGGTCCTCCTCCCTTTGGGTCTCCTTATATTTTCCAGAACTCATTCCTTTTTGCCCTGACCTTTACTGCCACCTCTCTTGAGAACCATAGTGGCTTTCTCCTTCTCTTAACGTTGAATACCAATCTGCTGCATTGGTTTGTTACTTCCAGTAAGTCATCCTTTAGATGCTTCACTGTTCTTCCACTCTCCCTCCTGCCCCCATTCTTTCCAGGGCTCTTTTGATACCCCTCTCCATTTCAGCAAAGTCAGCATTTTTGAAATCCAAAACCTTTGTCCTAGTATGACTTGAGTGAGTCTCTGTCCCTATGCTGAACCACACAATGTTGTGATCACTGGATCCCAGTTTCCCTTCTACCTGGACATCTGCAATTCAATCCCTGTTGGTCATTACAAGATCTAGAATTGCCCTGTCTCTGATGTGATCAAGCACAAGCTGCCTGAGTCCATCCTCCTGGACTGAATCAAGGGTGCCTCTGCTTCTGACTGAAGCAGCTACACTGGTGTTCCAATCCATGTCTGGCATATTGAAATCCCCCACCAGTAAAATTTCATCTTTCATTGCCATCTCATGTATTTCCTCCAGTAGCTCCCTGTCCAGTTCCTCTCCCTGTCCTGGAGGCCTGTATATTTCCCCTGTGCGTATTGCTATGCAATTTCCAGGATGAAGGGTGACCCACAGTGCCTCAGCCTCCCCCTGCTTACCCTGTACCTGTGTTGCCATTATACCCTCTCTGACATATAGGGCCAATCCCCTCCCTTTTTGCCCTTCCTACTCCTCCTGAGTAGAACATATCCTGTTACATTTGTTTACCACTTATGATTAGCTATATACCAGGTTTCAGTTATTGCTACTATGTCCAGGTCTCCTTCAGTTATTAAGGCCTTCATGTTTGGGACTTTATTTCCCAGGCTGTGTGCATTTGTCAACATGACCTTCCAAGTTTTACTACTTGACTGCTCTCTCTTCCTGTTTTTGGTCTTCTGCATCTTCCCTCCCTTCCCGATATTTTTCTCTTGTGTTCCCAATTCCTTTCCTAGTTCATTTCTGCCCAACTCCAATGACCTTGATATCAACTCTTCTTTCTGCTCCATTGTTCTGCTTTCTCTACCATGTGGGGGTGGGCTGCCTGAGTATCCCTGCTCCCGATGCCCTCCCCGCTGGCTAGTTTAAATGCTCATCAGCAAAGCATTTAAACTGTCCATTGAGGGCTGCCTTCCCCTTGCTGGACAGATGCAGTCTGTCCCCACTGTACAGGGCTGCATCATTGCAGGTGGCTCCTCAGTTCCCAATGAAGCCATACCCTTTCTCATTACACCAGCCTTTCAACCATGTATTGAAGTTATTAATGTGGAGATTCCTCCCCTCTCCGCCATGGACTAGTAGCACCTCTAAAAATGTCACAGAGCTTGCTACCTTCCCTAAGCACCATCACAACATTGTAAAGTCCTCCTTCACCTGCTCCAAATTTGCCTTATCTTTGGAGAGGTCATTTGTCCCCAAATGGATAATGACTTCTATGCCTCCCCTCCTTGCCATAGCTTCAGTGATCCTCTGGATGTGCTTTCCCACCTTCTGAGCTGTGCCTCCTGGAAGGCACTTTACCGCCCTTTCCTCTCTACTATCTGTGCACAAATCCATTCCTTGGACAATTGAGTCCCCCAACAGGAGTAATGTCTTCTTTCTATGGGGTTCTGTTCCTCCCATCACTGGTTCATCCTGCTGGAGGACCCTCACCTCCTCTTTGATCTTAGCCTCAGGTTCCATTGCAGGCTGTCTTATTTCTTCAACACTGTGTAGGGGTTTATGAGCAGGACTGGAGGGGGGGATGGGTCTCTGCCCTCTCCCCTGAACCTTCCTGAGCCCACCATAGTCCATCCTGCCATCTGCCTGAGTGGCCATTGTGGTATTGGCTGGGGACCTGGTGGCCTCTGGGTGGTGGCAAAGGTCCCCAGTATTCCTGCCAGCTCATCCCAGAGACTGGCGATCTCCAACCTCAGCTCTGAGAGGTGCCTGCAAATGGGGCAGCACAGCAGCAACCAGAATGTTTCTGAAGACTTCTACACCACAGCCAGAGCACTGCACCACTCCCTGCTTCATCATGTGCTTGCTGATATTCCACCCCCCTAACATTTTTTTCCTTCATCTTCTCTCCTGTCTTTCTCTCCTTCTGTAGTGACTTACAGATTCTCTCTTCTCCTCTTGTATGTGCCCTTGTGGATCTAGTTGCTAGCTATAGCCTTTGTAATTGTGCCTATATACTGGCTAGGCTATTGCTTCTGCTGTGCTGTGCTGCCTAACTGTTCCTGTGTCTATAAGTAGGTGTGGCCTGACCTTCCACTATAAAGGTAGAGCACCCAGGGGTGGTTGGGGAATGCGGTGGGTGGGGGGTTTCCTTTGGTACTTGGTGTCTACAAAAAACAATCAGATAAAAAAGACTTTCTTCTGTAAACTACAGGTCACAAACACAGCTCTAGTTTAAGGTAGCTGGTAGATGCTCTTCCTCTGATATTCTGCAACAGAGTTCCCAGTCAACCCCTGTTTGTAATCCACAGTCCCTCAAGTCTTCTTCGGCTCCTCCCCTTATCAGACACCTGTTTCACAGAGTTTCAGTAACAGCTCTAGTCACAAATGACTGCAGATATTTTCCTAGCTAGATTACCTCCTGGCAAATTAAAATTACACTAAGTAAAGACAAACCAAAAAACAGGGACCAAAAACACTGACTTCTACTTACTATTACAGACCCCTGAATTAAGAATTCAAATCAGTGTACTCAGTAAATCACCTCCTTGTTGTAGGATAGCTGGTAACTGCTCTCCCTCTCAGCTTCTGCAGCAATCTACATCTACATCTCATGTAAATACTCATAAATGTAATTTGTCTATGATTGCATTCCAGTCAGATAGATCAGCTATTTGTGTGACCTATTTAAATGAAAATACACTGTTTTTCTATCAGGAGGCAAAATCCAGTAGAAAACAGCAGCCTAGAGCAGCTCAAGTTATATCAGGGAGGTGCTTTTTACCTACGTGTCACAACAGGAAAATGCTCTGTAACAGAGCCCTGATATAAGAGCTCTCACTGGAGGTTGCCATCTGAATTGAGCCATCCAGTACTGAAGTGTGTGTGTGTGTGTGTGCGTCTGTTTGTACACAGGTGGGTGCAGGGTTTAAACATCAGCTCATCAGACAGAATTAGAAAATTAATCACTGACACATCTATCTAAACAGTGCTGCAACCACTTTCATAAGTAAGATTTACAAACAGACTATAATATATTGCACAAGAGAATTAAAGACTAAGATCTGCAAACAGACATTAGATAAAAACATACATAGACAGCTAATATGTTTGTACAGGCAGCATGTCACAATGCACAGGTTATGTACTCTTTGCCATTTTATGTGGGTTGGGGCACTGTAGTTTTGTACTATGAGCAACATTCGCTTTCATAAAATGAGAACCGGTAGTCAAATATGGCATCAGATTGTGATATTATGACATACATTTGATTTCACCATACTAAAAAGGGGTATTATTTTTTTATATGAATAGACAGATTAGCTGAAAGTGCATCCAGAACCTATGTGGTACTGAGATTATGCAGGATTTAAATAGAACATGTAAGATTCACATCTTTAACACAATGCCAAGCCATCATATCATTCTTGGGAATGCCTGACAACATGTAAAACATTAAAAGCAGATTTCAGATCAGCTCTTTATTATCACAGCAGTAACATTCATATCATAAGACTGATATGATGAACAAGAAATTACTTTACAGGGATTCTAATGCTTTATTATGAAACAAGTAAGATGAAAGAAAGGCCAGCTCACCAGTGCAGCGGAAGCACTGCCACCTGTGGTGCTTACAACCCATGTTCTGTTATGAATGCAGAACATCAGAATGTCAGCCGGGGGTGGTAAGATGAGCATCCCATAGACAGCTCTCCTCCTCTGGGGGGGGGTTGGAAATGTTGTGATTTCCCCAGCAGTCAGTGACACCCAGTGGAGGCTGGCTATGCAACAGCTGGGGCCACTCTTCAGTCATTTCATGTCCACACCTTCAGGGAACCATCAAGGGAAAATCCCTCTGGACCAGTAGCACTGTGACACTCCCGTATCTCTGCCCGAATGGCGTGCCAAGTGTTAGCCTCAGCTGGGGCCTCTTGTGGATCTTGGTCTCTCCCCCCCTCCCCCCGGGGAGCCCCACTGCAGAGGGAAAGCTGCTGGGCCTCCCAAGACCAGGGCAGCCTGATGGGGGACGATGGTTGTAAGGTCTGGGTGCTGAGAGCGGGTAAATCCTCCACCCATCCCAAGGTGCAGAAAAAAAAGCTAAAAAAAGTAAGATGCAGTGATGAAAGTGAACAAGAATGGACAAAAACTCAATTCCTGTACCTTTTTTATAGCAGGAACAGAGTTCCTGTACTTCTTCCCACTGACACTAGAACTGAAATTCTTAAACCAGCAACATAATGATAGTTTCTTGGCCTGTGACCTAAAATCAGGGTTTCCATAACAACATTTGAGTTGTACAACAATGCTGTTTTCCTAGAAATACTTCAGTATCTCTAGCTCAGTCTACTAGCGTCTAAACAGATAGACGTGTCTTGGCACAGCTATCCTGCAGATTGAGGATCTTCATTCTGCTTTCATATTTGCCAATGCCTGAGTTCCTGCACTTCTTGTCTACCACCTGCACCACTGGTAAGATGTATAAAAACATGTGTCTACACAGAATTCAAAATACAGACACTGTGAAGGCTTCCTCCCATCCATCATGTCTAGCTGGAAATAACAAATAGTGTAGCACATCTCTGTAAATGTTCCACTCCATCAACATCATTTTGCAGCAATATTGTCTCTGAGCAAAACTTGTTAAATACTGGTTCCACTCATGTTACTGTTCCATCTCTACTAGCTTTCTAATTATCTTAGTGAGTATTTCTGATTTACACACAGGTACTACGTACCATTTCAGAACTCTATGATGTTGTTTATGTCCTTCGCTCATCTATTTCATTGTTGTCACAATGCAAGCATGCTCTTCTATAGAACTATATGAATGAGAGTGACATAAACTACCTCACACAGCTGTAAAATGGTACTTGCCACCAGAGTATAAATCAAAACCAATCACTCAGGTTACTGCTAGGCCCATATAGATGGAACAATAACACAACTGGAATCAGTATTTAAAAAATAGCTTCTACAGAGTAAGATGACAGATTCAGCACAGGTCTCCTTTAAATATTGTATAAATAGGTTGTGCTAGGCATTTTGCCTCATGTCTTCTGAGGTTCTGAGTGCCTTTTATAATCTGAAAACATAAGATGATTTTTATTGCTTACAGCTAGATTCAGCATCTCTTTATATGACTAAACTGTGCCATAAAAATACAGCTCTGTTGACAACATCTATAACATTACAGATAGGATTTTAGGCCAAGCTGTAGGGGTCTGGATGCATTTTACAAGCCCGCTCATAGTTAATCACCTTTATAATCAAGTCTGTGCCCCAAATGAATGAAGTCTTCTGACTTAGACAACCAGTGGTTGCTCTACATCAGGGCACACCAGGGCATGTGTCCTGGTAAACACATGCTTTGCCCCAGTTAGTGCCCTATGTTGTATAGAGCTACTCCAGCCCAGGAGGAAGAAACAGATAGGGAGCTGATGCTAGCCATCCAAAGGATGGCAGACAAGGGTGAGGTAGGGTGAGGTAGTACTGGTTGGAGACTTCAATATTCCAGATGTGGACTGGAGCATCCCAGCAGCAGCATCAACTAGGAGCAGATTTATCCTGGACTCCCTTCAGGGTGCCTTCCTCAAGCAACTGGTCATGGAACCAACTCGGCAGAAGGCAATACTGGACCTTGTGCTCACAAACAGGGACAGTGTGATGGGGTAACAGTGGGGAGCACCTGGGAACAGTGACCACCAGTCATTGTGGTTTGAAATCACAGAATGAGCAGAACCAAACCACACAAAAACACGTATCCTGGATTTTAGGGGGGCAGACTTTGGGAAAATGGGGAGATACTTGAAAGAGGCATTAAGAGGAATGGGACAGGAATCAGGGGTTGAGGAACAGTGGGCAGTATTTAAAATGGGGATTACAAGAACAACAGAATTATGCATTAAGCAGGTTAGCAAAGGAAAAGGAAGAGGAGACCATTATGGTTTTCCAAAGAGGTAGCAAAGAAAGTGAAAGCCAAAAGATTGCATTCAGGCAATACAAAAAGACACAGGCAGAAGGGGATAGGGAGAAGTACCAGGAGAAGCAAAGGGAGGCAGGGAGGTCAGTAAGAGAAGCCAAAGCTCAGACAGAAGAACACATTGCAAAATCAGTGGGTAGGGGGACAAAACCTTTACAGGTACATAAGTGAAAAAGAAAGACAAAGGGAGGGATAGTGAGACTGAAGGGGAGGATGGGGCCACATGGAGGATGACAACAGTAAAGCTGACATATTGAACAGGTATTTCTGCTCAGTCTTTACTGAGGAAGAGGAGGGTAATGGGTCTGAAGGAGTACAAGGGTGAGAATGGTGCAGAATGGACACAAGTCCTTTACACGAGAAAGGGTCTTGAAGGAACTGGAAGTAATAAGAGTTGATAAAGCAATGGGGCCAGATGGGGTGCACCCAGGGTCCTTAAAGAACTAAGAGAGATGGTGGCTGAACCTCTGGCTATCCTGTTTAGCCGATCACTGGAAACAGGGAGGTACCCAAAGACTGGAGGACAGCAGATGTAGTCCTCTTATACAAAAGTGGGAACAAAGAGGAAGCAGGAACTACAGACCAGTCAGCCTCACCGGTAGTGGGAAGATCATGGAAGCACTACTGAAGGAGAGATTGGTGGAACATCTGGTTGTCAATGGACTACAGGACCCAAGGCAGCATGGTTTCCAGGGGAGGTCATGTCAGACCAACCTCGTTGAATTTTGACTGGGTGACTAGGGAGGTGGATCAGGGCAGGGCAGTGGACATGGCCTATCTGGACTTCAGCAAGGCCTTTGACACTTTGCCACATAGAAGACTATTACACAAACTGGGAATATGGGTGTGGGCAGGACAGTAGTGTGGTGGGTAGGTAACTGGCTGGGTGGCAGGACACAGAGGGTGGTGGTAAATGGCTGTCACTCCACAGAGGGAAAAGTGACCAGTGGGGTACCACAGGGATCAGTGCTGGGACTGGTCCTATTCAACATCTTCATCAGTGACATTGCACAGGACCTAGAAGGCAGAATTTCACTGTTCGCTGATGACACAAAGCTCTGTAACAGAGTAGACACACCAGAAGGTGTAGACAGAATGAGAAGGGACCTGCAGAAACTTGAAGAATTGTCAGGGGTTTGGCAGTTGAAATTCAATGCAAAGAAGTGCAAGATAAGTGGACATGGCCTATCTGGGATAAGGGAGGGGCTGACCAGAAGCCCTCCCCTCCAGATGAGGGGAGTAGCCTTCAAGCCCAAGGGGGGGAGGGGGGAAACAGACTGGAGGGGGAGGTTTCAGGAGGAGCAGGGAGGATGGAAGTATAGGGAATCTGGGTGGGGTTCGACAAAGAGGATCAGGGATAAGGGGTGGAGGTTAGTGTTAGTAAATGCCAGGAGCTTGGGAAACAAGTTGCCAGAGTTCCAGGCCATGCTGTTCGAGGGGGGGGTGGATGTGGCGGCAGTCACGGAAACATGGGCCAACAAAAACCATGACTGGGACCTAAATGTACAGGGGTACACTATGCTTAGGAAGGATAGAAAGGAGGGCAGAGGGGGTGGAGTGGCTATGTTCATTAGAGATGACATAGAAATTGCTATGGTAGAAGAGGCAGAGGGAAACGTGGAGGCCTTATGGGTCACCTTACGATCCCCAGCAGGAGATAAGGTCAAGCTGGGAATAGCATATAGGCCCCCCAGGATGAGTGATGTTCTAGAGGATGGTTTGCTGGACAACATCATTGCCCAGTGTGGTCCAAAAGGGAAGGAGTGGTGTTGATGGGGGACCTTAATGCCAGGTACAAACTGGGAACCATGTCCTCTAAGGTGGCCAAGGAGCAGGGCTGCTGGATGGCTTCCAGGATGTGTTCTTAACACAGCATGTGATGGAGCCCACAAGGGAGGGCATGTCCTGGATGTGGTTCTGGCAGATGGGGATCTGGTAGGGACATGGTTGTACAGGACCCCTGACTGGGAGTGACCACAATACTGTCTGGTTTCAAATAAGCATTGGGGGAGTGGGGTGAGATCTAGGACACTGGCAGTGGACTTCAGGGGGCAGACTTTATGGGCATGGGAAATATTCTCAGGATCACTTGAAGGGGATTACCTCAACGACAAGTATGGAAAGGAGATGGGAGGTCATAATAGGGGACTTCATGAGGCAGTCAGGATCTGCGCTAAGTTGAAGCGTGAAGAGACAAGGTCACATAAACCATGCTGGTGGTCCAGTGAGGTACAGGTAGCAGTCAGAGAAAGAGGCAGCTTACAAAAATATAAAACAACAAGAGAGGATAGGGATAAGGAAATGTACCAGCTTGCATCTAGAAAAGTCACCCGTATGGTGAGGAGCAAAGTCAGTAAGAGCAGCGGCTGGCACAGGGATACATGGAGAAAAGGGGTTCTTCCGGTACATTGGGGAGCGGAGAAAAACTAAGGGCCATCTCAGCAGATTGAGATCAGAAGGAGGGTGGGTGGAAGAGGCGAGGGACCAGGCAGAGGTATTTAACGAGTACTTTGCCTCTGTGTTCACTAGGGAGGGAGATGGGATATCTACAAAGCAAGGCACAAAGGGGATAGAAGCGGCAGGGAGTGGGATCAGGGGAGCAACAGAAATGGAGCAAAAGGGAGGGAAAGGTACCCCAGGGGTGTCACATCTGGATAAGGATAAAAAGACCAGTAAGGTGGAGGGGACGGATGATGCCATCCCCGCCAAAAGGGTGTGGTTAGCCCTCAAGGCCCTAAAGAAAGACAAATCTCCTGGGCCGGATGGCATTCATCCGAGAGTACTATGAGAATTGGCGGACATACTGGCTGCACACCCTGGCAGACTTTTCAGCAGGTCACTTGAGACAGGGAGGGTACCTAGGGAGTTGGCGAGGGCATGTGGTACCAATCCATAAAGGGGTCAAAGGAGTACCAGGTAACTATAGACCCATCAGTTTGACCTCAGTGGTGGGAAAATTAATGGAGAGTATACTAAAGGAACGATTAGGGTTTACTGGAGGAGGTGGAGGTCTGGATAGTCGGCAACATGGGTTTGTGCCAGGTAGATCATGTCAAACCAACCTTGTGGAGTTCTATGAATGGGTAACATCAGAACTGGACGGGGGTAAGCCTGTGTGGATGTGTGTTCTTGGACTTCAGCAAAGGCGTTTGACTCTGTCCCCACTAATGGTCTGGTGGAGAAACTGATGGGGTTAGGAGTAGGCCCTTTGATGGTCAGATGGATTGAAAACTTGGATAGCTGGGCGCACTCAGAGAGTAGTGGTCTGTGGGGAGCTCTCAGACCCTAGAGAGGTTGGTAGTGGGGTACCACAGGGCTCGGGTCCTGGGTCCAATCCTGTTTAATGCATACATATCGGACATCAGGGATGGTATAGGGTGTGAAATGAGTCTCTTCACGGATGACTCAAGATGGGAGCAGTAGTTGAGGGAGAAGAGGGAGGTTGGCCTGCAAAGAGGACCTGGACACCCTGGAAGCTGGGCTCACACATGGAAATTAAATTTCAATATCACCAAGTGCAAGGTGTTTGCATCTTGGTCGGAAACTCTAAACACAGGTACACCCTGGGAGGGCTGCGGAAGCCTCAATAGGGGAAAAGACCTAGGGGTCATGGTGGATACATGTATGAATAACTCTGAGCAGTGCAGGAGAGCAGCTAGCAAGGCAAACAGGATGTTGGGATGCATCGTAAGGGGGATCACCTCTAGGAGCAAGGAAGTGATTCTGCCGCTGTACAATGGACTGGTTAGACCACACCTTGAGTACTGTGTACAGTACTGGAGACCACACTTGAAGAGGGACATACAGCTCCTGGAGAGGGTACAGAGGAGGGCAACTAAGATGATATGAGGGCTAGTGGATTTGACTTATGAGGACAGACTTGAGGAGCTCTGCCTGTTTTCATTGGAGGAGAGGAGACAGGGGAGACATGATTGAGGTCTTCAAGTACCTCAAGGGAATAAATAGGGTAAACATGGAGGATCTTTAGACTAAAGCAGGAAGGCATCACCAGAGGGCATGGTTTGAAGTTGGAAGGTGGAAGGTGAGGGGAAAAGAGGAGGTTTTTCACTGAGAGAGTGGTGGACCCTTGGAATGCACTGCCTGGTGAGCTGGTTCAGAGATCCACAGTGGAGGTTTTAAGAGAGGTGGGACAGACACAGAAGGGGATGTATCAGATGATGGCCTGTCCGGGGGTGGGGATGGATGATAGGGGTTTCTGGAGCACAGGGATGGGAGGGTCTCGGCACCCAACTAAGGATCTAGGTTCGAACAGACTCGATGAGACCATAAGGCCTAATCTGCTGGCAAATAGTATGTTAGTATGTTAGTATAATGCATATGGGCACAAAACCCTGGCACAATATATCAGTTGGGGGTGAGGATATAGCATGCACCAAGCAGGAAGGGATCTTGGGGTTATCATCTCTGATGACCTCAAGGCAGGAAACAGTGTGACAAGGCAGCAGGTAAAGCAAATAGGATGCTGGGATGCATAGGCAGGGCATCACCAGCAGGAAAAGGAGGTCATAATTCCGCTATACAAGACACAGTGAGGCCCACTTGGAGTACAGTGTACAGTTCTGGAGACCATACCTACGTAAGGACATAGACAGGGTAGAGAAGGTTCAGAGGAGGGCAACAAAGATGGTGCATGGATTGCATCACAAGTCCCTATGAAGACAGGTTAAAGGAACTGGAACATGTACTCCCTGGAGGAGAGGAGGAGAGACGGGATATGATAGAGACATACAAGTATCTCACAGGGAGGAACAGGGTGCAGGAATACACTATTTTAAGCAAAAAGATGTTCCAGGACTAGAGGCATGGAATGAAGTTGGAGGGAGGACAATTCAGAGGAAACATGAGTAAGAATTTCTTCACAGAACGGGTGGTGGACAAGTGGAACACCCTGCCAGAGGAAGTGGTGGGGGCTGAAACAATCACGGGATTTAAGAATGCATGGGATAGACATAAAGGAATTCTGGAGGTCAGGGGTAAGGGGCAACAGACTTCTAGGAAAACATAAACTGAACTTACAAGCTCAAATGGGCAGACTGGGTGGGCCATAGGCCCTTATCTGCCGACACTGTCTATGTATCTATGTACTCTCATATAACAATATATAAGTGCCCTGGCTGCTGTATGTTGTTCCCCACCTGTGCCCTGGTTACCAATAGTGGCCAGAACCGCTACAGTTGTCAGCACAAATCAGTTAACAAAGCTCTTATTCAAATGCCTGAACACAACTTTGCAGAAATTCAGTACTAGAACTGACAATGAATGAGAGAAGTGGGCCATGTTCAACTTAGGCTCAACTTTGACTTGAGCATCATAAATTCAGATTGGCTGTGAAAATTTGAGGTAACCCCCAATGGCTTGAAGCCAACAGCTCCCAATGGCTGATGTACCATGGGTTAAAGTAGATTACAAATGGGGGAGGGAGGGCAAAAAGCCTTGAGGCTATCATTTAATAATTATTACTGTTGCTTACTTGTGGCGAGTGGCACTGTCATGCCACTGCTATGCAATGGTGTGTTTGTGGTGGTGTGATAGATTCTGCAACCCAGTACAACCACCATGGCATGGTGCTGAGCTGCAGTAATAGTTAATATTATTTGCTGAACTCAAGGCTTATATCCTCTGTTTGCAATCATTGCTTTACCACCATGGTAATTACTATATTCCTCCAGCCCCATATATTTTCAGAAAATATACTGTAGAATTGTGTACACTGGTGTCCTCATTATTTAACACTTTTCAGATCAGCTGATTGCTCCCACTAATTTTAATCAGTTGTGAAATTAGCTACATTTAAAATGCGCACTTACTATACCTGCTTAGTGCCATCACCAAGCACGCTGTCACTGACTGAACACCAGCATAAAAAGCCAGTGAAACACAAATAGCCATTTCTCTCAAAATTACATTCTAATGGGCTTACTGAGTGCTAGTGTGGACAATGCAGTTGCCTCTGCTGCAGTCAAAGAACTGCAGATCTCAAATCTCCTTCTAAGCAAGTCATGTCTGTCACAGTAAATGAGTTACAGTGCTTATGTATGCTGTGAAATTGGTAAATATGCATTCGATCACGATGTGATGTCTGCTGTTCAGTTTTCTCTAAGTACAAAATAAACCATTAATGATAACCCTATTCAAAGATTTGAAAAAAGGCTATTCTCCCATCTGTGGACAACACCAGATACAGCTTAGCTGGTACCACAATCACCCAAGATGCCCAGAGGACAACTGCCTTTCCTTCTGGAGGAGCTTAAGGAAGAACCAAAAAGAAAATGTGAGGTGCCTCCACTCAGAAGGAGCGAATGTGAATGCCAGGGTGGTCCATACTATAGTTCTCAGCAGGGTCAGACTGGAGTACAGGGGCCCACTACAAAAGTTGCAACAGGGGCCACCTGGACAATCAAAAGGGGAGGACTCAGGGTGACCCATACATAGTATTCCACTTTAATGTGATACATTACCTCTGTGTTTGCCTCTTGCATTTAACTGCAGTGCCCCAAATACCCCACTTAATTAGAAAACAGACAATAAATGCAGATTATTCAGTTTAGAAGGTTGTCAGGTACCACCGGGGGCAGCTGGAAATCCCCAATTATCTTGGTGGGCTAGTCTGACTCTGGTACTTGGTTTAGTTAAACATTTTTGTTCCTTCTTCCTACACTGATGTTCTTCAGTGACTGGCTATGCACATAAACAGGTTGTTTAAAGAAACCCTAAGACACACTTATCATTGTGGTATGCAGGTATAATCTCATCCCAGCTGGATAAGGGTAGCATTGCATCCAAAGTAAAAGTAGATTTAAAAACAAACATTTGCCAATGCCGAATGTTGATTGCGTTGGTCCGTTGAGCTCACTCACTGGCCCTCAGCAACTCGCTCATTCTGTTTCTCCCGGTGCTGCAGGTTGCTCTTTTGCACTGGGCTCCTGCCTGGGTTTGGCACATTTTTCTGCCCACAAAGAAATCTGCAGCTGTCCCGACAGAGCTCCGTTGAGGTGGCTCACTCCCCCTTTCTCTCTCTCTCGCTCATTCTGTTTCTCCTGGCGCTGCAGACTGCCCTTTTGTAATGGGCTCCTGCCTCTGTTGGTACATTTTTTCTGCCCACAAAGAAATCTGCAGCAGTTCCAACACAGGTCCATTGAGCTTGCTCACTCCCCCTCTCTCACTTGCTCATTCCGTTTCTGCTGGTGCTGCAGGCTGGCCTTTTGTTCTAGGCTCCTGCCTGCATTGCCACCTTTTTGTGCCCACAAAGAAATCTGCAGCAGTCATGATAGAGCTCTGTTGAGCTCAATCACTCCCCCTTTCTCACTCACTCACTCGTGTTTCTCCTGGCACTACAGGCTGCCTTTTTGTACTGGGCTCCTGCTTGCATTGTCGCCTTCTTCTGCCCACAAAGAAATCTGCAGCAGTCATGATAGAGCTCCATTGAGCTCACTCACTCACTCACCTCTCTCACTCATTCATTCTGTTTCTCCCGTGGCTGCAGGCTGCCCTTTTGCACAGGGCCCCTGTGTGCATTGCTGCCTTTTTCTGCCCACAAAGAAATCTGCTGCAGTCCCAACAGAGCTCCATTGAGCTCACTTACTCCCCTCCTTCACTCACTCATTCTGTGTCTCCTGCTGCTGCAGGCTGCCCTTTTGTACTGGGCTCCTGCCTGCATTGGCAGCTTTTTCTGCCCACAAAGAAATCTGCAGCAGTCCCGACAGAGCTCCGTTGATGTCGCTCACTCCCCCTCTATTACTCGCTCATTCTGTGTCTCCTGCTGCTGCAGGCTGGCCTTTTGTACTGGGCTCCTGCCTGTGTTGGCACCTTTTTCTGCCCACAAAGAAATCCGCAGCAGTCACTATAGACCTCCATTGAGCTTGCTCACTCCCCCCCCAACTCACTCGTTCTGTTTCTGCTGGTGCTGCAGGCTGCCCTTTTGTACTGGGCTCGTGCCTGCATTGGCACCTTTTTCTGCCCACAAAGAAATCCGCAGCTGTCCCGACAGAGCTCCATTTAGGTCGCTTACTCCCTCTGTCTCACTCGCTCATTCTGTTTCTCCTGGCGCTGCAGGCTGCCCTTTTGTACTGGGCTCCTGCCTCTGTTGGTACATTTTTCTGCCCACAAAGAAATCTGCAGCAGCCCCAACAGAACTCCGTTGACCTCACTCCCTCCCCCTCTCTCAGTTGCTCATTCCATTTCTGCTGGTGCTGCAGGCTGCCCTTTGTACTGGGCTTCTGCCTGCGTTGGCACACCTTCCTCCCACCAAGAAATCTGCAGCAGTCCTGACAGAGCTCGTTGAGATCGCTCACTCCCCTGTCTCACTCACTCATTCTGTTTCTCCTGGTGCTGCAGGCTACCCTTTGTAGTGGGCTCCTGCCTCTGTTGGTGCCTTTTCTGCCCACAAAGAAATCTGCAGCAGTCCAGATAGAAGCTCCATTGAGCTCGTTCCCCCCCACTCGCTCATTCCATTTCTGCTGGCACTGCAGGCTGCCCTTTTGTACTGGGCCCCTGCATGCATTGCTGCCTTTTTCTGCCCACAAAGAAATCTGCAGCAGTCCCAACAGAGCTTCGCTGAGCTCACTCACTTCCCCTCTCTTACTCGCTCATTCAGTGTCTCCCGGCACTGCAGGCTGCCCTTTTGTACTGGGCTCCTGCCTGCATTGGCACCTTTTCCTGCCCACAAAGAAATCTGCAGCAGTCCCGACAGAGCTCAGTTGAGCTCGGTCACTCTTCCCCTCTCTCACTCGCTGGATCCTTATCTGTCCCAAACACTGATTTCCAACAGCAACTGCAGTATTCTGCGCTGGAAGCGTGAAAACACATTTCATCCAGGATGTGAAAAATTACAATTGTACTGTTCATAAGGAGGTGTGAAAAAATGCCAGAGTTGAAAATCTGGCGTGAAAATATTACTAATTTGCGAACTTACAAGGGTGCGTGAAAACTGCACAACTCACACTCGTAACACAGTCATTTTATGGAATTTCATCACACAATTTTCAACATAGGCATTTTAGGACCTCTGCTCATGAACAGTGTCAGTGTGATTTTCTTAATGTTTCCCGAACAAATTTCCCACAGCGACCGCGTTATTGTGCGCCGGAAGAGCGAAAACACATTTTGGTCAGGATGTGAAAAATAACAGCTGCACTGATCATAAGAAGGTGTGAGAAAATGGCAATGTTGAAAATCTGGAGTGAAAATATTGCAAAGTTGCGAAGGTACGCGCATGCGTGGAAACTGCGCAACACACATTCGTAACACACTCATTTTATGGACTTTCATCACCAAATTTTCAACATAGGCATTTTAGGACCTCTGCTAATGAACAGTGTCACTGTCATTTCCATAATGTGTCCCGAACACAGATTTCCCACAGTGACCGTGCTATTCTGCGCCGGAACTGCGAAAACACATTTCAGCCAGAATGTGAAAAATGACAGCTGTACTGTTCATAAGGAGGTACAAAAGAATGGCAATGTTGAAAATCTGGTATGAAAATATTGCAAATTCACGAAGTTACGAGTGTGTGTAGCAACTGCGCAACACACGCTAGTAAAATAGTCATTTTTTTTAATTTTTTTCCACCAAATTTGTAACATAGGTTTTTTGAGAGCCCACCTCATGAACACTGGCACTGTTTTTCATTAATCAGTCCCAAAAGGGGATTCTGCACAGTGACAGCGAAATCACCTTTCGGAGCCGAATAACGCCATGACAGTGGCAGAATTCATGAGGAGGGGTCCCAAAAACTCCATGTTGAAAATTTAGTGTCAAAATTCCAAAAAATGCCTGAGATATGCATCAAAGTTGAAAAAGCCCTATTCATTCCATCATACAGCTTACCGGCATTTCCTCAGTTCGCAGTATGCTTTGAAGAGTGCAGACATGTCCCAGTCCACTGAAGATCACCGCGCCAGACTCCGCAGGTAAGTATTGGGTGAGGGGGGGATATGGGTAGGCAGTGTGCATAGTGGGTGGATGCAAGTTGTGGGGGGCAGGGAGACTGCGAGGGACCGTTTTGTTTTACAGGTTTAAAAAAAAAATCACAGGATTTTTTTTCTTCACAGGGGCATTGGGCACACTGGGGTGGGCTCCCAGCATGCCACCTGAATGTTTTGGTGGGTGTGTGCAGCCGACGGGATTGGGCACCCCCACAGCACAAAAAGCCGTGGGGGTGCAAGAACTGAGGGGGATTGGGCACCCCCTCGGCACAACTCTCCCAATACTCATTCAGGGGGAACCTGATGCCGATGGTGAGTGGGCTCCCTCATCGACACATCAAACAGGGAGGGGAGACATAATGCACCAGGGAGTGGGCTCCCCCGTTGGTAAGTTAACTAGCACAGGGGATGGAAGCCAACAGGGGATTGGGGCCCCCATCGGCAAAAACACACTGCTGTGAGGAGGGGCACATGCTGCCGATGGGGATTGGGCACCCCCTTGGCACTGGGGCCAGATTAATATTGTTTGTGAACATGGCGGCAAGCCGCTGCTATGTTCACAAACAATATTACAGTAGCAACGCTCCACCCAGCAATGACGGGTCGCTCCCTCATTGCAGCGAATCACTGATGCTGCAATGACGAGGCACTCCCTGATTGCTGTGGTGAAAACATTACAAGTTGGTGGCACGCTGGCTGAACTAGAGTCAGCAGCAGCATGCCACAGCATTGGGAAAAGAGGGCCAAGGCTTTACAGGCTGTGGAGTCATTGGCCACAACAGTGCCATACCTCCACAACCTGCTTTCGGAAAGCTGCCTCAATATGTTTCTTGCACATACGTGCAATCAACATAATGAGCAACATTAAAGAGAAACATGTCCAGTGGTTGGTGCTGAGTTTTATTGAACTTGCTAGAAGATGCGAGGACTGCATCAGGGGCTCAATTTTCAAAGTGCCTTACATGGCCCAGGGACTAATTTGTTGTGTGCAATTCTCTGGTGCAGGCAAAAATTTCTATAGATGTGAAAACTGTATCTTCAGCCTTTTATGTGCAAGAATAGCATTTTTCTTTTTTTCTGCAGCTGCAGAAAAAATGCTACATCTAGTAATACCAGGCATAGCATTTTTCCACAGTTTCCCACCAAAATATGAGCAAGCTGCCATAAGTTGTTGAAAAAGTTACAAAAGGGCAACTTTTTAGAAATCTGAATGCATGTGTAAAAACTGCATTTGCACAAGAAAACCCTCCCGTGTGTAACATTTTGTCTGCACATGGGCAATTCTTCCACTTTTAAAACCTGGTCCATGGTATCTACTATTTGCTGTTTATTATTTGTTAATTACTACCCCATTACTAGTCAATTCATTGTGACTATTGAAGGTTTGACCCATATCACTTGTAAATGTCAAAAAAGAGGTTTATTTTAAAACTGAGATTTTCAGCAGTTTTTTGCATTTTTGTTGGAGTCTCTCTCCCTCAGCTCATATAATGTAGAAAAAAGCATTTGCTTGCTTTGGAAATGTCACAAAAATGCAGTCCACTGCACATCTCCTCCCTACAAAGTTCAGCACACATGACTGATACAACAATAAAGGAGGCAGTATAAGACATCAGGCATTAATAAACTCTGAGGTCCTGATTCACAAAGGTCTGCACAAGATGTGCCGAAGACAGCATGCACCAATTGCCAGTTCGCAAGGGACCTGCACCTGATTCACTATCGGGTATGGTCCCAGCGGCAATATCCCATGGCTTGTGGCAACTGTGACCCTGCGCCAAACAGACGGCTCATTTGGGAGGTATGCCACAAGCCACAGGGTGGCTGTGTGGCAATAGAACCATGGACAGCAGTCCTTGGTGGCTAGCAGCCCCCCCCAGCTCCAATCCCCTTGTTACTAAACAAAACCACATCCCTGGTGGGTAACAGACACCCAGCCTCAATCCTCATCTTAACAAAAATTAGATACATCCCTGGTGGTTCAGTGGACCCCCCAAGCCCTGATGCCTGTCTTAATAAAATTAGATACATTCCTGGTAGTCTAGCAGACTCCCCCAGTCCAGAAATTCCCATATAATAAATATTTCCCTGGTGGTTTAGCAATCCCTCCAGCCCCAATCTCCATTTGTCCCCTGAACCTCTCCCAGGAATAATGGATGCTACACTTATTTTACTTTTTGGTTGCTCATTGGCAATATTTATTTTGGCACAAAGAACATTTACATTTCAAAATGTTATTACTTCAAATTCCACACATAATAATTAATTCAAAGTTTTCTTGGCTCCGACCTCTTCCTTCTTCTGGTTCTTCCTCCTTCTTGACTTTCAGGGCCCAGTCACTGTGAATCCGGCCCCCTCCTCCACACCAGAACCAGGCCGGCTCCACCTACCTGGGATTTCACCCTCCAGGCACGGACACTTCTGAATCTGCTGGTGCCTGGACCTATCCCCCTCCCCACTTTAACACCACATCTGGGTTCCTTGTCCCCAACCCGTGTATCCTACCCCACTCCCCCCTTCCCTTCCCCCCACTCCCCCTTTTCTTTCTTCCAACTCATTTGAGCCTCGCTGCCCCCTCCCCAGAGGATTATGACCCAGCCCCCTGGGCCTGTAGCTGCCTCCCCACAGCAAACATACCAGCCCCTTGCCCAGGGCACCTGGGGCACTCAACCTGCCCTCCACCTATCTTTGTGCCAAACATGCCCCCCCCCCAGCACCTTCCTTAATAAGGGTGGAAGGGTAGGAAAATTCCCAGCAAAAGAGGACATCCTGCCTGTATCCTAGCCTGATATACCCCTACAGGACCCCTGATCAGGACCTCTCTGGACTTCACCCCACGACCAATCTTTGGGGCTCAGGCATCGCCCTGTCATATTATACCTCTATGTGCTTGGTGATGTCACTAGCCCCACCTCTTCTACCTGATCTTTACCTCCCCCTTCCCCTCACCCCTCCCCCTTTTGTGTTCCTTCCTGGCAGGGGTCATCAGACAACCTGGCCTGCCTTTTAGTGGCAAGCCCCATTGTCCCCTGAACCCCTCCCAGGAATAATGGATGCAACACTTATTTTACTTTTTCGTTGCTCGTTGGCAATATTTATTTTGGCACAAAGAATATTTATATCCACAGTGTTATTACTAGAAATTCCACAAATATTAATTCATTCAAAGTTTTCTTGGCTCCAGCCTCTTCCTTCTTCTGGTTGTTCCTTCATATCGACTTTCAGGGCCCAGACACTGAACCCGGCCACCTCCTCCACACCAGAACCAGGCCGGTTCCACCTACCTGGGTTTTCGCCCTTCAGGCTCGGACAATTCTGAATCTGGTGCCTGGACCTATCCCCCTTCCCGCTTTAACACCACGTCTGGGTTCCTTGTCCCCAGCCCATGTATCCTACCACCTCCCCTTCCCTTCCCCACCCCTTTTCTTTCTTCCACTACCCCTCCTCCAACTTGCAATGGATGGCAAGGCTCCCCCTTGCAGGCTAGTATCTCAAACCTTTTTTGGCTATCTTGTCCACCAGCTCCCCAGTTGGCCTCAGGAATAGGTACATGCCAAATTCTGACAAGTGTACCCAATCAGACCTTTACACCGCAGCCTGGTTGAAGGAAATGTCCTTGTGCTGCAGGTGCACGCCCCCCGTTTCAATTACTGCCCTTGTCACCCTTCTATTCAGACGCTTCCTGAATTTTTCAATCAGCCAGCCATCTTTGATCCCCCTCCAAACCCACTGGGAGGTGATATTGGACCAGCCGATTGTCACCCTTGGCCATGACCCTTTTAGCTTTTCTAAATCTCCCAGGATGTTCCACCCTAATTTCTTCCATGGCAGGGCCCGCAAGTCATTGCCCCCAGGTGTATAATAATTTAATCTGGCGTGCCCCACTGCAACCTTAACTGTTCCATTAGTGGCAGAAGCTGTGCCCAATTCATACCCCTAATGCCTTTCCAGAGCACCCTGGTATGCTCGGTATTGTATCGCAGTTCTGCTCCTCCGGAGGTGGCATACACAAACCTTTTAGCCCAATAAACAGAGAAATGCCCCACTATCCAAATTTTCCTCTTGGAACCTGCCATGGAAAACAAGATAAACAGTCTGAGTTGCTGTTGTCATTACCTGACATACCTCTTACAGCAGCTGGACTTCCAGCATCCCACCTTCTTTACTTCCTCCACTGCAGCCCCTTTTTCTGTTGCCTCCGTGGCTGCCTCAATCCAAAAAGAATGTGGGGCAAATTCACCTGGGTCTTCCGTGATGAAGGTCAGGGCCAAACCTGAGCACCACCCCCACCTGAAAACTGGAGACTGGGGAACCGTCCCCATGCCAGAACAAGGCCCCCCAGCCCTTCCTCGAGCACTCCTATATGCCTCCAGTGCACTCACTGTGCATTTGGCAGACTGTGGTTGCCTCACCAATGACACCTTGGTCCCCTTCCCCTTTTGGTCCAAATTAGACTTGGCCAGGTTAATGACCACTCTGTCTTGTCCCCACAGGATGTTCTTGTGTTGCAGAACCTGCGCAGCAGCTGTTTTTCATGGGGCCACCACTTCCCCCACCTGGAATGCCCCTCCTGCCATGACTGAAAACACTGCCTGGAATAGTGCCCCCTCCTGGGCTGAGGTGCATACCTTCTGAGTTGCCTCTAAGACTTTTTCAAACAACTGCCCTCTTATGGGCCGCTTCCCATCTGTCCTGGCCACCTGACCCCTCTCCCAAACTGAAAGCATCCTTTTTATTGTCCTGCTGGCTGTTACATCTGGCCAACCCCTGTCCTGACATACCCAACTGATGCCAGCCAGGTGCACCACCATTGTGGCATGGGCCAGCCCATCATCCCACTGTTCCACTACAAACCTCCTTACCTGCTCATCCCGGGCCAGTTTGTCCTTGTCCCACCCGTGCATCCTTTTGAACTCCTGAAATCTCACCCACCCTGCTTCATAGGCCCTTAACTTGCTTGCTGACCAGGAACCCTGGTACAGCACCCTGGCTGTGTCCCTCCAACCTCCCATAAACGGCCCAGTATCCTGGTCCTGTGTGGTGCTGCCTGAGGCCTCAGCTCCTGAAATCTGTCGAGCTGCAAACAGGAAAGACTGTCAGGTACTTCATTCCTCAACACTTCAATTTGCTGTGCTTTGAAAGAAAGGTTCAGTTGCAGCCCCAGCAAGACCATGTGCCTAAGCAGCCTGCCTATATTCTCCCCCCTTGCCTATTAATGATATCACTACCCTTTTGTTATTGCACCAAAATAAGATGTGCTTCCCCTTCATCCTATAACCCCACACTTCCAGGGCCACCCATATCGGGAAGATCTCCAAGAATGTGATGTCCTTCAATACTCCCCCTTCTGCCCATGATCCCGGCCAAGGTTACAACATCCATTCCCCTTGGAAGTATGCCCCCATTCCCAGAGTGCCCAAAGCATCCGTGAACAGCTCCAAATCTATGCTCTGCTCCTACTCGTCTTGCCAGAATGTCACCTCATTATAGCTGTTGAGAAACTCCTCCCATACCTGGATCCTCCCGAACCCCTTTCAATACATTCACCCAGTGGCGTGGCAGTTTAGCCTTCCCCATGGCCCTTCCCAGACTCCTTGTAAATGTCCTGCCTGGGCTGATGGCCTTGCAGGCAAAATTAAGGTGCCCCAGCAGTTGTTGCATTTGTACCAGCAGCACCCTCCTCCTCCCCATAACCTGGGCTAGCAGGCCTTTAAGGCTCACCACTTTTTTCCCCAGGAAGTCAGAAACAGCCCACCACCGTGTCCACCTCTAAGCCCAAGAATTCAAATCTCCGGGCGGGGCCCTCCATCTTGTCCTGTGCCAGTGGTATCCCTATCCGCCGGCACGTTTCATTAAAATCCCACACCATCCCCTGCACCTTTGTTCTTGATTCCCCGATGAGGAGAAAATCATCCAGGTAATGCACCACCCTCATGTGCCCATACCTGGCCCCGAATACCCACTGTACCCAGGTGCTGAACGCTTATAAGGTGGAACAAGTCACTGAGCACCCCATTGGCATGGCTTTGTCAAAATATATGCTCCCTTGGAATTGAAAGCCCAGCAGGTCCCAATCCACAGGCCTGAAGGGTAAGAGTCGAAATGCCGACTCGATGTCCCATGCCCCCTTGATTGCCTAGATCAGTGTTATGGCCTGCTCTAGAGAGGCATATGACACTGCCCTAAGGTGATCCGGTATGCCCTCATTCACCGACGAGCCCTCAGGGTAGGACAAGTGATGAATCAGGCGGAATTCCCAATCCACCTTTTTGGAAATGATACCCAATGGGGAAACTCAGAAATGCACGCATGGGGGGCCCCAAATGGACCCTCCACCTGTCCCGCCCTGATTTCCTTTTCTATCTTGGCCTCTATTATCCCTTCCTTCACCTTCGCTGACCCGAGATTCCTGGCCCACATCTCTGCCCGCCCCCCCCTTGAAACAACAGTGGGAAGCCCATCCAGAAACCTTCCCTAAGCAGCTCTGCTGCCCCCTTATTTAGGTATTCCATGGTCCACTCCTCCACCACCACTAGGGAAATGAGAGTACATGCCAGCATGTAACCCAACCGCCCTCCCTTGGACGCCTTATTAATGCCAGCCTCTGGAGGTGTAGTGCTGCCCCCTGTAGCTACCCCCTCGGCCCCTGCTTTGTCCCCCCAGGTACCCCAAAAGGACTGCTCTTAGTACTGTGCCCCACTCGGTCCTCCTCTGTCACCATTTGTCGGCAATTGGAGATGGGGTGTGACCCCCTGCATTTGGAACAGGCATGCCGGAATGTACAGCTGCCCCATGTACAGGTGGTCTTGTTATAACCCCAACTGGTCTTGGACCCTGAGGCAGGAGTGGTCCTTCTTGCCTGCTTGCCCTCAGTCCCACCCCCCTCCCCAGAGAGGATTCTCACCCACAACTCCCAGTGGGTACAATCCCATCTCAAATTCCCTTTTGCTGCCATCTTCTTCTGAAATGCCTCATCATATTTGAGCCACCCATACCTGACTTTGCTTTGTATGCATCTCTGATGATGGATATGTATGTCAGCAAATGGATAGTTAGCTCTGGCTGCTTCTCCAGCACCAATGTGCTATGGATGATGAAACCCCCATGCCAATTATCTATGGTCTTTCCCTTGTACTTCACCTCCTCCGTCTTGTGGCCTACCACTGCCAGAGCCACTGCCATTTCAGACTTCCCACTGACTCCTTCTGTTCATATTTCATGTCCGTGTCCTCGTCCACCAGCCCGAAGATGTCGAAATACTCCCCCTTCCAGATTGTTTTCTTGATTGAGGCCAGGACGTGGTCCCCAACCGAGCAGCCTAGGGACCCCCATACAGTTTCTGGGCTGTCGTTTTTGGCCCCCCCTTTTTCCACCCCTGGCCCTTTGATTTTTAAGGCCTGTATGGCATGCTCCATCTTTTCGATCCCCGCGTCCCCCATGCTGCCCAGCAACCCCTCTAAATAATCTTTCAGACCTCTTTCATCCATGAGGTCCATGTCATTCTTACCCCCATCTGGGCTCCCATCGTCCAGTTCCAGTGTGGGCACGGGCGCTGGGATGAGCGCGGGGTGTGGCACTTCCTGTCTGGGTCTCTTACCCCCTTTTCCCCTGCCCGGGCACTCCTCTCACTCCTTACGCTTTCTCTGTGCCTTGTCCTCCACTTCCCTCTGCTTCATTGATGCCACCAGCTCCAACATCTGCCCCATCAATTTCGGCACTTCCTGCATCATCTTCTTGCTGGACATCTAGGCTTGCTTGGGTGCCATGGCTGCTCCTCCATCACTACATGCAGATGTGCAAAAAAACCAAATGCTTAGCCTTGCGTATTACAACAAGACCACCCCCTTTTTACCCAAGGTCGCATGGCCATTCCAGACTGCCCCACCCATGGGCTCCACGGGCCAGCTGCCATGCCCTCTGGAACTGGGTCTACCATCCCAGCAGGCTGCTCACTGCTCTGTTGCCTGAGCCGTATGCTGCTTGTTTGTTTTTTTTAACCCTACTTTCCGCCCGACTGCACTGCAGGGTTTTAAAACTCCCCCATTGGCACAACCTTGGAGGTCTGTAGTTTGCTTCATGTGTACACTACACCTTCAGTAGTATATCCTCCCCATACTCTGTACATGTGTGCCAGCATTTGATTCGAGCCCCTATTTCAAGCAGGTATTATACCCCACAAGCCTCTGCTTCAGAGGCAGATGCATTACCCCCTGCACCAGGATGACGCTACACTGCATATTACTATTTTTTGTTGTTGTTGAGAACCGCAACCCCCACCCGGAACCATTTTCCATCCTGTCAACTGTTTGGACCCTTCAAATGAAATCTGGACTACTGGGCAGTGGCTGTAATTACTTGGTTGCCAGTCACACTTCAGCAACCTGACCTAACCGCCTGCATTGCCCACAACTAGTTGTATTAACTGATGGCCCTGAAACTGCCCTCTATAGGCATTTAACTTGGGTCAAGTTTGCATGCCTCCCCCCCCCCCCGAACCTGCCCATTTTGGTTTTCTGCCACCCAAGTGTGGTCACACTATCCACCCTGCCACTCAGCCCCCAAGATTGGAATGCTGCTGACTGCCACCTCATGTGGCGTGTAGCCCCACAAAAGCATCTTGACCACTTATGGCATTGTGGTGCCCACCTCTTCCCCATTTCTTCAGGGCCGGCACCCTGGTCTCGTGGTCCCTCCTGTGGCCTGTGCTTGCCCCTCACTCCAGTTAGGCCTCAAAAGGCTCCTTAGCTCTGGGCCTGCCCAGATTCGCCGCTTGCTCACGTCCCCCCAACTGAGCCACAAACACCGCAATGCCAAAAACAAGCCCCCCCACTTGATGCCGAGATAGCTGATGGCCCAATCGCTTTCTCCTGCTGTTTGTTTCTTTATTATTTATTTTTAATTTTTTTATTTTATCCTGTTTCTTTGTGATTGAGTCCCAGAAACAACGAGCTGGCCAGCTCTAAACTGCGTGCAGCCTGCTGCGCCAGATGCCTCCTAGGCTGCACTCCCCTCACACTGGCCCACCCTGTAGGCCTGAGCTTCTCCCACATCCAGCAGACCTAGGGAAACAGCACCTCTCGGTCTCCCATGTGGCGCCAAACAACTTCTGCCAGCACAAATACGATGAACTGAAGGAAAGAGGCTGTACATGGCACAGAAAATGATGGACTAAAGGTAGAGAGAGGCTGGACATCCAAACAGTATTTTATCACAAAAAAAAACAACGTAGGACCCCAGTACCCAACCCACCAATCACACACACACACACACACACACACACACACACACACACACACACACTATAAAAAGAGCATGGTGCTCAAAATGGCCAAGCACTGGTGACCAAACACACTTGGACAAAGAGCAGCAGGGACAGAACTTCACTTTGCATACTGAACTTTTAAATTAATTTGTCTATGTGTGCTTGGCCAGCTATGCTTAGACATAGTGATTCCAGGTAACACTATTTAAACAACATTTTATTACAAAATTCACACAGGACAACAGCAATCCTCCCACCCTGCAAAACAACAAAGACAATGTGGAGCTCAAAATGGCCAAAGGTAGTTGAATAAACACACCTAGACAAGAGTGTCAGGGACAGAATCCCTCTTTGCACACTGTGCTTTGGAAATTAATTTGTCCAGGTGTGCTTAGCCAACTGCATAGAAACACAGAAATATAGAAATATAGAAGTTGACGGCAGATAAGGACCGCAAGGCCCATCCAGTCTGCCTATTTCTTTTTCTGCCTTATGAATGTGCCATTGGCCTTTGCTCTGTCAATGGCCTATCTATTCATACTCATCTGTATTGCTCCCTTATGCCTATCCCATGGCTGTTTGAAGCCCTGCACTGTATTCATATCCACCACTTCCTGAGGTAGGCACGTTCATGCATCCACCACCTTTCTGTGAAAAGAACTTCCTCACATTACCCTTAATTGACATCCCTCTAATCTCATGCTGTGTCCTCTTGTCCTGCTATTTTTATACTGGTCATGCGCAACCAACATCTTGTGGCAATGGGATTTGGAGGCACGGTCACTGTTGGGCGAATGCAGGGCATGCACCAGTAGGTGCATCCCTCATTCCCCAATCAGCCTGCATGTCGACGCCACACCATGCATACTAAGCTGGCGAGCACATGTAAGGAAAGGTCTGCTGCAATCCGAGCAAAGCTCGTCACACATAGTGGACCCTTCCTACATGCTCGCCAGCTAGTAGCATGGTGGCACGACTTCGGGGTGCCCAATCCCCCAGTCAGCTTGCCCTACCCCGTGAAATATGTGCCCCCCCAACTCATTGTTTGTCGGCTAGGTGCCTAATTCTGCCGGAAGGCCCGCCTCTTCCCACTGTACTGTGCCGATGGGGGAGCCCACTCCACACCAGCAAGATGTCACCCCCTTCTTCTGTGCTGATGGGGGTGCCCAATCCCCCATCACCTACTGCACCCCCACAAACAAAAGAAACGACCTGTAAAAAAGGAAAACGTCCGTGATTTTTTTTTTGTTCTCTGTACCTGTAAACTGAAAACGGTCCCTCGTAGTCTCCCTACCCACCACCCACACCCACCCACTTCGCACCCTGCCTCTCCACACCCCCCCAACCCATACTTACTTCCGGAGTCCGGCGCGACGATCTTCAGTGGACCAGGAACACGTCTGCACTCTTCAAAGCCGACTTCAAACTGAGGAAATGCTGATAAGCTGTATAATGAAATAAATAAAATGATTGTGTTACGACTGTACGTTGTGCAGTTTGCACGCACACTCGTAACGTTGTGCATTTGTAATATTTTCACTCTGGATTTTCACCATTGGCATTTTTCCCCACCTCTTGATGAAAAGTAAAGCTGTCATTTTACATATCCTGCCCAAAATGTGTTTTCGCACGTCCGGTGAAGAATAGCACAGTCGCTGTGAGAAATCACTTTTTGAGACAGCTTGAAGACATGACAGTGACACTGTACATGAGCAGAGGTGCTAAAATACCTACTTTGAAAATTTGGTGCCGAAACTCCATAAAATGTCTGTTACAAGTGTGCGGTGCGCATTTCCCACGCACCCTTGTAACTTTGCATATTTGCAATACTTACATGCCACAATTTTACCACTGCCATTTTTTTACACCTCCTTATGAACAGTACAGCTGTCATTTTTAACATCCTGCCAAAAACGTGTTTCCACACTGCACTACCAAAGCCAATGCCAGCGCGACAACATTCAGCATTGACAAATGCTTGTCTTATATTGAAACATGTTAGGCTTTTTCACCTTGTTAATGCCCTTAAGGTGTTTGAATGTTTCAATCATATCACCTCTCTCCCTCCTTTGCTCTAGGGTATACATATTGAGCTCCGTTAATCTGTCCTCATAAGTTTTCTGATGCTGTCCCTGCACCATTTTGGTTGCCCTTCTCTGGACTGCCTCAATTTGGTTAATGTACTTATGAAGGTGTGGCCTCCAGTACCGCATGCAGTACTCTAGATGGGGCCTAACCACTGTCTTGTAAAGAGAGATTATTACCTCCCTTTTCCAACTTGTGATACCCCTACTAATACATCCCAACCTCTCTCTAGCCTTACCTACTGCTTTAGTGGTCTGCTTGGATGATTTCAGGTCATCGGAGATGATGACACCAAAGTCTCTTTCTTCACTTGTGACTGCCAGCAACTCCCCTACCAGCCTATAGGTGGCTTACATAGAAACATAGACTTTGACGGCAGATAAGGACCACTTGGCCCACCCAGTCTGCCTATTTCCCCACCTACTGGATAAGCTGCAGATTCTAGTTAACCAACAGCCTACTTCCTGCAACCTCCCACTATAATTGCCTTATGTCTGTCCCATGCATGTTTGAATTCCCCCACTGTTTTAGACCCAACGACCTCCTCAGGAAGGTGGTGCCATGTATCCACCACTCTCTCTGTGAAAAACAATTTCCTCACATTATCCCTGAGCCGTCCCCCCTCTATCTTTAAATTGTGCCCCCTTGTTCTTACACATCTCTTTTTCTGAAAGATGCTACCCTCCTGGACTTTGTTGATTCCCTTGAGGTACTTGAAAGTTTATATCATGTCCCCCCTGTCCCTCCTTTCATCAAGAGTATACATATTAAGCTCTCTCAGTCTCTCTTCATATGGTTTCTGCTGCAGACCCTGCACCATTTTAGTTGCCCCCCTCTAGACTGCTTCCATCCTGTCTATGTCCTTGCGTAGATGAGGGTCTCCAAAACTGCACACAGTACTCCAGATGGGGTCTCACCAACTGTCTGTATAGAGGATAACCACTTCCTTTTTCTACTTGTGATGCCCCTTCCTATGCATCCCGGTATCCCCCTGGCTCTCCTTACCGACATTTCACATTGCTTACCCACCTTTAGGTCATCTGATATGACTACCCCCAGGTCCCTTTCCATTTTTGTTGTTGTTAGTACCTCCCCTGCTGTTGTGTACTCTTCTCCTGGGATTTTGTTTCCAAGGTGCATTACTTTGCACTTCTTTGCCCTGAATCTAAGTTGCCATATGTCTGACCATTCCTCCAACCTTGCCAAGTCCCTTCTCATCTTTTCTACCCCCTCTTGTGTATCAACTCTGTTACAGATCTTTGTGTCATCTGCAAAGAGGCATACATTTCCCTCCAGACCCTCTGCAATGTCACCTATAAAGATGCTAAAGAGGACTGGACCCAGTACTGAGCCCTGAGGTACTCCACTAGTAACCCCTCTTTCTTGAATGTGTTCCATTAGCTATTACCTTCTGTGTCCTGTTGTGCAGCCAGTTTGCTACCCAGGCTACCACCCTGGGACCCACTCCCAGGCTGGCTAACTTGATTATTAATCTTTTGTGCAGGACTGTGTCAAATGCCTTGCTAAAGTCTGGGTAGGCCATATCCACAGCCCCTACCTGGTCTATAACTTTGGTCACCCAGTCAAAGAAATCAATTAGATTCGTCTGATGGCCTGTCGGAGCAGTGGTTGGATTACCGCTTGCGATGCCAGCAATCCGGGTTCGGGAGCGAGCTGGGGGCACTGGATGTCCAGCGGGGGAGGCAGCAGGCATCCCGCGACGCTGCGCTGTCTCCAGGAGGGTAGGGGTCGCGACCCAGTGCTGAGGTGACCACTGGTGGAGGCGGTGGTAGAGCAGCACGTCGGGGTCATTGGGGTGGTGCGTGACTGACGTCAGCTCTCGCCTTGACTTCCAGGACATCACGCACCTCAGGAAAGCCAGAAAAATCGCTCGCCGGCCTCCGGATGATGGCTCTCGGTTCCTGAGGGCCTCCAGTGCCTTCCCAGTGCCTCCTGTTGCCCAGCAGCATCCCTGGGCCCTAGCAGTGTGTGCACTGGGGTATCCTCCCCCCCCGGTGCCTTCCCCCTCGGAGGAGAGGGACCCGCCCGGTGAAGGGATACACCGGGATATCCCGGGGGCCGGCTGCGATCTGGGGAATCAGAGGAGGGCTGGGCAAGGACAGAAGAGGTCAGGGGGAACTTGGTAAGGGCCCGAAGGAGTGGAGGACCAGCAAGCACGGGGCGGAAAAATAGATCATACAAAAAAAAAAAAGATTTGTCTGCTGTAAATCCATGCTGCTTTGGGTCCTGTGCCCCGCTGGCCTCGAGGTACTCAACAATTCTTTCTTTCAGAAGTGAGTCTATCATTTTCCCTACCACTGAGGTCAAACTTAAAGGTCTGTGGTTTCCTGCTTCTGCCTTGCTACCACTTTTGGGAAGGGGAATCACATCTGCCCTCCTCCATTCCTCAGGTACCACCCCATGCTGCCACGATTTGTTAAAAAGCGTGGTCAGTGGTGTCACTAGGTCCTCCCTTAGTTCTTTTAGGATTCTAGGGTGAATCCCATCAGGTCCCATTGCTTTGTCCACCTTGAGTTTTAGGAGTTCTTTCAGGACTCTTTCTTCTGTTAATGGACTGGTGTCAAACCCCCTACCCAGAGTGCTTCTAATATCTGGTTTAGGTAACTCCTTCTCATCTTCTTTTGTCAATACTGAGCAAAAGTATTCATTCAGTATCTCTGCCTTTTCACTGTCTCCCTCTGCCCTCCTCCCCTCTCCTTTATTAATCTTCACTATCCCTCCCTTAACCTTTCTATGCTCCCTAATGTACCTATAAAAGGTTTTATCCCCCTTCTTAACTGAGTTGGCAATTTTTTCCTGGGTTTAGACCTTTGCTATTCTGACTGCCTTCCCGACTTCTTTCTGCTTTAATTGATACAGTTCCCTGTCGTGCTCCTTCTGTGATTTCTTATACTTTTTGAATGCAGCCTTTTTCTCCTTAACCTTCCCTGCCACCTCTTTTGAGAACCATAGAGGTTTTTCACTCTACTTTGTTTTCTTTATTTGTTTCACACAAAGGCTTGTTGCCTCTATGATGGCAGTTTTGATTTTTCTCCATTGTTCTCCCACCTCTCCTTTTTGGCCATTTGCTAGTGCATTCTTCAGGTATTCACCCATTTTGCCAAAGTCAGCCCTTCTAAAGTCCAGTATGCTTGTTTTGTATGGCTTTTCTCCATGGTTGTGTTCATTGTGAAGCACACTGTGCAGTGGTCGCTTGTCCCCAGATGTCTACTGACTTCTAAATTTGTGATCCTCTCTCCATTTGAGAGTACCAGGTCTAGTATTGCTCCCTCCCGAGTGGGTTCCAACACTAGCTGTCTAAGGCCTGCCCCCTGCAGGGCATCGAGAATGACCCTGCTCTTGGATGTGGCTGCAGTACATGTCATCCAGTTAACATCTGGCATATTCAGGTCCCCCATCAACAGTATCTCTCTTTTTTCAGCCATTTTGAGAATGTCCTCTATCATTTTCTTGTCCATTTCCTCCCCTTGAGACGGGGGTCTGTATACAACCCCTGTGCGGATTGTGATGCCATTCCCTGTCTCCAAGGTGACCCAGAGTGCCTCTTGTCCTCCCCCTTTACTTTTTAGTTCTGTAGCTTTGATCCCTTCCCTTATATATAGAGCTACTCCACCTCCTCTTTTACCTTCCCTGTCCCTTCTGTAGATTGTGTACCCTGGTATGTTGACATCCCAGTCATGGTTCTCTGTGTACCATGTTTCCGTGACTGCCACAATATCCAATTGTTCATCTTCCATCAGGGCTAATAGCTCAGGAAGTTTGTTTCCCAGACTATGGGCATTGGTACTCATTGCCCTCCATTTAATGTTGGCTTTATCCTTTTTTCCTTCATCCCTGCTCTTATTGCCCTTGTCTATTTTTCCATTTACCCCTATCCTGTCCCTGTGCTGAGCTCTGTACCTCAGTGTTTACCTTACTATCTGCCATGTTTTGTGGGGGGATGCTTGAAATTTCCTGCCTTTTATCAGCACCTCCCCCCTTGGCTAGTTTACAAGCTTGCCAAGGAAGCATTTAAACCTGTCACCTAGGAGCTTGGTTCCCTTCGTGGACAGATGCAGACCATCGTGCCAGTATAGACCTTTCTCTCTCCAGGTGGACCCCCATCCCCAATGAAGCCAAAGCCCTGTGCTCTGCACCAGTTTTGCAACCATTCATTGAACTGCATGGTGTGCAGTACCCTAGCCTCTCTGCTGCCATGGACTGGCAGCACCTCTGAGAAGGTTACCACACTTGCTACCCATCTGAAACCCCTCCCCAACTCCACAAATTCATTCTGCACTGCACTGATCCCGTGCCTAGCTAGGTCATTTGTCCCAAGGTGGACAAAGATATCTAGTTCCCTCTCCTGTGATGCTGCTTCTGCAATCCTGAAGATTCGCTTCCTGTCCCTCCAAGCCATGGCACCAGGCAGGCACCTTACTTCCTTCTCCTCTCCCTTCCCCAGTTTACCCCCTAACAATTGAGTCCCCTATCAGAAGCTGTTTTCCTTCCCTCCGTGGTGTCCCTTGCCACCCTTTTGTGGGTCTCCCTTGTGGATGTCCTCAGCATTCTTCTGGGTCTCCACTGAGGGTGCCATCATAGAGGAACCTTGCTCTGCCAGAATGGCATATGATTTGTGTAGAGGTGCAACTGGGGCTTCACCTCTGGTCCACCACCTGCACCCTCCCAGAACCCACTGTGGTCCAACTGCTTTTCATGCTCAGCAACCTCAGGGCAGTGGTTGTGGCAGTGGTGCTCTTTGGGTGGGGGATGCCTCATAGTCCTTTCTAGTTCAGCCTGGAGGTGGGCAGCCTCCTCCTCAGAGCTGACAGTTGCCTGCAAATAGGACAGCAATGCAGTTTCCAGAATGTCTCCCAGAAAACTGCTGCCCACATGTCCCTCTCCCTTATAATATACAACATGTAATATATATATATATATATATATATATATATATATATATATATATATATATATATATTATTTGTGGCATGTACCTACCCTTTATGTACTGTGCTGTGTTATTAAGAATATGACAGTTCTTCCCCAAGACCTGTTGAGGAAGTGATGTCAGAACTTTGGCTATAAAGGAAATGCCACGCCCTGGGGGTGTGGGGGTCTGGGAAGGGTGGGTGGGTAGTCCACAGCTACTGGTGACTGTTGAAACAATCAAATACACAACTGCTCCACCATCACCCTGGTGAGTACTGCCTTTATAGTAATTCAACTAACACCACAATTTACTAGACCACTGCTCCTACACAAACCACTCTACTGAGTCCAGGGATAAAAATGAACTCACTCCTCAGCCAGCAGGACACTTTGAAAATGTTTCAAAAAATATCCTTCCAAATCCTAGGTCTCAACCCCAGCAATCAAGCAAATTCAGTTGTATCTCACTCCCTCCGGTTATAAAATTACTACACTTTTAATGGAATCCTGCAATTCTCTGCTTAATGCCAGTAAGGAAAAAATATGAAACTTTTTTTAGAAGGTGTAGCTTCTGGGTTTCTCTTGCCTATGTGCATGATCTTGCACTTCTTTGCATTAAGCTCCAGTTGCCATTCTTCCGACCATTTTGCTAGTTTATCCAGATCTCTTTTTATTCTGTCCAACCCATCTGGATCATTTACTCTGTTGCAGATCTTGGTGTCATCTGCAAACAGACAAACCTTACCCTCCAGTCTATTTGCAATGTCACTGATGAAGATACTGAAGAGGACTGGCCCCAGGACTTATCCTTGAGGTACCCCACTTTTGACTTGCATCTCTTCTGACTGTATACCGTTTACCACCACTCTCTGTTTTCTGCCCGTCAACCAGTTTGCCACCCAGTTGACCAACATCTGACCCACCCTGAGCCTACGCAGCTTATTAATCAATATTCTATGTGGAACAGTATTGAAAGCTTTACTGAAGTCAAGGTAAGCGACATCAACTGCTCCCCCTTGGTCCACCACTCTGGTTACTCAGTAAAAGAAATCTATGAGATTAGTGTGACAGGATCTTCCTTTTGAAAACCCATGCTGTCTTGGATCCTGTGCTCCTATGGATTCCAAGTGTTGCACTATCCTTTCCGTAAGGAGTGCCTCCATAATCTTGCCCACTACTGAGGTAAAACTGACTGGTCTGTAGTTCCCTGCCTCCTCCCTGCTACCACTCTTGTGGAGTGGGATCACATGAGCCCTTCTCCAGTCTTCTGGGACCTCTTCTGTGCTCAGAGACTCACTAAACAGTTTTGTTAATGGCTCTGCTAGTTCCTCCCTTAGCTCCTTTAGTATCTGGGATGTATGCCATCAGGACTATTGCCTTGTCCACCTGAGCTTATCGAGCTGATCTAGGACCCTTTCTTTTGTGAAGGGACTAGTGCACACCTCACTCCCCCCCCATGTTCATGGTGCTGAGCTGTGGGCCCTGCCCTACCTTCTGTTCAGTAAATAATGAGCAGAAGTATCTATTTAAGATAGATGCATTTGCATGGTCCTCCTCCTCACACACCCAATTATCCCCTTCGATCTTAGCAATACCCCCCCCGGATGTTCTCCTTTCACTAATGTATCTATAGAAAGTCTTGTCACATTCTTTTACTTTTTGTGCTAGTGTTTCCTCATTTTGGGCCTTTGCCTGCCTTACTGCCTTCCCTGCTTCCCTTAGGCTTCCCTTTCCCTCAGCTACAGAGTCAAGCCATGCAAAAGTGAGGTACTGGACTTCAGGAGGGCTGACATTAGCAAGATGGGAGAGTGCCTTAGAAAAGCACTAGCAAACAGGCTAGAAGGAGGGGTGAAGCAACAATGGGGAAACATCAAAACTGCCATCACAGAGGCAACAGGCCTTTGTGTGAAACAAATAAACAAATCAAAATGAAAGAAAAAGCCACTATGGTTCTCAAAAGAGGTGGTGGGGAAAGTCAGGGAGAAAAAGATAGCATTCAGGAAGTATAAGAAAATACAGGAGGAGCAGGACAGAGAGCTGTACTAGTTAAGGCAGAAGGAAGCAGAGAGGGAAGTCGGAATAGCAAAGGCCCAAACTGAGGAAAAGATAGCCAACTCGGTTAAGAAGGGGGATAAAACCTTTTATAGGTACATCAGGGAACATAGAAAGACAAAGGGAGGGATAGTGAGGCTGAATAGAATGGACGGTGGGTGGACAGAGAGGGACAGTAAAAAAGCAGGGATACTGAACGAATATTTCTGCTCAGTATTCACAAAAGAGGAGGAGGGGGAGGTGCCTAATCCAATTAACAGAAGCACTCTTGATAGGGGGGTTGATCCCAGTCCTTTCACAGAAGAAAGGGTTCTGAAAGAACTCCTAAAACTGATGGTGGACAAAGCAATGGGGCCTGATGGAATACACCCCAGAATTCTAAAAGCATTATAGGGAGGACTAGTGAAACCACTGACTACCCTTTTTAACAAATCATGGGAGGATGGTGTGGTACCTGAGGGCTGGAGGAAGGCAGATGTGATTCCCCTTCACAAAAGTGGGAGCAAGACAGAGGTAGGAAACTACAGACCTGTCAGTTTGACCTCTGTGGTAGGGAAAGTGATGGAATCACTTATGAAGGAAAGAATTGTTGAGTACCTAGAGGCCAGTGGGGCACAGGATCCAAGGTAGCATGGGTTCACAGTGGGAAGTTCATGTCAGATGAATCTAATTGATTTCTTTGACTGGGTGGCCAAAGTAGTAGACCAGGAAGGTGCTGTGGACATGGCCTACCTAGACTTTAGCAAGGCATTTGACACAGTCCCACACAAAAGATTAATTGTTAAATTATCCAGCCTGGGAGTGGGTCCCAGAGTGGTAGCCAGGGTAAAACATTGGCTGGACAACAGGTCACAGAAGGTAATTGTAAATGGAGTCCACTCTGAAGAAAGAGGGGTTACTAGTGGGGTACCGCAGGGTTCAATACTGGGTCCAGTCCTTTTTAATGTCTTTACAAGTGACATTGCAGAGAGACTGGAAGGAAAAGTATGCCTTTTTGCAGATGACACAAAGATCTGCAACAGGGTTGATACACAAGGAGGCATGGAAAGGATGAGAAGGGACTTGGCAAGGTTGGAGGAATGGTGAAGTATGGCAGCTTGGATTCAATGCAAAGAAGTGCAAAATAATGCACCTGGGAAACAAAAACCCAGGGGAAGATTACATAATTGGGGCGGGGGAGGTAGTAACAACAACAGAAATGGAAAGGGACCTCGGGGTAATCATATCAGATGTCCTTAAGGTTAGTAAGCAATGTGAGAAGGCAGTAAGGAGGACTAGGGGTATACTGGGATGTTTAGGGAGCGGCATCACCAGTAGACAACAGGAAGTTGTTATCCCTCTGTACAGACAGTTGATGAGACCCCATCTGGAATATTGCATCCAGTTCTGGAGACCCCATCTCTGAAAGGACATAGACAGGATAGAGGCAGTCTAGAGGAGAGCAACTAAAATGGTGCAGGGTCTGCAAGAGAAGCCATATGAGGAGAGACTAAAGAAGCTTAATATGTATACCCTTGATGAAGGGCGGGGGGCATGACAGAAACTTTTAAGTACCTCAGTGGAATCAACAAAGTCCAAGAGGGTAGCATCTTTCAGAAAAAGAGATGTGCAAGAAAAAGGGGACACAATTTAAAGATAGAGGGGGCGGTTGGGGGGCAATGTGAGGAAGTATTTTTTCACAGAGAGGGTGCTGGACACATGGAACAGCCTTCCTGAGGAGGTTGTGGGGTCTAAAACTGTGGCAGAATTCAAGAATACATGGGACAGACATAAGGCAATTCTTGTGGGGGTAAGAAGAAATAGGATGTTGGTTAACTAGGATCTGAAGCTTATTCTGTAGGTAGGACAATGGGCAGACTAGGTGGGCCAAGCGGTCTTTATCTGCTGTCAAAGTCTATGCTTAGGGAAGTTTGGTATGCCTCCCTATCTTCATCCTGCTGCGTTCCCTTATATTTCCTGAAGGCCAGCCTTTTGGCTCTGACCTTTTCTGCTGCTGTTGTTGAGAACCAAATTGGTTTTCTTCTTTTGCACTTCCTTTTCTACATTCAGACATAATGATTCCACCCTTACAGAAATAATTACATGAAATGTTTTCATGCAGTGCACGTAAAACTACCTACGTGATATGTGTGCTGCAAGCATAATTTAAATGTTAAATTGGAACCTATTGCATGTATGTGGCATGTGTGCAGCAAGCAAGTGTGGAAAGCATGCTTTTTAAGTTAAATTGGAACATACTGCATGCATGTGGCATGTGGGCAAAAAGCAAGTGGTCACTGATAACTGTATATGTAAAAGTTAAGTGACTTGCTTAGGATCACACAGTATGTATTTGGGGATTGAGGGGATTTTAATCCAGGTCTTCTGATTTGCAGTTTGATGCCTTTAACCACTAAACCATACTGCCTATATACATATGGCTTGCTTGTACTTCAATACAAATCGGCATACATCTGCACACATGCAGCATGCTTATAGCCACTGATATATTCTTTAGTTTTCTTGTCCCCCCTCATCTCAGTTGAACAGCTGAACTGTAGCACACATACCAATGGAAACACATATGGTTCTTCCCAACCCCAATACACACTCTTACCCACAAAGCTACATAATTACTTCCATCTGGCCGGTACTCGTACTATGTTCTCTCCATAGTTTTGAATGCTTCCACTCAAACAGACTTTAAGGGGAAAACACAAAAGTAGCAATAACTCAACACCCACCCACAAGGCCAGTACCCCACCATCATGCACACACACACTGTAGTGGGTGCAGACATGCTGCTACAGTTAACACACCAAGTAAAGATAAAAGTTATAAGTCTCTTACCTGAGTACTAGGGAGCCAGAGGTAGGAGTCTTTAAGAGATGATGTCCACATGTCAGAGTGATGGGGCAATGCCCTTGTTAGTCTAGTGGTAGCCTTCATTAATCACCACTTCTCCATCAGTAATGTATAAAATAGTAATAAAAATATATCCTCATTCATTTCAATGTGGCACGCCCCTGCACTCTCCCTTGCCCTATGTCATTCTGTGCCTGAGCATGGGGATGTGGAGGTCAACTTCACTGGGGGGAGGTCATAAGCCTGACTATAGAGGGGCTGCAATAGTCTGTGCATACCATACAACTCAACTGTCCCTGAATTCAAGGAACAGACCTCATTTTATCCCTGAAAACTTCTAGCAGTAGTATGAGAAATAAAAACTGATGTGTTTTTTAGATGAGATTTGCACCAGCTTAGTTGCTGCACACATGGCAAGTGTGCAACATGTGAACCTGATATGATTTTTAAATGATGTTCACACCAGCTTAACTGCTGCACTCATGTCAAGCGTGCAACATGCAAATCTGATGTGAATTTTAGAAGATGTTCACACCAGCTTACATGCTGCACACATGTCAAGCTTGCAGCATGAAAACCTGATGTTATTTTTAGACCTGGTTCACATATGTTAACTTTTGCATGTGAACCACATGCAAACATTACACAATTACGCATGTGGCATGCGTTCTGTATGTGCACAGCACACTTATATATTTGTAAGGGCAGGTAACATTATTTGAAGAACATTTTATTACAAAAACCCTACAGGACCACAGCAACCCTTCCAACACAAAATAACAAACAGGGCATGGTGCTCAAAATGACTGAAGTCTAGTGACCAAATACACCTGAACAAAGAGTGTCAGGGACCGAATCTCACTTTGTCACTTTGCACACTGAGCTTTTAAATTAATTTGTCTGGATGTGCTTGACTAGCTATGTTTGGATGTAGTGATCTCAGGTAACACTATTTAAACAACATTTTACTACACCCCCCCCCGATCCCAGCAACCCCTTCCCCAGGATACACAAAACAACAAATTACCAAATATTGGTGATTAAACACACCTGGACAAAGAGTGAGTGTCAGGAAAAGAATCTCACACTGCACACTATGCTTTTAAATAAATTTGTCTAGGCATGCTTGGCCAGCTATGTTTGGACATAGTGATCCCAGGTAACAATAAAATCCCACAAGACCACCACTTCAATCTACAACCCTCCACCAAATAAAAATAGTCAAGCATTTAAACAAGTGATTTCTTCACTGAAGGCACAGCTCAAAAAACAATTATACAAAAAAAAAAATAATGTTCACTGAAATCTGGCCAAAAGTAGTGCCTTAAGTGCAGAAATGGGACTTACAAATACAGACATCAAGCAGAGCATGGTAGATGCACTCAGGACACCAAGAACACCTTGTGGTGCATGAATGAAGATACCCCATGGCTTGGTGTCTGATCATCAGATTTTGCTTTAAAAAAAAGGTTTGACCACGGGAAGCCTATTTACCCATTACTGGAAGAAACGTGTGTTGTAGTGAATCAGTGGTTCAGCTATGATGCACTTTATAATGATGTAGCTGGAATCCCCAGAGATTTTTGTGGTGTTTTAAATGGCTGGACCCTGTGGTGTTTGTAACATGGTTACCATGCCAGGGGCATGATCAGTCTCGCATGAGGCTCAGATGTCAAAAAAGGGACTCATGAATGAAACACAGCACCCTTATAGCTGCAAAACAGAGCCAACCACTTTTGTAGCATTTCAGAAATCCCATAGTGTCAGTAAGCCTGGGAACCAACTCCTGGCCTTGATATGTGAATGGCTGCAAGATGCAGACACCACCTGAATGGGGGCTCAAAGGTCACTCCTGCCTAGTCAGGGGAGCAGCATTAATTTGGCTAAAAACAGGAATTCCAAATGGGATGGGAGGGGAGACCAAAGTAAAGCAAGCTTAAAAACAGAAAAAAACTAAACAAACATGAAGAGTGTTTTTTGTGATGTCTGCAGGTTAGGACACTACAAGTTATAAACATCATGCTAATTAACAAAATGTGTTAGTCTGCAGTTTGTACAAAATCAGTGTCCAAAATAAACAAATAATGAAAGGTATAACACAATATGATATGGTGTACCATTTTATGGAAAGGGCACATTAAACAAATAGACAGAGCACTGTCATAAGCTTTGTGTGTTTCTCTGTGTCACATTTCAGTGGCTCCATGCCAAAACAGCATGAAAAAAGAGCCCATACAAAAATGCGAATCTTAAATAGCGAGTGCACAAACAGAGCGTGCACATAACAACAATCACCATAAATGGCTAAAACAGTGCCTAAAATGACTTTCTTCTGCTAGCTTTGCCCCCCGTACCCCCCACTGTGGGGCATCCCCTCTAAAGTATATACTCCACATTAGGTGGCACACAACTAGGGATGGGGAGAAACTCGAGAGGGGGGAATATTGTACAAGGGGACACAACTCGGGAAGGGGGAGTAAGTCAGGGAAGCAGACAAACTGTTCCCACTCCAGTGAGAATGCAACTTGGGGAGGGGGACAAAGTCAGGAGGGGTAAATTATATATTCCTACATCTGGGGGATGCCATTTGGGGAGAGGGTGAGGCGCGACCCACAGTGCAACATGTTAAAACAAAAGAAAAACACACTCACAAAAAAAAAGAGAAACACTAGAAATCATAGGTCTTGAACCCAGGTCTGAAGGAGGAAGCAAACACACAGCCCATGATTCTAACCACTAGGCTACAGTGCACCATGAGTTTTTAGCAAACAACAGCCTACTTCAGTTTTCATCACACAGCAGCTTGTACCTCACTTCTCCACTGACGAAACCATACGCTATTAAAACCACATCGCTAAACAGGTAGTCGCTATTTTGTACATGCCATAACTGCTTCTCTCGAATTCCTTCGTTCTCTTTATGGGTTACCCATTTCAGCTGAGCAAACTGCAGCATAAGGAGGTAGAAAGTCAAATTAAATAAAAAGTCTTTGTGCTGCTAGTGTAAGTTCATCCTTTTATCCCAACATGGGATCAGCTTCAAAGCAGTGTAAAAATGATTGGGCAGACAGTTTTATTTAAGTATTACATACTGTGAAACATTTCCACTGCATTGTGACCTCCTTTTTATGAACATACCCCCCTAACATTGTCCAGTGCAAGAGTAGGGAATATCATTTTCTGGGGAGTTTCTTTTATGTATGCTTCATTTATCTGATTAATTCAAACAGGGAGTTTCAATCTACTTATGACCTCCTCAGTGGTCTGAACTCTGTGCATTAAGGCTGAGCAAGTCCATGCAGCTCTGGCCAGGTATTGCCCGTCAAGCTAATATTTTGTTAGGACACCCTTTGGTTTGTGCATGCAAAGTGCTATTGCATTCTTTTCTCTTCTAGCACCCTATGCTATGTGGGAATGAAACAGATCCTCTTTTCTCTGCTCCTCTCCTGCCTGAAAATCACCTAGTTGGCATAATGAGAGGGAGCAGATCAGTTGCCTTTGCCTTCCAGTGCTGAGAGGTGTTATCAGCACAGGATCCACCCATTTAGCCCCTAGAGTGAGTTTTTATAAACAGAAAGTGCATAACAGGTTAAAATAATGGGTAGGATCATAGGGAAACAGGATAGCAGGGCTTCAGACACCAGGGCAAAACAGAAAGTTAAAACAAAGGAAGGCAACATGTCCTGTAAACACACATAGGGCAAAATTCCATACTTTGAATAGAAGACAAAATGCTTTCAAATATCTGGGGCACGTTTCTATAAATTGTTAGCAGTCTCCGTTTATCTTTTATTTAAGTAACCCTCCAAATCACTGCTGGAATGAAAAGAAGCATAAGGAAGGAAATAGAAGAAGGACAGAAAATAAGGGAAGCAGGAGACAATGGTGGGGGAGAGGCACAGAACTATGACATGGTGATATCATTGGACCAGACAGAATGTGACTGCATAACCAGGCAAAGACAGAGAAAAAAATGATAGCACAGGACAGAGAAAACCAGCAGTAGGCACCCCTTTAACTAGGGCATGGTTCTGACCCTGTCACAATCTGATAACTGAATTATTTTTCCAGCTGTGTGGGTTATGCGATCATCAGTTCAGAAAAACACAGTAGAAGCACTTGACTGGATCACTGTCTGGTGTGCTTCCACAGTGCTGCGGCATAGTTTCCAGTGGTTGTGTTTATGTGGTGCTTCCCCTCTACTGGCCACATAAACACACTCACTTTGCAGTGCACTTCTTTTTTGTTCCTCAACTGCAGAAATGACAGGTGCCCAAGTTGCATTTCTTTGTTGCAACCGGACACACCTTCTGAAACTAGCAGCAGAGGTGCTCAGTGTTGGTGGACACAGATGCAGCTTGCAAATGCATCCCCACAAGCCTTTTCTGAAAAGCCATGCCACTGTGTTTGTTAATTATACCACAATGTGCATAAGAGAAAAGTAGAAATTAAAGAGCAGGTTGGTACCGAAAAGTGGTGTGTGACAGTCATGGTTTTCATTAGCTGATAAAAGATTACCTCATACCTTGGTTTCTGTGCTTGTTTTTAATGTGCTGCAGTGTACTGGGGGGCTGTTGTGAAGGCAAAGTTCTTGCTCTGGCTGGGAGGGGAGAAAAAGACAAACTGACAAGAAGCGCTGTGAAGCCCATGTCTCAGTGAAGTCAGTTACAGTAATCTGACTCGGGTTTCTTGTGCAGACAGTAGTGTGGCTGCGTGGATTTAGACTCATTGAGGAAGGGTGAGTCCCGGGCTTACTCAGGAGCCGTTCTCTCATTTCAGCACAGTTTGTCAAACTTGTGTGAAAGTCAGCACACGAAGAGCTATCCCTGACAGATTATTGCCACTTTTCAAAAAGGGATCTGGACTTTGAGGAAAAAAACAAGCATTTGTCAATGCCGAATGCTGTCTTGCTAGTATTGGCATTGGTAGTGCAGGAGTTAGAGAGATGAATAATAGGAATGACAGTGAAGTATGGAACTGATGCCAACCCCACTCCACCCTGCAGAGACTGACAGGCATTGAAGTGTGCCTTTGGGTCGTCGGCCATAATGCTCATGCCATTTCACATCACCCTACCTCTGCAGACTCCGACAAGTGTTGCATTGTGCCTTGGGGCCATCAGGCCTTATGCTCACCCCATTCCATAAGGAAATACATTGAGATGGGTGTAGTATAGGAGAATGGGGTGAACTTTGGGGCTGAAGAGTCCAAGGCACACCTTGATGCCTGTCACTGGCTGCAGGGGTGGGGTGGGGGTGGGAGTGGAATGGCATGAGCATTACAGCTGACAATCCAAAGTCACACCCCTGACACCTGTCAGTCTCTACAAGGTTGGATGTTATGGTTAGAAACCCTAACGCCCCAAGGCACTTGTTGGTATTTGCACTCCAAATTTTCAGCATGGGCTTTTTTTGTTACCTCACCTCATGAAAGCATTTGGGACCTCCGTTCATGAGCAGTGGCACTGTGATTTTGTTAATCTGTACCAAACGTTGATTTCCCACAGTGACAGCACCGTTCTGCACCAGATGTGCGAAAACACATTTTGGGTAGGATGTGAAAAATGACAGCTATACCGTTCATAAGAAGGTGTAAAGAAATGGCAATGCTGAAAATCTGGAGTGAAAATATTAAAAATTCTCGAAGTTATGAGCATGGAAACTGTACAATGCATACTCGTAACACAGTCATTTTGTGGAATTTGTTCACCAAATTTTCAACATAGGCATTTTGAGACCTCTGCTCATGAACAGTGTCACTGTAATTTTCTTAATCTGTCCTGAACATTGATTTTCCACAGCAACCCCACAATTGTGTGCCAGATGTGTGAAAACACAATTTGGGCAGGATGTGAAGAATGACAGCTGTACTGTTCATAAGGATGTGTGAAGAAATGGCAATGTTGAAAATCTGGAGTAAAAATGTTAAAAATTCTCAAACTTATGAGTGTGCATGGAAACTGTGCAATGCACACTCATAACACAGTCATTTTTTTGGAATTTTTTCACCAAATTTGTAACACTGGCATTTTGGGAGACTACCTCATGAACAGTGGCACTGTCGTTTCATTAATCAGTCCCAAAGGTGATTCCACTCAGTGACTGCAAAATCACCTTTCACAACTGAATAATGAAATGACAGTGCCAAAGGTCATGAGGTAGGGTCCTAAGAATCCCAAGTTGAAAATTTGGAGCCAAAATTTGCAAAAATGGCTGAGATATCCACCTAAGTTGAACCCCCCCCCCATTGATGCCATTATATAGCTTACCGTAATTTTCTTCACTTCAAGGACGGCTTTGAAGAGTGCAGACATGTTCCTACTCCACTGAAGATCATCGCACTGGGCTTCGACGGTAAATATGGGTTGTGGGGGATCCGGAGAGGTGGGGTGCACAGAGGGTGGGTGCAAGTTCGGGGAGGGGGCCATCATGACCACTAGGGACCGTTTTCTGTTTTACTGGATAAATTGAAGGTGGATGCAGTACTCCAAATGAGGTCTCAACAATGACCTGTACAGTGGCATTATGACCTCTTTTCTTCTGCTGGTAATACCTCTCCCTATCCACCCCAGCATCCCACTGTCTTAACACATTGTTTGGCCACATTTAGGTAATCAGACATGATGACCCCCCAGATCTCTTTCCTGTTTTGTGGCCACTAATATCTCCACCTTCATCATGTAATCCTCCCCTGGGTTTCTGCAACCCAAGTATACGATTTTGCACTTCTTCACACTGAATCCTAGCTACCACACTCTGGACCATTTTTCCAATTTATCTAGGTCCCCTCATCATTTTCTCCACCCCTCCTGGGCTGTCTACCCTATTGCAGATCTGTGTGTCATCTGCAAAGAGGCACACCTTCATCTCCACCCCACTGCAATGTCGCTCATGTAGATATTAAACAGCACTGGTCCAAGAACTAAACCCTGTGGCACCCCACTGGTCACCATCCCCAGCTCTGATTTAACTCCATTTACCACCACTCTCTGTGTTCTATTCTTCAACCAATTTCCAACCCAGTTCACCACCTTGTATCCCAATCCCAGACTGCCCAGTTTGTTCACAAGCCTCCTATGTGGAACGGTGTTGAACGCCTTGCTGAAATCAAGGCAGGCCAGTGTCCATGTTTACATTTTAAAATTTACTATTCACACACAATTCAGCAGATTTAATTAATTTGCCACATTTGACTACCTTTATTCATTATTACTATAATGACAACATGAAAACAGGATATTTGTGTCTCAGAACTCCTCCCTCTGTCTGCTTTGTCCTCCGCTGAAGTCATAAATCTCTGACTGTGACATCCTAAGGGTGTTGTAAAATGACTACAATCTTACAGCTTGAGGATTATCACTTCATTGGGGATAAGAAGTTGAGGATGAGATGAAATCTGAGACATAAAGATTAGGGTTTTCATGGACATGTTCTCAATTAAAAACAAGATTGTAGTATTACTTGACAAAATACTACTAGTATCTTGCAATATGTTGTATATAAAATATTTTTTCTTTCTATGAAATCATATTCTTACTCTTTATGTCAGTATATGTACATAATATAAAAAAACTACTCTCTGTCCAGTGTTGTCTGTACAATGTACACCAGGTATGCATCGCCACACACATTACTGTTATATCCCATATCAAGTTAATGCATTAGCAGCCATAGCGACTCTGACCAGGTTTTGTTTTTCTTGCCAGAGCTGCATCTAAATGCGGCACATGAAGCAGACAAAAATAGACGAAAGACTCTATAATATATTTAGGGTGAGCAATACAAGTTAAAAAAAAAAGTAATGCACAGGTGGTGAGTTCATGAACACTCTTTCTCACTCATCAGTCAAAAAATATTAATCAGAATATCTCCGACTAACAGATGGCAGACAGATGTTTTCAGTTAACCGTAGTAACAGTAATAAACTGGCAGACTTAGCAATTAAAACTTAAAGGATTAGTCCACCCAAAACTTGAAAAAAATATATGTTGTGCAGAGTGTTTTAATTTGTATGTGAAATTCTAGTGTTTCCTTCCCTCTGACTGGTAATAGGAGTTTTTCCTAAATTAGCCTACTAGCTTTAGGGTAGTTTTACGACCCCTGGAGATCTCCATATCAAACAGCTTAACTGTATTCCTTTGTCCCACAATGCACCTTGTTTCATGTGATGGTGATGTAGCAGAGACCATAAATTCAGCAGAAAGCATTGCTTTACAATCAGTTCACAACAGTAGAGATGGCTATATTTTAAAATCTATAAAATTCAGCTTAGTGACTACCCTCATCGTAAAGGTCTTACTGTCCTGAAAAACTTTGCTGCTGGTAATTTCTGTGCAGCTTGTAAAGCTTCCAAGATATTTAGTTTGTTTGGCATGTGTGTGCTGTATGTTGGGTCTCTCTTACCTCACTGTCACATGAGACAAGATGCACTGTGAGAACAAGAAATACAATTAAGCTGACAGGGATGAAGATCCCCAAGGGTCGTAAAACTACCCTAAAGCTAGCAAGCTAATTTAGGAAAAACTCCTAATACCAGTCAGAGGGAAGGAAACATTAGAACTTCACATACAAATTAAAACACTTTGCACAACATATATTTTTTCAAGTTTTGGGTGGACTTCTCCTTTAAATTATCAGAGTGGAAACAGAGAAGGGAACTGTCCATAAGACATAACTATATTAAAGCAGCTACTCCATAAAAATAGTTAAGGCAGAAATTGATTTTTTTAATTACACGGTAGCTGAAAAAAAAAACTAAACCACTTGTACCTGCATACATGTTCTCATTGCTTTTATAGCTTCAGTCCATACAACTGTCAAGTATTTTAGATTCTCCTTTTTTTTTTAATATTGCTTTTTTTCCCATTGGGTCAGCTCCAGCAGGCTATTCAGCTCTGTTCCTACCACTCCCATCTGGCACCCCCCCCGTTCTAACCCCAAGAGTCCCCCACAGATTGCCCCCCCAGTGGGACCGGGAAGGGAAGGGCCATCCTCCCCCCACCCAGAGATTCTCATCCAGAAATGGAGCGGTGGTCAGGTGGCGATGCAGGAATGGGGCAGGCAGGCAGTGCTTCACAAAGCCAGTGCCTTCCTTTTTTCCATTTTTCTCCCTCTATCACTTGCCACGGCAGCATGTAAGTGCGTACAAGGCCCCTTCCTTACTCGGCGCTCAGACTCTGGTGCTGCCACCTGACCTCCATCAGCTGGCAGCCAAGCAGTGTGACAGTGTCCCTTACCATCACCAGGAGAGGGGAGAAGTCCACTGGATACACAATTCCCCCCCCTGGCCAACCCCCAGTGCCCTAAGCTTGTTCCCAAACTCAGGTCATCAATCAATCAATCAATCAATCAAACATTTATCTATAAAACACCCCATCCTGGGGGCTCGGAGCGCTATACAGTACAATTTACACATATTAAACATCACAAATTATTCATAAAAGCATTTACATATACGTATTTCAGAGCATTACCACCCAACCCCAACAAAACCATCTACTACAATCTACTAATCATTATCAGTAGCAGCTATTAGCCCTGACATATAAATTATATAAGGCTATATGCTTGTTTAAATAATAGTGTATTTAGACCTCTGTTAAAGGTTTCCACCAAGGAGGCCTCTCTAATATGTAGTGGCAGCGAGTTCCACAGGACAGGTGTGGCCGCCGAAACAGCCCGGTCACCTGATAGCTGCAGTCTTGTCCTGGGAACAGTCAAGAGGTCACCCTGAAAGGAACAAAGGTCATGGGATGAGCAGTGAGAAACCAGGAGATCTTGTAGGTAGTCAGGTCCCTGTCCATGTAAGGCTTTATGGATCATCAAACCTACCATGAAGGCAATCCTTCACCTTACCGGCAGCCAGTGCGGCCCACAGAGGACAGGCATGCTATGTTCAGATCTGGAAACACCCATCAGAAGCCTGGCTGCCGTGTTCTGCACCAGCTGCAGATGGTGGAGATTGCCTTCCAAAAGCCCCAGGTATAAGGCATTGCAGTAGTCAAGCCTCGATGTGACAAAGGTGTGTACTAGGGTGGTCAGATCATCAGGCAGAATCAGGGCACAGATCTGGGCAATGTTTCTCAAATGGTAAAAGCCATTTTGGATGACGGACGACACTTGTGCATCAAGTGTGAAGCCATCATCAAGAACACACCCAGATCCATAACCTGAGCAGAGGGAATCAAGGATACGTCACCCTGTTTTAAACCCAGGTCGTCACCCTGTACCTCTCCACCTTGCCGATAACCTGGCTCCACCACCAGTACCTCCGTCTTGTCTGGATTAAGTCATAACCAATTTTGCGTCATCCAGTCCTGAATCTCAGCCAGACAGGTGTTAACACAGGAACCGCTATCTGGTTTTTGGGTATGCAGGACAGGTATAGCTGGGTATCATCAGCATAGGAAGGTATCCCGTCAAAAGGGCAACTGAGATTGAGTGACTCAAATATGAGTCACTCAATCTCAGTGCCTGTGTTGTGGGCTACCCTGAAAGAGTAGTGAAAGGTGAAAAGGAAGCCGATGAGGGTGACTTGAACAACACAACAGGGGACGGAAGAGGAGGGAAGGTATGTGGGAGGCAGTGCAGCAGAGGGCTGCCGAGCTGGCAGTGTGGCATGGTGGTGAGGGTGGCTGGCTACGGATGGGAGGGTGCAGGATTCGGGTCTGGGGAGGCATGAAAGTTTTTGCGGTTGCAGCAGATTTTATTTATTTTTTTTACAAGTCCCCCCCCGACATGCACACCCCGGAGTTGATAATCTTTAGTTAGGGGATGTGGGGGGTGCAGTAACCCGCATATATAGAAATCTGTGTTGGCGCCATTGTTTTCACTACGAGTACACATCACCATTTTTATTTTCAGCGATGCACATTCGCCTTAATGGCGAACGCCGTACAGCGATTGCCGTTATGACACAGAACCACATAGCAATGAAAACTTAAGCCATACCACCTGATAACATCTCCCAAGGGGAGCATATACGCTGTGAACAGGAGGAATGAAAGGGCCGAACCCTGAGGAACTCCACAGCACAGAGGCAATGGGTTGGATGAGAATATTCACATCATGACCCTCTGTACTCTGTCCATGAGGTAGGACTTAAACCAGCTGATGACATTGCCAGACAATCCACACCCATTCTGCAGGCGGTCTAACAACACCTCATGATCCATGGTGTCAAAAGCTGCAGAGAGATTGAGGAGAACAAGCATAGATCATTCTCCTTTATCCCTCACTCTCAGGAGATCTTTAGGCACCCTTACCAGGGCAGGCTCAATGCTATGCCCAGGTCTAAACTTGGACTGGAATGACTCAAAAATGGCTGAGGAAGCAAAACAAGTCTCAAGCTGAACAGGCACTACTTTTTCTAAAACCTTCCCTAAAAATGGGAGGTTTGAGATCGGTCTGTAGTTGGTGAGATAGTCCCGTTCCAATGAGGGCTTCTTCAAAACAGGCCTCACCAGGGCCTCCTTCAATGTCACTGGGAAGACCACACTTCTCATGGAACACCAGATGATCTCAGCAACCACAGGATCAATCAGGTCCACACATCCGACTAAAAGTCAGGTTGGGCCTGGGTCTAGATCACAATAAGTGGGGCACAGCTTTGTGGCTATCTTGTTCACCTCTTCCATTACAACTGGGTCGAACTGACTCTACACAAGAGGGGTGGGTGCCCTCACATGTCATCAGCCCAACCCCACAAGCCAATTGAGTGACCCTGGAGGAAATATCGGATCTGATGGAGGACACTTTGTCAGCAAAGAACAGAGTGAACTCATCACACCTAGTGTTTGAAATAGCTCCTCCAGAACGTAGACAGGCAGGGTGTAATAACCTGTACACCATGCAGAAGAGTTGGGCCATTCTCTTCCTTGCTGCAGCAATCTCCCCAGACAAAAAAACCTGCCTTCTTTCTGGAGATTGCCCCTGATAGTCACTAGAATGTGACCTCAAGGCCTGCGTGGTGAGAGGCAAGATGCATAGCACCTCAGCTGTCTATGCCACTGGGCCAGCTAACATTTCAAATTATTTCTGTATTTTATATTTGGCAAAAATTATTTCACCAATAAACCACTTGTTCTCCAATACATTTCCCCTTTGCTTTCCAAAGATACAGTACTTAGACAGTGTCAGCAGGTAAGGGCCTACGGCCCACCCAGTCAGGCGCATTTGAGCTTGTAAGTTCACTTCATGTTTTCCTAGAAGTCTGTTGCCCCTCACCCCTGACCTCCAGAATTCCTTTATGTCTATCCCATGCATTCTTAAATCCTGTGATTGTTTCAGTCCCCACCACTTTCTCTGGCAGGGTGTTCCACTTGTCAACCACCTGTTCTGTGAAGAAATTCTTCCTCAAGTTTCCTCTGAATCATCCTCCCTTCAACTTCATCCCATGCCCTCTAGCCCTGGAACATCTTTTTTGCTTAAAAAAAGTGTATTCCTGCACCCTGTTCCTCCCTGTAAGATACTTGTATGTCTCGATCATACTCCCTCTCTCCCTCCCCTCCTCCAGGGAGTACATATTCAAGTCCTTCAACCTGTCCTTATAGGACTTGTGATGCAATCCATGTACCATCTTTGTTGCCCTCCTCTGAACCTTCTCTACCCTGGCTATGTCCTTACGTAGGTAAGGTCTCCAGAATTGTACACTGTACTCCAGGTGGGGCCTCACTAGTGTCTTGTATAGTGGAATTATGACCTCCCTTTTCCTGCTGGTGATGCCCCTGCCTATGCATCCCAGCATCCTATTTGCTTTACTTGCTGCCTTGTGGCGCTGTTTCCCTACCTTGAGGTCATCAGAGATGATAACCCCAAGGTCCCTTTCCTGCTTGGTGCATGCTATATCCTCATTCCCCCAACTGATATATTGTGCCAAGGTTTTTGTGCCCCATATCCATTATCTTGCACTTTTTTACTTGAATTTCAACTGACAAATCCCTGACCATTCTTCAAGCTTCTGCAGGTCCCTTCTCATTCTGTCTTCACCCTCTGGTGTATCCACTTTGTTGCAGAGCTTTGTGCCATCATTGAACAGGGAAATGCTGCCTTCTAGGTCCTGCACAACGTCACTGATGAAGATGTTGAATAGGACCAGTCCCAGCACTGATCCCTGTGGTACCCCACTGGTAGCTCTTCCCTCTTTGGAGTGAAAGCCATTTACCACCACCCTCTGTGTCCTGCCACCCAGCCAGTTACCTACCCTCCACACTACTGTCCTGCCCACACCCATATTCCCCAGTTTGTGTAATAGCCTTCTATGTGGCACAGTGTCAAAGGCCTTGCTGAAGTCCAGATAGGCCACATCCACTGCCCTCCCCGATCCTCCTCCTCCCTAGTCACCCAGTCAAAAAATTCAATGAGGTTGGTCTGACACGACCTCCCCCTGGTGAAACCATACTGCATTGGGTCCTGTAGTCCACTGACAACCAGATGTTCCACCAATCTCTCCTTCAGTAGTGCTTCCATGATCTTCCCCACTACTGAAGTGAGGCTGACTGGTCTGTAATTCCCCGCTTCCTCTTTGTTCCCACTTTAGTATAAGGGGACTACATCTGCTGTCCTCCAGTCTTTGGGCACCTCCCCTGTTTCCAGTGATTGGCTGAACAGAATTGCCAGAGGTTCAGCCACCACCTCTCTTAGTTCTTTAAGGACCCTGTGGTGCACCCCATCTGGTCCCATTGCTTTATCAACTCTTATTCCTTCTAGTTCCTTCAGGACCCTTTCTTGTGTAAAGGGACTTGTGTCCATTTCTGCATCATTCCCACCCCTTCAGGCCCATTACCCTCCTCTTCCTCAGTAAAGACTGAGCAGAAATACCTGCTCAATATGTCAGCTTTACTGTTGTCATCCTCCAAGCGGGCCCCATCCTCTCCCCTTCAGTCTCACTATTCCTCTCTTTGCCTTTGTTTTTTCACTTATGTACCCGTAAAAAGTTTTGTTCCCTCTACCCACTGATTTTGCAATGTGCTCTTCTGTCTGAGCTTTGGCTTCCCTTACTGACCTCCCTGCCTCCCTTTGTTTCTCCTGGTACTTCTCCCTATCCCCTTCTGCCTGTGTCTTTTTGTATTGCCTGAATGCATTCTTTTTGGCTTTCACTTTCTCTGCTACCTCCCTGGAAAACCATAATGGCCTCCTCTTCCTTTTCCCCTTGCTAACCTGCTTAATGCATAATTCTGTTGCTTTTGTAATCCCCATTTTAAATACTGCCCACTGTTCCTCAACCCCTGATTCCCACCCCATTCCCCTTAATGCCTCTTTCAAGCATCTCCCCATTTCCCCAAAGTCTGCCCCCCTAAAATTCAGAATACGTGTTTTTGTGTGGTTTGATTCTGCACCTTCTGTGATTTCAAACCACAATGACTGGCGGTCACTGTTCCCCAGGTGCTCCCCCACTGTTACTCCATCACACTGTCCCTGTTTGTGAGCATGAGATCCAGTATTGCCTTCTGCCGAGTTGGTTCCATGACCAGTTGCTTGAGGAAGGCACCTTGAAGGGAATCCAGGATAAATGTTACATTTTACAATGATTAATATTGCATCAACCCTTAATGCCCAACTTGCTTGTTTTATATAGTGATATCCTAATGACTATGCAAACATGTAACGGGGTGACACGTATACTGTTAAAAATGAAATAACACACTAGTAGGTGTGCTGGAAACTCGTTGATGATTGTCACACTAATAAAATCATGTATAAGAGTATCAATGAGAAACAGACAGGCAGACAGATGTTTTTAGTGAACAGAAATAAACTGGCAACCTTAGAAATTAAAACATTGATTTATCAGAGTGGAAATACAGAAGACAACTGTCTATGAGACATAAAGTGTTCATTTTCTTTTTTTGTTAACTACTGATTTCCATATTTTTATACACAATGTGCAGTTTCTAAAAAATTAGCATCTGAATACTCCCATTTCTAGTGTCCCATCCAGCAGCTGGGCCCTCTGATTCTGGTATCTCCTGTGATAGCTGGACCCTCTGACTCTAAAATTCCCTCTGGCAGCTAGATTCTTTATTCTGGCATCTCCTCTGATAGCTGGACCCTCTGATTCTGGCATTCCATCTGCTAGCTGGACCTTCTAGATCTGGCAATTCCATCTGGCAACTGAACTTTTAGGATCCAGCATTCACTCTGCCAACTGGACCCCCTGGATCTGGTATTCCCTCTAGCAGCTGGACCCACTGGGTCTGGCATCTAGAAGCATAGCAAAATAGATTTTGACAGCAGATAAGGACTGCCTGGATGACCTAGTCTGCCTATTTCCCTATCTACTTAAACTCCAGATCCTAAATGATCAGCAGCTTACCCTCTTTTTCCTATCACTAGGGTTGCCTTCTGTCTATTCCATGCATTCTTGAACTCACCAGTCATTTTAGCCTCTGCAACCACTGCTGGGAGACTTTTCCATGTATCCACCACCTTTATGTGAATAAATACTTCCTCACAGTACCCCTGAGTCCCCACAGTCTCATAGTGTGACTCCTTGTTCTTGTACCCTCCTGGATCTTGTTGATTCTCCTGAGGTACTTGAATATATCTATCATATCCCCCATCTCCCTCCTATCCTCCAGGGTATATATATATATTGAGGTATTTAAGTTTTTCCTCGTATGTTTTCTGGAACATTCCTTTCACCATTTTTGTTGCCCTTCTCTGGTCTGCCTCCAGTCTGTCAATGACTTTCTGGAGATGCAGTCTCAAAAATGAACACAATATTCCAGATGTGGCCTGACCAATTGTCTGTACCATGGCATCACCACCTCCTGTTTTCTACTCGTGATGCCCCTCTCTATGCACCCCAGCATCCCTCCATCCCTCCCCACCATCTCTTCACATTGCTTAGCCACCTTCAGGTCACCCTTTATGTTTACCATCAGGTATCTTTCCAGTTTTGTTGTTGCTAGTCCCCCCCCCCACCATTTTGTATTCTTTGCCAAGATTTCTGTGGCCCAAGTGCTTGACTTTGCAGACTTTGCACTTTTTTTATATTGAATTTAAGCTGCCACACTCTTCACCACTCCTTCAATTTGCCTAGGTCTCTTCTCATTTTTTCCACCTTGTCTGGAGTGTCTACCCTACTGCAGATCTTGCTGTCATCCACAAAGAGGCTTCCCTTTCCTTCCAGCCCCTCTGCAATGTCACTAATGAAGACATTGACGAGGACTGGCCCAAGAACTGAGCCCTTTGGCACCCCACTTGTTACCCCCCTCTCCTGGGATTGACCTCCATTTACCACCACCCTCTGTGTCCTATTGCTCAGCCAGTTCCGGACCCAGTGTACCACCTTGGGACCTACTCCCTAACTGCACAACTTGTTAATTAGCCTCCTGTGTGGGATGGTGTCAAATGCCTTACTAAAATCTAGGTAGACCATGTCCACCACCCCTCCCTGATCCACCACCCTGGTTACCCACTCAAAGAAATCTATCAGATTTGTTTGACATGGTCTCCCTACTGTGAATCCATGTTGCTGCGGGTCTTGTGCCACTAGCCTCCAGGTATGCCACAGTCCTTTCCTTTAACATGGATCCCATGATATTCCCACCACTGAGGTCAAGCTGACTGGCCTGTAATCTCCAGCCTCCACCTTTCTCCCAATTTTGTATAGTGGTACCACATTCGCCCTCCTCCAGTAATTCAGTACCACTTCCTCCTCTAGTGATTTGTTAAACAGGGCTGTCAGTGGTGCCCCATTACCTCCCTGAGTTCTTTCAGCATTCTGGGATGCATCCCATCCAGTCCCATTGCCATGTCCACTTTTAGTTTCAAGAGTTCCTTTGGGTGTCTCTCCTCTGTGAATGGACTGGTGTTCACCTCCCCCCCCTTCCCCATGTGTGTTCCTACCCCCTAATTTTGGTCCCTTCCCTTCCCCTTCCTTGGTGAATACTAAGCAGAAGTATTCGTTTAGAATTTCTGCTTTTTCTAGGTCCTTTTCTGCACCCCCCCATTCAACCTTACAATCCCTCCATTGATCTTTTTCCTTTCCCTGATATACCTGAAAAATGATTTGTCACCTTTTACTGATTTTGCTATCCTTTCTTCAGTTTGTACCTTTGCACACCTGACTGCCTTTCTCACCTTCTTCTGCTTTGCCTGATACATTTCTCTGTCTCCCTCCCTCCCTCCCTCTGTGTTTCATTGTGCTTTCTGAACACTTGTTTTTTTTTTCCCTAACCTTCACTGCCACTTCTTTTGAAAACCATAGTGTTTTTTTCTTTCTTTTTGCTTTGTTTACTAGCTTTACTCAGAGGTCTCTTGTCTTTGTTATGTCATATTTAAGTTTCTCACACTGTTCTTCCGCTCTTCCCCTCTCCCCCTTTGCCAGGATTCTCTGGAGGTGTTCCCCATTTTTGCAAAGTCTGCCCTCTTGAAATCCAGGAACTTTAATTTTGAGTGGCTTGACTCTACTACTGTCTTCATCTTATACCACACTGTATGGTGATCACTGGACACTAGATGGCTGCCCACTGATAGATCCATTATTCTGTCACCATTTGTGAAAACCAGGTCTAGTATTTCTCCCTCCCATGTGGGCTCCTTTACCAGCTGTCTGACAGATGCTCCTTCCAGGGCATCCAAGATATCTCTGCTCTTGGTAGTGATTGCTGCATATGTGTCCCAGTTAACATCTGGAATGTGTAGGTCCCCCACCAGCAGCACCTCCCCTTTCTCTGCCAAACCATCTCCTCTGACAGTTGGATCCTCTGGATCTGACACTTCTTATAACAGCTGGGCTTGCTGGGTCTGGCATTCCCTCTGGTAGCTGGACTCTCTTGCTCTGGCACCCCTACCTTTTTGGCTTCCCATCTGGCAGGTAGGCCCTCTGGTTTTGACAACCCCTCCAGCAGCGGGTCTCATTGGTAACTGTACTGTCAGGCTGGGGTGTCCCTTTCTGAAACTTGTCTCATGTCCACTCCAAATCACAGCATCCATGTGTAACCCCTGGACCCCTGCCTTTTTGCAAATGACAGGTGGCATGCTGTTGAAGCTGACAGCAGTACCTTGTGGGGACTGGGTTCGGGGAGGACTAGGTTACTCAGCACAGGGGGCCTAGGTTTGGCTACTCTGCACAGGGGCACCTAAGTAAATCTGAACACAGGAAGCAATAACTGTAACGTCCAAAACCAGGAAGGGGAATCTACAGTGTGGCTTTTATTCACATCCATTCTGAACAAACAAAGCATAGACGGACCCCCACAGGGCTACATTCCTGGTAATGCAGATTAGAGACAACAGAACACTTCTTCACATTTCCAGCCCTCAGGCTCTAAACCCACCAGGCACACAGCCCAGACTTGCACGCAGCTTTGGGTACACTGCCCAACTTGTACACTACTTGGGTTTTCCCCATGGCCTGGCTCCCCCGCCGGCCACTTGATCCAGGATCCATTATGGGAATGAACCAGTTTTCCAATTAGTGGCTCCCCAAACCACCTTAGAGCCTTCGACTCCTAGAGGGAATTTTTCTTCCAATCCTATGTCTCGGTACTTCCCTCATCACTGGCCAAGTGCATGAGGCAAAGTAGAAATCCACAGAGCAAAGCCGTAGAGGTGGAACTGGTTACTTAAGATGGGGGGGGTCTCCCACCTCCAACTCTCACAATCCATACCCGGCCATTTCTCTGGAAACTAAACAACTCTTTTCTGAAAGCTTGGCAATGTAGATTACTGGGTAGACGTATGTCACATCTCCTCTACATGTCTTGACTTCCCCTATGCGCTGGACTTGAACATACTTTTACTTTTGGCTAAGTCTATTACTCTAGGCCTCCCACTACTTCAGTAGTCCAATCCCCCACTATAACACAAGTCCAGGGTGAAACATGGGCCCTTTAGAAAGAGCAGAACTCACTCTCTGGTTGCAGGTGCCCCACAGGCGAATCAGGAAATCGTCTTGTTTCCCATACTCTTGGACAAAATAAGGCAGCTTCTTCACTAGCAGTAGCCAGGGGGTTGCTCCTGGAAATGCAGGCAAAACCTTCCTGCCCCATCCCCTGAGGGATGGGGCACAGAGACCCAAATCAGCAGTCTCCACCACTTTAAAAATAGCTCACTGTGTCTCTCTTTAGGTGGAAACACACACCTTTCCCTACTTGTAGCCCTATGTCAGGGCTGAGGCTCACAAGAGCCTAACACAGAGCTGCTGTGCTCCTCTCACAACAAGCTCCAAACTGCAGCTGCCTACAGACTACTGTTCAAACCTCCCAACATTCTACTCCAACTCCCTGCTGCAGATTCCATTGTGGCTCATGCAGCTGCAACAGTTCTATGGTGATGTCATCCCTCAGTCTCAGCTGAGACTGAGAAAAGAGTGAAACAGTGTGAAATCCATTTAACTGGAGTTTCACAAGCTGCCTTCCCTGCCTACCACTAGGTCTTACTGGGATTCTAGTAACCCCGAGTAACAGGGGGGTTACACATGTGCAGAAGAAATAGCCCTAACCTATTCTCAATTCAATGTCTCTATCACATAAGTTACCCAGGAAAATAAGCCCCTAACTTATGCCTAACAAAAAAACAGTAAATAAAGTAACAGACTCTATAGACTTTATAATGATAAATTAACTTCAAGTGACCATTGCAATATATTAGCAAAAAACTCAAATGGACTACTCAGAAGAATTAACCGTATATTTGTATCAAAACTTGAAAATTGCATTATTCCTCTGTTTAGGACCTATGTTAGACCACATTCTGATTATGGGTCACCATTCTGAAGCCCATATCTCAAGAAGGACATAGCTACCATCGAAAGCATCCAAAGAACAGCAACTAGGATGATACCTCACTTGGCACACCTACCATATGCTATTAGACTAAATAAATTAAAACTTCACTCATTAGAAACCAAGCGACTTAGGGGAGATCTCCTATTTCTTTATAAAACTTTGAAACAACCTAACATGATGCAACTCTGTGAATTAAATTACACAAAAAGAAAACTAGTTCCCAGATTACACAATAAACAATTAATTGTCCCAAAAGCAAACACTAACAAAAAACTTCACTTCTTTACAACTAGAGTCCCCAGAATATGGAATAAACTACCTAATGATCTTGTTAACACCACTAACTTCGAGAATTTTAAGTTCAAATTAGACTTATGGCTGCACACTATTGGCAAACAATGATCCACAGTATTGTGGGAGATACTCTCAATGGGCACCATGCCCCCTTGTATCTCATTCAACCAAGTAATACCAAGTAATACCAAGTAACCAAGTAACAGACAAGCATTTTTTTGGTTTACTGTTCTGTGTGGAGCTTTACTTTTTAGGAGCATTTAAAAGAACTGACATGACTTATGGTCAGAACTATAATCTTAAACATAGTGGGCCCTATATGGGCAGGGATACGCGCAAACCATGCGTACCCTGCCTGCATAGCTGTACACCCACAGACAGGTGTGCACCGGCCGGTAGTCACTACCAGCCACCACCTGTCCATGGTCCTGCCCCCGCTCACAGGACTCCACAGGGTGGCCGGGGGTGGAGTTGTGGACCCAGCTAGGCATCCAATGCCTGGACCAGGACCCAGAGTGGATCCTATACGCAGCGGGGCATGCATTGGCAGTGTGCCCCGTGGATGTCCAAGGGCTGGCTGCTGTGGTGCTGTGCGGAGGGCAATGCCACCAGAACTAAGATGGCACTGGAGAGGTGCACTGAGACACGGTGGGGGATGACAGTTGGCGGTGCGGGGGAAGGCACTGAACCCCACTGTTAGCATGAAGTGGGAAGGCGGTGTTATTTGGGGGGGCAGGGGCAGCATCCAATTTCTGTGCCCCTGTGTGGGGGATGTCCTGGGGGGGTTTGATGTGTGCTGGAGTGGGTGGGAGGCACTGGGTGGCCGTATGTAGTGGCCCCAGTGTGGGGCTGGGCTACTCACCCTGTTGTCGGGTGACTCCCGCTGTGTTCATGGGGCATGTAAGGGGCTTATGGCAGGGTTCTCCCTGGCATAACCTGCACCCTTGTGGCAAGCACTACGCGCCTTAGTGCATGGCGCGTAGTGCTGGTACACCCCTCACCCGGCCCCGGCTCATTGCTCTTTGCGCGGCAAGGGAATCGGACGCATAGGTGCAGCATGCCCACTTTGTGCATCCCGTGCAAGGGATGTATAGGGTGCAGAGTGGCTGTGCGCCCCAGATATGTGCACGTAGCCACTCTGCCCCAATAGTGCATAGGGCCCATAAAGAGCATGTTTTCACTGAGCCTCAAATATCAGCACACGTTACATACAGAAGGCTTCTGAAGAGTCATTTTAACATATTTTCAAAGGGTTCAGAACTCATCACAGCACATACACAGAATAAATTGGTCACTTCTTACAGTGCACCTAGACTGGTCAATGTCATGTGAAATGCCACGTCCCAGGCCACTACATCTACATCAGTGTGCACCTCACCTACTGTAGGTTCATCATTTTTAACACATGGACATGTGGTGTTTAAGGAGGGCTTCTTTTTCAAACAATTATGCTAACATAATCTCTCTGCTATAGTAAGTGTTGTATCAGTAGTCACTTACTTTAACAGAAAGACTGGTTGTTCAAGAGTTCCACAGTAGACCCCTTTATAAAAATCATACTAAACCCTGAGAACAAAAAAAAAGCAAACAAAAAAAGTGAAACCCCTTGGGAGCAGGACTGATTAATAAAAGGAGCAGGATCCTTACAGTTCCTTGCTGTCGGTTCAAGCAGCCCTGTAAGAAAAAGAGGCAATTTACCCATGGAATTTGGCAGTTCTAGCTCAAAAGGATTCTGAACAGAATGTTCAGTGCTCAATATTCTCAGTGCACATAGCTGCATTTAACTATTTCAGGAAAAGCTGCTCTTAAAGTGAGTGCGTTAAGGATACTGTTCCTGCTGGCTCCATATGAAATGGAAGGGGGAAGCTATACTATGAAAAACAAATAAAGTGCAAAGGTATGTTAATACATGGAAGCTGCTGAGTAAACCACTTGTACTCGTGTACATTTCCTATTTGCTTTTCATAACTGTGGTCCCATTCACCTGTAAAATAAATAGTTCACATTCTTTCAGTATATGACACCATTTTTCATACAGTATTTCACCACTAAACCACTTGTATCCCTCTTTAAATGCAATGCAATTTATTTTTATAGCATCTCTCGTACATTTTGCTTCACTACAAAGTGTTCTACAGGAAGGCAAAGCAAAATACAAATGTGCCCCGTGTAACATGCAGTACTAATAGCAAAGTACACAAAAGACAGTTAATGATCAAGATCCAGCACTTTGTAGACATGCTGGTGTTTATTGAAAATGTCAAAGCTTCAACAGTATTAGCATCCCTCAGGTCTCTAGAGAGGCTGTTACAGCGTGCTGCACACAGAGATAGGAAAACTGTTATCAACAGATGAGAATCAGAACCCAAAACCTAGAGAAAAGAGAGAGGTCTTTTACAATAAAATTAGATATGTGTGAGGTTGACAAGTGAATATATTTAATTAGACATATCTCTAGATGAGATAACACCTAGCACTGCAATGCTGCATGCCATTGATATGTACAGTTCATCCTGTGTTTGGTGTCATTTGTACAACTCACTATGTAAGTGAAAAACAAAGGGCCATTAAGCAAATAAAGAACAAATTACAACTCTTGAACCCAGATATTCAGAAGTACAGGCAAGCCCAATGTCGGTGCTGTGCCAGAGCTTGCATTGGTCACACAGCATGCCATATTCAGAGGCATTGTGCTGGCATTAAACTCTATGAATATAGGGCAGATTGTGTGCTGTACAAATGGCAGGCAATTGCCCAGAACAATGCAGCAGCACAGCTCTGACTATAGCACTGAGGATAGCGCTAAGCACATTGCAGCAAGCAGTGGCACAGGCATGACCAGGGCACTGGGTACAGAGCTGCACTTGGGGGATGGCCATGGGTGGGAGAGAAGGGACCAATGACAGACACACGACACAGCAACATATGTATCAAAACTATACTTTAATATGACAAATAGGCAACAGTCCAAACTACACAAAAGCAAACAGCAACAATAACGGCACTGGGGACGGGGAAACAAAAACTCAGGGGCATCCACCCATAAACAGTGCATGGGAATAATGCCAAGGGGACACCTGTTCCCCTTCTGGTGTGGGTCCCAAATCACAGTACTGCTGCTGGTAGTTGTAGTGGTGGTGGCTGCTGCTGCATCTTCACAGCAAGATCCCTCATGGCCGCTGTTGTCTCCTTGACCAGCCTCACAAGGAGTCCAAGGAGGTGGCATTGCCTGTAGGAGAAGTTCCTACCTTTTCTACCCATGATGTATGGTCAGTGGCCTCAGGCTTGACATACACCTGTGGAGAACAAGATAATGAACTCAGCCCATGGGGCATTCAGGACAAGAGACACAGGACTGCCATTATGTGCAACAGAGTGGTACATCCAGCAACAACTGGTCTGCAATTCCACACATAGGCGGAGGGTGTGAAGCAGTCACAGCAGGATGGGCATGGCATACCAGAGACAGCATGCAGGATCAAACAGTAGAGGACTGCACATACAATGGACGTGCATGCTGCTATACAGAAGGATAGAGTCGTGCAAGGTACAATCAAGAAGGCAGGCAAGCCATAGGTGGAACTACAGTACATGCAACAGTGCTACAATGCTAGAGTGCAAGAGGCTGTGGAATGGCCAGGGATGTGGGGATCCACACACACCCTGCAACCTGCACACATGCCATGCTATATATGGCCCACAGCAGGTGTGAAAGATGACAGACAAGGACCTGCCCCTTGTCTGCTTAAGAGTCTGGCCCAGCCATACACTTGTGACACACAGATCAGCTACCCATGGACAGCCCCAGGATACCAGACTGTGTGCTGCAGCTAGAGTTCCATGCAAGCTCCATGGTGTTGTACAAAGGTGGGGTGCCGTATGCACCCTACTGGGTGACACAGCACTGGTGTGGGATGCAGACCTGCCTGGTGGTGCCCTCCCCACTATGAAGATTGCATCATACCCCAGGTACAGGACTGCCCTGCAAAGCCCCAGTCAAGTCTGAATATATACATGGTCCCCCCGCCCCTGGGGTACAGTGGAGTAATCATATCCTAGGCATCACTGTGTTGGTGAGACACCACAACATCTGCATAACAATATCAATCACATATGGTACACTACATGCACCACCCACCAATGGATCCACTATTTGCAGACCCCCATGCCACATTTGCTGACCTCTGGTGAGTGGCAAAGGTGTGACGCACAGTGCATATGACACCAGAGATGGCATCACTGCAGGTGGACTACCACGGAGGCTGCATGTTGTGTTTGGTAGAACATGGTGGTGTACTGGTACTACAGTGGCCAATGCCAACCACCTGCTGACAGTCATGCACAGTTCTGAGCATATGGCAGTACAGACCAGACCAGCACTGACCGGGTAACAAATGGAGCTGTGAGTGCTACTACCTGACTCCTGTGTCACCTGAGCAGCATCACAGGGGACATGCCATGCCCAGTGGAAAACCTGCCATGGCACAATATCCTGACAGAGGGCACCATGTCAGAAGCATGTAGGTGAACAGTGGTAGATTGCAGAGGAAACAAAACTCCACCTTGGTATAGGTGGGCCAATGTCCTAAGTGAAGGGTGACTTTCTCCAACCACAGGCCCATTCATTGCCTGTGCTGGTGAGTGCCATGACTGGTTTTACTTGCATCTGCTATCTGTCATAGAGCACCACACTCTACCCTGGTGCAGCTCTTTTTTGCTGATTTGGCACAAAACCAGAGAGTAGACCCACACAGACGTGCACCCAGCATGGTGACCCACACAGCGAAATCTGTCACTGGACACAGAGACATGCAGAATATTGTAGACATGGGTGGTGCAAGAGTGTAAACAGAGGTGTGGCCAAGGATGTAAGGGATGAAGTCCTCTCCTTGCTTGGAGTCACCTAGAACCACATTGCTGCCTCGAGCAGGTGTAGAATATTTACCTCACCCACCACTGACAGCATTAACCTGTGCCCTGCCAGCCTTTGCACCTCATGTACAGTGGTACACTTTGCCCACTGAGTCATATCCCAGCTGGCCATGGCCCCTCATCATCCCCATCAACTAGACAAAGCTGTCACTCTCCACAATTCTGCTGACAACCTGAATGACACAGAGAGGGTGCCATGTACAGGACACTGTGAACAGCATATGCTGAAGTGTGAGGGCACACTCCACCTGTGTAAAACCAGTTAGAGCCAGGCCCCACCACCTATAAAAGTACTTGGGCCATGGGCATAGCATCCCAGCCTGTTCTGTCACCTCTGAGGGTACACATAACACCTCAGGTGTGACAGGCAACACTGTGTACTTACATTGACACCCCTTTGGTGATTAACTTGTTAGGTCCCTGTCACAGCCTAGTGATATGGACCAGTTATCCTCATGGCTCAGCTGTTCCAGATGACTCATGCCCCTGGAAGGGGCTGGCTGTCCACTGAAGTTTATAGTGGAGAGAAAGGAGGTGGGATCAGTGTCCTGCAGTGGAACACAATGCACAATACACAGTATAAACACCCAGATGACTGCTCTGTGCACCAACCACCACATGTGCATGATGCAGATGGACAGGTCTGAGCAGGGCTGTAATAGATCTGTAGGACCACCATGGCATCATGTACATACAAGCCATGGCCTAGGCACATCAGGTATGCAACTACTCCCTGTGGTAAGTGATCCCTTATACAATGTACACCAGCCTGTGTAGTACCCACATCTTGACAGCCCCCAGCCCCTCTACAACAGACCGATACATGTCGGCCCTAGACCCTCTCAAGGCATAGTATGCATGGGTATGCATGGTGCACAAGGTCATAGATGACTGGCAAGGCATACCTGTGGAATGGCTGAGGGGCCAGGAAACAGTAGTTGTCCTGCACAATGGCCACTTCATGTCTGGAACCCCCTGAGCCATATAGTAGTACCCCATACTGGATCTAGTAGATATATACCACTGCCCATGTGGCATAAGACAGGCAGCACACACCTCTCAGCTGGTTGGCATGTCCATGTCCTGATGGTGATGCCAAAGAGCACAGCTACATGTAGGACACCTATGACCCCCACTCTGGTCATACGTGGTGATGGACAGTGACAGGTCTAGGTCACCATAACTCGTGGGCAGACCCTTCATAACATGCCATGGCACTATTCATGGGCCTGTCATGAACCCTTATCCTACTGAAAAATTACTCTGGTGACCCACAGCCATGAGGCTCAGGAAGATGCACACCTTGGGCAACCACGGTGGGTCATGTCATGTGAAGGGCCCAGTGGCCCAGACACCTGCACAAGTACAGGCAGGCAGGCCATGCAGTGGGCATGACCTGTAGCAGACAGGGGAATAGCAGGGGTACACAAGTACTGTGCACAGTGCCTTGGTGAAAATATCCTTATCGCACACTACTCTGGCACAGGCCTGCACACTGGCCATTACACACATAATACATACACCCATCTGCACTCACCTGGCCTGCGCACAGTGCCACCATCCACCATCACCCACAGTTCCTGCAGGAAGTGCGCCTCCCTCCTCTGCAGGTCATTATATCTATGCCTGTACTGGTCATTTGTGTAGGTGACCCCAGTCCATCATTGCATGACCTGTGTACCCCTACTGCCTTCCCCATCAGGAGGTCATCTCTGGCCACCAACAGGACTACCAGATTGGCCAAACCCATGGTGGTCCACCTATGCTCATGCTTCTGAAAGGCCCTGCATCGTCTCTGTGCCATGATCTTCCCACTGTTAGGCCTCTCACTATTAACATGCTGCTTCTTGTTTCTGGCCTGTTTGGGTGTTGCACAGCAAGTTGCCATGGGAGCACCATGGTATGTCATGCACATTGTTGGGTAAGGACAGGATCGTCAACACACGCTTGACATGGGGTAGCATGTGCATGGGAATGTGCAAGCGCATGTTGCATATGTGCAGCACTGCACAGTGCTGTGCAGGGCTGTGCAGACTGTTGATGCCATAGGTGGCAACTGACATCATAAATGCATGATGGCCACATGTTGTGCAAACACAGACATGGTGCAATGCAGTGCAGTAGCGGAAATGGTGTTTGCACTGCAGGCAAAACTGCAGTATTCACTCAGAGTATACTAATCAGGTAATTTCTCAGACAATGGGCAAACAATGACATTCGTATGTCATTATCAGTAGGTATGCATACATTAGCAAGCCAGACTGCACCTGGAGCATGAAAAGTAGCATAGTACACCACCTAGATTCCACAGATGGACTGCAGGTGAACTGAAATGTAGGTGTCCTGTGGAATGGCCTTGAAAGGGATGGATGAGGATTGGACTGTGTGTATTCACTGGCTACAGCATGGCTCCTAGATACATGTGGCATGTTTAGTGTACCTCCAGGGTGGGTTCCTCAGTGTTCTAGTAGCTTCCATTACATAAAATGGTGAACAATGTAGTCAGTCATCCTGTCTAGCAAAAGTAACTCCATGGAAATATGCTCCATGTAAATGTATCCATTGCCCTGTACAATACAGGAGCCCTGTATATCTGGGTGCCCTGCTACATTGGATATGCTAAGGTGAGTAGCTCTCACATCCACAGTTCTAGGTGGTGAACATGCCAATTGTCGGTGGCGTTACTTGCCTATAGTACTCAGTGGGGCAGGATGACAGGGCTGGCAGGCCTCTCATACATGTTTCAGTGAGGTGACTGAACAGAGTTCTTGTGACTCCTGCCCAGTGTAACCTCTTTGTGTATGCTGTGTGCACTGGCACCCTGGACATATGGCATTGGTGGCTGATGGTGTCCACATCTAGCGGTGGTGGTGTTGACACTGTGTCTGGTTGGAGGCTCCCCTCCCGTAGTCCATGGTGCAGACTGTCAGCAGAGTTCCATCTCAGATACAAATATAGGTGGTGGTGGTGGTGGTGGCCCTGAATCCTGTTGTCTCCTGCCCATGTCCACCCCTGCCTGTCTGTGACTGTCCCAATGGCTGTGTCTGCACATAGGCAACCTGTGTCAGGCCATTGAGGGATGTGGCAAGATGGCATTGCCAAACATCCACATGGTCAGGAGTAGAGGGCTTCACCGCAGTCTTGTTCATCTGCATGCCGCTGCGTGTTCTCCCTGGTCACCTGTTTTGCATGCCCCTGTCCAGCAGGTACCATGGAGGATACTGACCAAATTCAGGCCCAATACTTCACCACTAGTACTGGCACAGACCTACAAGGTCTTGTCCTGAAGCAAAAGCATTAATATCCAGGTATGACGGGCCTGGGAGAAGATAACCAATGAGGCCAATGCCTTCAGCAGCTGCAACAGTCCCACCGAAGCAGTAAGCAAGCACTTCAGGGACATGATGAGGCAGATAAAGGGGGTCATGGCAACACAGTGCAGGGAGCTGCATGGCACAGGCGAGGGCCCATGGGCATTGTGGCTGCATGTACACTGTATCCTGCAGAAGAGGCCGTAGCATCCACTCTATGGCTCATGGAGGTGATGGGGTGTTGGGTGGTGGCTAATATAACCAAGTGGGACCTGTCCAGCATTGTAAGTGACTGCCAATTGATGTTTTGTCAGCCATGTGTATATATGTGGGTGTATACAGCTATGGGCTGGGTGACACATTGTGTGTGGGCCACACTACTGTTTCCCTGTCACCCAGAGGGTAGCCATCTGTGTGCAGATCCATGACAGTGCCACATGTGTTGCACATGTGCTCACCAGTTTGGGGATGTGTGCTGCCTCGGAATGGAGTGTGTGCTTACTACTGTTGGGGAGTGTGCCCACTGGTGCTGATTGTGTGTTCACTAGTGGTGGGGTGTGTACTCACTGGTGCTGGGTAAATGTACATAGGTGTTGGGGTGTGTAGTCACTGGTGCTGGGACATGTGCCCCATGCTGATGGGATGTATTCTCATCGAAGTAGGGGTGTAGGGTGTGTAGATACTCAGAGGTATAGGAGGTACATCTCATACACAACATGGGTGAAGCATCACCATACACTGTACATGCATGCTGCCTTGGCTGGCACACCACTCTGTATTTTATGGTGCTATATAATTTCCCTCTCCTCAGCTAAAAGCAGCACACCACATCGGACCGCACAAGGTGGAGAATGCCCCAGGACCATCTTGGCAGCAGCTTCTCCTGCTGCCCTCCCATCTGTGCCAGCCAGTGGACAACAGTGAGGAGGACATGGAGGAAGAGAACATCAAGACATATATTGAGAGCTTGGAACTGGCAGGGTCCACCCCAGACCAGGAGATTTATTTATTTATTAAATTTTGGTGACCGGGTAGGCCCACTGAGCCCTGAAGGTCCCTTTTCCAGGGGCAACCCGGGATAACAATACAAGTTATAAGAATGAACAAGGACATAAGGAACATTTGAGGCATTGTGAGTTACATCATGAGGTGGTTACAGTAAAGAAAATAGTGGATACAGGCATGGTTACAGGCATGGTAAAAGAAAAGCAGTGGATACAGGCATGGCTTACAGGCACGGTAAAAGAAAAGCAGTGGATGCAGGCATGGCTTACAGGCAAGGTAAAAGAAAAGCAGTGGATGCAGGCATGGGTACAGGCATAGTTATCATCATGACATGTAAACAATTGGTAGTACTTTGCATATAGTTTATTCAGGGGTTACACGTGGCCTCTGGCGAGCAGTCTGTATAAGGCAGGTAGTAGGAAGGTTAAGCTAGGAGATGTTGTCCCCACAGCCAGACCCCATAACAATGGGGCCTGAATGCTGTCCCCACATGGCCCAGTGGTCACAGAGGTGCAACCTACCACAGCTCCTGCCACTGTCACTGCTGAGGTACTCTAGGACCCCAACCATGGCAAGGCCATTGCTCTGCCACCCCCAGCCAGTATCACAGAGCTAGTCACAGCTGTACTTCCCCATGATCCATCCTTTGGCACAGCCAAAGCCGTGCTGCCCCAGACCCACCCCACTGGGCCCGCCAGTTAGCTGACAGCACCCACAATGAACCGCAGTACCTACCACGGTGTGGCCTTAGCCCATAGAATGACTGTGGATGTAGTCTCATCCTGTCCCAATGGACATTCCCCAGTGACAGTGGAATGCAGCCGACAACCAGCAACTACTGTGGTTCACTGTACAAGCACATAGTGTCATGCAGCAGGAACTGACATGCCTCTTCCATATGCTGCTTAAGGACATGCAGCATGCTGAGGAATGGGTGGAGGCATGCTATGTCGGGCTGATGGTGGCCCTCTGTGACCTGTACCAGGATCTGGCCACCTGCATGACTACTTGTATGGACTGACTGTATGGTACTGTGCTGGAGGCTGCAGCCATGATGGCAGCATTGTGAGGGCCTGACATAGCCCTGGCCTGTCCAGTGGGATTAGTGCCACCCCACAACAGACATCATGGTGTACGCCCATGCCATGCAGTCAGGAATGAGAACACCCAGCACACTCGGGACTCCCAGGTCACCAAGGACACCACGCCCACTAGCTTACAACCTGCTCATTCCTGGGGGCAGTACTCCATTGTGCCATAGCCAGGGCTTTTAACACAGTCCTCACACTCATTCCCTGAGGTCCCCCCCCCAACCACACCAGGTACAGTGCAAACATGCTGTCCATACCCTGGATGGTGGAAGGGGACACATGTAGGTTGCATATAGCCTCCCTTCACCAACATATTCCCACTCGAGCTCCCATACTTCCTCTGTGACACCACCATCTGCCATTGTGACCTAGCCCAGGCAGTCCTAATTCCGGCATGAATAGCTTGTACTAGAGCCCCACCACCTGGCTGGCAGGTATCTATGTGTACGACCCTATGCCCCCCCCAACATGGCCTGTCTTTGTGTGTAGCCTATTTGCTACACCCACCCAATATGGCAGGCCCATAATTCCATGTAGCCCCTTGTCCCCCTCCCCAACTGGATTGGCATGTATCTCTGTTGACATCCCTTTAGGACCCCCTGCTAACATGGATAAATTTGTATGTGTGCCCTATTTACTACCCCCCCCTCATCTGGTTGCAATGCATTTATGTTTCCCCCAGTATGTTACTCCCCTGACTGGCATGATGCTCTGGATGTACTATTCTTATAGTATGATAATACGCTGAGTAAACATATTATGGTCTCCTATATGGTCTGTACTTATCTGCCATATACAAAGATGTCTCTTATAAGTCAGGATCTGCACTCCTGGGCCCTCTTGTCAATTCTATGGTTATGCCTGTTGAGCTGCTGTGGTATCCCCTGGTTGTCTCACTTCAGATCCACTGCAGGTTGTTACTGTGGGTCCGGCATGCATATCCCATGGTTGAATGCCACGTTGTGCAGGAGACAACAGGCAAGGAATATGGCACAGGCACTCTGAGGTATGTACTGTAGGGCACCACTGGAAAGATCAATGCACCAGAACTGTATCTTAAGCATTCCAAACACACTTTCATTGATGTCATGTATGACGGTGTGTGCCACATTGTACTTGTCCTCTGCATTGGATGGAGGTCGAAAGAACGGTTTGAGGAGCCAAAGGTACATGGGATAGACACTGTCCCCTATGTAGGTAAAGGACATAGGTTAGTGTCATCATTTACAATAAGGTGCAGGAGAGTGGGACTGATGAGGTAGCCACTAGAGATTTCATCACGTTCAAACCTCTGGCATAGGATAGAGTTGTGCCATATGAAGGCAATGTGGGTGCTGCTGGGGTTCCATGACAGGACACTGATAATGCACCCTGTTGCATCACACACCACCTGGCAATTGACGGAATGGTACCCCTTCCTATTGAGATAGGCCTGCACTCTATCACTGGTGGGTGCCTGGATAGCAACATGGTTGCAGTCGATGGCACCAAGTACAGATGGCAGGTATGCAACCTGATGGAACTGCTACATGGTTGCTCTTCATTAGGCTGGTATGCTGGGGAATATGATTAACTCCCCAGCATTGGCCAGCAGGGTGTCTAGAAACTGATCTAACAGGCACAAGTTGGATGACGTGAGATACTGATGGTGTCCCACACCAGTGTCTGGAATGTTCCAGTGTCCATGAAATGCAGTGCAGCCATTACCTTGAGCTCTGCAGACAATGCATGGCTGTGCTGAGTGTCTGTCTGGATCTAGTCATGCTGCAGTTCAGACAGTTGCCTGAGCATGGGCTTGTTGAGCCTGTACTAGCCCATGATCTGGTTGTCACTAAGGACTTCATATGTGACTTGTGGACACTACTGTCTGTATGCAGTAGAGCACCTCATGGCCTACATTTGGGCCTAGGATGGGCATTGGCCCTCATCCTCTAGGACCTGTTGCATGAGGAACACCATGTATGCTCCCACGAGCATCATCTTGGACTGCGGCCTGCAGTATCTCTGCCCACCTATAGGGTTTGCCCCAGATTAAGATGGCCATTTTCAAAGTGGTTGTTGAACAGCATTAAGTGATCTGCATAAATCCATCTGCACAGCACTAATGCATTGAATATCAATTCCACAGTGAAGGCTGAGAGCAACAGACCTGGGCTGGTGCAGAGGCAAACAGGCAGCCAGCCTGAAGTACAAGACACAAATCCAAAAAAGAACTCTTCACTCACAGAAGACAGCTTCACATTTCTTTGCTGGATGCCAAATCAAAGCTTTTATTAGCCAAAAACAAGAAATGTGGGCATGGACAATGCTGCCAACCACGTTGTCCTGGTGCTTCGAGATTACTCTCTTCATCGGGGGTGTATTTAGAGCTTACTTACCTCACATACAAGTAGGAATAAAAATTAATGTTAATTATAAACACATGTATATTTAGAAGTCATACCAATAAATCCTGCCCTTCATACAAATTAATTCAATAGTCCATTTCACTTTTTATGGAACCCCATTATTAGATGTGCTCACTGTAACATAATGATACTGTTTACTATGATAATGGATAAAGACAGAAAATGAGTTTAGGCAAATAGCAATCAAAAGTACAGCTCCAAATAATCAATTGACCAAACCAGGTCTACTTAAATTTAACAAGGAGCAACAATCAGAGACCTAACAACAAAAGGGAAAATAATAAGTCCAAGGCTGGAAACATTTGTTTTGGGGGGATGGGGGTGGGAAGGGTTTGAAATATACAACACAAACCAGACAAGCTGTGATCTGTTGAAGCCAATTCTCAAAAAGAGTAAAGAGGGAGAGAGAGAAAGAGAGAGGAGAAGGTGGCAGCACCTGATAGAAAAAGTAAAACATGCATTATTAGCAGTAGTAACAAAAGCAGCTAATGCATGTTGAGAAAATGTCTATATACATTGTCTTCCAAAGTTTTTTTATAAAGGAATTTCTGACACAATTTCTAGCAGTCATATCATGTTACATGTAAATTCAAACACAGAATTATATTTTACCCATATCTACATATATACATACAAAACTACGGTTCTATGTGATAGCGATGTAAAACCGTGATTACTATAAGGAGTGAGTGTACCTCACAATAAAAATAGCAATGTCGTTCATCGCGAGAGCAACTCGGCTTTTAGTATTTATGTGGGGGCTTCACCTGCACCCCTCACTAATGATAGCAATTCTGGTGGGGGTTGTTGGGGAGAGAAGAACCATCCCCAAAAAATTAAGACCCACTCCAAAAAAAAAAGAACAAAATAGTGTGTTCCTCCACAGCCCTGAACCCTGCACTCTCCCCACTGTAGCCAGCCACCCTCACCACCAAGACACACAGCAAGCTCTGCAGCTTCCCAACTCACCACCTCACATGCCTTCTCTCCTCTTCCGGTATGCCTGTCACTCTTCCCTTCACCCTGTCCTTCCCCATTGCTACCCTTTCAGGGTTGCTGACACTACAGGCACTGAGACTGAGTCACTCAAATCTGAGTCACTTACTCTTAGTTGCCATTTTCACTGGATATCCAAAACTACTATAGCACAGTAGCTAAGCATATAGTTTATTTGTTCAAAAAGGGTTTCAGGTCCCACTGGTCGTTAAGTCCGATGGGCTTAATGCTTTTCAGAGTAAAAATCTAGTAACTCTCTTTCTGTAGTAACATATTTTTCCTATCCCCTCCCTTGCTTGGGATGGGAACATGCTCAATCGCTATAAATCTAATATGATCTGGATTCGAATTATGTGTCTCCAAAAAAATTCACACCCAGAGGGGTATCAAGTTTATTGTTAATTGTGGACCTAACATGTTCTTGAATGTGCAGTTTTAAGGGTCTGATGGTTTTCCGTATATACACCAGGTTGCAAGGGGACTAAAGAGTGTAAACATAGAAAGGTGTATTACAGCTAATAAACTCTTATCTCAGCACTTAATTCATTATTCTTAGGATTTACAAATGTTTTCCCTGGTATTGCAAATTTGCAAATATTGCATCTGGTACACTTGAAAAACCCTTTTGGCCTAGATGGTAACCAGCTAGTTCCAGGTGCTGTAGGAGTTTTTTGAGCCTACTATGTACTAGTCTATCTTTTAAATTAGTTCCCCATCTACATGAAACTCTTGGTTTTGCTCCCACTGCAGTACTGACCTCTCTGCCCTCATCACAATGGTCCATTTACGATTAATTAAGTTTCCAATTCTACCTGCCACATTGTTAAATTCCATTACAAAAGTGACTGGCCCATGTCTTTCTGTATCTACCTGAATCACTGGTGCATCAAACTTGTGTATACACATATCACCAACCATATAAAGGTGCAGGCGGGTCTGTGCCCTCCTCAGTTCTTTCCCACCATCGATTTGCAGGCACAGTCTCCGCGGAAGAGCCTTCACAGTGTTCATGCCTTTTTTCTACACAACCCTCACAAGTAAGTGCATCCCTGTTCATTTGCAGGGTTCTAAATGTTGCATTGGATATGAACTCCCTATTGTAACTCCTATTTACAAATCTGTTTTCCAGTTCAGAGGCCTGTAATAAAAAATCCTCTGGGGTGCTGCAGTACCTTCGTATTCTCATCATTTGACTAAAAGGGGCCGAGTTTTTTAGCTTTTCAGGGTGGGCACTATCTGCTTTCAAAACCAAGTTAGTTGATGTATTCTTCCTGTGGCACCTTGTTCTAACTGGTGTCCCTGGGGTGAATATAAATTCCACTTCCAAAAATTGTAACCTTTCTTTGCGTGTGTTATAAGTAATTTTCAAGTTTAACTCATTATTATTCAGCCAATCAATAAACTTTGGTATGCTGTCACTCTCACCTTCCCATACACAAAAATAATAGTCAATATACCTATGCCACTTCCTTATGTTCTGAAAGAAAGGATTATTGTTATTATTCAGAACTAATACCATTTCCCACCACCCAAGAAACAGATTAGCGCAACTGGGTTCCATACTGGAACCTATGGCTGTTTCACATGTTTGTAAATAGTAATTCTCGTTAAATTGAAATACATTGTGGCACAGAATAAACTCAATCCCTACAAAATAAAATCCACTGATATGTCACTGGTATTCCTATAATTTTCCAAGACAAACCTGCAAGCTGTGAACCACAGTTCATTTTGGATCAAAGTGTAGAGGGATTCAACATCAACCCGTATTCACACATGATCCTCTTCCCATGTGAAATCCGCAATTTTTTTTATGACATCAGCAGTATCTTTCAGGTGTGACTGTAACATGAATACACATTTCTATAGAAAGAAGTCAATAAACTGACCCAGGTTCTCACATAGTGGCCCATTTCCAGAAACAGCTGGCCTCCCAGGTGGCTAAGTTAACCTTTTCTGGATTTTGGGCAAAATGTAGAAACCTGGTTACTGGATACTCCTTCCAAATCAACCAATAATCACTTTCAGTGATGCTATCATTTAAAACTGCCTCTGTTAAAATTAGATGCAGGTGTTTTCTATACTCTTGTGTGGGACCTTTCTGTAGTAGAGGTGGACAAAGTGGCCAAAATTTGCTCTGCAGAGCAATTCGCGGATTGCCTGGGAATCCGTGAAGTACTCCGCAACACGAAGCAAAGTACTTTGCGTCATAATGAGGATCACAAAGTCATTGTTTTCAATGCACTTCACATTACTCCGCCTTCCCCCAACCACTTCTGTGTGTATTCCTAGGCGAAGTACATTGATTCCAATGTACTTCGCCTTGTTTTGGGGCTCTAAGGCAAATTTTGCATTGATTCATGGGATTGTAGGTCACATGGGTTCTAGATTGTTCTGCACAGCCTCAGTTTGGTGTAGTGTAGTGTGTGTGTAGTGGTAGTTGGAGACAGTTTGCTGTCAGAGTTCTGTGACTCAAACTCTATAAAAGCTGTTAAAAATACTTTTTGAGCCATTTTTTTGGCTTAATATATAGCACATTGATTGTAGGAAACCCGCTTGTACTCATGTCATTGAGTATTTATTGTTTGTGTGAGGATTTTGAGTGTTAATTTTGAACATTCAGTTTCAGTACTGAGAGGTACTGGAAGTGTGCTTTGGGGGAGGGACGTATCTGTGTGGTGCAGGTAGATTAACTGTCTGGGAGAAAAAGGCAGTCTTTTTGTTTTGGTTATATTTTTGTTGTATAACTGTGTTAATGTACACACAGTAATATTTTCAGTAATTCTTGACATTTTACTGCTGAATTTTGTGTTGCAGCAGTGCATAATTTCAGTTTGTTTGGATTGTGACTGTTGTGAGCTGCAGTGGTTAAGGTGTTGTTGTGACTTTGAGTCTGCATCTGCATCTTTTTCTTGATTGCGCAGTGCAATCTAATCTGTCTGTGCCTTTGCATATGTTTAGTTTGCAATCTACATCTGCACACTGCAAGCTACTGTTGTTTTTTTGGGCTTCACATCACATAGACTGAAAGTTCCAAAATCTAAATTGGTTTACAATTTTCTTGGTGATCCCCCAAAATGCCCGCAAGGAGACGTGCAAGGAAAGCTGTTTCTGGCCATGGCACTGCTGCCAGTGGCAAGATTGTCTGTGGGCATGGTAGTAGAACTGCATAGCTGATGTGAGCAAAGGGATTTCTCCATCAATGTATTTTACAGCGTAATCTGTAGCTTCACTCATAGTTGGAGGAGACAATGTTGTCCCAGATGGTGGTGTTAGTGCTTTTTCTGCTAGCATGAGTACTGATGCCTCAAGTTCCACTTCTGACCAGTTAACCGTGTCAAAAAATATAGTTGAGTCTAAAGCAGTGAATGACAGTGTGGATGATGTCATACTCCTTAGTAACATACCAGAGGTAGTTTTACATGATTCTGATCATGGCAATGATAATGCACAATGTCACATTTCTTCCACTGAGGTTGAGATCATGCCTTTGCCATGCAATGATTCACAGTGTGGTGCAAAATATCAGGTGGTGATGATGATGATGATGTTACTGTGGTTGCAACATGTAGTCCACATGACAGCATCCAAGCAGAAAATGTGGATGCGGATGATGTTGATGAATATGATGATGATGTCAGTGACCCCTGTTGGGAACCAGAGAAAAAGAAAGTCAAGGTGACTGTGTCTGGGTTTGTTGGCATTAAATCTCCCCTCCTGAAAAAAGTTGTGATTTAGCAGTTCCAGTTGATGTTGATGATGATGATGACCCAGTAATAATCATAGGTAGCCATGGTGATGGTCAGTTGCAGTCCATGTGTGTCCCGCCTGAAAAATCATGTACAGTAGCACACCCCCATTTCAGGGCTTAAAAAATGGAGTCCAATAAGCAGCATCAGGAACATGTTAAAAGTAGGGGTTGGGGATCACAATCTCTTGTTTGGGATTTTTTTGTGCAAGACGCAAATGATGAGTCAGCTGCAATCTGCCAGCTTTGCCATGTGCATGTGAATCAAGGAAAAAAGGGGAGTCATCTGGGCATGGGGGGGGCCGCATACACATCTTATGAACAGGCACATGGCACTGTGGGCCCAGAACCAGATGGCAGCTAATGCTATAGTGGGGTGTTCACCCTCTTCATCATCCTTAGTAAGCATGTTATCCCCTTCCATGTCTATAAGACCCAGTTGTAATGACTGCAGCAGAGATGAAATAACAGCAGAGGATTACTACAGGCATGATGAGGTGGAGGATAATGATTATGAAATCTTGTCAAGTGGTGGTCAGAGTAGCAGTGGTGGTGGTGATCAATGCAGTATGTCTAGTTCAAGTGGTACATCAACCCCTCTGTGTAAATCTGGGAAAATAACCTCATTTGTGGATATGTCACCTGTGCAGCCCTCTTCATCACACGCCCCCCCCCGGCCATTCGCAGAGCAGAGCCATTTGTCACACCCCATGCAAAATGTGTAAGTCAGCCCACGTTGCAGAGTATTTTTGCCCGTAACATGAAGTACCCGCCCAGTCATGAAGTGTCACATGAACGTAATGCTTCTGTAGTTGAAATGCTGCCAATTTATCTTTTGCCCTTCTCCTTCATGGAGAATTCTGGATTCTGGTGGTTTGTAGCATGCGCCTGTCCAAAATGGAAAGTCCCATCCAGGACATACTTTTCCACCCGTGCAGTCCCCGAGTTATACCGTACTGTGGCCGACTCTGTAAGACATGCTCTTCAACATTCCTCCTCTCCATTCATCCATTTAAGTATGGATATGTGGACAAGTTGCAAAACAGTGGGGAGTTCATATTTGTATATAACTGCACATTGGGTGCAGATGCCGGGGGTTGTTTGTGCTGGTGGTAGTGTGAATAATCAGTGTAGTAAGGTGGACTGTCATGGTAGCAATCTTCCAGGAATTCAACAGCATGCAATGCTTGCTATGAGCAGTGTGACCTATTCACACACTGGTGAAAACATGCTGGACTTGTTACTGACTGAAATTGACGAGTGGCTGAACCCCGTCCCTGCGAGCTGGGTTTATAGCAAGTGACGATGGGTCAAATGTGGTTAAATGCATCATGAATAGTGGCTTTGTTTGGATTCCATGCATGGCCCACTGTTTAAATCTTGTGGTGCACGAGTGTCTGCAGCACCCTGATATAAAGGAAATGCTGACAGTTGCACGCCGTAACTATTCTCACTGGCACAGAGAGTGGGGGATTCAGTGTATAGCTGGGTACCCAGATGTCTGCAGGATGAGTTGGCAGACAAGCAGTAAGATCAGCAAGGGCATTCTTGGAAGGAATGAAGCGCTCTCATTTGAGGACTTTATTTCTTTCAACTTGAGAATGGCTTCCAGCTGTGAAACTGTGACTGGTATCACAGTCTGGTTGCATGCTCATTGGTCTGTCAGGGACAAGCCCACTGTAGATTGCTGTGCATTGGACTTGTCCGAGACACACCTCTGAAACGTCATTTTACCACAAGATGTCTTTTGCACACACGCAAGGAAACATAAAAAACTATAAAGACTTTAGATTTGTGACTACCCCCATTTGAAAGACATTTTTGTACTGAACACAAAAATGTAAAATAATGCACTTGGGGTACAGAAATCCAAGGGCAGAGTACACATGGGTGGAGTGGTATTGACAACATTAAGAAAGCACACATTCAAAAAACAAAAAAAAGCTTTTACATACTGTTGATTACTGTTTAACAATATTTTGCATCTATGGCAGCCACTGTACATCTGATGTAAACCCATAATGGCGTTCCTCACCTGAAGCAAAAAGGAGGGGTGGAGGCCATAACTGACTCCTTGATTTTGTGTCAAAGGGGTCCATTTCTTTACTGCAAAAACAAGGAAAGGCATCATTTCTAAAATGTGCAGATGAGCATGGGGACCACTTTTTTCCAGAGCATGCCACCACCACAGCTGCTACCACTTCAAGACTGCTACTACCTCCACCTAATACAATCAGGGGAAAACCAAAAGTAGTCTACCAGCACTGAGATCAATATGGTTAAGGCACATTTGACAGAAATTACTGCTTAGAAAAGAATGAGAAAGTGACTACAAAGACGAGCAAGTCCCAAACCAGATCTCTAGTTTGTTAATAGACTCCTTGTGTCACAGCATGTGGGAATAAACTTCAGATGAGGCAAATTTACAGGTTTAACACACCATGGTGTGATATTTATTTTACAAAGGTTAGAAAAATAATAAATGAAAACAATAAAAATTGCATAGAAAATCATTACTTAACATCAGTAGATTCTCACAAAATACAGTCCTGGATCTGAGAGCTCCTAAGACCCTTCTCATCTGCATTCAGCAGCTTATCTACAGTAGCAATAGAACCTCTCTCCTTTCTCTCTCTCTCTCTCTCTCTCTCAGGGCTGAGCCCCTCTGGGCTGAACTGAAGTAAACTCACTGAAGAGGTATTTATATCTTTTTGGTGGGATCACCTGACTGAGCCCTCTTCTAGTTACACATCTGGACATGCTGTTTCATGTCAGAACATGTTGTTTCAAAACCAAGGGGGGAGGGGTTATTTCAGAGGACTTCCTGGTTCAGTTAAAGGTACAGCGTATATATCCACAGATACTGACTTTCTATATCTCTGATGTACAGTGACTAAGCTCTTTTATACATAGAACCTTATACAGTAACAAGTTTATAATGTGAATTTATGAAAATACCTTTGAGATTTCTTATAACTGTACTAATCATGACAGTATTATTGTTTTATATGACTTCCAACTCCTTTTTCTTTAAAAAGGCTTTACTAACTGTATTCATTCCTATTTAAAATAGTCTTCATGTTTTTTGTACACAGAATGCATTTTTGTACTTTACACAACACTTCTCTGGGTGTTTGGTATCATTCCAGTAAATACAAAATCACACATGTCCCTGTAATGCAAAGCATCATGGGCTGCATATGCAAATCACCACAGAATATTATGCTGGTTCAACTTTGAGCAGAAATATATGGCGCCAAAAGGCCTCTCACACAGTTTGCAAAGGGTGCCAACAGAAGACATAGACGTGTGTTTCATCCTACCAGGACTCATCAGTATGCCTTGTCTGTTTGACACCCCAGTGGAATGAACCAGCTACCCTAAGATGGTCTATCTGGGTTATGTTCCAGTGGTCTATCTGGGTTATGTTCCAGTGACTGGATGGATGGAAATGGAGAAAGAATGAAAAGACAGAACTAGTAGGAAGTTTTGTAGGGAAAGTAAAGAGCTACGCTAGGTGGCCAACCTAGGATAGGCAGGAAAAAGAAGAAAGCAAAGAGAAAAGTGGTAGCTGTTGCTAGGAAATAAGGAGATAGAAAAGTGGTCCATCAGTCACAACCGAGGGTGTAGCCTAACTCCACCACACTCCTCCTGAGTCTGATTTGTACAGCTGCATGGGCCAAGCTCCATGGATGTTATGCCATCATCAGTTGTATATAACAGCACTGTGGAATCACGTAACCGGACTGCTGTTTGATGTGCTGCCACAGTGCTCTAATGTAGTTTCTAGTGATTCTATTTATGCAGCCCTTCCCCTCCATGGACCGCATAAACATATTCATTTCCTGGTGCACTACTTTTCTGTTCTGCAACTGTAGTACTGACGGACACCATGTGCAAGATGATGGTGATGGTGATGTTGATTTAAACTTCGCATGCATGACTATTGTGCATACTGTACATAGTTATGTCAGCATTGCCATGTTGTGCAGGGCTGTCTACAGTGCAAACTTCACAAGTGCAAGTATCATACATGCGCACTACTGTAATTGCTGCAGTATTACTTACAGCTGACTCCGGTGCAGTGAGAGCACTGTATATTCTTTTCCATGCTCTTGCCACTTCTAAAAGCGCTCTACAGCCATATCGGCTCTGACCAGAGCTTGTCAAATCTGTAGAGGCTGCTGGAAAACTGGATAAATGGTGTAAGGGCAGGAATTAAAGTGATGCAAGAAAATGGGTAGCTGTATGTTTATGCTTTTGAGAACTGAAACAGCAGGAGAGGTTTGAGTGAGAAGAAAGACATTGAACGACAGGAAGGTGGCTTACAGATGTTTTAAAAAGCTGTTTGTGTACAAAACTCTTGAATTTATCTAATAAAAATTAACACCCCATACAACAGGTACTGGACTTTCTTCAGACTAACAGGACATCCCACATTACAACCCTGCAAGACAATTTAGACCACAAGGAAACTGTCTCTTGTCTAAGCGTCATTCTTTATCAAGTAAGGTGAAGCTTTCTATAAGTACAAGTGCACCATATATCGAGCAGCAGCCTCAGGTCTTTTCTTATTTTATCTGTTTTATTCATTCATTAGAGATGGCTGTTATTTACTACCCTGCTGCTGATGCAAAAAAAAAAATTTAGTATTTTTTTCCAAGGCAGGTCTCTCTCCATGGGTTATCGAACCTGGGAGGGAGGGATGGGGGTGCTACGACTTCTGATCAAAGTGTGACTCAGAAGAGGGTTTTGCCCCTCCACCCACCACCACCACTACTGGATCATGGAACAGAATTTGTAATTGCAGGACTGGTGCAAATAAAAAGGTGTGTCTGCCGAGAAGCATAATCTTCATAAAATCCACATATGATGAAATGTTTATTTAATTCAGCAACTTGTCTGTTAAGAAAATTCTAGATATGTTGGTTCCTACGTGTGTTTTTCTGTTGCTCCTTAAATCACTTTGCTTACACTTTCCTTGTTAAGAAATCCCAGCTGAGATGCAATACCTCATTTTCAAGTAGGTCCTGTCTTTAATTTTTTTTTTTACAGCTGTGTGAACTGACCCATAAAGAGTTTACTCTAAGTGATTTGCTCCAGATTACACAGCAAGCAAGAGGCTCTTGATGGATTTGAGTCTGGGTCTTGGTTCCCAGGCATGTGCTTCCATTGGTACACCCCACTGTCTCTGCAAAAAGCCATTCATTATACTGTGCACAACAATAACAACATCTCAGCTAGGTTGAATTTTGAAGATTGAAATCATCAGAAATGATTGACCTTGACTAAAAACTGACTCTACCTCTGTTCAAAAACTTAATTTTCTCTTTAACTTTAGAGTACTGTAATCATACAGACCTGAATGAGCAAACCAGTATATTAATTGTTTTCAAAAGGATCTCAGTTATTGGAAGTTTGAAAAATGAGGACCATGTGACATACATAAAGCAAGTTTGCTCTCTATAAACTGGTATAAAGTATAACCCTTCTCTTGTGTTCAGTAAGATGATGTGTCTTTCCATTCCTCGACTATTGGTCACATACACCATTCTCTTTATTTATTTATTCATGTATATATTTATTTATTTATGTATGTATTTATTTAGGACAGACACCTTATTCTAAATAAATCATCAAGCTATGGCCCTCGTTGGTTGCCGTGTATCTTTCCATGTTGGTATGAGGAGGTACAACTTGCCAGTTTGCGAACTGCAAATCACAGAATCCCACCTAAACTTAAAGTTAATGTCTCTTTGTTCCAATGAAGGGATTCAAACCATCTCAGTGACCAATAATTTTTGCATAGCAACAGTCTGACATAGTCCTTTTCCAAAGTTTAAAAATACATTTTTTATTTGTTTTTAAGCTGCAAATTAGGCTAAAATGTTTGCTTTTGTGACAGAACAAAGAAATAACTGAAAAAGTGCAACAGTTTTTTCTTCTGACTGACTTTCTCAAGTAAGTCATCAACAAAGGAAAACAAAAATCAATGTGCCCCCTTCCTCCAGCACTACCAGAAAACTACCCAGAACATGAAGCCTTATTTCATTCATCAGTGACTTATAAGTCAGTCACAAAAAAAATAAATAAATAAATAAAATAGTTTTCATTTTTTGTTTCTGACGCCAGGTGCCCCATCCTGGTGTTGAATACCCCACACACCTTCTAAAAGTGGGTGTCTAATCCTGGTGTTGGGTAATTCTTATACCTCCTAAACATTTTCATGACACCGGGTGACCAATACTGGTATTAGGTGCTTCTTACAACTCCCCCCCCTTAATAGATAAGAAAAAAAAACACACTCACCCACCCTCTACCACCCATGCTACCCTTCTCTGTACTGCCACATGGCACATACAGTCAAGTGATCCTGCTGTGGGCAACTGGAACAGCCTTCCCTTCACCTTGTCCAACTGGCCTCTTCTGCATCTCTGTTAATTTCAAGCTTATTAAATACAATCACTAACTAAATAAATAAAACCTCTACCACTCTCTAGCACCACTGCCACCCTCCACCCCACCCATCCTAAAGCAATCCACCCATCCTCACTCACCAACTAGCACAGCTTTCACCTTGCTCCCAGACACCTATGTTAAAAACAATCACCCACTCTCACCTACCATCTAGCCCTCTTGATGGCCTCCCAAGAAACTACTGTTTGTAGGGTCCCATGGATGATGACAATCACAGCCCTTCCTCCTCCTCATCCAATCACTATCTATCCTTTCAGTCCCATGCTACCAATTGCCAATCTGGAATAAAGAAAAGGCTTTAAAAATACTAAGTAACTCCAGCATAATGTTCTTTATTTCTCATGAAACACCTCTGGGTTGCTGTGTTATTTGCACAGAATAAACTTAAAATGCTGAAATCATGTACCTATTTACATAGCAACACCTTGCTACACTGGGTCACCATTGCAGAGATTTAAAAGTGCTCCCAGCACAAATCATATTACTTTCTAGAACCTTTGCTGCTCAGCTTCTGTCTGATACTAATTAATTTATAAAGTTCTTATATCCTAGCATGTTGGATGCTCTGTGCACAATTGTTATAGTTTCCAAAATCCTGGTGATATAAACCAAATTTTTAAATATCAGTGCATATATAGGGGGACATATTTAGAGCTGGCTGGTTGCGCCCATGCAAAGATGTGGCACACAGAATAGATGTGCGGGCCAGCTCTAAGAGTATATTCAAACAGCATGCACGATCATGACTGATCACACATATTGTCTGAATGTCCCAATATGGATGCACAGCCCAGAGAGGTTGGCAGTTAGTTCCATGCAGCGTATCCAAGGTCAGGGCTGTCTACCACCATTGGAACATGCGTGGTGCATACCTGGATGCACCATGATCCCAAAGGTGATAGTCAGCCAGTGACTGCTAATGAGCTCATTGGGCATGCATGGCACAAAAAGGCACCATGCACGCTCATTATGAGCCCATTAGCATGGCTGCACCTGGTTGAATTCACCAGGTCAGCCCCCAACTCAAACATGCATATGCCACAATAACACGGCTAGCCCTGGTAGTCTTGCGGTTCCCCCACCCATCCTGGATCCCTAAATGGAGCAGAGGCCTGCACTGAACCACCCTAGCAGTCTAGTGGTAACCACCCCTCCCATCCTAAACCCTAATCGCTGGTATGCCCGTATGTGTACGCCCCGTCGCTTACCTGGTGGTGGTCTAGTGGCCCCCCCCTCCACTGCCCTGCTTGCTGTAACTGACAGTAAATGCAGCCACACCCCTGGTTTGTCAAGTGAAAACCCCCACCATGGCTCAATCCTCTACAATAGCTGACGGGAGACATACCCCTTAACATAGTGCAGGCCCCCCCCCATCCAAACCCCATCCGTTCATGGCTGAATAGGAAACATAGTGTTCCATAATGTAGTGTACCACCCTCCCTGCCCATCCCCATCTGATAATAGGACAGTGCCCACATCTGGTTTCCATAGCATAGGACCCCCCACCCCATCCATGAACCCCGATCCCTATTCACATAATAATGCCATGTCACATAGAAATCCCATGTGGTATAGATATTCTATTCCACAGACAAATGCCACAAACACAACCCTGGTCCAGCATGCCAATGTAGCAGACCTAACCCCTCCCGATAGATGGCCCCTCCCTGCACCCCCCAGCCCCACCCACATGCCAGTGACTGGCACAGCCCACCACTCCCTGCCACAGCTGGCCACCAACTGACAGACACTGGGGGAGCTGTCATAATATAGAATAGCACTAATTTAAGCTAGAGGATACCAAAGAGCACCATCCTATATTGTGACAGCCTCCTTCTGATGCCTGTCAGCTGGTGGGTGACCATGGCAGGGAGTGGTGGGATCTCCTGGTCTTTGGCATGGGTGGGGTTAGGGGTGGTGTGGGGTGGGGAGGGGGTTCCACCTACCAGGGAGTGGGGTGGGGGCCACAACATTAGGGCACGCCATACTGGGGTTGTGTTTGAGGTATTTGTCTGTGGATTGGAATATCTATGCAACATGGGATTTCTATGCAACACAGCATTATTATGCAAATGGAGATCAGGATTCATGGATGGGGTTGGGGGCCCTATGCTATGGAAACAGGATATGGGCACTGTCCTATTATCGGACGGGGATGGGATGGGAAAGGAAAGGAGTACACCATATTATGGAACACTATGTTTCCCATTATGCCATGAACGGACAGGGATCAGATCAGGGGAACCTGCACTATGGTAAGGGGTATGACTCTTGTCAGCTACTGTCAGGGATTGGATCACGGTGAGGATTCTCTAGACTAGCAGGGAGTGTGGCTGCATTTACTGTCAGTTATGGTGAGCAGGGCTGGGGAGGGGGTCCACTAGTTCACCAGGGCATAAATAGGGTGTATACATATTGGCATACCAGCAATTGGGGCTTGGAATGGGAGGGGGTTTCACTGGCATACTAGGGTGGGGGAATTGCATTACTGCTGGTAGAGGCAATTGGGGCTGCGGTTGGGGTTGCCTCTATGTTGTGGCACAGGGTGGCATGTCCTGTTGGTGTGATCAGGGATTGGAGCTGGGGTGGGGTGAGTCACTGGTCCCCCAGGGCATTCAGGCTGCGGTGCACCTCTGTGCACTTCCACAGCCCACCTGTGGGTGGACAGCTGACTTAGGCCAGCTTTTCACAGCAAATCTTTGTGCTGCACATCTCTGGACAGTGAGGGGTGCATTCCATCTGAATATGCCGTAGCGAGGCTTATTTATGGGAATGCCCTCCACTCACATGACATACATTAATTTTGGGCACAGAACCATTCCCTTGGGGACGGCACATCCAGCTCCTTGAATATCGGGCAGTAGTGGCGCAGAAGCTGGGGTTGAGCGGCACATCTCCCTTTTCTACCCGGGATGTGCCGCACATCTCCTTTGAATATGGGGGCAATAATATCTATCTTTCCTCACCTGGTAGCAGCTTGTTTCTATCAAAATTCACATATACCTATTCATAACAGATCATAGTTTCCTTTAAAAAAAACAATCTGTTCAGTATACATTTAAGCAGCACTCTATGGAGCAGTTTTCTAAACAACCTTGAAACAAAACAGAAACTTTACACACCTTAAATGGTATACTTCTTAATGTGGCCATAGGACCACATCCCTCTTCTATCTGACGTGAGTATAAAAACTTTGTGGGCTTCTGCATTTATTGCTGCCTCACTTATGAATACTAGAAGCTTCTGCAAAATAGTTCAAAAAAGTGCACTCACCCAGCAATACTAGGGACTTTGCGCTGTTCTCTTGCTGTCTTCCCTGGAGAAAGGAGCAGCCTGAGTAGCCGATATGCTCAGTTTAAATACTGCATTGCAGTGTGGGTGGGATGACAATGTCAATAATAACATCACTGTGGCTCTGCTTGCCACTGCTGCTACAGAGTCAGAGCTCTGGACAGAGTCACTGCAATTTAGCACTTGGATAGTGAAAACAACCAAGGGTAGGAATCCACTGCCAAGTAATAATGCACACTGCAGTGGCTTGCCCCCGTGCTAAAGCAACAAAGTGTTTTTTTATTTGTTTGTTTTTTTCATAATGTGACAAAACTAAGATAAGAATTGTTAACTATAACCCAGTGCTCAACACCATAAGGAACTCGGCTCACAGTTGATAATGAGGTACAGTATGGGATTGCTTGACTGACCACTTAATGTATAACACCTGAAGTCTTAGTGACTCCTAAATGCAGTCCCTGTATACAAAATATGGGCATTTTTACAGTGTTTCTCTGAATAATGCATGCAAATTAGTACTTCCCTCCAATATTCTATATTGCTGCCATGACGATAAACTGATGTTCTCATGAAACATCATAGAAGTATGGCAGTCATTTAAACAGAAGTTAGACATTGATACACATCAAACCCCCATTATATCACTGTCACCCCTTTTTTGATAATACGTGAAGTTAGGAGGCTGAGTTTCCAGTGTTCCCTGTCTCCCATGGTCTGTTGATACCAGATAAAGTAGGAAAAAAATTATTGATCCAATATGCAGATGAGATATGGGGCAGAGATGTGCTGGATCGCCGTAGGCATGCATTGAGGCTATGCAGCGATGGGGCTGCTATAGGTCTCCTCTCTCCACTGCAGATGCCTGTACTACGATCTTGTTTCTTTTTTTCCCTTATTATTACAAAGGGAGATTTTTGATAAGATGCACACCCAGTCTGATCTACCTCCTTTTTTTCTTGTTTGAGTGCTATCTATTTTTTGAGAAACAAGTCAGAATGTCTTCTGTGGGTCAATTTGAAGGCAGACAATGGCACCACAATCCGCACAGGGGTTGTATACAGACCCCTCTCTCGGGGGAGGAAATGGACAAGGAAATGATAGAAAGTATACTTAGAATGGCAGATAAACGGGAGATATTGCTGATGGATGATCTGAATATGCCAGATGTTAACTGTATTGCAATTGCAGCAGCCACTTCTAAGAGTGGTGTTATTCTAGATGCCCTACAGGGGGCATGCCTTAGACAACTAGTATTAGAACCCACTCAAGAGGGAGCAATCTTAGACCTGATTCTCTCAAATGGAGATGGAGAGAGGATCACAGATGTAGAAGTGGGTAGCCATCTGGGAACTAGCGACCATCAAACAGTATGGTGCACAATAAACACAGCAGTAGAGTCAAGCCATACAAAGGCAAAAGTACTGGACTTCAGGAGGGCTGACTTTGCCAAAATGGGTGAGTGCCTAAGGAATGCACTAGCAAATAGGCAGAAAAGAGGGGTGGAAGAACAATGGGGAATAATAAAAACTGCCATCACAGAGGTATCAAGCCTTTGTGTGAAGCAAATAAACAAAACAAAATGATGTAAGAAACCTCTATGGTTCTCAAAGGAGGTGGCAGTGAAGATTCAAGAGAAAAAGAAAGCATTCAGAAAGTACAAGGAATCACAGAAGGAGCAGGACAGAGAATTGTATCAGTTAAAGCAAAGGGAAGCTGGGAAGGCAGTCAGAACAGCAAAGGCCCGAACCGAGGAAAAGATAGCCCACTCAGTTAAGAAGGGGGATAAAACCTTTTTAGGTACATCAGGGAGCGAAGGAAGACTAAGGGAGGATAGTGAGGCTTAATAAAGGGAGGGGTGGGCAGAGGGTGACAGTGAAAAGGCAGAGATTCTAAACAAATATTTTTGCTCAGTATTTACAAATGAAGAGGGGGAGGTACCTAAAACAAACAATAGAAACACTCTGGATACAGAAGTTAATACCAGTCCATTTACAGAAGAAAGGGTTCTGAAAGAACTCTTAAAACTGAAGGTGGACAAAGCAATGGAGCCTGATGGGATTCATCCCAGAATTCTAAAAGAACTAAGGGTTGAACTAGTGACACCACTGACTACCCTCTTTAACAAATCATGGGAGGATGGGGTGGTACCTGAGGACTGGAGGAGGGCAGATGTGATTCCCCTTCACAAAAGTGGGAGCAGAGCAGAAGTAGGAAACTACAGACCTGTTAGTTTAACCTCAGTGATAGGGAAAATGATGGAATCACTTCTGAAGGAAAGAATTGTCGAGTATCTAGAGGCCAGAGGGGCACAGGACCCAAGGCAGCATGGATTCACAGTGGGAAGGTCAAGCCTGATGACTCTAATAGATTTCTTTGACTGGGTGACCAAATTAGTAGATCAGGGAGGGGCTGTGGACATGGCCTACCTAGTCTTTAGCAAGACATTTGACTCAATCCCACACAAAAGATTAATATACAAGTTAACCAGCCTGGGAGTGGGTCCCTAGGTGATAGCCTTGGTAAAGAATTGGCTGGAGAATAGGACACAGAGGGTAATAGTAAATGGAGTCCACTCTGAAGAAAGGGGGGTTACTAGTGGGGTACCGCAGGTTTCAGTATTAGGACCGGTCCTCTTCAATGTCTTTATAAGTGACATTGCAGAGGGACTGGAAGGGAATGTATGTCTCTTTGCAGATGACACAAAGATCTGCAACAGAGTTGATGCTCAAGGTGGGGTGGAAAGGATGAGAAGGGACATGGCAAGGTTAGAGGAATGGTCAAATGTATGGCAGCTTAGATTCAATGCTAAGAAGTGCAAGGTAATGCACCTGGGAAACAAAAACCAAGGGAAGAGTACACAATGGGGGGTGAGATACTAACAACAACAAAAATGGAAAGGGACCTGGGGGAAGTCATATCAGATGACTTAAAGGTGGGCAAGCAATGTGAGAGGGCAGTAAGGAGGGCTGTGGGGGTACTGGGATGCATAGGGAGAGGCATCACCAGTAGAAAACAGGAAGTTGTTATCCCTCTGTACAGACAGCTGGTGAGACCCCATTTGGAGTACTGTGTGCAGTTCTGGAGACCCAATCTCCGCAAGGACATAGACAAGATGGAAGCTGTCCAGAGGAGGACAACAAAGTGGTGCAGGGTCTGCACCAGAAGACATATGAAAGAGACTAAAGGAGCTTAATATGTATAGCCTCGAGGAAAGGAGGGAGAGGCGGACATGATAGAAACTTTCAAGTACCTCAAGGGAATCAACAAAGTCCAAGAGGGTAGCATCTTTCAAAAAAGGGGTGTGCAAGAACAAGGGGGCACAATTTGAAGATGGGGTGGTGGCTCAGAGGTAATGTAAGGAAGTATTTTTTCACAGAGAGGGTTGTGGACGCATGGAACGGCCTTCCAGAGGAGGTTGTGGAGTCAAAAACAGTGGTTGAATTCAAGCATGCATGGGACAGTCATAACACAATTCTAGGGGGTTGGGGTAGAAAGAAGTAGGCTGCTGGTTAACTAGGATCTGCAGCTTATCCATTAGGTAGGGGAAATGTGCAGACTGGGTGGGCCAAGCGGTCCTTATCTGCCATCAAATTCTATGTTTCTATGTTTCTATGTCACTTTTTTCCTCATGCACCCCGTTAATTGCTAGTTAGCCTAATCAGAAATAAAATCACAGGGAAATACTGTCAGCAGTCATGCTTTACTTTCCTGCACACACAGTGGCCATCACTTTTGCAAGTGGGGAAGACAAGCCCTCAACCAACACACTTTCTTTTTTTTTTCTTTATCAGTTCTGATGGTTCCTCTCCTAAAACTAAAGCGGATCATGGACAATAGTTCTGCTTTATATATATAGAAACCTAAGTTAATCCACAAAGATGACAATTGGACTCTGAGTCTAATCTCCAAAAAAGAAACAAATGTTGCTGGGTATAAATACTGTAGCAGCGGACCCTCATATGCCAGCCGACTGAAGCTTATGATTAGGCAACAGGGAATCAAGCAGTTTTGCCGACATCCTCCAGTGGTCTTATCAAGATAGCAAGGACTATTACAGCAAAAAAAGCATTTTACAAACAAAGGCATTCTGGTGAGCAGTGAAACAGAGAGGTAATGTAAAAAAGGGACCAAACTTTTGTTTCTTCTGCTGCACTTTCACCCCTCCCTTTTTAAAGAAGCCTCATTTTTCTGTCTTATATATCTTGGTGCTACTTATCATTTTTCATACAGAGGATTTAATGCAGAGACTATTGCCCAAAGTTCTTGACCCAGTAAATCAAAAATATCAGTCAGAGGATCGTGATTTAAAAGATACGAGAAGGCTCAGTAAGCTACTAAGAACCTCAACCAAAAGAGATAAGAAAATGGAAAAACTAGAAAATCCAGGGGGTTCAGCGGTGCAATTTAAAACCAAGTATGTTACGCTCTACAAAGTTCATAATTTTCTTCATACATCTCAAGATTATGGCAATATTAATAATTCAGACTTAGAGACAAAAAATGGACTGAAAAATTAACCTGATACAGATGATAAAAAGATAGAAGTAAAAAATAACCATGCAAAGTGGGCCGACAGGTGGGGGATGAAAATATTGGAATTCCTCAGAACCAGAATTCTTTTCTCATCTGACTCAGGAAGGGAGAGAAATATGAAGAGTATAGACTCATCTAATTTAAAATGCAATGCTAAAGACTCTCCTACAATCTTAGCTGAATCCAGTATCATTTCAAACAATGAAGAGGAAGAAATCCCCTGCTCCCTGGGCCCTTCAAATTCTGTCTAAAGTTTCAAAGATGCAGGACAATCTTGATAAAAAAAAAAGATCTTCCAGAAAATATATGACAGATCCACTATGAGATAAGTAACTCAGAGTCTAAAGTTGATGGATTTCTAAAAGAATTGCTGTTCTGGAAGGCAGACAATCTACATTAGAAGACAAGATGAAACCAATGGCCACAGACGTCAACAATCTTAAAGCCCAAATTTGATCGACTGTACTCAAACAAGATGACCTACAAAATTGGGCTAGGCAGAAGAGCATAAGAATATTTGGCATCCATGCAGAATGGAAAATATTGTATCTGAAATTTTCCAGGCCTTACACCAGGCCCAACAATTCCTGAAATTGACAGAGTGCACTGGATTGTTTAAAGTGTAAAAAGTGGGGCATCTGGAGAGATGTGTCCGTAACAGACAAACTTTTGAGATCTAATGACAAATGGAAAATAATAAAGACATCTTCACAAAACTAGAATTTCATGTTTATGAATTCAAATATAAGTCTCAGACAAGATTTCTCTGCAGACTTATGAAAGCTAAGAAAACAATATTTTATCTAGCAGACTTTCTGGATGGATAAAATAAAAGTAACCCATGATTTTCCCTGCATGGTTAAAGTATTTCTTGAATAATCAAGTGTTGGTTTATGAAAATAGAGAAGCAGCATTCTCAGTTCTCAAGATCAGACTACCAGAATTGTTTTGCTAATTTCTTTAAACTGCAAGCTTTTGATAATATTCATGGTGGTAGGAATCTTGGAAAGGGGGGCAGGGGTAGAGGATAGGGTTGTCAGAACCATTTCTGAAAATATTAGTACCCTTTAAGAACCCATGGGTTTAAGTTCTTATTTAGAAGTAGAGCAGCAATGGGTTCTAAGTACTGTATTGTTATAAATGCTAAATATTTTTTTTTGTTTATTCAGACATTTTAAAAACAGGAGACACAGCCTGGAAAACAAATTATCAGGAATTGCATTTTAAAATGTTTTAGTGAGACCCATATGAGAATGTGTTACTTATATACATGTACTGTATGTGAGGCTGTGTCAGACTGAAACACATTAGTTGTGACTCTTGGTCTTTGCTTTTTAAATGAAAGTGTTTCTCTTTCTTTTCTGCATATGCAGTGAAACAGAATATTGTTTCTGGTTAAGAGGACAGGTATCTTTCTTGTTGTTTTTTCCCCTCTTAGTAACTCTCTCTTTCTGTCATTCATCTCCAGTCCTTTATGCAAACAAGTTCACGTTTTAAAGGTTAGAACCCTAGAACTATTTGAAAAATTCTAGACCAGAACCAGAACCCAGAATGTCAGTGGGTTCTGACAGCCCTAGTGGAGGAGAGAAGGGGAAAAAATTAAAAAAAGGAAAAAAGAGTATAAATGAAACAGAAATAATGATGGCTGGCAGAATGGGTGCAGTATAGATACATGGCATGTACATGCATGGATTATCATCCTTTTGTTATGTTCTGGAGCTCCATTAGGGGTACGCAGAGTTTTTGGGGCAGTTAATAGCCTTGGCTATTGTTGGGGTGCCCAGTGATAAGGGATAGATGCCTTTGTTTCTCAGGTTTATCATGGGTAGTTTAAGGGGTTGGAGGTTCAAGGTTTGGTTAGAACTCTATTTCAAAACAGTAAGCACAGTCTTTAAAAAATGTATAGTAATGTGTTACTGATCTTAGTTAGGTACTGTAATACCCTTATCACTTTCTGATGCCTGGTCAAAGTATTTCTTTTCTAACATGGAATGTTAACAGTATTAATTCAGTTATGAAAATATGCAAAATACTCAAGTCTATAAAAGAAAAGAATGTGGACATTACCTTTCTGCAAAACATTTTTAACTAAGGAAGAATCAAGTAAATTAAAAAAAAAGGTTCAATTAGAGAGGTGCATCACAAAAAAAGTAGAGAAGTGGGAATACTAGTGTAACCCCCACCCCCATCATTTTGCAAATGACAGGTGGTATGCTGTTTAAATCTGACAGCAGTACCAGGTGGGGACTGGGTTCGGGGAGGAATAGGTCACTCGGCACAAAGACTAGATTTGGCTACTCTGCACAGGGGCACCCAAGTAACTCCGAACACAGGAAGCAATAACTGTAATGTCCAACACCAGAAATGGGATTCTAAAGTGTGACTTTATTCACATCCAAGCAGAACAAACAAAGCATAGATGGACCCCTATGGGGCTACATTCCTGGTAATGCAGATTAAAAGAATCAAGAACACTTCTTCAACACTTTAGACATCAGGGTCTGAACCCACCGGGCACACTGCCCGGACTTGCACGCTGCTTTGGGTACACAGCCCGAACCTGTACACTGATCTGGGTTTTCCCTGGCTCGACTCCCTTGCCGGCCATTCGGACACCTTCCATATGTCATGGAAACATTTGCTAGTGGCTCCCTAAACCACCTAAGAGCACCTCAGCTCTATCAGGGAAACTTCCTTTTAATCCCACATCTGGGTACTTTCCTCAGGCACTGGCCAAGTACCTAAGAGAAAGTAAAGGTGCCACAGAACAAATCCGTAGAGGTGAATTTGGTTACTACTGATGGGGGGTCTCCCACCTTTCGCTTCCACAATTCATACCCGACCATTTCTCTGGACAGTGAACATCTCCTACTGTAAAGCTTGGCAATGCAGATTAAGGCTAAATGTGTGTCACATTTCCTCTACTTGTCTTGCTTTCCCTTTGTGCTGGACTTGAACATACTTTTACTTGGCATAGCCCATTGCTCTAGGCCCCCCACTGATTAAGCAGTCCAATCCCCACTTTACTTCACTCTTTGGTGCTGGACTTGAACCTACTTGAGTTAACCGGCAATGTCTATTACACTAGACCTCCTACAGATTAAGTAGTCCAATCCCCACGTTCCAACAGTTCAGGTGAAAAACATTGGCCCTCTGTCAGAGCAAGCTCACCCTTTGGTTGCAGATGCCCCACAGGTGATTCTTCCACAGGAATTTCTCTCTCAGATCTTCTGGTGCTGCAGCACAACTTGAAATAGGCAGCTTCTTCCCTTAGCCAGAACCAGGAGGGTTGCCCCTGGAAGACAGGCAAACCATTTCCCCCCCATACCCTCAGGGAGGGGGCACTTGGACCAGTGACAGCAGTCTTCACCACTTCAGCAATAAGTTTCTGCGTCCCTCTTACGGTGGAAACACATACCTTCTTAACAGTAGCTCTAAAACAGAGCTTAAAGCTCTAAGAGCCTGCACACAGACTGCTGTGCTGCTGTCTCTCACCAAGACTGCACACAGACTCTGTTCAAAATCCCCAACATTCTATCCTAACTTCCAACTGCAGCACTCCAGTGTGGCTCATGCACCTGCAAGAGTTCTATGGTGAAGTCATCCCTCAGTCTCAGCTGAGGCTGAGAACAGAGTGAGACAGTGTGAAATCCATTTAACTGGAGTTTCACAAGCTGTCTTCCCTGCCTACCACTAGGTCTTACTGGGATTCTAGTAACCCCGGGTAATAGGGGGGTTATACTCACCCTGGTCCAGGAAAATGACTTTCCGCAGTCATTATTTACCCGGCTTAGGCCATCTCACCCTATGTGCTACCTGCGGAGGGGGATGATCAGGCCCCCTCCTACCATGTGCTAGCACAGGCAGGCAACACTAAGGGCCTAGAGGCCTTTGGCTGACATATCAGCCTCTACTCTACCTGCTAACTATGGGTACCTAGTGGCTCTTGTAGAATTGTCCAGAGCATAGCCCTAATAGATCAGCACTGCAGTCCCTACAGCTGTTCAGGACCACAGCCTGTCTATCCCTCCTAGGCCTCTAGGGAAAATCTGTCTGCCTCTAACTCAAATCCCAAAACAAAAAAAACAAACAGGGGACCTCCCCAACCTTGGACACCATGCAACCACACACCAGGAGCTGATACCATACCATAACATTACTCCCTAACTCCCCACAACCATACCTGTGGAAGAAAAAGGGTTCACACAGTAACAACAACAACAGTACTTTAAATACTACACACTAAAGTACTAGTGAGGAACTCTGATGAGTCCCTCCTCCTCTTCTTGTCTTCTCTTCTATCTTCTTCGGGAACACCTGCAAGAAAAAGAAAGACAACACACACTCCTAATCTGCATACACAGTCTGTCTAAACCCCTACCATCAAAACACTGGAGAATCCCAAAATATATATATTTTTTTTTAGAAAAGGTAGAAAAACAGTATAAACATTAGAAAACAGTAGAAAACAATGACATTATTTACAATACACCAATTTGGGGGATGGAGTGCCCTAAAAGTCCTATCTAGTGACCACAGTGCCCGGAGGCAAGTCCATTAAAGAGTCTCTCCTGGGCCGGAGCCCGGTGAAGCACAGTTCTAGCAGGCCAAAGTCCCGAAGGGGAGAGTCTTTGAGGACAGTTCACACATCTGGAGTCTGCTAGTGTAGGGGGTGTGTACTGCAATGTCATAAGAATAGAAAAGGTTGGACTTACCAGTCCCTTGTAGAATGAACAAAACACCGACCTGGTCCTCAGCGAAAGACTCCCTGGCAGCATTCTTCCAATACAGCTGGGAGGACATCTTCCAGGAACGACAGGAGGGCACATCTGGAAACCGCTGGGCTGATGTCATCTCTGGAGATGGAACCTTGAAACAGGAACAAAAAGGAAAACAGCTGGTCTGACGTCATCCGGTTACCAGGTGATGAATCAGGATACAGCTGGGCTGGTGTCCTCTCTGGATCTGAAGTCATCTGGTGGGCCAGTCGATGGATTCTGGAAAGTCAGTACACTGTAGAACTGATGAATGTGGGGCACCTGAGTCCTGGACGTCCATACTGGTGGAACAACAAAGGCACTGCAATGGCTGGAGTGGCAGCACTGACTACCGCTGCTCTGTTTTCCAGTTGGTAGGCATGGGCACATTTGCAGGGAGGTCTTTGCATTGTGGCCAATAGCACAACGGGTCAGGAGCTTGAATTATTACTCCATCTGGGCACACATAATTCAGACTGTGAAAGGTTTCATGTCCCTCTCCATTCACTATTCGAACAGTGTCCATTACAAGTGTCCTGCCTCTTTTCCACTGGCTGTATTTTTCGTGAAACATTCTGTTCCTGACATGCTTGTTTGCACCAGAATGCACACATTTCATTGCTTCAGCCCAAATCCAGGATTTCCTGCTGTTCTCAGTCTCCTCCCAGACTCTCCAAGGAAAGGTAGGAAAGGACATCCCATAGATTTCATTCACCTTCCTATGAACCAGTATCTCCTCTTTACTAGCTTTGGTCAACCTGAGACCGCTGGCCTGGCTTGAGGGCGGCCAGTCCTGGTTCTGCCAGCTACGCATTCTCAAAGAGACAAAGAATGGATCCCTGACTTCTTCTTGCACAGCCAGGGCAGTGGCATCACCACTGTCTTTCATGCATTCCTCTGAGGCAAGAGCTTGAAGCTGTGTACCAGTTCCTTTTTCACAAGGCCACATAGGTTACCCCTTTCCTTCTTCCTCACTGAGAATCTGTGCCCAGGAGTGAGCAGTCGTCCTCACTCCTGAGACTATCCACTCTTCGCTAGGCGTGGAGGTTGAAACCTCCCATTCAAAGACCTCCCTCATCTCGTCTTCTCCTATAAGACTTGGGCTAGGCCCCCCTCTCCAAGTGTCTACTGATGCTCTTCCTGAATTGTCTCTCTGTGATCCAGAATCCTAAGCATCAACACATTGTTCTGTCTGCAAATCTGCACCATCTAGCTTTGTGCCACACTCCACCAAGGGGCCCCCTCCAACAGGCTCCGCCTGGTGCTGTGTGCTGCCCACTGCAAATTCTTGAACTTTTGTCCATGTGGGAGCCAAACGAATCTTTGGCACTTTAAAAACTACTCTTCTCAGCATCGGAGCCTGAACTTGGGGATTGCCAGAGCCAGTAAGAGGTAAAGCATCCTGCACTATAGCCTGACTGTTGTGTGGCACTTCCCACCCACCCAGGGTCAGCACTTCATTTATTGCTGCTGGCAGGTCACATGTCACATCACATGACCTACCCTTCTTTTTACTAAGTGTCCACTTTCCCATTTGCAGTTTATAGATACCAACCACTAGGGATTGCTGCACTCTCCACTCTAGCTCCTCTTTCAACTCTCCACCCCTTCCTAGCAACTGTTTGCAAACCCCACCCACTAGAGATCCCTACAGTTCCCTGTGAATCCTTTCTGCTATTTACTTTCCTCGCTCCTCCCATCAGCCTACCACTAAGCACCTGGCAGCCTCAAACCTGGTACCTTTTATTCCAAAGTCTACTGCCTAACCACTAAGTCAATGAACCAGGCCAACATCTTCCTCTACTTTCAAACTCTTAACCCTTCCTCCCTCCTTCTCTGAATTAAAAAACTTTCTACACTCTGTCCCTAAGCTGTACTCAAACCCAGTACCCTTGCCATCACAGTCAACAGCTCTACCTCTTAACCACTTTGTCTAGCTATTTTATTCCTACTTTCTAGGACTTTTAGTCTCTTACCCCCCCCCAACCTGCCAAAATATAAAGTTTTATCACTTCTCTCTTGCTGCCTTTGCACCGTGCACCCTCACTGTCTTAGTCAGCAGTTCCACCACTCAGCTAGCACACCTGTCTATTATTTGTGCAGGATTTCAAACTCTAAAAAACCCTCAGACACTGCTAAATTGTTGTCTGATTGTTTTTGCAGACCTTGAGCCCAGCTCCCTGCTGCTACAGACACTGTTTGGGGTCCTTCCTGCTATCTTGGACAAGTCTTGAACCTAATGCCCTATGCATCTCAGGCACCAGCTCTGCCACTGTACCAAAGCGGCAACTACGCTTAGAGGTGACCTCTCACTATCATCTCCCCCTCTATCATCCTAGTTCCCCCATCTTTCTTCACTTCAGCTCTCTCACCCTTACCAATTATGCATGTGCACCTCCTGCCCACCTGCCTCTCTCTTCTCCTCCTCCTCCTCCTCCTTTTGCTTTCCACCAACCCTATTGTCCCTGTTAACCCTCAGCCTCACTACTCCAGTGCTCCTACCTACCCTCCTGCCTCCTCCTCCTATACCACTGCTCCTCCCTCCCTCCTCCTCCACACACCCCATATGCTCCTCTCCACCTCACCCCCCATCCAGACATTACCTTCCCCCGCTCCCTTGGGCATCTGATCACGCAAGCCTTCTCTGCCTGTGCTGCCCTACCCACCCCCTGTGCTACGAAACCCCCTTTCTCTTCCTATCGCTCCCGGCGTAAACTCTCCTTCTGCCACCCTCTGACCAGAGCAGTTCTCCTCCTTCTGCTCCTGACAGGGAACATACATCCCAACCCAGGCCCTGCCCCCTCCCACCCACCTACTCGGCCCACTGGTCTCCAAATAGCCTCCATGAACATATGCAGCCTGCTGAAAAAATTTGACGCCCTACAGTGCTGGGCCATGGCTCATCAACCAGACATCATAGCCCTGGTTGAAATCTGGCTGTCCAAATCCACCCCTGACTCATTTGTCTCCCTCCCAGGCTATACCTTTTACCGGGAGGACCGAGTAGGCAAACAAGGGGGAGGCTGTGCAATCTACACTAGGGACACAATACTTGGACACGCACTCCCCACCCCTGCCCTTGTAAATGGGGCCCAGGCTCTCACCCTCAAACTCACCCCGGACCCCTATAGGGGCCCTCTCTATCTCACCACTGCCTACGTTCCCCCAAAGAACCAGCACCCGGCCCTGGTATCTTTAACTGACTATCTGGCCTCCCTCCACCATAAGGCGGAACAAATCCTAGTTGGGGACCTTAACGTAAATTGGCTCAGCACCTCCTCTTCCATGATTAGAGACTCATTTGCCACCCAAGACCTGACACAACTCATCACCCAGCCCACTAGAATAAACCCTAAGAGAGGAACCAGCACCCTTCTGGATGTTATTATCACCAACCAACCCCAAAAAATCCAAAACATCCAGGTCCTACCAGATTCCCTAAGTGACCACTCCCCTATCCTATTTCATTGGGCAGTCCCCAATCCCAAACCCAAAGCCCAGACCACCCTCCGCAGGTGCCTCCGTCCTGGTGGGCTGCAAAAACTTAAACTATTCCTCACCCAGATAAACTGGTCCCCCATTCATCATGCAACCGACATTGACACTGCCCTCGCCTTCTTCACACACACCTTCAACATGGCTTGTGATCTCTTTGCACCCTTCACCAAAATCCGATCCAAAAAGCAGAATGCACCCTGGGTTAGCCCTGCCCTTCTACAGTTACTAAGAAATCGGGATAACCTCTGGCACCTTGCCACTGAAACGGGTCGGCTGTCTGATAGGCAGGCTTACAATGCAGCCCGGAATAAGTGCTCTTGGGCCATCCGGAAAGCCAAGGCCGACCATTACCAGGCCACCCTTACCTCCTCCTGGGGCTCGGCCCGGACTTTCTGGGATAATATTAAACAACTAAATGGAAAATCACGCTCCCCTGCCCCATCCCAGCTCACTAGCAATGGCACTACCACCACCGAGCCTGCCACAATAGCTAACTGGCTCAACACCACTTTCACTGACCTTAGCTCAGTTCTCCCCTAGTAATTTCTTTGACCCTCCCCCCAACCAACCTCTCCCTGTCCTCCAGCACCCCAGCTTCCACCTGCACAAGATTTCTGCCCGGGAAGCCAGACCCATCCTAATCAAAGCTTTGAATAGCAATAGTCCCGGCAGTGACTCACTGGACCCCAGTATCCTCAGGCTGGTGCTAGATGAAGTCCTTGCCCCACTCACCAGCCTAATTAACCGATCGCTCTGCCTGGGACAATTTCCCACGGCTTGGAAAACAGCCATAATCACACCCATTCATAAAGGGGGTGACAGGTCGTCAGCCAACAACTACTGACCAATCTCCATCCTCCCCCCCCCCCCCCCCAAAGCAGTGGAGAAAGTGGTGTCCATTCAAATCACTGATTATCTGACTAAGCATAACATCTTATGCCCAGAGCAACATGGCTTCCGTGCTGGTCACAGTACCAGCACTGCACTAATTGAATTCTCCAACTTCCTACACTCCTCCCTGGATACCAGTTCCCTAGCTGGTGCAGTGTTCATCGAACTCTCAAAAGCTTTCAACACCATCTCCCACCCTCTTCTGCTGAATGCTCTCTGCCACACTGGTCTCTCGGCTGGCCCCCTAGCATGGTGCACAAGCTATCTAGCCGTTTGAACACAGTGTGTTAAAATCAATGGAATACTCTCTGATACCCGTCCCATTCACTCTGGGGTTCCCCAAGGCTCCATTCTGGGCCCCCTTCTCTTCTCACTCTATCTGAACACCCTGCCCAGTGCATGCCCTGGCAAAATTCTCCTGTATGCAGATGATGCTGTCCTTTTTGCCACCCACCGCAATCCTGTCTCCCTTCAGGGCACCCTACAGCAGTCTTTCAATAATGCCGAAGCCTGGTTTAAGGAGCGCAGACTCGTCATCAATCTTAAAAAAAAACAAAGCTATGCTCTTTTCCCACCCCCAAAACAAAGCTAGCAACCACTCACTCTATATCCTTCCTAGTACCAAACAGCCACTGGAACAGGTCTGCTCCTACAAATACCTTGGGGTTACCTTCGACTCAGCCCTCACATTTCACAACCACATTGATGCCCTAACATCCACCACTAACACACGGCTTGGCATCCTTTTCCGCCATAGAACCTGCCTTCCCCCAAATGCGCTCCGGCTCGCTGTTACATCTTCCGTATTGTCCCTTGTAGACTATGGTCTACCAGTCTATGGTGCTGCCGACACGACTGCACTCAAAAAAATTCACTTAACCCTGAATAAAGCCTGCAGATTGATTACTAGTGCCTCCAGGCTCACACACACCTGTCAGCTGCATGACGAGGCTAAACTCCTTACCCTGGATGAACGGCTCCGATATCAAACCTGCCTCCTCACAAAAAAAACCCTACTCAGGCTCTCCCCTCCTGGGGTAACGGCATCCATCCAGAGGATCCCACCCACTATTGCAACACGGTCATCCAACAAGACCACTCTAATGGTCCCCAGATCAAGAACCAGCCGTGGCCAGAGGTCCTTCTGCTACAGAGCCCCATCCTGGTTTAACTCTCTCCCTGCTTCCATCACCAATGCCACCACCATCTCCAAGTTCAAAACCACCCTTCGAAACCAACTCTTCCACACTCGTAGCTGCTCCTGTCTCTGAAGGCAGCCTCCACCTCGACTTCTCATGACAACGCCCACCGGGCTGCTCTCCACCTAACCCTCCCCACCACCTCTTCCCGGTACACCGTACCTATGTCTAACCTGGCCAGTGCCAGCTGTTTCATTGTATGCCTATTAGATTGCTCAGTTTTGATACCAACTTGTGTAACACCTGTTCTCAATTACTTGTACCCTGTAACCTAAATGTATTTTGTCTGACCTCAGTGTGTGACGTGGGCCTGATGAACGCCTATTTTAGCAAAACCTATGCTATGTAACCTAAAACTCTATGTATGTCTTTAATGTGACGAGGTACCTTTGGAAACGAGCCTCTGGCTCAAAGGTTGTAAACTGATTTCACAAATAAACAAATAAATAAACAAACAAAAATAAACCGTATTTCTCGAGGCACCCAGAACAGTGAGGTACCATGAAGACATCCCTTCCAGTATTTAAGCATACTAAGCACACTTGCACTGGGTATCCAGGAATCGCCACATGAGGAGGCAGTTGTCCTCCGTAGTAACACCTCTGAATGTCCCTTAGCTTGTTTACTTCTGCTGCTACCACAGCCTGGGCATGATCCGGGTAGCGGGCTGGTCCTGAGGCCATGACTTCAGAGAAAAACAAACAAACGCTCACTGTTATTTCAAGTCCCATTTCACTGAACACTTTCTTTCACTTTCAAAATGGCTTCTCTGCTGCTGTGTTTACATTACTACCCCACCCTGTAATGGCCGCGGCAACACTCCTGTGCATTAACATTCTGAAATTGGGTCAAGCCACTGTGCATCCGATTTACACACTCTACTGATAACTTTGCTCAAACTGCACAAACTTGCACTGTTCTTTTTCCTAGCACATTTATATGATTTACCACAGACTTTTCACTTGCTGAAGACATTGCTCTAGCTCACAGTCCCTTAAAGCCTCAGTATTTCAAGCAAAAGATTGCCTGTAACTCTTGCTGCATAACTTGATACAACTCACAGTCTGTCTCATGGCTTCGAAACTTTACTCTGACGCTGAACCCATAACTATGCTCACAGTCGATGGCTTAACAAGCTTGCTTTTGCTGGTAAAAAACTTAACACAGTCTTTGTTTGAAAAATGACTACACTTCTGCACACAGATTCAGCTGGCTTTTGGCAAAAATCACTGGTTTGAGCAATTATTTCTGTTGGTACTCACTGTTATCAGTAGCTGTTTGCTGCAATGGAAAACGGCCTGCAGCCAGTCTTGGAGGCCTCTGGACAGAAGCAGGTTGGCAGTCCTGCCGATCATCCCTCCGAACACCACACTCACAATCCAGTTGATCGAGATGTGGGTTGATCCCAAATTTAGACGGAAAAGTCCGTTTTTTAAACTTTTACAGCGCTTTCAGTCACTGCGATACTCCTCCGGTAAGCCAGTACATGCACTCCACTCACAATCCCGCTTGAATGCTGGGCAGTAGCTGTAGAGCTGACTTGGGGGCAGGACTGATTGCAGTCTCACAAATCACATGATGCCATGCAAATGAGCCTCTTTCCCTCGTGAGTGCTCTTCTCCTCACGGCGATCATTGAGCAGTCAAATTTAAACTGCAAAACCACTTTTTTTTTCTGAACTGACTCCACGGCGGGAGCCCATTTCAACCATTTGTCATGGCCATTAACACAGCAAGTCTCTCCATTCACTAAAAAGCATTTCCAACATCCAGGGCACAATTTTCCTTTTGCTACCCCTAGTCTTCCACACTTTTCTTTGTCACAACAGTTTTTTTTTTTTAAAAGCTGGCAAAACGCTGTAAATTTTTGATGCAGGGCAAGGGCATACTCTCTCAGGCTTTACTGCTCCTTGGTAAACAGTTGGCATTTTAACAGCAGCTCATGTACAACAGCACACAGCGACACATTAGTTAATGTTGCTTCAGCTTTTTGGGCTACCCACTGCCAGATAACCAAAATGCTAGCTCTTTGCCCGAGCGCCTTTCCTCCCTAAATTTCAAATCCAAAGTGGTGCCTCCATTTTGTAACCCCCACCCCCATCATTTTGCAAATGACAGGTGGTATGCTGTTTAAATCTGACAGCAGTACCAGGTGGGGACTGGGTTCGGGGAGGAATAGGTCACTCGGCACAAAGACTAGATTTGGCTACTCTGCACAGGGGCACCCAAGTAACTCCAAACACAGGAAGCAATAACTGTAATGTCCAACACCAGAAATGGGATTCTAAAGTGTGACTTTATTCACATCCAAGCAGAACAAACAAAGCATAGATGGACCCCCACAGGGCTGCATTCCTGGTAATGCAGATTAAAAGAATCAAGAACACTTCTTCAACACTTCAGCCCTCAGGCTCTGAACCCACCGGGCACACTGCCTGGACTTGCACACTGCTTTGGGTACACAGCCCGAACTTGTACACTTATCTGGGTTTTCCCTGGCTCAGCTCCCTTGCCGGCCATTCGGACACCTTCCATATGTCATGGAAACATTTGTTGGTGGCTCCCTAAACCACCTATCAGGGAAACTTCTTTTTAATCCCACATCTGGGTACTTTCCTCAGGCACTGGTCAAGTACGTGAGAGAAAGTGAAGGTGCCACAGAGCAAATCCGTAGAGGTGAATTTGGTTACTACTGATGGGGGATCTCCCACCTTTTGCTCTCACAATTCATACCCGGCCATTTCTCTGGACAGTAAACACCTCCTACTGTAAAGCTTGGCAATGTAGATTTAGGCTAAATGTATGTCACATTTCCTCTACTTGTCTTGCATTCCCTTTGTGCTGGACTTGAACATACTTTTACTTGGCATAGCCCATTGCTCTAGGCCCCCTACTGATTAAGCAGTCCAATCCCCACTTTACTTCACTCTTTGGTGCTGGACTTGAACCTACTTGAGTTAACCGGCAATGTCTATTACACTAGACCTCCTACAGATTAAGTAGTCCAATCCCCAGATTCCAACAGTTCAGGTGAAAAACATTGGCCCTCTGTCAGAGCAAACTCACCCTTTCTTTACAGGTGCCCCACAGGGAATTCCTCCACAGGAACTTCTCTCTCAGATCTTCTGATGCTGCAGCACAACTTGAAATAGGCAGCTTCTTCCCTTAGCCAGAACCAGGAAGGTTGCACCTGGAAGACAGGCAAACCTTTACCCCCATCCCCTCAGGGAGGGGGCACTTGGACCAGTGACAGCAGTCTCCACCACTTCAGCAATAAGTTTCTATGTCCCTCTTACGGTGGAAACACACACCTTCTTAACAGTAGCTCTAAAACGGAGCTTAAAGCTCTGAGAGCCTGCACACAGACTGCTGTGCTGCTGTCTCTCTCCAAGACTGCACGCAGACTCTGTTCAAAATCCCCAACATTCTATCCTAACTTCCATCTGCAGCACTCCAGTGTGGCTCATGCTGCCGTGAGAGTTCTATGGTAATGTCATCCCTCAGTCTCAGCTGAGGCTAAGAACAGAGTGAGACAGTATGAAATCCATTTAACTGGAGTTTCACGAGCCGCCTTCCCTGCCTACCTCTAGGTCTTACTGGGATTCTAGTAACCCCGGGTAACAGGGGGGTTACACTAGTATCTAAAACTTTCAGGCAAAGTAAGCAACTCGTATTCAGACAAATCAAAATGAATAGTCCTGATAAAAGTATTGTTTGGCAATATTACAGTCACTTATGATTCAGTCTGTGCCCCCGTTCAGGCCTACAAATCTTTTTTTAACACTTATTAACAAATAATTGTGTAAATGGGAATGCAAACATGTTCTGGGAGGTGACCTGAATGTTCTTGCTGACTTAGAATTGGATAAATCAATTTTAGTTAAAGGATGAGAGAACTATGAATTAAGGCTGTTCAACAATTTCATGACTGATAACTTACTGATAGACATTTGGAGGGAACTAAATGGGGTTGAAAAACAATATACTTATTCCTCCCATAAGTATGCAATCAGTTCAAGAATAGATTAGATTTTGGTTTCTCACCAATTTTATTTAAGCAGCTCATACCATTGCTACAAGGTAGAATTTTCATCTATTTCGGATCATAATCCAGTCTCCTTCAGATGTGATTGGGAAGAAATGCAGAAAAAAGGCTTATGTAGGAAGAATAATAGTGTGTTAAGAGACACCATTTTAAGGATAAGATTGATACCTGAATCAAGGAATTTATTCTGTATAATAGGATGAATGAGGACAACATTATTACAATGTGGGATGCCCTGAAAGCTACATTAAGGGGTGTCATAATTTCTGCAACAGTTAGCAGAAATTGAGTAAATAAAATAGCACAGCAGGACATGGAAACAACTTTACAAAAGTTAGAGAAGGCAGTTAGGGCAGAGGGCAGATTCAAAAAAATGGAATATGAAAATTTGAGAAAATTAGCTAATAACAGGGTCCTCTAAAATTAAAATCAATTGGCTAAACCAGTCAAAAAGATGGCACCACCTAAGCGAAGTCTCTGGCAAATTTTTTAGCCAAAAGATTTCAAAGAACAGAATAAATGTTAGAAGTAATTGCAGTCTATGACAAATATGATATCTTACATTTGAACCCTGATAAGATAGAATAATGCTTTATAGACTATTATAAAAATGTATACCTTTCTGATAAACATTTTGTGACAGAACAATTTGAATACCATAATCATTTCACAAATTCAGGATTACTAACAGATTCTGATAGGAAGTTACTGACGGAACCTATTTCTGCTATGGTGACTAAAGAGACTATCAAAGGTATGGCAAAAAACAAAAGCCCTGGAGATGATAGCCTAACCATTGAATTTTATTCAGATCTAGTAAACATACTAGTCCCAATATTACAAACAATATTTCATTCTATACAGTTTAGTAAAAAGGTTCCAGAATCCTTTAAATCAGCTATTATAACTCAAATTCAGAAGTCTGGAAATATAAATGTAGGGTTAAAAATTATAGACCAATTGCTATTTTAAATAATGATTACAAAATATTATCGACAATCCTTAATAATATAATCTTACCAATTTTGAAAAAACTAATACATGAAGATCAGGGAGGCTTTATTCCATTAAGACAAATACACACAGCAATTCAAAAAGTACAGTACCTTATAGAATATTTTCAGAAAAAGAAACTGCAGGCAAGTATGCTCAGCTTAGATGCCACAAAGGCATTTGCTATGCTGGAGTAGAATTTTATGTTCCATTTACAGAGCAGGATCAGTTTTTCAGATCCCTTGATTACTTGGAGTAAAGCCTTATATGACTATCCTTATTCCTGTTTAAAAATTAATGGCTCTATTACAGATAAATGTATGATCTCATATGGAGTTAGGCAGGAATGCCCCATCACCAACATCATTCATAATAACAATTGAAACACTATTGAATGAAATAAGATCCAATGAATTGGTTAAAGGAATAGAATTAGTTTCACAAATTCACAACCTACAAGTATACACAGATGATGTGTTATTAATGATACAGGATCCCATAAATAGTCTTAAAGAAATTAAAATTATAATTATGTGCTTTTCAAAAGTATCAGAATACTTAATTAATGAAAGTAAATCTGAACTGTTGCCCTTCAATATTATAACTCATTCTGAAATTCTTACTACTTTCAGGGCTACAAAAAAAACTGATTTCAGGATGTATTTAGGTATATACTTACCCAATAAAACTGAAAATTTCTATACTTATAACCATCAACCATTATTGGAAGAGGGAAAACTTAAGATTCACAGATGGTGGGAGCTTCCTCTGTCTGTATGGTGGAAAATCGAAGTTTTAGAAACGGTTGCAATGACATATATCTTTCACACACTTAGAGCAGTTCTGACAGCAATTCCAGATAAATGGTTTAAAAGAATGATAAAAGTTTTAAAAGATTTTATATGGAACTCAAAGAAACCCAGAGTTGCATGGCTAAATTATGTCTGCCAAGAGACGGGGTGGGACCTGGCATGTCTAGGCCCTAAAAATTATTATATCACATATTACAACATATGCAATTTCATTAGCATGTGCTGAGCATCCTAAACATGAATTAGAAAACACCCTTCCTAATATAGATACAGATTTGCGTCTGTTGTCCTCTAATATTTGGTTTGCACCTTCGCAGTTTTGAAAAAGGAAATGTACAATCATACAAAATATTAGTAATATGGTAAAACTTTACTTAGATGAGAATACATTCCATGATACCAATATACTGTGGGGAAGCCCGAATATAAGAGCTCAAGGCAAAACAGTACATTTTAAAGCCGGGGGGGAAGGTATCTACAGATTGCATCTCACAGAAGATAACAAGTTGCTGAATTGGGAGTCCGGCAGACAGTTATAATCTCAATGTTACCAAGTTTAACCAGATATGTACTATTACAAAAGATCTTTGTAAAAGGCTACTCCAGGTGGGAAACAGCTCCAAATATAAGCACATCTCAAAAATGAAATAAAGAATTAAGTAGACTAACAGATAAAAATCTGAAAGATTTATTCACTCGATCACTGACTCTGTTGCATGACTCCAGCAAATATTTTCTTTAAAAAAGCACAACAGTAATGGTCCCAAGACCTGAAAAGAGATATCATGAAGGCAGAATGGGATACATTTTTACTCTCAATTAACTCATGCTCTGCTTTTAGGGATAAATACATTTAATACAACACAAAAAATAGGACATAGTATACCCCATACATACTATATAAAGCCAAATACAAAAATAATGAAGTTTGCTGGCATTGTAGAACACCTCAAGCTGATCTAGTACATGTATTTTGGGAATGCAGTGTAACTCAAATTGGTGTTATCTGGTTCAAAAATACTTAACAGAATATGCCAAATAAATACAAACTGGGATCTGTTATGGATAATTTTAGTGGGATTTAATAAAAGTTTAATGACCTAACGTCAGCAGCTATTGTTTCAGGTGAATAGTATGGCAGTCAAAATATTACTTTTATGTAAAGAACTGGAAACAGAAAGGGTTACAGAACCATTTCCAATATGGAACTGGAAACAAATATTTTTATCTGCCCTATATGACAATCATTTTTTCAAAAAGAGACCAATTTCTGGGATCTATATAAATTATCACATGACATCCAGTCTCCTGCACACTTTCCCACCTGAAAGTGGTCTATCATCTTACATAAACTAAATTATGATTTATAACTGGTGCAAAAAATTATTATACATGACACACAAATCATGGCCAAATGGCCCTGTAGTCTCCTCCTGTACAAATGTTTATAGACATAGGGCTTTGCTGTAAACAATAGGTCACAAATCTCCTGTTTGTATTTTTTAATTTTGAGTGTGTTCACTTGTCAAACTGCAATGTAATGATGATGAATGTAAACTGTTCTTATGCAATAAAAATTATAAAAAAGTGTGAAAGAAATTACTATTCACACTGTGGATTGCAGTACTGTTCAATTATGAGTACTATTTTACTCACAAGAAAAGATTTCAACTGCATTCCACAATAAGTCTCACTGTATTATCCAGTGTGCTCATCTTGGTGCCTATTCACTAATGCGGGTGGGGGTACGCACGAAAGACATGCATCTCCCACATGCAACTCTGCACCCGCAGGAGATCTGTGAGTTGGCTATATTCCCAAACACTGGTCAACATGCGGCTCCCGTCCATGGCCCTGCCACCCCATGTGCAGGTTTGTGGGGGGCAGTCAGGTGTGGAGCTGTGGATCTGGGCAGGTGGCCAGTCAGTTGCCCGACCAAGGTCCCTTGGTGGATCTCCTGTGCCCATGGGGTACCATGTTGGCATCCAGTGCATATCGCTCCTACAGCATGGGGTGGGGGTGTCCCACAAAAGTCCACCCCAGCCTACCCAGTGTGCCCTGATGGCCGGTGTGGCATTAGAGGGGGCTCCGGTGACCTCCGCCATCCCCACCACAACATGTTGTGGCATTCCAGGGGGGGATACGTAACAGTTAAGGCTGCCTTCAGAAGGTCTAGCAGTTGCCCCCTTTGTAATGCCCTCTCCACCTACCTGAATGGCATGGAGTGTAGACATGCCCCCTGTGCCAGCCACCGGCCTGTCCCCAAGAGGAGCTGTGCATTCAGCTGGGGGTTCAGGTGCATAGGGAGCATAGTGGCACCATGAATGCCATGCAGGGGGTGCAGTGGGTGCCGGCAGGTGCGGACATGTGTGGGGTTGGCTATGCACCAGGGTTATGTGGCATATAGCCACTCCACACCATTCGTAGAGTCCATGTGAATACAAAAAACATTCTGTTTTCAGCAGTGCTGTTGTTCAACCCATGTTTTACCTTTTTGTTTCATTTTTATGTTGCTTGCACGCATGTGCAAGAAACATAGTGCCATCATCGGAGATTTCGGAGGTGTGTCACCTCCTCCTCCAATTCAGTCAGTGAGCTGGCAGGCGTTCTCAGAGTTAATATCGCATTTTGGAGCCGTCTATGACACGCCTCCAAAATGCAGTGGCATACAGTTGAAAGGGGAGCTACGCTTCAGTGAGCAGAGATAAAGCATAGCTCCCCCCACACACACGCAGGCATGCGCGCGCCGACCTACTATGTAGCCGATGGGGTGCCCAACTCCGCCGGGCTGAGCTCGCGCCTCTCCCCCAGTTGTAGGTGCCACGCTGGGAGCCCACCCAGCATGGCACCAGTCCTTGACAACGGGGTGCCCAATCCTCGCCGGCTGAATGCCCCCAACATCCTTGTGCCACACTGGGAGCCCACCCCAGCACTGCAAACGGTCCCACGACGTCTTTTTTTAAATTTTTTACCTGAAAAACGAAAACCGTCCCGCGGCGCATCTCCCGACACCCTCTCCCACAACCCGCACCCACCCACTGTGCACTCAGCCTCCCCATGCCCCCCCACCCCATACTTACCTCCGGACTCTGGCGCGACGATCTTCGGTGGACCGACAACACGTCTGCACTCTTCAAAGCCGACCGCAAACTGAGGAAATGCCGGTAAGCTGTATAATGGGCTAGATGGGGGTTTCAACTTTGGTGCATATCTCAGGCATTTTTGGGAATTTTTGCACCAAATGTTCAACATGGGATATTTGGGACCCCTTCTCATGAATGATGTCACTGTCATGGCGTTATTCGGGCCCGAAGGGTGATTTCACGCAGTGACTGCGCAGTGACTGTGAAATCACCCTTTGGGCCTGAATACTGCCATGACAGTGACATCATTCATGAGAAGGGGTCCCAAAACCCCATGTTGAAAAATTTGCCAAATTCAAAAATGACTGTTTTATGAGCGTGCGTTGCGCAGTTCCTACGCAGGCTCGTAAGTTCACAAAATTTCAATATTTTCACTCCAGATTTTCAACATTGCCATTTTACCACACCATCTTATGAGTAGTACAGCTGTCATTTTTCATATCTCACCCAAAATGTGTTTCCGCCCATGTATCGCAGAATGGCGCAGTCAGTGTGCGAAATCAATGTACAGGACAAATTAAGAAAATCACAGTGACACTGTTCATGAGCAGTGGTCTTAAAATGGCTATGTTGAAAATTTGGTGAAAAAATTCCTAAAAATGACTGTTTTACGAGCGTGCATTGCGCAGTTCCTACGCACGCTCGTAAGTTTGCAAATTTTCAATATTTTCACTCCAGATTTTCAACATTGCCATTTTACCACACCTCCTTATGAGCAGTACAGCTGTCATTTTTCACATCCTGCCCAAAACATGTTTCCACCCATGTAGCGCACAATGGCGCAGTCAGTGTGCAAACTCAATGTATGGGACACATTAACAAAATCACAGTGACACTGTTCATGAGCAGAGGTCTTAAAATGGCTATGTTGAAAATTTGGTGAAAAAATTCCTAAAAATGACTGTTTTACGAGTGTGCATTGCGCAGTTCCTAGGCACGCTCGTAAGTTCGCAAATTTTCAATATTTGCACTCCAATGACTTCCAAATACTTAAACAGCACATAGAAGCAAGCAACATTCGGCATTGACAAATGCTTGTTTACTTTTATTTAACATGTTCAAGACCCCAACATCTAAGCAAAAGTAACAGAATCTCCAGCTGCATGGAAATGTCTTGCCATGACAGAGTTATTTTCATTCCTTCTACTGTCATTTTGATGTTCACTGATACATGTCCTGACCTCATGTTTGGTTTTCCCAATACATAGTCTGTCACATGACACTGTAAAAGATATATAACATGGTCCATGGCACATGTGATATGTTGCCTTAGTAAGTGGGTGCTCGCACAATGTTTTTCTGGTGGTGTTTCCACACTGATGACATCTCCCACAGGGATGACTAGCATCAGCTAGTGGGCCTAGTAGTAGCTGCCCCCCCCCCCCCGTTTTCATTCCATCCCAAGTATCCAATGTTCTCTCTGCACATGTTTGTCTCTCAAGGTTTGATTCTTCTTAGGAGTGAAAAGTGGGACTTCCCTAAGCCTCTTGTTTACCCATTTCCAAGTTGTAAGATGTGCCAACTTTTTTGTAAGGATTTTTTTTTTTATCTTTTAATTCTGTTTCCTACATTGTCCCTCTGGCTATTCTGAAGGAATTCTTTCCTGTCAGTAGTGGTCACCTCCTCAGCTGCTATCCTAACATGTGATCCTTGTATCCTCTATGTAAGAACTTGTCAATCATGTCATCCTTAACCTATTCAAACTTCTCTTGTTCACTACAGTTTTGTCTACCACTGATAAATTGTGCTTCAGGTACACTTCTTGTTAGATGAATTTCATGGAAACTGCTGCTATGTAAGGTAGTGTTACAGTCAGTCTCTTTTCTAGAAACGGTAGTCTCAAATATATTGTTAACCATGTATTTTAACAGATCCAGAAATAATATATAATAACTGGGTCACATTGTTTTCCCATAGAAAAAGTTGGGTGTAATTTGCCATTATAACCAGTTGATTATAATGGCAAACACATGTTGCTCTTTCTATGGGAAAGCCACAACAAAAACTGTGGATTGCTCTACTCTGTTGTCTTTCACAAACATGAACTCTTTTTTTTTTTTGTAATTTCTGTTTATCTCACACCTTGTCTCTACCAGCTCCATTTCCTCAGGAGCACCAATGGAGTCTACCTCTGCTACCTTCCTTACCTGTGCTAACCTGTTCCCCCATCCAGCAATGGTTCCTCCCCAAGTGGGACAAGGTGGGGCTTGTGCACGCCGAACAATTCAATGTCTCACCAGGCTCAGGGCAGTCAGGCAGGCAGGAGCACATTGGGGCTATACTTGGTGCTCCATCTTCTTGCAGCTGGAGGGTGTTTTTCTTCCTTTCTTATGGGCATCATGTGTGCCCTAATGTCAAGGCACATAGTGCCGATGTCCATGACATCCTCCCCCTATGCCTGCCTCAGTGCTTGCTATGCCCCAGACTTCTGCCTGGGGCCAGTCAAGTGTCGAGTCACTACCCCCCCATCCCTGGAGAAGACAAGCTGTCCCTGGGATGCTCAAGCCTCCTCCCCCTGGCCGGCCACAACAGCAAAGACCCTAAGGTTTTTAAATACAAAATTAATAATGCCATAGTAAGTGCATGTCCATCTGGCAGAGTGGGTGCGTGGATGAGGAAGTGGGTGGGGGAGTGAGTGGGCAGAACTGGTGAGTGAGTGAATGGGAAAACCAACTGGATGAGCATGCAGTGGATTTAAACACTGTGGGCCAGGATCTTCAAAAGGCTTAGCTTGCCACAAGCCCCATGTACACTGATGATATGGCACATGGAGCTTGTGGTGATCTAATATGATTTTCTATCCCATGTGGCAATTGCAGCAAGTTAAAACAACTTTTTCTGGTCTAACCTGCGGCAGTCCTGGGGGCCTTTTATATGGAGCTTGCACCAGATATTTGGCACAAGCTGCCGTAAATCAAGAAAACTGTCTTAACTGCACCTGTGATTGTGGAATAGGGTACAGTTGTGGAGGCAGGGTCGGCACACCTCCAGAACCGAGGTGTCATGGTGCAGGGGTTGGTGCAAGCCCTGTGCCATGCTTTGAAAATCCTACCCTGTGTCTTTTTGTACTGAAGCAGGAAAAAGGCAGTATTTTATAAGGAATGAGTGATCAGAGGAGTGCGTCAAGCAAGTCAGTCAGTGGGTAGGTGGACTGAGTGGTTGCGCATAAGCAAAGGGCATTGCAAAAATGTGACCCCAGATATTATATACAACAGCACATGAGGTAGTATGAAAAAGTCTAATTTTACACATACCATAGGTGTGGGATGCTTGTATAAACCCTCGAGCTTCACTCTCAGGGTATATGTAGCATCCAACACCTTGGGTGTGTGTAAAATTCTCATTACACGCAATACCACATGTATTATTCAATATTTCCCTGTCTCCCTTATTCATAGAAAATTCAAATATCATGTCCTGCTGTTAAGGTAGTCTTGAAAATTGACCAGTGTGTTCTTGTTTCCTTCCCATATGACAAATATATCATCAATAAAGCATTTCCAAAATATTAACTTGTCCTGAAAGGGGTTTACTCCATTGTCCAAAATATGTGTCTTTTCAAAGCGCCACTTGAAAAGGTTAGCAAATGCCGGAGCCATGGTACTCCACATGACCCAGTCAATAGTCTCTGCATAGAACCTATTCTTAAAAGAGATTGAGTTTCTCTTCCAAACTATTTCCCCTAGATGTGTGAGGAACTCACTAGGTGGAAACAGGTCCTTTTTCTTGCTTAGTGCCTGCAATGCAGTAATCAAACCTTCCTATTTGGGGATACTCGTATACAGGTCTCATATTAGATGTCACCAGTGTTATATTTTCCCAGTCCCTGTCTTCCAAATTTAACTATCTTAGGAGTGTGAGCATGTGACCTATGTACTTGAAGTAGGTGACCATCTTGGCTACTTCAGGCTGCAAATAACAGTTAACATATAGGGTTCTAACACTGATCTGATCCCCAAAACTATTGATCAACCAGGGAGTGTTACAGGGTGGGTCTTTATGGATTTTCAGGAGAACATAAAATACAGGTACACTAGAGTTGTGGCTGGCTAACATCTCCACTTCCTCCCCAGAAATACATCTTCTGTCTAGACCAGTTTCTAATAGATATTTTACCTCTGTCATTATCTAAGGGGTAGGGTTTCCTTCCAATCTTTGGTATCTGCTTTCATTCCTGAGTTGTCTCTTGCACTCAGTTTTAGAGCTGGGCAAAATTGGGAATTCTGCTTTTGAGAAACTTTTGCAAAATTTTGTAAATTTTGCAAAACTTTCCAAAGTTCCGCCATTGGTGAGATCGAAATCTTCTGAATGTGTTTGGTTGATTTTCACCCTGTTCAACATAATTTTTTGGGTGAACTGTGGAACAACACACATGAACTGTGGAATGACAGTTCTGAAGAGTTTTATTCCACAGTTTAATGGATTATTCCACAATGCATGTAATCAACCCACAGTTCAGTGATAAGTTCTGTGGAATTTCTGTATGTAGTATAATTCAGTAATTTCAAATTCATACATTCATTCCGCAGTTCAGTGACTCACTGAACTGTTAAATGAATGTATGAATTGAGGGTTTATGTATTAAACTGCAGAAACACATTCCACAGAACTGATCATTAACAGTTATCAGTTCTGCAGAATTTGTTTTACACATTTTAACACAATAATCTGCAATTCATACATGTATTGCACCATTCTAAGTTGGAGTTTCTATGAAAGTTGCCAAAACTGTATTTCAAAATTTCATGAAAGCAGAATTCTGATTTTCACCAAAATTCCACCAATGGAAGTTTAATTTCACACAGCCCCACTCAGTTTCGTACTTGTGACTGTCCCAAATTACTATGCCCCCTCCTTGTCAGCTGGTTTTATAACTATGTTTCAATCACTTTCTAGTGATGTTAGAGCCTGCTTCTCTTTAGTGGTTACATTCTGTCTCCCCTGATGATTGTCTTTGTTATTCACAAGTTCTTCGGTGGCTCTATCAATGACTTTAATATAGGTCACAACCTGTTTTAAGTATTGTTTTCTAGTGGAAGGTTCCTCTGGTTTATTACCAAAAATGTCCACACATTGCATTTTCCTGTAGAATTTCTATAGGTCTTCTGCCAACTCAAAATCATTAATGTTCCTGGTTGGGCCAAATGGACAACTTGACACTATTACTTCGCCTACGTTTGGGGCCTTGAACATGTTAAAAAAAGCAGGTGGAACAGGGACTAGGGTACAACCCAACTGAATAGAGAGGCCTTTTCTGGATTCATAAGATGGGCACACTGGATAATTAATTGGGACTTAATGAAGAATGCAGTTGAAATATCTTCTGGTGAATAAAATAGAACATATAATGGAACAGTACTGATTTCCTCAGTGTGGTATTTTTCCTACTTTATTTGGTATTCCAAGACCTTGGGAACCAAAGAATACTGGGGATTCCTCCTCCCAATTTCATGTATTGTCCAAAAATGGGGGATAGTGATAAGTCTGGAGTTTGATCTATAGTAAAGAATAAATTATTTTTAAATGATTGCCATACTTCTGTGATGTTTCATGAGAACAACATACATTTAAGGTCATAGCATCAATATAGAATATATGAAGGTAGTACTACATTGCATGCATTACTCAAAGAAACACTGTAATAAGGCTTGTATTTTGCATACAGAGACTCCATTTAGGAGTCATTAACACATCAGAATATTAAACATTCAGTGATCAGTCACACAGGCCAATGCCTGGATAACAACTCTGAGTTGAGTTATTTATGGTTTAAAGCACTGGATTACAGGTAGCAATTCTTATCTTGATTTTGTTGCATTATAACAAAAAAAAAGCTAAAAATACTTTGGGGGGTTAAGCCTGGGTGGGGGCAAACCAGTGTGGTGTGCATCAATACTTGGCAGTAGATCCCCACCCTTGGTTGTTTTCACTATCCCAAGTGCTAGCTGGCAGTGGCTCTTTCCAGAGCCTCTGTAACAACAGTGGCAGGTGGGGCCACCATGATGTCATCTGTGACATCACCCACCACTGCAACACAGCATTTAATCTAAGCTTGTACACTGCTCAGTCTGATCTGTTCTCTAGGGGGACAGCCAGAGGACAATGCAAGCTGTGAAGTCCCTAGTATTGCTGAGTGATTGCACTTTTTTAAACAATTATGCAAATGCATTTAGTACTAAGAAGTGTGTCAGCAATTCATGCAGAAGGCTACAATTTATTTTTCATTATTTACCATAGAAAGAACAACAGTCCTTTCCTGCTACTGCATCATGAGTGGATAGACTGTGTTGTGGATGTTCCCAAGTCCAAGAAAGGTGCAGTGGGGGTTAAGTAAGGACTGTAAACAAAAATGTTTTCCTCTGGTAACACCAGTACAGTGGGCAACCTGTTTTGCTCTTTCAAGAAGAAAAACGAGGAATCAGAATCAAACTGCCAGCTATAGTACATCAGCAAATTCTACATCATTTGACTAATCATAACATGTATTTTTTGAGCTAGAGACACTCTGAGGCCTAAGAGGGTTGACAATGTCCCTTTACGTCATCATCACTGAGGGTGGTAAGCACCACGACCCTCATATTTGTTAAAAAATAAAAATGAATAAATAAGAAGTTATTGGAGATTGATAAAACACCCCCCAAAATTAGCAAGTCCTAAAAAACATGAACTGAGTATGCTCAGGGACTTAAAATCTTTCACTGTTTTTTCTATCAAACATCACCTTGAAATGTTTAAATTTTTAAGCCAAACATTTGGGACAGACCACATTCCACTCCCTCACAGACCATCTAAGTGGCGATTTTCACACCTACCAGACACATCTTTTGCTTTGTGGAGGATCCACAGGGACCTGTGTATCACATTGTATAAATCTGATGCTGTGTCTGAATTTCTTCCTACTTTGCCTAGGGCCGACAGGACCCAGCGCAGATTACACTACAGATCCCTAGCCATATCTGAAGGGACTGAGGCTTTGCATGCCTGAAAAGTCTCCAGGGCCCTGCAAGATGCAAATTTCAGGTCTGGCGCTGTAGTCAATGGGTTTGCTGTTTTTCATAGGACCCACAGGACCCTTCGCAATGCAAGCTGTAGTTTTGGTGCTACTGTATGCCAAATGAATACAACTCATCTATTGTTCCATGCACAGCCCTGTGAGAAGTAAATTATACCTCATCTGCTGATTGGTACTGGGCCTTCAAGGTCTTGCAAGAATCAGGGTATGATTCATCTGCTGCTTTCTGGAGGGCTTGCTGGGCTCTGCATGAAGCAAGTTATTTCTAGGGATGGGCGGGTACTGTACTAAAATACCCGACCACCAAGACAACCTATGGGTACCCCAAAAGTATCCAAAATGAACCTGGATGAAAACAGAGTAGCTGGGTCAGGTAGTCACTACCTGACCCATTCTACTATCAGATTACCTGACCCTGACCATAACACAAATCATGTAAAGACTGTTTTTGTTGGGAGTATTACATTGTTGGTTAGGTGCCCTGATCCGTTATACCCATGGGGGCATTGCTGAGGCTGGTACGAGAGGCACAGGCTCATTAAGAGATATACATACAGACAGGGCTCAGGGCACCTAAAAGACTGTGTATAATACAGCCATAATGGCTTTATGCAGAGACACAGAGTAGCTAGTAGCTACACACAAGGCTGGGGGCACCAAAAGAATTGGCTTCAGAGACAAGAATAGTAGATGTCACACACGGGTGCTCGGTGCACCTAACAGGCACTGTGTAATACAGCCTGGCAACCTAAATGACTGTCACTAACAGATACCCAGAGTACATTCTGGGTTCAGGGATGGACTCAGGAGTTGGAGGGCCAGCTGGGATGAAAGGACTGAGCACCTTGGGGACAGCTCTCCTTCTCTGGGGGGGAGAGTAAGTGGCACTTTATGGACCCCTGGCAGATACTGGGCACCATCAACCATGGGGGGCAGGGCAGATGTAGTAGATCACTGCATGTCCTGACCCCAGAGAGCAGCATCCAAAAATGGCTGGGGATCCTGCCATGATGCCTGTTCCTGGTCCTGCTATCTCTCACCGTGCCTTCTGGTCCCAGAAAAGATGAGTGTTCTGCTGGTTGGTTCACTCATGCAGCCCCACCCAGGGGGCAAGCCCAGGGATCCCTGCTGCTCACTCTGATGCTGCCAGTAATCTGGATGAATTTCTGTGGGGGGAGACCCTCTCAGTGGCCCCACCTTGTGGGGGCAAGCCAAGGTGGTTGGTAGCCATGGATGTGATGGGGTGAAATTCAATAGGGTAGGGGTGGAAGCCTTAGGGTCCCCAGCTGCCAAAAAAAAAAAAAAGATACACAGAGTGCAGTGCTCAGGGCACCTAACAAACTGGCCTGGATATTCAAACTGTGCCATTCTGAGGCGCAAGCCCTTGCGCTGCTCAAAATAGTTGCGCAGGGGTGTGGCCGGGGTGATATTCAAAGGAGTTGCGCTGTGCGCGCTCACTGATATCACTCCCAACCACAACACTTGCGCATGGCGCAAATGGAACTTGCGCCACCGCAAGTTGCCAGAGATGAGCATTAAACTTGCGGTGGCGCAAGTACCATTCGCCATCGCAAATTTCCGATATTCAAAGGTGACATACCAAGTTGGGCCATAATTTATGCAAAGGCGCGGGGGCCATTTGCATCTATTTGTAGCCCCATTTGGCATGCCATTTGCATGTAGGTGGCATGATCGAGGACTAAGCCTGGCCACCCTGCCAGGCAGCAGCCGTCGAGGACCGCGCCTGGCATCGATGCGGGCATTACGGGCATGTACACCCCCCACCGCACCCCGAAGCCCAATCGCGCGGCATAGCGTGTATGAACCCCAGTGCCCGATCGCGGGCAGAATATAACCCCAACCCCAAATATCTCCCTGGTGGTCCAGTGGACTATAAACCCGATCGCCGGGGGGAATCATCAAAACCTGGACTAGCCATGCAGGGTAGGAGCTGCAAGCCCATTGGCTGTAGCTCTGGCACCAATCGGCGTGCAGCCCTACCCAGACAGTCAGTCGGCCGGCGGCGAAGGCGGCAGGCGGTGGGATGCTGTACCCGCCCGGCGGAGGAGCGGGTGGAGGGGCTTCTGGGTGGGGACACTCAGACACCAGGGAGATGTTTGGGGGTTTGTGATGATTCTGCCCGCGATCGGGCTTTACGGTCCACTGGACCACCAGGGAGATATTTGGGTTGGGGGTTACATTCTGCCCGCGATCAGGCACTGAGGTTCATACGTTATACCCGCGATCAGGCTTCGGATATGAGGAGGTGTTACATACCTGTACTGCCCGCGATCGGGCTGTGGAAGTGTGTGGGCGAAGTCGTTTACACTATGCCCACGATCGGGCTGTGGGAGATGTGTGGGCGGGAGTGGTGTTACACTATGCCGCGATCGGGCTGGTGGGGGCACAGGAAGAGTTGGGGGCCAGCCAGGGTGGCAGCTGCTGTGTTGCGCCCTGCAATGCAGCAGCTCACCTGTGGGTGGCCCTCAACTTAAGCCTTTTTTTGGGCTCAAGGTTGTGCAGGCGCAGGTTGGGGGTTGCGCATGCACAACTCTGCACAACCCGACTGAATATCGGGTTGCGCAGGTTATGCATGGATCCTCCCCCTCCTGTTGAGCATGCATTCATTTGCATTGCTCTCTTGCGCAACCTGATGCCAGTGGCGTAACTGCCTCCTGCTGAATATCGCAGAATGGCGCATTTTGGACTTGAGCATGTGCAACCCTGTTGCGCATGGTGCAACCCTTTTGAATATCCAGGCCACTGTGTATAATACAGCTGCAATGGCTTTATACAGAGACAAAGAGTAGCAGATACACACAGGGCTGGGGACACCTAACAGACACCGACTATACAGCCTAAAATGGATTCAGATACACAAAGTAGAGCTACATGTCACACACAGAGCTCGGGCACAGAAAATAGGTGCAGTAAATAACTCTCACCACTGCAGATACACACAGGCTCAGGAACCTATTGGCTTACCCCCCCCACCCCACCAAGTCACTCAGACAAACTATCCTGATTTCCAATCCCTTCCCTTCCCCCTTCAGTCTCCAAGTTCCCTCCAAGTCTTCGTGTGCTTTTGTGTTTTTTTTTAATTTAATATTTCTTTTGCCTGTTTGTTTTGGGCTCAGGTTTAGCTTTGAGCACCAAGTCACCCACCGATTACTCCTTCTTTTCCAAGCTGCAACCATTTTCTGTAGCATGATCACACAGACAGGGAACTCTGACACCAGCACTGACCAATCAGATTGTCTGGCTGGTGTCATGTACTTCTGTCTGGTGTGAGGGCCCCACAGGCTGCCTCTAATGCCTGATTGGAGTGGCACATGAATCCCAGGACCTCACAGGTTCTGGGGAAATTGCCTGTTTTTTTTATTATTACCTGCTACCCACCCCATTTCCAGTGGTCACAGTACCCGACCCACAAAATGCTCTAATATATTGTGTAGGGTAGAAAATTGCCTGAAATACCCCACCTGACTAAAAAAGGCTGATACATGACCTATGCGCTCCAGCTACCTGATGGGTAGCCCATCCCTAGTTATAACTCACTTCTGGGCCCTGCATGAAGCAAGTTTTGTCTCACCTAGTATTTTGCACAAATCAAGTTATAAGTCTAGCACTACACTTTTTCAAAAAATAAGGACATTCATGGCAAAAAAACTACACTAATGCATACTTTACGGTTAAAAAGCAACCGAAGGAGGGACATTAGGCAACGGGGTTTTCTATCCTAACATCCACTTCCTCCCCATCCCCTATCATTGTGACCAAAGGCCAAGCTACAGGTCTGGTGTCATGCCCCAGGGGTCTGCTGCCTTAAGATATAGGTGTGGGGCCATGCCACAGATGTCCATAGGTGTGTGCTGTGGGTATAGACTAGAGAAAGACAAGCTGCTGTACTCAGTAAACCAAAATAAATCACAGGAACTGCACAAGTAAATGCAGAACAGAAAATATTTTATTGAAGCCTACTGAATGTCAGTATACCACAATGCCGCAGCATTCTGACCTCTGCAGGTCTTCCTCAGATGCCCCCAGAGGAAGACCTGCACAGGTAGAAGCACTAGGGCACTGTGGTCTCCAGACATTCTGTAAGCTGCAACAAAAATTTTTCAGTTTGCATTTACTTGCGCAGTTCCTTTGATTTCTTTGGTTTCCGGAGTACAGCAGCTTGTCCCTCTCTAGTTGTCCAGACTGGACACACAAGACCGCAAGAGAGATTAGTGTCAGGATACAGGAACACAAGAGAGACATTTGGAATAAAATACAAACAACAGTGGGAGAACATTTTAATACAGCTGGCCACACTGATGCATCATTGCGCTGTTGGAGCTTAGAGTTTATTGAACTCTCACACCGAGACGGTAACTTTAATAAAAGTTTATAATATGAGAAACGAGATGGATATTTGAGATGAGTGCATGGAATCATCAAATAGGCATGACTAGGGATAGCAACTGTAATGCTTGTTGGTAGATTTATTTTAATAAATATATAGAGCATGAAAGCAGATCTCCATACCGTAACCCCACCATATCCAGTAATTTTGTAGCTATATTTATTTAGAACTCTGTAAGATACTGGCCTCAATTTCCTGCACCTAGTCTTTATCTATAAAATAGTTTGTGACTATTTTTCAGTTTTAGACGAAGACATTTACTGGTGGAACACATGCTTAATCCTGTACCATACCTATTTTGCCTTTTAGTTTGGTTTAATCACATTATGTACATAAAATTATATAGAAGGCATTTTCCTGACAGTTATATCCTGGTAATAAATTTAGTATTGAAAAAGAATGATATGTTTGAATATGATTAATGTTCATAAAATTGCATTGTGAAATTTAGTACACGGCAATTACATAAGAGGCATTTTCTGGACTGTTATTGCCTGTTTTTGAACATGATCAAGTTTTTAAAATGCATTGCTTTTTGTTACTGATTCAGTAAAGTAGTATGTGTGTGAGAGAATATTTTATTGCAGATGTCGCTTTCTAATTCATGAAATATGGGTATGAACAAAACTCTGCCACTCACTCTTATTAACCACACTCAGTACTTTTGTAACCGCTAGTGCCCTGAACTCCGAGATCCCTTTTGGGTCTCGGGGATAGTGTATGGTTGCTCAGACCACCAGCCCAGGAGGAAGAAACAGATAGGGAGCTGATGCTAGCCATCCAAAGGATGGCAGACAAGGGTGAGGTAGTACTGGTTGGAGACTTCAATATTCCAGAAGTGGACTGGAGCATCCCAGCAGCAGCATCAACTAGGAGCAGATTTATCCTGGACTCCCTTCAGGGTGCCTTCCTCAAGCAACTGGTCATGGAACCAACTTGGCAGAAGACAATACTGGACCTTGTGCTCACAAACAGTGACAGTGAGATGGGGGTAACAGTCGGAGAGCACCTGGGGAACAGTGACCACCAGTCATTGTGGTTTGAAATCACAGAAAGAGCAGAACCAAACCACACAAAAACACGTATCCTGGATTTTAGGGGGGGCAGACTTTGGGAAAATGGGGAGATACTTGAAAGAGGCATTAAGGGGAATGGGACAGGAATCAGGGGTTAAGGAACTGTGGGCAGTATTTAAAATGGGGATTACAAGAACAACAGAATTATGCATTAAGCAGGTTAGCAAAAGGAAAAGGAAGAGGAGACCATTATGGTTTTCCAAAGAGGTAGCAAAGAAAGTGAAAGCCAAAAAGATTGCATTGAGGCAATACAAAAGACACAGGCAGAAGGGATAGGGAGAAGTACCAGGAGAAGCAAGGAGGGCAGGGAGGTCAGTAAGGAAGCCAAAGCTCAGACAGAAGAACACATTGCAAAATCAGTGGGTAGAGGGACAAACCTTTTACAGGTACATAAGTGAAAAAGAAAGACAAAGGGAGGGATAGTGAGACTGAAGGGGAGGATGGGGGCCGGTGGAGGATGACAACAGTAAAGCTGACATATTGAACAGGTATTTCTGCTCAGTCTTTACTGAGGAAGAGGAGGGTAATGGGTCTGAAGGGAGTACAAGGGTGAGAATGGTGCAGAAATGGACACAAGTCCCTTTACACGAGAAAGGGTCCTGAAGGAACTGGAAGTAATAAGAGTTGATAAAGCAATGGGGCCAGATGGGGTGCACCCAGGGTCATAAGAACTAAGAGAGGTGGTGGCTGAACCTCTGGCTATCCTGTTTAGCCGATCACTGGAAACAGGGGAGGTACCCAAAGACTGGAGGACAGCAGATGTAGTCCCCTTATACAAAAGCGGGTACAAAGAGGAAGCAGGGAACTACAGACCAGTCAGCCTCACCTCGGTAGTGGGGAAGATCATGGAAGCACTACTAAAGGAGAGACTGGTGGAACATCTGGTTGTCAATGGACTACAGGACCCAAGGCAGCATGGTTTCACCGGGGGAGGTCATGTCAGACCAACCTCGTTGAATTTTTTGACTGGGTGACTAGGGAGGTGGATCAGGGGAGGGCAGTGGACATGGCCTATCTGGACTTCAGCAAGGCCTTTGACACTGTGCCACATAGAAGACTATTACACAAACTGGGGAATATGGGTGTGGGCAGGACAGTAGTGTGGTGGGTAGGTAACTGGCTGGGTGGCAGGACACAGAGGGTGGTGGTAAATGGCTGTCACTCCACAGAGGGAAGAGTAATCAGTGGGGTACCACAGCGATCAGTGCTGGGACCGGTCCTATTCAACATCTTCATCAGTGACATTGCACAGGACCTAGAAGGCAGAATTTCACTGTTCGCTGATGACACAAGGCTCTGTAACAGAGTAGACGCAACAGAGGGTGTAGACAGAATGAGAAGGGACCTGCAGAAACTTGAACAATGGTCAGGGGTTTGGCAGTTGAAATTCAATGCAAAGAAGTGCAAGATAATGCATATGGGGCACAAAAACCCTGGCACAATATATCAGTTGGGGGGTAAGGATATAGCATGCACCAAGCAGGAAAGGGATCTTGGGGTTATCATCTCTGATGACTTCAAGGTAGGGAAACAGTGTGACAAGGCAGCAGGTAAAGCAAATAGGATACTGGGATGTATAGGCAGGGGCATCACCAGCAGGAAAAGGGATGTCATAATTCCGCTATACAAGACACTAGTGAGGCCCCACCTGGAGTACAGTGTACAGTTCTGGAGACCATACCACGTAAGGACATAGACAGGGTAGAGAAGGTTCAGAGGAGGGCAACAAAGATGGTGCATGGATTGCATCACAAGTCCTATGAAGACAGGTTGAAGGAACTGAACATGTACTCCCTGGAGGAGATGAGGGAGAGAGGGGATATGATAGAGACATACAAGTATCTCACAGGGAGGAACAGGGTGCAGGAATACACTATTTTTAAGCGAAAAAGATGTTCCAGGACTAGAGAGCATGGGATGAAGTTGGAGGGAGGACGATTCAGAGGAAACATGAGGAAGAATTTCTTCACAGAACGGGTGGTGGACAAGTGGAACACCTTGCCAGAGGAAGTGGTGGGGGCTGAAACAATCACGGGATTTAAGAATGCATGAGATAGGCATAGAAACATAGAAACATAGAATTTGACGGCAGATAAGGACCGCTTGGCCCACCCAGTCTGCCCAGTTCCCTACCTACTGGATAAGCTGCAGATCCTAGTTAACCAGCAGCCTACTTCTTCCTACCCCACCCCCCAGAACTGCCTTATGACTATCCCATGCATGCTTGAATTCCACCACTGATTTTGACTCCACAACCTCCTCCGAAGCCTTTCCATGCATCCACAACCTCTCTGTGAAAAATACTTCTTAAATTACCTCTGAGCCGCCCCCTCTATCTTCCAAATTGTGCCCTCTTGTTCTTGCACACCTCCTTTTTGAAAGATGCTACTCTTGGACTTTGTTGATTCCCTTGAGGTACTTGAAAGTTTCCATCATGTCCCCCCTCTCCCTCCTTTCCTCGAGGCTATACATATTAAGCTCCTTAAGTCTCTCTTCATATGTCTTCCGGTGCAGACCCTGCACCATTTTAGTTGCCCTCCTCTGGACAGCTTCCATCCTGTCTATTTCTTTGCGGAGATTGGGTCTCCAGAACTGCACACAGTACTCCAGATGGGGTCTCACCAGCTGTCTGTACAGAGGGATAATAACTTCCTGTTTTCTACTGGTGATGCCTCTCCCTATGCATCCCAGTATCCCCCCAGCCCTCCTTGCTGCCCTCTCACATTGCTTGCCCATCTTTAGGTCATCTGATATGACTACCCCCAGGTCCCTCTCCATTTTTGTTGTTGTTAGTATCTCACCCCCCATTGTGTACTCTTCCCCTGGGTTTTTGTTTCCCAGGTGCATTACCTTGCACTTCTTAGCATTGAATCTAAGCTGACATACATTTGACCATTCCTCTAACCTTGCCAAGTCCCTTCTCATCCTTTCCACCCCACCCTGTGCATCAACTCTGTTGCAGATCTTAGTGTCATCTGCAAAGAGACATACTTTTCCTTCCAGTCCTTCTGCAATGTCGCTTATAAAGACATTGAAGAGGACCGGTCCTAATACTGAACCCTGCGGTACCCCACTAGTAACCCTCCTTTCTTCTGAGTGGACTCCATTTACTATTACTCTCTGTGTCCTATTCTCCAGCCAATTCTTTACCCAGGCTGTCATCTTGGGACCCACTCGCAGGCTGGCTAACTTGTATACATAAAGGAATTCTGGAGGTCAGGGGTAAGGGGCAACAGACTTCTAGGAAATCATAAACTGAGCTTACAAGCTCAAATGGGCAGACTGGGTGGGCCATAGGCCCTTATCTGCCGACACTGTCTATGTATCTATGTATCTATGTAACCCATGGCACTGTATTTAGTGTGTCACCTGCTGTTTTTACATTCTTACATCATCAGTGGAGGGCTGCAGTGGTTGTTCTTATAATACTCAGAGTGCAATTGGAATTGTAGCCTTCACAAGTTAAGGGCCTGCTTTGTGCAGTTAGATACACCTGCATAAAAATTTGATGATTTTTTTAAGCTCACATTAACATTCAGAGTGAGTAGCAAAATGGGAGGAATATTTAGTTAAAGCTTTGATCTCTCCTTAGGGAAATACTGCAAAGAACTTTTTCAGCATAAAGAATCTTTTTGGTGGGTGACACAAGGATAAACTACTTTAAGTAAGTGGTTAAACGTTTCTTTGAGAGCAGGGGCCCGATTCCAAGTCAGTGATGAGAGCAAGGTGTAAAGTATGCCAGTGCATAAAGTTGCGCCAAAATCCCTACGTCATGCGAGCTGCACCATATTCCAACAGAATCACCAGATACGATGGAAAATGCAGAATTAAGCATGTCATAAGTTATACCCTCAAGACATGGCATAACTTGCAATAGCGGCATAGCAGTACGCATGTTGCAACTTTCAGTACTGTCAGCAGTATATACCTCTTGACTGTCCCACAGTACATGGCACTGTTCCCTACTGTACGACCCATCACTTCTTTGTTCCACAGTGTGATGCCCTGTCCCACAGTCTGTGTTTGGCTATTGTGCTACATGCTATGGTACATGTTGCACCAGGTATGTATTCCACTTACTATTGGCCTGTCTGGCCATGCTGCTACCTATTTCACTGTGTCCTGGGCTTCCTAGGGCATGTTTGCTTGGGTGTTCCACTGTATGCCCATTAGTTCCACATTCAGGGCCTAATGGTTGGGGTATGCTGCAGTCTGGCTCTGTAGGGGGTGGTTCTATGGCCTATGCTCTGGTTAGGACAGCTTTTCCTTGTTCTAGCTTACATTACCATCCTCTGGCATGGTTCATTATGCCACCTGTTCTGGAATAGCAGTTCTGTGGTGCTGGTGTGTTACGCATGTCATAAGCCACATTACACAGTGGTGTAAGCATTATTTGGTGTAACTGAGGCATAACTTGCATTTGTCGTAACAGTTGTGGGTTGTGGTATAAGTGTTCTTTTGGAATCATTCATGTCGCAAATCACTGGTGTAACTTGCGAGTTGCACTATCAGGACTGGCGTACTGCATTTACGCCTGGCGTAACTGCCTTGGAATCAGACCCCAAGTCCATAAAGACAACAGGCATTTTTCAACTATTCATGGGTTCTATCATTTCATGTAATTTTTGCAGTCACCTCAAGGGTAGCAAGTTTGAAGGCCCACAGGTTCACAAAATGTTATTGACCTATAATGTATGGTAGAACATTGTTATAGGTAGAAATCTACCTTTTTATAACAATGTTTTACCATCCATGTGACGTCACAATGTTGTTAACTCATCGATGGTACATCACATCGATGGGTTAACAACCGGGAACAGTCTTGGCATGTGCGCAGCTGGATCGGACGGCCTTGAAACGGCTGAAGTGGTGAGGGCAAAGCAGTGGGGATATAAAAAAAAACAGCAGTAAGGAACTGCTTTCTTTTCTAAAAAAATGAAATGGTACCATACACTATAAAAGCTAATATATGGTACATTGATGGGTTACTGTTTTGTTAACCAATCTCAAGGTTGCCATGGTGACATAAACCTCTCAAGCTTCGATCTTGAGGTTTACATGGTCGCCCTGGCAACCTCTCGATGGTTAACAAACTGGTTAACCATCGATGACCATACATTATCCTCTATGTTATTATTAGCTATGTTAAATAGAGTTTATCATGAAACTCAAAAGGATTGATATCCAGTATTACACTTCAGTCGTGGCTGTTGAGTGAGCAGTAAAGGCTGCACGTGGTTATAAATTAGGTTCTGACTGATGTTAATTACTCAGAATACAAATGTATTTGTCTCATAGGCATAAACAGATCATATAGCACATTAAAAGAAGATATTAATGTGTATATAATTCATTCAAGAGACTTTGCTGCTGTGAGTAGTTAGCAGTTTGAGCTTTAATTGATAACATTTTGTTATACAGATTGCACAGCTGTCATAAGGAATGATTCTTATATTTTATTAGTTTTGTAGGCTATCTACTGAAGACGCCTTTAAGCATTTTGTAATATAGCCAAAATGTGAGGAAGAAGTGAGCCTGATTTAACATTTGTGTACAATAAGTGAATGAACTGCAAGAAGAGTTGACAACTGTTTTTTCAACATAGTAGCACCCCTGACTTTAGGCTGGATGCCCCCTGCTGTACCCCCACTGAGTTCCAGAGACACACTGCGTTTCTCCTGCTTTTATAGATGTAAGTTACATGTCTTGGCCTGTGCACCATATGTCTGAACTTTGAAGCTACTGTACAGGTCTGGGGACATGCCCCAATGCATCTGTTGCTTTGGGTGAGGCCCACAGGACCCAGCATGTATCAATCTACACATCCCAGGCTGTACCCTATAGGTCTGCTGCTTTATGTAGGGACTGAAGGCCCTGTACAGAACAATTACAGGTCCAGAGATATGCTCAGCAGGTCTGCTGCTTCACTTACAGTCTGCTGGTTCCTTTAATCCTACAGAGTAGGGTACAGATCAGGGACAATTTATGACACACCTGCTTCTTTGCGAATGACCCGATATCAAATAAAGTATGACACCTACTATATGTTGCACCGATCAGGCATGGCCAAAAACATGTAGCATGAAACAGCAAACTCATGTGCACAGTTCTGGACCTGTAGCTTGGCTATTTTATTTATTTTTTAACTGTTTACTGCCTTGTTTGACAGAGTGCTCCTCACTAGGCAGGAAGTGGGTTACCTTGCACTTCCTGTGAGGGATGACTTAAATTGAGAACCTCACGTGAGCAGAAACGTGAGAGATCATACTGTCAAGGTGGTGAATGTCATATAATTTTAAGTATCTATCCTAAAGGGTCATTTGGCTGGGAGTTGCATAGCTTTTGAATGCCTCTGGTGAGAGGTAAAGGTAACGGCTGGTTGCCATGGTAACTGCAGTCTGTGTATCCCGGGGTTAATTGCCTGATCCGCATCCCAGAGCACCGAGGGAAGGTGGAGGGGCCACTTATGTTCCCTGGCAATCCCCAAACAACACCTTAGCAGCTGGGAAGCAAGCGTAGTGCTCCCTGCAAAAAAGTCCACTGCATGAGGTCGCATATTTTATTTATTTTTTAACTGTTTTCTGCCTTATTTGACAGAGTGCACCTCGCTAGGCAGGAAGTGGGCTACCTTGCACTTCCAGTGAGGGATGACTTAAATTGGTCACCTTAGCGAGTGGGAGCGGGGCGAATGTGTGGCTTTGCGCTTGGAGAAATGAGCAGAGACACACGCGACTACGCGTGTCTGCCGTGTCCACTGCAGATGCCAGGGCCAGGAGTTTTGAAAGAAGTGTGTGGAAATCATAAAGGTGGTAAATTACCTGTTCAATAGCCCAGCCATGAATTCCCTTAGGAAACTAAGTAACTGATTAAGTGGGCAATAAATCAAGGAACTAAAATGTCACAGAGCAGGGGCAAAGCTAAAAAGCTCCAAAAACAATGTTCGCAATGCAATATGTATACTGAGGGGGACAAGGTACAACATTTTAGATGTAACAATTGTTTGCTAGTCGAAACTCTGCAGGAAAAGATTAAACTGTTATTGGGGAGACTGGAGGTAAAAAAGGAGATAAAGGATTTAGAGGTGTTTATTGATTCGGTATCAGACAGTCTCATAGCACAAGGAGTGAGCATGGCAACTAGTACTCCTAGTCGCTTACCAGAAAGCAAAAAACCAGTACTAAACAAAACAAGTAAAAAAGGCTTGCTGATTAAAGCAAGTGGCAGGAAAGCCACAAATGAGAAGGAGGACATACATCCGAATGAACCTCTCAAATTATTTAATAGATATGAATCATTGGTTAAACCATCTGAGAAAGCACCAGATAATAACAAGCATTTATGTAAGACAACTGAGAACAGGGAAATTGATGGATAGGGAGTCCTAAAGAATCACGTTAACCAAATAGTGCTGTTAAAGAGACATTGCATACTGTACCAGTGGAAGATTTGAGACAGAATAAGTTTAAAAGGAAGGATATTCTGGTAATTAGGGATTCCGTAACAAGGGGGACTGATGAGATAGTATGTAGAAATAGGAAAATGTACACAACAGTTAGCACTTTATGTGGGGTAAAAGTGACAGATCTGGGTAAACTATTTGATGGATTGATGGAAAATTCACAAGAACCTTTGGTCATATTACATGTGGGGATAAACAATATAGGAAGAAACAAAGTGGAAACTATTAAAGAATGTTTCATGAGTATAGTGGATAAAATCCAGGTTAAGGGAGGGGATATTATAATTTCAGGGATTTTACCAGTGCATGGACTAAGCAAGTACAACAATTGGACTATTAATCAAATAAATGGATGGCTGCATTCTTTTTGTGCAGATAACAAATTGGTTTTATGGACAATACCAAGACATTTCAAAATAGGGCTGTTTTTAAATATGATGGGATACATCTGAAAAGAGCAGGAATTAGAATCCTGGGTACAAAGCTAAACAAAGTGATACAATTTCATTTAAACTGGAAGGAGGGGGACAGGAATTTAAAAACATGAGGGGAATGAAAAACTGGGGCCTGTCTGGGAACAAGGGTGTGGAATGGAATATAGTATTGTTAAATGCAAGAAGCTTGACAACTAAATTTCATGAATTCCAAAATATGCTAGAATTTAATAATATTGATATAGCCTTAGTAACTGAAACCGGGTTGGACGAATCAGATAATTGGGAGAAACATATTGCAGGTTATAAATTATATTCAAGATCTAGAGAACAAAGGAGAGGTGGCGGTATAGCAATATATATAAATGATTCCATAAAAAGTGAGCAAGAAATGGTTCTCTTAAAAAATGTGGAGATGTTATGGTTGAAAATAATTCATAAGTCTCAAACTAAGACAAGACTGGGATTGGTTTATAGGCCTCTGTCCATAACTAAGCAAGATAATGACCTTCTCTTGGAATATATTGCCAATTTAGACCCAGCAGATGATATTCTGCTTGCAGGGGACTTTAATATGCCTAATATTGACTGGTTGGAATCTAAGGGGAAAACCAGCATGGAAATGAAATTTTTGGAAATAATAGGTCAGATAGGAGTGGAACAAAAAGTGTCATTTCCAACCAGGGGTTCGAACACCTTGGATTTAGTTCTAACCAATATGGGTAATAAAATAAACAGCATTAAGGTTAGTAGCCCCTTAGGAAATAACGACCACTGCATAGTGTTTTTTAAGATGTCAGGGGAACCTAGTACTAACAACGTCACTGGGTTAACAGAGAAACTAAATTTCAACAAAGCAAACCTTCCAGGATTAAAAGCAGAAATGGCTGCTTGGGAATGGGAAATAGAGTTTGCAAACCAATCAGTGGAAAGCATGTGGGAAAAACTAAACAATAAGATATTAAGTGAAGTGAATAATTACATACCAAGCATGAGAAAGGTTAACAGGAAAGGTAAAAATGGATGGTTTAATACTAGGATTAAAAAACTGGTTAAAGAGAAGAATAACATCTTCAAATGGGTAAACAAACAAAATAACCAAGAAGGATGGTTGGTTTATAGACAGAAGATCAAGCAGCTTAAGAAGGAGATAAAAATGGCTAAAGCTAATTATGAGTTTACGATAGCTACAAGGGTGAGGGATAATCACAAATCATTTTTCACATATATAAATGGTAAAAAGAAGGCACAAAATAATATTGGTCCCTATATTAATATGTTGGGGGAAACTGTGACTGATACCAAACAATTGGCAAACATGCAAAACTTATATTTTAGCTCAGTATTCAACAAAATAACTGTTTCAGATAATAGGATTAAGTCAGGTTCACAGAGAGGCCAAATTTTGATAGATCCTGAAGAGGTATTAAGAAGATTAAAGGATATTAATATTAATAAATCTCCAGGGCCAGATGGTATACACCCCAGAGTACTTAGTGAATTGGCAGATAGCATAGCCCCATTACTGACTTGTATATTTCAAAAATCTATGGATCAGGCCATAGTGGTGCAGGGTTGGAGAGATGCATTAGTGGTACCCCTATTAAAGAAAGGACCTAATACAAAGCCTGAGAATTTCAGACCGGTTAGTTTAACCTCTATAGTGGGTAAAATATTCGAGGGAATTATAAAAGAGCATATCTTAGCCCATATAACATTACACAAACTAACGGATGAAACTCAGCATGGCTTGACAAAGACTAAATCATGCCAAACAAATATGTTAACCTTATATAAAAAATGTAAACAGGGCCTTGGATATGGGGAATGCAGTAAATGTTATGTTTCTGGACTTTTCCAAGGCATTCGACAAAATACCCCATAAAGAATTAACTGAGGTTCTAATTAGTATAAAATTACCTACTAACATAGTAAATTGGGTGGAGGCATGGTTGAATAACAGAAGACAGAGAGTTGATATAGGTTGGATAATATCAGATTGGAAAAAAGGTTACAAGTGGGGTCCCACGGGGGTCAGTGTTGGGCCCATGTTTATTTAACATATATGTCTCCCCAATCAGGTGTAATTTCCCAAACATCTGGATGAACAAGTTTGCAGATGACTGCAGGATTGGGGGCCTTGTAAACACAATTGGTGAGCAACATAATATTCAAAAAACCTTGGATATGGTAGTAAAATGGACCGAGCACTTTAAATTGGATTTAAACTTAAACAAATGTGCAGAGATACACTTGGGAAAAAGAAATACCAACTTCAATTATAAGTTAGGTGAAATTGTACTTCACAAGAATGAAGAGGAAAGAGATCTGGGGGTGAGAGTAACAAGCAACTTGAAATTTAGTGCACACTGTTGTTTGATTGTTAAGAAGGCAAACCAAGCATCGAACTGCATCTTTAGAAACATTGGTAGCAGAGATAGCAGGGTGATTTTGCCCCTTTACCAGACGTTGGTGAGGCCACATCTTGAATACTGTGCACAGGTATGGTCCCCATATATAAAGGCTGATATAAGAAGGCTGGAGGGGGTACAGAGAAGGGCAACAATGATAATTAGTGGCATGGAGGAAAAAACATATCATGAGAGATTACAGGAACTGGGATTGTATACATTACAATACCTTAGACTCAGGGGAGATATGTGCATGATTTATAGGGCTTTCCAAGATGAACAATTAAGTAAGGAGTGGGGACTTATAGTAAGGAAGACTTATTTGTGTGAACATAGGGGACATGGCTTGCAATGAGAACAGAAAAATGGAATACCTTAAAAAGGAAAAACTGGTTCAGTCAGAAGAGGGTCCGGCTGTGGAACAGTTTACCTAGGGATATAGTACAAATCAAAACTATGGACTCATTTAAACTAAACCTGGACAAATTCTATAAAAACAAGAGTAATTTAATATAAATAAGGTAAGGCAAGCATTAAGGACGAAAGTCTATGTAGCTTGGAAAAACTATGAAACCTATGAGTCAGGGAGAGGATGGGGATGGGGAGGGAGATGGGCATTAATGTTAGAAATTCTCACGTTTCCCTCTTTTCAATAGAAATGTACAGTAGAAGTATAGAAAATTGTTGGCAGAAAAGGATTGCTAGGCCCAACCAGTCTACCCAAAGAATGTCTGCCTTTTGTACCTCCACAGACCCTAACTGGCCTCCGAGGTTCCTCCTTACTCCATGTTTCTGTAATATTCCCCTGTGTATATCCCACGCATAATTGAAACCTTCCACCATTCCACCTCCACAACTTCAACTAGCAAACATGCTTCTACCACACTTTTTTGTGAAAAAAATTTTTCCACACTGGTTATTAATGCCTTCCAGACCTGTGTGACTGCCAAAAGCAGTGTAACAGTGTGTGCAGGTGGCCATATATTTTTAAACAAGTGTTTAAACATCCTACATTGTCGAGTGCTGTTACCTAGCAACCAGACAAGGGGCTAGATGTACATACCAGGAAGTGCTGGAGATTGTAGTTCACAAGAGCGTCCTGTGAAACTACCACTGAGCAATATATCATAATGTCCCTGGATCCCCACCCAGAAATAACTCAGGCCACTGCTTCTTACTTTTCGATGCTCGCTGGCAATATTTATTAAAGGCACCATTTATATTCATCAATTTACATTATATTTCATTTCTACCGTTCAGTATTTACAATTTGGACATAACAGTCCAATGTCACTTCTAGGACATAACAGTCCTGTCTTCCCTCTCGTGGTTCTTCCTCTTGTTCTCCTCCTCTTTCGCCAATTTCTTCATGGGGTCCAGACACAATGATCCAGCCCTCCCCCTTTTCATCACCATAACCGGGTACCACAGTTACCCGGACCACTCCCTTCCCACTAGGTGTGGACACGGCGATCCACCCCCTAGTTCTATATACCTCCCCCCTCCCCCGTTACTCCCACACCCGGGTTCTTTTGTCCCCAGCTCATGGTACCTACCCCCTTCCCCTCTGCCTGTCCCCTCTTTTTCCCCTTGCTCCCAAACCTTTCCACTGACCCATCTCCAGCTTGTGATGGAAGGTGGGACTCCCCCCTTGCGGGTTAGCCCCTCTGACCTTTCTTGTTGGTCTCCCAGACTAGCTCCCCAAAGGGACGGAGGAAAAGGCCCATGTCGAACTCCATCAGGTGAACCCCATCCACCCTATACACTGCCTCCTGCTCGAATGAAATGTCCCTGTGCTGAATGTGAACCCCTCCCATCTCAATCACTGCCCTGGACACTTTCCTGTTCAGGCATTTCCATGCCACCTCTATTGCTTTAGGCCCTTTTGCTTCCCTCCATACCCTCTGGGAAGCAATCTCAGATCATCAGATCACTACCCTAGGCCACCAGCTCTTCACCTTCTCTAAATCTGCAATTATGTCCCTCATCAGGGACCACCACAGCACTGTCCCCAAATCATTGCCCCCCAGATGCACAATGATACAGTCCAGACTGGCCCAGCGTACCCACAACTCCTCCAGCAGGGGAAGCAGCTGAGACCACCTTATGCCTCTCAGGCTCCTCCACCGCACTCTGGTGTGCTCTGCTCCAGGTGCAGCTGCGTGCCTATCCTCGTGGTGACTGCAAACCTCTTTGTCCAGTAGGTGAATGAATCCCCCAAGATTCAGACCTGTCTCTTGGAACCTGTTGCTGGAAGAGAAAAAGGGAACACCCGTTAGCCAATGTCAACACCTCACATATCTCTTGTAACAGTTTTATGTCCATCTCCCAATATACCTCACCTCCATATCCCCCCGCTCCTGTCACAGCTGCCACTGAAGCCACCCCAATCCGGAAGGAGAGTGGGGTGAAATTTTTGGGGTTCTCTCCGGCAAATGCCACCCCTTGGAAGCTCATCACCAGTGACCTGTCCCCATTCATGAACCAGACCCCAGGCATGCGGCCTCGCATCCTACTATATTCCGTCATGGCCTGAACTGCGCAGAATTCTGCACCTGTCCATCTGAGTATCTCTACAGCGGTGCCTTTACCCCACTGGTCCATTTTGGACCTCTGAAGCCAGATGACCACCTTATCTGCCTCCACCCTCACATTCTCTTCTTGCAAGCCCGCCACAGCTGCCCCTTTATTGGGTGCCACCACTTCTCCCACCCTGAAAGCCCCCCTTGCCATTACAGCAAATACGGCCTGGAAAAGACAGGCTTTGTTTGCTGAAAGGCAGACATGGTCCAATGCCCTGACCACCTTTGTGAGTAGGGGCTCCATTAAAGGCCTTCTCCCATCCTGTCTACTACCCTGCCCCCATTGCCAGCCCATGACCATCTGCCTGATGGCCCTGCTGCTCGTAACGTCCTACCACCCCGATCCCTGGAGGTCTAGCTAATCCCTGCCAACTGGACCACCATGGTAGCATGGGCCAACCCCTCCTCCCATTTACCCACACCACATACCACATGACTTGCTCCTCCTGCACTGGGTCCTCTGTCCCCCAGTTCAACTTGGACCAGAATGCTTGGAAACTTTCCCAAGCCCCCTCATAGGCCTTCAGAGTGTTGGTCAACCACGACCCTCTACAAAGCCCTGTCATTTTCCCTCCAGTCTCCCACAGGCAGTCTGGGACTGTGGTCTGGGTAGGCGCAGCATGCAGTGCCAACTCCCGGAACCATTCCATCTGAAAATGAGAAAGACAGTCAGCTACCTCTTTCTGTGTCCCTTCAATGTGCTGTGCCTTGAGGGACAGGTTCAAACGCAGCTCCAACAACACCATGCACCTTAATACCTGACTTACAGACTCTGTATGGCCACTCTGCCTGTGGATCACCTCTACCACCCCTTTATCACACCAAAATAAGATGCACCGCCCTGCCATCCGGTCACCCCAAATCTCCAAGGCCACCCATATTGGGAAGATTTCAAGAAACGTGATATGCTTGACCCAGCCCCATTCCTGCCAGTGGATTGGCCATGCCTCCAAGATCCACTCCCCTTGAAAATAGGCCCCCATCCCCAAACCTCCAGCTGCATCTGTGTACAGTTCCATGTCCTCATTGTGGGCCTTGCCCTTTCTGCCAGAATGTTATCCCATTGTACGACTCGAGAAAAACCTCCCATACTTGGAGGTCCTCCCTCAATCCTTTGCTGATGTCCACAAACCCAATGATGGGGTTGTTTTGCCCTGCCTGTGTCCCTCCCCAGCCATCTCATAAAAGCCCTGCCTGGGCTTATGGCCTTGCAGGCAAAATTAAGGTGCCCCAGCAGCTGTTGTACCTATACCAGCGGCACCTTCCTCCTCCCGCCCACTAGCGCTAGTAATCCTTTTAACTGCAACACCTTATCCCCTGGAAGCTGAAAACACTCCTGCTTGGTATCCACCTCGATCCCCAGGAACTTGAGCTTGCGGGCCAGGCCCTAGGTCTTCTCTGCAGCCAGAGGAATCCCTATGGTGTTGTACATATCCCTGAAGTCTGCCAACACCCCTTAGGTCTCTGCCTGACTGGCCCCAATCAACAGGAAATCATCCAGGTAGTGGACTACCCTCCTGTGCCCATACCTGTACCCAAACACCCACTACACCCAGGAATTGAAAGCTTCGGACGTGGCGCATGCCACCAAGCAACCTATGGGCATTGCCTTATCGAAGTAAAGCCTGCCCTCATACTGAAAATCAAGCAGGTCCCAGTCTACCGGGTGGACCAGTAAGAGCCGGAATGCGGATTCAGTGTCTGTCTTTGCCAGCCAGGCCCCCTCCACCACCCTGATCAATTCCACTGCCTGGTCTAGTGATGCGTAAGATACTATGCTCAATGACTCCAGGATCCCCTCATTTACCAACCCTCTGTCCAGATCAGACAGGTGATGTATAAGTCGGAACTCCCCCTGCCTGTTTCTTAGGTACCACCCCCAAGGGTGACACCCAGAACTGCACGCAGGGTGGTTCACTCATTGGCCTCTCCACCCTCCCTGCCCTGACTTCTTTCTGGATCTTTCCCCTGACTATGTCCTCCTTCCCCCTCACCAAACCCAAGTTCTTAGCCCTCATCCCAACCCATGTGCCCTCAAAACCTAGCGGAAAACCCTTTTGGAAACACAAAATCAGTAGTTCAGCTCCTCCCTTATCAGGATAGTCTTTTGTCCAGGCCTCCACCACCCAAACACTTACTAGGGGTGCGAGCCAGGACATAGCCCCACTTTCCCTTCCCCAACCCCATGTTAATTCCACTCATAGCCGGGATTGTAACCCCTCTTCCAGGGCCACCTGGCCTCTCCCTGCTCCTCCCATTCCCCCCTGAAAGGGCTGCTCCTGAGGCTGCCCCCAGCATGCCTGGATTTGTCATACCCTTGCCTGCAGGTCATCGCTGGGTGTGCCCCCCACACCATGAGCAGATGTGCCGAAACCTGCAACTGGGCCACGTGCACGATACCCCGTTAAAAGCCCAGAAGGCCCTGGAATGCTGGGCCGGCACCGCTCTTCTCCCTTGATCAGCCACCTGGCCCCTCGCCGGACCTGAAAGAGTTCTGACCCATAACTCTGCATGGGTGCAATCCTACCTCAGGTCACCCTTTGCTGCCATTCTTCTCTGCAAAGCCTCATCATATTTAAGCCAACCGAAGCCCAGCTTCACCTTTTATGCGTCTCAGATGATCGCCATGTATGTCAGTAGTGGGACTGCCAGATACGGCTGCTTCTCCAACACCAGTGCACTATAAATCAGGAAACCAGCCTGCCACATATAGAGGCTCTTCCCCTTGAACCTGGCTTCCTCTGCCTTGTGCCATACTACTGCCAACACCACTGCCATCTCTGACTTTCTTACCGACTCCCTCTGCTCATATTTCTTTGCTGTCTCCTTATCCACCAACCCAAAAATGTCCACGTACTTCCCTTTCGATATCTTGTCTTTTATGGAGGATGGCACATGGTTGCCCAGTGTAAAACCCGACGGGCCATCATACAGTTTTGCGCCCCCATGGTCCCTGCCCCATCTCTGTCTGGCCGGCCCCCTTTATGGCCTGTAATGCCTCTCCATCTTAGAGACCCCATCCACCCCCATGTCCCCCAACAGCCCCTCAATATACTCCTTCAAACTTGTTTCATCGTTCATATCTACATTGTCCTTACCACCATCTGGCTGTGACCCCACCGGGACCAGAATGGGCTCGACCCCCCCCCGAGTGCTGCCATTGGGCTGGGCAGCACCCTCTTCAGCCTCTTGTTTCCTTTTCTGCCCCCAGCCCGCTCATCTCGCTCCTTCTGTTTCCTCAGGACTTCCTCTTCTGCCTCCTTCTTCTTTGCAGCCTCCATCAGCCCTGTCATCTGTGCCATCAGCTTCGCTGCTTCCACCAACATGGTAGTGCTGGATACTGGGGCTCTCTCGGGTGCCATCTGTTCTGCTGTGAGTGCACAATAAAACACATGAGAATACCACAGGCTACCAGCTTCTGCTCGACCCCCCTTCCATATATATTATATATATATTTTTTTCTCTGTAATACCCATTGCTTGTATAGCCAATGCAAGACAGGTTCTTAGCACACATGGCCCCCTGGAACATGCACCGTGTGCCTCCCTTCCCAGACAATGAGCCCTGTCCTGAATGCCGTCTGTATGCAGGATCCTCTATGAGCACCACAATCTGTACTATTTTGACCATGGCTCCCCCCTAAAGCTGCATAGCCAAAGGGGGCAGCAGCACAAAATGACCAGGCCTCTGGGGACTTCCAGCATGGTCTGCCACCTGTACCCATCCCTTGAAAGAAAAACCTTGTTGGTCTGTCCACACTCAGGTCCCTTCTGGGCCAGACTGGAGTGTAGAAAAAGCCACGGTCTTCCGAGGCCCCTTACCCACCACCTGCACTCTGGGTCCCCCCATTCCCATGTGGCCCAAAACCAGCCCTCGAGCCTTCCACGCCATAGGGCATTGCGTCCTCCAGCTTGGCCCAGCTGCTCACCCCCCATTCACCTTGACTTGGAGTGCTCCCTCTGTGCTCCTGTGTCTGGTATTGCTTGGTGTAAAATATCCCTTTAAAATGGCTGCCAGGCTTCCGCGGTACCTGAACCATCAGCCGACCCCCACTGCCCCCACTTGTGAGGTATAAGCCCCACCCTGGCCTCTATTGCTCATCAGACCCTCCCGTACCCGGGTCCATGGTGCTTCACTGTCCCTCCATGGCCCCATAGATGCCAAGAGGCCTCAAGGCCCATTCAATCCATTTTGTCCCCCTCTTGCCAATAAACCCCCAGCCACACCATGCTGCAGCACCCCCAGGTAGCACCAGGCTAGATCACCTCCAGCCCAATGGGCTCCCCCACAGGCCATCCCTTGTGCCATCCAGCAAGAGCTACCCATCTGCAGCCTGAATAAACCTCTGCTCAGCCCACTGTGCAGGGCCCAAGGCTGAAAGACAGCCGCAACCACCAGGTGCTCCACACCAGAACTCCAGCAATTGTCTGTTTCATTAATTGAAAAAAAAACATTTTTTTTCATTTTTAGCCTTTAAATCCCCGTGCTTAGACGCACCTCCATGGACTCCTCTGTGGTAGGCCCTCCCACGGGGCCCCCGCATCCTGAGCTACTGCCAGCCAGCATGAAACTCTGCCCTCACCGCCCCACTGGTCCCTCGTCTAACGGACCTCCCCAAACAAGACAGAGCGCACTTACAGCACCACAGATCCCTAGAAAAAAACCCTTTCTTGCACAGCTCAGCTGGATTGCCTGCTCTCCAAAGCCTTTCCATAGCCCTGCTCTGCTGCAAGCAAGATGCCTGCTAGCCCTGGCCATTGCTCCAATGCTCCTGACCACACCAACTGGCTCCGGCCTAGCCACCACGTGTTCTCTCACTCGCTAGCACTGCATGGACAAAATCACTGCCCAAAGCCCAGCAGGACCTCACTGGGCTAGTTTAGCGTACTGCCACCACTCTCATCTAGCCTGCCAATCCACCACTACTGGTGGGCACTCGATTAATCCTTGGTCGTACCGACCACGCCATGCATAGGTCCAAACCACAAACACATTGTACCGTCTGTCTATCCTTTGACCAGACCTCCAACCAAATGCTCCTTGTCATGCCACATATACCCACAAAACTCCACAGAATATGCACTGGCCCATTCCAACCAAGCCATGACTGGCCCCCCCACTCCTAAAAATAGCTTCATTGTTTAAAAACCCCAGCTGAGGGGACCCATACACTGCCTAGTGTCCCACCAGTGGGCTGAAACCAAACCACAGAACACAATTTGTTTTAATTATTTCCCGCTTAGTTGACTCACACAGCCAGTAAAGCTGGGACAAAGGCCAGTACATATAAAACATTGCTCAAACTCTCCCCATGAAAAGGACAAAACCTCAGCCACCACACCATTTTCCCATTTATACTTCCAGTACATATAAGACATTGCTGAAACTCTCCCCACGAAAAGGACAAAAACCCTCAGTGCCTTATCTCAATTGCCAATGATGTGCTGTATCACAATTGGAATTTTACAGCAAGAAAAGAGGGCTTACTGAGGTTTGCATGCCCTTAAATAGCCCCTAAGGACCCCTGATCAGGACCCCCTCTGGCCCCTCCCCTTGGCCAATGATCAGCGAGCTCCGAGCCTGGTTGTATGACACCACCTGTGAGGTCATAGCCCCTCCCCCCTTTCCTGCAACCCCCTTCCCTTTCCACTCCCCCCTTTCCCCTCCACCCCATTGTGTTCATTCCTGGCTGGGTCCCAGGACAACCTGGCTCGCTCTTTTAGTGGTGTTTAATTGTTGTACTGTCTGAAGGCAATATATGCCTGTGTGGTGAAATTGTACTGGGACAGTCTTTTTAATTAAAGTTTAAGCCCTGTTCACTATTGTTGCTGGATCGAGGAGTCGCTTGACCTGGAACGTACTTCCAGGTTGCACAGTATTTTAGAGGCCCACTGAGCAAGCGGGGGCGAGCTCAAGTGGGTGTCACGCACAGAGACACATGCAGAAACACATGCATTTGGTGCGTGTCTAGTGTGCCAAGCGGGGAAAGTAGGAAGCAGGCAAAGGCAAATTGTTGCAAATTATAAAACAACCATTGTTGGTAGCAGCTACACACAGTTAATATAGCCCTAAAGTGTGCTATTTCTAAGCCAGGGGGTATTGCAGAGATCACTGTGACAGTTGGAATATATCCTCTTGGTGGTATTGTAGAGATCACTGTGACAGTTGGAATACACCCTCTTGCAGCTTAATACCCCTCTGTAATTATAACACTGTGGTGTGTATAAACCATAGTATTTGTGTTGCAACCGTGAGCATGAGTGACACTATTATCACGCTCAATGGAGACGTGGGTTTTAAGTGTATATCATGCTCAATGTGTAACATAATAAATGATAACGTAATCAAGGGGGGATATTTGTGTGAAAAATGTGATTTAAACAAGAAACTATTAGTAGACACAGCAGATGTGCCTAAGATTAGACCAGCTTGAGCAATCCCAGGAGTCAATGGAAATTAGGCTAAAGGTTAATAATCAGCAGAAAGTTAGCCGTGACCAACACAACACACTGAATTATCACATTTTAAGGTAGGCAAAATAAAACATGATGTAGCACAGGAAATAAGTAATGGGCCACAAGAAACAAGTGAAGATTATTGATGTATGGTACAACCAACTAATAGAAAACATGGAGGAAACATTATTGTTAACTCAGACAATGGGATACAGGTCTCAAACAGATATGATGTATTAAGTGTGCTTCAGGAGGATGTGGGTTCTGTGATAGAACAGTCTAAACCATGCAATGATTCAGGGGTACCACTAGAACACAACCAAATGGAATATGAGGAACAGGCTACAGATAATACACTTACAAATACAAATAATCAGGCCAATATCAAGCAGGCTGAGATTCCTTCACCCATTAAAAAAAACAGATATAGAACATAACCAAAAGCATCAAGTGTTTGTCCTGGGAGACTATCACTAAATACTGTGATAGATATATATGTAACCTGGACAAAACTAGCAGGCTGTCTCCCAGTCCTGTACCCCCTTCCCAAATCAACTCCGACTAGAAAAACGGACCGGGAGACCATTGGGATTTATGTCAACCGCAACTTGCGGTCAACATAAATTCCATCACTGTGATGCCAGTCGACGAAATTGTTTTCGAACCGTTATCATAGATCCCCGTGAAGGAAACCCTCAGATATAGTGATCATAATATGGTTAGTTTTACATATATTGGCGGATGTGTTAGAGATACAAAAAAAAACATATGTCAAAAACTACAATGAAGCTGATCACCAAAAAATACATAATACATTAAACACTATTGACTGGGAGGGAATTCTAAAACAGTCGACAGTTGAAGAATGCTGGATCCATATCCTAAGTAATATAAACACAGTAGAGGAATGGTACGTGCCTAACAAGAAAATAAATAACAATAGGTGTAAAGTGCAGATTGATGGTGTCCTACCAGTACCTCTCTAACCATCTCCTAATATGTGTGAGTGTTGACACCCCAGCCTCCTCCCTCACCTGTCCCACATCGTAACTGTCATAGCTGGTCATAGCAGTAGGCAAAGTTTCCTCACCTGCCCTCCACACTAACTGCCCCTGCAATTAGGTGGGCCTGGCTTGGATCTCTCCTCTACAGGCATGAACTCTGCTCTGATTTAGCACTTACTGTCCTACTAGAGGACATGCCTGGTACTAGCTGACTCCCACCCCCCAATAGCCATCCCCCACCCCCCTCAAGTCAGCTTTTCTCAATCCCCATCCTTGTTACTAGGACAACGCCTGTACTATAGGCTGCTGAGGCCCTTGTTGCTGTGTTCTCTCATAAGTTCATAGTCATACTCTGTTTAAGGTTTTTGTCAGTAGCTTCAGTAGCTGGTTACTTGTTATTCTGTACTTATATTCCACATTTTGGACCTGATTCCATGTCGAATGTCGCAACTCACTGGCGTATGAGAGTTGCGACATTCACCACTACATCCGGGACCCTGTGCCACATTACAAGAGCGGCAGAGTCCTGGCACTTGTGACATGTGGGTAACACGATGCGGAGGCTAACGCCATGGGCATGGCATAGAAGCACCGCCTGTAGCAAGTCATGGACCACTATTGGCAGCCTCCCCCGAAGCCCCCCTTCCCGGAACACCAGGGGGCATGGTGGGGCAGGACAGGTGACACAGGAGTCTGGGGGGCACACTGGAGATCAGACCCCTGGGGATCCCCAACTTTTGGGGGGTGGGGGCAGGGGTATGCTTGTGGGGTCACAGGGAGCACACCGGCGCCGTTGTCATGGTGCTGCAGAGCGGACATCTGATGGATGGCACTGTTGGATGTCCCTTAAAGCAGCTCTGAGCTGCTCTAACTCAGCTCCAATAGTGCAGCTCCTAGAATCGTGGCAGCAGGTTATGGCAGCCACCCTCTTGGGAATTGGGTACAGTTGCTGCTGTAACCTGCCCTTGTGCCATATCATTGCAGAATGCGACATAGTGGGTGGTACAACCCACAGTTGATGTAGCCCGCAGCCGACATGGTGGAAGGCATCCCTTGGAATCGGGGTTGGCGTACTGCTTGGCGCAAGTCACGAGATATGCCAAGGGGTCTGACATATCTCGGCTTACGCCAGCATACGGCAGCATACGCTGACTTGGAATTGGCCCCTATGTCTCTCTGTTTGAATTACCATTGCACTGTTTATTCAAATGTTCCCTGAGTTGTTTTTCTTGTGTACACTCCTTCCCATGAAGTGTGAACCATAGAGGTGGCAATTCCCCCCTTCTGTTGTACTGTACTGTATATGCCATGTACTTGATGTGGCACCTTTGCAAAAGAGCATTCGCTCAAAGACTTTTTTGAACAATTAAATAAATAAACAAAATAAGTGCTGCTATGGATAATCACTGAACTAAAGAGGCAAATCAAAAAGAAGGAAAGAGCATACGTCAAACATAAAAGGAATAATACGGAGTTAGCCAAATCTAAATACAAGAAAGAACTCAAAATCACCAAGCAGTTAATAAGAAAGGAAAGACAAAGACTGGCGTTTAAGATTTCATGTACCAAAGACAACAACAAAGTGTTTTTCTCATATATTAGCAATCAATTTTTTTTGCAAATTAAATAAACTTTATTAAACACACCAATACAAAGGGACAGTAAACCACAATAAAATATCAAGTCTCAGACACAATGGCAATAGATACATAAGACAAAAATAAGACCAAATGGTGTACATTTTTAATATATACACAACAACCCCACCCACTCCCACCACCTAACAATCTCCCCCAACACTACAACTGGAGGATACCCAGGAGAACTCAACATCAAGACTAAAAGGAAAAAACTTAAAATACCAAGAGAACATTGCACCTATATGATAACAAAAATAATCATAGAACTTGTAATGATTCCCAAATGCGATTATATGTAGAAATCAACCAGCCAAGTTGGCAATAAGGCTCTCAGCTTGCAAGGTAAATACTATCTCCCTATATCACTTGAGATATTGAGGTATGCACTGACCAAGCCAGTGCAGAAGAATGCCCTTCTTGGCATATACGGCAGTTAAGGTCATATGTGGTCATTGGTTCCCAACCAAGGCATTTGTGAAATCTCCCAGAAGACATATTTCAGGGAGAAATACATCCGATAGCCCCAACAAAGGATCCAAATGTGTTTGAATTGAATTTCAAAAGGAGGCCACATTCTCACAGGACCACAGGATATGAAGTAATATACCCGGTTCCTTGCCACATTTGGAGCAGAGGTCATCAGGGAGTTTATCCATTCTGTTTAACTAAACAGGAGTATAATAGAGATTGGCCCAGATATTCAAAAGGTTTGTGCCATGCGCAACAGGGTTGCGCGTGCGCAACTCCAAAAATGCGCCATTCTGCGATATTCAGAAGGGGCCAGTTGCGCCACCGAAAACATGCTGAGCAACAGCGCAATGGAAATGAAGGCATGCGCAACCGAAGGAGGCGGGTCCATGCATAAAAGTGCGCCATCACGATATCCGAACACTTGCGCAATGCATAGTAGCCTCAGCGGAGTTGCGCGAGTACGGTTTGAGCCAAAATAAAAAGGCTCAAGGAAGCGGCGCAAGAACCCTAGCAGGCCGCAAACTGGGGGAGAGAGACAGAGAGAGAGAGAGAGAGAGAGAGACAGGAGCTGGAAGGGCAGAGAGGGACAGTGGGTCCAGGAGGACAGAGAGGCCAGTGGGGGGCCCGGTGCAGTGGAAGCAGCAGTGGGGGCAGCGGGAGTAACACAGGAACAGCAGCCGGGGGAGGCAGAAGCCAGGGAGATGGACAGTGTCAGCTTCCACATGGAAGCTGTAATGAGGGGGGTGAGACACCATGCTGCAGGGGGACGTGGCGCGGAGGGCCGTCGTGATATGCCCCGACAGGCAGTCGGGTCCGCATCAGCTTCGAAAGCTACGCAGGCGTCGAGATTGTGGCCCAGTACCGCCTGAACAGGGCAATACTGAGGCGGCTCTGCGAGCTCTGCAGTGATGTGATGCAGGCACCCTCACGCGAGTCATGCTCTGTCCGTGGAGACAAGGTGACAGCCTGCATGTGCCTGCTACACGGGCACCTTCCAGAGGCCGACAGGGGACACCACAGGCATTACACAGTCGGCCACGTCACGCATCCTCACCCATTCCTCAGCGCACTGCTGCCTCATGCTGCGGAGTACATCCATTTCCCCAGCACCGCGGCAGAGCGTACAGCAAACATGCAGGAGTTCCACAGGGTAGCACGTATGCCTGGCATGCTAGGGGCCATAGACTGCACCCATGTGGCCATTCGCACGCCACCTGGCCCCGACGGACAGGCTTATCGGAACCGAAAGGGCTTTTCCAGTGTCAACTGCCAGGTGGTGTGTGATGCCACTGGGCGCATTATCAATGTCTGTGCCACACACCCCGGCGGAGCACATGATGCCTTCATATGGCACCAGTCTGCACTGTGCCATTGATTCGAGAGTGGGAACATCCCCACGGGTCATCTAGTGGGTGAGTACACATGTATGGAATGCAAACCCTGGGCAAGGTTGGGAATGACACAGGTGCCATGGTAGTGGCACACAAGGATATGGGCAATATGGACCTGACATGACACTGATCTCCACTATCTCCACACAGGTGACTGCAGATACCCACTCCGTCCCTGGCTGCTCACACCGTACCGGTGCCCCACGACCCCAGCGCAGCTATGTTTCAATGAGGCACATGCCGCAACACGTAACATCATAGAGCGGGTGTTTGGGATGCTCAGGAACAGCGCCCAATGCCTGGACACCTCCGCGGAGTCCTACAGTACAGCCCCCAAAGAGGCCTGTGGGATATTCCTGGCCTGTTGCATCCTGCACAACATGGCCAAAGACCATGGGATAGCCTGCAGGTCCAAGAGGTCAGCGATGGGGACGCCAGTGGCGCTGGTGATGTGGTGATGAGCAGCCCCTAGGGACGGAAGGACCCCGACTGACCCGGCAGGCCCAGCTGCACCGGGACACCATTGCAGAAGAGCACTATGCCCAACACAGGTAAGGCAAGGGACATGTGCGAGGCAACACTGTCCATGCATGCAACCCACAGGCACACAGGGAACACACCTGCATGAAGGTCAGGGAGGTGAAGGTTCCAGGCATACCAACACACCAGCAGAGAGGGGTGAGCACACATATGGAGACACACACACACACCAGGCAGCATACATGGGCAGCAGCACAGCACTTCGGAAATGACATTGCCAACACACAGCACCATCTACCAACCCCACCACCTGGACTGTCCACGTACGTGTGTCAGGACCTGGGCACCCTTGCACCTTGGTGTACAGTGCAATGCAGGCATCATCATGCACACGCACCTGTGGACAGCAGTTGGGAGAGTGTGCAGGTGGACCGTGTGTCAGCTTGGTGAGCAGAGCACCCAGCAGTGCACTGCCCACCATGACACACATTGCACACAGGGCAGCACCAGACAGGGCCTGCACTGGGAGACAGCCCAGTCAGGTAGCACTGTCCCACGGCCACCACGGATGCGTGCCATGGCCCAGCAGCACTGGCAGGCTGAGCAGGGGCCACATCGGGTGGTGCTGGTGCACCACCAGGGGTCCCACTGCGCGAACTTGCCCGCACAGGGGTCTGTATCCTGCCAAACAAACTTGCACCAGGGGTGCTCGGGATGCCCACAGCAGAACCCGGCGTCGACAGGCCTGGTGTCGCACGATGCCGGGAATGGGGAGTGGAGAGTGCACTGTGTGGGGTGTGTGGTACAGGGGCACCTGACAGTGTGGCCAATGCGTCCGCGACAGAGACCACTGCCTGGGTCAGCCTGTCAATGGCAGCGGTCACATCCGTCTGCATAAGGACCAGCTCGGCTCGGTCCCGAGCACACTCCCTGCTATGCCGCTCCACGGACACAGACAGTGCCTCACGGACCTTGCAACCGCGCCCTGCAGCTGTACCGACTCCTGCAGCAGGCGGTGTGCGCATCAATGGGTACTGTGCCCCAATGGCATCGTGACCCCCAGGGTGTGGACGGTCCTGCTGCACAGCACCCCTTGAGGGTGGGCGCTGTTCGCCAGGACCAGGTATGGGCGGATCAAAGGGCGGTGGACATGTGCCACTGCTTGACACTGTACCCCCAGACCTGGTGTGCGACTGCTGCTGCCGCCCCTCCAACTGCTGAGCTCCCAGGTCCACCTGTTCCACCTCCATGCTGACAACAGTTTCCAGACACCTGCACAGCCATGGTGCTGCCCACGGTGCTGACAGGCACAGCCTGGGACTATGCCAGCATGCTGGTCACAGGTGTGAACCAGGAAGGCCCAGGGGCACGTGCTGGCCTGCCATGTGTCCGTCATGGACACACACCTATCACTGCCCATTGCAGGCCTGCTATCATCAATGGTGCAGGTGCGTGCCACTGCCATAGGCACAGCATGCTGGCATACCTGCATGCCAGACTGCTGTGACACAGGATGTGCACCCCCTGCACCCATATCACTGACACCGGAGTTGTCGGCCCAGCCTGCATGCTGCTGCAGTGTGCCTGCAGGCTGGTGGAGGAGGTGGATGGTCCCTCCTCCATGTCCAGCAGGTCTGCCTCACTGTCTGGACCCACCACCACCACCGTCTCCTGCAGACGAACAGGATCTGTAACAGAAAGAGAGTACATGTGAGTGCATGTGAACAACAGCCCCCCCCCCAACAACACCACCATGTCATACCGTGCAGTGATGGGCTTCCACCTGTCTGGAATCCTCCGCCAGGTACGCCCGCAATGGCACTCGGCTGCATGGCCGCGACCAGTGTCTCCTCTGTAGGGGTCAGCTGCAACACCACTGGTGGGCCCCCACCAGTGCCAGCACGTGCCGCCCTGAAGGCTGCCACCTTCTCCTTCAGCCTCCTGCGGTCAGTCCCCATCTTCTTCCTGCATTCCTGCACGGAGCGCTGGTGGCTTCCGTGCAGGTTGACGGCCCGAGCTACCCCCTCCCATGCAGCAGCACGCTCCTGAGGGTGCCCTCCGTCCACTCAATAGTGGTCATCCTCCAGGTAGGCCTGGAAGAGGGCCTCTGTCTCTGCCGCGGTGAGTTGGCCCCTCCTCGCCCGCCGTCCACACCCCTCAGCTTGGCTCTGGTCAGTCATGGTGGTCTGTATGGGTAGAAGTGGACACCTGTCACTGTGCAGTCGACAGCATTACCCCATGAGCATAGCTGCCGGCCCGGGGGGTGCGGAAGCCCCCCGTTTCCTCTCCGCATGGCAGATACTGATAGAAAGGGTGCCCTTTGTCCCTTTCTAAGTGCCCTTTTCATGCTCAGCCCCCTCAGCCTTTATCATCCTCCACCCATGAGCATTGTCCTGAGCATCACACAGCATGTAACTCACCTCTCACCTGCAGTAACCAAATCTGGCCAGCACAACCCACTGTCGCATTTTTATAGCGCAACACATGCAAATGAGGTGTGGCTCAACTTTAATGACATGCTAATCGCGCCATTGCGCCTTTGAATGGCTGATCGGATGATTTGCATATGTCGGCTGAATATCGCGTATTTGCGCTTTGCGCAATACGGAAGGTCCGGCTGAGCCAATGGCGCAGGTTTGTGGCTGCGTGCCACACTGCATTGCGCATGCCCAGACAGCTTACGCATGCGTCTATCATGCTGCAGACCTGCTGAGCGCGATAGGCGATTCAGGTCATGGCCCCATTGTGCCAGTGGCGCTACAGCACTGGGCACTATATGGCACTGTGGCACTACTGCGCGATAGTCCACTGTGGCTGGTGCATATCTCTGCAGTCACGCAGGATGCCTATACGTCCGTGGCACTGTGCGTAGCTTGCGCGTCATTGCCGTGACCTTGTGTATGGCCTCTAACCCCTGGCGCTGTTCGCATGCCATGTGTACGTCCCTATTGCGCTGTCCGGTGACAGCGCCATGTACAGTGACGGCGCTGCTCGAACAGCGCGATTGGAGCCTGTGGTGGTCTATTGCACAACAACTCCACGTGGGGTTACGGCGCAGCGGGCGCCATATTGCCTGCTGTAAAGTTGGTGCCATGGCGACGGAGAAGGGCAGTGTCCTGGAGCCAGCTGGAGGTGGCCAACCTGGTGGCCCTGGTGGAGCCCACTGTGAGGCACTGTATGGTGAGGCCCCCTCACCATGCCTAGGACTCGATGTGGCAGCAAGTGGCCACTGACCTGGTGGAGGTCACTGGCGAGGGCCGGTCAGCTGAGCAGTGCCCGGCACGGTGCAGTGACCTCCGCCCGGAAGGCTCGGAACGGCACAGCTGCGGTCGCGTGCCAGGCAGGCGTAGTCCCTAGGCCAGGTAAGTGTACCATCTATGCAGCTATATTCTCTGTAGGGGTGTGTGTGTGTGCTTGGGTGGCTGTGCATAGGTGCCGGCTCGGACACGGTTGGGTGTCAGTGTGTGCAGCTGTCGCGATGGATGGTTATGGCTGTGTGGGCAGGCACCTCACTGGGGCAGGGGCACTCTGCTTTTGAGTCACACTGATGTTTGTCTCAACATATGTCTCCCACAGGGCGGATTTTGAGGACGCCGGGCGAGGGTGAGGTGGGCCGTGCCAGGGCCCCGGTGCCAGGGGGTGTTGTGCCCCAACCACAGCAGCAGCAGCAGCAGTGGCAGCAGCAGCGGCAGACCCAGCTGCTGGAGCAGTGTGAGTATCATTACTTCATGGATGCTATTGCATGCTGGGGGGGGCAAGACCACCAGCCATGCACAACACAACCAAAGGGGAGGTCATAATTCCACTATACAAGACACTAGTGAGGCCCCACACTGGAGTACAGTGTACAGTTCAGGAGACCATACCTACGTATGGACATGGACTGGGTAGAGAGGGTTCAGAGGAGGGCAACACGGATGGTGCATGGATTGCAGCACAAGTCCGATGAAGACAGGTTGAAGGAACTGAACATGTACTCCCTGGAGGAGGGAGGGAGAGGGGATATGATGGGGACATACAAGTATCTTACAGGGGGGAGCAGAGTGCATGACAACACTATTTTTCAGGGTAAAAGATGTTCCAGGACTAGAGAGCATGGGATGATGTTGGAGGGGGGACGATTCGGAGGAAACATGAGAATGAATTCCTTCACAGACCGGGTGGTGGACAAGTGGAACACCCTGCCAGAGGAAGTGGTGGGGGCTGACTTGGTCACGGGATTTAAGAATGCATGGGATAGCCATACAGGAATTCTGGAGGTCAGGGGTAAGGTGCAACAGACTTATAGGAAAACAGAGTGAATTTACAAGGTCAAATGGGCAGACTGGGTGGCCCATAGGCCCTTATCTGCCAACACTGTCTATGTATTTATGTATGCAGGCACGACACAGGTGACATGCATCACTGTGCAGTATCACAGCATGTCTGTGTATGCGTCACTGGTGGTCCAGGCATGCACTGGGCACATAGCTGTGTAACTGGCATCACACCACGTTGCCACATCACTTGCAGCCTTGTTTGTGCTGTGATGGGCATGGGCAGTGTGTGTGTGCAGTGGTGCCTATAGCTGGTGCTGCCTGTTTGTGATGGCCATATGCATGTTCACTGTGGGTGGGTGCATGCCATCACAGGTGCAGGACATTGGGCTATATGGCTTGCCAGGTTGGGTGGTGTTCAGGGTTGTGGTCAGTCTCAGCCATTGACTGTGTTCCCATTTTCCTAGGCCTCGAGGTACTCAGGAGGATTTCGAGGGATATTCAGCACCTCACCCAGATTTCAGTGGAGAACCAGGCGATACTGCAGGCCACACAGTGCCATGGTTCCAGGAGGCGGAGGCACAGGACGGGACACCAGCAGGGGGAAGACCGGCAGCCAGCTGAGCCATAGGACACATTCCCTTCCCACTTCTCCCATCCCTATCACCCTGCCTTCCCTCTCCAGGTTTTTATTCCCTTCCCCTTGAACACCCCTGCCTTTTACCCGTCCCCCCCCACTTGTACATAGTTTCACCTGTTTATATGTTAATCTTTTAAATATACATTTCTATTTTGATACGACTGCTGTGTTGGTCTCTGATTTGCAACTGGCTATGGGTGCTCCGTTGCAGGGGTGTACATGCCATCTGGGCTGGTATGGTCCTGGGTATATATGTGTGTGTGTGTGTGTGTGTGTGTGTGTGTGTGTGTGTGTGTGTGTCCATGGGGAGGTATCACCGGCATGGCATTGACTTTCTGTTGGTCTTGCCGTCTGCTGCCACCCACTACTGGGTGCACAGGGTGGGTCTGGCTGGTATGCTTCTCTGCAGCATGGGGTTGACGTGTGGCAGGGGGGATGCATGGTGTTTCCTGCAGTGCCAGTCACTGCACATGAGCGGTGTCTTGGGGTCACGGTGCAGAGTGTGCTGTGCGTATGGGGGGGCTGATGTGCACTGTGGTTGTCAACCCCCTGTGTGTGGCACTCTCCGCCTGCCAGTGGTTGTGCTGGGGTGTCATGGCTCTGCTATGCTTTGTTGGCTTGTCCCCATGGGCAAGTGGATCTTCCGTCCCACCCCCAGTGATGCTGTTCTTGGGGTGTGCAGGTGTGGCGTGGGTTCTGCAGTGTGTTCCTGTGCCCATGTGTGGCATGGCTGGCGGTGGGCCCCAGTCTGCGTCCCTGGATGTGCAGTTCCATTGCTCTGGGGGGGCTGTGCTTGCGCTATGGCAGCTCTGGACTGATCAGCTGAGCTTCCCTGGTTGCGCCATAGGGCAACATTTTGGCTCAGCTTCTCCTTCCTGGTTGCGCGATGGTGCAGTATGTGCGATATTGAGACGTTGGTTGCTTGCACAATTTGCTCTGCTCCATGTTTGAATATCGCACCTGTTGCGCATTTGCGCAACTGGTTTGCGCTTGCTCCTGCTGTTGCGCCAGTTTTGAGCGCAGTTTGAATATCCAGGCCATTATGTATAATGTCAAACTGCATGAAATGGTATCTATCCCATTTTATAAATTTATAAAAGTGCTTCCAGATGGTAGTCCAGTTTCTGTCAGTTTGGAATGATGGGAGAGACTTGTCCCAAGAATAAAACCTTGGACCTTCCTTGGTAACCAGAAAATCCTGTAATGCCCGGTAGTAGTATGAAATATGATGTGACATGGAAGCCTGTTGAACAAGAGGAAGAACCACCGTATCAAATGGGCAAAGCCAAGGGCAGCTTCCGAAGTACAGGAGAAGCATGTGTGATAGTTGAAAGTACCAGAAACACGAAGAGGTAGGCCAGCGGTATTTGATTTGGGCATCTTGAAAGGAGAACAGTTTTTGATTAAACGTAATGTCACCAACTGTCTGTAACCCAGAATCAGGCCAAACCTCTCAGAGAGGATCTGACCATCTATGTTCTATGTTTCTATGTTTCTATGTTTCTATACGGAAATTAGGGTTTCCAAATAAGGGTTGGGATGTGTCTTTATATGAACAGATTTTGAAAAAAGGACAAAGCTGCAAATGAACCCAAAGGGAAGCATCCAGAGGGGAATCCTATAAAGCAGAAGGGATTTTTTTCCAGGGGAAATAGGGGAGGGACCAGGAAATCAAACCATTTTCCAAACACAGGGAACATTCAATGTCCACTGATTGTGGAACATATGGCCTAGATGGGTCACCCCTTGCTAAAGCCAGTCAATGGTAAAGCCAAGTGAGATGTAAGGCCAAATAATATATAAAAAAGTTAGGGGCCTGTAGACCCCCATCTAGTTTAGTGCACATTAGCTTTACTAAAGCTCTGCAAGCTGTTTTACCCTGCCACAAAAATGACAAGAAAAAGCAGTGGACCTGATTAAACCACGCTTGGTGGAGGATGTAGTTATACATCTGTAGGGGGTATAGAAATCTCAGCAGGATATTCATCTTAATAATATTCAAATGTCCCCAGAGTGTGAAGGGAAGCAAAGACCAACAATCTAAATTTACCTTAAAGCGAGCCACCAGAGAGTCTAAATTAAATTAATGCATTTTAGAAGGAAAAGTACTGAGGTAGATTCCCTAGTATTTCAGTTTATCTGGTTTCCAAACTAAATCAAGATGTGCAATATCAGACTTAAAAGTGACACTGTTGAGAGGCATAACCTCAGTTTTAGAGAGATTTAATTTATAGTTGGAGATATCATCAAATTGAGAAATAATCTGCAGGGCAACAAGCAGGGATGTAACAGGGGAGGAGATATACAACAAAATGTCATCCTCATATACAGATAACTTATAATCCATTTGACCTATTGAGATGCCTGAAACCTGCAGGGAAAAGTTGAGACTGTGAATAAGGGGTTCCAGGAAGAGATTAAATAAATAAGGGGAAAGCGGACAACCCTGCCTTGTGCCCTGATAAAGTGTAAAGGATGATAAAACTCCACTGCATAGGATCTGGGCTGACGGGGAGGAGTAAAGCACTCTGGTACAGTGGATAAATGTTTGTAGAATATGATATTTAGGAAGAAGAGTGAACAGAAAGTCCCATTAACTTGATCAAAATCCTTTTCAGCATCCAGGAACAACAATACCACAGGAGTAGGGGAGTCTCTGGATGCCGAAAACAAATAGGAAAACTTCCTAAGCAGTCAGCCAATAACCTGTCTTGAACAAAACTGACTTGTTCTCTACTAATCAGGGAGTCCCACACAAGCCCCAATCTACAGGCCAATACTTTAGCTAAAATCTTTATAGCGACATTGATAAGGGATATCGGCCTGTAGTTGGCAACCAGCAAGGGGTCCCTATCAGGTTTAGGGAGGACCGCTATTGTAGCAATGGTGAGAGAAGGATCAGAAAAGCCAGCGGTAAAAATGTGATGTAGGTATCCAGGAGAAAAGGAGTCAGTTGGTCTTTGCAAGCCTTATAAAAATTGATGGTATATCCATCCTGGCCAGGAGCTTTATCTGAAGTGAGGGAATCAATAGCTTGGAAAATTTCTGTGATGGTTAGCGGAGCTTGTAATATGTCGATCTGTAGGTCAGTCAGTCATTTGAGGAAGGGGCACACCTTGTAAGAAAGTCTCAAATTGATCGGGACAGAAGGATAAAGAGGGAGGGGCATATAGACGTTGATAAAATGGCCTAAATGAGGCAACAATATCTCAAGGCAAAGTAAGGAGAGAACCAGAGTAAGTGCAGATAGAAGCTACTATCCTATATGAGGTTTGAGAACGTAACCGAAGGGCAAGCAATTTTCCGGCCTTTTTTCCTTTGTCGAAGTATTTCACTTTTGAATGAAGCAAGAGATGTTCTGCTTTTTCCCCCAAGAGGGTATTGTTTCAAAAATGGAGATGTTCCAGTTGCTCCCACTCCGATTTGGAGGAAATCTGTGAGATACGACCCTCTAAAGTCTGCATCTGGATTAACAAGGAAGATAAGGTTGCTGAGGTTTGCTTTTTCTGCACTGTCATCAGGCAGATCGATTTTCCTCTTTGAGCACATTTCAAGGCTCCCCATAGGAAGTCGAGGGTGGGCACGGAAGGAGAATTAATCTCCATGAAAGAAGTATTAAAGGACAGGAGGTGTTTGAGCAGATCACTCAATTTAAATAATTGGCTATTTAAAGTCCATACTTTATCCCTAACCAACCCAGGGGTGGGGTTAAACTGGAGAAATATAGGGTGGTGATCAGAAATTAGCTTGGCTGAATAATGACACAAAAGAACCCTGGGGAGATATTCCACCCCTATCCGGAAGTAATATATTCTAGAAAAGGAATGGTGTGGGGGGGGAGTTAAAAGAGAAGTCCCGAGTGTCAGGGTGTAATGTTCTCCATGGGTCTACCAAGCCCACAGAGTCCATCAATTCTCAGAGTGTCAGCTGACTATGAGATAGCACCAGACGGGTTTCATTGGATCAATAAAGATCATTGCATTGGATTAAATTCCAGTCCCCTCTGAATATAATGGGACAGGAAATCCAATGAGCCAGAATGGACATAACAAAATGAAAAAGTGGGGATCCTCAATAGTAGAACCATACACTGCTCCCAATACTACTTCTGAATATCCAAGTAGGGCACAGAGAATAATATACCACCCTGAAGGTTGACTACCTCCTGGAGAAGGTGAAAAGGAATTCTACGAGCTATTAAAATAGCCACAGTCCTTTTACGGGAGTACAAACCAGCTCCAAACCCCTGTCCCACCCAGGACCGCCTAAGAAGGAGGACCTGGGATGGGGTCAGGTGAGTATCCTGCAAAAAAGCTATATCAGCTAGTAACTTCTGCAAGTGAAGTAGAACCTTCGCCTGCTTAATGGGAGACTGAGCACCTTTAATATTCCATGTACAAAACTTATAGACAGCCATTAAAGGGTATAAGACAAGGAACAAAAACCATACTTGGGTGCAAAGGAGTGAACCAAAACAAAAAATGTAGTTGCGCTAACTGTATCCATCTCCAGGTACAACCCCCCCAACCAGTACCTTCGGTGATTCCCCCCAGCCCCACTCTTCCATACCCCCAACCTAAGAAATACAGTAGGTGTTCGAGCAAGACAGGTATCCCACCACCACAACCATCCCCATGTACAAAAAAAAAAAACAATAACAAGACACTTTGATACTGGATATGTCCTAAACATGCCAAAAGTATCCTTTCCCCAGCCCCCTCCCTATCAGGTGAAATACCAAAAAACAAAACAAAAAATAATTCCCATTCCCCACCCCAATAATAGAAACAGAACAATAAACTAGCTAAAATACCATGCCTCAGGGGTTGATAGGACCATGGCCATCCCCAACCCTAACCGGTGCATGAGACCCACAGCACCTAGCAGTATGCTCCTGGCTTCCTGCTCCCACCCATCTTGCCAAAATAAAGAGAGTCCAACATTAACTATCCTACGAGGCATCTCAATCACCTCAGAACTATAGCAAAAAATTGAAAAATATGAACCCTAATTACCCCAGCCCACCCACCATCAACAATGAAATACCAAAACATTGAACCATTGAACCTTGAGAAAACTTGAAAAACTGTACCCCTCAAAAAAGTTTAAACAGGAGAACAACAGCCATCATTGATTGTAGAACAAGCAAAAAATAACCAACCAAAGGAGTCAGGCAGGAATCTGGCCCGAAACCCATATAACATACAAGAGCAATATCTCTAATTCATGAAACTGAGAGCAAGGACAACAACAACAAAATAATACACAGAAAGAGCACATACAAATAAATAAACTAGGGTGCCCCCTAATAAGCCAGTTCTCCAAAGATTGTCAGCACATAAAAGGATTAGAAACACTAGGTTCATAGGTAATTTCAAGCTAGTTAGACTTGCGTCCATAGGACTTGCCTTTATTTTATGTATTGAACATTAATCTGTCATGTCTTTTATTTACCAAGAAGATACTTGTCTAATCTAGATTTAAAAATATCCATATTAGTACTGGCTACCTCTTCTGCCGGTAAAGAGTTCCAGCCAGGAACCACTCTCTGGCTAAACCAATGCTTTCTCGGAAGAGTATGCCATTTTTGAATTGTTAATTAAAACTGATGTCCCCTGGGTTCATATTTTGATTTTTGTGGGGTCAACCCTAGGTCGGCTAATAGAGCATCATCTTGTAAGCACTTAAATAACACACAATAATCTCCCCTAGTTCTTCTATGCTGCAGAGTAAATAAGTTTAGTTCCTTTAACCTTTCAGAGTATGACATATCTCCTAACCCTTTGATGGATCTAGCAGCCCTTCTCTGAATACACTCCAAGCTATGAACATCCCCTTTTTTACATGGAGCCATACCTGAGCACAATACTCCAGGTTGGGTCTCACCAGGGCACTATAGAGGGGCATAATCACTTGCCTATCTCTACTGGCAATATGCCTCAATATGCAGTTCAGTATCTGATTATTTTTCTTCACTATTTTATCGCAACGGGAACTAAATTTTAGATCTGAAGTAATTATAATCCCTAAATCTCTTTCCTCTGTTGTTTTTCTTAGTTCAGTGGTGTCTGTCTTATAAGATGAGTTGTTATTTCTCTTTCCTAAATGCATAACAGTACACTTGTTTCTATTTAATTCTAATTTATTTACTTTTGTCCACTTTTGTATAGTATTCAGTGCATCCTGCAGATCATTTGTATCCTTTTGATCATTTACTATGGTACCAATTCTGCAGTCATCTGCAAATTTCGTTACCCATATATTTTCATTTTGTACAGTTAATGAAGTTATATAGATGTTAAAGAGACAGGGGCCCAAAACTGATCCCTGGGGGACTCCGCTAGTCACTGCCTCCCAGCCAGATGTATCTCCTTTAATTACCATTCTCTGTCTTCTCTCCTTCAGCCATGCATCAATCCAATTAACTATATTATTGTTAAAATTATAACCTTTAAGTGTGTTTATTAGTTCCTGATGTGGGAGTTTATTGAAGGCTTTGGAAAAATCCAGGAAGACAACCTCTACACTATTTCCCTCATCCAATGCCTTTCCCACTTTCTCATAGAACACTAACACATTTGTCTGGCAGGATCTATTTATCCTAAACCCCTGTTTTACTGGATCCTGCATTTTTCTAGCATCTAGAAAATCCATTATATAATCTTTTAATATTGATTCCATGATTTTTCCCACAACTGATCTTAGGCTGACTGGCCTGTAATTCTGTATATCAGTTTTTGATCCCTTTTTGAATATAGGTATCACTAATGCCTCCTTCCACCCTTGTGGAACAAGTCCCAAATCTATAGAAGTTTGAAAAATGTAAGATAGTGGTGAAGCTAATTGTTCTGCCAGTTCATACAATACCCTTGGATGAATTTCATCAGGGCCTTGTGATTTATTTCTATTTGTCGTTTTTAGTTCAAGTACACTTTTTACTGTAATCTGTATATGTCCCGGTATAGAGTTAAATTTATTTTCTTCCTTATCTGAAGTAGCTGGGTTAAAAACTGAACAAAAGTATTTGTTTTGAGTTTTTGCAGCTTCCGTATTATTTAATATATCCCCTTGTGCATTCTTAAAAGGTCCAATGGTGTTATTATTTTTTTGTTTATTATTTATATATGAATAAAAAGCCTTACAGTTTCTTTTGACTTGTGTTGCAAGTTTGTATTCATATTCCTTTTTGGCCCTTATAATTTCCCATTTGACTTTTTTAACCATATTTCTATATTTATTTAAAGCCTGTATATTGTTGTGATTTTTAGTATTTATATACAGTTTATACTTTTTGTCTATTAATTTCTTTATTTTTGGTGATAACCATTTTGGAGCACTCCTTGTATGTTCATATTTTATATATTTGGGTATACCTATTTCTATTGTTGATCTCAGTCTCTTTACAAATAGCTCCCACATATCATCTATAGAAAGTCCTTCAAATTCCTTTTCCCACTTCCAAGATGCCATAGCTTCCCTCATGATGGTAAAATCTGCTTTGTTAAAATTAGAGGGGCCCTTTTAAACAAAACGCATTAAATGTGGAAAAAATAATACAAAGTATAGAGGGGACTGCTATCTAATTATTGGAACTCATAAAAGAGTAGATTGTACAGTTCTTTTTTTTTTGTGTCATGTATTTTTCCCTCCGTCCTTGCCTCCTGATTTGCCACTCCTTCCGGCTGATCATGCTGCCCGTGACCCCCTCATCCTGTCCCTCCTCCCCTCAACTCATAGTGCAGCCGACCCAAGGGTGGCCCGGCATATCCCTTTGCCGGGTGGGTCCCCCTCCTCTGAGGGGGAAGACACCGGGAGGGGAGGGCCCCAGCATACTAGGCATCAGTCCTTGGGCGCTGCTGAGGTGGGTTTGGAGGCCACAGGACATCTCGGGCCAACGGGAGCGGGCAGCCATCATCCGGTGAACCCGGAGGCTGGTATTTCCGCTTTTTTCTCTGAGGCGTGGTGTGCCACAAACGTCAAGGCATATCCGACGTTCACCTCACCCCCCCCAATGTTCAGGCTTTGCTGCTGATCTCCCCGGCCTCCGCTAGGGGGTACCAGACAGCGACCCTGCATCCCCTTCCACCCCTGGAGTAGGTGAGCAGTCATGGGATGCTCGAACCTACTCCACCCCAGCCGGCTCTCCACCGACCCGAGTCCGTTCCCGAACCCGGGTCGCCAGCGTCGCAAGCAGAAATCCAACCGCTGCACCGACGAGCCGGCTTTGAACAGTTCTTGAGCAGTCCAAGGGCTGCAACATCAAAACAGACAGTTGAAAGCAAGGATACCTTAAGTCTCCAACACTGTTCAAAGCATGGAGAAAAATGAAACAGACTGCCGCCTTATCCATACAGGGAAATTAATTGCAAAGTAAAGCCAACCAGTACATCATTTTTTAACCCAAAAGAGCAAAAGACAGGCCCAGCCAACAGTCAAGCAGACAGTCACCTGTCCTCAAAAATAACCAGAAAATGAATCTTCAGATCAGCAGTAGCTTGGTTTACCGAGTCATGCGATATTCATTTCCCTTGAGCCAAAACCTGCAAGCGAGCAGGGTAGAGGACCCAAAATTTAATGGAGGCAGCCAAGAATCTGGTAAAAAGGGAATGATAAGACAGCCTGCATTGCCATATAATAGCTGGCAAATCCTGTGTGATCCTAAGATGAGTTCCCTCCCAGGTAAGTTCTTTAAGATCCAACACCTTGGAAACAACATGCTGCCACTGAAGGTAGCTCAAAAACTTGAATATCAGCTGCTTGGAGGGGTGTGATCCTTCAGGGGGATGGGGTCACAGGGAGCAGTGAGCCCTTTCAATTATATAGGTGGTATTGTATGGAAAGGGCCCTGCTATTTCACTGAACAACATTTGCACAAAGGTGATGGTGTCCATGCCCTCTTCAGCCTCAGGGAGCATGAAAATCAGGAGGTTGTTCCGTCAACTCCTTCCTTTGAGATCCACCAATTCTCATCCAGGGAGCCAACCCTCTGCCATAAAACAATAACTTCAGGATTGATCTTATCTTGCCAGCACTCCAAGGAGGTTGCTCGAGCATCAACATCCCCAATAAATACATTACGCTGACCCAAATATTTCCTCAAAGAGTGGAGCTCAGTGGTCAGTTCAATCAATGAATCCTTCAGCGGGGTAAATGTGGGCAAGAAGTGATCCTAAGAGAGCGGCCTTAGCTCTGAGCTAGTAGCTGCCAATGTACCCACTAGAGCAGCATGAGCCTTGGCTTTCTTGGAGGCCTTATCAGGGGTGGAGGGAGGAGTATGCTGAGGAGGAGCCTGGTGCATGTCAGCTTCCATCCTGCAAGAAGAACAAGATCCAAAAAGATGTTTCAAGATGCAGCAGAGTACTTCTGAAGATGGTTGCCACAGGTAAGAGATTCAAATTTCAAGTTGAGAAAGATATTTTTTCCAAAATATATTCAAATAGGTGAGAGCCATCTACAGGAGCTCCTACTCAGCGAGCAGTGTCACATGACTCCATATATTAATAATTTAAAGAAAGGAGGTGCATCTATTGGTCCATTGGTCATCAATGGTAACACGAGCAAAAATAATACTGAAGTAGAAAATACTTTTAATAACTACCTTTGTATAGCATATAATAACAAGGAGAAGGATATAACTAGAAAAGATTATCCTGAATCTAGTATTGCTGGGTTCACTGACACAGAGGTATTGACAGCTTTGAAAGCAATAAAATCAAATTCAGCCCCTGGCATTGATGATATTCATCTGAGATTTATAAAGGAGGTAGCAAGCATACTATGTGTCCCATTTAGAATTTTATTTAATAAATCCCCAGCACCTAGAGTTGTGCCATCAGATTGGAAAAGAGCAGTTGTGATTCCTATCCATAAAAAGGGGAGTAACTACCAGATAACTATAGGCCTATAAGCCTTACCTCAATTCCTGGTAATGAAATGGAAAGACTTATTAAAGCCAGATTTTTAGGAAGAAGTGTTTAATAAAGGCCTTAATGATTTAATACAATATGGTTTTACTTAGGAAAGGTCATGCACTACTAATTTAATAGCCATTTATGAAAACATTAGTGCATCACTGGATCAAGGAGCACTAATGGATGTGATTTATCGCAATCTTAAGAAAGCTTTTGACAAGGTCCTCTATTTAGAGCTGATTGACAAATTAATTAATATGGTCTATAGTTCATTTTTAATTAGATGGGTTTATCTTGGTTACATAAGCGTACCCAACAGATAAGAATAAATGGCAGACTCTTCAGTATTGGACTGATAATGAGTGTTGTGCTCCAGGGGTCGGTTCTGGGGCCTACATTGTTTATTAACTTCATTAGTGATCTACAACTTGGCCTAAGTAACCCCATGGTAAAGTCTGCTGATGACACAAAGGTCTGTTCAGTAGTAAATACTGAGGCTAAACATCTATCACTAGTAAATGACCTTGAAATGATAGAACATTGGGGGTAGAGAATAAGATTGAGTTTAATGCAGGGAATTGTACTGTTCTATATCTCAGTCATAGTAACCCTGGATTTAATTATATATGAAAAGGAAAAATCCTCTAATCTGTTCTGCAGGAGAGAGACCTGGACGTATTGATTGATGATTCATTCACCATGCAATGCCAGGTTAGAAAAACAACACAGACTACAAATAAGTTCACAAATATAATCATAAATATAAATAATAAGTATTATCAGGAAAGGATTTATCACCAGGGATGAGGACTGTATGATTTGTCTGTATAGAAACTATGTGAGCACTTTGACTATGGTTCTCCATAATTTGTGTGCACTGAGAAAAAAATCAGCAACATATGTCAAAATTGCCAACAGTAATCAAGAAATGTCTAAAAACAGCAGAAGGTGTAATATGATTATGGGGTAAATGAAAAATGTTTTTGAACCAAATAAAAAGGTCTGGTTAATTTTACCCACTATAGAAAATAAACTGTTAATGAAGTGTCAAGGGCCTTATAAAATGCTTAGATGTACTGGTACAGCTAATTGTGAGATTAAGACCTCTGATAGGAATCTCCTGAAGAAATGGGTTGGTAAAACACAAAAGGTTGCTTTGTTAGCATTACCAGAAATGGCTAAAGAAGGTATTAATATAGCTTATGAAAGACTGGAACAAACTAACTTCTGATGCTGAAAAATGTAATGTTTCCTTACCCACAGAACAAACCACAGAAATGTGTAACTTGGTAAAGATATTTGAAAGTACTTTTACCATAGCGCCAGGCCAAGCAAAAAGGGTCAAGCACATAATAGTGACAGGGGATGCTTGCCCTATGAGACAAGACATACAAATTACCAGAGTGGTTAAGAGGAGATATGGTTAAGGAAATACACTAAATGAAACAGTTGGGTATCACTAAAGTATCAGGAAGTGTTTGGTCATCACCAGTGGTGAGTGTAAATAAAAAAGAATGAAGCACATGAATCTGCCCTGACTTTAGGAAAGATAATCAAGTGTCCATATTTGAAAGCTATCCTATGCCCAAGATTGATGATTTGGTGGACAGATTGGGAAGTGTCAAGTACAATACAAGTCACATTAAAGTGTTCCACCAATGAGTTGGTTTAGCACTGTTTGCTGCAGTTGGCAATGCATTGGCAACTCACAATGCATTATTTTTCAATGCTTAACCAGCTCAAGAGCAATGTTTGTAAAATGTTTTTGCAACTCAGTTGGAATGTATCTACAGTCCAGTCACAGTGAAATGCGAAACTTAGTTTTTACTTCAAAGAAACAGTTTATGCAGGGCTTTGTGATGAATCCAGCTACAGTTATGCAACTCAGTCAGAAATGCTACAGCAACTCACTGAAGGAACAGTTTAATATGACTTGTACTGTACATTAGTACCCTTGATCTCACCAAGGGTTAGTGGCAAATTCCCCTAGTTAAAGTATCCAGAGACAAAACTAAATGTTCTACTCCAGCTGGGTTCTATCAGTCCACAACCATGTTGTTTGGTTCACATGGTGCACCCGTTACATTCCAGTAGTACATGGATGAAATTCTGCCCCCTCACTATGGTTATTGAGCTACTTACATGACTGAAGTTGTTGGGCACAATTCAAACTGGAAAAGCCACCTGGAACACATATAAGCAATTATCCAATCTAGCAAAAATGCATCTCTGACCATTAATCTTGCCACGTGTACATTAGGCATGCAGGAAATCTGATATTTGTGTCATATATTAGGAAATAGAGAAGTAAAATCAGAGGTTTCTAAGACAGAATCTGTAGATAACAGTCTTGTCCCTAAAAAAAAAATAAAGAAACATATCAGGTAATTTCTATGTGGGGGTGGTTAGTACCAGAGATGTGTTCCCCACTTTGCCCAGTTAGCTATTCCCCTAAGTAAAATCTTAAAAAAACAGTACCCGAATAATGTGAAATGGTCCCTCAAAGTGTGATGAGGTTTTCTGGGCCATCAAGGCTGTCATATGTTCAGCCTGTTTTAAAACAGTCCAGAATTTGAGAAGCAATTTCTGTTATAGACAGATGCATGAGAGGTACACCTGGGTGCAGTCCTAAGTCAGAATATAGATGTGAATAAACATCCCATTTTGTATATTAGTAGGAAATTGCACAACAGAGAGAAAAAAAAAAGTAATCCACTATTAAAAAGGAATATCTGGTTGCAAAATGTGCAATGGAGTCCCTTAAAATGTATCTGCTAAGAGCTGACTTTGTGCTTATAACAGATCAAAGTCCTCTATGTTGGCTTAATCAAATGAAGGACAAAAATACCAGAATCAATAGTTGGTACCTGGCACTACAGCCATTTAAATTCAAAGTGATGCACAAATCTTTATAAGAGAATGTCATTGCTAATTTTCTGTAAGATATGGTGCAAGAATTGAGAATTCAGAAGGTTGAAAAATGTATGTATGCTTAACTGAAATGTCTGCTGTAAAAGGTGTTATGAAAAGAGGGATACTGTATATGCAAATAACAATAAATGTCATAGGGTGATGTTAAAAGAGTCATAAAAGAATGTTTTGGAAACTTAAAAAAAGGTTCCCTCTTAAAGGAGAGAGTGTGTGACATTATTGGATAATGCACTGTCCCATTTGTTATGCAGAGAAAGTTAAAAGCAAAGATCTAGTTTGCCCTCTTCTATTCTGCCTTTTGGCTGTCAGAGTGTGCAATTAAATTGTCTTGCGGCATCTAGGAATTGGCCACTCTGCTGGTCCCCCCCCCCCATCTCCCTTCCTTCACTTGCTGTTTCTATTCGTTCTTTACCCACTTGCTTTTCTGTGGTAAAAAAAAATTCTTTATGTGAAACAGGAATCGCTGGTTTGTATATTGTTGAAAATATTACAGAAAGCTATTTGGTTTTCTTACAAAGATATCTATCTGTAATACAGGGTGTTGACCTTGACATTTATTTTGACCAGCACAAGTTTGTTTACATAACTGTCAACAAGAAAGCAGCTCTAAGAGAGAATGTTCTTTTTTTTTTTCTGCACCTGCTAAGTCTAGATGTGTTCTTCAGGCTGGCCTCAGGGAAGGAACTGACAAAGTTTTAAGACAGTGTGTGGAAAACAGAAGATGTAGCTTACAAGAGCAGGATTATGAATTTAAACCGCCAGGCAAAAGCATCTCAAATAATCAGAGCAATGGCTTCCCAGGGACTCTCAGATGGTGGACTTTGCTTTGTTTGTTCTGCCATTTTGAAGAGCTACCGTGTACAATTTAATTGCCTTTTCTATTTTATTGTTACTGATAATAATAATAATAATAATACACTACTTGCAAATTTTATAACTCTTTCTGGTGTTCATATGTTTCCCGACTTATGCCTCTACAACACTTGCCTATCCCAGGTTAGAGCAGCGTTGGTGGAAATCCACCCTGGAAGCTGACCACCTTAGATTGGTTGAGCATTATCAGACTTACCAATCAGCGATCTCCTGTAAGAAGGCAGAATTCCTTTCCAGGGAGATTGCTGCCACTCAGAACTGACCAGCTCAGCTCTTCCGAACTGTTGACAGGTTGTGCAATCCAACCTGTCTGCAGCTCCGAAGACCTTTTTCGCAAGTGGACTGCAATGAACTTGCTTGGTTCTTTGCGGATAAGGTGGCTGACATCAGGTTGGAAATTCTTTCAACTTGCTCTATGGGGGCTGCTGATGATCGGTGTTCAGTCACTTCACCTTGAGCTTTCTGGAGTACCTTTGCCTTGCCCGAGCTTGTGGATGTCACACGGATTGTCCAGGGTATGCACCCTACATGCTGGAGTTTGGATCTGGGCCCAACTTCCGTGATTATGGGTTGTTGAGATATTATTGGCCCAGTCCTGGCACAGATAGTCCAGTGCTCCCTGGAATCTGGTGAGTTTTCAAGCTCCCTGAAGGAGGTGGTGGTAACTCACCTCCTAAAGAAAGCTTCTTTGGACCCAGATTCTCTGGCCAACTACAGACCAATCTCAAACATCCCCTTTATAGGGAAGGTGATTGAGAAAGTAGTAGCGGTACAGCTGGATGACCATCTGACCATCCATAACATCTACAAACCTCTCCAGTACGGTTTCCGAAAGATGCACAGTACTGAGACTATGCTGGTTCGGATGATCAATGATCTCCTGATCGCAAGAGATCAGAGAAGCCTCCCTATCTTGGTGCTCCTTGATCTCTCCTCAGCCTTTGACACTGTAGACCATGGGGTGTTGCTTGGATGTCTGAGGTTCATCTGTGGCCTGACAGGTGCGGTTCTCAGGTGGTTTACATCTTTCCTCACTGGCTGGAGTCAGAGAGTGGTGTCTGGGATTTTTTCCTCTGACCCATTCTCCCTGCCATGTGGGGTACCTCAGGGTTCAATGTTGTCCCCATGTTGTTTGCAGTGTATATGCTGCTCCTCGGAGACATTGTAAGATGGTATGGGCTGAGGTTTCATTGCTATGCTGATGATACCCAGCTCTACCTGTCTTTTGCTCCTGACCAGGATAGAGCTGTCCTGGTATTTAATAACTGCCTTGCCGAAATCCAGGACTGGATGAACTCGAGCTGGTTAAAGTTGAACGCCAGAAAGACAGAGGTGATGGTAGTCAACTTGGGTCACTGGATAGAGGGGTTGTAGGCTGATCATCCCTCTGGACTTTTTCTTGGGGGCTCTCAGATCCTATCTTCTGAACAGGTGTGAAACCTGGGGTAGGGCTTGACAATGGGCTGACTTTACGAGCTCAAGTGTTGGCTGTCGTCAAGACTTCCTTTTAATATCTTAGAAATATCTCCAGGATTAAGCAACTGGTTCCGTCCAGGGATTTGTCTACATTGGTCCATGCCTTTGTGATTGCATGCCTTGATTATTGCAACTCCCTGTACTTAGGGCTTCCTGGGGTTAATATCCACCGCTTGCAGCTTATGCAGAATGCAGCAGCACGATTGTTGACAGGGGCTTCTCGAGCTTCCCATATTACTCCTGTGCTGCGCGATCTGCACTAGCTGCTGATTAGGTGCAGATCACCTTTAAAGTTGGTTTACTAACTTATAAAGCCCTACATGGACTGGGCCCCGACTACTTGAAAGAGCTTCTTGTGCCTTACCGTCCAATGCAATAGTTACGTTCGGCTGATGAGTGGTTGCTGGAGATTCCAAGGGTGTCTTTGAAATCTTTGGGAGCCCGTGCATTTATGCACGTGGCCCCGACCCTTTGGAATTCTCTACCCCATCAGCTTCGGGAGTGCATGACTGTGGGATGGTTTAAACAGGCGCTGAAAACCTTTTTATGGTGTCATGCTTTTGGTGGCAATGAATTATTTGGATCCTCTGTTATTTATTTTATTACTATGCTTATTGTTTTTATCATGGTTATTTATATCTTTTTGTAAAGCACCTTGATGGCCTGAAAGGTGCTTCTGTGAAATAAAATTTATTATTATTATTATCATCAACACAACTAACTCTGTGACAAGAGTCCAACTAATACATTAGCATTCTTTATTTTAGTGTTATCAGTTTTGTCACTATGACCATATCATAGTTTCAAACACAAACCCCTACTAATCTAAACTACTGAATGACTTTAGGCAAGCCAGTTAGTCTCTTAGTACTTCAGTTCACCATCTGTAAAAATGGGAAAAAAGTGGGATACCACTCAAAGTGAAATCATGCCCCGCAGCTAGACTTTCTGGTGAAAATACATTTTAAAATAAAGATTGCATCACAGCTAGGGTATCCTGTGCACATAAATTATAAAGGAAATATTGGGCCACATTTTGTATGATAAACAGAGGAATAAGATGTACTGCCTCATTTATTGTAGAATGGAACTGCTCCTTCTGCTAAGAATGTTAAATCTAGCTCCGAGCAGAAGATATCAGTACTTCTAAAACGTTTTTTTTTTTAACTGGAGATGATACACCCAGAAATATGAATATGGTACTGCAAGTGTCGAATAATAAGACTTTGTTCATCTGTCAGTTCTGCCTATATCTGTATGTGTGGTATGTATTTAAGTAATTACTACTTACCCCACTCTTAAAATCATGAGTAAACTATAGCTGTATGTGGCAAGACCATGCTGATACTGAACATGTACATATTCAGTGATCATGGTCATTCAGGGTTTGTTCATGACTTTTAACCATAGCAATTATCCATAATTATAATGGTGAGTAAATTCCAGCAATATTAACTACTCATTCTAATTCTGTGTACCTTAAGGTTAGATAAGTATTAATCTAGGACCTCATTACGTACTATGAGGGTCATGAATACACAATCTGGATGCCCAAATGTTTTACAGTCAGCACTTGGACCTAATAGACTCATAATGTGCCTCAAGAAGTGAAAGTTACAATAAAACAATGTCATTTTATGTGACCTCTGCATTGTTTTGGCCCATCTTTTTCTCCCTCTCCAGATTCTGTACTGGAAAGATTTGCACCAACCCGCCCCACCCCCCACACACACACACACAGCAGTCTGTGTCTGACTGCTGCTGGATCCTAACCCACAGCATGGAAATAACAGCTGGAACATAACCAATACTGACAAACACTGGTAGCCAACACCATGAGCTGTACCCACTATTTGAATTATTGGTACCTAATGGGCCGGCATGATTCACCACATGCAAGCTTATGTATAGCACTTCACTTGCCAACCAACTAATGTATACATAGATCCAACTAAAAAGAACAATCTAAGGCAGAAGGGTTATTTTGTGTTAAAAAGATTTAAAATAAGAGAAATTGTTTTTAAAAACATGTTAATTACCATGAATATGTGTGCCAAATTATAATAATGCCAATAAGGTATTCAGGGGGATATGTTAGCATCCAGTTTATTGGCCCCATGGGCATATGGCACTCATCTTCATCACATGTCACATCACGCTCACAGAGAGTGATTAACAGGACATTAACATAACCCACATTTTACCTTATTGCTTAGTAGACAACTACTGATGGTAAATGGCCTATAGTGAATGTAGTTTGAGAACGATTCAGGTTGACCATAGTCATCTCTGATTATCCTTAGTTAATCTCAGAAGCTTCCTACATAATAAAACACAACTGTATATAGTTCAAGTATCAGTGTCCCTAAAAAAATGAGACAGTAGTCAATTTGTACTTGCAAAGACTAACAGGAGCCATTTCTTTTTTTTTTGTAATTAAAATTTGATTAGATTTTCTAAGATACAGATTATTACAACAAGTGCTCTGGCCTGGAATAATTCCATGGAAACAGAAACCATTTCAATCTGCTTACCTAGTGCTGCTTATTTCTGTTTTGAACACCTTTTTAAAATTTTAACAAACATGGCTTCCATTGTGGCAAAGCTTGGCTACACAATACATTTCATTAGAACTTCCGTGGCTAAACTGCCTACTCCACTGTTTTCAAATGTGCTATATCTACAGGCTTAAAGCAAAATGTTTCGTAGAGAAGGTGTTTCTCTCTGAGGAAGGAGTGGTTATCACACTCTGAAACATCAGCAGATTTTCACTGGTCATTGGTGGACATCCTTTTTAGCTTTTGAGATGCAGGCACTCATCTGGGGAGCTCAGGGAAAGTATTCCCTACTAAACAGCTTGGTTTAAGCCTACAGTTAATAGTGCATTTGAAAACAGTGAAGTAGACAACTGAGCTATGAAGTTGTTATGAAACGTACTGTGTAGCTAAGCGGTTGCCACAAGGGCAGTGATTATTTATATTAGTTAATGTGTCAAATTCCACATTTGTATATGCAACTAAATGATGTAGATGTAGCTGCTATCCTATGCTCCTATTACCCATTCACTTTTGAACTATAGTTTTATTTTACTTACCAATTGCTGCTCATGTTCATCATTTTAATGGAGTCTTTCCTTATTCATGACTGATAGAATTACATGTTCTATCCATACCCTGTAGAAAGAAATAATTTTAAAATGTAGTGAGATCACATGTTTATTTATACTCAATGAATTCATTTTATTGTGTAAACCTTATTCTCTCTTCATCAATAGAAATAAATTATTGTTGTGATCATTTATATTTAAATTATGTGTCAGATTCTGCATTATGATATAAAAAAGAATTACTCAAATGTGATTGGTGTCCCACACTCATATGACCATGGACAAATCATGGTCAAACATGGATGCTTCATGGTTGACTCTAGGCTGTCCAGAACATACAAAAAACACATAGTATTAGGAAAAGCCATGATTTTTGGAGATTTTTTGAAGAATTGTGAGTCAACTTTGACCAAAAACAGTAGCTGAATAAGAACAAAACAATTTAGTAATATTCAAAGTCTGCTGATAATCACAGATGTTAGTAATACAGCTACAATGTTTATATATTTTGAGGATCTTTTTTTTTTGAAAAAGAGAGAAAAAAAGAGTAGACAACTATTACTTAAAGTAAGACCCTGAAATAAGAGATGGAATAAGCTTAAAAAAGCAAGCTAAATACAGTAGAAAAAATAAAATAAAGACAGTCATAAAGGTAGAGTATATTGTAATCTGATCTTCACACTTGGGGTTAAATGAACTGAACACCTCTTCAAAATATCCAGCCCCCTGTAAAGGGCTTAAGTGGGTTTGTCTTAAAATGAAGCTAAAATGGAAACTGGAACATTTTTAAACAGTTTTAGAATCCATATCACAAATAGTTTGAATGATAGTTTGAATGACAGAACTACTAAAGTGGTAAATACAATGGTTGCATTTTGCTATGATACAATCCATGATATAATTAAGCAGTAAGGCACGACAGGGTGAGGTATATCATGGGATATCGTCATGCCTTGGGTGGTTGGGCATGAGGCCGCAGGCCGAGTGCGTCCAACCGTCCGAGAAGTGACGATATCTCATGATATACCACACCCTGAAGTGCCTTATTGCTATTATGAACTGGATCAATTGATATTTTATACATTTAGTGTAAAAAAATAAAGTTTTAAAATATTTTAAAACTGTTTTTATATGAGTGTAGGTAGACATTTAAAAAAAGTTTGTGTATGTCATGTTTTGGGCAGTAGGTGGTGCTGTTTTCATTTGTTGCTACCTATCAGCATGGTGTGCTGCTGTTTGTACCAGCCATTGTTGTGTACTGTTCCACACAGTTAGTCTCCTCCCCCCAGTTGCTGAGTTTATTTTGAATTTAAGAGCTTTGGAAAGAAGGAAGGAGTAAGCTGGTAAGTCTAGCAAGAGCTGATGGTCTGCAAAATGTCAAATATGCTGGTTAAACATCAGAGAGCTGTTCTGGAGCACCCGTCCTTACAAACTGAGTGTCAGTAAATGCAGCTAAAAGTAGTAGTGGTTGAGCCATGGGGTAAAATGAAGGGGAGCAGCCTTTCACTGAATAAACCAGAGGAGCTGGCATTTGCTACAAGAGACTGGAATCTGTCATTGCATAGTCTGCGAGAGGAGTGGGTGCGCTGAGATGGTGTTAGCATGGTAGTCGGCAGCGGTTTCTTTCCATCAGCAGGAGACAGGATTAGTGGCAGCGTGTGAGGAGCTGTTGTTTCTGTACTGCAGTACATGGAGCTCTGAAGGGGAGCGAGAGTTTTCTTTTTCCTGTGGAGAGCAGGTAATGTGGGTAAATTGTGGAGGGGGATAGTTGTTAAAGTTTCATTTTTTGTTTTCGATAGTGGGTGACTGCGAACTGTGGGAGATGGGAAACATTGTACTTAGTGTAAGAAGGCTGGTGGCCGGAGTTTTTTGAAGCCGTGATGATGTAGCCCGATATCATCACAGCTTCAAAAACCTCTCAGTCAATCAGCTTTCTCCATTTACGATCTCCAGTTCATAATTTTGAGCAAGACACAAAACAGAATCAGATTGATTAATATGTAAATTAAGCATAAAACCATGAAAACCATTGTCAAGCATTGACACTTAAAATCTTAGTCCAGCTCATAAACAATTATGGCAAACATCTGAAATAATTTTACATCTTCTTTTATCAGCATCTTTTTTCTTTCATTTGATATACTGAATTAAAAATGAATTTAGTTGTCCTGTTTAGTTTCCCTTGAATGTTTTTTTTTTCAAGCATGCGCAAACCATGCAAGGAGTTACAATATAATGGAAAAAGATTAATGACAAAGGAGGGATGACCATGCATGTCCATGTACAACCATGTTTATCAGTAAAAACGTGGGCAATCAGAGAATGGGTGATCTAAGCACATAATTTACAGTAGTTATTATAGCTCCATATGTTATGCTTCCTGAAAAACATTATCTTTTTTCCTACTTCCAGATCAATAGGTGAGTTCTAGAGGATGCAGTCCAAGTGGGTGGACCTGCACTCAAACAGTACAGGTAAACCAGTGCTACGATGGGGTTGCTAGCCCCAGGTGGAAAACAAGACAGACAGGGAGAACAGTGTAATCTGACAAGCCTGTGGTGATGGCAAGAAAGTATTGAGACCAACTAAATGTAGATAATACAAACCAGATAGATATTTTGCCAAAACCCTATTGAACTGGTCTCAGTACCTTCTTGCCATCACCACAGGCTTGTTGGAGTTCACCGTTACCCCTGTATGCCTTGTTGCTAGAGGATAAGTAATAGGTTGGAGGGGTTAGAAAACCATTCAGGTATGCTTTTGTGGGGAAACCAGAGTGGGATGGAGAAGGTGGGTGTTGTGTGTGAATGAGGAGTGGGTCGTTGGAGGGAAATTAAACACTTATATTACTGCTTACAATAAAAACTTCATTGAAGCACTGAGAGGAAGTAGGGAGAACTTGTTAGGAGGGGGATAGGAGGGGTACATTTTTAAAATATATGGAAGATGGGGGGGAGCTTAATGTACATTATATGAGGTGATGATTTTAGCCCTTTGGGCTAAGCACTTGTGAAGTTTTCACCAGCTTAGTGCTGACTGTGGCTGCCAGGTGTTGGCATAGCTCAGTTGGTAGCACATCTGCATGTGGACCAGAAGGTCATAGGTTCTCGTCTCACACTGGGATTGGACTCATACCTAAATTGCTGGCACCCAAGTGCAGTATTAGGGGGGTGCTGTACTGCTGGGGTGTGCCATGCTTTGGATGAGACATTAAACCAAAGTCCCTTCTACCCATCCTGGTGCTATCCTGGTGGGTGTTAAGGTGGAAGCAAAAGAACCCAAGGCATTCTTCACAAAGAGAAGGGAACACTCCCGGTGTCCTGGCCAAAATTCCCCTTCCCATAAAAAACAGTTCATGCAATTGTCCAGGTGTGTGTTGATGTGCAAAATGACCACCACTACACCTTCAGTCACTTCTCTACCAGTCTAGCATTGCATGTAAAGTGTTTTGGGATTCATTGTGTATGAAAAGTGTTATATTAATGCTGATTTTTCTTCTTACTCTTTTACTTCATTCGACAAAAACTACCCATAGTGTCTACTTCATACTACTTCAAACTCACCCCACCTTTGCTTTAAAAGGCAGCCTCCATTTAATACTCCTTCCTGTCCTACTGAAAGTGCATAACTCAGTAGCATCCTTGCTGTCATCCCCTACCATGGCCCCTGCTGTCTTGCTGAGCCTGATCTGGTCAGCTGCCCTAATCATCACTATGCCTATCCCATGCATTTAAGAATGCATGGAATAGGCATAGGGGATCCTGGTAGTTGGGGGAAGGGGAAAACCTAGTTCCAAGAAAGCTTGAAGAAGCACAGTTATTAGAGTTCAAGGTCAAATTTGGTGGGCCGAAGGCCCTTATCTGCCGACAACATCTATGTATCTATGTATAATCAGTTTCTCCTTCAAATGGTGGTACAGAAAGGAACAGTTTTGCAGATTTCCTTCTGGAATGTCTAGGGTATTCATTCAAACATGAAGTGAAAATAGGTGCTTGCCCATTTGAAGCAGGAGCACTGTGATATTCCACTTATCCAAGAAACACAGCTTATGCATGCTGAGATGCAAAACCTTAAGAGAGACTGGGTCGGCCAGATGCTGGGCAGCTCATGTACCACCAAATCCAGAGGAATAGCCATTCTTATTTATAAAAGACTCCCTGTGCAGAAGCTTGATGTAACTTTGAGTCCTGAGGACCACTGGACAATGGTCTGACTGCAAATAGATGACCAGACGTAGTTGGTGGGTCAACATCTATGCCCCAAATGAGGACTCAGGCTCCTTCTTCCCCTGAAGTCATCCAAGCTCTAACTACTCTTTGTGTTCCCAGTTACAGACTGTACTTCAGAGGGAATTTCAATCAATCAATCAGTCAATCAATCTTTATTTTACCAGGAGAAACACCATTGAGAAAACTCATTTACAAAGTGGACCTGGACAGATAATACATAAAGATCACATCACTGAATATGTACATATAACATACAGACAGTATTACTGTACATACAGACATTTTTATACCAGACAGATAGTACAAGTCATCATAGCATGTATTACAGAACAAATCTAGTGAAGAAAGGGACGTGTTCATGAATAAATCCCCGTTCAGATAGAGTAGCCAAGGGAAGGGTAGGAAGGGGGGGGGGATAAGGGGGTGGACAAGGTGGAAAAGAGGATGGGATTTGTAACGCAACCGTTCCTCTGGATACTTCGGAATGGCAGAAGTACTGTATGGGATTCCATGTTGGACAAACTACGTTGAACTTCCATCACCCTTTCTAAATCCCTCACCTTGCTGCATAAACTAAACCAGGAAATCAGTCTCACTGATCCTTGGGGGAGCAATGCATCCATTGGGGGCTGGACTTAATGCACCATTCTGCAAGGCATAATACAATTGCTAGAATAGACCTCTTCCTGTTCCAGGACACCCTTTTGCCTGTGGTGCAATGCAAAATGTAACCATAGGACCTATGTTCATATCTGATCATGCCTGTGTCCATTTGGCATAGGTCATCTCCCCAGCCCCAAACTCCTCTCCTAGGTGGCATCTAAGTTCTTTCCACCTGCAGAATTAAGCCTTTATGAATTAGCTTGTCACTGAAATAGAGACCTATTTCAGCTTCAATGATACCGTGGACATTACTGCTGCAATGCTGTGTGATGCCATCAAGGCCTTCTTGTGGGGCAGGATTAAAAAGAAGTGTCAAGCTGAACTTGCACACCTGCAAGTTTTGCTTAAGTAAAATGAGACTAAGTATAACTCAAATTCTGATCACCTCCTGCAGCTGTCCTGGGAAATTATGAAACTCAAATACCAAATCAATGCACTCAGGCACACTGTGGTTAAAAAAGCCATCCTGAGAACTAAACATAATTATTGGGAGTCAGGAGAGAAAACAGGCCACCTCCTGGCATATTAAACCAGAATGCAGCTGTCAGTGAGGCACATCCCCAGTGTGAAATTATCACCAACTGAAACCTTGACCAAGAGGGTGGATATAAACAAGGCCTTTCACAACTTTTATAAGGATCTTTATCAGTTCCTCCAGGAACAGTTGGCCCTGAGCCTACATGACTTCCTCTAGGATGCCACGCTTCCATGCCTCACACCTCTGCAGCAGGCAGTCCTAGAAGCATCATCTAACTGCAAGAAATTGAGGCTGCTGTCAAGGCCCTTCTGCACCAAAAACCCTTGGAAATGGATAGTCTCCCAAGTGGAGTTTTACTAAACCTATCTCCATCTCCTGGACTGTAGGCTGCTGAAGGTCTACTCAGTATTGGGCAGCAAGAGGAAACTCCCACCTCAGTGTCTGAGGTGCTGGCAGACCAGGAAAGGACCTCCTCCTGCCAGCTAACTACTGTCCAATCTTTCTGGTGAATGTGGATGTGAAATTCTCACCAAGGTGCTCTCTTCCTGACTGGAAAAGGTCATTCTGCATATTGTGGGGCACCTTCAGACCAGTTCTGTGAAGGGCAGAATGGCCTCAGGTAACCTCAGGGCAGTCATTAATGTTATCTGGGCTTGATACTGGCATATGCGGATGACCTGCTTTTGGCCATCTCTAATCCTGCAGCATCTCCCCCGATGTCTTTCACATTCTCAATGAATTCAGCAGCATCTACTATGCTTCTTAATGCTACCTACCAGCCAGCTCCAGTCTTAAACCTCAGCAAGAAGTGATCCACCAAGCAGCTTAGATATCTTGGTGTGACCCTTACTACTGATCTGAAGCTCATGGTCATGTTCAATATAACCCCCTTTTAAAGGATTTGGAGTTGTATTTTCTCATATGGAAATGACTTAGCCTCGCTTTGTGGGGAAACATTGCTGCCTACAAAATGATGGCATTCCCAAAATGTTTGTTTTGCCCCGACAACCTCCCCCTATGTATTCCAGAGGATACCTTTCACTGGCAGGAGTAGCATTTCACTTCTTTCCTCTGGGAAGGACAGTGACCTTGGTTCAGTTAGGTCAAGCTGTGATACCCTGTCAAAAAGGGAGGGTGTGGGGATGCCATGACTGTGGGCATATCATCAGGCCAAAGGCATTAGCAAAAATCTTTGTTTGCTCTGAGCAATATCACGCCATCGCTATTCTGGCACATCCTGAAGGATTATGCCTATTCTGCCTTCCCTAGAGTGGAGGCTTGTGATTTGGTGGAGCCCTAGGCATTGCAATCTCTCCCACCCCTGCATTTTCCAAGGCAACCAGGACCACTATGCTTTGCCTCAGTGGATCTATAGAACCTTTCCTAGGCAAATTTATTTATTTATTTAAAAGTTGGTAACCTGGAGAGGCACACTGAGCCAAGGCTCATTTCCAGTTGCAACCTGTGGGAAGGGAAATAAAGAGGAACAACTTACATAGCAAGATATGGATACAAATTACATATCAACAATATGTATATTGGCATAAGAAATACAATGGTATCAGCAAATTGAGTTCAAACATAAAATATCACCATAAATACAGCAATGATATGGTGGCAAGACATAAACAAAGTAAAGTGCATAGTGCATGTTGGTGCGGGGACTATGCTAAAGAGCCTCAAACAAAGGGGATCTGACAAGAGATGGTTAAGGAAGAGGATATGATATTAGGAAGGGGATTTACAGGAACAGGAGAGTGCAAGGAGTTGTCTTAGTTGATATCTAAAGGCAGAGAGTGAGGGGAGAGGGGAGCAGATTCCAGAGGGAGGGGAGGCAGTAGGAGAAAGCAGCTTGGCCAGCAGATGAGTAAGGGTGTGGTATGAAGAAAGCATGGGAATCTTTGGAGCAGAGAGAGTAGGAAGAGAAGGGAACTGGGGAGACATGGGAGGATAGGTAGAATGGAATGGATCCGAGCCAATAGTTGGTGATGAAAGTGGCACAGTCAGACAGTTGATGTGAAGGAAGGGTGAGGATCGAGAGGGAGGAATAAAGAGATCAGTGATGAGAGTTGGTGGTGAAACAGCAGAAGCCATTACAGAGGATACCCAGTTTGGCAAGGGAGGAAGGGGCACTACCATAGACCACGTTGGCGTAATCAAAGATCAGGAAGACCATTTTGGTTACCAACTCCCAGAGGATCTGGAGCGAGAGACAATCCTTGTTATGGTATAAGGCACCCAGTTTTAGGTGGAGTTTGACATAAATGATGTCTGTGTGGACGGAGAAATCAAGCTTGATATCAAGCCACACTCCAAGGTACTTGAAAGTGGGGACAGCCTTCAAAGGGTGCCATCATGTGCATTTGCCTACTGGGTCCCTCTGTGGATGAATGAACTCCCTGGGCACCTCTTGGCCACTAATTGTCTGGCCCAATTCAAAACTTGACCTCAAACAGCACCTAATAACACTCTCTAAGTGCACCTACCCCTAAATCCAGCCACACCCACTCTCTCTGCCCCCCAGAAAGCACTAGGGAGGCCTCAAGTGCCCCCTTCCCTCTATTCCTTCTCATGACTTGCCTCAGCAATCAGTTTGTGTCATGATCCTTTGGCACCCACCACCCCACCTTCCCCCCTCCTCCAGTCCCGTGAGTTTCCCTAACAGTCACTACTAATGCAAGCTGCCTGACCATGCCCCCTTGCATCCTATCATTTATTCTAGCACGTCTTCTCTGCTCAAACTCCCCTCACCCCCTATTTCTCCCTATACCTTATCGCCCTTCTTCCCCACCCTTCACCTCCACCGCAGTACCTGTCTCTCTCTCTCGTATCTCCTTTCTTCACCCCACTGCCAGCTATCCCCGTCCCTCTGAACTACTGACAAAACACTTTGTGGCTGCTTATCCCACCCCCATAAAGTGTTTTTCATTGTTATTTTAACTTGTACCTATGTTTTGAGTTATTCTGTAAGTTTTGAATCCAAGCTGTATCGTTCATTGTGATGTACCTTTGCTTTCTCCTGTTGTACTTTGTTTTGCAATCTATGACTTGGAACCTTTGTAAAAGAGCTTGACTCAAACGTCTTTTCTGAATCACTAAATAAATAAATAAAAATCAAGCATGGAGAAAGCAGGGAGACGTGAAAGCCAAGCCAGTTTCTGACTGGTACTGAAGGTCATAGTGACAGTCTTCTTTGTGTTGACCCTGAGTTGGTTGGCTTGGAACCAATGCAGGACATTGTGGAAGTCCTTTTGGTGTGGAGCTTCCACAGCTGAAGAGACGGAGATGTAAATGACCATATCATCTGCATACATTTGTATATGCAAAGAGACATAAGCAGAGGGGAGGACATTTAGCAAAATGGAGAATAGAACAGGGCCCAGGATGGAGCCCTGAGGGACACCTGATATTATGGGGATAGTAGGGGACAGGACGACACCCACTTGAACCGACTACTGATCGGCCCATGAGGTATGAACAGAGCCAGCCAACAGCAGATGCTGAGAGCCCTGCAGAGCTTAGCTTGTTGAGGAGGAGTGGATAGGATATACAGTGAAAGGCTTTGGCCAGGTCAATGAATATAGCTGAGGTGATATGTCCCAGATCCATCTCAGAGAGGATAGATTCAGTTACACTGAGCAAGGAAGATGTAGTAGAGTAGTATTTCCTAAAAGCCACACTGAAAGGAGGATAATAAATCTGAGTATTAAAAGAAGTTAGTAAGCCTGGAGTAGATGAGGGTCTCTCGAAGCTTAGCAAGAGAGGGAAGAAGTGATACTGGCCAGTAGTTGCCAGGGGAGATGGGGTCTCCCCCTTTGTGCAGAGGTAAGACCATTGCCATCAGGACTGGACTGTGACAGGTTAAGTGATGTTAGGGCAAGGAAAACATCATGGAGGAGATGGGAGGAAATGGAAGCCTTCAGGAGAGAGTGGAGGGGAGAAGCAGGAGGGGACTGAGGGATGAAGTTGCCAGTGGACTGATATGAGGGAAGAGCTCAGGTGGTGAAGAATTTGTTAAAATCAGTGGCAACTGAGATGGGATCTGAGACCAATGAACCATCCATTTGAGGACAGGGGGATCCACTTTGGGGAAATCGGTGTATTACTGTGAAGGGTAAAACTCTGAAGTGGCATACCTGGATTGAGAAAGGCATGCTTACTGTAGGGGACTTGATGGATCCAGCATTGAAAACTCTACACACCTTTCAAACTCTTGCTGCCACATATCATTTCCTGCACATGGACTTCTGGAAATACCTACAGATCAGGCAGTTCATAAACTCCTGTCTTCATAGGGAGACAGACTGTGATGACTCACCTCTGCAGTCCCTTCTGACCTCTTGGGAGGCCCACTCACAAGAAACTGGCTGATGGATCTACCAATTTTTACTAGCACCCCGCTACCCTCGCCTCCTTAAACAAAAGGCAGCTTGGGAAATGAGCTTCCATATATCCCTCTCTGACAAGGAGTGGGAAGTGATGTTAAGTATAGCACACACCAGCATTTGGGACCACCATTACCAATGTATCCAAATAAATATTTTACATAGGTGGTACTGCACCCCAGATGTCCTTCACAAAATGAACCTCTTGAATACTGCCAAATGTTAGGGAAATGTTGCTAGCAATCCAAAGGATGGCACAGAAGGGAGAGATGTTGCTAATCAGTGATTTCAATCTACCAGATATAGATTGGTGCCTCCCTACAGCAGCAACGGCTAGGAGCAGGAGCCATCTTGGACTCACTATAGGGGGTATTCCTTAAAAAGATGGTCAAAGAGCCCACACAGGAGGAGATATTACTGGACCTGGTGCTTACAAATGGGGACAGCGTAACAGGGGTTACAGTGGGGGATCACCTGGGGAACAGTGATCTCCAAACAGTGTGGTTTGAAATAACTGAGGGCGCAGAACCAAGCCACACAAAGACGAGCATCCTAGACTTTAAAAGGGCAGACTTCAGAAAGATGTGAGAAAGCCTAAATGAAGCTCTGACCAGAGGAAAAGAAAGGTGTAGAGGAACAGTGGGAGGCAATCAAATCAGGAACTGCAATGGTGACTCAACTCTGTGTCAGACAGGTGAGTGAGGGGAGGAGAAAGAAGAGACCACTATGGTTTTCTAAGGAAGTACAACAGCAGAAAAGGTTAAAGAAAAAAACAGCATTTAGGCACTACAAAAATGTTCAGGAGGAAGGGGACAAGGAGTGGCATCAGAAAAAAACAAAGTGAGGCAGGGAAGGCAGTTAGGGAAGCCAAGTCATGAACAGAAGAACGTATAGCAAATTCAGTGGTAAAGGGAGACAAAACCTTATACAGGTACATCAGTGAAAAAAGGATGGCAGGGGGGTGGATTGTGTGACTGAAAGAGGAAAATGGGAGCAGTGTAGAGGATGACTGCCAGAAAGCAGATATACTGAACAAATATTTCTGCTCAGTTTTTGCAATGGAGGGGCCAGGGAGTGGGCCAACAACAAGTGAAAGGGGCATGATGAGCACAGAGATGGACACTGGTCCTTTTTCAAAGGCAGAGGTCCTCAGGGAACTGGCAAAATTGAGAGTTGGTAAGACAATGGGACCAGATGGGATACACCGCAGGATTCTAAAAGAGCTAAGGTAAGTCTTGGCTAAACCACTGACTGCCTTGTTCAGCCTGTCTTTAGAAACATGGGAGGTTCCCAAGGATTGGAGGACTGATGTAGTCCCTCTATACAAAAGTGGGGACAAGGAGGAGGTGGGAAACCACAGATCAGTCAGCCTGACCTGAGTAGTGGGGAAAGTCATGGAAACACTATTGAAGGAAAGAACCGTGAAACATCTGGTCATCAGTGGTCTACAGGACACAAGGCAACATGGTTTTACAGCAGGAAGCTCATGCCAGACTAACCTCATTGAGTTTTTCGATTGGGTAACCAGGCAGGTAGATTAAGTGGCGGGCAGTGGTCATGTCCTACCTGGATTTCAGTAAGGTCTTTGACACCATCCCACATCATAGGTTGATATGGAAGCTGCAGAACATGGTAGGAGGAAATAAGGTGGTGAAGTGGGTGGAAAGTTGGCTGGATAAGAGGACCCAGAGGGTGGTGGTAAATGGCATTCACTCTGAAGGTGGTAAGGTGACCAGTGGGGTACTACATGGGTCAGTACTGGGCACAGTCCTCTTCAATGTCTTTATCAGTGACATTGCAGAGGGTATAGAAGGAAAGATCTGCTTGTTTGCTGATGATACTAAGCTTTGCAGCAGAGTGGACATGCCAGGGGGAGTAGATAGAATGAAGGGGAATCAAAAGAAGCAGTTGGATTGGTCAAGGGATTTGCAGCTAAAATTCAATGCAAAAAAGTGCAAGATAATTCACATGGGGCACAAAAACCCAGGAGCATCATATCATCTGGTGGGGGAGGAAATAGAATGCTCCAAGCAGGAAAGAGACTTGGGGGTGATCATCTCTCATGACCTCAAGGTTTGGAAGCAGTGTGACGAGGTGGCTGGAAAGGCTAGAAGAATGCTGGGATGCATGGGCAGGGGATTCAACAGCAGAAAAACAGAGGACATAATTCCACTGTGCAGGATATTGGTAAGGCCACATCTTGAGTAGTGTGTCCGGTTCTGGAGGCTCCACCTGTGTAAGGACATTGATGGAGTGGAGACAGTTCAGAGGAGGGCAACCAGAATGGTGTAGGGACTACATCACAAGCCCTATGAAGCTAGGTTGAAGGAATTGAATATGTACTTCCGGGGGGGGGGGATATTATTGAAACATTTAAGTACCTCACAGAGACAAATAAGGTACAGGAGAAAACAATTTTTCAGAGAAAAAGTTGCTCAAGGATGAGGGAACACAAGATGAAATTGCCAGCAGGGAGATTCAGGGGAAGCATGAGAAAGTGCTTTTTCACAGAGAGGGTGGTGGACAACTGGAACAGCCTACCAGTGGAAGTGGTGGGGGCAGAAACAATAAATGGATTTAAAAATGCTTGAGATAGGCATAGAGGACTACTGGTAAAAGGAGGAGGGGGACAACCTAATACTGGCAAATCATAAAAGAGCACATTTATTGGAGGTATTGGGGCAGACTAGATGGGCCGAAGGCCCTTATCTGCCAACAAATTTCTATGTTTTTATGTTGGTGGTGTCACTCGCTATAGGATCACTGAAACACACACTTTGGTCCTGCCCATCCCTCTCCTTGTTCTGGACTCAGGTTCTGAAATTATGTGGACATACTCTTTCAGTACTACTGCCACCCAGTCCCAGACTCTGACTACTGGGGGATGCTTTGGTAGCTTCCCATCCTTCTAACCCTGAAAGGGCATGGCTCACAACAGCAGCACTTAAAGTCAAGTGACAAATCCTTTTAAAATGGAAATCAAGCACTCCCCCATCACTTACTGAGTGGGTATCTGCCTTGACTAAATTTACAGAGTTTGATAGACTCTCACACCTAGCATGGAATAAACTTGCTTGATTCATGAGTATCTGGGACCCTTTTCTCCAAGCATTAGAACACCACACCCCCATACAAACCTGTATGGCCTAGTACGATAACTATTAGGTTGCTTAATTTAATAACTGTTTTGGACTATGGTGCTTACTGTTTACAAAAGCCATAATTTGCCCACTGAGTGTATATTGACATATATGTTGTTTTCTACACCTTTGAATTAACAAACCACTACCATTTTTTTTGCTAGATGTTATGCCTGACAGCTGAAATGTACTACTAGCTTATTGTACTTAGCAGTTTTCCTTCCTTATGATTAGAGTTATACCTCCAAGTGGTTCGCCCCAGCAAGGATGCTGCAGAGTTTCCTGATCTTGTTCTTGTTCTGTTAACATAAATTTAATAATTTTTTTATAAATCAAAAAAATAAATAAAAAATCTTGCCAGACAACTGGAGCCATGCATCTCACAAAAATCGGAAAAGGCTGTCACTACCCCTACCGGTAAGACAGTCCATTCTGTGGTGGACTCAGAAAGAAGTCTCTTAAAAGGGGTGACATTTGTCAAGCATATCATAAAAACAATAGATACCTATGCCTGTCTGTGAAGTTTTGGTGCAGTCCTGGAGTCCACCACAGTTCAAGGCAAACAGTCATCAGTTGAAGAAAGATTGCCCATCAGTGTGCTGGAGACATGGGCAGTTAGACTGGCTCTCATTCACATCTGTTCCCAGGTACAGGGTCGCCACATGTGAATAAGGATGGACAACAGAGTCACAATATCCAGCTTCAACAAGTCAGAGAGGCAACAAAAGCTGCAAATGGCAAGAGAGATGGGCAATCTTCTGTAATAGGAGAGATCCACTGGCTAGCCTTTCAGCAGTCTGCCTAGATGGGGAGCTCAACACCTAGGCAGACTGGTTCAGTCATCAGATGCTCAACTTGGGGGAGTAGATTTTGAATCGACAGATGTTTCTGTAACTGTGCAACCAGTGGGGGCCCTTCCAAATAGATCTGATGGCCATGAAGGAGAACAGACAAGGGCTACAGTTTACTCCAGGTACAGAAAACATGAGTTCACAGGATTAGACACCATGACATCCTCATGGAAGTCTAATCTCCTTCACAGAGCAAGAGGTTCAAGAAATTCAGGAGTCCAATAGCACAGTATTCCTAGTAGTCCTGAACTGGCGCAGGACAACATGGCATGCCTCAAATATGTAAATGCTAATAGACAAGTAATTTCCACTTCCACTGCAACTGGACTTTCTATCCCAGTGGCCTATTCTTCACCCATCACCACGTACCCTAAGGTTGACAGCATGACTACTCAGAGGTAAAAACTGCTATCAAATTTTCCAATAATGTTGTAGATACTGTGTTACAATCCTGCATGCTGTCCACCAACCATACTTATAATAGACATCGGTTCACTTTTACCTGGTGCAGCATCTCTAAATCTGTGTTACCAGCTCATTGCAACATCACATGATTACTTGAATTCTTCCATAAAGGCTTTAGCCAAGGTTTATCACCAGCCTGTCTCTGAATGCAGACACATTCAACAGCAGGGCCATTCTCGATGCCCTACAGGTAGCATGCCTCAGACAGCTAGTTTTGGAACCCACTCAAGAGGGAGCAATCTTAGACCTGGTACTCTCAAATGGGGACAGAGAGAGGATCGAAGATCTAGAAGTGGGTTGCCATCTGGGAACAAGTGACCACCAAACAGTGTAATTCACGATAAACTTAGCTGTAGAGTCAAGCCATACAAAAGTGAAGGTACTGGACTTCATGAGGGCTGATTTTGTCAAAATGGGAGAGTGCCTCAGAAAAGCACTAGCAAACAGGCAAGAAGGTGGGGTGGAGCAACAATGGGGAAACATCAAAACCGCCATCACAGAGGAAACAAGCCTTTGTGTGAAGCAAATAAACAAATCAAAACTAAAGAAAAAAACACTATGGTTCTCAAAAGAAATGGTGGGGAAGGTTAGGGAGAAAAAGATAGCATTCAGGAAGTACAAGGAAACAAAGAAGGAGTAGGACAGAGAATTGTACCAGTTAAAGCAGAAGGAAGTGGGGAAGGCAGCCAGAACAGCAAAGGGCAAAACCAAGGAAAAGATAGCCAACTTGGTTAAGAAGGGGGATGAAACCTTTTATAGGTACATTAGGGAGCAAAGAAAGACTAAAGCAGGGATACTGAGGCTGAATAAAGAGGAGGGTCTTTGGGCAGAGATGGACAGTGAAAAAGCAGGGATACTGAATTGAATGAATACTTCTGCTCAGTATTCACAAAGGAAGAGCAGAGGGAGATACCTAATCCACTCAATAGAAACACTCTGGATAGGGGGGTTGATAGTAGTCATTTCATAGAAGAAAGAGTTCCAAAAGAACTCCTACAACTAAAGGTGGATAAAGCAATGGGGCCTGATGGGATTCACCCCAGAATTCTAAAAGGACTAAGGGGAGAACTAGAAACACCACTGACTAAACTTTTTAATAAATAATGGGAGGATGGTGTGGTACCTGAGGACTGGAGGAGGGCAGATGTGATTCCCCTTCACAAAAGTGGGAGCAAGACAGAGGCAGGAAACTATAGACCTGTCAGTTTGACCTCAGCGGTAGGAAAAATGATGGAATCATTTCTGAAGGAAAGAATTGTTGAGTACCTAGAGTTCAGTGGGGCATAGGACCCAAGGCAGCATGGATTCACAGCAGGAAGATCATGTCAGACAAATCTAATCAATTTCTTTGACTGGGTGACCAAAGTAGTAGACAGGGAGGAGCTGTGGACATGGCCTACATTGACTTTAGCAAGGCATCGGACACAGTCCTGCGCACAAGATTAATAAACAAATTAGCTAGCCTTGGAGTGAGTCCCAGGGTGGTAGCCTGGGTAAAACATTGGCTGGACAACAAGACACAGAGGGTAATAGTAAATGGAGTCTACAGTGAAGAAAGGGGGGTTACTAGTGGGTTAGTGCAGGGTTCCGTAATGGGGCCGGTCCTTTTTAATGTCTTAATAAGTGATATTGCAGAGGGACTGGAAGGAAAAGTATGTCTCTTTGAAGATCAGACAAAGATCTGCAACAGGGTTGATACACAAGGTGGGGTGGAAAGGATGAGAAGGGACTTGGCAAGGTTGGAGGAATGGTCAAATGTATTGTAGCTTAGATTCAATGCAAAGAAGTGCAAAGTAATGCACCTGGGAAACAAAAACCCAGGGGAAGAGTACACAATGGGGGGGGCCGGGTGAGATACTGACAACAAAAAAAATGGAGAGGGACCTAGGGGTTGTCATATCAGATGACCTAAAGATGGGCAAGCAATGTGAGAAGACAGTAAGGAGGGCTGGGGGGATACTGGGATGCAAAGGGAGAGGCATCACCAGTAGGAAACTGGAAGTTGTTGTCACTCTGTAGAGACAGTTGGTGAGACCGGAGTACTGTGTGCAGTTCTGGAGACCCCATCTCCACAAAGACATAGAAAGGGTGGAGGCCATCCAGTCGAGGGCAACCAAAATGGTGCAGGGTTTGCACCAGAAGACATATGAAGAAAGACTAAAGGAGCTTAATATGTATAGCCTCGAGGAAAGGGGGGCATGATAGACACTTTCAAGTACCTGAAGGAATCAACAAAGTCCAAGAGGGTAGCATCTCTCAAAAAGAGATGTGCAAGAACAAGGGGCACAATTTAAAGATAGAGGGGGGACAGCTCAGAGGTAATGTGAGGAAGTATTTCTTCACAGAGAGGGTTGTAGATGCATGGAACAGCCTTCCTGAGGAGGTTGTGGAGTCAAAAACAGTGGGGGAATTCAAGAATGCATGGGACAGACATAAGGCAATTCTAGTGGGGGGTAGGAGGAAGTAGGCTGTTGGTTAATTAGGATCTGCAGCTTATCCGTTAGGTAGGGAAATGAGCAGACTAGGTGGGCCAAGCAGTCCTTATCTGCCATCAAATTCTGTTTCTATGTAAAAGAGACAACCAGGGGCCACAACAAAGGACTTCTACCAGGAATGCACCCACTCGTACATACTTTTCTGAAATCCACTGACAATGTCAGACCTAGACCTAGGTCTATCACAGCTTTTTGTTACCTGAATCTTGTGCTGGAATCTCTCAACAGGGAAGCTTTTGAACCACCAGACTAGTTCACTGTAGGTTTTGACTCTAAAGACAGTTATCCTTATTGCTATATGCTCAGCTCATAGATCCAGTGAACTGGGGGCCCTGTCTTGTGCAGAACCTTTTTTGGTGTTCCACCCTGATAGGGTGGTTCTTTGCATGGTCCCTTCCTTTGTTCCAAAGTGGTACCTCCTTTCCACTTGTCAGAGGACATATCGCTTCCCACTTTTGTGCTCAACATGACCGAACAGGGTGAGGACCTGTCAAGTCTAAACATGTCTCATACCATTAAGGCCTACTTGGGCAGAACAAGCCTCATTCAGGAAGCCTTAGAGACTGTTTCTCCTCATCAAGGAATGCAGGCTGGGTCTCCCCACATTGCAATCCACCATTGTAAGATGGTTAAAGGCTACCATTGTGGAAGTATACATGCTTTCTTATTTGCAAATTCCCTTTCATGTCAAAGCTCAGTCCACCAGAGCGGTGGCTGCCTCCTGGGTCAAAAGGGTCTCAGACACCAATGCAGACATCTGTGCAGTGGCCACTTTGTCTTCTGTGCATACCTTTTCAGACACTACAGGGTGGACACCTGGACATTGACAAACAGACATAAGGGTCTTCAAACAGTTTCACAACCACTTCCTGCTCACCTTATCCTAGAGTCTCTTGTCACTGCTACTTAATCGCCTAATAGTGATGACTCGACTGCTTTAAAAAGGTGCAGTTGATAATGGAAGGTTACTCACCTGGTAAAGGTGTTTATGAGACCACCTTTTTACAGCACTCCTACCTACCCGACAAGGAGGAATATAGAAGTTACTGTATGTTTGGTTCATTGACAGTATCATGCACTGATTTCCTTCATGTAGAATTTAACCTACTACAGTACATATATTCTTTGATAACCACTGATTATCACTTTTTTCCTCAGGGCCCAGGTAGTTTGTGTTCAGAAATAAAATCCATTGAATCCGAGTTCTAGTTTCCACCATGTTCATGTTTTTAACTGTTTTTGGTCCACTGTTTTCTTTAAAATTTCTCTTGAGAATTAAGGAACAAGAAAAAAAAAAAAGGCAAAAATGGAATTTTATAAAAATTAACAAATGTCAAATTTTCAAAATAAAAAAAAGATGGGGATGGCTTAAATAATCTATTAGCTCCAAGAAAGAAAGAAAACATGACTAGTCCTATCAAAGGGGAACTGGAGCTGTCTGAGAAAACAGAAATAGCTAATTATTTAAATGAAACCTTTTCAGGTGTGTCACATTACCTGAGTGATCTTAAGGAATCAACCATAGAACCTGAAGCACAAAAAGATGTAAAATGCCCTAGGTTCTATTCAGACGTATTACAAAGTAAGACGTTTGTAAGCATTTAAAAGGAATAGATGAGTCAAAGTGTTCAGGACCAGATTTGGTAGAGGCAAAAATCTTAAAACAGGCAATAGAGGAATTGGCATACCCTTTACAAATATTTCTTTTAATAAATCTTTAACCACACAAGCTGTACCAGAAATATGGAAGAAAGCTTTTGTGATACTTATATTTAAAGGGGGAACAGACAAATAACTCAAATAATTATTGGTCAATATCATTCCCATCACTGATTGATAAGATTCAGGAGAGGTTGTTACAATCCCAGATTTTGGATTATCTGGAGAAATATAATAAATTAATATCAGCTTTGCATGGTTTCAAGAGGGGGTCTAGCATGGTGACTGCCTTGGTCAGGTTCACTAATGACTTGCAGGAAAATATGGATACAGGACTGTACTGTATATAGGAGCATTGTTCGAGGACCTGACCAAGGCATTCAACCTTGTGGATCACTCCCCGGAAATTAAATTAACCAGCGTCGGCTTAGGCAAACTGGTAATAAACTGGATGCATAGCTATTTGACAAATAGGAAACAGCAAGTATGGGTAAGTGGAATTACATCCAATACACGGGATGTAGATGTTGGGGTACCTCAGGAATCCATATTGGGGCCCATGTTGTTTTCATTTTTCATAAACAAGTTATCAGCAATGTGTATAGAATCTAAAATGGTACTTTGTGCCAATGACATTGTGTTATGTATGGCCAAAAAGGACATTATGACTTTCAGTTCAGAATTAGAATATGAATTTGGGAAAATGGCGACGGGGTTATTAGAGAACAAACTCATAATGAACAAAAAGAAAACAAAAGGAATGTTCTGCACCAATCATAAACAAAAAACTATGACAGACTTGCTTGAGATATTGATAGGAGGGAGAGATAAATTAGAAATAGTGTCTGAATTCAAATATTTGGGTATCACATTGGATGGTCAGTTAAATGTTAATATACATGTAGAAAATACAGTTAAACTACATAGGAAGATTGGGGCACTCTATGCAGTAAGTGACTACCTTACAAATGATATGAGGAAACTGATAGTGCAGAGTTGTCTTTTACCCACAGTTGAGTATGGAAGTATAATTTGGGGGGGGGACCTCAGGAAAAATAATACAGCAATGAACCTATTGGTACAACACAATCTGTAGATTTGCTTTAAGAGCAAAAACTAGATAACAACATTGTACACTATACAAGGCTACCATCGTTGAAGTACACAAACATTCCTATTTGCAATTTCCCTTTCATGGCAAAGCTCCATTCACTAGCTGTCATTAAAGCAAATGACAGACTACATATGTCTTGTTTTGTTTTTAACTTACTACATTGTTCATTCAATAATCCTATGCTGTCTTTTCTTTGAACAGAAACAGAGTTTGAGAGCTCTGAGATTATATGACACAGTAACTGTAACAATACCAATTTACAAAACTTCAAAAATGCAAAAAGCATTTACGTAAACTGCAGTTACAACATGGAACAGTTTATCTTATTTTCGTAACCTGCAGAATGATCATAATTTCAAAACCTTATTAAAGGATTTACTTACAAATGAGAGACGATGTAAATGTAGATGATTTATTGTAAATTGAGATAGCCTCTTTTTAGTAGAGAGAAGTAACAAATGTTAATGTTATTTGAAAGTGCATGAGTTATTGCTATATTTTATTTATTATTTAGTTTTTGTTGACCAGGTAAGTGCACTAGACAAATCCTGCCTATTTTCAGGCACGACCCAAGGGAGAGGGATGCAGATGAATGCCAACTGACCTTGAACCAGATTAAGCTGTTGGTGGTATTTTTAGTGAATGAGGGAAATTTGGCCAGGACACTGGGGAAAATCCCCTACTCTTTTCGATAAATGCCATGGGATCTTTAACATCCACGTGAATTACCACCAATCCAGGCAGATGGGACCTCGGTTTAGCATCTCATCCGAAAGACGGCACTTCAGAAGTGCAGCACCCTCTTATGCTGCACTACAGTGTCAGTACTGGGATATTAACCCAAGTGCCAGATGTGGGAACTGAACCCACAGCCCTCTGATCTTCTGGCCTCAGAGGCGAGTGTGCTACCTACTGAACCACTGACACTGCTATATGTGTGTACTGTTATTATAATTCTGTTATTCATTTTAATTGTGTTGTATCATATGTTTATTGTTATATACGTCTTGTTTTATAATCTGGGTCAAGCCTGTAAAAGGGCCATGTGGCCCAATGCTTTTCACCCGGTCAACAAAATCTTAAACAAATAAATATAAAATAAAATAAGTTTACAGGAGGAAAGACTTGGGAAGTTTCATACTAAGGAAGATCCAATAGAAAGGGGCTGAGATGGGACTAGATTCAAGTTTCAGTTTGTGCATCATCTCAAGACCCCAGTAGTGATGACTTGAGTGCTGTATAAAGATACTCTCATAATCAGCTTTGCCATATGAGTAAACTTCCATTTTGTGATATACTGTAGCATTGCCGTGTTGCACCCCAGCTGGCACCACAGTGTTTGTGACCTATTTGGTTTCAAAAGGCTCTGGGCCCGATTCTAGAAGGATGGCACAAGTCGCTGCTAAAGGCGACTTGCGCCAAACCCCGTTACATCAATGCCCCGGGGCCCGATTCTGTAAGGGGCAGGGTCCCCGCTGCCAAGTCTTGTGACTTGCACCAACTGCACAGGTACACCAAACAGAGGGCATACCTAAATGGTTGACCACAAGCCTGCGGCATGCACACAGGCAGGACACATGTGCCCCCCCAGCCCAGTCCCCAAGCCTGAAAAGCCCCACAGGGCTATCAGACCCCCTCCTGTCCCCAGTCCCCAATGTGTAAAAAAAGCCCCACAGGGCTATCAACCCCCATGCCGATCCCCATAATGTATCAATAACAGCCCTGCAGTGCTGATCTCGTCCCCCCAAGCCCCGATTCCCGAACCCACATCCTGGTGATTGTGCAAACTGTAGTAAAATGGCACAGTCCACCTCTGACCACCATGGCCAGCCACCGGCTGAGCTCCATATGAGTGCGTACTACTGTAAATAGTATGTGCTCAATGAATGATAGCTCATTTGTTGAGCGCATACTATTTACAGTAGTATGCACTCATACAGCGCTCAGTCAGCCCCTGGCCTTGGTGGTGAGAGGTGAACTGTGCCAGTCGCCAGCTGGGGATGGGTTGGGGGGAGTGGGGTGGTCTTGCACTGCCAGATGAGTGGGTAGGGGTCCACTAGGCTACCAGGGATAATGGAGATATCATTTTCATTTTACTACAGTTTGCACAACCGCCAGGATGTGGGTTCATGGATGGGGGCTTGGGGGGATCAGCCCTGCGGGGTTGTTACTGATACATTATAGGGATCAGGATGGGGGGTTGATAGTCCTGAGGTGCTATGTTTTACACATTGGGGGACTGAGGGTAGGGAGGGTCCGATAGCCCTGAGGGGCTTTGTTTTACACATTGGAGGACTGGGGGTGGGGGAGTTCCATAGTCCTGTGGGGCTATTTTACACATTATTGGGGAATTGGGGCAGGGGGCTTATTCTACTGTTTGGAGGATGGGGCTGGGGGGTTGCACTTACTGGGGATTGGGGCTGGTGGCACACTGGTGCAACCCCCGGAAGACACAAAGTACACTGATACAGTAAACATTCCTGGCTACATGAATGTGAACATTCTGATGCACTGGAATTCTTATGTACACATTTCTGTCATTTTTTATCTTTCTGATCTGGTACCTGTACTTTGACAGATGTCCTCCGGGGGTTGTTTTAGCATAGTAATATTGGGAACTTGGAGGCTGCCCCTCCAGAATAGGGCACAACTGCTGCCATAAACCCCTCAGCACCATGTCTTAGGGGGTTTATGGCATAACTGGTGGTGTAAATCCACTTTGACGCAAGCAGCCTGCTGAATGTCACAGGTTGCTTTGCAAAATGTCAAATGTCACAACTCCTGGTGTAAACTGCTACTTGCACCATTTTTTTCAGTGCAAGTCAGTTTACACCAGATGTATCCCTTTGAGAATCTGGCCCTCTCTTTTTATATTGATTTTAAAGGTTGTTTATTTTTCCTCAGGCAAGCAGGTATATGCTTCACTCCAACTCTCTCTTCAGAAGATTGCACACAATACAGCAGCCTCATGGCATGCAGCTTGTTTCAGTAGCATGTGACTTCCAATCCCATAGTACATTGTGAACTTAACCTGTGGGCCTCACTTAGCTGCCAAAGTTAGCAAGTTCACAATTCATGTAGTAATCCCTATACTGAGAACTGGCACTTCAAAAGGTGGATTAACTTTCTGAATGGCAGAAAATTAGTGAACTAATTCGCAAAGAAAATGTTTTCCAGTTTTATTCACCACTAGCAGTAGGTCTAGAAAACATTCCTGGCTACATGAATGTGAACATTCTGATGCACTGGAATTCTTATGTACACATTTCTGTCATTTTTTATCTTTCTAATGGGAGATTAATTTCCTCATCCTTCAGCTGGAGGAGCAGCAGCTGGCATAAGATGGGAAAGTGTTGCACACTCGACCCCCTATATCACCAGACTGGGATGATTATGCCTACTGAAGGGACAACAGGGGATTGGAACTGACAGGCAGTCATGTTGCAGTGGCCCTGTTGCTGCCTGAGCACCGTTACAGTAATATATTCTTGAAAAAAAATTAGATGATCAAAAGTAAAAATAAATAAATAAGTAAAGTGTAGAATTTGTGCAATTGTTCTCAAAGAGTTTTTCTGATGTGTTATCAGGTTGTGTGAACTTGTGGTGGTGGTGGTGGGGGATATATACAGTAGTATATTCTTGCATTGTCCGCAGTGTCAGGGGGCAGGCCAGCCTTGCAAGCATTGACTGCCATGTGACCTGCTGATGGTTGAGGGGGTTAATATTTTAGCACCTATTGCAGTGTCAGAGGGCATGCCAACTTTGCAAGCCCTTAGCGCCATGGGACCTAGTGATGGTGGTGGGAGGGGTGCTTTAGTACCGACTTGCCATGTAAGGGTGCATGCCCCTTTTGCAAGCACCGAGCTTCATGTGACCTGGTGGTGTTGATGGGGGATTTTGGCGTCAGGTGCCATGCCTGCCTTGCAAACACTGGGTGCTGTGTAACCTGGTGGGGGTTGTGGTCATGATGAGAGTGCTGTGGGGATATACATTATATTCTAGCACTAGCTGCAGTGTCACGAGGCATGAAAGCCTTGGGAGTGTAACTTGGTGGTGTTGGTGGAGGGGGAGAAAAGTTTCACCACCTGCTGCAGTGTAACAGGGCATGCTATTCTTGCAAGACCTAAGTGCCATGGGACCTGGTTGTGGGGATATTTTAGCAATGGCTGCAGTGTCTGGAGGCATGCCAGCCTTATAAGCACTGAGTGCTGTGTGACCTAGTGGTGGTGGTGGGGGATATATTTTAGCACATGCTACAGAGTCCTCCACTGTGAAATTGAGCCTGCCAGAACAGTGGTTAAATTAGGCAGGGACCCAGACAAACTCATCTTTATCTACACTTTAAGTATTGTTTAGTATGAGAGTCGAATGGTATCCAGTGATGTGGGCGATACAAATTGAGTGACTCACTTTTGAGCGACTCAGTTTGAGTGCCCATCCAGACAGCATCCTGTAGGGAAGAATGCTTGTAGGGAACAGTGAGGAGAGGGTGACAGAATAGCGACTGAACAGAGAGGCAGCGTTAGGTAAGGTTAGGTAGATTTAGTTAAGAACAGTTGTTGGAGGGGGCAGTGTCTAGCTGCTTGCATGGCATAGTGGTTTGGATGCTGGTCTACAATGCTGATGGACCCAGGTTAGGGTCTGGGTATTGATGTATTCTTTTTATTTTGGGGGGGGCGGGTGTTATTTTTTTTTAATTTACTGATATCCCATTCCCCCAACATTGTTCCCCACCCCCCCCAGGTTGTCTCGCCATGCTTTTCCCCTCCTGATTTGTGTCTCTGTGTGTTGTGCCCCCCTCAAGTTTCTCCCCTTCCCCGACATGCACTCCCCTGGAGTTGGTAATCTAAAGATAGGGGGGTGCAGGGGGACAAAGCTCCCAGCAAGGGGGGGTGCAGGTGGTGCAAACCCCAATATAGAAATTTAGTTTCAGTTGTTCCCCCATTTTTAGAGTTTTCTTTGTTGCTGTTTGTTTTCAGTGAGGAGTGTACATCATTGTTCTGATTTTCGATGATGTATACTTGCTGTAATGGCACTTGGTGTTTTGCGGTCACCATTATGACATGGAACCAAGTTGAGGCACCTCTGTATGATAGCCCCCTCAGATCACAACAATGCACAAGTGCATGCACGTTATAAACACACATCAAAACTCAGAGGACCATGCAATCTATTGACATGGATGAAAACAGTATGCACCCGTGGTGAGGGTTCAGAAAAGCAGCAGTAACTTTCACAGCATTCTGGGAAATGACGAAGCCTGGCACCCTATAGAATCAGAAATACCACATGTCAGAATTATAGCTTTCATTACTGGTCTTTTTTGGCTGATTTTGATTACACCACTAAACCCAACATGGGGAGTCCCTTGAACTTTACATTGTAGCTACCTCTGATCTATTAGCCTGCCTTAGCTTGTTACTTTCAAAAGTCTCTAGTGTGCACCCAGTCCTGAAGGATTCATTTTTATGTTTGCTTGCACGCATGTGCAAGAAACATAGTGCCTTGATCGGAGATTTCGGAGGTGTGTCACCTCCTCCTCCTCCAATTCAGGCAGCGAGCTGGCAGGCGCGGCCCCTGTAAGCCAATGCATTTTGGAGCTGTCTATGACACGCTCCAAAATGCAGTGGCATACAGTTGAAAGGGGGAGCTAAGCTTGAGTGAGCACCGATAAGATATCGGGCTGCTCACGCCGCAGCTCCCCCACGCACAGAACAGACGGCGCCCGCATTGAATAGCCGACGGTGCCCAATCCCCATCGGCTGAACCCCAGCCCCAGTCCTACGCTGGGGAGCCTCCCCAGCGCGGGCGCAAACCGTGTCACGATTTTTTCTTTTGCCGACGGGGTGCCCAATCCCCTTCTCAAGGAACCCCCATCTGCCCAAGTCTTTGTGCCACGCTGAGCCACCCAGCGCGGGTAAACATCCCATCATGCCTTTTGCCGACGGGTGCCCAATCCTCCGGCCGGGCTGAACGCCCCCGCCTGAGTCTTTGTGCCATGCTGGGAGCACCCCAGCGTGGCAAACGTCCCCGACGTCTTTTTATTTTAAAACCTGTAAAATAAAAAGCGGTCCCATGTGGCTCTCCCGAAGCCCCTCCACAACCTGCACCCACCACTGCGCACCCAGCCTCCCACATCCCCCCTCACCCCATACTTACCTCCGGACTCTGGCGCGGCGATCTTTGGTGGACCGGGAACATGTCTGCACTCTTCAAAAGCCGACCGCTTAACTGAGGAAATGCCGGTAAGCTGTATAATGGGTTACATGGGGGTTTCAACTCTATTGCATATCTTAGAAGCTGTGGAATTTGCACCAAATTTCAACATGGGGTTTTGGGACCTCTTCATGAATTATGCAGTGACTATGAAATCACCCTTTGGGCCTGAATACCACCATGACAGTGACATCATTCATGAGAAGGGGTCCCAAAACACCATGTTGAAAATTTGGTGCCAAAATTCCAAAATGACTGTTTCTGAGGTGCGTTAGCAGTTCTCCATGAGCTCGTAAGTTCGCGATATTTCAATATTTTCACTCCAGATTTTCAACATTGCCATTTTACCATGCCTTCTTATGAGTAGTACAGCTGTCATTTTTCACATCTCACCCAAAATGTTTCCACCTATGTAGCAGAATGGCGCAGTGATGTGTCTAAAATCAATGTATGGACAAATTAAGAAAATCACAGTGACACTGTTCATGAGCAGAGGTCTTAAAAATGTCTATGTTGAAAATTTGGTGAAAAAAATTCCTGAAAATGACTGTTTCACGAGGGTGCATTTGCGCGGTTCTCGCACTCGTAAGCTACATAATTTCAATATTTTCACTCCAGATTTCCAACATTGCCATTTTATCACACCTTCTTATGAGCAGTACAGCTGTCATTTTTCACATGTCACCCAAAACGTGTTTCTGCCCATGTAGCACACAATGGCGCAGTTGGTGTGCGAGATCAATGTACGGGACAAATTAAGAAAATCACAGTGACACTGTTCATGAGCTCAGGTGTTAAAATGGCTATGTTGAAAATTTGGTGAAAAAATTCCTAAAAATGACTGTTTTACGAGGGTGCATTGCGCAGTTCCTACGCACACTCGTAAGTTCATGAATTTTCAATATTTTCACTCCAGATTTTCAACATTGCCATTTTACCACACCTCCTTATGAGCAGTATAGCTATCATTTTTCACATCTTGCCCAAAATGTGTTCCCACCCATGTAGTGCACAATCGCGCAGTATGTGCAAAATCAATGTATGGGACACATTAAGAAAATCACAGTGACACTGTTCATGAGCAGAGGTCTTAAAATGGCTATGTTGAAAATTTGGTGAAAAAATCCTAAAAATGACTGTTTTACGAGCGTGCATTGCGCAGTTCTTATGCATGCTCGTAAGTTTGCAAATTTAATATTTTGACTCCAGATTTTCAACATTGCCATTTTATTACACTTCCTTATGAACAGTACAGCTGCCATTTTTCATATGTCGCCCAAAATGTGTTTTCGCACATGTAGCGCAAAATGGTGCTGTTAGTGTGCAAGAGCAATGTTTAGGACAGATTAAGAAAATCACAGTTACACTGTTCATGAGCAGAGGTCTTAAAATGGCTATGTTGAAAATTTTGTGACAAAAGTCCATAAAATGACTGTGTTACGAGTGAGCAATGCGCAGTTTCCACGCACCCTCGTAAGTTTATGACTTTGTAATATTTTCAGTCCACATTTTCACCAGTGGCATTTTTTTCACACTTCCTTATGAACAGTACAGCTGTCATTTTTCACAACATGGCTGAAGTGTGTTTTCACACTTTAAGCGCTGAGATGCATGGTCGCTGTGGGGAATCATTGTTCGGCACAGATAAAGAAAATCACAGTGACACTGTTCATGATCAGAGGCACCAAAATGCCTGAGTTGACAATCTGCTGTAAAATATCCCAACCTAATTATATTCTAGTGTCGTTGCACAGTTCTATGTACGCTCATGACTTCACCATTTTTTTAAATATTTGTACTGCAGATTTGCAACATTGCCATTTTTTACACCTCCCCATGAACAGTACAGCTGTCATTTTTTACATCCTGTTCAGAATGTTTTTGCACCTGTGGTGCTAAATGCCGTACTCGCTGTGCATAAGCAGCTTTCAGCTAACAAACTGATATTCCCCCTGTTCATGAGGTGGGGTCACAAAAAAACATGTTGAAAATTTGGAGTGAAAATACCAACGAATGCCTGAGGTATTAGGGTTTCCAACCATAACGCCCAACCCTGTAGAGAATGACAGGCATCAGGGGTGTGACTTGGGATTCTTGCCTGTAAGCTCATACCATTCCACACCCTGCAGCCAGTGAGAGGTATCGAGGTATGCCTTGGACTCTTCAGCCCAGCATTCACCCATTCTCCTATATCGCACCCACCTCACGCATTTCTAATGAAATGGGGTGCGCGTAAGGGCCAAACACCCCAAGGAACACCGTGACACTTGTCAGTGTCTGCAGGGTGGGGTGTGGTGAAATGGCAAGGCCGTTATGCCTGATGACCCAAATGCACACCCCAATGCCTGTCACTCTCTGCAGGGTGGTGGTGGGGTTGGCTTCAGTTCAGTACTTCACTGCCATTCCTATTACGCAGCTCTGTAACTTCTACATTACCACTGCCAATGCCAGCAAGCAAACATTCGGCATTGACAAATGCTTGTTTTCCTTGCCTTAAAGTTGCAAACATTTCTGGTTTCTCCCCAGATACACTGTACATATGCAACACTCACACTAACACAATGGCAAACTATATCTGGGTGGCTCTCTGTTCTAACAAAGAAAAGAAAAGAAACACGCACGTTGATCACCACTAAAGGTGCGACCATAAAGTATTACTTGACAGCACTATATTAGTTCAAAAGTAACAAATAGTGTGCGCTCCTCTGCTAGGGAATTTAAGGATTTATTGGAGCATAACCTCAGGGGCAAAACACTGCTACATAGAGCTTTTTACAAGAAAAAATCAGGGGGCTTGTTGTTCTATTGTCCTGACTGGCATACCAAAGATAAAGCCTAGGGCCCAGATATTCAAACTGCACCAGGCTGTGGCACAAGCCTGGGAGCAGCGCAACTTAGCTACGCAGGGGCATTGACTGGGCAATATTCAACGGAGCTGCGCCATTGCACAGCAGCGTTGAATATCGCACCCTGGCCACCCACAGTGCGCATGGTGCAGTGGCACTGTGCCAGTGCAAGTGGCCAGAGTGGAGCAGGGGGATGCACTAGCACAAGTTCTGTTGCGCCATGCGCAGCAACCACGATATTCAAAAGTGCGCACGCAAATGGGGCCATAATGTATGCAAGGCGCAAATGGGGCCATTTGCATGTCATTATGGCCCCATTTGCATGCAGGTGCGCCGATCACCGGCGACTTGCACCTGGCGCCCTGCCAGGCAGCAGCTGTCGGGGACTGACGCCTCCTGCACAGTGCGGCAATGTGCCCCACAGCCCGATCGTGGGCTTGAGTATAAATACAATGAATCCAATATCCCTGGTGGATCAGTGGACTGATGTCAGCCCTATCGCGGGCATTTGTTAGATAAAATAACACCTATATCCCTGCTGGCCCAGTGGACCGCTGTCAGTCCTATAGCGGGCTTGAGTATAAATAAAATAAATCCCGATATCCCTGGTGGTCCAGTGAACCGCTGTCAGCCCGATCGTGGGCTTGAGTGTAAATAAAATAAATCCCGATATCCCTGGTGGTCCAGTGGACCGCTGTCAGCCCCATCGCGGGCTTGAGTATGAATAAAGTAAATTCTAATATCCGTGGTGGTCCAGTGGACCGCTGTCAGCCCGATCGCAGGCTTGAGTATGAATAAAATAAATCCAATATCCCTGGTGGTCCAGTGGACCACTGTCAGCCCGATCGCGGGCTTGAGTATGAATAAAATAAATCTAATATTCCTGGTGATCCAGTAGACTGCTATCAGCCTGATCGGGGGCATTTGTATAAGAAAGTTAAGTCCAATATCCCTGGTGGTCCAGTGGACCCCCCTCCCCACCGGGCCACTGAGCCCCACTGCCCCGCTCCCCCCCGGTCAGCAGTGGGCAGCAGCCCCACCACCTGCGGCCCACTGACTGACACCATAGGTAGGACTATGCGCCATTGGTCCACAGCATGTGCCAATGGGCATGCAGCCCTGCTGCTACATATTCCAGATATGTGACCGCCCATTGGCTCACGCTGTGAACCAATGGGCGTACAGACCTACCTATGGTGTCAGTTGGCTGGTGGCGGGTGGCAGGCTGGTGGGTGCTGCCACCGCCGCTGACTGGGGGAGTGGGCGGTGGGGCTCAGTGGGCGGGTGGGGAGGGGTCCGCTGGACCACCAGGGATATTGGACGTAACTTATACAAATGCCCCGATCAGGCTGACAGTGGTCCACTGGACCACCAGGGATGTTGGATTTATTTTATTTATACTCAAGCCCGTGATCGGGCTGACAGCAGTCCACTGGACCACCAGGGATATTGGATTTATTTTATTCATACTCAAGCCCGCGATCAGGCTGACAGCGGTCCACTGGACCACCAGGGATATCAGAATTTACTTTATTCATACTCAAGCCCGCGATCGGGCTGCAAGTGGTCCACTGGACCACCAGGGATATCGGAAGTAATTATATTTTACAAATGCCAATGAGCGGGCATGGGGGGGCACCGCCAGGTGCAGCCGAACTGGTGGCCACCCACAGGTGAAAGCTGTCGATTGCAGGACGCCATGTTGCACCTCCTGCACGCGCAGCTCAACTGTCTGTCCGTGTCTGTTCCTTTTTTGGCTCACCTTTGCGGGCGCTAAGTAGGGTTGCACATGCATGGACTCAGCACATCTTGGGCTGAATATCAGGATGTGCAGAGTATGCATGGGCACACACACCCTACCTGCGCCGCATACATTACTGATGTGCTCCGGCACATCAGGATTTGTGCCAGGCACAATCCCCGTTTGAATATCACGCCAGGGCACATCAGTGGGTTGCCATGCGCAACCCTTTTGAATATCTGGGCCTATGTGTTTTGTCTGATGAAGGATGGGCCACATTTTTTTTCAGTCCTGTAGACTTGTTTTTGAAATTCACATTCTCATCATTGACAGTTTCTACAACCTAGCCAACTATTAGTGCCAAATATTAAAGACCCCAATTCTGTACCCTTCTCCCCAGGAATGTACAAGTATGTATTCTTGTTTGCCAAAGGGCACACCACCTGCAATATCTGGACTATATCAATTTTCCAGAGAATACTTCCTCGGAGTAAATCATACATTTGTTATCATTTGGTTAGTGGACCTCTGCAAAGAAAGTTTTGGACTGCTGGGGTATATTGTTGCAAATGTGGTTCTTGCATCTACTGAACTGAAAACTAGAATACAGCAAAATAAGTACTTGAACCTGACTCCCATAGGACTATATTTATTATGTTGGCACTACTGGACATCTAGGGTACATTGGTCAATCTGATTTAGGGTTGCTACATTGTCTAGGGATAATGCTTCTGTTCAAGCAGATAGCAAGCATGATACCTGTATAGAGATTCTCTCTTCCCCAGATACTGGGCATTCTGGGGGACACTTTATTGATTGAAGAATTTGATAAACATCATCACTGGGGTGACAGTTCTGGGCATTGTTTGTGGCTAACGTAGTCATCTTAGGCCATTGGAAGGCCAAACAACCTACATGCCCTTCACCTCAATTTGTTAGCTACCATAGAACTCTTTCAATGGGTGCTGTTAAGTGACTGACCTCACTAGAGAGCCATCAAATGACTGACCTGATTGGAAATCCATGATTAGTTGGGGAGAGGGGTATTTTCTTATCCTAATTATTATAACAAATATTATTACCAATGGTATCCACAGGGGATGCCTACTGATATTTGGATTGCAGCTGTCTATGAGTATCCACCATAAAATAAAAATGTTAGTATCAAACACAAATATTGTTAAACTGGAAAATTCTTCAAAGAGAAATTCATCTTTAGAACCTGAAACAGCTTGTGATTTAAGCTACACTTTTTGAGCAGCACACAGTCAGTCCATACCATTTAAGGGACTATTAACATTCATAATAGGGCAATAAAGTTCTGTGTTTTACAACATGCATTTAAATTAGAAATATTTAATGTATTGATTTTTAGGTTTTCAATTTGCAGTTGTAGTGTACCATCATGGTTATAATTGAGCAACATAACTGAACAATAAATATGTTAAATGAGCCAGTCTAGGATTACAAGGGCAGCACAAAAATATACTGTCTGGTGTTACGGCTCCCGGGTCTTGCATTTGACTCAGCCAACTGTGAAGCACATAAAAGTAATTCCAGTCTAATGGTTACGAAGGTGAAAAGGGTAATGAGTTCAGAAAGGTCTTGGAGCTATCTTGCAAAGTAAAAGAGTACATATTATTTAATGGTACAGATGACAAACCATAAACATTCTGGGCCAGTACCCAGGTGAAGCCTGGAATCTCCAAACAAAGCAAAAGCAGATAGGAAGCAACTACTGAAAATAACAATTCAAATGTGCTACAGTCAGGAATGCTGGGCGTATACCTTACTAACTGAACTTGAAATACATATAATCATACAATCATATTAGCAAAACTAGAAACTAAATGCAGTATCTAGATAAAGTATTTAAAAATCTGTCTAAAAATATACATATTTTCCACATTGTTACCCAATTCTTTTCAGGCAATAATTGATTTTCACTTTTGTGCAGCCATTGCCCTATAGAACAGTGTCTCTCATGCTTTGAGAACCCCTGAAAGGCTCTTTTAAGTGAAGTTATTGTATTGCCTTTATCTCGTATCAGTGAGAAGATATCCCTGATTATGTTTGACTCATACTACTGTATACTGATACCACACTGCCACCATTTTTTTAACCTTGTCATGTAATATTTTGTGAAAGTGTGCTTGGCTTCATTTACAGTAGTTTTACAAGCCCTATACCTCATTTACAGAGTCTGTAATCATACGGTGAAAAAACATGAATCACAGACAGGCAAAGTGTGCCAGTCAAACAATCCAAAATTAAAGTCCAGAGATTGATCCCTTGTCCAGCTTAATCAAATGTTTGTACTCTCAAATGGTTTCTATATGGATGTTTACATGAGGTCAGGCAGCTGGTGGTGCAGACTTTAAGTGGGAGTGTGTTCCACTGAGAGGGAGCAGCCACCACAAAACCCAGTGGACTGCAGGCATCAAATGTGAGGGTGGCAGGTATACCCATGATATCATAATCCTCTGCTTGGGACACCAGTCTGTTGCTGTAGAATGAATATGATGTCACAAGCAGAAGATTATGATATAAGGTGTAGACAAACAGCTAGAATAAATGACGCCTAGAGGAGACTGATCCAGTTTTCATCTGAATAAAAAGAAAAAGGGAAAAGCTTACTACAAAAGAAAAAAATGTATATATATATAAATGGGAATGTGCCCCGATATTGTATTTCTTCAAAGTTCTCTCAGAGACATCAGGAGCTCTTCAAATGAGTGTTCATACAATTTCAGACTATGAGGGAGTACTGTTTATGTTTTCTATTGCAACTATGCTACAACTTACTTACCTTTCCAAAATAAATCCATAAATATAAAATCACTCATTGCTTTTTGTGAAATAATCGATTTCAATGCATAATATTCACAGATAAGCAGTTAATTTGGTATTTGGAAAGACAAACCTGTAGTGTATGCACCAACAACCCTTCCCATGTAGGACAGTTTTTTGCCCACTGCATGGTCACTAGGGACTGTTGCTACTGTAAGTGATAACAATAATCACCTGGCTTCAGTCATTAGGGAAGGTGGGGGAGAGAGAAAATTGTTTAACCAGGAAAGGCACATGAAGCCCTAGCTGCTGGAGGTCTAACTGAGCAAGTAAGGAGACTATTGAGAAATATAGGCACTTCTTGTCTCAGAACAGGAAGATTGGGAGCTTAAAGGGCACAGAGGCAGTAAGTAAGTAGGGAGAAAATAAATAAATAAATAAACAGAGCAAAGAGTAAGTATTCCAAACAACAGTTAAAGGGCCAGAAATAAGACATGATGGGAGTGGTACAGTGCAGTGGCTGTGGAGTAGCAGTCTTCCGGGAGATGTTCTGGAGGATGTGGTGTTCTCCAATCTGCAGCCACCTCTCTGGGCTGAGGGAGAAGGTTGCTCATTTCCAGGCTGAGTTGGACAGGATTTGGGGGACCTCCTCTCCCACCCAGGGACCACCAGTGCCACTGCCGTTGCCTCAGAGGTTGCCAAGAAAGAGGAGCAGTTGGACCACAGTGGGCTCAGGGAGGGTGAGGGTGGTGGATCAGAGGCGCATCTCTCCAGTTGTACCTCTCCACAATTCATATGCTGTTCTGGCAAAGTGTGGTTCCTCTATGTAGGCACCCACAGTGGAGACCAAGAAGGATGCTGGGAACCTCCACAAAGGAGACCCAAAGGAGGGTGGCACGGGACCCCACAGGGGAAGAAAACAACTCCTGGTGGGGGACTCCACTTTTGGGGGGAGAGAACTGGGGGAGGAAGGGGGAGAGAAAGGTAAGGTGTCTGCCTGGTGCCGTGGCTTGGAGGGACAGGGAGCAAATTCTCAGGATCGCTGGAGCAGCTGCACCGGGGAGGGAGGTGGATGTCATTGTCCACCTAGGGACAAATGACCTGGCTGAGAAAGGGATCAGAGCAGTGCTGGAAGAGTCTGTGGAGTTGGGGAGGGGCCTTAGACAAGTAGCACATACGGTAACCTTCTCAGAGGTGCTGCCTGTCTATGGCATGGATGAGGCTAGGGTGCTCCACACCATGGGATTCAATCAGTGGTTGAAAAACTGGTGCAGAGCTCAGGGATTTGGCTTCACTGGGGACTGGGAGTCCACCTGGAGTGATGCAGGCCTATACTGGCGTGCTGGTCTGCATCTGTCCAAGAAGGGAACCAGAATCCTAGGTGATAGGTTTAAATGCTTCATTGGCAAGCATTTAAACTAGCCAAGGGGGAGGCACTGGAAAGGAGCAGGGAAATCCTAGCTCAACCCCCCCCAAAATACCAGGGTAGTAAGTGAGGTAAACACCAAGATAAAGATGTCGATAGGGAGAAGGACAGGAGTAAATGAAGAAAATGACAAAGGCAGTAAGGACAGGGAAGGGTCAAAAAGGTGTAAGGCCATCAAGAAATGGAGGGTAATGAGTACCAATGCCCGTAGTCTGGGCAACAAGCTCCCTGAACTTGTGGCCTTGATGGAAGAGGGATGCCTGGATATTGTAGCAGCAGTCACAGAAACATGGTACACAGAGAACCATGACTGGGATGTTAACATACCAGAGTACACAACCTACAGGAGAGACATGGAGGATAGAAGAGTGTGAGGAGTATCTCTCTATGTAAGACAAAGGATAAAACAATGGAACAAAAGAGCAAACAGGGAGGAGTGGAGGCACTGTGGGTCACCTTAGAGACTTGAAATGGCACCACAATCTGCACAGGGGTTGTATACAGACCCCCATGTCAGGGAGAGGGAATGGACAAGGATATGATAGAAGGCATCCTTAGGATGGCAGAGAAAGGGGAGATACTGTTGATAGGGGACCTGAATATGCCAGATGTTAACTGGATCACCTTTGCTGCAGCCACATCCAAGAGCAGGGCCATTCTCAATGCCCTACAGGTGGCATGCCTCAGACAGCTAGTTTTGGAACCCACTCATGAGGGAGAAATCTTAGACCTCGTACTCTCAAATGGGGACAGCAGGAGGATCTCAGATCTAGAAGTGGGTAGTCATCTGGGAACAATTGACCACCAAACAGTGTGGTTCACGATAAGCTCAGCTACAGAGTCAAGTCATACACAAGTGAGGGTACTGGACTTCAGGATGGCTGACTTTGGCAAGATGGGAGAGTGCCTTAGAAAAGCACTAGCAAACAGGCTAGAAGGAGGGGTGGAACAACAATGGGGAAACATCAGAACTGTCATCACAGAGGCAACAAGTCTTTGTATGAAGCAAATAAACAAATCAAAATGAAAGAAAAAGCCACTATGGTTCTTAAAAGAGGTGGCGGGGAAGGTTAGGGAGCAAAAGATAGCATTTAAGGTGTATAAGGAAACACAGAAGGAGCAGGACCGAAAACTGTACCAATTAAGGCAAAAGGAAGCAGGAAGGTAAGTCAGAATAGCAAAGGCCCAAACTGAGGAAAAGATAGCCAAATCGGTTAAGAAGGGGGATAAAACCTTTTATAGGTACATCAGGGAGCATAGAAAGACAAAGGGAGGGATAGTGAGGTTGAATAGAAAGGACGGTGGGTGGGCAGAGAGATACAGTGAAAACAAAAGGGATACTGAACGAATACTTCTGCTCAGTATTCACAAAAGAAGAGGAGGGGGTGGTGCCTAATCCAATTAACAGAAGCACTCTGGATAGGGGGGTCGATACCAGTCCTTTCACAGAAGAAAGGGTTCTGAAAGAACTCCTAAAACTGAAGGTGGACAAAGCAATGGTGCCTGACGGAATTCACCCCAGAATTCTAAAAGAATTAAGGAGAGAACTAGTGACACCACTGACTACCCTTTTTAACAAATCATGGGAGGATGGTGTGGTACCTGAGGACTGGAGGAAGGTGGATGTGATTCCTCTTTACAAAAGTGGGAGCAAGACAGATACAGAAAACAACAGACCTGTCAGTTTGACATCTGTGGTAGGGAAAGTGATGGAATCACTTCTGAAGGAAAGAATTGTTGAGTACCTAGAGGCCAGTGGGGCACAGGACCCAAGGCAGCATGGGTTCACATCAGGAAGATCATGTCAGATGAATCTAATTGATTTCTTTAACTGGGTGACCAAAGTAGTTGACCAGAGAGGGGCTGTGGACATGGCCTACCTAGACTTTAGCAAGGCATTTGACACAGTCCCACACAAAAGATTAATAATCAAATTAACCAGCCTGGGAATGGGTCCCAAGGTGGCAGCCTGGGTAAAACATTGGCTGGACAACAGGACACAGAAGGTAATTGTAAATGAAGTCCACTCTGAAGAAAGAGGGGTTACTAGTGGGGTACCACAGGGTTCAGTACTGGGTTCAGTCCTTTTTAATGTCTTTATAAGTGACATTGCAGAGGGGCTGGAAGGAAAAGTATGCCTCTTTGCAGATGATACAAAGATCTGCAACATGATTGATACACAAGGAGGCATGGAAAGGATGAGAAGGGACTTGGCAAGGTTGGAGGAATGGTCAGAAGTATGGCAGCTTGGATTCAATGCAAAGAAGTGCAAAATAATACACATGGGAAACAAAAACCATGGGGAAGATTACACAATGGGAGGAGAGGTAGTAACGACAACAAAAATGGAAAGGGACCTGGGGGTAATCATATCAGATGACCTTAAGGTTAGCAAACAATGTGAGATGGCATTAGGAAGGGCTGGGGGGATACTGGGATGTGTAGGGTGAGGCATCACCAGCAGAAAACAAGAAGTTGTTATCCCTCTGTACAGGCAGTTGGTGAGACCCCATCTGGAGTACTGCGTCCAGTTCTGGAGACCCCATCTCTGCAAGGACATAGACAGGATGGAGGCAGTCCAAAGGAGGGCAACTAAAATGGTGCAGGGTCTGCAAGAGAAGCCATACGAGGAGAGACTAAATGAACTTAATATGTATACCCTTCAGAAAAGGGGGGGGGGGCATGATAGAAACTTTAAAGTACCTCAGTGGAATCAACAAAGTCCAAGAGGGTAGCATCTTTCAGAAAAAGGGATGTGCAAGAACAAGGGGACACAAAATGAAGCTAGAGGGGGGATGGCTCAGGGGCAACGTGAGGAAATATTTTTTTACAGAGAGGGTGGTGGACACATGGAACAGTCTTCCTGAGGAGGTTGTGGGGTCTAAAACTGTGGGAGAATTCAAGAATACGTGGGACAGACATAAAGCAATTCTTGTGGGGGGTAGGAAGAAATAGGCTGTTGGTTAACTAGGATCTGCAGCTTATCCTGTAGGTAGGGAAATGGGCAGACTAGGTGGGCCAAGCAGTCCTTATCTGCCGTCAAAGTCTATGTTTCTTGTTTCCAGGTGTGATCTGGGAGCACAAGGAACTTAAGTCACTTCCTCAGGGTCATACAGTGTGCGGGGGGGGGGAGCTGATGAGATTTAAACCCAGGTCTCCAGGTTTGCAGCTCAGTGCCCTTAACCATTACGCTTTACTGTCTACTGGAATGGGAAAATGGAAGGGGAATGGCCCTCCAGTCATTTGTGTCAATGTGTATCATGCACGAAAAGAGTCACAAGGTTTCCCCATATGGTTGAAAAACACACTGCAATCATTTGGGGAAAAGGGTGGTTCCACGATGCAAATGGCCATTAGGACCATTTACTGTACAGAGTATGGTAACCCTCACAGACTCAGCTGCAAACTTTAGTGACACTGCCTGTAGAACTGAACTAGCAGGCAGGTAGTGGGGGTGCGACAAATCTGTGATCTAGCTGATGGAGGCTAGAGACCTGCAGCAGGGTACAAATGGTTTAGTGGCAAGCTACCCTGTAATAAAAAAGTCCATTTATGAGTCACATGTTTTTTGTGGAGTCCTATCCTCCCCCCTCCCAAATAAAATCTAGTGTATAGCATGGTAAAACCTTACAGTGCACTTTCTGTAAGAAATCACAGTTTACTGCATGACAAAGTGGAGTCTTTAGTTTTGGTGTACCTTGAGTTCCTGCAGTATCCTGCAAGATATCACAGTAAAAACTGGTATAAGAGCACTTGATCCTTTGAGACAGCACTATAACTTTAATGTTTTTGTTTTAAAAGCAACCTAGTTAGATGCTACTGTGAGCACTGAACATTCTGTTCAGAACCCTTTTGAACTAGAACTGACAGATTCTACAAGTACACTGTTTCTTTTTATTACCCTACAGCACTGCTTGAACCAGCAGCAAGTATGGCTCCTGCTCATTGTATCAGTTATGGTCCCCAAGAGCTTAAAAGCCATTAATTTATGTTTCCATTTTGACAGGATTACAGTATTATTATTTTTCATATATTTTTAAAAGTGTTTGCTGTGGAACTTAATCAAAGAGCTATAGTCTTTTAATTACGTAAACGACTAATGGTGCAGCACATTATAGCATCAAAAGAACTACACCATAATAATTTTAAAGAGAAGTTCTGCCAAAATCCCCAAATGGACATGTGTATATGTCGTAAGGATGGTGAACCTTGGTCAAGGTCCATTCTAATGCAACATTTGTAGCCTTGGAAAGGGGCACTACTTACGGCATTGGCTAGTCAGCACGTGCTTTATGAAATGGCAAAATCATTTGGTGTGTATCTTAGGATAGGTTCTGAATCATTTGGTAATACTGCATGCAATTATGTAACTCCAAAATCCTGTTGTCTATATCTGTGCTGATATCTGAGGCCCCATACTGAGTTGCCTGTTATGGTGTTGCGATATTAGGGAGCAATAGTCACCACAAAAAATACCAGACACAAGTTAAAAGTCTAGGCCCTTTGACTGAGTTGCAATACAGTCGATGGTAACCAAATATCTGTGGTTGGAAATTGGATTTTCAGCAGCCAACAAGTACACTATGACTACCACGTGGGATGTGCATGGCATAGTATTAGCTGCATGAAGCCATGCCATGCACACTATCCTGCTGAAATTGTGCTACAGTCATAGTCATTATCTCCCCCAACCTATTACCTTTAGGCAAACTTTGGGGCAAATGATTACAGATTTTGCTTGCCTTCCTCAGGCAATACTTTGCGGTACAGTGGCCCCACTACCTATCCCCAGCCACAAAGTCGTCCCTAGCATCCAGTGGCACTCCCTCTCTGAGTGCTGTTCCTCATATTAGTCCCTATGCATGAGGAATTGAAATGCCAATGTGCTGTATATCAGTGGTGTGTAGGCAACCCTAAAACAAAAGATGTATGGATCAGAGTTCCTGTGGACCACTGTGGCATTCACCAAAGAGGAGCATGCCCTTCCACACTCGATCCCACAGCCATTCACATAGCTACATATGCGGACAGTTTGGCGGAGTTGCCTGGGGCATGCCCACACGCTGCACCATTCACAAAGGTGCAGAGTACTAGATGAGGGGGACACAGACTACACAGGCACAGACCCTGCAATAGCTGCTGAATGCCCCCCAAGTTAATTGCCTATTGGCTGTGGTGGGACTAGACCCCCCCATCATACTACCCCAACCCTTCGGTCCACCAGAGCGGGCTGGGTGTAGCCATTGGGGAAATTGCCCTTTTTACTAAATTTTCTGGGATACACAGTGTCCCACAATCTCCTGCTTGATGCAGAACAGAGAATCCAATTGCGGACCAGAATGGGCATACAATTGGTTGCCCACTTGTATCCTTCAGTCCTCATTCTGTGCATCAATGCATTGAGGGGTGGGACCACAGGCCGGTGCCCTGTAGTGTCAGGCTATGGAGAATTCTGTGCCCCATTAATCTGTCCATGGGTCTGGAGCTGCGTGGGCCGAGTATGTACCTATTGCATGTACCAGGCCCTCACTGGTGCATAGGCACCATGGTGTAGTTTTAATTTGGTTCCCTTCATTCTGTTGGCCATCCAACAGCTTGTAGCCTAGTGCCACATGCCTTCATCACCTATCCTGCTTGCAGTAGTTCAGATTGCTTAAAGGCACTATGGTATACAATCAGGCTGTGCAGAGTTCAGAAAATGACTGTGTATGGCATGATGCATCATTTGCATGCTGACCATCTCCCCTTTTCAACTGAGGGATATTATAGCAAGTATGAGAGCATAGAAAAGCTTCTGAAACCATGAGGGCACCCTTTAGTACATTGCTGCAAAATGGTTGTTTCAGCCACTTTGGCGCATTGTTTTGTGACTGTGTAGGGTTCACGTGTTGCCTAAATTCAGCCTGCTCTAAATATTATATGTAAAACTAATTTTGACCAGAAGTCATGTCAGTTCTGTTTTTTTTTCCCTTGACAAAGTAAATGCCTCTTCTATGACGCAAGCCAACCAAATTTGCATCTAAAACAATGTGTTAATACTTACTAAATTAATCAAGTTATGCATTTGTTTTTTTTTATGTTATTAGGAAGAAGTTAAGGATTGAGCTTCCCTTATGTCATAGGAAGTTTAAAGTGTTTGTCAGGTTGCTCCTGTAAAAAAGCTTTCAGCTTAGTGTGCTAATCCTGGTTAAACAACTAAATAAAAAAAAATGGAATAGTGCTGATTTTCCTTTGAGAGATGCTGTACCATGGAGTGGACAAGAGGGATCAGTTGTCAGAATGAATGTCAGAGCAAGGCAATCTAATTACTGAAGGGTTTGGTGCCAGGTGGAATGCTAGAACCAGAGTGTCCAGCTGCCATAAGGGATGACAAAGCCAAAGGACCCAGTTGTCAGCATGGACACTGAAAGAGTTAGATGATCAGTTACCAAATGTCTAGCACACCACAAATGGTGACCAAAATGTGAAAAAGAATATGTAAAAAAAGATGAAAAAGAACATCTGGTACAGTTATAGCTTGTGGGCAGTTTTCTTCTCTCGGTTTCAACACAAATAATTTATTTTTTTTATTGCCAAGATCATTAATTTAGTGCTGTAGACCAAAAACGTGTCTCTCCGAGTGTTTCATGGTGATAGTCATTTTTATTTTGTATTTACATGATGAGGAACACAGAATGGTTCTGAACTCCCACTCATGTATTGCTGTTGCTTTTATTTTCTAACATGAGTCACCCCAGCTACAGCTCACCATGGGACCTGATTGTATTGGCACCCTCACATGGGAAAAGGAGAAAGGGAAGAGGGTTCCCTTGGATGTCAGTGTGACTCAGTTGGTAGCACATCTGCCTCTGGACTGGAAGGTCATAGGTTCTCACACACTGGGATTGGACTCATACCTAAAAACACCAGCATACAAGTGCAGTATTAGGGCGGTGCTGTACTGCTGGGGTGTGTGGTCCTTCAGAAGATTTGTTAAACCGTGGTTCTTCCTATCTATCCTGGTGGGTGTCCAGATGGAAGTAAAAGAAGCCAGGGCACTCTTCACAAAAGAATAGGGGACATTCCTGGTGTCCTGGCCAACATTCCTCTTCCCATAAACCAGATCATGCAATTGTCCAGGCTGTGTGTGGGTGCTGATGTGTGATATGGCCACCATTAAACATTCAGTCACTTCACTACTAGTTTAGTATTGCTTGTAAAGTGCTTTAGGATACACTGTGTATGAAAAGTGCTACATAAATGCTGATTATTCTTCTTCTAGGATGCCTGGAAGTGCTTAAGGGATAGGGTAGGTGAGGAAGGGGGGGGGCACTAGACTTCCAGAGATATTAAGGGACTAGACAAAAAATTCATAGACTACAAGCCCAGAAACAAACATAAAAGAATTAAGAGGGTGGTGGCAGGGGCCCTTCCAGTGGGAACGTTGGTACCTGTGAGCTCTGAGCATAGAATAGTATTATTCAACTGGTGTAATGCCATACTCAGACCTCTGCAGGGGTCACTGACCAGTATGTAGTGGGCTGAAACCCTGTATCCACTCACTAACATCCAGTATGCTATTTGGAATTGCAACTTATTTTTGGGTGGGACTCCTCCCTGTTATGACTAAGATCAAATGTTGCGTACTATCTCAAAGTCTCAAGTGTAGGTAAGATGAGAGAACTGTTCCATAAATTACCGCATAATGAAACAACAGTAACTATAGTGGATAATGGGACACTTGTCATGGTAACTGTCTATTACCTTGCAACTTTGGTTTACTACTTGGCTGAGGCATTTACTGCAATAAAATAAGGAGTTACAACAGCATAACACACGTGCCTATACCAGATCAGATGTACAAGCCTTGTTAAAAGGCAGTGTCTGCTGTGGGGAAGCCTATCCAGTCTGACTTGCACAGTGATTTGCATACCAAGGGTGCCTTGCACTCTGATTGAGGTTTTAGAGTAAGAGTGTGAATAGTAGAGCTACACAAAAAATATGCACTATGACTGATCCATCTGCACAGTTTTAGAGCTACTGCTCACAATGCCAGTGACCTGGGTTCTGTAACATGCCTGGGTCACCAGGGCCCAACCAGGGGAGGAGGAGAATCTAGCATCCCAAAGGACATGGTCTACCTCTAGAAAGGGAGGTCTATGTCCTCCGTCATGATACTGACACCTGGGGTGAACATAGGTGGTAGGGTAGGTGGAGGATCGAGGGAAGGATGGGATGTCGTGGACATCAGGGTACAAGCATGCATGGTGTGTGCAACCTTGATATAAGTGCATGTGACATTTCAGGGAAAGGGTACATATTAAGAAAATGGCCCTGGCACTTGAGGCAACAGACCGTGGTATGTCTGGGCCCCGCAGCAGTGTCTAGAAGGTTTTCTGACAATGCTATAATCTTTGGGGTACATCACCCAGCCCCATTCCTGCTTGTAGGGAATAACCAAGGCTATGTGGAGACTGGCAATCCTGGTAAGTTGTGCAGAAGGATATGGTTCACTATGGGTGTTCCTGTGGGAGACTGGAGCTAGAGACAGGAATGGGGCATAAAGAGGCAATAAAAATCAACACTATAGTGACTGAAATCATACACACACTATATGGGATATTTTCAGTGAACATATGCTGCACATACTATAATAGTGTAGAAAAGGTATTTGAACGGTGAGTTATCGTTGGATCATATGAAAAAGGATGTATGACACCCTTGAAGTAATAGTTTTTTAGGCACCTAAAAATTAATTTCAATTGCTTTTAACATAAAAATACTGTTGAAACATATATGATTTGCTGGCAGAAAAGGCCCCATGGTGTATCATGTCTTCCCTAAACCTATGTGTCTCATGTGGAATGAGAGTCCTAGTGTATTCACTCTGTCTCCCTTCCCCTTTTGGTTCTGTTTTAAAAGCCCCACGTATCCATCTCTCCCACGAATGATCCTTCCTCCCTGTGACAGTCAGCTGATCACCTACTTTGGCAACTTATTCCAGACCATCACCATTTCCATGAAATAATATTTCCTGAGATCTCTTTTAAATGTCCGACCTCAAGCTTTATGGAGTTACCTCACACTCAATTTAAACAAATCCCACTAGCCACTTTGTTCACTCAGTGGAGATATTTGTATGTTTTAATCAGGTTTCTCTCTTCCTTCTCACCTGCAGTGTAACCCCCTGATGAAAGCACACATATGTGGGATTTTGGATTTTCCCTGTGAGCCGGAATGTGCTTGTGGGTGGTTTAGGGAGCCACCAGTAACCTCCATGCAATATGGAGAAGTGTCCTACTACTGGCTGGGTTGCCAAGTCAAGGGAAAGAAGAGAAGTGTATCAGTTTGGGCAGAGTGTGCCTAAATTTGTTCAGAACCTGAGGGTTCACTCTGTGTGTGTGTGCTCTGTGCCTCAGTAATCTGCATTACCAGTGGAAGTAGCCCTGTGGGGGCCATCTTTGCTTTGTTTATTCTCTGTGATGTGAATAAAAGCCACACTCTAGAATCCCAACCTGGTTTGAATATTACAGTTATTGCTTCCAGTGTCTGGGTTTACTTGGGTGCCCCTGACCAGAAGTACAAACCTAGCATAATGTTGAGCAAACGTTTTCTCCCAGGGACCCAGGTTGTTGGCCATGCTCAATGGTCCCCCCAAGTGTGAGCCAGGTAGTTGCCACACTTGGTTTGCCTGTCTGAGGATGGCAGGTTACGAAGCAGAAGTATGGGTCAATAGAAATGTATTTTGTAGTGTCTATCCCCACCCCTCTTAGTGGTGCCATGTGTGAGAGGAGCAGCCCTGCTAGTTGACCAAGGGGGGAAGATGAGGGCAGGTCACCCAGTGGAGATTTCTGTATGTTTTAATCAGGTTCCTCTTCCTTCTCACCTGCAGCGTGCTCTGTACATGCATAAATCATAAATTCACCAACATCTCTTTGTAAGCGCTTTCCTGCTGTTCTTGGATCATTCTTGTTACCCTCCTGCCTCTAGCATGAAATGAGGCATCTAAAACTGCATGCAGTAGTCCATCTGAGGTTGAGCCAATGGTCAATAGAACAGTAACAACACCTCTCTTCTTCTGCTGCCAATCCATTACCCTACATACCCTAGTATCTCAGTTGCCTTTCCCACTGCATTATTGCATTATGAATGTGATTTTTGCCCTCAGTCTGAAATTATTACCCCAAGTCCTTTTAATTAGTAGGGCATTCAATCACTACCATCCCATTCTATATTCAGTTTTCAGATGTTACACCCCTGTGTGTATCACGTTGCTTTTGTTGTCATTACATTGTAACTGCATTATTTCTGATGATTTCTCTAATCGACCCATATCCTCCACCATAATTCTGACACCCTCATCAATATCCATCCATGTGGAACAGAGTCAAAGGCTTTGCTGAAGACATAGCACAGTATGTCCACTGTCTGTCCTTATCCACAGCCTTTGTAACCCGACTGAAGAAATGGTTCAGATTTGTCTGACATGACTCTTAAACCAATGCTGTTCTTTTGTCCTGCAGACCATTTACCTCTAGGAAGCTTACTATCCTCTCCCTTATTATCCTCTCCAGCAGCTTACTCACAATAGTCATTAGACTCACAGATCTGTAGTCATCTGGTTCATTTCTGCTCTCGCTCTTGTGTAGGGAAACTACATTTGCTATCCTTCAGTCCCTGGGTAGAATCCCTGTTTCCAGAGAGCTACTGAATAGCTCTGCTAGTGGTTCAGCTAGGGGCTCCCCCATTTCCATAAGCACACATGGATGTAGTGCATCTGGGCCCATAGAATTATCAACTTTCAGTGCACTTAAGCCCTATAGTACCCTTTTCACTGAACCTGGATCATAATTTTCTCCCTCCATCTCCTGATACTCAGTCATTAGCCATTTTAGAAAATGGGCGAAGCATAATCTTGATGCTGATTGGCTAAAAGTGCCAATCAACTGGTCTGAGACAAAAGAGGATGGAAAATAACGAGTCCCAGTCTCCATTGCCTCATATTGTTCTAAATAGGATTTGGCCATTAGAATTTTGAAAAAGGCAAATACCACCATGTTTATTTATTGCTTAGTGAGAGACAGCCCTCCCCCCTCATCCAACGCATCAACAAACAGTCGCCACATCTGAGTTGGAAAGTTGAAAAAAAAAAGTTAAATACAATTTTTTTCCATTGATGCCAAACAGTACATAACTGCCTTCACCTGAAACAGTCATGCTGCTGCTAATCCTACCATGACCGCGATTGTACTCGTACAGCTATCTGATGCTCGTTTTCAAATTTGCTGCCATTTTATAAACTGAAGGCGACTTGCCACCTTCCTTTTGCCCTATCAGTCTGTTTAGTTTTAAATACCATCAACAACCCAATGTTCACATTAAATAAATGAATCTAAACCCAATTTACATCTCAGTTCTGTAAAATAACAGTGTGTCAGATGATCACCGGCATGTTTCTGATGTCCCACTCCCTCTCGACGATCAATGCACTTGCATATCTTCAGAGCGCTAGCAGGCATGTTTACCAAAAGAAAAAAAATAACGAATACAAAAACCTCTTCCCGTTCACACTGTCTTTCTCAGTAGAGCAATAAACAGCGATTGGGAGACATGGATGCTGACTGCATTCACAATTTTGTGTTAAGTAATGATCCTTCCTTATGTGTGACCAGGCAAAGAAGAAAAAAAAAAACAGCAACAGTTATTCTCGGCGAGAAAGGTCATGGAGGTTACAGACTGAAGCAGAGGAGACAGAGACACTGCTGGTGGGGGTGGGGTGTTGTGGACACAACATTTAACAGACTGACAAACACATATTACAGCAGCGCCCTCTACTGTCAATACCAACAGTAGAGGGTCTACTTTACACATTTTGTATTTATTCAAATTAATTTTCAATAAATTTTGTAATTTGTTTTAAACATTTTGTTTCAAAAATTAAGCCCTAATCCCATTTTCTAAGCACAATAATACCCTCCAGAGTACGTGGTATGGGGCTATACCAGACCTTCCAGGGCCTATAAGGTCCTCCACCGGCAGGGTTGGGCCTCATTACACCCCTGGATGGTCCTGTATAGCCCAATACTGCCCACCCTGTCAGGTATTATTGCTTACATCTTCCAATGTGAATACAGTGTACAAATATATGTTTAGGGGAGGTCATGTGATGTGCCACAGTGAGTAGATGCACTCTGCTCAGGCTCCCCCAGGCTCCCGCTCCTCGTGTATAATTTTATTATTTTCTTAGTACTTTATTTTGCATTTTGGCATTTACTTACAGCTGGTATTTTGTGGAGTGTGCTCCCTTGGCTCACGATGTCTTCTGCTCCCTCACAACCAATTTTGGACACTGAGCTAAAGCCTGCTCCACCGCGCCACATGCCGTCACAAACTCCCAACAAGTTGGCAAAATGGCCAAAGTCACAGGGCTCTGCAGGTTCTCGCCCTGCCTCTGCAAATTCGACTCCTCTTTCAGAAGATAAATTTCTTGAGGAGTTTCAGCCACTGAAGTGGTCGCTCAAGGAGATCACAGCGGAACTGAAATCTCTCTGTGTTGATCTGGGCGATCTCAGCCAGTGGGTCAGAGACTCGGAGGCCTGCACAACTTCTCTAGAAAGATGGAGGGATCTCATTGAGAATGAGGTAATTTCCACCAAGCAGAAACTAGCTCGTATTGGTGCCAATCTGGAAGATTTAGAGGGTCAATCCTGGCACAATAATTTGGTTATTTTTGGTCTACCAGAGGAGGCAGAAGGGTCCTCCCCTATTCTTTTCACTCAGAAGCTGTTGAACAAGATTGTGGGTACTGCCCCCTACAGTACAGTGTATGTAGTTGAAAAAGCCCACCATGCTCAGCGACTGAGACCCTTGGCCGGATCCCTGCAAGACCCTTCATTTTGCATCTACTGAATTATTTAGACAAATCGCATATTTTAGCTACTTTATGGTACTTGAAGGAGATCTCCTGGGAAGGGAACAGACTGTGTGTATCTCAGGACTTGCCTGCAGTGATGAGACAAAAATGCTCAGCCTTCCAACTTGTAGTGACCAAAATTATTGCGGCAGGGATCCGATTCTACATGCTCTAACCCGTACAATTACAGGTCCTTATAATAGGCATATGGCACACCTTTGAGGAATCCGAACAGGCTAAAAGTGAGTTGGAAAGGTTACTGCCTGACCTGTTTAAACCCCACTGAAGAGGTCTGTGAACACTATGCTGAGTCTCTTTTGAGGATTTACTTAAAGTTGGATGGTCCTGCTACAGTGACTGTCTCCCTGCATTGATCAAGGTTTGTTTGGCATGTAAATTTAGCTGTTGAGGCCTGCCTATGTGGGTTTGGATCATTGTTATTAACTGGGCCTCAATTAATTCTTTATTGATCATGGACCCTGTGTGGTGGTGCGCTGATGCCCTGATCTATGCCTCCCCTCCACTCCTTATAGGACATTATCTAGTGGGCACATGTTTTTTAAGGGAAGACTTTCATATAGCCTGACACTGTACCATTCCTCCACCTTTTGGTTTTGGACTTTTTATGTTTGGGGCTCACTTTATTCCTTCGATTATGAACTCCTGATTTCAGGCTCTTCTTGAAGAGGATGTATTTTCAGTGAGCAAGGCCTCCAATTGCAGGACTTTTTAATTACTGATCTGAGCTTTGCTTTGTTTCATTTAGATTTCTGTTTAATGGGGAGAGGTTGGGGGCATCTGCCAGTGAATGGCTACCTGTGACTAATTGAATGTGTCCTCAATGAACCTGCTTTCTACTGCTTTAAGGCCCTTTTCATTTTGTGTGTGTGTGCAGGCTGGTTCTTTCTCGGAGGGAGTTAATACTGGGGCAATGTTTATACTACAGAATGTTTGTATTATGCTTACAGTTTAATGTGCTCAATATATTTTTGCTGTTTTGTGGAGGAGCGGGAGGGGTGGGTTATGAGAACATTTTCTGCTTGGTGTGGGTGGTATCATGCGCTGGTTAATGGAGTGGGTTTCCAGTAGCTTGCCAGAGGAGGTTATTATAGTATCTTTTTCTATCTACTGGTATTTTTACCCCACTTTAGATGGGGGTTTAAAATTCTGTTTTCTCTGTGGTGTTCTACTACTTCTCAACACCACTTGACAGAATATTTTCACCCCTCCTTCTGGCTAACTGACTGGGAAGGTTGCTTTAACCTTCTTATAGTTACCAACCTGTGGATCCTTCTAGTAATCTGTTTTCTGAAAGTTGTGTCATTGTTACAAAGGGGTACACCTGGGTGGGTTTTTTTGGTCTTTTGGAGGTTTCAATATGGGTTGGGGGAGAGGAATTTTCAGTTTTGTATCATCCTTGTTGTTTGTGGGGGGATGGTGGGTATGGGTGGTTAGCTGTGTGGGTGTGGGTTTTCACCCAGAGCATTCATTACAAGAGTTCAGGCTATTCCTTTTACTCTTTTGGGGCTACCCCTTTTTGGCTTTCCCACACAAGTGTTAATTATAAGTTTATATCATGGAACATTAAGGGGGCTAGCGATCAAAGGACGAGATATATGTTTTTGGACCACCTCAGGAAGTCCTTACCCTATGTTGTTATACTACAAGAGACTCATGTGAAGAAGGAAGAGGTCCAGCTGTTTTGATGGGATTGAGTGGCCCAGGTTTATGGGGCTGATCTCCACACAGCAAAGGGGAGGTTGTCCTCCTTGTTGCCTGTGGCACCGCCTTTCGCCTACTTAAAGAATACTTTGATCCAAATGGTAGTTTCATTTTGTTGCAGGCTTGTCTAGGCCCTACTAAAGTGATTCTGGGCTCCATCTATGGCCCCACAGCTGACTTCCTGTCCTTTTTTTCAAACCTGGCAGTTCATCTCTTCTTTATCCTCAAGCTTCCCATTATCTTGGGGGGAGATTGGAACACAGTTTTACACACTGACCTGGACAGGTCTGGCTCTAACAGGTGAGGCCTGTCTCTGGGACAGAGAGAGCTAAGAGTGCTTCTGGATACTCTGGGTCTCCTTGATCCATGGTGGATGTTACATCCTACAGACAAACAATACACCTTTTTTCCCCTCCCACATGGTTCTTCATCTCAAATTGATTTCTTTCTTTTGAGTAAACATTCCCTTCCTAGTCTAGTCTTGGCTGAAATCCTTCCGAAGGTCATTTCGGATCATGCTCCTATACAGTTGCTTCAGGTTCTTAATAATAGCAAGGTAAGGGACAGTATCTGCATCTCAACTCCCAACTACTAAAACACCCTACTTTGGGTTGTCACCTGAGGCAATTTCTAAGGGATCAGCTGGATCTTATTACAGGTTGTCTGTCTCGGCTGGACTGGCTTTGGGGGACTTTGAAATGTACTATCCAGGGTGAGTGTATTAAATTGGCCACTGCTCATAAAAAACAACATATTTCAGAGGCAGATAACCTGTTGTCCGCTATCTGCCACTTGGAGAAGAGGATCTCGTCTGTCTCATCTACGGAGGTCTGGCATGAACTGGACATCCTCCATTCCAAGTACTGGGAATTACTTTTTGAGATAGCAGATCTGACCCTTCTCTGAATGAGATCCGGTCATTTGGAATCCGGGGAAAAGGCGGCTCATCTACTTGCCTGGAGACTCCGACAATTAGATGAAGAAAAGAGTTGTCCCTTGTTTGAGGCCTACCCCATGTAGTGCTGTCTTCACCAAATCCCATGACATTGTTGAGGCCTTCAGAGAGTTCTATCATGCTGTTTACGAGGACACTCTAGTGACCCAGTCTGATTGACAGCATATTCAGGAGTACTCGGATCCTCTTCCTTTGCAGTCCCTTCCCTCCTGCCCTCCAAGAAGAACTTACAAAGCCCATTGGCCTTCAGGAGGTTCTCACCATTATTAAGCAACTCCCACTTCATAAGGCGCTTGGTCCAGATGGCTTCAATGATAATTTTTATAAGACTTTTGCTGACGACCTTGTGCCCCTTCTTACTCAACTTTATAATTTCCTCCTGTCAGAGGGTTTGGAAGACCACTGCTTTAATCAGGCTTGGATTACCCTGATTCGAAAACCTGGCAAGGACAGGCTGCTCACTTCAAGTTATCGGCCAATATCCCTCCTTAATATAGACATTAAAATTTTGGCTAAGGTCCTTGCCAACAGACTGCAGCTGGTCTGGAGGAGACTGATCTCACCGGTCCAGGTGGAGCTCGTGTCCAGACATCTATCAACAGACCACCTGAGAAAACTCCTTTATCTCATTTCCACATCTGGAGAGAGGAGATCCCCTTCGGCGCTGGTCTCTCTGGATGCAGAAAGGCATTCTATCCCATTTTGTGGTCCTTTTTGGACCTTTTTGTTTGCGGTCCTTAAAAAATTTGGCATCTCTTCCAATTTTTGTAAGTGGATTCAGGTTATGTACTGTATGCCCACTGCTAGGATCTAGTGTAATGGACTGTCTTCTTCTCCTGTTCAGTTGAGGAGGGGCACTAGAGAAGGCTGTCCCCTGTCCCCACTCCTGTTTAACTTGTACCTAGAGCCCCACCTTTATAAGCTCCAATCCTCCCCTACTATTAAAGGAGCTAAGATTGAAGGAATTCGGTTTGCAATATCTTCTTATACGGCTGATCTGCTTCTCCATGTCGAGGACCCAGTTTCCTCCATTCCTATTGCACTTGCTGAGATCATGACCTTCTGTGCACTAGCTGGATATAAACTGAATCTGGACAAGTCCCAGGTTACACCTCTGAATATGCTTGTCCTGAAACAGGATGTTGAGGCAATAGGCCTCTCTTGGGAACCTTCATCCCTGAAGTATGTGTGCATTAATATACCCCACGCCCTTTCGGATATTATCTCCCTTAATTTTTCACCTCTTCTTCAGACCATTAGGCATGACCTAGAGAGATGGGCCTCTTTACCTTTGTACCTCTGGGTCACTCCAATATTATTAAAGTGAACATTTTTCCCCATTTGCCTTTCAGAATGGGCATGCTGTGGGTCTTCTTACTCAAAGCCTGGTTTCTGTCACTTCAATGCTCACTGAGCCACTTTCTCTGGAAGGACGGGGCAGCTTGCCTGGCCTAATCTAAGCTCACTTTCCAGAGATTCCTGGGTGGTTTATATCTACCCAATTTTTTCCTTTATTACCTAGCCTCACATGGTGCTAAGTTCCTCCATTGGGCTATCCCCCAGTTAACCTAGGTGGGGCGGACTATCAACCTCTTTGGTTACAGATTGAGGTGAATCTCTGTTGAAAGGCTGGAATTCATTTAGAGAGTTTGTTATATGTGAGACCCTCTCATTTGCCATCTGCCTTACATGTTCCTCCTCTGGTCTGGTCTATTAAGACCCGCAAGCAGATGGAGCAGTTTCTTGGTACACAGTGGGCTACTTCCCAGTTACAACTCATACTGGCAAACCCCAATATTTGTACTGGAGGCCAACATATCCCTATAGCCTTCTCCCCTCAACTGGCAGAAGCCACAGTAGATTCCCTTTTAGAACTCGATGGTTTTGTCTCCCACGCTAAACTACAAAACCATTTCAACATCCCTGTTTTTCACCCATTTAAATACCTACAGTTAACTAAGGCCCTGAGACCCACCCCTGCTGATATTCTTGAGGGAGATACTTTACCTAGACTAATAGCATTGACTCAGTAATCTCACTCAGTCATGAGTTTGTATGCCTTACTTCAAATAGCTGACCCCTCAGCCCTCGAGGGTACTTGTTTATATTGGCAACAAACTCTAGACTGGCAACCAGATAGTGCTAGATAGTGCTCCATCTAGTGGAACCTTTAAAAATTTGTCAAAAGGGATAAGTATAGATGGACCCAGTTTCGTATTCTGCACAATTCTTATTACACCTCACATAAACTCTACTTGATGGGCAGATGTGTCTCTCCTCTTTGTCTCTGATGTGGTCTTTCCACAGGCCACCTCTTTCTATGCTCTGGGAATGTCAGGAGGTGGCACCCTTCTGGGAGAGAATTAAGGACTCATTGGACCCACTTCTCGGCCTGCAAGACGCCTTAACACCGGAAATTTGTATAGTGGGTGACTATCCTCCCACCCTAATTGGACATCGTAAAGCTCACATTGCTTTAACAGCTGCAGTGGCAAAGGTTGTTATACTAAGACATTGGAGAGACAGCTTGACCCCTCCATTTCAGGAATGGTTCAATGAACTTCTACATGCTCTTGCAGTGGAAAAGCAAATTGCCAGAATGCATGAGGGTCTCCACTGCTATCAGCAGCATTGGGAGGCTGTGCATACTCTTCTATCACTTCGGGTAGCCCCGCAATAATTGCCTCTTATGTCAAACTCCTTTGGTCTTCATTTTTCCTTTTGCCTCCTTTCCTTTTTCTCTTTTTTTTTTTCTTATTTTATTGAGTAGTAATAGCATATTTTGCTCTGGGAGGTTCAGGAGGTGGGGGCTGGGGTTTTCTGGACAGACACCGTTTGATCTTTTTTGTCATATTGCTCTTGTCTGTCACTTGGTTATGGGAGTGGGGGCTTGGTTTGGGAGGGGGCAGGCGAGGGGTAGTTGACTATTTTGCTGGCTGCTTGTTTTGCTGTATTGTGCTTATTTGTTCCTGGCTTTGATTTACCAGTATCTCACTGTTTTTGTATGTGTAAAAATTTTATAAACTTTGAATAAAATATATATATATATATGTTTAGTATGTCTATCTTTTCCTTTATCTTCCTCTTCCTGCTCCATTTCTTATTTCATTCAGATTATTCCTTCCGTAAGCTTTTCTCTTCTTCCTAATATACCAAATAAAAGGTCCTGTCTCCCTTCTTCATACCCTCTGCAGTTTGCAACTCAATGTCAGTCTTAGCTTTTCACACTACCTTGCTGGCCTCTGTCATCATGACATGAAACTCCACTGTGCCCTCCTCCCATTTCATTAGGAAACACATACTGAGCTGTGATTGCAAATTCCCTGGTGTATCCTGGGAGGTGAATTACATGGACCTGTCTTATTGAAAGGGAAATGTTGGCCAGGACACTGTGGAAAATGCATTACTTTTAGTAAAAGTGCAGTGGCATATTTAGCTTCCATCTTGACAGACACTAGAGGTAAACAGAAGGGCCTTTAATTTAACAAACTTCTCAACATCCCATCTAAAGAAAAACATCTCAACAGTGCCAGTAATGCATTGTAATGCACCTTATTGGTGTGTAAGTAAAACTCGTGGCTTTCTAACCCTTCGGCTCCCTGACTTGCATGTGAAACTTACTAAACAACTGATACTGCTAAAACTTTTAGGGCTGGATATTCACAAGTTCAGTGTCATACTAACAGGATTAGAACCATGCTAAGTGTGAACTGTGTGGACAACAGCCTGTTAGTGTGGCTGCTGATATATTGAAACACACACTTCCTGATAATCTGTTAGCACATTAACACTAATAAATACCATGTGCCTAAGCAAATTCATGCTTAGTGTGCACTCTGATATATTCAATGGCTTTGGAAAGTGCTAACATTCTACTGGCATAATGTTGTTTAATTCTTCTTAGACTCTGCCCTTACAAACTCGTTTATTGGTGCATGACCCCACTGCATATGTGGTGTTGTGTGTACACAAAAGCAAACACTGCTAGTTTCCTCTTCTGCTCTGATCCCTATCCATATTGAAATATTCATCAAAATAGTGACCAGTTCAAACCCTTTCTCTCATAGTTTATTGAATTCTCTTCCTCACCCAATCCCCATAGTATCTCTTTTCATAAAGACCATCATTTCTGATAGCCTAATGGACCTTCTTAATACTTTTATTGACGTTTTCATTCCTTGGCAGTCCAGTGGACTCCACCTCCCAGTCTGTGTACACTGTGGTCACCCACATTGCCCACTCTGGCAAGGGCATCTGATACAGACCTACCACTCACTTTGATGACCGTCTGCCTCATGCAAGTACCGGTGTCAGTGCAGTGCTCTATAGCGATACAGTTCTTGTGTAACTTCTATTGATGAACTTTTCAGTGGATGTCACACAAGTACTGTATCACTACATAGAGCTATACGCTGATACTAGTAGTTCCATGCACCAGCATATACCTCTGTACACTCTGTGAACAGAAACCAGCTCCTGCTGTGGAGCCAATACACAGGGAGTAGCACTGTACAACTGATTACTACAGTTCAGATTTTTTTCCCAGGCTCACATTCTCCCCATGATCCCAAAATGAATTTCTAGCCTCACAATTGAGAGACTAACCTGGATTTACAGGCAACCATGAGATTAACACTGCATCTCCTATCTAGGCATGGTAAAGCATTCTTTCACGTGATTCCAGTGGACACTGAAAATGGGCATTACATGGTAAACTTGTTTATTTTATTATTTAAAATGTAATGACTGAAAGAGGCATGCTAAATCAGAACTTGTTTCTACGTGTGACCTGGGGTGGGGATACAGCAGGGCATGACACATTAACAGCAATTACGGTGACAACAATTGGCACATGTACAAGAACAATAAAAAGTGGCCAGCCTGGTGGTGTAGAGGGTAGGGGTGCCCTGTGTATCTTACCTCTTACCATGCTGGCAACCTGAGTTCGGGAATGAGCTCGAGACACTGGGGGTTGGCTGTGGGGAGAGGGTTAAGCATCCAAAGAACTGCTGTCATCTCCTGGGGTGAAGGGTTGTGGATCCAGTTTTCAGTGACACCCAGTGGAGGCTGGGTGTGAACTAGTCCAGAACACAGTAGCATGGGGTGGAGGTGATAATGGACATCTACGGGCTGGGTGTTGGAGCATGCCCATCCCATTCTGGATGTCATTGCATGTCCATGCCTCCGACATGCAACCCACATGAGAAAATCCGCTTTGGCAATGAGCACCGTGATGCCTGGACCTCCGCTGAATGACACCCCAGGCCATCCACTGTTAGACAATTGTTGATCTCAGTCACTTTCCCCAGTAGCCTCCCCAGGGGAGGGACCTGCTGCAGGGGACAAGCTGCATACGCCACTGGCCTATGGAGGACCTGGTGGGGGATACCGGGCCAGGAGGTAACAATGCTGAGTTGGGGGTAGCCCCCCCCCCACCGTCCACAGAACTGAAAAAAAAAAGAACAATAAAAAGCAAGGTACAACTAAAACATTCAGGAAATAAAGTCTGAAAATCACTCTACATACAGTCTGTTATGTGGAGGAGGGTAGCAAGATGAGAACTAGGGAAGTGTACAGACTATGAATAGCAATATTCTTGTAAGAGCCCATATACAGTGGGCGAAATGATCTGCTCCTCTCTTCTGAGATCAGGAGTCCACTTCCTACAGGATACTAACCACCAACAACTCCATGACCAGTTTAGACTTCACGGCACCCTGGACAATATTCATTGAGGAAGACCCACCTAAGGCCTTTCCTCTTTCTTCATATCTCTCCTCTATCAACAAAATCTTCTGCAGCCAGCTGGCACCTCATTGTTTATAGTTCAGCCCACATCACATGACAAGGTAATTGACTTAACATGCACTTTAATGATATAAGACATTTAATGCTTTGAAAAACATAGCCCACCTTTTATTGGAGAGGGGCTATATTCAAGAAATCATACTTCATTAAAGGGGAACAGTCAACACAAAGGACCCCACGCTCAAGTATGGGGCTGGTCCCAATATGCAGTTTGTGTGTAAAAACATTGTAACGTACTTAGTGTTAATGCGTTATAGAAGATTGAATCAAACTAATTTTGATTAGTTCTAGGCTGACATCTCCTGTTACTACAAATCCAAGAACCCCCTGCAGCTTACATCACAGCAGTAGACAGCAGTGGGAGATTCAATAGCCTGAAGTGCATGTTACAGTTTTTATGATCTCTGATGAAATGTTTTCTGGGTCTGCTTTCCTCTAGGAGCAAAGTACAGTCCTCTGTGACTGCACTTAGCCAGAGAGGACAGTGGGACAAGCAAACAAAGATCACAGCTTCTATAAACTCTGGCATGCACTGCAGGCAACTGAGTCCCTCACTGGGATACGGGCAGGGGTAAATGGAGAAAAAGACAAAGGCAGTAAGGACAGGGATGGGGTAAAAAGAAATAAAGCCAGAAAAAAATGGAGGGTATTAAGTACCAATGCCCATAGTCTAGGTAAAAAGCTCCCCAAAATGATGGAATAGGGATGCCTGGATATTGTGGCAGTCACAGAAACATGGTACACAGAGAACCATTACTGGGATGTCAACATACCAGGGTGCACAATCTACAGGAGGTTCAGGGAGGGAAGAAGAGGAGGAGGAGTAGCTCTCTATGTAAGGGAAGGGATCAAAGCAACAGAACTAAAGGGTGAACAGGGATGAGAGGAGGCACTCTGGATCACCCTGGAGACTGGAAATGTCTCCACAATCCACACAGAGGTTGTATACAGACCCCCATCTCAGGTGGAGAAAATGGACTAGGAAATGATAGAAGGCAACCTTGGGATGGCAGAGAAACATGAGATATTGCTGATGGGGGACCTGAGTATGCCATATGATAACTGCAGCACCTTTACTGCAGCCACATCCAAGAGCAGGGCCTTCACGATGCCCTACAGGGGGCATGCCTCAGACAGCTACTTTTGGAGCCCACTTGGGAGGCAGCAATCTTAGACCTGATACTCTCAAATTGGGAAGGAGAAACGATCTCTGATCTTAAAGTGGGTAGCCATCTGGGAACAAGCGACCACTAAACAGTGTGGTTCATGATAAATTTAGCTGTAGAGTCAAGCCATACAAAAGTGAAGGTACTGGACTTCAGGAGGGCTGACTTTGTCAAAATGGGAGAGTGCCTCAGAAAAGCACTAGCAAACAGGCAAGAAGGTGGGGTGGAGCAACAATGGGGAAACATTAAAACTGCTATCACTGAGAGAACAAGCCTTTGTGTGAAGCAAATAAACAAATCAAAAAGAAAGAAAAAAAACACTATGGTTCTCAAAAGAAGTGGAGAAGAAGGTAAGAGAGAAAAAGACAGCATTCGGGAAGTATAAGGAAACACAGAAGAAGCAGGACAGAGAACTGCAGTAGTTAAAGCAGAAGGAAGTGGGGAAGGCAGTCAGAATAGCAAAGGCCCAAACTGAGGAAAAGATAGCCAACTCAGTTAAGAAGAGGGATAAAACCTTTTATATGTACATTAGGGAGCAAAGAAAGACAAAGGCAGGGATACTGAGGCTGAATAAAGAGGAAGGAGGTTGGGCAGTGTGCGACAGTGAAAAAGCAGGGATACTGAACAAATATTTCTGCTCAGTATTCACAATGGAAAAGCAGGGGGGAGACCTATCCAGTCAATAGAAGCACTCTGGATAGGGGGTTGATATTAGTCCTTTTAAAGAAGAAAGGGTTCTGAAGAACTCTTAAAAGTGAAGGTGGATAAAGCAATGGGGCCTGATGAGATTCACCCCAGAATTCTAAAAAAAAACTAAAGGAAGAACTAGTAACACCATTGACTACCCTTTTTAATAAATCATGGGAAGATGGTGTGGTACCTGAGGACTGGAGAAGGGCAGATGTGATTCCCCTTCACAAAAGTGGGAGGAAGACAGAGGCAGGAAACTACAGACCTGTCAGTTTGACCTCTGTGGTGGGAAAAGTGATGGAATTACTTCTGAAGGAAAGAACTGTTGAGTACCTAGAGGCCAGTGGGGCACAAGACCAAAGGCAGCATGGGTTCACAGTGGGAAGGTCATGTCGGATGAATCTAATTGATTTCTTTGACTGGGTGACCAAAGTAGTAGACCAAGGAGGGGCTGTGGACATGGCCTACCTAGACATTAGCAAGGCATTTGACACAGTCCCGCACAAAAGATTAATAAACAAATTAGCCAGCTTGGGAGTCAGTCCCAGGGTGGTAGCCTGGGTAAAACACTGACTGGAAAACAGGACACAGTGGGTAATAGTAAAGGGAGTTCACAATGAAGAAAGGAGGGTTACTAGTGGGGTACCACAGGGTTCAGTACTGGGGTTGGTCCTTTTTAATGTTGTTATAAGTGACATTGTGGGGGACTGGAGGAGAAGGTATGTCTCCTTGCAGATGACACAAAGATCTGCATCAGGGTTGATACACAAGGTGGGGTGGAAAGGATGAAAAGGGACTTGGCAAGGTTGGATGAATGGTCAAATGTATCACATCTTAGATTCAGTGCAAAGAAGTGCAAAGTAATGGACCTGGGAAACAAAAACCCAGGGCAAGAGTACACAATGGGGGGTGAGATACTGACAACAACAAAAATGGAAAGGGACCTGGGGGTAGTCATATAAGATGACCTAAAGGTGGACCAGCAATGTGAGAAGTCAGTAAGGAGGGCTGGGGGGATACTGGGATGCATAGGGAGAGGCATCACCAGTAGAAAACAGAAAGTCATTGGCCACCTGTACAGACAGTTGGTAAGACCACATCTGGAGTACTGTGTACAGTTCTGGAGACCCCAACTCCACAAAGACATAGACAGGGTGGAGGCTGTCCAGAGGAGGCAAACAAAATGGTGCAGGGTCTGCACCAGAAGACATATGAAGAAAGACTAAAGCAGCTTAAGATGCATACCCTCGAGGAAAGGAGGGAAGGGGGACATGATAGAAACTTTCAAATACCCAAGGGACTCAACAAAGTCCAAGAGGGTAGCATCTTTCAAAAAAAAGAGAAGAGATGTGCAAGAATAAGGGGGCACAATTTGAAGATAGAGGGGGACGGCTCAGAGGTAATGTGAGGAAGTATTTCTTCACAGAGAGGGTTGTAGATGCATGGAACAGCCTTCCTGAGGAGGTAATAGGCTCAAAAACAGTGGAGGAATTCAAGAATGCATGGGACTGACATAAGGTATTTCTAGTGGGGGGTAGGAGGAAGTAGGCTGTTGGTTAACTAGGATCTGTAGCTTATCCATTAGGTAGGTAAATGGGCAGACTAGGTGGGCCAAGCGGTCCTTATCTGCCATCAAATTTTATGTTTATATTGCTTCCTACACCTCTGATGTGAGATGCAGGGGATTTGGGGATTAGTAGTAACAAGAGATGTCAGCCTAGAACTAAGCAAACCTAGTCTGATATGTAAGTAAACCAAAATGTTTTTACACACAAAGTGCATATTGGGATGAGCCCCATACTAGGGTGGGGGAGGCCTTGATGTTGATTGTTCCCCTTTTAAATATGCGTAGTTTCACTTTTCAGTCATTCTACCACAGACTGTAATAATTTGATCCTCATAGTTTATATAATATAGAATAATGCATGAGGTGGTTTGTTAAATGAGAATTTTACACACACCTGAGTTGGGGGATGCTACGTAACCCTAAGGGTGAAGCCCAAGGGGTTTCTTAAAGTATCCCACACAGATGGTGTGAGTAAAACCGAGTTACACACCACCCCATTCAAACTCTGCCAAATCAAAATAATCCGAGTGAACTTGACCAAATCACTTAACCTCCTAGTGCTTCTATTCTCAGATCTGTAGAAATTGGTAGAAGCAGAACCCCAGTGAATTTCCACTCACTATCCTGAGTAAAAAAGGTTAAAAAACATAATTTTACAGTGTACAGTATGTACAACACTGAGACACTGTCATTGGTTAAATTATAATTCGGATAAGCACACAGCCATCCCTATAGAGGGTTCATTAGTCCTAACTGACACCCGTGAACCATGATAAGCAGGTTGATGCCTTGTGCTGAAGAGCTTTTGCCTATAACTGGATAAATCCTAGCACCTCATATGCATCCTTTATTGTTTCCAGAGCCTTGAATTCATGGGTTATGGCACTAGGTAGTTTTCAATCCCCCAGATTCGGAAGGGGCAAACAATTTGCAGCTGGTGTCCATGGCATCTGCCTTTCAGGTGAATGCTACAGTGACCAATTAAAGATGTCGGCACACACTTTTTATCATACTGTAGCAGTTATACAGGGTGTTTTACTCAGGGATTGGGTCGCAGATCAGATTCAGGCCTCAAAGGCAAGGCTGTTTAATCTGGTCTTTGAAGGTGAATTATTATTCAGTTCTCGACTCGATGACATACTGAAGGATGTCCAGGATAAGAAGGGACAACTTCCAGTGTCAAAACAGTAGCAGAGAGCGAACTCGAACTCAAGAGGTCAATGGGGGTTGGCATAGACATTCCAGAGACAGTTTCTATCCCTTTCAGAATCTCAAAAACCAGAGACCAAGGGCAGCCTATGCTTGATTCAAGAACAACAGTAACAGAAGAACCTTCACCTGTAAGCATAATGGAGGTGCAGAATGATGAGTAGATAACTCCCAATGACGGTTCATGGGCCCTTCTCTGCCTCCCTTCCCTTGGTTAAAGACCAGGGACATTGGTTTACCATGTTTGAAAAAGGGCAAAATCTGTTTTGCCAAATTGAAAAACCGGTATTGATACTGGTGTCTACAAAGCTAAAATCCATTTTTACTGGTATTTTGTTTTCTGAGCTTTGTTTCATAATGTGTTTTCTCAGCTAGCATGTATTTTAGCAATTTTGCTTGGTAGTACTATGCATCACTCATTGTAGACATTAAAATAATAAATCCTATGATAAGCTCAATCTGTGCCTGACTTTAGTTTTGCATCTTATATGTATACAAAGTCTTCCCACTACTAACAATGCCTATTTGCCCCTGTGTTCTCAGTGTGTAGATTTTGGAGATATGTGTGTGTGTGTGTCCCCATCCCTTAAGTGTGATGGCAGCAGCTCTATGGCCTCCTGTCCCTCAGGTGTGACAGCAGAACTATGGCCCTCTTCCCTCAGTTTGATGGCAGCAGCAGAAGCACAACCACCACCAGCCCTCCGGTATGATGGCAGTAGCAACACTATGATTGCCAATGCTCTTGTGTGACAGCAGAACTATGACCCTCTTTCCTCAGGGTAATGACAGCACTATATCTCCTATCCCTCAGTCATGACATCAGCAGCACTATGGGACACATCCCTCAGGTGTTACAGCAGCAGTACTATGGTCTCCATCCGTGAAGGGTGACAGCAGTGGCACAACTATGAACCTAATCTCTTATGTGTGACAGCAGCAGCATCACTATGGACCCCATATCTCAGGGGTGAGAGCAGCAGCACCACCGCCACTGTGGCCACCATCCCTCAGGGGTGACAGCAGCAGCACTAATGCCTCAATCCAACATAGGTGATGACAGAAGAATTACAGTCCCCATTCCTCAGGTGTGACAGCAGTAGAAACAGTGCAGCCCCAATCCCTCAGGGGTTATGTCAGTAGTGGCAGCACTACAATCCCCTTCCTCCAACACCTACACATCACATGCCTAAGTTACACATTTCTGTGTCTCTTATCTTGTCAGCTCTTACAGAAATAATTATATGAAATGTTTTCATGCTGCACACATAAAACTACCCAAGTGATTTGCGTGCTGCAAATATGATTTAAATGTTAAATTGGAACTGATTGCATGTGTATGGCATGCGTGCAGCAAGCAAATGTGGAAATGATGATTTTTATGTTAAATTGGGAAAGACGGCATGCGTGCAAAAAGCAAGTGGTCACTGATAACTGCACATGGAAAAGTTAAGTGACTTGCTCAGGATCACACTATAAACAAGTGGGAGTTAATGAGATTCAAATCCAAGTCTTCATGCCTCCAAGTCTCCTGATTTGCAGTTCAGTGCCTGTAACCACTAAGCCATACTGTTGGTACACATATGGCTTGCTTGTACTTCAATGCATACTGCATCTGAATACATCTGCATGCATACGGCATGCTTGTAGCCAGTGTATGCTTTTCAGTTTTCTTTTCTCCCTCATTTCATTTTCACAGTTGAACTGTAGCACACATACTAATGGAAACAGATGTTTTTCCCACTCCCAATACACAGATATACCCACAAAACTACTTAATTACTTCTGTCTGGCCTGTACTCCTACAATGTTTTCTCCATAGTTTTAAATGCTTCCATGCAAACAGACTTTAAAGTGCAAACACAAATGTAGCAATAACTTGACACACACACACACACACACACACACACACACACATGGCCAGTCCCCCTCCCAAGCACACTCACCGTAGCAGGTACGGCCATGCTGCTACAAACAACCCACAAAGTATAGATATAAGTAAAAAGTATCTTACTTGAGTACTAGGGAGCCAGAGTCTGGAATCTTTAAGAGATGATGTCCGTGGGTCAGAGTGCTGGGGCGTACTACCTTGAAATGAATAGAGTTATTTTCTATTACTATTTTATACATTATGATGGTGAGTTGGAGACTAATGAAGGACACTGTTCTACTAACAAGGCCCTGGTTAGTAAAGCAGCAGCCTTTATTAATCTCCAACTCTCCATCAATAATGTATAAAATAGTAATTAAAAAATACCCCCATTCATTTCAATAGTGCACACCCCTACAGTCTCCTTGCCCTTTGTCATAATGTGCCTGAGTGTGGAGATGTGGAGGTCAGCTTCACGGGGGGGGGTATAAGCCTGACTATAGTGGGACTCCAATAGTCTGTGCATACTATACTACTTTATTGTCCATGAATCCAAGAGACAGTTCTAGAATGTGTGTAACATCTCTAAAAGGTACAACTTATTTGGTTTGACTGAAACATGATATTGCAAATCAAGAAAAAATCAAATGTATAGGGTTCATCTACAATATATATACCCCAGAGCAGTGCATCAGATTTGGGCTTAAACCCACCCAGTTACTAACCAATTTGTTTCCTGACTGAAGTTTGCCCCCCCAACCAAAAAAAAATAACTTTGTTCCGATTTTTGTCCCTGATGCCATTCCATTCAATACCCATCCTGTATGGGTCATGAAGCCACCCAAAGGTGAAGAAATATGAAAAACACATTAATATTTCAGTCCTTCCTCCTTCCTCAATCCTCCTGTAAAACAAATTATTTACTTTTACTTACCCAGTCATATGGCAAGAACCTGCAGTCCGGCAGAGTGTACCACCAGCCCAATTTTTATTCTGCTGCCTCACTCTCCTTCACCAGAAGCTGGATACTAGAACCGACCATCACAGGTCCCCAACATGGTCTGCAACCAAGTCACCTCACCATATGAATCCACCTAACCTGGGTTGCTTCCTTCTTGCTTGGTTGCTGCTGCTACACTACACTGATCAAGGCCTATGAAGGCCACCCTCACTGCTGTCACCACTGCTGCTAAGCCTAGCTTGCTGCCATGGGGGTCTGTACTGTTTTTTTTTGTAAGGCAAGCCTAGTAGAGTAAGTAGGTAGCCTAGTCTTGAGTTAGCTTTTAGCTCAACCTCTGCCCCTTCAGCCACCAGGGGAGATGGAGACTCACTAAGAGTAGAACAGCAAAACTATGCTGCCACAACACTACTATTTGAGAGTTCAATGCTCACTGACTCCTACAACCTGTAGTGTTCAGCCTGTCTACTCTGTGGTTGGAAAGACAGTGTCACACTTGCAAGGCTCATGCGCTTTTTTTTGGCTGGAGCTCATCCACATCACATGTGGTTGTGCTGCCACTAATAGGTGGAGAGAGTGGACAACACAGTACAGACATAGTCAAGTCTGGAGAGTACCTGCAGTGTGAGCACACACAGGCAAGGTAAGCACTTACTATGCAAAAGATTAAATCCAAATTTAAAAGCCATTACTGCCACACCATAAGAACAACCTAGGCACAAATATGGGGGTGGGGGCAACTGCACCCCTCTGTCCTACCTAAATGGCACCCCTGCTTAATGGTAGAAATTAATTCCCAGGTGCTAACACAATGGTTTCTACTATATTCTGAGGTACCGTATCTCCATGTTTCATGATGTGTCCTGATCATCATGTGGGTTAGTGTCCCTCATTGTCCCTCATTTTAAGTGTCCATGTCTCTCATTTCAGTGACAAAATGTGAGGTATGGTGCATGCTTCCAAGGTCCTACTCAGCACAAAGAGTGCTGAGCATGGCCATGGTGTATATGCTCAGTACAGAACGACAAAGGGAAAGTAAGTGAGGTAAAACAGTCATGGAGAAACACATTTGTAGCACGAAATATGCATAAGGGATTTGTAAGGTCCAAAAACCAAAAGCATAGGCTTCACAACACAGAGGCCCTTCTTCATACATTTGGAATGGGGATGTTGACTGGCTATATCCTAGGCATTTAATGCAATAGGCAAACAATACTATACAGAGTAATGGTGATTTAATGACAAAAATTAAAAGCCATTAAACAACATGAAAAAGGATCAGAATTAATGAGTTTACCTAATTTTTATGGGAATTCAAATAAAAATGTATTTTAATGACTAATTGCTAGCAGTAGCATACGAAATAGAAACTGATGTGTTTTTAGATGAGATTTGCACCAGCTTATCTGCTGCACACATGGCTAGCATGCAGCATGTGAACTTGATGTGATGTTTAAATTATATTCACACCAGCTTAACTGCTGCACTCATGTCAAGTGTGCAACATGCGAACCTGATGTAGTTTTTAGAAGATGATCACACCAGTTTACCTGCTGCACACATGTCAAGCCTGCAGCATGCAAACCTGAGTTTTCTTTTAGACCTGGTTCACATGTGTTCACTTAGTGTATGTGAACTGCATGCAAACATTGCACAGTTAAGCATGCGGCATGCATTCTGCATCTACACAGCACACCTATATTTCTGTAAGGGAGAACTCAGATGTGAATAGTGCCAAACCACCAGACACCAAGGTGGACTCCCTCAGTTCAGTCCTATATAACATTCAACTGCCTGAACTGGTTTATTTGAAAGAAAGTGCCTCCACCTAAAAAAAAAATCCACAAATGACAAGACTAACTGTTTGACTTGATAGGGTAAGCATGCAGTGTAAAAAAAGCTTAGGGACATGCTTTTTTCTACACACATATTTTACTGTCAGAATGAAAAGCAGTTGCATCTGCTGATCAAAAGGCTGGATGCAGATAAAACTAAGACCCAAGCCCCTGCCACCCAGCTCTGTTCCCCAACTGGGCTGATACTTAGCATTTTTTGTTGTTTTAAATCATCAAGTGTGAAACATGTTTAGGACTAATATGGGCATTCAGTTACAAGTTAAATTAGAATATTTAAGGGGACATAAAAGACAAATCAGATTGGATACAGCAAAAAAGAATATTTTTTTTTCTTTCAATCATAGAACAGGAAGATTATGACATATTTTACCAATTGATATAGTAAACTGTACTTCGATCTCTGCCTTCAAAAATAAAATAGATATCTGGTTATTAAAAAATGGTTCCAAGTGGTTCCACTGAGGTTGGGAAAGGTTATAATGGCCTGTAGAGCCTTTTACCATTCTAATCCCAGTATGAACACCCAGTATATACTTTGTCTACACAATAAGCATTACTTTCCGGTTGCTGAGCAGTTACATCAGCTGATCGAATGAAGTGTTTAATGCAGGAGCAGTTAAACTTTAAACTTGACTCTTATCTTGCAGATTGGGGCAATTGTCCCAGTACCCCCTAACAGGAAGGGTCTTGGGTTCTACTTGATTTAATTTGTGAGTCCCAAGAAGTTGAGGGGCTTCTGATCAGTTCTGGACCTGAAACACCTATATTTGTTCGACACATGACCATCAAGATGGAATCCTTCCAGTCTATGATATGAACCATCCAACCAGGGAACTATCTGGCTTCCAAAGATTTGAAAGATTCTCCACATCCCCATGTAACAGTTACAGCAGAAGTTTCTGCGGTTCCTGATTCAGTGATAGCATATTCGATACTGGACACTTCCCTTTGGCTGACTAAAGCTCGCCAGGTATTCTCAAAGGTCCTGATCATACTAGTGGTGCAATTGAGGCAGGAGGGACATCATGTGTATCCTTAGCTGGACGATCTTCTTATTCAAGCATCGTCAGCTCTGATGTTGAGGAGATCAGTGTCAAGGACCCTGGAAGTGTTAGACTCTCACTGTTAGGTCAACATCTGGGAGCAGAGCACCCTCATTCCATTTCAGAGTCTGGAATACTTTGGAGCAGCGTTCAGGATGGACAACAGGAAAGTATTCCTTTCATCATCCAGGAAGGAGACCCTGAGGCAAGAGGTTAAATGGCTAAGCTGCCAGCCATCGGTCTCTGCTCACAGGCTCCTTCAGGTCTTAGGGCTGATGACTGCCATGATAAAATTTTTCCTGTGGGTCCATTTGTAATATGGGCCCATTTGCATATGTGATCCCTCCAGATCAGGATGCTGGAGGCCTGTAATTCAGCCTCAGAAGACTACCAAGCCTGGATTGTACTTCCTCAGTCAGTCTGGCAGTCTCTGGTTCAGTGGGTAAATCCAAAGAGCCTCAGAGAAAGTCTCCCCTGAAAGACCCATAAGAGCTGATATTGACAACTGATGCCAGCCTATCAGGCTGGGGCACAGTCCTTGACCATCTTCTGGCCCAGGACATTTGGACTCTTCAAGAACAGTGGTTAAAAAATAAATGTATTGGAAATAAGGGTAGTACAGTACATCTTGTTCTTTTTCTTTTAAAGACTTTTTTGCAGTCAAAGGCAGTACTGGGACAACTGCCCCACTCAGCAACAGGTGATCCAAGGTCTGGGCTACTGCGTGCCTCTTCACTGCGTTTTGGGGCACAGGGGATGGCAAAAAACATCCTCAGGTGGGTACTGCGGTGAACTCTATAGTGTATCCCAGAACCAGGATTTCAAGTACCCATGTATCTGACGTGATTTGGGGCCATCTTCGGAAAACCTACTGTTGTCTTCCACCAAGGGAAGGAAGACAGAGACAGGCCTTTGTGACTTCAGTGGGAGTCACCTCCTCATCGTCCTGCACCTCCATTGCTCCTATGGGAGAAGGATCCTCTGTTCCTGTTGTTCTTGAATTCTAAATAAGCTCCACTGGGTCTCTGGTTTTCAAGATTTTGAAATGGCCAGAAACCACCTCTGGACTGTTTCTGCTGATCACCCCCTTGACCTCTTGAGTTTGAGTTCACTCTCTGCTGCTGCTTTTACACTAGTAGTTGTCCCTTCTTATCCTGGATGTACTTCAGGATGTTGTCCAATCCAGAATCAAATAATAATCCACCTTCAAAGACAAGGTTAAACAGCCTTGCCTTTGATTTCTCTGTGACCCAGTGCTTGAACCAAACACCCTGCTTAGTTGCCACGATGTGATAAACAGAGCATGCTGACATACTTAAATTGTCCACTGTAGCATCCCCAAGAAAGGCAGATGCCATGGACACCAGCAAAAAAAATGTTCACCCCTTCCAAATCTTGGGGAATGAAAACTGCCTAAGGCCATGATCTGCGAGTTCAAGGCTCTGGAAACAATAAAGATGCATATAAGGTGAGAAGATTTACCTGATTAGAGTCAAAAGCTCTTCTGCATGAGGCATCCATCCTCTTATTATGGCTATTGGTTAGACCCAATGAACCCTCAATAGGGATGGTTGTGTGCTTGACTGAATTATGCACAGGCTTATCTTCCAAGGGGGTAACTCACACTTCTGGAAGCTGACCTCTAGAAAAGAATACTATCTCACCCTCAATCTTGGGAGATGCTTGCACTTATCTGTGACAGCCCATTCCTGCTCAATGATCCGGTAGCAGTGCACAAAGTTTTGTAAACACTTTGGAGCAGAGGAGGAGGTGAAGAGAATCAGATTCACACCCAAGGATGTCTTGCACCTCCTTCAGTTGTAATGTCTAACAAGCCTCCATTATCAGATAGGACAGAGAGATTCAATCAAACAGTGGTAGAATCATAATTTTGTTTCAGTTTCCATCCACTCATCTTCCTCCTCTTCTTCCTCAGAGGGATCCTCCTCATCATCAAATAAAACAGATGGGTCAGGATTTTTTCCTTGTCCCCTACAATGTTCCTCTTGACCATCAGTGAAATAAAGGATGGGGGTTGTCTGCTGATCTGGGTGAGTATCATCATTCTACTCTGGTGCACCTGGATGTGCCTGTATGAGCCTCCTGACCTGAGGGGCCCAACCTTGGGTTCTGGTGTGTGAGTAGGGATGTTCTGTGGAGCATCAGGTCCTAGCAGCTCATTTAAGAACAGCACAAAAGATTTGTGCAACTCGGTCCGCCACTGACATTTGGTACCCCAGGTGCATCTCCAGCTCAGGGGTTCTGGCTAGGAGGAACCAAAATAAACATGTTAAATTGCACTACATAGTAAGAGCAGTAAGACCATAGTAAGGAGGGTCTCAGCATCCTCCTACAATTCTTACGTCTTTTAAATATTACTGCTCTCCCATACGACATGGTGCCAAAATTGTAGTACCCAAACATTAGCTATTAATGAGAAATGAGATGTACACTGGTCCTAACTTCAATCACAAAAAATAACTTCTGTCCCCTGCCCACAGAGTGAGTGCACCCAAAAGGAAGAGGAAGAAAATGGCCACCTTTGAGGATAGGAGCATCCTGAGGCCTCTAGACTGCTCTAAGAATATAGAAAATAAATAATTCTCCATTAACAACCTGCAACGATACAGGAAAACAAACCACCGAATGCAGGATCAATCAGATGAAATGCCACACCTCATGATCACTCACACAAACCCTTGTAGAGGCAGAATCAACCCATTATTATGCCTGGTTAAATAAAGTGATTGATTGATTGACACATATATATATATATATATATATATATATATATATATATATATACTGTATTTATATATTTTTTTAAATGCAAGATCAACCAGATATTTTAAATTATTCATAAAATGCAATTCAGTTCCTCAGTAAGGGGCTTCTTGCTAAGTGAGAAATACAGCCACCATGTCTTTTTTTTTTTTGAACATCCTTCCCAAACATGATCGACAACCAATAGACATTCATGCTGTATGATATAAATGTAGGGATATCTCATCCCTAACAACCACACTACCAACCCTAGCAACTAGTTCTGAACCACGAAATAAGACACAGCAGGCACAAACATATTTATTTTGTGAAAAAAAAATTCATTGTATGACTTAGTGATGAAACAGTGTTTCTAGATTATTTTGTGGGGCATCATACACTATAAAAACTACTGGATGTGCAACTTTATGCACAATCAGTATGTTCTACCACTTCAGGGTTATTATTCCCATGAACCTCTTGAGCTTTACTCTCATGGTCAATGAGAATCAGAACCCCTCTATGGCAGAACATACTGGTTGTGCATAGTTGTCCATCCATTATTGTCTATATTATTCTTGTCTGTTTTGTTTGATATACTAAATTAGTGTAACTGTTCTTTCCCTATAAACTGGCTTGCATCTGTTATCCATCATGGCAAGCTGATGTGCTTTGTAGCATGACATGTCCCTGTACTGAATGCTTTCCATTGTGTACCTCCAGCTCCATATTATTCTCCTTCAGCTTCCTGTCTAACTTGTACATCATTACCATCAGCTGACTTATGTGAGCTGTCCTGCACTGTTTTATACCTACATTATACACCATACCTGCCTTCCAGTTTTCCATATCATCATGAAGAGCTCACTTTCTGCATTGCCTGCACTGTCTTGTATCAATATTACTGCATGCATTTGCATCAAGAAAATATACAGTGAATAATTAAGAATTTAATTTTGTTTTGTTTTACTCCTCCCCAGACCCCTGGTCCGCCACTCCTTCTAGCCACCAAGGACCACAGCCATCACATCCCCATCCACTGCCCCATCTGCACCTTAACCCCAGGTAACCTGATGTGAACTTTCATTGGCTGGGACCAGCTCCCTTGGACCCACAACCGGGAGAGGAGACATGCCCATGGTCATCTAGTACATATCCCAGGCTTGGCAGAGGTAAGCATGGAGACCTCTGAGGTATTGTGGTGGTGGCGACCAGCAGCCATCATCCAGCCAGCTGTTGGCAGATTTTTCACTTTTCTCCTGACCCACCCACACCCTCCCACAATGGGCCAGGCATGGTGGCATCCTGGGGGCAGGGATATTTGGCAGCGCATCAAGGACACACACCACCAAAAATGCCACCTAAAACCACCCCCAAGGGGCCAACAAACAGTGGTCCAAGGCAACCCACCCTCTGGGAGGGAAGTGCCCAAAGGGCAGTCTAAATCCCATCCCTGCCAGACTCCACTTCTGACATCTGGGGCTTGGGGCATGAACCCGGTTCACTAGGGTGCTGAGCTAGCACCCACTGCTTGGTGCCACGGAGCCAGCTCTAGGAATTTAATTTGATGACACTCTTTTTTTGTTGAGGGATCATTACTTCTTGTTTCACAAATAGTTCAGGATAGAGAAGAGTGCTCACCCTAAATTCAGCAAGTCTCTTGACTCATACACTGATGTTCTTGCTGTCCTCCTCAATAGCATTCCATTGTTTTTTGTGCTATGTACCACTATCATGCATCACACACTTACCTTACTGTTGCCATTGCCACCATGTCCATGTTTTCAAATTTCCATCTAATGATGTTCATCCTACCCTAGCTCCGACAATGTGTTGTGTGTACTGTTGGTGCTTCATATGGTCATCATGTACAGTAGCAAAAATAATGCATGTTTGCTTGTCAGTTTCCTGATTCTGATGAAATGACTTCTTAAGCACTTCATGTGGTTGGGTGATGCTGATGTTTTTAACAATATTACAACATGCTATCTATATTCAGTTCAACTGCCCTTGGATATATTCCGCAAGTAAAGTATACAAAACAAAATGAATTATGCTTAAAGAAGTAGTGCAACAAAATTGGGCAAAAGATTTGACCCTAGCTTTTTTGCTCTAGCTTTTTTGGCTATAAAAGATTACAAGCATCTTCCAGTTTTATGTGGTGGTACAATTTATTAACTGTACCAAAATGTGGGTGTTTTATAAATATATATTTTTTTTTTCCTGAGAAAAAAGATGTCTGCCACATATTGCATAGAAGTAGCAGTGTAAACCTGGCAAGGGTCAGGATCGAAAAACTAAAATAAGACCCATGATGCATAGCATAGGAGGTCCCTAGAGAAGTAGATCTGACTGGTATGTTCATATGTTTCTTAGTCATAGCTGAAACTAGCTGTTTTGGAAAAAAGCATTTTTCTGTGCACTGCTGCTTTAATGGCATGTGGAACTTGCAGCACTGGAATAACACATTATGTGAGTCACACATGTAATCATGTAATCTCTCTGGCATTGACAATTTTTAGTCCATTGCATATTCCTCCCAGCATGTTATACTGTTACTTTGACATCTTTTTTCCATTACTTGGTTTGCTTTTTCATTAGTTTTTGATTAGATCTTCTTTATTATTTTCATATACAAATATCCTATCATCTGCTTGGTACAAGACTGAAAAAAGATAGAGAATGCTGGAAAGGACAAGGTGAATTTGCCCACAGCTGGTTAAGAAATTAGTCCATCATCTTTATAATTGTATCTGACATACTCATTTTCCTCTTCCATTTGAACCACATTACTCCTTTCAGGCTATTTAATCTGACCACTATGAGTGAGAGAAGTACTGAATAGGGAAATGGTGTTCAGCTTCGAGTAGGAACCCCTGTCTTCGGTTTGGCAGTGGCACTTTGTCCAGACACTTCCAACCCATTGTCTGGGTGGGTTTAACATCTTAAAGGGCTCCAACCTGCTTCCGCCACTGCCCCCCTCCAGTTCCTTCACACTCCTCCCACCCAGTTTCCCCAGACTTTCTTCCAGGTTGAAAAAATGCCAAGACCTGGTGCTGTGCTGGAAGCAAGCCAAGTCTTTTCAAAGATCCTATCCCAAACCCAACCCCCCCATACAAAAATCCAGTAGATTTTCTTCTGTATAGGTTTTCCCTCACCTGAACCCCGATCCTTGATTTGACAGGGCAGACTAAAAAGAAAACCAAGCAAGCTCAGTCAACTCCCCTTGACAGCATTCCTGCTCCATCTGCACACCGTGTTTGTAGATTGAGTAAGTGGGTGTGTAATCAAGAGGGAAGGAGCAGATCTATTTCATTTAAAGTGATGCTAGCCAAACTTATTGGATCTGTTTGCCTAGTATCACTATTGATGCAACAGGTCTGCCCCTTCCCATCATTTCATGTTGACCTACTCCTTCCATTCACAAACAACATTCAGTTTGAACAGGTACACTATGAGAAAGGATGACTGAGATAGCCTTGTTTTCTGTTTTAATAGGCCCCCTCAAACACACAAACAGACAAAAACAAATTATGGAGCAACATTTAAGGGGACCTAAAAATGAAAATTGTTTGGGGGCTGGGCACTGGGTTAGAGAAGAGGCCTCTCCGAAAATATGCAGCCAACTCATTGCACAGTACCAGAAGCTGGCAGTTTTCTCAAGTTGTAAAACAAAGTCTGGAGGATTTAGGAGGGAGGGAGGAAGTGGCTTGTCTGTGGGGGTGGCCATAGTACTGCAGTAGCCCTGGCCACCTAGAAAAGGAAGATGCGTGGTTTTTTTTTCTTATAATTAAGTTCTGGGAAGTGTCAAGTAGACAAAGGGGAGACAAGAATCGTCTTCTCAGCTGGGCTGGTGTCAACAGTGTAGAATTTCAACAAATTCACCAACCCAAACTCTTAGGCCCTGTGCTATCCTTAAAGACTGTAATACTACATATAATGGCAACATTTTCGTGCAACTGAGGTACTACCCCAACAAGCCTACAAGCCTGTCTACCCTTTGCTGTATTATTGCCATTGTGTGAACTTACATAATATTCCATCAAAACAACCTACCTGTGTAAAGCATATACTTTCTTGGTACCATGTATGTAACCGCTACATTAAATGGAGTGCTAATACATTTAACTTACAGAGCATGTGGCTCATGGCTGACACAGGCAAAACCTCAAAAACAGATAAGGTACTTGCCAAATAACTCAAGTAATATAGATTGTTGTTTATGAAGTGCCAATCTGATAGGAGCACATGCTATACCAGATAACAGGGCCATCATGAAAGGAAGCTTGAGATGGATTAATTTGACAGAAAAAATAAGTTATAGTTGACATAACTGTGCTGTTAGATGCTGTACTGCTCCCTTCAATAAAGTAACTGCCCTCCATTGCCACGAGTTCCATCTCCTCAGCATCACCTTCCTCATCAACTCAATGGTATGTTCTTTTGTGTTGATGATGATGATGATGCTTATGATGGATTCCATGCATTTTCTTGACCTTGCTGAATTTTCTGCTATTTATTGCTTAAACAACATGGCATAATAGTGCCACTTAAAGCAGCCTTCCATGATGAAAGTGAACATTGTGACCTTTTTTTAATTCTATCTTAGATTGCCACCTATCTCCTGAATTGTATGATACCCTTTTTTCACATTTTGAGTCTGATTATCACCTTGCTTTACCATTGAAATAGGATTTTCTTCTTTATTCTTGGCACTGTTTGAACACCCATTATTTAACATAATTTTTTTTTGTAACTATATCAAACTAGCAACCAGCAGCACCATTTCCTGAAACAAACACTTTGAACTTGTAAAACAAAAAATGGTAAAATCTATTAGTAGCCTTAAAAGATTCATGTATAAATGTTGAGGGTACTCCATTAAAGTTGGAATACTCACTGTCTCTTATGCTAAGTTACAAACTGCAGCCCTTTATGCCTCAGAAATTTTGGCCTTTGCAAATTATTCTTCCCTAGAAATTGTTCTAAACAATGTTCAGATGCCCTAATTGTGTGCCACTGAGTATTTTGTGGGCTGAGTTGGGTCAAGTTTTCCTATAACCCACGGTACATGAAAGAATGATTTTCTTTTTTCTCAGTTTATTAATTACATCTGTACAGACTCCTTAAGACGTGCATTAAACAACAGACTGGATATTCAGATGGTGACCTTATATTCCTATACCTGGACTTTGTTTAAAATTCCATTCATCCTCTAGGTCTGGGCAACTTGTTGAACTAAATGATGTAATGTCTTGGTAGGAAATTATAAGGAAAATTAAAACAAGATGCAGGGATGTAGCAGGACTGGAAGATTTGGCTGACCTTGCTAAATGTAATTTACCTTAGAAATCCATTAAAACTACTTTAATAGAGAATATTATTTAACATATATTGAAAATAGGAAGTTAAGGGGACACTGTCAACCCCCCTGGGCCTCAAACTAGTTGTAGTTTAAAAAACACACTTTATGATTTTTCACATTCTGAGGAATTTACTGATGAAGCTGGTTGCTTTATAGAGGTTCCTTTTTCTTTTTAAAAGTGAAAAACAGACTGCACACCATACTGGTGTTACCACACCTAAATGCATGTATTTACATTTCTTTATCAATACTTACTGTATCTGTCTTGGACTTAGTGACACCCACAACACATTCTAACTACTCACAATGCAGTGGGAGGAGAGGAAACTATTGCATCAACAGTGGTTGCACTGTTTGAGTGAGTTCCTAATGTTCAGGAAGTATGCAATCAAAGTAAATTGAGAATTAAAAAAAAACAAGGTTGGGTATGATTACACCATTAGCAATGCATTTCCGTCATATGAAGAAATTAGGCAGATTAAACAACTAGCACCACTAATTAATTTTAGAGAAGGTAAGCTATCATAAAATGTGGGATTTCAGCTAGAAACAGAATGACGCAAAAACATTTACAGTGTACCTTTAAGAGCCCTATTCAAAAGATTCAGGCTGGACCTCTTCAAAAGCATTCATTTGTACCACAAACATAGAATAGAAGGTTGTGTGTCATCATTTTGCAAATGTGGCCTGTGTGTTGAAGATTACCTCAAACACATAATCTTGAAGGGGACAGGGCCTATGGCATCACTGCTCCTCTGGTTTGGAATACTCTTCCTGAGGCTGCTTTCCTATCACTATCTGTGGAGGTATTCAAGATACACTTTAAAACTCTTTTATTTGTAAAAGCCTCCCCTTACTAATCTGTTTCATTACACATGGATTTTACTCTGTATTTATGTATTTTAAATTATTTATCATCAATTTTTACAAGTTTTACTGTGAGGTGTCTGCAGCCTTTTAGAAAGGGCACCATATAAATAAAATCTGCCTTGTCTTGCCTTGCATTGCTGACTATTTAAACCAAAAAGGGATTTTTGGTTGATGGACAAACTACAGTAGTAGCCAGAGACATTGCCAGCTATTTCCAGATATTTTGCAAAATTTCTGAAGAGTTTCTCTCTGCTGCCCCTACTGTGAAAATGCAGAAAGCAGGAGATATTTCTGGAAATATCACAGAAATTTCGGGAAATATCTGGCAGTGTCAGTGGCTGCTACTGTAAGTGGAATTTATTTATTATCTGAGGAAATAATTTGTGGCTTGTAAATGCAAAGGACACAAAGATAATCAATAAGGTGTCTGGTTTCTTAAATTCAACTTGCTTACGGTAGGCAGCATGTAGGCATTTCTTACCTATTGTATTACACTTATATACATAGGTGTTACTTTCTTATTATGGGATTATCTGTTCTTCTCTGTTGGGATGTAGGTATCCAGAGCTAAACCCCAGGGAATCAGATTTCATACTCAATGTTCTCTTGAGTGTTTCTGAATGGCTGACTGTCCAATGGTCTCAGTTTACATCAGCTTCTTTTGTTGTCTACTGGTACAGATTTTGAAGGTGCCCTAAGGAGTCATATTTCTGGTGGTGCACCAGGATATTCTTGCACTATAAGACTAGGCACAACTTGTAATACTTTCTCTCATAGTTAAAATATTGTTGTTAATCCTCACTCATAACATTGAATTAAACTCTGAAGACATTTATATAGCCCTGATTTGGTAATTATTGAAATCATTATTCAATTATTGTCTTTCTCACAATCATGTTTTACACTGAATGACTTGCCATATAAATACTATGTCTTTAAGTCCTTCTATTTATTGTATGTATTGATTGAATTATCTTCTGCTTAGCCAATATTTCTTGTATGAATGACTAACTGTATTCATTCAATCAATCAATCAATCATCTTTATTTTACCAGGTGAAACACCATTGAGACAGACTCATTTGCAAGGTGGACCTGGGTAGGTCATGACAAAAACACATAAGCTAAATGTTGCTGTAATACAATGAGACAATAGTCAGTGAAGAGTAAATACGAGCTAGGCATAAATAACAGTACATACAATGTGGCTAACAGTACAGTAGTCCTCAAAAACTCAAATACAACATTAATAGGGCAAGAACAAAAAATATTTACAGAATAATACAAATCAGCATTTACCATATAAACAATACCTGCCCAGTCACAACAAGACTTATGGGATGGGGGGGCTGGGTGTCAGGTAAGGGGAAGTCAAGGGTGTGTGTGTGAAGGGTAGGAAAAGGTGAGGGCTAAGGTGTCAGTGATGAGGGGAAGTCAAGGTGGAGGTAGTAAAGAGAGGACAATAGGGTGTTTAAGAAGAGGAGGGTACTGGTTTGGCAGCGGGGTGGACAAAGGAAGACTAGCAGGGCGAGACGCATTGAAGATGTACAAGGGGGAGGATGTTGCTCAAGTAGCATACAGGGTTCAAGATACAGGGCTTGGCTAGTTAAAGCAGTTACAGGATTCACTGAACTTACTGTGAATCCTGTGACTGCTACTGGTTTTTGGCTGATAGACTTAATGTAAATAACTTGAACAGGAAAATGTTCCCTGACCTTAAGGGATAACAACTGCACAAAATTAGTTGAGAATATTGATGAAAACCTGGTTTGAGACATATTGAAAAGAGAACTCCTTTTATTATTTCAAAGTTAAAAGGGTGATTAAAGAGGCTCAACATGGGGAAAGAAGAGTAACGTACACTTCAGGAGATAAGGGACAAGCTAAACTAGAATAAAAAGTATAGGTCAAAATTGTCACCACTCTCATGCACTGCTGCTTTATAGAGCAACTCTCTACTATAATAAATACAGTAATAACAAAACAAAAAAAAAACCTTAAAACCACTAGATTTACACCAATTACTTTATTTCTAGTAATTCATTACTATTTTCTTTTACTTTCCTCAGCTGTTGGTTTACTAAATATTGTAGTTAATGCAGTACTTATTTCACTGAGTCTTCCAAAATGTAGCTGACTCTCCCCTGCTAACCACACAATTGCTATTCTGTGATATCACAGTCTGTTGCCATGGTGAGCACCATGATTTTATTAACAAAGGTATTATGAGGTTAACAGGGGAGACATACATTTTAGATAGACTACCAGGATTTGCTGTAAATCTTGGAAAGGAACATTAAAAATGAAAAAAAAAAGTATTTTCTAGTAAATTGTAATTGCCATTAGTAGCACTAACACACCATAGCATTTGGCACTGCAAATCTAATAGCGCACCTTAAGCATGCAGATTGCCTCCACTATTTTTTTTTGTGGTCTACTGTAGCAAACACTGTCATTACTGATGGTGTTGGCTACCAGTGTAGTGCAGCAGGAATAGCCAGGTGTGGATGGGAGGGGAGCTCAAGTGGATGCTGCTGCACCAGACATTCTGGCACCTTGGAAGTCTTGTGCTTGATCTTAGGGGAAGTAAGAAAACTGAAAAGGGCACTATGTTCTGCACACATTCAGTCCAATCCCCACGCAATGGCCTCCTTCAGATTGCTTCCCACCACCTGGCTTAGTGTTTGGCACCTCCATCCAGACCCTTCAAGTCAGTGAGCAGGTAATGCTGTCAATGTACTGAAAGGGAGGACCCTAACTCTCAAGGAATCTGAGGAGGAACAAGGAAGGTTTTCCTGGGCCTTGGTGGAAGTGTTGAACAGAGTTCCATTGCTGGGTTGGAGTCAATAGTTCTGTGACTAGAGGAAGGAAGTCCATGGCAATTATAGAGGAAAACCTACAGTATGCAGTAACACAAATAACTATGCTGTAAAAAGTAGAACAGGGGTTGAGTTCTCCAGTTTTCACTCCCCTTGCCCTTGGCTATCAGGGGATACTTATACAGCAGCAGCTGCAAGTATAACTCATCAAACAAAATGCATAACATGCCCCCCCATGTGGGAATTCACTCTATCTTCTTTTGACCTGATGAGATCACTGGGTAAGAAGCATAACCTCAGGTCCCTTGTGTGTATGGTGGATGTGCCTTCCACTAGACTGTCAACTTTGGCAAGGTCGCCTAATTCTTGAACTAATGTAGTCTGTGAATTCTCCACTTCAGGCTGACCACTTTTCCTTTGAAATTAAACAAAACTTTCAATAAATAGAGATGCTATGCTTGGCAGTATCTTGCTGTCCAGATATGCAAAATGTCAGAGTTCAATGATGAGCTTGCTTTTTGCTCTATGGGCTTAGAGTGATTTTGGGCAGATCAAAGTATTATTTCTAGTCTCTGTGGGAAAATATTATAACATAAAAATTTGTACTGGCAAGCTGTCTGCAACTGAGGTGTTGACATAGGCTACTGGAGACCAGTGCAGCTGCACTAGCTAGCTAAATGGACAAGTTTGTTTGACATTTGAATGAGCTGGAGAGTAAGTGAGTTCTTAGATAAAATTACACATACTGGTGTTGCTAAAACAGTGTGTATGGTTATGTGTATACAGGCTTAAAAAATATTGTAGTAGTTGCTTGATCCAATATGTTTTCAAAGTAACGATAGCATTTAGGTGACAAAGGTGAATTCAAGACATGTTTCTATTGGATGGCACTCAAGAGGAATTATATATATCTGTGTGTATTATGTATAAATAAGGGATATGCGGAGGGGGGTGACTGTGTGATAACTCATTTATCTTGTACAGTTGTCTGTGACCTCAACTAACTTCATAAGTGGCGAAGCCACAAGTGAGAGTTAAGAGAGGTGTCAAGCAACTGTACAAGATAAATGAGATATTACACAGTGCCCCCCCCGCATATTCGATTTATGCAGCAGGCAAAAACTTTGTGTGACAGCTGATATTATTTATAGTGTGTCTAATTCTTTAGAATTTTTTAAAGTTTAATGGTTTATTTTCTGTACTGGTAGGGTTGCACTTGGGTTGTCAAGAACTTTGCTAAGGATGCGGGCATGTAGATGTACTAACATCACAGCTGGTTGGTTTAGCACTTATCATTTCAAAAATGTGTTAAAAAATGGGCAGCTATACTTAGGGAAGGTTCAGTGTGTCTAGCGTGTAGCATCTCGTAGTATGCAAGACAGCATTTTTCTTTTTCCAACAAGAAATTATTTTCCTGTTCAGTAGGTTTTTTGTTTTCCCCTGGAGCAGTTTCTGCAAGAGTAAACTGTGGGTCCTTGAGCTGTGGTCCAGAGTTCAGGGGGTACAGCAAAAGTGACAAAGAAAAAAGTGAGCAGCTAACCATCAGGAGCTCTGGAGAAGCAATTTATTTCTGCAAAAAAAACCAAAAAAAAAGGTACTGATAATTTGTATGTGGAGCGGGAGCCAGACTGTAGGTTATTATATTTATTTATTTATTTATTTAAAATTGGTGACTGGGAATGGCATACTGAGCTGAGGCTAATTTCCAGGTGTGACACAGGTACACGGTATGCACAGGAGGTGAACATTGTTACAGTAGAAGTATTTGACAAAAATTTACAAAGGTATAATATGGCATAAGTACAATATTTACAAAAGTAAGACACAATATATTAATGTGAGTGATTTATAAATGTAAGTACAGTTAATTTTAGAACACTTGGAAGCCCCATGTTAAGGATCCTGGAGCAAGTAGAAGCTGAGTTTGCATTCAAGAGGATAACCAGCTAAGGACAGCAGAGACCTATAACCCCAGAGTGGGAGGGTTATGAAGGAAACAAGGTTGTGATAAATGGGGGGAGACTGCAATGCAATCCACCTGGGTGGATAGTGAGGGAAAAATTCTCCCAAGAGGTAGAAAGTGAAGTAGAGGGGGGATTAGGAGCATTGGGAGCACTGTGGGGAGGGAGGAGTCTTTTGAAGGATGAAAAAGGGGAAGCAAGATGAAGGTCAGAGGGTAGATTATTCGAGAGAAGAGGGAGATGGTATGAGAAGGCATACTGATCTGCAGCGGAGTGAGGGCGAGGGATAGAGAAGGTTCGCAAATCTCTGCAGCAAAGGGAGTAGGTAGTGGATTTGGCTGATTAAGGTTAAATAGAGGGCAGAGTATGCCAGTTAGTAAGAGGTGAAGTGTCAGGGAGGGGAGTTAACATATAGCGAGCGGCAGCCTGGAGTTCAATAAGGAAAATGATTTTTTCTGTGTGAGGGCATTTTTGGCAGTCTGAGTAATTGTGAGCATTCCAGAATACTGAAGATGGCTTAGGTTAGGGCAGTATTCCTGTCAGTTCCCAAGGTTTGTTCAGCATACAAGAAGTGTGGCTGGAGGCATTGATTAAAAAAAAAAAAGTTGCTTGTCTTTTATCCTCTCATTGTGGTTGCCAACAAGAAACAGACAGCAAACTGTTATGAGGTGAATGTGTTGCAGTTTTCCAGAAGACAATGAGAGGTTTTGAGTAAATAATGGATTTGGAAGGCAGTTTTGTGAAATGTGGGATGGAGGGGAAAGTGAAAGTGGTTGAGGGCTGAAAAAGTAGTGCCGGCAGGCGAGTGGGGGGGATGCCATAGTAACTGTAGATAAACATAGTGTGACATAGTAACTGTGTAGATAAATAAATTGATCTACACAATGACTCAGATAAATGGTTTTATCACACAGTTTTTATACGGACACCTGTTGCATCAATGTTTTTATTAATAAACTGTATGGGCCCACTGGGCACAGTTGCCTTTTATAGGGGCAACCTAGAGGACAGTCTATGACACCATAGTATCAGTACCTTAGAACATATTACATGACAAAATATTGACAAATATCATTGTCAAATGAATAGTTTTAGGATGAACATTGTTTATCAAACATAAACAAATTTAAATGAATGTTGTAGTAGAAAATATTTTTTGAGATTATTTTTGCAGAATCTGATTGAGTTAAATAGCTTCAGTTGAATCAAATTAAAGCTCTCCAAGAAAGTGCTTAGTAAGCAAAGAAACACTGCCCCATTTGCGTAGTCACGTGAGGAATGCTACATAATTTTGCATTACCCAAAATAATTTTGAATAACCAGTGTCCCACTATTTGGGATGTGGGTCGCTGTCATTGGTGTTGGGAACTTCTTCACACTGACATATGGTACTAGCATGAATGCCCAGGATCCAGCAGTATTTAAATATTTATTTTAAGTATGTATTTATTTATTTCTTTGTTGTTGGCAAAGGGGATTTTTCAGGCATGACCTGAGGAACATAGGCAAAGTATAAGGATGGTAACCGTATTGACTGAGCAATATGGGTTAAAAATATTGTTGGGAATACATTTGTAAAATAAATTGTCCAGACAAAAAAATAATAGGATACACGTACAATAAAAAAGTACTGAACTGACAAAGATTAATGACTGGAGGGTGAGCTGGTTTTTAGATCAGCATAAGAGCATGAGGTTTTCTTGTAAACTAGCATCGTATAATAGCATTTGCACCAGTATAATGGTATTGGTGTCACTGGTATTGGCACCAGCCCCATAGATATTTAGACTGTCTGGAATTACCGACCATCCTTTCTTCTGCTTACTTTCAAGGGCACACATAATTTACTATTTATTTATTCAACAGTTTTTACCAGGAGAGACATACTGAGCTGATAACAGCCCATTTCCAGATGTGTCTGAGGGGATGGTATAGGAGAGCAAACAATACAGGATGTGCAAATGAAAATAACAACTATAGGTGGAGAGGTAGTGAAACAAAATCCAATAAAAAATGCATTATAAAAAAATAAAGTAAAGCTACATTACAGTGGTGCAAGTGCAATATACACTTTATACAAACAGATAATCAGGGTAACACAAAATAAATGGGCATACCAGTGACAATTATGACACTAGTGCATTATAGTTCTGGCAGCAGCCCAGAAAAGGAGTAAATTACTACCACCCAGAATGCAAGGGTGGAAGCGTTAACAATGCCAGTGCAGAAGGGTGGGTCCAGTTGCAAAAGTTGGGGTTGGTGCAGAAGTGGTCTCACCAACAGCCTCTCCACTTCTCAGGCTGACAACTGGCTGAAGAAACCTTTCCTTGAGGGGTCTCATATTGGGTGAGGAAAACTCCTTACTAGACAAAGAAGTAGCTCTGTATTTCCTTTTGCCAGTCATGAGCTTAAAGTTTCATTTAAGTCCAACAGTAGTCTTCTTCCTAAAGTAGACTTATTGTAATCTCTCATGGTCTGCCTCAATCCTGACATACTAATATTTTCTGAATTCTTGCTCCCCCACAAGTTTCCTGACTTGGCGGTGGTCATCCCTAGCTGTTCTCTAAGCCATCAGGACCATGCCACCAGGGGTGGCAGAGTGGCCATGTACCTTTCCTCTGCCTTACAGTATGTTCCTACTATCTCTGTTTCTTTCCCTTCTGCTTATGAATTTCTCCTCAGCAAAATCTCCATCCCCTTCTCCCTCCCCATCTTTTTTGCCAGTGTATATTGCTGCCCTGGCATAACTCATTCCACTATTACTGAACGTCTCTCCACTCTCTCTCTTCTCATGCATCCACCTGGGAACTCCTCATTCTTAGGGACTTTCATAAAAATTGGCTCTCCCCTTCTAATATCAAACTCTGCGATAACATCAAATCCCTTAACCTCTCCCAACTAATCTCTGATCCTACTCGCTTGAACCTTAAAACTTTAAACCACACTCTTCTGGACTGGGGCCCTCCCCTCACACCACCATAGAATTACTGCATCGAGCACCCTCCAAGATGCCCTCAGTGACCACCATATGTTGTACTGTATTCGCAAGGTTCACCGCCCCAAAGCCCCACCCAAATTCATCCAGATTCGCTCTTTCCGGTCCTTGGACCTCTCCTCACTTAACAAGGATCTAGCAGCTACAGATTGGTCACCTATATCCACTGCCAACTCCATGGACTCCACATTAAACTTCTTCTCAACACTCTTCATGTCCATTTGGGATCGTCACGCCCCACTTAAGAAAACCAGGATTAGAGGCTCTCACCTCCCCTGGATCTGTGCTGAGCTACTAACCTGCTTGCAGGCATGTGATCAAGCCTGGAAGGTTCACAAATCTTCTGGGTCCCCTGCTGATTACCATAGATATCGAACTTTACACAATGCATGCACCAGGGCAACTAAACTCTCCAAGGCTGATTATTTTACTTCCACCTTCCAAAACAACATTAACCACACATTCAAGTTTTGGAAGGTCATCCACTCCCTTTTCTCCACTCCCACCCAGTCTGTTCCCCTTCCCTTAAGGTGAGTGGGGCCACCATCTCTGAACCCTAAGCTGTTGCTGTTGAATTTACCAACTTCTTTACCACCTGTGCCTCCACCCTCCTCTCCTTCCTTCCCCCTCCTCTCTCTCCCCCTCTTATCACACTGTACCCTCCTCATTCTCTTACTCTGCTGTTTCACCTGCTGAAGCCCTTAAAGCCCTACTTGCTCTAAACCCTACAAAGGGCACCAGTCCAGATAGTCTGGACCCACAGCCCTTGCACATCTCTGCTTCTGCTTTTTGCCACCCTATTGCTCTACTCCTTAACCTCTCTTTCTCTCTGGCTTCAGTTCCCTCTTCCTGGAAATCAGCCACTAGCATTCCCCCACCTAAGGGTGGTGACCCCTCAGCTCCGGGCAACTACCATCCTATTTCTCTTCTCCCTACCCTTGCATAAGTGCAAAAGCATGTGTTACTCTCTCAATTCTCCACATTTCTTGACTCCTCTTCCTTTCTTACCCCTTTCCAGTCTTTTTTTCCATAAATCTCACTCCACATCTCCCTCCCTCCTCAGGCTCACTGATGACAACCTGCAGGTATGGACCAGGGCCTGGTTACCTCTGCTGTCTTTGTTGATCTGGCCAAAGCCTTTGACACTGTTGCCCACCTCCTTCTCCTAGCCCAGGTCTCTGCTGCTGGGCTCTCTACTCAAGCCACAGATTGGTTCCATTCCTACCTCATGGGCAGAACTCAAGCTGCCAAAATTGGCAACACACTGCCCCCCCATCCACACTGGCATTCCCCAAAGCTCATTGCTTGGACTCATCCTCTTCTCCATATTTCTAAATTCCCTCCCCTCTGCATGTACATCTGCATCCATACACATGTATGCTGATGACACTGTCATATTTGCCTCAAGCTCCTCCGTACCAGACCTGACAAGCAGATTCCAACTGGCTTTCACCAATATCCAGCACTGGTTCTGGTCAAATCCGCTTTCCTTAAATGTGAAAAAAACTGTCTCTATGACTTTTGGTACAAGACAAAAACTCTCTTAACTGTTACCCCTGCCCTCATTCCACACTCTGGATGGGACTAGCCCTGAAAACATCATAACTTTCAAGTACCTAGGAGTTTGGCTTGACGTCACTTAGACTTCTCTGCTCATGTGGGCTACTTACACAAAAAGCTTCACCCTAAACTTGGTGCACTGTATAGGAACTGAGATGCATCCCTCTGCCAGCCCACAGAGCCATTGTGCAGAGAATGATTCTTCCCCTCTTTGACTATGGTGACACTATCTGTGCTAGTGCTCCCAAGCCTACCCTGGCCAGACTGGATCCACTCTTCCACTCCTTCTGTAGATTTGCCCTGGATTGCCCCCCCGACCCACCACTGCCACCTCTACACCCCTCTTTCTCTACTTTCCCTCCCTTGAAGCAAGATGGCTTGTTCATTGCTCCACCCTTATTGCTAAGTACTGGCTGGGCTCCCTCCCATCCTACCTTATGCCTCTTCTCTCTTCCCCTTCAGACCCCTCCTACTCTCTCAGTAACACTCTAACCTCCACTACCTAACTCTCCCATCCAAGCAGACCTCGGCTGAGCAATTTGCTTTGTCTTTCAGCCTTCCCAAACTCTGGAACTCCCTCCCTGGTCCTATTCATTCTGCTATCTTTATCTGCTCCTTCTCCAGTCATATATGTGTGATTACTCCACCCCCTTCTGTAACTGACCCTGACTCCCCGTTATTGCCCCAATACCTTCCTCTTCTTGGCTCTCCATCCCTTCTCTCCCCTATCCCCTGACTCTCATACTACAAATCTCCCCCTTCCCCTCCTCCCTGCCCCCCATTCCTCCACCTCCTCTATCTACCCACCCTAATTCTGGACCTTCTTTGTCTCCTTCTTATGATCTACCTTCTCCTTTCTCCCCCTTTCTACTTTTCACCCTTTGCTAGACTACCCTTAGCCACTTGCACTAATCTGGTTCATCCCCTATTCTTGTAGGCAAATGTTACTTACTGCTGTTGCTGCATTTTCTGTAAATAATTCCTATGTATATGCTCTTGTACTTTCAGTGTATATTACTTGATGTTTAATTTATGATATATTGTATAAAAGTGTGCCTTAATATGAGTGACATTCTCTGTAAATATTTTTAAGCTGTATGGATATGTATTTCTCCCTCTACCCTCTCCCCCAGGACACTTCTGGAAACAAGATGTTTATGACTCAGTATGTCTCCCTTGGTGAAACTTTTGAAATAAATAAATAAGTAATTATTGCCCCTCTATCAACTGGGAGGAGGTGAATAACATAGTTTTGGTTTGTTGTAATTCAGCAAGAGCTTTTAGTTGACTTAATTTAGCAAGAACTTTGATTTAAGAATCCAGGCCTCTATTTCTGAGAAATTTTCCTGCATTTGCTTTTCCAGTGTTGTGGAATCTGTATGGCTAGAGTATAGCACTGCATCATCTATCATGACATGCTAGCTGGAGGTGGTTTAGAAACAAGCTGAAAAGCAGAGGTCCCAAGGTTGAGCTTTAGTGGACCCCTGTACTGACATTCCGGTGTTCAGAAAGAACATTTAGAATTTTAACCTGCTGCACCGTCCTGGAGAGGTAGCTCCAGAACCACCCCACTGATTCTGAGGTTAGCCAAGTACAGGTTAACTGGTTTAGTAGTAGTTCATGACTGACCATGTCGAAGGCCTTGGTGAAGTCTATGCAGGTTGCCCCCACCATAAGCCTCTGATCTAGTGCATCATGAATGTAGCCTGGAACTCCACCAGTGCAGTTGTTGTACTACCCACAACTACAACACAAACAATTCCTTACACCATCTGCCTTCCGCCTGGCAGTATCAGCTCTATTCTGACACTCATCGATTACGGCTTGGTAGTTTATGGTGCAGCTACTGACACTGCTCTTAAATGTGTAGAGACTGCCCTTAACAAATCATGTAGACTCACCCTAGGTGTGGATAACCAAGCACACACCTGCTCGCTCTATGAGCAGACAAATCGGCTGAACCTCAGGAACAGGATAAAGTATCTGACGTGCCTCCTTGGTAAGAATGCTTTGTTTGGCACAGCTCCCCCCTGCATAGGGGACTTACTGCAGGTTAACCTCTCTAGTTATCAGACCAGGAGCATGGCCCGTAGTCCCCTGTCTGTTCCCTTCATGAAAACCTCACTGAGACAATGGTCCTTTGTGTATAGGGCCCCACTTTCGTTAAATGAAGTCCCTACATCTCTACTAAACATAGATAGTCTTCACTCTTTCAAAACTGACCTCAAACATTCCCTCACTGAAACTGGATCTTGTGAGTGCAGGATTTCACCTGTCAATTCTGGCCGTCCTAGGCCTCGACTTACCCCCTCCTTCCCCTAGCTTGAATCATATGCCCAGTATGAGCTGACTCCACTGACCTGGTGCCTAGCCCTTCTCAGTGTTTTGATGCACTTAATAAATTTCTCCTCTTCTCCTATGCCCTGAGCTCTTGCTACTACCAGTCTTCCCACCCTTTCCCCTTTTTGCATTTTCCTTTCCTCCTTCCATTCTACTTTTCCACCGTTTTAACACAAAGCCCCTCACTTACATTACTGTTTTATCCTCCACCCCTACCCCCTCACTCTCTCTTGCCTAAATTTTATCTTTCCCACTAGTCTCCCTCTAGTTTCCTCCTCCTCCTCCTCCTCCTCATCTAAGTCCTCTACCTCTTGGACTGATCCTACCCTCTAGGCTGCCACCCCCTCAACAGATCCTACTCACCAGGCTGCCTTGCAGTTGTTTTTCGAAACTGAATGATGTGTTTTACTATACCATTTGAACAATAAAGTGAACATCTGTTAACTTTACTCATTGTTTCAGGGGTACTCTGAACTTGGGCATCTGCTATAAGTCAACTAATTCATTGCCTGAACATTGCCATGGTTGAATTATCCCTTACTTGCTATATGTCAAGTGAATAGTGACTGTACATGGTGTTGCCTGAATTGTTCCCTTACCTTGGTTAAATGTACTCCCTTCTATATTTTTTGAGAACTGAAGTTCTTATAATGTATGCATGCATGTATGTATGTATGTATAAATGTATGTATGTATTGTATTGTTTAATACTGATGATCACCTTGCTCAAAGGTTATTTCCAAACCATGAAATAAATAAATAAATAAATAAATAAACTATGTTGTTCTCTGAACCAGTGCTGCTGTGGGCACTGCAGCTGGTATTTGTCAAGGTAGTCAACAAGTTGATTGTAGACGATACATTCAAGCATTTTCAAGAGTGAGGGGAGCATAGAAATTGTGCAGTAATTAGCGTGACTAGTCCTGTCCCCACTTTTAAAGACCGGTGTGACCACCGCAGCTTTCCAGAGTTGGGGGAATTTTGCGGTTGTTAGAGAAAGATTCAGAATTCTAGTTATAGGTGATAGTAACTCATCTAGAGTGAGGGCAATAAGGTTGAGGTCTAGTGAGTCTCCACTGGTTCTGGCATTCCCTAATACTTGTTCGAAGTATTTTTTGGCCTTGGCTTTAGTGATAATCTTGAGGTAGAAGGGAGGGGCTGGACCGATGGGTGAGCTTTCATTGGTCCTGTGATAAGTGGCATTTGGGGGTTCAAGGAAATCTTGGGGAAGCACTCTGCTAAGGTCAGTAAAGGCCTCATTGAAGGTGATAGCGTTGGTTTTGGAGTCCTGGGTTATTATTCCCTCTGCATTAAGCTTTGATGGTGGCGTTTTGTTGGGTTTTCCAGTTAGGGTCTTGATGTTGTCACAGAACATGCAGTTGTTGCCCCATTAGTTTGCCAATTCATTTTTGAAATACTGGCTTTTCATTGATCAAATAGCTCAGGTGCATTTATTATGGGCTGCTTTGTAGTTTTGTATATCTATGTGGGAACCAGTACTTCTTGCCTTATGCCAGAGATTGTCTCTTAGCTTCATTAGTTTGAGGAGGGCTGGTGTGATCCAAGACTTGTACAACCCTCAAACTTTATGCTTACAGTAGGGGGCATAAATGTTGCATGCTGCAATAAAGGTCTTGATGAAATGTTCAAGCACTATATCAACATCATCTGCTATGTCTATGGCTGACCAGTCTTGTTGATAGAGGTAAGCTTTTAATGAGCACAGTTGCCCTTTTTTTGTACTCTTGATGTGAGCATTTTTGCAGGGGTTCTGGGAGACTTATTTGACCAAGTACAAAGGATTGGAGAGTGGTTGCTGATGGAGTCAGGGAGGATGACTGTGTGGGCTATTCTCTCTGGACAGCTGGTTATCAGCCAGTCTAGTAATGTGCTAGTCCCAGTATGATAGTTCATTTGGGTGGGGGAATCCATTAATTGAGCCATGTTCATGGAGGACAGGGCATCTTTGTAGGGGGCCTGCTCAGGGAATAACCAGTTTGTACTGAAGTACCCTACCATTAGTACCTCAGAGTTGTGGTGGAGGTCAGTGAGGTAGTAGAGAATTGCTTTAAAACACCTGACTGCTATTTGGGGGATATGTATACAGATACTAGTGTTAAGCCTTTACCACGTTTTCCCAAGCTGTAGCTCTACTGCCAGTATTTGGACATTACTGCCAGTGGTTAGGTGAGGGAGGGCATGCCCCTGGAGGGTGTCCTTGATATAGATGATGCATCCTCCACCAAGATTTCCAGACCTGTCCAGCCTAAAGGAGGTGTACCTTTCTAATTGGATTGCCATGTCAGAGACCCTTGGTGTGAGCCAGGTCTCCATCACAGACAATATGTTTGGATTATGTTGCGTTACCCAGACCTGTAGTGAGTCAAATTTAGACATACAACTACATATAATAATGGAGGCAATTGTTAATGCTCCATGCTTCTTCAAGGGCTCAGTTGCTTTTGGTGTAGGGCCAGGGTTGGGATGAATGTTGCCTGACTGTAGCAGTAGTAACCAAGCTAACCCTACTGCTTGCCATTTTAGCTGTTTTAGGGACTGTGAGAGGTTACACCTATTTGCTCTGCTTTTGATATTTTCACCAGTGAATATGGTCATGTTTATAACAGTGGGAAGGAGGTGCTATGTGATGTGACCCTTTTGAAATGCCCACTATTGCATATGTATCTTAATGCAGTAGTCTGAGATCACTGGGGTAGATGTAATATTGGAGCACTGCTCAGTGTGTGACAGAGTGACTTCATTGGCATTACTATGTCGGTTGGTACCAATATATGCAAGTGATGGAAGTACCAATCCTGTAGTAAGGATGAGCCAGATATATTGTGGCCTCATAATACTGTGCAATATGGTTTCTACTTTCGGTCTGACCTGGACTATCAAGTCCTTATGGGAGGGTAGGGATGGTAGATGGATACTGATTAGGGGAAGGCAGGAATGCACGCAGCAGTTACAGTGCAGGGTAGAATGAAGAAGTTTAGTGGTTGGGGACCTAAAGGTTCTAGCAGAGGGCTTTGGGAAAGAGATGTAGTAACAGTGCCCTCAAGTGGCAGAGATGTATAACTTGAAAATGGGAAAGTGGGGACAAAAAAAGGGGGGGAATTACTGGAGTCAGGGGATTCCCCTGCCCAGACAGTGTCTTCAATGAAATCGGAGAAAAATTATTTTTGTTATAATAAGGCATACAACATTTTAAAATATATTCAATTAAGGAATTCTAAGTAGTAAAATTAATTAAACAGCTATTCAGTAGCTAACTAACTAAGCAGCACAGACACTTTATCCAAGTTAAGAAATTCTTGTCCCTGGGCAGAAAAGGCAGCAAGTTTATACAGGCAGATAGAGCTTTGCTGGCTAGATGACCTCAAAGAGGTCTCTGCTGTGTTTCTCGGCAGTGCCTGCAGTTTCAGTCAGACTGGGAGAGAAGTCGACTCTGGCACGATGGGTGGTTCCAACAGTCAATTTAACTTGAAGCTACAGTTTTGGTCAGAGGGGAAGATTGGCTGACTCTGGAATAGTGGGTGGTCTCAGCAGTCAATTTAACTTGAAACTGCAGTTTCAGTCAGAGGGGCGAATGGCCAACTCTGGCACGGTGGGTGATCTCAGCAGCCAATTTAACTTGGAGCTGCAATTTCAAACAGAGTGAGATAGTGTCCAACTCTGGCATGGTGGGTGGCCTCAGCGGCAAATTTAACTTGAACCTGCAGTTTCAGTCGGAGGGGGAGAGTGGCCAACTCTGGCACGGTGGGTGGTCTCAGCAGCCAGTTTAACTTGAAGTTGCAGTTTCAGTCAGAGGCAGAGAGTAGCCGACTGGTACGGTGGGTGGTCTCAGCAGCCAATTTAATTTGAAGCTGCAGTTTCAGTCAGGGGGCAGAGTGGCCAACATATTTCACCAGTGCTGCCATTAGCATGTTATAGATGTATAACACCATGGGGTTGTTCCCTTCTTGTCCCCACATATACCCTTAAACAGCACAAGACCTGGGGCAGGATTTTCAAAGCCCCTGAAATTCCCACAGCTGCAAGAAACAACTGACTTGTGGAGATGCAGTTTTTCCTGTAGCTGCAGTATTCTCAAAGGTGGGGCGTAATTTCACCCGGCTCCATAATTTATAACAACTTTCTGCCGTATTTTCAATGCAGCTGTGCCAAAATGTTATGCCTGGTAGGAACAGACCTAGCATCCCCTGCAGCTGCATTGGCTGAAAATACAAATCTCTGCACATGTGGAGATTTTGTCCTGCAGCAGAGCCTGTGATGTGGGAAGTAGTCCCTGAAGAGTTTGGAAATCTAGCCTTGGACATTAGAGCCCCAGTTCACTTCAAGCATGTGGGTACATATTCCTGTATCAGAAGCAGTATCACTCTAATCCAGTATGTGGTCTCAAAGATGGAACACAGAGATCCTAGAAAAATAAATTACATATAACTTTTAAACATTTTGCACATTTCACAGAGAAATTAAACATAAAATAATTAATAGCTTTAGAATGTACAAGATATAAATGGTTTAGAGAATATTTGACAGGACACAATTGGTCACTTTGGGCTCTTTTTCATCCCAACCTGAGTATATTAGATTTGGGGTACCTCAAAGTTCCGTGTTAGGACTGATGTTATTTAACTTGTATATGAATGGGCTTGGCATGCTTTTAAAGGGGATGGGGCACCACGTCTATGCAGATGATGTGATTATGTATGTAGAGGATACGTCCAATAAGGAAATACAGAAAATGCTCCAAAGTGATTTTGATATTTTTTTTGTATGATTACTTGGGATCATGTAATTTGATCCTAAATAATAAAAAGACTCAAGTCATGGTTTTTGGGAGTAAACAGGCAGTCAATCCATACAAACTTCAAATTACAACTCACACAAATCAGGTATTAACACAAGTTAATTCTTATAGGTACCTAGGTGTATGGTTGGACGTGCAACTAAGATGGGATGTGCACCTAGATAGTTTGATTAAGAGACTGCATACAAGGTTGGGGGCACTGTATATATTGAGACACTGTATACCACTTACTATAAGAAAACATATAGTTGACACAACAATAATCCCACTGTTTGACTATGGAGATGTGATCTACACGAGGGCACCCTGGACAGAACTGGAACGGTTGGATGTAATCTTGAACAGATTTGCCCGTGACTCCCCACGGTTGACACATCATTGTACTCTGTATAGGTCCCTGAACTGGATCAATCTAATGGAGCAAAGACACTTACACACAACAAATCTGGTCCACCAACACCTAAATAGTAAGACTTCACCATACCTAGATAATCTATTTCTTATACATACTTCAAGGGCAGATTTGAGAACTGCACATAACCCAGAATTACCAATCCCTAAAATGAGATCAGCAAAGGAAAATTCTGCTATAGTTGCACGTGGAACTAGAACTTGAAACCGGTTGCCAGATTTCTTGAGACAAAAAGTGACTGTCCCATGGAACAAGATTAGAAGTTGGCTGTTTCAAGAGTTTACACAACCAAAAACCTGTCGCTGCTCTTGATTTCTTTCTTTAATATTTATTAATGACTGTATGTGACCGTAAGAATTTTCTGAAGTATTTAAGGAATTTGTGTATTGTGATCATATTAATTGTTTTGAGGTACTTAAGGCATCTGTGTATTTGTCCTGTAAATCTATTGCATTATTTGTTATGAATGAATGTGGACCCCACTGAAAATGAGCTTGCGCTCAGATGGGCTATCCTTTTACTTGAAATGTTCTTAAAATGTTCTTAAAGAATAAACTTTTACAAACAAACAATATAGCAACACATGGGGATCAACAGAACACACTAGGGGAATCAAATTGAGCAGGTATATGATAGAAAAGTGCAACAAACAGAAAAGGACTAACCTGAACTACATTTCTGGTTTTTCTTATCCACATAGTTATTATTAAAGGACTTAGGACACAGCTTCTTTTCTTGAATAGATTACATGGGAAGATGGGAGCAGCTATCTTGTCTGCAGAACAGTGAACATATGACACTATGGGGTAAAACCTAACCCCGAGAGAAGAGACTGTTCTTCACCTGTGCATCCCAGGATATTTAGCCTGACCCATAATACCACAGGCCTGGCATGTACTATCTTTATGCCTACCCCCCTATTTTCCAGAGATAAGATGGTATTTCTTGACTCTTCAGATGATGCTACTTTCCCCTCCATCTGGGAGTGTTCAAGAAGGCTACACTGCTCTGATCTGCAGGGTCAACTACTTGCATTTCAAAACAGGCTTTGCATTTCATTGTGATGTTATATTCACAATTAACCTTGGAAAAACTAATTCTGAGCAATCTAGTCCAGCACAGGAAGTCATTGACACCCACTCCTGGAATCTTCCATTACTGGTGGTGCTATAGTCAGGATACAGCCTGCGCATGCGAAGTAAAAAGTAGCGATCCCAGTCTCCCGCTGCATCCGAATCAGATCCTTTGTTCTCCCCCCAATATAGGCCTCCGTAAGTCTGCTACCCCCACCAGAAGCAAACTACCTGCCTGCCCACACACAGAGCTCCCTCCTGGAGCGGGACCTACGCGGGTGCCGAGAGAGAGATAATTAAACTACCACAGGAAGCAGCACCCTTGTGAGAGGTTGGCCATTGTTGCGCTGCATGTGTCGACTGCCCCACCCACCCCGGCACTAATTATATAGGCACTGTCTTGTGACATCACTTCCCGTCTATCATTTTATTAAGTCACCACTTTTCCATTTGCAGGTTATACCTGCTAGCCACTAGAGGGACCCTCTGACTTTTCACCTCTGACTTACCACCTGAATTTCCTCCTCCTCCTACTTCCTGGAACCCCTCTACCTACTTACGTTACTTCTCTCCCCTACTCTCATCTCTGCCTCTGCCCACACCTCACCCTCATACCCAGCCTCCTACCTAGCCCTATATACTGACCCCCTGCTCTACCACTGGACCCACACCCAGCCTGCCACTAACCCCAGTGACCACTTGGAGTCACTATTTCGACCCTGATTTTGGCCCAAACTCAGCCTGCTTTGAGCCCCCTAGAACCTGGATCCTCGCTCTCACCCAGGTAATAATTCAACTGCCCTACCAGGGTCTCGAAACTTGTACCCTGTCCACCAGAGTCTGTGACACTACCACTACTCCAAAGTGGTATCTATGCTTTCTGAAGGGCAGCCAAGATTCTTGAACCTTTCTGCCCTACTGTTGCCTTAGGCACTATGTTTGTACACCTCCTCCTCAAATGCCTCCCCCTCATTTACATGCTAGTTCCCACATCCCATCAGCCAGACATCTCCCCAGGCCCACTTGTGCCAGCACCCATAACTCTCCCTGACCTAGTCCGATCCCACCCTACACTGACCATGTACCCTGGCCCGCGGCACCCACCCCCTGGATGCCCCCTTGCAGCCTACCCTGGCTCCCCATGGTTGCTAATAGTCCTTGCCATCCCGACCCCTCGAACACTGCCTATTCCTTGTTCCCCTATGGCCTCCTCCCCATCCCAACGTACCCCCCCGGAAGCTTACATATTACCACCCCCTGGTCAGAGCCTTGGTCTTCCTCTTACTCCTATCGGGTAATATACATCCGAACCCAGGCCCTGCACCCTTCAGTCCCTCAGCTGGGTCCACTGGTCTCCACATAGCCTCCATGAATATATGCAGCCTACTGAAAAAATGCGATGCCCTCCAGTGCTGGGCCATGCTACATCAATCAGACATCATTGCCCTGGTGGAAACCTGGCTGTCCAAATCCACCCCTGACTCCTTTGTCTCCCTCCAAGACTATACCCTATACCGGGAGGACTGAGTAGGCTGTGCAATCTATACCAGGGACAGAAACATCGGACAAGTGCTCCCTGCCCCTGGTCTTGTAAATGGGGCCCAGGCCCTTACCCTCAAACTTACTCCTGACCTCTCCAGGGACCCTCTTTATCTCACCTCTGCCTACGTTCCCCCAAAGAACCCAAACCCGGCGCTGATATCTTTAACAGAATATCTTGCCACTCTCCACCACAAGGTGGAACAAATACTAATGGGGGACCTAAACATGAACTGGCTCAGCGCCTCCTCTTCCACTACCTGAGATTCTGTGCCCTTCACCTGCAGCAGCTCATTTCCCAGCCCACTAGAGTAAACCCAAAGCGAGTACCAGTACCCTTCTGGACATAATAATCACCAACCACCCCCAAAAAATCCATAACATCCAGGTCCTCCCAGACTCACTAAGTGACCACTCCCCTATCCTATTCCTTTGGACGGCCCCCACTCCCAAACCCACAGCCCTGACCACACTCCGCAGGCACCTCCGACCTGGTGGGCTGATAAAACTCAAACAATTTCTCGCCCAGACTAACTGGTCCCCCATTCATCATGCACCTGACTTAGACACTGCCCTCGTCTTTTTCTCCCAAATCTTTAACAAGGCTGGTAACCTCTTTGCACCCCTCACAAGAATTCGATCCAAGAAACGTAATGCACCCTGGGTTACCCCTCCCCTACTACAAATGCTCAGAAATAGGGATAACCTCTGGCATCTTGCCACTGAAATGGGCCGGATGGCTGACAGACAGGCCTACAATGCTGCACGGAACAGGTGCACATGGGCCATCCGTAAAGCCAAGGCCGACCATTACCAGGCCACCCTCACCGCCTCCTGGAGGTGTGCCCAGACATTCTGGGATAATGTTAAACAACTAAATGGGAAATCACACTCCCCTCCCCCATCCCAACTCCCTATTGGTGGCTCTACCTCCACCGACCCTGCCTGCATAGCAAACTACCATAACACCTCCTTTACTGACCTTAGCTCTGTCCTCCCCAGTAATTTCTTTGACCCTCCCCCACCCTACCTCCCCCTGTCCTCCAACGCCCTGGCTTCCACTGACATAGGGTAACTGCCCAGGAAGCCAGACCTCTCCTAATTAAAGCATTAAATAGCAACAATCCCGGCAGCGACTCCCTGGACCCCTGTATTCTCCGGCTGGTGCTGGATGAAATCCTTGCCCCACTCACCAGCCTACTCAACCGATCCCTCTGCCTGGAGCAATTCCCCACTGCATGGAAAATGGCCATAGTCACACCCATTCATAAAGGGGGCAACAGGTCTTCCGCCGGGAATTACCGACCAATCTCCATCCTCCCTCCCTCCAAAGCCCTTGAAAAAATGGTGGGCATTCAAATCACTGAATATCTGACTAAGCATAACGTCTTATGTCCAGAGCAGCACGGCTTGCATGCTGGTCACAGTACCGGCACTGCACTAATTGAGTTCTCCAATTTCCTACACTCCTCCCCGGATGCCAGCTCCCTAGCTGGTGCAGTGTTCGTTGACCTCTCAAAGGCCTTTGACACTGTCTCCCACCCTCTTCTGCTGGATGCCCTCTGCCATACTGGTTTCTCTGCTGGCCCTCTCACCTGGTGCACAAGCTATCTATCTGCTCACTCCTAATGTGTAAAAATCAATGGGACACTCTCCGAAACTCATCTCATCCACTCAGGGGCACCCCAGGGCTCCATCCTGGGCCCCCTACTCTTCTCACTCTATCTAAACACCCTGCCCAGTGCATGCTCTGGCAAAATTCTTTTGTATGCAGATGATGCTGTCATTTTTGCCACCCACTGCAATCCCACCTCCCTCCAGGACACCCTACAACAATCCTACAATGATGCCGAAGCCTGGTTTAAAGAGCACAGACTTGTCATTAACCTCAAAAAAAACAAAACAATGCTTTTTGCCCACCCCCAAAACAAAGCCTGCAACTTCCCACTCCATATCCTCCCCAGTACCAAACAACTGCTTGAACAAGTCTGCTCCTACAAATACCTTGGGGATTCTTTCGACTCAGCCCTCACCTACCACACCCACATTGATGCCCTTGCATCCACCACCATCACAAGGCTTGGCATCCTCTACCGCTGTAAAAACTGCCCCCCCCCCGATGCTCTCCGACTTGCAGTTACATCTTCAGTACTGTCCCTAGTTGACTATGGCCTGTCGGTCTATGGTACTGCTGACATTACCGCCCTCAACAAAATTAGGCTCACCCTAAATAAGGCCTGCAGGCTGATTACTGGTGCCCCCAGGCTAAAACACTTGTCAACTCTATGACGAGGCAAAACTGCTTAACCTAGATGAACGGCTACGCTATCAAACCTGCCTCATCACAAAAAAAACTCTACTCGGACTATCCCCTCCCAGGGTGACAGACTCCATCCGCCACACCCAACCCACTATCGCAATCCGAACCTCTGACAAGACCACTCTATTGGTTCCCAGATCCAGGACCATCCATGGTCAGAGGTCCTTCTGCTACAGAGCTCCATCCTGGTTTAACTCTCTCCCTGCTCCCATCTCCAATGCCCCCACAATCGCCAACTTCAAAACTGCCCTTCGGAGCAAACTGTTTAATACTCACAGCTGCTCCTGTCTCTAAATATGGCCTAGATCTCTCCACACTTGACAACGCCCACTGGGCGGCACTCCATCTCACCCCCCAACTTCTCCCCCATTGCATATTGCCTTTGTTAATACCAGCATGTGCTCATCTGTATCGATGTAATTGCAACTAAATTGTATCAATGTAATTGCAACTAAATTGTATAAATGTATGAAACCACTCTGTGTATCTCTAAGGATGTGACTTTTATGCTGTAACTTAAATTTTATGCTGTATCCTAAATGTGTTCTGGCTGTCTTCCATGTGACGAGGTACCTTTGGAAATGAGCCTCTGGCTCAAAGGTTGTAAACTGATGTACAAGTAAATAAATAAATTCACAAGAGGCCACTTTTAATGGTTTTCCAATTCATAATTATTTTTAGAGTCTCCTGTCCATCTGCAGAATGCTTAAGTATCTTACTACCCCCAGTTACAACAATGTCATCTCTCTGCCTGAAAATACTTCCAGGATTTCAACACACAAATACTTACTTTAACAAATAACAATATTTAACTCACTTTATTTAAACCTGAGGGGGAAAAAGCCATCATAACAGGATTCAAAAAATAATCAGACATAAAAATATAAAGTGCTTTGCTTGCTGCCTTACATGCTTATGATCTTTATTGGGACCGCAAGCCTGGAATTCCAGGAGCAGACCAGCAAGAGGAGGTTCAAGCATATGATTGGGTGGTCAGTGAGGCGGGATCCTAATCTCCTCACCTGACTGCAACTTGATGGCCAGGTGGACTAAGAGTCTTTGGAAGATGGACCATGTTTTGGGAGGGGCATTGCAGAGGCATGCAGGTGACAGCAGTGAGATGCAGGGGTGAAGGAAACTGGGGAAAACTATCTCTGAGGACTCCATAGCCCCAACCTCATATCCACAAATGGCTGTATAGATGCTGTACACCTCTCTTCACTCTGGATGCTGGATTTGGGCTCCCAGCAGGCTTGGCAACGTGCCAGCTCTCACTGTGGAGGAAGCCATTAGGAATTTGCTGTAAAGTGGCCTGGCAGTGGATTGGTGGGGGGGCCATAGGCTCTTTGGTTGGGAATGGGTATTTCAGAGCTCTAAAGGAGGTTCTGGGATGTGTCATCACCTGGTAAGGAAGAAAAATAATAAATAAAAGGTGCTTTATTAGCATACGAACATTTGAATATGCAAATGTGCCAGCAGATATTGGCCTTACAGTCTATCTAGTCAGCTCAATTTTGTGGCTCCTTATGTATTTACATACAGAACTGCCCCCACCACATTTCCCTTTTAACCTCCCTCAACTTCGTCCTCTCCCCCCACTCACCCCCCTTCTACCCATAGCTTTTCACCTCACCTTGTCCTTACCACTTTTGAAACTGTCCACTATTTGTAGGGATACCACCTCCTCTGAAAGCTCATTCCATTTGGCCACCACCATCTCAGTGAAAAAGTGCTACAGCATTTCCCTCCTAAAAATTCCTCCCACCAGCATTAGGCTGCTGTGCCCCCTAGTGGTCTTGTTCCTGCTAAGGCTGAAGAGACCTTCAGTGCTCACTCTGTTGATATCTTTAAGGTGCTAGAAAATATCAGTCATGCCTCCGCTTTCCCATCTGTCCTCAGGAGAGTGCATGTTGATCTCTCTGACCCTCTGCTGATAGGTGTTGCTCTTCTGGCCCTGGATCATCTTGGCTGTCTTTGTCTGGGCCATCTCCAGCAAGGTGATATCCTTCTTAACCATTAGGTTGCTGACAGGATTAGAACAAATAGGAATTCTGGACTGATTTATCAGTCCATGGCACAGCAAGGGTTAAGACACGGTCACCAAAACTGCACACTGCACTCCAGATGTGGTCTTACTAGTGACCTGTACAGTGACAGAATGACCTTTGCCTTCCTGTTTGTAATTCCTCTGACTATGCAGTCCAGCTTCCGATTTGCTTTGTTTGCTGCTCTCCTGCAGTGTGCAGAGTGTTTCACATCACTTGTGATTAGGGTTGAGTGGACTGTTACACCCAAGATACAAACCCCAGGATCCAACCCGTAATCCATGGAACCGGTTAAATAAGAACTTTCCTACAGAAATCTGGTTCCAGGTCAGTGGAGTGCCATACAGTGTACTGTTGCAATGGAGATGCCATTGGCAAGTTTATTCCACATAGAGGTGGCCAGCGGTATTAATCAGGCAACAAAGCAGGATAGTCAGTCACATGACGCACTCACAGTATATAACCATGGTGAGTGCACAGCACGGGCCCAGATGATTTGAAGAACAGTTGGAGGAGCTTGCTGCTGCATAGCAGAGCCAGACACTTCCTTTGCACACTGCAGAGAGAGAGAAACAAAATATAAATAATAAAAAAATATTTATTTTTTAAGCAGAGCCAGAGGGGAGGAAAGAAAGAGATGAGAGAGAAGAGAGACTTTCTTCGAGGTCATCACTGGGGAGGGAGAGGAGAGGAATCCAAGGAAGGAGAGAGAAAAGTGGGTGGCTGCCGGGGGGTGGGGAGCAAGGCTAATAAAAGGCAGTGTGGCAGTGTACTACAGGGCAAGGGCATGCTGGCAAAATAAATGTTTAACTTGTGCCATCCAGAAATTGAATTCAGAAGATCTTCCAGATGAAAGAGAGAGAGTGAGAGACTACTGGCAACTAGGCATCACCCCACATCCCAGAGGGTTCCCCGAAGCACTGCCACCCCTCATCCTCCTGCACTCCACCACTCTACTCGCGTCACCCTGCTCCCACTGCATGCCGCCTTTCCACATACTAAATTTTAACCTTTGTCTAGTACCATAATTAGCTCTGCTTCCTTCCTTTTGCATCCTTAAAACACAGTACAAATGAAAGCTGACCCTAGATAGGGATCAGCTGCACTTCCTTACCTGTGTTACCTTTGTGGACTGGACCCAAATAGAAGCCAGCTGCCCTCGTTAGCATTCCCCAGTCAGTCATATATTTACAAGTTTATCTTAGACAGGGATCAGCTACAGAACCCCTACCAACACCTGACAGTGTACTTTCTACCCTTCTTTTACACTTACCTACCCTCCACTGACCTTTAATGTTCATGCTGCAGAAATTAACATTTATGCTGTATTATGTCTTCCTCCCACTTCCACAATGCTTTGTGTTCTGTTCAGTACTGTGGCTATAGGAGTTCTTCCAGAACAGATTAGAAATGGCAAATTAAATCATAAGCCTTTTCCAATAAATGCCTCTTTTATTGACCAATAGGCAGTGGGTAATGAGTATTCTATGTTCTGTCAAATTATTTCTGTAACTTTTACAACTGAATCACTCGCCTATCAAAATATAATTACACAACTTTTTTCCATTAGTGCGCAGTACCCCTTTCCATATACTTATTATGTGAAATAGATATCTTAAAAATTCTATTTAAAAAAAATGTCATTTTTTTACAAAGAATAAGGGAAGTTTATGATATTAAGGTACTTTGAAATGTTCCTGTGTGCCAAGGAATATCTTAAAAGCATTTATTGTAGAAAAAGGTACTTACAGTCATTTTAACATGACTTTAATTCTGTTACAAGCAGTATGTTATCAGCATCCTATTCTATGTAGTTACCATCTGCTAATCCACAACCTAAGTCCATTTCCATAATTGCCTTTTCTTACAGCTACTCCATCCCATAGAGTCTTGATTGCATTCATTGAGGGGAAAATGTATCACAGAGAGAGAGAAGAGAGAGCGAGAGAGAGAGAGAGACTGGTTAAAAGAAAGGTGTAGAAAAGAGAGGCACAGCAGAATAGGATGCAAATTGCAGAGCCATCCTTTATGGTCAGATAGTACATTTGACCCCTAGAATAACAATGAACAGTGAATTCCCATGGACAATTTGCTAGTTGCTAATTGTTCCATCTTTCATCATGTGGAAAGCCTTGCAATCTGATGTACAACACATGGGGGGGGGAGGGGGGATGCAGTACCTGCATATTTTGTAAATCCACTAGTAGTAGCTCACACTTCTGAACTCTGGCACCATTTGTTAGAAGGTGCTGATTCTAATGGAATTGCACCCATCCATTGTAGTACCAATGCACCAATAAAGCCAGTGGTGAAATGATTAAATTATTGATTGAACTGAGGACAACGTTCTACGGCCAGAGGGCAAATGGGAAAGTGACCCACTGTGAAAGAAAGGTCTCTTTGCTAGTTATTTTCATCTGAGTACCATGTTTTACAAATTGGAAGAATCTGCCACTATAATGTTCATCATGGGTCAGTAATATATTTCTGAGATGAGGGCTTAAGAGCTTCACATCATTTGGTATGTCTTTAAATGACTGTCAGCCATAAAGTGATAAGTGCTGAGGACTTTGAAATTATTCCTGAAATTGACGAAAGGTGGAACAAGCAGAGCCAGTGCCAGGAAAGCTATACTAGTTTGCTAAGAAACTGACTTCACAGATTTTTTTTTTCATGTGTTACCCAGTCTAGATTGTTTATTTGCACCCCTCCTGAAAAGTAACTCTTTAATTTACCATTTTCTAGAGGAGCTATCTTTTACAGTTGTATATATCATATCATGTCATCACAGAAGTCTCACAATAGGAAGACTGTAACCATTTCACTGCAAACCTCATATTAATAAAGTGAGCTTTTTCTTTATGTATTCGTTTCCCCATTATTTGTTCTCTTAAACCACAGTGTCCTTGTTTGGGTGAACAATCTCCCATCTCTGACATCATCCATGGGTGACAGCATATTTGTTTGCACCTTTAAGAAGAAAACTCTTTCAGCATTATGAAAAAGTCTAGCGTTGTTCTGTTAAGTGTTCTGCTGGGGATATGTGATGGTAAATGCCCAGTTTTCTGTGTGTTTTTCTTTGCAGCCTGCTTAACTGTGAGCCCTCCACTCATCCTATTGCAGCTCTTTTGAATTGTGTTCTCCTTATAGGACATCGCTGAGTGGAGCTCGACATGAGATTGCTAGCCATCATCCTGACCGGCCTGGGATTTTGTTCTTCCCTGTGTTGATCCCCATTCCTCCTGCCACCCATGTCTGTGAGAGGAACTTCACTCTTCCCCTTATGTCTTTGCAGGCACGCAGCTCATGCGCAGCTGCAGGGTGAGACATTTCTAACTCAGCTGCAAGGAATTCTGTAGTTGTGGACGTGCAAATGATTCCTTGCTTGGTTAAAGATATACTGGTACCACCAGCACTCCTGTACCATGGATGGCAGACTGCAAATGATCCCAGCACACTTCTAAACCTGGTCTCCTTTTATGGCGGCACCATATACTGCCTCTGGGCAATGAGGTGACCCAGAATATATTTATATTTCAAAGGATGAAGCAGCAAGGTATGCAAAATGTAACATGCTTTTCAGTGCTTATGAGTTTCTTCATTGTATTACTAACCACAGAGTGTGATCTTCCCCTGGTCATTCTTATTCTTTTTTTCTGTTAAAATAATTCAGGGGGACTAGTACTGGGGAGGGGACAATACCAACTTCCTGATCCGTTCTGAATCAGGATTTTAGAGATTTGGACTTCCAAACTGTGAATTCTAACTGAAGCTGGGTTTTCTGGTTATGTTTAGGATCGAACAGAAAACTTCACAAAAGTGATGTTATACAGTACATCTAAAAACAAGTTCCTTGAGCATTTTTCAATAATCTATTTTTCATTGTATTTATCCCCACTTCTTGTGCTGCCTCCATGTATCTCATTATGATATCTCGTAGCCCTCTGAACACCCATCTCTGGCATTTAAAAGCCTTCATGGTTTGACTGCTTATATTGACTCAGCCCTAGAATTCGTTGTCTCTGAGTTTATAATAGCCTGTGATAAATTTGCACCCTTTAAAAAATGACTGGCAAGAGAAACACAGTTCAGATGGATCACCTCCAAACTCCTTGCCTGCATGAGGATGAGGGGCAATCAGTGGGCACTCACTAGGGGAGACAAGGTCCACTGTCCACCTGCAATAAGTGCACCAGTATGATTAGAAAGGTCAAGTCTGACTTCAGTAAAGGACCAGCAGACTCTGACCTGGGGCAGTGACAAAAGACACTGGGACAATGTTTCACAGATCCTTGGCAAGGGAGTTAAAACCACTCCTTAAATGCTTATGGTGAAGAATCAACCGGTAATTGATCCCACCAAAATTACCAATTACTTCAACACCAACTTTTACTAACCTCAGTTCCATCATCCCAGCTGAGCCTGCCCAAACCCCCTGCAGGGAAGCAGATCTTGAAGCCTCCCAGTTGATGGGCTCTGAACCAAGGTACCCTAAATTCTACTTTAAGGCTGTTTCAGTCAAAGACAATTTGAAATACATCTGTAGGGTACTTGGCAAAACTAGGTGTGGGAGTGACTCAGTTGATATGAAACTTCTTGCCCTGGCAATAGAGAAAATTTCCCACCCCATCTCTAGAAGTTTGAACTTTTTCCTGCACTATTCACAGTTCCACAGAAGTGGAAACCTGCCAGTTTCACAAGTGGAGCTTGCACTAGCCATGCCAATTATAGACCCATTTCTATTCTTTGCCCCTCCCTATCCAAGGCCTGAAAGAATAGTCTCTGACCAACTTGTCATATACATCAAACAATACATTGTCCAATGTGTACAGCAGTATGTCTTCCAGAAGCTCCACAGCATCAAAATGTCACTGTTGGAATACACCAACTATGCTCATAAGGCCCTTGAGAATGATAACCTAGTTGGAGCTACATATATTGACCGTACTAAAGCCTTTGACCTGGTCAACCATAAATTCCTACTTAGCAAACTCCTAGGCATGGGTTTGTCACAGAACACAATGGACTTGTTTCACTGTCATCTCACAAATTGCTCCCACTGGGTAAAGATCTACAAGTCTTTGTCCAACATTAGGGGACTATCCACTGGTGTAACCCAGGGCTCCATATTGGGCTCACTCCTATTTGGCCTCTTCATAAATCAACAGACCAATGCTTGTCAGACAGCCAACATACTGCTCTACGCTGTTGATGTGGTCATGTATTCCAGAAACCCTGACCATGACAGCCTTACTGCCACTCTCCAAAGTAACTTTAGGTCACTTGAAAGCTGGGTCTCCAACAACAAATGTTCTCAATTACAAGAAACAAAGACCATCCTCTTCTCTGGTCTCCTACAGAAGAGGAAAGTTCCATTCTTTGTCATCAGAAATGGCTGAAGACAAAACCTTGAAGAGGTGGTGACCTTCAAATACAGTGAAGCTCTCCAGGATGAAACTCACTTGTATAGTACTCTGCAGTATGCTGCAGCAGAGTTACTGCAGTAAACAATGTAATTTCAATGGGAATTAATCCATTTTGTCATGCAGGAAAATGTGACACTGCCTAGATAAAATGAATGCCACAGTTTCCTGCATGACAAAAGGGAATAATTTCTTCAAGAATCCAATCTTCTGGAATTGGAAGGGACCTGCCTCCATAGATAATAAGTAGGACAAGTTTTTAATGTGGGTGATAGTATCCAGAGTCATGGGGAAGCTATATTAATAGGGGGATAAAACCTTTTATAGGTGCATCAGGGAGCATAGAAAGACAAAGGGAGGGATAGTGAGGCTGAATAGAATGGACAGTGGGTGGGCAGAGAGGTACAGTGAAAAATCAGGGATAATGAACAAATAGCTCTGCTCAGTATTCACAAAAGAGGAGGAGGGGGAGGTGCCTAATCCAATTAACAGAAGTACTCTGGATAGGGGGGTTGATCCCAGTCCTTTCAGAGAAGAAAGGGTTCTGTAAAAACTCCTAAAACTGAAGGTGGACAAAGCAATGGGGCCTGACGGAATTCACCTCATAATTCTAAAAGAATTAAGGGGAGAACTAGTGACACCGCTGACTACCCTTTTTAACAAATCATGGGAGGATGGTGTGGTACCTGAGGACTGGAGGAAGGCAGATGTGATTCTCCTTCACAAAAGTGGAAGCAAGACAGAAGCAGGAAACTACAGACCTGTCAGTTGGACCTCTGTGATAAGGAATGTGATGGAATCACTTCGGAAGGAAAGAATTGTTGCATACCTAGAGGCTAGTGGGGCACAGGACCCAAGGCAGCATGGGTTCACAGCGGGTAGGTCATGTCAGATTAATCTAATTGATTTCTTTGACAGGGTGACCAAAGTAGTAGACCAGGGAGGGGCTGTGGACATGGCCTATCTAGACTTTAGCAAGGTATTTGATACATTCCCACACAAAAGATTAACAATCAAGTTAACCAGCCTAGGAGTGGGTCCCAGGGTGGTAGTCTGGGTAAAACATTGGCTGGACAACAGGACACAGAAGGTGATTGTAAATGGAGTCCACTATGAAGAAAGAGGGGTTACTAGTGGGGTACAGCAGTGTTTAGTACTGGGTCCAGTCTTTTTTAATGTCTTTATAAGTGACATTGCAGAGGGACTGGAAGGAAAAGTATGCCTCTTTGCAGATGACACAAAAATCTGCAAAAGGGTTAGAAACATAGAAACATAGACTTTGATGGCAGATAAGGACCACTTGGCCCACCCAGTCTGCCCATTTTCCTTCCTACTGGATAAGCTGCAGATTGTAGTTAACCAACAGCCTACTTCCTGCAACCCCACACTACAATTGCCTTATGTCTGTCCCATGCATGTTTGAATTCCTCCACTGTTTCAGACCCAACAACCTCCTCAGAAAGGCGGTTCCATGCATCCACCACTCTCTCCATGAAAAAACATTTCTTCACATTACCCCTGAGCCGCCCCCCCCATCTTTAAATTGTGCCCCCTTGTTCTTACACATCTGAAAGATGCTACCCTCCTGGACTTTGTTGATTCCCTTGAGGTACTTGAACGTTTCTATCATGTCCTCCATCCCTCCTTTCATCAAGGGTATACATATTAAGCTCTCTCAGTCTCTCTTCATATGGTTTCGGATGCAGACCCTGCACCATTTTAGTTGTCCTCCTCTGGACTGCTTCCATCCTGTCTATGTCCTTGGTGAGATGGGGTCTCCAAACTGCACACAGTATTCCAGATGGGGTCTCACCAACTGTCTGTACAGAGGAGTAACCACTTCCTTTTTCTACTTGTGATGCCCCTTCCTATGCATCCCAGTATCCCTCTGGCTCTGCTTACTGACTTCTCACATTGCTTACCCACCTTTAAGTCATTTGATATGACTACCCCCAAGTCCCTTTCCATTTTTGTTATTGTTAGTACCTCCCTTGCTATTGTGTACTCTTCTTCTGGGTTTTTGTTTCCCAGGTGCATTATTTTGCACTTCTTTGCATTGAATCTACCTTGCCATATGTCTGACCATTCCTTCAACCTTGACAAGTCCCTTCTCATCCTTTCTACCCCCCTTGTATATCAACTCTGTTACAGATCTTTGTGTCATCTGCAAAGAGGCATACCTTTCCCTCCAGACCCTCTGCAATGTCACCTATAAAAATGTTAAAGAGGACTGGACCCAGTACTGAACCCTGAGGTACTCCACTAGTAACCCCCCTTTCTTCAGAATGTGTTCCATTCACTATTACCTTCTGTGTCCTATTGTGCAGCCAGTTTGCTACCCAGGCTACCACCCTGGAACCCACTCCCAGGCTGGCTAACTTGATTATTAGTCTTTTGTGCGGGACTGTGTCAAATGCCTTGCTAAAGTCTAGGTAGGCAATATCCACAGCCCCTCCCTGGTCTATTACTTTGGTCACCCAGTCAAAGAAATCAATTAGATTCATCTGACATGACCTTCCTGTTGTAAATCCATGCTGCTTTGGGTCCTGTGCCCCGCTGGCCTCTAGGTACTCAACAATTCTTCCTTTCAGAATGATTCCATCATTTTCCCTACCACTGAGGTCAAACTTACAGTTCTGTAGTTTCCTGCTTCTGCCTTGCTCCCACTTTTGTGAAGGAGAATCACATCTGCCCTCCTCCAGTCCTCAGGTACCATCCCATCCTCCCGTGATTTGTTAAAAACTGTGGTCAGTGGTGTCACTAGGCCCTCCCTTAGTTCTTTTAGGATTCTGGGGTGAATCCAGTCAGGCCCCATTGCTTTGTCCACCTTGAGTTTTGGAGTTCTTTCAGGACTCTTTCTTCTGTAAATGGACTGGTGTCAACACCCCTACCCAGATTCCTTCTATTTTCTGGTTTAGTTAACTCCTTCTCATCTTCTTTTGTGAATACTGAGCAAAAGTATTCATTCAGTATCTCGCCTTTTCACTGTCTCCTCTGCCCACCTCCCTCTCCTTTATTAATCTTCACTATTCCTCCCTTAACCTTTCTGCTCCCTAATGTACCTATAATAGGTTTTATCCCACTTCTTAACTGAGTTGGCTATTTTTTCCTTGGTTTGGGCCTTTGCTATTCAGACTGCCTTCCCCACTTCTTTCTGTTTTAATTGATACAGTTCCCTGTCGTGCTTCTTCTGTGATTCCTTATACTTTTTGAATGCAGCCTTTTTCTCCTTAACCTTTCCTGCCACCTCTTTTGAGAACCATAGTGGTTTTTTACTCTGCTTTGTTTTCTTTATTTGTCCCACACAAAGGCTTGCTGCCTCTATGATAGCAGTTTTGATTTTTCTCCATTGCTCTTCCACCCCTACTTTTTGGCCATTTGCTAGTGCATTCCTCAGGTATTCACCCATTTTGCCAAAGTCGGCCCTTCTAAAGTCCAGTATTCTTGTTCTTGTATGGCTTGTCTCCATGGTTGTGCTTATTGTGAAGCACACTGTGCAGTGGTCACTTGTTCCCAGATGTCTACTGACTTCTAAATTTGTGATCCTCTCTCCATTTGAGAGTACCTGGTCTAGTATTGCTCACTCCTGAGTAGGTTCCAACACTAGCTGTCTAAGGCCTGCCCCCTGCAGGACATCAAGAATGACCCTGCTCTTGGATGTGGCTGCAGCACATGTCATCCAGTTAACATCTGACATATTCAGGTCCCCCATCAACAGTATCTCCCCTTTTTCAGCCATTCTGAGAATGTCCTCTATCATTTTCTTGTCCGTTTTCTCCCCTTGAGACAGGGGTTTATATACAACCCCTGTGCGGATTGTGATGCCATTCCCTGTCTCCAAGGTGACCCAGAGTGCCTCTTGTCCTCCCCCTATACTTTTTAGTTCTGTAGCTTTGATCCCTTCCCTATGTATAGAGCTACTCCACCTCCTCTTTACCTCCCTGTCCCTTCTGTAGACTGTGTACCCTGGTATGTTGACATCCCAGTCATGGTTCTCCATGTACCATGTTTCGTGACTGCCACAATATCCAATTTTTCATCTTCCATCAGGGCTACTAGCTCAGGAAGCTTGTTTCCCAGACTATGGGCATTGGTACTCATTGCCCTCCATTTAATGTTGGCTTTATCCTTTTTTCCCCCCATCTCTGCTCTTATTGCCCTTGTCTATGTTTCCATTTACCCCTGTCCTGCCCTCTGTTGAGCTCTGTACCTCAGTGTTTACCTTACTACCTGCCATGTTTTGTGGGTGGAGGCTTGCAATTTCCTGCCTCTTATCAGCACCTCCCCACTTTGGCTAGTTTAAAAGCTCAAGGAAGCATTTAAACCTGTCACTTAGGAGCTTGGTTCCCTTCATGGACAGATGCAGATCATCATGCCAGTACAGACCTTCATCTCTCCAGGTGTATCCCCAGTCCCCAATGAAGCCAAAGCACTGTGCTCTGCACCAGTTTTGCAACCATTCATTAAACTGCATGGTGTGCAGTACCCTAGCCTCACCTCTGCCATGGACTGGCAGCACCTCTGAGAAGGTAACCATGCTTGCTACCTGTCTGAGGCCCCTCACCAGCTCCACAAATTCATCCTGCATTGCACTGATTCCATGCCTAGCTAGGTCATTTGTCCCAAGGTGGACAATGATATCTAGTTCCCTCTCCTGTGATGCTGCTTCTGCAATCCTCAGGATTCGCTTCTTGTCCCTCCAATTCATGGCACCAGGCAGGCACCTTACTTCCCTCTCCTCTCCTTTCCCCAGTTCTACCCCCTAACAATTGAGTCCTGTATCAGAAGCTGTTTCCTTCCCCTGTGGTGTCCCTTTCCACCCTTTTGTGGGTCTCCCTTGAGGATGTCCTCAGCATTCTTCTTGGTCTCCACTGAGGGTGCCATCATAGAGGAACCTTGCTCTGCCAGACTGGCGTATGATTTGTGTAGAGGTACGACTAGGGGTGTTCACCTCTGTTCCACCACCCGCACCCTCCCAGAACCCACTGTAGTCCAACTGCTCTTCATACTTGGCAACCTCTGAGGCAGTGGTTGTGGCAGTGGTGCTCTTTGGGTGGGGGAGACCTCCTTAGTCCTTGACAGTTCAGCCTGGAGGTGGGCAATCTCCTCCCTCAGAGCTGAAAGTTACCTGCAAATAGGACAGCAATGCAGTTTCCAGAATGTCTCCCAGAAAACTGCTGCCCCACAGCCAGTGCTTTGCACCGCTCCCCACATGTCCATCTCCCTTATAATATACAATATGTAATATATATATATATCTATATATACTGTATATTTTTTATGTGGTGTGTACTTACCCTTTATGCACTGTGATGGGTTATTAAGAATATGACAGTTCTGCCCCAAGACCTGTTGAGGAAGTGATGTCAGAACTTTGGCTATAAAGGAAATGCCGCACCTGGGGGGTTGGGGGAAGGGGTTGGGTAGTCCACAACCACAGTGGACTATTAGAGACAATCAAATACACCACTGCTCCACCACCCTGGTGAGTACTGCCCTTTATAGTAATTCAACTAACCTCCAGTAACTTATTTAAAAATAGTTTAACTATCACAAAATCCTATGCACCAGTAAATTATTTAAAATAGTTTCTGTCCCAAAATCCTAGTAGTCAATCCAGTTACCCCCAAGGGACAACCAAAATGCAGTATTCAAACCCTTGTGAAGTTACTTCTAAGATAAGCAGAGTTTGCAAGCTCCTTATTCACTCCTCAGCCACCTGTAATTTATCTAAAAAAAGTTTAACTGTCAGAAAAAAAACACTAAATAAATATGTAAATAAAAAGCAATTACCAAGGGTAGTTAGTTTCGTCTCCCACAGAATTGAGCAAAGTGCACATTGTTGCAGATATCAAGTGCAATATAGAATTTCCCACACAGCTCACAGCTGAATAAAGAAGTAGTGTCCTTCCAGGTCAAGAAGATGTGCTTTGTGTCTCTAAATATTACAGCCACCAGTAGCTTATAGTAATCTGATCAAGTCTGGAAGTCTCCACCCAGATTGGGTTGATACACAAGGAGGCATGGAAATGATGAGAAGGGACTTGGCAAGGTTGGAGGATGGTCTGAAGTATGGCAGCTTGGATTTAATGCAAAGAAGTCCAAAATAATGCACCTGGGAAACAAAAACCCAGGGGAAGATTACACAATGGGGGGGGAGTAACAACAACAAAAATGGAAAGGGACCTGGGGATAATCATATCAGACTACCTTAAGAATAGCAAACAATGTGAGAAGGCAGTAGGGAGGGCTGGGGGGACACTAGGATGTATAGGGAAAGGCATCACCAGTAGAAAACAGGAAGTTGTTATCCCTCTGTACAGACAGTTGGTGAGACCCAGTCTGGAGTACTGCATCCAGTTCTGGAGACCCCATCTCCGCAAGGACATAGACATGATGGAGGTAGTCCAGAGGAGGGCAACTAAAATGGTGCAGGGTCTGCAAGAGAAGCCATATGAGGAGAGACTAAAGGAGCTTAAGATGTATACCCTTGAGGAAAGTAGGGAGAGGTAGGACATAATAGAAACTTGTAAGTACCTCCGTGGAATCAGCAAAGTGTAAGAGGGTAGTATCTTTCAGAAAAAGACATGTACAAGAACAAGAGGACACAATTTGAAGATAGAGGGGGAACGGCTCAGGGCAATGTGAGGAAGTATTTCTTCACAAAGAGGGTGGTGGACACATGGAACAGCCTTCCCGAGGAGGTTGTGGGGTCTAACACTGTGGCAGAATTCAAGAATGCATGGGACAGAAATAAGGCAATTCTTGTGGGGGTAGGAAGAAATAGGCTGTTGTTAACTAGGATCTGCAGCTTATCCTGTAGGTAGGGAAATAGGCATACTAGGTGGGCCAAGCGGTCCTTATCTGCTGTTAAAGTCTATGTTTCTATGTTTTAATTGCCATTGAAATTACATTGTTTTTCAATGTAACTCTGCTGCAGCATGCTGCAGAATGCTGCAAAATGCTGCAGAATTGGGTTTCATCCTGGCGATCTTCACTATACCATGGTGAAACTCTGGATAACACCTTATCTTTTGTACCTCATGCTGACATTCTGGTGGCCATAGTTAGCAGAAGACTGGGTGGCATGTGTCAGAATAGGAACAGTCTCAGTGGGGATGCTAGATACCTTATTGTGGTCAACTCCATTCTGTCACTTGTAGGTTATGGGCTCCCTGTCTACTCAGCTGCCCGTGACATGGCATTAAACAAAGTAAAACTGATCTATAATAAGGCATGCCACTTTGTACCTGGTGTAGATAACAGCACTCACAGTTGTTCCCTTTACAAACTCACTAACTGACTACCTTTGCACAACAAAAGAAAGTGCCAGAATTGTTTGCTAGCTAAAAAGATGCTCTTGGACGTAATACCCCCGGCTTTAACACATTCCATCCATACTTTCTCCAACCGAAATAACATCAGGAACATGGCCAATAATGCCCTTAAACCTCCTTTCAGGTGTACTCAGTGGGGCAAGTGGACATTTGCTGTCAGGGCCACTAACTAGTTAAATTAATTGCCTGATACACTGCTGAATCTCCCCAAGTTTAATCAGTTTAAGAGAGCTTTGCTCTCTGTCTTTGCAGTCACCTGCCACTGTAACAGTTAAACAATTTTATTTGGTTTCTCTCTGTATATCATTTTTGACTTTTTATACAACAATCTGTGTGGGTATCTTTTCAAAACTGTAAGCAATTGTTCTGCCTCCAGTGCTTTGAGCCTGACTCAACAACGTTTCCTTTCAAACCGCTTATTGTACTTGTAATGTTTTTTATGACTATGTATTTGATGCGGAACCTTTGAAAATGAGCACCTGTGCTCAAAGGTAAGCTCAGAAGTTTTCAACCAGCCCAAGTCCTGCCTCCTGATTAATGCTACTCAGCTGGACCACTATCCGTGTTTACTTAGGTAGTGGTTGCTCAGAAAGGCATGACTACCCCCATTCTGAGGTAGAAAATAATTTTCTGGGTTACTCATTCCTGTCTTGTTGGCCTTTTAATGCACTGGATTCTGGGCACAAACCTGAAACACTGTCTTCAGTGTAGCCACTATACTGACGGACAGGCTTAAGTAATCAATTGTGCCTCCATATCTCATCAGATACCCTATTAAAATTGTACAGTGTGGTTTTATTCAGTTTACTTGTCTTACTTGGCCATTTCAGAAGAATAATTAGTCATACAGGTTGTTTACTGCAATAGCAGAAAGACACTGGAATTCATTAAAATAACAATTGTAAGACATCAAGAACAAGAAAACGAGGAGTGTAAAATGCACACACAGTGTATGGAGGCAAAATCAACCACAGCTTTAAAACACAGCATTTTAATATGCAGCTTTTCAAATTAGTCATAAACTAAAGGCAGGATAAAACGGAGCCAGTGGCTTGGGCACAATAGATGCGGTGGTAGGTGTACCACTCACTGTACCAGCAACCTGAGTTCAAGAAGAAACTTAGGATGCTTGTGGGCTGGCCGATGAGGGAGGATTAAGCATCCCAGGGACAGCTGTCCTCTCTCAGGGAGGGGGAACACAGCATTACACTATTTATCATCCACTTGGCAAGGGCCAGGAGACAGAACATTGGGACCACAGCAAGGGGCATGATATCCATCAGATGCCAGCATGAAAGTATAACACTGCATGGGTGCATGCATGTCATTGCAAATCAGTGCCCTCATAGAATCATAGAAACTTGGCAGCAGAAAAGGACATACTGGTCCATCGAGTCAGCCCCTTACCCTCCATTACTCATCCCGCCTCCCTCTGGAATCCCCCTCCTCCTGCTATACAGCCCCATATGACTGCACCATGCTTTCTTAAATCCCTCCACCATTTCAGCCCCCACTACCTCTTCTCAAAGTCTGTTCCATGCCTCCAGCACCAGCTCTGTGAAGAATCATCCCTCACATTGCCTCTGTATCTTCCTCCCTGGAGTGTTAGGCTATGCCCTCTAGTTACCGCCCCTTCCTTCCTTTTAAGTAAACACCATTCCTTTAAAAAAACTACAAAAGAATCCCAGAGCAAATGCCCTGAGGCATGGGTTATCCCAGAGGATATTGGCCATACAGTCAAGTTTTAAAGGAAACACAATTGCACATACCCCAATAATGCAAATACCTATGAGAGAATTTGGACTAACTTTGCTTTAAGCAGAATTGCATGGTGCCATAAGGCCTCACAGTGCAATAAACAAAGGCTAAGAACAGCAGACACATACATGTGTTTCTTCCTCATTTGGACTCTTCAATGTGCCATATCTGTGTCTTAGCCCAGGGAGAGGGAACCAGCCATCCCTTAAGGGGGATGTTATTTGTTTGGGTCATGTGGACCCCAACATAGAGAATGTGTCTGTTGTTCTTAGCCTTTGCTGATTGTACTGTGAGGCCTTACAACACCATGAAATTCTGCTTAAAGCACAGCCAGTCCAAATTCCCTCATGGGGATTTGTATATGTTTCCCATGATGCTTTGCATTATTGGTATATGTGCAATTGTGTACCCTTCCTATACTTTGTTGCTCCCTTTCACATATTTAAAAGTTTCAATCATGTCCCCTCTCTCTCTTCAAGTCTCCAACGTGTACAGATCCAATTCCTTACATCTCTGCTCGTACGTCTTCCCTTACATACCCTGCACCATACTGGTAGCCCTTCTCTGAACTCTCTCAATCCTGTCCATGTCTTTTCATAGATGTAGCCTCCAGAATTGAACTCCGTACTCTAGGTGCAGTCTTACCATGGCTTTGTAGAGGGGCATCAATTCCCCTTCTGCTAGTGATATCCCTGCCAATGCATGCCAACATCCCATTGGCCTTCCCCACAACCCTGCTACTTTGATTTCAAACCACAAGGTTACATGATACTATAATCCCCAGATCCCTCTCCTGCTCTGTATCATTGATGTCATCCCCACCAACAGTGTATCTTGCTTTCAGGTTCCTTTGCCTCAGGGGCATCACAGCACTTTTGTTGGCATTGAACTTCAGCTGCCAAGTCTCTGCCTATCCCTCCACAGTCTTCAGGTCCTGCCTCATGTCCTACACCCCCATATGCTGTCCACCCTATTGCAGATTTTTGTATCATCAGCAAACAGGCACACCCTTCCCCTCAGCCCCTCTGCTATATTGCTGATGTAGATATTAAAAAGGAGCGGTGCCAGCACTGACCCTGGGGCACCCTGCTCATCACCCCCTCATCCAGGAGTACACCCCATTTACCACCACTCTCTAGCTTCTGCCCTCCAACCAGTTTTCCACCCACCTGGTTATTTTCCCACCTACTCCTATACTGTCCAGCTTGCTCACCAACCTTCAGTGGGGGATGGTGTTGAAGGCCTTATTCAAGTCCAGATAGGCTATATCTACTGCTCCCCCCAGTTGACCACCGGTGTCACCCAATCAAAGAACTCAATCAAATTAGTCTGGCATGACTTCCCTTTTGAGAAGCCATGCTGCCTGTCATCCTGCAAACCACTATCCTCCAGGTAGTCCATCACCTTCTCCTTTAGAGTACCTCCATGACATTCCCCACCACTGAGATGAGGCTGACTAGGCGATAGTTCTCCATCACCTCCCTACTACCCTCTTTGTGCAGCGGCACTATGTGTGCCCTCCTCCAGTCTTCTGGCACTCTCCCCAAATCTAGAGACAAGTTGAATAGCCTCATCAGTGAGGCAGCCAACTCCTCTCATCCTTTCATATTGATCCCTAATCCCCCACTAACCCATACCCCATCTTTCTGCACCATCCCACTAGCCACTGATTAAACTCCTTGATCCTCTGTCTCCTTGCAGTACTCACTTTTAGTACAGGCAACACCTCTGAAAAAGGTATAGATTGGAAGCACAGACTGCTACAAAACCTTACCAGCTTCCTGAATCTTGCCTGCACCTCCAATAGACTTGGGGAAGAAAAACAGCAGCTTGGGGAAAAAGCCCTGGCCCACCATTGCACCCTCCACATGATTTTAAGTAAAGGATGGAAAACCAGTAATTCCACGAGAAGGTAGGTGATGGGGTGGAGGGGGTCTGCTGTCAGGTTTGCTGGAGACAAAGAAAAAGCTAAGTTGAAAAATAATATTAACCTGCAGGGCTTAGAAAGTCTCTTTTGACCCCAGGACTGACAAAATATTAAGGCACTAGGAATAAAACTACTGTTGTGCCTATTGGTCTTTGTAGCTTTCTTTACAGAAGGTGCACATTTCTTTGGTTATAGCTAACCTGTCTTCTTGAACAAGATAAAAGACAATGCAATATTTGGCAAGGAGACTATATTTACTTGACTGGCAAACTGCACTACAGTATTTCCCCCTCTTTTCAGTCAAAGACAGCAAAGCTTCTACTAGAAGTAAGTACACGAGAACATATGAATAATAATTTATTAATTTTAGGGATCTTCTATCATCTTAGCTACAGATTGAGTTGGCCCAGGGTGACAAACGTAGCAAGCAATTTTGTGTAGTCCTTATTTAATGAACTTAACAAGATCACTAAGACTGATGTTTGTTCTCTTTAGCGTTATTAAGTAATATAACAAGGGAATGAAAAATTAAAACAAAAATCCTCTGCTCCCACCTGGATCTCTACAGATCTTGTTCTTACTCATCCCCTGTTCCTCTTCTTTATTCTGCATAAAATACAGCACTTTTTTGACAGGTACTCATTTGAAGATAACTGCTTAAGGAAAAAAAAATGAATTAACCTAGTGCATGAAAAAATACAGTACTATGTCCAAGTGTAAGTTAAGACTCATGTGCACTTCATGTGGGGTCCAAAGAGCCCTGCACAAAGAAAACTGTGTTTAAAGCAAGTGCACAGGGTTCTCTATGCATCCTGCTTTGAGAAAATCTGCATCATGAAATAGAAATGTTTGTCCCCTCATTGTAATTTAGTGTACCTTAATTACATAAAATATATCATGTTATAATCACTACTAGTATCTAGTGCCTCTCCAGTTTCTCACTCTTTAACCTAGGACTGGGTGAAATCAGCAGTTCTGCTTCTGAGGAATTTTCACACAATTCCGAACATTTTGGAAATGTCATAGTATTTTATGTCATTTTATGACATTTTTTTATTTAAGTAATAAGCCACAACAGGTGTGCATTAATATATTTTAAAGCATGCTGCAGGGGCATTGTGAGACCTGACACCGAGGGCTGAGTGTCCTTACACCAATTGGGGGTGCATTGAAATACTTTAATGCACATCCTGAAGTGACTCATCTCACCTGTTTACTAACTTGTACTAGAATTATAATTATAATGAAAGGCACAAGAAATGCTGTATATTGTTTATTTTAAACATGTCATTGTACTGGTTTTAGATGTTGAAAGAATGCAAGATTCATTAACTAGTACTGCTGTTGATATGTTTTGCCAGCAGGTGGCACTGTTTAGATAGTGAGTTGTGAGTGACTCACCTAACATTATGTAGGAAATGACATTCTGCTGCTGTCTTGATGTTTGCTGTTTTGGGCCCCCAAATTCCTCAGATTGGATTGGGGTACTAAATAGGAGGTGTTTATTCACTCACTCTTTGAGACTCCAAAAAGTGTACAGGACAGGAGTCCCCTGGTGAAGCTGCCGAAGCAGAGAACAGGGGTGGGGTTGTGTAGCTGTTAGAGTCTTAGAGGTAAGCTTAAAGAATTTTATTACAAATTAATGCTTCTTTGTATGTGGTCATTTTTTTGTATATTATGCACTTCCAGCCCCACAAAGAGTAGAAATCGGACCAGGGAGCTGAGGACTTGTGGTTTATTACCTGCAGCCAGTGCTGCATGAAGAGTTGGACTGAGGCTTCTGCTAGGTGAGTCAGAGTCTCATGGCTCTGTTCCTGCCCACCCTATCCATTTCAGGCAACAGGAATTAAGAGTTCAAGAACAGCAGACTTAATAAGAAACTTTAGGAGGCAGTATAGTGCAGTGGTCTAAGGCTCTGAGCTGCAAATCTGGTGACATCCAGCAGACCAGACCGGGATTTGAATCCCACAGCTTCCACTTGCATACTGTGTGACCCTGAGCAAGTCACTTAACCTCCTTGTGCTCCCAGGTCGCTCCTGTAAAAAAGCTTTCGGCTTAATGTGCTATACCTGGTTAAACAACTAAATAAAAATAAAATGTGTAATTTTCTTTTGAGAGATGGGATAACTTTTTTTTATGTACATCTTGAAAAGGGTGTATAGTATGTGTTGAGTTAGCAATGGAAAGTCTAAATTCAGTTATTTATTTATTTTTTTTATGAAGAGGCTACATAGTTTATTTATTTGAATTTTGATGACCAGGTAGGCCCACTGAGACAAAGTTGTATCTTATCAGGGGGTGACCTGGGGAACATAAACATTCCATACATATTACATTACATTACAGAGGTAATCATAGTTAAAATTCCTGTGTACAGAAATAAAGCTTACATATATAGATATCAAATCAGTTAAGAACACAGATTACAATACAAAGGAGTATAGAATATAATTTATGCGGTGTATATTATTGGGCAGTAGTAATGCATTTATAGGATAATGGTATATAACATAGAGAATAATGGATGGGTATCTGATTATAATGAATGTTTTATGCACCCCTGAGAGGTGGGACACCACATAAAACTGAAAGCGAAGCTCGAGGGGTTTATGAAGGCATCCCACCCCGAGGGGGTGTATAACATCCAAGTTTTAACTAGCTATCCATCTTTCACTTTGTATAATTGCTTGGGATCATTTTGTTGCCACAGCAATTACACAAAATAAAAGTATGTGTCTATGGAGTTGAGTCACCGACTGTTAGAAAGCACAGACATAAGCGCGGTAGGTAGCTGTTCATAAATGGAAGCAATGTTTATTTATTTTTTGTTTGTTTTTAACTGCCATGATGAAGGTTTGCTGTGACGAGAGACGTTTTTTCTCTAAAAGAAAAAACTTACCATTGACGAGTTCTGTCAAGGAACAACACTGCGGCACTGAGAAATCGTGATGGATGGCACAGAAAAGGGTACACTCATGGTAGGCACATGCGCAGAGGTAGGGAAACCGGGCACGTGAATGTCATTATAACCAGGTGGTTATAATGCTGGAATTATAACCTGGTTTCGCTAGGGGAAAAAAACTATAACCAGTTATTATAAGGGTTTTATCAGGAATTAGTTGGTACAGTGGTAATAGTGGTTTCACAGGCACATTCAACTACATGTAATGCAACATACAAAGGATTTATTACATAAGTAAAGTTAATGATGTATATACATGTTACAGACTGTTATGTGAGGTGAAGTCATAAGGGGTGAAGCTTTAGAGAAGGGCGAGGACTAGTAGCTATTAGATCAGGAAGATGGGGTGAATGGTAGATGGGGAGAGAAGACTAGTGACAGTGAAATATGTTTTAATATATGGATTCTTAAAATAATGCTATTGAAAAGCATTCAAAAAAATCCCGATAATACTATCGCTCCTGGAGTGATAATACCACCTTTCCAGAGTGATAATAGTATCGTTTAGGTGCCGTAATACTATCGTTTGGGACCTAAACGATAGTATTATCACCAAAGCTGAGCTTCTTGGGTGCAAATCTGTCTTCTAACGTCTTGCAAGCGTGCCTTCAATTGGACACTTGCGTGTGTGGGTGGGCAGAGCGACTTACATAAAACATGGCGACTGCCCGCTCTACGCTACTTGAGAAGAAACGTAGTGTAAACTGTATTTTTTATGTACCTACTACTCTGTCCCATTTTCCACTATGTATCTCTCAGTCTCCCATGCATCCTCTACAGTGGCAATGGGTCCAGGTATCACGGCAGAACAGCGAAGAAAATGAGGGACGAGACCCACGCTGCCACATTCTGATGCTCCTAGCAACCCTGTCAGCACACAGACCCCTGACTGGATCCATGAAATGGAGGTGAGACAATCCTCGGATCCATATATTAAAAAATAACAAATATCTTGGTGTGGATCACAAGGCAGTAATCCCCATCTCGAGGTTCTGGGGACATGGGAACCTCTCGAGCTTCTTCTCGAGGTTCCTTATGTCCCCAGAACCTCTCGATGGGATTACTGGCTTGTAATCCACACTAAGCTATCTATTATTCTATTTATTTACAGTTACAGGTTTACAGGTTACAGTTAGTTTAGTTTAAAAGGGATACTGTCTGGTGTTTTTTAACAATATACTCAGTTAGTTTTTGTTGACTGATTTCCATGTTAATGCATTCAAAAATGCAAACAATACAGAAATGCCCCAATATTTAATAAAAAATTCAATTTAATCCTGTTTTTCAGCTTAGAATAAATCACAACTGGTCCATCATGGAATACCGCCTGCTGGTGTTGCTATGCAGCCGAGATGCTGAGCCACGGGGAAACTTATTCATGTGTGAATTTGGTACACTGTAAACAATATTGACTAAATATGCTGTAACTAGTGGTAACATTTACCTTATATCATCAGTGGTACTCTTTTTGAAAAATGAGTACTTGAGAAATAGGTTTATTCATGGTTTGAAAACTCAAGCCGTGACTCTGGGCATACACATTAGTATACTGTAGATGCTAATATGCAAGCCCAGAGTCATATCTCCAATTTTTGAATGTATATGTAACCCCCCTGCAAATGGGGGTTCCCAAAAGACTTCCAGGAGCTTGCTTGAATGCTCCAAGCCTAAATGGTGTTTGGCGTTTAAGCCATTTATCAGTGAGTGTTTTTAGAACCTCTGGCACTGTCTCTTTAAGAGCTGTCTGCTTGCAGACATAATTAGTTGTATGGGGGACTGTGTGCTTCTTGTTTGAGTACCACTCGAACTGCTGCCAATTACTTCATTTTGCAGTCACTAGGGTGCAAAGGGAACCTATCTGAAAGATGTAACTGTTTGCCAGAAATTATTTAGAGTAATAATGAAATTACAGTTTGTCTAACCTGCTTTCTTTGCAGTCAGAACTGTGTCTGCTAGTTCCCCATTCTAGTTTTGAACTGCTGAACTGGACCAATCAGTGTGGAGTAAGCTAGCTCTAAAATGGTGCCTTGAATGAATCAGAACTTGGACTCATAATCTGAGCCAGCCACAAGAGGATTGTAGGGCAGTGACTCTGGGAGATGTAGTTTAGACTTCAGTGCCTTTTGGACCAACAGCAGCAGTCTATTGTGAGTGACAGCCAATCCAGTCAAGAACTGGGAGGAACTCAAAGGAAGGCCCAGTTTTTCAGTTGGAGTGTCAGTTGAGCTTTGGCAGTGAAGAAGGAAGGAGCCCTGTGCTTTTCAGTGTGCAGTTTTAGTCAAAAAGCGTGTATAAGGCCCAGAGTTCGGTCTGCAGCTTGTGTAACAGCTTGTTAGGACTGAATCCGTCCTGTGAAAAGAATCAAAGGATCTCTGAAGGTAGAAACCAGGCTCACCCTGTAGAGACTGGAGGAATTCCTGAAAATTGCACTTGGTCTATCCAGGAACTGAATCTGCTGTGTGTTCTCCAGGTATTGTGCAGTAATGCGATCGGGATACAGATGCAGCCTGCCTGGTATAGTGCTTTCTTTTATATGGATGTGTGAAGAGGTTTGTGTACCTCAAGTGAGCCCTCTGACATTGAAGGACCCTATCTTATTTGGAGGTCGTGAGTACTAATTCAGGGTAGCTCCCTGTTGAATTGCCACATTAAATCCAAATGGAATTACTGTACTGCTGACTGTTTAATTCTCCTTTTCTCTGTGTGAAAGGCCCCTACCAGCTGCCACCAGTTTGGACTAGCCACTAGGGCTTAGGTACCCAGGGACAGTAACTGATAGGGATAGGCCTGTGCACAGAAACCATAGAAGTAGATTATTAGAGTGATAAGCTAATTAACCTAGATTTACCCCCTGTCCTTGTTATATCCCCTAAATAAATCAGGCTACTCGTTTCCAGCAAAGTTATACTGCCTGAGGTATTTGTCTATGTTAAAGTACTGTACTGTGATTGTTGCACTGTATCTCATTTCACAGGAGGTCCCAGTGCGGAACCAGACCTGGGGGTAAGTGTATACTGTGAAGGTAATTCTGATATATTGTGTGGCCACTAGTGGGAAGAAAAGAGTTGCAGTGTCCCAGAGGCTGTGACCAAGATTAGTTAACTATTGCAAACCCTGACCTCTGGGTGGAGGCACCGCCATTGGATCCAGGCCCTCAACCTGTTAGTGGCAAAATCAGGCAGGGGTAGTAGCCCCTGGGATAAGCGCCATCTGAGGTTACATCTTGGAGGCTCACCGCTGGGATTGTATGTCCTCTATGATGGCCATATTCTGGAACCACTGTTAAGAAAAATGGGTACCCGACAAGTGGCTGTGCACCGGCTGGTGGAGTGGTGTACTGGGGAGGAGACGACCCCAAATGCTATGCTTATCCTGGACATCCCCTGGGTATCAACACGGACACTGTGCAGGAGTACTTTCCAAGTGGAAGGTTTACAAAACCCTGTGGTGGTGGAGTCGGCATGCTAATCTGCTCACCCACACTTTCACTAGCCCTAGTAGAGTTTAAGGATCCCATGGATAGCTCCAAAGTGCCACAGACCATTACCCCAGAGGGAGCCCTCACTGCTTGGAGAGTGATAACTAAGGACAGTAAAGACCCGGAGGAATCAGCCCCCACCACTATGAAACTTTTGAGGAGAAATTTGCTGAATGGTTGCTGGGAGAGGAAAACTGTGGAGGACTTGAAGAAACTATTCTTGCCACCTGGGGTGTTCTCTCCCAACACCCTCTCCTGCTCCAGTGCCCGTATGGTGGCTGGAACCAATGCAGACTCCCTATTTCTGCACCTGCCATTAGTCACGACTCTTACCAAGGTTGAGAATTTTCTCTGGCACCCTCCCCACCCCCAAGGGAGGATGACTGGGGAGACCTGGATAGACTATATTTGCCCCAAGTGCTAGAATGGCAATGCTCGGGAAGGGCGAAAGAGGGTTAGTGAGAGCCTCCGAGGTCCCTGCCTGCGCTACCATCCGTGCTAAGCAGGCCAGTAACCCTAGAAGCGACTGCACAGGCTATCTTGAGGCCTTGGAGAATGTGTATGGGAGCCCAGATTCTGATGAGGACCTATGGTGGAGAGTAAGAAATGCACAACAGTACCAAGGGGTTGTTGTCTGTGTATGTCTCTCGGCTGGAAAAATTATTTGCAAGAATGCCTCAGAAAGGGTAGTTTGCCAGCGATTGAACTGGACCGAACCAGACTGGACAGAATCCTTAAGTCTGCCCTTCTCAGAACTGCTGTTGCTTCAGTTACGCCTGGCAAATCGACTGGAATCCCACCCTCCCATGATGAGTTAATGAGAGAAATTCGAGGAGTTGAAAAAAGGCGACCTCGGGAGGTACCTGCACCAACAGCTGTGGCTACGACCCGAGTGACTGAGGGTGACCCATCAAGTGAAGTTCAGGGGCAGAGGTTGACAGTCAATGAGTGCTCTGACAAGGAAAAAGATATGCCACAATGAGTAGAACTGTTGAGAGAGATCCGGAATTCAAAACAGTCCCTTTATGAAGGCCACGCCTGCAAATGCAGACCCTGACCTATATCAAGCTGCATCAAGCTATGGGGGTGGGGTACCCACCATGTATCTCCTAGCTGATAACAGCTCCAAACTCAATTCCTTGACAACATGGAAGTGGAGAAACTGAGAGATGTCTCAAATGCTTATCAACGCAGACAGAATGGCACCCAGGTTTCCAGTTAGTAATACCCCTTCCTGGCTCCCAGTGTGGCGCCTCGGCCAGCTCAAACTCCAGAAAGTATGTTTCGCTATAATTGTGGGAAAGATGGGCACATGAAAGGAATGCCAGTCCCCAAAAGACACTGACAAAGTTGCATATAGGCTACAAGGAGCTCGAGAAGAAATCAGTGGTTAAAGGTGCACGACATGATCCCAGTGAGGGCACCAAAAATGCTAATTCACGCCCTTCTGTGGCAAGTTCAGTTGCCCAGGCCCCACCTACCGCCTCCAGACTGGTCCAGAATAGTGGGTCCCTCCATGGAGACCACTGTAAAGGAATGGAGTGTCTACAAGAGCTGTATTAGACAGTGGCTCCCAAGTGACAATTATGTTCCAGGATTGGTATCAGAAGCATTTGTCAAACGTACCCTTACAACCATTAGAAGGACTGCATGTATGGGGGTTAAGTGAGAAGGCTACCCCTATTCCGGGTATATCCAAGATTTGGCTGTCTTCCCACCCTCCGTGGCTGGAGTAGCCGAACAAGTAGAGACCCTAGCCTTAGTGTGTCCCCCCACTGGACTGTATGATGGTGTCCCTTTGTTGATTGAACAAATGCTCATATATTCGGGAAGAGCTGGCACAGTTGTGTTATGAAAACAGGGTCAAAGACTAAGTAGAGCTTTAAGAGTTCCGGCTTTTAATTAAGAAGGCCTATGAGGCACAGAGAGATGCTGAAAAAACAGAACCAGAGACACGGTCGAATTGTATGGAAGAAGGATCTGGTCTCTGATCCTGGCGCCAAATGCCAGTGTACCTTACAGGGAGAGGTTCATATCAGAAAGGATGTTAAGAATAAAATATTAATGTTGGATGCACCAGCGATGGAAAATTGCCAGAGGACTGCTGGTCCAAGCCTAGTATTTTGCCGCTAGAGCCATGCACGTACTTATGCCAGAAGGGTAATGGTCCAAGTTCATAATGTGTCTGAAAGAGACATTCGAAGGTAAACAGAGTTGCATCCTGGCTAATGTGCATTGTGCAGACACTGCAGTGCTACCCAGCAGCAAGAGTTCAAGAAGAAATGACAGAGTACCTGACTTGTTTGATTTGATGACTCTCGCTGCCAACTGAATGGAAAGTGAGGATCAGTGAGAAGCTTGCCCAGAAGAGACCAGAGTGTTTTTCTTTAAAGGAATGGGATGTAGGATGCGTGCAAAGAGCTAAGCACAATATCCGGCTGCATGAACGAAAACCATTTAAGTGAGAGGCTCGACGCCTGGCACCTGCTGACATAGATGATGTGAGACAGCATCTGCAAAGAAGATATTAGCTGCTGGTGTAATACAAGAATCCAAAGCCTTATGCTTCCCCATTGTGGTAGTGAGGAAAAAGAATGAACAGTAAGGATGTGTGTGGATTATCGCACCTTAAACGGCGGACTATCCCTAGATCAGTACACAATGCCCCGCATTCAGGATGCTTTGGACTGCCTAAGCGGGAGCAGTGGTTCTCTGTGCTGGATCTCCGCAGTGGGTACTCTCAGATCCCGATGGCCCCAGAAGGACCGTGAGAAGCGGCCTTTATCTGTCGCTTAGCTATGAATTCATGAGGATGCCTCAAAGGGTTTCAAGGTGCCCCAGCCACTTTTCAGCGATTGATGGAGCGTGCAGTGGGGACATGAACTTACTAGAAGTGCCTGGTATACCTAGATGATGTTATTGTGTTTGGCAGCTCACTGGAGGAACATGAGAGCAGATTATTTAAGGTATTGGACGACATGGAGGACTTTGACCTTAAACTGTCCATTGATAAGTGTCAATTCTTTCAAACATCAGTAAAAGTATATGGGACACATAGTATCCACCGAGGAATAGAGACCGACCCAAGTAAAGTTGAGGCCTTGACCACCTGGCGCAGCCAAAAATCTAAAAGAACTGCAAGATTCCTGGGATTCTGGTTGGTTATCATAGCTTCATCAGGCTATTCAAGAGTGATCCGCCTTTACTTAAATCTTACTCAAGTATTCCCCAACCCACAAAAAATAAAAGCCAGCGTCCCTCAAGACTGAAAGAGTGTATTTTCATCCAGTGAAGTATTTGGGGCCCGTGGACTCTGATTGTGAGACTGCTTTTCATGAGATCATATATCAACTTACCCATGCTCCAGTGCTGGCCTATGCCGATCCAAGAAGACACTTGCGTCCTGCACACTGATGCTAACCTACAAGGGTTAGAGGCTGTGTCATACCAAAACGAGAATGGCCTGAGACCAGTGGCCTTTGCCAGTAAACCTGACCCCATCCGAAAAAATTATCCTGTCCATAAGTTAGGTTCCTAGCTTTGGAAGTGGGCTGTGTTGACCAATTCAAAACGTGCTTGTATGGGGCTAAAATACTAGTAAAACTGACAATAATCCTTTGACCTATGTGCAGACCTCACAGCTAAGATTCGGATGCCACTGGCCATGGGTGGCTTTCTGCATATCTACATATGATTTATGCTCGAATACCGAGCAGGTCTGAACCACATAGATGTGATGCTCTCTCCCGGAGGCCTGTTCCCCAGTGGTTGGGTCGATTGGCAGAACACAGTGATTGGAGCACTCTGCCAGTTGACAGGAGGAAAAATGTCCCACGGACCAGTGGACTGCATGGTGGATTGCTTGGGAGCCTCTGAGAAGTGCATACCTGCTGCTTGTGCCACTTTTCTGCAATAGACATTGGTGACTCAGCTGGACAATGACAGTATTCAGCGGGCTCAATCCGCGATCCATGATCAAAGCAGCTTTGAAAGCCCTCTATGCAGGAAAAGATAGCATGTCCAAATTACGCTCCCACTGATTTGAGAACTGCACTGTTATACAAAGAAGGTCCCTAAGTTGAAACTGATCAATAAACTATTATACAGAGAAACAGTAGACAGAGGGGACAAGTAGACAAACAACAACTAGTGCTGCCACTGCCTTTCGAGACTCAGTACTGAGGTCCTTGCACAACCACATGAGGCACCTTGGTATAGATAGAACACTTGACTTGGTGAGATCCAGATTCTATTGGCCTAAGATGGGGGGCTGATATTGAACCAACACATTTCGAACTTGTAGTCGCTGCTTACAGAGGAGCTTTGCCCCAGAGGGCTGCCCCCATGTTAACATCACCACTGTGCACCCATGGAGCTGGTCTGTATTGATTTTCTGAGTTTGGAGTCAGATCAAAGAAATATCAGTAATATGCTGAAGGTCACTGACCATTCACGAGATATGCCCAACTTTCCCACAAAGACCAGAAAGCATCCACTGTAGCCAAAGTACTTGTAGAAAACTTTTTGTTCATATAGGGCTCACAAAGAATCCATTCTGATCAGGAGAGACTTTGAGAGTCGTCTGATCAAGAGATACTTTCTCTGTGGAGTCACGAGAAAGTCCAGAACCACTCTTACCACCCCCGAGGACCACAGCCCTGAGCGTTTCAACCTTTTAGATATGCTAGGCACCTGCCCAAAGGACAAGCCTAGATGGAGCCAACAAATTAGCACCCCTGGTACATGCTTATAACTGCACCAAAAGTGATGCCTGGATTCTCCCCTACCCTGATGTTTGGAGAAGAAGCTCGACTACCAGTAGATGTGTGTTTGGGTCTCTCTGATGGGGTTCAAGCTGACAACTATTTACAGTATGTTACCAAAGTTAAAGGCAACTAACTCATGCGTACCAACTGGCTCAAACCATGGCTGCCTAAAGAAATCTGGCCAACAAAAGGTATGATAAAGGAGTAAATTCAGGAACTCCAGGAGGGAGATCAGGGTATTGCTAAGAAATCTGGGACTGCATGGCAAGCACCAAGATTGCTGACAGATAGCACCATCTCCCCTCACATTGTAGCGGGCAAACTAGATGATCTGCCAGTGTACAAAGTAAGGCCTGAGAATAATTCAAAGATGTAAAAACAATGCATAGAAATCATTTACTGCCCATTGGACAAATCTAATTGAGTCTGAGCCCTTAGAAGATGCCCCCTCTGCACCAGTGACTAGAGCTGCTGCTAAGAAAAGATCAGAAAGTCTGCCTACAAACAAGTTAAAAAGTGTTCCCTCCACAAGTCCCAGTTGAGCATGACTGTCAGTCCATATCGGAAAGATGAGGTGACTTTGAATACTATCCTTCTTAAGAACTGAGTCAAGTGTTTGGGCGACCCCTAGTCAATACTGGAGACAAAAAGCTGGGCCTTCTGGACTGTCTAAGCCCCAGCTTCATCCTGGAGCCAATACTCCCAGAGAAAGTGAGTCAAAGCATCAGATCAGATGAAATGGAATCATTGTGCATGGTTCGAGACTGTTTGGAGCTTTCAGGGAGAAAATGATGATGCTGAGGCAGACTGGTGATACTGCCGAACAAGAAAGTATTTTGAGTGCCTGACAGTCCACTGCCAGTGTCAGCTCTCCATGCGAGCCAAATGTTTGTGGACTCAGAAACACCACAGCCAACTCCTGGAGCTAAGTGCCCCAAGTTCAGCCTCTCTACCCCCATGGAGACTCCCCTTACAAAGTGAGGACAATGCTGAGAAATGAAAGTAGCTCAGAGTGCAGGGACTATACGTTCCCCCAAGAAAGACTGGTCAGAGCTGTAAAGCCTGTGGTGCACCTCAGTTATGATTCACTTGGGAGGCCACCATGGACTTGCCTCTCAATATTGTCCATAAAGGAAGTGTATGTGTCCCAGACTCATTGCCCAAACTGAGCATCAGTGCTAACTCCAAGTTACATGTTTGCCCTACTAAAGTATGGTGCCCGCACTTATCCAGCCCCAAGGTAACTGATGAGGGAAGGGGCCCCTCTTCAGGTTTCATGTACAAGAGGTAATAGCAGATTCTACAGTACAATGTGTATGTAATACTGTATAAAAGTGACGTACTACATGTTTCAGAAATATGTTCTTGGTAAAATGATATATTGACTGTTGATGATTACGTATAGAGCCCTAATGCAAATGTATATGGTTGCAGTTGAAAACTTATGGAGTACCTTGCTGGCCAGACGATCAAGCTTTCCAAACCAGGAAGATTACGCCACTAAAATAGAGGTTCCCAAAAGACTTCAGGAGCTTGCTTGAATGCTCCAAGCCTAAATGGTGTTTGGCGTTTAAGCCATTTTATCAGTGAGTGTTTTAGAACACTGGCACTGTATCTTTTAAGGCTGTCTGCTTGCAGACATAATGTAGTTGTATGGGGACTGTGTGCTTCTCTGTTTGAGTACCACTCGAACTGCTGCCAATTACTTCATTTTGCAGTCACTAGGAGTGCAAGGAACCTATCTAAGAAAGATGTAACTGTTTGCCAGAAATTATTTAGAGTAATAATAAAGTACAGTTTGTCTAACCTGCTTTCTTTGCAGTCAGAACTGTGTCTGCTAGTTCCCCATTCTAGTTTTGAACTGCTGAACTGGACCAATCAGTATGTGAGGTAAGCTAGCTCTAAAATGGTGCCTTGGACGAATCAGAACTTGGACTCATAATCTGGGCCAGCCACAGAGATTGTATGGGCAGTGACTCTGGGAGATGTAGTTTAGACTTCAGTGCCTTTTGGACCAACAGCAGCAGTCTAGTGGTGACAGCCAATCCAGTCAAGAACTGGAGGAACTCAAAGGAAGTGCCCGTTTTTTCAGTTGGAGTGTCAGTTGAGCTTTGGCAGTGAAGAAGGAAGGAGCCCTGTGCTTTTTCAGTGTGCAGTTTTAGTCAAAAAACGTGTGTAGGCCCAGAGTTCCGGTCTGCAGCTTGTGTAACAACTTGGGGACTGAATCCGTCCTGTGAAAAGAATCAAAGGATCTCTGAAGAGTAGAAACCAAAGCTCACCCTGTGTGAAAGCTGGAGGAATTCCTGAAGAATTGCACTTGGTCTGTCAGGAACTGAGATCTGTCTGTTCTCCCGGGTATTGTGCAGTAATTGCGATGCGGGATACAGATGCAGCCTGCCTGGTATAGTGCTCTTTATAAATGGATGTGTGAAGAGGTTTGTGTACCTCAAGTGAGCCCTGCTGACATTGAAGGACCCTATCTTATTTGGAGGTAGTACTAATTCAGGGTCGCTTCCCTTGTTGAATTGCCACATTAAATCCAAATGGAATTACTGTACTGCTGACTGTTTAATTCTCCTTTTCTCTGTGTGAAAGGCCCACCTACCAGCCACCAGTTTGGACTAGCCACTAGGGCTTGGGTACCCAGGGACAGTAACTGATAGGGATAGGGCCTGTGCACAGAGCCATAGGTGATTATTAGAGTGATAAGCTAATTAACTCTGATTTCCCTGTCCTTGTTATATCCCCTAAACAAATCAGAGCTGCTTGTTTCAGCAAAGTTATACTGCTCTGAGTGTATTTGTCTATGTTAAAGTACTGTACTGTGATTGTTGTAATTGTATCTCATTTCCAGGAGGGTCCCAGTGCCGGAACCAGACCCTGGGGGCCAAGTGTATACTGTGAAGGTAATTCTGATATATTGTGGGCACTAGTGGGAAGAAAGGGGGTTGCAGTGTCCTGAGGGCTGTGACCAAGTTAGTTTAACTATTGCAAACCCTGACCTCTGGGTGGAGGCACCCGCCATTGGATCCAGGCCCCTCAACCTGTTAGTGGCAAATCAGGCAGGGGTAGTAGCCCCTGGGATAGCGCCATCTAGGGGTTACATATATAAACCTAGTTCAAGGGCTCATTTTTCAAAAAGAGTACCACTGACAACATAAACAAGGAAAATGCTACCATTGGGTATAATTAGTTGATATTGTTTTCTATATACCAAACTCGCACATGAATGAGTTTCCTCACAGCTTGGCACCATGGATGTGCGGCAACCATTCATTAGCCTACAACTAAGCAAAATTAGTTTGATATGGTTAAGTGTGCAATAGTAAACAATAAGTAAACCAAGATGTTTTTGCCCACAAAGTGCACATTGGGAACAGCCCCACATTTGATTGTGGGGTCCTCCGTGCTGACTTTTCCCTTTTAAAGGAATATGGTGCTTATTTGAAATAAAGCATGTATCCTTTTATGCTGCATATGGGAATTTATTGTAGGCTACATAGTCAGAAGAAAGGATTTTGTTCAGGCTTACCCCGCTGTTTCCTCTGTGAGGGTCCTGTATAACAATCCCATATCAGGCCATGCACACAGTATATAGACTGAAAACTGCTATAGAAAGTAAGTTTTGTATCAGAGTCCAGCTACATATCTGACTTACAATGGGTTTAAATAGAAAAATGGTTGTGCTTAGTAATTGACAAAGGGGAGATTAATTAAAATATTGATTCATCTGAAGCAATGGAGTCAGGGAATCCTGAGGAAACTGGGAATGTAGTATGTTAGGGACCCGAAAACAAAAAGGGTTAGGCAGGAAATAAAACATTAGAAATGAAAAACAAGGACACTTATTTGATAAGTATACAGTTGACTTCTGCTCAGATCTAGCCAAACAAAACAGATACAAAAGTCTAAAAACTTCACACTATTTGGTTCTTTATTGAGCTTTCAAAGTTTCATGTTACTTTTGAACTCATTTTTTTCTCTCTTTTTTTCTATCATGCTATTATACTGTGGTTCCTATTTACTTTTCTTCTTCCTGGTTTACACTTTTTTGGGTAATGTGATTGTTCGTTTTGTGTTTTTCCTTAGTTTTTATTGTTTCTTGTATGCTATTAGAATCTAATATATGGATATGCTTAATAATAGTATTGATCACCATACACTTTTCTCCCCATAATGCTATAGATGAAATTCACTGATAGTATTATGAGACCCTGTAATACTATCATTGAATATTCTTTGATAGTATTACAAGATCCCATAATACTATCAATTCATCTACTAACATTTCCTCCTGCTACATGCTGTCCATCAGGTAAGCACAAGTCGGCTTTGCTGTAACCACCATGTACTGTAAAAGTTGGCTCACCACTGACTCACAGATCATCTTGTCTCTTTCTCTCTCTCTCTCTCTCTCTCTCTTTTTCTTCCTTGCACCTGTCTGTCTCTCTCTGACAATCCCTACTCAACAACAATAACACACATTTGTCAATGCCAAATGGTTGCTTGCTGATATTAGCATTGGACATGCAGGAGTTAGGCAGATGCAGAATAGGAATGGCAGGGAAGTACTGAACTCATGCCAACCCCACCTCCATCCCTGCAGAGATGGACAGGCATTGGGGTGTGCCTTTGAGTCATTGCCCATAATGCTGATGGCATTTCACCTCACCCTATCCTGCAGACCCCAACAAGTGTTGAGGTGTGCCTAGGGGTGTTCGGCTTTACAGTCATCCCATTCCATAAGGACATACATTGAAATGGGTGCAGCATAGGACAATGGGGTGAACTCTGGGGCTGAAGAGTCCAAGGCACACCTTGATGCTTGTCACTGGGCGTTGGGGGGTGGGGTGAATGGCATAAGCATTACAGCTGGCAATCAAAAAAACACACCCCTGACACTTGTCAGTCTGTACAGGGTGGGACATTATGGTTAGAAACCCTAACACCCCGGGTAATTGTTGGTATTTGCACTACTAATTTTCAAAATGGCCTTTTTGTGACCCCAACCTTATGAAAGCGTTTGGGACCTCTGCTCATGAACAGTGGCACTGTAATTTTGTTAATTTTACCCAAACATTGATTTCTCACAGCGACAATGCCATTCTGCACCAGATGTGTGAAAACACAGTTCAGGCAGGATGTGAAAAATGACAGCTGTACTATTCATAGGGAGGTGTGAAGAGATGGCAGTGTTGAAAATCTGTAGTGAAAATATTAAAAATGCTTGAACCTAAGAGCATATGTGGAAACTATATAATACACACTCATAACACAGTAATTTAGTGGAATTATTTCACCAAATTTTCAACACAGGCATTTTGTGACCTCTGCTCATGAACAGTGGCACTATGATTTTCTTAATCTGTCCCGAATGTTGATTTCACACAGCGACCATGCCATTGTGTGCCAGATGTGCGAAATCACATTTTGGGCAGGATATGAAAAACAACAGCTGTGCTGTTCATAAGGAGGTGTGCAAAATTGACAGTGTTGAAAATCTTAAGTGTAAATATTACAAATTCTTGAAGTTACCAGTGTGCATGGAAACTGTGCAATGCACACTTGTGACAGTCATTTTATGGACTTTTCTCACCAAATTTTCAACATAGCAATTTTGGGACCTCTGTTCACACAAGCACGTAACTCCAGTCATTTTTTGGAATTTTTTCACCAAATTTGTAACGTAGGGTTTTTGGGAGCCCACCTCAAGAATAGTAACATTGTCATTTCGTTAATCAATCCCAAAAGGTGATTCTGAGCAGCGACCATGAAATCACCTTTCAGGGTGGAATGACCAGATGACAGTTACTGAATTCAGGAGATGGGGTCCCAAAATCCCCATGTTGAGCATTTGGTGCCAAAATTCACAAAAATGGCCGAGATATCCACATAAGTTGGAAAAACTCCATTTATGCCATTATACAGCTTACCGGCATTTCTGCAGTTCACAGTCAGCTTTGAAGAGCGAAGACATGTTTCTGGTCCACTGAAGATGGTTGCGCCGGGCTCCAAAAGTAAGTATGGGGTGGAGGATGTGGGGAAGAGGGGTGTGCAGAGGGTGGGAGCAGATTGGGGGAGGAGTCACTACAGACAGCATGGGACCATTTTCTTGTTTCAGGTTAGAAAAAAAAAACCACCATGGACTGTTTTTCCTTTTCCACACACACACACCGGGGTGGGCTGCCAGTGTGTTCCATCATTTGGGGGGGTCATGTTAGCCACACTGGGGTGGGCTCTCAGTGTGGCACACAATGGGGGCAGGAAAATGTTGATGCAATTGGGGGGGTGTTAAACATGCCAACAGAGGACTGGGCACCCTGTCAGCAAGCCTGTCGGGGGGTGATGCCAAGGGTGATTGGGCACCTCCCCTTGGCACACAAACATAGGAATGAGGTACATATGCCAATGGGGATTGGGCTCCCCCATCAGCAAATGAAGTGGGAAGGGAGCATGCTGACAGGGGGGGACTGGCCACCCCAGAAGTTGGATTGCTGGGGACTGTGATAGCCACTGCCATGTTTATTGAAATGGGACACCAGACAAGGCAAATTGTGATTCGCTGGTGGAATCAGGGACTGCCCCAGCAGCAAAAACAGCTGATTGTTAACGATGGGGTGCTCCCTGATTGCAGCGGTGAGTTTCTTTCAAGTTGGTGGCATGCAACAATACTGCTGTCATGGACAGCATGAGCATGCTCTTCTATTGGCGCCACAGAGACCAGCCCCACAACTGACAGCTGGCATTCACCACAACACTGCCGCACCTCCAAAACTCACTACTACAGCACGCTGATGCAATATGTTTCTTGCACATGCACACAAGCAAACACTACAAAAAAAGGTATATAAATTTTTAAGTAAAAAGACAAGGTCATGCAGAGCAGTTTCAGGGCTTACTCTTCACTCTCCCTCTGGTAGCCCCCACTGCTTATATCTCAATATCTCTCTCTCTCTCAACCTCTAGATAAAAACAAACATTTTGAATATAATAAAAAGAAGCTTATTGGGGCAGGTCTGTTTCAGCAATATTTAGAATGTAATTTTTCAGCCCTGAATCACTGGCTAACCTGTTAGTGAGTACAATAATTTTTACAACAAAGTAAAAAAGTGAAACTTCCATGGATCTATATACTACAAAAAAAATAACAAATTGGTGACTGGGTATTTCTCGGTTATAATACCATCTTGGGGTTCTAGCGACATGTTGGAACCTCTCGATCTTTGCTGTCAAAGTTCACATCACCAGAACCTCTCACTGGTACTATAGCCTTGTAATACATAACTCCCTATCTATTAAAGTATTTATCAATTGGATGTATTTGATTCACTGTTCATTCTATTGCGGTGTTCTTTGTGGCCATCACAAACCTACCTTATTTTCAGCCTATTATGTGTTCTTTAATTAATGACTTTCACCCCAACTGACCACTATAAATTAATATTCTAGGTCTGTTTCAGTCACTCCCCCTGAAGAAGACTCATGTCAGAGTCGAACAGCTGTGGTTTTCAGCCACCACTTTCTCTTTTCTGACTGAATTTACTGCATTTTAATTGCTCCATTTCTACATGAGTTTTTTTTTATTTGTTCTCAAATGTTATATACATCCAGTCTCCTGAGTGTACTACAGTTTTTATACTTCTGTGCTTTCAGGTTTTGGCAGTTGCATGTACCCTAGTTTGCTGTAGCATGTGGTTGCTGTGTCCTGTTTATAGCTGCATGGATGGAGCCATGCAGACATACTGCTAGGAGAGAGAAAAGGGACTCTGGAAGCACATCCCCAATAGCTCTGTTCTGTGCTTCAACAGTCTTGTACTCAATGTCCACAGCGTTGGTTCTCTGTCACCACTCCCCTCTAAGGGGCAAAGACCCTCATCTGTAGGGGCATTATTTTATTTCTGACAATCACTTTTGCAGTTGCAGGTGAAAAAAAGAGCCTGCTGTGCCCAAGATGGCAGCTGTGAGCTCATTGGGCATATGCGAGTAGTGCAGTCAGTGGAAATCGTGTATGCAACTGTCATCACAGCAGCCCTCTTGGCCATGGTGGACTCTTTCTCACACATGTGCAATTACCAGTCACTTTGTATGTGCAAGTATCATACACATACAGCATCAACCACAGCAGGAGCACCGAGTACTGTTTGACTCAGGCTCACTGCACTGAAGCAGCCATGTTGGCTCTGACCAGAGTTTGTTTTTAAGGAATCCAAGAAGCTTTGTAATAGACAAGAGCTCCTGAGTATAAGACTTTAAACATGCAACTTCAACTTCAGTTTTTCAGGGCAGCAATGTATGGCCTACTGGTTTTAGCTTTAATGGCAGTATTTTAAAATAAAATAAACTCCCTTCAGGAAGACTTAAAATATTATATGATTTTAAGAAACATGATCATTTCCTAATATTTGTCTCAATTTCTTACTGTGAAAGAGAAAGTATCATTTTTATAATTCAGGCTTATTGACCAAAATGTGCCATTTTATTTAAATCCTTCTCTTTTAATGAGTTATGTCTTTTGTTAAACATAATGTTTGAACTGTAGTTACTAAATTTAAATCATTTGCTGTATTTGCCATTTTGTCTGGGCCACTTCAGCCTCATGCTGGCCTTTTAAAAGTTGTAGTATCATTTTGTCACTTTCTGCTTTCTTGCACAGTTATTATCTACAGTGATAAAGTACTGCCGTTAGTGAAAACCGTGTTCCTTGCTGTTGTCCCTGGATGTTGTGGCGATTCTGTAGAATCCCCATACTTTTTTATATTGTTTTGTCTGTATAGACAGATCATTTTGTTTCCAGGAACAATGGTTATGGAAAACCCCTATTTTCAACAAATGCCCTGTATTATTGTAAACATAGCATTATACTATAATCCGTACAATACATATCCACAAACAAATCCTACAACAAACATGAATTATCAAATAAAAGTACTATACATTATACACAATAATAATAAAAATGTCATGTATCATGTGTAGCATTCACAAGTTTTGTGCAAAATTTTCTGTAAGGCAGACTGGAATTCATTAAGAGAGCTCTTGGCTTTTATATCGCTGGGCAGTAAATTCCTGGATTTTGTAACACAAATCTGTAATGTTATTTCCCCATATTTATTATACTCATGGACATGAGGTTGATTCCAATAATTTGCCTGCAACTGATATCTTCTAACCCTGTGGGGTTTCATTATTATCACATTTCTCAAGGGTCAGGCAACTTTTGATTTTAATAATAATATGGAGTTGGTGTCCAGCTGAGCCAACCCAAGCAATTGATATCTTCTCAGAGTGCTGCTACTAGAAAGACAGCAGTGCACAATTGGAAGCTTGCTCATATACTCAGATTTTCACAGAGCACTTTATCTTCTTTGCAGATCCAAAACATTCCCACTGTTCCCAGTGCACCAAGCTCTTTTGTACTTCTGGGCATTTCTTGATAATAAGATCTGAATAGTAAGTTTTGAATAACTCAAACAGTAGGAAAAAGGTTTAATGGGTGAGGATTGAGGAGGCAAGTAGCATGAACTTTCATAGGAACAAAGGATATAATAATATATCTATGATATTTAAAAAGTAGACACTGAACAAAAGATGCACCAGGGATTGGGTTGCTCCCAGAACAACAAGACACTGTAACAAGCAAAAACAGGTGTGTGAAACTGATGTACTTTAATCTAGCTTGTCCAAAAAAAGTGTAGTGCACTCTTTTTTCATAAGTGGGTATTTTATCATATGTTCGACTGTCCTACTGGCTACTGTGTATTAATTTATCTGCTTGGTGTCCTTCTGTGAATTATTTGGGGGATAATTTGATGTTCTTCTTTAATTTAAGGGTTATATGGAATGATCTTGTTGTTTCTTGTTGATAAAGTATTTCTTATTTTAGCAGTTATTTCAGCTTTTCATAAAGTGTTTTGAGGTTAATTTTATTATGTTTTGCATAGGAACACTTTTTCAAAGGCCTCTGTGCTTTTTGGGATATCTGTTGGTCATGCTCCTCAAAATCCAACATCTCAACTTTTTTGGACATGTGGATGCCATCCTGAAAAAACTGGGCCTCAAGCTAGGTGCACTGTACAGGAACTGCAGCTAGATACCACTATTAGCCAGGCGTGTACTTGTCCAGAAAAAGATACTCCCCATTTTTGACTACAGTAATGTAGTCTGCAGTGCTGCTCCCAAGATATCCCTAACCAGATTGCACACCCTTTCCACTCCTTCTACCATTTTGCTTTGGACTCCCCCCAACCCAGTCATCACTGTGATCTTTACAAATCTCTCACATTTCCCTCTCTCATAAACAGGCGGTTTTCCCATTGTGCTAAAGTTATCTCTAAATTCTGGTTTGGTTCTCTTTCCTCATCCCTCTCCTCTTTCATATCCCTCCCTCTCCCTCCTCGTACTCCCTAAGATCCTATGACACTAAGACCATGGTAGTCCCTCACTGATCAACCTTGGTTAGACAGGCTGCCTTTTCCCACCACTTCTCTAAGCTATGGAACTCTCTCCCCAAACAAATAAGACACTCCTTGTCAACTTCATCCATCTCAACATCTCTACACAACTTAATTTCTCACACTTGCAATTGTGTTTAAGTTACCCCGTCCATTGCCTCCATGCTAGTCCCCACTATTGTCACTCAGTTGTCTACTACTCCCAACCTGATCTCACGTTCCCTAAGATAGTTGGGTCAGGTCTATGATACTATAATTGCTTCATATGTATGGGTTTGCAATGTAAATTTAAATATATGTATGCAAAGAAGTATGTTAAATATGTTTGTTACTCCCACTCCCTGTTTCCTCAGGACACACCTGGAAATGGGCAAATTGTTGCTCAGTGTGCCTTTCTTGATAAAACTTTTCAATAAATACAAATAAATAAATAAAAATCTAGAACTAAAATGTATCCATCTACTGATTTATATGTCTTCACAGAAGTAGAGCATCAGAGTGTTTACAGGCTTTGGACATTGATGGTAGCATAATGGAAAGATCAGTGAGCACAGTTTGTGTGACTTGCATAGTATCAGTGAGCACGGAGTTGACAGTTTGTTTGGTCTCATCCATATTGGAAGCCTGTTGTGTGCATGTGCAAAGGGGTTTGTACATTAAGTACTTGGAAAGGATGGCCAGGAGTGCTAATCAGAGGTGATGCCATGCGGTGAATGCAAGTCCCAAAAGATTTACCGGAAGCCCCAGCAAACAACATAAATGCTTTTTAGTGCTTACGAAGTTAAAGAGCAATGAACATGTTCATTTACTACTAGGGATGCAGCGAAGTTAAATTTGACCATCGAAATTGGGGCAAAATTGGCAATTTCACTGCATGAAACGTTTTGTGAAAATGTGGTGAAATTTCGCAATTTCACTGCATTTTCGCCCTCTGAGCAGTCCACCAAGAATGGCGAAATTTTGCCCGCGAATGGTAAAATTCCACCAACAGTGGCAGAATTTTGCCCGCAGTGGTGAAATTTTTCCATCGGTGAAATTTCAGCGCTTGGGGTGAACTGCACCCCAGTCATGCAATTTTTTTGCATTTTGGCTGGGAAATTATTTTGCGTAATGAGCTAATTACACAAAATATTTTGCCCTGTGAAATATTCCAGTTTTGCCCAACACTATTTACTACCTTCAGTCATCTTCATGATGTTAGCTAGCATGATTTATTCCTTCAATAGGGCAGAAATAAATGCTTGCAATCATGAGTAGTGCCCTATAGAGGGAATAAAGTATATCACATCACATCACTTCATTCTCAAACCATGAAAATAAGTGCTTGTTAGGCAGAAAGTAAATTTAAAAAAAATGTATTTCAATAATTTTATGTTGTTACTCTTTATTTTTATGACCTTCTTATCCAGAATAGCCCATGCTTTGTTTTCTTTGTTTGTTTTAGTGGGATTTTGATTGCACCCATTTCTACAAGATAGGGAGATACTTAAGCGACCTGTCAAAGGTCACACAATGGGAATGTTGGCTCTGATGGGATTTTATATCTGTAATTTCATGGTTCCTAGGCTAGTGCTCTAACCAGTAGACCAAATTACTTCACGCATTTGCTTAACTGGCAGGAACAAACAGTGCTGATAGATGAGTTTATAATGCAATACTTTTTAAAGTATTTATGTGAAAGTCCACCTTGAAAATACTTTAATGTGATAAACATTAAACATGACTTGTGGATACTACAGACATTTTCACAACTAGAAAATCATGTGTTTGTTCCATAAAGGAACACACTCTGGTATCTTCTAATCATGAATGTTATATACTGTACCAATAATCATCCATAATAGAAAGGTACAATTTTTTTTCTCAGCTGCTGATATATATTATGGTAGCACAGTAGTGCTACCATAGTTAGGGGTTGAGTAGCACTTTTAAGGTTAAAGGGTCAAATTGTGCACCTTAATAACTTTGCCGCCATTCAACAGATATGTCTGAAATTTGGTATGCATGATTGGGCATGGTAGGTCTTGGGATCTGCCAAGTTTTGTACTGGTCAGATATACAGCTGTGGAGCTATTAAGTGACAACCAATTGTGCAATTATGCTTTTTTGCGATTTCTTTGCTCTCGCCTACAGGTCACACAGTTTATGAGACCAGTCTGAAAACTTCAGGTAACATGCAGCCAGTGTCCCTGATGTGCCTTTTTAAGATTTTGTGAAAAAATATTGAGTGGTTCAAAAGTTATTCAAAAAACAAGTTCCCATTATAAGTCAATGGGAAAAGTTAACAAAATATGTCGCAAATCTGCCATTTTTTTTCAGTTGGTGATCAGAAAAAATGCTTGCCATTTAAATTTGGGACCCTCCCAGGGACACAGTTAGTTTTGTGTTCACCTAGTTGGACCCTGACAATGCTAGCCATGTCTTTATTTTGGGTAAAATACCCCAGAAATATGTTTTTCAAATTTCTGGAACCAGTAGTGTCACAAAATAGTGTCTCAAGCATGACACTTTCACAAAATTTTGCAATAATTGCCACAAATTGTGACACTACTTTTTCCGACTTGGCCAAAATGACAGGAATTCTTTGCCACCCTGCTGCAGGAGAATGGTTTGGTCTTTTGAGCTGAAATGTGGAGGGAAGGCAGCCAACATCTCACAGATGTGCTGTTTGGTGGCTTGGTGAAAAAGTATTGCACGGCTGCCAAGTTATGGCACTCCGAAGTTGACATTTTGTCCCATAGACTAACATGGTGGCATCCGCTGTGCATTTTGGGACTCGTATCTCAAAAACAGTGTGAGATACAGAACTTTTGTTGTGAGTTGCATAGCCTTATGGGCTATGTAATAACAAAAACCTAGCCAGGAAAATCAAGATTTTTGTGAAATGTAACTTTTTTTTCTATGTCGTGCAGTTGCTGAGATATTAGCAATTAAGTACTTCCAATGCTAGTTTTAAGCTTCGATCCCCATTACAATGCATACATTCTCTGTTCACACTGTCTTTCTGTATGCACCTGTTTGGCACAAACAGGTGATGCACTTCCATTACTGTTACAGTTACTGTTTCCACTTGCGATTATGTCCCCACTTGCATTACCGTTCCCATGTACGCCACCGTGTGCATTACCCTTTGCATTGTCATTTGCGCTTGCATTTTTGTTACTGTTACCATTTGTGTTTCCACTGCTGTTTCTGTTTGCATTTTTGTTTGCGTCACCGTGCGCATTGCCATTTGTGTTTACGGCAGCCCTTTCGTTTGCCTTTCCATTTCTCTTTCATTTTGCGTCTTCTTTGCTGTTACTGTTACCGTTTGCATTTGCAATTGTGTTACTGTGCCCATGCACATTACAGTTTGCATTTCCATATGTGCTTGCATTTCTTTTTGTGCTTCTGTTTCCTTTGCTGTTATTGTTGATGTTACCGTTACCATTTGCGTTTACAATTGCGGTATGTGCCCGTGCGTGTTTCGGTTTGCATTTTCATATGCACTTCTGTTCCCATTTCCGTTTGTCTTTCCTTTGGTGTTATTCTTCACGTTAACTTTACCATTTGCATTTACAATTGTGGTACCGTACCTGTGCGCGTTAGGTTTGCGTTTTCTTGTGCGCTTGCATTCGTGTTTCCGTTTCTGTTCCCTTTTGCATTCTTTTTGCTGTGACACTTAACATTTCCATTTATAATACCGCTGCCATCACTGTTCATGTTAACAGTTGCATTTTCATACATGCTTCAATGTCTGTTTGCGTCACTGTTCGCTTCGGCTTCACTTTGCACTTGCGTTTCTATTAACGTTTCCTTTACCATTTACATTTGTGTTACCATGTGCACCACTGTTTGTGCTTCTGTTTGCATTGCTGTTCCTGTTGCTATGTCACAAGACATCACGTGGCGGGAGCACAAGTCCTGAAGGGCCCCTCGTTCCCGCCGCTGCATTACATTTACTATTTCTCATCATCATTCTCAAAAAGAAGGGAAATTAGAGGCAAAAACTCAGTTTAATGCATCAGTTTGGGTTGTTCCACAGTGACAAAGGTGAGGAAATTCGGTGTTAGGGTTGAAAGCCACTTTTGGACCCCCACAGCCCACCCCACCAACCAGCATCGGGGTGCGCATTGGGGCCATCGGTCCTAACTCTCACCCCATTCTCCTATACCTCTGCTTCTTCACACATGTGATGGGGTGAGAATTAGGGCTGATGACCCCAACGTGCATCCTGATGCCGGTTGGGGGGCTGTAGGGAGTCAAGGGGCTTTCAGCCCCTAACACCAGTCCTCACTTTGTCGCTGTGGAACAACCTGACTGATGCATTAAATGGATTTTTTTTTGCCTCTAAAATACATATATATATATATATATATATATATATATATATATATGTCTGTCAATAGCTAGCAAAAGAAATCTGTCAACTGCATGTTATACATTTTCTACAATTGATATAGCACAGCATTCATTCTTTCATATCTCAGCTTATGAAATATTAAAACATTTTCTAAGAAATAAATCTAAGAATACATTTTTAGACAGTTTATGAACATTGGTTCCTCTTCAGCTTTTTCCATGATAATCTGTGCCATGTTAACCTTCTACACATTCCTCTTATACGAACATACAAAATTACCAGCAGATAAAGGCCTTATGGTCTATCAAGTCTGCTCGATTGTGAAGCTAGCATCCCTTATACTGCAGCTACTCCTCCCTCCCCTCTCCTCCCCTCCCCCCTCCAGTGACCTTATCCATACTTTCTCCCATCCCCTTTTGAAGCAGTCCACTGCTCTACAGGATATCACTTCCTCTGGCAATGCATGCCACTCAGACACCATCCTCTCCATAAAAAGTGTCTCCTCATTTCCTTTCTGAACCTTTCCCCTTCCAATCTCAGATCTTGCCCTTGAGTGTCCCTCCCCCTCCTTAATTTTAAAAGTCACTCCAAGTACTTGAAGGCTTTAATCATGTCCCCCTCATCCCTCCTCTCCTCCAGGGAGTACATTTTTAACTCCCTCAGCCTGCTCTTTTACGGTAAGTCCCCTAGCCCCTGGATCATTTTTGTTGCCCTGCACTGCACCCCCCTCTAGTAACCTAATGTCCTTCTTCAGGTACAGTCACCAGAACTGCATGCAGTACTCCAGGTGTGGTCTAACCAGTATAGCGGCAGGCTCGCCTCCCTCCTCCTGGAGGATATGCCTCTGGCAATACAACCTGCATCCTGTTGGCCTTTGTAGTTGCCTTTCTATACTGTGCTGAGTTGCTCATTGCTCCCATTATGATCATCCCCAGATCCTTCTCCTCTTTCGTCTGGGCTAGTTGAATCCCCATACCCATCTGGTAACTCCTCCTTGGGTTTCTTAGCATTGAACCCCAGCTGCCAAGTGTCTGACCAGGCCTCCAGTTTTTCCAGATCATCTTGCAACCCCTACCACCCTTCTAAGTCATCCACTACTGCTCCCATCTTGGTATTGTCTGGAAACAGACTGATCTTGCTCTTGATGCCTATTGAAACGTCTGTTATGAAGATCACACACAACACCAGCCCCAGTACAGCAATTACATTGCACAGCATTTCACTCTCACCTCAAGTAACCATTTATTCTCATTCTTTTTACTGGCTTAATCTGAAAAAAAGTACTAGAAGGCAATAAAAACTAAAGTCCTTACCCTACTGGTTCCAAACATAGCCATGTTAGTTAGTTAGTTAATTAGTTAGTTAGTTAGTTTTTGTTAACAAGGTAAGTGTACTAGAATTGAAACTGTTTATTTTCAGGCATGACCTTTGAGGTTACAAAACATCACAACAGGCAAGAAGGTGGAGTGGAGTAACAGTGGGGAAACATCAAAACTACAATCACAGAGGCAACAAGCCTTTGTGTGAACCAAATAAACAAATCAAAATGAAAAAAAAAAACACTATGGTTCTCAAAAGAAGTGGTGGGGAAGGTAAGGGAGAAAAAGATAGCATTCAGGAAATACAAGGAAACACAGAAGGAGCAGGACAGAGAACTGTACCAGATAAAGCAGAAGGAAGTGGGGAAGGCAGTCAGAATAGCAAAGGCCCAAACTGAGGAAAAGATAGCCAACTCAGTTAAGAAGCAGGATAAAACCTTTTATAGGTACATTAGGGAGCAAAGAAGGATGAAGGCAGGGATACTGAGGCTGAATAAAAAGAAAGTTGGTTGGGCAAAGAGTGACAGTGAAAAAGCAGGGATACTGGACAAATATTTCTGCTCAGTATTTACAATGGAAAAGCAGTGGGGAGACCTAATCCAATCAATAGAAGCACTCTGAATAGGGGGTTGATATTAGTCCTTTCACAGAAGAAAGGGTTCTGAAAGAACTCTTAAAACTGAAGGTGGATAAAGCAATGGGGCCTAATGGGATTCATCCCAGAATTCTAAAAGAACTAAGGGAAGAACTATTAACACCACTGACTACCCTTTTTAATAAATCATGAGAGGATGGTGTGGTACCTGAGGACTGGAGAAGGGCGGATGTGATTCCCCTACACAAAAGTGGGAGCAAGACAGAGACAGGAAACTACAGACCTGTCAGTTTGACCTCAGTGGTAGGGAAAATGATGGAATCACTTCTGAAGGAAAGAATTGTTGAGTACCTAGAGGCCAGTGGGGCACAGGACCCAAGGCAGTGTGGATTCACAGCAGGAAGGTCATGTCAAACAAATCTAATTGATTTCTTTGACTGGGTGACCAAAGTAGTAGACCAGGGAGGGGCTGTGGACATGGCCTACCTAGACTTTAGCAAGGTATTTGACACAGTCCCACACAAAAGATTAATAAGCAAATTAGCTAGCCTGGGAGTGGGTCATAGGGTGGTAGCCTGGGTAAAACACTGGCTGGACAACAGGACACAGCAGGCAATAGTAAATGGAGTCCAAAGTGAAGAAAGGAGGGTTACTAATGGGGTACTGCATAGTTCAGTATTGGGGCCAGTCCTTTTAATGTCTTTATAAGTGACATTGCAGAGGGACTGGAGGGGAAGGTATGTCTCTTTGCAGATGACAGAAAGATCTGCAACAGGCTTGATATGCAAGGTGGGGTGGAAAGGATGAAAATGTACTTAGCAAGGTTGGAGGAATGGTCAAATGTATGGCAGCTTACATTCAACACAAAGAAGTGCAAAGTAATGCACCTGGGAAACAAAAAACCAGGCAAGAGTACACAATGGGGGGTGAGATACTGGCAAACAACAAAAATGAAAAGGGACCTGGGGTTAGTCATATCAGATGACATAAAGGTCGGCCAGCAATGTGAGAAGGCAGTAAGGAGGGCAGGGGGGATACTGGGATGCACAGGGAGAGGCATCACCAGTAGAAAACAGAAAGTTGTTGGCCCTCTGTACAGACAGTTGGTAAGACTACATCTGGAGTACTGTGTGCAGTTCTGGAGACCCCATCTCCCCAAAGACACAGACAGGGTGGAGGCTGTCCAGAGGAGGGCAACCAAAATGATGCAGGGTCTGCACCAGAAGACACATGAAGAAAGACTAAAGGAGCTTAAGATGTATAGCCTTGAGGATAGGAGGGAGATGGGGAACATGATAGAAACTTTCAAATACCTCAAGGGAGTCAACAAAGTCCAAGAGGGTAGCATCTTTCAAAAAAAGAGATGTGCAAGAACAAGGGGGCACAATTTGAAGATAGAGGAGGACGGCTCAGAGGTAATGTGAGGAAGTATTTCTTCACAGAGAGGGTTGTAGATGCATGAAAAAGCCTTCCTGAGGAGGTTATAGAGTCAAGAACAGTGGAGGAATTCAATAATGCATGGGACAGACATATGGCAATTCTAGTGGGGGGTAGGAGAAAGTAGGCTGTTGGTTAAATAGGATCTGCAGCTTATCCTCTAGGTAGGGAAATGGGCAGACTGGGTGGGCCAAGCTGTCCTTATCTGCCATCAAATTCTACGTTTCTCTGTTTCTATCAGCTGAAATTACACAAAGCAGCAGAGGTAATGTTATACAGAGTGAAGTGCAGTAGAACAACAAAGCGATAAAGATGTTTCAAGAGTAGCAATGTCATACTGAGCACAGATAAGGCAAACATGACAAGTACACTGCAGATATTCACAATGTGTCATGTACATTTTCACAAGAGGTTAAAGATAATAAAATACAAATGTGACAGGATACAAAAACAGCACACAGACTGGAACATAATAAACACAGCTAATTAAAAAGTTAGTACATTGGTGATGGAAAAATTCATATTCCCTGTGCAGAACAGATTGTCAGGTACAGGATCATTTATCAGCAAAACTTAGAAATTTGTGGAGTTCTTTCTTCAAATTAGCAAGGGACTGAGAGACTTGAAGGTAAGGTGGAAGGGAATTCCATACCCTCAGTACAAAGATGGCCAATGCCTGCTCACCCATTTTAGAGGAGCACCTGGAAATAGTCAGGAGTGACAGATCACTGAATTGCAGGGGTAGACTGGGTCAGAAGGTATTAGTAGAGCAGCTAACATGGCAGGTATTGTTGTCAATAACACAGTCCAGGGTACAGAGGTGACGAGAAAGAGATAGTCAACCCAGGCTGGTATATAGTGTACAGTGGTAGATCAGCCATGTAGTGGATAAGGCAATGTTATTGTAGGCAACATTCCATTTATGCAGTGGTACAAGTGGTAGGCAAGAAGTACAGGAACTCAGGCACTTACAAATATGAAACGCAGAATGAAATTCTTCAATCTGAAGGATAACTATATAGATACTATGGGATTCAATTAGGGATACTGAAGTATTTCTAGGAAATATCATTGTTGTACAAGTCACATTTTGTGATGGAACCCCTGATTTCAGGTCACAGGCCCAGAAACTGTTCATTATTTTGCTGGTTAAAGAAGTTCAGTTCCAGCATCAGTGGGAAGAAGTACAGGAACTCTGTTCCTGCTGCAAAAAAGGTATAGGAACTGAGTTCCTGTGCATTTCTGTCCACTTTCATCACTGCATTTATGGAACTTGTAGAAACAGAAGAGAAAAAGAAATAAGTGCTTTAGGTTGGACTTGAACCCAGGCCATAAGGAACATTTATTTATTTGATTTTTGTTTACCATGTGATCTGTTTTCAGGTACAACCCAGGAGAAATACATATCATAGACATTGCACAGTCAAATTCATAGTGCAGATTAATACAGACTTATATAGGAGCAGAGCTATATATCATACATAAATAAGTAAGATTACATTTTTATTTCAGAGCAGGCTAAGGTCAGTGACAGAATCAGTATACCATTACATACAATTAGCCACAGAATGACTTTTTACAAACTTATACAAAGACAAAGTAGCGGATGTAACAAGACAAGGTCAAGTTTTTGCAATAGTTGAGAAGCTTAAACTCATCCATTAAAGCTTAGAAGGGCAGTTACAAGAGTAGGCACTTAGGTGCTAATAGATAGTTTGTTCCTCTTGTGCTACTAGCTTCATCACCAAGGCAACTGGAAACTGAGACATCCAGAGGCACCTTACTCTTTCTGTAATGCACAGCCTGGTGCTGCACAGATAATTACATTTTCAATCACAAGAGATTGGTGTGTACATTTATGGAACCCATGCAAACAGAAGAAAGAAAGAAAGAAAGAAAGAAAGAAAGAAAGAAAGAAAGAAAGAAAGAAAGAAAGAAAGAAAGAAAGAGACTTAGCTGGGACTTGAACCCAAGCTCAGAATACTGTTATGGTTATACTACCAGCTACACAACTGAGGCAAATGGAAATTTATTTAAAGGTAATGAACTAATATATGCTGCTTCTCCTGAAGAAGCCATATATTTTGCGGTGAAACACTGGGGCTAAAGTCAATTATAAATGACCATCACTGAAACCTTGAAGACTACTTAGAACTTTATTGCTTCATTGAGTGCTCCCACCTACAATTCAGCAGTTGAGAAAGGGGTATACCTTCATTCCTCCATATCTCAATCACTTTCCATGCTTCTTCTTCTTCCTCCATGATTCCCCCATAAATCCCCCTACCTATCCTGACCCATTCCCCAAAACTATCACATTTAAGCAGTGCCCCCCTCTTAAACACTAGACCTTGATTTGGGGCAAAGGGTACATAAATCTGAGCTAGCTTAATTGACTCCCTCCCCACACTAAGGATTATAGGATCATACTAAGGATGGTAAAGGAGCCAAAAGAAAGGATGCTCATGAATGCTTCTATAGTATTCAGCTTCCATAGTAACTAAGTTTTCTGTCAGCTAGTATATATTTGTTTAGTCTGTTCTTAAATTCCTTTTTTTTGGTTTGCTTATAATTATGTGTAACATGTAAGCATTAATGCCTGACAAAGGAGGCTTCTACTGGGGTAATGCATGGTTGGAGGTTGTGGCACTGGGCGCCTGGCAGTGCCACCAACCACCAACTATGCTAATTGCCCAGTAGAAGCCAACTCTGGATGGCATTAATGCATTTATAACATGGGAATACTTGCGTTGTTGTTGTTTCCGTTTTTACACTTCTGTTCGCTGGAACTGTTCGGCTATTTGTTGGAGCAGTGAGATCCTGCCTTTTTCACCACAATGTGTATTCTGTTTGTTGCTGTGACAAGTAGTTGTGCTAGAGCCTGACCCAGTGACCCATTGATTAATAGTTGGAGTGGGCATTACCAGTGATTAATCCCCGCTCCAACTTTGATCATGTGGTGCGTTTTGTCCAATGATATTGCCTTATTTCAGGTTTCTCTTTTTTGCCGTGTTGCAAAGAAATATAGAAGTTGATGCAGATAAGGACCACAAGACCCATCCAGTCTGCCCATTTTTTCTACCTTACAAATGTGCCATAGACCTTTTCTCTGTCAATGGCCCATTTATTCACACTCATCTCTATTGCTCCCTTATGTCTATCCCATGCCTGATTGAAGTCCTGCACTGTGTTCATATCTGCCACTTCCTGAGGTAGGCCATTCCATGCACCCACCACAATTTCTGTGAAAAAGAACTTCCTCACATTACCCCTTAATTGGCCTCCCTCTAATCTCATGCTGTGTCCTCTTGTCCGGCTATTTTTCTTATACTGAAACATGTTAGACTCTTTCACCTTATTAATGCCCTTAAGATATTTGAATGTTTTGAACATATCACCTCTCTCCCTCCTTTGCTCAAGGGTATACATACTGAGCTCCATTAATCTGTCCTCATATGTTTTCTGATGCAGTCCCTGTACCATTTTGGTTACCCTTCTCTGGACTGCCTCCATTTTGTTAATGTCCTTGTGCAGGTGCGGCTTCCAGTACTGCAAAGAGTACTCCAGATGGGGCCTAATCAGTGTCTTATAAAGAGGGATTATTACCTCCCTCTTAGGACTTGTGATACCCCTACTAATACACACCAACATCGCTCTAGCCTTACTTGCTGCTTTAGTGGTCTGCTTGGATGATTTCAGGTCATCTGTGATGATGATGACGCCCAAGTCTCTTTCTTCCCTTGTGATTGCCAGCAACTCCCCTCCCAACCTATAGGTAGCATCAGGGTTTCTCGTTCCTAAGTGCATGATCTTGCACTTCTTTGCATTAAACTCCAGTTGCCACTCTTCAGATCATTTTGCCAGTTTTTCCAGATCTCTTCCCATTCTGCCCACCTCATCTGGATCATCTACTCTGTTGCAGATCTTGATGTCATCTGCAAACAGGCAAACCTTACCCTCCAGTCCATCTGCAATGTCACTGATGAAGATATTAAAGAGAGGACTGGCCCCAGGACTAATCCCTGAGGTATCCCACTTGTGACTTGCATCTCTTCTGACGATATACCGTTTACCACCACTCTCTGTTTTCCACCTGCCAACCAGTTTGTCACCTAATTGACCAACTTCCGTCCCACCCAGAGCCTACCCAGCTTATTAATCAATTTTCTATGTGGAACAGTATCAAAAGCTTTGCTGAAGTTAAGATATGTGACATCAACTGCACCCCCTTGGTCCACCACTCTGGTTACCCAATCAAAGAAATGTATGAGATTAGTTTGACAGGACCTTCCTGTTGTAAACCCATGCTGTCTTAGATCCTGTGCTTCATGGATTCCAGGTGTGGCACTATCCTTTCCATAATGAGTGCTTCCATAATCTTACCCACTACTAAGGTAAGACTAACTGGTCTATAGTTCCCTGCCTCCTCACTGCTGCCACTCTTGTGGAGTGGGATTACATGAGCCTTTCTCCAGTCTTCTGGGACCTCCCCTGTGCTCAGAGACTCACTAACCAGTTCTGATAATCTCTCTGCTAGTTCCACCCTTAGCTCCTTTGTACCCTGGGATGTATGCCATCAGGTCCCTTTGCCTTGTTCACCCTGAGCTTAGCAAGCTCTTGTAGAAACCTTTCTTTTGTGAAGGGACTTGTGCACACCTCCCACCTTTCACACCTTGAGGAGGTGTGAAAAAATGACAATGTTGAAAATCTGGAGTGAAAATATGAACAATTGGTGAAGTTACGAGCTTGCGTAGAAACTCTGCAATGCACACCCGTAACGTAATCATTCTGTTGAATTTTTTCACCAAATTTTCAACATGGGCTTTTTGGGACCCCACCTTAAGAAGAGTGACACTATCATTTTGGTACTTTATCCCGAAAGTTGATTTTGCACAGTGACTGCTCCATTCTATGCCACAGGTGTGAAAACATATTTCGTACAGGATATGAAAAATGACAGCTATACTGTTCATAAGGAGGTTTGAAATGATGGCAGTGTTGAAAATCTGGAGTGAAAATATTAAAAATTGGCTGTTACAAGCGTGCATAGAAACTGTGCAACACACGCTCATAATGCAGTCATTTTTTGGAGTTTTATCACCAAACTTGCAACATGGGCTTTTTGAGATCCTACCTAATGAACAGTGGCACTGTCATTTCAATAATCAATCCCAAAAGGTGATTCCGTGCAGTGACCACAAAATTACCTTTTGGAACTGAGAAACAAAATGTTAGTGTCAGTGTTCATGAGGTGGAGTTCCAAGAACCCCATGTTCAAAATTTGGGACCAAAACTCCAAACATTAGCTGAGATATCAACCTAAATTGAAAACCCCATATTAACTGCCATTATAGGGCTTACCATCATTTCTGCAGCTCCTGGTTGGTCTTTGAATATTGCAGATGTGTTCCCAGTCCACAGAAGATCACTGCTCCTGTCCTCTGGGGGTAAGAATGGGGTGGGGGTACAGGAAGGTGAGTGCACAGAGGGTGGGTGGGGATGGGGGAGGGCCTGGGGAAATGGTGAGGGACTGTTTTCTATTTACAGGTAAACAACAAAACAAAAAGACATCTGGGACAGTTTTCATTATTTACAGGTAAATATTTATTTTTTAGGCACACTGGGGTGGGCTCCCAGTGTACCAGACTAATGTGTGTGGGGGTGGGCACAAGCTGACTCAAGGACTGGGCACCCCTATGTCAGCTTAGAAAGAACAGGTTTGGGGAGCATCTGGCACTGGGAGGGGTGGTATCTCAATGTCGGAAGGATTTAAGAATTATTACAGCACACTGGGGTGGGCTCACAGTGTGCCACATGAGTTGGGGAGGGTGGGCATACATGATGCCAACAGGGGGATTGGGCACCCCATGTTACTCTAATTTCTGGATATTCCTGGGATTCTGCTGTTATTCTTTAGTATGTGTATAAATAATCAGAATAAAAGAAGGTTCAATATACAGAGCATTAAATAAAGCAAATTGAAAATAGTACAGGAAGCAATTATAAGAAAATGACAAGTTTTATAGTTTACTGATCTGGTATAAAATGCCAGATTCCATAAAATCTTTGTTTTTAGTGGTGTTCAGGCAGCTCTAATTCCGGAGTTTTACCAGGTTTTCTGGTAAAAACTGAAAACTAGTGGCATTGGCAATGGGTTATGCACCCCTATTATCACACACACAAAATACAATGTACTCCTGGTTGCTTATACTGTGGTACTGCTATTTGCACTAATATGTAGATATAGGTACCCATCGTGCAAGCATGGGTACTAGGAATGTGCTTTGCTGCTAATATATGCTAATATATATTATGTTTACACCATTTTATATGTTGTTTTACTGCTATGATTTATGTTTTACACTTATCATGCCTGATACATTATACCTCCCTATAATCCATTTACGTAGGTTATGTTTGTCTTTTATGTATTTTACGCACATATATTCTAACCCATATCACTGATAAGAGGACTTTTATGGATCGTCAGTGATTGTTACATATTCTTATATCCTCATATAATCATATGTAGTTTGTGTCTTATACTTAGGTATCACGCCACATGTGTTTCTGGCTATTCAGCATTTCCTTTATCTGTGAATTATTATTGACAGATTATTTCCTTTGTTCTAACTTCTTACTCATTAGTAATTCTGTCTCCTAAGTAATTGTCCAAAGGAGACACCTTGCTTACACTCTATACACCAACGTGTTATGTTCCTTATATCTGTAACTATGCTGTTATCACTGTAACTATGTTGCTATCTGTATTATATAACCTTCTGTAAGCCTGTTCCTCAGAGAGAATGGTACCTTCCTCAAGGACTGGTGAGAAACTGACTCCCTTGTGATTTTCTCTAGCACATGCTTGGTGTGAGTATTGTAATCAACTTTCATTTATTACTTCTGCTGCTTGTGTGTGTGTTCTTTGGCTCAAGATACAGACATGCAAGAATCTGATATTATGCCTAGAGCTGGATTCATTGAAAGATGGGGGGTGGGAAGGCATCCAACACAGAGAGTGGTCATCCAGGTGCCAGAAAGTAACAAAAAAAAGCATTTATCTGGGCACGCTGGGATGGACTCCCAGTATGCAAAAATAGTGGGGAGGGGTTGGGGGCATGCCAACATGGGAATTGGCCATCCCGATGTTAACTTTCAGGGGACTGTGTGGTGGGCAGCATGAGCCACCAATCTGCAAAGCCACAGTGTGGCTCATTTATTATATTTAATTAACTTGATTTACTGAAATACTTCACCATGAAAGGCACACTGAGAAAACAGGTTGTTCATAACACCAGTCATGCACATTGCTGTGCACTGTAATGCGCATGGCTGGAGTCTTCTATGCTGCTGTGTGCCTGGTTGTGGGGGGAGCTGCCACTGCAATCAGGGATGATTAAACTGTCCCTGATTGGAGCAGCATATTTCTTTCAAGTCCAGCATTTGCTCTGAAACTGCCATCATTGACAGCTTCCCAGTTGATTGGTGGCTGAGGAATGTGCCCCTGTAAGCATGTGCTGGATTGGCCAAACACTGCCACACCTCTGCAATGCTCTACTAACTTCAATATGTTTCTTGTGCGCTGCATGCACAAGCAAATATAAAAAGGGTAACAGAAACAAAACTTGTAATTACAGACCCAGTCTCACTTCAATACTTTGCAAAAGTATGGAAAAACTACTCAAAAACAGACTGGTCGAGGAAATACAAGAAACAGAGTTAGGGGACAAACTCAACATGGATTTGTAGAGGGCAGATCATGCACTAGTAACCTAATAGCATTTTATGAGTCAGTTAGTGACAGAATTAGCAAAGGTATCCCAGTAGACGTATTACTGCTGGACATTAGGAAAACATTTGACACTATTCTCCAGATCTATTAATTAATAACATGTTAAATATGGGAATAAACTATTATACTATCCAGTGGGTAGCACAATGGTTAACAAATAGAGCACAACAGGTTTGCGTCTCTGTGTTCTTGTCAGAGGAGATAGGAGTTAACAGCCGGGGGCACCAGGGCTCAGCCCTGGGACCCATCTTATTTGGAATTATTATCATCGATCTACAAGAGGGAATTCACTGTAAAATAATGAAGTTTACAGATAACAGAAAACTCAGTTTGGAGGTAGACACCCCAATAAATTGACTCCTTTCATCAGGATATCTGTATTGAACACTGAGCAAAATCAAATAAAATGGAATTCAGTGTGGACATATGTTCAGTCATCCATCTTGATAAAAGAAACCCATATACCGAATATGAACTAAACAATAGTCCAGTCAAGGCAGTAAATTCTGAAAATGACTTGGGTATTATTATAAATAAGGAATTAAGTCAAGGCGACCATTGTAGAAAGGTAGCCCATACAGCTAATAGAATCATAAGATTGGTTAAGAAAGCCTTTGTAAGTAGAAATAAGTATTGCATCATGACACTGTATAATACCTATGTTAGACTGCACCTGGATTATGCGGCATCATTTTGAGCCCCATACCTGGCCAAGGACATAAAAATAGTGGAGTCAGCACAAAGAAGGGCTACAAAACTCATCTCTAGAGCAACTAAACTTCCTTACCCTGATAGATTAGCTGCCCTCAATTGTATGAATTAAATACATATAGGGATAGGGGAGATTTCCTTATGATTTTTAATATGCTTCAGGACCCAGACTTAACTAGTGAATGTAACCTTAGCTGGGTAATCAAACCAAATGGCATGAGATGCCATAACAGACAACTTATTATTCCAAAGGTCATTACTAATAAAAGGAAAACCTATGTCACAGTAAGAGCAAGTAAGCTGTGGATCTCATTACCTCAATACCTTGCAGGCATCACAGTTATCAGAAACTTCAATAAGTTTAAATCTGAGTTACATAAATTCCTACTGGAGAAAAGAGCTTAACTCACCCCATAGGTGCAGGGACGGTAGTCCTGGTGGGCCATTGGCCTACTTCTGCCTTCATAAAACTGACTAATACCAGGTAATATAAGAAACATAAAAATGTAAAAATTAAAATTCCCATAGGATAACACTGCAAATTTAACAAGCTGTAACTCCATCAATCTTTGGAGTTAAGAGACAATCTATATATCTACATAACGAAAGAAAGGTCTCAGTGAGTACTACAACACTAATAGCAACTGAAAATAGACATAAGAAAAACATTAATGTGGAAAAAGAAAGAAAAATCCTGTAGACTAACATTGCAACTTCAACAAGCTTAAGTCCATCCCTACAAACAAAAAAAATGCTTTTCTGGAGAAACAGAAGTACACAGCTCAGAGGGCCCTACACTTGCACACCCACATACACATGTGTCTGAATGGAGGCATGGAAATGCAGGGCCCAGAGAGGTCTGTGTTTCCATATCACATGGATGTGTTCACACAGGCCAAATGAATATTCAATTCTACAGTCTCTAAAAGTAGGGATATTCTTTGAAAAAACTGCATTAATTCACCAGTTAGGGTTCAGATCAAAGCAACAAAAGTAGGGAAATGTGATGTTTGGGTTTCCAACCTTAACTCCTCACCCCCACTCCTAATTACCAAAAAGGAAAAAAAACATTATGATGTTCGCTGTCATCACTCTTGGTGAATCAGGGGTGGGGTATTTCTTGGGGTTCTCAACCATAACACTCACCCCATAGTGATATAGTCTTCAAATGTGGAGAACTGTGTCTTCCACTGTGTTGCCAACAATCTGTACACCCTGCATGAAGAAAAAAGAACACATCTCACCTAATTTGTGCATGAAATGGGGTGAGCATTAGGGTTGAAAACCCCAGGGAACACCCCAAACCTGATTCGTCAAGAGCGACAACAGCAAAAACTGTAATGTTTTTTTCTTTTGGTGCTTGTGGGTGGTAGGTGGGAGTTAGGGTTGAAAACCCCAACACCACATTTCCCTTCTTTTGTCACTTCAATCTGAACCCTAACTGGTGCATTAATACAGTTTGTTTTTTTGCAAATAATTATTTATATATACAGTCTAAGAGATACTGTATAACAATCCTATTGGCATGAATAAGCTTATGTGGTATGATTAGCACTTGTTAGTGATTGCTATACATTGCAGAGTACAAAATTATGATGTTGGATTATTGCTTCTTTCAGGAACAATTAAAACATACTTTCAAGGAAAAAAATGATTTAGAAAACATCTAACTTTGAAACCCTTTTGGGCTAAGGCTTAATTTCTTTCATGAAAGCTTGGAGTTGGGCTAACATTGATATGCCCTATCAAAGCAGTTTTCATGTGTTGATTTACATCTATCTATGTTGTTCTGTATCAATACATTTTTAATAGTATATTATCAATATAATATGCTATTATATTAATAATATCCTATGCAATGTATATTATCAATATAAGTCACTATATATCAATACTCTTTTAATAGTATTCTTTGTAAAAAAAAAAAAAAAACTACTTTAATGCACCGGTTAGGGTGCCTAAATACCAAAGCGACAGAAAATCAGGCATTAGGGTTTCCAACCCTAATACCTACTTCCTCATTTTCAGGAGGCAACAGGGAAAATCATTATGGTTTACCTCTCTTGCATCTTTGCAAATCAGATGTGGGGTGTGCCTTGGGATTGTCAACCCTAACACTCACTCTATTCCATCAGAAAAGAGGCTGAGATTGGTGCAGTATATTAGAATGGGCTGAGCATTAGGGCTGACAATCCCAATGTGCACCCCATGCCTGATTTGCAAAGACACAAGAGAGAGATGAAACTGTAATGTTTTTTCCTGTTGCTGCCTGTAGGGTGAGGGTGTGGAGTTCGGGTGGAAACCCTAATGCCCCATTTCCTGACTTTTTTGGAATTAAGGTACCATAACTAGTGCATTAGTATAGTTTTTTGCAAAGAATTTCCATTCTTTTTGAGATAGCGGAATTGGATAATCATTTACCCAGGACACCTCAACAGTCCAGAGTCTATCAGTAACAGTTAGCACTGCTTAATTATAGGTAAGGCACTTCACCCTTGCCCTATAAATAATCCACACTTCCAGCTACTTATAGAATCTGGGCTGTTGAAGCGGTCTGTGGTGGGATGTGCAGCTCACTATCACTCTGTCACAACACTGACAGACAGACAGGGACCATGGGGGATGGGTTGTCAGTGTTGCAGGTGACTGGGGAACCACTATCCACCAACAGTCTATTGGATTGGGGGGGTGGCACTGTTATCAGATCTGGATGGGAACAGGACTTTGTTGTGGGGAGGTGCACATCTTCACTTATGACATGCCATGGGCAATGGCAGCCAGGCTGTCAAAAGTGAGTGGACACTGGCAAACTGGTAGTGCTTTCCTGGTACTGGGACATGGATTGAGTGGGAGAGGGACCACTGGACCAAGGCAACTATATTAATATTACCAGGACTGGGACTGGGAGGAGGGGGAGGGACCATTGGACAGCAGGGCACTATAATAACATTAGTGTGATGGGGATCAGGTAGAGTGAGGAGCCACTGGACATCAGTAAATATTGTTATTTTTATTTTTTTTATTTATTCATTTGTTAACTGGGTAAGGACACTGGGCCATTGACCCTTTTTCAGGCCTGACCCAGAACACAGTAAAGACACAACAATATTAAACACTTGATTACAAAAATGATAATACAATACATTATATAATTAACAATAAGTTACAAAAGACAGTTGCATGAAAATTTCAGTAGTAAAAATTATTTCAATTTTTCCTTAAAACTAAGTATAGATGATGCCTGCCGTATATTTAAAGGAAGTGCACTCCGGTACACTGGGCCAGCAATAGAAAAAGCATGGGATGCAGTTTTTAATTTGGGCAAAACAGTATCCAATAAGATACCATCAGAAGAACATAAACTAGAAGGAACATTTTGCAATTTAACCAAATTGTAGAGTGGGAATTGAGATATAAGAGACATGCTTTTGAAAATTATACTGCAAAAATAATATTCTATTATGGCCATTGGAGCCAGCCAACCTAACTGGGATTACAAAGCACAGTGGTGAGTCTGAATAGGTATAAAAAGGACAAATTGGCAAATGTTGTTATAAGTAACTTTCAAAGACTGCAATTCCTTATTCCCAAGATTCAAATAGATATAGGAGACATAATCAAAGAGTGGTAATAATGAGCCTACAGCAATAGTTTTCCTTACTTCAGATGAAAAATAATTTTTAAATTTATACAAAAGACCCAACCTTTGATTTATGGTATGAGTAACTGTAAGAACCTGAGATGAGAAAGTCAACCCGGGGTCCAACAGGATGCAGAGATACTTAAAGAGATATACCTGTTCAATAGCCAAACCATTTAGATCAGTCAAATATAAAAATGGATTATCTCTAAGCATTGCTTTGGCACCAAAAATCATAGATTTCATCTTTTCTGAATTCAAAACCATTGAGTTCCTCAAAAACCAAGAACAGACATTCTCAAAATCATGACTCAGAGCAGCTGACAATTCTGCAGAAGAACCACCTTGAGAAAAAATGATCAAGTCATCTGCATAAAAAATAGTTTCACATTTCTTACAGACAGAGGGAAGTTCATTTACAAAAATAGAAAACAATAAGGGGCACAAAATGGACCCCTGAGGAACTCCACAACTGATCGATGATATGTCAGATACACAGGGACCAATGCTGACAAACTGTGAATGATTTGTTAAATTGTCTCTTATTCAAAAAACAGCTACATCTGAGAAACCCAAGGCTTTTAATTTTAGGCATGATAAATCATACTCTATTAAGTCAAATGCATTGGTCAGGTTCACAAACACTGCCCTAGTCATGAGGCCTTTTTCAAAGCCTCTTAGGGCGGAGTTTGTGAACCCGATCAAGGCAGTTCCTTTTCAATGGTTCTTGTGAAAATAGTACAGTTGTGGTGAAAGTAAACCATTATTAGCAAGATAATCATTAATTTGATTAGCTACTACTTTCTCTAACATCTTGCTCAGAGGATTAAGAATTGAAATTGGCCTAAAGTCCTCGAGCAAGACTGCTTGTGCTTTTTTTGGAATTGGCACAACTCTTGCCAGCTTCCAATCAGATGGAAACTGGCAAAATTCCAGAGAGAAGTTGAAAAGACAACATGAGGGTTTGACTATAAATGGAAGTGCAATCCTCAGAAATCTACCACCCAGCCCAACCTGACAATTACTATATTTATCGGGAAGACTATTTACCAACCCAAGTATGTCTACCTCAGTAACTTTCTTAAATGTAAAACATGGTCTATCAGACATGCTGGAAACAGTTTGTAAATCTTCAACATCAATCTGTGTCCCTGTTACTCTGTAATTAGATAAGTCAGAAAATTTCTGATTCAAAAGATTAGCAATTTTAACAGGATCGATAACATCAGCATTATTTACCAACAAGTTATGAACATTAGACATTGATTGGGGGGGAAGCAAAGCATTTATATTTTCCCAAAATTGTTTTGGATTTGACCAATTGGTCTGAAATTTATTTCTAAAAAAATCCTTTTTGGTCTTTCGCACCAAATCAGAAACCCTGTTTCCAATACATTGATAATTATTAAGGAGTTGTATTGTGGAATTCCTTTTATAGGAATCCCACATTTCATTACACTTCCTAATCAAGGCTTTGATGGTAGGGGTAAACCAGAAATTGGTTGCCCTTCTAAGTCTCACCTTACGTAAGGGGAAGAGGAAATCCTGAATCAGAAGAAGCTGATTACAGAAAAAATCCACTGCAGAATCTGTATCAGGAATACAATCAAGATAGGACCAGTCAATCTGAGATAAATGACCATACAAAATATCAAAATTCACATTTCTAAAAGAACAAACTTGGACCAAATGAGGAGGAACCTTTTTATGACAAAAACTAAGTACTGCAAATATAGCCATATGGTCACTAACCACGTCGGCTAAAACACCTGAGGCAGATAGGTGACTATTTATTTGTAATGACCCAATTCAGAACAGAATAATTTAATTTGTGAGATTTTAGTCGAGTTGGCTCAATAATGCTCTGAGATAGATCAAAGGCAGCTAACAAAGATTCAAGTCCCAATTCAGACTTTAAAGACTAATTTAGATTTGTGTCCCTCACTAATAAAAATCATGCTGCTGAGTATAGGGAGCATTTATCTCAAGATATTGATTTAAACCATTTTGGCCACAATTTGGTGGGTTATATAAGCATCCCACAAAGAGATGTTCACACCACCCAACAATACCTGTGGTAGCAACCAATCGGTTTCAGATGACCCATCACTACTGGATTTAACAACTGTCTGAAAAGTATTCCTAAAATATATAGCTACTCCACCCCCTTTTTTTTTCCTCTCCTATCAGCTCTAAGAAAATTATACCCAGTAATAGCACAAGAATTATCTAATATTGCTGGCTTTAACCAGGTTTCTAATACAGCCAACAAATCAGATTTATAACTATGCACAATATGTTCTATTTCAGCTAGTTTGGGAATCAGGCTCCTCGCATTAATATGTAAAATCTTGAAACCATGTGAAGTAGAACAAACATAAGCAGAACTGTTTCCTTGGGCACCCCATAAGTCAAAACTATTTAAAGGTCCAGGATGTCTCTCAATGTCACCAGCTTGCAGTAATAGTAAAGCCAATTTCAAGCCCTGCATAAATTTTCTAATAAAGCATATCTATTATAATATATACCATAATACCGTATATAACCACTAATTCTTACTGAATACATATGACAATGTAGTAACAAGCCTAGCTCTATCTGTTCCCTATCCTATATTATCAAACTAGACATAATGAAATCTCTATGACCATACTTGTTAGTCTCCTGTTGTTTGCTGTATATTAATGTTAACCCATCACAAGCACATAACCCTCCCATAAGTAATATGACCTACCCTATCAATACACACTTCCCAACCATACTTCTGCCTATGCTTGCCAGCCACACAGTATCAAACATAAATCCACATTCCCGCCATCTCCCATGGACTCCCACTGACTCCCTTTGTGAGTACAGTTTCCCACACATCACCGCCTCAAGCTGCCGCTATAGATGACATCGTGTCTAAGCAGTGTTGGTGTTTTAAAACTCCCACCTCAACCAATCAGGCTGCCAGCACCAATTAGGAGGAGGGGGGTGCAGCAAGGGGGGTTCAGGAATATTGCAGACAGGTGCGCAGACTATGTACAGGTGGAACTTGTGTATTATTGCTAGGCAACAGAGAGTGCAAGCAATATACAGTTTACTTGTGGGCTAGCACAGCTTTAGCATGGCAGTCACTTTAACAGGGCTTGCACAACTTTAACAAGGCAGTCACACAATACTCCTCAGTAGCAGGCAGAGCTTGTTAAAAGCAGACACATTTCAACATGAATACAATTCTGCTCAATAATTCAAGCATTCATTTAGTTTAGTGGCTTCACTTCAGCTAAAATATTCGGCAGCAGCTTCCCTTATTTTAATGCCCAAGAAGAATCCAAATAATATGCACAACTACGTATTCGACTTCTAGAGCACAGCACTCACATAATGGGATACGAGGAGTGGGATAGGATGGAGGGTGTCACTGCTGGACAGCAGGGCCAACTGTGTTGGGGTGAGGGGGTTGTCGATGCACTTCATGAGTATCAGCTCAGAATGTCTACTGCACACAATGGGTGTACAAATATAAAAAGCATTTTTAATAGAAATCCAGAGTGTAACACTAATGTTTTCCATTATTTTATGCATCAAATCTTTTTTTTTTTTAGTGACAGAAACAGTATCAAAAGGGACAGCGGAAATGTTCGAGCATAATCAGGGATGTCCTTGGATGTCAGGGACAGTTGAGAGATATGGTCATACATATAGTACTGAACGTCAACGTGTTGTAGTACTACAAATCATTTATGTCCGTCACATGCACTTCCTTTTGATCGGTGGTGATAAATGCCCCTACACCAAGTGGCCTGATCTGCACGGATAGAACTAGCAACAAGTGCAGTGTGGAACTGTCACCCAGGGAATGGATCACTGCAAGAGTCAAACATGGGACTCAGTATAAAAGTAACAGATATTGGTGAATTTAAACAACACTGCTTCATTGAAGCTAGTAATGCTAGCAACCCTTACTGTGCTTGCATCCCAGCAACTTCCTTCTCTACCATACACTGATTGCACACATTTCTCCTGATGCTAAAACACTGTGTGGTGCATGTGTTTGTAAACATGTGCATTGTAAATATATACATACCATTGTATTAAACTGTATTTATACTACTATCTCCTATGACTATGTTCAAGGTAAAATGTAAGGTTGTCTATTTAACCATCTTGAAGTCTCTGTACAGCCCTTCTATGCACTGTTGATTCTTTGTATTCCATAATTCACTGATTGCCATGTTGTATTGTACTGTAATTGCCTTCCGGGTCGTCACTGAAAAAGGGACTGCATGGTCTCAGTGGGCCTACCCAGTTACCAAAATTCAAATAAATAAATAAATAAAACTTCTGCAGCTTCAGATTTAGTAATGGCTACAATCACGATCATAATTGTGCCTCTGGTTCTCTTGCTATCATCATCAGCAAAGAGTCAGACAGGCACAGCAGGTAAACTGGTGCTGTTCTGGATAGAAACCCTTCTATCTACTATTGAAGTTCTCATTTGGGAACATCACTGCAACTGGTGATAGATAATAACTTACATGGGTAACTGTTGGGTGTTTTCTGTCTACCCTTCCTTTTTAAGAGTACACTGCAGAGCGAGTTCTTACAAAGGTCTGGTCTGAGCCAGTATCCAGAAAGCAGCATCATATTAGGATGCGTGTTCCCTGAGTTTGTCACAGTGATTATCATTGTTTGACGCTGTCAGAAACTACAAATGTTACCTAACGTCCCAAACCCTCTGTGCCCTTTATATGACTGCATAGTAGAGCTTTGATGATGTAATACAGACAACAGAGGTGGAGAGAGAGGATGGCAAATTATTTTTGCAATTTTTCCACTCTGTACAGTGCAGTTTTGATCACAGCATTTGTATGCTTGTGATCACTATGCTCCTCTCAGTAACCTTTTCTTGTCCAACCCTGCAAATCTTCCATCCCTCTGCAACTATCCCACCCATCTAATAACCACCTCCATTTCACCAATAATATATACTAGCGAACATTCCCCAAATGATACAAGCACAGCAGTGCACATCCTGGACTACCAGCATTGACTCAACGTTAAGCAAGATCAAAGTCTGCTAAAAAATATATTGTCCCCTCACAAATGCTTCCTATTAAAAAACATGATGCTATCCATACCCTTTTGTCTCTGTAAAAAAGTCATGTTGAATTAATTATCTGTCATGTTGTTGAGTCATTGATTAACTCTCCCACCTTCTGACTGATGTCCAGTCTCCATTCATCTACTTGACCTCCCATGCACACTACTGCAAATCCCACTTTCCATATTGCAGTACAGCTAGTTAACAATATGACAGGTCCGGTGCTCATTCCAGACAAATCAGCACCCACATCACATTAGTCTTCAACTGTATCCCAACCCTCTCCTTACCCATGTCTCTTTTAATTATTCAGTGTGAATAATGCATTGTCCTGACCTGCCATACCCCTTGCCACAGTGAACTCACTCTATTTCCTGAGCATGAAGACAATCTTGGGCTTTTTCTCCAGCCCATGTCACCGCTCATTTGTTGCATCTGTAGTCTGCAAAGCCAGGGTACCTGCAAATAGTCATACATTTATCCTAGTTTAGAAAATGGCAAGAATTAATTCTGAAACCTGATTGGCTGAGACTGGCTCCAAGCTGAGCATTTATTTTTCAATAGATGCCCAGCTTAAAATAAGAGCCAGTCCGAGGGCCACTTCACCAGGTACCGACATTTCAAATCCCCGCCATCTTTTTCTCTCGCTTAGCGAAACTACTGCCCAAACACACACACTCCTCACTTCAGTGCAACCAAAAAAAGATAGCTCACACCCAGGATGCTTTTCGCTCGGAAAGAGTGATAAACCATAAATTTCACACAGCCGTCGTCTTGTACAACAGCACCAGACTCCCGAAAGCACTCTTCCAGTACCGCACTCAATGAGAAGCAAGCTGTTACTCCATTCGCTTCGTGTTAGCAAGTGCGTACAATTAAACACGTCAAATACCACACACTCCCCACAGTTAGTCAACCTGCTGCCTCAAATTTAAGTAAGAAATTAATAATTTACATTCCCTCGCTATCGCAGCTGCAGCTATCCATCATTTTCAGGCAAGATCAGTCACGCGCTTAAGACAGGCATCCTCCAACGACTACGGGATAAAAAAAAAAAAGTCTTGCTCAAAAGGAGACACATGATATCCAGACACTGCTGGACTAACATTTTCTGCACACTTCTTGTTCAGGTCTGTGTGTGTCTGTGTGTGTGTATGTGTGTATGCATGGGTGTATGAGTGTATGGGGGGTGTAAATAGATTAGAATAGTTCTGTGAGGAGAACCAACAGGAGCTGGAACAGCCTTTAAAGAAATGGACTATTTTTCCAAGAAAAAACAATTCTACTGCTTCTATTCATCTTTAAACTTATTTTCTTTATGATTTTATTGGAATTACTAACATGGCCATTTTCTAAGCGCAATAATACCCTCCAGGGTGGGCATTATTGGGAAATACCAGACCTTCCAGGGGCTATAAAGCCCTCTGCCTGCGGTGTTGGGACTCATTACGCCCCTGGGCAGTCCGGTATTTCCCAATAATGCCCACCCTGTCGAGTATTAATGCTTACATAAGATATATGTGTTGGGGGGTTAGAAATAGGTGTACTCGTTAGTTGTGGTATTCAACAGGCACCATATATCAGTGAGACTCATTTGTTCTTTTAATTGTATCACTGCCCTTACTGCCTCGGAAGGGGGAGTCTTAGGGGAAGTGGATCTATCAACAAATACATCAGTAATAGCATTGGCTTCAACACCTGGAAGAATATCACCTCATTGGTTTTCTGATAACAACTGAGTGAGATTTTGAAAGAAACTGGCCTCTGGGCAATTTGGGACATATATATTGCACAGTGGGATGTCTTGGCCATGTAAAGTGTCTTGAACCATTATATATCTCCCTTCCTCATCCGTCATCACCTTTTGGCAAGTGAATGAAACATTTTTTTGAATCAATATACCTAGCCCATGGCTTATGGAGGAGTATGAACTACCATATATGTGGGACACCCACCCCATTTGTAACTTATCTGTCTCAGCAGGTATGAAATAAGAATCCTGTAAAAATGCCACTTCTGCACCCTCGCCACAGAGAAGATCCATAAGTTTCCATTTCTTAATAGGGGAATGAATCTCTAGCACATTCCATGAGATGAATTTAACCAGGGTCCCCGTGAAGAAAGGCTACGTGAAACAGGACAGAATATATACACGTGGTATTGACTTTTCAACTAGTATTATTTATAAGCTTTGGTGTTGAAGCAAAAAGATATCAAATGAAGTGTAAAATTTCACAAACACAAATTTGCTAGGTTGAGGTAACACTGTACTTACTCCCTTCTTAAAAGATTGCAAACTTTCCATTAGTTTTTCAAAAATAAATGTAAACAAATCAAGTGACAGGAAAGTATTGTTAAAATGCACAGAACTGACCCTAAACAAGCATTTGTCAATGCTGAATGATTGCTTGCTGGTATTGGCATTGGTAGTGCAGGAGTTAGATGCATAATAATGTATAATAGGAATGGCAGTAAACTATAGAATCTGTGTGTGTAAATGAATATAGAGTTACGTAGGTGAGTAGCAGGTTGAAAGTATATGTATGAAGAACATGATGTGGAGGTGAGAAGGAGGTAATAGGAGTAACATTTGTGGAAGGGTAATAGTATATATAAAATATAAAGTATAAAATGTATTTTTGAATTTGTACTTGGCTCATAAAAAATACATTCAGTTGGGCCACTTAATGGTAATTCTGCCCTTTCTCTTGGTTTATTCTAAATCCAGGATAGAGGCAAACACAGGAGTGAGTCAATTTTAGAGCCACACTTAAAGAATTATAATTCAAATATCGAGAAATAGATTTTTAATTTTAAAAATGATTATTTTTGTAGCATAACTGGATGGCTTAACAGACAGTGCACGCTAGTCTAACTTTTGCAAGATTTTTTTGGGGGGGAGGGGTTGTAAAAACTTAAAGATTGAGAGCCACAATATCATCCCGCAGCTGCAAGCTAAGTAACTGTAAGATAACATTAACGTTTATGGGAAAATACTCAGATGGCAAACTGCTCCTGTTTGCTCTGAATTTTCCTCTCCCCCACTGCCTTTTAGCCTATATTCCTCTTTCCTCTCCTACCAAGGTCTTTCTGCCTACCACTGCCCCCATTCTTCATTACTTGTCCTGGTGTCCCCCTAGCCCTGCCTAGTGTTTCTTTGTGGCTCCATCTTGCTGCTCTCTCTGCACCTCAAACCCTCCCATTTCCCTGTGACTTGCACCTCTCTGTTTCACACTACCTCCCACTGGCCATTGTCTTTTCTTTCTGGAACACCTCCCAGTCTTCTCTGAGCACCTTGCCTTTGTTTCTTAGATCTCTCTCCCCCACCACCCGCTGACACATTGCCGCCAGCCACCCGCCCTCTGCCTCTCCATTTCTATATTAATTTCCTGTTTTTCTTCCCCCCCCAGAGACCCGCACCTGAGTGGCACCTCAATCCTACCATGTGGCCATTACCGTGGCCGACACCACCAAAACAAATGCCATCTTCCAGACCACCTTTCTGGTTCTGCTCTCTGTATTCCCAACTCAGGTACTACTGCTGGAAACTTCCTCTGAGCCTTTCTTGAGCATGAGGCCTATGATTGGTGCAGCTCTCAGAGGCTAAGTCCGATTGGTCAGTTCCTCCCTAGGCTGCCACTAATTGGAGCGTTTTTCCCCTTTACTTTTGGTGGACTCTAGGCTTAGTTTTTTGTAACTGCAGTGCTAGGGGGGGTTTCTCTCACCCCCTCCCCCTCCCAGGCCTCCTTTAAATACTCTCCTCGCTCCTCCCCTCTTGGCTCCCTCCCATCCCATTAGTCTTTTAGTGCCTCTTCTCACTCCTCATCTTAGCCAAGAATACTTTCTGCCATCATCGCTCTGCTCGTATCTCCTGCCTACCTTGCACCTACTACTTAATCAGCATCCCTGGTGGTGCCTCTTTTTTCCCCTCTTAACAATCCTACCTAACATTTACCTTGCCACACTATTCTCTCACTTCTTGGTCTGCCTGCTTTTTGGATAATTGGTCTGTCTGCCTTGACTCTGACATAATAAGGTATTTCTGTTCTCCTCTTAACAACCTCACCTATCCTATTCCATACCCCGCAACATTCTCATTCATAGGTCTGTCTGCTTTGACCCAGCACCATCCCCCTTGCCACCTCTGTAATTATTTTACCACTCACCCCCTGACCTCTATCTACCTGACTCTGCCTGGCTTCTCTCTCCCTCCCTCAGACCCTTTAACTCTCTGCCCCCACCCCCCCATCACAATGGCCCTCTCCTCTCTGCCCCTCTGTCTATTTGTTCTCTCCTCCTTGATCCCATTGTCTAACCTGCCTGGCACCTGCTTCCCCAATCTCCCTTGGGGCTACAATTTGGACTACATCTTCCAGCACTCGGGAACCATCACTTCGGGGCTTTACTCTCCTTATCACCCCTGCACTGGGACAGGCTGGAATCACCCCTGGAATCAAGACAAGGTTATTTATGTTCGTCTCTACCCACTCTCACTGCTGGCACACATTACCTCCCTCTGGAATCATAATACAAAATGTATTTCTCGCTCCTTAAGAGGTGGACAAAGGAATTCTCCCTCAAACAACTTCATTGGTGCACCTTGAAACGCCTGCTCCTGCTACTACTACTATCAGGCACTATACACCCAAACCCTGGCCCCACAATCCCAGGCTATGACCACCAACAGTGTTACTCTGGGGCACTCACCCTTGCAACACTTAACGTCTGTAGCCTCCTACCGAAACTCAATGCCCTGGAAATATTTACCCACCTACACAACCCTGATGTTCTTGTGATTGTCGAAACCTGGCTTACTCCTAAAATTCCAGACAGTGCAATTTCTCTACCAGGATACAACGTCTTCAGACTCGACAGGACCTCAAAAAGAGGTGGTGGATGTGCTATCTACCTCAAATACACTCTCCTAGGGCACCCTGTACAACCCCCCCCTCGGCCTTGACTGCCCAGATCCTAGCCATCAGTATTCTACTTGGGACCCATAACAAGGTGTTGACTATCACTGCTTTCTACATATCACTGAATGAACAAGGTAAAGGTCTGAACCCTGTCCTGGACTTTATCCACTCACAGCCACCAGGCTCTGAGACTAACCTTATGGGTGACTTTAACATTAATTGGCTTGGATCGGATATAAATGGCATTAAGGATGCAATCTCAGCCACCAACCTCACCCAGCTAGTCACCACCCCCACCAGGCAATACTTTAAGACTGGCACAAGCTCCCTTCAGGACTGGATCCTGACCAACCACCCACCCTGCATCTCGAAAGTCACCATCTTACCAGACTCGTTAAGTGACCACTCCCCAGTCATCTGTGAATGGTCAAACAAATTCAGCCTCCCACCGCCCAAACTTATTACCAGCAGAATCCTTCCATGAGGCAAACTGAATCACCTCAAATCCCACCTCAGGCAACAAGACTGGTCCCCTATCTAGCAAGCATCGGACATCAGCTCTGCACTAAACTTCTTCATCAGCACCTTCAATGCTGCTTGTGACTCCTATGCCCTCTACAAAAAGAGGAAAGTCAAAGGTCTCTGCAACCCATGGCTCTCTGGGGAGCTCCTAGCAATGATAAAATCTAGGGACCACCTTTGGGTTCAGGATACAGGTAGGCAAGTAGAGATACAAAACTACATATGCACTAGAAATGACTGCACTAAATCAATATGACTGCAGAAAAGTACCTACTACAAAGCTGCTCTCACTAACACATGGGGTAAGGGGAAGTCCTTCTGGAATAATATTAAAGAAATTGCAGGGAAATTGCCCCAAATGTCACCTACCATGTTGGAAGTGGATGGGACTATAATTCTGGACCCTGCCACCATAGCAAAAATGTTCAATAACACATTCACGAATTTCAGTAGTGTGCTTCCACATGATTTCTTCGGAGCGGACCTCTCTGCTGCCACCCCCCATCACCCCGCCCCCCTCCTTGGCTCGGCCTCCATTTTACTTCAAAGTAGTCAGGAAGCATGAAGTGTGTAAATATGTCAGCAAAGCAATCATAGGATCAAGAACCAGTGGGGACACACTTGACCTTAAGCTACTGTCCCTTATGTTAGACAAAGTACTATCCCCACTTACTCGAATTTTCAACCTCTCCCTCACCCACGGCCATTTCCTAGACAGGTGGAAATCTGCCACTGTTATGCCAGTTCACAGTGGGGACAAGGACCATCACGGGAACTATAGGACTATATCCATACTACCCTTCCCCACAAAGGCCATTGAGCATTTAGTCTCTGACCAGCTGACAGAATACTTGGCTAAACATGACCTCTTCTGTAAGTAGCAGCATGGATTCAGGAAAGGCCACAGCACTACATCAGCCCTCCTAGGATTCACGAGTGTAATCCACAATGCCCTTGACAATAATCAACTGACTGGATCAGTCTTCATTGACCTGTTTAAGGCTTTTGACACCGTCCATCACTGACTACTCATCACAGAGCTTCAAAATATTGGCCTTTTCCCAGAGGCTGCATCCTGGTTTAACAGCTACCTGGTAAACTGCTCCCAAAGAGTGAAAATTGCTCACATCCTCTCCAATGCAAGACCTGTCCATTCAGGAGTCCTGCAGGGATCCATTCTCGGGCCACTCCTTTTCAGCCTTTTTTGAACAATCTCCCACAATCCTGCCCTGATCAAATCCTGTTTTATGCGGATGATGCAATCATTCATGCCACTCACCATGACCACCTCCTACTCCAAAAAAAGCTGCCTCCAGTTGGATTTCACCTCCATTGAAAAATGGTTTAACAGACAAAAGCTTGTTCTCAACTATAAGAAAACGAAGTCGAAGCTTTTCTGCGGCTCCCACAACAAACATAGGTCTCAACCCATCTCCATTACAAACAGCCTTGGTGCTGTCCTAGACCAAGTTCACTCCTTTAAATACCTTGGAATCACTCTCAACAGTCACCTATCCTATGGCATCCACACTCAAAACTGTTGCCAATGTTGTTAATAAATGCACTGGTCTTCTCTATAGGCACAGGCAATGCCTCACTATAGATGCCTTAAGGATAGCTGTGCAGAGCTCTGTGGTCTCACTTATTGATTATGGTCTGGTTGTCTATGGCTCTGCTACTGACACAGCCCTTAGGTGCCTGCCCTTGGCCCTAAACAAAGCCTGCAGTCTCAGCACAGGATCCCACCATCTCACCCACACGTGTGCACTCTATGCCCAAATGGGCGGCTCCAACTATCCAACCGTATAAAATACCACACTTGCTTAATAACCAAGAAGGTCACACTAGGCCTTGCACCCCAGGAGTCCAAGCCCTCCTACATCCAGCACGCACCCCCGTCCCACTAGGGATTCTGTAAATTAAATACTGCACATCCCCAGGTGCCTCATCATGCAGGGACAAAGGTACTTTGCCACCCTCCTGGTTTAATGGACTCAACAAAAACCTCACCTCTCTTCAAAAGCTGGGCCAGTTCAAAACCAACCTTCACCTCCACCTCTCTTCCTCCTGCTTTTGTGACTGTCACTCATAATCTGTTATTCCCACTAGCACTTACCTCTTCCTCTCTTTCACACCTTTCCCCTTCCCTAACCCCCCCTTCTCCCTCCCTGGCATTAGCACTTTCTCAAAGTCTGATAAAGCCTACGGCTGCTCCTCTCTCTCCTGGGTCCCCTCATTTTCCTCAACTCTTCTCTGCTAACCCTGTCCTGACTTTGTAACTTTCTTCCCTCAACTATCTGTATCTCAAATCTTTGAGACTGTTTAGAATGCCATACTTGCATTGTTTATACAACTTTCTGTGCTGTTACCTACCTCCCCCAAATGTATGTATTCAACTGTTTGGTACTGTCAATTGCATTACTGTCACGTTTGTATTGTTTCCCCACTTGATGTGGAACCTTTGTAAAAGAACCTTGGCTCAAAGGTAGTTGTAATCCTAGAATAAATAAATAAATAAATAAATAAATAAATAAATAAATAAATAAATAAATAAAGGCGAGCTGGATATATGAGCACGATGGGCCAGTTCAGATCATGGAGCTTCCTTCTGACTGCCTGGAAAGCTTGCCTTTCGGACTGCAAGGTACGAGAGTAATCGGGAAACATGCTGATTTTATGAGTGTTGTAGCACAGTGGAGCCCCTTTCCTTGCAGCCCCCAGAACCCCTTGCCTGTCCTGGTACCTCAAGAATTTTATAATTATGTGGAACGGTTTTCCTCGGGTGTCGGTTTGTGCCCCAGTGATCTATGCGCTCTCTGTATCTCATATGAGCAGGATTCTGATAGGTGAAGGTTTTCCCTGACTCAACGCTGAAAGAAGGCAGCACAGTCTGGGCCCTCAATTCCTTCTGGTTGGCTCACCACTCTCACATTATTCCGGCATTCTCTGTTTTCATGGTCATCAGGATGGCTCGTAGCATCTCAATTACTGCATTTGCTTTCTGGAGCGCCGGCTGTGTTTGGTTTTGTGGATCCTCCTGTGCACTCATCCTGGATTCTAGCTCAGAGAGTCAGGTAGTGTGCTGCTCCACCCACTCTCCCAGTGAGTTAACACTGGTCTGCAGGGGCGCCAACTGGTTAGATATATTTTCAAAGCCGGCATTCATTTTGGAAGTTAGGACATATTCTAAATCGTTAAATAGTTTTTCTAGCCCTAGGTATGGGGGGCTCACCACATATTCATCAGGCACAGTCAGCCTAGTCTCCTCCATTCCAGCTCTGGTGCTCACTCAAGGTGGAGGGGCCTCCAGCCCAGTAGCATTGTTTTTAAAGTTCAGGTGATCTTGCTTTTTTTGACATACTTCTGTATTAATGTTATCTCCTTTTGCTAGGATTAGTTTTTGGTTGTTTTAGACCCCGAGGAGCAGGATGATCAGGATAATGGATGGATTCAGCTCAGAGATCCAGGATCAAGCTGCCATCCTGGTAGTCGGCTTGGCCATGCCCCTGCATTTTGGTTTTATAGAATTATTTTTCAGATGTATGTTTTCTTTTTGTTTCTAATGACTTATATTGACTTCTTTGATCATGCCAATATGTCTGTTTGCTAGTTTCTTATGTTGTAAATTATTCTGTAGCTTATTGGCAGGCAACTCATACATAGAGCTGGCTGACTGAGGAGCTTTTTCAGCCAGAAAGTATTATTTTTGCCCAGTGTATTTTAAAATATTTAACTTGTAAAGCCCCACTCATATCTTCCTGGTATGAGCTGAGTGGCTGACTGAGCACTGCAGCCCCATCCCAAAATGTAGCATAATTGTGAGGTATGGTCTGGGATGGCACTGCAAGCAGTCTATGAAGAATGTAATGTAATGGGGGCGAGGATGGTGTTGCCTAAATGTATTAGGAGTACAATCGCTGGCATATTTATATTAGGCAATACATGTAAATATAAAAATATACAAACATACGAAAATTGCCAGCAGCAAAAGGCCATCCTGGTCTATTTAAGCTGCTCAAGATTGCAGCTAACTCCCTATTCAGCAGCTGCCACACCTCCACTCATCTTCCCTTCCTTTACCCTCCCCTTTGCCCTGTACCACCCCTTCTTGAAGCATTCAACTGTATTACATGCCACCACCTCAGCAGGTAGTGCATTCCACATTGCCACCACCCTGTCTGTAAGGAAATGCCTCCTCACCTCCCTCCTGAATCTACCCCCCTCTAATCTCAAGTCATGTTCCCTAGTGTCTCTTCTCACACTCCTCCTGAATATACCCTCTGTGTCTGTTTTGATTATCCCCTTCATGTATTTGAAGATCTCAGTCATATACCCCCGTCCCTCCTCTCCTCCAGTGTACATGTTTAACTCTCTTAGTCTGAACTCATATGGCAGTTCTTCCAGGCCCTAATATTAAATGCATGCTGAAGATAGACAATTATATCAGAATTGATTTTTTGACCATAATTCTTCTTCAGACATTATCTAAAAGAGAAAAAAAAGACAGTTTGTCTCTTTTTTTCTCTTGTAGATAATTCCTGAAGAATACCTATTGTTGAAACGTTTATTAGAATGTTATATAATATTTTCAGCGAAGATTCATCACCCTGACTATCTTCTTGTGCCCCACAATGTTTAGTGACAGACATCCTAAATGTATGCCAATGATTATACTCCTAATACATTTAGGCAGCCCCATCTCCCCCATTACATTACATTCTTCATAGATTGCCTGCAGCGCCATCCCAGACTATACCTCATAATTCTGCTACATTTTTGGGGTGGGGCTACAGTGCTCAGTCAGCCACTCAACTCATACCAGGAGGGTATGAGTGGGGCCTTACAAGTTAAATATTTTAAGAAACATTGGGCAAAAAATATGGATGATGACACCACACAAGGCAGGGCAAGCAATCCACTAAAGCTCTACACTGAAACATCCAAGTCAGGGGTGTTCAAATCAAAACCTTTAGGACTTGCCCAGCCAGGACTGTAGCTGAATTTTCACTTGCCCCTTTTCATTACAATGAAATTAGCTCTCTTCTTGTACTTGCCCATCAAGGAAATTCACTTGCACCAGACAGGGGGTAATAGGATTTGCACACCCCGATCCAAGTGCCATGTAGCTCTCCCCCTCCTCCTGGGCTTTCCAGACAAATAGGGTACTGCTTCCCAAAACTCCTTAATGCACACACTGCTTATTCTGCAAATTCATGGAGACCTTACCAGCCTGAAGCTGTGGCCTCCTCACATGTACTCTTGCGACACTCCATTACCAATGGTACTCCTCCAAATTTGCCCCCCACCTGCAAACACACCAAATCCACTCTTCTGTGAAGTCCATCTCAGGCCCCAGGGCTACTGGGTAGTAAACCTTGAGGGAGTACCCCCAGGACTTCCCCTCCTTTTAACCACTGAACTACCCTGATGACTAGGGCAAAAACCAGGTTCTACTCCCTCCACTTCCAATGTGCATAAATCTAATACTGTTTACTGAGACCTCCTTGAAAACAAGGTGTCTGACCAGGTACAACCCAGCAGCATTAGATGGTACCGCACTTGTGTCCCCATTGGGGGTCCACAATGAGAACCAACACACTGGATTAAGTCCTGAACCAGCCTCCTGGCATACACCACATGAGCCCACTCCTACAATGCCATCCAGATGCCTTGCACCCTGTGACTGCACTGGCATGGTCAGCAAGAGCTCACCTGTCCTGCACCCAGTTAATTCCATTGGACTAACTCTCTGGGGTGCCCACAGCCATCCAACAATAAGTACCCTGGAGATATGATGCTTCAACGCCCTACCCACTCTCATTTTGCTGACTCAAGGACCTTTAAAATATTTTGGTAATATTAAATGCACATGCTGAAGATAGACAATTACATTAGAATTGATTTTTTGATCACAATTCTTCTTCAGACATTATCTAAAAGAGAAAAAAAAACACAGTTTGTCTCTTTTTTTCTTGTAGATAATTCCTGAAGAACACCTATAGTCAAAACATTTATTCAAACGTTATGTAATATTTTCAGCACTGTATAGAAAAAGTCATCACCCTGACTATCTTCTGGTGCCCCACAATGTTTATTGACAGACATCATAAATGTATTTTTGAATCTGTACTCGATTCATAAAAAAAAAGATGTTCAATGGCCACATAATGGTAACGGTGCACCAAGGAGCAGACATGAATGGAAAGCTCTGTGCAGCAGAATACAGACAGACCAAAACCCATGCTGCAAAAGTTATGCTGGCATCAGGCTGAAGGGAGCACAATTACTAAAGCTAAGATAATTGCCAATGTTGGGGTCAGGAAGGCAGCTCATAAGAAAGCGTATGACCCTTGACAGGGTAGAGCGATACACCTGGGCAGTAACTGGTTTGATTGCTCACTATGAATAAGTGCAGACTGGATCATAAAACAGCACTCAAAACCATTGACTAGTGTAATGCCACTTACTAGTTGAGATCTGGCTTTGAGCAGAGGCAGTACTGATACTGTAGTGAGAACACTAAAAAGTGAAGCAATTCAGCACTCTTGAACATGCAGTCAGCAGTAGCCAGGAAAATGTCAGAGCTTATGGTGACCATTAGAAGCAGGGGATGGTCATCATTGGAGGACAGGTCCGAAGCACAGCAAAAGGTACTGAGGATGAGATGAATGGTGCAGGCTGTGATCAGGGGAAGAGAGATCCATTGGTAGAGGAGGCAGCATCCCATAGCAGTAGACTAGTGGGCAACCTCAGTTTAGAGCAGAATATGGTCTCTATGGAGCCTTGTAGCGAAGCAGTGAGAGAGCAGGATAAAGTTGACACTTCCTGCAGATGCCACCCCTGATTACAATACGTGGAGTAATGTTCAATGGCATTGGGGTGAGAGCCCGTGCATAGTGCGTGGTACAGAGCTGTTCAGGCAGGAACACAGGACCATGGAATGGACCCACTCTGAAATTGCAGGATCAAGTCGAGCATCACCAGTGCATGGGGTAAGGGTCCCAGAAGTGATGGCTGAGCGCACCCCATGAGAAACAGCAGCAAACAAAAGTCAGGCACCAGAATGGGAACAGTTCTTTGAGCCCAGTTCACACCAGGCAGGTCTCTGGAGCACAGATGCAGAGTTAGAAGGCAGTGCAGTCTCCCCAGAGCACTGGCACAGAAGTGAAGCAGTCATAGGAGTTATATTTTTTTTTCCTGGGGGGGGCCAACAAATGTCCAGGGGTCTGGGGGCCACCAAGGCCCCTAGAAGCTCTGGGGTGTTTGGTGTTCTGTGGTACAAATAAAATGCTATATACAACCAGAAAACTTTGCCCAAACAATCATGGAAAATAGAGATGCCACCCCTCTCATTCTTGTTTCCCACCACCTCAAATTTCTGCCTCTTTCCCACCCAGCAATAGAGCAGCAGCATTTCCCTGGTGCACAGGCAACGTACTCCCTTCTCAAAACAAGTAGAGGTCCATCAGCACCTCTGTCCGTTAATCAGGTCTATGTACACACACACACGGCGCAGCATGCTTTTCCTGGAAAAAAAAGTACAAAAACCTTTTCCCACTATGAAACACAATGGAATTTATTTCTCTCAGCTGTCTTACTCTTAAGGAAAAGATTCTGCAGGGCCAGAGGACTAGCCATTAAACTCCACTCATACAGAGCACTAAGTTGAAGGATGTGTGCCAGCCATATCCCACCCTCCCTGTCCCCTCTCACATCAGACACACATGCACACACACACACACACACACTCACTGACAGTATGTCACGTTAGCTCAGCAGTTTTTTAGTTTTAGTTTTCAGTAGCTAAGTTTTAATTTTGAATGCTTAGCGTTTGTGCTTAAAACAATCACAGTGCACTTTAAGTTGCAGTCAGTTTTTTATTATTTTTTATAAACTGCTATTTTCTTGTAGATGTCAACTACTCACTTGGGATCACCTGTGGCTAGGACACTCATCGTTGTGCCATTTTTTGGCACTTTATTCAATACTGTTTTCTGCTTTATTGGAGGTTTCTGAAATAAGTCGATCTTTGAATATTTGGCCTCCCTGGGGAGGTTTATGTACACAGACTGTGTTGTGGTTAGATAAACTGGAACCAGGGAAGTATTTGAGGACTTGGGAAGCAGGAGAAGAAACAGAGAAAAACAGAGCAGTGGTAAGGGCAGCTGCACTGTGGATTATCGGGCTGCCCTTAGAGATCTGGACTAAGTGTGGAAGAGCCCCGTGGAGATTCTATCTGCTGGAAGTGGTAAATTGATTTTTTGCCTGCTTTGGACTACCTGGAGGTGGGTGCTATGTCCTGAGGTTTCCCAGTGGAGATAGGGAGCACTGATTGAAGGGTGGATGCTGGAGTTCTCTACTGAGCCTCCTTCATCTACCTGCTTAGGCTGGGTGGATCGGGGGCTTAGGTGGGAATACCTTGTGGAGTGCGGTGCCTGGGTGTCTGGGCCTAGTGTTGAACTTGTGGCAGAAGATCTACTTCCTGGAGTAATTCGACAGTGGACAGTCATGTAAGAGGATCACCATTCCATGAGACTTGTTTTCTTTGCCCCCTGAAGATAATTGGGCAATATTTCAACACACAGTTTGTGTGACTTGGAGGCAGTGAGAGGGCCTCCATTTTGCTTTCCCTTTGTTTTAAATCATTAAAACAATTTTCTGTTTGCTGACTGTTGAATGTGACAGTGAGAGGGCCACAAGACTGAGACATTATTGGTGAGGGGCTGGTGAGAGCTTCTCTCCCTTATCTGAACTCCTGGGAAGAAGTGGCGTGCTTCCAAATCAGGGTAGAAGAAACAGTATTGACTATAGTTAAATATAGTGGATTTTGCGATAATATTTAAGAAATTCTTAGTGCACTGCTTTTGTTTTGGATTTTATGTTTTTGTTTTATTGAATGTATGAAATGGATGTAGTTGAATGAGTGAGTGAGTGTTGTTGATTTTCTGCTGGGGGTAGAATTTGCAGGATGTGCTGGCAGAGGGCTTTGACGGGCTGGCATTACTCTCCCTCTGAGCTTAGGGCCCTTTGCCCCTTTGATTTCCCCCCACTTTCAGCCGAAGTTTATAGATATTGTCATGCCTTGGGGAGTGCGAGCAGGCATTGGGGGCGGAGCTCAGGCGGGGGAGAGGAGCGGGGGGTGAACTGGGGTGGCGATGTCAAGGAGACACCCTGGGGTGAAATGGGCCCAGGATAGGGGTTCAATCTGCCTGATGCCCATACCCAAGGGCTCCACTTATAGTGGGCAGGTGGCCCAGTCAACCTCGCCTACTCATCCAGCCCGGGCAGTGTTATGCAATGCCAGGTTGATTTGTAACAAGACTGCAGTGATTGCAGATCTTGTTGGGTCATCCAACCTGGCTTGCATCACCGAGACCTGGCTGGATGAAAATGCTGGTCCCATTTTGGAGTCAGTTGTTCCTGTAAGATACTCAGTGATACACCACCCGAGGTTGGATCGTAGGGGTGGAGGGTTGCCATCTGTTTTAAGAGGGAGCTGTGCCTGGTAGAGGTGCCAGTTGGGGCCACTAGATCCTTTGAATGTATCGTAGGTGCAGTTGTGGGCTGTGGGATACTTCTCATTTATCATCCACTCGGGAATGAGAAGGAGTTCCTGCAGGAGGTCGTATACTTCATTGTCAAGATGGCACTGGAGGCCCCCAGGTGGTTGGTACTGGGGGACTTCAGTGCCTGGGTTGATGATGAGCTCTTGCAATTTGGACAGGTTCTCCACCAATTGATGTTGTTGTTGGGGCTCACACAGGTAATTATGTCTGCGACCCACATACAAAGTCATTCACTGGATCTGGTGTTCCATCTGGGGATGTAAATCTCTGACATAGTGGTGGAACCCATCGGGTGGTCCGATCACCACACTATTATGTTCAGCTTTGTGGACCCCCTAAATAGACTTGACCCTATGGAGATGGTCCAGTACCACCCATTACAGGGAGTAACCCCAGTTGGTCTGATGGCGGTTATAGATCTATCGGGTAGTGCGAGTGTTAGCAATGATCCAGAGGGCCTACTACAAGCCTATATTAAGGCAGTGGGGGAGGCTGTCGATGTCATTGCTCCAGTCCGTGTTCACCCACTCACCATGCTGCCTCGGTCCCCGTGGTTTGATAGAACCTGGATGGAGCTGAGGAGAGTGGGTAGAAGGTTGGAGCATTGCTGGCAGAAATCGGGCCTGAATGGGGACAAACTTAGATTGATATCCCATTATAAGGAATATCAATCTGCGATCTCCCATAAAAGGCAGAATTCCTGTCCAGGGAGATTGCAGCTGCCAAAATCGACCAGCCCAGCTCTTCTGTGCTGTGGACAGGTTGTGCAATCCAGCCTGTCTTCAGAAACAGAGAGCCTTTTCATAAGACAAGTGTGAGGAGTTTGCTTGATTTTTCGCCAATAAAATTGTAATCATCAGGTCAGAGATCAGTGCAGCTCACTCAAATGGGCAGAGTGGTGATCGGTGTGAGTGCACTAGCACCCGGTTTGTCTGGTCGGACTTTGCCCAATTGGTAATTGAGGATGTTGTGAAGTTGGTTCAGGGTTTGTGAGTGACTTACTGTAGTCTGGATCCAGATCCGATGCGCTTCCTTGTGGGGTGCATGGACACAACAGGACTGGTCCTGGCTGAGATAGTGATACCAGGGTGTTTCCAGACACTCTGAAGGAGGCAGTGGTTCACCCTCTCCTGAAAAAACTTTCTCTGGATGCAGACTGTCTCACAAACTACAGGCCAGTCTCTAACCTGCTGTTTGTAGGTAAAGTTAATGAGAAGGCAGTTGTGTTACAGCTCGAGGACCATCTGACCACCCAAGATATCTACGATCCTCTCCAGTCCGGTTTCAGGAAGAGACATAGTACTGAGATGGCACTGGTCTGGGTACTTAATGATTTCCTGATAGCGAGGGACAGGAGGATCTGTGCAGTCTTGGTCTTTCTTGATCTTTCTGCAGCATTTGATACTGTGGATCATGGATCATGGGGTGTTGTTGGAGTGCCTGCGGCTTTTCTGCAGACTGAGTGGCACAGTCCTCAGATGGTTCTGTTCATTCCTCACTAGCAGGACTAAGAGAGTGGAGTCAGGGGTGTTTTCCTCGGCTCCTGTCTCCCTGCCATGTGGGGGTACCACAGGGCTCTGTACTTTCCCCCATGTTGTTCGCGGTATATATGCTGCCGTTGGGAGACATTATTAGGCGGTACGGGTTGAGTTTTCACTGTTATGCAGGTGATACTCAACTGTATCTGTCCTTTGTGCCTGGACAAGATGATGCCGTTACAGTATTTAACAACTGTCTCACTGAGATCCAGGAGTGGATGAGTGCCAGCTGGCTTAGGCTGAATCTAGATAAGACTGAGGTGTTGGTTGTGGACCCAGGTCATCGGGTGGAGGGATCCTTGGAGGGTCAGCCATCTGCGATTTGGCTGGGAGGCAGCCAGCTGAGGATCTCTGACCAGGTGCAAAATCTGGATGTCATGCTTGATAGCGGCCTCACACTTAAGACTCTGGTGTCGACTGTTGTCAAGTCCTTTTTTTATCATCTGAGGAATGTCTCCCGGATAAAGCACCTGGTACCACCTTATGACCTTCCTACATTGGTCCACGCCTTGGTGACCTCGTGCCTTGATTACTGCAATGCCCTATACCTAGGGCTACAGGGGGTGGACCTCGTCACCTACAGCTGCTGCAGAATGCGGCTGCCAGGCTATTGACTGGTTTACATAGATCTGACCATGTCACTCCGATGATCCGCGTGCTGCACTGACTGCCGGTGAGGTGGAGGATCACCTTCAAGGTTATATTACTGACCTATAAAGCCCTACATGGATAGGGACCGGGGTACCTGCAAGAGCTCCTTTGCCCCTACTGCCCCTTTCGTCCTCTCCACTCTGCCAATGAGGGATTGCTAGAGATTCCCAGGGTCTGTTTGACAACATCAGGAGCTAGGTCATTTTCTTTTTGTGGCTCCGACCCTGTGGAATTCTATACTTCATTGGATAAGGGATTACCCATCCATTGAGGCCTTTAAATCTGCCCTGAAAACTCATTTATTTGAGCTAGCATATGCTGAGACTTAGATTATTGTTTTGTTTTAAAGTATCCTGCTATATGTTTTAATAAATTTGTAATAGTGTTGTTGATATTTGGTTTTAAATGTTTGTAAAATGCTATGGTCTATGTTGGAATACCGTTGGAAAAATAAAGTTTGTTTGATTTGTTAGTTGCTCGCCTCACCCCCTCAGTGTCCTGCCCCCCCACATGCTTGCTCCCTCATGTCCTGATACTTCCCCCAGACCCCACCCTGCCCCTCCAGTGGCAGTGCAAGAACCAGACAGGCACAGTATAAATTATAGAGTAAAATCTCAAACCCTGAAGAGCCAGACCTTTTTATTTTTTCCCTGACCATCTGCAGTCTGCTGCTCTGTACCCTCTCTCTCTCTCATTTCTTGGGACCTAATTTAAGGTGCAGAAAAGCAATTTCCTAGTCTGTCTGTGACTGTAGTCTGTGAGATTAGAAACATAGAATTTGACGGCAGATAAGGACCGCTTGGCCCACCCAGTCTGCCCATTTCCCTACCTAATGGATAAGCTGCAGGTCCCAGTTAACCAGTAGCCTACTTCTTTCTACCCCCACCCCCTTGAATTGCCTTATGGCTGTCCCATGCATGCTTGAATTCAACCACTGTTTTTGACTCCACAACCTCCTCCGGAAGGCTGTTCCATGCATCTACAACCCTCTCTGTGAAAAAATACTTCCTTACAGTACCTCTGAGCCGCCCCCCTCTATCTTCAAATTGTGCCCCCTTGTTCTTGCACACCTCTTTTTTTGAAAGATGCTACCCTCTTGGACTTTGTTGATTCCCTTGAGGTACTTGAAAGTTTCTATCATGTCCCCCCTTTCCTAAGCTATACTTATTAAGCTCCTTTAGTCTCTCTTCATATAGGTTCCGTGCAGACCCTGCACCATTTATTGCCTCCTCTGGACAGCTTCCATCTTGTCTATGTCCTTGTGGAGATTGGGTCTCCAGAACTGCACACAGTACTCCAGATGGGGTCTCACCAACTGTCTGTACAGAGGATAACATCTTCCTGTTTTCTACTGGTGATGCCTCCCTATGCATCCCAGTATCCCCCAACCCTCCTTACTGCCCTCTCCATTGCTTGCCCACCTTTAAGTCATCTGATATGACTACCCCAGGTCCTTTCCATTTTTGTTGTTGTTAGTATCTCACCCCTATTGTGTACTCGTCCCTGGGTTTTGTTTCCCAGGTGCATTACCTGCACTTCTTAGCATTAAATCTAAGCTGCCATACATTTGACCATTCCTCTAACCTTGCCAAGTCCCTTCTCATCCTTTCCACCCCACCCTGTGCATCAACTCTGTTGCAGATCTTTGTGTCATCTGCAAGAGACATACTTTTCCTTCCAGTCCTCTGCAATGTACAAACACAAGGCGTTGAAGAAGAACAGTCCTAATACAGACCCTGCAGCACCCCACTAGTAACCCCCTTTCTTCAGAGTGGACTCCATTTACTATTACCCTCTGTGTCCTATTCTCCAGCCAATTCTTTACCCAGGCTATCATCTTGGGACCAACTCCCAGGCTGGCTGACTTGTATATTAATCTTTTGTGTGGGACTGAGTCAAATGCCTTGCTAAAGTCTAGGTAGGCCATGTTCACAGCCCCTCCCTGATCTACTACTTTGGTCACCCAGTCAAGGAAATCTATTAGATTCATCTGGTATGACCTTCCCGCTGTGAATCCATGCTACCTTGGGTCCTGTGCCCCTCTGGCCTCTAGGTACTCGACAATTGTCATGACTGTGTTGCGTTACTTACTCTGCCCCGGTCCAGCCTGCTCTAAATATGCCACCACAGTACTTTTCAAGCCACCTGTCCTGGGTCCCAACTTCTGACCCAAGACCGAGTCACCACGCACCTCGCCTCACATGATTCAACACCCTGCTGCAGCTGCTTGCTTGTAGTCATCAACACCTGAAGCTGAAAGAGACTAAGGCACACCAATGTGGAAACAAACTAAACCTCAAGTGGAATTGCAGTCAAATCAACTGCAATTTCTGCAAGTCTGAAATATATATATATTTTTTAATGAGTAGGGAACAGAGCAATTCAGAGCGATTATGGTAGTGGAACCCTTACCAAATATGCTGCAATGGCAACACAGTGTTTTATCAATGGCAATACCTGGGTATGCCTGAAATTGTGCAATGGTACTACCCAGTGGCAGTCTGGTAGTACAATGGTGTCAACCAAGTCAGGTTTCTGGCCTCAGTGGTAGTGCCTTGGCACAGCGGCATCCCTATGGCAATTTTGGCATGTTGCCCAGACTGGTAAATGGGTAATGGTACCACAGTGGTATTATGTAATTTTGAGTCCACTTTCATGTGGGACTCTATATTTGCCCTAGAAGTTCCCAATGATAATGCAACGGTAGTACAACACTGTTTTCTATATACCACCAAGGCTTATTTGGTACCACCGTGGTATCAGTATTTTGTAATGTCACCACAAGGGTATTACGTTAGAGGAGCAGATTGGTGCACATATAAATCCCAAGCTTATTTGGTATCACTGTGGTATGCGTGCATCTGGAAATTTGATACCACTGTGGTACCAACATGGTACACATCAAAATCATACAAAGTTTGAAAGAAATACAAAATGAAACATATACTGATAAAGAAACGCATTATGAGCTGCACAGTATATGCAAATTACAATAACAACCCTCAGATAAGTTCCCAGATTGAATGGGATATCACTACTTCATTGAAATCCATTAAAATTCCATTAAATTCCATGAATCTTCTTTCATGCAAACCCATTAGATTTTGTATCACTCTTTTTAATGGCCAGTTTTTATTCCTATTACATTTCCATTAATTGTTGATGTTTCATGGGTGCAAACCATTAATTTACTCACCCATGCCTTAAATTAACCACTACAGGTATCCATTAAGTATTTAATGTGTGTGGTATGACCCTTAAATTTTGCATCAGGTTATTTTAATGGCATGTTGAATAACCATTGAAACTGAGCAATGCTTTTTTCATTGCCATGAAAATGATGGTCACGTACCGCTAATCCATTTATTGCCATTAAAATTGTCCAAATGAGCTTTTTATTGCCATGAAAATAACGGTCCTCTTGTGGCAATACATTGATGGCCAATAAGGATAGTTTTATTTACTATCTGTTTGTACTACTTTTCCCTAAGAACTATGGGTCCCCTTTGACTAATGTGTAATCTTTTGTTTTACAGGTACTCCCCATCCACTCTCCAGAACCTGCATCTCCAAAGAGGTTCCCTCATCTGGACCATAAAGTACCCATGAATTAGTTACGTGATTGGGGATGGGGAGTTTGAGCCATAATTGAATCTGCATCCATTACTAAGGGAGTCCAGATGGTTGTTGCTATGATGCTATATTGTAATGAGGGACAGTTATGAGGTATGAGATCAGTCTCTCCAGATCCAGTCCCCTATAGCTGGACCCCCACCTTGAAGCTGGACCCCCTTCCTGCAGCTGGACCCCCACAGCTGAAGACTAACGTTTTGCTACAGCACCTTGGCAACACCATTTACAGTGAGGGACACAGCAATGCTGTGGTATAAAATGAGGGACATGTCACTAAGGGACTGTTGAAGGGTATGGTACAGTCCCTTTCCCATGTGTGGCCACCCTGCACTGTGATGCTAGGGATTTTACAGACTGTCACAGGGGTCAATACGAACTTTTTTAGCCACTAGCCATCAAGGCTAGTGATTAGAAAAATCCACTGTCCCAACAGGAGTTTCACTAGCCCAGCACAAAATGACCAGAAAAATCTCCATTGAAATGAATGGTCCCACCAAAATGTATATAGGCCCATTCATTTCAACTGCATTTTGTTCACAATATTTGCGTAGCAACAGCAAACGGTCCTGGCTCAGACCAGATACCAGCCCAACAGGAAAGGAAATCAGTGTGGGATGTGACTTCCTGCTGGAAGCTCATGAAGAGGACCATTACTTTTGTACACAGATGAGGAAGGAGCAGTCATCAAAATGAGGGGAGCTATGACAGCCTCTTGTTTTAGAGGTAGTTTCATTTCTGAGTATGTTTTATTGGGCAGCAAAGGCAGGCGTGTAATATCCCCAAAGATCGGGTCACCAGTAAGCTCTATTGATGCCAACAAGCCCCAGTAAGGTGACCCCAGGTGTCCCTATAGTTTAGGTTGCAAGGGGGAGGGTGAACATAGTGGCCAGAGCCATATAAAAATAAAGTGCTTGTCTGCAGTTAAAAAGGTTTTTCTTCTTATTGCAGCCTGCCCTGTAAAGGTGGCACAAGCCAGTGTCACATCTATGGTCCAGTTTGCACTGGACAGCTGGCTGTTATGGAGTCAGCATCCTGGATGCCATGGAGGATACTGAGAGTGGCCAGTAATGGCCATTAGGAGAGTTTGAATTGACTGCGAAGGAGGACAGTCAGGGGAGTTCAGATGCCCCAAAGAAAAACAAAAACATGAAGAAAGTGCAGCAGAATAGAGAGGGGACACAGGGAAGTAAATTTAGAGCAAAAGGCAGTACCTGCAGTCCTCCTCTCATCCCTATGTCAGTCTCAGTGGTCCCAGCAGTGTCAGTGGTCCAGTAGTTGTGGTGGTCCCCAGGATCAGCAGTTGGCAGCTGTAGTGTGGATTCTGTTTAGTCCCATTTGTGGTTTTTTTTTTTGTAAAGAAAAAGTAAATGCCAGTTCCTTGGCAGTGGCTCACAAACAGGAAAGCATCATTAGATGAACAAGCATCAGGAGGAGCCAGCTACCCATCAAGGGAAGACCTCCCACCTGCCTGCAGCCATCAGGGCATCCAGCATACACTTAACCCACCTCCTGTTTCAACTTCTCCCCAGTTTGGGGTGGTGAGTCAGTGACAGTGTCATAAAGCAGGCGCTGTCCGACTGAACTAATACTGAAATAAAAAAAAATATATTTTTTTAATGCAGTGAGCACAATAAAGGATGGCTGTGGATGCCAGTGTGGTCAGGGCAAGGCCCTGGAGCAAGGAACTGCCAAGGGTGGATCTATTCAATTGTATTTAAAATTGGCCCAGGAAGGGAGCATACAGTGAGATGGTGGCCTTATTCAAAATCAACTGTATTTATTTAACTCATGCTCCTAAATGGAGCACAGGGGTGAGCAGTATTCAAATGAAGTAGTTATCGGAGGTGGAGCAGAGGGCAGGCAGGCCCTGAATTAGATAGTGAACAGGGTGCTAAGGAGCAAGGTTAGAGTAAAGCCCCAGTTATAGCCAAGCTAGCCAGTTGGGCTAGTGAATAATTGCTAGCTGTCCCAAAGGTTTTTTTATTCAGAAATAAGCCCCTGGGGAGCTAATTGTGGGAAGTAAGTCCCAGATTATAAAGTCAGAGTGCCCCAGGGTGAAACAGGTGACTACAGTAGCCAAGTTGCCTCCAATAGCCAGGATAGTGCTATAAGGGTCTCTAGATCTGTTACTCAGGTCACTAGTCCTTTGCTGGGGCTGTGGCAACTATGCTACTGGGGTAGCTAACAGGCTATGGCTGTGGTAAGTATGTTGCTTGTGTGGATAACTGCCTAGTCCACTCCCTTACTCTTGCTCCTGACTGAAATTCATACCCAAGTGCACTTTAAATCAGTAAATTCCACTATTTTACAACACTAGCTTGGCTACTGTTTGCTACTTGGCTATAGCCACCTTTAAAACCCTGGGCACACTCACTTTACACTCTGGGTTTTACTTAACCTAACTGGCCATTGGTGCTTATTTCTGTATACATTTATTTATTTTATTTACTAAAAAGTTTCACCAGGAAAGGCACACTGAACAAACAAGTTTAAAAAACTCACTGTTCCAAGATCCATAGCGGCTGTGAACATTTGCGCGCATGCACAAGACAGCCTGACTCGCTACGGGATGGTAAAGAGAGTGGGAAAGAAAGTGAAGCGGCCTGCTGCTGCTCCTGTGATCTGAGTTGAGCTGCCTTGCCTGCCTGCGATTCTGTGAGTGAGTCGCTCGCCGTATTCATGTTTTTCGTCGCTCCATCCATGACTCCAGACTACAACCCAAACAGATCCAATACCAACAAGAGGGACTAAAATAAATTTAAGGAGCTGCACTTCCAGCTGCCGAGCACTGGCTTGCCTTAGAGAAGCCTCTTAAGACTTGGCTTGAGGTTGATTTTTGATTGTACAATTGTTGGGGGCCTGGGGGAATCAGTAGGACAGTGGTGGTGAGGTGTGTGGATGCCAGTGTCGTTGGAGCAGGAGTCTGACTCAGCACGGCCTGGAGGCATGGGATAAAGCAGCGAGGATGGATCAGGAGCTGGAGGACTGATCAAGGCCTGCTTGGGGACGGCGAGTCCCTGCTGACTTGCTGGCGGCTGTACTGCTGCGAATGCTAAGACATTAATACTGCTGTGTCAAACTGTAATGCTCTTCAATGTACAATTTTTCCTTTTAATACTACTGAATCATGAATTAAGATTAGCCAGCCAAGTATGTAAAGGATTTAAATTAGCCAATTAAGGCTGGGTACATTACCATGCATTTCAGTTCTACTAAGCAAGGAGACAGATAAAACAATCAGCAACACCAATGAATTTTAGAGAAGTTAAGCAATAAGAAATAATATGATGCAAAAAAAAGTTGGCAGTGTTCCTTTAAAAGTCTATACTGAACACATCAGTGAACTAATTCCCCTGAATCACTTCCTGTCCCTGCCCAGCCTGAGGAATTGCAGGAGCACTGACTGGCCTTACCCAAGCTGACTGCTATATTAACAGTATATTAGCATGCAGATTGCCTTCTGACTGCAAAAATAGAGTTCCTTAATAGTATTTTAATAGTCAATCAGTTTAGCATTCAGTTTAGTACAGTCATTCTGAGCTGACTCTAATGTTAAATACTGCTAACCATGTTTACTGTTATTAATGATCATTAGCGAGCGGCCGGTGGCACTGAGGGCTGAGTGCTGGACACCTTACCTCGTACCATGCCAGCGACCCGTGTTTAGGAATGAGCACGGGCCGCCGGGGGTCGGCATGGGAGGAGAAGGATGGAGTGCCCAGTGGCTGTTGTCCTTCTTCAGGGGGGTCATCTGCACGCTTCCGCCACAATACCACCATCTAGGGGAACTTGGGTGGAAGATGCAGTAGCTGGGGGAAGCAGTAAGGACATTGGGCAGATGTTGGCAGAGGGGCAGAGCAGGAGGCACATCTCAGCACGCCTCCTAGCTCATTGGCCTTCAATGCACGCCAACATCTGGGGACGAACAAGGGGAAAAAGAAAACTCGGTCTCTCCTAGGCGATGACACCTCACTGTACATCTTTGGCTCGTCGAGGCAGACTCCACTGTACCAGCTCCATGTCACAGTATGTATGGCTCTGAGGAGGTAAAAAGGGGGTCCCTCTTCACCCCTACCCGGGGAGTTTAACAGGCACCTAGGTTAGTGGAACTGTGTATTATAGGGCAGACTACAATGAGGAGGATCATGCAAGATAGACTGTCGGAGAGGTGTAAAGAGGAGGCAGTACGGCGCATAAATAATAGGTTAAAAAGATTCCACAGAATAACCCATTCAGAACTGCAGTCACCAGTGCTTTTTGAGTGCTAGGTGCTGAGCACTTTAAACCAGCACTCAACAAAAGCTCAACTTGTGCACTTGAATGCTTTTTGAGTATTTAAATTAGTAACTGAGTACTGGTTCAGGATTTTAGTTTCAGAATATGTTAATTAGAGATGCATTTGACCACAGATTGAGATCTTAAACTTTCAGAAAGCACTCAACAAAAACTCAACTTGCCAGATTGCATGCTCATATAGTCCCCATCCTCCAACAACTGCTGCTGTATACTGATTCCACTCAGCCTTGACTCTTAGTTCCTGAAGACCCACCAAGCCAGCCATGGCATCTGGTTTTCCCCCTCCCCAGCTGCAGGCTCTCAGACCCATCCCCAAGCCCATGCTGGGACTCCATACACTGCCCACTATGCGTGGGTGTCAATGTGATCACTTCTGGCTCTGACAGTTACAAGAAGTTGGCCCATCATTCATCGATGTTCATCAAATGCAAAAGGACACTGCTGTGTTGCAGGAAAGTAATTATCTTTATTGAATTCATTGTATATCACACACTCTCATAGTTCATACTTCACAGATGCCCAATGCATTTTTTCAAGGTGTGATGTCTAGAATGCAAAATCATCTATTTATAGTGCTTAATGGTAAGACATTTAAAGGGGCAATGCAATTTCCCATCAAGATGCTTAAATACAGTAAATACTCTGTGTGTGTGTGTGTGTGTGTGTGTATACATATTTTTTTAATCATATAAAGGGGCTGGACCAGTGGTGCTGAGGGATTGAGGCGCTGGATGACACATGTCACTCTGTCACTCTACGTTGATGACCTGAGTTTGGAAGTGAATTCCAGTTGCTGGGGCCAGCTTGGAAGGGAGAGACACTGAGCTTGGGACTGCTCTCCTTTTCCAGGGAGGGAGGGCTTATATGCGCCAACCTCTGACTGGTAATAGCACAGGCTAGGGTGGTGCAGAAGAGGTACAGTGGGCTAGTGATGCTTGTATGCCTCTATATGCATACCTCACACTGGCTGCAGAAGGGATGGGAGAAAACTGGAAAATTGAAGCTGGCATTTCAGTGAAGCCCTGCATGTTTGTCTGTGGACCCGTACTTCCACCCTAACCATGGTCTGAACTAGACTGTCTCAGGTGGGGGGTGGGAATATGGCCCTTCCTCTCTCCCTTGGCCCTGCCATCGGGGAATCTGTGGTGGCACCCCTCCATGAGGTGACCGTGGGGCACACAAGCACTGATCTGTAGGGAAAGGAACAGTGCTGAGAAGCCCCCAAAATCATCCACTCAGTAGAAAAATAAATAAATGTAATGAGCTGCAAAGTGATTTTTTGCCATTGTATGGCCACCATCTGTCCAACCTCATTACCTAGCCCCCATCTCCAGGCATTTACCCAACCCACTGGAATGCCTCTTGACTTACCCCCACAGCGGGACTGTTGGTGAGGGACTTCTGATAGAAATGTAGAAGTTGTCAGCAGGAAAGAACCTCTTGGCCCACCTAGCGTTGCCTAAAATGCCTTCCTACTGTGCTATAGCAGACCCTACTCTCTCCCCAAATGAATGCTGCTTCATGATCCTGGGGAGGGGGGAGTCCCTAAGTTGGTTACATGGGTCTAGTTGAGGGTGGACGTCCTCCTGCGTGGCCGATGTCTTTTCTGAATATGCTGATCCCCAGAGAGGCATGGCATGCAATGACATAGTGGTACAATGAGCATTGGATGTCTGACACACCTCACGAAGATCTCAAGCACTGGCTGTCTGACCCCCACTCTCCACCAGTGGTTGGTCAAAAGCTGGATGTGTCCCTCACCCCTGTAGAGGAGAGCAGTCTATGAGTCATTCAATCCTCCTCTCCCCAGCTAGCCCTCTGACATTCTGGGCTCACTTCCAAACCCAGAATGTCAGGTCACAAGTGAAAGCTATACCGCTGCATTGGCAGGCCAGCAAAGTTAAACTGTAAAGTGCTCAGCTGTGCTCTTCATTAATTTCACCTGTCAATACTGACAAAAACATAAGACTAAAATAAGGCAAATAACACAAGTGATTTTTTGTAGCATTTTAATATGTGCTCCTCAGACACTGTATTTTGCCATTTGTATGTGTCAATATTTGGTTTTACTCACCAGTGTTCAAAAGTGAGCAGTACCCACTCTGAATATATCTTCTCAGGAGCCCTACATGACACAGCACAATGCTGGTATCACATGTGACACAGTACAGTGTCACAGGTGATACAGTACAGTTTCTGCATTGCATGAGGCAAAGTGCTGTGTCAGCATCACCATGGCACAACACAGTGTTAAACAGTAGTATGCCACATGGCAGTGTTGTGTCAGCATTGCCTGTGGCACAGTGATGTGCAAGCAGTGCAAGTGGCACAGCTTACTGATGACAATGCACAGTGTGGTGTTGGCAGTGTATGTAGCACTGCACAGTATCTGCATGTCATCCAGCAAAACGCGATGCCTGCATAGACTGTGGCACCGAGACTGACAGCAGTGCACATGGCACTGTGCAGTGTTAGCAGTGCATACTGAACTGCAGAATGTCAGCCCTGCAACTGACTCGCTGCTGTGTCAGCACTGCTTGTGATGCACTGTGCTGTCTGCACTGCACGTGGCCTAATACGGGGCTGCCACTGTACGTGGCCCAGCAGTGTCTGCACTTCATATTGTAGAGCACATCTTTTTTTAGTGCATGTGGCACAGGAAGTGACAGCAGTTCTCATGGCACAACAAAGTATCAGTAACACATATTGCATAGTAAAGTAACAGTACTGCACATGGCACGGCATGGTACCGGCAGAGCATGTGCAGGGACAGTGCAGTGACACTGGTTGGGAGTACATGTGGTACAACCACAGCAAAATGCCATGTGGTGCCTGCCACCAGGGTGGGTTGTCTCAGGAGCCTGCCATCTGTGCCAAGTGGAATCAGAGGGGGAGTGGCCATTCCATATGCTGGGAGGCATGGCTGCAGGTGAGATAAGTCTGAGGTACGTGTGTCATTCAAGGATGGCTTCTACCCCCTTAACCTGCTTGCATCTGTTCCCATGAGCTACTTTGCATGACTGCTAGACATATAGCATCCCTCAGTAAAAGCACAGTCTGTGGGCCTGGACCCCCCAAGCAGCACCTCCTCCCAGTACACAAATCTAAGCAGCACTTCTCTGCTGTGGATCTTCCACTCCCCAGAGAGGGAGTGGCAGCTGCAAGCAGTAGCTTGTCTGTGGGAGAGGGTTCCTGCTGTTGGGTGGGGTGAGAATACGATAGTGCATCAAGTAGCAGTGTCCAGGAGCCCTACCAAAAAAACTGCTCTCACCAGGCATCTCAGGCAGGGCATGATGGTGCTTGTGATCCCCCTGGAACAATTTAGTTCACCTGCAGGAGAGAAAAACATGTTTAATTTAGGCATATTTTGCCCAAACAAGTTGCCAACAGCCTCAGTAGTCCCCACTAGCAACTACTGTGCCCAGTAAATTCTCCACAGCAGGCATCATCTGTTGCAGATTGGTGATGGCCGTGACATTGTGGGTAACCATACATCATGTGTCTCTACACAGCAACCTGAACTGTAGGTGGCCATTGAGGAGAAGCTGGAAGGTGCAAAGCTGGAAAATTCCTCAGCTGGATGGCACTCAGCCCTCCACCCCCGGAGGAATATTGTGGTTGCCATCTTGGATCTCATGCACCTTATTTCCATTTTCTTTTGCAGTCCCAGCTTAATTTCTTTGACTCCCCTCTTCATTACAAAAAGTCTTCTCTTCTTGTTCATTACTGTAGCCTCCAGTTAATATTCTCCCTTTCACTGTTGCAGCTCTCTCATGTCCCACTTTTAGCAACATTCATGTTTTTTTTTGTTTTTTTGTGCTGCACCTCCTTCTGCCATCATCCCCTTTGTCATTTCCAGCTGAAAATAACTTTTACAGCCACTAGCAGGCAGGGCTAAAGTCCATCTACCTCAAACAAGATGTTCAGTTGCAAAGAACAATTCATTTCAACAATGTTGTTTTGTCATGCACATAGCTTTCCTACCTTTTAGTTGTTCCTACTTTTTCTGTTGGGGCTTATTTAGGTTCCTTCTAACAAACACAGCAAAATGTAGAAAAATATCAAGCAACAAAAAAACTATCAGGAAAATAAATAAAACAGAATGAATAGGTACATTTCTCTGGATGGGGTTGTATGAAAATATACCAGCTTGGAAACAGCAACACATTTTAGGTCCAATAGGACTATTCCACGGGCACATTGTGCACCTGGGGACCTTTTCATTGTGACATTACACCAGAAGGGAAGGAATGTTTCAGTGAATACTGCATGAAAAACCAGCTACTACAGACAAGCTTCAAAGCAGTCTTACACAAAGCAACAATAAATGATCTGCAAACAGAAGAAAAACTTGGAGCAGGCTGAGAAAAAGGTAGAAGTGTTTTGTTTGTCTTTTAAACAGTAATTTGATGAAAAACATCTAGGCCAAACTGTACCTACAGAGCAAGATCTGTCAGATCTGAAGGAGGGCCACAAAAGTTTGAACAATATACACGTAAAAATAAAGGGTCTTGCTCAACAATCCAGCCATTAGCAAGAAGCTGCTGTATCTCTGCAAATTCAAATTTGGTGAGGAATTGGGAGTTGGTTAGTGCAGTAAATTAAACTTTGAGCTGTGGAGGATTGAGGGATCTGTACTGTAGCCTGTGAATTCAAACCTGAGATTAAGTAAGGGAGAAGAACATACTTGGATATTTGAGGGGGCAGCTGTTCTATGAAAATTCAAACTTGAGGGGAGTTGGATGCAGTATTGGAATTAAACGTTGAGCTACAATCTGTAGATCTATCTTCCCATTTAATAGCAGTGATGTGTGGGCTCCAGGAGTTCACTACAGAGCTTGAGAGTTTGGAAGAAGACAGGGGGTTCAAATGGTGTTTGGGAGGGCAGTTGCAAGTAATAGTTGCTGAAGGGGAAAGAGGGGGAGCCTGTAGGTGCCTGTGAGGAAGAAGGCTGAGAGAGCCAATAGCTGTGTTGGGGGGGCCCCTCTTGACCCATGCATCTGGGCAGATGATTGCATCACAGTCTGCGGGACATGGTTACACTATGGACAAGGTGGTAGGTCTTTCACGCAGTGCATGGATTTCATGATTACCGTGAAAACCAGGTGTCTCCATGACATATTACATAGGTCCTAACTTGTCATGTTTGTTAACTAATATGCTTGTTGCAGCTAAAAACAAGGTTATTTCTCTGTCCTGCAGCCTTGCTTCATGGAGCTAACCTCCTGTTGCTGGAAGGGTGGGTGGTGTTGATCCATCTCCCATTCTGCTGCTGACTGTGCTCAAAGAAATGCAGCCTTGCATCGTGGAGCCACTGAACCTCAGATTGCTGGAAGGTGTGGGATGTTGCTCAAGTCCCGTTCAGCTGCCAGCTGTGCTAAAAAGGAATACAGTCTTGCATGAGTGGAACTACTTGGCCTCCACTTGATGGATGAATGGGAGCACAGGCATCATGTTGCTGTAAGGGTGGGGTTGTTGCTCCAAGTCCTGTTCGGCTGCTGACTGTGCTAAAATAAGAATACAGTCAAATATTTGCTGTGTCACATCTGTCCTAGATGGGAAAGGGCTAATTGCTCCATGCCGATTGGCTGCCAACTGTGCACAAAATCAAATGCAGACTTGCTTCTGTGAAAAATCATTTTTAAGCTGTGCTCACAGTGAAAACTGCGATTCCAAGCTTGAAAAACTTACAGCCACTATGGACATGCTCAGCACTCTGTGCTGCATAGGACCTAGAAGTATGCACCACACTGCACCTTTTGAACTGAGAAGCAAACCTGGAGACCAGGGTTTGAATCCCACAACCCTTTGTTACATACTGTGTAACCTTGCACAAGCCCTTAATTTCTCTGTGCTCTTAGCTCACACCTGAAAACAAGCTTTGGCTTATTGTGCTTTTCCTGGTTAATCAGTTTCCCTTTCCCTTTCCCCATTTCATTAAAGCTGAGCAGTTAGCCCATCAAGTCCATCTTCTTCCAAGTTGTGTACAGGGTGCTTGAAACAACTGAGAAGCTACGTGGGATATACTATTTTGGATGAAATATCTGTAACTAAACTCTCTCTCTCTTGCTTACATCTGAGAAAGTTTTCTCACTTTAAAGTGGTATTGCTTTGTGTTTGTTTTAGTTTTAATTCAGGAAGGAGGTTTTAAAACTGCTTATCTTGTCAGCATCCTCAGAAGGGCTGAAATAACTGCATATTTGATTTTCCTTTGTGGCTAACAAACCACCAGGCTATTTTGGGGTTGGAGAGGTTTACCTGTGTCTGACTTGGATGTCTGGATTTTTCTCTGTTTGATTAGCAGGGTACTTTCTCTGTCAAATTGTTGTGTAGGGTATCTTGCTGACAGGAAGGCACTCATCGCAGCGGTGGGTGAGAGCTTTTAGTTGATTGTTTTGTGAGGACACAGAATGGTTGAAAAAATGGTGCAGAGCACAGGGGTTTGGCTTCATTGGGGACTGGGGTTCCACCTGGAGGGACACCAGCCTATACTGGCAGGATAGTCTGCATCTATCCAGGAAGGGAACAAGTCTTTTGAGCAATCGGTTTAAATGCTTCATTGGCAAGCTTTTAAACTAGTCAAAGGGGGAGGCACTGACAAGCAGCAGGAAAATCCCAGCCTCTCCCTACGAAACAGGGTACTAAATGAGAAAAAGACTGAGGTAGAACGGTCAGTGGGGGATGCTGCAACAGAAGGTAAAGCTATCAAAAAATGGAGATCAATGAGTACTAATGCCTGTAATCTGGGTAACAAGCTTCCTGAATTAGTGGCCTTGATGGAGGAGGAACATCTGAATATTGTGGAAGTCACAGAAACATGGTACACACAAAACCATGACTGGGACATAAACATACCAGGATACACTGTCTACAGGAGGGACGGGGAGAGTAAAAGAGGAGGAGGAGGAGTAGCTCTTTACATAAGGGAAGGAATCAAAGCAACTGAACAAAAGTGAAAACAGGGAGGAGAAGAAGCACTGTGGGTAAATTTGGAGACAGGCAATGGCACCACAATCGCACAGGGGTTGTCTGAACCAGCTTCTCAGGGAGAAATGGACAGAAATGATAGAAAGTATACTTAGAATGGCAGAAAAAGGAGATATTGCTGATGGGTGATCTGAATATGCCAGATGTTAACTGGAGTGCAGTTGCAGCTGCCACTTCGAAGAGTGCAGTTATTCTAGATGCCTACAGGGGCATGCTAGACAACTAGTACTGGAGCCCACTCGAGAGGAGCAATATTGACTTGATTCTCTCAAATGGAGATGGAGAGAGGATCACAGATGTAAAGTGGGTAGCCATCTGGAACTAGCGACCATTGAACAGTATGGTTCACAATAAACACAGCAATAAGTAAAGCCATACAAAGACAAAGTACTGGACTTTAGGAGGCTGACTTTGCCAAAATGGGAGAGTGCCTAAAGAATGCACTAGCAAATGGGCAGGAAGGAGGGTGGAAGAACAATGGGGAATAATAAAAACTGCCATCACAGAGGTAACAAGCCTTTGTGTGAAGCAAATAAACAAAACAAGACGATGTAAACCACTATGGTTCTCAAAGGAAGTGGCAGTGAAGGTTCAGAGAAAAAAGCATTCAGGAAGTACAAGGAATCGCAGAAGGAGCAGGGCAGAGAACTGTATCAGTTAAAGCAAAGAGGCTGGGAAGGCAGTCAGAACAGCAAGAGGCCCAAACTAAGGAAAATATAGCCAACTCAGTTAAGAAGGGGATAAAACCTTTTATAGGTACATCAGGGAGCAAAGGAAGACCAAGGGAGGGATAGTGAGGACAATAAAGGGAGGGAGGGTGGGTGAGGAGACTGTGAAAAGGCAGAGATACTAAACAAATATTTTTGCTCAGTATTTACAAATGAAGGGAGGTACATAAAACAAACAGTAGTAACACTCTGGATACAGAAGTTGATACCAGCCCATTTACAGAAGAAAGGGTTCTGAAAGAACTCTTAAAACTGAAGTGGACAAAGCAATGGGGCCTGATGGGATTCATCCCAGAATTCTAAAAAGCTAAGGGTAGAACTAGTGACACCACTGACTACCCTTTTAACAAATCATGGGAGGATGGGGTGGTACCGAGGACTGGAGGAGGGCAGATGTGATTCCCTTCACAAAGTGGGAGCAAGGCAGAAGCAGGAAACTACAGGCCTGTTGGTTTAACTTCAGTGATAGGAAAATGATGGAATCACTTCTGAAGGAAAGAATTGTCGAGTATCTAGAGGCCAGAGGGACAGGACCCTAGGCAGCATGGATTCACAGTGGGAAGGTCATGCCAGACAAATCTGATAGATTTCTTTGACTGGGTGGCAGTAGTAGATCAGGGAGGGGCTGTGGACATGGCCTACCTAGACTTAAGCAAGGCATTTGACACAGTCCACACAAAGATTAATATCAAGTTAGCCAGCCTGGGGTGGGTCCCAAGATGACAGCATGGGTAAAATTGGCTGGAGAATAGGACACAGAGGTAATAGTAAATGGAGTCCACTCAGAAGAAAGGAGGGTTACTAGTGGGGTACCACAGGGTTCAGTATTAGGACCGGTCCTCTTCAATGTCTTTATAAGTGACATTGCGGAAGGACTGGAAGGAAAAGTATGTCTCTTTGCAGATGACACTAAGATCTGCAACAGAGTTGATGCACAGGGTGGGGTGGAAAGGATGAAGGGACTTGGCAAGGTTAGAGAATGGTCAAATGTATGGCAGCTTAGATTCAATGCTAAGAAGTGCAAGGTAATGCACCTGGAAACAAAAACCAGGGAAGAGTACACAATGGGGGTGAGATACTAACAACAACAAAATGGAAAGGGACCTGGGGTAGTCATATCAGATGACCTAAGGTGGGCAAGCAATGTGAGAGGGGCAACAAGGAGGGCTGGGGGTTACTGGGATGCATAGGGAGAGGCATCACCCGTAGAAAACAGGAAGTTATTATCCCTCTGTACAGACAGCTGGTGAGACCCCATCTGGAGTACTGTGTGCAGTTCTGGAGACCCAATCTCCAAGAGACATAGAACAGGATGGAAGCTGTCCAGAGGAGGGCAACTAAAATGGTGCAGGGTCTGCACGGAAGACATATGAAGAGACTTAAGGAGCTTAATATGTATAGCCTCGAGGAAAGGAGGAGAGGGGGACATGATAGAAATGTTCAAGTACCTCAAGGGAATCAACAAAGTCCAAGAGGGTAGTATCTTTCAAAAAAGTGTGCAAGAACAAGGGCACAATTTGAAGATAGAGGGTGGCGGCTCAGAGGTAATTTAAGAAGTATTTTTTCACAGAGGGTTGTGGATGCATGGAGCAGCCTTCCGGAGAAAGTTGTAGAGTCAAAATCAGTGGTGGAATTCAAGCATGCATGGGACAGTCATAAGGCAATTCTGGGGGGTGGGGGTAAGAAGAAGTAGGCTGCTGGTTAACTAGGATCTGCAGCTTATCCAGTAGGTAGGGAAATGGGCAGACTGGGTGGACCAAGCGGTCCTTATCTGCCATCAAATTCTATGTTTCTATGTAAGTGTGACTAACACACCTGGGCTACTGTTCTGAAATACTGGCCACCTGGCCATCCAGTGCACAAAGAGGATTCAGCTGAGCCCCTTCCCAAATGCATTTTTTTATTTCCTGTATTATTTGATTTCCTTTCTTTGTCTTTTTTTCATACTTTGACCCAACTGTACCTTTAATTCTAAATGTACCCTTTTCCTTACTTCTGTGCTGTTCTATACCTGTTGCATTTCTCAGTTCTATGTTTCTGCTCCTTTTACAGTATTTTCTCCATATTAACCTGATTTTATTTTATAGGTCTGACAGGACACAAATTGTTCTTCCTCATCAGATAAGTATCATCTATCTTTAACTTATTCTTTCTACCCTATTTACTCTCTAAGAACTACTTCTTTGTGACCCTTTTTTGTGTTTTATTTTACAGAGTCCTGTGGACATCATCCTTTATAGACCTGCCTCTAGCTTGCTATTCCTCTGGTAAGAGACTCAGATTCTACCTATATGTGGGTTGGCTGTAATGCTGTGGCCATGCCCATTACAGTTGTGTGTCATAGGGAGAGAGAGAAAGAAAGAGAGAGAGGGAGGGAGGGAGGGAGAGACAGAAGAGAATGAGAATGTCAGGGACCTTGGAGGGAGAGGGTTAGTACTGTGGCTGTAGAGGAAACAGGGACATTTTGTGGGACAGTGGAGGTCAGGATACTGGTGGTCATCTGGGAGGGACAGTGCTGTCTGAGGCAGTGGAGGAAGGGGACTAGTTTAGGGTACTTTGTAGGGTGGGGCCTAGTGTCTGGGCAACTGTCTTGTGTTGTGGCGGAAATGGGCTAGTATTGGAGCATGGTGGTAGGGAGACTATTGTCCAAAGCTGTGGAGTGAGGGGCATGTGAATTGGGGCTGTGGTGGAGAAAAAGCTAGTATGGTGGGGGCCATTGGGGGAGGTGGCTGGTGCATGCTTTGGATGGAGGTGGTCTGGTGTAGGGTGCTTTGGACAGAGGTGGCCTGACATAGGGTTCTTTTGATGGAGGTGGGCTGGTGAAGAGTGCTGTAGACAGACGTCACAAAATATCCTAATGTGGGGGTGTAGTCAGCAGCCTGGGAAGCGGAAGGGATCAGCTGGCCAGTAGCTCAGCCAGAGTTATGATACCTTCCGTCTTTTACAGGACAGCATTAAAATTTATAGTTTTGACAAGGGGGACTATCACTACAGCAGAGTAATGGGCTGCTAAGCCCAAAAATCTGACACCTCTACTTTAACAGGTGTGTTATATGGTCATATTAAGCTCCAAAGTATACCCCTGTGCATCTAAAACCCAAGAGCTCTTAACTATTTCCTCCAGCAAAACAACTCCAATTATCAAACAAAACTTAAGGTTTTCTTCTATTTGTTGCTATGAGTTCTTTAGTGTGGGCACTCCTGGCTGTTATGCTTTTTTCCTGCAGCCAGTCCTTTATAGCACCAGGGGCTAACTAATCAGCCACTGCACAAGTCTACGGTATGTGGTGCTTGCTGCTTTCATGCTCCTCTCATGGAGTCCACTGATTTCCCCCTGCCTACTTCCCACAGCTACTTTTAAGCCCATTTTGGGCACTGGCCTTTAGCCACAGTGCAGCTTTTCCATTGTGGTCCCCATCTTCTTTTTTTTTTTTTTGTAGACTTTATTTTTGCATTCTGGATGGCTAGGGCATCCTTCCAGAATACTCACTCAACTCTGTCTTCTACTCCCAGCCTGCCCTCACCCACACACATTGATCTCCCTTCAGATCCATGGCAAGTCCAGTCCCCCAAGTTCACCCCCTGGGGAGGGCCTGCCCACCCTTGGTGACCTGGTCTTGAATTAAAGGGATCTACTGTGAGATCAGGTTGCCCATGGGAGATCATGATGCGAGTGGGTCTAACAGTGGGATGCTGGCAGGTCTCCAGGGTCACCTTCATTTCTGCTGGTCACCAGAGGGTTTTTCCTACATGGTTGCCCCTCAAAGTTACAAATGTGCAATTGTGTCCAATGGCACTACATGCCGACGTACACTGGAACTCTGCTCCTTGCAGCTGCAATGCTGCTTGTTCCCTTATACTGCCCCGACCACCATCAGGGGCTGCCCAAGAACAACAAGTTCTCTGGATCCCTCCCTGGGAAGGGAGATCAGTCCTCCAGATACTCAATCCCTTCCCTCCCCTGCCAACTGCTGACTTCCTGAGCTCACTCCTGAACCTGGGTCACCATTGTGGCATCCAGTGCCTCAACCCAGTTGGAGTGAAACCCAGCAGAAGGAAACAGGCAGTTGGAGGTAGAAGATAAGTACTTTCTCTGTGCTGTTTGTTTTCCTTTAGGATTGAGCTAACATTTCATGAGATGGCAATTTGTGCTGTGTGATTTCCAAACAAATGATTTTGTCTTGGCTGGGGGGGGGGGGCATTTAACTGAGGGAGAGAGGTTGGAAATACACAGAAGGGGGAGGGGTGGTCACGTGACTCGGACCAGCCAATAATGGGGCTGGGATCCACTTATATTTCAAGATGACCAAGTGACACTGAAGCTTGAGTGCCACGTAGCAGGAGTGAGTGTAGCATCTTAAGCAGCGTCTGCAGGGCATCTGCAGGGAGGAGAGCAGGCAGCAGAATATGCTGGTAGACAGTAAGAGCCTAACTGGGAAGGCCACATATATCCATTACAGATGTGGGGAGTTCAAGGTGGGGGAAGGGGTCCATGGAGAGGGGCAGGACCAGGTTAAGGGAGGAGAGGATGTGCAGTAGGCAGTCAATTAGGGCAGGAGATGGGAAGGGTTGTATATTGCCAAGGATGTGGAGCAGCCATATTCCTGGGAGTGGCTTAGAGGGCAGGGGGCTGCAGAGTGTGTTGGCAGATGGGCCAGCTCAGGCAGGAAATAGGGTGGTTGATAAGGGAACTGGAGGCATGGAGGAGACAGGATGGGGGGGGAACACAGCCAGGGGGGAAAACGAATGGCATTTTAAAGAGCTCATAACAAGCATAGATAAGACGGAACTAGGTGGGACAGCAGGAGGGCCACACAAGTGGCTGCAGCCTAGGGAAGGAAGTGATAACTGGAGGTGGTTCCGGCACAGGGGCATGACTAAAACTTGGTCAGAGCAAAGATATCAGCCTGGGGGAAGGGGAACTGGACTCATTAATGGAAAGGAGATTAGCACTGCAAGCAGATTCTCAGGGTTGGCTAGTCCAGAAGACCAGAAAGCAGAGAGGAGGGAAGTTACAGTGAAGGAGCAGGGAGAGGTCACTACAGGGAAAACGTTACATAGCAGGGAGGCAGTAGGCAGTACACGAAGAAGACACAGTGGTGGGGGGGCTCAGCAAGGAGGTGCAGTCTCTCTGGAGGGAAGTTAGGAGCAAGGAGACAGGAGGACAAAGGAAGCAGCAGGCAGCCTTGGGAAGGCTAAGGATAGGAAATGGAGGGGGGGTCAGAGTGGGGGAGGGCCACATTTCAGGGAAGACATGGGGAAGTAATAACAGAGGAGGTGGTAGCATGGTGGATGGAGCAACAAATGAATGCAAAGGGGAGGTTCCACAGTAGGAAAATAGTTCAGAGGTGGAGGTCAGTACTCCGGTTATATTTACGAGGGGGAGAGAGGACAGGGCAAAGGTTAGAGGAGGCAAAGGGGAGGCTGGACAGGAGGGATGAGAGAGCCTCAGAAGTTGGGGGGGCAGGGGAGTGATGGTCAACAAGAGTGCAGGATAAGCACCAGCGAGTCCTAATTTTTGGAGATTCTATACTTAAGGGTATAAAATGGGGGGGAAGGGTGCCAGAAAAAGTAACATCTGGGTAGAATGCATGCCAAGCATGACAGCAAGTAGAGTGGGGCAGAATATGGTCAGATATGTGGAGAAGGTGGAGGGGAAGTCGCACATTGTGGTGCATCTGGGAATAAATGATCTGGAAGGGAGAAGGATAGAGAAGGTACAAGACAGCTTCAGGGAAGTGGTGAAACTATGCTGCAAAGAGGGAACAACGGTAGCCTTCTCAGAAGTTCTGCCAGTGCCAAGGGCTAGTACAGACAGGAAGAGAAGAATCAGTGACTTCAGCAACAGGCTGAGGGAATGGTGTGTGTCCAAGGGGTATGAACTGGTGGGAGATTGGGGTAGCACATGGGATACCACAGATCTTAATGCAGGGCATAGGTTACACCTTAGCTGGGCAGTCACAGGTGTTGAAGCAGAAGCTGGGGGATTTCATCAGTGTCTATCATTTAAACTAGGTAGTGGGGAGGTATTGGAGCTGGGAATCACCAGGAGAGGGGGTCCAATGGACCTCCCCCCACCACTGGGATAGATACGAGCTTAAGTGAAATAGGGGTTGAAGTGAAGGGTAAAGAAGCCAGAAGGCTAGAAGCAGTGTGGAGAATGGTTTCACTAAATGCTAGGAGCCTGGGGAATAAGTTAGCAGAGTTGCAGACATTGATGGCAGAGGGGGAGGTGGACATAGCTGCCATTACTGAGACATGAGCAACCAGGCACCATGACTGGGACCTAACTATCCCAGGGTACAAGCTATTCTGGAGGGACAGAGATAAGGGGTTTGCCATTTACATTAGGGAAGGGATCAGATGTAGTTGGGAGGAAGGGGAGTAGGGCAGGTCAGAAGTAATCTGGCTGCAATTACACAGCCAGAAATGGACCAAGATTTGTCTGGGGGCCATTTATAGACATCCAGCCCAGGAGGAGGACATTAACAGGGAACTGGGTGAGCAGATAAGGAGGCATAGTGGCAAAGGGAGCACAGTGGTGGGAGATTTTAATCTACCAGGGGTGGATTGGAGCATTCCAGCAACCACTTGCACCAGGGAGCAGATCATTCTGGAAGCATTCCAGTATGGCTTCCTTACCCAGAGGGAAATGGAGCCAATGAGGGAGAGAAATACACTAGACCTGGTACTGGAGGATGGTGAACAGGTTGGGGAAGTACCGGTGGAGGAACCACTAGCAAGTAGTGACCACCATACAGTGTGGTTCTCAATCAATCTGGGTAGAGAAGTAGCCACTACAAAAACTAGGGTCCTGGACTTCAAAAGGGTGGACTTTGGCAGGATGGGACAAATGCTGGAAAGTCATATGGCAAGCATCCATCCAGACATGGAAAAGGAACAAAAATGGGCAGTCAGCAAGGCAGGACTGGCTGAAGCCACTAAAACTTGTGTCAAGAGCCACAGCAAGAAAGCCAGGACCAGGAAACCAAGTTGGATGAGAAGAGAGGTAGTGAAGAAGGCGCGGGAGAAGAGAAGAGAAATGCATTTAGGATCTACAAGAGATCCAACAGGGCAGAAGACAGAGAAGAGTATGTGAAGAAATCTGGAGAAGTGAGCAGAGTGGTAAGGACAGCAAAGGTGGCTAGGGAGCAGAGGTTAGCACAGGGGATCAAAGAAGGAGAAAAGGATTTGTTCAGATATATCAGAGAGAAGATGAAGAGCAAGGATCAAATTGTTAGGATCAGGTGGGGAAGTGGATGGGTAGAAAAGGGGGCTGAGCAGGCAGAAGTACTTAATGAATACTTCTGTTCAGTCTTCACCAAGGAAAGGGATAGGCCCATACCTGAGAAGAAGGACGAGGTGGGAGAAGGTGGAGGAGAAGCAACCACAGATGGGGAAATCATGGTAGAAAGGGTGAGGGAGGGCCTAAAGTCCCTGAAGGTGGACAAGGCACCTGGCCCAGACGGAATCCACCCCAGGATTCTGAGAGAGTTGGCAGAGGTCCTGGCAAGGCCATTGGCGAACCTACTCAATGCCTCTCTGAACTCGGGTTGCATGCCCAGGGACAGAAGGAAAACACATGTGGTACCTCTCCATAAGAGTTGGCCCAAGAACGACCCGGGGAATTACAGACAGGGAAGCCTTGCTGCAATTGTGGGAAAACTGATGGAGACAATCCTCAAGGAAAGACTGGTGCAATTTCTTGAGGATAACAATCTCCAGGACAGCAGGCAGCACTGGCTTGTTTCAGGCAGATCCTGCCAGATGAACTTGGTTGATTTTTATAACTTGGTTATGAGGGCACTAGACAGGGGACATGCGGTGCATGTTCTCTACCTGGATTTCAGCAAGGCTTTTGGCTCAGTGCCACACGATAGGCTAACCTGCAAGTCGTGGAGTATGGGAGCAGAGAGGAAAATGGTAAGATGGGTTGAGAACTGGCTGCAGGGTAGACAGCAGATAGTAGTAATGGAAGGGGAGGCATCTGAACCCAGGGCAGTTACAAGTTGTGTACCACAGGGCTCAGTGCTGGGACCGGTTCTGTTTAACATTTTCATAGCCGGCACTGCAGCGGGGATTATAAGTAACATCTGTCTTTTTGCAGATGACACAAAGATTTGTGCTGAAGTAAATGGGGAGGAAGGAGTAAAAGTACTTCAGAAGGATTTGATAAAACTGGAGGAATGGTCTCACATTTGGCAGCTTGGTTTCAATGCCAAGAAGTGCAAAATGATGCATTTAGGAGGCAAAGAACCCAGGACACAATTACTAGCTGGAGGGTGTCCCATTAACAAAATCCAAGGAGGAGAAGGATCTGGGAGTGCTAGTAACTGAGGAGATGACCCACTCTGCTCAGTGCAGGAAGGCAGCAGCAAAGGCAAACAGGATGTTAGGGTGTATAGCAATGTGGATTACTTCTAGGAGTGGGGAGGTCATCTTGCCCCTGTACAGGTCCCTTGTGAGACTGCACCTAGAGTACTGTGTGCAATTCTGGCACCCCTACTTGAAAAGGGACATCAAACTACTGGGGGGTACAGCGCAGGGCAACAAAAATGATCCTGGGGCTGGGGGACAGACCATATGAGGAAAGACTGAGAGAACTCAGTGTGTATACCCTGGAGAAAAGAAGGGAGAGAGGGGTTATGATTGAGACCTTCAAGTACCTGATAGGTTTGAACAAAGTGGACACCAGGGCCTGGATATTCAAACTGCGCCAGGCTGTGGCGCAAGCCTGGGGGCAGCTCAACTTTGTTGCGCAGGGGTGTGGCCTGGGCGATATTCAACGGAGCTGCTCTATGGCGCAGCAGCTTTGAATTTTACACCATGGCCACCCCCACTGTGCATGGTGCAGTGGCACTGCACCAGGGCAAGTGGCCAGAGTGGAGCATGGAGATGCGCTGGCACAAGTGACATTGCGCCATGCACAGCACCTGCGATATTCAAAAGGGGACATGCAAATGGGGCCATAATTTATGCAAGGTGCACAGGGGTCCATTTGCATCTCATTACGGCCCATTTGCATGCAATTAGCATGCAGGTGCACCAATCCCCAACGACTTGCGCCTGGCGCCCTGCCAGGCAGCAGCCATCGTGGACCGAAGCCTCCTGCAGCCCAATCGTGGGCATTCCTGTAATATAACAAAAAAGCCCTCCAATATCCCTGGTGGTCCAGTGGACCGCACTGAGCCTGATCTCAGGCATCTGTAATAGAACCCCCCAAGTCCAATACCCCTGGTGGTCCAGTGGACTGCACTGTGCCCGATCACAGGCATCAGTACCACATCAAATACCCCTACTACCCTGGTGGTCTAGTGTACCCCCCAACTCACCCACTGAGCCCCACCGCCCCGCTCCCTCCCGTCAGCTGGCGGGTGGCAGCACCCCAACCGCCTGCCGCTCCGCCGCCTGCCGACTGACAGCTCGGTAGGGCTACATGCCCATTGGTTCACAGCATGAGCCAATGGGCATGCGATCCATACCGTACTACTCAGTCCAGATAATGAATGAATTGATTCACATATCTGGACTGAGCAATATGGTATGGGCTGCATGCCTGACATGCTGAACAGACAAGCGTGCTGCCGAGCTGTCAGCTCGGCAGCTGACGGAGTTCTCGCCGCCCGCCGGCTGGCGGAGTGCGGGGGCACTTAGTGGGTGGGTGGGGTGGGTACACTAGACCACCAGGTAGTAGGGTATTTGATGTGGTACTGATGCCCGCGATCGGGCTCAGTGCGGTCCCTCAGGATATTGGACTTGGGGAGTTCGCGACAGGGATGCCCACAATGGGGCATGAGGGGGCACCGCCAGGTGCAGCAGGAACTCGGGTGGCCACCCACTGGTGGCAGCTGCTGTGTTGCGCCCTGCAATGCGTCAGCTAATCTGTGGGTGGCCATCACTTGTTCTTTTTTTCCTGGCGTAACTTTGTGCAGGCGCAGGTAGGGGTTGAGCATGCATGACTCTGCACATCCCGGGCTGAATATCGGGCTGTGCAGGTTATGCATGGGCATGCCCCCCCTACCTGTGCCTGCATACATTACTGATGCACTCTGGTGCAATGGGATTTGTGCAGCGCACTTTTTCCTTTTGAATATCGCACCATGGTGCATCAGTGGGTTGTGCATGGCGCAACACTGTTGCGCCATGCACAACCCTTTTGAATATCTGGGCCCAGGTGTATGTTCAATCTGAAAGGCAGAAGGGAAACCAGGGGACACTCTATGAAGCTGGAAGGGGCAGGTTGAAGAGGGAACTCCAGAGGCACTATTTCACAGAAAGGGTGTTGGCAGGGTGGAACGCTCTGCCAGAGGAAATTGTATCATTACAGAGTGTTGGGGGCTTCAAGAGGGGTTGGGACAGATTTGAGGGGAGGGTGCAAATCTGAAAGGGGTGGGAGATGGGGAAGGGCATATAAGGGAGGGGGGAGCAGCTGCAGTCTAATGGACTGAAGTGCTGCACACTCGAACAGACTAGATAGACCGAATGGCCTTTATCTGCTGGCAATTTTGTATGTTCGTAACCCCTTAGTGCCACTGGGCCAGCCTTGTGGCCCCCATCTTGTGCTTTTTTTTCTCCCAGTTCCTTCCTACCAAGCCCCTCAGGACACTTACACTCAGCTACCATGCAGTTTAGCTAGTGCTTTTTTGCCACTTCCTGCTGGCTTCCCTCCAGACCCTCATAGCAGGCACCGTGTGGCTGATCGGTAGAGTGAGGCCTATTTGCCCTGGCCCCCTCCACCTCGCAAAAGTTCCCATCTTTTTTTCCTCCACCTACATGTTGCAGGCCACAGTCTGAACTCTGCGTGGACTGAGACTTGAAAGCACCTGCCGGCACTGTCACTGTAGTGAAGTAGCACAAAACTGATGGCTGCATAGCCACATCATTTCTGATTGGCAGTTTTCTGACCAACCTACCTGCCTGCTTCATACAGTCAGAGCCCACAGACCTCTTCCCCCAGCTAGATGCCAGGGAAATGTTAAATATAATTAAAAATCACTGTTTACCACCAGTGTCCCCTTTCTTAAATAATATAGGGGCCACTAGTCCTAAAGCATCCCCACCTGCCCATCTGGACTACCAGTAAATTTATTGGCTACCTGCAGATCACCTAGGGGTGCTAAGGGGGGTTATGCTGAACCCCAAATATCACTTTATTCTCTGTTCTTGGTTGTCTGCATTTTTATGTTTGCTTGCGCATGCGCAAGAAACATGATGTGACAGCTTAGGAAAGAAGCGAGTTGTGGAGGTGCGGCAGTGTTACAGCCAAGGGAGGCACTGCATTTAGGAGATTGGCACTGGTGGACCAATTGAGGCACAGTGTGCCGATGACACTGGTCTCCAAAAAGTGCACCAAGTTGTAACGTTTTCGCTGCAGCAATCAGGGGCTGCCTCGTCATTGTAGCATCAGTCATTGTGCTGCAATGAGGGAGTGACCCGTCATTGCAGGGCAGAATGTTAACTAGCCTAATACTGTTTGTGAACATGGCAGGCGGCTTGCTACCTCGTTCACAAACAGTATTAGGCAGCCTCCCATGCCGAGGGGGTGCCCAATCTTCCTCAGTAGCATGTGCCCCCCCAAATCTTCTTTGTTGGCTGATGGGGGCCCCAATCCCCACCGGCTTCAGTGGCCGCAAAGTGTTTATTCAGCCGACGGAGGAGCCTACTCCCCGTCAGCAAGATGTAACCCCCACCTGCTTTCATTATCTGCTGACTGGGAGCCCACTCCCTGTAGGCAGATGTAACACCCCCAGTTTTGTTGCTTGCCGACGGGTACCCAATCCCTGTCAGCATGATGTTTCTCCCCTTGTGGTGCCGACGTGGTGCTCAAACCCCTACGGGCTGCAGCTGGCTCCCCCCCAAAAAGAGTCCCTTGGCATACTGGGAGCCCACCCCAGCATGCCAATGCCCCTGTAAAATTGAAAAATGTCCCGCGTTGTCTTTTTGTTTTTTTCTCTTCCCTGTAAAGAAAAAATGGTCCCTCACGGTCTGCTACACACACCCCTCTCGCAACCCGCGCCCACCCACTGCGCACCCTGCCTTCCCACACCCCCCCATACTTGCCTCCGGAGTCCAGCGTGATGATCTTTGGTGGACCGGGAACACGTCTGCACTCTTCAAAGCCAACTGCGAACTGAGGAATGCCGTTAAGCTGTATAATGTAATAGATAGGGTTTTTTCAACTTTGCTGCATAGCTCAGGCATTTTTTGGAATTTTGGCACCAAATTTTTAACATGGGGTTTTTTGGACCCCTCCTCATGAATTATGTCACTGTCATGGCATTAATCGAGCCTGAAGGGTGATTTTGCAGTCACTGTGCCAAATCACCTTTCGGGACCGATTAATGAAATAACAGTGCCAGTGTTCATAAGGTGTTCTTTCAAAAAGCCTACGTTGCAAATTTGGTGAAATAATCCTTAAAAATGACTGTTTTAAGAGCGTGCATGGAGCAGTTCCTATGCACGCTCATAAGTTCATGAATTTGTAACATTTGCACTCCAGATTTTCAACATTGCCATTTTATCACACCTACTTATGAGCAGTACAGCTGTCATTTTTCACATCTCGTCCAAAATGTGTTTCTGCGCATGTAGCGCACAATGACGCAGTCGGTGAGTGAAATCTATGTTTGGGACAGATTAAGAAAATCACAGTGACACTGTTAATGAGCAGAGGTCTTAAAATGGCTATGTTGAAAATTTGGTGAAAAATTCTAAAATTACTGTTTTTGACGTGTGTTAGCAGTTCTCACTCTAAATAGAATGGTGAATTTTTAATATTTGCAGTCCAGAAGTTCAACAGTGCCATTTTACTACACCTACTTATGAGCAGTACAGCTTTAATTTTGCACATCTCGCCCAAAATGTGTTTCTGCGCATGTAGCATACAATGGCGCAGTTGGAGTCCGAAATCAATGTTTGGGACAGATTAAGAAAATCACAGTGACACTGTTCATTAGCAGAGGTCCTAAAATGTCTATGTTGAAAATTTGGTGAGAAAAGTTCATAAAATGACTGTGTTACGAGTGTGTGTTGTGCAGTTTCTACGCATGCCTGTACCTTCGCACTTTTGTAATATTTTCACTCCAGATTGCCAACACTGCCATTTGCCCGCACCTCCTTATGAACAGTACAGCTGCCATTTTTCACATCCTGGCCCACATGTGTTTTTGCACTTCCGGGGCAGACAAGCGCGGTCGTTGTGGGAAATCCATGTCTGGGACACATTACGAAAATCACACTGACACTGTTCATTAGCAGAGGTCCTACAATGGCTATGTTGAAAATTTGGTGACAAAAGTCCATAAACTAACTGTATTACGAACGTGTATTGTGCAGTTTCCACGCACGCTCGTAACTTCGCACATTTGCAATATTTTCACGCCGTATTTTCAACATTGCCATTTTTCCGCACCTCCTTATGAACAGTACAGCTGTTATTTTTCACATCCTGGTTGAAATGTGTTTTTGCAGTTCTGGCATAGAATACCGTGGTTGCTGTGGGAAATCAGTGTTCAGGACACAGTAACAAAATCACAGTGACACTGTTCATGACCACAGGTCATTAAATGCCTATGTTGAAAATCTGGTGATGAAACTCCATAAAATGACTGTCTTACGTGCATGCTTTGCATGGTTTCCACGTATGCTCGGAAGTGAAAGCATTTTTAATATTCCCACTACACATTTTCAACATTGCCATCTCTTCATGCGTCCCTATGGATGGTATAGCTGTCATTCTTCACATCCTGCCCGATCTGTGTTTTCGTACATGTGGTGCAGAATGGCACTGTCACTGTTGGAAGTCAGTTTTCAGGGCACATTGACAAAATCACACTGCCACTGTTCATGACAAGAGGTCCCAAATGCTTTCATGAGGTGGGGTCACAAAAAGGCCATGTTCAGAATTTGTACTGTGAATACCAACAATTGCCTGAGGCATTACGGTTTCTAACCATAACGTCCTACCCTGTACAGACAGACAGGCATCGGGGTGTGCCTTTGGATTACCAACTGTACTGCTCATGCCATCCCAACCCCACCTCCCAGCCACTGACAGGCATCGAGGTGTACCTTGGACTCTTTGTCCCAAGACTACACTCCATTCTCCTATGCTGCACCCATTTCAACGTATGTCCTTATGGAATGGGGTGACCGTAAAGCCAAACACACTAAGGCACAGCTCAACATGTGTCGGTGTCTGCAGAACAGGGTAAGGTGACATGGCTTGATCGTCATGGGTGACGACCCAAAACCTTAGCCCAAATCCTGTCCATCTCTACAGGATGGAGGTGGGGTTCATGTGAAGTTCAATACTTCACTGCCATTCCTATTCTGCATCTGTCTAACTCCTGCATTTCTAATGCTAATACCAGCAAGCAAACATTCAGCATTGACAAATGCTTGTTTCTATCTCTAGTTTCCTTACTTTGACCTAGTTTATCTTTTCCTCTAAAACTCCCCTCCCTTTATGTCCATGCTGTACTGTATCCTTTTTGTATCTCTGTACTCTGGCTACATTAAGTTCCCCATACTGATCTATGTTTCCCTTTATTTCTACAGATCTGGCCAAACTATATACCAATCAGATAAGTATCTTTGTTTAATTCTAACACCCTAATCTCTCCTCTAGCACCTTCGACCCTTTGTGTCCCCTTAACCTTCTCTGTTCTTTCCTTTTAGTTCCTACCAGAATATCCCAAACCAAGGACACCCCAACTCTGATAGAGCAGATAAGTCGTAATTACTTAACTGCTTTAGAATCCTAGAAATCTGTTGACAGAAAAGGACCATTTTGGCCAGTCGAGTCTGCCCCTTAACCCCCCCCAACTCATCTCCTTTGTCAAGAGACACCCCACTCCTATGACTGGTCAACTCCTGGTGTCTGTCCCATGCCCTCTTAAATCTTTTCACCATTTTTGGCCCCACCACCACTTCCAGAAGTTTGTTCCAGGACTCCCACCACACTCTCAGTGAAGTAATACCCTCTCACATTGCCCCTAAACCTTCCTTCTTCTAATCTTAGATTATGATCCCTAGTTCTAGCACTTACGTTCCTTGTAAATAAGCTTCACACTCTCACCTTACTAGTCTCCAGTGGGCACAGATCCAATTCTCTCCACCTCTCCTCATAGGGCTTCCTATGCATAGTATGCACCATCTTGGTTGCCCTTCTCTGAACCCTTTCAATCTTGTCTGTCCTTGTGTAGGTGAGGCCTCCAGAACTAAACCCCACACTCCAGGTGATGCCTCACCATGGAGTTATAAAGGAGCGTCAGCACCTCCCTCTTTCTGTTTTATATCCCCCCCATGCACACCAGCATTCTACTCAGTTTGGCCACCACCATGCTGCATTGGTTCCCCACCTTAAAGTTATTTGAAATTATAATCCCCAGATCTCTCTCCTGCTCAGTTTTGCTTAACCACCCCTGTGTGTAAATGATTTGTGGGTTATTGCACCCCATGTGCATTACTGTACACTTTGTGGCATTGAATTTCAGCTGCCAAGTTTCCGACCACCCCTCCAGAATCTTTAGGCCCTTCCTCATTGCCTCCCTCCCCCCGGGGTCCACCCTATTGCAGATCTTCATACCACCTACAAATAGGCACACCTTCCCCTGCAGTCCCTCCACTATATCATTGATATAGATATTAAAAAAGGATGGGTCCCAGCACCGACCTCTGGGTCACATCACTCGTCACCTCTTCCACCCTGGAATGCACCCCATTTACCACCACCCTCTGGCTTTGGTCCCTCAACCAGTTCTTCACCCACTTTATGTTCTGTCCCACCCCTAAGCCTTCCAGCTCATTTCCCAGCCTTCTATGCAGCAAGGTTCCAAAGGCCTTGCTGAAATCCAGGTAGGCCACATACACCTTCCCCCCAAATCCACCTCCCTGGTTACCCAGTCAAAAAACTCAATTAGGTTCATCTAGCACAACTTTCCTCCCATAAATCCAAGCTGCCTTGGGTCCTGGAGGCAGAATAGTGCAGTGGGTTAAGGGTCTGAGCTGCAGATCTGGAGACTTGGGTTTGAATCCCACAGCTGCCTAGGTGCATACTGTGTGATCCTGAGCAAGTCACTTAACTTCATTGTGCTCCTAGGTTGCATCTGGAAACAAGCTTCAGCTTTGTGTGCTACTGCTGGTTAAACAGTGTTCCCTACCCCCCTTCCCCTGTAGACCATTGACAACCAGGTGTTCTACTATTCTTTCCTCCAGTAGTATTTCCATGACTTGTCCCACTGTTGAGGTCAGGCTGACCAGTATGTAGTTCCCTGCATCCTCCCTGTTAACACTTTTGTATAGAGAGGGACCACATCAGCCCTCCTCAAATCCCTGGGCACATCACCTGTTTACAATGACAGGTTGAACAGGGTAGTTGGAGGCCCTGCTAACACCTCCTTTAGCTCCCTCAGTATCCTGGGGTGAGCCCTATCTGGCCCCATAGCCTTAGTGCTGCAAGTTCCGTGAGGATACTTCATTTTGCAAAGGGACCTGTGTCCATTTCTGTGATCTCCCTATCCTTATTACTGGCCCATTTCCTGCCCCCTCCTTTGTAAAAGCCAAACAGAAGTATTTGTTCAGTATTTCTGCTTTTTGGTGGTCATCATCATTTAACCTCACTCCCATTTCAGACTCACAATCTCTCCCCTTGCCTTCCTTTTCTCACTGATGTACCTGCATGTAAAAGGTTTTGTCCCTCCTTACCACTGAGCCAGCTGGCTGGCTTGTGCCAGGGATTCCACACAAGTGTGGGTCTGATCCCAATGTGCACTTTGCATGTGGAGCCATTTTGGCTTGCCTGCTGTTTGCTGTAGTGTAGTGGATTATGTTGAACTGTTTTTGCTTGATTCTGCACTGACAGCTTCATTTGCAGCAGATCCTGGAGTCCTCTGCGGCTGGCTTTGGTGTGGTGGGCAGCGGTGGGAGATTGTGTCCTGCAGTGCATGTTAAGAGTTTATATAAGCTCTCATCTTTTGTTTACTGGCCCCAATGTACTCCCTGGGCTAAGTTCTGTCACTGAGGACAGAACTTAGCCCTGACAAAAGTGGACTTATCTGATCAGAGGTTGTGGAAGCTTGACTGTGCACTGCGGGCTATTGGAGCTTCAATTGCTGCCTGTTGCTCTGGTGTGAGCTGCAGGGAGTTATGGGACTGGTTGTGGCCAGGGGTGTTGGCCTAGAGATAGTCACATTTGGCCTGTTGCGGCCTCCTATACTGCAGTGGATGGTGGTTGGAAATTCCAAATCAAGGGGGAAATTTAGAGGAAACATTAGGAAGTACTTCTTTACTGAGCGAGTGGTGGACAACTGGAATGGGCTGCTGAGGGAAGTGGTGGGGGGAGAGGATGGTTGGAGGGTTCAAGAGGGCATGGGATAAGCACAGAGGGCAATTGTCATGGGGGGAACTACAGAAAAGGCCTAGTGGATATAGGCAAACTGGGCAGACTAGATGGGCCTGCGGCCTTTTCTGCTGTCACATACATGTGTTTCCATGTATTCTGCAGGCAGGTTAGGAAAAGGGAGGGGGATCCACTACACCACCAGAGAAGCATATATTTTGCCTCGGTAAAGTTTTTGAATATTTGTCCCTTGGTGTCTTTATCCTGCCCTGTGTTGGTCGATGTATGTAGTAACATGGCCTTCTACCCCCAAAAAATTATCAGTTCTGGGGGCACAGGGGCAATGAATCTTCCTCCTTCCCCCAACCATGACATATCCTGAGTGACCAAGTCCATTCTAAAAGCCAGGTTGATGGTGTGGTGTAGGTCTGGTATTCCTCCCTTCCCCGAAAACACAACCCACTTTTTTTTTTCCTTTTCATACTGACCCGTTTTCCCTTTCATATCTAGAGGTCTAACATGGCATTGACCAGGTATAGGAGGACACTGACCATACGTATCAGCAAGTATTATTTTTGTGTTTACCCTACACTGTTTGTCATAGTTCATAAAAAGGTGCAGATCCTTTGTGAGCCCATTGCTGCTCTTGTTTTACAGGCATGAATGGCTGCTATGTGACGCACTGGATTGGAGCTGTACCTTGTGCTTTAGAAAGTAGACGATGGGGTGGGGGATGGGTATTAAGGTTGGCAACTCCAAGGAACACCACATAACCAGTTTTCCAAGACTCGTGAGACTCAAACCCTGTTTTTAATTTTCTTGTTTTGTGTACTTTGCATAATATAGTGTTTTTTGCTTTGCGATAAGTACTGTATATACTGTATGTATATGTGGTGGGGACATTATGTGCTGTTTTTGAGGCACTTGGGCACTGTATGCTTGAAGGCAGAGCACTGAGTGGCAAACATGGATGGAGGTACAGGTTTGAATCCCCAGCCCCCGCCCACTTACACACTGTATAACCAAGAACAAGTATGTCAACTTTCCCTTTTACCAGGAAATGCAGTTAAAGGTCATTGTCAGTGGCTCAGTAGGTAGCACACTCTCCTCTGAGGCCGGGAGATCAGAGGGCTGTGGGTTCAGTTCTTACATCTGGCACTTGGATTAATATCCCAGTACTGACACTGTAGTGCAGCATGAGAGGGGTGCTGCATTTCTGAGGTGCCGTCTTTCGGATGAGATGTTAAACCGAGGTCCCATCTGCCTGGATTGGTGGTAGTTCAGGTGGATGTTAAAGATCCCATGGTACTTATCGAAAAGAGTAGGGGAATTTCCCCGGTGTCCTGGCTAAATTTCCCTCATTCAGTAAAAATACCATCAACAGCTTAATCTGGTTCAAGGTCAGTTGGCATTCATCTGTATCCCCCTCCCCCGGGTCATGCCTGAAAATAGGCAGGATTTGTCTAGTGCTCTTACCCAGTCAACAAAAGCTAAATAAATAAAAAATAAATAAAGACTTCCAGAGATGGGGGATTGCCTCAGGAATGCCCTGGAAGGGAAGGAGACTAGGGAGAAATACAGGTACAGTGAGTGAAATTAAAAAGAATTATAGTGAAAGGTGTTAGACATATAAACAGAAGCAAGAGGGAAAAAAAAGACCACTATGGTTTTCAGAGGAGGTGTTGGGGAAGGTCAAGGTAAAAACATCAGCATTCAGGAGGGTCCCTATTAGTTGAGCAGTGGCTTTCATTTTCTATCAAAGGTTGATTAAATGTCTATAAAACCATTCTGAAACTGAGCCCCATAGACTTGTACGGGGCGTTCCCCATGCCCTCTCTGGAGACATGTAATGTCAGAATGTGGGGGCAGACCAGGCAGACCAGGAAGTGGAAAGGGGTCAGCTGGGCAGCAGTTCAAGTTACCATCCCTTCCCTCCCTTCCAGGACAGCAGTAAATTTTATAATTTATGCACGGACAGACTATCATCACTGCAGGATGCACTTAATGAAGCCCAAAACAGAATGTCACACCTTTATTTTAAAAGGCAATGACTGATCGGGTCAGGGAATAAATTTACAAGTGGATTAACATTTTACAGTGTTAGCCCACAAAGGAATCATTTGTGGAAAAAACTCCTGGCCAGGTGAGTTGCCACATACCTGTCAGTGGGGGGGCTAGTTGAGAGCTGCTCTTTAATCATGGCCAAATATTACAAGCCTATTTATTATTTATTTTATTTGATTACATTTTGTTGACCAGTAGGCCCATCGACACTAGATGTCCCTTTTTCACAGGTGACCATGAGGAGGGGGGATACAAATGGTAACCAACTTAAATGGAACCAGATTAAGCTGTTGGTGGTATTTGTTTTAGCGAGTGCATATGACCAAGCATGATCTGTGAAGCAGATGTTGATTAGCTGCCAATAACCTGCATCAAGTATTAATTAACTATGATGATAAAAGAAAACACCATCAGCAGTGAAAGAAAACTTATGGTTTATGGGGGCTTTGGGTATTGATCGATAATGATTTAGCATCACCAAAAGTACAGATTAAAAAATTATTATGACCGAGCAAAACTGTTGCATGAGTGGTCCTCATTGTGCAGCTGCAGATCTAAGTTCGGTGAGAACTGGTGAGGGGGAGACAGGCATGGGGAGCCAAAGTGGAGGGTGTGAGAGGCATGTGGGGGGACACTGGGGGGAGGATCTGATGTCAAGTCTGATGGGGGGGACTAGCAGGAGGACCTGGAGTGGTTGATGTCATACCAGATGAGAACCACTGTACTAACATGTGCTACCCCCTGATTACCAATAGCAGTGGTAGTGCAATGTCATCATTGAGCTACCAGCATCCCCTTAGAGAACCACGGCACTACCATTGCACACAGATGGTACCACAGTGTCACCAGTGGTATGGCACTGGAATTGAAACAAATCTGTTGTGAAACCAATTTCAATGGTTTTGCAATGGCAGCTCACTGTGTTACCATTCTACATGGAAATCACCCCAGTGTTACCACCATGGTACACGGTACCACAGTGGCAGCAGTGGTAATACACTGGAATTGAAATAAATCCATTGTGTTACCAAAACAGCAGTGGGAATACAGCGGTGTGTGTTTGAGCCATTGTAGTACCATCCATGTACACATTCTCATTACGATACCACTGTTCCATGTGGTACCACAATGGCAACAATGGTTTCACAATGGAACTGAAACAAATCCAATGTGTTACCAGTCAAGGGGATACAGTGGTACTGCAGTGGAATTTACAATGGTATGGAAATGGTGGACAAATGGTAATGCTACAGTTTTCCGAGGATATTTTCATAAGGGAACTACTGTGCGGCAGGTAGGACTCTTATCTCCTTAAATACCCAAGTGAGTTTCCTGGGGGGGGGTAGCATTCCTGCACAAAAGAAATGCATGGACTAGGACCACCCCAGGAGAAGGCACAATGTTGAAGAAGCTTGTCTTGAACTCTATTCAGTTCATACACCAGATTCAGGCCTGTGCTGCCCCCTTAGTGTATGGGAATGTGTCCCCAAGGGGATTGGTACAGAACCATGGCTGCTAGGCAATTACACTATCATTCAGATGTGGATTTACAATGTAGTCTGTGGTTCCTCTTCCACTAGCTGATAGGAGACTGGATGGATGTAGCCTGCTGTAAGAAGTTTTTCAATTAAACCCCTGTCCACAAATTGCACCTACCACCTCCTTAGCCAGTTCTAGCTTCTTAAGAAACAAAGACTCTGGAGTGACTCTGAAAGCAAGACTGAGAGTTAAATTATTAATAGGGAGAGAGCTTCAGTGCTTGTGCTGTTTAGTAGCACTTTAGTGCCAATTACAGCCAACAGGAAATGCAATTCATTTTAAAAATTAATTGCATTTTATTTTTTAAGTATTTTTATGTTTCTATTATTTGTGAATCAGAACTTTTTTTTATCTGACTATGCTTGATGCAGACTGTGATGAACAGTACTCTACCTGGAGTCTGGATTGGCTGCTGTCTTGTGCTGCTGGTCAGTGGTCACCAAGGTGCTCTTCAGCTTCTGCATTGTGGCTGCTGCCACCTCCAGGCCTGCATTGGGCTACTTTTTATTTTTATCCAGATGATCCAGACGCGAGTTACCCCTCCCCCATTGCCCCTTTGGAGGACCGCTCCAACTGGCGACCACTCGACCAGACTATTCAACTGACCTCCACGCCAACGCATCATCAAGTCAAGTCATAAACAATCTGCCGCTCTGCGTGCTACAGAGAGATCACCACCTCATGCCCAGTGGAGGACTCCTGAACTGAAGAAAGTAGACAGTGTTAAGTGACTCCCATCTTGTGCACTCTTGATGCTTCACTGCATCACTTGACTGCACCCACCACCACTAATAGAGAGAGAGAGACAGCTGCAAGAGTGGAGGGTGCAGTGCTAAACTACTTTTTTCTCCCCCCGTTGGGCAGTGGGTTGCAGCTGCAGGAGCATCCCTTCTCCCTCTGTCTTCAGTTTTAACCCAATGAAATTCAGGGCTCATATGACAGCTTGGTGGCATATCATATTACCTCAATTGCATTACACAGAGGCCTTACTGTAACTTCTCGGGGCTTACCCTCGTAGTTGGCACCTATGGAAGTGGTGGCCCGCAAGGAGGCAGAACACAGCTTCCCGGTGGGGGGGCTTCAGCTCTCATAGTTGTCGCTTATGGAAGCAGTGGCTGGCAAGGAGGTGAAGCATGGCCAAAAGAAAAAAAGGAGACAGAGGAGGACAGCATACAGAGAAACAAAGGAGAGGTGGATAACGAACACATCAAAACACGAAGTCAGCTAATTTCTGCCTGCTTTACTACTACATTTTGTATTGTTGCGGACTGCTGTTACGATACTAGATGCACAGATGTTTATGTCAAAAGGGGGTGCGACTGGTACTGCGATCGTATGGGACATTTTCTGTCCCCACAAACTGCAGACAATTAACATTATGCTTCACAATACTGCAAGACTATGACACCGGGCGGCAGCAACAATGAGGGACTGCCCACTATCGCACCGTCAGCTTGTCATCTGCACTATTGAGACCCAGTGGAGAGGTGGATGGCTGAAGATACAATGATGAGGCGCTCCATGATTGCAGTGGCCAGATCGTTTCAAGTTGGTGGCATGCTTGCAGGACTAGTGTCAGCAGGAGCATGTCATCGCATTAGTTACACAAGGCCAAGCCCACAAATGCAGTGTCGGCATTGGCCTCCACAGTGCCGCACCTCCACAACCCGCTTCTCTCCTAAGCTGCCACATAATGTTTCTTGTGCATGCGCACAAGCAAACATAAAAATGTATACCTAAATACAAAGAGGTTAAGTGTAAGCCAGGATAGAGGTCCTAGAAACATCTGCCCATTCAACTCATGGCATATGCATAGTGATGCCATATCAGTAATATAGTAAGCGCAATGAACAGATTGTGTGTCACCCATATATCCAAATGAGGTGGCAGCCATTCAACATCAGCGTTTGAATTAATAAAGTGAATCAAAGAGGGTGGGTACTATTTCAAGAAGGGAAGCGGGGAGCATAGTATCAATATATGATAACCAACTTCAAGATATAAAGGAAAGGTACATTTTGTCAGGTTTAAGTTCTCAAAATCAGGTTTACAGGGATGTCTGTTAGGACAATAATACCTAGATTTAAACACTGTAAATGAAAAGTCCATATAATAATAATAATCTTTATTTATTTTGCACCTTTCAAATATCAAGGCACATTATAAAGTATAAAACAACAAATAAAACAACAGTAGTAAAAACATAATAAAAACCAGAAATCACATAGTTAGTCACAGTATGCCTTGCTCCACAAATAAGTCTTCAATGCCTGCTTAAACCCCCCCAATGTCACACACTCCCGAATCAGATGGGGTAGAGAATTCCAAAAGGCTGGGGCCACGTACACAAATGCACAGGCCCCTGAAGATTTTAATACTACCCTTGTGAGCTCTAGCAACCCCTCGTCTGCTGAATGGAGCAATCACTCAGGGCAATAAGGAGACAGAAGCTCTTTCAGGTAGTCAGGGCCGAGTCCATGTAGAGCTTTATAAGTCAGTAATCTGACTTTGAAGGTGATCCACCACTGAACTGGCAGCCAGTGCAGTTCGCACAGCACTGGTGTGATATGGGAAGTCAGAGGAGTCCCCGTCAGCAACCGGGCTGCAGAGTTCTGCAGCAGCTGCAGGTGGAGGAAATCAACCCCCGGAAGAGTAGAGGGAGTTGCAGTAATCAAGGCATGAGGTCACAAAGGCATGGATCATTGTGGGAAGATCACCGGATGAAACAAGGTGCTTGATCCTAGTGATGTTCCTCAAATGATAAAAGGATGACTTAACGATGGCTGACACCTGAGATCGTAGTGTCAGCCCATCATCAAGTATCACCCCTAGGTTCCGCACCCGCTCAGAGGTCAAGAGCTAGGAACCCTCCAGGAAAATCCCCAAGAGGTGACCTGCCCCTGACCTCCCCCCATCCGGCATCCTGGATCCACAACCATCACCTTAGTCTTCCCTGGGTTCAACCTCAGCCAGCTGGAATTCATCCAATCCAGGATTTCAGCGAGGCAGTTATTAAATACTGAGAGTGCTCCATCCTGGTTAGGTGCAAAAGACAGGTAGAGCTTGGTATCATCAGCATAGCAATGAAACCTCACCCCATACCATCTTACAGTGTCTCCGAGGGGCAGCATATACACTGTGAATAACATGGGGGACAGCACATAGCCCTGAGGAACCCCACATGACAGAGAGAGAGAGGGTCGGAGGAATAAATCCCTGACACCACCCTCTGAGTTCTGCCAGTGAGGAAAGACCTAAACCATTTGAGGACTGAACCTGTCATGCCACAGATGAACCTCAGGCACTCGAGCAGTACACCATGATCCACGGTGTCAAAAGCTGATGAGAGATCAAGAAGCACCAAGATGGACTGTTTTTTTCGATCTGTCACCATCAGAAGATCATTGAGAACCCAAACCAGCACAGTCTCAGTACTATGCCTCTTTCCAAAACTGGATTGGAGAGGTTTGTAGGTACTATGGATGGTCAAGTAGTTCTCCAGTTGTACAGCCACTATTTTCTCAATTACCTTCCCCACAAAAGGGAGGTTAGAGATGGGTCTGTAATTTGCCAGACAGTCTGGGTCCAAAGAAGCTTTCTTCAAGAGGGGAGTCACCACTGCCTCCTTCAGGGAGCTAGGAAACTCACCTAACTCAAGGGAGTACCAGACTATCTGCACCAAGACTGGGCCAATAATATCACAGCAACCCATAATCAGGGAAGTAGGGCCTGGGTCTAAACTACAGCATGTAGGGTGCATACCCTGGACAATCCGCATAACATCCATGATCTCCAGCCATTTGAAGGTACTCCAAGCGAAATGAGGGACAGTGGCCACGCACCGATTAACAGCAACTCCCATAGAGTGTATTGATCGAATCTCCGCCCTGATGTCAGCCACCTTCTCAACAAAAAAATGAGCAAGCTCCTCACACTCCAATTGTGAAAAGGCTCTCCAAACATGCAGACAAGCTAGGTTGCACAGCTTGTCTACGGTTCAGAAGAGCTGCGCTGGTCAGTTCTGAGCGGCCGCAATCTCCCTGGACAGGAACTCTGCCTTCTTATGGGAGATTGCTGACTGATAGAGTCGATAGTGCTCTAGCAGTTTAAGATGGTCATCCTCCAGGGTGGATTTCCACCAACAATGCTCCAACCTTCGTCCTAGTCGCCGCAGGTCCCTCAAGGTCCCATCATACCATGAGGACCAAGTGCAGAGGGAGAGAGGTCAAACACGGACAGGAGCAACAGAATCCAGAGCTGTAGTAATGGCCTTATTATAAACCAAAACCAAAGCCTCTGGGTCCCTGCTTGCCATAGGAAATTCCAATAGATCAAGCAACGCCACTAGGCCATCAGGGTATAAATCCCGTAAAGGGCGGTACCTGACCATCTTCACAGGGATAGGCCTATGAAGGGGGATGCAAAAATTGAATCTCACAGTTTAGTGGTCAGACCATCCGACAGGTTCCACCCCCACATTGGAGGCCTAGATCCCCAGGAGGAAAACCAGGTGAAGAGAGTGGCCATGTTTATGAGTAGCAGAGGTAACAATCTGTGTGAGGCCCAGTGATATCATCAACTGGAGGAAGTGTTGACCAAACTGCGAGAGTTCGTCGTTGATCCAGGCATTGAAACATTCTTAATGTTGGTGTTTATAAATTAATGAAGTCTGTGTCATTAATTAAAAAAATAAATAAATAAATACCCTCCAGCTAATTTCCATAATAATTTCCAGCAATCATATAGATATCATGGATGAGACTGAGTGCTAGTAATCAGTATAGTTAGATTGCAAAGAATATTTGATGAGTGCAGCCCATTCCCATTTGTGTGTCTGTGTCAGTGATAGCATCTGACAGTCTGTGGTTTCCAGTGATTGAATTAGCCATATCACTACTAAATAATAATAATGTTAAACTTGTTAACTAACGAGCTGCTAGTCCTCTTCTGTATTCTGATAGTTATCTCTGTATTTTTTGTGATTGCTTTATGTTTAATTCTCAATGCTTTCCTGGCATAAACATTCTCATTGATCCATCGATTTATTTATTTATTTTTGACTGCCTGAAGATGACTGGTAGTCTTACCTGTACAGTGTTTTTTGAAGCACATCTTTGAGCATGCTCGTTTGATAAGAAAGGCAGATTGGCTACTGTTTTTAACGGGTGTCGCACAAAAAAAATACACAACTACATCCGTTGCTAGTAATATTGGATTGCTTATCACTTCGGTTCCTATATGACTATCAAAATTAGTTCTTTCTTAGTGAAAGATATACAGTGTTAGCCTGACATACTCATTTTCCATGTAAACTGACCAAGCTTCATCAGTGGTACTGTATGTATATATTTATTTATTTAGATTTTGGTGACCGGGTAAGCCCACTGAGACCAGAAGTCCCTTTTTCAGGGGCGACACTATGGTGTACTGTATATACATCACTTTTGACATAAATTGTCACACATTTTCTGACTCTTTCACATCGAATTTACAGTACTAAAAGGACAAAACCTCGATCTATACAATGAAAGCATCTACACACATCTTTATGGTAACCAGTGTGGTGAAATCAAGACTGAAAAGCTTCAAGACTTAAAGTGTAAAAGATGTAGTTAGGTATATGGTACCTCTATAAGTAAGACTCAAGGGTCGACATTGTGGAGGATTGGCTAACTCAGGGACTATGGGATCATCATTCCTTGTGCTAAGATCTGAAGGATTGTTCAGTACCCCATAAGGAGCAGGTTGGAGAAGATCCATGCACAGCTGTGTGTGAAACAAGGAGAAATTCTACTGCATAGACAGCTAGCTTGGTTTCCAGAACTACTACCCATTTCACCATCCCACAGAGGACAACTGGTATAGAGGAATGGAGTATGGTGGGAAAACTGAAGGAGACAGGAAGGTGTTTGTGGTTGTGAAGCAGTGTCCTGCAACAGTGACTGCACACAATTTACCACTCATGCATGAGGGGCAGATTACAGACTCCACCACAAGAGGATGTGAGCCGGTCACTGAGAATGACCGTCTCCGGGGATGTGAATACAGTAAGCTTGAGGTAAACAAGGCAGCAAGGAGAGTAAGAGGAATGAACAAGGTGGGCACTAAAGCACTCATTGACAGGGATTCTATGATAATGGACATGAAGATGGTGGTGTGTCAAGATTTGATGAACTGGGAGGTCAAACATCTGTCGGGTGTTTCGGCCTTAAGGGATAAGGGCAAAATAGTGAGTATAATAGATTGTATGGAGGAAGTGTCACACTTCCTTGTACACATGGGCTCTAAACAATTAGAAAATCAGTCTGGATGAAGTAAAAAAATAAAACATCCAAATATTGGGAGGGAGCAGGAAGGCAGGCTTGGAGAGGAGGAAGGAGAGAAAATGATGTGCCAGTATAAAAGTATACTATTGTGTGCATGACTGAAAGTCTAGTATCAGGAAAAGAAGTACAGATTTTTGGGTAAGTGTGGGAACTCCTGGGATATAAGGCATTTACCTTGTGAGCGATGAGAGTACTGAACATGGGCAGAAGTTTGTCAACTATGCGGATCAAAGATCTAAAACCCATATTAAGTGATGAGACAAAGTAAACATAGCACAGGTTCCACTGAAAATGGAGAAGTGGTTATGGCGTGCCAGTAGTGTCAAGGGCAGTATGCAGGGAACAGCTGGAAAGGAGGAGGATGGCAGGGGTTGAACAAACCAGCCAGTAGGTGGGGAAATGTGTCAGATGGGAAGGGTGTGATGGGTGGTATTTAGGAAACAGGTAAGAGGAGATAAAACCAACCCACTTTTTTTTTTGGAAGAAAGATCAGCACAGCAAAGAAGCATATACCAGAGGGGCCAAAAGAAAAAAAAACATAAAAAAATAGAAACCAACATAGCCTGTAATGGGACTAAGAGAGTAAAGAATGAAAGGAAGAGCAGACCATGATTATAGAGAAGATCCTAGTGGACAGGAGAGCAACGCCAGACACAGATCTATGAATTGCCATAGGTGTAAAGGGAAGTGAACATAAATCTAAAAAATCGGGGTATGGGGGTATGTCAGTCTAGCAGAGGAAGGAGGATAGAAGACAATGATAATCAGAAGACAAACCCACAAAATCACACCAACACAAGCATGCACAATCACACACACACACACACACACCCAACAGAACAGTAAATCCATACCACGCTTGATCAAGGAAACTGTGTAGGGGCAGTATTCATCTACCTTATGAAAGCCTTTGATACTGTGAACCACCCACTTCTGCTCAAGCAATTATCAAACATTGGGCTCTCCAATGAAGCACTGCTCTGGTTTTCAAGCTACCTTGGGGAGAGGGTCCAGTGGGTTAGGATTGCCGGTGTCACCTCAGAAGAAAAGCCAGTTCTTTCAGGGGTCCCACAGGGGTCCATCCTGGGGCCACTACTCTTCAGCCTCTTCCTCGATGTCCTTCCCAGTGTCTGCCACCAGAAATTACTGCACTACATCGATGACGCAGTCATGTTCACCAACCACTAAAACAAAGGGTTCCTTGAGAAATAATTACAACTTGAATTCATGCGCATCAAATAATGGTTCATGTCACACAAACTGGTCATGAACTACAGCAAAACAAAGGTTATGACCTTCTACAATGCCAGGAGCAAGTACAAATCCCGTGACCTCACCATCCTAAACCAAACAGGGACCTTACTTGAACACGTTCCTGATTTTAAATACCTAGGTGTCACATTGTACAGCTCACTTTCCTGCCATCAGCACATAGATTCTGTTGCCAAAGCCACCAACATCCCTATAAGCCTGCTCTACAGGCACAAACACTGCATGACTCCTGACACTCTCCTTTTGGCTATCAACAGCGTTGTCACCTCCATCATCGATTACAGGCTAGCAATCTATGGCTCTGTCTCCGCCTCTGCCCTCCACAGAATTACAGTTGCACTCAACAAAGCATGCAGGCTGCTAACTGGGGCTGACCAACTTACACACACTTGTGACCTATACACTCAGGCAGGATGGCTTCCTCTCATCAGCCAGATGCAGTATCAAACCTGCCTCTAAGCCAAAAATGTCCTCCTCGGGGTCATGACCCTGGGCAATGAAAAGCTCCTCATTGACCACCACAGCACCCAACGAACTAGAAGTTCACAACTAACCTTCCTTGTCCCTGGATGCTGGACTACCATGGGCCAGAGGGCCTTTGCCCACAGAGCACCACAGTGGTACAATACTGTCAACAAAGAAACTCTTATTGCTGCTGCTCTTGGCTCTTTTAAGAGACAACTCCGACTTCATCTAATTTCAACTAGTCATGGTGACTGCCTCGCCTAATCAGGGGCCCACCGCTCACTGTGCTCCACTTCAGTCTTGACAGCTACCTCTCCCCGCCTTTCCCCCCCTTCTACCTGCCTCACCTGCCCACCCCTTTGCCCCCTCTCCCTTTCCTCCCCCCAGGCATTTCCTGAATTTTATCCCTCCTCTCCCTCCCCCTTTAGAGCCCTGTTTGATGAGACTTGGCGTGTCAGGGGGAAGGCTGCACCTCTGCTTGTTGCCTCATCTTTTTCTTCGATCTCTCCCTCTACACCTGTTGCCATGCTAAATCACCCTCTGGCACTGCAGCTATATTTAGGGGCTGTGTGTCCAGGACACCAGGGTGCATTGAGATTTCCATTTCCTCAGAGGCTTCGCCATGATGGTGGAACGGTGTCTGTCATGGGGCATTTCATTCTCTGGAGATGTCCTCAATAAATCATTCCACTTCAGAGGTGTAATTAAATGTAATTATTTCACCCCTGTATTTCGCTCTCAATGGAGTGGTGTACTTCAGGGAAGCAGGAATATTCAACTTATACAGCATCTGTTTGACAGGCCCATAAGCTCTTCTTCTTCTTGTCAGCTCATCTGAGTATTCCTGATACTTTTGCACTTGACAGCCTTCCCATACCATTTGCTTTTGGTCTCTGGCTGCCTGTAAATACAGTTATTTTTCCAGATACCGCAGAAGCCTAACCAGGATCGGACTAGGTCGGTCCCCTTGTAGAGGCCAAGGTGCCAGGGATTGGTGGATACCTTCCAGCTCTGGAGGTGTGCTGTTGTTTATTTTTAGCATCTCCGGGAGAAATTTCTTTAGAAAGGCAGTCATGTCGCTGTTTTCAGCTCCCTCCGGTACCCCGACAAGCCTTATATTTTTATGTCTTCCCCATATTCTCTAAATCATCCACTTTGTTAAGGAGGTATTATATCTGGATGTGGTATTCCCTCAGCTGGCAGTGGTGGTCATGCAGGATTATGTCCACTGTCTCTGTGCCAGCCACTCTTATTGTTAACTGAGATAGTTCTACTTATGTGTTAGCAGTGGTGGTCTTTGAATCAGCTGTATCTAGCGGAATCTTATTTAGCATAGCTGTGATGTTAGTAAGCTACTGGTCCATGGCCGTGATTGCAGGTAGAGCTGTGTTTATTCCAAGTCTTTGTGAGTCTGCCATAGGGTGGTCTCCTACCTCAACCCCGGTGGTTTAGCTGTGTCCCACAGGCCGGAAAAAGTATGGCCTTGCTCAGATCTTTGTCTTGATGCCCACTGAGTTCCAAATTATGGATTGTGGCAAGATTGGTACCAAAATGAGTGTCAATCTGTAAAAGCCGAATCCACCAAAATAATCCTGGATAGGGGATGCTGTTCTGATGGATGTATCTAGATGAGTGGCCCTGGTACTGCAGCTAGTTAATTACACTGCTTCCATCTTGGATGGCTGGCTCTACACCCTAGTATTTCATTTTAAAATAATGAAATTCATTAAAGCTATCTTTCCTTTAATGGATGATCTGGTTGGTGTTACTAACCGTTAAAATGCCCAAATTATTTCCAAATAAAACTCGGGTGACACAGAGCTCTTTCACTACGCTGCCATCACTCTGGCTGCTTAGTTCTTTTTTTCCCCATCTCTGAACAAACTGCTATCCCGTCCAGTTTCATTTTGAATTGCAGCTCACTCTCCAATACCTGTTTAGCCCTAGAAATATCCTTTTACCATCAATTTTGTGTCTACCCCACATTTCAGAGCCAGAGGGCTCTTTCAGGGGACAACAGATTGTGCACTACACTCTTCCTTTGCAGAGATTTCACAGATAACTGACATTTCTGTGAGCTGTTCCTTTGATCTTCCCATTGCAGTGATTGTGCAGGAACTCCTTTCACTTTTCCATCTCCATTCAACTGTATTAAAACTGATCTGCACATGCGGTACATTATCTCCAAACTTGCCTGACGAAACAGCCTTGTAACGTTAAATACTCCAATTTTCAAATGCAAATATCTTAAAAAATACAAAACCTCCAAGCATCAACCACCCCTAGGAAATCCTTCCCCACCAACCTACACAATCAAACAAAATTTTTACAATTTAAAGATTTATAGTTTTTTTGTCTAGACGACAGCAAAAAGTTACGCATAAAACCGCCATTGAAATCAATGGGAAAAACATGTTTTTTTTACCCTTTAATTCTCTGCCCCCTGCTTCTCCTCTCAGCCTCTACTTTGAGACCTGCTATAGCAACAGCAATCTATAGCTGGAATTCCATTTCACTTGAGTAGTGATCACTAATTTGGGGATCTACCTTACCTTTTCAACAATTATCCACTCATTTTACTTAACCTTCCAAGTGCCCAGATCAGAGTGCTGTTACTTGTTTGTTCAAGCCACTGCCACTATCCACCCACTAGCTGGGAACGTAACTCTGTCCTAATACTTTTGCATGTTAAACTGCAAGCAAGGCCAGCACTGTATAAGCTACCATTATTAGGCTGTCTAGAGGCTGAAGCACACGTATTGCGAACTGGACCCAGTGCCAACTCAAGATGCCTTGAAGGAGGCACTGGTGAGACCCCTTCTGAAAAAAACATCTTTAGACCCTGATGTCAAGGCAAATTACCTTCCTGTCTCCAACCTTCCATTTTTGGGAAAGGTCATAGAGAAGATTCTTGTGCAGCAGCTGGGAGAACATCTCGTGATCTTTGATACCTATGAGCCTCTCCAGTCTGGGTTTCCTGTAGGGCACTGTATGGAAACCACATTAGTTCAGGTTGCACAATGATCTCCTCAGGGCAAGAGATTGAGGGGAAAGGACAATTCTCGTCCTCCTCGATCTCTCCTCAGCTTTCAACACAGTGGACCATTGTTTGTTACTCGACCGCCTGAGGGAATTTTGTGGACTCACCGGCACTGTCATCCACTAGTTTGAGTCCTATCTCACAAACAGAAGGTAAAGGGTTGTGATGGGGAATTTCTCCTCCTCCCCTAGCCTTCCGTCTTGTGGAGTACCTCAGGGTTCGATACTGTCGCCAATGTTGTTTGACATTGGGGATCATTAGAAAGTACAGTCTGGAGTTTCATTGCTATGCCGATGACACCCAGCTGTATCTATCCTTTGCCCCTAGAACATCCAATGCGGTGGACATACTTAACAACTGCCTGGCCGAGATTAATGACTGGATGGCCTCTAGCTGGTTGTAACTGAACCCTGATAAGATGAGGTACTGGTGGTGGAGTTGAATAGGAGGTGTGATAGGATGGGCTATGGTGCAGAGAATGGATTGTTTCTGGGTTCTGTGCCACTGAAGGCCTCCTCTAGGGTGCATGATCTTAGTGATTTCCTTGACAACAGATTGTCATTTGAATCTCAGGTGTCGTCTGTTGTCCAGTCCAGCTTTTTCCATCTAAGGAATATTGCTAGGATCAAACACCTGGTTCTGCCCCAGGACCTCTCCACCTTGGTACATGCATTCATGACACCTAGGCTTGACTACTGTAATGCGCTCTTAATTCTGTTACGTTACCTCGGTGCTTCGCAAATTGCACTGGCTGCCTGTTTGATGGAGCATTCTCTTTAAGGTGGGCATGCTCACCTTTATGGCCCTACTTGGACTGGGCCTTGGCTACCTGTCAGACCTTCTAACACTTGCTGCCCTGTTCCTCTCCCTCAGCTCCTCCTCGGGAGGGTCTCCTTGCAATTCCCAGGATGAGGTTAAAAACTGCTGGTGACAGAGCTTTTATTGTCACTGGCCCTGCGGAGTTCGCTTTCTCCATCAGTAAGGGAGGCCCCTTCAGTTGAGGCATTCAAAGCCCACCTCAAGACATTTTTATTCAGCTGGGCATTCCCAGACACTGTCTTTTAGTTAATATCTCAGAGATAATAGCATAATGGCACTTTAAAAAAAATTTCTGCTGACAATTTATGCTCTTATTTTTTGTGTTTTGATTGTAAATACCTATTGGATCATTTATATCTTATTTATTGTGTCTTAATTATTATGATATTGACTGTACAGTACCCAGAGCCTCTGGGAGTGGGTGCCCAAAAAAAAAACAACATTTGCCTTGCCTTGCCTTGCACATTATACTGCTACATCCCCTAATTTCTGCCTATCTAATGACTGTCGCAGTCCGCCAAGTCTACTCCTAAGTGTTTTGTTGCACCATTATGCTATGCCTACTTATAACCATATTCACCTTTTGTCCTCATCTAGTGCAGTACTCTAAATCCTTGAAACCCCTATCATTTCCCCTGATATGCTCATGCTAATTCTTTATTCCCAATCCATACCCCCTGTGGGATGCATCGTCCACCTCACTTACATTCTCCATCATACTATCACAGAAAAGACCCATCTGGGCCATCTCACTTATCTCTGTGGTCGCCCTGCTCTTTCTTTATCCAGTGCCAAAGCAACCCAACTCCCTAGGGCCACAAAATGCTAGTTCCACTCGGAAAGATCTTGCAATCTTAAGGTTTCGACTAAACCAAATTAATATTTTCTTATTGATATGCTTGGAGAATATTGAAGTTAATCCTGGCCCTCCATCATCCCTCAATTTGCCTTCAGAGTTCACTTCAGCTTCCAGCCCGAATTTAATGCTCATTAATGCATGTAGTATTGTGAAAAAACTTGAGTTAGTCAAAATATGGGTATCATACACAAACCCAGACATACTAATAGTCACTGAAACCTGGCTAAAGAGCTCCAACACAGACCAAAAGATCACACTCCCATCCATCAATTCCTTTAGATTAGACAGACCAACTGGGGGTAGTTATGTCAACTCTAAAGTTACTGCCTGCGAACTCCATGCAGTCTCTAGGCCAAAGGAATTTAAATGTTTGACCATAAGTCTTATCCTGTCCTCGTACAAAGTGATCAATAGTATTGGTTGCTACAGACAGCCAGCAGAGTGCACTGAACTTCTAACCGCCCTCAGAAACTTAATCAAAGCCCACCCGAATGAATCCATTATTCTTTGTGACCTGAACTTGGACTGGCTTACACCAAAAGCAAATACCCTGAAGGATCTGTGCGATGAGCTGGGTATCTCGCAGCTTATCAAAGAGCTTACTAGAACCAATGCAAAAAAATTTCACCATTTCTATCCTAGACTTGATAATCACTAATAGACTGCACAAAATCCTGTACACAGCCACGTTCCATAATGATCTATGTGATCCACAAATCCAGGGCCCATGAAGGAGGTCATGAGGGCACTGCCGTAGCAGCCCTCCTCTGAATTTATGAACAAGCACCTGGGCTCATGAGGAGGTCATGAGGGCACTGCCATAGCAGCCCTCCCCTGAAGTTATGAACAAGCTCAGGAGCCCACAGGGAGGTCATGAGGGCACTACCAAAGCAGCCCTCCCCCGAATTTCTGAACAAACTCTGAGGCCCATGAGGAGATCATGAGGGCACTGCTGAAGCAGCCCTCCCCCTAATTTTCTGAAGAAGCTCCAGAGCCAATGAGGAGGTCATGAGGGCACTGCCGAAGCAGCCCTCCCCGAAATTTCTCAACAACCTCCGGGGCCAACAAGGAGGTCATGAGGCACTGCTGAAGCAACCCTCCCCAAGTTTCTAAACAAGGTAATAGATGGTGTTTCTGACTCGAGGTGATGTAGTTCTTTCGTAATTCAAATGTGGCAGCATTTTTATTCGAATCAGGACTCTGTTTAAATGTCACAACAGGACTGCAAAAGCACTAAATGTCAGCACAGGCCTACAGACAGTTTTTTTCTGCTCAGAGTTCTCCTAGCAATTCGATATATATGTTGTATAATCTGCTAATTGCTTTAAGGGATTTTAAATTTAAATGCTATACCGAAAGCCGTATTTGCCTTGCTGACTCGATCACCTGCCTAAGAGGGTTAAACCCACTGTTTGTACTGCATTTGGCCAACCCGCTGGCGCAGGGGTTGGATTTCTGCTTGTGGCACCGGCAACCCGGGTTCGGGAATGGACCTGGGTCATCAGAGGGGCGGCCGGGGGGAGAAGGATTGAGCACCCCATGGGCAGCTCTTCTTCTCCTGGGGGAGGGTGGGGCAGTGTCCAGCGCAATGAGGACCCCTGGCGGGGGCTGGGAGTCACTCACGCTACTGGTGCTTGGTATCAGGGAGGTGGGGCGGACGCTGGCGTCATTGCACACATCCCCGCCTACGAGAAAACCTGGAAAAAGATGGCGGGTGGGTCCGCTGTCTATGTGAAGCCCTCCCTGGGGCTTCAATTAGCTACCATCACTGCATCCCCAACCAGATACTAGTTCCACGGCATGGATGAAGGGGACTGATGCTGCAGCCCCGCTCTCTGGGGGGTAAGCTGGGGATAACTGGGGATGGTGGCAGTGGAAGTCCCAGGGGCCGTGACCAGGGTTTATAGCAACAGTGGAACTGCAAGATAAAGAAGAAAATGGAAAAAAAAAATTATTGAATTTACCTATGTTTAGCTGCCATACTCTGGGAAATGTTCTTACTGTAGCCCCAGTTCTAGTCACTGTAGCATCTATATGTTTTAAAACTGATGTACTGGGGGACAAGTAGTTTAACTTAATTGTGACTAGGTTTTAGCTCTGATTTATTTTTACTGGCGGTACACATTTGTTTGTAACTCATAAAGTTCATGCTGTAACAAACTGAGCTCCTTGTTAAAAGCTGGTAAACTCTGGGTCAGGAATTGCAATTTCCATTGACTAAATTTAGCTCCAGTTAGGCAGTAAGCATTTAGAAACACATTCCAAAGCTACTCTAAAGTGTATGCTGTGCTGAGTTGAGCTCATGCCAAAGGGGGCTTCCAATTGTTAAACAAATTAACCTTACCCTGCTTTTAGGTCACCTCTTAAAATCCTGTCTCCTTACTCCACAGCTCTGTGGCCCATGAAGAGGTCATGAGGGCATTGCCGAAGCAGCCCTCTCCCTAATTTCTGAACAAGTTAACAGACGGCGTTTCTGACTCAAGGCGATATGGCTTTCTTGTGATTGCCCCACTGACGCTTCGCGTTGGCTGCCCCACCACCCACACCACCACCCTTGGTGGACTTTTATTTATATACTGTCTCTCGCATATAGGTTTGAGCCATTCAGTCATCTTCTCCATTAGCAGCCTATACTCTTTCCCCACTAGAGGCTGCCACTGTTTCCAAATTACAGGCTATCCTTCAAAGGTATTTGAAACATGCTTCCTCTCTACGTCTCTCTTCTTGCTCTGCTAGTCTCTCTAGTGCCACTCCCCCCCTCCAACTTTCCAAAAGAGCTGGTTCAAAATGTCACAACTTACACAATTCCAGCTTGGAAGACACCCTCTTGTACTCCCCACACCAGGCTGTACCAGACATCGATGGTGTTTATGTGGCTGGTCAGCCCCTCAATCCTGCCACTGTAATTCCATGCTGGTCTCATAGCCCTAAACTCTACCACAACATTATCCACCCAGTGTTGGTGGTTATCCAAGGTCCACTACCCGCAAACCTCAGAGCTCCATGCCCTGTTACAAGTTCCTAGTGACCCTCCTGCTGCTCCTTTCCAGGGATATTGAAACTAATCCTGGACCTTCTACCAACCCAAATACAGGGCCATCCACTACCTCCCTCAGTCTACCTTGTGGCCTGAAACTGATGCATTTAAACATATGCAGCCTGCTAAATAAATTAACATTGCTGCAGCCAACTATCACCTACCTAAAACCCGATGTCCTAATTATCTTCAAAATCTGGCTTAAGCCCCACAGCAAGGATTTTGAAATCTCTATACCAGGGTCCTCCACTATCAGGCACGGCTGACCAGGCAACAAGAGGGGAAGTGGAATAGCTATGTATATCTCTTCTGTCATCCAATTCACCCCTGTCAATTTACCAAAACTCCCTCTCCCAATAGATACACTATTAAACTCTCCCTCCCCATATTACTCCAGTATTTATAGCAGGGTCTTACTGCCCCCCCGAAACCACGATACCAGTTATCCTGGAACACTTGGACTCCCTGAAATCTCTCGCCAAGGATAGTAAGCTCCATATCCTGGGGGATTTTAATTTAAATTGGCTGTTCAACACCACCTCCAGGTTCTGTAACTAAGTTGCTGCACTAAACCTGTTGAAACTGATCACTAAACCCACTCAACTGAACAAGAAGTTGAAAAACCACTCCCTTCTGGACTGGGCGCTCACCTCCCACCAGCATCACATAATTGCCTCAGGCACCCTACCTGACTCACTAAGTGATCACCATATGAGTTACTTAATCTGTAAACTTTTTGGGCCCAGCCCCCCTCTTTCCAAGACTATTCTCTCAAGGTCATTTTAATCCCTTGACTTTGCCTCACTCCTAAATGCCCTGACAGCTGCTGATTGGACCCCCATCCACAGGGCCTCTTCTATCAATGACACATGGCTCTATTTCAAACTCAAGTTCTTGGCTGCATGGGACATCCATGCACCTCTCTGTAACTGGATAATAAAATTACCTTTCTCAGGTTCTTGTTGGACCTGCACAAAAGTGAAGAAATGACAGACAAGTGATGTCCAACACATAAAGTGATTTGTTTCTGGTATATAAAGCAGGCTTACAACCAAATCACAGTGATAAACACTAGGGGAGAACACCTCCAATCTTTCCTACCTATAGGCAGCAACAAGTATCTTCTTCTCAGAGAAAGAGGTGCAATGCAAATGGTCTTATACCCCTGATAATAACCACAGCAACTACCAAAAAGATATATAAAAGTCTCATCATTGGATAATGGCAAATAACCTGACTTCTTACTAGCCTAGGAAAGCATGTTGAGCTAGTAGAAAGACAAGATAACTGGACAAAGGACCTGTATTCATGAAGGCCACTTGTAGTTACATACATAATTGCATAAGTAATTGCTGTTCTGCACTAGAAGTGAAATGAAGATGGCAGTATTGTCTAATTAATGATTATACAATAGCATAAACAGAGGTGTCTTCCAAATGGTACAATTAGAATGATAGTGAATGCATTATAATTCTCACTAGAAATACTGTAGAACTCAGATCCTGACACTTTAGCTTATAAGATAGGTGCCTGTGCCCTAGGTACTACTGTCTGCAAGGTAGGAGGCCAATCAGGAGTGCTGGTCCATGGATAACATCCCCCCCTTGTTGCCTGAGAAGGAGCAAGAATCCCAAGTAAGCTGGTAGGGATCTTGTTGACAATGGGATAGGGGCCTTCCCATTTACTGGCAAATGAGTGTGTGGGTTGTCTGCATTGGAAAAGCATTACTTGGTCTCCAACTTGCCTTTCAAGTTTTTTGACATGCTTGTCAAAATGAACTTTAGCTTGTTGTTGAGTCTTGCCCATCTGCTTAGCAGCGAACTGGTGTGTCTTCATGATGTCATCATGAAGCTTTTCCACATACTTGTCTACAGATACTCTTTCTGCAGTAGGGGTGTGGAGATCAACAGGTGTTCAGGTAGTCTCATAGCTCTACCAGTCATAACCTCATAGGGTGTGGACTGAGTAGTTGCTGCAGGGGTGACCCTAATTGCCATTAGTAACAGTGGCAAGAGGGAATCCCAACCTTTGGGATTGTCATCAATGAATTTGCATAATATCTATTTTATGCTTCTATTAGCTCTTTCTACCTGACCTGATGATTGGGGATGGAAAGGAATGTGGAATTTCTGATCAGCTCCAAGAAGTTGGAGTGTCTTTTGCATCAGTTCCGCTGTAAAGCTGGTTCCCTGGTCTGAGTCTGCCTTTAAAGGTAGGCCCCACCTGGAGAACAGTTGATCCACCAGGATCTTGGCAGTTGTCTTTGCCATGTTGTTCTTAGTGGGAAATGCCTCTACCCACTTAGAGAATAAATCTGTGACAACAAGTGCATACTTGTTGTTCTTATTGGAGTTAGTAAGAGGGCCAATGAAATCAATCTGTAGCACATTCCATGGTTCAGACTGCCTTTGGGGCAGCAACTTGGCATTTTTCTTCACTGAAATTGGGTTGTTCTGAGTACACACAATGCAGTTGTCCACATAGTGTTCCTCATCTTTGGCCATGCCAGGCCATCAGATGACTGTCTTGAGTCTCTGGAGAGTGTTTTCTGTTTCCTGGTGTCCACCAATGGGGGTGTCATGAACCATATGAATAAATGTGGTTCATAGTAATTGTGATGCAACCCACAATTTGTCACCTGTATCCTGTTTGTGATGCCAAATGAGTTTCTGATCACTGGACAGATATATATTGTCTGGGTGTCTTTTGTAGGGACTGCCAACAGGCAGGGGTTGTTCAGTGCAGCAGAAAGATCTAATGTGGGTTCTGGTACTGGTTTCTTGGTGGCAACAATTATAGATGTCACAGTTGCTGCTATGCACTGTGGGTGAGTCATTTCCCATATCTCCCCCACCTTGAGCACCTGCTTTTGCAAGCGAGTCCACTCGTTCATTGAATTCTTGGTAAGAGTCAGATTTGCAGTGAGCCTTTATCTTTTGTATGTACAGCTTATGTGTTAACATTTGTGACAGAGTGTGTATATACACAAATAGTTCCCTATATTTGATAGGGGTACCATCAGATGAGGTAAAGTTGTTCTTTTGCCAGAATGGAAAGAACTCAGGGATGAGCATACCCAATTGGAGTCGGCAAAGATAATGGCGTCTCTGTCACCATGGGGCATAATCTCTAAAGCACAGACCACAGCAGCCTGTTTGGCATACTGTGAAGAGATAACAGTGGATTTTCTAGCAATGCACCTGAAATCACCATCATGATCCAATATGAGCACTCCAAGGACTGCTACCTGTTCTCCATCCACTTAGGATGCAGAGCCATCTGTGAAGATGCAGAACATTGTTCTGTCTTCCAGGACCTCAGGTGTGGCTGGCAGGAAGGATCCTGGGTCAGGTAGTTCAGGTGGCTGGAGGGCACAGTCATGCAGCTTACCTGTGTAGAGTAGGGCATGGGCCAGGATTGATGGCATTTTGGCAGGCAGTACTTTGATGTCTGTATCCTGCAAAAGCAAAGACCAGTGGGTGAGTCTGGTGCTAGAGACTGATCCATCTTTTAATTTGTCTGAAAGCAAAAAGTTAGTTGGAGTGTGACAGGTATGCAGAATAATAGGAGCATATCCAGTAATGTTGAGGAAGTGTTTGACAGCCCAGAAGGTTGCCAAGATTGTTGTTTCACAGAAACTGTATTTTCTTTCTACTGGGGCTATTATCTGAGATGCATAGGCAATGGGCCTGTAGTACCCATTGTATTTTTATACCAGCACTGCAGACATGGCCACATCAGAGGTGGCAGTTTCCAAGTGGAAAGGTAATCTTGGGTTTGGGTTGATCAGTGCTGGGGATGAGGCCAAGGCCTGTTTGAACTGCGCAACAACTTCAGTGTGTGTGTGTGTGGCCCCATGTCCATGGGACATCCTTTTTTCAGAAGTTCATACAGGGGAGCAGCCTTCAAGGCAAAATCAGGAATAAAATCCCTGGAGTAGTTTACCATTCCCAAAAAGCATCTAAGTGTTGCCACGCTAGTGGGAAGTGGCAGGTCTTGCAAGCCCTGGATCTTTTTGATAGTAGGGCTCCTCCCTTGGTCAGTGATGCATAGGCCAAGGAAGATAACCTCCTTCTCACACAATTGTGCTTTAGAGGGGTTGCACTTGAGGTCTGGTCTCCTAAGGAGAGTCAGTAGTTCATCCAGAAGGGTCAGATGATGTTCTTTGGTGGTGGTTGCTAAAAGCAAGTCATCCATGTACTACAGGAGACACTGGGGAGTGGAAAACCCTTGCAGAGCATCCATCATGTGGACATGGAAGAGGGAAGAGCTGTTGTGAAAGTCCTGGGGCAGACAGGTCTAGGTGTACTGGTGCCCATCGAATGTGAAGGCAAATTTGTATTGACTTTCTTCTGCTAATGGGTGTGACCAAAACCCATTAGAGATGTCAAGAGCTGAGAACAACTTTTTATCACGTGTCAGCAACTTGAGCACATCAGGGGCTGATGCCACAGTTGGGGCACAGCTGGGGATGAGTTAATTGAGCTTTCTGTAATCAGTTGTAAGTCTTCAAGCTCCTTTCAGCTTATTCACAGGCCAAATGGGTGAGTTGACCGTAGAAACACAAGTCCTAATCACTCCTTGTTGTAGCAGTGATTGGATGGTCTCCCTCAAGGAGAGTAAGGCTTCAGCGGGAAATGGATACTGCTTCTGCCTTTCAGGATTAGGCCCTGGGATTTCAATGGTGGTGTGCATCCTACCACAGTCATGCTTGTTGGTAGCAAACACATCAATATTTTCCTGTAGCAATGGTTGTAGTTCAGGAAACAAGTCATGACTTTCAGACAGAGCCATGATCTCATACTCTTTGTTGTTAAGGGAGATGGCTGCCACTGCATGGGAGTCTAGTATGGTGACAGCATAACTTTGTCCCTTGATCTGTAGCAATAGCCTGTTAGCTAGATCCACCACACAGCCATGCTGTGCAAGAAAATCGATTCCCAGTATGCTAGGGTGATGATGTAATACCATGAGGTCAAAGACAAAAATTAGTCTTAAGGTGGCCTACCTGCACAGGAAGAGACACAGATCGATAAGTTTATAGTTGGGTACCATCTACCTCTTGTGCACTGGTCTTTCAGCTGGTATACCAGGCAGACATGGCAGGGTTCTCATCATGGAGAGCAGACATGGCTGCTTCTGTATCCAGAAGCATGTCTAGTTGGCAGCCCCTGACTGTGGCTCTTACACAGGGCTGCCTGTTTGTGTCAACAAGCAAGTCACTCACAATCTGGACTGGGGCCTGTAATTGTCAATCAGTGCTGGTCCCGGCTTCTTCCTCATCCTCCTGTCCCTGTGACCTGAGGCCTTTGGAGGACCATTGGGCCTCCTCTCGGTGCTTTCACAGGACACAAATACTGTACCTCTGACGTTAGGGATGAGACCTCAAACTGTTCAGTTTTTGGTTCCCAAATCACTGCATCGGCCTGGCCAGTCACCAATGCTGTGAAAGGGTTTTTTCCTCAGCTGATCGTTTGCTCAGTAGCTGAAGACCAGAAAGGGTTGGTGCTATTACTAGCCGGTGCCAGGGCCACCACAGAATGTGTGGATGCAGCCTTCTTTGCAGCAGGAGTCTCCTCCAGCTGTTTACAGAGGGTCTCGTTTTCATCCTTTAGGTCCCGATAGCTAGGCCCATTATGGTACGTGCCATCAGAGTTTGATTTCCCATTCTTGTTGTAGTTGTTATTGTTCCGGTTATTCTTGTAGTTGCAGTCCCCCCCCCTTGTGCAACTATCGGTCATCAGAAGGGGCTTCCTGCTTATCGTTGTTGCCTTCCACTATATAGCGGGTTGGGGCAGGGCCTATCGTGGTGACTTGGGCCTGGTTTGCCTGGGCTGTTGGAGTTTCAATGGCAGCAGCCTTTGGTGTTTTTACCAGAAGCTTGGTTATGGAGGTAGATCTGAAAGGCATGCTCCATCTTGGTGAGGATGTCGGCAGAGGTATCGATCTGCGGGTAGACGTTGAGTTCAACCTTCTCCCAGACAGATGGAGTCATGTTCCTAATGTACAAATCCTTGTACTCAATTTGGTTCTTGTCAGCAGCTTCACCCGCTAGGCCTTTGCCAGCCTCATAGGCGAACCACAACCATTGATGGAAAGCCACTGGGCTTTCCTTCACATTTTGCTTTACCTTATAGGCCAAACGGGCTCCAGCATGGGGAGTTGGCAGCAAGAAGTACCTGAGCGATATCATTGTAGTCAAACATCTAGCAATTGCTGATGGCCTCTGGGAGTTTGGCCCAGAGGGTAGGCTCGATAGTTTGTCTTAGGACTTGGACCTGGTACTCGGGTTGGAGAGAAAGCTTCTCACAGAGGGAGTGCACCTTCCCCAAATAACAGCCAAGGTTGTCAGTTGGGCCCATCTGTTCAATGCCTTGGGCAGTTTGCTGAACAGAATGAGTGACCTTTAGGGGATTGGAAGTGGGTGAGCGAGGAGCGGTGTTTAATTCCCCATGACCCAAAGCACCGCAAAGGGCAGCTTCTGCTGCCACATTAGTGACTGCTTTGAATGCATTTTCCTGGGTTACAGCATTTTCAAACTGGTGTCCGATCTGCTCCTGCATGGAGGAGCATCCCTCAGGGGTTGATAGTCTAGTCAAGATGTCCAATGCCTCGCAGTTCCACACGACCTTCCCGGGAAAGGGGAGCCAGTGGAAGCAGGCTCCTACTTGGAGGTGGTTAGCCTCCTGTATCATGGGGGACACCATGTTTGTTTTGACATGGCAGCATAGAAGGAGTGCCAACGTGACATGAGGGAGGGCTATAACGGCCACCATCTGGGAATGGCTGGTAAAGGCCACTGACCTGTGAGGCGGGGTCTTGGATGTGAAGAGGTGTCCTATGTCCTCGTAATCAGAGTCATCATCATCTGATGAGGTAATGCCAATGGGCGTGTACTGAAAACCATTCATGGCTTTTACATGACCAGCGATGATATCTCACTGATGGCACATTCTCACCATCTTGTCTCTACATTTCTTGTGACAAACTGTAGCAGTGCCCTGCTCAATACCCTTCTCAACCTCACACTGCAATACTCTGTATGCAGCACCCAGTTCGACATTTTCCCTAAGCTGTTTGTCTAGCTCGTGCATCGACCTCACATTCTCTTCATTCAGTTCAACATTATCCTCTCTCAAACTTCCATTCGTATCACTCAAAATGTCATTCAAATAAGATAGCTGTTTCTTATCACATTTTAACCTTTCATTGTCATCTCTTAAACTGGGTGCTCTCTATCACAATTGTGGTTGCATCCCAGTGCCAGTTTGTAGGACACTCATACAGAAAATGATTCTCTCTATCTTTGACTATGGGGATGTGGTTTACAGTGCCACTCCCAAGTCCACCTTAGCCAGACTGGACACCCTTTTCCACTCTTTCTGCAGATTCACCACTGACAGTCCACCCTGCTCACACCACTGTGACCTCTATCAGTCCCTAAATCTGCCCTCGCTCCATGACCGCCTATAGGCCCACTGCACCAATCTCACAGCAAAGTACTGGTCCCAGTCCTTGCCTCCATACCTCGAGGATGTGCTTGCAACCTATACCCCTCCTGCATATTCCTTGAGAAATGCTGACACCCGCCTCCTGTCAGTTCCATGTATGTCCTCTTCATCAGGATAAGTATCTTTCAGACACCGCATGCCAAAATTATGGAACTACCTCCCTGCAAGCACCCAGCTAATGACTCCCTCACAGAACCTCAGTCATCTCATAAATGAGTACTTCTCCACACCATGTGCGTGTGACTAGAAGTGCCCCAAAAAGGTACATTCACTCTAGCCATTGCACCAGCTTACTGTCAAGTTTGACAATGATCCTGTTCCTGGATTGTCTTCTGTAACTACAGTGCTGTATCTCAAGTGCTGCTATGATTTAATTAATGTATTTAACTATTTAGCACATTCTAGCTTAGCTACTGTATGTTTTGTACATTCCTCCATAAATTGTACTGCAATATTTGTACCTAATGTATTATTCAACTGTCGCTATGTTCCCCCTTCCCAGGACACACCTGGAATCGAGTAGTACTCTGCTCAGTGTGCCCTCCTGGTAAATTTTTAAATAAATAAAAAGTAGTCTGTGCCAGAAGCCTAGAAAAAACTGCTCCCCTTGTTCCAAATTCATTACCAAGCAAAGCTTCTACAAATTTAAACCAGAAAGCTTCCTAGCCGACCTCAGGAATACAAATTGGCAAAATTTCTATCTGTCTTCCTCAGTAGATGAGGCTGTTGGCATCTTCAATTCAAATTTTGCAAACATTGCAAATAAGCACGCCCCCTTTATCCATTGTAGAGTAAAAAAGACATCCTACACCGAATTGAAAGCAGCCCTTACCCACTGAGAAATATTCTAGGCTTTAGGGAAACACAATAAAGCTGCTATAGTTTGGACAGCCTTTAGAAGTGTAAGGAATGCTTGTACAAAGCTTGTCAGATCACCCAAATGCAACTTTTATGTGGAAGCTTTAAAGGGTGCCAAAGGCAACTTTGCAAAAATATAGCAAACTATTAAAAACGTGGAAGGTCACAGACCTCCAGCTTCAATACCAATTAAAATCATATACTGTAGCATGGTACTACTCTCTCAGATCATGGCAAGATTTTAGAATAACTTAATGCACATTTCATGACAGCAGGCCTAGTGTTCGACTCCTCCCCCACTGCTGGGCTCCTCAAGGCCTACGCAACCAATGATATAACTTCTAAATTGTACAAGCCAACTTCTGTCTTCTTTCTGTTCATTATAGCACTTACAATCTCCCCATCCAACTGCCTTGTTATTTACCCCTCTCCTCTACGGTCCCACTCTGTTTTCATCCTCTATTCCATTCCTTATCAGTTTCCCCTCCACCTGATCTGCTTTCCCCCTCCACTGACCATATCATCCCACTCCAAAACCCCATGGAGTTTTCCCCTTCCAGCAAACCAATGACAAGGCCCTATGGCTGTGTCTGTTTTCTCCACCTATTCTCCCTTATACCTTCCTCACCTACTCAGAACTCTCTCGGCACCCAACCTCTGTTACTACCTGTTTCTCTCTCCATAGTAAGCTACCTTTCCATTTTGTTCACCCCTCACAACATACTTAATGCTTAATGTGATTGAATTTTGTAATTTTAGTTACAAAACAGTTGAACATCATTTCTGTTTCCAATGTAATTTTGTAACCACTGTATGTATTATTTTGCTGTATTTTGTTGTTTTCTGTTGACATGGAACCTTTGTAAATGAGCTTAAAGCACAAATACATTAATCTGACAATTGAATGAATAAATAAATAAATGTTCCTATAGATCTACTGATCCAGGACTCCTTCTGTATCTCCCTAGTTTCATTCAAACAAGTTGAAGATCTACTGAAAAAAACTGAATACAAGAAAGAGCACAGAAGCTGACACTATTGAGGCTACATTCCTAAAACTAGAGTCCCAGTTCCTAACCACCCCCATAATACACATATTCAATTTATCAATCTAATCTGACATAGCACCACCTGTTGGAAAACAGCATACTTACTGCCCTCATTTAAATCCAGTGACCCATGTGACTTAAACAACTACAGACCAATGTCCATCCTATCAGTTTTCTCAAAGCTACTAGTTAATAATCTACTAAGGGATCATCTTGAAAATACAAACCTCTTCAACCCACTATAATCAGGCTTTAGGCAAAAACACAGCATGGTTTCTGCACTAGTTCTAGTAACAAAGAACTGGTTCACCGCACTCGATAATAAAACTCCATACAGGAGCCGTCTTCTTAGATTTAAGTAAAGTCTTTGACATGGTTGACCGCAGTCTACTAATAATCAGACTTAAAGAACTTGGTTTGAATAGCTCCTCAGTAAACTGGTTCTCTAGCTACCAAACTGGCAGACTGCAGTGTATCAAAGGTGATGGTCTCCTATCCTCCCCATTTCCGTTCACAAGAGGGATCCCCCAAGGCTTCATCCTGGGCCATCATTATTCACTATTTACATTAACTTCCTAAGCAATCCCTTTCTAAATTCTAAACTACACTTCTTTGCAGACAATACTGTGCTGTATGCATCTAAACCCACCTTATCTGATGTAAGCACTGTGTTGCAGGCTGATTTCAATCAACTACAAAGGAACCTCCTCAATTCCAAACTAAACTCCAAGAAAACTAAAGTAATGTACATTCTCCCACCACAGCTGGGAACACCCCCACGCTAGCGATCCACATAGGCACCTGTTACAACCCTCCTAGGAGACTCGCTTGAGACTGTCGAAAAATTTAAGTATCTCAGAATCTGGCTAGATAGTAAGCTGTCATTTGCTGTGCACATTGAATCCCTCACAAAAAAACTAAAAATAAGACTGAGATTTTTCTATAGAAAAAAATTCCTTTTCCCTGCAGATATCAGGAAAAGGCTAATACAAGCCACCTCCCTCCCCTGTTGGACTACACTGACATTATTTACAACAGTAGCATGGCATCCAACCTACACAGACTAGGTATCCTATATCACTGTGCATTATGTTTTATAACCAATGCACCTTTTAGAACACATCACTGTTCCCTTTACTCAGCAGTGGTCTGGTCTTCCCCTGCCATTAGGAGACTACGTCACACTGGTGCCTGAGCCCTCAAAGCCCTACTGAACAATGTTCCACCATATACTACTGCCCTTTATCACCATTCGAGCGGTCACTATGCCCTTAGGAAAAATGCCTACATCCTTATGGACGTCCCCAAATTCCACACTAATTTAGGCAGAGCGGCAATCAGTCATGCCATCCTGACCACCTGGAATAAAATACAGGCCTCACTCAAGCTCTCTGGATTAGTCTTCCTAAACTTTTTTAAATCATTGTTCAATAAGGCACCTATGGAAACTTGCCATTGCAGTAATAGCTAGCGCTCCTAGCTAGAGCAAAGCTTGTATATTATGCACTTGTATTCATTTAACCTTTCTCTCTTACTTCCCCCAGTATTTGTGAATATTAAAGTGTATAGTCATTGTTTGTTTGCATTGCTCGCCTGCTACAAATGTATGACTGCTTCTTAAAATCAATTGTATACCACTGTTTTACTGTTCAGTATATATCCATATTACATACCAGTTATCTTATTTGTATTTTATGTCAACATTGTGTATTATACACTACTGCATAACATTGTCCTAACAGGACCTCCTTGTAAATGTAGTTTTCCTGCTAATAAACTTGAGCTTGAACTTGAACTTTAACATTTTGAAAAATACTAAACTGATTTACATGAGACTTTGAGGGATTGTGGATTATCACATATACAACAAATCTTGAAAATTTCATGTAAATCTGTAAAACCATTTTTCTGCAAGGAGCAAACAAAAAATTGATTTTAATATAGAATTCACCATCCACCCCAATTATAGGAGGCGCTACCACACCCCTATAATACTAATAACATAGAAACAGGATATTCTGTTGGTACAGCAGTAGTGCTACTATTCACCACTAGCAATGTTGTGAAGTTTTTTTCCCCCCACACAAAATTTTGAGAAGTAATCAGCTTTGCCTTTGAGAATCACATTTTCAAATTTATGGAATTTTATGGCAAATTAAGGGAAATTCTCCTGTTTTCACTTCACATTAGCTTTGCTTTCACCTCACCTATAAACTTCACCTTCCATTTCGCTTTTAAGATGAATTTGGACTAAGTTTTCCCATACAGATGCTACTTGTTAACAAGTGCTTCTAGATCACATGGAACTGCTCATGTGGGTCACATGATACAGCTCTAGGTACAGAGGGTGCTTCACTTTCATTTTTGCAGTCTGTGTGAACAAGCAGAAGGAGACAGTGCTGGTGCTTTTTGAGACTATCAAATAACATTTAAAACAAGTTATTTTCACTTACAGTTTATTAATTTGTTTTATTTGTTGTGTTTTTTTATCTGATGTATTTTATATTTCTGTAGTTATATCTACGGTATATCCTTTCACAGTATATCTGTATTTTCCTTTGACTTCTGTTTACATACACTCTTGTTCTGTTATTTCTTGTTCATGTATAATTACATTTTATTTCTTTTTTTCTGGCTGTTCTGTTAATTTTCTTTGTGCTTACTGTATATTTCTACAGTATATTTACATTTTTGTATGTTTTCATTTAAAGGAAAATGAGTGGAGAGGTGAGTGGTAAGAATGGAATTGGGATTGAGGAGAGGGAGATGCAGTCAATGGATGGGACTCATTGTCCTATAGGTTTTCAGAAAACAGCATGGATGGCACCAGTAATACTAGGTGCTGGAGAAAGGGACAGGAAGAAGCCTTTAGCATCAACAGCTTCTTCATCTTGAAGAGCATCGCTGAACACTGTGCATTATCAGCAGAAAGCAGTGGCCTCTGTTGGTCCTAATATAGCAGTTGCACTTCCAGAAGAAAGTGCAGGGGATTAGCCCCTTCTACCTCCCATGGAACTTCCACCTGCCACTGAGAACATGCACCACCCTGAAACACCACAAATCCCTTGTTTGGAACTTTTTTGATCTGTACCCTGCAAACAACAGTATTGTAAAATGTAAACTTTGTCAGACCATTGTTCAGTGAGCAAAAAGGTACAGTCACTTGGGCAATGGTGGGCGGCACACCCACCTGAAAATAATGTATCACCATGAGTGGGAGGATCACCATAAGTTGGCTGAATGGGATGAAGGCAGTGCCACTCCTAATGGTCCTTCTGTGCTGCAGGTGAGATGGCTCAGGAAGAGACAATGAGGTGCCCGGTTGCCAGAGGGAACATGAAGGGGACTAAGAGTAGGACCTGCAGCTGGACTTGGGGACTACAGGAGACAGCACCTGAGACCCCAACTGCAGATCATCCTTCCCCATTTCTCATAACTTCCATATGGGCTGAGGTGGTACTACTCCACATCAAAATGAGGCCCCTCACTCACAGAATTGAGTCAATGGAGGCTAAGCTACATACACCACTTGTAAACCAGTGTCTTCTCCTTGAGGGAATGATAGATCTCACATTACTCTATCATGTCTCTTCCTCATCTTCTTCTCTGTGTCTAGTCTTATTGAGATGAACTAAAAATTTTAAAAATGTAAAACACGTAAAAGGAAAATTTGAAAGACATAATTCCTCTTTACTTTGTCCTTAAACCTAATTCCTGTGGTTGCTAATACATTTCTACTGTTTTCTCCCCTTATAGAAACATATAAATTTGTCACAGAAAAAGACCCCATGGTCCATTTAGTCTGCCCAAGTCCCCCCCCATGAAGACCTCCACCCTCCATTTTCTGTCAGCCCTCTGTTGGTTAGGCCCATGTATGTATCGCAGGCTTTTTTTAATTTGTCCACTGAATCAAACCCCACTGCCCATTCCAGTAGTGCACTTCAACCAATCTCTTCTCATCCTTCGAATTCTGCTGTCAGCTCTCATCCAGAAAAATAAAAGAGAAAAAAGTTTTATTTCCTTTCTAATGTTCTTCTATTTGCATTGGTGTGGTGTGCAGTCTTTGCCCGTCTGCTGTCTTCTCTCTCTACTGTTGTTGTTGTAAAGCACTATGGTATACAGTGCATATGAAAAGCACATTATACAAGCATTCCCTTGACCCCCAGTGTTTCACCACTTGTACAATTCATATATGCTGCTGTGCTGTGACAATCTCCCAATACACCATTTGTTGTAATTTTTATAAAGCCATTTTTTGTGCAGAAATGCACAACATATTAAATTCTCATTTCCCAAATGTTTATTTTCCTGCTGCTGCTTGCTGCTTCTGCATTGTGTCAGTCTCTTTCTCGGACTGACTTTCTCCACAGTACCTCTTGTAAAGCACTGCAGTGCACAGAACATCTCACTATGTCTGTCTCCTCAAAAAACACTTCTAAGAGGTGTTCCCTAAGGCTCTATACTAGGTCCAATCCTCTTTGCTATCTACAGCAATAATCTGGATTCACATCTCCGCTCAGCTAATGTCCATCTATTTGCAGATGACACCGTACTACATACCATAAATTCCTCCCTGGATATAGCCCATTAGAGTTTACAGCAAGATTTTATCACCCTTCAACATAATCTCAACAGACACAAGCTGCTTCTCAATGCCAAAAAAGACTAAAGCTATGATCCTGTCCCCAAAGCTAGCCCCCGGACCATCGCACACACCTCAGATCCTAGCACTACTAGATGAATCCCTTGAAATAGTTGAAACTTTTAAATATCTTGGGTTCTGGCTGGATAATAAGTTTAACTTTCTACACCATCTGAATGAAGTCTCGAAGAAATTAAGACAGCGGCTAGGCTTATTTTATCATATTAAACATCTGCTCACCCCAGAAGCCAGAAAGAGGCTAGTACAAACTACATTCTTACCCCTATTGGACTACACCGACTTTCTCTACATGCATTGCCCTGTAGCAGTGCTCAACAAACTTGACAAGCTCTACCACAGGGCCCTAAGATTCATCTTCAGTCTACCTCTTCACACTCACCACTGCCTACTGTACCAGGAATCAGGGTGGCCTTCACTCTCAGCTAGGACAAAAATAAATGCCCTACTTTGGCTTCATAGAGCACTATTCAATAATCTGCCTACTTACATCTCAAGTCTCTTCACATGGGCCAAGGGATTGCATGGCATGAGATGTTTCTCCTTACTTTACTTCCAGATTCCTAAAGTGAACACAGCATATGGGGCAGTTGCCATCAACTTCTCACTCCCATCATTATGGAATACCATGCAAAATTCCCTAAAACTCATCTCACTCCCAGGCATATTCTCACTTAAAGCTTCATTAACCGTATTGTTGTTGGAAGCCTGCAACTGTTTTCGTAGACACTGATCAATCTACATCATGCTCCTCTTACAAATTTTGCAGCAAATTGTCAATTAAGATTCCTCCCTATTAAGGTCGCCTAGCTCTCTTAATTCATTCTGGCCTTCTTATTCCGCTCAGCTACCTCTATCATACCTAGTTTCTCTTAGCTGCCCTCCCTCCCCCATTCTTACCATCTCTACCTTACTATTGTCCTTAGAGTGACTAGGATTCTTGCTCCCCTACTTCCTACATATCTTTTGCTCTGAATTATATGTGTCCACCTTATTTGACAGGCACTTAATATTGGTTTTCCGTGGTTCACCTGTATATGTATTACATTTTTGTACTGCCCTATTGGAGTTATGATTGTTCTGATTTGCAACTTACTATTGTACAGTGGTTTCTACATTTTTTCTTTTGTTACTACCTTAACTCATTTGTATTTTTCCTTGTACTAAACTGCAATGTATTATTGCACAGGACCACCTTGAAAATGAGCTTGCTGAATGGTGTATATGCCTGGTTAAATAAAGTGATTGATTGATTGATATAAAATTCTCATTTACTGAAATATTCACTCAATTCTCTGATGTCATATATGCTGCTGCTATATCCTGCTCCTGCACTGTGTCAGTCTACCTCCACAGCACCTCTTATATTAAAAGCACTTTATTTCACATAAATGCACAATATATTCAATTCTCATTTCCAGAAATTCTATCAAGTCCCAGACATTATTTTTTAATGCAATATACTTTATTGAATTATGGCAAAACCAAAACAACAACCAATAACAATAAAAAATACAAGAATAAAGAAGAGGACAAAACAGCATACGATAACACAATAATACAAAGAAAACCACAGGATATTCTAAAACAGACCCCCCCAAGAAAAGGTAGTACATATTCATACAAAAACTAGAAGAAAAAGAATGAGTTCCTGCACAGTCCCAGCAAAAAAAGGAAAAAATAAACATTCAAATTGCCAGTAAAAGTAAAAAGGGGACCTAGTATGCACTCAAACCTATGGTATCTGATACAACATACAAATGAAAGAAAAAATTATATTGAAGAAACAGAAACATCCCCTTATTGTGATAATGTGAACAATAATATCTGTAAAGATTTCCACCATTTTTGAAAAGTTGACTATCACTCCATGAATCCCAGAAATTATGTATGCTGCTGCTACACTGTTGGAATCTGCCTCAGGGTCTGAGTCCCTCAACAGCAACTCTTGTAAAACACCATAGTGTTCAGCAATACTCATTATATAAAGTTTACTTTATTGCACATAACATCACGACATCTTAAATTCTCCTTTCCAGAAATTCAAGTCCAGGAAATTATACAGTATATGCTACTGCTATGTGCTACTGCTTAACAGTGTAATCTGAGGATGCTGTTGCTTGCAGTGACAGGAAATGATAATCTTATTGGCAGATGTAGGGGACAGCTGACTAGGTGGCAAGATGGAGTGTGCAGGTTTTAAGGAGTTATTCTTCTGTGTGCTAATGTTGAGTAGTCTCTGTGGCAGTTAATTTGCACCCAATGAGGATGTACAATATTAACTGTGGTTGTAGTGTTTTGTTGATACCTATACTGCAGTGTTGACCACATCTATAAACTGGCAGGGAGGACAGCAGTGGAAACCTGTGAAGGCAAGAGTAACATTAGTTCAACTCTAGTTCACTCTCTGTCATGATACACCTCTGAAAGTACTGTAAAATGAAAATAAAATAAAAAAAAAGGAAATGAAAAGGAAAAGAACATTTGGAAATGATTCTGACAATCACATTTGTGATGGCCATGTTGTGAAATGGCATGCTAGTGCCCCAGACACAAGTAGTGGAAGAGGAGGAGTCTTGCTTGCTGAAGGAGGTAACAGGGTAGGAGACCTGTGAATAAAAGAGAAAATTACTTGGACGTTAGTCAAGTAACCTCTGATACGGTTCGTGGTACAGCCAATGCCCATTCCCAACTGTCCCCTGTGAATACAGATGAGAAATTATTTTTCCTGAGTTGGCACTACAGTGGCTATATGACATATTTATTGTCCACTCCCAGATGTCTTCCGTGAAGACAGGAGATAAATTATATCTTCAGCTGACCACTACCATGGCCACATGCTACATACATTGTCCACTCCCACCTGTGAAGATAGGAGCAAAATTATTTTTCCTCAATTATCCACTCCAGGCTTACTATACCTATCACTTGTGAAGAAAAGATGACAACAAAATTTTTTTAGTGCGGTATTAGCCACAGCTAAGCAATTTAAATTACAAAATTGTAGTGAGAAAGAAATAATATGATCTTCTGAGATTTGAACCAAGGCCCCTGCAATACCATCCCAATGCTCTTAACCACTAAGCTATAGGCTCAAGTGAAAACTTATTTTTCCTCAGTTGGCTACTATGGTGGCTTCATGGTACATTAGACATCTGTTGTCCATTAGACATTAGTCAAGTAACACCTGTTATGGCTACATGATATATCCATTGTCCACTCCCAACTGTCCCCTGTGAAGACAGGAGAGAAATTATTTTTCCTCAGTTGGCTTCTATTGTGGCTTCATGTTACATTATATCTGGTGTCCATTTCCAGTCTTCCTATACCTATCACCTGCAAAGTCAAGAGAGAGATTATTTGTTTTTCCTCATTTGGCCACCGTTGCGACTGAATGATTTGTCCATTGTCAATTCCCAGCCTTACTACACCTCTCAGATGTGAACACAAGACTGAAATGATTTTTCGTTAGTTGGCTTATGTTATGGTGTTTCTGTGAAAGGAAAATAAAACAGAGAAAATGTCATCATATGATACCATCACATTAGTGATAGCCATGCTGTACACTGGCACAACAGTGCCCTAGAGTTTGGAAAGGAGGAGGTGACTTGACTGCTGCTGAGGAGACCTGTGAACATAAGAGTGACATTATTCAGACATTAGGCCACTCTTTGCCATTTGCACCTATAAAAGTAAAATGAAAAGTAAAAAGAAAAGCCAAAAAAAAGCACATGATCCATACCATCACATTAGTGACACTGGCACAACAGTACCCCAGAGGTGGAGCAGGAGGAGGCAGTATCTTGCATGCTGGAGGAGGAGCATGGCCTGCCTTGCATTTATGCTGGGTTAAGAGTCCGTGTTTGTCTGTAGGCATCAGATGGAGACAGCGGCTCATGCTGTTGTTTGCAGATGAGGACATGAGCAGACCAGAGGTGAAGATGCAGTATGGGACAGGCAAGGCAACAGGTTCATATTAACTAAGTGTGGCATTTATTCTGGGTTGAGTCTGGGTTTGTGGATGTACCAAATGAAGGCAGGGCCAGAGGAGAAGATAGAGTATCTTATGAGTGGAGTCAGACATGGTAGCAGGTTCACACAGTAGTGAACCTGGCTGGCATTTATCCTGCTGGGTTATGAGTCCATGTTTGTCTGGATGCATCAGATAGAGGCAGGAAATCATGGCTGGATTGGATTAAGTGCCTTGAGTAAATATGTATTGTAAAATGAGACAAAAAGGAGTAATACGGAAATCATAAATGATTCAACTCAGGAGGAAAGGTCTGTCTGCAGAACTTTATGCTTCTTTATTTTTGAAGCAACTCTAACAGACTTCCAGACTGGAGTTGTCCCAGCATGGAATTCTCTCTCCATGAGGGTTTCATCCAGTTTGATAGCTGAAAATTTGCCAGTATCATGTTCATCATCTCCAGTCTACACTCAACCAAACCAAGTTACAAACACAAGAGTAATTTTTATCAAATGGGGGAGGTAAATTCTCTTGAGTAGCTTTATTCTCTCTCTGATTCTCATTTTTCATCTCATCAATATTCTCAATATAACCCGATTGATCTACCATTGTATAATGATTTTTCTGAGTAAAGTTCTTTAAAATTGCCCTGTTATAAAACAAACAAGTTCTTATATTATCCAGCTCATCCTTTATTGCAATAAGATTTTCCAAAATTACTATATTAGTGTAATAAAGACTCTTAATAATTTCAAGGAGTTGTTTAGACAGGGAACTAGAAGAGGCAAAATCACCTTCCCTGGTAAAATATTCTTTATCAAAGACTGGACTTGTAGTATCTGTATGACTGGGGTCTTAGTAAGACCTAGGCCTATTTTCTCATTACTAATTCCAGGTTCATCTTACTTTTTTCCTAAGTTTCTCAATCCTTCTATAACCTTACTTAAGTTCTGGGTGATCAATTTAATTTCATCCTCCTTCACTGCAGTCTTTAGACATTGCTCTTTACATTCTTGATTTCCATTTTGACTTATGATTTCAGAGGACCTCGGGGTAAATCTATTGGGTGAGCCAAGTAATGAACCATCTTCAGGAGAAAATCCTTCTAAAGAAAGATGATAGGCATCTCTGCTGTTACTGCTATATGATTCATATGTCTCCATACTAGTCTCACTATACCTTTCACATAAGGAATGATCTGAAGGAAGATAAGGCTGGAAGGATTCATAGGAAGCCCAATCATAGGACTCCAATGAAATTCCTTCCATCTGAGGCAATGAATTTGTCTTGTTCGTTATACTTTAAATACGAGAACTAATAATCTCTTTTACCTGAGCTCTTTCTTTATGACCAAGTTGTACCAGCTGGCTAGGAGTGCTAGTATGATTATCATGAAGTGGCCCCAAAAGACCCACGGAAATGATATCCCTATGCCACATATCCGTGAGCTTAAACTGCAAAGGATCTTCAAATTATTCATTATTAGATTGTTTGGGGTATCTTTCACCTATCTCTTTTTTCCTTATTTTTCCACCTTTTTTCCCTTGATTCACCACCATTTTGCCTCTCTCTCTCTCCTTTATTTACCATGACTTTCCCACTTCTAGTTAGTCAGATATCAATCAAATATATTGTTCTTACCCCCTAATGTTCAGGGGACAAATAATCCATCTGTAATCAGCTGTAGAAAATTCCCAGACCTATGGAAAACAGCCACCGTGACACCCATCCATAAAAGTGGGGACAAGACGATTCACTCAAATTATCGCCCTATCTCCATACTGCCCCCACTCTTTAAGGCACTTGAGTGCATCGTGGCTGATCAACTTACCGACCACTTGGATAAATACAATATACCTTGTCCTCAACCACATGGCTTCCAGAAAGTCACAGTACCACCACAGCCCTTCTTGAGTTCACTGGAGCTTTGCTCAAATCCCTTGACAATGGCCTTCTCACAGGGGGCGTTTTTGTCGACCTCTCCAAGGCCTTCGATACAGTACACCATGGATTATTAATACACCAACCACTGAATGCCGGGCTATCACCTGACTCTTCTCTCTGGTTTAAAAGCTACCTAGAAAACCAGTCACAGAGAGTAAAAATTGCGGACGCTCTTTCTAACACCCTGCCTGTTCATTCGGGTGTCCCACAGGGATCCATACTGGGACCCCTCCTTTTTAGCCTTTTCTTAAACTCCCTCCCTTACCACTGCTCTGAGCAGATCATACTATATGCCGATGGTGCTGTTGTATTCTCCACTCACAAAGATCCTGCAACTCTTCAACACAACCTTCAACTTGGTTTCAGTTCTGTAGAGACATGGTTTCTTAATCATAAACTGGTCCTCAATGACAAGAAAACCAAATCTATGCTCTTCTGCAGCTCTCATAACCCACACAGGCTACACCACTTGGCTATCTCCACCACCCAGGGGAACACTGTAGATCAGGTGGGGTCCTTCAAATACTTAGGGATACAGCTTGACCCTAATCTCTCCTATGGACTTCATGTAGATAATGTAGCTAGAGCTGCTAATACATGGCTTGGTCTCCTCTACAAACACAGACCACACCTCACGTCAGAAGCTTTGAATATTGCAGTCCTGAGCTCTGTGATCTCTGTAATAGACTATGGTCTCATCATTTATGGCTCAGCCACAACCACAACCCTTAGATGCCTCTCAACTACCTTAAATAAAGCATGTCGGCTCATCACTGGTGCTCACCATCTCACCCACACATGTGACCTGTACACTCAGACCGCTGGCTCCAACTATGAAACCGCATAAAGTTTCTCACCTGCTCCATGGTGAAAAAATCTGCCTTGCCTTGCACCTTCTGGGGTCTCAACTCTGTTACAACACCGAATTAACAAATGGCACCTTAGGAGATCCACGCTACAGCTACTGAAAGTCCCCACTGTCACACTTCACAGGGACAACGCTCTTTTGCTATCGGCGCCACTCTGGTTCAATGGCCTCAGCCCAACCATCTCTCTGCCCCAACTATTGGTATGTTTAAAACTAGGCTCGGGACTATCTCACTACCAACAGCTCCTGTTACTGCCCAACTAACCTTGTTCTCCACTTCCCTTTCTGCTCTAGTTGTCCCCCCCACTGGATTCTACCTCACATCTTGGTATACCCAATGCTGCACTTTTCACCCTCTTGCCACCCTTCCTACATTCCTTCTCCCCACCACCCTCTTCCCTCTCCTATGACTCTGGCACTTCTTATCTGTTGTCTATCTTCTCTGACAAATGCCGCTGGCTGCCTTGTTACAATGCTACCCTTGAACTGTATTAATCTGTACTCTGTTTGCAATGTTCATATTGTTGTAATGCCTGTCTTGATGTTCCCCATAATTTGTATTTCTCTGACGTGGAACCTTTGTAAAAGAGCCATGGCTCAAAGGTATTTGTAATCCTAGACTTGATAAATAAATAAAATCCCTATAACAGTAAGCCCAATTGTAACATAAACAATGTTGCTATAATAAGTAAAACCGGTGCAACAATGAACACAAGATAATAGAGCAAAAAGATGTCAGTCTCTCAACATAAAGTTCAATAGAAAGAAAAAGTTCAAAGCAAAATCATCAGATCAAATTACAGTTCTTCATTCAGGCCAGGCCTTGTCCTCAGTCAAAAAGGCTTTGTTTTGTGCTTTTTTGCATCCAGTCTCTTCCTTTCACTATTTAAATCGATAGTCCCTATATATATGCAGTGCAATTAGATGAAGGATGCCAAGCTCATAAAATGTCTCAATCTATAACACAAGCTCGATCCAAACCAGTACAGTTCACCAGGAATAGTTGTTACCTCCCTTTTGAGCCAATAGTAGCGTGTGCATTGTATACTGCCACACGGCAAATCAGGGCATCTAAAGTTCCAAGCCTTTCGCAGGAAATGTATGTAAAGTTCAGGGTTTCCAGTTCCATCCAAAACATGTTTAAGCAGCAGTTTCAAAATGCTCCACACTGCAATTTAAATGAAGATAAGCAGAATAATTTCACTGTTAAGTCCCCAATTGCAAGCTATAATAAAAGATTCTTCACAATATAAAAAGTTTAACTAAACACGCTAAGAACTCTCATAATCGGGATAAAAGAACACTTACTTCTGTCCCCTTCAAAAGAACTCTCAGTAATACACCAGAATCCACAATTTTCAGTGGACCAACTGAATTGCATAACAGTTAAAGCACCTGCTTGAGAAGTGCTTAATTTAAAGCTGCACAAGATGCCAGATGCTAGCCGCGGTTTGAGGCCCACAAAGCAAAAACCTTTTCTGAGTTAGCTATATACTGATAGTGGGCAAAGCCTCCACTAATAAGCGTTAAACCCAGGTAGATCTTTACTAGATTTCACAATAGCAAAGTACAGCAGGAGGCTAGTCAGCCAAAAAATTAACCGATCAAGTAATCACTGTGTTTCTTTTCAAAGTGGAGTCCGTATCAGCTCCTGGATGGCATCTGACATTTTTATAGCAGCTAGATCAGGTGACCCAATTTACATATGGCGCCAAACTTAATTTAGATAGCCTTCATTAAAAGTATATAATACAATTCCATAAGACCCCACAAACATAATCTAATAAACTAAAATTATTAACACCTAAGCAGCAATTTGGGGGGAAAACGTAAAAACACAACACAAAAAAAAATGTTTTCAGGAGAGTGCAGCAAAAAACCTGTCGGGCAAAGATCAGCTTTCACTGAAATAACTCTGAAAATACTACTTTTTCCAGTACCCTACACCCCCTTTTTCCTCTCTCCTTTTTCTCGGGCTCTCAGACCGATCTCGTCAGCCTCCTTCCTGGTCTATCCTGCCATCACCCTCACATCCGATCTCTCCTGTCTCTCCTCGGCTTGCCTTTCCAAAGGGCCCCTTTGTCTGCCACAATCCACACTGGGCAATAGGGCACTGGCCTCCTCAGCCCTCTAGCCTCCTCCTGCGGGAAACAAGAGACACCGGGGAGAGAAATGCCAGGCAAGAGACAGCAAGAAAATCTGGTAAGGCTTGTTAGTTATTAAACCAGTGGCATACCTTTTTTAGTATTAAAAAAAACCTCTAACAAGCCCTGCTCCCACAGCAAATACTCCAGCGTGTGCAGCGTGCAGCCTCTCACCAGTAAAACAGCTCCAGACCAGAAGCTTCCTCTGCCTATAGGTATAAATGTAAGTGAGGTTGACATTCATTAGATATAAAAAAAGGATATATTTTATGAACAAATTGGATATGTTGAAATGTTGCTTCAAGATAAGACCCTTGCAGTAGAGGAAAGTGAGGAATATGATATACTGTGCTTGAGCCTTTATGGATTCATATAGTAAATACTGTATCTGGGATGTACAGTCTTTTAGGACAATATAGAAACTAATGTTTGAGGATGAAAGGGATGCCTCAATTGGAATTAGAAATACTGATTTGTGGGGAATGAAGATCATTTGAAAGGAAATATAAAGTCCAAATTGAGAATAGATTTAAGGTGCTAGTAGGAATTTTTAATTGACTAGCAGACTCTTCTGAAGCAGATATTAACTTAGGAATTTTGGATATACATAATAATGGAAATAACCAGGTTTTGGTAGCAGATAATACAAGTAATAATAGAAGGCTGTTGGAAGTATTGTCAAGGACTGTGGCTGGTTATCTTGGTGAATGCGTTGATAATGAGTTCATGTCTTTTAGTGAGGACCACGCTATTATTGTACTATATGGAACATGACATTGTGTGGATACTATCATAAATTTAAATTCATATCAGAACTTTGACATTCTAGCTAAATAAGTAAAGAAATTTTGTAGATTGATTCGGGTCTTTTTCTTTTTTCTAAATATGTATCCAGTGTTAGTTGTTAAGGATGTAGTCCTGTATTTTGATAACTTTTGTCTTTTGGCTATACAATTACAGTACAGTTTATCATAGTGCATGCTACTATTAATACTGTAACAGGGTAATACAAGTGATACAATACTGTAATTTGTGTAAGCATGTCAGTGTTAGCCTTTGGTACAAATTTATAATTATTTCCCACCCACCCTTCCACACATTGTACGCTGTGATTCCTTTGGCAAGCAGATATTTGTCCAGGCTTACCATGAAGGCCTGTACTGTTTTCATGTCCATGCCTGCTGTTGTGCTTGTAGGCTGTTACATAGGTTTATTGCCCTCTGGGAGAAGATTTGCCTCCTAATGTTACAGTTGAATTTACCATTCTTGAGTTTCAATGCATGTCCCAGCAGGATGTTGGAACCCTCCAGATCAAACACTTTGATCTGTTCAACCATATTGCTACCCTTCAATATGAGAATATTTTCCCTCTCACCCTCCTTTTCTTTTATCTCTCCTCATAGCTTTTGTCTTCCATGCCTTTGATCATTTTGGTGGGTCTCTGTTGCACCCTGTCTACTGCATCTGTATCATTTATAGTAGGGAGTCCAGAACTGCATGCAGTTCTCTAGGTGGGGCATGACAATGGCCTTATAAAGTGGTATGATTACTTTCTTTGCTCTGTTGGTCTCCCCTTTATAATACACCCCACATTTCTTCTAGCCTTCCCATCAGCAACTGTGCACTGCTTGCCATGATTTAGCCCGTATTGGTTATAATGAGCCCAGGTCCTTTTCCTCCTCCATTGCAGCTGGATGAGCCCCAAACAGTGTGTAGGTCCTACCTTTGTGTCCCCTCTACAAGTATAGCACCTTTCATTTGGTTACATGGAATCTAAGATGTAAGGATTCCAACCAGATGCTCTACTTGTTCAGGGCTCTTAATCATTTAAGATCAGTCTGTATATTATTAATGTGACCACTCACTGCTGAACTGGGGACTATGCCAGTCATATCCAGGAGCATCCAAACTTTCAAAGTAATATAAATAGGTAACCTGAGATCAAGCTTTAAAGCATCAGTGTAATGTAGTTCTATAGTCAGCACATGCAATAATCACAGAAGAAACAGCTGATACACATTATTTATTTACTTGCTAATGAACTCTATAATGTATTACTATTTACAACAGAGGTCAAAGGATCTTAGTTCATGTATGCCTCTTGAAGTAGCTCTAAACAATTCCTAGGGCATACTCTCCCACAACCACAGGTCAGCTCTCAAGAATGGCTACATGACAACCCACATCTTGAGCACATCAGCTTGTCCTTGAGAAAGGCTCTAGAGCACTTACATCTCAGTATAGAAGCATATGAGAATGACTATATCAGCACTCATATCGCAGTACATCTGCAGAATGAGCTCAGTTCCCACTCTTAATGAAAAAGGCTCCACCAACCATCACATCTCATTTCAATTCTAGAGAACAGTGACCTCCATGGCTCACATCTTCCTGCACAGCAGATGTTCACATCATGGATAAAGCAAATTACTCTGTCACCAAATTGTATGAGTTCCCCATCACACTCTTTTCAATATTACTTCTCCTTGTAACATGTGACCTCTCTTGTTTCATACTTTTTCATTTATCCAAGCACACTTGAGGCTACTGGACTGTCTGTCTTCATTAGATCTGAGTTAATAATACTCATTTAGATTATTATAAAATGGAAAAGAAACACAAAGCCAACTGATTGGCAAACAGGCACACCAAAGCATGCAAGTATGTCACCATTAAGGCATGCCTTTGGATTGGAACTTATCGGTACTTATATCACACAAGGAGCAAATCATTTACCCTACAGACAGAACTGATATGCCATTACAAATGTGGCTACCTCCTTTACTCACTAAAAACTTTAACTAAGGTCATGAAATAAAATTACCTTAAAAAAAGTCATTAAATGTTGTTTCCCTGATAATCACACTTCCTTACACAAATAAAACAGAAAAATGAAGTACTGTTTGTAGTTCTCATTGCAAGTATTCCTTTGCTTGGCCTTTCCTAGGATTCCATTAAAATCATGCTCCGATCTGTATCTGCTTAGAGGAAAATCTCTGCTGCTTATCTTGCCGCAGATGAATAGGCGATACACTATGGCTTACTTTTAAATATGCAAATTATCTTCATGAGTGAAGGGGCAGGGCCATAACTCATGAGTGGCAGAGCCACAAGTGAGTTATGACAGTCCTGTTCCCTCACAAATGAAGATAAGTTGTATGTTTTGAGTAAGACCGTTGTGTATTCAGTTTATACAACATCATCTTATAAGTTATACTATTTAAATCAACTGTTTGTGTAAAGTTAACTATTGCTTTTTGAATTCAGCAGGTAGCTTCAGAGCAGGACAAGGCTAATGTAATGTCATCAGCATTGTGAAAGCTGCTCTGTGACTGGGCTTTAGGTTGAGGATAGTCATTGTGACATATCTAACCTCAAGATAAATATTTATCTGGAGGTAAGACAATCAGATAAACAGATTTGCCAGGGAAAAAGTTTCACCACTGGTGTATTATACTGGATGTCTAGCTCCACTTGTGGCCTTTGTCATGTGTGAGTTGGGAGATGGACCTTCTATCAGTGGATTACTGTATGCAGAACTTTGAATTCCTATATTCCATAGTAAACATACTATCTGTTGAAAATGGGGAAAGACAGAGAGAAAAGAAACAGGGAAAAGAAGGGAATTAATAATATAAACAAAGGGACTTCCGGTGATCTCACTGATCCATGAGGCAGCACTGAGACAGAGCTGCATGCCCCCACAACTTTAAGAAAATTAAACTGCTTCCCAGAGTATTGAATTAACGCTCCAATCAGTCCTGAACATTACCAGATAGCATGGCAGGTCTTCCTAAGGTGAAACCGGGCACATCGGGCAATCTAAAAACAGCAAAAATTTGACCTGCATCCATGAGGTCAGAGCAAGGCCTCCTCACAAACCAGGCCTCCAGAAGCCATGGAGATTGTGTTGGAGGGCAGTTCGGCTGATGAAGAGGAAGAAATCACTATTACCTCTCGACAATTGTGTAGAAAGTTGTACCACCTTACCTGAACAATGGATGTTTTTCGAGGGGAGGTGGCAAAGATCTAGGAGAAACTCAATCAGTATGACCAGAAGATCCAGTCAATAGAGGAGACCCTGTTGACACAATCGGAGGCAGTTCACTTGCATAATGGAGTGATCCTGCAACTCCATGACAGATCCCAATTCCTCCTAAATAAAATAGAGGATCTTGAAAATAGATCAAGGAGGGTCAACTTACGCATTCATGGACTGCCTGAAAATACAGAATCCGGAAACATGCCTGAATTCATTGAAAGTTTATTAAAGGAACTGCTGAACCTAGATAAAGACCTAAATCTCAACATCATTAGGGCTCATCGTGCCTTGGTGTCTCCCCCCCCAACAAAAATCCCAAAGCCAGACCACACTCGGTGGTCATAGCATTTATGGAATTTTGCATTAAAGAACTGATCCTATGGGAAGCCTGGTTACAGAAAGAGAATATTTTCGGGTACACAAGACTTTTTTGAGAGCCAGATTATGCCCCTCAGAACCATGGCTAGGAGAAAGCTATGGTTTCCAGTGCTCAGAGAGCTTCGGGCCAAGGGCCTCAAAGCCAGAGTGGATTTTCCAGCCAAGCTAAGAACCACCTCTGACAGTGGCATTAAGATATTTGAAACTCCAGCTGAAGAATAAAAATTTCTCACCACTTTGAACATTGCAGCGAACGAGCTTGTACATCCAGGTCAGCTAAAAAGATTGAATGCAGGCAGTGGCTCCCAGCAAACAAACAGTTTCCTCAAGACCTCTGAAATGTAAACAGTAGCTCATGGCTGAAGCCGCAAGCGAACGCATCCATGAGAAAAGGAACAGAGATGACACTCAGCCGAAGACTCATAAAGAGATGCTGTGACTACCTCTAAGGACTGAGGTTTTGTTCAGGAAGAAACCTGGTAACATTTAACTGAGCTCTTAGCCAGGAAGGGAAATTTTGTCTCTCCTTTGCATCATAGGACTGACGTTCTATGAAGGGGGCAGGAGGGGGAGTTTAGAATATGGTTTAGAGTAAGGCTAACATACCTAGAGAGTTCACATTTATTCTGGGTTTATTATTTCATCTTTAAGTCAGGAGGTGTGCCACCACCCTCTTCAACTAGCATGGGACCATCAGTAAGATCATCCCAGACTCTATAGGTGGTGGATACCTGCCCATAAAAAAAAAGAGAGAATTTTTCTTTCTTCATAAAATAACTCCACAGTGTTCTCCATGGCTTATTTATTTCCCCCATGCTCACTCCCCATCCCTCCTATGTTTTCTTTAGCTGGAAACAGCCAGCTCTTTCTGGGAAGCATTATCAATATGTGGAGCGGGGTATAATGAGTTACGTCTCCCTCATTCCACTTGCTACATTATCATTTCTTATTGTGGGGGAGCCCTCCCGGTACTTCGCTATGGCAAGCTGACCCCACACAAGTTGCTTTTTGACTCCAAGAGGGGGTCAGGTGACACAGTGCGGGATTATACCCAGCACCTCCCCTCACCACCTTACACACTCAGAGTGAGGGGCCTTGCATGCCACTATTGAAGTTATTCAAGGTTTTATTAATCTTGTTGTTTGTTACGAGGACTTCTTTTGTTCAAGTGAGTTTAATAGTTCTAAATGTTCACACTTATTATTGTGTTAGTGTGGAATTGTGTTATAAAATGTATTTTTTGGTTGTGTATCCCCTCCTACTCACCCTCCTGAAAGGCCTTTATTGAATAGGGGAGTGGGGAATCCCACTGATCTGTATTCATTTTCCAGACATGTACTATGGGTGACTTAATAGTTACAACATATAATGTTAGAAGACTTAACAGTCCAGTTAAAAGAGCGAGGGTACTCCAGGAACTACTGTATGCAGGATGGAAACTCAAATAGCTCTGCTTCAAGAGACCCACCTTACAGATGGTGAACACCAGAAGCTGTGTCGTAGGTGGGTGGGTCAGGTTTATGCCTCCTCTTACTTGGACCCCCCCTCATCACAGAGGTACAGCCCTTCTTATCCATAAGTCATGCCCCATTCAAGTTATTTCCACCCAGCTAGTCCCAGAAGGGTGTTATGTTATTCTTCAGGCCATTTTGGGGGACATTCCCTGCATTACTGCCTGTCTTTATGCCCCAAACGATGATAAGGAGGCTGCCTCCTTCTTCAGGGATTTTTTTACAAATACACTCCAAGTTACAGACCAACTTTTTATTTTGGGGGGGGGATTCAATACTACTCTCGCATCCACTCTGGACAGAAGGGGTGGATCCCCTAAAGCCAGATTGGGGAGGGCAAGGCAAGCCTTGCATCACTGGTCTCGAACCTTGGGTCTGGTTGATGCTTGGAGAAGGGTTATTGGTACATCACGAGACTTCATCCACTGTTCAGATAGACATAACTGCTACATGAGGATATATATGCTCTTCCTCACTGAAGAGTGGATGCACACAGTCCCATCATGCCAGATAATGACACATACACTCTTAGACCATGCTTCAGTCCGGTTAAGACTAGTACTCTCGCCATCAACCAGAAACTCTCATTGGAGGTTGAACATAGTCCTCTTGAGTAACCAAGAATTTAAAGATTTAATTACCTCTTCAATTCAATCCTATGATAGAGAGAACCTGATGGGTGAAACCTCACATGCAACTAGGTTGGATGCTTTAAAGGCAGTCCTCCAGGGAATAATTGTAGGATACTCCTCCAAGGAAAAAAGTATAAGGAACAGAAGAGAGTGGCTCTAGAGACAGAACTGGAGGACTTAGAATTTCAGCACAAAATCTCACTGAACAGCCAGATGCAGAAAGCCCTAACAGAGCAATGGTTAGCCCTAGAGAAGGTACTTACCTCCCAAATAGAGGCTTCATATAGAAGAATCCACCAAAACTATTATGAAAGTGGTACCAGGGCAGGAAAGTTGTTGGAAGCCACCCTGCGACAACAACACATGAATAGGCTGGTCCTCCAGCTTTGAGACCAGCCCAACAGTAGTAAGTTAATACACAGACCAGAGGAAATCACTCAGAGACTCGCTGACTTTTACAAAAAGTTATACTCTCAAGAACCGATCTCAAATTATGACCAGAAACTTTTCGCCTTTTTTGAGGAACTGGGGTTGAATTCCCTCTCCCAACCTGCAATTGACCATCTAGATGGGGTTATCACCAGAGCAGATCTCCTTTCTAACATTATTAATCTGAAAAATGGTAAAGCCCCAGGGCCTGACGATTTCACCTCTGAATTTTTTAAAACATTTGCGGATCTTTTCATACCCTTCCTGCTACCGGTCTGCCAGGAAATAATGGATGATGGGGAGACCCCCGACTCTTGGCAATTAGCTCATATTTCACTTATTCATAAGACTGGTAAGGACCTTCTGGAGTGTGCGTCTTGCAGACCAGTCTCTCTTTTAAATGTGGACCTGAAGCTGTTTACAGGTTTGCTGTCTAGTAGACTGCAGGCCCATGTCTCTTCTCTGGTGCATGAGGACCAGACTGGCTTTATTTTGGGGCGCTATCTTTTTAACAATATCAGGAGGTTAATAAATATTATTTCTTCCCAGAATGTGTGAGACCAGTTTCAGATAGCTATACCCATGGATGCAGAAAAAGTATTTGATAGAGTTAATTGGAAATTCCTAAAAGCATCCATGGAAAAAATGAAATTTGTCCCTAAATTCCTACATGCTATTTCCACACTGTACTCCCACCCACAGGCGCTAGTAAGAGTAAATAGCATAAGTTCTCCCTTTTTCCCCCTAACTAGAGGTACTAGGCAGGGTTGTCCCCTTTCTCCTCTGTTATTCGCCTTATGCCTGGAGCCCCTCACCATAAAAGTCAGACAGAACTTGGGGATCTCTGGGGTTATGTTAGGGGGTTTAGAACAGAAGCTATCCTTATATGCTGATGATTCCATATTCTTCCTATCCTCTCCAGAAAAATCCACCCCAGTGTTGTGTGACACTCTAAAGACTTTTGGAGCGATCTCAGGATACAAAATAAATTTTTCAAAGTCTGAGGCCCTGATCCTGAGCGGATGGGCACCTCGGGGTTTCCGAGAAAATTTTCCCTTTAAATGTGCCCCTCGGGGCAAAATTAGATATTTGGGTATACAGATCTTGGTGGATCTCTCTAAATTATTCACTCTTAACTATGGGAAGTTATGGGAGGAGGTTGAAAGGGATCTGGCGTGATGGCAGATGTTGCCCCTTACTCTGGTCGTGCGCAACTCAATGATCAAAATTAATATCCTGCCCCGATTTCTATTCTTGTTTCAGTGCCTCCCATTGAAGTTACCAGTTTCCTTTTGGAATAAGCTGGTGAAGGAAACCCAAAAGTTCATCTGGCACCACAAGAAACCCCGAGTGGCCAGGCGTCTCCTCTTCCTACCTCATGAGAGGGGTGGCCTTGCCCTACCTAATTTCAGTCTATACTGTCTTGCAGCACAAATGGGCCCTGTCCTAACTTGGGCTAAGCAGAGAGTGGAATCATGCTGGTATGAAATGGAAAATGAATTGCCAGAAGGGAGACCATTGTACATCTTGACACTGACACCACCAACTTCAGAATACTCCCGCCTTATCAAGAATAGATGGGTCATATAGGGGCTCCATTTGCTTGGAAAGGTCAGAAAATTGTTGGAGACCCTAGAGGGTGTGGGCTCCCTATCCCTTATTTGGCATGAGACAGGCTTTTTCCCACCCATACTAGACGCAGGATTTGCCAGATGGGAGGTTCGTGGAATCCCCCGCTTCACACAATTGATAGAGGGGGTGGATGCATCTCGTTCCTGAGGGCAAAAAAAAAGTTTGGCTGAAGTAATGCTGAATTTTTTAGATATCTGCAGGTGAGGCACTTCATACATTCCTCAGACCATCTCCAGAAGCTAACCCAGCCTCTTTCTGTCTGGGAAAACTTTTTGTATGGAGTGGTCACAATATCTGCCCCAATTAAACATGTCACAAATCTGTATAAAATGCTTCTGGAGGTGAGGGCAGACTCCTTAGCAGGTCATATAAGAGCCTGGGAAGGTGAGGCAAATGTACATATTAGTGAAGTTGAATGGAATTACAGATTAAAATTTGGTTGGAAGGCATCCTCCTCCCCAGTATGGCGAGAATTTTACTGGAAAATTCTTGTCCGGTATTTCAGGGTACCCCGAGCCATATGCCACTACAAGGGTGACGATGCCCTCTGCTGGTGGTGGTGCAGCGGGGAGGGTAGCCACTGGCACTTTTTTGGGGGTTGCCCCAGACAGACCACTTTTTGGATGCAGCTTGGGGAGACAATAGAGCGAGTGACAGGTGTGACCATCCCCCACACCTTCACAGATTGGGTCCTGGAGTTTCCAACTGTAGTCCGTCTTAGGGGGAACACATGAAAAGTGTTACTTATATTACTAGCAGTGGGTTTAAAATGCATCACTGCCAAATGGATTAGTCAGGAGCCCCCTACATTACAAGACTGGAACCACAGGGTTGATGACGTGGTACTGATGGAATCCCTCATGGCCAGGTTGAGGCTCCAACATGACTGCCATGTGCTTCGTTGGCAGCAATGGGATGCCTCACTCTTAACAACAAGTTAATACAGCCTTGGCGGCTCCTGCTTGAACATGCTGCTGGGAGGAGAGTCAGGGCCAATGTTTCCTCGTACTGGATGACCTATTTTGAAAAACTATCTCTGTGTCCCTCTGCCACAATCTTGTAAGTCACCTTCTTGTTTGAGGTTACGTCTGGGATTTAGGGAGAGTGATTATATGCAGCCAAAACAATGTTCAGGCCCAGTTTGAGGCCTTGGTTGTTATAGTAATGTTTAATGCCAGCTTAATTAATTCAGGATTGATTGAAGGTTTAGGCCAAACGTTAAGCTTTTGGAAATGCTAGGTTTGTTGGCATTTATGCTTCTGATGCCACAATTTGTCTGACAACCAGTATGTTTTACACAACATCCTCTGTATCAGTTCAGATGATCAATTGATGTATATTCATGCCGTACCTTATACTCATCTGTATTATTGTGGCTATTCATTGTATGAATAAAGCTGAGTTTAAAACAATATATATATAAAAGAGGGGAAAGGTGTGAAGACACAGTTAAATGGATACAGGCCGACCTAAATGGCTTAAAGAAAATGTCCTTGAATGATTACTAAAGTCACTCTGCTTAGCTACAGTGGTGCAACCCATATAAAACGTGATGTGAACAAAAACAAGCAGTATTGTGTACCCACCTGACTCCCAACTTATCACTGTGTGTATTATGTAAACAAATGCTTACCAACACAGCCATTGTTTAAGACAGTCTTTTTTTATTGAGGTTTCTTGACTCCATAAGATAAAAGCAAAACTGTAAGGCAGCACCTGTACAGCAAATTAGAGGTGCAACAGACTGGTGTGAGAGCTGAATAAAAATTCAATAGGGTCAAAAAAACTAACATTTCAGTCTCACTAAGGAGAGCTTCATCAAAGAATATCTTAAATTTTATAGTAGCACATGCATTTGAATCAGGCATGCTTGAACCTGATCAGGAGAAATGTACCCCCCCCCACCAATAACCTGACAGGTTTAATAGCTTAAAACACCTTTCCATTAAAATAACTCTGTCAATTTGAAATACAAATTAGGTAACAATGTTTTTAATAAAACTGTGTGCCATACAGGGAATTCATTTTATTTCATTTTTTAGCTCCCCCCACCTAGTTACGAAAATATGGACTTCTCTTTTTTTGGCTTCAAAGTTAAAATGGAAACATATTTAAATGAGAAGTCTTTATTGCTTTCAAATTCTATGTTTCTATGAAAGTGGGTCAGTGGGGATGGGGGGTGGTACACAGCCCACCAGGACAGGAGGCCAGTGTGGTGAAGTAGGTAATAAGGGCAGACATGATGGACCATCAGTCTCTTTCTGTTGTCAAATTCTGTTTCTACATTATATTTTTTTATCTTTTTAAAATAAATTCCTCTAATTGTTATTCATTTTTGATCAAGAGTTAAAAAGCCTTTTTATAAGTGCAATACAACACTTCAAGGTGTGCCATTATGAGGGCATAATTGCACTTCTCAGGTGCATTTAATGGCACTTGACTTTCCCCTCTTGTGTAACAATGCACCCTAGGCATGTGATTATGTATCACCATAATGCACACGTTGACATGTCCTGTTGCTTGCATATCTCAGAATGCCCTCCTACAAGTATTAGACTGTCAAAGCTGGTTGATCATTAAAGTAGGCACAGTGTGAAACAGCTGAGGCTGTGATGTTTCACCAGCAATTGCCATCCTACCACATGTGTCTCTGCTAGTTTAAAGGATGCTTGACCTATGCACCCACAGATCCTTTGCTTTGCAGTTATATGGTTCTGCATTTTTGACCATGATGACCTCACAGCAATACAGCTACAGTATTCACATGGGTGAGACACAGATCTTAAGCCTCAGTGCTGACTCCCACCATAGCTTATATCGAGACAAATTTCTTATCTTAAAGTAGCACTTCATTCATCAGCTTCTCCACATTGTGTCTTTGTGTGTCTTGTCCTTTGTATGGGTACCTTTCTGTATAATCCCAACAAAGTTTTCCTTCTGAGGATCTGGGGGAACTGTACTCAGGCTAAAAGGCCATCAGACTACTCCCTTTGAGGAGGGACTCCCCTCCCCACACACACAGTACCGTAGCCCGTCAGCTGGCTCTGCTGCATACTGTGTTCTTCTCTATGGCAATGTGAGAGAAAAGAGGTCCAAACCTCTCTTGGAGCCCTGCTGGGATGTGCACTTCATGGATCCCCTTACCTTTACTTCTCTTTTCCTCTCTAGCACACTTCAAGCCAGCGGGGCCCTTACGATCTAATAAATTTACCTAACTCTCTAACCAACTAACCATCCCTGTCAAAACTGCTGGGCTCCCAGTTTTAAATGAGCCTGTCACCTCCCCTCAGCTATTCCTTGAGAAATGACAAGGGAGTCTGTCAGTCTTGGGCCATTTTCATTCTGTGAACAACTCCCTGCCTCCTACAGATAGGAGGTGATTGTGACATTAACATTACATGGACTGTAATCATTTAGTGCATTGTAATATAGGATTACCGGGACAGCACTGACCACTTAGAAAACATTTTGTTTTGTAGAACACTATTAAAGTTTTAAAGCAAACAGTGATACTGCATCAGTGAATCCCAGCTTGGAAGTAGTCTTCATGCACTTGGCAGAGAGTCCATAACCATTAGATAGCTGACAAACATTAATGATTGGCTGCATCTGCGGTAATAATTGGATTGGTTCTGCATACTGTAAATCCATGATCAAAAATAAGAGATCAATTATAATACACCAAAAAACATCAATTTTATATTTTTTAATGGCTTTTGAAGCTAGCACTCTGGACAGAAGTACTTAAGACTGGTTGATAAAAGGCTAGACAAAGAGAATTAAAGGGGTTTAAAGAACATCTGTAAACTAGAGTAGCGATCTGAATGACCCTTAAACATAAAATGCTGCACTGCTGTTCATTCTCCATCAAAAGATAGTTTTCAAATGAAGTTTTTTTTTTCCTTTTGTTAAATGATGATCTTAGATAGTTTACCCATCAGTAAAGAACTGTCATTGAAGAATAGCACAATAAGGGTTTACTGTTTTCTGGGAAACAAAAGTTGGGAAATGAGGCATTAGGGTTGATCTATTGATTAGACATTAGGGTTGATCTATTGAAGTTGAACCCTAACACCCAACCCTCCCAAACCAGGCAGTAGAGCAGGTGTGGGGTGTGCCTTGGGCTTCTCAAGCCTAATGCTCATCCCATTCTCATAAAGTTTACACATCTGACTTTATTTACCGATGAAATGGGGTGAGCGTTAGGCTTGAGAAGCCCAAGGCACACCCCACACCTGCTCTCCTGCCTGGTTTGGGAGGGAGATGTATTAGGGTTGGAACCTCTAATGCCTCTTTTCCCAACTTTTGTCACTTTGACCATAACTGGAGCATCAACAATGTTTTTTGCAACTTATTTCCTTACTTTTTGAGATAGTATAATAGTATTCTTATTTTACTGTGGGAGCGCAGGGTCCTTCGGACCCTATGCTCTCATCCCGTCATAGATGCGTATATGTATGTAGCTGTGGAAGTACAGGGCCCTCTGGGCCCTGCACTTCAATATATACAGTAGGACAACAGTGACCAAATTGTCAGCATAGCCATTTTATTACCCCACAGCATGTACCAAGTACAGTAAATTTTCAAATCCCCTGACAAAACGTAATTATGTGCAACTGCAACCCCATTCCATGCACAGGTGCAAAAACACATTTTGTCCATGATTTGAAAAATGACAACTGTGACATACATGAGATGTGGTAATAAGAAGGCTATGTTGAAAATCTGAGGCCAGATATTCAAACTGTGCCATTCTGTGGCGCAAGCCCTTGCTCTGCTCAAAAAGGTTGCGCTGGGGTGTGGCCAGGGTGATATTCAATGGAGTTGCGCTATTGAGCAACTTCTTTGAATATCACTCCCTGGCCACAGCCACTGTGCATAGCACAGTGGAACTGCACCACTGCAAGTGGTCAGAGTGGAGCATTCAGATGCGGTGGTGCAAGTTCCATTGCGCCATGTGCAAACCTGTGATATTCAAAAGATGACATGCAAATGGGGCCATAATTTATGCAAGGCGCACGGGGGGCCATTTGCATCTAATTATGGCCCCATTTGCATGCCATTAGCGTGCGGGTGTGCCGATCCCAGACGACTTGCGCCTGGTGCCCTGCCAGGCAGCAGCCGTTGGGGAGCGACGCCCCCTGCAGCCCGATCATGGGCATGATAGTATTCCCCCCCATAGCCTGATCACGGGCATAATATCATTCCCCCCTCCCCAGCAGCCCGATCGCTGGCATAACCGAAATGGCCCGATTGCGGGTATAGTAGTGGCCCCCCTATTAGCCCGATCACGGGCATAATAGTAGTCCCCCATTAGCCCGATCGTGGGCAGAGCGTTATTCCCCATTAGCCGATCGTGGGCAGAACGTTATTCCCCCATTAGCCCGATCGTGGGCAGAACGGTATGTCCCCCGAGCAGCCCGATCGAAGGCACAATGGTATGTCGCCCCCAGCAGACCGATCGCGTCATCAGACTTCCCCCCCAAAGTCCAATATCCCTGGTGGTCCAGTGGACCGTGAGAAGCCCAATCACGGGCAAAAGTCAAACCCCTCCCCAAAGTCCAATATCCCTGGTGATCTAGTGGCCCCCCACCCTCCATCCATGGAGCCCCACCACCCATGGACCCCCACCCACCCCACTTCCCCGTCCAGCTGGCAGGTGGCAGCACCCCACCCGCCTGCTGCCCCGCCGCCAGCCGACTGACAGCTCGGTAGGGCTGCACGCCCATTGGTTCAGAGCAAGAGCCAATGAGTGTGCAGCCCATACCATACAAGGCAGTCCAGATATGTGGTTTGACTTTATGCCCGTGATCAGGCTTCTTGCAGTACACTGGACCACCAGGGATATTGGACTTTGGGGGAAGGGGAAGTCTGATGCCCACGATCGGGCTGCTGGGGGGGGGACATACCGTTCTGCCCGCAATCGGGCTGCTCGGGGGACATATCGCCTGCCCATGATCGGCTAATGGGGAAATAAGATTCTGCCCGCTATTGGCTAATGGGGACACTTCAGCCCTGATTGGGGCATGGGGGTGCCGCCGGGAATGAGTGGAGGGCCACCCACAGGTGGCAGCTGCTGTGTTGCACCCTGCAATGTGGCAGCTTACCTGTGGGTGGCCCTCAACTTGATCCTTTTTTTTGGGTCGTAAAGTTGTGCAGGCGCAGGTAGGGGGTTGCGCCTGCATAACTGCACAGCCCAGCTGAATATCGGGCTGTGCAGTTTATGCATGCTTCCTCCCCCTTCAGTTGCGCATGACTATCATTGCGCTGTTGCTCAGCATGATTTGGGGGGCGCAACTGCCCTCTGCTGAATATCACAGAATGGCGCATTTCGGACTTGTGCAGGTGCAACCCTATTGAGCATGGCTCAACTCTTTTGAATATCTGGGCCCTGGGGTCAAAATATTAAAAATTTCCTAAGTTATGAGCATGTTTATCAAAATTGCAGTGAATGGTCATAACTTTGTCATTTTTAATAATTTTGACCCCAAATTATTAACATAGCCTTCTAATGATCCTACCTCATGAACAATATGACTGTTGCACAAATCCCATCCAAAAGGTGATTTCACCAACTGACTGCAAAATCACCTTTCCAGCATGAGTTGTGTAACAACAATAATATTGTTTATGAGGTGGGGTCCACAAAAGATCATTTTGAAAATTTGAGGTCAAAATCTCAAAAAATGCCAAAGTTATGTATAAAAGTTGAAACCCTCATTGAAATACATTGAACTACATTTACCTCAGTTTCTCATATTAGAGTTGCTGGCTTTATCAGCAAGACATGTCTTCAATCAGTGAGTGGGACTTGAACATGGGACCTGTTCAGGTGAGTAAGGGTGTGTGGGGGTGTACTGGGGGGGGTGTGGGGGTGTGTGTGCTGAGTGGCAGGTGGGGGTTGGGGGCTGATTGGTGGGGGGCCTTTTTTTTACAGGTTTAAAAAAAGGAAAAAAGGGGCTATTTTCTTTTTTACGGGTATTTGCAATTCATTGGGAGGGTGTAGAGTGCCACTAGACACCAGGAATTATGGCATAAAACAATGGGGATGGCGAATGGCTGGTGGGGGTGCCACTAGACACCAGGAAATGTGCAATGGTGATGGGAGGGTGGGGGAGGACTGCTACACTACATAACAAAAATGTAATCGATGACTGGGGATGAGGGGACCACTACACTATGGAAATACAATTAAGATGACCATGGAAATGAGGAACATTGATCGGCAGGTGGGGATGCCATTAGACACCAGAGAAGCAAGGAACAGTGATAGGAGTGGGTGGGGGTGCCACTGGACACCAGGGAAATAGAGAATGGCAATGAGAGGGTGGGGGGAGAGACTGCTACCCTACGGGAAAAAAAATGTTATCGGTGACTGGGGAGGGGGGAGGAACCACTACACTATGGAAATGCAATTAAGATAACCATGGAAACAGGGAATGGCACTCAAGCATGTGGAGGGTGCCACTAGGTATCAGGTAAACAAGGAATGGCAATCAGGTGGGTGGGGGGGTGCCACTAAACACCAGGGAAATGAGGAACAGCAATTGGGTGGGTGGAGTGTGCCACTAGATGCCTTTTATCCAATTATTTTTTATGTGTTGGTGAACCTGGCATAGTGCAGAATCAGTTTCCCTTGGCTAACATCAGCCGCAGTACCAATATGCATGTCTGGATTGACAACATGTTAGCTTGAAGCAGTTAATGGATGGTGCTGCACAGCTGCAAGTTGCAGCTAATGTCAGCTGTTGTAGCGGGAAACGCACACTGACTGTCAGCATTTTTGACCTGTGGTGTAGGGAGTAGCACAAGAGTGAGCGAGTAATGCTGAAGTGAAGAGGGAAGGAGATTATTTATTGCCTGTCACTGGCTAGCTCTGGACACCAATGCACAAGCCACACCAGACCCTTCAGTGCTGTTGCAGAGCTTGTCAGTGAGTAGAAGTAGCATAGGCCAGTGAGGCAGATGTTATTATACACTCAACAATTTTATATGTTTTATTTGGACTGAGAGCAGTGAGAGTGAGACAGTGTCTTCCTGTGTCGGGAGGAGCAAGTGTTTAACAGCGCTGCAAACTTTCCTGCCCAAACTGGACTCTACTCCACAAGCTTTGTTGCAGTTGGGACTGGGGCACATCTAATCATATATCCCCCAGGATCCCAGCACTGTAGTGTAGAACAGATTGCAAATGGCATGTGTGGCAGCATGATCCATCCACTACAGTGTCTGGCATATATAGATTTTGTTTTCATTTGTGGCTTGCTTTTTTGTTTATCCTCCATGTTGTCTGTGTTGCTTTTCATGTCACAGAAGCCAAAAAGAGTGCTGAGTGTTGATGCCGTAGCTGCTGTTGAAGCTCAGAGGCATGGCCAGCAACACGGCTTTAACCCGATCTTGGTTTATATATTTATTTATTTATTTATTTATTAGTGCCTAGCTACCCACTCCCTGCTGACCTCCATGGGTCCCACTCATGCCTGAAGTCATGCTTTCCTGCTTAGCTTGGTCCTATTCATACATCAAGTTGTGATGAGGAAGGTGTTACCCTACTGTCATCACACACTGTCCCTTGACTGGCATTCCTTGTTGCTCTCACCCTGGTAACAGAGCATTCAGTGCTTGACTGGGTTTCATTTATTTGTCGGTCCTTATTGAGGAGTTTTTCAGCAATCTGTGCTGGATGGGCAGTTATTGGGCAGGCAACACTGTCACACATACAGGGGGGCATCCATCTGCCACTGTCCCATTCTTTTTAAGATGTTGACCTGGGAAGTGGCGGGAAGGAGGTAGAGGGTTTAAGAAAACTGTCCTTTATTTTTGAAACATAGTGTTGGCAAAGCTAGTGGCTGGAGGGATCACTACACTACAGAAAGAAAATGTAATCATTGACCTAGGAGGAGGAGGGACCACTACACTATGGAAATACAAAATTACAGGGAAAGGCTGTGAAAAGGCTTTTTATGTGTGCCCAAAATCATTTTTCATCACTTGTGATCCTTTTTCCTATGAACAAAAAAGGATGCACGAAAAAGGATCTTAGTGAGTGATGAAAAAGGATTTAAAACATAGAAAACAAATTCCAGGACAATTTTTGTACCAGACAATGGCAGAATCCAACTAATGGAGTTCCAATAAGCAAGATCCCTTTCCTGGCCAGCCCGGTAGTGCTGAGGTTTGAAGTGCTGGATGTCACACCTCGCAGGACACTGACGACCGGGGCTCGGGAGTGGACTCAGGTCGTTAGGGGTTGGCAGGGGAGAGGGAAGATTGAGCATCCCACAATAGCTCCCCTCCCTCTGGGGTGGGTAGGGGGTCTGCGTCGCTCTGCAGTGGCAACTGGCGGAGGTCAGGAACACTGCAGGTGGCAGTACACAGCTGAGGGTTGGAGCGCGGCAAGCATAGGCATGTAGTGCTCTGACACCATTGCACATCCAGCACCAAAGTGGAAGAAAACATGGGCAGAAAATTGCAGGGTGGTCATGGTGTCTGATGGCCGTGCACCGCACCCCTGGACCCAGACTGACAGCTCGGTAGGGCTGCCGCCCGTGGTTCTGGCGTGAGCCAATGGGCATGCATCCATACCATACTACACATTCAGATATGTGATTCATTCACATATCTGGAATGTGTCAGTAGTATGTTGCACGCCATTGGCTCACGCCAGAACCATGGGCATGCAGCCCTACTGAGCTGTCAGTCGGCGGGCATCGGGCGGCAGGTGGTGGTGTTGCTGCCCACCGCTGACCGGGGGGAGGGGTGGTGAGGCTCAGGAGGGGAGTACCACTAGACCACCAGGGATATTGGACGGGGGGTTCTTTATTACAACAGATGCCCGAGATCGGGCAGAAAGCGGGATATTGGACGGGGGGCTACTTTTATTACAACAAATGCCCGCGATTGGGCAGAAAGCGGGATATTGTACGGGGGGTTCTTTTATTACAACAGATGCCCACAATCGGGCAGAAAGCAGTCCACTGGACCACCAGGGATATAGGACGGGGAATTTATTTTAAACATATGCCCGTGATCGGGCTGCAGAGGGCATTGGTCCCCAACGGCTGCTGCCTGGCAGGGTGCCAGGTGCAAGCCGTCGGGGATTGGCCCACCAGTATGCAAATGGTATGCAAATGGAGCCATAATGACATGCAAATGGTCCCATGTGCACCTTGCATAAATTATGACCCCATTTGCATGTCACCTTTTGAATAGCGCGGGTGCTGTGAATGGCACAATGGCACTTGCGCTAGTGCATCTCCATGCTCCACTCTGGCCACTTGCACTGGTGCAGTGCCACTGCACCATGCACAGTGAGGGTGGCCAGGGTGCGATATTCAAAGCTGCTGAGCCATGGCGCAGCTCCTTTGAATATTGCTTATTCCACGCCCCTATGCAGCCAAGTTGAGCTGCGCCCAGGCTTGCACCACAGCCTGGCGCAGTTTGAATATCTGGGCCACTGACTTTATTCTAAAAAGTTCACTTTGACACATAAGAACCACACAGAATTTCAGATGTAGGATGCAAACACAGTGGGAGTGAGGCATGAAGCTGAATGCCAGGTGCCCTTACACTCCTGGGAAGTGAATTAAAATCCTGTAATGCACACCCTGGAGTGGCTTATTGTACTTTTAAAGTTGCTCATTGTGTTATGCCTTGTATTTTTACAAAACATAACAAAATAGATTTTCCTAGAGAAATACTTGGGTTAAACTATATTTAAACTGTTTAAAGCTCACATTTGTTTATAAATTATAACAGGTGGATTCTACAGAGTTGTTCAAGCTGTAAAACAGTACAACCACTAGGGAACCAACCTCAAGCTGGAAGAAGGGAATTTCAAAAAGGACACCAGAAAGTATTTTTCCACTGAGTGGGTGGTGGACAGATGGAATAGTTTATTCAGTGAGGAGAATAATGCAAGGACTATATAAGGGTTCAGAAAACATTAAGACAGGTCCAAAGAGGTCATTAGGAACAAGAGGGAAGCAGGGAAGACTTGTGGGGGGGGGTGGGAGTAGTAATTCAACATACAGTAGGATGTCAGGGAGACTGAATGGTCACGTACTATAGTCTTGCTGTCCTGTTCACCTAGGTATCTGTGCATTCCCCTTAGTGGTTATTGATACATGTTAAACTAATGAAGTACTGTAAAGCAATTAATATTTATTATTATTATTGTAATCATATATATTATTTTAATTTTGTACCTGTATGCAGTGCTCAGGGATAGATAAATAAAAAGGTAGATAAGCAGGTAGATAGATAGATAGACAGACAGACAGACAGACAGACAGATAGATAGATAGATAGATAGATAGACAGATGGATAGATGGATGGATAGCTAGATAGACAGACAGACAGACATACAGACAGACAGACAGATACAGGGAGATAGATAAATAGATAGAAAGATAAATAGATAGATAGAGATGGACAGGCAGACAGAGGCCTTGTTAAAACCAATACAAAGTACGCAACAAAGAAAAAATAATACAAAAGGACCAATATAATGCAGAAGCAAGCAATACAACTTATTATCAGAATTAAAACATCATCGATAAAAATGCTAAACCATAAAAAAAAAACAGTATGGTCAGCCCATCGGCACAGCGGTTGTATTTCCACTTGCAACACCTGCGACCAAGGTTCAGGAGTGGACCCGGATAGCTGGAGGGCAAGCCGGGGGGGTTGGCTTGAGCATCCAATGACTGCTCGGCTTCTCCAGGGGGGATGGGGGATGTAGTCCGATGCCTGCTGACTCCCAGTGGAGACCAGGGGGTATAGCAGCACACCGACCAACTGACTAGGGGGGCATGTCGGATGTCAGCATATGTCTAGATGTCATGGCACACCATACCTCTGGGGAGAAAATGGAAAATCTCTCCACCGTTTGACTGGATGATGGCCATGTGGTCCCCCCACCACCATGAATGCCCTGGTCAGGCCCCTGAGACCACCTCAGCAGCACCCAATGGGCCAAGAAGTTGAGCTGGACAGCCCCCACCAGTGCCTTTCTCCTCGGAGGAGGACAACCCAACCAGTGAAGGGTTACACTGGATTATGCTGAGGGTGGCTGCCATCTGAGGTAGATGGATGGTGGCAATTGGCAGGGGCACAAGTAAACAGTGTGGGAGAGACCATAGATGCCCCGAATGAGAGGCCGACGGAGAGACACGTGAAGGGTAAAAATAGAATACACAAAAAAAAAGTATGACATTCAGAGCATCAATCAGGTCAGATATCAGTGAAAGCCTGGTTAAAAAAATGTATTTTTAAAAATGAAGACTGATGGGGAGACTGAATATCAGAAGGAAGAATGTTCTATAATTGCAGGGCAGAAACAGAGAAAGTTCTGTAACCAGCAGATGTTAACTGAGAGTTCAGAACAGTCCATAAACTACAGCCTATAGATCTTAAAACTCAGACCTCAGTATGGATTGCAAGAAGCTCCCTAAGGTAATGGGGTCCCAGTTCATAGACGGCACTATAAGTCAATAACTAGACCTTGAAATCAGTTTAGCAGCTAGGAGGTAACCAGTGCAGAGAACACAGTGCAGTTATGCACACATCTCCTGGTGGCAGTGATGAGCTTAACATCTTGCACTAGTTGAAGATGACAGATGTGACCAGCTTTTAGGCTCCAGTAGAGTGGATTGCAGTAGTCCAGGTGTGAGATGAAGAACACAAGTACTAGTGAGTAGATCAATACAATCAAGATACAGCTGAGTAATGTTTTTAAGCTGATAGAAGCCACTCAAGACCACAGTCAACACCTGTTCAGCCAAAGACAACTATGAGTCAGGAGTGATCCCTAGGCTGCTGGCAATCTGCCTAGACTCAAGTCTCATACCACCAATTGTGGGAAGACCTAGACTATCCAAAATAGATGATCTCAGGTGATCAGGCTCCATTGGTAACAATTTGGTTTTGCCAGGATTCAGCTTTAACTCACTGAAAGCCACCCACAAACTAATCATGGATACAACATTTTCAAGCATAGCAATTGGGGAGCCCTGTTTGGGTCTAAACACAAGATATAGTTGGGCATTATTAACATAGTAATCAAAACCCAAGCAATACTTCCGGATCACATCTCTGAGCAGTATCAGAAACACCTTAAACAGCAACAGACACAATAGAGCCCTGAGGGATGCCTCATTCAATGTTATGGGGGAGGGGGGGATTGAAAATTCCCTCAAACCACTGACTGTCAGCAGTTACTGAGGAAATACCAGAATCAGCTAAACACAGCTCCAGTCTCTTCAATAATCCTCATATGCTTCAACTATTCTGCATATGCAAATGGTTCAATAGCTGAGGAGAAAGCCAGCAGGGTCATTAAAGAACATTTTCTGCAATCCCTTGCATGGAGGAGGAGATCAATCAAACCACTCATCGGCACTGTCTCAGTACTCTGTTGAGGATGAAAATCAGATTGGCAGGACTTATACAGTAGATATAAAATTCCTCCAGATTCTTTCTGAGTCATGACACCACCACTTTCTCAAGAACTGTGTCTTTCTGTTTTAGTTTTTGTTGACTATGAAAGGAGGATGAGGCAGTTCTGCCTATTTTCAGCCTCATCCAGGGGGTTACAGATGAAAACAAATTGAAATTGAACCAGATTAAGCTGTTGGTGGTATTTTTTATGAATGGGGGAATTCAGCAGGGACACCAGGGAAATTCCACTACTCTTCCTGAAGGGGTAGCTGTCATCCATCAGTTCAAGAATGCTGAGTTTGAAGGAACTGGTGAGGAGGGAGCTGATGGTGCTCCAACTGGGGTTCAGACCTCTACCTCAGTCAGTTTTACTAATGAGGTCCTGGACTGTTCTGTTACTATAGTGTCTAATGGTGATGGCACAGATGCAATTGTGAATATGCCCTCTGTCTCATCTGAACATCTTTCTCAATTTACGAGAGAAGAACATGCTGTGTTGACTGCTATGCAGAATAAGAATCAGTCACTTCTGAACTTAATTTTAACTGAGGAGCAATGTATCAGGATTGAAAAGGAGCATTTGTATATTTTCCATAGCCTTCAAGCTACTGAAGTTGTAGCCACTGAAGAAATGATGGAAGTGGATGCTGCTGAGAATGCTGTGGATGAGATCAAAGTTCCTGCTGATGAGGCACCTGCAGTCCTGATTGTAGAGTCTGCAGCTGTGGCAGCTGGAGATGTATCAGATCATGGTCTCACTGTGGCTGCAATGTAACCTGAACGAGTGGAGCACACTAGTTTATCTACTGTTGGGAAAAAATCTTTGGGATTACAGAAATTGACTGCATCAAACAAATCTACCTCTGATGAATGGAAGGTCTCTTGGTCTCCAGAGAGAGCAAGTTGTGGGTTGGCTCCAGTTGGATCAGGGTAATTGGATCCCTGATGCTGGAGATCATGCAGTAATGACATACAGATGGGATGCTGAACATTCAGTTGGTAGTCTAATGCAATGTTGTACAGCTGATTAAGGTACTGTACTGCGCCACAGCTCCCTGTAGAAGTGGCAGACACCGGACGGTCTGCAAATGATCCTGGTACACCTTTTTCCCCTCTGCATGGCGCTGACTCCTGTATCATTTTTTCTACTGCTGGTGAGCCTGTTTCTTGCCTTGATAACATTGCTTCCCCTTGCCCACTGAGTGAGGTGGGAACTGTATTCGTGACTGAGACTGCTGTTACTATCCCTGTGGCTGGGTCTTCTACTGCTTCCAGTACTTCATTTTAACTCCTCCCTGCTGCTGCTGCTTCTTATTGGACAGAGCCTCCTGTTCAGAAATCTGAATCTAGCATTAAACCCAAACAGTATGCTGATTTATTTCCTACTAAGGAGGAATCTGCCTCAAGAAAAATTGCAGTTTGATTGATTTACAAATGGGGCCTGGAGTTCCCACCTGATAGAGTTTACGTGGCAAGGACTTTGATTAAAGATTCTCTTAAATTTTTTGCCTCATAATTGTATGCCTTAATTCATACTAGAGATTCCAACTATGAAATCAGTTTTAAGCACTTAGCTGGCCTAGACAGATTCTTGAAGCAATGCACTGCTTTAACGAATACTCCCTTACAGATTCCGTTTTTAGTAGTGCCACTTACTCACCCTACTCTCCGTACTGTAACTGTCATTTTGCAATGAAGGGGTCAATATTGCTGATATTCTCTAATAGCTCAGGCAATGCTGTAAGGTGTTGGACATGCCTGAGCCAATCTATGATTCTGAACAGATATGGACCAGGGGGTGGGTGATTAGGGTGAAACTACTTCAAATGACTTCGGTATCATGCATTTACCTAGTAGTTTTTTTCTGGGACTTGATAGGGGTATGTTGTTTTATCAGGGCTAGCCCAAATCATGTTACAACTGTAGGTCCAAAGCTCATTTAAGTAATGCATGTGATAGTTCTTGCTGCAACCATTGCTTGGAATATGGTCACTTGGCTAGAGTTTGCAAGAATGCCTTTTGCTGCAATTTCTGTTAAAAACAGGGTTACTCCTATGCTAAATGTCAATGGGGATCCCACAATAGAGAGGGAGGTTTATCACAGGAGGATTTTGTTACCCAAGACCAACAGAAAGATAATGTTTGAGCCTAGAACTATGGATGGCTGCAGTCCAGACAACCATGTCTGTTCCACTTGATCTAGCAATGGTCTCCAATCCCATTCTGTCTACCCAGATACCATCCACTGAAAGTTTTCTTAACCCTGACATGCAAAATAATGATTCTGAAACCTGCACAGACATAGTTATTGATTTAGAAATGGAGGATGTATTTATAGAACCTGTTCAGGATTCTCTATCCCCAGCACACATGCCTCCCAGAGTTCTTTGAACCTGAAGAAGAGACATAGAAAGGATAGTGCTGTTTGCACTAAAGATGAAGCAATGTGAGTTGGCATTGAAGAATAAATACAGTGCTTTATCCCAAGGAAAGAAATGAGGGCATTCGGAGAAGGGTGATTGTGATTCTGAGGTATCCTCGCTCCTGTCTTCCCATCAGGATTTTTCCTCTGACATGGATGAATCCCAGTCTGACTCAATCAGTTCAAAACAGAAAAAATGGGTCACTAGATCTAGCAACAAATTAAGATGAAATGTTGCACTGTATATTCTTTTTGTCTCCCTCTTATTATTAATCATGGGATCTTTTCTGTACTCACCTTAAACGTGAATAGCATTAAAAGCTATAGGAAATGTATTTCTGCTTTTTCAATTCTGCAGGGCTCTGATGCTCATGTAACCCAGTACAAATGCAGGTTCCCGAAAAGTCTTCCTTGAGCTTGCCTAAATGCTCACTGCCAGGCTGGTGTCCTGAGTTTTAGCAGTTTAAATGCATTGCTAGAGAGTGCCTGTATAGCCTTTGTGTACTGTCTCCTGAAGAGCTGCCTAGATTGCAGTTATATTTAATCTGGGAGGGGGGCTGAGTGTTTCTATGCTATAGTCCTGCCCAGGCTGCCAGATAATCGCTCTGTTCTGCCATCGCTAATTGCACAGAGGGAGCTCTGTTAGAAGATATAACTGTTTGCTGATTATTTATTAGAATGATAATGATATTGTAGTTTGTCTAACCTGCCTTCTTTGCAGCATGGACATTTCTGTTTATCTCCACCATCTTGGTCCTGAACTGCCGAACTGGGCTAATCAATACTTTTGGGGACTTTAAAATGGAACCTGTCTCCAGGGGCTTTGTGGGAGCAAAAATCTGTAAGAATTGTAGTTTTGGGCTTTTGGCACCTAAATAAACTTGGAGGGGTTGTTGTGACTGACAGACAGATCAGCCAACTGAACCTTTTGGATCCTGGGGAAAGTCCCAGGCTGCTTGCAGCTTCAAGTCAGATCTGAGTTGGGAAGTGAAGGAGCAACAGCTCAAGATAGTCGAGCAGCAATCCAGTGTGGATTCGTGTGGGAGAACTGTGAAAGGGCTGAGTTTTGACCTGTCTGCCTGCCTACCTGCTGTCCCTGAGAGGGAAAAGAGAGTTTATTCAGACTGAATCCGAGTAGTGAGAATGATTTAATGCCACTGAACTGTGACCAAGCTTAAAACCTGAAGAAGACCAAAGATTTGCTGAATGCAATCAGCCTGTCAGGATTTCCAGCCACCTCTGAACTCCCGGTGTGTGCAAAGACTCTGTAATTGCTACCAGATAGCAATCTGCCTGGTACAGTAGAATTTCTTACATGTAAATGTGCTGTGTGCTGTTAGTGGGTCATGATTTGGTTCCCCACTGTGTGCTGAACTGTGTTCTGCTTGCTGAAGGCTGCATCCAGCTCCCATGGACTGAATCCATATTCATCTCCATTGGGCCTAGGCCTTGCCACACTGGCCCAGCCAGACTACCCGCTACACAGAGAAAGCCTTCAACAAGAGACCTGCTTGGGGATCAGCCCCCTGCTCAACACCTTGAACAGGAATGACGCCTCAGTGATTTGTGTGGGCCCTGCTTCTCCTGGCACTACAGCTCCTCAACCTGCAGTCTCAATTTCATCCTGCTTGTGTCCTGTATTGGGTATCGTGAGTAAACATCAGGGTAGCTCCCTGCAACAACAGCTAAATCTAAAGTATTGTCATCTGATTGCTTTGTTGTCTTTTCTGTCATGAACTGAGCCCTCTGGATTACAAATAGTGTGTGTTGTGCATGTTGCTTTCTTCCATCACAGGGCCCCAACCAGCTGCGACACTGGCCTACCCTAGGCATCATTCTTGGCTAGCCCACTGTCTTCCTACCTGGGTACCCAGAGTGTGTGACTGTGTAGAGACTCTGAAGTGCATGCATAACTGTCTGATTGACATAGCCTTTAAGCAAATCAACCTGATTACGCCCCTCCCTTGTTCAAGTCCCCAAATAAATCAGATCTAAGTCTTTCTGCATTTAACCTGACTGTGGTTCCAGTTTGTGCTAAAAGTTCTGTACTGTTGCTATTTGCTGTGCATAACCTCATTTTACAGGGGGTCTCCAGAGTTGAGCTAGAGGAACCAACCCTGATGGTAAGTGCAAACAGTGTGGGTAATTGTCTGGTGAATAAGGGTCATTGTGAAAGTTATTATTGTGTATTGTTCAGGCCACTAGAAGGGAAAGAGGGGGGGTTACAATGTCCTGGAGGGCTGTGCCCAGGTTAGCTTGACCACTAACAACCCTCACATCTGGGTGGAGGCACCCATTTCAGTACCCAGGCCCCTTAACCTGCAACTAGCCACATAGGCAGGGGTAGTAGCCCTTGGGATAGCGCCACCTAAGGGTTACATCTTGGAGGCACCGCTGGGATTTTGTGCCTTCTAGTGGCCGGAGGTGGGAATTACCCCAGTATGTTTAGAACTGCTGACAAAATGGAGGAGCTTGCTATGCCTAAACTCAAGATTGCCCCTCAAAGTTGTTAGTGCACCGAATGATGGGGTGGAGAGATGCACAGTGAATAGACCCCCAACAGGCCCTCCTGTTAAGGGATGTCCCATTAGGGACCACTAATGCTATTATTGTAGAGACTGTCAAGCAAGTTAAGTGTTTGGGGAAGGTTGAAGTGAAGGGGAGGGATTAGCATCTGTTTGACCAGACCATGGTGGTCCTCCTCTCCTGCAGCTCCCCTATAGATCCAGAGAATGTACTGCCTGCGATTCTGTCAGAAGAGTTCCAGAAGGGGTGAAGGGTCATCCATTTGTGCAGTGATCTGGCTACCACGGGAGGGTCTCCCAGCATAGAGGGGTTCAAGGACAAGCTGCTTAAGTTGTTAGTTTCTGAGGGGCAAACCGCCCAAGAGTTAGTGAAGGTGCTAGACCTTTCTGAAGAACCCATGCCATTGCAGTCCCCAACAGTGTCTCCTGCCTCCCCTTGGGTCTCCCTTGTGGTCACCTCCCCTATAGTAATTCCCTCTGTGCAGCTGGATTCATACCGTAGACTTTGATTTTTTTTCAGGTACAGTCCCAGTACCCGTAGGGGAGGATGACCTGGAAATGTGGATGGACTATGCTACCCCCCCCGGGTCCAGGAGTGGCAGTGCTCTGAGGAGGAGAAATTAAGAAAAAAACTCATGGGAAGTTTGAGGGGCCCTGCACTGGAGGCCATTCGCTTCCTACGGGCCACTAGCCCAGAGGCTACTGCAGCTGAATACCTCTCTGCATTGGAGGTTTTTTTCGGAAGCACTGAGTCGAGGGATGATTTACTGTGGAAATTCAAATCTGCCAAGCAATGGAAGAATGAGAAGTTGTCTATGTTTGTTACCATAACTGAGAGGGCTCTGCAGAGGGCTCACAGAAAAGGAGGGGTGCCTGCAAGTGAATTGAATCGGGTCAAGTTGGACCATATTCTTAAGTCAGCCAGGTACTCTAGTGTGATGATGCTAAAACTTAAGTTGCAATATAGGAAGGCTAATCCTCCTGAGTATTGTCACCTCATGAAAGAGATTCATGAAGCAGAGAATGATGAAGAGGGATGGGAGCCCTATGCTGGGGTTGCCCGTACCTGCCCGACCCCTGAGAGAAGTGACGAGACTGAGGTACAGCAGATGAGAGAACTAATTAAAGAACTGACAAAGTTGAGAATCAGTCAACAAGCCGCTGAGGCGGCCAGAGATACTAACCTCTACCAGGCACTTCCTGAGTTAAAGAGCGAGACCCCATCTAGTGGGATTGGGGTGCACATCGTCTCCTCAGAAACCCGGACTGAGGGTAATCTAATGGAAGAAGTACGAGAATTGAGAGCCCTGGTGGGGAACCTACTATGAGCCACACAAACCCCAAAACTTGATGGAAGTCCAGAGGATCAAGAACTCAAGTCACAAGTCAAAGAAGGGCCCCTGAGGTGACCCTGATGTACCCAAGCAGAGAAAAGGCCTGCAGCCACTCAGAGACTCTAGAGAACCCAATTTTTGTTACCACTGCAGGGAGGACGGGCACACCCAGTACACCTACTGCTCACCAGAGAACTTGAGAAAGGTTACCATTAGGCTACTAGCCTTGATTCAACAGAACAACAACTGGACGCAAGGTGGAGCTGTTCAGAAAACTTAGTCATCAAAGGCCACTGCCAAGTTGACATCCAAGTCTGCATCACCTGAGTGGTCCGAGGTGGTGGGTCCCTCAATGGAAACTACAGTGAAGGTGAACAGTGTATCCACCCGGGCTGTGCTTGACAGTTGGTCACAAGTGACCATGGTGTTCCAAGACTGGTATCAAAACCATCTGCTGGATGTGCCCCTACCACCCTTGGAAGGCTTACATGTGTGGGGGTTGAGCGAGAAGTCTTATCCATATTCAGGATATATTCAGATCTGTCTGTCTTTCCCTACGTCAGTGGCTGGAGTAGATGAACAAGTCGAGACATTTGCCCTAGTGTGTCACCCTACCGGACTGTATAATGGGGTTCCTCTACTAATTGGGACAAACGCCCACATGTTTGGGAGACTGGCACAACTCTGTCACGAGAAGCAAGGGCAATGGACTCTGTGGGCCCTAAGAATTCTGGCTCTGATCAAGAGGGCCTATGATTTGTGACGGAAACCTGAGGAAGTAGACTAGAATGAAACTGTGGAGATCATGTGGAAGAAGGATTCCGACTCTTTGGTACTGGCACCAAATGCCCAGTGTACCATTCACGGGGAGGTCTGCCTCAGGTGATGGAAAATTGAGGGACTATTGGTCAAACCCAGCATCTTGCCTGCTCGTGCCCATGCCTATGCATGATGAGTGATGGTTCAGATTCAGAATGTGTCAGATTGGGAGATCCGGATGAACAGAGGGTGCACTCTAGCTACAGTACACTGCGCAGACACTGCAGTATTACCTAGTAACAAGTGCTCTGGTGAGAAGGAGAGAGTGACCCTGGACTTATTTGACTTTGATGATTCCCCATTGCCAGCTGAAAGGAAGGCTAGAATTAGCAAGAAACTTGCTCAGAGAGACCAAGTGTTTTCATTAAAAGAATAGTATGTGGGGTGTGTCCAGGGGGCAGAGCATGACATATGTCTTCATAATGACCAGCCATTTTGAGAGAGATTCTGACACCTCGGCCCAGCGGACATAGATGATGTTAGAAGGCACCTGCAGTAAATGCTCACTGCTGGCGTGATACAAGAGTCAACGAGCCCATATGTCTCTCACGTTGTGGTTGTGCATAAGAAGAATGGGTCTGTGAGGATGTGTGTTGATTATTGAACCCTGAACTGGCAGACCATCCCAGATCAATACACCATGTCCCGTATACAAGATGCCCTGGATTGCTTGAATGGGAGCAAATAGTTCTCGGTATTGGATGTTCACAGCGGATATTACCAGATTCTGATGGCCCCAGAGGACCATGAGAAAACAGCCTTAATATGTCCTTTGGGGTTCTAAAAATTCCTGAGAATGCCACAGTGGATTTCAGGTGCCCCGTCCATCTTTCAGCGACTGATGAAATGTGTGGTGGGAGATATGAACTTGCTGGAGTGTCTAGTGTACCTAGACAATGTCATTGTGTTTGAGTGCACATTAGAGGAGCTTGAGACCTGACTGTTTAAAGTCCTAGAATGACTGGAAGACTTCAGCCTCAAACTGTCCATTGACAAGTTCCAGTTTTTTCAAACCTCCGTGAAGTATGTGGGGCACATAGTATCTGCAGAGGGGATAGAGACTGATCCCAGTAAGGTTGAGTCACTGACTACTTGGCCCCAGCCCCATAACTTGAAAGAACTACAATGTTTTCTGGGATTCTGTGGCTACTACCGCAGGTTCATAAAAGACTATTCCAAGGTGATTAGCCCGCTCCTGAATCTTACCCAGGGATACCCCCCCACCAACTGTAAATACAAAAAATGGGCTGTCAAAGAACCAGAGAAAGTGTACTTCCACACAGGTGAACTTTTTGGGCCCATCTGGACACCCAAATGTGAAGCAGCGTTCCATGAAGTCATATACCAGCTCACCCATGCCTCCATCTTCGCCTATGCTGACCCTACAAAGCCCTATGTGCTGCATATGGATGCGATTCTGCAGGGCCTAGGAGCTGTGCTGTATCAAGACCATTAGGATGGTTTGAGACCAGTAGCATTCACCAGCAGGAACTTGACCCCGTCAGAGTGAAACTATCATGTGCACAAGCTGGAGTTCCTTGCCCTAAAATGGGCCATCATTGACCAGTTTCATGAGTACCTCTATGGGGCAAAGATATTGGTGAAGACTGACAATAATCCGTTAACCTATGTACAGACTTCAAGTAAGTTAGAAGCCACTGGGCACTGGTGGATTTCTGCCTTATCAACCTATGGTTATGTTGTCGAATACAGACTGGGACTGAACCATATTGATGCTGACGCCCTGTCATGAAGGCCCACTTCTAAGAGTGATTGGGTCAGGCTGTCTGAACCTGACATCCGAGCATTGTGCTAAAAGTTTGACAGAGATGAACAAATGTCTGTGGACACAGTGGACTGTTTAGTAGATTGCTTGGGCCCTCCTGATACCTGCATACCGGCTGCCTATTGCCATTTCTCTGCTCTAGATATTAGTGCACTACCTCAGCTTGACAACAGCAGTATTCAGTGGGCTCAATCCCAAGATCCTATTATTTAACCCGCACTTGATGCCCTGTGTGCAGGGAAAGATGTGTCTAAGTTACATTCCCCTGACTTGTGAACTGCCCTATTGTTTAAAAAAGGCTCCAGGTTGAAGTTATTCAATCAGTTGTTATACAGAGAGACAGTGGATCATAGTGGTCAAGTAGACAAGCAACAATTGGTCCTGCCCATGGCCTTTAAACACTTGGTACAGAGGTCCCTCCACGATCACATGAGGCACCTCGGTATAGACAGGACCCTCGACCTGGTACAATCTCGATTCTACTGGCCCAAGATGGGGGCCAATGTTGATCACCATGTAAAGACTTGTAGTTGTTTTCTCCAAAGTAAAGCCCTGCCTCAGAGGGCTGCACCCCTTGTCAATATCACTACCAGCGCCCCCATGGAACTGCTCTGCATAGATTTTTTTGTTCTTAGAACCTGATCAATGGAATATTGGCAATGTGTTAGTGGTTATAGATCATTTCACATGGTATGCACAAGCTTTTCCAACCAAAGATCAAAAGGCCTCTACCGTGGCCAAGGTGCTAGTGGAAAAAGTCTTCATCCACTATGGTGCCCCACAGCGCATCCACTCTGACCAAGGCAGACTTTGAAAGTAGGCTATTCAAAGAAATGCTCTCTTTGTGGGGGGTGCAGAAGTCAAGAACCACCCCCTATCACCCACTGGGGGACCCTTAACCAGAACACTTTAACCGCACCCTTCTAGACATGCTGGGCATCCTCCATCCAAAAGACAAGCATAAATGAAGCCAGCAGATTAGCACCTTGGTACACGCATACAATTGCACCAAAAATGATGCTACTGGGTTCTCCCCCTACTGTCTCATGTTCGAGAGGGAGGCCCAACTGCCAGTTGATGTCTGCTTTGGGTTCTCTCTAGACGGGGTTGGGCCAAAAAACTACCTGCAGTATGTACAGAAACTGAAAGCTCAATGGAACCATGCACATCAACTAGCCCAGACAATGGCTACCAAGAGAAATCTCACCAACAAAGACAGGCATGATAAGAAGGTAAAAGCCCAAGAGCTACGGCCTGGAGACCGTGTGTTGTTACTCAATTTGGGACTGCATGACAAGCACAAAATTGCTGATAGGTGGCACCATCTTTCTCATGTAGTAATTGGAACGTTGGAAGATCTACCTGTGTACAAGGTACGCCCAGAGAATAACTCCAAAGCTGTCAAGACCATGCACCATAACCACTTGCTGCCTATCGGCCAAGTTATTATTGAAGCTGAGCCAGCAGACATTGCCTCCCCTGGGCCAGAGACTTGTGCTGCTGCAAAAAAGATACAGAGTCAACCTGCCCCAGTGGTTACAGATTTAAAGTTTCCCCTGCAGCAGGCCCACAATGATAGTGACTGTCAGTCCATCTCTGATGATAGTGGGTGTGACAAGGCCTATTACCCTTCCTATGAATTGAGTCAGCTGTTTCAGGATAATCCTGTGACCAATTGTGGGGATGAAGCTGGGCCCCCCAGCTTCATCCTTGGAGCAAATGCTCCCTGAAAGTGAAGTGCAAAGTATTACGTCTGAGGCTGCGGACTCCCTGTGTTTAGTGGAACTGTGTGACTTGCCCCGGAGAAGAAGCTGATGGTCTGAGTCTCTCTGGTGACACACCAGAACTTGAAGAACAATATGAGAGTGCTGACAGGCCCCCTTCACTGCCACAAAGCCAATTTGTGCCAGAACCTTCGCAAAATGAGCCAGCTGGGCCCTCGTCAGAAGATAATAAGCAAAGTGTTGTGGAAACAGAGCCTACAGAGAAAGGAGCTGACAGTGTTCCCAGTTTGGACATTCCCATCCATGCAGAGGCACCCCTCACAAATGACAAAAGCTCCAAGACTAGTGCTGATAGTACAGAGACTGTGGTTGTTCCCCCCAGAAAGACTGGCTGAGCTGTCAAGCCAGTATTGCGCTTCAATTATGATTCTCCCGGGAGGTCGGTGGGTTTGCCTCTCAATGTGGTTCACAAAGGGGTTTATGTCTCGCCAAGCTCACCACCCAAATTGAGCTTGATGGCCAGCTCCAGGTTACTTGTTCTTCCCTCTCACCATGTTGCCCCTGCCCCATCCAGCCCCAAGTTAGCTGATAGGGAAGGGCCCCCTCTTACATTGTTTAATGTACAAGAAGTTATTATATGAATCAGTATTGTGATGTTAATAATGTGTTGATTATAGTAGAATTAGTATTACCTGTATGAAACATGCATAAGTATTGCCAGTATGGATATAGTATGGTGAAGTACATTGAAATGTATAGTAATGTGACAAGTTACCTTAATTGATGCATTAGATAGTATTTGAATAGCATGCTAATGTCATATATGTCTTGCTATATTGCATTCTCAATAGTGTGATGGTACAGATTTGACACAGATGCTAAGTTTTCTCCAGGCAGGGAAGGGTGTAACCCCCCTACAAATGGGGTTCCCAAAAAGTCTTCCTTGAGCTTGCCTAAATGCTCACTGCCAGGCTGGTGTCCTGCATTTTAGCAGTTTAAATTTTTTGCCAGAGAGTGCCTGTATAGCCTTTGTGCACTGTCTCTTTAAGAGCTGTCTGGATTGCAGTTACATTTAACCTTGGAAGGGGGCTGAGTGTTTCTATGCTTGAGTCCCACCCAGACTGCCAGATAATTGCTCCATTCTGCCATTGCTACTTGTGCAGAGGGAGCTCTGTTAGAAGATGTAACTTAGCTGATTATTTATTAGAATGATAATGATATTGTAGTTTGTCTAACCTGCCTTCTTTGCAGCATGGACATTTCTGTTTATCTCCACCATCTTGGTCCTGAACTGCTGAAATGGGCCAATCAGTACCTTTGAGGACTTTAAAATGGAGCCTGTCCCCCAGGGGCTTTGTGGGAGCAAAATTCTGTAGGAATTGTAGTTTTGGGCTTTTGGTGCCTAAATGAACCTGGAGGGGGAGCCCTTGTTGTGAGTGACAGACAGATCATCCAACCAAACCTTTTGGATCCTGGGCAAAGTCCAAGGCTGCTTGCAGCTTCAGTCAGATCTGAGTTGGGAAGTGAAGGAGCAACAGCTCAGGATAGTCGAGCAGCAATCCTGTGTGTATTTGCATGGGAGAACTGTGAAAGGGCTGAGTTTTGGCCCCCACCCCCCACCACCACACATACACTCACACACACATACACACACACACAGAACACACAACTATGGGGGGGCGGTACAAGGCAAGACAACCAATCACAGACACATACCATAACGCAACAGAAATAACATACAACTTCTTAAACATACCACAACGGGCATCCATCATCATATTTCACCAACTGTATCACTTCTGCTGCCATCCCAGTCTCTTGGTTGTGTACACCAACATGCAGTAGAAGCATCTGAGACAGACCTACCAATAAATCTGTTTCCTCACTCACATGGGGCTGTTATACAGAAATAGTCAAGCTGGTCAGAACACGGGGGCTATGTTGTTATGGAGAAATACAAAGTTTGAGTGAATACATGTTCTTGTTACTTATATTATGGTGGTATGCAGAAACTGGCAAATTGTTGGTGACATGGGGCTATACTGTTATGCAGAAATGGACAAGTTGCTGCAGCACAGGAACCAAAGGGGTCCACACTGTCACCAATTCATGTCATTTACTTCTTATATTATAGTGTTATGCAAAAATGGGTACTTTGGGGAAAATGGTGGAAGCACAGTGGCCCAAAGGCTACTGGGGTCTCACCAACACATATCTTGTTCTACTCGTATTATGGATAAGTGCAGAATCGAAGAATGTGGTGGGAACATTGAGGTATGCTGCTATGTGGAAATGAGCAAGTTACTGGTGGTTTGGTATCTTGGTCCCACCAATACATGTGTCTTAGTAGTTATGCTATGCTGTTACACTGAAATGAGCAAGTTGGTGGGGGGACGTGCTATGCTGTAATGGAGAAATGGGCAAGTTCGTGTTAGCATGGGGCTATGCTGTTATGCAGAAATTGGCAAGTTAGTGGGAGCTGGGTCCCATGGTCTTACCAATACATGTATTTTACTAGCCATATTATGGTGTTATGTACAAACATGCAACTTGGTGGGTGCACGGGGCTATGCTGTTATGCAGGAATGGCCAAGTTGGTGATACCATGGAAGTATGCTCTTATGCAGAAACGAGCTGGTTAGTGGAGGCATGGGGCATGCTGTCATGCACAAATGCCCAATTTGGTAGTAGCATAGGATTATGCTTTCATGCAGAAATGGACAACTTGGTGAGACTGTGGGGGGATGAGGACAAACAGCTCTGCACTGCCAGCAACACATATCCTTTACTATCTACAGCATGCTGTTATGTAGAAGGATATACACACCCAAGAGAATGGGATGGCAGCAGAAGTGATACAGTTGGTGAAACATGATGATGGATGGATGCCTATTGTGCTATGTTTAAGAAGTTGTATGTTATTTCTGTTGCGTTATGGTGAGTGTCTGTGATTGGTTGTCTTGCCTTGTACCGCCCCCATAGTTGTGTGTTCTGTGTGTATCTGTGTGTGTGTGTGTGTGTGTGTGTGTGTGTGTGTGTGTGTGTGGCAGTGGGAGGGTGGGGGAAAGTCGGAGTTGGGGTTGAAAACCCTAACATCAAATTTCCTAGCTTTTGTTGCTGTAAAAAAACCTAACTGTTGCATTAACAGTTTTTTTGCAAAGAATTTCCTTATTTTTTGAGAAAGAAATAACAATGAGTGGTTTTATTACCACAGGACATGCAAACATGATTATGAAACCTTTATAAAAGAGACATTGGCAACAATGCCTCACTAAAGTGATGCCCCACCCCCACATAACAGGTACTGTATCCTTACTGCAGAGCCATAGCCCAACTAAGGCCATGAACATCAATGGTATATCTCTGTGATACCAACTGCACTCTAGGAATGACACTCATGAGTTGCATGGCCTCAGAAAGGCAATGCCCCTACCCCCTCAGACCAGTAATTGGCTGCTGAGTGCAGACCCACAGCCCAACTAAAGCCATGGACATCAACAGTATACCTCCCTCATGGCAGCTACACGCAAGTCAGAACAGTGAGGAGTTGCATGGCCTCAGCCAGGCAATGCCCCCCCAAAAAACAGGTACTAGATCTTGAGTACAAAACCACAGCTGAACTAAAGCCATGTACATCAATGGTATACCTTTGTGATACCAACTGCAGAGTAGTTATGACTCTAATGAGTTGCAAGGCCTCAGCCAGGCAATGCCCTGCCCCCAGACCGGTAATTGGTTGCTGAGTGCAGACCCACAGCACAACTAAAGCCATGTGTATCAATGGTATACCTCCCTCATACTATCTGCAGAAAAGTTAGAACACTGAGGACTTGCATGGCCTCAGCCACGCAATACGCCCCCGTGGAAGAGGTACTGGATCCTGAGTGCGGAGCCACAGCCCAAGTAAGAACATGAACATCCATGGTAAATCTTTGTAACACCAACTGCACACTAGTTATGACACTCATGAGTTGCACAGCCTCAGCCAGGCAATTTCCCCACCCCCCAGACCAGCAATTGGATTCTGAGTGCAGACCTACAAAACAACTAAAGCCATGGACATAAGCAGCATGTCTCCCTCATACCAGCTGCACAAAAGTTAGAACACTGAGGAGTTGCACAGCCTCAGCCAGGCATTAACCCGCTCAAACAGTTACTGGATCCTGAGTGCAGAGTCACAGCACAACTAAGGTCATAAGCATCAATGGTATACCTCTGTGATACCAACTGCATACTAGTTATGACACTCATGAGTTGCACAGCCTCGGCCAAACAATGCCCCTACCCCCCAGTCCAGGAATTGGATTTGAAATGCAGACCCACAAACCAATTAAAGCAATGTACATAAATGGTATACCTCCCTCATACCAGCTGCACACAAGTTAGAACACTGAGGAGTTGCCTGGCCTCAGTCAGGCAATTGCACCCCCCAAACAGATACTGCATCCTAAGTGCAGAACCACAGCCCAGCTAAAGCCATGAGATCAACAGTATACCTATTTGATACCTACTGCATAGTAGTTATGACACTTATGAGGTGCATGGCGTCAGCCTGACAATGCCCCCCCACCTCCGAACACCTACTGGATCATGTGTGCCAAGCCACAGACCAATTAAGGCCATGAACATCAATGGTATAGCTGTGTGATGGCAGCTGCACACCTGTTAGGACATTGAGGAGTTAGATGGCGTTAGCCAGGCAATGCTCCACCCCCCCCAAAACCAGGTACTGAATCTTGAGTGCAGAGCCACAAGTGAAGCGAAACTGTGAACATCAATCGTATACATCACTGATACCAGCTGCACACATGCCAGAACACTGAGGAGTTGCATGATGCCAGTCAGGCAATGCCCCATACCTGTCCAGACCAGTAACTGTCTCTTGAGTGCAGAGCTGGAACCCAACTAAAGGTGTTAACATATACAGGATACATTACTGGTACCAGTTGCACACATTAGGACACTGATGAGCTGCATGGGCTTAGTCGCGCAATGCCCTCAAGCCCCATAAATCAGGTACTGGATCATAGGTGTAGAGAGAGAGAGCCCAAGTAAAGTCATAGACATCAATGGTATGCTTTTCTTACAGCAGTTGCACACATGTATTTTTAAGAAGTAGCCAAATATGTCATTGTAAAACAATAATGCTTTAATAATAAAAATATCAAATTGTACATAAAAATATATATTTTTTAAATTCTCATGAAAAAACAGTAAAATAAATAAATGTGTTTCCTCACACAGGGGAAAGGGATAATAAATAAAACATAAATAAAATAAAAGCAGTAAAATAAATCAAAGTGTTGCTTCACACAGGGAGTGGGGGGATATAAGGAAAAAAAAAATAATTGTTTGAAAAATGAAAAAAAGAATAGCCAGGAGTGATAGGGAGGTGCTGGCTGTTCAGGTTGTTGTGCTTTGGGGAGAGGAAGAGGAGGAAGATGAAGACTGCATAGGAGCAGGTGAGACTTGGTGCTCCTCATCTGTGGTGGTGTTGTTGGAGAGGCACCTTCGAGGGGCTCTTGCTGCTGAGGAGCTGTGAAGGGTAGGTCATCTTGAAGGTGCTGCAGGTCCTGGCAGAAGAGATGGGGGATGGCCTCTGTGGCCTCCAGCTGGTTCTCAGCCAGCCACACCATGAAACTGTGGGTGGTCTCGAGCGAAGCAACAGAGGCCTCCTCCATCTCCCTTAGTGATCGTATGGCTTGGGTGAGGTCACCATTGTATATTTTATTTATACTACAAGGATGCTTTCTGCCAGTGCAGGGACATTTGCTTTGGATTCTTTCTCTTTTTTGCATAAGTCTGTTAAAAAAGTGAAAATAAAATGTAATCTTCTGCTCTTTTTTCCTAATTATAAAAACATATACTGTGTAATTGTCGCTACAGGTGGGATGGGATACAGGCTCAGTGTATGCTTGTGGACAATGTTCTGGCTGGGCAGGTGGCAACCCACTGCTGGGCTGCTGTGTTGTGCCCTGCAGTACTGCAGCCTGCCTTTGGGTGGTCAGCTGTTGATCATACTCTGTAAGGGCTGAGCTTTGAGGCCTGCTATGCAGAGAAATGCAGGGTTGCGCCAGCATAGTAATGTAGTAACAGTAGTAATAGTAACAGAGGCAGTATAGTGCAGTGGTTTCAGGCTCTGAGCTGCAAATCTGGTAACATCCAGCAGACCAGACCTGGGTTTGAATCCCACAGCTTCCACTTGCATACTGTGTGACCCTGAGCAAGTCACTTAACTTCCCTGTACTCCCAGGTTGCACCTGTAAAAAAAGCTTTCAGCTTAATGTGCTACTCCTGGTTAAACCAAAAAAAATTTAAAAATAATATCCACTGCACATTTTGTGCTGAATATGAGTTCTCAGGGAAATTAATATGGCTCTCAAAGATTTACCCACTCAGCTGTGCCTTGTATGCAAACCACTGCAGCCATGGTAAATCACACCATATCTGATAACATAGAACACAGTGGGGTATATTATGCAGTGTTTAAACATAATCACAGCATTACTCAGCAACAGATACTGCTTGAGTGTGGTTTCTTTAAGCAACATGCTATGATTGAGAGTACGTATATTGGTGGACCTCGGACATCTCAGTTGGGGCTTATGCCACTCTTGAGGTTATCCGAGGTCAAACAGCACTCGTGTAGGTAAATCATTTCTCTGACAGCTGATCATTGTATTTCCCCTATTTATTGTATTACTTTCCATGCTGTAAATGCAATAGATGCCATTGTCATAGATAGTGATTGGTTATCAGAGGATTTAGAATACTGGGAAACTACCAGTTTCATTTTTTGATTGACTGTTCATCTATGTCTGTGGTATAATTGAAGTTACTTACATTCCTCAGCTGGAGGCCCAGGCAGACCTGCAGCACATGGTGGGTGACCTGCTGCTGGAGTGGTTGTTCTTTCCTCCACAGAGGGGTCGACATCTAGTATTTCAACCTCCTCTGTGGGGTCTTCTGCTCCAGTAGCACCCTCCATAGATGGTTTGTCCTCTATAAAACACATAGTAAAAGAGAAAACATTATTTGTCTGTGGATGTTGCTATGTGTATGTATACCTCTCTAGTACCAGTAGTACTGAATTCTTAGTTCAGAGGAGTAAAATGGCATAAAGCAGGGAATTCCTGCCCCCGCACTCCCCCGTATCAGAACAGGTACTGGATCCTGAGTCTACAGCCACAGGCTAACTAAAGATATGGACATGAGTGGTATACCTGCCCTGATAATAGCTGCACACAAGGTAGGATGGTGAGGAGTTTGAAGGCCTCATGCAGACAATGTCTCGCCCCTTCTTCCTATTGGAACAAGTAGTTTAAAGGGGTCAGCTACAGAATACTCCCCATCCACCCCCCCAACAAGCTCCTCAGATTAGGTAGTGTATCCTCAGTGCAGAGGTACAGGAAAAGTAAGGCTGTGGACATCAATGGCATACTTTCCTGATTGCATGTGAACAGAAGTTACGACACTGAGGAGTTGCATGGACTCAGACAGTCAATATTCCCAGCTATGGAGACCAGGTAGTGCATACTGAGTGCAGAGTGACACACAAAGTAAAGGTGTGGATATGGATGCTATAACTCCCTGATACCAGTTGCACACATACTAGTACAGTGAGGAGTTGCATTAATTCAGGCAAGGAATACACCCACCTCCAGTAGAAGAAGTACTGGATCTTGAGTGGACAGCACAGGCTACCTCAAGATGTGAAAATCAATGATATACCTATGTGATACCAGATGCAGACAAGGTGGGACACTCAGTGGTTTTAAGGACTCTTCGAGACAATGTCCCCCCTCGGATCAGAGGAGGGATCATTAGTGCAGAGTTACAGGCCAAGTAAACCTGTGTACATCAATGGAAAAGGTTACTGGTAGCAGGTACACACAAGTTAAGACACTGAACAGTTTGATGGCCTCAATGAGGCAATGCTCCCACCTGCAAACAACAGACACTGGATGGTGAGTGCAGAGCCACAGAGTAAGTAAAGCCATGGATATGAATGATATACCTCCCAGGTAGCAGCTGCACACATATTAGGACAGTGAGTACTTGCAGTGGTTAAGAGAGGCAATGCCTTCACCTCTCAGAGAATAGGTAGTGGATTGTGAGTGGACAGCCACAAGTTACTAAAGATGTGGACATCAATGGTATCTGTACATGGTAACAGCTGCACACAAGGTGGGACACTGAGGAGTTTCAGGACCTCACACAGACAACGCCCCCCATAGGTTAAGTAAAGGTCTGTACATCAGTGGCATATGTCACTGATAACTGCTGTATACAAAGTACGACAGTCAGTAGTTTGGAGGGTTCAGGCAGACTTTACTACCCCCACCCCCACCCTCTGGATAAGGTCCTTAGTGCAGAGGTACAGGCCAAGTAAACTCATGAACATAAATTGTATAGGTTACTGATAGCAGCTCAACACAAGTTTGTACACTGAGCAATTGCATGTTCTCACTTGGGGAATGCTTCTATCTTCCCCACGCAAGGCATTGGATGCTGAGTGCAGAGTCACACACTAAATCTGTGGATAAGTACAGTATGCCACACTGACACAAGGTGCAGATATGTTAGGATACTGAGGAGTTGAACTGACTCAGGCAGTGAATGCTGGTCCCCCCCCACCCAGAACAGGTGCTAGATGCTGACTGAACAGCTAGAGGCTAACTAAAGATTTGTATGTGAAGCTGTAAACATGAATGGCATAGTTCCCTGATAGCAGCTACACACAAGTCATGATACTGAACAGTTGTCAGGCAATTGTCCTATCTTCTCACAGTAGGCACTGAATCCGAGTGCAGAGTCACACACTAAACAAAGAAGTGAATATTGACAGTACACCTCTGTGATATCACCTGCACACATGCTAGGACTGTAAGGAGTAGAAGTGCATCATGCCGGCAATGCCTGAAACCAATCAGCTCCATCACCCCAGAACACATGCTAGATGCTAAGTGCACAGCCACAGGCTAACTAAGGATGTGTACATGAATGGTATACATCCATGATAGGAGCTGCAGACAAGGTAGGGCTCTGAGGAGTTTCAAGGGCTGACTGAGACAATGCGCCCCCCCCAGATGAGGTAGTGGATTGTTAGTGCAGAGGTACAGACAACTGAAGACACAAACATTAATGGCATAGCTTCCTGATAGGAGTTGCACAGAAGCTATAAAATTGAAAAGTTGCAAGTATCAGACCAGGTAATGCTGCAACCTCTGCACACCAAGTACTGGATATTCAGTGCAGAGTCAGTAAGTAGAGCTGTGGATATCAACGGTATAGCTCCATGATATGAGCTGTGCACATGTGAGGAGAGTGAGAAGTTGCACTGCTTCAGGGAGGCAATGACCCCCCCCCCCACAACAGGTACTGTATCCTGAGTGCAGAGCCACAGGCCGACTAAAGATGTGTAGATCAATGGTATGTCTCTCTGATACCAGGTGTGCACAAGGGACACTGAGAAGTCTCTAGCAGTTAGCCAGACAATTGCCCCCCCCCTTGCATCAAGTAGTGGATGCTCAGTGCAGGGCTACAGGCCAATGAAAGCCATGGGCATCAATGGTATACCTTCCTCATAGCATCCCCACACAAGTAACACCACTGAGGAGTTGCATTCCCTCAGCCTGGTAATGTTGTCACGTCCCTCTACAACAGCTACTAGATCCTGAGTGTATAGCCATAGACTAAGTAAAGCTGTGCATATTGATGGTATACCTCTGTGGTATCAGCTGCAGACATATTAGGTCAGTCAGGAGTTGTACTGTCTCACATAGGCAATGCCTCACACTCCCCCCCCCACCAGAACAATTCATTGATGTTGAATGCACACCTATAGGGTAAGTAAAGATGTAGACATCAACAGTATACCTGTCTCATACCAGCTACAGATGAGGTAGCACACTCAGGAGCTTCAAGGCCTCAGCCAGAGAATCCATCTTCACCCCCTCCCCCAACCCCACTGGGTCAGGTAGTGTGTCGTCAATCCAGAACTGCAAGCCAACTAAAGCCGTCGACAGCAGCAGTATACTTTCCTGATAACACCTCTACACAAGTTAGGCCACTGACAAGTTGGATGGCCTGAGCCAGGTGATGGTACCACCTGCACACACCAGGTACAAGATGGTGTGTAGACAGTGACAGAGTAAGTAAAGCATGCTCACATGTCAGGACAGAGAAGAGTTGCATAGTGTGAGCCAGGCAATACCCTCCTCTCTCCAGACTACTTACTGGATCATTACAGCATACGTACAGCTCATCTAAAACTGTGAACGGGCTCAGTGGAGAGTGGCTCCTAGACCCTCAAGATCAGCCATTACATCCTGAGTACAGACCCACATCTGAAATAAAGCTCTAAACATCAACATAATATTTGTCTGACATGAGGTGCCACAAGCTAGAACATTGACTAGCTGTACATTCTGTGCCAGGCAATGACTGCAGCATGGAAGAGCACATATTGGAGGTTCAGTTGAAAGACAGATGCCAGTATATCGTTGTGACTCACCAGCAGAGTCGAGCACAAATAGCTGCTTGACTGGAGCCCCTCAGTTCTCACCTTCCAGGAGTGGTACTAGCTGGACTCTTTGGGAGAAAGCAGACTCGGTTGCTGTAGTGGCTGAGGGAGAAAGAAACAAATACTCAATGTTTTAAACATGTGTGTATTTCATACAATATCAGTTTAGTAGTACTTGAAGCTGTGCTGCACTATATTGCCATCTGTAACATGTTGATGTTACACTTTGACAACTAAGACACAGGTTTACATATGTAAGCAATAATATCTGATAGGGTGGATGGCATTATACTGGACAGCCCAGGTGTGTAGTGATGCCCAACGCCGCAGGTGAAGGGATTTATAGCCCCTGTAAGGTCCGGTTTAGCCCAATACCACCCACCCTGGAGGTTATTATTGCACTTAGAAAATGTCCACTGTAAAAAAAAAAAGAATAAAACATTTTTAATGAATATTTATTTTAATATCAGTTTTGTAATAAAATAGTTCCTCTGCCTGCATGAGCAATAGATGTTAGTACTGCTAGAGACTGCCTAGTTTAAAGTTTACAAAAAAAATGGTCAAATGCAGTTATACCCCTTAATGGCACACTATTTGTTTTCACTTAACAGGAATAAATCAGTATATTGATCACTTTCTGCTAACAATTAATAAGACGTGTAATGTGCCACTTGACGGTGTGGGTGATACCAGGATGCAGCCATGCTTGCTGTGTTGATGGTACCTCGGTTGGATGTTGGGATCAAACAACACATCAGGCATGGGTAAATCTTGAGATCAGCCAGACCCTTTTGAGGTATACTAATTGTATCACAGTTTGGGCAATTCATGTTATTGAGTAAGCAATTCAACACCATTAACAAGTCATTTTACAACGTTTTAAAAATTGACAAATATGTCTCTATATATGGTATTGAGAGATTGGTAGAGTAAATAAGAGTAGCATTATGCTGACATGTTATAATACCGTTGCCTTGTTAGGCAACAATCTCTGTTCTTTTTCCTTATGGAATACTGAATTGCACTACAATAATAGTCTACTAATCTTGTAATGTGTGATATATGGCATTACCTAATAAGACTGTGACACTAACTTACCAAGATACTGAGGTTGTCACTGGATTCATTTAACTGCTCTGATGGATTTGTTGCAGATATAACATTTTAAACACTGAAGACCATTAATAAGATATACTTACCACAGTGTTGTCAATCGCCAAATTCTGGCTTCCCTGCTTCCTCCCACATAGTGAAGGCTATGTCGAACCACTTCCAGATGCTCCTGCGCATCTCACCCGCTGCTGACTTCACCTTGTAAAAGGTCTGGCAGGTGAGTTTCCACTTCCTCCTGCATTCATCGGCAGATCTAGTGATGCCGTCTCTCCCCAAGGCATGGTTAACCTGTATAAAACACATAAAAGAAAGTACTGTAAATAATTTAGTAATGGTTTTCGATGTAGATCGAGTAATATACTAAAAGACCAGTTTATAACATAGAAACATAGACTTTGACGGCAGATAAGGACCACTTGGCCCACCCAGTCTGCCCATTTCCCTTCCTATTGGATAAGCTGCAGATTCTGGTTAATCAACAGCCTACTTCCTGCAACCCCCCCACTACAATTGCCATATGTCTGTCCCATGCATGTTTGAATTCCCCTACTGTTTTAGACCCAACAACCTCCCCAGGAAGGCGGTTCCATGCATCCACCACTCTCTCCGTGAAAAAATTTCCTCACATTACCTCTGAGCTGTCCCCTCTATCTTTAAATTGTGCCCCCTTGTTCTTACACATCTCTTTTTCTGAAAGATGCTACCCTCCTGGACTTTGTTGATTCCCTTGAGGTACTTAAAGGTTTCTATCATGTCCCCCCTGTTCCTCCTTTCATCAAGGGTATACATACTAAGCTCTCTCAGTCTCTCTTCATATGGTTTCTGATGCAGACCATGCACCATTTTAGTTGCCCTCCTCTGGACTGCTTCCATCCTGTCTATGTCCTTGCTTAGATGGGGTCTCCTAAACTGCACACAGTATTCCAGATGGGGTCTCACCAATTGTCTGTACAGAGGGATAACCACTTCCGTTTTTCTACTTGTGATGCCCCGTCCTATGCATTCCAGTATCCCCCTGGCTCTCCTTACTGACTTCTCACATTGCCTACCCACCATTAGGTCATCTGATATGACTACCCCCAAGTGCCTTTCCATTTTTGTTGTTGTTAGTACCTCCCCTGCTATTGTGTACTCTTCTCCTGGGTTTCTGTTTCCCAGGTGCATTACTTTGCACTTCTTTGCATTGAATCTAAGTTACCATATGTCTGACCATGCATCCAACCTTGTCAAGTCCCTTCTCATCCTTTCTACCACACCTTGTGTATCAACTCTGTTACAGATCTTTGTGTCATCTGCAAAGAGGCATACATTTCCCTCCAGACCCTCTGCAATGTCACCTATAAAGATGTTAAAGAGGACTGGACCCAGTACTCAGCCCTGAGGTACTCCACTAGTAACGCAGTATGATACTATGTGTTTGACAAGTGGAGATCTGAACATATGAACACACAAGATTTCCCTGCAGGTGAAGTTGCTGACGTCTATCAACTCTGCTCACATGTGCAGCTAGGAGGCTTATTCTGCAACAACACGCCACTTCCATGCTTGCATTCAATTGACCCTGCCTGTTGCCCTGTGTCATCCCATTTTTGAACCACTTAACAGTCCTAGTGGATAGTACTTCTGTAGTTAATGTATTGCACTCTGCTAGTATCAAGTTTGGTACATTAAATTTTGCTTATGTCTATGTTCAGTCTTACTATAGGCAGTGTCATACCATGGGCCATAGTGTACCTTTACTTCATAAGTTTAAAGAGCACATCTGTAGACATCTTGTTTGATGCCTTCAACAGAGAAACTGCCACACAGTCATGCTTGTAAAATCAAACTTATAGTGAACATCAGTGGTCAGAAATTTTCATGTTCAATAGCTACTAAGTGGCTGCAGATCTGTGCCACTGTAATTACATACTTGGTGCAGTTTTAGCACTCTTACTAGTAGCAGCCTTCACTAGGCAAAGTGAAACATGTGGCTGTGGCTTGTTATGAGTCTTGAAAACAGCTATTTTTTTTTGTATTATACATGAAAAAAAATTCACTGTTGTATAACTTCTTGTGGTTCCATGTGTTTACATTATCAGATATACTACCACTGTGCTATGTAAGCAATAAGACATGACAGGGTGTGTGTTAGACACTTTAACACATGGCTAGGAGGCGTAGTGAGGCACAAGACCACTGGCCGAGTGCATCCAGCCTCCTAGTCATGTGTTAAAGTGTCTAACACACAGACCCTGGAGTGGCTTATTGCACTTATGAAATGGGTATCTAAATTATAGATGCATGTGAAAGTAAACATTACCTTAATAAGTAATAAAAAATGAAATATTTTTCTTTAATGAATACAAAATAATTCCTCCGCCAGTTTATTGTGTGCTTTTTTTTTTGAGTTGAGGATTTTTGACCTAGGCAGGCAGCCATACTTGTAGTTTTTTAGTTGTCATGGTATTGCCCCCCTCCCGCTCCAGTTTCCTTTTTTTTCTCTGCATAAAAACAGTAATGGGTACAATAAGGAGGTACAAAGCAGGGGGCAGCTATGCTTGAGGAGGACTGTGATCAATAGGAAACAGGTGGCAAGAAAAGGAAGAGATCTCAGTGGGTGGGAGCGAGTAAGCGGACAGTTGAGCGCAACGGGAAAAGATTGCAGCAGTAACTGATTTTTTAATAGCCTCGCTGCTTGCTGCCATTGCCAGTAACTGGGCAGAGATCTTGTTGGGTAGGAGCAAGCAAGGGGATGGTTGAGCACAAGGGGAAGAGATTGCAGCAGAAACTGTGGTCTGGCAGCACTACAGTGATCAGGCGGGTTCGAGAATGAAAAGAAGATGACAGATTTATTTTTTTAACATTCTAATTTGGAACACGGCCAGAATGGGAAGATCAGTGCCCGCCTGGCATAGTACAGCCTGTTCTTTTGTCTGTGGTGTTACACATATTAACACATTCGTACTAGCCAGTCAGAATGCTTGATTGTTAGCAGCCATTTCATAAGTCTTTGTAATCTGTATTGCTATGCTATTGCTCCACAGATATTATTATTCTACCATTCTACCATACTTAATACGTAAGAAAAAAATATTTGCATACTGTTAATTTAAACCATGACCTACCTTACCTCAGGTATGTGTGAGGCTCAGGTTTGTTGCCCTCATCACAAACCTGGGGTTGGTATGTTCCCTCACAGCCTGAACAAGGGCCAGCACCTCCCTATCACTTCAGGATTTTGGCATCTTTGACTTCTAGAAAAAATATATTTGTTTGTTTAGAAACATTTACCATAAGCTTTATTGTGGTTTGAGTATTTGTGTGTGATTCATTAAGGACATGCATGTAGTGGATGTGAGAAGCATTGGCACATTTGTGGGATGTGTGGAAAGCAGTATAAGTTGATGTGTCAGTGCATTTTTTAAGCTATAAGACATGGCTGGATGTCGATAGTACTGAGATACGTTCACACACAGAAGCATAGATATGCACAAGACCACAGGTCAGGTGCTTTAGCCTCTTGGGGAGTAGGAATTTCAGTACTGCCAACACCCAGACATGTGTTATTGTTAATATTAAATTTGTCCATCGTCTACTTCAGAAAAAAATACATTCTGAAAGTTTTCAAAGTCACAAAAAATAAACCTTAAATGTTGCTAGAGAATGTCAAATAGTCCTTCCATGGATGTTTTGTATCTATCTGGCATTCATCTGTGTTTCTTTACACTTAACACATTGTGTAATTGTTTACCATGTAATAAAAGAATTCAAAGGTCTGCATTATCAACCAGTGGAATGCCCCCCCCGACACACACACAGAATGCTAACATGGAATACATGAAGTTTTTTTATATGTGAGTAAAGGCTATATCCATGTTTGTGAGGCAGACTAGGAAATAGGTGGCTTATGCATTCAGTGAGTTGCCCTGGTTGGCAGGGACTTGGATTAGGTAGTGGTGGCGCTATCTAAATGCAATCTCTATAACCAAGTCTCAGCCTATCAGGACACAGGGATTTCTTTGCCCATGTTATATAGATGTACCACTCAATGCCACTAGTGGTGTGTGATTCATCTGTAGTGGCAGTGAAGAGGGTGTGAGTATGGATATCTGGTGCAGTGCCATTCTACAAACAAGTAAAAGGTCTATCACCAATTTAATCTGGGCATGTGCTTCCAAAAGATAAGTGTAGTAAGTGCCACTAGACTTATCTAGGTGGTCTTCCACAGGCAGGCAACCACACTGTAGACAGCAGGATGACAGCGTGCATAGTCGACAACTCCATGAAGCACCGCCAGACAGGCAATGGCACTATACTACCTGCCACTCACTGTGGCATCATGTGGTTTTGCTTTCTTCATATCTCCCTTGATCACAGGAGACAGTTGAAGAAAGTCATGATGTAATAGTGGTTCTCTATGTTGCCTGTTGCAGCCACAACTGTAGAAATATTTAAAACATTAGTGTTTGAATAGAATTGCTTCACCCGTCCCCTCACACCCTTGTCTATAGCTGTGACAGCACTACCTAGAAAAAAACAGAATGATAAATACACAATTGTAATACTACTGAAATCATTATTGAATGTAGCATCATTGTGTACTGAGCTGTTGACTATTTAAACAAGAAAAAAGGCGATGACTTACTTTTTAGTTGTTTAGAAGATGAATTAAATCGAGTTTTAGTCTATTCTTTGCCAATCTTTGAAACAAACAGAGATTAACTGTTAGAAAAAGAGCAAGAGCCAAGTAAAGACATCAACATCTATGGCACACCTGACTGATATCAAGTGCATACATGTTAGGACACTCATGAGTTGCACAGTCTCAGTCAGGTAATTCCCACCCCACCCCCAACAGAACAGGTACTAGATTTTGAGTTCAGACCCACAGCCTGACTAAAGTCATGGACATCAACAGTATAGCTCCATGATGCCTACTGCACACATGTTAGAACACTGAGGAGTTGCACGACATCAGCCAAGCAATACCCCCCCACCAAAAAATCCCACCAGGTAGTAGATCCAGAGTGCAGAGCCACAGCCGAACTAAAACCATGGACATAAACAGTATATGTCCTTCATACCAGCTGCACACAAGTTAGAACACTGACAACTTGCACAGCCTCAGCCAGGCAATACCTCCCTCCCCCCAGATTAGATACTAGATCCTGACTGCAGAGCCGCAGCTCAACTAAACACATGGACATTAATAGTATACCTCCCTCATACCAGCTGCATACAAGTTAGAACACTGAGGACTTGCAAGGCTTCAAGCAAGCAATACCCCCACCCCCCAGACCAGGCACTGGATGCTGAGTGCAGAGCCACAGCCCAAGTAAAGCCATGGACATCAATGGTATACCTCCCTGAAAGCAGCTGCACACATACTACAACACTGAGGAGTTGCACGGTAGCATCCAGGCAATGCCTCCCCCCCAACCAAAAAAACATGTACTACATCCTGAGTGCAGAGCTGGAGGCAAACGAAAGCCATGGACATCAACAGTATACCTCTCTGATACCAGCTGCACACAGCACACAAGTTAGGACACTAAGGAGTTGCAGAGCCTCACCCAGGCAATGACCTCATCCTCCTGAGACCAGGTAGTGGATGCTGAGTTCAGACCTACAGCCCGACTAAACCCATGGACATCAACGGTATACTTCCCTGGTAATAGCTGCAGACATGTTAGAACACTGAGGAGTTGCACGACATCAACCAGGCAGTACCCCCACAAAACAGGACCAGTTGCTAGAACCAGAGTGCAGCGCCACAGCTGAACTAAAGCCGTAGACATAAATGGTATACCTCCCTCATACCAGCTGCACACAAGTTAGAACACTGACGACATGCACAGCCTCAGCCAGGCAATACCTCCCTCCCTCCCCCAGGTCAGGTACTAGATCCTGACTGCAGAGCCACAGCTCAGCTAAAGTCATGGATGTTAATAGTATACCTCTCTCATACCAGCTGCATACAAGTTAGAACACTGAGGAGTTGCATGGCTTCAAGCAGCTAGTACCCCCAACCCCTCAAACCAGGCACTGGATGGTGAGTGCAGCGGCATAGCCCAAGTAAAGCTGTGGACATCAGTGGTATACCTCCCTGAAAGCAGCTGCACACATACTATAACACAGAGGAGTTGCACGGTAGCATCTAAGCAATGCCTCCCCAACACATCCTGAGTGCAGAGCCAGAGGCCAACTAAACAGATGGACATTAACGGTATAACTCCCTGATACTAGCTGCACAAAAGTTAGAACACTGAGGAGTTGCACGGCCTCAGCCAAGCAATGCCCCCTTCCCTACTCAACATGTACTGGATCCTGAGTGGAGAGCCACGGCCCAACTAAACCCGTGAACATCCACGGTATACCTGTCTAATATCAGCTGAACACCAATTAGAAAACTGAGCACTTGCACATCCTCAGCCAAGCAATGCCTCCCCCCTGAACAGGTACTAGATCCTGAGTGCTGACCCACACCCCAAGCAACCCATTAAGATCAATAGTATACCTCTCTGATACCAGGTGGACATATGTTAGAACACTGATGAGTTGCACAAACTCAGACAGGTAATGCCACCCCCCCAGACAAGGTACTGGATCCTGACTGCTGACTCATAGTCCAACTAAGGCCGTGGATATCAATGGTATACCTCCCTGTTTGCAGCCATACCCTGATGCTTCCTCAGACCAGCTACAGGGTTTGCAGTCTAAAGGCAGAGCTGAACTACAGCTGTAGAGATCCATGGTTTATCACCCTGATAGTAAGTGCAGATATGTTACAATACTGAGGAGTTGCATGGGTTCAGTGAGACAATGCTCCCACTCACTGAGATCAGGTACTGGATTCTGAGTGCAGAGCCAGATCCTCACTAAAACCATGCAAATCACTGGTATACCTCCCTGATAGCTACAGCAGGTACTGAATCTTGAGTGCACAGCCAGAGTCCAAGCTCTACACAAGGTTGTGAGTGGCTTGATCTATTTTTTGACCAGTTAGATTGACTGTTGAAAGAGCTGTTTTTTTTCACAGTCTATGGCATGTGCTCCAGAGATATTGTTATACAGGTACACAATTACAGAAGTGCAAGGATGCCATTTCTAAGGTTCCTAACAAAAATGTTGTTACCTGTTCTTGAGAGATGCACACCATCTTTTAGATACAGCCAATGTTTGTGATATGTAATTTTGGGGTGACGTATGGTATGCATTCCCATAGCACAGAGGAATCCAGATATTTGTATGTTCACCTTTCTATTGTGCGTGACCTTTCAAGTGCAGGACAGTAATCCTTACCTTTCCAGATCATTCGCTGTGTAATGTCTGAATACAGAATTTTACAAGGAGGTGACATACTGATAAGATGCTGCAAGTCAGACTGTGCAGCTTCTATTAAATCAATTGCCCTTTTGTTCCCCAAATCATTATCTCTGAGATGGATAAGGAGTATGTCTGGTTCTGGGTGTGTCTCTAGCCCTGGTACATGGTTGGCATGAGCTGCTCCCATCTCATACCACCCTTCCCAAACCAAGACACTGAGCAGTGAGGTAGGTGCAAGTCATTGCCAGAATGACTAGCTCTACTGAAAACTGCTGCCCTTCTCAAAAGGCTTGATCCCACAATCCATATACTGACTCTGGATGTTTCTGCCATGCTGAGTATAAAGCTCTAATAACTCAGATGAAGGAATATCAGAAATGTGTCTCTCGCTGACTTAGCACTACCAAAGCTAATCAGCAGAATGACTAGTGCTGAGTTCTGTGGCCCAGATATTCAAAAGGGTTGAGCATGGCGCAACAGCGTTGCACCATGCACAACCTACTGATGCATCCCGGCGCTATATTCAGAAGGAAAAAGTGCGCCGCACAAATCCCAATGCGCCGGAGCGCATCAATAATGTATGCAGGCACAGGTGGGGGGGCATGCCCATGCATAACCTGCACAACCCGATATTCAGCCCGGGATGTGCAGTCATGCATGTGCAACCCCTACCTGCGCCTGCACAAAGTTAAGCCAAAAAAAAGGAACAAGTGATGGCCACCCACAGGTGAGCTGCGGCATTGCAGGGCGCAACACAGCAGCTACCACCTGTGGGTGGCCACCCGAATTCCTGCCGCACCTGGCGGTGCCCCCCATGCCCCATCGCGGGCATCCCTGGAGCAAAATCCCCCCATCCAATATCCCTGGTGGTCCAGTGGACCTCTATGTGCCCGATTGTGGGCATCGGTATAGTCCCCCCAATATCCCTGGTGGTCCAGTGGACCTCTATGTGCCTGATCATGGGCATTGGCATAGTCCCCCCTCCAATATCCCTGGTGGTCCAGTGGACCTCTATGTGCCTGATCACGGGCATTGGTATAGTCCCCCCCAATATCCCTGGTGGTCCAGTGGACCTCTATGTGCCCGATCGCGGGCATTGGTATAGTCCCCCCTCCAATATCCCTGGTGGTCCAGTGGACCTCTATGTGCTCGATCACGGGCATCAGTATAGTCCCCCCTTCAATATCCCTGGTGGTCCAGTGGACCTCTATGTGCCTGATTGTGGACATTGGTATAGTCCCCCCCACATCCAATATCCGTGGTGTTCCAGTGGACCGATCGCCGCCCGATCACGGGCATCTGTAACACATAACAGACCCCTACTACCCTGGTGGTCTAGTGTACCCCCCTCCCCACCTGCCCACTGAGCCCCACCACCCCGCTCCCCCCCATCAGCCAGCGGGCGCAGCACCACCTACCTGCCGCCCTGCCCCCTGACAGCTCGGTAGGGCTGCTGCCCGATTGGTTCCTGGCGTGAGCCAGTGGGCGTGCAACCAGTTCCGCATCTATTCAGTCCAGATATGTGAATGAATCATTCACATATCTGGACTCGAGAGTCTGATATAGGTTGCATGTCCATTGGCTCTCCGCCATGAACCATCATGCAGCCCTACTGAGCTGTCAGTGGGCAGGGTGGCAGGTAGGCGGTGCTGCCACCGCCGGATGACGGGGGAGCGGGTGGTGGGGCCTCAGTGGGTAGGTGGGAAGGGGGGTACACTAGACCACCAGGGTAGGGTCTGTTATGTGTTACAGATGCCTCCGATCAGGCGGCGATCAGTCCACTGGACCACCAGGGATATTGGACGGGGGTAACTATACCGATGCCCGTGATCGGGCACATAGAGGTCCACTGGACCACCAGGGATATTGGACGGGTTTTTTTTTTTTATTTTACACGAATGCCCACGATCGGGCTGCAGGGGGTGTCGGTCCCCAATGGCTGCTGAGGGTGCCAGGCGCAAGTCATCGGGGATCAGTGCACCTGCATGCTAATGGCATGCAAATGGGGCTGTAATGAGATGCAAATGGCCCCCTGTGCACCTTGCATTAATTATGGCCCCATTTGCATGTCCCCTTTTGAATATTGCAAGTGCTGTGCATGGCACAATGGCACTTGCGCTAGCGCATCTCCATGCTCCACTCTGGCCAATTGCGCTGGCGCAGTGCCACTCGCCATGCACAGTGGGGTGCCAGGGTGCAATATCAGTTGCTGCTCATAGCGCGAGTTCATTGAATATTGCCCAGGCCACACCCCTGCGCAACAAAGTTGAGCTGCGCCCAGGCTTGCGCCACAGCCTGGCGCAGTTTGAATATCTGGGCCTATGTGTAAGACAATTGCAGTGAGAAACAAACACAACTAACCTGATTCCACATTGGCTAATACAGGCAAAAATAATTGTTATGTCTATAAAGGCTGTTTCTATTGGTGTTTTGTTTATTAAACATTATTTTTGTTTTGGTGGGAGAATACTGCCTGGTCATTGGCCACACTTAATTACTTGACAACAACAGCCATTTCTATCGGATGGAGTTAGTTGTTATTTTGGTCAGTGAAGCTGTATTCCCTCTCTTTCTCAGCTAGCAGCTTGAGTGGTGAGGGCAAGTACAGCTAACTATCTTATTGACATAGTTTTCAATAGTTAAATAATTCAACATTTTTTTCTGTTACTGTACTATAGTTACAGTTGTAATTATTCAGTGGTCAATACGTGTATTATGACAATTACTGATTTATTATGTTTGTGGCACTACTAAATTAATAAGTCTGTGAATGCAGCCACACAGTTAATACTTTGGGATTGATAATCAGTTTTTTAGTTAACAAGCTTTGCATAGTAAACAGAAAATGCAAGTCCAAGTTAACATTGCATATAGAGTAAAATAAGTAGGTTAAATAACATTTGTTGTGATGGTTTCACATTATTATTTACCTAGTGTAACAATGAGTGGCAGACAGATTATGCACTAGATCTGCTCTTTGTGCAAGAAGGCTTAAATCTTGGCAAATGTGTTATTTTAATGGAACTCTCTTACAAACAATGTTTAATTTGTGGTAGTATGTTCCTGGTGTGATGGTTATTTGTGGTGGAACACTATGTATGTGACTAACAGAAACTGCCACACAGATTAACTATAAAAAGTTAAAATGCAACTTCTTTTTGTAACAGATAGTAAGATATTGCCAAAACACTGCATGAATCATGGTGGAGTGTATAAAATCTGATTTTTAGCCATACTAATTATTTTCACCATGCTTATTATAAAATTATCATGTTTTTAGATAACAGATTGTTCTGTACTTACAGTTATGTCCTGGAGCCACTGCAGATTGTCTCAGATTCATAAAATGGCCGCTGAACTGTTGTTATTTGATTCTGTTGGTTCACAAAAGTCAAATGGTGAAGTCTGCCATTTCTTCGTTTGCAAGGATGCAAAATCTTTGATCACGACTCACACTGATTACAAGTGTGCAAATTCTTTGATCACAAGAATAACATGAGATTTGGATTGTGGAAGCTATGTAGTTTAAAAAATCACATTATTCTCACAATTTTAAACAGAGTGGGCAGCCATGTGTGTTTCTATTGCTTATCAGACGTGGATGTTACAATAATAATTATGCTTCAAAAGTTTTGTTACATTTAATAATATTTTGCAATCTTTGATCATGAGCGTGCAAATTTATTGATCGCAACTCACTTTTACCACGAGGATCGTTCGTGAGCGTGCAAATTCTTTGACTGTGAGAATAATGCGAGATTTGAATTGTGAAAGATGAGTAGTTTAAAAATATATATGTTTTTGTTACCAGTTTTTAACACAGTATGTAGCCATATGTGTTTTTATTGCTTAGAAGATGTAGATGTTACAGTCATAATTATTTTTAAACATTTTCTATCATTTTATTGTATTTTTTGATCTTTGATCGCGAGCGTGCAAATTCTTGATCACGGCTCGGTTTGATCACGAGGATTGTTCGCGAGCTAGCAAATTAATTGATGGTGAAAATAATATGAGATTTGGCATGTAGAAGTCATGTAGCTTTGTGAAAAATGAGTTTTTACTTAGTTCAACATGTTCTTTATGGTCATATGTAGTTAAATTGGGCATGAGATGTGGATTGATCAAAAACTATTGTCCCTTAGAAAATGGGCTTGCAAATATAAGACATTTTATTGGATGGCAGGGGTACATTAACTTACAGTGAGAACCCTGTAAGTTAAAAATCCCAGCCATGCCAACCCTACCAGGCTCAACACTATTATCATTGTGCCTAGCCTACTTGATAATTGGCTAAAGCACTGGGCATCCAATTTAAATAAGCTGCCTTTTTTCTCTCACTTAGCGAGAGATCTTACCCTCTCCAACACTGCCCAAATCATACCTCCCAACTCACTGTCACACCTGGTGGGAGGGGGGTTAGTAGGACATTGAACACCACAAAAATGGAGGAACTATTTCACAATAAAAATATGGAAACCTCACTTTTAATATATGATCTTGATTTCTTTTAAATTTTATTAAATCCCATGTAAAAATGTCACAGTTACCCATTTTCTAAGTGCAATAATACCCTCCAGGGTGGGCGGCATGGGCAATACCAGACCTTCCAGAGGCTATAAGGCCTTCCAGCTGCAGCGTCGGGCCTCATTATGCCCCTGGGCAGTCAGGTCATTGCCCAATACCACCCACCCTGTTGTGTGTTATTACTTTCTTGGATATTTTATTTTGTGATATTTTTTGCATAGTAGTGTTGCATGTTGCAGTACTATGTAGGGATGACAGTATAGTACTTAGAATTCTTGTAAGTGCTTAAACATTGTCGTTGACATTATTAAATTTCACAATTATGACATCTTGTTGTATTTTATGTTGTAAATGATTTATGTAGTATAGACTTGCTATGGACCTATGCTACATTAGCCTTATACATGTCTTATCATTCATTTGCAATAATACTGTTTTTTTCTTTTCTGTTTCTTAGGAGACTGCTACAGAGAACAAAGTTAACACATGATTGAGAGTTTTCTTCATAACCATTTCCCGCAAAGTCAAGGGACACACAAGAAGTAGTAGCTGTACTGGTGGTTCACTGTCATACCATGTAAAGACTAAAGTTGTGAAATGTCAGCAGAAGAAGAGACAATTACTTCTGTTTCATGTGGACATATCACGAGACATGCACATGTGAACAAAGACAAGACCTCTTCTAGTCATTTAAAAATCAGTAGACTTCGTAAAGCTGCTATGGGCAAACAACATACAGCACTGTCAACAGTGAGTCATACGTGTGACTTCTGCTACTGTACAGCATAGAAAGGCAAGATCTTACTTCGAGAGGGCTCTTGCAGTAGGTAATTACATATAGGACTGATGCCAGCAGGCGGCAGGACCCCATGGAAAAATTTCTAGCTAGCAGTCTCTGGCGAGGGACCATCCCCACGTCAGGTGACTGGCATCAGGAGATGTCGGTATAAAGGGGCGGTCCCGGATGCCCACCTTCCAGTTCTTTCCTGCCGTTAGCTTGTGCAGCGCCTCGCAGAAAAGTTTGTGCTCCGTCAGCCCTTCCTTCGTCGTTTTTTTACCAAAAAAACTTTATTTTTTAGACTAACGTCAGTACTAACATCGGTGTATGTTGTCCCCTACACCCTCCGAGCACAAGAATAAGTGCGACTCGTGCAGCGCCCAACTACCGCACAAGGACGGCCACTCCCTGTGCCTGTTCTGCCTAGGCCCTGATCATCCAGTCGAGAAGTGCCAGCATTGCCTCAGCTTTAACGCGGCTAACCGAAAAAGGCAGCAGCAATCCCTGGAAGCCCATATTCTAAAGAAGAAAATGAGCTCTATGGAGAAGGAGCTTAAAAAACTGAGGCAGGCATCCACTTCCCCTGAAGGCCATCGAAAGAAGAAGGACAAGGAGAGGCACTGGGACAAAGGCTCCTCCACCGCATCTACCTCGGGAGCCACTGGGACGCAGGTAACATCCCCTCTGGGGGATCACTCCTCGACGGCCGCCTCAGAGGTTTCTGAGGCGGCGTCGGCTCGCCCATCTGGCTCGTGTTCGGGCCTTGCGGGTGCCTCCGGGCAGTTGGAGGCCTCCGCCCCTGGTTCGGCTGCAGGCTCACGGCCTACCATCGTGGGCGACTCCGGTAAGCCGGGCGTCAGCTCCTCTGATGTCTGCCCGGGGAGGGCTGGTAAGACGTCCGCCCCTCCGGGGAGATGTGCGGCTTCTTCCCCACCAGACCAGGCCGACCCCTCCTCTCGACCTGTCTCCGGTGATGGCTCTTGTAAGTCGGATGTCGGCTCCTCTGGTGCCCGCCGAGAGCTCACCTCTACACCTCACGTCGGCTCGTCCGACATCCAGCTGGTGAAGGAACCGACGACGGACCCCCCAACATCCATCATTCCCGGTTAACCGCAGCCTTCACTGCCGTCTGGGGAACCAGAGTCCCCCCAACCTGAACCTGGGGACTTTTCCCCTCCATCCCCGGGCAAAGCTGAGGATCTTTTGCCTCTATCAGTCCTTCCTCCATCTGGAGCACCGGATCTGACATCGGCTCCCCAGACGCCAGCTCTGACGCCGGCCCCTCTGAAGTCAGTACCTCTGGCATCAGGGCCTCCGCCGTCGGCCCTAACGTCGGTCTTACTGACTCAGGGAGATCTTCTGCTCCCATCAGGCCCTCTGCCCTCTGGGATCGCCACTACAGACCCGCCCATGAGGTTCCCGGCTGGGCCGTCTGCTCAGACAGCCACCCCGGCTTCCGGGTATCCTCTGTCTTACTCGACGCCGGTGTACCCAGGAACGCCGTCTCCAGTGCCACAGTACCCGATGCCGGGCTTCCCAATGCTGCAGTACTCGATGCCTCAATACCCGATGCCGGGTTACCCGCAGCCGGGTTTTGGATATGCTCCATATGGGTATAACCCATATTCTTGTCCCGCCTCCTCCTCCTCCAACGTCCCCATGGCCACCGGTGGACCTGCAGGAGACTTTGGCCTCTTGGTGGGCTGAGGCCAAGGCTCAGCTCACCAAAGAGGTCGAGAGCCGCCTTCTGGTGATGGTGCAGTCCCAGGTTCCCATACGCCCCAGGCAGCACACTCCCTCACCACCTCCGGACTCCAGGGTTCTTCCGTCTGGATCCAGAGAGGGGCAGGACATGCGTCCCCAGGGACCCCCCAAGGGGCCCGTTCCTCCCCTTGGTCGGGAAAGGGAGTCTTAATCTTCTTCATCCTCCTCTTCACTCTTGGACTCCTCGGACTCTTCCGACGGCTGCTCCGAGAGAGATGACGAGCCTCACTATCCATCGAAGCCCTGGCCAAGGACTCCTCCGAAGTCTCCTCATGAAGATCCTTCTTTTACGGAGTTGCTTAGAAAATTCCAGGAGGTTCATTAGTGGCGCTCCTTGGAACCAGATCTTCAGCATCTGAAGCTTTCTGAACATCTGGCTCTGCCCGTGACAGCTCCTACATTAGTGCCACCCTGGATAGAGCCTCACACCGACCTTGTTACCACGATATGGAAACAACCGTCGTCCTTAGCTCCACTTCCTAGGAAGTCAAACAGACTATATCAGGCTCCAGAGGGTGTTGATTTCCTGGATTCTCACCCTCGTGCCAACTCGGTTGTGATTAGCGCCACTCATGGCCGGTTGGTGAACTCCAAACTTCTTAGCTCATCACCTCATGACAAGGAATCTCGCCTTCTGGACCAGCATGGGAGAAAGATTTATGCTTCCTCCACACTGGGGATTAGGGCCCTGAACTATGTCGGCCACATGGGGGACTACCAGCAGGCCATCCTTACTCAGGCGGAAGCCAAGCTGGACTCCTTGCCTGACTCCCAAGTCAAACAGAAGTTGGCTGATCTTGTCCGCTCTGCTCGTTCGGCCAGTCAACACATGCTACGTGTGACATACGATGCAGTGGACACTGCTAGGTGGAGCTCAGCTTTCGCCGTAGGCCTACAGCATCATGCTTGGCTCCGCGTGTCAGGTCTGGTCCCGGAGGTGCAATCTGCTATCCAGGAAGCACCTTTCCAGGGTTGGTGCTTTTGGGGTGATGTCAAGGACAGCATTACCGATTTGCAAGAGAAGGGGATGGCTCTGAAGTTAGTTGATTCCATGTACCATACCCATCAGCAGCAGCGCCATCCCTTTCACAGACAGAATCAGCCAAAGGCAAAACCCCAGGGAAGGTGGGCCACAAAATGTCGGGCCACCATGGCTGCTAAGCTCCACCCACCCAAAAAAGCAGCGGGTGCTTCAGCTGCAGCGCTGCCCCACACCACCTGACTCCTTTCCTCTCCCACTGCCTCCGGACTCCCCAGAGGAACTGGCAGGAGGGAGGTTTTCCCTCCACCTTCTGGGATGGGAGAGGATAACCACAGATTCTTGGGTGCTCCAGCTCATAGCAGAAGGACACTCCATAGAGTTTCTTCAGAAACCACCCCGCCACCCCCCTCTGAAGTTGTCATATTCACAGGAACATCTTCCTTTGGTCCAGGAGGAAATCTCGGCTCTTCTGCTGAAGCAAGTGATAGAGCCCGTCCCCCTTCATCTTCAGGGGATGGGTTACTATTCCCATTTCTTCCTGGTCCCAAAGAAGACCGGAGATCTCAGACCGATTTTAGATCTCAGTTCCCTGAATCTTTATGTAAAGTACAAAAGGTTCAGTATGCTCTATTTGCAGAGCCTTCTGCCCCTCCCCCGGCCAGGTCAATGGCTTTGTGCTCTGGATATGCAGGATGCTTATCTGCACATTCCCATTCACCCATTTCATCGTAAATACCTTCGTTTTGCATTCCAGCGGGACCACTACCAGTTCAAGGTGCTCCTGTTTGGTCTATCCTCGGCCCCCCGAGTATTTACCAAATGCCTGGCAGTGGTGGCGACCCACCTGCGTACCAAGGGAGTACAGGTTTTCCCTTACCTGGACGACTGGCTCCTGGCGGCCTCGTCCAGGGAGGAACTCCTGCGATTTCTCTCCCTTACCCAGCAGGTTTTTGCCTGCCTGGGTATTACCATAAACCGTTCCAAGTCTCATCTGGACTCATCCCAGAGGCTACAGTTTATTGGGGCGATCCTCGATATGACCCTGGGCAAGGCCTTCCTGCCTCTGGACAGGGCGGCCTCCCTTCAGACCCAGATAAGTCTGTTGTCCGACCACAGGATGGTCTCAGTGAGGTCTGTCCTTTGCCTTCTCAGGCTCATGGCAGCTGCTATCCCGATGGTCCCTCGCGCTCAACTCCACATGAGGATTTCTTAGTGGACTGTACACTCTCAGTGGGATCAGCTAGTGGATGACCTAGATCACTCAGTTCTGATCTCCTCGGCGATGATGCAAGACTTACAGTGGTGGATGGTTCAAGAGAACCTGTTTCCGGGGGTTCCTTTCTTTCATCCTCCCCCCTCCCAGACTCTAACCACAGATGCCTCAGGCGAAGGTTGGGGAGCCCATCTAGGCCCTCATCAGACCCAGGGCTCCTGGTCCAGGCTAGAACAAGCTCTCCACATCAATGTGCTTGACCTTTGGGCAGTGTTGTATGCTCTCCAAGCCCTTCACCAATACATCCTTCCCAGCCACTTTGCTGTCCAGATGGAAAACATGTGCATGGTGTGGTACATCAACAAGCAGGGAGGGACTCAGTCCTACCCTCTATGCAGGGAGGCAATGAGGGTTTGGCAGTGGGCAACACAACACGACCCTCACCTCACGGCGATTCACGTTCCAGGAGTCAACACCCTGGCAGACAAGCTAAGTCACTCTTCTGCTCTGACTCATGAGTGGAAACTGGACCAAGGGTCCTAGACAGTATCTTCTATCTTTGAGGAACACCACAGGTCGACCTGTTCGCATCCCCCCCCAAATGCAAAACTTCCCACCTTCTGCTCGCTCGTTCCAGAGCGAGGCGCTTTCTAGAGCGACGCTCTGTCTCTAGACTGGAAGAACAGATTCATCTATGCCTTTCCCCCAATTCCTCTTATCCCACGAGTCTTGCAGAAACTAGCTTCAGAAGGAAGCGAGAATGATTCTGATCGCTCCTTTCTGGCCCAGGCAAATCTGGTTCTCTCTCCTACAACAATATTCAGAGGATCCTCCTCTTCCTCTTCCTCTATCTCGAGGTTTGTTGACCCAGGATCAGGGAACCCTGGAACATCCAGGCCTCAAATCCCTTCAGCTGCATGCATGGCTCCTGCAGACCTAGCCCAATCCCATTTTGGAGTGTCTCCCAAAGTGGCGGAGATTTTAGTGGAGGCCAGAAAACTCTCCACCAGATCCACTTATGCCATTAAGTGGAAAAGATTCACTATTTGGGTCATTTCCAAGAATGTGGAACCTTTCTCCTGTTCAGCGGGGCTTCTGCTGGAGTATCTACGCCATCTGTTCGACCTGGGTCTCAGCCATTCCTCTTTGAAGGTACACATGGCGGCCATTTCGGCCTATCAAATTCCCTTCGCAAACAAGGCTTTTGCTCAACTGGAGGTCTCCAAGACCTTTCTCAGAGGGGTTCTCCATCTGAGACCCCCCATCCGATACTCCTGCCCCCTGGGACTTGAATTTTGTTCTCGGAAACTTACCCTTCCTCCTTGAACCTGCAGCTTCTGCAGATTTGAAGTTTTTCATGGAAGGCGCTCTTCTTAGTGGTCATTACTTCGGCTCAAAGAATCTCCGCGCTCCAGGCCCTGATGTGTAAAATCCCCTACTTGATTTTTCACAAGGAACGAGTTGCTCTTCGCACGAATCCTAAGTTTCTACCTAAACTAGTAGCAGAGTCTACCTTAAATCAGTCCATAGAGCTACCTGCCTTTTTTATGCAGTACTCTAATCAAGGGGAATATTTACTCCATACTGTGGATGTTCACCGGATTCTGAGATACTACACCAACAGGACGAAGGGTCTCAGAAAGACTGATCAGTTGTTCATCTCTTTTGCTCACAAAAGGGAAGGCAATGCTGTTTCCAAGCAATGCCTGTCTAAGTGGTTGGCTCATTGCATCACTTTATGTTATGACAAATACCACAAGACCCTCCCGGGTCAAGTCAGAGGCCACTCCACAAGAGGAGTAGCTGCCTGTGCGGCTTGTTTCAAGAATGTGTCTGCAGCAGACATATGCGCTGCCGCCACCTGGACTTCCGTCCATACCTTTATGAAACACTACAGTTTGGATATTGCCTCTCGCCATAGAGCAGGCTTCGGGCTAGCTGTTTTGCAAGGCCTCCCATCTTGAGGCTTACACAGCTAGAATTACTTCTTGGAGTAGTTTTCCTCCTCCCGGTGCCTTTTCTTTGTTCCAGACTGCTTGGGATTCAGTCCTATATGTAATTACCTACTGCAAGAGCCCTCTCGAAGTAAGATAGTACAGTTATGTAAGAACTTACAGTAACAGTAGATCTTCGAGAGAGGCTCTTGCAGTAGGTAATGCCTTCCTGCCCTCCATCCCCCTAGGCTTTTTCAGATCCTTTTCCATTTATGGAAATAACCGCTCCTCTCTTGTCCGGCCTCTTTTGGCCTGTGGTGGGAAAGAACTGGAAGGCGGGCATCCGGGACCGCCCCTTTATACCGATGTCTCCTGGACGCGGTCACCTGACATGGGGTGGTCCCTGCATGAGGACTGCTAGCTAGAAATTTTTCCATAGGGTCCTGCCACCTGCGCGCAGTCCCATATGTAATTACCTACTGCAAGTGCCTCTCTCGAAGATCTACTGTTACGGTAAGTTCTTACGTGACTGTACTTTTTTTCAGAAGACGTGTCCATTGTTTTAAAATTGATCGTCTCATCTCTGGTATCATGAGATGCAAAGGCAAAAAACTGCACAATAAGGTTGCATTAATGAAGTTGTCCCCTGAACCTCTCCCAGGAATGATGGACGCTACAACTGCCTTCCTTTTTGGTTGCTCGTTGGCAATATTTATTTTGGCACAAAGAACATTTACATCACCCATGTCAATACTTCAATTTTTCATACATAAACAGTTTAATCAACATGTATTGGTTCTGGCCTTTTCCTTCTTCTGGTTGTTCATCCATCTTGCTTTTCAGGGTTTGGACACTGTAAATCCGGCCCCCTCCTCCACACCTGAAACAGGCCGGCACCACCTACCCTGGCCTTCGCCCTCTAGGCCCTGACACTTCTGAATCTGGTGCCTAGATCTATCACCCTGCCCACTTTTACTCCATGTCTGGGTTCCTTGTCCCCAGCCCATGTACCCTCCCCCTCCCCCTTCCCCACACTCTTCCTTTTCTTCTTCTGCATAATCTCCCACTTGTCATCGGGCCTTGCTGCCCACAACTCCCAGGAGGCTGTGACCTAGCCCCCTGGCCTACAGCTGCCTCCCACAGCCACATTCACTGGCCCCATGCCCAGGGCCATGGGCTACTCTGCCCATCCTTATCTCTGTGCAAACCTTGCCACCATCGCTTCCTTAATAAGGGTGGGTGGGTGGGGAAAAATCCCAACAAAGAGGTTGTCCTGCAGGTGTCCTGGCCTGATATACTGCCACAGGACCCCTGAGGCTCTTCCCCCAGCCAATTCCTGGGGCTCCAGCTTGCCTTGTCATATTACCCTACCATCTGTCTTGGTGATATCACTAGCCCATCCCCTTCTACCTGATCCTTCCCTCACCCTTCCCCCACCCTTCCCTCTTTCATGCTCATTCCTGGCAGGGGCCATCAGACAACCTGGCCTGCCTTTTTTTCGCAAGCCCTATTGTCCCCTGAACCCTTCCCAGGAATGATGGATGCTACAACTTCTTTCCTTTTTGGTTGCTCATTGGCAATGTTTATTTAGTGGTTCAGCTCCCTCCATGAGAACATTATTAGCCTGCCCACTCTGTGGACCTTCAAAAAGAACCTAAATAACCATTTAATACAGGAATCTCAATGTGTCTGCCATAGCTAGCACCTAGCAAAGGCATCTCCTACCATCTTCCCTTCTGCCAAACTGATCTCTCTCTCTCTCTCTCCCTTGGACACCCTGCACTTGGGGCTCAACCCCCACCCCATCTCTCCAGCACTTCTATGTGCTAACCCCCTCCTTTTGCTCACAACTAACAGGCTCCCTGTTGGGCACAGTTGTTTAGTCTGTTCCTGTATGTATCTGACTGTGTTTACTTATTCCAGTTTTAGTTTTTGCTATAATTTTTGCATTCCTTTCTTTAAAGACCAAATGTACCTAAATGTTCTCATTCTAATTCTATTGTCTTGTTTGTCTCAATCCTCTGTATATTCACTTACTTGTTCTAAATGTACTAATGTGGAACCTATGTAAAGAGCTCTGAGCTCAGATGTTTAATCTGAGATCAGAAATAAATAAATAAATACATTTTGGCACAAAGAATATTTACATCACCTATGTTAATACTTCAGTTTTTCATACATGAACAGTTCAATCAACATGTCTTGGTTCCGGCCTCCTCCTTCTTCTGGTTGTTCATCCATCTTGCTTTTCAGGGTCCAGACACTTTTATACCACATCTGGGTTCCTTGTCCCCAGCCCGTGTACCCTACCCCATCCACCCTTTCCCTGCCCCCCGCTCCTCCTTTTCTTCTTCCACTGCCGCTCCTCAAGCATGCGATGGACGGAGGGGCTCCCCCCTTGTGGGCTAATACCTCAAGCCTTTCTTGGCTATTTTTCTTACTAGCTCCCCAACTGGTCTCAGGAATAGGCCTATTCTGAATTCCGACAGGTGCACCCCATCAGATCTGTACACCGCAGCCTGATCAAAGGAAATGTCCTTGTGCTGCAGGTGTACGCCCCCTAATTCAATTACCGCCCTTGCTACCCTATTATTCAGACATTTTCTGACCTTTTCAATCAGCTGTACATCCTTGACCCCCCTCCAGACCCATCAGGAAGTGATTTTGGACCAGAAGATTGCCACCCTCGACAACCACCCTTTAATCTGTTCTAAATCACCCAGGATGTTCTGCCCCAGTCACTCCATGGTAGGCCCCCTAAATCATTGCCCCCCAAATGTATGATAATACAGTCTGGTGTGCCCCATTGGACCCTTAGCTCATCCAATAGTGGCAAGAGCTGTGACCATCTCATGCCCCTAATGCCCTTCCATAACACCCTGATGTGCTTCATGTTGTAATGCAATTCTGCTCCTCTGGAAGTGGCCACCACAAACCTTTCCACCCAATAGATGAAGGATTGCCCCACTATCCAGATCTTCCTCTTGGAACCTGCCATGAAAACAAGAGAACAGTGTGAGTTGCTGTTACATATACCTGACATATCTCTTGTAGCAGCTGGACTTCCAGCACCCAACCTTCTTTACCTTTTCCACTGCAGCTCCTTTTTTCTGCTGCCTCTGTGGCTGCCCCAGTTTGAAAGGAACATGGGGTGAATTCACCTGGATCATCCCCAATGAAAGCCAGTGCCCACTTGAGCACTGCCCCAACCTAAAAACCAGTGACCGGGGGAACCATTCCAGTGTTGGAAAAGGCCCCCCCCAGGCCTCCCCATTTGCTCATGTATGTCTCTACTGCCCCCACTGCTCAGCTGGTAGACTGTGGTTGCCTCACCAATTACACTTTTGTCCCCTTCCCATTTGGTCAGTTTTGGACCTGGCCAGGTGAATGACCACTCCACCCTGCCCCCACCATACGTCTTTGTGTTGCAACGCTTGCCCAGCAGCCAATTATCATGGAGTCACCACTTCCCCCACCCGGAAGGCCCTCGCCACCATAACTGCAAAAATGGCTAGGAACAGGACTGCCTCCTGGGCCAAGGTACATACCCACTGCGTTGCTCCCAGGACTCTTGCCAGCAACTGTCCCCTTATGGGCTGCCTCCCATCTGACCTGGCCACCTGCTCCCTCTGCCAGCCCACAGCCATCCTTTTTACTTCCCTCTTGGCCACTACGTTGGGCACATCCTTATCCTGGCATACCCAACTGATGCTGGCCAGTTGCACCACCACTGTGGCATGTGTTAGCCCTTCCTCCCATTTTTCCACTATATACCTCCTTACCTGCTCATCCCAAACTGGCTTGTCCCTATGCCACCCTTTTTCCTTTGAATTCCTGAATTCTCTCCCAACCCGCTTTCGTAAGCCCTCAACGTGTTTGCTGATCAGGAAGTCTGGTACAGTGTCCTGGCTGTGCCCCTCCAGCCTTCCATAACTGGTCCAGGATCCTGGTCCTGAGCAGCGCTGCCTGTGGCCTCAGCTCCTGAAACCTTCTGAGCTGCAAATGGGAAAGACTGTAAGCCATCTCGTTCTTCAGACCCTCAATATGTTGTGCTTTAAATGATAGATTCATCTGCAGCCCCAGCAATATCATGCACCTGAGCAGCCTGCCCACCATTTATGTCCTCCCCCTTGTCTATTAATAACCTCCATCACCCCTTTGTTGTCGCACCAGAACATAATGCGCTTCTCCTTCATTCTAGTGCCCCATACTTCCATAGCCACCCATATCGGGGAATATCTCCAGAAATGTGATGTCCTTCAGTACTCCCCAGTCTTGCCAATGATCTGGCTATGCTTCCAACATCCAGTTTCCCTGAAGAATGTCCCCATCCTTAGGGTGCCTGAGGCTTCCGTGAATAACTCCAAGTCTGTACTATGCTCCCACTCATCCTGTCAGAATGTCACCCCGTTATAGCTGTTGAGGAACTCATCCCATACCTGGAAGTCCTCCCACACTCCTTTTGACATGTATACCCAGTGGTGCAACAGCTTCACCTTCCTTGTGGCCCTTCCCAGTCTCCTCATAAACACCCTGCCTGGGATGATAGCCTTGCAGGTGAAATGAAGGTGCCCCAGTAGTTGTTGCATTTGTACCAGTGGCACCCTCCTCCTCCTTGTCACCTGGGCCAGCAGGCCCTTCAGGTGTGCCACTTTGTTCCCAGGGAGCCTGAAATAACCCCCTTCCATGTCCACCTCTATGCCCAAGAACTCTAGTCTCTGGGTGGGGCCCTCAGTCTTGCTCTGTGCCAGCAGTATCCCTATCCGCTGGCACATCTCCTATAAATCCCACAGCATCCTCCGTGCCTCTTCCCTTGACTCCCCAATGAGGAGGAAATCATCCAAGTAATGCACTACCCTCCTGTGCCAATACCTGGTCCTGAATACCCATTGCACCCAGGTGCTGAATGCCTCAAAAGTGGAACACGCCACAGATCCGCCCATTGGCATGGCTTTGTCAAAATAGATGCCCCCTTGGAATTGGAAGCCCAGTAGGTCCTGATCTGCTGGCCTGACAGGCAACAGTCTAAATGCTGACTCAATGTTTGTCTTCACCAACCACTCTCCTTCAATTGCCCTGATGAGTGTTATGGCCTGTTCCAGGGAGGCATATGACACTGCCCTCAGTTGGTCTGGTATGCCCTCGTTCACTGATGAGCCTTCAGGGTAAGATAGGTGGTGGATCAGGTGGAATTTCCCACCTTGGAAATGCATGCATGGGAGGCCACCAGTGGCCCCTCTACCTGGCCTGCCTCGATTTCATTTTCAATCTTGTTTCCCACTATATCTTCCTTCCCTTCACCGACTCAAGATTCTTAGCCCACATCCCTGCCCACCCCCTTGAAAATCCAGTGGAAAACCCATCTGGAAGCCTCCCCTGAGAAGCTCCTCTGCTCCCTTATTTGTGTAGTCCATGGTCCACTCTTCTACCACTGCCAGTACAATGGGTGTATGCACCAGAGCATAACCCCACTGCCCTCCCCTTGGCTCTTCCTTAATGCCAGCTGTTGGAGGTGAAGTGCTGTCCTGGTGGCTGCCCCCACCCCTGCCCTGCCCAGGCTCCCCAAAGGACTGGTCATCAAAATGTTCCCGCTCATTCCCCCTCTTTCACCATCTTGTCAGCAGCTGGAGGCCGGATGCGATCCTGCACATTTTGAACAGGCATGCCTGAACTTGAGCCATTCCAAGTGCAACTGGCCTTGTTGAAACCCCAGCAGGTCTTGGTTCCAGTGGCAGGTGGGTTCTTCCTTGCATGCTCACCCCCAGTCCCACCCCCCTCCCCAAAGTGGGGCCTCACCCACAGCTCTGAATGGGTACAATTCCATCTTAGATCCCCTTTTGCCTCCATTCTCTTCTGAAAAGACTCATCATATTTGAGCCACCCATAACCTTGTACACATCCCTGATGATGGACATGTATGTCAGTAAAGGAATGGCTAACTCTGGCTGCTTTTCCAGTACTAAAGCACTGTAAATGATGAAAGCCCCTTGCCAATTATCGATTGTCTTTCCCTTATACTTTGCCTCCTCAGCCTTGTGCCCTAACACTGTCAGAGCCACTGCCATCTCTGACTTCCCCACCGACTCCTTCTGTTCATATTTTGTGGCAGTGTCCTCATCCACTAGCCCAAAGATGTACACATACTCCCCCTTCCAAATGTTTTCTTTGGTTGAGGCTGGAACGTGATCCCCCACTGAGCAGCCCGGGGGACCTTCATATAATTTCTTGCAATCTGACTTGGCCCTACCCCACGCCTTGTCTGTCTCAGCCCCTTTGCTTTTTAATGCATGCATCACCTGCTCCATCCTTTTGATCCTTGCATCCCCCACGCTGCCTAGTAGCTCCTCCAAATACTCTTTCAACCCATTCTCATCTGTGAGATCCACATCATTCTTACCACTGTCCAGGTTCTCCCTGTCCAGCTCCGGTGCAGGCAGAGGCTCTGGGATGGGAGCTGGGGGTGACATCTCCTGTCTGGCCCTCTTACCCCCTCTTCCCCTGCCTAGGTGCTCCTCTCGCTCCTTCTGCTTTTTCTGTGCCTCTTCCTCCACCTCTCTTTGTTTTGCCACTGCCACCAGCTCCAACATCTGCCCCATCAAGTTTGCTGCCTCTTACATCATCATTTTTCTGGACATCAGGGTTTGCTTGGGTGCCATTGTTGTACCTTCGGTGCACCCAATCACCCTACATTCAAGGTTGTAAGGCCTCAAAGTGTCCATCCCCTGTCTTCCCTGCCCCCCCTTTTTTTTAGCCAGGTCCCCCATGGCCCCATCGGCCTCATGGCCCCCGCCTACTGGGGCTGCTGCATGTTTAATGCCTCTGTTTGCCCATGCTGCTGGCATTCCTCCAACAGGCCACTTGGCATTTGCCCTTGTTGCCCCTCTGCTGCAGTGCCAGAGAAATGGCCCATAGTAGAGCCTGACTCGCTTCCATTCAACCAGCCCAACAAAATGCCTTTCCTTTGAGCGCCCCATTTCACCCACACTAGGTGCCACCAAAACCCCTTGTCCTGGCCCTCAGACCACCATCGCTAACCCCCCACATCCCTGAGAGGGTAGCTTCCCCACTGCAGATGCACCATTCCCTTCTTGCTCATTATCCTTTTTTTTTAAACTGTTGTCCCCCAGTACTGCTCCAAATCCAGGCCTCGGCCTGCTGCACCATCCAACCCAATTGGCTGGCCTCCTGATCCACTGGCTCCTGTGGGTCAAACTTACCCATGGTCATAACGGCCTTGCACAAATACCCCTGTGGCCACCAAACCTTCATGCCCTCTTCTGCCAAATCCTGTGCTGGCCCACAGCCCACCCCCCACACACCCCCACATCCCGAGATGATAGATTCCCCCAATGAGGCTGCTCCCGCCCCACTGGCCTACTCATGCAGGCCCACCTCTGACCAAAGCAGCCTAGCCACCCCTCCGTGACTGAAACTTCTCCTGTCCCCACAACCAACCGCCTCCCCCCGGCTGCTGGGCTGTGGCGCCTGGCTCAGCTGAAACACCACTGCATTTTGGCTGCCGTTCAACCTGTTCCCACCCGGGCCTCCTGCTCAGGCCCTCACACATTGCTGCACCACATGCAGATTGCAGACCCCCCCTGCAGAACAGTAGGGAAAAACCGAACAATCTTTTCTTGTTAACAATTTCTTTCTGTTCCCCCTTTCTCAGCATTGTTTCCCTCCCCATTGCACCCCAAAGGAAAGTGAGCCATCCACGGTGCTAGGCCACACCGAACCACATGTCCTCCCTAATGCCTGGCTACTGACTAGCCAGACTGGGAGGGCTCCTCTTCCAGTATGAATACCACCACAAAAGCCCCCAGCTCTCAATACCCTCCGTCTTCTTGTTCCTACCCAAACTGAAAACCAAGGGCATGAAATGATGTGTGTCAGTGCCCGCTCTCTCCCAACCCGTCTTGCCATACCAAAACACTGGGCCAAAACCACTGAGAGGTGATCCGCCTGTCTTCCACCTTTTAAACAATGCCCCGCTGAGCATTTCTTCTCACTTCGCCATTGCTGAACCAGGAAAAACAACTGCGAGGAGCCATTTTTATGACCAGAAATGCCAAGCTGTGCACCACTCACTATATTAGTAAATGCAAAGCAGCAAACGCCATGAGGAAACTTTGCCTATCACCCATGTTTTAAACACAACACAATAAAACAAAAAACAAAAACAGAACTCCTAACTGCGCCTTCGAGGCAAAAACACCCTTTCTGCCAGACGTCACTTAGTTGAAGCATTCATCACAAACACTATCTCACTCCAGGAGGCCATCAGGCTACCCAACAATCCATGCTAACTACCCAGGTGTTTTACTGATTTCAAGGGCAGGTATTGAACCCTGCCCCTCATCATCCATGGCCAGAGCCTAGCTAGCCAAGCTAGCCAAGCCACCAGATCTTCTTTCAAGCTCATACCATGACAGAAACACGATATCATTAAATAAAATGCCTCATTAAACCAGCAACTATAAACAGGGAAAAATTATTAGGCCAAGTGAACCGTGCTATGCTGGCCCACGCTTCTCCAATTTACCTGCAGTAAAGTACCCAAACACTTAAGCCAGCCACCTGGGCCCACATGGCCTAACAAGGCCTAAACCACCTCATGTGCCTTATCTAAAGCTTACCAATGATGTGCTGAGTTCTTCAGTCAAAAAATCCCAGCAAAAGAGGTCATCCTGCAGGTGTCCTGGCCTGATATACTGCTACAGGACCCTTGATCAGGACCCCTGAGGCTCTGCCCCCCAGCCAATCCCTGGGGCTCCAGCTTGCCTTGTCATATTACCAAGGCCACTGATTTACGGTGATTAAAACATTGAAATTCCATTTTCAATACTTCAGATTCTGGAATTGCACCGGTGATTGTTATTCTAATTTCCGGGTTTTACCGGGATTCTGCTGTCATTCTTTTAGTATGTGTATAAATAATCAGAATAAAAGAAGGCTTAATATACATAGCATTAAATAAAGCAAATTGAAAATAGTTCAGGAAGCAATTATAAAAAAAAATACAAGTTTTGTAGAATTACTGATCTAGTATAAAATGGCAGATTCCATGAAATCTTTGTTTTTACCAGTGTTCAGGCAGCCCTAATTCTGGAATTTTACCAGGTTTTCCGGTAAAAACCGAAAAACAGTGGCCTTGCATATTACCCTACCACCTATCTTGGTGATGTCACTGGCCCCCCTTCTACCTGATCCTTCCTCCCCTCCCTTCCCCACCCTTCCCTCTTTCATGCTCATTCCTGGCAGGGGCTATCAGACAACCTGGCCTGCCTTTTATTGACAAGCCCTATAATGATTGAGAGTAAGACATTTTGTTAATGTGGCTGTTGCAATTCATTCTCAGTTATGGGCTGTGATTCATAGGTTCATAGGTAGTTTACAAGCTCAGTAGGCAGTGCTGCCTTTTTTGAGCTTGCCACCAATTTAATGGTAGAAAATTTTGTTTTTATTTCCCATATATATGTCTAGTCTATTTTAAAAAAATATTTATTGAATTACTGTCTTTAATTTCTTGAGGGAAAGCATTCCATGTTGCTATAATCCTTTGAGTAAACCATTGATTTCTCATGTTTGATTTATTTTGAGTCCCTTTAAAATTCATTTTGTGTGATCTTGTATTTGTTGTAGAAGGATTCATACACAGACTTTTGTTTCGAACATGTATTTATCATTTACAGCTTTATATGCTAAAATTAGATCTCCCCTCATTCTCCTGTATTGTAATGAGTAAAGTCCCATTTTTTCTAGTCTATTACTATACTCTAAACCTTTCACTGCTTTGATTTCTTTAGTAGCTTTACGTTGGACCCTTTCAATGAGTTTATTTCCTCTTAGAGAAGTTGGCACACATATGGTTAAACAATATTCAAGATAAGGTCTGATGAGACTTGTAAAAAGAGGGATGATTGCCCTTTCTTTTCTGCTTTTAATATTTCTTAGTATACAGCCCAAAATCTGATTACCCTTTTAACAATATTAGTTGTATGTGTCTCAAAGGACATATTGTTTGAAATGGTCACTCCTAAATCTTTTTCATTTTCTGTCACTTGTAGATTTATATTATTTAGTTTATAGTTATAACATGGGTTATGTTTTCCCAAATGCATTACCTTACATTTGTGTGCATTAAATAATAGTTCATTTTCAACAGACCATTTTTCTAGATGTGTAAGATTATTTTGTAATTCTTGTGCTGAATGTGGATTTGTTATTATACCACCAAGTTTACAATCATCAGCATACTTAACCATCCAGTAATGTTGATTTAAGGGAAGCATAGAAGATACCATTATATTAAAGCGTACTGGCCCCAAAACTGATCCCTGAGGAACCCAACTAGTGACATTTCCCCAAGTGGACAAATGTCCTTTTAATGAAACTTGTTGTATACGTCCTGTTAGCCAGGCCTCAATCCAGTTTATTATTAACAGATGTAATTTAGCTATTGTTAATTGTTTAATTAGAATATTATGAGATACCAAGTCAAAAGCCTTTGAAAAATCCAGGAAAAGTGTATCCACTGATAAACTTTTATCTAGGGCTTCACTAACCAGCTCCAAAAAATTTAAAAGATTAGTTAGACATGATCTCCCTTTCACAAACCCATGTTGAGTAATAACTGTTTGCCCTGAGTCAAGTAGCTGTTGTAATATTCTGTTTTTTAATAGTCTCTCCATTAGTTTGCAAAAAAATTGCAGTAAGGCTTATAAGTCGATAGTTTTGTGCAAGATTTCTGTTTCCATTTTTATACAGAGGAATTACAGTTGCTTGATTCCAAACTGGAAAAAGTAGTACCTGTTTTAAGGGAAATGTTGAACATGGCTGCCAAAGGACCTACAAGCTGGTTAGAAGCATTTTTAACAAAAAGAGGGTGAATTCCATTAGGCCTTGCAGAACATTTGATTTAATTATATTTATTATATCCAAAACTTCTTCTAAAGAAAAGGGTTTAATTATTTCTAGGGTTTTTATGCATTGTGAAACTGTATCAATTTTAGGACTGAATACACTAATAAAATATTTGTTAAGTTCTGTAGCTATCTCCTCATCATCAGTAATTGTTCCATTTGTTGTATTTAATGGTCCAATAGTAGGGCTGCTTTTTTTTTAAAGAACCAATATAATTAATGAACATTTTCTTGTTATCTTTTACAGATGATGCTAATCTTTCTTAAAAAAGTTTTTTTCAATGTCCTTATTAACCTTTTATTTTTATTTACAGATTTTTTATATATTGACCAGTTTATGTTAGCCAGATGCTTTTTGTATCTTTTATATAGTTTCTTTTTTCTACTCTGGCTTCTTTTTATGTTTTTATTCCACCATATGGGAGTTCTCTTATTATTGTTGTGGTTATATTTATGTCTTATTGGTACCCATTTATTAATATAAAATTGTATCTTGTTTTGTAATTTAAGCCAAATTTAATTCAAATTACAGTTAGAAAAATCATTTGCCCACTCCCAGTCATTTAGATATTTATTTAGTGATGCATAATCAGCTTTATAGAAGTTTTTAATCTTGGTACAACCCTTGTTTACATTATTATGTTTTATATTTGCAGAAATCAGTGCCATGTTATGATCACTATTAGATAATGGTTGAATACCCTTAATTTTATTATGTCATCTTCTATGTTGGTTAAAAACAGATCCAAAATGTTTTTCCCTCTTGTTGGTTCTGTTACTAACTGTTCCATATTATTTAGGACCATTTGGTCTATAAATCTAGATTCTAATACAGATGTATATGTGTCATTCTTCCAATCAATTTTTGGGAAGTTGAAATCACCCATTAGAATATAGTTGTTGTTAAGTCCCATTTTTTCAATTGTATTCATGAATAAATCATTTTCATGACTATTTAGGTTAGAAGCTCTATATCCTAATCCAACTGTGATACTGTAATTTTCTGCTAATAAAACTTTATTCCAAATTATTTCGACATTGATGTTTTCATCGGCTTTGCAGTTTGCCTGATAGTTTTTATATTTGTTGGCTATATAGAGCAATTACTCCTCCTAGAGAATTGATCCAATTTTTTCCAGTCTTAGTGTATCCAGGAATATTTGCACACCAATCTGTGTCATTAAACCAAGTCTCGGTGACCCCACATATGTCAATGTTTTTAGTTATTAAAACATCCTTTAATTCATCCATTTTAAGGATTAGACCATGGGCGTTGACCAAAAGTATATGAAACTGTTCTTTGTTTTTACTGTATATTTGTTTATTGTTTTTAATTTTCAGATTTTCCTTATTAGTATTTGTAATGTTATTTGAAAAATTTACTGAAACATCCTCTTTACTTCTATAGTTCTTAATGTGTTTCAGAGAGTCCAACTGTTTAGGCATCTCTCCCCTAGTTATTAGTTTTCATTTTTATTGATGTAAGAAACAATATGTTTTCCTAAGATACCATTTCCCCTTTCTACTCAGATGTAATCCATCCCATGAAAACAGATAATCTCTGCTTTCAAAATCTTCCCAATGCGTGATGTGTCCCATCTGTTGTTGATGATGTCAGCTATTGATAAATTAAGTGCAAAGATTGAGGAGATGAGAAACAAACTCTTGTCTTTTGAACACTTGAACAGAGAAAATATCTCTGTGGTGTTTCAAGGAGACTGGTTGCACTCTGAACATTCAGAAGCATTCTTCTGGGAAGAGACATAACATGTACACAATACGAATGTTATTTTGACAATGGAGGTACATGGTAAAGTTCAGAATATTTTAGTTGTCTCAGATGAGAACCTTGAGTTTGATGATCAGACTGAAATTATACAGGTTGCAAGCAACCAAAAGTCATCTGCTAAGAAGTGGCCATGTGACACTACATGCAATGTCAGGGAAGAATCAGTAATGTCAATTGAAACTTTCCTGTCAGCATTTGCTAACATAAAGAGGTCTATGTGACATAAGTTGATTGGTACCATTGACAAGTGTGAGATTTGACCTTATACAGGCCTACTGGGCCATTCTCTTGCATTCTTAGACAGCAGCAACTGTGGTAGTGTGTTTCATCATTTTTGCATGGTAGCAGTGCATCATTCTGGCATACGCAGATTTGTACAAAGATTGTATCAGGTCAGATCTGTTGTCCAAGACTATGTGCACTTTCAATCATTGCTGGATGATGGAGATGTAGATGCACTTGTGGAGTTCATCAAACAGTTACCAACAAGCCATAGGTTGAGATCTAATGCTGCTGTTGATGAACATGCAAATATGATGCACACATCAGTAGTGCAAGAAGCTAAGCTTCTCAGAAAATTTGGTAGTGACTTTGCTGAATTTGAAATTGGCAAGACACAAAAATTCGATGTCATTTGCATATCATGTGAACACCTCTTCTATAAAGAGCAGTGTGTCATGATAATCCTGCAGAACATTTCATGCTGGAATGTTATGTGGGGGCGTCTTCATGCATATCTTCTTTTAAAGACAGATTTTGCTGAAGTTGGAACTGTGTCACTGTGTACTTACTGTTGTAACAAGATTAAGAGTGACACTTTACCTCCTCGATCTGTTCTGAATAAAATGGAAGTTGAAGCAACTCCTGCTGAGATTGCAGTCTTGAACTTGTTTGAACAGATTCTAATTCAGACCATGAAGCCATTTCAAACAATTATCAGGCTTAATACAAGGATGCGAGACCTACTGAAGAAAGAACTGGTACAGTCTCCGAAGGGCTCTGTTGTATATTTGCCTTTGCAAGAAAATGAGAACACTATTTCTCAGGATAATAGTGTAGTAATTTTGGTGAATGGTGTCCCAACTAAGGCAAAAACAATATGGCATGAGATAGTCAATGCTGAGAAGGTGAAGCATGCTTTGTGACATCTAAGGGAGCATAATGTTTTTATGCTGACATTGACATCGACACATCTGCTGGTCTTTCTACAGGAACTGCTGTGGAAGGCTGTGACAAAGCAATATTGGAGAAGGTTGACATTGCATCTGCACACAATGTTTATGAGCAATTCACCATACACACATTGCATGGGAGGGATCCAGTGGTGGATAACATTGAATTGTATCAGATGAAGCAAGTGGAGGGCAATCCTGTAAGCATATGGGAGGCTACACTTGAGGCACGTTGTTTTCCTGATCTGTTTCCACTTGGTATAGGTGGGCAATTAGACAAGTGAGAAATTCATTTGCCAGGAGCTGAGTATAGGACCTCAAGAGTTCTACATAAGGATGGCAAATTCCATAGAAACATTGCATACCTGTTTCATCTTCTTTGGGAAAGTGAACTTAACTCATTGTGTCCTAGCAGACGCCTGTAGTCGTCAGTAAAAAAAACACTGGTGTGTCCCGAGGACGTCTGCAGAAGTCGGCTACTGACTCCCAGTGTGCCCTTGCAACGTCTGGAGAAGTCACTTATATATTTTAATATATATATATATATATATATATATATATTGTAACAGAATATAATATATATTTGACTGCATAGCACCGTTGGAAAGATAATTTTATGCTGCACAACTTTGTCACTGATATTTTGTGTATATCATGTATTCTTTAGGAGTTATTTGCATTTGTTTATGGTATGGTGTGTATGGCTGACATGTTTTCCATCAAGATTCACCTAAGCAGCTTGAATAAAATTCACTTTTTTGGCACTTCAGCAGGTATAAAATAAAAACCGTATTGATTACATCTGGTTGCATAGCACCATTGGAAAGGCATTTTTGTGCTCATCAACTTTCATGCTGATACTTTGTGTGTATCATGTATACTTTTGGAGTTATATGCATTTGTTTATGATATGGTGTGTGTGGTTGAGATTTAGCCCTCAAATCTCATCAAAGCACTTTGACTAAAATGGGGAAAAATTTCATGTTATAGTAAAAAGATATCTTGTTTTTAGCAAACATAATATCAAAACACCATCTAATGTCTGTATACTTAATTTTGTGTTGATATTTTACATATTTTCCAACAAAAAATGGCTTATGTTGCCCTTTTTTAGTGAAAAAAATATTTAGTTTGCTCTTTCGACCAGCATAGACAAAATACAAAATTACTTATTATTACATGCATGCCACCATTGGAAAGGAAATTTTGTGCTGAATAACTCTGCCACTCATACTTTGTGTCTCGCATGTACAGTTATTGAGCTATTAGCATTTGTTTGCGACATACTGACTATGGCTTGATTTTGCTTAGAAAGTCCCAGGATTCACTGTTAAAAGTATACAGGAGTATCAGAAGGCAAGTGGTGTAATCTCAGATTGAGCCTGTGGAGGCAATGAGTTAATGTCCTGTCTGCTAGTATTGCTCATACATTGAGACTTGGCACAGAGTTCAGTAATATGATAGCTGCACAGTTACTATACAAGTTGCAGAACACAGATGAGACACTACAAGTCAGTCTTTCTTCTATTTTGTCCAGCATGCGTGGTACTAAAGAATATTGGTACAGACAACACTCTGAGGTGATGTGCTTGCTGAGAGGGTTTGGACCAGAAACATGGTTTGTGACACTGAGTTGTGCTAAATACTATTGGGATGATCTACTCAATCTTCTCAGATGGGCAAACTCTGATGTTGATAACATACAGAGCATGACTCTCAGTGAAATGTGCTCACTTGATCCAGTGTCCGTCTCACGTTACTTCCACCACTGGTTCCAGGCTCTTTTGAAGTTCATACTGTCTAAGACAAATCCTCCTCTTGGGGTTGTTGAACACTACTTCTGGAAAGTTGAATACCAAGCTTGGGAAGCTCCACACATACACATGTTGCTGTGGATTAAAGATGCCTCATGTATTGGTGACAGTGAGATAAGTGAAATACAGAACTTCATTTTGAAATACATCACATGTCAGATTCCTGACAAGTATGACAGTGCAATACTTTGGGAGTTGGTTCAGAAATTCCAACAACACTTGTGTGGGAAGTACTGTCATAGAAAAGTGAAGAACAGTGGACAGTGGTACTTGCAGTGTCATTTTGGTTTCCCAAGAGGAGCTTGTATGGATGCTTGTTTTAATGATGTGTTTTCTGCAATGCGACACCACTTGAAAGCAAAATCAACAAAGCGAGTGTATGAACTACCTCACAGGGAATCAGAAGTCTGTATCAATGACTATAGCCCTTCTCTTCTGTTGATGTGGCAGGCAAACATTGATGTTCAGTTTGTCACTGATAATTCAATGGCCTTGGTGAGGTACATGACATCATACATCACTAAGCATGAACAGACATGCCTGCAAGAAATGTGGGAAGATTTGTCTAACTGCGATAGGTCAATGTCTTCTAGACAGTGGTCGCTTGGGCTTAGAACTCTCTCACACCATGAGTGTGGAGCTTATGAAGCAAGTGACTGCCTTACAGGTGTATGTCTGTATGGGAAGTCAGAGTCCATTCATTATTTGAATGTGAACTACAAGCAGAACAGACACCATGTACTTAAGAGCCATGAAGAGATTGAGGATCTGGCTGCTACAAGACTAACATCCACTAATATTCTGAAGAGCAACTTAATAGACAACTACTACCCACAGCACCACAGTGCTATGGAAGATCTGTGTCTGTTTAAAGTTGCTCAATGGTATGATTATAAGTGGGGTGTTTCTTCTGAACCAGTGAAGAACATATGTAAAGTTACTGACTTCGATGATTTACTTGTGAAGTAGTGGAAGCCATGGCTAATTGACCACTGCAAACTTAGCTTGAATACAACAGAAAGCAAAGAGCATTACTATTTTACTCTGCTATTTCTGTTCAAGCCTTGGAGATCAGAGACTAAATTGAAAGGATCATCTGAGACATATGAACAAGAGTGCATGATAAGTTATGATTCCTGTAAGAGTCAGGTGTCTGACACTTACATTGAGAGACTCGAAATGGAGGGGGAAAAAAAACAGCTGGAGAAAGCAAGGCAGGTTTTGGGTGAAGATACCCCAGTTACATCACAAGATATGGTTGATGTTGATGGAGAAGGGACTCTTGGTGCCCCTCTTCCTCCTAATGACCCAGCTGTGCTGATGTCAGAGGTAGAGGATGCAATGCAACAAAACATGCACTTGTCAGAGGCAGCTACAAACATTGTTGATGAATTGAATTTGCATCAGAAAGTTGTTTATCACTCTATGATACATGGTGTACAGCATGCTATTCAGCACAGTAGCAGAGACTGTGTTTGTGACAAGAAGACACCAGTGAGGATGTTTGTCAGTTGTGCTGCTGGGACTGGGAAAAGTTTCTTAATTGAGGCTCTTACCAGAGGTGTGCGTGACCTTACTAATTCTGCAACTTCTGTTATTGTGGCTGCTTCTACAGGATTGGCAGCTTATTACATAGGTGGTGTCGCACTTCATAGGTTGTGTATGTTTCCAGTTGAACAAGGCAAAATATGGCAATTACAGAAGACTGTCAATTGAGGTTGCCTCTGAACAGAGGTCGATGTTTGACAAGATGCAATTGCTAATAGATGAGATCAGCATGGTTTCAAATGTTCTCCTTACATATGTTCACCTACGTCTACAGGAGATACTTGGTACTGATGATGACATACCATTTGGTGGCAAGAATATTCTTGTTCTTGGGGATCTCCTGCAGCTGGCTCCTATGAATGGCGAGCATGTTTTCTGTACTCTTTCTGTTGAAGAGGCTAAGAACACCATTGGATGCATAGGTGGTGTCAATCTTTGGGAGTTCTTCTCATATGTTGAACTGTTACAGAACATGAGGCAGCAAGGTGACATGTCTTACAAAGCCTTGCTTGATGAGGCTCAGATTGGTGTATTGTCACCCATTTATGTTGAAATGCTAAGACAGCACATGATCGCTAGAAATAATGCTCATATTCAGGATGCTTGTGATATTTTTGCACATGTGCAGAAATCTGGGGAACATGTTGTATTTCTATTTCCAAGAATTAAGCAATGTGCAGAGTTCAATGAGATCATGATGCAGAGAGAACAGGAACCTATTGTGACTCTTACATCCATAAATACCATAGATGATGTCCGTCTAACACGCACAATGGCATCAAAAATTGTTGAGCATCTCAGAGAGCTCACAAGTGATGTGTCACATACTGCTGGTTTGGAAGCTGTGATACCATTGTGTAGGAATGCATGGGTCATGCTTTGCAGAAACATTGACATTAAGCATGGTCTTGTGAATACAGCCATAGGGTACATTCATGGGTTCCAGTAATAATGTGCAGAAGACAACTGTGGAGTTTGTGGTTGTTAAGTTTGACAACTGTGATACTTCTCTACCAATAGACAGAGTGACAGTCAAGTTTGAGATTGTGAAAGACATATGTGTGACAAGGAAACAGTTCCCAGTGACTCATATCTTTTTGCAGGTTTCTCAGTTAATCTTGTATGTTTTGCACATGTCACTGTGTATTCAGTTGTTTCACAGTGCTATTTTACATGGTAATGACAGAATCAATAATATTGTTATATGCTTATCAGAGTTTTAAGCACTCTTCTCTACATATTGTATGAGAAGTCATACTTCTTTAAACAATACGCATCAGGTTAAGTTGTGGCTCCTTTTCCTGTTGTTCTCTAGATTGTTGACCTTGACTATGATACTTACTGAATTGGCTTCTGCCGAATCCAAGCAGATTCGAGGGTGCTGGATATTACACACGTCGGTCAGTGAGTTATGTCTTGGCAGATGTAGTTCTTTGAATCACATTCACAGCATGACTTTCTATCACATTCACAGCATGACTTTCTACATAATGTCATCTGTTTGCAGAGTGCTGCATTTGTTGAAGTGTATGTGACAGAATTATCTGTCACTGTTCTGGGAGTATGCTGTTGAGACTTGATATGACAACATCTACCAATACAATGTGACTCAGATTTGTACATATGTATATAGTGCTGAACTGCAGATTGAAGCTATGTTGCTTATATAGATTCTTAGCTGTCTTCATCTGACAAAAAAAAAATGAATTGCATCCATTGCAACATTAACTGTTTGAAAACTGTTCTATTTGTGCATTTAATGTTATTGCATTGCATTAAGTGCTACTAGTGATGTTGATAACTGAACATAGAGATGTATACATGTGGTTATCTGCCCTATTTTCAGTGTATGTATGCATTTTTGTATGTCAGTGCAGATGTTTGCGACTCATTGTTTGACAGGTAATATCAATAATGATTGTGTAGTTCTGCTCCACAATGTAAACTATTGGTATGCTCCTGATTTTGTAGGATTGTCCATATTTTGGAGGTCGGATGAGGAATTTTTCCCAGTTCCAGAAATGTAAAACAATAAAAAAAAAAGTGTCAATTTGGAGATGAACCAACCTTTTCAGCACGAGTGACAACACGGCTGTGATATGTAATATGTTTACCACAGCATGATAGCAAGGATTTTTCAAATTATTTTGTTTATTTACTGATCTAGTAACAGTACGGCAATGGCTATATATGTGTCTGCCATTGTATGTTGTAACTTTAACTTGCTCTTTCTATGTATATATACTGCTAATGTTATGGGAATCTCTTCCCATTTCAAGACCAGAAGAACACATTGATGTGTACCATATAATCTTTCTGCCACAGACATACTGTGCTACTTATTTCTCTTCATTTTTCTCTTTTGACTTCTTGATAGTGGTTGGTCCACTTTCAAATAAATAACCAGTGAAAGAGTCTTTAAAGATGTTAACAGATTTCATAAAAAGCACGATAATTTCCAAATAGGATATGTAACAATTTCTTCTAAATTATTTATGCAGAATTAATAAAGACAAATGGAACTTCTTAATGTTTCTGTTGGTGTGAAAGTTAACTTTTCTAATCATATGGACAACACTGATACTTATTTTAACACTGTTGACATCTTCCACATGTGTTTTTTTCTTTAAATCAATATCTTTATGTTCTCATGTGAACCACAAAATGTTTCTCAGTGTCTCATGTGCGTATGCAGTGAAGAACTAAATGTAATAAAATTGTTCTGTGAAACAAATTCTATTTTTGTTCTAATGACTTGGCTTAAATAGATGTCAAATAATGATATCCACAGGTACAATAATTTATTGTTAGTGTTAAATATCTAAATGTCTGACTGGGTAGCCTATTGCATTCATGTCATCTGTCAATGGCACATTATTAATATACTTAGCAATAGATGTAAGTGAAATCAGAAATTGATCAATACATCTTCTGTTACATAAAGTCACATAGGTTATTACTTAGTCGTTCTATATAAATCCTAAGTTAAATACTTAATAAACAGAAAAATCTGACAGTGTAGATTTAGTATGTGAAATAACAAAAATTAAAAAGAGAACAAATAATTAAGAATATCTATGAAGAACTGTTTATTTGCCCATCCCAGGAGCAACCAAATAATTCAGCCAAAAAATATTTAAATAGTTAAATAATAAAACTAATCTTAAACCTTATCCTATGTGTCTTGAGTATTATTTATATACAGTAGGTGTGAGAGAGGTATACTGTTGATGTCCATGTCTTTCATTGGGCTGTGGCTGTGCACTGAAGATCCAGTACCTGGTTGGGGTAGGGGTGCAGGCATTGCCTGCCTCAGGACATCCAACCCTTTAGTTTCATAACTAGTGTGCAGTTGGTATCATGGAGGAATACCACTGAAGATAATGCCCTCACTTGGGCTATGGCTCTGTACTCAGGATCCAGAGCCTGGTTCGGGCAGGGGGCATTGTTTGGCTGAGGCTGTGCAACTCCTCAATGTTCTAACATGTGAGCAGCTGGTATCAGAGAGGTATACCATCAATGTCCATGGCTTTAGTTGCACTGTGGCTCTGCTGTTAGGATCTAGTACCTGGTCTGGAGGGCTGTGGATATTACCTGGCTGATGCCATGCAACTCCTCACTGTTCTAACTTATGTGCAGCTGGTATGAGATAGGTATACTGTTCATGTCCAAGACTTTAGTTGGGCTGTGGGTCTGCACTCAGCATCCAATTTCTGGCCTGGGGGGGTGGCGACATTGCATGGCTGAGGCTGTGCAACTCATGAGTGTCGTAATTAGTGTGCAGTTGGTATCACAGAGGTATACCATTGATGTTAATGACTTTAGTTGGGCTGTAGCTCTGCACTAAGCATCCTGTACCTCTTTGGGGGGGATTGCCTGGCTGAGGCCGTGCAACTCCTCAGTGTTCTAACTTGTGTGCAGCTGGTATGAGGGAGGTATACTGTTTATGTCCATGGCTTTCTTTGGGCTGTGGCTCTGCACTCAGCATCCAATTCCTGGTCTGGGGGCATTAACACAGTTTTTTGCAAATAATATATTATGGTAGCACGGTAGTGCTACCATAGTTAGGGTTGAATAGCCCTTTTAAGGTTAAAGGGTGAAACTTTGCATCTTAATAACTTTGTAACCATTCAACAGATTGACCTGAAATTTGGCAGACACAGACTGGCAGCATAGATCTTGGGATCTGCCAACTTTCATACCAGATGGATGTATGGCTGCCGAGTTATTAAGCAACATTCATGTGCACAGTTACTTTTTTTGCTAATTCTTTGCTCGCACCTACAGGTCGCACAGATTGCAAGATCAATCTGAAAACTTCAGGGACCATGCGGCCAGGGTCCCTGATGTGCCTTTTGAAGATTTTGTGAAAAAATAATAAACGGTTCAAAAGTTATTCAAAAAACAAGTTCCCATTTTAAGTCAATAGGAAAAGTTAAAAAGTTCGAAAGTGTCGCAAATGCACTTTTTAGTGCCACAAATGGCCCTAGTAGTGTCACATATCTGCCATTTTGTTTTCAGTTGGTGATCAGAAAAATGCTTGGCATTTAAAATTGGGACTACCTAGGGACACAGTTCTTTTTGTCTTTACCTAGTTGAGCCCTGAGGATGCTAGGCATGTCTTTATTTTGAGGTTGAACACCCCAGCAATATGTTTTTCAAATTTCTGGAAAAAGTAGTGTCACAAAGTAGTGTTGCAGCTGCGACACTTTCACAAATTTTGCGAAAGCTTTCTCAAATTGCGACACTACTTTTCCAGACCATGGCCAGAATGACAGGAGTTCTTTGCCACCCTGCTGCAAAAGAACAGTTTGGTCTTTTGGGCTCAAATTTGGAAGGAAGGCAGCCAACATCTCACAGATGTGCCTTTTTGTGGTTTGGTGACAAAATATTGCATGGATGCCAAGTTATGGTACTCCAAAGTTGAAAATTTTCCCCATAGACTAACATGGTGGCGTCCACTGTGCATTTCGGGGCTCGTATCTTGGAAACGGTGCGAGATACAGAATTTTCATCATAACAATTAAAACCTAGCCAGGAAACTCATGAATCATGTGACATTTAAATTTTTTTCTATGTTGCACGGTTCCTGAGATATAAGCAATTTAGTATTCCAATGGCTCATTTTCTGCTCCGAGGCCCATTATTATGCATACATTCTTTGTACACACTGTGTTTCTCTATGCAGCTGTTGGACAAAAACAGGGTGTGTGCTTCTGTTACTGTTACAGTTAGCGTTTCCACTTGTATTTCTGTGACCATTTGAGTTACCGTTCCCATATACGCCACCATGTGCGTTACCGTTTGCATTCCCATTTGCGTACACGCTTGCATTCACGTTTCCATTTCTATTTCCTTTGGCATTATTTCTGCTGTTAACATTACCATTTGCATTTCCAATTGTGGTACCATCACTGTGCGCGTCACGGTTTGTATTTCCTTACGCGCTTCCATCTCCTTTTGCGTCAATGTTCGCTTTGGCATCACTTTGCGCTTGCGTTTCTACTAACGTTTGCTTTTCCATTTATGTTTCAGTCACCGTGTGTGCAATCGTTAGCATTTGCCTTTCCCTTGCACTTACCATTACTATGTCACAAAAAATCACGTGGTGGGGCCCCGTGCTCCCACCACTACATTCCATTCACTATTTCTACTGCACATTCTCAAAAAGAAGGGAAATTACAGGCAAAAAACTCCATTTAATGCATCAGTTAGGGTTGTTCCACAGCGACAAAAGCAAGGAAATTTAGTGTTAGGGTTGAAAGCCCCGCTTGCACCCCCCAGCCAGCCACCACAACTGGGTATGCATTGGGGTCGTCAGTCCTAACTCTCTCCCCATTCTCCTATACCTCAGCTTGTTTACACTTGTGATGGGGTGAGAGTTAGGGTCGATGGCCCCAATGCACACCCCGTTGGCAGTTGGGGTGGCAGGCTGGGGGGTTGCAAGGGGGGCTTTCAACCCTAACATCGAATTTCCTCACTTTTGTCACTGTGGAACAACCCTAACTGATGCATTAAACAGAGTTTTTTGCCTCTAATATATATATATACATATTTATTTGCTTTTGGTAACTGGGTGAGTGCACTAGACATAGAGATGCCTATTTTCAATATATATAGTTAGGGTTGGTACAGCCTTTCAATGTTAAATCTAATTTTTTGCACCTTAATAACTTTGTCGGTTTTCAACCAGATAACCTAAATGTTGATATGTGCTGTTATGTTGCCAGTGTCACAAGGTGTGGAAAGTTTCATGACAGCAGCTTTTATCGTTTTGAAGATATAAAGTGGTCAAAAAAGCAAAAAGGAATATATTTTTTTCCCGTAGGATACCATGGGATTCTTTGCTCTTCTGTACAGCACATAGAGAATTAAATTTGGCTCTGATTTTAATAGGGATGAAGGGGTAGTGTGCCAAGGATTTGCCTTTAGATGGTTTGGTGTAACAATATATTGACATTTTTTTAATTATAATGATTTTTCGGATAGATGTAACACAGGCAGTACGTAGTGTAAATTGTATTTACTGTGTGAACAGTACAGTAATTTGCGAATGGTAAATGTCATTTACCATTCACTGATTATTGTTTGCACAGTAAATGTGTGAACAGTAAATGTCATTTACCATTCACCTAGTAAATGTGCAAATGGTAAAAGCCATTTACCATTAGCACTTTACTGGTTGCAGTCATAGTTTTATTTCAGATTTCAGCTGTCTTGTTTTCAGTTACCGAGGCTGGAAATCTGAAATATTTCTAAAAATAATGTTCCTAGAGAAACACTAACAGTTGTATTTACCTAATTGGGGCCCGATGAACATGCTCACAACTTTTTTTTTAAATGACCCCCCCGACTTGCCTCAGGAGCTATGCAGCAACCTGCATCTAACTGCCATGCTTTGCCGAACAGCATGGCAGTTCAATGCAAGATGGTGCATGACATATTTTGCTGACAGAGGGGTGCTCAGTCCCCATGTTGGCAGTAGCCCCCCTCCCCAATCATGTGGGACACTGGGTAGCCCATTCCCAGTGTCCCCAGTATATTCCTAGAATTTCCAACCATGGGGTGCCCAGTCCCAGTGTTGGCAGTAGCCCCCTCCCCCTATAGTGTGGGACACTGTGTAGCCCACTCTCAGTGTCCCCAGTATATTAATTGCATTTTGTTGACAGTGGGGTGCCCAATCCCCATGTCAGCAGTAGCCCCCCTCCTCAATAGTATGGGACACTGTGTAGCCCACTCCCAGTGTTCCCAGATGTCCGTGCACCCTTAATATTTTTTGAACTCTAGGGAGCCCACTCCCAAAGTCCACAAATATAAATAAAAACCCTGAAATAAAAACAACAGTCCATCAATTTCTTTTTCCCTAAAAAGAATAAAACAGTCCCTCATCATCTCCCCGCACCCTCCCACCCATCCCCACCCTCCCTCTGAGCACCCACCTTCCTGCACCCCCCCATACTTACCTCTGGTGGTTGGCAGCTGCAGTCTTCGGTGGACCAGGACAATTCTGCACTCTTCAAACCCAAACCACTAAATGCAGAAATGCTGGTAAGCTATATAATGGCAGTCAATGGGGGGGTTGGGGGTTTCAAGTTATGTTGATATCTCAGGTATTTTGGCCACAAATTTTCAACATGGGGTTCTTGGGACCCCACTTCATGAACACTGGCACTGTCATTTCATTTCTCAGTTCTGAAAGGTGATTTTGCAGTCGCTGTGCAATCATCTTTCAGGACTGATTAAGGAAATGCCAGTGCCACTGTTTATGAGGTTGGGTGCCAAAAAGCCCATGTTGCAAATTCAGTGCAAAAATTCCAAAAAAAATAACTGTATTATGAGCTTGCATTGCGCAGTTTCTATGCACGCTCGTAACATCGCCAAATGTTTATATTTTCACTCCAGATTTTCAACATTGCAATTTTTTCACACCTACTCATGAATGGTATGGCTGTCATTTTTCACATCCTGCCCGAAATGTGTTTTTGCACCTGTGGTGCAGAATGATGCGTTCACTGTGTGAAATCATCTTTTGGGATGGATTAACAAAATTACAGTGCCATTGTTCATGTCAAAAATTTGGTGAAAAAATTAAAAAAAATGACAGCATTTCGAGTGTGCATTGTGCAGTTTCTAGACACACTTGTAACTTTGCCAATTTTTAATATTTTCATTCCAGATTTTCAATACTGACATTTTTTACACCTCCTCATGAACAATACAGCTGTCATTTTTCACATCCTGACCAAAAAATGCTTCTGCACCTGTGGCACAGAATGGCGCAGTCACAATGTAAAATCATCTTTCGGGATGGATTAATGAAATCACAGTGCCATTGTTCATGAGGTGGGGTCCCCAAAAGGTCATGTTGAAAATTGGGTGCAAAAAATCTTGAAAATGTCTGAGTTACATGTGCACATTAAATTGTGATGTTCCTTTTGGTGTCCATATCTTGAAAATGATTCGAGACACAGACTTTTTGCTCTTGGTGGACTAAGCTCCTGTGGAGGTTTCAAAGTCATGATTACAACTGCAATGGAATTGTTTCATAGTTGCTACAGTTACTGAGACATTGCCAAATTAGTGTTACAAGGGTACCTTTCCTTGACTATAGGATTGTGGTATGTGTCCGTACTTATGTGTAAGTGGGAGCGCAGGGCCCAGAGAGCCCATGCTCCAACATAGGCATATCATTATGCAAAAATGGGCAGTGTGAGAGGAGTGCAGGGCATGGAAGGCCCATGCACCCACAACCACATAACAGTTAAATTACACTTTCACAAAAAGAAGGGAAATTCATTGCAAAAAAACTATGTTAATGCATCAGTTAGGGGATTTATTAAAGCATCAAAAGCTGGGAAATTCAACGTTCGGGTTACCAACCCAACCACCCCAACCCTCGCTACCCTCCACATACCAGCAGGTGTCGGGGTGTGCCAAGGAGTCATCAGGCCTAACTTTCACCCCTTTCCATTATACTGTACCATGTCAGCTTGTTTACACATGGACTGGGGTGAGTCTTGGGCCTGACAACCCCATGGCACATCCTTAAGCCTGAATTTAGTTAATAATAAGCCTCTCCTAATCATTATATATAGATTAATGGCTGGGTAGGTGGTTATAATGTGAATTTTACACCCACTCAAGGTATAGAATGCCACATAAACCCCAAGATCGAAGCTCAAGGGGTTTATAAAGGCATCCCACCCCTGAAGGTGTGTGTGTAAACTTTGAGTTTTGCAGACCTACCCAGCCTTTATTTATATAATTGCTGTTCAGCATTTGTTTAGCCACAGCAATTATATAAAATACAGGTACCTCTGTTGTCAGCTGCAGTCTGATTCAGATGAAGCATGATCTGGGGTCAGATGTGGCTGGAAATGTCCCCGTTTTTTTTTCATTTTTTCTTAAATTCAGACACAGAAATTCAGCCCTTGGTTGTCTGTGTATTTCCTTCTCCCTCCAGTTGCCACTGCTTGTTTTCTCCTCTGCTCTCTCCCATTTCAGCAGCTCCCATACAACTGTCTGTAAGCTCCCCTGTGGCTGTCTGTCTGCAGCCAGTGACTCATGTTTCTCTGTCCTCCCTTCCCTCATACCTCCTTTGGAATTTTTTATTTTTTTTATTCAACTCATTGCTGAGCGCGAGTTGCGGTGAAGTGTCCATGGGTAAGTTGTGGTGGCTGGTAAGGGAGGAAGTGGAAACCAGAGGTTGGCTCATGCATGAAGTGTGAGAAACCCAGTGCATGTTTGTCATTATAACCAGCTGGTTATTACAACAAATTATAATCAGATCTCCCTTATGGAAAAAAATGCTCCTCAGTTATAATACATACAGAGGTTCATAGATTCATAGGATATAACAGGCTCAGAAGGCAAGATGCCCTTTTAGAGCTTGCCACCAATTGGTGGATTAGGATTATATCAAAGGTAAGATATTTTTCTGCTACCCATGTGAATGTCTAGTTGTTTTTTTAAATAGACCCATACTATTACTCTCAACTATTTCTCATGGTAGAGTATTCCACTGAGACACTACACATTGGGTAAACCAGTGGCTTCTTTTATGGGTTTTACTGTTATCTCCCCTTAGTTTTAGGTTATGTGTTCTAGTATTGGTGCTGGAATTATTTCTCATGAGGCCCAGTGTTTTAAAGAGAAGCGGATCATAAATTGTCTTGTATGTCAAACAAAGATCGCTACATAGTTATCTGTACTCTATAGAGTAGAGGGTCAATGTTCGTAGCCTTTCCTTATATTCTAGATTGTTCATACCTGTGATTCATTTTGTTACTTTTCTTTGAACTCCCTCTACTAGTTTTTTTTTTCCTTTATTTGTGGCCGGTGCACAAAAGGGAGAGCAATAGTCCAAATGTGGTCTAACTAGGCTAATGTAGAGAGGAAGAATTCCCCCAAAGTCTCTACTTTTTATATGCTTAAAGATGCAGCCAACTATTCTTTGGCATTTTTTGACCTTAACAAGTGTATTGGTGTCAAAAGATAGTTTGTTATTCACTACAATGCCCAGGTCTTTTTCATTGGTTGTTTCTGTAAGTAGCACATTATTTAATAGGTAAGTAAAGTTCAAGTTGTTGTGACCTAAGTGCATTACCTTACATTTCTGTACATTAAAAAGCATCTTATTATCTATTGCCCAGATGCCTGTCCTTTTTAATTCATTTTGGAAGTTATATGCAGCCTACTCAATAATAATTATACATCCAATTTTGTAGTCCTCTGCATATTTAGACATCCAGATGTTACTAGACAGTTGCATTGTAGAACTAAGCATATTAAAATGGATAGGGCAAAAAACAAGCCCCGAGGGACCCCACAAGTAATATTATCCCAGTTTGAGCAGTGGCCTCTAATGGCAATGCATTGACACCTACTGTGTAACCAAGATATAACCCAGTTTATTTCTGGGTGGAATTCAAACTTATACATATGATTAATTAGGACTTGATGTGATATCCTATCGAAGGCCTTAGAAAAATCAAGAAAAATAGTATCTACTGGAAGCCCTGAATCAAGTGATGAACTAACATTTTCAAAAAAATTCAATAGGTTAGTTAGACATGGTCTCCCTTGGAAGAAACCATGCTGAGTGATGTCCTGTAGCTTATAATTAGCAATATGAGCTCCAATCCTAACCAAGTGTAATCTTTCTAGAAATGTACCTATAACTGATGTGAGACTTATAGGTCTAAAGTTGGATACTATTGTCTTATTACCAGTTTTATATATTGGGGTAACAAGGTCCTCATTCCATAAGTTAATCGTTTCTCCTTGACTCAGTGAGGCGTTAAACAAAACAGCTAGAGGACCACAAATAACATTAGCTGTTTCTCTAAGGAGTCTAGGATGAATATTATCAGGCCCAGGGGATGAATGGGGTTTAAGATTGGTATGTAAGTGTTTTACTTCTTCTACAGAGATCTGTAAGAACTGTTGATTCTGTTTGTATGCCTTATTCGGTAATAAGGTATCTTTCGGTGTAAATACGCTTGCAAAATAGTTGTTAAATTCAGTTGCCATGGCACGCTCATTGCTAATAATTCCCTTGCTAGTTTCCATTGGGCCAACTGTAGAACAATTGCCTTTTAGTGAACCAATATAATTAAAAAAAGAACTTGCAATTATCAGCAGTTTCAGTCACTAACTTCAGTTCAAAATCTCATTTTGCTTTTCTAATACTGTATTTTACCTTTTTTGTCTTTTCCTTATATAAATTCCAGGTGGATATAGTGGGATTCCTTTTATATTTATTATAGTACTGTACCTCTTTTTTTGTTTATTGCCCTCTTAATACCTTTATGCCACCATAGCGGTGATCTAAGGCCATTATTATATTTTTGTCTGTTAGGCACCCATGTATCCAAGCAAAATTTGATCTTAACCCATATGTAGTGCCAGATTTGGTTTAAATTAAGGCCCTGGAGGTCAGTTTCCCAGTCCCAAGAACTCAGATATTTGTTTATTCTTTTATAGTTTGCTCTTGTAAAATCTTTGATCACTGTCACCCCATTTATGGTATCATCATTCAAAGTGCACTTTACTGTCACTGTATTGTGGTCACTATCTCCCAATGGTGCATCGTTAGATGGGATAGACATCCTAGCTTCCATATTGGTTAGAACAATATCAAGTATGTTATTCTCTCTTGTTGCCTCAGTGACTATTTGAGACAGATTTTGATTAATAGTAAATTCAATAAAAGCAGATTCAACATGTCCGTGGTCTCCAAGTGTTAGCCAATCAGTTCTACAGAAATGAAAGGCTCCCATAAGAATATAATTGTGGGCAGTTTCCATATTTTTTTACCCTTGTTAATAATTCAATGTTATCAGTCTGACTTAGGTTAGGGGGTCTATGACATAGGTCTACAATCAGTTTCTCATCTTGTAGATTAATTTGGGTCCACATTGCTTCAACTTTACTACTAAAAATTTCTATTGGGGCAATGCTATGGGCTGCATACCTTTTAGAAATGTATAGTGCAACACCGCCTACTCTGGTGTCTACTCTATTTTTTGCAGAATTTTAAGTAGCCCTGAATCTCAGTGTCCCATTCATGCCCAATGAACCATGTTTCAGTGACTCCACAGATAGTTATATTGTCTTTTGTCAAGATATACTTTAGTTTTTCAATTTTATTAGACAGACTACGAGCATTGACTAGCCGAAGTGTAACTAAATTAACATTGCTGCTAGCTTTTCTGTTTGGACATTGCTTTTTCCTACAATCATAGTTAGGGTTTGTTAAATGATGCTTACTGATTTTAGGAGGGCAAGATGTAAGCTGTCCCCCACCAAGAATATTAGTTTAAAGCTTTCTCAATAAAGTCTGTAATATGCTTCCCCAGTAATGAACTGCCTCGCCTACTTAGGTGAAGCCCGTCCCAAGAAAACAACTCTTCCCAATGGGAGAATTCCTCCCAATGTATGATGCAGGATATATTTTGCTTAAGTGTCCATTTCCACAACCATTTGTTTATGGCTTTAATTTTAAGTGTATAATAATGTGAGGCATTTGGAATCGGTAAAATTTCAAAAAGAACTGGGGCACAGCCAAATTGTATCAGTTTATTTGTGAGTGCCACAAAATCTTGCTTTATACTATTTACAGGATCCTTGAATATAATATTGGCTCCAATGTGTACAATAACCAATGGATTCAGTGTCATGTTATTTACTATGTTGCTAGACATCTTCGCTAAGTCCACTATTTTAGCCCCACTAAAACTTGATAAAGTTCGACAGGATTTATCTGGGTTACACACTATCCTGTCCAGATGTTTAATTATTGAATCTCCTAGTACTAGTATTTCTCTTTTAACTGCTGGGCTTGCACATTCTGGGACTGGAGAAGGATCAGTAGTAATATCTGTTTTCATTACCAATGAGGTGTTAATGGAGGTTAGGCAGTTTACCTCAGGATTGGAAGTATTTGTAGCTAGGATATCATAGCTATTATGCAAGGGGAGGTCAAATACATCAGCTTTTCTTCCCTTTTTTGAGGCTTGGGAACTTTGTACTGTATACCATTCATCACAAGAATGAGTGTACAGGTCATCATCCCATGCTCTTTTTTTGTTAGCAGTCTGGGAGGTTATAGGTGTATCAGGTAATATTTGGGAAGCAGTTATCAAGGAATTATTGGACTTGATTAGAGAGGCATGGGACATTTCAGGCAGGCTAGGTACAATATTGGTTACAGCTTTTCCTGCATTTAACCTGAGGACCATTTCATTTTGACTGGATTCAAGGGATTCAAGTCTCTCATTAAATAAACTGACCTCTCTCAAGAGTTCCTCATTATGCAGGCATTTAGGACCCTTAAATGCCCCTTTGGGTATAGTTTCCATGATGAGGAACATGTTACAGCAGATACATTTGATGCCAATTTTGGCCTCAAGAGTCATTACGGTGTCCATCATAGACACACCACAGTACAGACTAAAATGATATAGCAAGATCTAGGAAAGCCCTACCCTGCTACGTTCTGCTCTGCATAAATCAAATACTGCCAAACTCCTTGGATAACTGGTCTTTCTTTGTCACTTACTGTACTTCTTACAGTCCTCTGTCTCCAGGGCACATGTGAACATGCAAACTCGAGCTGGACACATGTGCTTTTGCGTGCGTCTTCACGCACAGACGCGAGTCCCTACTCATGCTCACCCTGCTTGCTCTAGTGCTGTCTTTATAGGAGCTACTGACCCAGAAGTGTTGATGAGGTCAGACACTATCCTGAGCAGCCCTAATAGTTATTTAAAACTTAAACTACAATAATACTAAGGGACTCCATTCATGAGTGGTAGTCAGTCACTGTAGATATGATTGTCCCCAATTAAAACAGTTTGTCTCCCTAAACTTGGATTTGTAGTTTATCGGAGTGCTGAAAAAACTACAACCCAACTTTTCCTGCTTCCTGTTCTAGCAGTTAGCAGGGCACCGCAATTACTGAGCAGTATAATGTTTCAATCAGAAATGAGTTAAGATGTAAACACAATCACACTGCCATTAGAACAGCAGTTCAAGTAAAAATGACATACGGTGCCCCACTCACTGTAGTGCTGTCTTTATAGGAGTTAGTGACCCGGAAGTGTCAATGAGGTCAGACACTACCCCGAGCTGCCGGAGCAGTTATTTAAAAATTAAACTAAAATAATTCTAAGGGACTGCACTCATGCATGGTAGTCAGTCACTGTAGATATGATTGTCCCCAATTAAAACTGTTTATCTCCCTAAACTTGGATTTGTAGTTTATCAGAGTGCCGAAAAATACTACAACCCAACTCGTCCTGCTTCCTGTTCTAGCAGTTAGCAGGGCACCGCAATTACTGAGCAGTATAATGTTTCAAGCAGAAATTAGTGAAGATGCAAACACAATCACACTGCTATTAGAACAGCAGTTCAAGTAAAAATGACATACAGTGCCCTGCGCACTGTAGTGCTGTCTTTATAGGAGGTACTGACCCAGAAGTGTTGATGACGTCAGACACTACCCCAAGCTGCCCAAGTAGTTATTTAAAAATTAAACTAAAATAATACCAAGGGACTCCACTCATGCATGGTAATCAGTCACTGTATATATAATTGTCCCCAATTAAAACTGTTTGTCTCCCTAAACTTGGATTTGTAGTTTATTGGAGTGCCAAAAAAGACTACAACCCAACTCTTCCTGCTTCCTGTTCTAGCAGTCAGCAGTGCTCTGCAATTACTGAGCAGTATAATTTTTCAAGCAGAAATTAGTTAAGATGCAAACACAATCACACTGCTGTTAGAACAGCAGTTCAAGTAAAAATGACATATCTATATTTATATATATAGGTACAGATATATAGATATAGACATACAGGCAACTCAAGTGGAATGGATATTATTAACTGCAGGCATTGTGGGACACTTTTCAAAAGGGCAGTTTTAAAGGATTTAGGACACTGTCCAATATGCTGGACCATTGGAGAGCTAAGGGCTCAGCTCCAGGCAGCATGGGCAGAGATTGTGCACCTCAAATTGCATATTCAGGAGTAAATATATTATGAGAACTGCCTGCCATTTCCCCAAAATTCAACTGAAGCACCTTGACTACAAAGGGTAGTTGGTCTGAGAGGTTGGCAGGTGGTTAGGAGGGGCAACTTGGGTGCTCCATCACTCAGTGCTCTCCAACGTATCACCTCTACAAACCATATAAAAAATACAAACAGGTATCTGCCTCTATCTCCAAAATCAAACAAAGGGGCAGAGGACACTGCAGAGCAGAACACTGCAGCACAGGAGCTAGCACAACAAAACTCACTCAAAACAAGGACCAAAAAAAAAAAAAGGAAATCCAAAACACTTCTGATCATAGGAGATGCCATGATTCCGGGAGTTGATACCAATCTCCAGTTGGGGGTCATGGTCAGATGTCTCCCAGGTACATCAGCCTGGGGGGACACTGACCACATTGCTAAAATCGTGCAGGAAGCAGGAGAAAACATCAATGCCATGGTACACATAGGGACTAACGACCTATCCAGCCTGTCAGTTGTGGAGACCAAAGAACACCTGACCAGGCTGAGAGACAAACTGTCATCCATTTTGTTCAGCATCTCTTTTTCTGAGATCCTGCCAGTCTGAGAGAGGAGGGCAGATGGACAGAAGTTCAAAGAAGGGGAGATAGGGGAGCTAAACATGTGACTCAAGGGCTGGTGCCAGGAAAAAGGACACAAATTTGTAGGTGATTGGCAACAGTTTTGGAAGCAAAAGTTCTTTAAATTTGATGGACTGCATCTGACTAAGGAGGAAGTAAGTGCTTTGAGGCAGAAGTTTGATTTCTTTGCAGAATATTTAAACTAGCCAGTGGGGAGAGGGGTGCAGCACCTGATACGTCAAATGGGAAGAACACACAATCCCCCCCCCCCAGCTAGTGATCCAACAGGAGTTCAGCATGTTTGTAGTTCATTTACATCACCAGGTAAGGAAAAAGGTCAGAGTCTCCATACGACGTACAGGGGAAATGCTGAACCTCGTCCAACATCTAACGCACTGAAATCTGGCCAATGAAAAATCATGTACACAAATGCTGGCAGTCTGGGAAACAAGATCCCAGACATTTAGACAACAATGACAGAGGCTAAACTGGACATAATAGCCATTAGCGAGACATGGTTCACCAGTAACCACACTTGGGAGACTTCAGTACCCGGCTATGTACTGTGCAGAAGAGACTGAGGTGCACGGGGGGGGGGGGAGGAGCAGCCCTTAATGTCAATGAAAATATCAAAGCTTCAGAAATTCAGAATACACATAAGGAGCCAGAAGAACTGTGGGTCACCCTGGAAACAGGAAATGGGACAGCCATATGAACTGGGGTTGTCTACAGGCCTCCAGGCCAGGGAGAGGACAAAGACATATTACTGTTAGAAGATATACAAAACATAACAGCTAAAGGGGAGGTTCTGGTAATGGGAGAGTTCAACATTCCGGATACAGACTGGTCAATACCGGCAGGAACATCTACCAGATATATACACATAGTGGATACCCTGCTGGGGGAGGGCCTCAGACAACTGGTACAACAACCCACAGTAGACAGGGCTATCCTTGATCTACTAATGACCAACAGGGACTAACAGGGAAAGGATCACAGAACTCCAGGCAGAAGGTCACCTGGTGGCCAGTGACCATCACATGGTATGGTTCAATATGGCCACTAGAATTAAATCATTCCATTCCAGTGCCAAAATATGGGACTTCAGATGAGCTGACTTTGATAAGCTGGCCAACAGAGTTAAGCTAGTCCTGGCAAGAAGAAATACAGGTGAGGGGTACAGACAAAGTGGGCAAGCATTAAGGATGTCATATTTGAAGCAACATACCATTGTTTTAGGGAGAAAGGCAAGAGCAAAAGAAGGAGGAAACCACTTTGGTTCTCAAAAACAGCAGCAGAAAAGGTAAGAGCTAAAAGACTGGCCTTCAGGAAATATAAGGGAATGCAGTGGAACGAAGATAGGGAGGCATATCAAACTTTCCTAAGGGAAGCAGGGAATGCAGTAAAGCAGGCAAAGGCCCAAACTGAGGAAACACTAGCAAGAACAGTAAAAGAAGGGGACAAGACTTTCTACAGATACATTAGTGAAAGGAGAAAGCCAGAGGGGGTATTGCTAAGATCAAAGGGCCCTGGACCAAGGTAGGCCGGTGGACGTCCTCTTTCTAGACTTCAGCAAGGCATTTGATTTGGTACCCCATAATGGCCTGTTGGCTAAGCTGAAGGAAATGGGGGTAGGGAGGCAGTTGTTAAGATGGGTAGGAAATTGGCTCTCTGAGCGTACTCAGAGTGTGGTGGTTGGGGGGCTAGCTTCATCCCCAAGGTGGGTTACTAGTGGGGTGCCCCAGGGGTCAGTGCTGGGGCCTCTTCTGTTTGATGTCTATGTCTAAGGTAGGGGATCAGGAGTCAAATGAGTTTCTTTGCAGATGACTCAAAGCTGGGTGCAGTGGTGGATGAGGAGGAGGGGAACCTGGCCCTGCAGGAGGATCTGGAGGCTCTGGAAAGGTGGTCAGGAAAATGGAAACTAAATTTCAATGTGGGGAAATGCAAGGTTCTGCACCTGAGAGTCAGAAATCCAGGCCAGGGGTATACCCTGGGAGGAGACACAATTCAAGTCATAGAGGGTGAGAGGGATCTGGGGTAGCAGTAGATGTCAAAATTAACAACTCAGAGACTTATAGAAGGGCAGTGGCAAGGGCAACTAGGATGCTGGGATGCATCGCCTGGAGGATTGCCTCCAGAAAGGTGGAAGTGATCCTTCCCCTGTACAACTGCTTGGTTAGGCCACATCTCGAGTATTGTGTGCAGTTTTGGAGACCACATTTAAAGAGGGATATTACACTCCTAGAGAGGGTCCAAATGAGTGCAACCAAAATTATCTGGGACCTGGGGGGCAGGACCTATGAGGAGAGGCAGAAGGAGCTTGACATGTACACCCCGGAGGAGAGGAGGGACGGGGGGACATGATAGAGGTCTTCAAGTAGATAAAAGGGATCAATAAGTTGGGTCCAGTCAGGGTGCTCCAAAGGAAAGAGGTGGGGGTAATGAAAAGACATGGGTGTAAGCTGGAAGGGGCAGGCTCAGAGGGGAGAGGAGGAGGTGTTATTTCACTGAAAGGGTGGTGAAGCAATGGAATGCTCTGCCCAGAGAGCTGGTAGAGGCAGAGACTGTGGATGGGTTTAAGAGGGGATGGGACAGGTACAGGGGGAAGGTAAATCTGGCCAGGTCCAACACAGGTGGAAAATCTGGGACTGGGAACAGTAAAACCCAAGGGGGGACACCAAAGTTGGCCTCAGTGCAAGTGCTGACAATCGAGCAGACCGTTAGGCCTACTCTGCTGGCATTTTAGTATGTTAGTATATTAAAGGGGATAAGGGGAAGTGCGTGAAGGAGGACCAAGGAAAAGCATCTATCCTAAATAGATATTTCTGCTCAGTATTTACTGAGGAGAAGGTAGGGCAGGACCCACAACTCAGCACCATTGACACAGGGGGAAGGGAGGTGTACACAAGTCCCTTCACAAAAGAAAGAGTCCTACAAGAGCTCGCTAAGCTCATGGTGGACAAGGTAATGGGACCAGATGGCATACATCTCAGGGTACTAAAGGAGCTAAGGATGGAACTAGCAGAGCCATTATCAGAACAGCTTAGTGAGTCTCTGAGCACAGGAGAGGTCCCAGAAGACTGGAGAAGGGGGGTGGTCACGTGTTGTGTCTGAGCGGGTAGGTCGTATCTATCTCGGCTCTGCACCTTAGCTCTGCAAAACACTATTTTTCTTTGCTTAAACTACCTATACCAATTATTTGTTTTGTCTGCCAGTTTTGTATTGTAACCTCCCGCGTCATGTCTGAAAATAGTGATATTTTTGGGCTATGACACCTTGTCTGGTAAACAAGAACTAAATAAAAGAAATTTAATTGGGCTAACATCAGACTAAACTTTTCTGGTAGAGTGCTCTGCTGAATCCTCCTTATTTTCATCGGGTACAGAGTTGTAGTTGACAATACCAAATGGAAGTTGAGATGCGGCCTGTGGGCCCCATCCACCCCGCCAACTATGCCAGAGAAAGGTAAAGCCAGCAAGAAATCAAAAGTGCAGCCTGTAGCAGTCGCCAAGCCAACAGCAGTGCTGACTCCTCTATCTGAGGAGAAATTTTTGTCTGAACCCTCCACAATTAAGGAGGCTGTCCTCGGCATCACCACCCAACTTGCAGCCCTACAGAAAAACTCAGAGGTGCTCACCAGGAGAGTTGGGTAAGTGGAAGTAAAGATCAGCTCCCTTGAGATCTGGAAGGCCCGCTTCAAGTCGGAGGCAATTACCAACCAAGGAAAATGCCCAAGCTGGAGGATAAAATCAAAGACTTAGAGGGGCATAGCAGACGCAATAATCTACTCCTCCTCGGTCTTCCTGAGGGGGAAGAGGTGCCCAATGCAATCATCTTTATGCAGAGGCTGTGTGAAAAAGTAACGGGTCCCTCACCCAACGGTCCTAGATACATAATCAAGAGGGTGCATCGGGCACTTCGGCCTACTCCTCCTACAAATTCACCACTCAGACCTATGATCTTTAAGCTGCTGAACTTTCTTGGTAAAGTGCACATCTTAGCCAAACTTAAAGACATGAAAGAGCTGCTCTGGGAAGGTAATAAGATTAGACTGTCTCAAGACTTGCCATGCATGGTCAGATAAAAATGGGCCAAATTCAGTCCTACTGTATCCAAGTTAATGTCCACAGGAACCAGATTTAAAATGCTCAACTCAGCTCGCCTGCGAGTGAACCATTGAGGAGAGATGAAAACTTTTGAAAACACATATCAAGCCAAGCAAGAGTTGACTGCTTTATTTCCAGATCGTTTCCATGCACCAAAATGAAAGATTCTAACCACTTAATAGCAGATTTAACCCGCGAAGTTTTATGTTATGGGGTTCTGTATGCTATATTTTTGCAAAATTAATGGACAAGGAACTGCTGGGACTATGGTAGCTTAGCATCAGGTATCTCCCATGGCCTTGGTGGGTGACCAACTCCTAGGCTCCATGGGGCCTTGCTGGAACTGCATGGTGGATCTCTGGGGGCTGGAGGATTCACATTTTTTATAGCATGGCCAAGCCAGATCACCACACTGAGGGTGTGTATGGGAGAGGACCACTTTATATGGGGTGACTGCGACCAGGGTCTCGAACCACCGGTCTCATGCAGACCATCCTCCTCCTCTCTGGAGGGACCAAGGTAGAGCTGTTTCCATCTGTGCGTGGGGTGGAAGGATTGTGGGCCCCAGTCATGGTGTCTCTTTCCACATTGCGGTTGGTGGTCTCTCTGGTGAGTGTGCATTGCCTTTGTAGAACTGGAGCAATTGACTTTAGGGGCACCTCTGGGAGTTGGAAGGTAGAGCTGCCAACATTGCGCTAGGTAGGAAGAGGGGCAATGAAGAGGGAGTGTTAGGGTCCTTGCCATGGGGTTCAATTCCTGTCCTGGTGCAGTGTTGAATGTGGCTGGCAGAGAAGGTGGGGAGCAGAGGTGGGTGGTCTTCCCCATCCTCCCTTGGTCCCGTAGGGAAGCTACATCTCTCTTGTATGTTTGGCATGATGTTAGGCTGGGGGGGCATTGTGCCGGGTCACTATAAAAGATCTCTGTTTTGATGGTGGCAGCCCCAAGCCCTTAATCTGAATGCCCGCATAGGCAGGGACCCCGATCGCATTTTCCCACTTTACACCCTGTGGCCAGCAGTGGCATTGGTGTCTCTGTTTCTCCCCTGCATGAGGACAGTAGGATCGTGAGGTTGGGGGCATTGTGTGGTGGTGGCAGCCTTCTACGTCCTTCCTTAGTTGTACTCAGAGCACCCGGGGTGGTACTTGTGGGGTGAAGCGGTCCTCTGGGAGCAAAGTGTACTCTCTGGTGCATGGCAAGTAGGGCAATCACCTTAATTTGTGATGGGAGCCTGCCTGTATGCTATGGTGACACACTCTGATGCTAAGCCCACTCTTTGTAGTGGTCAGAGGTCTAATCGTTGTGGGGGGGACTAGGGCAGTGTTTGGGCAGGACATTTTATAACTTTTAGGATATGTTACATTTTGTGTTATCTATTATTTTAGAATTTAGGAGGGGTTTAGGCCTAGCTTTTCCAACTGTTGTAATGTTTGGGCTGAGGGAAGGGGCTCAGGGCCGCTTGGCTGATACTTCTAATCATGGGCAGAATTCTGTTGGAGTTGAGGCCTGTGGGGCTGGGGTTAAGTCTGTTTGGGGGATGTTATTTGTGTATGGGGGCTGGACTGCGGGTCTTTCTAGAATGCGGGTGTGTGTGGTATGGGGTAGAGGGTGGGAGTTGCATTTGCCGGGGGGGGGTGTTTGTCTTGGGGTGAGGATGGGGAGGGAGGGTCCAGGGAAGCAGGATTGGGAGGGCTTTGGGAGGCCTGGAGACCTTTGCCTTGTAGCCCCCACTTATTATGGAGACATGGGATATGTCAGTCGAGCAACTGACTATGGGGACTGTTTTTAAATTTATTTCATGGAACATTAAGGGGGCTAATGATAAGTGGAAGAGGTACATGGTAATAAATCATCTTAAGAAGTACCACCTGGATGTCATGTTCTTATAGGAAACCTACCTTAAGCAGGATGACATACAGTACTTCCGGAGGAAAAGGGTTAGTCAAGCCTCCGGTGCAGGCAATAGTAGTAAAAAAGGGGAGGGGTGGGTATTCTGATTCGCAGAGGTACCCTGTTCCAAACGGTTTCAGAGTGCAAAGACCCAGAAGGTTGCTACATTTTGGTTCGAGGACATCTAGGCCTGCTGGACTTACTTTTAGGTGGGATCTATGGTCCCAATGCAGATGCCCCCGAGTTTTTCTCCTCTCTTTAGGCCCAGCTGTCAGCCTTCCCACATATTCTGGTCTTTCTTGGGGGGGAATTGGAATCTAGTGTGCCATCCTGAACTGGATAAATCTGGCTCCTGTTGGCAGGGCCTCTATCCAGCTCAGAGGGCATTGAGGAAGCTTATGGGCACACTAGGTCTCAGGGATCCCTTGACATTTTGCATCCCTCCTACCGCATTAATCTTACTCTTGTATCGACTACTTTCTTATCACAATAGCTAACCTGTCTCATCTCACCTCTTGCAATATCTTGCCCACTGTAATTTCAGATCATGTACTGGTCACTCTAGAACACTCGCTGAGAGGGTTGGTAGATAGTGATAGGGCATGGCGTCTCAACTCCGTCCTCCTGAGAGACCCGGGTTTTGTAACTGCCATTTATAATTTGCTACAAAACCTTTTGTAGAGAGAATGAGGGTACAGTGGAGTTGTTAGATATGCTATGGGTGCCTAAGTGTGCTGTGCATGGGGAGTGTGTCAGGCTGGCCTCTAAGCCGAAAAGGCAGAGGGCAGAGGGCGGAGCGCACGTGAAGCCTTCTTACCCAGATCTGGGGCCTGGAACACCACCTCTCTTCCTCCACTGACCAGGACACCTGGGCCAGCCTACACACTCTTAGGGCTCAATATTTTGGGCTTCTAGCTGATCAAGTGGATCTGGCCCTGCAGCTGACCAAATTCTGTTACTTAGAGGCTGGGGAAATAGATGGATGGCTGCTAGTCTTACGGCTATGGCAAACTGATAGTTGAGGTCTGATCCAGGGCATGCTGCCCACCCCGGAGGGAGAGATTTTAACCCATTCCCAAGACATTTAACTGCTTTTACAAGGCCTTGTACAATCTAGAGGGGATTCCCCAGATGATGATCTCATCTCTACATACCTTGATTCAGTAGAGTTGCCTTCTCTTTCTCATTCACAACGGGATTTTCTGTGAGCCCCCATCTCTTCCCAAGAAATCCTTAGGGTGATTGAGCAGCTTTCGAAGGAAAAAACCCCAGGCCCAGTCAGGTTCAGCAATGCCTTTCATGCAACCTTCAAAGAGGACCTCATCCCTTTCCTTACAAGGATGCACAGCTCTCTTCAGGTATCTGGGTTGTCTGACTGCTCTCTTATGCAGGCTTAGATAACCGTTCTGCCTAAACCAGGCAGATCACATCTTGAACCAGGAAACTATCGGACAATTTCATTATTAAACTCTGACATAAAGATTTTGGCCAAGGTGCTGGCTAACCACCTTCTCAAAGTGTGGCATACCCTTCTCAGTTCTACCCAAGTGGGCCTCGTGGTAGGGTGTCTGTCTTCTGATCATATGTGTGAGGTCCTTCATCTAATCTCATTTGTGGTAGATAGGCCAATCCCTATGGTCCTAGTTTTGCTGGACGCAGCTAAGGTCTTCAATCACATCTCTTGGCCATTCCTGTTTGCCACCCTATATTGATTTTGTTTCCCGGTTCAATTTTGTTACTGACTGAGGGTCCTCTACCATAGCCCCATGGCTAGGGTGCACTGCAATGGAGTTTTCTCATCACCATTTTCCCTGGGTCAGGGCACTAGGCAAGGGTGTCCCCTTTCACTGTTTCTTTTAAACTTGTATCTCGAGACCCTTATCAGCTCCCTACAGGCCTGTTCAGAGGCTAGGGGAATTCGACTTGGCAACACCAGTTACAAACTGTCAGCCTTTGCCAATGACATTTTGCTGCACTTAGAAGACCCCTACCTGTCCATCTCAGTGGCAGTGTCTCATATTCATAGGTTCTCACAGGTCTCGGGGTATAATCTCAACTTAGAAAAATCAAAGGATCTGCCCCTTAATATTCATGTTAGGAAGCACTGGATCGAAAACTTGAGCCTTGTTTGGGACCCCAAAGTCCTCCCTTATTTGGGGATTAAAATATCTTGGTCCCTGTCTTCTCAAGTTAAACTCAGTCTTTCTTCTATCTACCAGACCGTTCAGGTGGATCTCCTAAGATTGATGTCCATTCCTCTCTCAGTCTGGGGTCAGGTGAATGTGATAAAAATGAATGTCCTGCCCCACATACTCTATCCTATGTCAATGGTCAATGATGTGAACCTTCTTCCCCAAGTGCTGGTTCAGATGGTTGGATTATCTCATCTAGGAGTCTTTTATGGACTGGGAAGGCAGTCAGAAGGGCCTACTCTAAGCTTACTTATCCAAAAGACTTGGGGGCTTTGCATCTTCCCCATTTTTTCCTCTATTATTGTGCCATACACTGTTGCAAAATTTTCAGGTGGAGTTCTGACAAGGAGGAGCCCGGGACCCACTATGTCCCCCAATGGGTCCTCTTAGAAAGGTCCCTGTGTTGGCTACAGGGCATTGGTTTGGGCAGTTTAGTTTATCTGAAGACCTCGGAGCTTCCACCACCTCTCAGAAACTCTCTGCTCTGGTGGTCTGTCAATGCCTTACAACAGCTTTGTACCCTCTGGAACCACTCCTTCCATAAAGACCTATCCCAGCCATTTGCTCATAACCCTCATTTCAAAATTGCTAAGTGCCCCATACCCAGAAATTTCTGCCCGGCTGTTGGAGATACTCCTATCTCGTCTCTGATCTCGGAGGGTAAGGTATGCCCTCCGAAAGTAGTGCATTCCAACTTCTCTAGTCCTACTTACCATTTCTTTAAACATCTACAAGTACAGGGTGCAATTTCTTCCTTCTTAGGCTCTCCCCCATGGCCAGATGGTGCCAATTCAGTCCTGCATGACCATATAGATACTGCTAGCCAACTGCATCCAATCTCAAAGTACTACGGCTTGCTACAGCTCTATGACCCCATTAGGCCACAAGGGGTTTGCTTCTATTGGAAGCAGGAACTTGACCTCTCAGTGGATGGCACAGAATGGGGACAATTATGGATCAGTTTATATAGATACCTCAAGCAGGATTGGTTGTGTTTCTTGCAGTTCCAGGTCTTGCACAATATGTACTTCACCCCCTCTAGACTATATAGGATGGGCAAGTCAATATCCCCACTCTGTATCAGATGTGGGATGTCAGAGGGTACCCTAAAACATATTCTCTGAGATTGCACTTTGGTGGCCCCCTTCTGGCAGGCTATCAGAGGGGCTATGAACCCCATGCTGTGCTTGTATCCCTTCTTCTTGCCCTGGATTTGTTTGGTCTGTTCTTTTCCAGCTGATATGATAGACTGTCAGAAAGCCTTTATGTCCCTGATTTTGGCCATTGCCAAACTTGTCATGGTTCATCACTGACTAGACCAATCCTGTCCCTCCCTCAGGGAATGGCTATGGAGATCCTCCAGGCCTTAAAACTAGAAAAGCATATTGCCTACAGGATGCATTGTATAGAAGCTTTTGACAAAAGGTGGATGCCCCTGATGGCTACTCTGCCTGTCATGACCCCCCACTCCTCTGGGCCCCAGCTCGTAAAGGGACCTGAGAGTCCCCTACTCTTTAGGAGAGATTTGTTATTGAGTGTGGGATTGTCTCCGCTTCTGTCACATCCATTTGATTGCAGTCCTGGGCTACTCTCTTAATTTGATTTAGTGGTGCATTAGGTAGAGGCTCCAGGGGGTAGGTGGGTGAGTCTTTTTAGGTATGTTAGTTAGTGTTTCCAGTTTCCACCTGGGCCGCAGTATGGTGGGTCTTGACTGTTTATCCACTCTGCTAATGGTACCATGTTTAATGGCTTTCCCTTTTAGTTTAATGTGTCTGTTGAGCTTGGTCTTTTAACAGAGGGGAGCCGCTGTCAAGATTTGTGTTGCATACGGTTCAGTCTTTGTATACACATGTTGTCATATCATGTTGTTGTTGTTGTTCAAGTACAACAAACTGAATAAAGTACATTAATTTGAAAAAAAAAAAAGAAGACTGGAGAAGGGCTCATGTGATCCTGCTCCACAAGAGTGGTAGCAGTGAGGAGACAGGTAACTACTGACCAGTCAGTCTTACCTCAGTAGCGGGCAAGATTATGGAGGCACTCCTTAAGGAAAGGATACTGCAACACCTGGAATCCATAGGAGCACAGGATCCAAGACAGCATGGGTTTACAACAGGAAGGTCCTGTCAGACTAATCTCAAAGATTTCTTTGACTAGGTAACCTGAGTGGTGGACCAAGAGGGTGCTGTTGATGTTGCTTATCTTGACTTCAGCAAAGCTTTTGATACTGTTCCACATAGGAGATTGATTAATAAGCTGGATAGCTTGGGATGGGTCAGAAGTTGGTCAACTGGGTGGCAAACTGATTGACAGGCAGAAAACAGAGTGGTGGTAAATGGTATACAGTCAGAAGAGATGCAAGTCACAAGTAGGATACCCCAGGGATCAGTCCTGGGGCCAGTCCTCTTCAATATCTTCATCAGTGACATTGCAGATGGACTGGAGGGTAAGGTTTGTCTGTTTTCAGAGGACACCAAGCTCTGCAACAGAGTAGATGATCCAGATGGGGTGGGCAGAATGAGAAGAGAGCTGGATAAATTGGAAAAATGGTCAGAAGAGTGGCAACTGGGGTTTAACACAAAGAAGTGCAAGATCATGCACATAGGGAAGAGAAACCCTGAAGCCACCTATAGGTTGGGAGGGGAGTTGTTGGCAATCATTATGGGAAGAAAGAGACTTATGCATCATCATCACAGATGACCTGAAATCATCCAAGCAGACAACTACAGCAGTAGGTAAGGGTAGGGGGATGCTGGGGTGTATTAGTAGGAGTATCACAAGTCGTAAGAGGGAGGTAATTATCCCTCTTTACAAGACACTGGTTAGGCCCCATCTGGAGTACTGCATGCAGTACTAGAGGCCACACCTTCACAAGGACATTAACAAAATGGAGGAAGTCCAGAGAAGGGCAACCAAAATGGTGCAGGGACTGCATCAGAAAACATATGAGGACAGATTAACGGAGCTCAATAAGTAAACCTTCGAACAAAGGAGGGACAGAGGTGATATGACTGAAACATTCAAACACCTTAAGGGCATTAATAAGGTGAAAGACTTTAACATGTTTCAATATAAGAAAAAGAGCAGGATAAGAGGACACAGCATGAGATTAGAGGGAGGCTGATTAAGAGGTAATGTGAGGAAGTTCTTTTTCACAGAAAGGGTGGCGGATGCATGGAACAGCCTACCTCAGGAAGTGGTGGCTATGAATACAGTACAGGGCTTCAAACAGGCATGGGATAGGCATAAGGGAGCAATACAGATGAGTATGAATAGATAGGCCATTGACAGAGTAAAGGCCTATGGCACATTCATAGGGTAGAAAACAATTGGCAGACTGGATGTGCCTTGAGGTCTTTATCTGCTGTCAACTTCTATGTTTATATATAAATATATATATAGAGAGAGAGAGATATTATAGAGGCACGATAGTGCCTTTATATTAAGGTTAAGTAAGCACTTCTATGTGAAACTCAAATATTTACACCATAATATCTTTGTCCCCTTTCAACCAATTTATAGGAAATTTGGGAAGCTCAGCCTGTTTGGCAGGACCTTATGATGCTGTAAATTTTTTGTAGATCGGTGCAGGAGAGGCAAAGTTACAGAGGCACAAAAAACCACAGAAGTCTCCGGTTCTGAAAATTAAGACTTTATTTTCCACCCCATAACTAAAAAAATAGGAGGCTTTGAAACCTAAAACTTTCAGATTTGATAAAGATTGGTCCAGTGTGTGTGCTTTTGTGGTATTTAGAGCCCTATATTAAGTAGTTTTAAAATATTTAATAAAAATTTTCCTTTTCTGAGCATGCGCAGTTCAAGAAATCAACATTCTATTTATAACTGAAGTTTTGTGAAAGCTGCAGTTTGCAATGTATGACACAGTTGTCTTTAATAAACAACAGCTGTGTCTTATAGTGCAACCCCTGCTGCTTTCATGACTCATAGGTCAGGGTCTTGGGGCTACTGTCATTGTAGCCCCAGCACCCGGACTGTGCTGTGCTTCAACTTTATCCGCATACCGGGGGCCCCAATCCACAGTGGCAGTGTATTTATTTATACAATCTGACACCGGGATGCCCACCCCCAGTGTTGAATGCCCCCTGCTTCTGCAGCCCATTGTTTTCACACAAACCTTCCCCAGCAGAATGGGACACTGGGGATCCCACCCTTAGTGTCCCAAGATAGATTAATTTTATAGGTATACCTGCAAAAAAGAAAACCATCCCCTGATGTCCTTTTTTTTTTTTTTTTTTTAGTATTTAAACCTGAAATAGAGAAAACTGTCTCTTGTGGTCACCGCCCTTACCCTCCCCCATCCCGACCCTCCCACTGAGTGCCCACCACCCCACACTCCCCTTTCACTGTACTTGCCTCCTGAGGTCTTATAAGGACTGGGACACATCAGCATTCTTCAAAGCCAAACTGATAACTAAGGAATAAAGGTTAGTGCCTTACAATGTATTTGCCGGTTAGGAGCTGGTTGCACAATATGACATAGCTGTCCTTTACTAAAGGACAGCTGTGTCATATAGTTTGCACTATACAGCACAGCTGTCCTTTGCTAAAAGGATAGCTGTGTCATATAGTCATAGTCACAGACTATATAGTCATATAGTCATACAGTCAGAATAAATTCACCCCGTTTCAAAAGAAACTGATTAAAGGCTGCAGCATGGACTGGGCCACCCCACAAATCCTAAGCCTGACGCAAGTGCATGATCTACTTTGGCTAGTGCAGCTGGGACTGCTACGGATATCCAAAGCTACAAAGTGGCCTGAAACAGGTGCACTTGGACTATCTGGCAGGCTAAGGCTACTTACCACAAAAACCTTCAATCTCAATGCTGGGGTGATGGCAAGAAATTCTGGGCATCTATAAAAAACCTAAACAGAAGCAGCGACAGATCCCCCCCCGCCCTCCTTGCTTCACCACATTGATGAAGTAATACTTGATGCAGATATTATGGCTAATATTTTCAACAAGGCATTTATGGATTACAATGCCATCCTTCTCCCAAAACTGGCTACATACCTGGATGGAACAGCAACCTCTGACCACTCGCCCTCTTCCTCCAATACCAGGACCTCCCCAGCCTTTTACATCAGAAGGGTAACCATCAATGAAACAAAAAAATACCTTACCAGAGTCCTTGGCAAAACTAGGATGGGTGGTGATGGTATAGACATGAAACTGATCTCTATAGCCCTTCCCGAGGTCATCGGACCAGTCAACAAGTTATTCAACCTGTCACTCTGACCGGCTACCTTCCCCTCCACATGGAAAACCTCCCTGGTCACACCTGTGCACAAAGGAGGTGACCAGTCACTAGTCTCGAACTATAGGCCCATCTCAATTCTCTCGCCACTCTCAAAAGCTCTGGAGAGAATCATAGCTGACCAATTCATGGACCATCTGCACAAATACGACCTCCTCTCCCACCAACAGCATGGCTTTCGCAGACTGCACAGTACTAATACCACCCTTAATAATTTCACTGGATATGTACATGAGGCACTTGACCAGGGTCAGCTGGTTGGGGCAATCTTTATAGACCTAACCAAAGCCTTTGACCTCATGGACCACCAGCCGCTGCTTCACAGGTTAAGAGGCCTAGGGCTGTCCCCTGGCTCAGTCCAGTGGTTCTCCAGCTATTTATCCTGGTGATCTCAAAAAGTCTGAATTAGTGGTGCTACCTCCAACACCTGTGAGGTGTCAGTAGGTGCACCCCAGGGGTCTATACTGGGCCATCTCCTCTTCAACATCTTTGTGAACCACCTCCCTGATGCCTGCCACACACCTGAGATCCTGCTATATGCAGATGACACAGTGCTATTCTCACGAAAACTCCTGCCATGAAGCACTAATTAAGGAGTTGCAGAACAACTTTAATCTACTACAGGAATGGTTCAAGGACAGCATGCTGGTGCTCAATAGTAAAAAAAAAAAAAGGCAATTCTGTTTTCCAGATGACAAAAGAAGAGGTCCACCTCACCTCTTTCAATTACCTGCAGCTCTCACACCACCCTGGAGCAGGTAACTTCCTTCCAGTATCTTGGTCTCACCAAAGATGAGTCCCTATCATTCGACAAACGTATATACAATATTACCACGGTGGTCAATAGGATACTAGGGGCATCGTACAGGCACCAGTTCTGTCTTACTCCCGAGGCTAGGACACAGGCAGTTAGAGGTACAATCCTTCAAATCCTGGACTCTGGGTATGTAGTCTATGGGGCCACCACTGAAACTAGTCTGCTCAAAGTGCACGCCTCCTTAAATAAAGCCTGTAGGTTTGCGTTTGGGGTAGATCACCTATTGCATGCATATGAACTGTACATGTGGACTGAATGGCTCACACTCTACTCATACTTGCACCTCACTCTGTGCAAGCCTTATTCCATCCTGCTCCAGCTGAACATGCCACAAGAAGTGTTACCAAACATGCATTAGCTGTTCTATTCAGAAGGACTGCTTTGGGGAGACAAGCCTTTGCTGTCAGGGCCCCTGCTTGGATAAATGAGTTACCAACCACTACCACAAGCCTTACCCAACTTGGGCCTTTCAAGTCCAAGCTAAGGAAGTCTGTGCACCCTCCTGTACTTTAGAAACATAGAAACATAGAAGTTGATGGCAGATAAGGACCGCAAGGCCCATCCAGTCTGCCCATTAATTTTTCTACCTTATAAATGTGCCATCGGCCTTTGCTCTGTCAGTGGCCTATCTATTCATACTCATCTGTATTGCTCCCTTATGCCTATCCCATGCCTGTTTGAAGCCCTGCACTGTATTCATAGCCACCACTTCCTGATTTAGGCCGTTCCATGCATCCATCACCCTTTCTGTGAAAAAGAATTTCCTCACATTCCCCCTTAATCGGCCTCCCTCTAATCTCATGCTATGTCCTCTTGTCCTGCTATTTTTCTTACATTTAAAAATGTTAGACTCTTTCACCTTGTTAATACCCTTACGGTGTTTGAATGTCTCGATCATATCACCTCTCTCCCTCCTTTGCTACTTTACTATTGCCACTCAACCCACGAGCCAGCACACCTCTGTCCCCCAAAGCCATGCTCCTAAAGACTATCTCCCCTTCTGTACGCTGCCACAGCCACTCTTAAACTAGCAGGTACCAGAACCCTAGGCTTGCCAATGTTCTTCTTTCACTCTACAATTTGACACAAAACCCCCTGCTCACCACCTACCCATGTCTGCCCACCTGCCTGCTCACCTTTCTTCTCTCACACTGTACCTGACAACCTTCACCCACTGATCTCCTTACACCACCCACCTTTGAGCCTACCGTCATCCCCCTCCTCTGATTCCTCTGCTCCTACCTAATCCTGATTGGTTCCCTCTATCCTTTCTAACTATTATGCCTAGGCTGACGCCTCTGGCTATAGCTTAGTAACCTTTAGGTATCAGTTTTGATGAACAGCTCCATCTCCTGTTTCCTCCCAATACAAGATCCTGCCTAGTTTCCACCTCTGATTTTTTCTGAAACTTGCACCTAACTCTGACTTAAGCACTTAATTGTTTTGCATGACATGTGAACCCAACCCCATTGACTATGTACCCTTGTTTTGGTTATGTGTTATCTGAATGTGTTATCCTACATTGTTATGCTACTGCCAGTGTTTACTGATTTCTCCTGTTCACATTTTTCTTACTGTTAGATGTTCTTGATAATGTCTATTAAGCTGCTACTGACTCCAAACTTATGTATCCTCCCCTACCCTTGTGATGATGATCCTTTGTAAATGAGATTTTAGCTTAAAGGTTGCAATTCTGATTAATAAATAAATAAATAAAATAAATAAATAAAAATAAATATAGTGCAACCAGCTGTTGTTGTCACTCATCCCACCATCATGATGTGCTGTCTGTGCCATCTGCTGGGAACCCCAATCCCAGGTAGAAATCTTTCTTTCTTTAGTTAAATTATTTTACTTTCTAATCCAACACCAGAATGTACAACCCTGGTGCTGCCACCCCGCCAGTTGTTTAATATATTGCTGCTGACATAGGAGGCCCAAATCCCCATGTAGAGATTTGTTGATCTCCCCCACCCCAGCAGTGTGGGACACTTGGGGAGCCCACCCCCACTGTCCCAAAATAGTTTATAAAAAATATATAATATAATCCAACACTGAGATGCCCACTTCTGGTGTTGGACCCCCTTCTCTCTTCAGCTCCTTGTTTAATAAGTTACCAACATTGGGGCCCAATCCCCACGTAGGATTTAAGTGTATCTCCCCCCAGCAGTATGGGACACTGGGGAGCCCACCCCCAGTGTCCCAATATAGTTATTTAATATATGACTACCTATAAAAAAAAGAAAACAGTCCCTTGACATCTTCTTTTTTGTAACCTGTAAAAAAAAGAAAACCATCCCTGGTCGACCCCACTGTCCAACTCCCCCCCATCCTGACCCTCCACTGAGCACCCATCACACCTCACCCCCCTTACCCTATACCTACCTGCTGAGGTCTTATGCTGTCATCTTCTGTGGACCGGGCATGTCTGCACTCTTCAAAGTCGAACCACAAACTGAGGATTCAAGGTACAGTAAGTGCCATATAATGTATTTCAATGTCATTTTCAACTTATGTTGATATGTTTGCTGTTTTTTGGAATTTTTTCACCAAATTTTCAACATGGGCTTTTTGGGACCCTCTCTCATGAACACTGTCACTGCCATTTCGTTAATCTGACCCAGAAAGTGATTTCATGGTGGCAGCACAGAATCACCTTTTGGGACTGATTAATGAAGTGACAGTGTTCATGAGGTGGGGTCCCAAAAAGGCCATGCTGAAAATTTGGTTAAAGAATTACTAAAAATGGCCGAGTTACAAGTGTTTATTGAAACTTTTCTACACAGGCACGTAACTTTGGTAATTTACAATATTTTGACTCCAGATTTTCATCATACCCAATTTTTCACACCACCTAATGAACAGTATAGCTGTCATTTCTCACATCTTGTCTGAAATGTGTTTTCACAATGTGGCGTGGAATGGCTTGTCAGCACTGATTTGAACATTTTCACCTTCAGGGTTTATGAGGTGGGGTCATACGAAGACTATGTTGCACCATGCGCAACCCACTGATGCATCCCAGTGCGATATTCAAAAGGGGAAAGTGTGTGGCACAAATCCTGATGCACCGGGGTGCATCAGTAATGTATGCGGTGCAAGTAGGGAGGGCGTGACCATGCATACTCTGCACATCCCAATATTCAGCCCAGGATGTGCTGAGCAGAGGCAGGTGCAACCCCTACCTGCACCGCACACAGTTGAGCCTAAAATAACAGGAGCAACAGCTGTCCACCCACAGGTGAGCTGCCATATTGCAGGGTGCAACATGGCAGCGGTCAGCTGTGGATGGCCACCCGAGCTCCGGCAGCACCGTTCTTCATGGTAGCACACCCCCATGTCCGATTGTGGGCATAAGTATTAATGAAAATGTCTTATATCTCTGGTGGTCCAGTGGACCGCTTCCAGCCCAATCACGGGCATAGGTATTAAAGTACAATGTCCAAACCATCCCTGGTGGTCCAGCAGTACCCCCTCCCCATCCGCCCATTGAGACCCACCACCCCGCTCCCCCCCAGGCCAGGTGGCAGTCAGCTCCGCACCGCAAAGTCATATCTGCTTGCCGACTGACTGCATAGTACGATTGTTATTGATTCCACAACGCGGCCAATGGGCATGAGACTGCATTATCAGACAGTCCAGATATGTGAATGAATTCATTCACATATCTGACCTGTAGTATGGTAGAGTTGCACGCCTACTGGCCTCCACGCTGTAGGACCAATGGGCTTACAGCTGTACTGTACGCAGTCAGTCGCGGGCGGCCGGGCGGCTTGCTGGTGGGGATCTGCCACCCGCCGCTGACCGGGAGGAGCGAGGTGGTGGGGCCCAGTGGGCGGGTGGGGAGGGGTACCGCTGACCATCAGGATGGTTTGATGTTGTACTCAATACCTATGCCCACGATCGGGCTGGCAGGGGTCCACTGGACCGCCAGGGATATTGGATGTGTTATTGTAATACTTATGCCTGCGATCGGGCATTGGAGCACGTTGCTGGTGGGGGCAGGGGGCGTCGGTCCCTGACCGCTGCTGCCTGGCAGGACGCCAGGCGCAAGTCACCAGGGAACATCACACCTGCATGCAAATGGTGCCATAATGATATGCTAATGGCCCCATTTGCACCTTGCATGCATTATGGCCCCATTTGCATGTCCACCACTGAATATCGCGGTCGATGCACCAAGCGCAACGGCACTTGTGCTAGCGCATCCCCCTGCTCCTCTCTGGCCACTTGCACTGGTGCGGTGCCACTGCACCATGCACAATGAGGGTGGCCACAGTGCCATATTCAATAGTGCTGAGCCATGGCACAGCACCATTGAATATCACCCAGTCCATGCCTGGCGCATCCCAGTTATGCTGTGCCTGGCTTGTGCCCCTGCCAGGCACAGTTCTGAAGATCCCACCCTTAGTGTCTTCAGGTATATGACATGTTTAGGAAACTTTAATTGTGCCATAACAAAATAGTTCAGGAAGGAAGCAGAAGCTTTTTCTTGAGTTTTAAAATTCAACATATATCCATAAGAAGGTCCTGCATCATGTCCAAAAAACATATTCAATTCTGTACTTCCCATGCCACAGCACTGAAATTTGTCATATACAGTAGCTGCAGCACCAACTGAAATTGCACAGGAAAATTGTACCAATAGCTTTATATTAAAGAAAAGTTGTGAGGGTTTTCTTGTCATTAGTCGGCAGCAGTACAAACAACCCACTCAAGTGGGGGTCCAGTGTAATGTGCAGCAGCATAGCATGTATGTAGTTCTGTAACTCCCAAGTGTCAACACATAAATTTGCTAAAGCACCAGACAGAATTATACAAGAAAATTGAGCAAGTTGCTGTATATTAATAAGAAAACATTTTTCTTCTGGTGAGTGGTCAGTAGCAGGTACATGTTTCTTAATCAAGTGGGGACCCAATGTCATGTGCAGCAGTGTGGTAAATATGCATTGCTTTTAGTTCCCAAGTGTCAACACTGAAATTAGTCTCATAGCATTAAGGCAAGCCATATTGTACAGAGAAATTGTGCTAGAAGTTGTGTATTAAATGGAAAACAGTGTTTTTTGGTGATCAGCCAGTAGCATTATAATAGGATCTTGTTTCATGGGTAGCAGTGCAGTATGCATGCAGTGCTGTAATTCGCAATTGTCAGCAATGAAATTCATTGTATACTAGCAGTGCCAGCAAAAACTGTATAAGAAAACTGCATTAGCAGCTGTATATAAAAAAACAGTGTTATCATGGGATCTTCTTTCCAAATTAGACATACACAACCTTGCTTGGGTGCTCAGTCAGCATTATTTTATTAATAGCTCCAATACATCCTTTATTTCAAACCATTAGTACTTTGTTTTATAGGTTTCATAGGTTGGTGTACGAGTCAATAGCTTTTGCCAATATGACACCATTTTTCAATGGAAGTTTCTACCTAAATATGTATCTAATTTCCTTTTAAAAATGTAGATTGTATCACTTTCTATTATTTCCTCAGGTAGTCCATTCCAGTGAGCAACCATCCTCTGGCTTATCAAAGACTATCTTTTATTTGTTCTGTAATTATCACCCTTTAATTGGAGACTGTGAGCTCTAGTATTTCTATTTATGACCCTTAGATTTAAACCCAAACAATCCCATAGATCCTCATTCTCAAAAGCTGCATGCACAAGACAAAGACCTCCTCTAATTTGATGGTATTCCAGTGTAATCTCTCTTCGTAGGTGAGATGTTTCAATTTGGTCACCCTTTTAGTTGCTCTCCTCTGGACCCTCTCCAAAAGTCCAGTGTCCCCCTATGGTACGGGCTCCAGAACTGGGCACCATATTCCATCAATGGCCTAACTAGCGATCCATACAATGACATCAGTGTAGAGCTTTCATGACAGTGAATGTTTCTTAGGATGTAGTTCATCATCCGATTTGCTCATTTTTTTAACTAAATAAACGTTATTGAAAAAACACAGCAAGTACAATAACAACAACAGCAGACAATACAAAAAGTAGGGGAAAAAAAGGAAAGTGAACATCCAAAAAGAAAAAAAAAAACTTAGATAATTACCGGCAGGGAAACTCCCCACTGTACTCTACTTAAGAATGTTAGTAGTCTTTTAACAACGTAAGTCACCTTTACACAGTTTATCTACAAAACAGTAATTGGGGCAAAAGCCCTGGGGCCCAATTCCAAGACACATGGCACAACCAGCAGGTATATGTGGGTTGCACCATGTGGCGCTATGCCAGGGACCCTGCACCTTGTTCCTGAACAGGCAGGGTCCACAGCTCTTACATTCTGCAACTTGCGGCAGCCACAGGGTTTCGCCGTGGGAATGGTGCAACGGACCTGGGTGCCGAAAGCTGCAGACCACATTTAACAGCTCACCAGAGCCCCCCCACCATGTAACAAGCCCACAAGCCCCTGGGGACATTGGGGGTGGGCTGGGCAGCACAGGCGCAAGAGGGGGCACACCACAATACAGACCTGGGTGGCACCCCAAATTGTGGGGGGTGAGGGGCATCACTGTGCAGGGGGGTCAGTGGGGCATGGCAATGTGTGTTTTGTGGCACTGCAGGGTGCATCCATCATTTTGCCAGGACAGATGCCCCTAACCCCACAGTGCTGTATTGGGACCTGGAATGGCATAGGTGGGCTACAGCAGCCACTCTTTCAGAATAGGGTGCAGTTGCTGCTATAACCTCCCCTTCCACCATGCTGTAGGGGCTGCAGCAGATGGAAGGCCCCTTGGACTCAGGCTGCAAGTGCCATGGTGTAGGCCATGTCTGGAAATAGCTAAAGGTGTAATGCATGTCGCAAGATGCAGTTTGAGCCATAGGGTTTGGCACAAGTCACCTTGCGACATGCATAACCCCTTTTGGAATCGGGCCCCTAGGCTCTTAGCATGAGTTAACAAAGTCATTAAAAAAAAGAAAAGAAATACAACTAAGTAGCTAGGATACTTAAGCAAGAGCATAAGTAGAGGTTAGTAATACCAAGAACCAAAGGAGCAAATTTGGCAAGCCAAATGCTGGTTATTAAGCCATTAAGAGAGTGAGTAGCTTCTCCCATTTGTTTTGGAAAGTTATAAGTTAATTGCATAAGCTAGCTACAGTTTTCTCCATTATGAGATTTACTAGAATCTCATTATGCCATTCTCCATAAGAGGGGGGCTCTTCCTCTACCCAATGTCATAAAATTACTAATTTTGCCACTGCCACTATAACAGCTATATGGTAACATTGTGGGCCCAAAAGACAATCAATGCCTATACCCAGCAAACACAGTTCCAGGGTAAATGCATCTTGAAGACCTAGAAGGGGATCGAGATGGGCCTGGATCTGGTGCCAAAAGTCTAAAATACTGGGGCAGTCCCGCAAAAGGTGTCTTAATGTGCCTTCTTGGGTCTTACATTTTTTGCAAAGAGAGTTGGGGGCATAACCTAAATGAAAAAATCTGTCAAGAGTATAATAACTATTATGAACAATTTTGTATTGCATAAGACACAATTTATCTAACTTCACATACCTGAAAGCAAAGTCCCATGGTGCAGGAGAAGCGAAGTGCTCATCAGGTTGAGGAAATTCTCTTTTCCAATACCATAAATCTGGGGGAGTACCACTGCCAAGATGCTCTCTCAGGCTTTTGTAGAGCAAGGAGACTGAATGATCCTTAATTGCCAGTTCAGCTAACTCTCTATACACAGTCCCATCAGCTAAAGACAAAGGTCAGAGACCTAAGAAATGTGAAATTGGATGCGTTATTTTAAAGTAAGAGAAGAACGTGGTATTGGGCAGGGAGAAGGAGGCCTGGAACTGCAAAAAAGGAGTCAGACATTCTCCCTGCAATATGTCTGAAAGGTGTTCAAGTGGAACTAAGGGACGAAAGGTCAGAGGTATGGGCCTACATGCAATCATAATGTTTGGGTTAAGGTGTATCAGTTGCAAAGGATCCATCTGAGGAGAATATTTTAACAATTTACATAGCTGAGTATTGATCTCCACCAACCAACCTATAGGAGTAGAAGGAAGGGGAAGAGGCAAATTATTCTAGGTCAGATGGGGTAAAGCAGAAGAAATACCATGTGCTTGGCACAAGCTAAGTTCAATATCTTTCCAAAAAGGAGCTGGAAAAAGAGTATCCTTCCCAAATTTGGAAGACTCCAACATAGAAATTTACTGGCCTGAGTGACCAAATAGTACCACAAGAAGTTAGGAAGTTGCAAACCTCCACGGTGTTAGGCCAATGTAAGCTTAGAAAAAGCAATACGAGCACATTTACCATTCTATATGAAAGAAGATATCAAGCTATGGACCCGGGTAAACCAAGTGTAGGGTATACCCAGCATCAAAAACAGATATAATAACCATAGGAGAACTTTCATACAGATAACTTAGATTCGCCCCCATAATGACAGCGGAAGATGGCCCCAATGAGTAAGATCTGCCAAGAGGGTTTAAAGTAAAGAAGTAAAAAATGCTTTAATCATATTGGGAATATTCAAGGCCACCTTGATACCCAAATAAACAAGTTGAAATGTAGACCAACAAGACTGAAGGTCCGGGGGTAAATATTGTTTATAAGTTTTACTATTAAGGGGCATAATAACTGTTTTGGAAAGATTCAGTTTGTACCCAGACACAGTCCTGAACTCAGAAACAGAATGAAGAACCTCTGGAAGGGAAGACACAGGACAAATGAGATGCAATAAAACGTCATCAGCATATGTCGAAAGTTTAAAGGGATATGGACCAAGTGGGATACCAAGAATGCAGGCGTTTTGTAATATATGCTGGGTGAGGGGTTCCAAATATAAATTGAACAAATAGGGGGAAAGAGACAACCTTGTCATGTGCCTTTATGCAAAGGAAATACATCTGAAAGAAGGCCATCACATTTAATATGGGCTTTAGGTGTGGAATAGAACAATCTAATCCCCTTAATGAAAGCTTCTGGAAAACCAAAAGCCTTCAGTACACAAAAAAGGTAAGGCCATGACACCCTATCAAAGTCCTTCTTCGCATCCAGGGACACAAGAACTGATGGACAGTCAGAGTCCCCAGACACCGAGATTAGGTGGGCCAATTTTCTCATATGGTTAGATACCAGATGGCCTTTCATAAAGTCAGTCTGTTCCCTACCAGTAAGAGATTGCCAGAAAACAGAAGGGCATGCAGCTAAAATGCCAGCCAAAATTTTCACATCAACATTTAGTAATGATATTGGGTGATAATTGCCCATCTCTGTATGGTCCTGCCCCGGTTATGGGAGGAGTGTATTATGAGCCTCCAGGTAGTCTGAGGGTAAGGTGCTAGACTGAAAACAAAAGTTGAAGAAAGTTGCCAAATGCGGGGCTATATCTGACTTGAAAACAACATAGAAATTTGGGGAAAATCCATCTGGGCCTGGAGATTTGTCCAAAGTAAGATTAGCAATCGGTCTCCCAACCTCTGTCGAAGTGATAGGCGAAGTTAATTGTGGAATGAAAATGGGATTAAGTTGAGGTAGTGCTGCTCACTGCAAGTACTCCCTGATACTTGTGTCTGAAATAGGGGAAGATGAGTCCTCACTATAAATGATTTCATAAAAAAAAATTTAATTCTGTGACTATAGCCCTTGGAGATCTGAGAATGGCATCCCCTGAGCTAGGGCAGATCTCAGCCACCAAGCCAGCCGTCTGCTGTTGTTTCAAGCGCATAGCAAGCAGTTTACCAGCTTTTTCACCAAAAGACTCATAATTAACCTTTGCTCCACAAATAGCTAGTTCAGCCCGCTCTCCGTTCAGTTCATCATAACGAGCACACTCTTGGTGAAGACGGTCCACTCCTGCTCAGGAGAAGCTGATGTAATAGATTTTTCCAACTGGCGTATTGAATCTAGCAAGTCACAGAGTTGTTGTTCTTGACGCTTCTTCCATGACGGCACCAAATGAATAAATTCCCCTCATACCACACACTTAAAGGCATTCCAGCAACTAGAATGGGATGAGGCAGAAGAACTATTGAGGGAAAAATGTTCTGTAATAAGGTGCTTAACTTTGTTTAGACACCAGAGATCTTTCAAAATATTGTTAAGTCACCAAAATTTGCTTCTGTCTTCTGGAGGGGTTAAACAAATAATAAGGGACACAAGGGAGTGATCAGAAAGTACTGTGCTGTGAATTTCGCAAGAAATGACACCAGATATGAGATTGCAGCTAATAAGAGCATAATCAAGTCAGGAGAATGTGTTATGTGCAGAGGAATGAAATGTAAATTCTGTAGCATGGGGATGCAGGACCCTCCAAATATCCACTAACCCGCACAGGTCGAGGAGCTCTTTTAATGCTCCCTGTGCCAGAGAAAGGCCCCGCCACACACCAATTTGCTCTTTTTGTAATCTCAATGGGCCCTATGCATGAAGCCTATGAGCTGTGGAAACTGGGCGTATAGGCTTCACTACGCATGAATGCCATGGAGTGGTGGACCTGTGGTATTTACAAATGGGGTACAAGACTGGTACGCACCTGATCCCCCAGCCACACAGTGTGCTACATGCTGGGGGGGGTTGGGGGTGTGCCTGCACTACGCACCATTCACAAAGGTGCATAGAACAGCACACAGGGGTGCAGAGGAGGGCACAGGTTATGGCAATGGGAACCCTGCTGTAATACACTATGCTCTCCCACAGTTATACCCTGCTGGTCACGATGGCACTGGGAAGCTATCCACCATATCATTCCAGCACACTAGGCAGATGGTGAGGGCTGGAGCAGCTGATCGGGCTAGTGCCTGTAATGGGATCCAGTGTATCCCATGGCATCAGTCACCCACTCCCAAACTCATGTCTGCCCTGACTCCATTACTGGTGCTCAGACTCCCCCAACCCCAAACACAGGTGTCCTGACCCCTTCAGTGCCACGCACCCTCCCTGACATGTGTGACAGTTCCTTGTACCTGACAGGGCTGAGTGCTGCCCCCAGAAGTGTCCTGATACTCACTGCTGCAAGACCACCACCCAACCACACATCTGTGCCCTGTCCCCATATGGCAGGAGCACAACCCTCCCCCCACATGTTTACACTCCCTTGGTATGGTGCAGTGCAGCCATACCCCCTGCCACCTGCCCACAAATGTAGCCTGGTCCCCAGCTGTTTGCAGTATACCCCCCCAACCCCACAGGTGCCCAAGTCTGCAATCCCAGAACCTGGCCCCACCAGGTGAACATGGATGTCCTCCGGACCTCCACCTCCATGGCACAACCCCCCCAACCCCATACCCCGTACCATCCTGTTGGTGCCATGGCTTGGGACAGTCAGTGGCACTGCCCTCCTCACACCTCCAGAGCCACTGGCCATCTGACATCCACAAGGGTGCACAGCCAACGCATGCCCCACCATGTAAGGGATCCACTGAGGGACCCAGCACAGGTATCAAATTGGATGTCTACCCGGGTCCACAGCACCGCCCCCATCTGCCCCACTTGAACCTGTGTGCCGGGTTGGAGGGGCCACAGATAGGTGTCTGATTGTCATGCATTCCGCCAGGTGCATACCTGTCCACAGATGCAGAGCTCCGCAGGCGGGGTAAGTGCCTTTCACGCGTACATTACATCCCTTAGTGCATCGAGGCCAGTATTATGTTGTTTGAATAATAGGTTGTTTGTCACAATTGTTCCCAAATCTTCAGGGCAATGTAGCTCATTTCCATTTACTATGCATTTTGCATGCATATTTTTCTTTCCAAAATACATGGCACAGCGCTTGTCTATATTGAAGGTCTTTTTATGGTCAGCTGTTCACTTTCCTATTCTGTGTATGTCATCCTGAAGGTTTTACACATCATATATATTATTTACAACAGTGCCTATCTTACTGTCATCAGCAAACTTAGCTAACCATGATTCGTTTGATGTCTGTAATGATGACACAAATAGGTTAAATAATGTGGGGGCCAAGACGGAGCCCTGTGGCACCCCACTAGTGACCTCACCCCATTTGGACATAAATCCCCTTATACACATATGTTGCTTTCTTTCATGTAGCCATGTGGTTATCCATCTTATTATGGGTGTGTCTGCTTGTAGTTCTTCAAGACTCTTTATTAATTATTTGTGGGGCACCAGATCAAATGCCTTTGGGAAATCTAAATAAGTAACATAGACCGTCAACCCCTCCTCCAGTGCCCAGCTAACTTGTCCAAAGAATTGGATGAGATTTGTCTGACATGATCTTCCCTGCATAAAACCAAGTTGTGAGATATCTACATGTCCTTTATCCTACATCATTTCATCTAGATGTTCATTTAGATATCCCTCCATGATTTTACTAGTTATGCAGGTAAGACTAATGGGGCTGTAATTATGATAGTCTGTCCTAATCCCCTTTTTTAAAATGGGTGTCACATTTGCTGTGCTCCAAGCACTCAGAATCTCCCCTTTGGACAGCGATTCTGTAAATAATGTCACTAATGGACCTGCCAGTTCCTCAGCCAATTCTCTCAAGACCCGAGGATAGATTTCATCCAGTCCCGGTGACGTATCTGCCTTACGTTCTTTTAATTTATTCATATTATATTTCTCAAAAACAAAAGTTTTGGTAATCTGATTTGTAGTTAAATCTAATAGCCTATTTTTTTCTTTAGTCTGAAAAATGCTTAGGAAGAAATTATTAAAAATATATGCCATGGCTTGCTCATCAGTGGTAATTGTATCTCCTATGTGTAACAGTCCAGTTTTGTGTACACCATTTTTCTGTTTGTTTATATAATTAAAAAATGACTTCTTATTGTCCTTGGTCTTGGTTGCCATCCTCATTTCTTCTTGCATCTTCACTTTTTTATAGCATTATTACAATTCTTGGCTATGGCCTTAAATTTTACTTACATATACATCAGTTATGTAATTTGAATGTTTGAATGATCGCATAACTTTCTTCTCACCATTCTGGACTTGGATGCATACCCCAAGCCCAAAATCGGTCCTCTGGGTGCAAACTCCCATGGTGCCAACATGTCTAGGTGCACACTCAGCCTTTGTCCTGGTTTCCACTCCAGTACACCCTGGGCCTCCTGTATCCTTTTATTCTGCATCTTTTCCCCATTCCCCCATCCCCCTTTTCATCTTTCTTCCATTCTCCCTGAATTATCACCCATACCAGGCCACCCACTGTTGTCCCCCTTCAGCAGCCCACCATGACCATAGCCTCCTCAAATTATCAACCATACCTGGTCACCCACTACAGCATCTTTTTTCCCTTCCCCCTCCACCTTACTTTTCATCTTTCCTCCACTATCCCATCTCCAGCCATTGTGACAGAAGATGGGTCCCTTCATCTGCATTCTCCTATCCCATTCTTCCAAAGCTCCTTCTAATTGAAAGTTGAAGAGGTCTAATCCTACTTCTGTCAGGTACACCCCATCTGGCCAGTACAGCTCAGCAAACTTCTGCAAGATGTCCCAATGTGTAGTATTTATGCCATCTAATTCCCTGACCATCACCGCCAATTTCCTGTTCAGTCTCTTTCTAGTTCCTTCAATGGCCTTCACATCCCTTGCCTGCTGCCATATCCTCCACAGCACCATCTCTGACCATCCAATCACCACTTTGGGCCACCACTTCTTAATTTGCTCAAAACCCCCCTTTTATCTCCCATAGACTGTCCATCCGTGGCCTTTCTCCCAAAACATTTCCCCCAAATATATAATCAACAAATCCGGCTTTGGAAACTCCAGTTTCATCTCCTCCACTTGCAGCAACAGCTAGGCTCAATGAGCACCCTGAATACTCTTCCAATGTACCTTGGCCACCACCCAAATTCAGTCAGAGTTGTCTCCTCCCAGGCCTCACTGCTGCTCTTCTCTCTGCCCAATAAATGAGAGTGGCTGCAAATCCATACATTCCTCTTCCTAGCCTTATCTGGGGAAACACAAAAAATAACAGTATTTCATTAACTCCCTGATGTATGTTTTATAGCTATTTGATGTCCACCTTCCCACCTCCTTTATTGCTGATACCGAACTACCTCTGGCTGCCTCCTCTGAAGCTGCCCCAATCCTAAACAAATGGGACGAGAACCTTGACACATCCTCTCCAAAAAAATCCAAACCCTTCTTCAACACTGCTGTTAACAGGTAGCTGGTAATCTGGTCCAGATTACCAAATATAAACAACAGCCCATCCACAGATGGTCTAATAGCCCTGAATTCTCACATGCCCTGCACTGGGCATATCTGTCTCACTACTTGTCCACTTATCACTACTGTTGTCCCATGCTCTGACTGATCTGTCTTGGACCTACTCAGCCACAGCTCTATACTGTCATCAAACCAATGCACATTTTCCCAGCACAGCCCCCTTTCCCTACTCCACTTAATCTGGGCCATCACCTCAATAACTCAAAATGCACTGTGAAACATCACTAAAAAGACTGTTGCAAAAAGACGTGCCTCATAATGTGAATGGCATATTCTTCCCAATATCCCCAGTAACCTGCCAAGCAAACTCTCTGATATCATGCGTTTTTTTATCTCAGCTTCTCCCTTTTGAACCTTGCTAACCTTGCATCATAATCCTGACCACCTGTGCCATACCAAGCTCTCCCCAGACTCTCAGAATACAAATCAGACCCAACGCCACTAAGGGAATCCCATTGGTGGAGTGTGCTACCCTCCTCCCACATCTGCATGATGAACCTCATTACCTGCCCCTCTGTCTCCAGCCCACTTACCTCCATTCTGGACCATTCTTTGAACTCTTGGAATACTCTTTAAGATCCCTTGCATGCCATCAGCAATCCTGCAGAATAAGCACTCCTGAACAGCAGCTGGGCTCTTTCCAACCAATCTCCCACAAGTGAGATGGCATCACCATTCTCCTGGCTTCTGCCCCAAGTGCGATGTATTACAACCTGTCCAACTGAAGACAGGAAAGGCTGTCAGCCACCATGTTCTTAACCTCTTCAATGTGCTTAGCTTGAAATTACATGTTCAGTCTCAACTCTTGTAATACCAGAGGCATCTAAGCATCCTCATTACTGTCTCTGTTCTGACTGTTTGCCTATTCAAAACCTCCACTACTGCCTTATTATCTCAACAAAATACCTCCTGCTGATTCATGACGAGGTCTCCACAAATGGCCACTGCTATTCATATAGGGAAGATCCCCAGGAGCAAAATGTCCCACGTCAACCCTTTGCTATCCACTACTCCAGTCATTGCTCTGATATCCATTTTTAAATATGTTATTCTTTGGTAACCAGGTAAGGCCCACTAGGCACAGGTGCCTGTTTGTAGGGGTCATCCAGAAGCACTGGGGGTGATTAAGTGACTTGCTCAGAGTCACAAAGTATGCAAGTGGAAGATGTGGGAATCAAACCCAGGTCTGTCTGCTGCATGTTCCAAGCTCATTTACAGCTTGTTATTCTGTCCTCAAGGCTATACTGCCAGCCCCCACCAGATTTCCCATCAAAGTATTCCCCCATCCCGAAGGCACTTGCCACATTGGTATAGAGCTCCAAATCCTTGTTAAATATCCACTCTTCCTATCAGAAAGTGACCAGATTATACTGCCTCAAAAATTCCTCCCATACTTCTAGGTCCTCCTTCACTCCCTTTGTTATGTTTACCCAGTGATGCAGCCTCTGAGCCCCTTTCATCACTGTAGCCAACCTTTGTGTATCAGACCTACCTGCGGCCACCTCACTACTTGAGAAATTCAAGTGTCCCAATAGCTGCTGCACCACCAAATGTGACACTGTTCGCTTCCCCTTCAACTTTCCTAGTAACTCCCATAGCTTCTGCACCTTACCTTCTGGGATCCTGAATGAATCATCCTCTGTGTCCACTTCTGTTCCCAAAAACTCTAACCTGTGAGCCAGAACCTCTGTCTTTCCTTTCGCTAACGGGACCCCTAATCTGTCACACATCTCTGGGAAGCACTGTAATATGTTGGCTATCCCTTTCTTCCCTTATACTATAAACAGAAAGATGTCCAAACAGTGAACCACTGCCCTATGCCTGTATTGCTCACCAAATGCCCACTGTAACCATGTGCTGAACATCTCAAAGGTGGTGCACGCCACTGAACAGCCCATCAGCATAGGCTTGTTGAAATAATAACCTTAATTGAATTTAAAACCCAATAGCTCCCAATCTTCTGGGTGAATGGGGAGCAGCCTGAATGCTTACTCTATATTGATCTTTGTAGATCACATCTTCTCTAATGCCTGAATCAACTGCACAACCCAGTACAATATCGCACAGGACACTGTACTCTGTTCTTCACTAATAAAGTCATTGACTGATTCTCTTTCTGGATAGGATAGGTGGTGGATCTAGCAGTATTCCTGGGCTGTTTCTTCAGCACTAGCCTAAATGTCAATATGGTAAATTCTGTGAAAGGAGGCCCCTTGAATAGGTCTTCCACCCTGCCTGCCTCTACCTCCTTACTTATCTTCTCCAACACCACTACCTCCTTACTCTTTAGGGATTCAAGATTCCAAGCCCGCGTCACTCTCCTATGTTCTTCATACTGCAAACTAAACCCCTCTGTGAACCTGTCACTCAACATCCTAGCAGCCCTCTTATCCAAGTACCCTTCTAACTGTTACCTTAGTAAATCCTTGTTAATCAGTCTCTTCACCATCCCAAACCCCCATAACCATCTCTCTTGCCATTGCCATTCACTTTCCTCCAATATCCATTCGGGATCTCCCTCCAAAAATAAGCCCCTTCCGCTATGACCCAACCACCCCTCCTCTCAGACTCCCATACTCCTATACCCCCCAAAACGGCTGCCCTCCAAAGGGCTGCCCCTCAAACCTGTCCCCCCCTGCTCCTGCATCAAGAAACCTGTTACAGGCCTGTACATTTTGAACATGCATGCCTAAATCTACAATTAGCCCATGTGCACTGAGCCCTGTTATATCCCCAGCAAAACTTCTGCTGGCTTCCCATCTCCACCTTCCCCCCCTCTGACCCCCTGATGCCTGAACCATCATACTCTCAAACCAAATGTCCAGATGTCTAGTAGCCCACTGCACATCCTCATGGGATGCCATCTTGTGACAGAATTTCTCTTTGTACTGCAACCACCTGTATCTGCCTTGCATCTTATACGCTGTATGCACTATAAGCAAACATGATAATAATGGGATGGCTAGTCCTGGTTGCTTCTGCAGCATGATGGCACTAAAATAAGTGAATCCCATCAGCAATACTTCCATGGCCTTACCCTTAAACATCTTGTCCTTCTGTGTCTTCTCCAAAATTGGTAATGCCACTGCCATCTCTGTCTTACCTATCTGCTCCTTCCCTTCATATTTCTTTGCTGCCTCCTTGTCCAAAAATGCAAAAATGTCTAGGTACTCCCTCTTCCACATCTTTTCCTTCCTGTTAGTGGCACATGATCTCCTAACATAACCCCCGGTGTGCCCGCTTCCCCTTCTTTTGTTTCCACCCACTCATGCCCCTCTTGAATCTTTTCTTGCTTCTCTTCCCCTTTTTCTTTGAATTCCTCCAATACCTTCTACAGCTCCCCAAATTCTTCTCACCTTCTGCCCCAATAATCTGCTCTGCTTACTCCCTCAAACTCCCTTGTAACGTAATATTCACCATGTTATTCTTTCTCTAAGCCCTGACTGCTCTCTTGGTCCCTTGTCCAGATGATCATCTTGCCCCACTGCCATTGTCCATTCCTGGTGCCTTGCTCTTCTGAGTTAGCTTCTTCTGTGGCTCCTCCTTCCCTTACACCATCTCCAACATCACCTGAACTTCCCTCATCATTTCCATCATTTGTTGTACTGGATCCTCTTTGGGGCCTACTCCTGATGCTCCCAACTTCTTCTGAACATGCTTCCTTCTTGTAGCCATGCCTGTCAACTCAATCAGATAGAAAACAAACATTAGTAAAATGGCACACCCCCAACAATTACAATGCTGGTCTGGTGAGAAAATTGTCTGTTAACAGTTGAATACCCAGGGGAGAAGCCTTAAAATACATTGGCTATCTTTAGAGCCAGATGTCTGCCCAATTGCTTCTATGAAACCCCTACATGTTAGCTCAATGGCCCATTAGCTTGACTGAGGTTAGCCTCCTTTTTGGGTGGAGAGGGATCTAAATAAAATCTTGATATCCAACAAAACAGTTTGCCTTTCCAAATTGAACTTGTTAGGGTCATGACATTACATAACCAGTGATACAATCCCTATGGATAGATAGGTCATTGACAATGTAAAGGTGTGTGGCACATTCATAAGGTATAAAAAATGGACAGACTGGATGGGCCTTGTGGTCCTTATCTGCTGTCAATCTCTATGAACCCTGCACCTTGTAGCTTTCTTGCATCACCTGTTTTTAAAACAAGAATGTAATATGAGGTGACTACCCATTGGAATCCATGCTTAACTTTCCACTGCATTTTGTACTTGCCACGACCCACACATTAACAAAAATAAGCCCCCCACCCACCACATGATCAAGTGGCTTCAGGTGACTGCATCACAGTATGGGCCTGAATCGCTTTTGTGCATTCCCACTGACTTGCTGCTGTGACCAAGATGGCAGCCATACTGTAGTCCGCTTGCGCGGGCATGACATAACCCTCTCCTGAGGGAACCTGTGAACTGTTCAGGAGCATGGCATCCCTATGACCATAGAAAGAGGGCCTCATGGCCCTCATGTCTTCTAGCACAATGAAGGATCCAGGGGCACCCTAGTCTCTCTTGCTTGGCTTGTAGAGCAATACCAAGCATCTCCTCCCCCATGGCTAAGTTCAGCCACTCAGGCAATGGAGTTGAGAGGGAGATATTTTAGAATCATTAGTTAAGAGCACTCACTATTTACATGGAAACAATTCAATGCATCTTCTCTGTCTAACACCGCTTAGCTACCTAAAACCAACAATTGACACAGCTAGTACCATAAATACTACAGCCCAGTTTGACCTCCTTGGCTGTATGAGTCATCTGTTACTTGTTACTGTTTTAACAATTTTTTGCCTGATGTGGGCACCAAACCCACCACCCTTCATACTGCCAGTCACAAAAACAAGTGTGCCATCTCTATAAGCCACCATGCTGACCTTAATATATGCCTAACTTCATTATTTAGTACTTCTACTGCACACAAACACTATGTGATGCTCAAGCAGGGCAGCTCACGGACCTCGAAAGCTACTTGGTGCCAATGGTAATTCCATTATCTGCATGCTTCCCTATACATCGACCATTTCAGTTTCTTTTTTGTTTCTTTTTCTTTATAATAAAATTTTTATTAGGCACGGGGACATTTATACATTATACAAGACATTTTACATAGATATATTCGTTCAGTTTATATAATTATACATTGGACTTTAAAAAAAAAACTCTCACCCAGCATCAGGACTAATTAATCACATGAACTAGACAAGTCTCGTTTTTCTTTTTTCTTTCATCCTGCGTGTCCAGCATGCATCCCACACCACATGTTATACTGCATGTCCACATGGACTGGCCTGCCCAGGGAGCCCCTTTGGAAAAACAGTCTGCCTTATTTTTCCCATAAAAGTTCTCTTTTTTTTTAGTTGCCCGTATCTGAGCTCTGATCCTAGTGCTAGTATATATGCATTGAAAGGAGTTACCTGGCTCCTTCCTGATTCCAGTCTTCCAACTGATGACTGATGTGCAAGCAGCGTATAACTTGTTTAGCAAGAAAAGAAGGGATATGTTGCTCTCCCTTCCCCTTTTATACCCCCATGTCTGGTGGGCTTACCATTCTACCCCCTCCACCAATCCCTATCCTTGTTTTAGCCCCTTGCCCCTTTCTTGGGAACCTTCCTCCCAGGTTTCTTCACCCTCTATTTGACCTTACTCTCATGATCCTTCACTCTTCCTCTTCCATCCCTCCTTCCCTTCTCTCTCTCATCCTGCTGCCTCCAGTTGGCACCCTATTTCATTTGGTCAGGAAACCTCTGACAACTGAGGATGCCATCTATGCCAACAACACATCTTTTGTAGTAGAAGTGCCCCTCCTAAGCAGGGGCCCTATGTCAAGCATAGTAGTACGGTATGCATGCAGTTCTGTAAATCCAAGGTGTCAACACAGAAATTCCTCAAATAGGAGTTACGCCAGCAAAAGTAATCTAGAGAAATTGTGCTAGCAGCTCTAAACTGAAAGGAAAACCTTTTTTTTGGTGATCAGACAATAGGTGTACAATTGCCTCAATCAAGTGAGGACCTATGTCATGCATTGCAATGCAGTCTGTATGCAGGGCTGTAATTCCAAAGCATCAGCACTGACATACACTACACAGCAGTAGTGCAAGCTGACATTGTACATGGAGATTGTTCTAGCAGCTGAATAGTAAAAAGAAAACAATGTTTCATTTGTGATCCGCTAGTGGCAGTACTAGCACCTGTGTTAAAGTGAGGTTTCTGTGCTCTGTGCAGTAGCATGGTATGCATGTAGTGATGTAATTCCCATGAATTCACACTGAAATTCATCTCTTAGCAGTAGCACCAGCAAGAACTGTGCAAGGTAATTGTGCTAACTGTTGGATATTTAAAGGCAAATAGTGATTTATTTGTGACCAACCAGTAGTAGTGCCTCACTCATAATGGGGTTTGTCATCATGTGCAGCAGCATGGCAAGGATGCAGTACCATAACTCTCAAACATCAGCAATGAAATCTGCAGTACAGCAGCAGTGCCAACCAAAACTATATAGAGGAACTGTGCAAGTTGTAGTTTAGAAATGGAAAACAGTGCTGTTTTGTGTGATGTGTCAGTATTAGTGCAAGCTCTCCACTGAAACCAAGGTCCTGCAACATGCAGAGCAGTGGAGTATGAATCAGCACTACAATTTATTTTATAGCAGTAGAGCCAGCCACAATTGTACAGGAAAGGCTGAGCAGGGCTACTACTGTTAGACATTCTGAGAAAAACAGAAAATCATTTGCAAAATGTCATCAGTAGTCCACCACCAGCCAAGAGACACACAGAACCACAGAGGGCTTCTCCTACAACTTGTGCATTAAGATTGGTAAGCATGGAGAGGCTTTCCCACCTCTCTGCTGCTTCCTCTCCCTCCATTTCTTTCTTTCATTTACGTGTCTCTCGGGATAACTGTAGTCAGCATTATGGTTGACATAGCTTTGGCAATTCTTCTGTTTTCTCTGTAAAATGGTCCTCTGCTGCCTCTCTCCACTTCTCCTGCTGCTTTCTGCTTCTCATGCATTTTTCTGTTCCTCCTTGAGCTGACACATCACTTCCTTTATATTTTTTTGCTGCACTTCTGCATGCATCTCTCCTATTTTGGGAGATGAGAAAACATAAGACTACAGAATGTATGTTGCACAATTTGAAATGTTATTATACTTCACTAATGTGATTTCAGCTTTTCAGCACTCAAAATTGCAGGGAGTCACTCTACCACTTATACTGCATAATGTGGTTTGTCAGTATGATAAATGTCATTCACAGGGTCATGCACTCTATGTAAAATTTTACATTTTACCATGTGACAAATTGGAATAATTATCATTACATTACACTACACTGGATTCCTGCAGTATTCTGCAAGATAGTCAAGCAAAAACTCTAATACTGCTTTTAATCCTGGAGGACAGCAACATATATGATCAATTACATAGAGAATAATATATGGGGTTGTGTGTGTAACGAGATTTTACACACAGCCGAGTTACGGGATGCTACATAAACCCCAAGGGCAAAGCCCGAGGGGTTTATGAAATGCATCCCACAATGAGGGTGTGTGTAAAATCGAGTTTTACACACCACCCCATATTTTGTTTTTTATAATTGCTGGCCTGCTCTTTTTCACCTCAGCAATTGTAAAATAATCAGGCAGTAGATTGGTGGTGAGCAGTGACAGACTACTCAGGAGTCTGTGCTGTTGTGGTCTGTGGTATGAGAATTTACAGTAAATAGCTAATTTTGTAAGTCACAGCAAGTATGCTATTTTTGTTTAAGCTTACCGGCGAACAGCAGTTTCTGAGCTGTGGAATGCTTCCTTTATGAAGAGTTTGTTTCCCCGAATACGAGGGACCAGGAAGTGTGCTGCGCCGTGGGATTCCGTCAGTGAAGGTGAACATCGGAGAACAGCGACTGAGGGATGGCTGTTCCAAGGGAAACCTGGCGCGTGTTTGCCGTTATAAACAGCCAGCTGGTTATAACAGCAAATTATAACCGGGTTTCCCTATGGGAAAAAGCGCTGTCCGGTAATTATATAAAGAATTATACACGGGTACATGTAAAGAACAAGTTGCCTTTTATCTCAAGAAGCTAGGAGCAGGATAAGGCAAGTCTGAGTGACTTCCACTGCCCCAGCATCAAAAGATGAAATTGTCATTGTGTTCGGCATTTGTGTTTGTTTATTACTTAATATACATGATTAGGAGGAACTATGTTTAGAATACCAACATTTTTTTCCTTTAACATAGTGTAGTTACAGAGAGTCACGACCAGCAGATCTCGGGGGACCGGCACCACACTGAAGGCCAAGTGCTAGCATATGCCACACTAAATAGTTTGTTAATATGCACAAAGTCCCAAATAGTAGGAAACACTCAACAGTCCATTTTCTCAGATGCAAAAATACTTTATTCGTGTTCCAGATAAAAGCTCATCAGTCATTGTTTTTTATCAGATTTCAAAACATCCAAGGTTAGAAAATCCAAATACATCCATAGTAAAAACCCACTCCTCCCACACAGCGTAACCAGGGCACGCAGCACATCAGTCACCTGATATATTTCTCTCTTGCTAGCTTTTCCAAAGGTGAAAGAGTAGAGTAAAGATAGCCCCTTAAGTATAAGTGCTATTTAAAGTGAGAGTGCCCATACCAACATACTAAACATTAAAAACCCATTATATACCTTTTCTAACAACAAGCAACCCAATTGCACAAATAATTTATAATGTTATCGCACATATCCCATTTAAATACCCTTTTATCTGAAGTAATATTTCATCAATAGGGGAAACTCAGTCCTTCTTATTTTTCAAAAACAATCTGTCCTCACGGTATAGTGCAACCAATACTTCAAGAAGATTTTGTTGGCACATATCCGACGGGCAAAGGCTCATCCCTTGTAGATGGACAGTTGCTGGGTATGGTTGTATAAGCAACCCATATCATAAATATTGTCTAAATCTGTGAGAAAAAACATAACATATTTAAACCCATAAATACATGAGAGGGGAGTGCAATGGCCTGTATCAATCACCATGGTGTACACCTGAGGTGTTGGCAGAAACCAAAGCACTGAACACTAATCATAATTTTAAAATGCATAAAATAATAGCTCAAGGATAAACATTGCAGCATAGATGCCCAATTACTTTTTCTTCAAAAATGGTTTTATCTCTAGTCTTCTATTTAGACTTTTGCCTTCCATGCCTTAGAGAAAAAATCCAGTATTTTTCCCCTCTAAGGAGGAGGTTATCATAATATCCACCTCTGTGTGACATCACTGGCTTCTCCAGACCCTGGACTAAAGATCCATGTAGTTGTGTTTCTTTTTGTTTCATCATATGGATGGCTAGTGCATTTTTTATGTCCCAATTTCCAATCACTTTCAAATGCTCATCTATGTGGGTCTTAAAGGCCCTTTTGAGCTTTCCAATATAGAAGGCACCACATTTGCACACAGTCAAATAGATCATGCCGCTAGTCACACAGGTCATAAAACCCCTGACTGGGAAATCCCTACCTGTCAGGGGATGTTTAAAGATTCTGGAGTCTTTAGCATGGCAGCAGAATTTACAATTACTGCATCTGTGGCAACCATTGTCTGTCTTTGGTAGCCACATCCGAGGTTTTGGAGCCATAGGTTCAACAGATTGTACAATAATGTCTTTTAACATAATACCTCTCCTATATACTATTTTTGGGCCATCAACTGAGAGTTCTTTTAGCCCTGGATCTTGTAAGGCTGTATGCCAATGTTTTTTACTGTGTTAGAAATCTCCCTTGATTGTGCACTAAGCAAGCAATAATACCTGACAGGGTGGGCAGTATTGGGCAATACTGGACCACCCAGGGGCGTAATAAGGCCCGATACTGCCCACACTGGAGGGTATTATTGTGCTTAAAAAATGGGTCACTGAATTAAATAATGATTTCTTAATTATTTTTATTTTTAACTGGTGAAACCCTTAGCAGTTTGCTGAGTTTGTCATAAAATAGTTCCACAGCCTGCACTGGACTTTTCTTCCCCAGCTAGTTGTCATGGTTACTGCCCCACCCCCATCCTTATTCATAGATACACAATGCCCAGTTCAGTAAAATATATATTTTTTAATATTTATTAGTTCATTTATTTTATACCTTCATTGCAATATTCATTTCTCCATTGGGGAATGTGACCAATGAGCGGTGGTGGCAGTTGGGTGAACTGCTTTCTTTTTGATCTATGTTAGAGAGGAGGGCTGCAGTTTCAAAACTTTCTTAATCGGGAGAGGAATGGAGGTAGTGTGCAGGCAGCCATCACTGTGGAGGCAGTGAATATATTGACTGAAGGTTGAGGAGGAGGAGTGAAGATGGCGGGCAAGTGCCCACACTTTGCAGCAAGTTAATGTATTTTCAATCTGGAGAGGAACATGGATGGTGGGCAGGTGGGCACTGCTGTGGAAACCGGGGAATGTATTTAAAATCAGGAGAGGAACAGAGATGGTGGGCGGGAAGCCATGCTTTCAAGCAGGTTAATGTATCGAGATAGTAACGGAGTGGGAACAGTTGGCATGAACAGGGGAATAGCAATGATTTGAAACTGCCATCCCTTACAGTGGAGTTTGAAGAGGAGAGCCGCAGCTGGAAATCAAAAGCAGTGTCGGGTCGACAGTTAGGTAGGAGGCTGGGAAGTACTGTGGCTGCCATTAGTGGCAATGCAGGTACCCCGGTTTCGTCTGCGATATTTAACAACAAAGTGTTTTAATGTGACATGCTGGTTGCTTGCTGACACTGGAGGGAGGGGGCGGCTGCCATCTGAGTGGAACAGATTCTAGCGCGGAGGGTAGCAGTTTGAAAAATGTTTCATGTGGTGCTGACAAGTGGTCCATTTAAAGAAAAAACTGTGTGGCTTTCTGCTCTGTATAGAGCCGGGGAAGTGACTGTTGTGCTTTCTTTTCAAAACAAAAAAAGGAAATCAGGAGGGCTCCTTCTTGTGTCATGTGTTTGGTTGCTCACTGACACATGGGGGGGCTGCCAAGGTGGGTAGCGGTCTGAAATATGTTTAATACGGTGCTACAAGTGGTCAATTAAAAGAAAAAATATGTGGCTTGCTGAATAGTTTTAAAATAGGGTCTTGCTGTTACAGACTGTATACAGCAGGGGAAGTGACTATTGCTGTGTTTTCTTGTCGCAAAGTGAGCGGAGAAAATGGCGTCAGTTTGAAATTGTGTGCCCGCTGTTTCAGCCAATGACAAAGCAGGCTGTGCACAAGGATACTTGCCTGGGCATTTGGCAGGTTTTGGCTGGGACTTTTTATTTGGTGGGCATCCATTGTTTGATAGATGCCCACCTAAATAAGTGTCTCAGACAATCAGAAGAGAGAATTGTCTTTGCCCATTTTCTAAAAGTGCTTACAAAGCATGGCTGGGCATCCTAATGCTGCATATGTTCCCTTTTATCTTTTTCTCCCAGCAATTTCTCTCTTGCAATTTCATTAACTTCTGATCTAGCCTCTGTAATTACCCCTGGCATACCCTCTTTCTCTTAATTAATTTTCCAGTTCATTTGTTCTTTTTTCATATAGCAATGGAGTACCACAGTTTCTTTTTGTCCTAACGAACTGTCCCTTGGGAATTGCTCTGATAACATGTCGTGGGAAATTACTACTCACCATTAAAAGCATTTTCCAATCAGTTGGCTTATGGAATAAATCCATAGTAAGTCCACCCTGGCCATCTTTTGATAATAGCAGATCTAAAAAATTAATCTGGGTAACACTATGAACCATACTAAACTTGAAGTTCAAATTACTTGCTTCCAAGTAATTTATGAATTCTCTCAGTTCATTTTCTGTGCCTTTTCATATCAACAGCACATCATCTGTAAAGCAACTCCATAGATCAATGTGCTGTCTATATGGTTTGGACTCTGGTCTTATAACCTCCTCTTCCCACTTAGCCATGTACAGGTTTGCAAAACTGGGGGCAAAACTCACCCCCATTGCTGTTCCTTTCATCTGTAAAAAAACTAATCTTTATAGAAGAAATAGTTGTGGGACAAAACTAACAAAGCCAATTCCACTAATACTTCTGTACTAGGTTCTTTATATTCCCTTAAATCTAGAAACTGTTTCAAAGACTCAAGGCCATCATGATGAAGAATTATAGCATATAATGCGATCACAGCTGGTGTAACCATAAAACTATTGTCCATGATGGCCACATCATATAAAATCTGTAATACCCCCCCCCCCAGTGTCTTTCAGGTATGCTGGAATCTTTCTGGCCAAATCTCCTATATGTGCGTCCACAAATTTAGCAAGAGGTTCTATTACAGAATTATTGCTGGACATTATTGGTCTCCTCAGGAGGTCATTAAAACTCTTATGAACCTAATTTAAATATTCCCACACATTCTTTAATAACAAATCATTCTTTTCCATAATGTTCAGACAGTTCTCAATCTCTTTTTTTAATGTCGCAGTTGGATCTCAACGAATGTTTAGTATATTGGTATGGGCACTGTCACTTTAAAAGGCACTTATACTTAAGGGGCTATCTTTACTCTACTCTTTCACCTTTGAGAAAGATCACAAGAGCAAAACATGTCAGGTGACCAGGTTACACTGTGTGGGAGGAGCGGGTTTTTACTGTGGATGTATTTGGATTTTCTGACCTTGGATGTTGTGAAATCTGATGAAATCGAGTGGTTGATGAACCTTTATCTGGAACATGATTAAAGTATTTTTGCACCCAAGAAAAGGGACTGGTGAGTGTTTCCTAATATTTGGGAATTTGTGCATATAAACAAACTATTCTGTGTGGCATATGCTAGCGTTTGGCCTTCAGTGTGGTGACAATCCCCCAAGACCTGCTGGTCATGCCTCTCTGTAACTGTTTCATTTTTGACCAGGCACATCGGCTCCTTAGTGCATCGGTACTCCTCTGTGTTACTTTGAATCTTTGACACTTTTACTGCTTGCACAGGTTGCAACAAGAAAAGGCCATCTTTATTTCTGTTCTGTGCTCCTGCTGATAATGATAAATAATACTATTCATGGCGGAACCACTGCAGGTGCAGCACGGTACAGATACCCACTCCCTAAAACAACTAGTTCTGAGGAACACCGCCAGTGTAACCAGTTATATAACTATTTTAAATTATAGAAATGTGACAACTCAAGGACCTTACACTGCAAAACAATCATTTGTACAATTTGAAAAGACTGTTTTTAAATTAAAATGGCTCCAATGGAAGGAGATTATCCTTAAAGCATAGCTCGAAGTAGAAAGGGTCCCAAGAGGTCTCCGAGTACAGAAAAAACTGAACTGTGGTGCAGCTCAAGAAGACTTCCACAATACATGGGACAATATTAGTGCAAGAGCAGGCAAAGAATATATTGAGCTTATTCTGGAAGAAAACTCAGTTATATGGAATGAAAAGGAATGTGAACTTAACACCAAAGAAACTGCCCTTCAAATATTTTCAAAAGCAGCTCAATTTGAACAACTCTCAGAGACTTGTGCTGATAATTTAAGAAAATATGATGAAAAGATAAGAAATATTAAGAAAAGCAAGCTCGAGATGGATGAGAAACTATAAGGAGGGAAGAATATATGATTGCTCCACTGGGAATTTAAGTACTAATCAAGGAGGAGAAATTGTTGGGACTGACAGGGAACAAATAAGTGGTGATATTCAAAATTGTGGAAAAGAAACTAATATAAGTTCACACTTTTTTTCAGGGCAAGAAGAAGACAAGAAAACGTACTACCCTCACCACACACCTACAACAGCCACCCCCACTCCCTTTTGTACCATGGCACAGTCAGCGCCAAAATTGCTGGAATCCAGCTGGAAGAGGAGAGGAGGTGCAAAAAGTGGTTGGAAATTGAGGCAACAATCGAGAAAGACAATGGAGGGGCTGGAGGAGAGCCGGAAGAATGCAGAAGCAAACACAGTGGTGAATATTATCAATCTCTCTGAAGGTGCTTTCTGACATAGAAGTTAAAGTTTTAGGGGAAAGGACTTACGTTTGTACCAACTAGGAGATTTAATACCTTTGATACCATCATAGATGTACACAGAATGGCTAAGAACCTTAGTTTGAAGTCCTTCTTTAAGCACAAGAACAAAGACAATAATGAAAGTACTGAGACTTTAATGGAAGAAGGACTAATCCAGAATGTGATGAGTAATGAAACAAGTAAATTTAAACTACACTCTAATTTTTGTCCACCTATGACCCCTGCCCTACAGACATTTCTCAAGGGCTGTGAATTAGATATTGAGATCCTTGGTAATAATCTAAGCAAGGATTGTTTTCATAATTTAAGTAATGTAGAGATAGATTCACTTGAAAAACTTGGAAAAAATGTAGATGTTATTATAAAACCTGCCGATGGGGGATTGTTTTACTAAATAGTGAAGATTATGATAGGGAAATCTTGAGACAATTGAATGACTAAAACTTGTATAGACGTCTCAGTCGAGATCCAACTGTGACATTCAAAAAACAGATTGATAACTGTTTGTACATTATGAAAAAGAATGATTGGTTATCAGAGAATGTGGGGGAATAGATACATATTCCTTTCACTGTAGCAGCTATATTCTACTTCATAAGAGTCTTAATGACTCCCTGGAGAAAAGAAAAGAAAAGAAAAGAAAAGAAAAGAAAAGAAAAGAAAAGGGACTGGTGAGTGTCTCCTAATATCTGAGACTTTGTGCATATAAACAAACTATTTAGTGTGGCATATGCTAGCATTTGGCCTTCAGTGTGGTGCCTGTCCCCCAAGACCTGTTGGTCACGACTCTCTGTAATTGTTTAATTTTGACCAGGCACACCGACTCCTTTATTCAGTGGTGCTCCTCTGTGTAACATAGTTCATTCCAGGTTTTATCTAAGGACTAAAACTGTTACTATTTTGTGATCGATAGTAGCTCTGGCTCATATTTTCTCAGTACTGTACTAGTAGCTAATGTTCAGGTTCTTTCTCTTTGTGTTTTGAGATGTTATTCACACTCCATTATTCAAACTTCAAAATTTGCTGCCAGCAGTGAATTAAACAATATTTCCCAGCCACTGAACAATCAGAGGGAAACAGGGGCCAACTACAGTATATAATATAATAATAGGAAATACTTGCTTGACTTAGAGCTCCGATATAAACCCAGACATGCCTCCTCCTCACCATGACATCAAAGCTCCAAGTGGCATATCATCCAAGGAACCTGAAAAATAAGGCAATACAATTGAGTACAGTAATGGCTGACAGGCATGTACACAACTTCTTGTTACAGGAAGAACATGATGACATTTTTTCCCAAAAATTGTTCATAAAAATGGCAACACAAACTGGGTTCATCCAGGTGCTGTAAATTTTCACATAAACAGCACATGTAAAAGTTTAACTATTAAACCAATGTTATACAAATCAACTATGCAATGGCTTGACTCAAAATATGCTCTTTATCTTCACTTATGATGGGGCAGGATATTTATAACTCACCTGTGGCTCTGCGTCTCATGAGCTATAGCTCTGCCCACTCATACTTGAAGATGAATTGCATATTTTGGGATTAGGCTATTGCATATCCCATATACTATAGTGTATATGCTGTACAATGGCCTTAAAATATTCAGTTTATCCTCATCATGAGTGAGAGGGCATGAGTAATACCATAAGTAATGAAATCCTTGTCTCACTCACAAATGGAGATAAAGTAAACATTCTGAGTCACACTATTGCATTTTCAATTGCAACAACATCAGTTTAAAAGTTATACCTTTTGTATCCGGTCCTTGGTTAAGATTTAATTGTTTCTGTTTGTGTTCAGTAATGGGGGTTTAGGATAGGACAAGGTTTTTGTAGTATAATTAGCACTCTCTGCTGGTTCTTAGATTAAAGATTGTCATTGTGACATACTGTATCTAACCTCCCAATAAATAAATGTATCAGGGAACATGTATCACCACTGGCATTGTATTAATTTAATATATTTTACTACATTCCCATCTGATAAAACTAATAACATACACCAGGTGAAAGTAAAGTACAGTCTCTTACACAAGGGTATGCAACTATTATGCTCAATGAACACCAAGTCATGTACTATTATTGCACTCATGTCCCATACAGCAGGATATCCTGTTAGAACACTTGATGAGCAGCCTTTCACCAACTGGGTCTCAAGGGACCATAGGAAACTGTGGGAAAGGATGACTAGAATGAGAAAGTAAGTGATAGGAACCGAGAAAGTAACTGCATTGTTAACACAGATTATGTTAGCAATAACACACAATATGATGTGGATTATGTTAGACAGCCACACATCCTAGGTGTTTTGAGAGGCATGAAGCCACAGGCCAGGTGCCTTCAACAACCCAGAAAGTGTAGCGTTCTACCATAATCCACACCATAGGGTGTGTTACTGTGCTTATTAAATGGCTTTAATTAAATACCTCTAATAATTACAATAATCATGTTTAAATAGCCTAAAAATCTCAACTTTATATCTAACATTGCTCAAGTAGTCCCAACACCTGCTGTAACTACACTGCTTTTGGGCCTTTGCTTTAAGATATTTTTTCTAATGATGCTACTGTAGTTGTGGTTCCAGTAGATTTTAATACTACTGTACAGGCAGTCCACCAGCCTTGGTCTTTCTTCATTTCCATAATACAGAGAGGGATAGAGAAACTCTGCATTTAGCATTAACTTTTTTTTATATTTGTGGATCTGTATTATTCAGTACTGAGAGAAGCACACTGCCGATTTCAACAGTGAAAGTGAAAACACAAGCACAAGCACAATTGAGCTCACATTCTTTTTAATTCATGCTTTTTCTTCCTACACATCTGGCTGGCCCTCCTTCCAGCTGATCCTCCCAGCCCTGTCACCCAGATTCTCCCCAGTCTCACCTCTCCTGAGTCCCCCACAGTTTGACCTCCTTGGCAGGGTGGTGGACAGTCTCTCAACCTACTGAACAATGGATCCATATCTCAGAGGTGCCTGGGTCACTGGTGTAGGACCTGCAGGGGTCAGCAATCACCCTGCCAGACAGAATGTTTTCTGTCTTCCTTTTCCACTCTTTGTTCTGAATTTCTGCCTTCCCTGTAAGGATCATGGCATCTGGATGTAGTACTCGATGTGAGTATGCAACCACATGCTCATGTGATAAGCAGTGCGACACATCCCTCCTACCCTATGTGAGGTGTGCTCTATCTCCTGCACATTTGCAGGCGGTAGTCCTGCAGCAGAATGTAGCATCCCCCCACCAGCTAGCCCTCAGTGTCCCAGACTAATTCACAAACCCAGATTGCTGTCATTGCTAGTGGTAGCACTACAGCTGCACCAACAGGCTGGCCCACTGCATAAAAGGGCTGGCAGACTTGCATTTTTTAAATGGCTAGAAGAAAAAAAAAATGGAGAAAATTAAAATGGTGCTATTTTACCTCATAGCAAAAAAAAGGTGTTTTTCCACCAAAATTACTTTGATTTGTTGGTTGGAGGTGTGAGGCTTATCTTTGAATGCTTGTTTTAGTGTTCATTGTATAATGTGGCTAGCGAAGGAAAATCATGGATGCCACATTATTTTTTACAAAACTTTTGTAGTGTGGCAATATATGAACAGGATAAGTACCAGGATGACCTGTGATTTGTTTTAGTCAATGAAGTTTCTGGATTTCTTTTTGCCATTTTATAAATGTAATTCTTTCATTATTACTGTTTTTGTTGCTAAGATACAGATGTTTGTTTACACAACTGGTCTTATGTGTGGAATCAATGCTATGTAGAGTCATGTGGCACATGTCATCCAACTGCAGAAAATGATTTCTTAATCTCATTTTATAAAGCAATGACAGCCTTCTACCACCAACAGTTGGTTGAAGTCAAGATCAATGGCATAGCAGTTAGAGCAGTACAAGTGCTTTTTGAAAGGAATGGGGTTTGTATACATTCTGAATACTGTAGTACATAGAACACATTTATACTATGGTTTCTTTTCTAGTCACTGTATTATGTTCTCAGTGAGCACAATGCTGTTCATGCGAGGAAACCAATTTCTCACTGGTTTGCCTAGTTCTAATTAAAATCATGATTAAGGTTTAGCAATATCAACAACAGAAAAGAAAGACAACTGATCTTGTGTCACTCTACAGTACCTTCAGAGTCCCCGACAGTGTCAGCAATAGTAGGATTAGCAGCAGATGTCGTTGGTGATGAGTATTGCTCTAAAGATAAAAACAAAAAATAAAAAAGCTGCAAATCTCTTTCTTTCATCTTCTCATAGACACTGCTAAATTACTAATGACAACACATAATTTAAATAAATGTGTTTACTTGTCTATTGCTTTTGATAAGGTGGTGGTGGCTGGCCTACATGGAACATATGGCTGCCTCACCCCAATGTCCTCCATATGTGATGGGTCCCTCTGTTAAATGTCTGTCCACTTTTTTGTGTGTTGGGCAGTGATACAGCACACACCACTCTCTATTTTGTGCCCAATTTTGGCATACAGCTCATTATGTTCAGCCACTAGCAGTTTTCTTAGCCAAAATAGATGGCTGTGTTATCATTTCATATCACACAAGAAAATATCCATTTCATCATAGGAATATTTTGGGGAGCCCACAGTTTTTTTACACTCCTCCACCTAATGCTACACTCCCTCCCCCAGACATTATGGGATAAAATGTAATGGAATGAAAGAACATTTTAATTCTATCTATCTATCTATCTGTCTATCTGAAAACCAGCCCTCATATTCCTTAACTTGAGCCCTACAAACTGCTTTCTGAAAGTGTGCCACTCCTTTTTAGAAGTGTGTGAAGTTGGCTAACTTTGCTTCTTGCATTAATTCATGAATTCACCACAATTTGCAAAGTTAATCCACACTGTAAAGTGTCAATTCAAGTATAAGACTAACTTCACGAATGGTGAAATTTAGTAACTTTGCTGGCAAAGTTGGTCCCAGAGGTGAAGTTGCAATGTACTATAGGACTGGAGGTCACATGGTTCTGAAATGAACGGCATGCCATGTGTAGGTTGAATTCAGTGTAGTCTTACGAAGTGAGAATTTGAATTAAGTCTGTCCCTGAAGTTTTGTGCCTAAAGCACTTTAAACATGGAGTATTTTGAACAAAATCACACCTAAAAGTGTCCAGAGAGCCCTGTGCAGCAAGAAGAGCAATTGTTTTGGTAGTTTTTCAGATTTATTTACTTTAACAATAAGGGGTCATGCTATGAAGCTGGAGGGGAGGAGACTCAGAGAAGATGTGAGGAAATACTTCTTCACAAAAAGGGTGGTGGATGCCTGGAAAAGCCACCAAGTGAAGTTGGTGGGAGCTAAAAGGATAACAAGATTCAAGCATGCATAGGATAGACACAAGGGGGCCTTAGAAATAAAGTGGTGGGGAGACCAAATATCAAGTAGAGTCTGCAGTGGCACTGAAGGTAGGGAAGCTAGAGCAGACTAGGTGGACCAAGAGGTCCTTTTCTGCCAACAAATGTCTACTGTATGTTTCTGTTTTTCTATGTTTAAAGCAGTGTTTTTGTTTTGTGTAGTAAAACAGTGATGTGTGGGTTGGGGGTGGAGGGGGCTGCTTTAGCTAGCAGCAAGCAAGGTAGCCCTGTCTGTGAGCACTAGTGTTATTTTATTTAGTATTTTTTCTTAATTGTTTTCCTGTTTTCTGTGATTTATGATTTTATTTGTGTAGAAGAGTTTCATATGTTTTAGTGAAGTATTTTGTCAGTCTGGTACTACTATATTGATTGTAGTTATTGTGTTTAGTTATTGAAGTTTCAGTTTTACTGTAATACTTTCAGAAACTTTTTTATAAGTACCCCAATTTTATTTTATTTCTTGATCCCAATGTAGAAGTTTTCACTCTGTGATTTGCTATTTTATTTCTGTAGAACAGTCTGTATTTTTAAGTGAAATAGTTTGCTCAGTTAGGGAATACTTACATAGTTAATATTTATTTGGAATATATGTTTTGACTTATTTGGGAGTCTCCTCCTTCCTTCATGGTCACAGTCACTTTAAAATAAATAATGATTTCCCACAATCATTTAAAAAATACACATTTACTTGCATCAACTCCAGTACATCTATTTAATCTAAAATGAAGTGCCAGAGGCTCTCCACCTTCCTTCATGGTCAAGGTTACAGTAATACTTAAAAGTCATGGTAATTTTAAAATAAATTTAATTTTACTGAATCATTTGAAGAAATATATATTTACTTGTGTTGACTCTCCCACAGTCACAGTGCATAACTTATCCTCCCAAAGATCCAGTGCCACCTCTCTACCATCTCACTACCATCAGCATGTAAAACGCGGGCTACAAAATCCATACTTCAGTATCTGTCAGTGTCAGGCCATTCCAGTTTATGGATGCTGAGGCAGACACCATTAAATGTACATCAGGTAATTGAGGCAGATGGTGATATGGGAAGCTGTGCCTTAATGGAACACATGTTCTGTGCTAATGTCCATGGTCACATCAAATACATGGTCACAGTCACAATCACGTTAAAAGTCATGGTCACATTTAAAACAAAAATTATAATTTCCTATTAGCATTTGATGAAAAACACATTTACTTGCATTGAGTGTGGTGACTCCAGCACATCTATTTTGTATGAAATCAGGTAGTGGAGTCTTTCACCTTCCCTAACTGTTATGCATGTTAAAACTTAAAAGTCATGGTCACATTAAAATAAATTAAATTTTACTGACTTATTTAAAGAAATATATATTTAATTGTGTTGCCTGCAACCCATATACCTCATCCAAGATGAAGTGAGAAAGTCTCCTCCTTCTTTCATGGTCATGGTCACGTTAAAAATTAAAAGTCACGGTTATGTCAAAATAAATGTAATTTTACTGAATCATTTAAAGAAATATACATTTATTTGTTTTGACTCACCCACTGTCACACTACATACAGTAAATCATCCACAAAAACATCCATTGCCACCCCACTACCACAAACATGTAAAATCAAGAGCTAAGAAATCCATAGTTCTGTATCTGTCAGCACAGTCACAATAAAAGTCATGGTCACATTAAAATAAATTATAATTTTCCATAATCATTTAAAGAAATATACATTCACAGTAAAACACTGCTGAATCTTAAAAACATAGACATCGGAAAATACAACTAATTTACTAATAACACAAAGAATTGATAAAGAAAAGAATGCAAAAAGTAGGCTTTCAAGTTAGAAATCTGTAAGAAAGTTGTTAGGCTTTTGTTCTCCTCTACTGACTGACTAACCATGCAAAACTGAAAATGAAACTGTCTTACTTTAGTTGTAGTACTATGTGTCTGGCAGAAGCTCTTTAATGTGATCTCACAAAACACTTGTTTACCAGTATGTGTTATTTTCTGCCTTGGTAACAAGCAAAAAATGGTGATTTTACTAGCTAATATTAGCTCAGTAAGCTGTTTTCTTTTTATTTCTTAATTTTCAGATCACATTGTTAATCCTTTGGGGGAGGTGTAATAGTCAAGGAGTAGCTGGTGTCAGTGGTGGGGGCATTACTGTGGTCAAGTGTTTCTCTGCTACAGTGCATGTGTGTGATATCCATGCTGATGGGTGTTGTGGGATATAGCAACAAGAGGAGTGGTACATTAGTTAACAAAGGCAGTTGTCCTTGCTCATAGTCAAGGAAAGCCCCAGCTCTGAGCATTTTTTTTTAAATGTATGTCAAATTCTATCCTTTTGTCACTATACTATTACTGAAGGAGAGTTCCACCACCTATAAATAACAGTTTTGCCACATAGAAATCTGGATGATAAGATGTAAGAGTTTCTACACCTAAACATATCCAGTGTAATAACTGCATAACCTTTCCATTCACTTTCTGCAGTTGTTATGCCTAGATAACACACACCTTGTTCTTCAAAATCAACTTTCCAGTAGTGGTGCCCAGTGATGAATTATTCCATGATCAGTGCTCCTAGGAATCTTATTAACCACTCACCATAGTTTGGCAGACACACCTGATTTTCTGACTCCTCCACAACAGTGTTATTCCCTGTCAAAAGAAGCTTTGGGTGATATGTGTTGGGATACTGGTAAAGGTTAGCTGGGACTGAGTAAAGAACAAACTCCATCTTTTTCTAAGCAAAATACCTGCGTGGCTTGTTACTGTCTTCCCAATGTGGACATAATTTAGTTATACTGTATGTGGAGCTGTAAACATGGGAAGAGGCTTATGAACAGATTCAAATTGATCCTCCTGATGGGTAGATTTCCCATATACTGAAGTGCTATATCTGACGTTTCCCACCAGACTGGTAGCTGAAAAGTTCTCTGAGTACATATAGTTATAAAAAAAGTTTGGATCTTATGGAAGCTGTAGCCTGCACTGCTCTCCTCCCAATGGCTGTGCTTACACTGGTGTAAGGTGTTGTGCCAACATGATAACATCATGGGTTCTCTGAAGAGGGACTTATGCTGCTGACGAGGGGAGGAGCCAGATGGTCTTGGGAGGCTCTCTTCTTCTTTTCATGATTCAGGCAGTGTCAGAACCACAGGGGAGCACAGGGGCAGGCATTGCTGGTACAGAAGCAGGATCCATGAGTGGTTGTGCCACTGCTGCTACATGCTGCTGGTGCTGTGCTGTGGGGGATTGCTGCTGGTGAACTGGAGGCTTCAGCAGTACTGTGGGGAGGGCTGCTGGATCACCCCTCCTGCTGACTGTTGTAGTAACAAAAACTAAAGTGCTCCTAATAAGTCAAGGATTTAAATGAAAATGAGAAAAAAGAAAAAAGGTGTTAAAGTACTGAAAAATGAGAATTTATATCTCTCAATGTAGCTCTGAAGGTTATCAGTCTCCTACATCATCCACTGACTGACACTGTAAAACCAAAGTGATACAAACTCAATGTAGAGAGATGTACCATGTGACCTGAGGAAGCTCTTGAATGTGACCTTGAGGCATTGTTGTTCACCAGTGGCCTCTTTCTAAGAAACCTTCACCCAAATGCACCCAAAAGGTGAATTCACAGGCGAAGTTGCCAAGCTAAGTTTATACTGACAAATTCTCCAGTATATGGCAAAAACACATGAACTGATCTGTGAAGATGAATGTAGTAACTTCACCTGAAATTCACTTATGAATTAAAACTTTGCAACATCCTCACTCATTGTCTGAAAAAATTTACACTTTCAAACAATGCATTGAAAGTGTGCATTTTTGTTACTATTTCTACTAAGTGAGACAATTTGTAATTTTTGAAATTGTGCATTTTTAATAAATGAAATTAAAAAAATGTACAATCTGGAAAAAAAATGGCACTGTTGATGAAAAAAATGCTAAAGTGAAATAATATTTGATTTCAGGTTTTTTTTTAAATACATGCATGAACACAATATAGGCAAATTTGCACAAATTCACAAGTGTAATAAAAGTTTAACCAAGCATTAAGACAGAAATAGATTTTTTTATGAGAAATTCTGACTGACAATCTGGATCCAAAGGTAGGACCACTTGAATCCGATAAACATGAATCACTAGCAGAGGACCCTGTCATCATTAAGGACATTGTGGTTAGAGTAAAACTAGATATTGTTGAGGATCCTGTTGCCTCTACCACTGCAACTGTGGAGGATTCAGACAAAGAATATGTGTGTATCCACTTCTATTCAGAGAATAAACCATTTGTATCAAGATAACCCGGAATAGAAACAGAGCCCATAGTGAAACTATCCTGTGATACTCAAAACACACAAAAGTGTAAAGATTTGGCCCAGTTTGCTCTTGAACCCAACAGTATTTTGCTCTCAGTGTAGGTTAGGGAAGTATTGCTATTTAATGAAAATACAAAATCACACATGCCCACACAATGCAAAGCATCATAGGCTGCATATGCAAATCACCACAGAATGTTATGCTTGTCCAACTTTAAGCAGAATTGCATGGTGCTGAAAGGCCTCTCACACAGTTTGCAAAGGGTGCTAACAGATGACATAGACACATGTTTCGTCCTACCAGGACTCATCAGTATGCTTCGTCTGTTTGACACCCCAGTGGAATGGACCAGTTATTGCTATTTAATGTCTTGTATGCCTATTGAAGAGATGAAGATTCTGAATTAATACTGTTATGAAAATTGAATATATTGTTGTGTCCCTGTACAAGTCCCTGGTAAGGGCCCACCTGGAGTACCATGCACAGTTCTGGTATATAGAAAATACAAGGGAGAACAGAACACAGCTAACTAGGCAGATTATCTGGAAAAATTAAAGGAGGTCAGAAAAACAGTAAGAGTTGAAGGGAAAGGGGTGATGGAGCTCCATATAAGGAAAGGGGTCAGGGAAGGAGAGAAACCATTCTTTAGGTACATAAGGGGAAAAACAAAACAAAGGTATGCACAGATTGAAGAAGGAAAATCAAAAGTGTATGAGGATTGAAATAAGGTTGCGATACAGAACAAATATTTTTGTTCAATATTCAAAATGAAGGATAGAGGTCCATTGCTGGAATGCAGGCTGTAAACCACAAAGAGGGAATGAAAGGATTGGAGATATGTCCAGTCCAAGAGGGGTGCATGCTCAAGGCTGTCAAAATCAGGAAGGTGGAAAAGACACAGGGTACTGAGAAGATGCATCCTAGAGTGCTAAAGGAGGTTTGGCAGACATTTGCAGTGCTGTTAATAAATCTGCTCAACAGTTCCCTGGAGATGGTGTGTTTTCAATAGATTGGAGGGTAGCTAAGGTGACACTCCATAGGAGTGTATACAGAGATGACCAAAGTCATTGTAGACCAGTCTAAATGTGATCATATTAAAGCTGCTGGAAATCATTATTAAGGAGTACATGGTGCATTTCTTGGAGGCAAGTGAGTTGAGGGACAGGAGGCAATATGAGTTTGTAGAAGGGATATCATGTAAGACTAACCTGATTGTCTTTTGTGGTTGGGTTATAATAGTGGTGGACAAAGGCCTAGTGGTGGAGTCCTTGTACTTTGACTGTAGCAAGGTCTAAGATTCTGTACTCCACAGAAGGCTGATACAAATGCTGGGGGCTGCTGAGGATAGGGGTCAAGTTTACCAGTGAATGGTGAATTGGCAGACAGGTAGGATTAAGAGAGTGATTGTCAAGAGTCCAGTGAACTTCATGAGTCGGGTACAGCAGGGATCAGTTTTGTGATCTTTGCTCTTTACTGTCTCCATCTGTGATATAGGAGAGGGACTGCAAAATAAGATTTTCCTCTGCAGACAACACTAAGATCTGTGGCAGAGTAGACACTGAGGAGGGACCAATGAAGAAGAAAAATTATATGGAAAAAATGAAAAAATAGTCCAGATTATGGCAATTAAAATTAAAAAAAAAGTGCAAAGTGATGTATGTTGCCTGAAATATCCCCAAACTAATGTACTTCACAGGTTGGGGAAATAAGAGCAGTGCTGACAGTAAAGAAGAGTGACCTTGTGGTCATCATTAGTGACAGTCTCAGGTCTACTGCTAAAGGTAACAAAACATTCTGGGAAGCAAAAATAGGATGCTGGGGCGGGTTCTATGTGATAATGGTGAGGACAAAATGGGCAAAGGCAAAACAACTTGGCCACATTGGGTGAGGGATACAACATGGCGATCGCTGAAACTGTGACAACATTGCCACAGTGGCTTTCTGTGGGAGGCTTCACCCCATGCACCCCACATACCCCCCTTACTAAAATAACCAGCTCTGGGGGGGTAACTCGGAGAGGGGCAGAAGTTGTAGGTCACCATTTTAGCTATCGCTATCTTGTACCCCTCGCCATATGTGTCCATGCTGTTTCTTTCACCCATTTTGGCATCACAGTCATTGCGATCACCGTCTTCATGGGATACTGCTAGGATGTATAGGATGGAGGTTTTACAGAAGAAGGGAGATGATACTACCTCTGTTCAGGGCTCTAGTGATACTCAGTCTTGAGTACTGTGTGCAGTTCTGATGTCCACACATTAAGAAGGGCAGGGACCTGAGACATCACAAAGAAGAGCAACTAGGATGTCCATGAGCAGTCAAGGAAAGACATATGAGGAAGATTGGCAGATCTTAACTTTTATACACTGCAGCCAGGAGAGATAGTGGGGGTTAGAACTGAAACACGAAAAATCTTGTGAGAAATCAACAAGGCAGAACATAAGCCCCTGTTCATAAGGAATGAGGTCATGAATAGAAATTGATGAGAGGGAAATTCTGAAAGAATGTGAGGAAGTTCTTCACTGCATGGGTGGTGGATTAATGGAATACTGCCCATAGAAGTGGTTGAAGCCAAGACTGTAATAGGGTTTACATTTGGGTGGGGCAGATATAAGGGAATAGTGAGACCCAAAGTTAGAAGAACACATGGGCTGCCTGGAGAAGAGGAGGATGAAAAGTCACTAGGGCTATTGCCTCTTTAAAATCCAGCCAAGAATTAGAGTGAGCATGGAGCCAGGCATGGCATTTGGAGACTAGATATGGCTTATAAATCTTTTTCTGGAAACATATTCTGCTTCTACACTATTTTTGTGTTAGTGTCCCTTGATATTACTATCGTACTGCTGATGAAGAGGATACAGGTGTCTTGTTCGTTTCCTACTAACCCATGTTATTGCTTTTACAGTAGAAACAGTTATGAACATTTTGGGATTCTCATTTTCTCTGGAATGACAAAACTTTTCAGCAGGTGAGAATGTAACCACCTTCACTTTCATGAGACTTAACTATATTCTCTTTTGCGTAACCATGGCCTTCAGCTTAGCACCACTCTGTAGATTACAGTACTAGTTAAAAGGATGATAGGATGTTCTTGTTACACTGTTCAGCAGCAGCACCAATGACCTAACTGCTTTCTTCAAGGGACAAGAATGTGCATCTGGATATCAGGGCAGGTAGCTGGGATACAGACAGTATCTTGTGCAGTCAGAGTTATTTTTCTAGAGTAAGCCAAAGAGTCAATGTACTCATATCCCTTGGATGCAGACATGTTTGACCCTTAATTCCGTATACAAGTGAGAGGATACATTAGCCTACCAATCAGATACAAGGCTCCAAAAGTGCAGGGACTGAGGTGAGATAAAGGGTTGTGGGAAGTACTGGCATCATCAAAGAATGTGAAGGGACAGCCAGTCCAAAATACAGCATTGTGAGACAGCTCTACTCCTTAAATGACTGCACCATATTGAAGCTATGATTCATGAATGGGTGTGACTTATCAGCCCTTATATGACCGAGACTGTTTTACTTAAAGAAGAGAGAAGACAGCTTCTGTAGCTGTTTGTGCATAAGAAAGCAAGCCTTGGTCTTTGGTCAGGCTTTGGTCAGGTCCACAGTTGTGAAACTCCTGAATGGAGGGTACTTATGCTACACCAGAGACTGGCGATTGTGACACGTGACTGCCTGAATTGGTTGATTTTCCATTAGGGCCTAAAATTCAGTAATCTCAGAGGTGAGGTGTTTTCAATTGTTAAACACTGTGCTACCCAATGACCAGAGATCACTGTAATTGTGGAAGGCCCCTACACAATAGGGAAAGAAGAGTATTAAATTAGAAAAGAAGTCTTAACCAACATATTAAAGATCACAGAATATCACGAAGAGAGGACAGAACTTTAACATAGCTCAGAGGCCGTAACTCAGCTTGCTCCTGCACATGCCATCCATGTGCAGTGGATGATGAGTATACATAGACAGAGATTCTGCTATCCTGACCTAAGGTTGCCTGTGCATTGAACTAAAAATCAGTACCAAAAGAGTTAAATAGAACATCACTCCCTGCTTGTGTTTGCCTGTTGGTAGGTGCCTGGGTCTGCTGAACAGTGAGAACACTGTCAGAACATGCTTCCGTCCTAAAGCATTTTTTGCATACAGATAGCTGTATAGTTATAATTGGCTGATTTCTGTGTAGAAGACCTGGGTTGCACAAGTACTGTTTTGTATGTATGCAGCCTGGCATTTTACCTGGTGTGGATTAAAGTTTAGATTGTCTTATTAACTCTACTAGCATTTGTCTACTATCATTGGCAGCCTAATTTAATTATGCATTGGGCCTACATTGTGCAGTGATTGTGGCTTTGTGGCACCACAAATGAAAATATTAAGGGAGCTCCCTTGTTACAGAGTTATTTAAATACTAGAGCACCAGCACTGTTCAGTGACAGTGCCACAGGCAGACATATTTAACTGCTTACAGGCAACAAAGGTGATCCCTATGACTGGAGGACAGCAGATGTGGTAACTCCGCACAACAGTGCAAGGCAAGATGAGCCAGAGAACTATAAACCAGTCAGCCTGACATCTATAGTGGGACAGGTAATGGAGTCTATACTGAGAGAGGAACTAGTGGACTTTCTGGAAGATGTTTTTTTTGTATTCTTTGGTAACCAGATAAGGCCCACTAGGCACAATGCCCCAAAATGGGCTACAGGACCATAGGCAATGTGAATTCACAAGAAGAAGGTCTTTCCAAATAAATCAAATAGACATTTTTGACTTGGTGACCAGGACAGCTGATAAGGGACAGGCAGTTGATACAGTGTACTTAGATTTCAACAAGGCCATTGAATCAGTCCCCCACAGGAGAATGGTCAAGAAGCTAAGAGACTTAGGTGTAGAAGAAAAATTGGCAGCTTGAGTGGAAAACTGGCTGAGAGGAAGAACTCAAATGGTCAATGTAAAAAGGATATTCTCAGAATCAAGGGAAGTTACAAATGGTATACTGTAGGGATTGCTGTTGGGTCCTGTTCTTTTCAGTGTGTTTATTTGTGACATAGGGGAAGACATTACGTTCCTCTTCACAGATGATACAGAGATCTGAGCAAGAGTTGACAAAGAGGAAGTGAAAAGGCAAATCAGGGAGGATATGGGCTCTTGGAGAGCTGGTCAAAGATCTGGCAACTGTCCTTCAATGCAAAAATGTGTAAGGTCATGCACATTGGGAAAAATAACTTGAGTGCAGTATGAGATAGGAGTGGTGGTGCTAGAAATCACCAAGAAAGAAAAGAACTAAGGGATCACGATATCAGGGACACTAAAATCCACAGCACTCTGTAACAGGGCTATGGAAGGGGGCAAACAGGATGTTGGGATGTATGTATAGAGAGGATGATAAACAACAGAAACTGTGAGATAATCATCCCACCTTAGAGGTTATTAGTGCGTACATGTCTGGAACACTGCCCAAGGTACTGGAGTCCATACCTGATGAAAGATTGTGACAATGTGGAAGCAGCACAGTGCAGGGCAACCAAGATGTTCCAAGGATGAGTGGGCCAGTCATACAAGGAAAGGTTATAGGACTTGGACATGTACACACTCAAGAAAAGAGGAAAAAGTGATGATGTAAGAGGAAAATGAAAGCACCTGCACAGGATAAACATGATAGATTTTAAGGAACTCTTCTCCTTAAAGGAAGACTGTCAACCTTTTTTGTATCATTTTATTTCTAGTTGAAAACCCACATTTTAGGATTGCTCACCTTCTTTAATATTCATTGATTTTATTGGCTGTTGTGTCCACTTCCTTTGTTAGTAAAGCTGAAATGTATGCTGAGGTATCCCGTAATATGATCGAGTGAAACTGAGTGCCTCAAATTGAGTGACTCAATTTGAGCGCCTGTATGAACAGTGACAGTAACATAAGAGTGAGCATCAGTAAATAGCAAGTGTGACACAATAGCAACATGACAGAACAGCTGCACCCATTGGGTACATTGTGCGCTCTAAAAGTCTGTTATAATAGTGTGGGGGGTGCATGGGGCACAGCCCTCCACAAGCATGCAGTTGTCTTTGTTCCATTGTTTGAAATGTGCTTTGGTGTGTTTTCTGAGGTGCTCAGGGGTTGGTACTGAGCTTCCTGGATACATTGGGTTACTTTCTGGGCAGCAGAGGTAACAGCTAGGAGTCTGTGTGGTATGGGGCTGCTGTTTTGTCCAAAAGCAGCTATTTTCATGCTTGCTATTCTTGCTATGGGGTGTTTTTGGTTTCAGCATTTTCCTCTCACTGATATGCTCTTTGCTCTTTTATTTTTGTTAATATCACATAGAACCTATGCGAATGGTGTCGTTACCCACAACCTTGTTTTGTTTTAAATCCTTGATCGACTGTAATTAAATAATTTGTGAACATTACGATCATCTTCAAACAGTGCAGCTACTCATGGTGAAATAGTCTTCACTCCCCCAACTGCATATAAGTGTTTAGACTGTGTTGGGAGTGATCCTGAGTCTGGAAAAGATGCAATGGGAGTAAATAAAGGACTGTAAGCAAACACATATTTGTCTGGTAACACAATCTCTTATATGGGAGGTAGTCTGTTTCTCACTTTGGAAAAAAAAAGAATCAAAAGTGAGAGCAATGCAAAAATGTATTTTTAAACTAGAAGTACTTTGAGACATAAGGAGACTGACAAGCACAAATACATTGATGAGGTGGGACTCACTTAAACTAGCAGAAGAAGATTCAAGAAAGATGTCAGTAAGAATGTTTCCTGGAAAGAGTAGTGAACAAATGGAATAGGCTGCTAAAAGATGTGGTAAAGGCCAAATTGACAATCAGTTTCAAGTTGGGATGAGACAAGCATATGGGCTTAGTCAGAAGGGGTGGCAGAAATTAAGTGGTGTGATGGCCATGAGGGCCAGTGAAGAGTACAGTAATTAGGATGAGTGGGCAGATGGGCTAGACAGATAGACCTTTTTGTACCAAAGGGTAAAGGCACATAGCTTCACCTGAGCTCTTTATTTCTAGTTTGCTTGTAAGGACAGAGCAAGGAATCTTATCAGAGCAAGGAAAAAGAGTAAGGCTTTTTTTGGTTAGACAGATATACTGTGTGTTATTTTCATTTGTACTCACAGGGGTTGCTACTGTTTGTTGCTAACATTTTACTACTTTATTTTTCTCCGATTCAAATTGTTGTTGCAAGGTATACTTTCTGCTGCATTATTACAGGGTGTGCCTACAGGTTTGTGCCTACAGATTACTGTTGCAATCTTTTGATTCAAATTGTTTTTGCAAGGTATAGCTTCTGTTACTGCTTTATTTTTCTCTGTAGCAAAGTGTTTTTTACAGGGTATATCTTCTGTGAAATTATTACAGGTGGTGCTTTACAGGTTTTACAGTTTTATCTATCATTAGGCTAAGCTTTCAGGGCTACTGCATTTGTTATTGGTTGATTGTTTCTGCTCTTACCTCCTTGTTTCTTTCATCCATAGTTCTTCTTTTTGGCAGGGGAAGGGCCCAGCCACCCACCCTATCCCCAACCATCCCATACTATACTCCTTTTATGGGGTAGCACAGTTGCGACATTTCCTGTAGCAAAGCAGGAAGGGGAGGATCAGAGTAATATCCACACAGTGACCTCATTTACAGGGGCACACATAATTTAACTTTTTATAACAAGTCATACAAAAGCAAACAAAACACAAAATCAAATTTTTGCTTTCATTTTCCTCCTTCTAATTACTCTGACAAGGTTATAAACCCAGCAACTCATCTGGAATGGATATTATTAACTGCAGGTACTGCAGGACACTTTTCAAAAGGGCAGTTATACAGGATTTAGGACACTGTCCTACATGCTGGACCATTGGAGATCTAAGGGCTCAGTTCCAGCAGCATGGGAAAAGACTATGCACCTCAAATTGCATATTCAGGAGGAAATATATTATAAGAACCATCCGCCATTTCCCCAACATCCAACAGGAGCACCTTGACCTCAGAGGGTAGTTGGTCTGGGAGGTTGGCAGGTGGTTAGGAAGGGCAAATCGGGTGCCCCATCACTCAGTGCTCTCCAACGTATCACCTCCACAAACCATATAAAAACCACAAACAGGTATCTGCCTCTATCTCCAAAATCAAACAAAGGGGCAGAGGACACTGCAGAGCAGGACACTGCAGCACAGGAGCCAGGACAACAAAACTCATCCAAAACAGGGACCAAAATAAAAAAAGCAAAAAGGAAATACAAAACACTTCTGATCACAGGAGACTCCATGATTCGAGGAGTTGATACCTACCTCCAGCCGGGGTAATGGTAAAATGTCTCCCAGGTACATCAGCATGGAAAGACACTGACCACGTTGCTAAAATTGTGCAGAAAACAGGAGAAAACATCAATGTCCTGGTACACATAGGGACTAACAATCTCACCAGCCAATCAGTTGTGGAGACCAAGGAACACCTGACCAGGATGGGTGACAAACTGTCATCCATTTTGTCCGGCATCTCCTTCTCTGAGATCCTACCAGTCTGGGAGAGGGGGACAGATGGACAGAAGGTTAAAGAAGGGGAGATAGGGGAGCTAAACATGTGGCTCAAGAGCTGGTACAAGAAAAAAGGACACAAATTTGTAGGTAACTGGCAACAGTTTTGGGAGTGAAAATTCTTTAAATTCAATGGACTGCATCTGACTAAGGAGGGAGTCAGTGTATTGGGGCAGATGTTTGATGTCTTTGCAGAATATTTAAACTAGCAAATGGGGAGGGGGTGCAGCACCTGATTTGTTGAATGACAAGAACACCCCTTCCCCTTCAACTAGTGATCAAACAAGAGTTCAGCATGTTTGCAGTTCATTTGCATCACCAGGTAAGAAAAAAGGTGTGGATCTCCATATGATGCACAGGGGAAACACTGGACTTTGCTCAACAACTAACACACTGAAATCTGGCCAATGGAAAATCATGTACACAAATGCTCACAGTCCGGGAAACAAGATCCCAGACCTGCAGGCAACAATGATAGAGGCTAAACTGGACATAGTAGCCATTAGTGAGACATGATTCACCAGTAACCACACTTGGGAGACTTCAGTACCTGGCTATGTACTGTTCCGAAGAGATCAAGGATCAAAAGGGGGGGGTGGAGTGGCCCTTCATGTCAATGAAAATATCAAAGCAAAAGAAATTCAGAATACACATAAGGAGCCAGAAGAACTGTGGGTCACCCTGGAAACAGGAAATGGGACTGCCATATGAACTGGGGTTGTCTACAGGCCTCCAGACCAGGGGGAGGACATAGACAAATTACTGTTTGAAGATATGCAAAACATGACTGCTAAAATGGAGGTTCTGATAATGGGAGACTTCAACATGCTAGATACAGATTGGTCAATACCAGCAGGAACATCCACCAGAACTAGACACATAATAGAGTCCCTGCAGGGGGAGGGCCACAAACAACTAGTTGAACAACCCACAAGAGATAATGCTATCCTAGATATAGTATTGACTAACAGGGAAAGGATCACAGATCTCCAGGTAGAAGGTCACCTGGAGGCCAGTGATCATTACATTTTATGATTCAATTTGGCCACTAGAACTAAATCATTCCATTCCAAGGCAAAAATATGGGACTTCAGAGGAGTTGACTTTGATAAGATCACCAGCAGAGTTAAGCTAGCTCTGGCAAGAAGAAATACAGGTGAGGGGGTACAGGCAAAGTGGGCAAGCATTAGGGGTGCAATACTTGAAGCAACATCCCATTGTGTTAGAGAGAAAAACAAGAGCAAAACAAGAAGGAAACCACTTTGGTTCTCAAGAACAGTAGCAGAAAAGGTCATAGACAAAAGGCTGGACATCAAGAAATATAAGGAAATGCAGTGGAGACAAAGATAGGGAGGCATACCAAACTGCCTTAAGGGAAGCTGGGAAGGCAGTAAGTCAGGCAAAGGCCCAAACTAGGGAAACACTAGCATGAACAGTAAAAGAAGGTGACAAGACTTTCTATAGATACATTAGTGAAAGGGGAAAGTCCAGAGGGGGTATTGCTAAGATCAAAGGGGATAAGGGGAAGTGTGAGGAGGAGGACCAAGGAAAAGCATCTTTCTTAAATAGATACTTCTGCTTATTATTTACTGAGGAAAAGGTAGGGCAGGGCCCACAGCTCAGCACCATGGACACATGGGGGAGGGAGGTGTGCACTAGTCCCTTCACAAAATAAAGGGCCCTATAAGAGCTCACTAAGCTCTGGCTAGACAAGGCAATGGGACCTGATGACATACATCCCAGGGTACTAAAGGAGCTAAGGGTGGAACTAGCAGATCCATTATTAGAACTATTTATTGAGTCTCTGAACACAGGAGAGGTTCCATAAGACTGAAGAAGGGCTCATGTGATCCCGCTCACAAAAGTGGGAGCACAGAGGAGGCAAGGAACTACAGACCAGTCAATCTTACCTCAGTAGTGGGCAAGATTATGGAGGCACTCCTTAAGGAAAGGATAGTGCAACACCTTGAATCCATAGGAGCACAGAATCCAAGACAACATGGGTTTACAACAGGAAGGTCCTTTCAAACTAATCTCATAGATTTCTTTGACTGGGTAACCAGAGTGGTGGACCAAGGGGGATGCAGTTGGTGTTGCCTACCTTGACTTCAGCAAATCTTTTGATACTGTTCCACATAGAAGATTGATTAATGAGCTAGATAGGCTCGAGGTGGGTCAGAAGTTGGTCAACTGGGTGGCAAACTGGTTGGCGGGCAGAAAACAGGGAGTGGTTGGAAACGTTATACAGTCAGAAGAGATGCAAGTCACAAGTGGGGTACCTCAGGGATCAGTCCTAGGGTCTGTCCTCTTCAATATCTTCATCAGTAACATTGCAGATAGAATGGAGGATAAGGTTTGTCTGTTTGCAGATGACACCAAGATTTGCAACAGAGTAGATGATCCAGATGGAGTGGGCAGAATGAGAAGAGATCTGGATAAACTGGCAAAATGGTTAAAATAGTGGCAACTGGGGTTTAATGCAAAGAAATACAACATCATGCACACAGGGAAGAGAAAGCCTGAAGCCACCTATAGGTTGGGAGGGGAGTTGCTTGCAAACACAAGGGAAGAAAGAAACTTAGGCATCATCATCACAGAGGACCTGAAATCATCCAAGCAGACCACTAAAGCAGTTGGTAAGGCTAGAGGAATGTTGGGTTGTATTAGTTGGGGTATCACAAGCCATAAGAGGGAGGTAATAATCCCTCTTTACAAGACACTGGTTAGGCCCCATCATGAGTACTGCATGCAGTACTGGAGGCCGCACCTGCACAAGGACATTAACAAAATGGAGGCAGTCCAGAGAAAGGCAACCAAAATGGTGCAGGGACTGCATCAGAAAACATATGAGGACAGATTAACGTAGCTCAATATTTATACCCTAGAGCAAAGGAGGGATAAAGGTGACATGAATAAAACATTCAAACATCTTAAGGGCATTAACAAGGTGAAAGAGTCTAACATGTTTCAATATAAAAAAATAGCTGGACAAGAGGACACAGCATGAGATTAGATGGAGGCTGATTAAGTGGGAATGTGTGGAAGCTCTTTTTCACAGAAAGGATGGTGGATGCATGGAACAGCCTACCTCAGGAAGTGGTGGATATGAATACAGTGAAGGGCTTAAAACAGGCATAAGACAGGCATAAGGAAGCAATAAAGATAAGTATGAATAGATGGGCCATTAACAGAGTACATTCATAAGGTAGAAAAAAATGGGCAGACTGAATGGGCCTTGTGGTCCTTATCTGCTGTCAACTTCTATGTTTCTATGTTTCGATCAATGTCTATGCATGTGTATATGACACTGGGTTGGACTATTTTGGCAAAAGTCAATGATGTCTGCAGGGGTCACCTGAGTGTAGACTGTCTATGTTCTGCTGCATTCACTTAATATTTGCATAAACCATTTGTTTCTATCATAGAATCCTGTTCCAGCTTTTACACACAAAAACATCTGTCCCCACTTTTGACTCAATTTTCTGCACTTTGCTGCTTTATTGTTTACTGTGTTATACTTAGTTGATTCGTTATTAGTTATATGGGTACTGTGGGGAGGGTCTGTTAGGGACAGGCATGGTATTGTCCAGGGGTTATCAACCTACTTGCTATTGTAGTAGGAAAAAGGGCTGTCTGGGTGGAGGCACTGACAGTTTGAAAACCATAAGACCCTAAGTAATACCCATGTTCCCAGGGGCCCAAGGGCAGGAGGCCTAAAGACCATGTCCAAATTGCTGCTAAAGGACTGCTGCATCATTTATTTAGTAGGTAGGATTTGACATCAGTACCTATTGTTTTAAACATTTCTGTATTTTCTCACTGCAATGAAGAATCTCTATTTCTCTTTCCAATGTTTTCTCTAGAGCAGCTTTCACATAGAGGCCATCTGGACAGTGCCTCCTTGACATTGGGTACATTTTCTTTAATGTTGTGATGGAACAGAGACTAGCAATCTGAGTGCAGGTCACATAAAATTGAAGCAGGCTACAAATTTGATACCTAATAAAGACATTCTCAGTGGGTAAACAAGAAAGAGGAGGAGTGTGGATTCATACTGACTCATTTAGATAGCTGGCAGTAGCTAACATGAAAAGAATTAATTGGACTACCAGCTCTAGCCATGCACTCCTGACATAGCCATCATTTTTATCACCTTCCAATTGTTTCAGTTACTTTTGCCTTTTATGTATCACAGAATTGTAAATGTCACTGAGTCTAATAAATGTTGTCTGGCATACTCAGTGATGGTGGTGTTCTAAAAATCCTGTCTTTTATAGTCATGCTCTTTTGACACTCTTTCCTATTATTGTTCCCACTGACTCATCCTCTGTACCTGAAGTACTGACATGCATAATGGTCTTCTTTCTAACCATTTCCTTTTCCAATAAGAAATGTGGTGTGTGTGTGTGTGTGTGTGTGTGTGTGTGTGTGTGTGTGTGTGTAATCCTCACATTTTAGAAGTAACATTTTTGGAACACTTTGCTACTATTAATTGATCAAACATGAATTATTAATGCATTGTTTTCCCTTTGGCATGCACTGTATCATTTTTTAAAATGTTTAAATAGAATGTAAAATATTTACTCTTAGTTCCTAGAGATGATTTTGTCATTAGCATTGCCTCAAGTGTGGGCTAAAGCTGATAACAACAACCAACACTGGTAGCCATTGGCAGATCAGGGGATTAACTCCAACAGTCTTTTCCCAAATGTCAATTGGATGGATTACGAGTATTTTAAGATTCTACTACATACTAATTCTGCAAAATGTTTGCCAGTCTTTCTGCTCTGTTTAGTTAATACATTTTTGTGCTTTACTCTATGATGCAGTTGTGATGTACAGTATGTCTAGTGTATAATGATACAGTATACCCCAAACTGTGTGGTGCCTGATAACTATTTCCTTACCCACCTGTTTCTGCCCCATACAAACAGATTTACAGAGCCCCCATATCTGTGAGATTTTTTGACACTTTCTGGCCATTTGTGGGAAACTGTTCCTACATGAATACATTTTGAAAGTAGACTAAAAATATAGCTTCTAAAAGTTCTGCAAAGAATCTTTGACATGCCCAATATTGCAGAAGGAACCATGCCAAATTTTATTAGTTTCATATTATGCCAGGATGGACTTTTAAAAATCTGGGGGTGGATTTTTCAGCCCCTTAGAGACTAAGTCCCACTCCAGAATCAGCCAATACTGACCAAATTTGTCACACCTGCAGACTTTGGTATTTTCAGCATGTACAGCTGCAGTAACATTTCATTACAGTTGTGCCATAAACACAATCACAAACTGGCAAATTAGGGACCCAGTTGTAAACCAGCATTCCACTCTGAATATATGGCACATGCAGGGAAAACTGCAGCTCCGTAAGTGAAGCTCCACTTGCAGAAATGTTTCCTTGCACCTGTGCCAATTTCAGGGTGTCTGGAAATCCATCCCCCGTGTCTAGGCTAAACTTTTCCTTAAGGATCTCATTCCCTGGTCAGTACTGTTCCATTCCTTGAAAGTAAGCTGGCCAAGAAAGGGTGATTTCACTTTTTTTTTTACCTCAGAGCCAGTTATGCCAGATTCACTGAATGATGAAACAATAGCTATAATTACAGTATCATAGAAAATACATTAAAAAGTACTTTCCTCTTATAAACATTCTGTTTATACGCCACTTAATCCTTAGGCTGCCAACAGAATTAGAATGTGTAGGAGTTCTGGACTGGTCTATCAGGAAATGTTAAGTGTAAAAGAAACTAAAGCAATAGCCCCATCCCCTGAATATCTGTCTCATTTTTTTTTAGTCTATAGATTTTGAAACCCTGATTCCTGTACACTCATGAAAAATCTGTAGTTTTGTAGACTGCTACTGCACCTTTTTTTTACAGTTAATTTTTCCAGCACAGCCTAGATGAAAGCAATATTAAGTTGTGGTCCTTCCTTTACTGATTATCACAAATAAGTGACAGGGTCACACAGTAAGTGACCATGTTGAAATTTGATCCCATACCTTTGGCTTCTCAGGCTTTAAAATATTTGTTTTAAAGAGATAAAAACCTCCTGGTGTTTTTTTTTAATTTAGAGGAAGGTAAGGCAATCCCTCTTCCTTAGAATATCACACAGTTTGTAACTTCCCAGGGAGTACCAAATCAGTCATGCAGCATTTCACATCTCCATCCCATGCTACAGCTCCAATGTGAAGGACCCCAGCTGAAATAAATTGATGTAACTTACAATCAACAGTGTTTGTGAGAATCTGAGACAGTGAAAAATAAGCTTTTATTTGAGTGAAAAAATTCCCAAAACATTTATGTACAAAAAGGTAGGTGACCTATGAGCACTGTAAGGTCTGCATAGTTTAACTTGACACCCCCAGATAAGTAGTACTCAGTTCCTGGTGCCAGATGTTTGAAAAAAACCTCTACCCCTCCCAAAGTTGACAGGACTAGTCCCTTGCCAAACCCCCTCCCCAACCCAAGCCATTAACCTTCCACCTCTTCCCCTCCACACTGACTGAGTTTTTAAAACAAATACTGGCTACTGATTCTGTGTTAGGAGCTGGCATCATCTTTTGAAATCTCCCCCTCTCTGCAGCCTGACACCTCTTTCCTCAAAGTTGTACTTTCTCAAGTTTTCCCCAGTTGATTTCAACTCCATGATTACGTGTCAGCTTTAAAAATTACACCTAGTCCAGTTGTCTATCCCACAGTAGTGTACCATTAACTCTATCAGTATATCGTAAAACTGACAGAACACAAGAAGTGCATGATTCAGGGAGAGGAGCAAAGCTGTGTGCCTAATTTATGAAGCTTGGTATACTGATTGTTCTATTTGCTTAGTGTAATCAATGTACACCTCTCCAGCCCTCTTCCTCTCAGTCATATGTACCCTGCACCTATAAGTCATATTTGTCTATTACTAAGTTCTGGCCTAGAAAAAGGTTGTGGAATTGTGCTATATAAATGAAGGTTATTATTATAGAAAGACACACTCAGCATTGACTAATTTCTAGGTGCATCCTGTGTGGTGGGTTACAGGAATCAATTTTATTGACAAGATTATTACTGGACATGACTCTTCAGAATATCCCTTCTATTAGGATAAGTGCCATGGGATCTTTAACTTCCACTTGGAAAGATGTGTTGAAGCAGCTTCAGTTTAATGTCTTATTTGAAGCATGGCACCTCAGCAGTACAACACCCCTAGTGCTTCACTACAGTGTTGCTTTTGGTTTTAGCCACATTTTTGGTGGATGACTAGAACTCACAACCTTCTAATAATCTACTGTTAGAGTTGACTGTACTACCTGCTAAGCCACTGGTACTGAATACTGTCATATGTTAGACTGATAGAGTTATTTTTTTGTTGTGGGTAAGGGAGATGACTTGGCTAGTATGCTTCTTTCCATTGTCCTCCTTATTCATAGCATAGGATTTAGTAGGGGTGCCCAACATTAATACAATACATTATTGGTGAATAAAGAGTTAGTGAGGAGAAAAAAAGTAAAAGATTATACTGAGTCTTGGCACAGTGCCAGGAGCTGGGAATTTTTTTTAAACTCTCTTTAGGAGAATGGGGGGGTGGGGTTGAAGAACATTATATGATTTCAGTTTTGTGATGGGGTGGCCAAGAGACTAACCCTGGCCACCTGAGAAGAGATCAGAGTTTTCATGGGGTCTTTTACATTCTTTTAGAGTTAGGTGTTATTTTTCCTCCAATACCACAAAACAGGGAAAAATACTCAGTATTCAGGTATGAGTACTGAATATCCTATTGGTGGTATTCAGGACTGAATATTTTTTACTTATACTGCACAGTAGACACCCAGGTTTGCATACCTTAATCCTGTTTTCTGCAGCTAAGGAACAACTGGTTACAGTTCAGAAACAAATACAGAAGGTGATGTTTATGGTCTCTGTGGTCGTATTGGGAAAAATGTTCTATGAAAGGTACGTTATGCTATGAGGCCCATAAAATGTTAGGTTACTGAGTTATGGGGGTGTTCTGGGCACTCCTCATTAAGATCTCCAATATCAGCAATGTTTTAAAAGTTGTATTTATAATCCAAGAGAAAACAATTACCCATTATGTAAACTACCATACTTTTAGTTTCTGTTCTCAATCCAGGTTTGAAGTTAATTCTTGCTTTTATAAAGGAAACTTGTTATAAGTCAGTACAATGTTTAGAGCAGTAAAGGTACAAATATCTAAAAGCCAGATTCTAAAATTATACACATGTCTCTTTGTGAATTGTTGGCTCATATTGGGTACATAGTGACTACTGCATATGAGTGCTGATGACCAAGAGGAGTATCATTATAGTGGTGCATTAGCACCACTATACTGTAGTTAGGGCTGAGTAGGCTGTTTAATGTTAAACCCCGATCTTTGCACATTAATAGCTTCACCACTATTCAACAGAATTGCATGCACAGTCTGGGGGGGGTGCAAAATCTCTTGATGTGGCAAGTTTTCTTTCAGTCTAATGTGTAGCTTTTGAGGTCTGGATAGTGCATTGTTGGGAAAAATTGGATTTTGTTGTCACTGTTTTTTTGTTATCCCTTACATCCTAGATGGTATGGAATTTTGTTCTGTAATTTTCATGGTAGAATGGGCTTCCGCTTTGATGGTGCCTTCCACTGGTGTGGTGAACAAATATTAATATGTTCCTGAGTTATAAGGATTTGAAATTTTGGTTCTGATCATCCTCAGTAGGATCTTTTGGATAGATGTTTGGTATGAAAGAAGAATGTGGCCATATGAAAGAGGATTCCTCTTCTGTGGGGGCCAAAGTCTCTTTCAAGAGAAAAAAAAATCTTCTGTACAGCAGCCATCTTGTTTCTGTTTAAAAACTATAGTTTAAAACTGCATAAAAATGATGCCCTGGAGACACACAGATGAATCTATACAAATGGGACCCTTTTAGGTCAATTCTTGACTTACTTTTTTCCAAAATCAACCCCAGAATGTGGTTTTGGAATATACAAAAATTATTCTAACATGAGTTGATTTTCTTCTGTTGTGCAGCTCATGAATGAGAAATAGGACCATAAGAAAGAAGAATTAATTATTACAAAATAAGATTTTGGACTTATTGTTTCCTTCTTTCATGAGGATGCATCCACTTTCATGAGCTCATGAAAATATCATGAAAGAGGATGCCTTCTCATGAAAGAATAATTTGGACTTAGTTTTTTCAGTCTTCTTTTGTGAGGAGGCATCTGCTTTGCAAGCTCACAAAAATCTCACGAAAGTGGATGCCATCTCATGAAAGATTTGGGCTTAGGTTTTTTTTTTCACATTCTTCTTTCATAAGAAGGCCTCTTCTTTCATGAGCTCATGAAAATCTTATGAAAGAGGATGCCTTCTCATGAAAGATCTTGGACCTTTCACATTCTTCTTTTGTGAGAAGGTATCTCTTCTATAAAGTAACAAAAACCTTATAAAAGTGAATGCCTTCTCATGAGAGAAGATCTTGGACTTATTTTTTTTTAATATTCTTCTTTTGTGAGAAGGCATCTTCTTTCATGAGCTCATGAATATCTCACAAAATAGGATGACTTCTAATGAAAGAATATCATGAGCTTAGTGCTTTTTTCACATTTTTCTTTTGTGAGAAGGGATAATCTTTTGTGAGCTGATGAACATATCATGAAAGAGGATGGTTTCTCATAAAAGATCTTAGACTTATTTTTTTCACATTTTTCTTTTGCGAGAAAGCATCTTCTTTTGTGAGCTCATGAAAATCTCACAAAAAAGGATGGTTTTGCACTAAAGAGAAAATTGGACTTTTTTTTGCACATTGTAACTTTAAGAAGTCGTTATTTTGTCAATCTTTGAAGTTAAGGGACAATCTATATATCAAAATAGGTCTGAGTGTGTACTACAAGACCAACACTTAATAGCCCCTCACAAATTCATGGGGTGAGTAGAGCACCTCAACATTACTTCTCAAATTCAACATGGCTCAAATCCACAGTTCAAGTCTGATAATCATTAAAAATGCATCAACTGTGAATACCCTCTTAGACTGCAAACATGTATGCCAAGTTTCAGATCAAACCAACAAAAATTGAATGAGTTATGCATAAGAAACCCCAAAGCACATTTTTTACATGTATAAAATCAACAGCCATAAGTTAAAATGAACACTCAATATTTTATTCAATGGAGCAAGCCCCACAAAAGAAAATTAGAATGAAGCGGATAAATCATTTTCCAGATTGCCCAAATTCCCTTAGGTGCAATCCAGCAAGTTATTTCTATCTCTACAGCATGTCAAAAACAACTTTATTACCCTAAACCGCCAACATATTTCTAATCATAAGTCAAGAACACATTTCTAACCCTAACACGGTAACTTGTTTCTATCCCTAACTCCATAAGAAATACCAAATGAAAAATGAGATAGAAAACACATAACCATTAAAAAATGGAAATTTCCATAGTATACTATACCAGCTTTAACAAGCTGTAACACCATCAATCTTTAAAGGTAAGGGACCATTTATGTATCAGAAATGGTCTCAATGAGTACTACAAGACCAACACATAACTCCCACCCACACACAACTTCATTGAGTACACACTTCACCCCAAAATAAGCTCCTAGCTTCACCATGCTGACAAATACACACTTCAACTCTGATAATCACCACATATTCTCAAAATGTGTATCTCCTCTTGCACTATAAGAATACCAAGTTTCAGGCCAAACCAAAAAATAACTGACTGATGCCTATCAAACCCCCAAAACACATTTTTGCCTGTACGAGAGCAACCACGAGGAGTTAAGATGAACACTTAATATATATATTTATATATTAGAGGTAAAAACTCCATTTAATGCATCAGTTAGGGTTGTTCCACAGAGACAAAAGCAAGGAAATTCTGTGTTAGGGTTGAAAGCCGAGCTTGGATCCCTCCAGACCACCCCCCAACCGGCATCAGGGTGCGCGTTAGGGTCATCGGCCCTAACTCTCACTCCATCACATGTGTAAAGAAGCTGAGGAATAGGAGAATGGAGTGAGAGTTAGGACCGATGACCCCAATGTGCACCCCGATTCCAGTTGGTGGGGTGGTCTGGAGGGGTCCAAGGGTGGCTTTCAACCCTAACACTGAATTTCCTTGCTTTTGTCCCTGTGGAACAACCCTAACTGATGCATTAAATGGAGCTTTTTGCCCCTAATTTCCCTTCTTTTTGAGAATGATGACGAGAAATAGTGAATGTAATGCGGCGGAAAGGGCCCCGCACTCCTGCCATGTGATGTCATGTGACATAGTAACAGGAACAGCAATGCAAACAGAAGCACCAACAGTGGTGCACATGGTAAGGCAAACGTAAATGGTAAAGGAAACGTTAATAGAAACACAAGAGAAAAGTGAAGCCAACGCGAACAGTGATGCAAATGGACATTGAAGCGTGTACAAAAAACACAACTGGTAATGTGATCAGTGATGGCAGTGGTATTTTAAATGGAAATGTTAAGTGTCACAGCAAAAAGAATGTGAAAGGGAACAAACAGAAATGCAAATGGAAGCGCACACGTAAACGCAAACCATAACATGCACAGGGATGGTACCACAATTGTAAATGCAAATGGTAAAGTTAACATGAAGAATAATGTCAAAGGAAACAGAAACAGGAACAGAAGCACGTACAGAAATGCAAACTGAAATGCGCACGGGCACAGTACCGCAATTGCAAATGCAAATGGTAATGGTAACAGCAACAATAACAGCAAAGGAAACAGAAACAGAAAAGGAAACACAAGTGCATATGGAAATGCAAACTGTAATGCGCACAGGCACAGTAACGCAATTGCAAACGCAAATGGTAACAGTAACAGAAAGAAAGATGCAAAACGAAAGAGAAATGCAAATGCAAATGAAAGGGCTGCCAGAAACGCAAATGGCAATGCGCATGGTGATGCAAACAAAAACACACACAGATACAGTAGTGGAAAATGGTAAAAGTAATGAAAACACAAGCACAAATGACAACGCAAAGGGTAATGGACACGGTGGCATACACGGGAACGGTAACCCAAACGGGGACATAAACGCAAGTGGAAACAGTAACTTTAACAGTAAGGGAAGTGCATACCCTGTTTTTTCTGAACAGGTGCATAGAGAATCACAGTGTGTACAAAGAATGTATTCATTGTAATGGGCATCGAAGTTTAAAAACGAGCATTGGAAGTATTTAATTGCTAATATTTCAGCAACCGCATGATGTAGAAAAAAAATTAAAATGTCACAGAAATCATGATTTTCCTGGCTAGGTTTTTGTTTTTACAAACTATGTATCTCACAACAAAAAAATCTGTATCTCGCTTCGCTTTCGAGATATGAGCCTCGAAAGGTGCGGCGTACGCCATCATATTAGTCTATGGGGAAAAATGCCAAATTTGGAGTACTGTAACTTTGCAGCCATGCAATATATTTTCATTAATCCATCAAAAGGCACATCTGTGAGATGTTGGCTGTGTTCCCTCCAAATTTCAGCTCAAAAGACCAAACCGTTCTTTCGCAACAAGGTGGCAAAGCATTCCTGTCATTTTGCCATAGCATGGAAAAGTAGTTTCGTGATTTGGGAAAGCTTTCGCCAACATTTGCGAAAGTGTCACAAGTGGGACACTACTTTGTGACACTACTTTTTCCAGAAATTTGAAAAACATATTCCTGGGGTGTTTAACCCCAAAATAAAGACATGGGGCTATCATCCTCAGGGTCCGACTAGGTGAACACAAACAGAATTGTGTCCCTAGAAGGCCCCAAATTTAAAAGCCAAGCATTTCTGTGACCACTAACTGAAAAAAAAAATGGCTGACTCACGACACTATAGGGGTAATTTGTGACACTAAAAAGTGCATTTGCGACAATTTTGCAGATTTTGTTAACTTTTCCCATTGACTTATAATGGGAACTTGTTTTTTGAATAACTTTTGAACCGTTCAATATTTTTTCATGAAATCTTCAAAAGGCACATCAGACACCCCAGCCACATGTTCCCTGAAGTTTTCAGACTGGTCACACAAGCCGTGTGACCTGTAGGTGCGAGCAAAGAATGCACAAAAAAACGTAACTGTGCACACAGTCGTTGCTTAATAACTCTGCAGCCATATATCTGACTGATACACAAATTGGAAGATCCCAAGATCTATGGCTATGCCCAGTGCCTGCCAAATCTCAGGTAAATCTTCTGAACAGTGGCAAAGTTATTAAGGTGCAAAGTTTGACCCTTTAACATTAAAAGGGCTCCTCAACCCTAACTATGGTAGCACTACCGTGCTACCATAATATCATTTTTTTTTCTTTCAAGCAAGCCTGGCAAAATAAAATTATAACAAAGAAGATGAATTGCCTCCCAGATTTCCCAAGTTACAGTAACCATGCTCAGAGCAGCAAAGACTCTCACAAAACAAGAATGTAGGCTCCCAAAACAACATTTTTCAAATAGTTGTTTCAACAATTTTCTTTTGTTACCCAATGATCTTGTGTTGTGAGCCGTCACAAAATAAGACTGGTGGCTCAGTCCATATGATGTCTGCATTTAAGGAAACATAGAATTACAGTGCGTCTCTGCTGTTTCATGGTCATCAATAACATTTTGCTTATTGTGCAGTGTGGCCCTGTGTTTGAGTACCCCAAGTGATTAACATTTTGAACTTAATTTTTTACCACAATATTGCTTTGTGATAAGACAGGTGACACCACCATTCTGTTTGTAGTGGTTGTACAGATCCCTATTCGGTCCAGCATGCCCAGCTGGCCTCCTGTCTTGTCACACTGCCCGGCCAGCTTTACCTGATCAAATATCATAACACCAAGGTCTCTGTGATACTTGGTGTTCATTAATAACAGTGCCACACTGGCCAGCCTATCCTCCTCTAGGGGAACTCCATTTATCACCACCCTATGTGAGCTATCCCCAAAAAATTGCTTACACAGTTTACTTCATTTTCACCCAGTAACTATGGTGGTAAGCATTTAGATCAATGTTATTTTCATTATACATAAAGACACAAAACAATAAATTTCAATGCAAATTTTTTTTTATATCATTTCTTTAAGATAAATCATATTTTAGATACAGAAAATAAAAAAAAATCTGGCAAGGTAAGAAAAATTTCAAATGAAAAAAAAGATATTGTATATTATAGTGGTGCAGTAGCACCACAATATTTAGGATTGAGCAGAGGTTTCAATGTTAAACCTCAAATTTTGCACTTTAAAAGCTTTGCAACTTTTCAATGGATTTCACAAAATTCTGCATGTGCAGTCTTGAAGTCAGAGGACAAAGGAGTTACAGCATGGTAACCAAGATGGCTCCATGAGAGTTCAGCCCGAATGCCAACCTGCTCACAATGAAGAAGCTAGTTTGACAATCTTACCCATATAGGAAGAACTGCTTACTCAACTTCTAAGTCGACGAATGAACATCAATATGGTTTTGAGCATTTTTTTTATAAACTGGCAAGCCTGAATATGTCCAGACAAACTGGACGGATGATTACAAGCTCCAAAAATCCTTTTAAAGCATGCAAAAAGAAGAAAATGAGAAATTCCATAGCTGCTGCAATGGACTGTCCGAAGATGAATCCAGAGCTTTCTCCTGCTAAATATTATACCAGAGCTCAAACACAAAAACAACAGACTTTAAATATTTTTTTCACAACAAATGCAACCATTGAACTACTACTATCCCCACGTCAGGATGTTCTGTCTGGAGCTGTGATGGCAATGGAGAAAATGATGACTGTGATGGACCCGGCCTCACAGATTGCAACTGTTTGTGCCACAGAGCACGATACAGAAGATGTTAATTTCCTCTTGGTAGATAATGCAGAGACAGGAGAGATTGGGACTCACCCACCTAAGGCCCAGATAGTTTCCTCGACTGAATTTGGGTTGCAGCATATGCCAGCCTCTGTGGTGCTGGAGGTGACTTGTGGAACAGATGCTTTCAAAGAGTGCACCTTAAACAGGAACAAAGGAGTCGGGGAGAATGTGCTTCGACAGTGTTCAACCTCCGGGACTGACTCTGTGTCAAAGCAGAATGTGAGTACATCTCCTATAACTCAATTTAATGACCCTTCTAGTAACGATAATGCAAACACTAGTTGATCATGGCTACCAAAAACTGTGGATACTTCTTTATTTCCCATAGAAAATAGTGGGGAAGGGTATTCAGCTAAAGGGTGTGAGCTGCAAAATCTGGAACCTCTCGCCGATAAGCAGTTGGTGCTGGCTTTGATTACAAAGCTCTGGCAACATTAATTAAAACAGAAATCCATAATGTGATTTAGGCAGGACTCGCTCCAATCTCAACTACCCTTTCTGATATTGACACTGTTATTTCTGTACTGGACAAAAAAATGTTGGACATCACTATTCGTACAACTGAAGCAGAGAATAGAATTAGCGAGCTGGAGGGCCAAATGGTACCCGTCATAGCAGACGTATCCTCTGTTAAAACACAGCTTCAAGAGCTAAAAGTCAAAGTTATTAATTTTGAAACTGCTTGGCATTCCAGAAGGGTCAGAAGCCATGGGAGATCCCCTGCCATATTCTGAAAAAAAGATCACCAAGGCCTTGCATCTGCAATATTCAGAGCAATAATTCTAGATCAGGCCCATCGTGCAGGGGCAGAAAATTCTGCCTCCAGCTCCTGAGTAGCCTATAATAAATAAACCACACTACTAGAAGATATGTAAACTAATTATGAGGCACACCAGAATTAATAATGGCTTGATATTTGAAAATCCAAGTTCTCTGTTTTTCCAGATTTCTCAATGCAAACTTTACAAAGTCAGAAGTTATTTGACATAGTTAGAACTTTATTGCAGGAGAAGGGAGGCCAGGTTCTTTTTTCTTCATCCAGCCTGTTTGAAGTTTTACCTTGAGGGGACAGTAAACATTGCAGGGGTCATGAACATTGTGAAAGTCCATAAAAAGATCTTTCAAATGAAGTATTGGCTTCACCAATAGGGGACAGGAGTCTTGAGATATGAATAGCTAAGTAATGTGTAAATCACAGCAAAGCAGCAGCCATTTCATGTGGTCTTACACACAGGAAGTGATGTCACTGAGGGGCTAGCTGTATGTTGTTAATTACAGCTTGCCGCTCAGTGACATCACTTTCTGTTTTAAGACTGCATGAAACGGCTGCTGCCTTGTTTTGATTTACTGATGATTTAACTAGTTATATCCTGAGATGTTTGATACCTACAAGAAAGCCAAATGCCTCATTCAAAATAACTTTTCATGAGGTTTCATAGTTTGAGCAATCCCTGCAATGTTTACTGTCCCTTTAATGGCAACTGGTACATTTACTCTGACCCAGTACTAGCTGAAAAATGTATTAGAGTGCACTGTTTCAAAGACATTGTGACCAAAATGTAATCATTAATTGAAGGAGGACTAAAGAAACACAGTCACAACAGATAGAGTGGACATGATTCCCGAAGAATACAGTTCCTGTTTTTTTCCCTTTTCTTCTCCTGACTGTATCTGTCAGAAAGCAGTTGGGTTTGAATATGGGTGGCATAATGATGAGGGTAAAGCAGGGTTCATGGTGAGAGGGTTATTGAACCTCTCAGAGTTAATGTTGCTGAAAACATGGTCGGGGGATCACAATGGTATAATTCACTTAGCAGGCCTCTGTTTGGATTGTCTCTTTTTTGTCAGCCCGAGGGAATGGTTATTTAGAGAATGTCACAATGTGTTATTATTTTGACCCAATTTATATCGAATACTGCTACAATTGTGAGTGGGGGGCTGGGGGTATAGTAGTTACATATATTGTTTTTTCTAATGGGAGTTTCTGGAAAAGCAGAATTTTGGTGACTTTTCTCTACTCCATAGAGTTAAGTGATCTGAATAACATCAATATTATTAATGTGCTATGGAGAGCAGATGGTAGCAATAATAAGCCTTTCTTCAAATACTTATATTTTTTTTATTTTCACTAGTGGGGGGGTAAATGAGCAAAGACTGGGGACACAAAGCATTAGAATTATTTGATGCGTACATGGTGTAGATGGTGCTAATACTAGTACTCTATTCTGGGCTATAGAACTAGATATTATATTTAAAAAATGTTTATGGCTAACAACTTAAGATGTCTATCGTGGAATGTAAAGGGCATAAAGGACCAATTTTAAGGGAGAGAAATATTTAAATATGTTAATAAACATAAAATCAACTGTATTTTTCTACAGGAGACATCACCTGCAGAAAGATTTTACATATTTTTCTAAATTGTGGGTCAAGGTTTGAATGCCCCTTTACTAATAATGTTAGAGGGGTCTCCATTTTCTTTCATAAGAATTTGAATGAGAATATTAATAGATCTCTTATCAATAAAGAGGGAAGATATACTATTACTGAAATACAGATGTTAAATCAGAAAATAACTTTGTTTAATGTGTATGGACTTAACGATAATTCACCACAATTTCTTTATGATTTAATTTTGAATGTTGCTTCATTTTCACCGCCATATATAATTGCTGGAGATTTTAATATCATATTGAATCCTGCATTAGATAAATCTAATATATACTGGGACTCTATCACTTCATCAGCTAAAAAAGTCAGTAAGTACAAGGAGGACTACAATCTTGTGGATATCCGGAGATACCATTACCCTAATGATTAAAAATTCTCATATTTCTGACCCACTCATCAAAACTATTCTAGATTAGATATATTTTTGTTATCTAGTTCATTATTGTCTAATGCTTATAAGACTGATTACTGCAATATACACATTTCTGATCATGCAGCAGTTAATCTTAACTTAAGCATTTCAGAAAATATTAAAACAACAACATTTAAATTAAACCCTTTATTAATGAAAGATAAGCAGTATTTCAAATATATTAAAAAATAAATTAAAGCCTAATTTTTTCATAATCATTCTGAAGCTACTTCTATCTCAGCAGATTGGCATGCCTTTAAGGCAGTTGTTCATGGTGCAACTACATATTTAAATATTAAGTGAAACAAAGAAAGATCTCATGTAATTTCGGACTTGGAGAGACAAATTAAACTAAAAAAAATGCTCACACTGTTTCAAATCATCCAGCTATTTTGCAAGAATTAACATCTTTGAGGGACCAAATCAATAAGATTTATTCTGAAACAGTGGAAAGACAGAATCTTTACACTAATACTAGATATTATATAATGGATGCGAAACAGGAGAAGATTATGGCTTGGCAGCAACAATCGCAAAAGGCCAAAACAACTATTCATAAGATTAATATTAAAAATGATATCAACACAGAATCACCTGATGAAATTAATAAAACCTTCTGTGAATCATATCAGAATTAATATGCCTCCAATATGAATGATACAGTGGTGGAAATGGAACAATTTATTTCTGACATCATGATGACAAAAATATTGAAGGAATATAAAATCAGGTTAGACCAATATTTATTAGTTGACAAAATCAATCAGGTGGTACATAAACTGTCAGCTGGAAAATCTCCCGTACCTGATGGTCTTCCTATGGATTTTTTCAAACACTTCACATCAATTATCTCTCCTCATCTTTTCACTCTCTTTAACCATATTTTTGCTAGTGGCCAAATGCCACCATCCTTTAAAGAAGCACCTTATAATATTTTTTTCTCAAAAAAGACAAAGATCCCATGTTAACAACTTCATATTGCCCCGTATCACTTATTAACTCAGATGCCAAGATATTGGCCAAGGTTCTTGCCACCAGGCTGGAAGGGGTACTATCCTCGATTATCCACCTGGACCAAAATGGATTTTTTAAGGGCAGGCTAATGAAAGCTAATATTAGACATTCTTTAAATATCATAGACCATTGTAAGAACAAAGATTTATCACTCATAATGTTAGATGCTGAAAAGGCTTTTGATCAAATTGAATGGTCATACAGTGTATTAAAGTGGTCTTAAGTAGATTTGGTTTTGGTCCAAGGTTTGTTAGGTGGATTTCAATATTCTATTCCAGCCTGGTGGTGAGAGTCAGAATCAGTAATACTGCATCTCCACATTTCCCTTTACAGTGGGGAATGAGACAGGGGTGCCCCTATCACCTTTAATTTTTGTAATAGCTGAAGAGCCACTGGCAATATCAATTCACCAGCATAGGGGCTACAACGCATTAAAATTAGTGAAACTGACCATCGTATGTGCCTTTATGCCGATGATGCGATATTAAATACTTCTGATCTGAATATGTCATTTCCAATTATAATTCAATTACTGGATAACTTTGGCAAGATATTGGGCTTAAGAATGAATTGGTCCAAATCAGAATTTATGGAGAGTATACATCATAGCAAACCTTTTATTCCTCCACAGGACTGTCCAATCTTGAAAGTGGATACTGTTAAATATCTGGGAACTAATATCAACCAACAAGGTACAAGTCTCTATCAACTAAATTTTCTCCCATTAATTGGGAAAATAAATAATGATTTATAACATTGCCAATCATTATCTTTCACATTAATTGATAGCGTTAATAATATTAAGATGACAGCTCTCCCAAAATTATTATTTTTTTCCAAAATATCCCTATTCCCTTGCCAGATATTTTCTTTAAGCAATTTGATACAGCTGTTAAAAAATGCTTGTGGAAGGGTAAATTGTCTAGCTTAAAGCTAAATAAATTAAATACTAGCTGTACTAGAGGAGGTCTGGCTTTACCTAATTTTAAACTTTATGACTTTGCAACCAATTTAGCTGTTATCCACAAATGATTTCGTTATAATGTACAGGAATCTGTAACTTCGATAGAATCTCTACATTCTCCATTTTAAGATATCAAATATCATCTCTTCAAAGGACAGAACAATGAGTTTCATAAAAAATTGCTTACAACCTCGGGTACCACAATTTCTATCTGGTACGCTGCCTGTAAATTATGCAAAATTCTTCCAAAAGGGTCAGTATTTTTTCTCATATTATACAATTCTTACTTCATACCATCACTAACAGATCAGGTTTTTAAGAATTGGTATAGTAGGGTTCGATTGAAATGGAGCAACTTATTAAAAATAATGTCTGCGTAGATTTTGAGCATATTAGGAATCAATACCAATTAGCTAATACTCATTTTTATGCCATCTTGTAAGAGATATCAGTAAGAATATAATGAAAAATCATAATATAGAACTGCAAAATATTATTAATATTTCTTCTTCTTCTACTGTAATTCAAATAATATCTGCTATTTATGGTTGGCTAATGCCAGAAGAAAATTATTATAGTGACCAACTAAAAGGCAAATGGTCAAATAAAACTAATACTATTATATCTGATTCATTTTGGAAAAAAGAAATAGATGGTAAAAAAACTGGTCTATGCTCCATCCGACTACAGCAAATTCATTTTAATATCATTAATCTAGTATACTTTACTCTACATAGGCTTAACCTCTTTAATTCTAATATTACGGATGTATGTCCTAGATGTCATAACTGTTCAGGGACACTAGAACATATGCTAATTAATTGCACCCAGTTGGTTTCCTTTTGGTTGGGAGTTCTACATATTCTTTCTTGATCTTCAGGGCTTAACCTTAACAAACAAGAATCATGGATGCTATTAGGATAAGGTGGCCCACTAATTAAGCTGCCAGATATCATGGCCAAACTAGTCAGAATTGGATTAATTATGGCCCGTAAGTGCATTCTTCGAAGATGGAAAGATCAGACACCTCTGAATGTATGTGGCTAAATTATATGATAGGGACAAATAGAATGGAAAAAGTATATTATACAACAATAAATCAACTGAAGTACAAACAAATGTGGAGTCTATTTACTGCCCAGATACAATCATGTGATCTAATGTACCTTTTCCAATTACCAGAGGTATTTTTTTTTAATTATGCCTACTGTTAGTGAATTGGTAGCCCAGGCAATATTATTTAGAATGTCTTCTATGGTTATTAGATCTATATTTGTATATTAAAGTTTAAAGCCCAAGGGTTGGTATTATCTGTAGTACATGAATTGAATTATTGGCATGTATGCACCTATTTATATTTTTATCTATGTAAGGTTGTTTGTACTCTAATTATAGCTATTTGTATGCACCTTTTTTGAGATAATAAAAAAAACAAATACTCACAGTATAGGGGACACGCACTCCCTGTCATCATGTCTGGCAGCTGGCCGAGGTGGTGAGAGAAGGGCCATGCCAGTCACTATAGGGGCTCCTGCAGCACCAACACTTCAGGTAAGGAGGGTTGGCAAAGTGGGTGATCTATGCCTGAAGTACGGGCCCACTAGATGCCAGGGAAATAAAAAAATAAATAAAAAATGTGCATTCTTGTTGGATAGATCTCTTGATGTTCCAAGCTTCATTTTGGTTGGATGTGCTGATCTGGATAGTGAAAAACTTAAAAACAATTACCATTTTTGATGTTTGAGTATTTTTTTGCCATTGCCTAGTACCCAAATAGTCTGGAGGTTTGGTCTGAAATTTTCAGGGTATAAATTGTGGCAGCCCCCATCTGATCAACCCCCCAGCCCCATCACCCAACTCCTCCAGTGGGTCTTATCTTGTGCCATCCCTTGGCTTGTGGGATCAGCTCCCAGCCACCAGTGTGGAGCTTGCAGGGGAAGGGTTTATCTTCATCCTGCCATGATTAGGTGTTTTTCTGTTTTCCTCCCTTCCTCACTGTTACTGGGGCACAGACATTATCATGTATGCATGGGGGTGCATGCATGTTACATGGTCCTGTGGCACCCTCCCTTCCTTTGGTGTCCCTGACCCACACTGCCCCTAGACTTCCACCTGTGGTTCGGTATTCAGTGGGACTATCAACCATCCCTTCCTGGCAGAGAAGTGCTGTCCTCCAGACACTAAATCCTCTCCATCTCCGGCCGACCCCTTGCGACCCACTCACACCATGAACAGGGATCGCCGGTGTAGTCCTACAAAAGTTTTTTTTATGATAGTTTCAATACAATGAACATTTTTATAATATCTTTGAAACCATTCAACAGATTTGTACAATGTTTTGCATATGTAGTCTCCTGGGGTAGATCTCTTGATGTGCCAAGTTTTGTTCCAGTTGGATGCGTAGATTCCAAGATCCAGATAGTGAAAAAAAATCACTGTTTTTTGTTGTTTATTTGTCATCGCTTTGTACCCAGATGGTTTGGAATTTTGGTCTGAAATTGTCAGAGTAGAAAGGACTTGGCCCACAGATGGCTCTTTTGGTGGTTTGGTGAAAAAATATTACTCCGTTCTAAAGTTGTTACATTTTAAAAAGTTTAGTTCTGAGCATGTTCAGCAAGCACTTCAAAATAGCCTTATGAAGTGATCATATGCATATGGGGACAAAAGTTGCATATGAAAATTTCATATACAAATTTTCATATATTTTCATTCATACAAAAATGTTTGTAATATCTTTGCAACTGTTCAACAGATTTCCTCAAAATTTTGCACGTGTGGTCTTGGAGAGTAGTTCTCTTGACTTGCCAATTGTCATTTTAGTGGATATGTCAATTCCAAGATCCAGCTAGCAAAATATGTAAAACAAAAATCATTGTTTTTTGTTGGGTTTTTTTGTCATCACCTTGTGCCCAGACAGTTATTTTCAAATGAACAAAAATTTCATGCACAAATTTTAATTCATATAAAAATTTCATGAAACATTTAAGGATATGATTACACTACCTCAAAAGGTATGGATAGATGGGAGCACAGGGCTCAGAAATAAGGATACGATTATACCATCTCAAAAAGCAATTAAATTCTTTGCAAAAAAAATTTCATTAATTCAACATTTAGGATTCAAACTAAAGCAAAAAAAAGGGAAATGTGGTTTTAGGGTTTTGAACCCTAAAACCCCACCACCGCACCTACAGTAAAACAAATTGAGGTGCAGTCTTCCTTGGGGTTGTCAACCCTAAATCTCACCCCATTCTTTACACTCCAGAAACATACACACCTAATAGGGTGATGGGTTTCTATGCTAAACCTCAAATTTTGCACTTTAATATCTTTGCATTGGTTCAAAGGATTTGCACAAATGTTTGCATATGTAGTCTCATGGGGTAGATCTCTTTATGTGCCAGATTTAGTTATAGTCAAATTTGTGAATTCCAAAATACAGATAGTGAAAAGAATATTAAAAAAAAAACACTTTTTTTGCTGTTTTTTGCCATCACATAGCTTACAGATGGTTTGGAATTCTGGTCCGAAATTTTCTATGTAGAAAGTACTTGACCTGTCTTAGTTTTCTTTGCTAGTTTAGTAAAAAAATAGTAATCTATTCCAGTGTTATTAAATTAAAAAAAAATTCAGGTTCTGAGCATGCTCAGTACACACTTAAAAATACCTATATGAACTGATCATATGGAGATGAAAGTTTCATACAAAAATTTTCATTCATACAAAAATTGTTATACAATCTTCAAAACCATTTGATGGATTTGCAAGAAAGTTTGCATGTGCTGTCATGTGGAGTGGATCTCTTGATGTACAAAGTTTTGTTCAAGTCAGATGTGTGGATTCCAAGATCCGGATAGTGAAAAAATGTAAACAAATCACTGTTTTTTGCTGTTTTTTGTCATTGCCTTGTGCCCAGATGATTTGGAATTTTGGTCTTAAATATTCAGGGTGGAAATGACTTGGCACACAGATGTGCCTTTCACTGGTTTGGTGAAAAAATATTAATTCATTCCAACTTTATTTTCAAAAATTTCGGTTCTGAGCATGCTCTGTAAGCACTTCAGAATAGCTGTATAAAATGATCATATGGGGATGAAATTTTAATTTATATGAACATTCTTGTATGATATTTCATATTACAAACATTTTTGTACTAACTCCAAATTAAAATCACTTGGTCTCGCTGTAACAGTGGCATTTGACAAGAGTGCTGAAGTTAACTGCTATGCCAACTCTGCAATGCAGTTGTTCTTGCATATGCCAGGGTTTGTTGCCAGCATTGCTGCTTCTCAACTGACAGTTTTGTTAGCCTCAATGAAGCACATTGTGACTGTAAGTCAACAGGACACTAATACTTTGCAGTCTCTGATACCATTATGTTGAGCTGTGACTACTTATCATGAACATTTGGTGACAACATTCAGCAGATGTTACAGAGTTCATGATCGCAATAATCACCAAATTAGAAGGTGAACAGATTCCAGTAAAGGCAGTACTTCACTGTAAACTATATGGCCCAGATATTCAAAGATTTGCGCGGTGTGCAAACTGTTTGCACGTGTTTAGCGCTGGATTAGAGTGGGTCTGCTATATTTAAAAGGTCAAATAGCATGCACAAATTGTTTTAGCACTGGACAAACCATAATTATATGCAAGGGGCACACAGAACATGACTACAGGTGCTATGGGATATTCAGTGGCTAGCGCCGTGTTAAGGTGTTTAGCGTGACTTAGTGTGACCCTTTGTGCGGTACAAATTACTGCCCAGGAAAAGCTGGACTTAACTCTGGGCAAACAGCTTTGTATGACATTGTGGCCTTGTGCAGCATTAGTGTGGCTTTAGCGTGGCCTTGCAACGACCCTATCATATGACTATGACACAGAGATAAAGCCAGATATGGAGGAAACATGCTGCTCACTGATGGCACCACAATGATGCCAACTGCTGCCACCAGTCCCAGCCATGCCAGACAGTATGTGGTGACCAGGACCTTAGGGGCCAACATGGTAGAGTGGCCATACAGCACACACCTGCAGACCATACATCTGTGGTGACCAACATACGCCAGCACACACATGCAGCTCTGTGGGCATTGTGGGTGGGTGCTGAGGGGAGGGTGTATGGGTGGCCAGACCTCACCACAGATTGGGTGCAGTCACAAGGCTGGGACACAGCATGCAGTGCACATGGGCCAGTATTGGGAATACCCTAATACCAGTGTGCCTGTCTGATTGTACATGTCCCCCAGTCATATACTGCACAGCTGTACATACACCACAGCACATACAGCTGGCCATGTCTATGTCACTATGAGCATCCCATGCCAGAGTTGCATCATCTTTGGTTCACACAACAGTGTGACAGAAATGCCCACTGGCAGTACACACCTGCAGGGTGGGCTTGTCACTGTGTACAGTGCAGTGGTCATCACTACCCTACACACCATAGGCATTGCTGTGTCCATCACACTACTGGCCCTCTTGCTACTGTGGTGTCTGTTGTGCACTGTAGCATGCCCTACAATGGAAGTTGCATGCATCACCACTACTGCCTGTGGCTCTTCTGTGTTGTCCCCAGTGGTACACATGCTATGCTGTACTGCATACATGTAGCTTGCAGCAACCATCATGCACTGTCAGACTGACCTACAGGTGGAGCTGTGGCCAGATCTAGCCAGCCTCTGTACTTCCAGACTGACCTACAGGTGGAGCTGTGGGACCCTGCAGTAACGCCCGGCAAACGGCATGCAAATCAGGGTTTAATGAGATGCTAATCTGGATGTTTGCCCAGAGACTAACTAAGTAGGCTCATTTACATGTCACTTTTCAATATGGCAAAGTTTTGCACCAGGCAAATAGCTTAGTTCCGCGCTAAAGCCATGAAAACATGTTAGCATGGTGCTAACGGTTTGGGGAATATTATAGAGTTTTGAACACTGTTCTTTCACATCCACTGCTTTCTGTAGCTGTACTGAGTCCACACATTTGCTGGCACACACATTAGCTACATAGTTCACCTCTACCTACCTTCACATTGCTGTGCATTGTGTTGGTGTTGTGGGTGAACTTCCTGGTTGCTGTATTCAGAGCTATCTTATTCCAGGGGTACGTTTGCCCTGCACTCCCAGCCCAGTTTGCTCAACCTCATTCCCATGCTATATTCAGAAGCTGTTTGCACCGGGATATTCCTTTTGAATATAGCTTACTTTGTGCTTCGGGCTAAGTTTGTATGCCGGGCAGTGCTAATTTAGCCCCAGGGCAAAGTTTTGAATATCTGGCCCATTGTCAGCAAATATGTTTGTCTATCCTGTAAAAATGTTGTCAGAGGACTGGCAGATGACATGCTATGTATTTCTCTATATGTCCCACATGAACCATCTGTCAAATTCAGACAGTTATTTACTAAAGCAAAATCCATCTGGGAGTGCTGAAGGTGTGGCAGGAACAGCATGCAGTCACTGAAAATGAGCTGTTCTGCAGACTTCCTCGTGCTGGTAGTACAGTGATTTAACTCAGAGGAAGTCAAAGTTGTGACATAAATAACAGATTTTATCACAGGTAGAGTCAAGTTTGGACATACAAACATTGACACTCATGCAATAATTTTCCACCCTGGAGCTTCTGTGCATTCTTGACATTATGTCACTTGGCTCAGATACACTGGCAGGTGGAGAGAGTGTAATGATACTGTGTGCAGCTTCAATGAGAGACTTCCAAGGCATATCAACGATCCATATGTCCTTGTTCTGAAAAATAATAAGCAGTTTACAGGAGCTGCAGAAGAATAGCTCCAAGGGTATGCCTCTCAGTTAACTAGAATAGAAACGGCTACATATGCACACATACATAAGTGTAATTTGTTCCATTTCAATTCAATTCCTTGGTAACTCACCCAAAGTATTAGTTATTTGACTATCTGTTTCTACTTGTAACGGCCAGTTAGTTGTAATGATCACACTGATCTAGCTGAAGTTCGAGTGGGCTCTTATGTGGGTGCCGGGCTATATGTACATTCAGTTATTATAACATAGTTTATCACATGTAGATGTTTGCCCTCCCCAGCCACAAAATACACACAACAGTTCATTCACATATGAACATTGTATCATCATTTTAAAGACTGTGGTACAACACATTCTTTAAACTGTACTATACTTGTATGTCTTGCCATATGCTACCAAACTTCATCTCATATGTATATATATATATATATATATATATATATATATATATATATAATTATTGCTGAATATGTATTGCTTTGCATATATATTGGATTACTATGCATGTAACTACATAGTCTAGAAAGTAATGATGTTTATGTGTGTACAGCCCTGTATGTACTTCTTGTTTTATTTCTGTGCACACTTCTATATAAAAAAAGAACAAAATGTGACACTACATTTGAATTTATGTATTTATAGAAACATCTTACATCTGGAAGTGACCTACTAGATAACATATATTACATTGTCATTTAAAAGGTTCACAGGTTTTCTGGTTACATTGTGTTCCTGCTGTTTTATAGGATCAGCTTTATTAAGTGGTCGATTGAGGAATTTTCCAAGTACACCCTTGTAAATAGTCCTTTTATTTTATGCTGGATATGTATACTAAATAGTCATCTATGTTCTTTATTTGTTGGTTGACTTACTGTTGTGAGTACAATTATGTTTTTGTTTGTTTGGTTGTTGTTGTTTTTTTCTTCCCTCTCCAGGAACACAACACTAATTTAGCACTAATCCAATTGGCATTTTTTTCTGTAGTATTTTTTTTAAACTGATCTTCTGTGTTATGTATATTTCTTTATAGATTGTAAGTTAATGTGTATTGCTTGTCTTTGGAATCCCTGAAGGTATTTGATAGCCGACAAATGGTATTTGGTACATAAACATGATAGGTTGAATAATCTTTACAAAAAACTCACTTACTAAGTCTAAAACAGTTATTCCATTTCAGATGTCTTGTCATGTAAAATAAGTTCCAACATTGGTACATTATACAGTAATCATGACAATGATATGTAAAGACTGAATAACGTAATCTCGTAAATATTACTGAATGACTGTATTGTTAATCTGGGGTCAAAAGCAATATATTGCTATCTATCTATCTATCCATCTATTTATCTATCTATCTATCTATCTATCTATCTATCTATCTATCTGTCCATCTTTTCATTTTCATCTAAAAAAGAAATAAAATTGACACTAGACTTCTGGTTAAGATGGTGCCAGTGAGGCTAGAGTGAGCAGCAGCACCTTCTGGTTCCTCCTCCAGTATGTGAGTTCACATACTCCAGCATACAGATTGGAGTTTCAAACAAGTCTTTTTGAATGAAGAATGAGTGGGTCAGCATGTAAACCAAGAAAGCAGAGGAACAAAATGACTGTTTCAGTTGATGTGCATGATGCTGAAGAGAGAGTAAAAAAATGCCAGACTCTCTTCTGCCCCAGCTACGAGCAAGTGAGGTAGCAAAAGACTGAAGCAGGCAATAATAAATTTTGGTAAAAGGGCAGGAACTGGCCACAAAAAAAGAAGAATTTAACCATGTAACAAAATATTTTAAAAATGGTCTATGCAAATGCAAGGGAAGGAGAAGCCAGCAAGGAATTATCACCTGATAAAACTAGTTTGGAAACTGTACAAGATGAAGAACCCAAACCAAGTGGTTCTTCAGCAGAAAGCACATTGGAGCAAGTCACTAAGGCAAACAAAGCTAAATCAACAAATGAAGCATCTAATTTGACAGCGAATAAATAAAGACAGAGTGTAAGCACTTTTGATCATACGGGAAAGGAGAAAGGAGAGAATATAGACCTGGCACAGAACAGAAGAGAAGAAACAATGAAAACGACTCCCACTCTATTCAAAGAAAAATTAGAGAGATTACCTACAAGAAAATTAATTTTATGGGAAACTCCAAGGAAAACCCATCGAACTGTAAGTAGAAGTTAAATGGTTAATACAGTAAACCAAAAAACTGTAAAACTGCAAGAGAATATTATTATTCATGAACAGTTTCCTGCATGAGATCCTGGAGTTGGAGCTGGACTACACTCATAACATCATCCATGCCAACCACACCTTGAACACTAGACCCAATGACCCTAATGCCAGGCCAAGATCTGTCATAGTGGATTTTTTGGATAATAGGATGAAAACTGACATACTGAGGAGAGCCTGGGGTAAAAAAAATTGTATTTGTAGACACTAGTCTTTTCTTCGAGCATGACTACGCTCCCATTACCATGGAGTGCAGAAGAAAAATGCTTCCTATACTCAAGCAGTTGTGGGCAAAAGGAGACAAAGCCTGTTTGGAGTATCCAGCAGTCCTTAAACTCTTTACTGATTCAGACACCCATTCTTTTCTGGTTATCTCAGAGGCAAAAAAATTCCTTCAACAATGGGCCATATTGGTAGATGATTTATTGGAGCCTGAGGTAATTAAAGAGCTTAAATATCCTCACTGATTCACTGTGAGGAGTCCTCACCAAAAAAGACAGACCTTAAGAGATGGGCTAGATGTTCAGTTGCTGCTGGAGCAGATGGAAGTCTCAAGAAACCCCTCTTCTCATTTCAAGACCCCACTTCCTCAAAGGAGAACGGGTGGTTAATGCCGGGCTTAGAATCACAAATTGGAGCAAAAGCAAGCCTCATCAAAGGATCCCAATACATGACCCCATTGTTCCCTCCCTATTTGGATGACTATTTCAAGCCTTACTTGAGATCAGGCTGCTGGACAGACTAGTGATATCTACTCCCATATGGGTTTAAGCAAGAACTTTCGACCTTCTTTCCCCCGTGGTTTCTTTCCTCTTTCCTTATGAAGATCAGAGACTGTCACTCCCCAATACTGGAGTTCATGTGCTAAAGTGTTAGACATATAGCTCCCGACAAGTTAGAAATATTTGAATTATCAAATAGACAGCACTCAGTCAGCGGCTAGCCGTGGAGGTGAGAGATGGGCTATGCCAGTTGCTATGCCAGTCGCCATCTGGGGATAGGTGGGGGGGTGCTGGGTGAGCTGGCATGGCTGGGTGGGGGGCCACTAAACTACCAGGGCTTATCAGGGTATTTGCCACATTTGCGACCAGTCACTTGTGGGTCAGGGCATGGGTAGGGGGAGGACAGCACCGCCCTGTGTGTTTTACCATGGGGGATTTGAGGGGCTGGGGGTGTGGGCATCCCTGCAGGGTATTAATTACACAGGGAGTCAGGGGCAGTTGGTGTGGGCAACCCTGCAGGGCCTTTACTGTATGGGGCATGGGGCAAGTACAGTACGGGGATGGGGCAGAAATGTGTGTGATGCCCATTGGGACACCAATGTCAATGATCTGGGCATGGAGGGAAGGCACATGGACTGGTTTCTACAGGGCCCTCAGAGGACATATGTAAGTTACACCAGTTAAATGCAGATGTAACTTATGTTGCCAGTTCTCCTCCAGGGGTTCTTATAGAATTTGTTGCTGCCCTTCTGGAGTGGGGCCAACTGCTGCCATAAGCCCCCTGGTGCCATGTCACAGGGGGTTTATGGTGCAACTGCCGGCATAACAGCTGTTTGGCACAAGTGGCCTGCAACATGCTGCAGACCACTTTGTAGAATCGCTCAAGTCACAACTGGTGGCATAAGTTGCTACTTGCGCCATTCTACTTGGTACAAGTGCTGTTATGCCAGGTGTAACTTTTCTAGAATAGGGGCCAATGACTTACTACAAGAGCAGGAATTTGTGGGTTTAATAAAAAATGCAGTTAGTGATTTTTGGTTTTACAACTATAAAGGACTGACTCAGGCAATCATCTTATGGGATGCTGTGAAGTGCACACTTAGAGGTGATATATTTTCATATCACTAATGGAGAAACAAGAAGCTTAAGAAAAAAGAAGTAGACCTAGACAATCGTATACAATCCTTGGCTAGACTAGTATTGATAGACAATGAGAAATATTACCCAGAATGGAAAGAAGTCAAAATCAAGAAACAAAGCTTCCTCTATAAAGAAACTATCAACCAACTCAAAAAAAAGTCAAATGTGCTAAATACCTCCAATGAGACAAATCAGGGAAAATGTTGGCAAACCAGTTAAAAAAACCAAGAAAGAGGAATTTAATATTAGAATCAGAAGACCATGTAGGAGTTAAGCAAACAGGTGAAAACAAAATAGGGGAGAGTATGTTAAATATTATGAAGACATACATCAAAAGAAAATTGAAGCTGATAATAAACTTGGAAAAATATCTTCTAGGAGCTGAACTTCCAGATTTTAAATGTGTAGGGACCATTTTAGAAATCATGAAATTAGGCATACAATTAATTAATTGCCCAAAAAGGAAAATACCAGAGCTGGATGGACTTACAGACACATTTTTTATATGTTTTTAGCAATGAGATTGTTCCATGGTTAAAAATAATGGTTGATGAATTGATAGTTGGCATGAGTCAACTCCCCTCCTCTATGGAAGACACAAGGGTGGTGTTAATACCAAAAGAAGGGAAAGACCAAAGTAAACCAGAAAACTGTAGGTCGATTGCCATATTAAATACTGATTTTAAAATACTGGTTGACCGGTGCCATTCACCAAAACCAATATGGATTTATTAGAGGAAGAAGTATCCCACAGGCAACAAGAAAGGCACAGGCAATGGTCCACTATATTAATACCAGATCCAGAGGAAAAGGGGAAATTTTTTACACAATAGTATTGGACACTAGCAAGGTGTTTGATGTAGTGGATCATGAATATATGCCGAATAGCCTTACTAAATGGAAAATACCCAAAAACTTTATTAAAATAATAAAGAACATCAGTAAAAACATCAATAAAATTTCAGATTCATTTATACTTAATTCATACTTCCGCCATGTGATATGAAAAATTGAGTTAGACAAGGCTGTCCCTTATCCCCGGTAATTTTTATTTTATGTTAAAAACTTTTTTTAAGATGGATTAGAAAAAAGAAGAAAATTGATGGGTAACAAATAGACAATGATACCACCAAAATCAATGTTTTTGATTATTATATTCTTCTTATTATAAAGAATACAGTATATCACAGTCTCTCCCCTATTTCTTAGAAGAAGTCCAACAATTTTCAGAGATTTCTGGGTACTGACTTAATAACGAAAGTCTGTATACAAATTTGTAATGGAAATGGCAACCACCTAGATGAATTTGAAGCAGACTTTAAGATAGCTAGCAATATTAAATAACTAGGAACTATTTCAACCAAGAATCACAAAAAAAAAAAGGGAAAATTATGCTGAAGCAAAAAACAAAATCCAACATATACTTACAAATTGTGAGAATTTTTCATTATCGCTATGGAGTCATATACATACCATCAAGATGATGGCAATGCCACATTTTATCTATGTTATTCAAACAATATGGAGGTGCCCTAAAGAAGCTTGGTTTGGTCAACTAAGGAAAATGTTCTCACAAATTTTATGGAAGGATGGCAAGCCACGGATAGCATGGGGACAGTTAACAATCCCTAGAGACAATGGAGGCATGGGATGCCCAGACCCATTTATTTATAGGGAAGCACATTATATGGGAATTATGTGGGCATGGAGCCTTTTTCCAACAGATGAACACAAGATATAAAATAAATATTTTACATAGAGAAAAGACAAAGGGATATGGACATAAAGCTCTTTACAGAAGGAATGAAAAAAATCAAGAGTAAGGGATGTTTTGAAGGGAAAAGGAAAGGGAACATTGTTTAACCAGGAGTAGCACAGTAAGCCAAAGCTTGTTTCCCGATGTGACCTGGGAGCACAAGAAAGATAAGTGACTTGCTCAGTATCACACAGTATGCTGTGATCGCAAATTCTCTCACTGTAAGTATTACCTGAGCAACCACTCCCATCGTCACAGGGCAAAAACCACATCACTGGGTTTTGTCTTAATGTCGCTTTATTTGATCAAACCTTACACATGCATGTGGGACTTCTACAATGGAGAAGTTCTCCGATTACAATTTACAGCAGCTTTTTATAAGCTAGATTTTGCACTTCTTATCTTGAAAAATACCAACATTTCAGTATAAGCCAATCATAAGACAGTATAACAAGTTTTCAGCAATGTAACAGAAAAAAACACATTGATATGCATGAGGTACTTTTCCACTTGCTTATTTCATTTCTTTCCCATTACTTCTTGATACATATGCCTGGGTCAAGCTAACCTGAGAGAGACAATGAGTTTCACTCACACCATAGCAATGTCTCTACGTGCTGTTATCTTTATATTTTGTCCGAGCCTGTTATACAGGCTGGTACAACCAGTTCTGCTCAGTTTTATCTAGCTTTCTGTTTTTACAAATGTACCTCAAGTAACCTCAGTACAAATTCTATAACCCTTAAAAAAAGAAAACATGAACTCAGAAATTTCTACTACATTCATTATGACTTTGTTACAGCATGACTTTCAAAGCAAGCATAGCTTCAAGGCATATAATAGCAAATTTAGCTTTAGGATATTTAAAAATTCCCTCACACTCTCCCCTCTTTTGATACTATGTATCAACTAATCGATCCCTTTTTACTTTTTTTCACTTTATATTTTGGTCACTATTTGGCTTGTTTTGTAATGGAAACACCCCCTCCAGTTTAATGGGGTCCTTTTGTTTGGGTTGTAGCAAGGGGGAAGGTGGGTGGCGTCCCGTGACACCATTGTGTTGCACAGGCATTGTAAGAGAAGTTTGATTAGGACAGTCAGTAGCCAGAGTGCCAATATGACCACTTACAAGTACTGTCACCCAATGGAGAAGAGTAGCACCCCAGTCACCAACTACGCTTGTAAGCCATGACCATGGGTCCCATATTTATGTGTAGCAAGCTTAGAAAAAAAATGCAACGCTGGAATTTCCCAAGAAATTATGACAGCATAGCCTGGACACCTGTACATTAATACATTTTCATAATTAAAGTTTTTTTTTTAACATGAGAGAATTATATGATGAGAAACTTTTAACAGTCAAGGCTAAACACAGCTGTGTGCATATTTCGGCCACAGCCTCATTTTATGCTTTTAGCTATTTTTTTTTTCATTGTATAGAATTTTACAATTAACCCTTTTAAAGTCTTACACTTTACATATTAAGTGACATGGTGGTATTTAGCCACTTGCAGCCTTTTGCTACTAGATATACTAATTTACATGTTGGCATCATTTAGTCATTTACTAACCATTTTACCTTTAACTAGCCCTTTAGCAATTTACACTAGCCATTTTACACCTTATTTCCTCAGTTTTATGGTTAGCCAACTACATATTGTTGATAAAAGTTTGGTCACTGATTACTAAAACCTTGGCCACTGACCACTGTTAATAATTTCCACCCTGAAGATAGGAGGCCCCTGAGGGACTCGAACATTCACAAAAATTGAACATAAATGTAAAGATATTAGTTAATAACTGAAGGTTAAAAAAACTAAACATTTCTACTTTTAGACTGTTAGACTAGGTGAATAGGTATATGATTTAAAACTGGTTGCCAGCATACAGATAGTCAAGGCATTTATAAAAAGCATCCTGTTCTGGAGTTGGTACAGGGTGGTTACAGACGGAACACAAATCGTGAGTTTGTAAAACATAATACAGAATTGAGGGATGTCAACACCACAATTGAAATATGTGAAAAATGCTAACATGTGACACACATATAACACAATATAACATAACAATTTTGTTGATGAAAAGAGTTCATGGAATTCACTTTGAGAGTGAATAAGGTAGATGCTACCTTGTGTTGAGGTGTGCACACCCTTGGAGCTTGATTGAAGAATCTGTTGATAATGTCTCTTGACAGATAAGTCCTTATAAAACATAACAGTCCATGAAATTAACAGTTCATAAGTTCATATAAGTATCCACAGGTTGATGTAGTTACAGTACAGATGAAATGTAATTTGCAGAATGGTGGTAACCCCACAAGGCATATGGGGCAATGCAGACAGTAATTTAAAAACAAAACACCAGCATAGTAGAAAAGTCAGTGTTCATTTTGCTGGCTAGCTGCTGGATGGCTGATTAGTAGACACATTGGCCAGGGGTGCATTGAGTCCTTTTAATGTAATAGCCACACACACACACTGGCATGGCATTTGATTTGTCATAGTTGATTACACCCCGGCATAAAGATTAACAGTCCATAAAAAGGTAACAATTGACAATAAACCATTAAGAACACAGTCCATAACAGAGCAATAGGGTTGTAGAAAGTACCAGCCATGTTTGGAACAAGCAGCAGTGAAGAAAATGGATGTATTGCTTGAAGGTCAATTGAAGCAGAATCTTCTCGCTGGAGTTGGGGAGTGCCGTTCCCCAGACTTAACTTCATAATGCAGAAACAATAAAGCTTGATTGCAGAGTCTGAACTGACTGGACCTTCTTCAGTTGATTTAAAGTTCTACAAATAGGTGTAATTTTGCTGAAAACATTACACTTGCAGAGGTAATAATAACTGGATTCATGCAATAGTCCTTATAAGGAACCAGTTAGGCACAAAGATGGTGATAACATCAAAACTGTGGCAGTTGTTTTTCTTTTTTAAGGAAAAAGATGAAGGTCTTGGCAACTTAGATGAAAGTATTACTGCTGTTGAACGTGGAGATCTTATGTGTGCCACACTGTGGAAACCTGCAAACTTGCAAAGTGTGTTAGACACTGAGTTAAAAACACATAAATAACAATCTTTTAAACCATTTACTTTTTGTTTTGTAAAGAGTGGTGTGACAGAGCCTAAATTCTGGCAATTAGAAAGAGAAAAAATAAAAATGGGACATTAACCGCACACCTGGGGGTGCAGGCCGAGGTTCAATTATACCATTTGACCATCTGTAAATCATGACAGTGTTATGGTTACCTCCTGCTTTTAAATCACAGAAGCAGTTATGACAGTGATGAACATTATTTCCCTGTCTGTTGCAAGCAGGCCTGACTGACACCTGAGTTATAAAATCTTGTAATGTTACAATTACACGCTTCAAACATATTGTTCATAACAATATGCCTTTTACACAATGCAATTAGTGGGACAAATACATATGTTGTTGGCCTATGCCAATTTAATAACAGTGCCTATTGCACCTGTGACAAGTGAAAAGGTCTACCTTCTTTACCCTGTATAGTGAAATACTCCAAAGTACTGAGTGGGTAAGGCTTGAAGCATAGGTTTGAGTACAATCTAAATTTTGCATATTATAATTGTTAAAATTTAAAATGACAAAAACTGCATAGAGTACACTCATTCTTCAGGGGTACCTGTGAGTAATAAGACAAGCGGAGCATTAATTTTACTTTTGGTTTTGCTTTGGAACATATTGTAGGAGTGGGTCAGCAATGCTGGCCCCAGTATTTAGGTTTGGTTATGAGCATTAAAAACGTTATACATGTGGAACACTTTTCTGAATACACACATGATACAGTGTAGCAAGATGTATATCAAAACATTATAATATAAACATGAAACATAAGCATGTTTGTAATAGAACAATTTCAGTATTGAGCATAATGCATAAAATACATTTTAAACAACACATATAGACTGTAAACTTAGCTTAGAATCCAGAAATGTTAGAGTACTGTGAATTTACTGGTTGAAAAATGTTGCATTCATTGCTGTAAGGCAATGACAAAAGTTGTTTTGCATTTGTTTTAACAGGATAAGAAAGCTGAAAAGACAATCAAAAGAATGAATACGTGTGGACATACATACACAACTTCACCCTCCATCGTAACTGATTACTTGCTGAGGGCAGAAACCCTTGTACCAATAATAGGTGTGAGATTTAACTGTTTGCACTAGAAAAAACAGAAGGGCTTGGGCTGGGTTATGCTGTTAAAATACCTTGGGTCTTTTTTAAAACCTGTAAATAAGAAACAATTATTGGCAAATATACATTTTCTTTATTTACCCCTTTGGGGAACAGTGATGTACCTTGCAACCTTTGTGGGTACTACACTGGAAGGGATGGAGGAAGGATAGCTTACCCCCTCCCCCCAAGCTCCTACTGGTGGAAGAGACAGCTCAAAGTGAAAGAGACAGCTCGAATACTGTAGCAATAAAAAGGTTAGCTGTGGATGGTGACATGATCCCCACCTACTACACTTTAAATTATAACAAGATAATATTACAATTAGTTTAGTAAGTTTAATACCTTACTATAAAGATGGGGAACTTCTTTTTCTCTAGAAGAAAGAAAAGAAACACAGACAAACAACAAAAACAAACACACACCAGTTTAAAAATAAAACAGGATTATTTCCATAGGATAAAAGAAGCCAAGCATCCCTGGGTTCCCTTATCCTAAGCATGACAAAATGTCAGCTGAGTTTATAAAAAATCCAGATTGATGGTAATACCGTACGTACGTATCTCTTAGAATGCATTTCAAAAAAGACAAAAAAATGATTACACCATGGTCACACATAAAAACAAAAGCATTGTTTTTAACTGTAGATGGTAAACTCTCAAAAACAGCTGTAATAGTCCTTTTTTCAAAAGCGTACTATATATATATATATAATAAAAATATGGGGAGATGATGAATAATTCTCCCCTTCCAGCTGGAGTATTACCTGTGTTGGTTGCAAGTCAGAAGCAGTGAGAAGTGAAGAAAAGTTTGTTCCTCTTCACTTAGAATACTAGTTTTGCAATAAAAAGTCAAATTACATGGTTCACTCTTGGTGTGCTTTCATGAAAACATACATTTTGTGTGAAAAAGTTGTGCTTTAGGTATGGAATACACATCAAGTTTGAACTGGTAGTAACATAAAATGTTGAAACACAAGAAGGTCAAATAACGTGCAAAAGGTCACAGTGTGCATGCAAGGGTCGTTCAAACCCAGTTATTTTTTTTTTAGTGTCCTTGAACACTACTGATATTAAATATTTTAAATAATAATAAAGCATACAATAAAACTGCTGGCCAAGACAGTACACACACATACACATACACAAAAGAGACTTAACACAAAATAAGACTGACATTGTTTCACACCAATTTGCTGAGGTAATGCCCATAGTTTCATTAGAAAACTGTACGTGTTTTAGATATATGTGCTGCCTCCCCCTGTCTTGTAACACTGACAATTTTTAAATCAACACATTTATACATATCGCCATGCCAAATCTTTCCAGAACAAAACACTTTTTAAACACATTTTAACTCCGTTGAAATACAGCACAACATACCATTTGTAAGTGAACACATTTAGTATAACATGGTTACACCTTTTGGCGCATAGCCAAAATATGGCACTCTGCCATTTTGCAAAAAGTTTCTGGTTTTAACTAGAAGTATGATAAAGCCATTCATAGCTGTTAACACATTACATTTTCACCTAGCAGTGAAGCGGCACATTGCTTGCAAACTACAAATCTTTCTGCACATTGCAATCTATATGGCGTCATAACTCTTCACCATCAACACTACCTGCTCCAACCAACAACTACAAACAAAAGTTCTTCACTGACCCTATCTAGGCAGCACAAATGTTCCATTAAAAATAAAGCCAATTAAAACAGTCAGCTATGAGGCAAAGAAGCTTCTTCTTTCTTTTTTACTGTAACATGTTGTGCACTGAAGGCAGTCAATCCTATCTCGCAACCTTGACAACAGAACATAATTACAGAACACAGATATAAGCTAGAAAATATGCAGAGAAAGAGAGCATTACCTTGTTTAGTATATGTATTACAGAAATAAAACAGACAGACATAAACAACTTTAAATAAAAATTCAGACTTACCGGTGCCAAGGTATTTTCTTCTTCTTTTCCGATACACTAGTCTGAGTAAGAAAACTGACTGCAGGACCTTCATGATAATTTCCAAACACTGCAGCTATTAACCCTTTCAAATGTTTTAACCCTTTCAAAGGTTTTCTTTTGGCCATTTAGTAACCTGCCAAACCAAGTCTTTTCCAGAGCTCTGGTTTGCAGTTTAAAACAAAACAAAAATCTCTAACAGTACTAGGTTGAGATCCATCTGGTAGAGGTCCCCAGTACTTGGGTTTGGGATCAATGTTTCAGCCTCTATAGGAGGCAAGGGAACTTGAAATTGATACAGAAAAACTGAACTACACAGATAGGCAACATGGGGGATTTTCAAATCATCCCATCTGTAGTCACCTACTGTGCGTACATCCACAGTAGTTTATTTTCTTTGTCTAGATGTTGCTTATCTAACTTTACTTAACCAGCCGCTGCTTTTCTCCTAAAAGCAGCCTGAACTGTGAAAGCCATCATTGGCTCTAACAGTATATACTTGCAGCAAGTACAAATTACAAGTACAAAGGGCAGTGCAGTTGCCCTTGTACTTTGTTTAGTCAAACTTATCAAACATACATTTTGCCGGTCCAGATATTACTAACTCTGGACCCAGCTATTTTTTTTTCCTTGTTTCCCATGTTATCTAGGCCTGTCCTTTATAGTGCACACTCGCTCCAAGGTATTCTTGAACTTACAGTGATGATGAGTGTCGCCAGCCCCTAGGCGTCACATCCTGATGGGGTTCCACAAAAATTTCCTTCTTTTTGTCCAAGGGAAACAACCCTATCATGAGGTGACACGGACCGAAGAACTCATCCTGCTGACTACGACAAAACTGTGATCGCAAATTCTCTCACTGTAAGTATTACCTGAGCAACCACCCCATGATCACGGGGCAAAAACCACACCACTGGGTTTTGTCTTAACGTCGCTTTATTTGATCAAACCTTACACATGCATGTGGACTACAACGGAGAAGTTCTCGATTACAATTTACAGCAGCTTTTATAAGCTAGATTTTGCACTTCTTATCTTGAAAAATACCAACATTTCAGTATAAGCCAATCATAAGACAGCATAACAAGTTTTCAGCAACGTAACAGAAAAAACACATTGATACGCATGAGGTACTTTTCCGCTTGCTTATTTCATTTCTTTCCCATTACTGCTTGATACATATGCCTGGGTCAAGCTGACCTGAGAGAGACAATGAGTTTCACTCACACCATAGCAATGTCTCTACGTGCTGTTATCTTTATATTTTGTCCGAGCCTGTTATACAGGCTGGTACAACCAGTTCTGCTCAGTTTTATCTAGCTTTCTGTTTTTACAAATGTACCTCAAGTAACCTCAGTACAAATTCTATAACCCTTAAAAAAAGAAAACATGAACTCAGAAATTTCTACTACATTCATTATGACTTTGTTACAGCATGACTTTCAAAGCAAGCATAGCTTCAAGGCATATAATAGCAAATATAGCTTTAGGATATTTAAAAATTCCCTCACAATGCACCTAGACAGCTGTTGGACTCAAATCCAGATCTCCAGATCTACAGATCAGAGCCTTAACCCACTACACTATAGTGAAAGACCTAAAAGGAAATTTAGAGAAAGTGATAAACAAGATTAAATTAGAGAATATCCCTTGGATCTTTTTTTTTAAATAAGGGATACTCCAAGATATATGTCCAAAAGCAAAGATCTGTTTTATCAAACTATATTCCAATGAATACTGAAAGTGGAAAGATATCCTGGTCCACAATAGATTCCCTGAATTTATGGAAATTAAAAATATGGTGGAAGAAGGAATAAGAAAGAATTACCTACCTTACCTTACCTCACATTAAGAGATAAATTTAATTGGCTAAAAAGAAAGGTGTAATGATTTTACAGTGTATATTCAAAATCAAGAAAAAGATTTGAAAGAAGGAACAAAACTCTTATAAGGAACTGTGCAACAAAAAAATTGATGTGTAAGAAAGACCCGTATAAAAACAAAAATGAACAGTGGAATAAAGAGGCCAGGATATCTTCAACAGAAGAACAATAGAAGATTGTACAAATAAAAGCTAATAAAAATAATATCAATCAATCAATCAAGTCTTTATTTAACCAGGCGTTCATCGTTGAGCAGAAGCTCATTTGCAAGATGGACCTGGGTGGAGTATGAACAATTGTATATACAGGTCAACACAGGTATTTACAAGGCAATACAGATAATACTCTTTACAGAGAGGAAGAAAAAGAAGTTCATATGTACATAGAATTATACAGATATTGTACAGATTACACGGTATTTACATACATAGAAGTGTCTATAGGAAGATAAAGCAGGTTATCCAAGGTTGCAGGAGGAAGTAACGGAAGAAAAAAATTAAAAATAAAAATATACACCAGGTAGAGGTGAAGGTAGGGGGGAAGAGAGGGAGGGAAGTAGGGGGAGAAAGGCTAGGAGGGCACGGTGCACAGAAAGGAGTTGGTAAAGCTGGATGTAGAGAAGGTGGATGGAGAAAAGGATATTTCAACAAAGAATAAATCAATTCAAAGGAAAATAATTGACAGAGCATATCTTACCCCTAAAATACTAGCAAAAATAAAAAAAATGATCATACAGGAAGTGGGCAAGAAGCCAACTCCACCCACTGTTTTGAGGGTGCCAATTAGTAAAAGAAAGGTGGAAAGTGACAAAGCTGAATTTATCCCAGCTAATTAAGCAAGACATGCCAATAGACATGGACCTATTTTTATTTAATTATACCGAAGCAAAATACTGGCCAAAGATAGAGAAAAAAATGTTTGCATTAGGGACTATGGCCCACATTTTCAAAGGAGATGTACAGCCCAAAATAGAGATGTGTGACACATCCCAGAAATTGTCTGGAAGCACAATATTTGAAAGGGAGAGATGCCTCACACATTTCCAAATGCACAATCATGCAGAAATAATGTATACAGCACAAAAAAAGGGTGCGGATACATGAATATGACACACATCTGTATAGTCAGCCAACATGTGCGGCGCATCTGCCATGCATCCCAGAACTGTGCTGAACAAAGATAGGCTGAATAGGACACTGAGGATGGGGTAATGTATGGGCCACCATCATAGGGTTGTGATCTAGACTGGGAACTGGCAGATCAAATTTCAAGGGTAAGCAGGAAGGGAAGCACCATGGTGGTGGGGGATTTCAACCTACCAGGGTGGATTGGAACACACCTGCCACCATGAGTGCAAGAGAAGGGGTCCTGTTGGAAGACTTTCAGGACAGCTTACTGACACAGCTGGTACAGGGGCTGACATAGCTATAAAGGACTTTGGACCTTGTACTGGATAATGGGGAAGCTGTAAGGAACCTAGAAGTGGGGGAACTGCTTTCTGGGAGTGACCACTACTCAGTGTGGTTTATGCTAAACATGAGGAGGGACACAGGGGGCACAGTTACAAGGGTGCTTGAGTTTAGAGGGGCAGACTTTAGCATGATGGGGGAATTCTGAGCAAGCACATGGCAGATATCCAACAACACATGGATGCAGATCAGAAATGGAATATAATAAAGGGAGGGCTAGTGAAGGCAACAGAGACCTGTACTAGGGAAAAAAAACAAGAAGGGCAGGGCAAAGAATCCCAGTCAGCGGTCACTGGAGGACATGGAATTGGTAGTGCCAAGAGGGCAGCATTTCAGAAGTAAAGCAAAATGGGGAGGGGAGAAGATAAAGATGTACACAGGGAAAAGTCTAGTGAGGTCACCAGACTGGTCGGGGGGGGCAAAGCATCTGGAAAGCTGAGACTGGTGCAGGGGATCAGAAGAGGAGAAAAAGACTTCTTCAGTTATATACTGTAGGTATGTAGGTAAGACAAGGAGAAGCAAAGACCAGCTTGTGAGGATCAAGAAAGATGGGGGGTGGATGGAGAAGGGGGCAGAGCAGGCAGAGACGCTGAACAAGTACTTCTGCTCTGTTTCATGCAGGAGAAGGGGTGGCAAGTACCTCAGGCAAGTAGGGAGGTGGGTAAGGGGGGACAGGACAACAGATGTAGGGATTACAGAGGACAGGGTGCTGGATGGGTTGAGGGCATTAAGAGTGAACAAAGCACCTGGGCCAGATAGCATTCACCCTAGAGTACTGAGGAAGCAGACAGAGGTCCTTGTGAGGCCGCTGGCAGACCTGTTCAAATCAAATCAAATCAAATCAAACTTTATTTAATCAGGCATATACCAAGTCAATACCTTCCTGGACACAGGATATGTACCACATGACTAGAGGATGGCCCACCTGCTGCCCATCCATAAAAGTGGGACAAAGGATGAACCAGGGAACTACAGGCCAGTGAGCCTCACCTTGATCATGGTCAAACTCATGGAGACCATCCTAAAGGAGATGCTTGTGAGCTTCTTGGAGGAAAAACAGTATCCAGAATGACCAGCAACATGGGTTTGTCACAGGCAGATCATGCCAGACAAACCTGGCAGAGTTCTATGACTGGGTAACATGGGAACTGGACAAGGGCCATGCTGTGGATGGCCTGTACATGGACTTCAGAAAGGCCTTTGATTCAGTGCTGCATGGGAGATTGGGGGGGATGCTGGAGTATGAGGGGGCAGGAGCAAAAATGGTGACCTGGATCAGGAACTGGCTGAGGGGGAGACAGTAAAGGGTGGTGGTAGGGGGGAATTCTCATCACCGAGAGTGGTGATGAGCATGGTACTGCAGGGATCCGTGTTGGGACCAGTAGTGTTCGGGATTTTCATTGCAGATATCTTGAATGGTATCTAGAGGAAAATCAGTCTGTTCACAGGTGATACCAAGATGGGAGCTGTGATAGATGACACAGTGGGGGAGAAGGGGTTGCAGGAGGACCTGAATAAGCTGCAGGAGTGGGCAGATACATGGCAGCTGGGGTTCAATGCCAAGAAGTGCAAGGTTCTGCACTTCATATCCTGGAATCAGGGAGGGATTATCACTTAAATGGGGTTCAGTTGGGTTGCTCCACAGAAGAGAAGGACCTAGAGGGGATCATAACAGTGAGCATGAACAACTTTGTTCAATGCAGAAGAATGGCAGCAAAAGCCAACAAAATGCCGGGGTGTATAGCTGAAGGGATCTCCTACAGAAGTCGGGAGGTTATCCTGCCCCTGTATAAGTCACTGGTCAGGCTACAGCTGGAGTACTGCATGTAATACTGGTGCCCATTCCTGAAGAAAGCCATCAGATTGTTGGAGGGGGTACAGCATAGAGCTACAAAGATGGTTAAGAGATTGGAGGTCAAGCCATACGAGGATAGGATGAGGGAGTTGAATATGTACTCTCTAGAAGAGAGGAGGGACAGGGGAGATATGACTGAGACCTTGAAGTACCTGAAGGGAATAAATAAGACTAATACAGAGAGGATTTTCCAGAGGAGAAAGGGGAGGGTCATAAGAGGACACCAACTGAGACTGGAGGGGGTAGATTCAGGAGAGAGATGAGGAAACATTTTTTCAGTGAAAGAGTGGTGGACAAGTGGAACTCCTTGCCAGGTGAGGCAGTGGCCTGCAAGCCAGTAGACAGCTTCAAGAGGGGCTGGGATAGGGAAAGGGAAGGGGAAGGGGTAACAGGATGGGGGAAGGGGGCAGCAGCATTATAAGGTGCCAGCTGTGCACTCCAGCAGACTCGATAGACTGTGAGGCCTGTTTCTGCTGGCATTTTTTTATGTTCGTATGGGTAGACAAAATGATGGCCTAAATTGGTCAGCCACCCACAGGAAAGCCGTGGAACTGCAGACAGGCCATCCTGAGACAACACTTGGAGGTGCACCAGGACATGCCCCAGGCACACCCATACACAGCAGTTAAGCCAGGATGGAAGTACCCAAAGCCACTGGTGCTGGCACAGCATGTGCACCACCCAGAGAGCCATCCCCTACACTGCACCCGGGATGTAGACACCCATCTCCACATGCCAGTGCTGTCAGGTGCCCGCCTAGCACTCCAGCGAAACAGATGGCCACACTGCAGCACATGTACCAGGGGCCATGGCCTGCACCCATGTGGCCTGCAGGGTGCCACCTGGTGGTGGCATGCACCCAAGGTGATGTCTGATGTAATGGTGCCCAGGTAGCATGGTGGTAGGTGTGGCAGACTGGCACAGGCCAGGGACTGACCCATGGCACACACCCATGGTGGTACAGCATAGGTGAACATAAGTAGGACCCACCCACTGGGTACCCGGTCTTCCTCTGCACACTGCTATTTCTTGCAGTTATCACCATGTTCCTCTCATACAGGGGGAAGTGGGCACTGCACTTGACTGTATGCTGCATATGGAGCTGGTGTATCACATGCATGTGATATACTGATCAGATTGTGTCACCCTCTGTCCTCCCCTGTTGCTTGTTCAGGTGGGCTCCTGTGGTCACTGTCCAGGTGGGCCCCTGTACCCCATCTGAATCTGTACATGGCTATTGATAAGGGCACTGTACCCAGGCCAATACAGTCCACCCACTCACACCTGCCTGCTAAGCTGCAGTACTTCCTGCTCACCTTTGTGGGGTGGTGAGAAAGCCCTGCAAAGCTGGAACTGAGCATGCCTGGAGGTATACAAATGGCCTGCATACATTCCAGTAATGAGCTGCACATGAGGGGAATAGGCTCAGAATCCAGAATCGAGCATTACACTGCTCAGTATGCCTTCCTGGTTAAACTCATAAATAAATAAATAGAATGTGCAATGAGGCCATTTGTTTATCCTGGCTAAATATTGCAATTTTGTGCACAGTCCATGTGTTCGCCTATCGCGCATGTCCCATGATCTGCATAGGGCTTAGGTCACCTGCTACGCTGTGCATCTCCCACTGCATGATTGCACATGTTTGGGCTATTCAGCCAAACTTGCATGATCGCATCTCATGGCACATCTTCTGAATATGCCATTAATGTGTGTCGTGCATCTCAGTTGCACGGCGCAGGCACTTGCACAATACAGCCTGGGACTTTTGAATATGGGGCACTATGGCTACAAAGAGACTAATACTGGAAAATTGGAATGTGTAGCCTATCCCTAAGATGGACAAATACATATGGTGGAATATGGTAAGAGAAACTCTATTGTATGAAAAAATTTGGATGAATGTAGAATTGCTCTAGGATATCCAATGGATAACATGGAAGGAATTAGAAGTGAATCTACCACAGCTATTAAGATCATAATTTACCTTGTAAACTATGGGTCCTGATAAATTAGAAACTCCCACTAGAGGTAATTGGGAATAACCTGCATGAGCTCTCAAAAATAAATAATGAAACTCTACTAACTATGTTTATATGTTTAAGGTTAATAAGCAAAGAATAGTGAAAATGTTCAATAATACTAAATGAGTTAACAATCCTGGGTGGGGGGGGAGATTTAGATAAGGAACATTAATCTTGGGTATGTTGATAAAAAGTAAATTCATGATTAGTAGGAACGGAAAATGTATTAATTCTGGAAATGTAATCAAATATGATGGATTTGTATTAAGCAAAATATAACAATGTGTGAAAATTCATATGCATTAATAATAAAATATTAAAAAAATAACAAAAATAATTTGCAAAAAAACTCTGTTAATGTACCAGTTAGGGTTATCCTTAAAGCAACAAGGATCACAGTGCTGTAAGATTCAGTAAATATTAAATCATTCAATAAATTCAAATGGAGTTAGAGTGGTAGCAGTTTAGTCTAAAACATAAAGGCTGGGATTTACCACAAAATGCAAAGTGCTGCACAAAGGTTTGTGTGGCACCTCGCGATTGCACTGTAGGGTAATCATGCTATTCACAGTCAGATAGCGTGGTATGCTATCCAACTGTGAATATGGGGCCAGTGAGGGCAGCACTAACAAAGGAAAAGCAGTGAGATACCCAGTAGCACTGCCCCCACAGTCAGCCAGGAGAATGGCCCCACAGCCAATAGCACTCACGGGCTAAAGTGCTATTCACAAGTAGCACAAGCTTGCAAGCAGCCATGCAAATGAGTCCATTAGGCATGCAAGGTGCTAGTGGCCATTATTCACCCCCCCGATCGCCGATCCAGATGTAAAATAAAGTTTTCCATAGTGTAGTGGTCCCTCCCCCCTTCCCGATCATTGATCCCTTAATTATAAACATTTTCCATAGTGTAGTGGTCCCTCCTCGGTCCCTGATGGCTCACCTGATATGTAGAAACTGGTCTTTTCCATAGTGTAGTGGTCCCTTCCACCCCCATGATCACTGATTCCATAATAAAAAAAATGTCCATAGTGTAGTGGTCCCTCCCCATTCCCTGATCCCACAGTAATAATCATTTTCCACAGTGTAGTAGTTTCTCTCCCCTCCCCAATCACAGATCCCATAATAATAAACATTTTCCTTATTGTAGTGGTCCCTCTCCCTCCCTAGTCCCTTTTCGCTCACCCGATATGTAGAAATAGGCCTTTTCCATGTTGTAGTGGTTCCTCCCCCTCCTTGATCACTGATCCAATATTAAAAATTTTTTTTACATAGTGTAGTGGTCCCTCCCACCCCCCGATTACCGATCCCACAATAATAAACTTTTTCCATAGTGTAGTGGTCCTCCCTTCCCATATCTCCATCCCATACAATTCAAACTATACCCTGATAGTCTAGTGATGCCCTCCCCTCCCTGATCCCTATTCTGTCCCCTACATTATACAATATGCCCTGGTAGTCAAGTGGTGCCTTCCCTCCTCCCCGACCCCCGATCACCATCCCATAGTAGAAACCTATAATCCCTGGTAGTCTGGAGGTCCCTCCCTGGTTCTGAAACTTGTCCCCTGACATATGCCAATCCCAAACCCCGGTGGTCTAGTGGACACCCCACCCATCAGACAGTGTCCCCCCACCCTGCTCCACCCCAACCCAATCCCCAGTCGATGACCAGCACAGCCCTCTTCTCACTACCACAGCTGGCCACCGACTAAGCTCTCAATAAAGCACATACTGTATACACAGAAACAAAACTCTGTCTGTATAATCTCCACTGTATCAGAATCCCTAAACACAAAAATGGTTCAGTAAAACAAAGCCTTAATTTCAAATGACATCTTGTTACCTCTGCTTTGGCTGTAGGACCACTGGTTCCAAAACTCACTCCACGCACCACACCTTGGCTCCATCCTGACAGAAACAGCAGCTCTGCTTATGTACAGGTTAAACAAGAAAGAAAACAAAAACAGTGGCACACTATGTATACTTCTCCCAATCCCTGAGCAGGCACACAGCAACAAAAGAATGGCAGAGGGTAGGTGACAGATATACACAGGGACAGGCAAACAGAGACCTAAAACTGGCTACAGGGCAACCATGCAGTGGCTGCTGAACAAAACAGAAACTATGGACTCTTTTTGGAATATGTATATCTGCCCTAACAAACAAGTTCTGGTAGAGCCATTAGGGCTGCTAATGCATTGACTAGATAAGTACGTGTCATGGGCTTAAACATAAAACTGAAGTGACATAGTCAGGATCATGTGTAAATATTGTTTTTGGTAAATTTATATAACTTACTGGGTTGATCCTGTGTTACCCAGGTGTTTAAAGTGTGAGTTGCAAGTGCATCTTGTACTATAACAGGAATGAGAGGGAATTCCGCACCAAGGCTTCCAATTAATGGTAGAAGAAATGGTGCAGAAAGGAGAGGTGTTTCTTCATTGGGGACTGTGGACCAACCTGGAAGGATAAGAGCCTATATAGAGGTGATGAGCTGATTTCAATCAGTAATAAACTACAGTCTTCAGTGAATGGTTAAAATGTTGCTTTGATTGATATTTAAAAGCAGTTGAGGGGTGATGGAAGAAATAGGGGAGGTAAAAAGTGGCCCATCACAGGCAGAGATAGAGAAGGGAGATCTCTAGGGGAGAGAGTACCACCAGGATGCAATTTATTCACGGATGTAGTAAGTTAGCAAAGGAGAAAGTAGGGAAAAAGGGAGCGGTCAAAGGAAAAATGTGAGGAAGGGGAAAACAATTGGAAAAAGGAGACAGCAACAAGAAAAGAGGTAACAAAATATGGAAGCTGATATGTGCTAACACTAGAGTGTGAGAAATGAGATTCCAGACCTAGAAGCTGTCATGATAAGGAGATGCTGATTGCATGGGAGGATTGAGCACCCCCAGTGTCACTGTTATATTTCTGGGGGAGGTGGCAGGCACTGAGAGAGAGAGGGTTGTGTGGAGGATGAAAGTTAAAAAAAGTAAGAAATGGGCGAGCATGCATGGTAGTGGGGAAAAAAAGATATCAGTTGTAAGTCAGTAATAATGTGTGAACATTGATGACACACAGCAGTGGCCTCTGAAGGAGTACTGAGCCAGCGACTTTGGTCCCTGGCAAACTGTTGGTCAGTACCACTGTACTAATCTATGAAAAATGTGATTATTTGTTAATAATTGCAAATAACATGGGTACAGAAAGGAATATCTATGGAATTATTACAAAGATGGACTATGACCCTAAAATCAAAAGTCTTACCAAATGAAACTAGCAGGATTCAAAACATGCAGCAGTCATAACAAATGATATCAAAAACTCCAGCTGAACAAAAAGCATTCAAAACCAGCAATTTGTAAATTAAGAGAATATGTTGTAGCGATTACTATTAATTATTGAAGAAAATGTTATAGCAAAGGGGATACATCCAAATGACAAAGGACCCAGATGGAGTTTGTGACGTACCCACTGAAAACATAAGGATATATAAAAATGTAAATGTAGTAGCTATAAATGGCATGTGCAGAACCAAACCAGCCAATGGCCAGGTTACAGTTAATAAATCATAGGGCAGCATTCTGAGAAATACGCAAAGGAGGTGAATAGGAAGTGTTGCTGGAGCACTACTATACTGAAACAACCAAAGCATAACCAGACATTAGAACAGCTACTCTGACAGGGGGGTCTCACGGTTCTGCCACTGATGTCAGTTGTTGAGGGATGTCAATGGCTATCGGCACTGAACCCAGAGCATGGAAAAAATGGGGTAATGTGCATGGTGTGGGTGCTGCAGCAGGTGCTAGATAAAAAAATAATTTTGCAAATTTGCTTGCAAAATAACGTTAACTACACTAAAGGATACATCTCACCTCAATGTTCCCAGTTTTTTTATGACCCTTTCCATTTCTTGTGTCTCCTTTACAGCTTCAGATTCTACAGAAGTAGTCCAGATGTTTACCATAGAAAGAGAGCCTGATGCTTTCTTTGGGCAGTACTGGCCATGGCCCTACAGTGCTAATAACAACACAATAGCCAACTGATTTTGGAGTTAGGAGAAATCATAAGGAAAAGACTTGGTAGGGGGCATAGTACAAGCTGGATTTCAGCTGAGACATTGCGTTCATCTTTTTCTGTTTTACTGCCACTGTCACAGACACATCTCCAGCCCACTGCCTGTTTGTAAATCATTTGTGTATTAGGTTGAAAGGATCAAGTGTCGGGAAGGGAACTGAGATCAAAACCCTATTGAAATGAGAGAGACATCGGAGGGACAGTGTCTGAATCAGAGGATCAGAGGACAGTTGTAGATTGACTTTCCTCACTACCTTGCAATGCATACAGCTTCATACAGGAGACACACTCCTGTGCTCAGTTGACACAGTGATCTGCAGCCAGCCAGCTAAGTGTTTTTTTACCTTAAAGCCCATGTTCTTCACTAAAGTCACCGCAAGAGGAACAAGTTAAGACTCTAAGTTCAAAACCCCATCGAAATGCATTGAATGGCATACCAGTTTCTTCAGTCTACTGTCCTGCTTTGAAGAGTGAAGATGGAAGATGAAGGTGGGGTCCAGAGAGGATTATGGCATAAGACCTCCCCTGATGAGTAAATAAGGGCTGAGGGGGGATCAGAAACAGCACAAAAGACATTGATAAATGGTTGTTACAGGTTAAAATAAAAAATACTACAGAGATGACGATCGCAACACTGGGGGATTGGATTGGGCACCCCTAGTGTCACTATGATGTTTCAGGGAAGGGATGCTGAAAGGAAGGTTTGGGTGGGGGAGATAAAGTAAAAATCAAAGACAGATAAATAAAAATGACAAGAAACCAGACATGTGCATTACTGAGGATTAAAAAAAAGATACGGGTTTGTGCAGTATGACGGGGGGCCTGAGTGGGAGGGGTGCCAAGGATTTCGGCATTGGGGGATTGGGCACCCTAGTGCCACTGTTGTGTTTGGAGGATGGGGTGCTGAGTGCAGAGAGGAATTGTGGGGTGGGAGACCTATGTATTTCAGCAGTCACAGACTGAGGGACCCGGCAACTAATTTAAAATAGTGCAGTGGAGCATAAGCGTTCCAGAGATGCAACTGCGGAAGTGACTTTTGTCACTTCATGTTGTGCATTTGCAAGAAATGTAGGCACGGCCAAATTCCTTTTCTGAAGCAATAGGTCTGCAGGGCTATACCTACTGCAGCCTTAAAAAGGCATTAAAATCTAATTAGGCTGGGTAGTGTCACTTTAATTTACATTACGCTCTTGGGTTGCTGTCCTTGTTTGAAATCCATTTCTGCATTATGTACCTCAAAGGATATTTACATTTCTGTTCTGCAACAAAGGTCTTTTTTTTCTTTTATCATGTAAAATTTTATTGGGCTTTTCAGTTACAACCAGCCATACTAATTGGCAACAGTATACCAGGCATGCAGATAAATCCCCACACTATTACAGCGAAATTGAGCAGCACATGATAGAGTTAGGATAACATGAGACTTTAGTTGCTAATAGGATATATATATATATATACGACATCCTACGCCCTTTATAATCCTTTATAGACTAGTGTTCCATTTAATCTGATTTATGATTGACTAAATATAGTGCATGTCTTCTGACCTATCCCACCTAACAGGCTAAGAACCAGCCGTTTGCTTGTGTTCTTATTAACATTATTAGTAATTAGCATCAGAGTTCCCCTATATCTGTGAAACAATCCCACACAGATTCCTTTGACTAAATAGGCAGTAAAAAGTATAGGCAGAAAAAGCAGGCAGATAAAATGTAATAATGGTACAGCTAGGGTGAGGTGAATACTAGTTTTCACTTCTACGAGACAGGAGCATGGGGGGTGGAGTACCGCAGATCATAGCGGTGGGGGGTTTTGAGGAGGGGGGTGGGACTGCAGAGATGTGTGAATGCAGATATGCATCCCATTTCTCGTGATATCTAGGGGAAATGGCCTTTCCAAACCGTGGATAGTCTCTCAAAAATGGCTAACCGAGCCATGGCTGCCTGCCAGAGAGAAACCATAGGGGTAGAGGGCTGTCTCCATTTCATCAGTATGTTTCTCTTAGCCTCCAGCACTACAACTAGAACCCAGACTTTTATCGGGGTAGGTAGGGGGTCCAGTGTAGAGACATCTCCCAGCACAAGAGACTCATGACCGAGCGAGAGTGGTTTGCCAGTGATCTTTGAGCAGTAATCCAGTACATGCACCTAGGACCCCTGGAGTGCTGGGCATGTCCACAGGATATGGAGCAAGTGGGCGGCAGAGGTGTGACATCTCCAGCATTTGTCATGTTTCATTATTTTAAGTTAATGGAGCACTGCAGGTGTCTTGTACCATCTAAGGAGAATTTTCAGCTGCATCAGCTGACTTTTAGCATCTTCATATGCAAAGTGAGCTGCTTTAAGGCAGTCTGGCCATTGCTGCTATGAGAGGGGGTGTTGGAATTCCACTTCCCATGCTATTCTGCTAGTCGAGGTGGTGTCTGGTTGAGAGTCTCTGAGTATCTTATAGAAGATTCCCACCAGGCCCTGGCCTTTCCTAGGCTTATGAAGGGCGGTGAAACAGTTCCAATTACCCATATCGGTTGAGGTGGCTAAGAGAGGAGCAAGTGCACTCCATATCTGGAGAAATCTCCAGAAATTCTGTGTTTTTAGATCAAATGTACCTCACAGTTGCTCAAAAGACATCAGTGCTCTGCTGTCTGGGAAAAGGAGATCCCTCACAAAAAGGATGCCATTGGTAGCCCAATGGGGCCAGTTCAGAGATTTGTGATCCACTATCATGAACTTGTTGTTTCACAGAGGGGCATAGGAGATTGGAGGGAGATATCCCGTGCTAGGGACTCCAATAAGAGCCATTGCCCGGCGCCAGGCTCTACAAGTTTCAGTCATAATGGAGGTAAGCTGGTCTCCAGGTGGTTTCTTGCTAGTCAGCAGAGAAAAAAGTGAGTTATCTGGTATAAGGGCAACTTCTAAAAGCACCCATTGTGGGGGGGGGTAGATGGAGGGATGAACCAGTTAGTGGCTTGGGACATACGAAAGGCTAAATGATATCCAGTGAACCAGTCCACCCTTGGTCCAATAGGCCCGCAACTTGGTACGCCCCCAGCATGCTGTTTTTCCCTCCCATAAATGGGAAGAGACAAGTTTATCCAATAAAGAAAAAGGTTTCGGGTAGAGGGGAATTGAAAGGTTATTTAGTAGGTATGAGATGCTGCAAAAAATGAACATGCGGATGGCCTCTATTTTGCCTTTCAGAGATAGCTGTAACTTTACTCTACCTCTGGACTTCAGCTCTAAGAGCTGTTAAAAGAGGGGAGAAATTGGCCTTTTCCACATCCCTCCAGGCTGAGGAAATAAAAATCCCAAGATAGCAAAATCCTTGAGTGGCCCAGGTGATATCGGTACCTATTAAACAATTCCTGCCACATTTTGTATTCTGTGGGGACAGAATTGTCTTCTTTTGGTTAATTAGCAGGCCGGAGAGGGACGCGAATTCTTGAAGCACCAGTGATATTATAGGGATGGAGGGCTCTGGATTAGACAGGGTGAGTAACATATCGTCCACGTAGGCGTTAACCAAAATTGATTTTTCTTTAACAGGGATCCCGGTGATGCCTGAGGTGCCGAGGAGTTTTATAATCAGAGGGTCCAAAGCTATAATGAAGAGAAGAGGGAATAGGGGACAGCCTTGCCTAGTGCCCCTCAGCAGTGGGAAGGGTGGAAAGATATCTTGATTGGTAACAATTCTGGCTGTTGGTAGGTGATATAGTGTGGAAATCCAGGAGCAAAATTGAAACCCGAACCCATATAGGGACAGAACCATACAGAGGTAGCCCCATTCTGAAGAGTCGAAAGCCTTAGCAAAGTCAATTACCACGGCTGCCATTGGGGTGGTGGAGTGAAGAGCTAGCCATTTTAAATTTAGGACCAATTGCAGGTTATCTGCTCCTGACCTACCCTTTGAGAATCCAGCTTGCGAAGGGTGTATTAGGGCAGGTAGGACCGGGGTTAGTCTGTTCAACAGAACTTTGACTAGTAGCTTAGTATCCACTGAGAGCAGAAGTTGGGTCCAGAAGTTGGCACAGTTCAGTGCATCTGAGGACTTCTTGGGAATTAAGGTTATTAGGGCTTCCCGCATGGTTGGGGGGGGGCAGTGGTGTCCTGGGCCTCTTGCAGAGCCTGTAAAAGTGGTACAGTAATTTTGGCTTTGATGAGTTGATACAGCTCTACTGTCATTCCTTCTGGTCCCAGAGCTTTCCCTTTAGCCATCTGGGACAAAGTGGACTGAAGTTCCTCAGGGGTAACAGGGGCATCTAGGGTGCTGCATTGCTCTAGTGAGAGTTTGGGGAGAGGGAACCCTTTACACTTCTCGGATAAATGTGTAGAGAGCTCCGTGTCTGAAAGTTTGGCCTGAGTTTAGTAAAGCTCCTGGTAAAAGCTCTGCATCACTTCATTTATGGCTTTAGGTGCCGACACTGTTTTACCCTGTTTATTCTTTAGGGCAAGAATCCTAGATGAGGCTTGTTGCTTATGAAGATAGTAGGCTAGGAACTTTCCTCCCTTGTCACCCCCCTCCCACAATTTGTGCTTGGCACGAATTAGCTGCCATTCAGCTTTTTTGTTTAACAGTGTGTTTATGTGATATTTTAGGCCTGTAATGGTGGCTAGAAGAGAAGTGGGTTTAGGCTGAAGCCTTGAATCGTCCCTCCAGAGTCGCAAGTTCTGCTTGCAGAGAACGTGCAGCTTCTGTCCTTGCCTTGTTTTTAGCTACTGTAAAGGTAATAATACTTCCCCTAAGAACAGCCTTAAATGCTTCCCATACCGTGGAAGCCTGGGTTTTCCCAGGGGCGTTGAGAGAAAAATAGGAATGTGCCTCCTCTTTAATGTAAGTTTGAAAGGTTTTGTCTTGTATCAGTAATGGATTGCATCTCCATCAGGTGGAGAGGGCTCCCTGGCCCGGTGGGGAAAACAGAATCGATGCCGGAGCATGATCGGAGATCATTATACTACTGATCGAGGTATTCATGATCTCTGGTGCAGCTATGTGATTTGTGAGCCAGAAATTGAGTCTGCTATAAGTGTGGTGTACCACCGAGTAAAAAAGTATAATCACGCCCCTGTGGATTGCTTCTTCTCCAGGGATCACATGGACTCTATTCTGCCATCAGGTCAGTGAGGCTTGCTAGCACCTTGGTGTGGGTTTACGGGGTAGGGAGGGATTTATCAAGAAAGATGTCTAGGACTAGGTTGTGGTCCCCTCCTAGTAAAATAGGGACATCAGATAGACTGTCCGTTAAGTCAGAGAAGGCCTGACTTAAGTCCGGATATACCTCCCCGGAGTCTGTGTTATGGCCATACACATTGGCCACCAGTACCCTGCCTCCCAGATAAGAGAGTCTAATTGTTATCCACCGCCCTTGGGAGTCCGTACGTTTATCCTCTATCACCCAGGGCACAGTTTTCTGTGGCAAGATTACCACGCCCCTAGATTTAGTGGTGATGCAGCTAGCAATCACTGTGCCTACCCATAGCTTTTTAAGCTATTGCACCATCTGGCTGGTAAGGTGTGTCTCCTGGAGAAGGGCTATATCAGTACCCATAGAGTTCAGGAATTGCAAAACTTTGGTTCGTTTATCTGGGTGATTAAGTCCTTTGACGTTCCAGGAGATACGAACATACGAACATACGAAATTTGCCAGCAGATAAAGGCCTAGAGGTCTATCAAGTCTGCTCGAATGTGCAGCTAGCACTCCTTATTCTGCAGCTGCCCCTCCCTTCCACCCTTCCCCTTCATTAACCCTCCCCCTTGTCCTGTCCCATCCTCGTTTGAAGCAGTCCACTGTTCTACTGCATACCACTTCTGCAGGTAACGCATTCCACCCAGCCACCACCCTCTCTGTAAAAAAGTGTTGCCTCATCTCCTCCTGAACCTCCCTCGCTCCCAGTCTCATATCATGGCCCTGGTGGCCCTCCCTCCCTTACTTTGAACAGCCCTCTGTACCTGTCTTGTTTATTCCTTTCATGTATTTAAAGGTTTCAATCATGTCCCCCTGTCTCTCCTCTCCTCCAGTGAGTACATGTTCAACTCCTTCAACCTCCTCTCATATGATAAGTCCCCAGACCCTTGATCATCTTTGTCGCCTCTGCTGCACTCCCTCCAGTAACTTAATGTTCCTCTTCAGATACGGGACACCAGAACTGCACGCAGTACTCCAGGTGTGGTCTAACTAATGACCTATAGAGGCAGAATCACCTCCTCCCTCCTCGAGGATATATACCCTTGCAATACAACCCAGCATTTTGTTGGCCTTTGCAGCTGCCTTCCTACACTGTGCCGAGTTGTTCATTGACCCTGTGATGAGCACACCTAGATCCTTCTCCTCCTCTGTCTGGGCTAGCTGCACTCCCCTAGCTGGTAAGTCCTCCTGGGTTCTTTATCCCAAAATGCATCACCTTGCACTTTTGGCATTAAAGCCAGCTGCTGTGGTGTCTGACCAGGTTTCAAGCTTTGTCAGATCATCCTGCAACCCCTGCCATCCCCTAGGTCATCCACCACTGCGCCAACCTTGGTATCATCAGCAAACAGACTGATCTTGCTCTTGATGTCCCACGATATGTCTGCAATGAATATCCCAAACAACACTGGTCCCAACACCGAGCCCTGTGGGACACCGCCGTCACTGCCCTTGGGTGTGAGAGCTCCCCACCCACCACCACCCTCTGTTGCCTTCCTGCAGCCAGTTTCTACCCATCTCACCAGCATTGCACTGCCCCTGTGCCTACTAACTTCCTTCCCAGCCTTCCATGTGGCACTGAGTCGAATGCCTTACTGAAGTCCAGATACAGGACATCCACTGCATGTCCCTGTCCAGTTGCCTAGTTACCCAGTCATAGAACTCAACCAGGTTGGTTTGGCAGGATCGGCCACATGAAGCCATGCTGTCTGCTGTCCTGTAGTCCTTTGGCCTCTAAAGGGCCACCAGCCTCTCCTTCAGGATAGTCTCCATTAGCTTACCCACGATGGATGTGAGGCTCACTGGTCTGTAGTTTCTGTTCATCCTTAGGGCCACTCTTGTGAGGGGCACCACATGAGCCATCCTCCAGTCCTGAGGTACACACCCCGGAATGTAGTGAGGCATTAAATAGGTCTGCCAAGGTCCTGCAAGGACCTCTGCCAGCTCCTTCAGTACCCTGGGTGGATGCCATCTGGGCCTGGTGCCTTATCCACCCTCAGTGCCTTCAAACCCTCTCGAACTCTGCCTCCATGATTTCCCCATCTGTCACACTTCCCCTGCGTCTGCCATTTCTCCCATCTTGGGTGTCACCCCCTCTTCTCTTTAGTAAATACTGAGCAGAGTACTCATTTAGTGCTTCAACCTTATATGCCCTGCTTCCACCCAACCCCCTCCTTCCTAATCCTTACTATGTGTCCTTACAGCTCCTTTTCTCCTGATGTACTTAAAGAAGTCCTTCTCCCCTTCTTAATGCCTTGTGCCAGCCTGAGTTCCGTGAGAGATGCTTTGGCTCCCTTACTGCCCTTGTCACCTCCTTCGATTCTGTCAAGTACTCCTCTCTGTCCTCCCCCCTCCCTGTTTTCTTGTATTTCCTAAAGGCAGCTCTTTTCCTCCTTACCTTTTCCATGACCTCCTTGCTCAACCAGCTCAGTTTCTTAGCCCTAGCCTTCTTGCTCTGGGCTTTGCAGCAGGTTTTGGTTGCCTCCACTATCCCCAACTTTATGAGCTCCCATCTCTGGTTAGTATCCATACTAGATTGAATTCTGGCCAGGTACCCTTTTACCACTTCCCCCATCCTCCCAAAGTCAGCCCTCCTGAAGTCCAGCACTCTTGTGCCAGATTCCACTCCTTCCTTGCCCATATCCAATGTGAGCCATACTGAGTGGTGGTCACTCCCTGACAGCGGTTCCTCCACTGTAAGTTCTCTCACAAAGTCCCCATTTGCCAGCACAAGGTCAAGGGTATTCCCTAACCTGGTTGGTTCACTGACCATTTGCAGCAGGAAGCTATCCTGGAAGGCATCCAGCAGTACCTGCTCCCTTCTGTTCCTGGTTGTTGGGGTGCTCCAGTCCACTCCTGGCATGTTGAAGTCCCCCACAATCACCACTACCCTTCTCGCAGGTCCTCCTGATCTGTCCCGCTAGTTTCCTGTCTAACTCCTCCATCTGAGATGGTGGCCTGTACACCACTCCCATTCTAAGACTCCTATTCTTGGAATCCTGGATTTGCACCAAAGTGACTCTGCACTACCCTCCTCCCTTCCCCCTTACACACCCCAGTCCTTCCTTCACATATAGTGCCACCCCCTTTCCCAGTCACCCTGTCCCTACGAAATAACCTGTACCTGGTACAGACAGGTCCTAGTCATTATATTGGTGGCCCATGTTTCCATGATGGCTGCAATGTCCATCTCTCCCTCTGCCATGAGAACCTGCAACTCTGCAGTTTTCCTCCCAAGGCTCCTAGCATTAAGGGTAACCACCTTCCACCCTTTCCCCCTCCTCCCATCCTGCCCTCCTTTCCTAGCATCACCAATAGTACTTGCCATTTGTCCTTTGTTACTGTTATGGGGGGTAAGCTCATATGATTTCCCAACCTGTGGTCTCTGCATATCTCTTCCCCAACTGCCACCCCCCACTCCTAGTTTAAACTCCCAACTTCCTCTATATATTCTTCCATCCTCTGCTTCAACACTTTCTTTCCTTCCTTACTCAAATGTAGTCTGTCCTTGGGATAGACACTACTGTCCTCCCAGGTCCCTCCCCACTCCCCCAACAGCCCATACCCTTTAACACTTCCAGCCATGGCTTAGCGAGGATCTAGCAGTCATTGCCATTTATCCAATGACTAGTTAGAGAGAAAGTGTAGGAGTACTCACACCGGTGTAGGCAGAAAGTCATATTGCAGACAGAAAGGGGGGGTCACCTAGTTATGATCCATGCGTAAGCGTATCAGCCTGGTATGCCAGTAGAGGAAGCGGATGTAGTAAAAGGAGAGAAAGAGTGGTAGCAATTATCCCCAGCTAGTAACAGCCTGGTTAAATAAGAAGAAAAAAAAGAAAAAACTTACATAGTATGTTGTGAAAAAATTAACAACAATACAAAATTCCAACAAGAGAAACTATTGTTTTAGGTATAAACACAGTAAACAAGTTAAAGTTAGTAATGCTGAGGTGTACGTGTGAAGAGAGACGTCAAGAAGAAATGCTCCACTCCACACTGCTTCAAGCATCAAATATTCAAGAGGAGAGGTCACACCTAACATGGGTGATCTGTCTCAACCTGGCCTCAGGGATCCATATAAGACTTGGGTCAGGAAGGTCCAGAGGAGCCTATTGACAACCAGTTGGGAGGGCACATATATGGTATATTGCAACTGGAAGGGGAACGAGGGGGGGTGGAATGGGAGGAAGAAGGATAGGGAATTATTCCTGTGCATATTGTCAAACTAGGAGGAAAAAAGAGGGGGGACCCTGTCACTAGCATATTCTATGACTTAATGGTGGTCTGAGGGAAACAGAAAACTTGGTGTAGGGGTAGAAGGGTGTCGATGCAAGGTGAATTATCAGACCTCTTATGTGACACCAGAATCCCCATCATATATTCGTGGCTTGGGCCACCAGTAGAAATATAAGTATGTGTGGGGCCAGGATGTGTTCAAAAAGGCCAGAGAAAAGGGGAGGAGATGGGGGTATAGTTTCCCTTTTATAACCTTCAAGCTTATCTATACCCAGCTGGTTTTAGGGAAAGACCCACAATGGGGGGGAGACAGTGGAGAGAAGACTGACTTGTTTGCACCCATTCCCATCAGGCCCAGAAGAGAGGAGAGTTTGGAACATCTACCAAGCCAGCACTCTGGGTAGCCAAAGAAAGAGGAGAGCAGAACAAGAAGAACTGCAAAATCGGTCCAGCTCTAAGTTCAAGTGTTCATTAAATCAGTCTTCTTTTCCAGTAATAGCAGACTTCCCCATGCACAGCTTGTCCGGTCTGGCAGGTTTCAGGCGAGTCACCAACACCTCGGCAAAGGATTTAGATCCTGGCTTTAGTAATCCAGCCACCACCGCTGCATCCTCTTCACTTTCCTCCACAGTAGTGCCCAGTCTAATGAGACCATAGCATCCATGGGTTCCTCAGTACCTTCGCTTGGGGGAACTAGAGTTGCAGTTTTCACTGGCACAGTTGCCTCTGACCTAAGGAGTTTAGAAGGAGGGAAGACTACTGTATTTCCTGAAGCCAGTTGGTTAGGGCTCCTAGATTGTTGCTGTTGTCGACCTGAAGTTAAATAATTGGCCTGGTCCAGCTGGTCAATTGCTTCAGTCCCACTACCTGGCCATCCAGCTCGACTCAGGGGAGAATCCAGATGATAGTGTTTACCATTATTGGGTTGTGAAGATGATGCAGGAAGGAGCAAGGGGACTCATTTGTACCTGTACCAGTCCGACTGATATTGTCATCTCCTTGGGAGCATTTCCTACCTTTATCGGTTCCCTTCGCTGTGTACTCTCTCGGGGCTCAGAGGTGTCTGGGAAATGCAGTCTGTGGTAATAGACCTGGCCACTGGTTGTTGATCCAGGTTTTGGCTTCTCTGGGTGACTCAGCAAGGAAGGTTTTCCCATCTCTGGACAGGTACAGTGTAGTTAGTTGTCTGAACCTATATTGGAAGGAATTGGCAGTTAAGAGTGTCTTCAAGGGACCATATGCTTTCCATTTAATAGCTACTTCTTGAATAAAATCTTAATAGAATGAAATGGTGCTACCCTTCCAGATAATCTCCCCCATATCCCTTGTAACTCGAAGCAATTTTTCTTTAATCGTGTACCTAAGCAAGTAGGCAATGATTGTTCTAGGGCTGTTAGCGCCATCTGGTCTGCCATAAACGCAGTGCACTCTCTCCACCCCAACAGGCTCTCTCCATCTTTCCCCAAGCAATTGTGGTAGCCATTCATTTAAGAATTTCTCCATATTTTGTCCCTCAGCCCCTTCCGGAACCCCTAAAATTCTGATATTGTTCCTCCTACTTCTGTTGTCTTGGTCTTCCGCTCTATACCATAGCCTTGATAGCTTTTCTTCATGATCTCTGAGCTTTTGCAGTACCGTAAAATATTGCCTCTCTAATTCCTCCATTCGCTGCTCCAGTATCTTTTGATGATCCTCTAGTCTATGTACATCAGCTATATTCCCCACTAGGAATGCTCCAATAGTGTCTACTCTAGTCAGAAGTGCCTCCAGCATTTTTGTTATGTTAGTTAGGGCCTCTCTGAGCTGGGCCTGATCATGAGGTGGTTGAATAATCTGTGCAGAGGACCCCATTGTTTGTCTCCCGAGGCATCCATCTCCTTGTCCAGCTGTTGTGTTCTAAGGAAGGATACATTTGGCACAACAGTTTAAAGAAGTTCTCCCGTACTCCCAAAGTAACCAGCAATCATGACCTGTTTTAATTAGAATCAGGCTTTAGTACACCGGCAGCTGAACTTGTTAGCAAACTTGTAGCCCTGCGCTCGGACCTGCACGGCCTATCTCATCAGGCAGCTCCAAAGTGTGCACGGTGTGATTAACAGTGACAAAGCGTGGTGCTTCCCTCATCAGAAACATTCCGTTAGTAGCGACTGAGGTAGGGAGGGATCCTCCAGGTGCTAGCAGAGGATTTCAGTCTGGCATTCCAGAGGATTGTACATGATTTATTGCCAGGCTGGGGCAGAGTAAAAGAGCTACACTGCCATTTTCATTGGGTCCAAGCCATACCCCTAACAAAGGTCTTTTTAAGCCTAAGTGTTTTTAGTGTGTCCCATTAAGTTAGCGAGCTGCACTTTGGCAATTATGTTGGAAGGGAATTAATTTTACAAAATGAGCTGACTATTAGCAGTCAATGCATCGTCAACTCACAAAATCAACTCATAGCAAAATATTACAGTAGTTATTCTTAGGAAAGGATGTTTCACTTACAATGATTAGATACATAGATACATAGACAGTGTCGGCAGATAAGGGCCTATGGCCCACCTAGTCTGCCCATTTGAGCTTGTAAGTTCAGTTTGTTTTCCTAGAAGTCTATTTCCCCTTACCCCTGACCTCTAGAATTCCTTTATGTCTATCCCATGCATTCTTAAATCCCGTGATTGTTTCAGCTCCCACCACTTCCTCTGGCAGGGTGTTCCACTTGTCCACCACCCGTTCTGTGAAGAAATTCTTTCTCATGTTTCCTCTGAATCGTCCTCCCTCCAACTTCATCCCATGCCTCTAGTCCTGAAACATCTTTTCGCTTAAAATAGTGTTTTCCTGCACCCTGTTCCTCCTGTAAGATACTTGTATGTCTCTATCATATCCCCTCTCTCCCTCCTCTCCTCCAGGGAGTACATGTTCAGTTCCTTCAACCTGTCTTCATAGGACTTGTGATGCAACCCATGCACAATCTTTGTTGCCCTCCTCTGAACCTTCTCTACCCTGTCTATGTCCTTACGTAGGTATGGTCTCCAGAACTGTACACTGTACTCCAGGTGGGGCCTCACTAGTGTCTTGTATAGCGGAATTATGACCTTCCTTTCCTGCTGGTGATGCCCTCCTACCTCCCAGCATCCTATTTGCTTTACCTGATGCCTTGTCACACTGTTTCCTACCTTGAGGTCCTCAGAGATGACAACCCAAGATCCCTTTCCTGCTTGGTGCATGCTATATCCTCACCCCCAACTGATATATTGTGCCAGGGTTTTTGTGCCCTATATGCATTATCTTGCACCTCTTTGCATTGAATTTCAACTGCCAAACCCTTGACCATTCTTCAAGTTTCTGCAGGTCCCTTCTCATTCTGTCTACACCCTCTGGTGTGTCTACTCTGTTACAGAGCTTTGTGTCATCAGTGAACAGTGAAATTCTGCCTTCTAGATCCTGTGCAATGTCACTGATGAAGATGTTGAATAGGACCGGTCCCAGCACTGATCCCTGTGGTACCCCACTGGTCACTCTTCCCTCTGTGGAGCGACAGCCATTACCACCACCCTCTGTGTCCTGCCACCCAGCCAGTTACCTACCCACCACACTACTGTCCTGCCCACACCCATATTCCCCAGTTTGTGTAATAGTCTTCTATGTGGCACAGTGTCAAAGGCCTTGCTGAAGTCCAGATAGGCCATGTCCACTGCCCTCCCTGATCCACCTCCCTAGTCACCCAGTCAAAAATTCAATGAGGTTGGTCTAACATGACCTCCCCTGGTGAAACCATGCTGCCTTGGGTCCTGTAGTCCATTGACAACCAGATGTTCCACCAATCTCTCCTTCAGTAGTGCTTCCATGATCTTTCCCACTACCGAGGTGAGGCTGACTGGCCTGTAGTTCCTGCTTCTCTTTGTTCCCACTTTTGTATAAGGGGACTACATCTGCTGTCTCCAGTCTTTGGGTACCTCCTGTTTCCAGTGATTGGCTGAACAGGATAGCCAGAGGTTCAGCCACCACTCTCTTAGTTCTTTAAGGACCCTGGGTGCACCCCATCTGGCCCCATTGCTTTATCAGCTCTTATTACTTCCAGTTCCTTCAGACCCTTCTTGTAAAGGGACTTGTGTCCATTTCTGCACCATTCTCACCCCTTGTACTCCCTTCAGACCCATTACCCCTCTTCCTTAGTAAAGACTGAGCAGAAATACCTGTTCAATATGTCAGCTTTACTGTTGTCATCCTCCACAGCTCCCATCCTCCCCTTCAGTCTCACTATCCTCCCTTTGTCCTTCTTTTTCACTTATGTACCTGTAAAGGTTTTGTCCCTTTAACCACTGATTTTGCAATGTGTTCTTCTGTCTGAGCTTTGGCTTCCCTTACTGACTTCCTGCCTCCCTTGTTTCTCCTGGTACTTCTCCCTATCCCCTTCTGCCTGTGTCTTTTTGTATTGCCTGAATGCAATCTTTTTGGCTTTCACTTTCTTTGCTACCTCTTTGGAAAACCATAATGGTCTCCTCTTTCTTTTCCTCTTGCTAACCTGCTTAATGCATAATTCTGTTGTTCTTATAATCCCCATTTTAAATACTGCCCACTGTATTGTATATAACTATAGTTGAGTTGGGGATCAAACTGGCTGACAGTCTATTGAACATTAAGGTAAAAAGGCCCTCATAAAATAAATCAAAGATAATGCTTTTCTACTTCCTCAGTAGGACCTGACAGTTTTATCGAAAACTGTGTAATAGGTATAAGTTGTCTTTGTGTTAACAAGTTGTATTATGTGAGCCCTAGCAAATACTGTAATAGGTCATTTCATTTTGTTAGTAGTTCATTACAGATTCTGGCCAGTGCGACATAACTATCTATAAACAGAGGTGTGGTGATAAGATCCAGTTTATTATGTCCCTTCCCCACAAGTCGCACTGGGAGAAGACTGACTTGTTGCTCAGTGTGCCTTTCTGGTGCAACAGTTCAATAAATAAATGTCAAAAAGTCCAATTTCCAGTATTTAGGTTTACAAGGTAAAATATGATAAAGGATACATTCTGTCTAAGTGAAGAATATGTCATCCATATTTTTCCCATATGAGATGCACCTTCAAAAGATAGAAAGCTGTATTTATAGTAGCTTGAAAGATTTCAGAATCACCTGAATAGTGATTGGAATATGTCTGCTCATTATACTTTCCATTGGAGATATGTTACACTCAAACAGCTATGCACATTGTTGTTGAAAATACTAAAATAGTAACCTGCAGTGACTGGCACGCTATATATGGTGTTATGGTAATACAAAAGAATTCACTAATATTCTCAAACACAACATATAAAGTACTTATTTTTTAATTCATAATATTATATTTTAGAGAACAAGATCAGATAAGGTGAATACAGCTGCAGTAATCCAGTCTGCATGTTCTTCAATAAGTCACTAAAGCTAGGAAAAAGGAAACTGCAAAAAAGTTAATGTTCATGCTACCATTTTTTGCATCTATCAATATCATAAAATTAGTCATTTTTAAATGAATGAATTATGAATTTATTTTTTTAGTGCTGAGCAGATTTTCTTCACATATTTTGTCATATTTAATTTTTTATTCTTTGGTAACCGGATAAGGCCCACTAGGGACAAGTGTCTGTTTTCAGAGGCGACCTGGGAGCCTTGGGCGGTTAAGTGACTTGCTCAGAGTCACACAGTATGCAAGTGGAGGTTGTGAGAATCAAACTCAGATCTGGTCTACTGGATGTCCCAAATTCATTCACACCTCGTTTCTCTAACCTCTAGGCTATACTGCCAGCCTGGTATAGCCTGACTCTGGCATCTTTGTTCAAGCCAGCAGATTTACAAATGATGACTGCTCTATTTATCTTGCAAACCTCTTGTTGTAGAGTTAATCAAGGAACACAATATTTTAAATGTTATTTTCACAGCCATTAAATGCAAGCAAACTTTAAGAAGGACAGTGGCTCTTGAGTTTATAGATCAAAAGCCAAATGCTTTAAACACAGGTTTATGTTAAACATGTTGTATGTTCTATGGGAATAAACAGGATTTGAAAAGCATTAATTGTGAGATTCCTGTTCATGCTAATACTGTAGTTTCGATGTGTGAAGATATTTTTGTAACATTATATAACTATAATTATGTAAGAAAAGAGTGAAGGGGCCTGCAGATAATGGAATATCCCATGTTTACATAATGGTCGATTCCTTGTGAATTGATGCATCTTTTTTTCCTTTCTAGAGTTTCATTTCAGTTCTTCTTTTTCTGAAGATAATCACAGTAGCCAAAATCTGATATACATAGAGGAATATTTTTCAGGAATGGCTGGCAGTTTAGCCTAGAGGTTAGAGTAACAAGCTGTGAACAAGCTTGGTACATCCAGCAGACCAGACCTTGATTTGATTCTCACAACCTTGTTAGGAGGTCTAAACCTCACTTTCAGATTCTTGACGATATTGGGAATGCAAGTAATCACAGACACGTTGCATTAGAGTAATAAACAAGTTTATTACTACCAAAGGGATAAATCACAGTTGCCCTAAGCAGTTCTTACCAATATGAACCGGGAGCCAGTGCTAAGCGTTCCCTACACCTCGAGGTTTCTCTGTGTCTCCGAGGTATAAGGCTTGTGCATTACATTATATACCCATGATAATTACTATGGTTACCAGAAGATAGAAACATTTCTAGTTACAGAGATGAGCCCTATTGGGCAAATTAGAGGTGGCTCCACGATCCAAAATAACATTATACAATTCTGTAAAGTCATCAGTTTGAGAACAAAAGAGTTCTTATACAGAGTCTTACATAACTCAGTGTAGTGGTACAAATCATCAAAAGGTGGCAATGCCGTCTTACATATTATAATTACTCCAAGGACACAGGTGTCTTGGCATCTTACAAGTAAGAAATACACAGAAAAATACATAGCAGAATATATGTATTAGCAAGCAAAGTGTATTACAACAATATGCATTCATATCCTGACATCTACTCTTGTACGGTAGATGCCCTTAGCCCTATATGTTAGTATAACATATACTTAAGTGCTAGCTGTCTACAGTGTACCTCTGAGGGTACCAATTAGGGTGCAGGGACATCTTGTAACAACCTCCACTTGCATAATGTGTGACTCTGACCAAGTCACTTAGATTACATAGATTACACAGATAATACAGAGCATTAAAGACGTTAGTCCATGAGCTCGCCAATCATAATTTATGTATACCCATTAATATTTTTACTTAAAATAAATTTATCTAAATTTGTTTTAAATCCCAACGTTGTTTTTCTCTCCACAACCTCACAAGGCAGCATATTCCAAATTTGTTACCCTATTGTTTAACCAAAATGTCCTTTTATTTGTTCTATATCTATCCTTTATCAATTGGTGACAATGGGCTCTAGTTGGTCCCTTTTTACTAGGCCTAAGAGATCCCACAAATTGGTATCGGTCAGTGCCCTGTAGATCAAACACATATCTCCTCTCATTCTATGATACTCCAATGAGTACAACCCCAAATACTGCAGTCTCTGCTCGTAGCTTAGTCCCTCTGTCCCTTTGATCCTTTTGGTGGCTCTCCTCTGCACCCTTTCCATCATTTCAACATCACCCTTTTTATATGGGGCCCAGAACTGAACACAGTACTCCACATGGGGACGCACCAGTGCATTATACAAGGACATCACAACCTTCTTGTCTCTACATTTGATGTGTCTCTGTATACAGTGTGTTATACTGCAAGCCTTTTTTAGAGCTGTGTTACATTGTAAGCTAAAACTAAGATCACTGTTACTAATGATTCTCAGGTCTTTTTCTTCACCTACAGCCTTTAGCACAAAACCACCCAAGGTATATTAGAACTGATTATTTTTCTTTCCAAAATGCATAACTGTGCACTTATCAATATTAAAGATAGGTTGCTTCTGGGAGGCCCACATATCCAAATTATTTAAAGCTGTTTGTAAGATGAACTGTTCCTCTATATTATTTACCGGACACCCAATCCTAGTGACATCTGCAAATTTAGACAACCAAACCCCTGAGTGGACCTGCATACTTGATATATATAAATTAAACAGACATGGTCCCAATACCGAACCCTGGGGGATACCACTAGTCACTCTAGCCTGGCCAGAAAATTCCCCTTTAACACAGACCTTCTGGCCTCTATTTTTAAGCCATGCCCGAACCCATTTTGGTACCCAAACTTGGAGATTTAACTCAAACAGTGATTTCACAAGCTCCTCATGGGGGACTTTGCCAAAAGCCTTTGCAAAGTCTGGGAAAATCACATCAACTGGGTTTCCCATATCCATGGATTTACTAACCTTATTATAAAATTCCAAGAAGTTGGTTTGACACTATCTCCCTCTAGTAAACTCATGCTGAGTCATAGCTATCCTGCCTGTAGCTACTAGGAATTCAACGGTGTAGTCTTTATACCTTCCAGAATCTTTCCTAGCACTGAGGTCAGACTAATGGGCCTATAATGTGAGACCTCCTGTCTTGAACCTTTTTTGTGAATGGGTATAATCACTGCTTGCCTCCAGGCCTCTGGAACCTTTACTAGTATCTATACTTTTCTGAAAAAGGTAGGGTACTGGACCCACTAGTACTGCTGTCATTTCTTTAATTACCCTGGGATGAATCCTATCTGGCCCCTGTGCTTTATTCTGATTTACCTTTTTTAATCTGTTTAAGACATCAGCTGGGTCTATCCTTAGGCTTTCTCCCCTATGTATTATTTCACCACCGTTCTGGATAACTCGAGGGCTTACATTAAATACTGATGAAAAATATGTATTATATTCCTCAGCTAATGCCCTATTCTCCATTATAAGATCCCCATTTTGTGTTTTTAGTGGTCCAACAGTATTGTTTTTCCCCTTCTTACTGTTGATATATGTGTAAAAGGTCTTATAATTATCCTGGACTTTAGTGGCCAGTGTATGCTCATAATTTCTTTTGGCCTGAACAATACCCCTTTTCGCAAGTTTAAGACTTTTTCTGTATATCTCCCAGCCAGCTTCCGTGTTGTTATGTCTTGCTTGATGGTATGCTTTATTTTTGTTTATAATTAATCCCTTAACAGATTGGGTCATCCATGGGGCAGGGGAATTTTTGGCCTTCTTATATTTATTTCCAGTTGGTACATGTCTCAGAATTAAGCCATTTAGGATTTCTGTTAACTTGTCCCACATATGAGTGACTGGTTATCAAAATCTGATTTCCAATCCCATTCAGCTAATTCATACCTCATTTGCTCAAAATTTGCTGAGTTATACCTATGGAGTACTGTGATACCTTTTTTAACCCCAAGAGTACCAGAGTACTGAAAACCAACTATAGAGTAGTCGCTAGATCCCAATGGGGGTATAAATTGCAGTTAACAATATTGTCTGCAAGATTACTTAATAGTAAGTCCAGGATATGGTTTCCCCTTGTATTGGATGTAACATACTGATCCAATCCTGTGAGACTAAATATCTCTAAATATTTAGATTCTACAGATGTACTTGCTTTTAATGTATCCCATCCAATACCAGGGAGGTTGAAGTCAGCAACCAGTATTGCATTCCCTGCTAGAGAAAACTGGTTGATAAAATCTAAGATAACCTCATCCTCCATTACCCTAGTGGATGGTGGCCTATAAATCACTGCCAAATTAATCTTTGCTGCTCGGGGTGGACTAATCTTAACCCATATGGCTTCTAGATCCAACCACCTAGATGTATCTATACTTTCTGTAGAAATACCATCTGCTACATATAGAGCCACCCCCCCACCTCCTGAAAGGGACCTATCCTTATTATATACTGTATGCCCCCAGATTTGCTTATCCCAGGTATCCTCAGGTTGCCACCATGTTTCCACGATTGCACAAACATGAATGTTATGAGTGTTTAATATTACTTGTAGTTCATCAAATTTATCTGTAAGACTCTTTGCATTGATGAGCATAAAATTCCACTCAGTTTGTGTGTCCCCTGATTTTATATCCCCCACATCCCCCTTCTGGTGGAGTTTAAATGGTTATGTACACTATTCTTAAGTGGTTGTGCTAATAAACGTTTTCCCATTTTATTAAGGTGCAACCCATCCCTTGCAAATAATTGATTGTTCTGAAATTTCTGCCGGTGATCTATGAAAGAATATTCCTCTATAGAAGTCCATCTTTTGAGCCAGCCATTGAATCTTAGAATTTCCTGATTTATTAAGTTACTTGCTATGGAGGTAGGTAGAATCCCAGAAATCAACACCTCGCACCCTCTACTTCTAAGTGCAGCACCCACAGCTTCAAAATCCCTCTGTATTTCTAGAATATCCCTTTTCCCAGTGTCATTAACTCCTACATGTAAAACTGTAACTGGGGTGATGATGTTCTCTAATAAGCCTGGCAAGAGTTGCTTTATATCACTTATGCCTGCTCCTGGCAGTACGCTGACAGTTGTGTACTCATTTTGCTGTTTACACAACACATTGTCAGCATATCATAGAATTGAATCACCAATAAACAAGATATCCCGTGGGGTATTACTTTCTGGGACTAGAATTTGTTGTGGTAAATGCAATACAGTATTCTGGGTGTTTGTGCATACATTATTTGTTTCCATAAGGCCTACAGCAGTATTTATTGGTTGTGATAAATGCATTACATTACTCTGGGTGCTTGTGCATACATTATTTGGTACCAGGAGGCCTACTGCAGTATTTAGTTGGATTTCTTCATCCTCCTCCTCCTCAGTTGTAATCAGGGCCTGAAATCTATTTCGGGTTAGGATATTTGATACCCCTTCAATATTCCTTCTTCCTCTTTTTTGTGACATTTTTTTTGGGACCACCGACCATACCTCTGGGCTTTTGGTCATCTCATTTGGTGACATAATGCCTTCATAATCCTACTCATTACTAATGTTTATATCCTCACTAATACCCTCTGCCATGGAGTCAATAAATTGCTCCAATGATGATATTTCTAACTGTACCATCATCCTAGCTTTAAGCGCTGCAATTTCAATCTTGAGTTCTTTGATTTCACAGCACTTACTGCATGTATAATTATCCACCTCCTCCCCATGCATAAACATATCACATAGACTGCACACCAGCATTTTGCTATATATACTCACAACTTATCTAGCTTCCTGGTCTTCTCAGCTTTCTCAGCTGACACAGCTGACACACACCAAATGCATGTGTCTCTGCGCATGTCTCCACACGTGAAAACGTGCTCCCTGCTCTTGCTCGCCCTGCTAGCTACAGTGCAAGTTTTTATGGGTCCTCGAACCCGGAAGTGGATGTGCGTGTCTCAGGAGCACTTCGCAACAAAAGTTGCGCTTTAAAAATAAAAGTCAGCTGCCCCTGTGCCCCAAGCTGTATTAAGAGCTCTGACCTGACAGTTGCAGCAATTTATAAGTAAAACAAACGCTACTAAGTGTTGGTAATTTGCCCCTGAACATGATATAGGGCTTCCACTACCCTCTGCCTAGTTCCTTAACCGGAACAATAGGGCTCCAATTTTAAAATACACAACACTTTCAATGGTTTATATTTATCAGCTCCCATTATTTTCCCACAGCATTACTTCAGATATCATGAAAAAACGCTCACTACAGTGCGAGTTTTATGGGTCCTCGAACCCAGAAGTGGCTGTGTGTGTCTCGGGAGCACTTTGCAAAAGTTGTGCTTTAAAAATAAAAAGTCAGCTGCCCCTGTGCCTCAAGCTGTATTAAGGGATCTGACCTGACAGTTGCAGCAATTTATAAATAAAACTCAAACCCGGAAGTAGCTGTGTATGTCAGTGTTTTTCCACAGCATTACTTCAGATATCTTAACTGCCCAGTGCTCCCAGGTCGCCCCTGAAAACATGCACTTGTGCCTAGTGGGCCTTATCCGGTTACCAAAGACTAAAATAAATAAAAATAAATATTTCTTAAGTTAAATAGGAGAACCGTCTTTGAAAACACACTTTTCCACACATTAGGCTTAACAAACTGCATCTGTTTTGGTTGGATATTTTCTTTTTCACAGTACTGTTGCACATTTCTTGACAAATGTGTTGCTTTGAAGCATCTACTATCATTGAAACCCAGATATTTCTGTCAGTCAACATTAAAATGTATTTAGAATAGATAAGTGTCACAGCCACTTGTTCAGGATTGTTTGGGCCCTTAATTTACTGTATCTATTTACCTGTATCCTGCAGCCTCTCTTGAAGTATATAAGTGCCACAACCACTTTTTCATAATTGTGTTGGGCTTTAATTTATTGTATTTGTTTATGTGTATCCTGCAGCCTCTTGTGCCCCAAGAGACAACTTGGTTTGAACATTTTCTGTTTTCTGAGTTAGCACAGTTTCATAGACAAACAAGTTCAGATGGAGAAAATTGAGAACATTGCTCTGCTGGTACAAGTAACAATTTTGAGTCCAAAATGTTGTTTTTTTTCGCTATTTTGCTGAAGGTAGGCACAGACAGGACTGTTGTGTTCAGAGTATAAGGGGAAGACAAGCTCCTCTAATTCCATATGTAAAATAATCAACCATTCCTTACTGTTCAGAAGCTCTCTGTCCCACATGGAGAAGGCATTACCCTCTACTATATGATTTATTTTTTAAATCACACCTTCAGGTTATTCTGTGGATGCTTAGATAACAACAAATTTTATGCACTCCCAATCCCACAATGTTCTTCGATTCATACTTTGTGTTATCTTTCCCACAATTTAAAAACAGTGCCACACATTTAAAGGGACAATGTCAACCCTTTTCACACCATTTTAATTCTGTTTGAAAACTCACATTTTATTATCGTTTGCCTTCTTTAAAATCCATCAATGTTGCTGTCTTTTGTCTGCTTCCTTTCTTAGACCCGAAATGTATGTTAATAGTGTAAATGTGCCCAACCTTGCTTTGTTTCAAATCATTGATCTACTCTTATTGTATACTTCCTGAACACTAAGAACACCCCCAAATAGTGCAGCAACTCATGATGTAATAGTCTCCTCTCCTCCCATTGCATCCAGAGTGGCTCGACTGCATTGGGGTGTTCTCAAATCCCAAAAAGATGCAGTGCAAGTTGATCAAGGAATGTAAACAGACATGTTTTTGTGTGGTAGCACCAGTCTGGTGGGCAGTCCTGTTTTTCACTTTTTAAAATTAACAACAAATCAGAATCAAACTAACAACAACTTCAGTAGTCTGTACAGAATGTGACCAATCAGAAAATATGCGTTTTTCTAAACTGAAGACTTCAAAGTCTAAGGTGGTTGACACTGAACTGAGTAATATTTTCCTTAGCAATAAGCAACACTAAATTCTGTAGTAATATTAATTCTGAAAAAAAATTGCTCTGCTGAAGTCCATTTTTTCCTATAGTGCAGTTCAGTGTAGCATTTTTAAACATTTGTTCAATTCCATTCCCTCTACTGTATGGCCCTCTGCATGTAACCCCATTAGTGCAACGTAACTTGGAACTTTTAGAACTAAGGAATACTGCACACGCATTTTATGGACTAATGCATCTGCTTATTATATGCACATTTTTTTTTTCTTTTTCTGTCCCTTATATTTATGAGGTGCCTGGAAAGGGTTGTCAAGCTCAGTGTCTTTCTGGATAAACATTTTTTAGTAAGTAATTAAAATAACCAAGAACTTTGACATTCTCAACTTAAGGAAAACATGCAGTCCATCAGTATAGTTCAGTATTCACAGCTGTAAGCAATGTTCTAGAAGTTGGGGTTTTACCTAATATGTTTAAAGCCATATAAACTCATCAACTGAAACTGGTCCAAAGTGTATTCCCAAACCAGCAAACATGGCACAAGTCTCGTGCAGCAGCAGTGCTAACATAAGAGAGGAGGCACAGGGGTTAAGCCCCCTATTGACTTTCACCCTTATTGCTCAAGCAACACTGCTATGAATTTCAAAGAGAAGGGAGCATGGAGTCCCGTAATGTCCCACAGCCAGAAAAACTCAGGAAAAGTATAAACACTGTACTTGAGAATAATGTTTATGACCTTACAGTGTTTCATCCCTTTAAATGCTTGCAGCTTGCAGGGGCAATAGTTAATTTTTGGGCCCTTTCTTGGTCTCCTTCATCTGCAGAACCCCTGCCCCTGCTTCTCCACTTAACAGTTCAGCCTCACGCAGTGTCTGGGTTGTACTGATTTTACCGATGAGCAGATCCAGCTAGTTTACAGGAAGTTTGTTATTACTGGCAACATGCATTACACCTGCAGGCATCAGTTAAAACCTGGCAAAAGGTCTGGAAACACTTGTACAGATTTGTCAAGCAGGACCGTTACCACCTTCTCCAGTTCCAAATTCTCCACAATCTTTATTTTACATCCTCCAGGCTCCAAAAGATGGGTAAATTGGCATCTCCCATCTGTTCTCATTGTGGACTGGCTGAAGGACATCTCCAACATATTCTTAGGGATTGTCCCAAGTTCATTCCCTTCTGGTCTGAGATCCAATGCTCCCTAGATCCCCCTCCTGGGTCTAGACTCCTTTTTTATTGCTGAGGTTTGTTTAGTCAGTATCCACCTGACAGATTTGGTTGGGCCGTGTCAGGCCTATATGACCTTGATATCAATTATGGCAAAAATGATTATTTGTTGACATTGATTAGATGACGTTGTCCCAACATTCTGAGAGTGGCATTAGGAAATCTTGATGGCGCTGGAGATGGAAAAGCAGATTTCTCTGCGGAATGACAGACCACTCAGCTTCCAATCCAGATGGGAACAGTTGTACTCTTTGCTGGCCATCTTTTCCCCCTCACGGTCTACCTAAAATATTGCATTCTCTCAGTTTGTTGGGAAACTCTCTTTCTGGGAGATCATCCTGGGCTTTCGAATTGAACAACCTCTATTAGTTACCATTGGGTGTAATGGACATCTGTTGGTGTGCTCCAGGGATTGGGGGGAAGGTAGACTTGGTGTGCTATTGACTTGTATGTTTGGACTGTTTTACTTATGGTTGTTATTTCCCTTCTTTTTTCTGTTGTTGCTGTATTAAGGAAATTACAATAAAGTTCAATAAATTAAAAAAAAGAATAATGTTTATGTCTGAAATATAGCATGTAACTTCAACTGTATAAAAATGACTAAAAATGTTTTTTTACATGTGGATTACAGTAGCTAGTTATCAACTTTTTCCTTTTGTTGTGTACATGTGATTGGATGTAAAATAATTCCACCTTACTCTCATTTGTAGAAGTCAGAAATAAATGTTTTATGTAGCTGTGATGCAACCTTGTGTTAGATAGGTGACTAACCCATCAGATAGTCATAGAACATGTTTAACTTCATTGAACATTTATAAATACCCCCTTCCAGCAGCAGCAACATGTGAAAATCAAAAACTTAAACAATAATCTTAACTTGGGTCTACACTGTGTACTAAACATCTATTTGCAAAGCAAGGTCTTTTCCATTATTAATACTGCTTTATATACTAGTACATGTGTTGAAAAAATGTCCTAACTGTCCTTGTAGAGCTCCAGTGAGAGCGCTGAAACCCCAATTGGCACTGTACTTAAATTTTTAGAAGAGCTCCAATGAGCTTTGAGTTGAAAAAGTTTAGTCTTTTTTTTTTGGCTCCATGAGCTAACAAAAAAAAATCCTCCAAAATCCTCACTGTCCTTGCAGAGCTCCAAGAGCTCATTACTAGGTTACTAGAGTTACTACAGGCTAAAGGACTGTTCTGCCAACTCAAACCAAGCAGCTATTTGCCATTCACACTCACATACACACAATAACAGTACAATAAGTATAGCAAGCCAAAGCTTTATTATAGCAAAATATAATATAAAAGGTTACAATAAGTACAGCAAGCCAAAGCTTTATTATAGCAAAATATAATACAAAAGGTTATACATCACTGATTCCAAAAGCTACATCCAAGCCTGTTCCAATGGCTGGGAAGCCCCCTTGTCAGCCTGGCTAGGAGTCTCACGAACCGAGAATTGGCCCCAGGTGATGCGTCCACCCTGCATGGTGAGGCTTCTAACCAGGCATTGAGAAAGCTACATTTATATCTTATTCTAAGGTTAAAATAACTGTGCAGCCTTCATAGTGTTGTCTCACCACATTCTAGAAGCTGGCCGGCTCCCAGGATGCCGCGACTCACACCATAAGGACTGCTCAGAATTCCTACACCTGCTTAGGTCACTGTGCTCCAAACACTGGCCGGGTGTCTAGAACACTATGAGCTAAGCAGAAGTTTAACAAAACTACAAAAACAGGTTGCCTGATAATATGCAACCTTCAAGTTAGCAAAATACACTGTCTGAAGCAAAACATAATAATGAGGCTATCTAAAGAGCAAAACACCAATTAAATGAAGCAGCATGTAAAATGGAGTCACACAATACAAAATGGAGTATAAAATGACATACATTACATGAAATAGCATACAAAATGGAGTGACAATAATCAACATATTATACTATCACTACATTCGGTCCTTTGATTATTGTGAATACGATTTGTATGATATTGGTACCATAGCAAAATTACTACGAATATAACATGATAAGTAACAAGTCCAAATAAGCAAGATAATTGTCACTACAGCAATGATTATGATAGGATGTATCAGAATATTTAACACTTTTGTAGCTGATGGAGACCATCCTGTAAAAATATCCCACCAATAATGAGTAGTCTCTTGTTGAATCTTGGAACTTAAATCAATCATTTTATTTTTAACTATCGTAGTTTGCACCTGACTTTGCACTAATGATTTATTTCTTATTGCCAAATGAGCCTGCATTACATCTGTTTCCTGAATTATCTGTTTAATTTTATTTAATGAGATACTCAATCTTGATTGATCTAAAATATTGGGCTGCCAATACAAAATAAGCTTCTGCTCATTATCAGGGACAAAGGTGTAAGTAGTATTTTCCACCACAAATAAGTCACATTTCTAAACAACCTGAAAAGGGACGAGTTAAGTTATACATCCTAACAGTATTCTCCTGATTAGTTACTATACAAACATACTGGGGTCCTATTTCTGTAAACTTGGTAAAGGTTATGGTAAAATTGTCCATTGACACAAATTTATCGAATGCTGCAGTAAACAAGGTTCATAAAGTCTGGAATGCTGTCCACATAGTATTCCATCAGCTGTTTTGAACACAGACTTAAGTCATGGGTGGTGTTCTGACTATCTATATAATCTCCGTTAAATGTGGTAACCAAAACTCAGGATCAAATAATGGGGGACCAAAAATTACAGGTAATATTACATATTTATCTGTGCATTTTACTGTGGTGGATGACATTACAATTGAACACGGTCCTCCACACATATTCATTATTACTCATTAAATCACTCTGGGCCTTATTTCTTTGCATTATAGAATACATATGTCGCATTGTGCATTCTGTCCAATCAATAAATGGCGAAATATTTTCTGCTACTCCCCTTCCCCATACCTGTGAAGCATTAAATAACTGCAAGAACTCAAAATCATAATTCAAAGTTAATCTTTGGGGTAAGAAAACAGTTGGCATCCATTGAGCTTGTAAGTTAATTAAGCTAAATACATCAATTCCTACTGCCTGAAGCCTGTTAGTCAGTGTTTCTATATCAACACTATTTAAAATTCCCATGCCTGCCCCTGCTCCACCTAATAGCGTATCATACCAAGCTCTTTTATATTTGCATTTCTACTAAACATAGATGTTATGTTAAAATGGATTACATTTTCTGATACCCCTGCGCTACTGATGTACATGTGGATGGAACCTTAACTATACTATCATTGCTAATTACAGGATGATTTTTCAACACTGTAATGTGATCTGCCCAAGTAGTTCTATTAGTTATTGCAGTAGCATTCATGCAGAATAACGTGTCTATGTCAATCAAAGTAATACTTGCATTGAAAATGTCTGTTTGATTCATGCAGCAATCAAGTCTATGTTGTACAGTCACCATGCAACTATTCGAAGTTGCAGCATCTAATAGCAGTCTGGTTCTGTAATTTAATCCAATTTGTGTCCTGCATAGGTTAGACATATAATCGTCCTGCCATTGTCTCAACTGGTTTCCAAATGTTCACATCTGGTGAAAAAGTAATGTTCACTATAGGGCATCCTTGGTTTCAGGGCAAGTAAAGTTGTCTTGCACCCGTAAGCTGGTGGAAGATTTCCAACGATTGTACAAGTGGGTCGTCAAGCTTCAATATTCTTCCACCTGGGGTAATAGGCTTTACCGAATGGACCGTGAGAGAGTGTTATTCATTTTAGAATCCATTGAAGAACCTAGAAAATACACAGACTGATTATTCTCGAAGATAACATGTGTTAGCTGGTACATATTCCCATCTCTCTTTCCCTGACCTGATAATTAACACTGTGTTGTCTCGTCGGTGGCTATCACCTCAGCTGGTTCAGGAGGCCATTTGGGTTTGTAACCCATATTTTGCACCATTGTTAAAACCTCCTGTAGATCTAAAACCTTTATCCTCCCTTGCTGTTAAGAGTGTGGGGCTTGTCCTTTATAGGGTCACTTTGTTAACTGGAATAATTAACAATTGAGCCACTCTGTCATACTGTTGAATTAACAGATTTTGTTCTCTACTATTCAACAAAATTACTTTCACTTCTCCTTGGTAATCACAATCACCCTCCCAAAATTTGTATTCCCTTGAGGCTAGTTCTGATTTAGGTGCTATCCAACCAAAATGTCTCAGTGGAATTTGTATTCCAATACCAGTTTCTATCCTTGAATGTTTCTGCTGTTTATTCTGTATTCTTGAAGGGCATGTAAATCAAGTCCAGCAGCTTCTGGGTTGCCTGCAAGGAGACAGAGCTCCTGGTGTAATTTCCTCAATATAACACTGTTTCTGTAGTTGAGTGTTTACATTTGCAAATTAGAGTTATCATTCGCATTAAGGGGTCTCAGATTCTGCAATTGGTCTATTATTTAAAATCTGTAATGCTTCATGCAAATTCTCTTTCCATTTTCGTAGGCTCCCCAGTTTCCTAAACTGTTCTTTCAACAATCCATTCATTCTCTCAATTAACCCTGCTGCCTGCGGGTAATAAGGGATGTGAAATACCCACTGTATGTTATGGGCTTGAGCATAAGCTTGCCATTTTCCCCTAAAATGGGAACCATTGTCACTTTGTATCTGCAAGGGTATTCCATAGTACAACATAATTAAGTTAATTGCCTTAATGGTGTTTTTCTGTGTAGCTTGTTTACAAGGGTATGCCAATAAATACCCTGAATATGTATCTACAACTGTGCAAGCATATCGACATCCTCCACTAAGGGTAGAGGTCCAATGTAATCAATCTGCAAATTTGTCCGTATTTTCCCTCCCAATTGTCCTTTCACAATATGAGGATTGGTCTTTGTTGCCCATGTTGGCATATAGGACACTGAGCAACAACAGTTTTAACCAAATCCAATGTTAGGGTACCCCTACTATATGCCCACCTGTAAGTGGCTTTCTCTCCCAAATGTCCACATTTTGATGTGCCCATTTTGCCAGCCCTGATAACTGCTGACTTTGAGTTTCTTCAATATCCACTGGAAGAATCTTAGCTTTTTCATCTGCAATAGAATTATACCATCGTTCTAGTGTATCTGAAGCACAATGAGCATCAACATGAAATACAGTGGTGTGAGTATTTTGCACCATAGTCCATATTTCCTGCCACAGTTCTTTCCCCATATTTCTTTCGAATAAATTTTCCACTCATCCTTAGCCCAAGTGGGCAGCCAGGTTGTTAAACCATTGGCTACAGACCATGAATCAGTATAAATATGACATGTACCTTGCAACCTTTGTGGGTATTACACTGGAAGGGAGGAAGGGTAGCTTACCCCCTCCCTCCAAGCTCCTACTGGTGGAAGACACAGCTCGAGGTGCAAGAGACAGCTTGAATACTGTAGCAATAAAAAGGTTAGCCGTGCAACACAGACAAACAACAAAAACAAACACACATCAGTTTAAAAATAAAACAAGATTATTTCCATAGGATAAAAGAAGCCAAGCATCCCTGGGTTCCCTTATCCTAAGCTTGACAAAATGTCCAGATTGATGGTAATACCGTACGTACGTATCTCTGTAGATGGTAAACTCTCAAAAACAGCTGTAATAGTCCTTTTTCAAAATTGTAAAAGTTTGTTCTCTTCACTTAGAATACTAGTTTTGCAATAAAAGTCAAATTACATGGTTCACTCTTGGTGTGCTTTCATGAAAACATACATTTTGTGTGAAAAGTTGTGCTTTAGGCATGGAATACACATCAAGTTTGAACTGGTAGTAACATAAAATGTTGAAACACAAGAAGGTCAAATAACGTGCAAAAGGTCACAGTGTGCATGCAAGGGTCATTCAAACCCAGCCATTCCTGTAGTGTCCTTGAACACCACCAATATTAAAATATCTTTAAATAACAATACAGCACACAATGAAACTGCTGGCCAAGACAGTACACACACACATACACATACACAAAAAGAAATACTTAACACAAAATAAGACTGACATTGTTTCACACCAATTTGCTGAGGTAATGCCCATAGTTCCATTAGAAAACTGTACGTGGTTTAGAAATATGTGCTGCCTCCTGCCTGTCTTGTAACACTGACAATTTTTAAACCAACACATTTATACATATTGCCATGCCAAATCTTTCCAGAACAAAACACTGTTTAAACACATCATCTGTAAGTGAACACATCTCGTATAACATGATTACACCTTTTGGCACATAACTAAAATATGGCACTCTGCCATTTTGCAAAAAGTTTCTGGTTTTAACTAGAAGTATGATAAAGCCATTTATAGCTGTTAACACACTACATTTCACCTAGCAGTGGCTTGGCATGTTGCTAAACTACAACTCTTTCTGCACATTGCAATCTATATGACGTCATAATTCTTCACCATCAACACTACCTGCTCCAAGCAACAACTACAAACAAAAGTTTTCACTGACCCTATCTAGGCAGCACAAATGTTCCATTACAAATAAAGCCAATTAAAACAGTCAGCTATGAGGCAAAGAAGCTTCTTCTTTCTTTTTTTCTGTAACATGTTGTGCACTGAAGGCAGTCAATCCTATCTTGCAACCTTGACAATAGAACATAATTACAGAACACAGATATAAGTCAGAAAATATGCATGAGAAAGACGGAGCATTACCTTGTTTAGTATACGTATTACAGAAATAAAACAGACAGACATAAAACAACTTTGAATAAAAAAAAAAAAATTAAGACTTACCCGGTGCAAAGGTATTTTTCTTCTTCTTTTCCGATATACTAGTCTAAGTAAGAAAACTGACTGCAGGACCTTCGTGATAATTTCCAAATGCTGCAGCTATTAACTCTTTCAAAGGTTTTAACCCTTTCAAAGGTTTTCTTTTGGCCATTTCAGTAACCTGCCAAACCAAGTCTTTTTCAGAGCTCTGGTTTGCAGTTTAAAACAAAACAAACAAAATCTCTAACAGTACTAGGTTGAGATCCATCTGGTAGAGGTCCCCAGTACTTGGGTTTAGGATCAAATGTTTCAGCCTCTATAGGAGGCAAGGGAACTTGAAATTGATACAGAAAAACTTGAAACTACACAGATAGGCAACATGGGGGGGGAGGATTTTCAAATCATCCCGTCTGTAGTCACCTACTGTGCGTACATCCACAGTAGTTTATTTTTCTTTTTCTAGATGTTGCTTATCTAACTTTACTTAACCAGCCGCTGCTTTTCTCCTAAAAGCAGCCTGAACTGTGAAAGCCATCATTGGCTCTAACAATGCTCTTGCAGCAAGCACAAATTACAAGTACAAAGGGCAGTTGCCCTTGCTTGTTGAGCCTTAATACACCTTTAAAAAAAAAGAACTCATCCTTTTTCCTAAAAATAGACATTTTATTTTCGAATCCTGCCGACTACGCCAAAAATGTTCTGCCAACTCAAACCAAGCAGCTATTTGCCATTCACACTCACATACACACAATAACAGTACAATAAGTATAGCAAGCCAAAGCTTTATTATAGCAAAATATAATATAAAAGGTTACAATAAGTACAGCAAGCCAAAGCTTTATTATAGCAAAATATAATACAAAAGGTTATACATCACCGATTCAAAGCTACATCCAAGCCAGTTCCAATGGCTGAGAAGCCCCTTGTCAGCCTGGCTAGATCTCACGAACCGAATTGGCCCCAATAGCGATGCGCCCACCCCAGAGCAGGAGGTTTAACCAGGCATTGAGAAAGCTACATTTATATCTTATTCTATGCTAAAAATAACCGTGCAGCCTTCATAGTGTTGTCTCGCCACATTCTAGAAGCTGGCCGGGCTCCCAGGATGCTGCGAATTCACACCATAAGGACTGCTCAGAATTCCTACACCTGCTAGGTCACTGTGCTCCAAACACTGGCCGGGTGTCTAGAACACTATGAGCTAAGCAGAAGTTTAAACAAAACTACAAAAACAGGTTGCCTGATAATATGCAACCTTCAAGTTAGCAAAATACACTGTCTGAAGCAAAACATAATAATGAGGCTATCTAAAGAGCAAAACACCAATTAAATGAAGCAGCATGTAAAATGGAGTCACACAATACAAAATGGAGTATAAAATGACATACATTACATGAAATAGCATACAAAATGGAGTGACAATAATCAACATATTATACTATCACTACAAGGACATAAGGGGGGCTCAAAGCCTATCAGGAATACTCCCCACATGTGTGGGCAATTAGACCACTTAGATTTTTAGAAGAAATCAAATGAGCTTTGATTTGACAGTTTGATCTTTTTTTTAGCTCTGGTCAGCTAACAAAAAAAAAACAAAAAACAACATCCTCACTGTCCTTGCAGAGCTCTGATGAGCTCTTTGGTTAGCTGTGGATCAGATGTGTGTCAAGCAGAAGGAATCAAACTGCTGTGACTGAGCACTTGATTTTGATTTTTTTTTTTTCAAAGTTAATGAAATTAATTTTAAACTGCATCGATTTGCTGCTAAAAGGGTGTTAAGGTGAGCAGTTCATTTCCAACTGGTGTTAACTATGCTAAATGGGCTGGTAACATGCCAGTTACATGCCTCAGGATGGTAGGTTACATTTCTGATAATATTAGCGGTCAGTTTATATTAGCTTTTTTTTATTTCAGCTAATATTGCTATTATAAACTGAATGCTAATATTATCTGTTATACAGTAAATGTGTTGAACTTCTGCTACTTAACTTCAATTATGCTCTGCAGTTGATCTACTCTTTTCACAACCTTGTTACCCAATCAATCAATGTTAGTAGCACATCTGTAACTGGTGACAACTTGAGACATCCATTCAACAGCCTCTTTGGTCAATTAGTAACCAGATTATAGGGATTCCCCTGATGGTCTTGATTGAGCTCCTGTAAATATCTCCTGCTTTGTAGGATCCAAAAGTTGGTTCAGTTGTTGGCGTTGACTGCAGTGATCATCAATACTCTTTAGCCTCATTCATTCTGAGACTCGCTCTTCAGTCCGTGGTCCGGCTTTGTGAAGATGGAAGATGGGGGTGCGGTTCAGAGAGGATTATGGTGTTAGACCTCCCTCCGATGGATAAGTAAGGGCTGACGGGATCAGAAACAGCACAAAAGACATTGATGGACAGTTGTTACAGGTTAAAATAAAAAAAAAATATAAAACACTGCCGAGATGATGATGATCACAACACTGGGGGATTTGGCGCCCCCAGTGTCACTATGATGTTTTGGGGAGGGGGAAGGGGTGCTGGATGCTGATAAGGAGGGTTGGGTGGGGAAGATACAGTAAAATCAAAGAAAGATAAATAAAAATAACAAAAAACCACACATGCATGGTACTGAGGATTAAAAAAAAGATCCATGCGTGTGTGGTATAGCGGGGGGGTTAGGATTCCAGCATTGGGGGGATTGGGCACCCCAGTGCCACAGTTACATTTGGGGGATGGGGTGGTGGGAGCTGAAAGGGAGGGTGAGGTGGGAGGCCAATGTATTTCAGCAGTCACAGACCAAGGGACCCAGTGACTTATTTTAAAAATAGTGCAAAGGAGCACAAGAGTTCCAGTGATTCGACTGCGGAACTGACTTTTGTCACTTCATCATGTTGGGCGTTCACAGGACATGTAGGCATGGTCAAAGTCCTTTTCTGAAGCAATAGATCTGCAGGGCTATGCCCACTGCAGCCCTAAAAATAAAAAAAAGGTATTGTAAATATGTTTTTCCCATGTCCTTTTTTTTTTAAAGAGACATTGCATAATAGCAATAAGGCCCTCCAGGGTGTGTGTTTGTGTGTGTGTGTGTGTGTTACTGTGTAATAACCTCACTCCTGGGGTGATGAAAGCACTCGGCTTCACCTCATGATGCAACCCATCCTAGGAGTGCTGTCATGCAAGCAATAACACACAACAAGGTGTGGTTTACGTGCTGATAAGAGCAAGCCCTGGGGTGTACTAAGGCACAAGGCACTTGTGCTGAGTGCCTTATGCCCCTGGGCATGCTCTTATCAGCACGTAACCCACACCTCAGAGTGTATTATTGCATTTATAAAGTGGGCTGATAAGTAACTAGTTCATAATAAAAAAATAAAAAAAATTAGTAAAAAGATGTAAAGTGAGGTTTAAGAGTGAACCAGTAAAAAAATAGTCCCTCATTTGTCCAGATACAAAAAGAAATGTACTGGTCAGATTGTTTGTTTTTGTCTCCTGACAAAGTATTTGTAACTGAGAGACAGTGATTTTAATTTTGTTGTCTCGTCATACTGTATTGCTAACTGACACACTGTGATTTTAATTAAATCTGTGGTTCAGTGACAACGAGCGGGTTCATTGTCTGGGACTTTTATTTATTTTCTGGTTGTTTGGTATAGATTTAAACCGTTTCTTGTTGATTGCAGTCCAGTGAGTTTTCCGGGAGTGAGTAAGTTTGTGACTGAGTGTGTCATATAGGAACTGCCGTACTGCCAGGTTTTCACTTCCTGGTTTAGCGGTCGCAGTACTGTGTGATTTTCACTTACTGGTTGTTGTGAGGGACAGTTAAAGATAGTAAAATGAAGAAAAAGTAGGAAAAAAAGTTGTCCTATGTTCTATCCTGTCATCAATGTTGGGTGAACGCCAGAATGGAGAGTGCAGTTGCAGTGCAGCTGATGTCGGGTTTACTGTTAGTGGTCGGTGATTTTAAATGCTGTGAGGAATCAACACATCAATCTGTAATGGCCAGGAACAAACAAAAAGGAAAAAAACATGAACAGGTACTAACTTATTGAATTTATTTGGGTGGAGAAAATGGGAGGGGGTCTGTTGTTTTATTTGCAAGTTTGAGACACTGGTAGCGCTCTCTCGGTGCAGCGATCATCACTTACTGCGAGATCTGCCAGCCAGCGTTTTGGTTTATGCTTGGCAGAGGTCACTGATTTGTTGATGTGGTGGGACATGTTGGTGGGCAGTAGTCCCAGTTGGCAGGATACATGCTGATAAGAACACGGCAGAGACTGCCTTTTCAGCCAATCGGGATTCTGGATTTGTTTAGCCCATTTTATAATACACAATAACTCACACCCTATCATGCCTTATTTCTTAAAAAAAAAAACAATTCTGACTGGCTAAAAATGATGTCAATATTTATATCCAAGGAACATAATCCAAAACAGCCCCCTTTGCATCCAGTGAGATATAAAATAGAATGGTGTGCCCTTGATCCCATGTTTAGTGCATTTACAGAGATAGCAGTCCCCCCCCCCAAAAAAAAAATGTAAAACAGACATACCAAATGCATTCATGGAGAAAAAACTCTGAAAAGCATTGAAATGCCATTACTTTACTGATACATAAATGTCAACAGATTCGGTATAACTGCTGGTAGCATAGTGGCAAGAAATGTCTGGCACATAGCCAGTGTGATGAACTCATGCGGGCCAAAATGTCTTTGTTGTCATTTACATGGGAATGGCATGAAAACTGTTTATGAACTTTCTTTTCATCCACAAGTGTTTTTAATTTAGACTGTGTATGTCTGCCTCCATGTATCGACCTTCCCATTCCATGCATGGGCTGTGGAGTCTTTGTTAGAGAAATATAAAACTAATGTGTATTGAGATGGCTGAATGATCACACACACACACACACACACACCATCAAACATCTTCCAATTCACAAACCATCCCAAAGTGCTGCCTTTTGCCTGCTTCAAGTCAGATGCCCTGTCCTATATCCCATAATGGCGTAATACCACCTAAAGATGCAAATAGGTAGTGCTGGCAGAAACTGCAAATTTTGACTTCCAGTGAAGTCATGCTCCCCTGTGCAGCTTAACTAGAGAGGATCCCACTGAGATCAATTTAAAAACCTTCAGATTCCTACTTTAAATCTAAAATTCTGAATGCTATCACCCACGTAGGTTGTAAAATACCGAGAAGAAGACAAAACTGCTGGATGCACAGGATGATGACCAATTGTCGGAGAGAGGCTCGGAGAGTGAGGGCTCCCAGGCTTCTTTGGCCTTATGCCTCAGTGGCACAGCACATAGCCAAATACCATTCTCTACCCTCCAGAGACAAATGGCCCAGATGCTATTGGAGCTCCGCTACTTTTGTGAAGAGATGCGCTCCACTACCACTGCTCTCTGTACAGATATAAACATGTTGGAGAAGCCACAGGAGGCTACAGAGACCCAAGCCACAGACACAGATAAGCAGGAGGACTGTGCCAAAAGAATCATTGTATAGCTGCACCAGAATATCAAGCTACTCCAGGATAGAGCTGAAGACGCGGAAAGCAGAAAGTGCTGCAAGAACATCAGGATCTCTGGAATCCCTGAAGGGGCTGAGGGCCCAGATATGATCTGGTTCATGCAGAGCAACCTGCACAGGGTGCTCTCTCTCCCTGACCACTACACATTGGATCTTGAGTGGGTTCATTGTACACTGGGCTCAAAACCAGCCCCTGGAGCCCACCCACTAGTAGTGCTTATCAGATTCCTTCACTTTCAATTAAAGGAAGATGTTTTGCACACAGCTTGGAAAAAGGGGACAGTGCTTTTTCAAGGCCAGAGGCTGTACCTCGAAAATGATTATGCCCCAGAAATTATGGTGAGAAGGAAGCCTACATCCCCGTAATGAGAGCACTCAAGACTACTGGTATCCAGTTAAGGACACTCAACACAGCAAAGCTCACAATCTGCTTTAAGGAGGGCCCAATTACATTTGACACTGTAGCTGTGGCTTTTGAGGAGCCGAAGGCCAGGGAGATGGAACTCCCACAACAGAGAATCAGCTCCAACACTTCCGGCACCTCGATTACCTCTAAACTTTTTCAGAGACTGTGAAGTAGCAACCAGAATGATCCAGGTAGCTGAAGCGATCCAGAGCATCTTGGGTGCTCTGAAGGCCCAACAGATGTCTCCCCCTGCCGACCGAGCAGAAATCCATGGCACCCCAGGATGAAAAACTGCAAGTATTCCTATGGTAAACCACACTTGAAGCTTGATGGGGTGGTCTGAGCCCCCCTGTGTAGGTATATCCCATTGATTTTTCCCAGGTTACGCTACATTGAACTGTAAATTATGGGACTGCCTCATGTATATATATTTATGTAACAATGTGACACTGTAGCTGTGGCTTTTGAGGAGCCGAAGGCCAGGGAGATGGAACTCCCACAACAGAGAATCAGCTCCAACACTTCCGGCACCTCGATTACCTCTAAACTTTTTCAGAGACTGTGAAGTAGCAACCAGAATGATCCAGGTAGCTGAAGCGATCCAGAGCATCTTGGGTGCTCTGAAGGCCCAACAGATGTCTCCCCCTGCCGACCGAGCAGAAATCCATGGCACCCCAGGATGAAAAACTGCAAGTATTCCTATGGTAAACCACACTTGAAGCTTGATGGGGTGGTCTGAGCCCCCCTGTGTAGGTATATCCCATTGATTTTTCCCAGGTTACGCTACATTGAACTGTAAATTATGGGACTGCCTCATGTATATATATTTATGTAAATGAGCCTGGCATGCCTTGTTGCCCTCTTCTGTTCTGGTGGGGACACCTGTGTGCCACAATTCCCTGTGACATGCATGCTTTTCTTTTCCCTTCTGGGTTCCTGGGCCCTGCTCTCCCCCCCCCCAGATGGGCTATTTTAGCGGGAGGTCAACTGATCTATTGAGGGAACCCTTGCAATGTGCTGTGTGCTGTGGGGTGGCTGGTTCCCTGAGGAGATTGGCATGCTGATGCATACTACTCCAATCAGCAGCATGTCCCTGTTGCCTGACTCCCTCGACCAGTCCACCACTTCCAACTGCAGGCCTTTATGGGCAGAGCTTCCATGAGGCTCACCTACACGAGATGGCCTCACATTCACTTAGTTCTCCCTACCAATCCATCATGCTAATATATGATGTCAGCAGTGCTCTGGGTCTGGCTTGGGGGGATGGGGTTGGGTAGTTCCCCGAGGGTTACAGCTGAGTGGCACTAGCTTGATTTTTATGTAAAACTCTCCAAGGGGAGGCTGTTGCCCATGACACAATCTACACTCACAGTATCCTTGGGTTAGGGTGCCTGGGTCTGGGATGGGGAGATGGATTGTACTCTGGCCTACTAACTACAATACAGGAACTGCAGGAACTGGAAGCTATGTGTCCATTGCTGGGGGATATGTGGGGGCTGAGATGGAGGGAGGGAGCCTGGTTGCAGATTCCCTGCTGTCCTTTGCACAAATTGTTATATTTGACCTGCTTGTGGTTGGGATTAGTTCTGACATTCTTCGTATAAAAACACTTAACCTTGGAATTAGGTTTTAATACCACATACTAAATATTAGTCAATGCTGTCTCGGGGCTGGGGCTGGGGGTGGGGGGTACCGAATGGAGCTGAACTAATTAAAACATGAGAATAATATTCCTGTGGACTGCTCATCTGGGGGCTGGGGCGGGGGAAATGGCCACATGCTATACTATCTTTATCAGGTGGAGATCATGGTTTATACCCAGCTAATAGCAGGATTTAACTGGTGCAGCACATATAGGCATTGGCAGATCCATGGAGCGGGGCACGAATGGTCACATGGTATGGCTGGGGTTGCGATGCCGGGAGGTGGGGCTATCCCTGCTTCTCCTCCCTGCTTGCTCTCCCCCTCTGCCTCCTGCACCCGGTGGTTCCTTGATGAGGTCCTTTAAGCAGAATAATCACTACTCGATGAGTACTGCGACATAACCAGGTTGATCCTATTGCCTGGCCTCCTGGTTGTGGGGGGGTCTCTCCTCCCCCCCCTCACTCCGCATGGCCCGGGGGGGTGGGTAGATGACCCCCTTTGCTCTGTTGCAGCCCCCCAGGAGTGGACCTTTCATATAGCCCTCCCTTCATATCACAGCTGTAGCATGAAAGGTTCTCAGTACGCCAGCCTTGATGTCCCATATCCAATCTCCCTTTCCCATATTGACACTAAACGTGTCAGAAGGTCTCTTACCAGAGATGACACCTCCTAGTAAGGATTTATCCTTACTCCAGGATCTTGTTCTGATCCTGATCCTTGGAAGCACCAGTTATATTTCCCCTGTTGTGGACCCAGTTGGCCTCCCACCAGGTTACTCGACAGATTTTGATCAGTTATGTAGTTGATATTGTTAAATGTTTATATCTTTGTTTGTGTTGTTATGGTCCTATTGGGAAAGTCAACAATTGTTGTGAAATAGAATTTGGGAACTTAAGGAAAACAAAACCATTCAGAACCCCTCCCAACAGAGGGGGTTGGGAGGGGACCTCCAGGTAGCGCCCTTTACCAAAACCTATCATGACTGCCCCTCACTTGAAACTACTATCCCTAAATATAAATGGCCTAACCTCACTGATCAAAGGATCATGAGTTCCAGCATACCTGAAGAAGAGTAGGTCCAACCTGATCTACCTACAAGAGACCCACTTAAATGACTCTGAACATACTAAGCTAGCCAGTCTTAGTTGAGGTGAGGTATTTTACTCCTCTAGTCATAGGGGTAGATGCAGAGTAGTGCAAATTATAGTACACCCCCACAACCCCTTCCAGCCAGGACCATGCTGGACTGACCCAGAAGGTATAATGGTCATTGTACAAAACACAATAAATAACAAACAAGTCACCCTAGCTAATGTGTACCTCCCACCTGGCCTTCCTATCCCCCAGTTAAAGATGTTACTAGATAAAATAGTGCAGATGACCATGGGGTCTCTTCTGCTGGCAGGAGATTTTAATCTCCTTCTGGGTCCCACGCTCGACTCCTCCAACCCAAGACCCCAATGACAAACAGCAGCTCAGAAATTCTTTAAGAAATTTGTGAAAGAAGTGGGCAGGAGTGACGTGTCGCAACATTTCCATTCCCGGTCAAGAAATCACTCCCACTACTCATCTGTACATCAAACTTACTCAAGTATTGATCAAACATATATGCAGGTTGAGAACCTTGGCTCTTTGGAAGATGCATGTATGGGCAATATTGTCCTCTCTGACCATGCCCCCTAATCACCACCTGGGACATGGGTCTCCAAGCAAAAAACACCCGCTGGAGGCTTAAGCCTTACTATCTCTGATCCCGACAATTTCGGGGGTACATTACAGATAAAATTACAGAAATTGTGGGAGATAACCCCCCAGCTGAGAATACCCCGGCAATACACTGGGACACTGTGAAATCAGTCTTCTGCTGTCATATAATACAACATATGGCAGAGTTGAACAAGCAGCATAGAGAACAAAAGACCAAATTGGAAGACATTCTCCATTTTCTATGAATGGCCCACAAACAGGGTGATACTACAGTTTTGCCCTTACTATAATAAACCAAAGCAGACCTCGACTGCCTGGCCCTTCAGCAGACAGAGATTGCCTTAACATTTTTAAGACAAAGATACTACGAGGTGGGACCTCGGGCCACGAGGTTGCTAGCCTACCAGATCCGCAGGCAAAAAAAGTTCTCTGTCATAACCACACTTAGACATCCGACTAGTGGCAACCCCCTAACCAAGCTACATGACATAACGGAGGCATCACATCCTATTACTCCACCCTCTATACCCCAGAACAGACCCCTACCAATCAACAGATAGAAAATTACCTGCATCCAATTACCCTGCCCAATCTCTCTGAAGCTCAAGTAGAGGCTCTAGCCACTCCAATAACAGAGGCTGAGCTCACTGCAACTCTAGCTAGAGCAAAAACCCTTAAAGCCCCAGGCCCGGATGGGTATGGAAAATAATTCTATAAAATAACCAAGCCTCAGACCCTCCCTAAACTCCTAGGACTTTATAACTCTCTGTTGAATGGGGATTCCCCTCCTCCCTCCTGGTCATATGCGATCATATTAGTTACCCCTAAACCAGGGAAAATGTTTCAGTTCTGCAGCTCCTACAGACCAATCTCAGTCCTTAATACCGACTATAAGTTTATTATGAATATTCTAGCCCATCGTATAGACAACTACCTCCCTCTACTAATACACAAAGACCAAACTGGCTTTGTGAGAACCTGCTCCACTACAGATAACATTGAGCGCACCCTACATGTAATCCGTAAAATGCAATCCACTAATAATCCCTCAGTCCTAATTAGCCTTGAAGCACAAAAAGCATTTGACAGGGTGGCTTGGCTCTTCCTGTACAAGGTTTTAAACAAAATGGGGATTCCACAAACTTTAACTAAAGTTATACAAAACATGTACTTGGCACTCAGAGTATGTGTGAAAATAGATGGACACCACTCTGGGTACTTCCAATTGTTTCGGGGAACCGGGCAGGGATGCCATCTCTCTCTCTCTCTCTCCACTCTCCACTCCTTTTTGCAGCTTTTATATAACCACTTGTACACCGCATACGTGAAGCACTGGGTCTCACAGGGATCACCCTGGGGGATGCGGAGCACCAGGTCACACTATACGCTGATGACATGCTGTTGTATCTCCAGGACCCGGAAAAGTCACTCCCAATAATAAAACAGATCCTGGATGAATTTGGACAGGTATCAGGATAAAACTAAACCTCACCAAATACTTACCTTCTATTACTCCCCATCCCCTGACATACAAAATCTGTTCCCCTGTAGCTGGTCCCTGTCGAAGTTAAAATATTTGGGAATCCAACTATCACAATCCCCAACAGATGTTTATAAAAATAATTACATCCCCTTCACTCTACAACTAAAATCTTATTTGGCCTCCTGGATCACATTCCACTAAGCCTTTCCAGAAGAATAGATGTAATCAAAATGGTCACTCTTCCTAGGGCCCTCTACCTTTTTCAGAATGTCCCCATCCCCATAACACAGTTGTTCCGAGAGTGTAATGTTCCGAAAGTGGAACCACTCCATCTCTAGATTTATCTGGGCAGGGCAGAGACCCAGAGTTTGCCTAAAGGTGCTCACTCTGTCAAGGTCGGGGGGGTGGCCTATCACTCCCAGACCTCTAGCTGTATCATAATGCAGATCTTCTTACACACCTGATGGCCACACAGAATGCTGTAACTACCCCACACTGGACAGAGATTGAGCATTCCCGTATTGACAATGACTACTTCCAAAATCTACATCAGCAAGAAATTGAACCACACCCCACACACATTACTAATCCCTTGGTAATACACACCTTTAATATTTGGAGTTTCATTAGGAAATCACAACACCTAACCCCATTCCTCCATCTCATCTGCTCTTTTACCAACCTCAGCCATTTTTACTCAAACAAACTGGACCATGGCTTCTTGACATGGGAGAGATTTGGCCTGAAATACCTAACACAGATTATGACCCAGGGGAAACTGTGGTCCTTTGCTGAAACCAAACTCGATACAATTTTCCCCATAATGATTTCTACCTATAACTATAGTTATGCCACTATTATGAAAGTTTACCCATGGCCACCCATATGCCTGAGCAAGATCCCCCCAATAATACACAAACATGCCTAAACACCTCCCCTGGTCTGTGACACTTAGTCTTATTGTGCTACCAAGCCCTGAAATCTCAACAAACGTCACTTATAGACAATATACGCCTCCACTAGCAGGAGGAACTGGACCACCCTATTTCCTCTGTGGAATGGCAAATGGCTTGCCAATACACATCCCAGGTTACCAGTTCACACCAGTGGCATGAATATGCATGGAGAAACCTTATCAGGTATTTCAGAACCCCCATTATCACCAGTCACTATGCCCCAAATGGTTCAGCTGCCTGTTTGCATCTTTGTAGGGAAGTCAGGGCAACCCGCACACACATTATGTGGGCCTGCCCAAACTTCAATCCTTCATATTACAACTACAGTCCAACCTACAAGAACTATTTGGGACTCAGCTCCAATTAACTGAGGAAATGTATCTTCTCCTACTTCTCCCTAGAGAATTAAGAAACCCCAACACTAGGTATCTCACCCATCTTCTTGTTACAGCAGCCAAGAAGGCTGTTACCGAAGCTTGGTTAACTGCCAGGCCACCTACTACTCAAGACTGGTGGTTGATTACCAAACAGGTTTATCAAATGGAATGGATAACTTACAACCTTAATGAAAGAGAGGATAAATTTACCTTCAGATGGACTCACTGGCAGCTGTACTGTATGTTAAAAGATGATTCCTTCATCTCATGAGCTCCACTCTGGGATGCCATGATAATTTTTCTCACCCATAAAATAGTTCATAATTCTTACTGTTGCCTCTAGTCTACCCCTCCCCCATGATGCCCCTTTTTTTGCCCCTCCTCCCTTCCCCCCATGTGGGGCCAGGGGTGTTGCTGGGGGACCCCTCCCTTTCCCCCTCCCCATCCCCCTCTCCCCATTAAACTAAAACCTTGAAAATAAAAACAACTGACCTACCACCTGACTTGTGGTCTGAATATATGGGGAGGTGGTCCATCCGGGGTACTTTCCAATGTCAGAGCTTGATGAATTAAGCTTAGATTATAACCCAAAATGGGAGTTAGGGCAGATAACGTAACAATATGTCTTCCCAGATGGACGCTATACTAGACTGTGACAGTTTCTGGTGATCATATCAGAATTTAGATCCACGCTGTCTGTGCCTACTGACACATAAAGGTGTTCAAGAATATGTTCTCAGTGATCCTTGTAATGTACAGATACAATGTTATCCTCATGACCTGTCGACTATGTATGTTGAAAAAATCAATAAAGACCAATTTAAAAAAAAGAAACTGTAAATTTTGCTTTCACAAAGATTTCACAACATTTCACAGATTTATTGAGATATTCTGAAATTCTAAATTTAGCAAAATCCAAATCATCCAAATGTTTTCTGAGAGTTGTTGCCCTGTTACTCAAAATGCTCTTACTGAAGTGCTGAATGGTACACATGAACTGCGGAATGACAATTCTGTTTAATTCCATTCCACAATTTACTACATCAGTCTGCAATATATGAAATCATTCTGCAGCTCTGTGGATAATGGAGTGATCAGTTTGGAGGAGTTCCATCTCACAATTTAATGCATCAATCTGCAATACATACATACATACATACATTATACTGTTTTAAGTTAGAATATCACAAAGTTGATGTGCATGTTGAAATTTCTCAGAAGTGAAATTCCAAGTTTTGCAGTAACTCTACCAGTGTAATTTTATTTTTGAATAACACTACCCATGGTCCATGATAATATACCACCACAAAAACAACACTGGTGTGATGTCAGTGATGTTTGGGACTAGTATTGCTTGGGCAAACTGTATGTGCAGCACAGGTGACCAGTAATGCTCCTGAAAATATGCACCAATTACAGATGGTGCTTTTTATGTGACAACTGGGCATGACTTCAGTCCTCCTCCTTGAACCTGGTGGGGACAGGCAGTATAGCATGGGACCTATGCCCATTTGCCTTCCAGGGTCATTCAGTCAAATGGCAAAAGCAACACCACCTCCTCTGCCTCATTTTCTGGATCTCTTCCTACATTATGAGGCACCATCCCGTGTCAAACCAGTTGACAGTTGTCCTGGCGTCTCTTGTGAACTATTTTTTTGTATTTTATTATGAACTAGTCCTAAAAACCTTCTTGCTTGTGCCACTCTCCACTTGCTTTAGAGAAGCAAAAGGAGATACTGTGTCCCAAACAGGATGGCAGCTTTATGCCTGTGAGTCACTTTCAGCTGTCAACATGCTAATATGCCCACAGGATAGACAAGGTGCTAAAGGGTCCTTTGCATGCCATTATGGTTTCATTAGCATTTCTGTGCACTGCTGCTGTGCATGACTGCATGGAGGCATTGTGCAAAGCAGTGCCATCCCTACCTTCCAATCACCATTTAGATGCCCACAAGTATTATAATAAAATATATATAATAGCCCCACCACCATAATTGCTGTTCAGATGCCTGCTATTAGTATATTGAAATGATCCCTCGGGCCTGATTTTCAAAATGTTTTGGAATGTTGCAAGGGACTTGCCTTTGGCAGGTTGATGCAAGTGGCAACTTGTCTGATTTCCCTGCCCACAGCACCCAGTTGAGCGCCGGGGCTACGATCTGCAGGCGGTCAGCGACCGCTTAGCGACTCGGGGACCAGGAGGCCAGGAGGGACACAGAGAAAGGCACGGGAAAGCTGCAAAATTTTGCCACCCACTCTCCCCTCCTTGTGTGTTATTTTTATAGGCTTCTTCCTGCCAAAATCTCTTCCCCGCCCTCAGCACTACTCTAGCCAATAAACTGCATCACCGCCCTGCTGTACCACCTAATCAGCAATCCTTCCCTTACTGTTCTCCTGGTAGTTAACCATCAATACCACTTTCACAATGGGGAGACTCCACCTGCTATTTCTCTCCCTGTCATGCATGGGGTTCCTTAAGAAGGATGTCCATATCACACAAAATATGGTGACCCATCCGTCTAGCCTCTCTGTATCATCCTCATTGAATAATGTTCAGACCCTCATATATGCCCTACCATTGCTGCATCAGTATCCGTGGGGTGACTGCCATAAAGGGACGCAAATCACCATGTATGTATTCCGATCAATGCTCCATTACTGCATATACAGTTCCCCCTTACGCCTGACTACCAAACTGCTACTCGGTGTCTCGACATCGGTGTCATAGCCCTTTTGGAGCACCCCAAAAGAGTGGCAACAGAGCAAGAAAAGGAGGACCAAAGACAGCCACCTCTTCCTATCTCTTGCAGCCCTTATGAAACTCCTTTTCTTTCTACTACCCTGTATTGGAAATGTGGAAATCAACCCAGGCCCCCCCAAGTGTATCATCTCACCAGCAGACCTAGCCTCTATCAAAGGCCTCAGTTTTCTACATATTAATTCATGCAGCATCCTGAAAAAACTTACACTGATACAAGACTGGGTTGCCCATACCTTGCTAGACTTTCTCGTGGTATCTGAGACATGGCTCAAACCCACCACAGCAGATAGGGATGTTAATCTACCCAATTATCAGTTATTCAGAGTGGATCGCCTAACAAGGGGTGGTGGAGCAGCTATATATGTAAAGTCCAGTATACCTGTATCCTGCTTTGCTGCAATCTCAATGCCCAAAGAATTCGAATGTATATCCCTCAAAGTATCTCTCCCTAATACAGCAGCTTTCCAGCTAGTAGGCTGCTACAGGCCCCCCTCTGCTGACCACAAGCTTTTATCTCACCTGGGGAATCTACTCAAATCAGGCTCTGAAGAAGTCATTATCTAGGTGATCTGAATCTAAACTGGCTTTCCAAGGCAGCTGCAATTGGTATCGTTCTGTGATACACATGGGCTCACACAACTGATAAATGAGCCAACAAGAATAAACTCAAAGAATAGAAACAACAGCACACTACTTGATATCTTGCTGGTGAACAAACCCCATCTATTTACACACACTGGAGTGCTTTTCAGTGATATAAGTGATCACTGCCTCATTACAGGAGTAAGATCTTCCAGCAAACCAACAACCCCAGCAAAATTTCTAATGAGGAGAGCCAAAGAAAATCTTCAATATTGAAGGATATCTGCATGATCTAGCCCACTCTCCCAGCTGGCAAGAGTTTTATCTTGCACACTCTGTGGAAAAAGCACATCAGGTGCTAAACAGCATAATACTAAGTGCCCTTAATACCCATGCCCCAATCACTAGTGTCCGAATAAAAAACAAATCTTGCCGCTGGTTTTCAGCTGACCTCAAAACTGCACTGTTGGAGAGAGACAAATTATGGAAGATGGCAAGAAAAAACCAAGAACCCAAAGGACTGGGTGTTATTTAGGAAAGCTAGGAATAGCTGCACCAAGAAAGTAAGGGATGCAAAGGCTGCCTTTTACTTGGCTGAACTTGACTCCTCCTATCACAGTCCTGCTAGGTTCTGGGGCACCATCAAGGGTATTGTAGGGCAGGATTCTGGCACCTCTCTACCAACTCAATTGCACCACAATAATGGTTCTATCTCTGGCAAAATGGAAGTTCTGGATGCCTTCAATAAGCACTTCACAACTGCTGGCCTTGCCTTTGACACCTCTCCAGCTAATCTGCTGCGTGCACAACTAAGCTCCCAGTATACTGGTGCCCAGAGAGCTGATTCTTCCTTCTCCTTCAAACCCATGCTGTTGAAGCAAGTAGAGGATCTTTTATGGCAGTTGGATATTAAAAAAAGTGCAGGGGCAGACTCTCTTGACCCCTACTTTCTAAAGATTGCATTTCATGTACTTGCAGTTCCCCTAACACATCTCTTTAACCTATCTTTAACCTCTGGTTCTATTCCTACAGTGTGGAAGACAGCCCAAGTGGTTCCCCTTCTAAAATCAGGGGACCCTATGGACCTTAATAACTACAGGCCCATTTCCATTCTTACAGTGCTATACAAGATGATAGAGAAAATAGTGAACATCCAGCTAAGAGAGTATCTTGATGATGCTAACCTCTTGAATCCAGCTCAATCTGGGTTTAGGGCCAGGCACAGCACTATCTCTGCACTGGCCAAAGTTACAAATGACTGGCAAACCGAATTAGATAAAAAGAATAGTGTCTGTGCAGTATTTCTTGACCTAAGTAAGGCATTTGACACTGTGGACCACGAGCTGCTACTCTCTTCCTTGCATTCCATTGGCCTAGATCCACCCTCCCTTAAATGGTTCAGGTGTTACCTTATGGATAGGTCACAGCAGGAGAAAGCTGAAGGTGATCTAACCCCTTTAAAACCACTGCTAAGAGGAGTTCCACAAGGATCTATCCTGGGCCCTATCCTTTTTGCCATCTGCATTAATAATATTGATTCAAATCTCACCAAAGCCACTGTCCACCTCTTTGCTGATGACACTGTTTTGTATGTCAGCAACCCATCACCTGCAGTTGCCCGTAAAATCTTACAGGCAGAATTCTCCTTGCTGCAATATCAAATACTTGAGAAAAAGCTTCTTTTAAATGCAAAAAAAAAAAAAGCAATGCTCTTCTCCAATCAAAGCTCCACCAGCACCTCCCCACTAAGCAGTCTCCCCCCAGCTATGCACTATCCTTGGAGAAAATCTGGAGTATGTAGAAAAATTCAAATACTTAGGCGTGTGGATTGATAACAGACTTGACTTCACACATCATATTGAAGAACTGCTGAAAAAACTTTGCCAAAGGCTTGGCCTATTCTATAGAATAAAACACTTCCTAACAAGAGACTCAAAGATGAGGTTAGTCCAGGCTACTTTTCTTTCAGTTGTTGACTATGCAGACTTCCTTTATAGTCACTGCCCCATCTCCTACCTAAGCAAGCTGGATACCCTGTACCATAGAGCAATAAGATTCATAACAGATCTTCCAGCTAACACTCATCATTGCTCTCTCTATGCTGCAGTTGGATGGGTTTCTCTACATCTCAGAAGGAACAGAAATACAGCACTTTGGATCTACAGAGCATTGTCTAAAAAAACTTCCAAACTATATTCTAGACTGCTTCACCCAGGCCATAGCTAGCTCCTATGCCCTAAGAAGCAACAACCTCATCATGCTCAAAATACCTAACGTCAACACCCGGCTAGGGAGGGCGGCAATCAGCTATTCTCTAGCTATGAATTGAAATACTCTACAGAAATCCCTAAAGCTGTCCAATCTTATACCTATAGCATCCTTTAAACAGCTTTGCACAAGTTTTTTCACAGAGAAATGCAACTGCTACCACAAGAGCTAGACTTGCCATGTCACAACCCCCCTTCCAGGCAGCCACCATATATGGCATATTTTTGTTCCACAGTTCTCCCTTCCTGGCAGCCACCCTTTTTATAGTGCCCCAGTTCCATTTAATTCTACCTAAATACCTACTACTTACCTAATCCTTCTCCCACTAATCACTGGCCCTTACATCATTCCTAAATGCTCCCCATTCATGCTAGTATTACATTATGCTGTGTGTATCCCTTGACTCCTATATTGGGATATGTATATACTTTATCTTTTGTATAATTTTCCTATAACCTACCTTGTCATGTATGTCTGAATCAACTTTTTACCCTTGATCATTGTAGTTATAAGTGTTTTTGTCTGTATCTGTTATGCATATATTAGTGCATTGATGTATATGTTGTGTACCAACTATCGAACCTTGACCTTATCAGGTCCATCTTGTAAATGAGCCTTGCTCAATGATGCTCACCTGAATAAATAAAGATTTGATGATGATGATGATGATGCATCAAACACCGGGGATTTATCAATTTTAGAACAGTGGCGGCCACAACACCCAGATGCAAGCCCCTTGCAGCAGCTCCCGCCTGCCTTAACTTTGTATCCCCGGGCGACCTCTTCTATGGGGCTTGTGGCACAGGTTGGACGCAATGCACCATGAAATGGGTCCACTGTCACAAACTGTGCCAAACATTGTAAAATTGGACTGTGCTGCATCCAAGGTGTTTGGTGCAGTTGCAGCCAATATTGGGACAGATGCAGGGCTGGATGCAAGCCATGTATCCACCTTTGAAAATCAGGCCCCAAGCATGTAGTAGTTGCCCCACCCTGATTTCCATTCACATACCCCTGGTTAGAATATTAAAATGACCCCAGCCATCTAGTCCACCCCTTGATCACAAGTCCGAGCCCCCTTACCATTCCACCCACTCAGATTGCTCCATCCCTTCCAACAATGACCCCCCCAACTTCATCCAGATGTCAGTGTCACCCTCTGATGGTGACTCTTCACTTGCTTTAGAGCAGCAACGGGAAATACTGTGTCCCAAATAGGATGGCAGCTTTATGCCTGCGAGTCATTTTTAGCTGTCAGCATACTAATAAGCCCACAGGGCATGCAAGGTGCTAAGGGGCCCTTTGCATGTCATTATGGTTTCATTAGCATCTCTGTACACTGCTGCTGTGCATGGCTGCATGGAGGCATTGTGCAAAGCAGTGCCATCCCTACCTTCCAATCACCATTCAGATGCCCACAAGTATTATACCAAAAGTGATCCCTGGCATCGAGTAATACCCCACCACAACTGCTGTTAAGATGTCCCCTATTAGTGTATTAAAATGATCCCAGACATCAAGTCCAGTCCTTGATCACAAGTCCGAACCCCCTTCCCATTCCACCCACTCAGATCACTCCACCCCTCCAAACAATGGTCCCCAACTTACCCCAACTGTCAGTGTCACCCTATGATGGCAACAGTCCCAGACCGTGTGCTTATCACCTCAGCTAGCCACTGTATGAATGACAGTGAGTGAACACATGCCTACTGTAGAAACAAATGTTTCTACACTAGGAGCATGCTGACTCCCTATCACTTAGTGACCAGCCAATATAATGAGCAGAGAGGCTAGGCCAATCACAGTCACAGGGAGGTGACTGCCATCTTGGGTAAGTGAGGGCAGCAATGGAGGATGGGGTGGAGAGATCTGGGTGGGTGTGATGGGTAGAGGGCTCAGATTTGCATTTGGAGGGGTGGAGGCCACCCATGCCAGGGATCATAGAAACAAAGAAACATAGACAATGATGGCAGGAAAAGACCAGTGATCCATTCAGTCTGCCCATAGTTCCCTATCAAACCTCGGGATTTATTACCCATACAGGGTACTAGCCTTTACTAGCCACTCCCCTTTTCCCCTTCATACTACTAAAACCCTGAGTATTCAATATACCCTTCACTTTGTCCCAGCTGTGCTTGAAACATTTATGGTTTTGGCGATCACCACCTTGACTGGCAGACCCTTCCATGGTTTCACCACCCTTTCTGTAAAATAAAACTTTCTCTTATCTCTGCTGAACCTCCTTCCCATCAGTTTCCACTTGTGCCCCATGTCCATGAACTGTTACTCATGCTGAGTGGTTCCTCGCAGTTCTCCTTGTTTATTCCTTTCAGGAACTTGAAGGTCTGTCTTATATCACCCCTCTTTTGTTTGGTCTCCAGCAAGTACGTGTTCAGTGCCTTAAGCCAATCCTCATAAGATCTATCTTGCCAGCCCTGAATCATCCTGATCACCCTTTGTTACACTGTCTGTAGACTGTTCTTATCTTTTCAGAGGTAAGGACTCCAGAATTGGGCACAGTTCTTCAGGTGTGGCCTCACCAATGTTCTATAAAAAGGTAGTAATACCTCTTTTCTCCTATTGTCAGTACCCCCTCCGATACATCTCAGCATCTTACAGTATTTGCATTACTATAGGCCTTGTTGCACTGGCTTGATTATTTAAGGGAGTAACTGATGAGGATTTCAGGCTCCTTTTTTCAGCTGTAGTGCTCACCATTACCCCTTTTATTAAGTACTCTGTCCTGGGGTTCTTTTTCCTTAGGTGTATCACCTTGCACTTTTTGAAACTTAAATTCAACTGCCAAACTTTAAACCACCTCTCTAGTCTTTGCAGGTTACTCTGCATCTTTCTAATTCCCTCGTCATCATCTACCCTCCCACAGAACTTAGTGTCCTCTGCAAAGAGACACAGCTTGCCCCTGATTCCTTCTCCCGCATCGCTGATGAACATATTGAAGCGGACAGCACCCAGGATGGATCTCTGTGGCACCCCACTTGTGACCTCCCTCTCTTCTAATTTGACACCATTAATCACAATCCTTTGCTCCCTCTGTTTTAACCAATTTCCTACCCACATTATTATAACAACTGAGCACCTGAATGGCAATTTTGGGTAGGGGGACCACTAGACACCAGGGATCATTTTACTATAATAGTCAGGACCATTTACACTGTGATAAGGGGTTGGGGAACCTCTAGATGCCAGGGGTAATTTTATTATATTACTTGGGGGCATTGAAATTGTGACCAGGGGTGGGGTGACAATGGGCAGAGTTTTTGGAAGCGGTGAACAGCACTGCAATTTCAGCTGTTCAGCAGTTTCAGAACCTTTCTATATATTATGCTATGCCTTGTATGCAAGAGGGGATTGCTCATTTGCTTGGCTGCAGAAGTACATATGCACATGCACTGATCAGGTTCTCATCAGAGGCCGCTTAATATGCATTTGACCAACCTTGCTGTTCCCACTTAGCGAGGTGCTTAGATGTTTAGCGCTGCTCTAACCTTCTGAAAATTGGACCCTAACTGACTAAAAGTCTTAGCCAATGCCTCTTCAGATACAGAAAGTAAATTAAAAAGGGTTATCTTATCTATCGCTTCATGTATTTTTTCCATCTTACTTTGCTTGCAAAATGTTTATCAATTTCAGAACATAATTATGTGACTTAAAATGTTTATGACAAGTGTGGTTAAAATACAGTTACTTCTTCTTTCATCTGAGTGCTATCTTTATTTGCCAATAAAAACGCAGTTTGGTGGGCTGGCCAAGTGACTTAGCAGTAACTATACTGCATGTCAGGCCAGCTGCCCAATTTTGGGAAAGGACCTGGGTTGCACAGGGGTCAGTTGAGGTGGGGGAGAGAGACGATTGAGCATCTCAAGGACTGCTGTCCTCTCAGGGGGGTGGAGTCCGACCAACCCACTCTTCAACTGCCACTTAGCTGAGGATGGGTGGCAGGTAGAGATGCAGTGAAATGAAATTTCACTGGCAAAATTGCCACAAAATCGGCAATTTTGCCGGGAGAAATGTTTCAAGAAATTGCAGTAAAATTTCGCAGTTTCGCCTGCAATTTTGCCCATCGCCACTGGCCACAACATAAATTGGCCCCCCACACACACAAGTTGCCCTGCACCCCACCATTTGTTTTATTTTTAAAAAAATTCACCGACCTCCTCCACTCCCTGATGTCTAGTGCCTCCGACAGCCATTACTGGCCGTAAACATTAATAAGCAATCCGCCCCCCCAAAGTTACCTGCCACCTCCATTGTTTTTTTTTTGTTTTGTTTTTTAAATACCCTTCACTTCCTGGAGTCTAGTGGGACCCCCCCACCCCATCAGTATATAGCAGCACCCACCCAGCTCCCAATCCAATACCCCGATTGGGGCACAGGCACAGCCCTCCACTCACCTCTATGGCTGGCAGCATGACTGAGCACCACTGAGTGCTTGAATGAATGAATGAATAAGCACACACCCAGTCAGGCTGCAGGCCATGGAGGTGAGTGGAGGGCTGTGCCGGTGGCCCGATCGGGGTACTGAGGGGGAGCTGGATGAGGCTGCTATATACTGATTGGGTGGGGTTGGGGGGGTCCCACTAGACACCAGGGAGTGAAGGGTGTATTTATATATATATTTTTTTAAACCAAACAATGGATGCGGCATGGTAACTTTGGGGGGAGTGCTTATTAATGTTTATGGCCAGTGATGGCTGGGGGGGGGCACTAGACATCAGGGAAAAGTTTGAACACAGTTTCACCATGGGAGGTGAAATTACTCTCGCAGGTGGCGAAATTTCACCCCCTGGGTGCGAAATCTCACCCGCGAGCAAAATTTCACTGACTTGGGGGCGAATTTCACTCACAACCATGGGCGAAATTTCGCATTTCGTCAAGCCAATTATCTTGCGTAATGTGTTAATTACACAAAATATTTCACTCAGCAAAATATTCCAGTTTCACACAACACTAGTGGCAGGACAGTGGAGCGGCATAAAGGGGAGGTCTCAGGCAGGCAGACACAAAATAAGTATGTGCCTTTACATGCACTGGCATCATTGCATAGTTGGCTGCCCAGAGGATGAAACCAAAGGTAGAAAACCCCCAATGGTAGAATGATCCACCAATCTGCCACAGACTGTGCACCATTAACCCAGTTCTGCTCCCATCTTTATATGGGTCTCCTTGTGGATGGCCCTGTCACTCTTGGCCCCACCATGGGGGGGTCCATAGGGGATCTCAGAGTAGGTAAATCCTGGGGATGGTGGGAGATTGGCCTGGACAGGTCAGTGGGCAGGTGGGTTGCTGAGTGACTGAGGAGACAAACACCTCTATGGAAAAAGAAAGGTAAAAAACACAGTTTGGGAAGCTCAAACCACATAACACAGGTTATGCAATATAAGCAGGGTATGCACTATATGACTAGACCAGGCAGACTTAGTAGTAGAGACCCAGTGCCTGGCAAAGCTCTATTCACTTTCTAGTACTCTGTAGATATGTTATGGGGAGGCTAGGGATTGTTAATGCCACCAGTGAGGCATCACAGTGCAGAGCTCATTCAGAGCAGAAATGTGCAAATCATGCATATGCCGACTGAGCTCCTGATGAGGACTGGGCCCTGAGCACATATATTTTTGGTTCTTTAATAAACATTAAAACAAAAAAAAAAACTAAATCAAAACAATTTCTGTAGAGTGCAAACAAGGAAAGCTTTTTGCTTACAGTATCATAGTTACTGTAACGTTTCCCAGGCATTAAGCTCAGATAAGTTGCTGGACTAACACAGTAATTAATTACACATAAATCTGATCAAAACCTTAACTTATAGCAGAAAAATGCATGCAGTCCCATATGCTTATGTGGTATGACAGTGATATATTATGAATGTCCTAAGTATTAGCTTCCCATAAAAATAATGTGTTTAACAGTAGATGAAGGCAGCACTCAGTTAAAAGAATAAACTACTGTATATTTAAATTAGTTCTAAAAGCTTCTTGTCACATAACAATATTGTAGAATTTGATCAAAGGTGTGCAAGCAAAACAAGATGGAAATCCCATAAAGAAGTAGAAGAGGTAGCCCTGTTTTGCTTACTTTCAGCTCTGCAGCTTTAGACACCCTCTCACCAGACAAGCAGTTCCCTGAGTTTCATAGTTTCTTAATTTTACGGGCTCAGGAGGCAGACTACTTTAAGAACCTGCCACCTGTATAGGTGGATTAGAATCTAGTTTAGGAGAAAGTTGTTTTCTAATCACCCATAAACTGGTCTAGTTGTTTATAAATATATCAATAGTCAAACTTTCGATGACATCACAGATCGCTCAGTAGCTTAGAGAACCGCCTTTCCTGTCCTAATTAAATTAAAACTCCTCCACAATTTACAAAACCTACTAAAACGATCCAAAATGCCAGCAAGAGAGAAAGCAGGCACTCACAGCAGCAAATCTAAGACCAGAGGATGCTCGCAGGGTACAGATATCATTGATTTACTGAAGACCCATAAGTCTTGAGCAGATCGTCCTCACTGGGAAGCACCCATATGGCGGAGTATGACACCGACAGAGAATCCGAACAACTCTCCCACAGCTGCTTCAAAACTCTGCTGAGCGAGATTAAGTAATCAAGGGTTGAAAATAAAAAGGATTTTATGACAGTGCAACAGCAGCTTACCACATTGGAGACCTGCCTAGGCCATATGGAGGAGTGGGTCTCTACAGTGGAAGACACCACCACATGGCTCACCCAGGTTGTGCAGACTCTGCTAATTCACACCGGGGAGTGCCAGTTGAAATGTTTGGATTTAGAGGGCCACTCAAGATGAGAAAATCTACATCTGTACAGCCTGCCTGAAGGCCTTGATGTCGCACCTATGGCCCCCTTTGTTGGAAACCAATTGAAAGACATCCTGGAGCTCCAGGCCACATACAATCCTCATACTGAGCATGCCTACCAATCTCTTCAGGCAAACCCAATGGACCTATCAGCACATCCCAGATCAATTGTGCTCAAGGTCAGTTCTTACCACACAAAAGAAGACCTGCTACACTGTGCTTGGAGCAAAAAAGACGTTAGATATTTGAATAATCGTCTATACCACGATCATGACTACCCCTAGGAAATCCAGGCACAAAGACTCAGATATCTACCTCTCCTGAGAATCCTCCGGGAGAAAGCAATGAGGTTTCATACCCTGTACCCAGCTAAGCTATGTTTTTTTCTGGGAGGATGGAGTTAAACTCTACTCTACAGTTGAGGAGGCATTGGCAGCAATGAAAGAAAAAGGACTTTCCATCTCTGAGTCAAGGAAACAAAGGAACAAGGCATGGAAACCAGAGTGGCAATAAATTTCAAGCAAAACCCAGGACAAAAATGCTGTCACCCTCTGAAGTGCTCCAGCAGCTGCAACAACTCTTCAGCAAACGTGGCGCATCCAGCGGTAAACCAGCCTGAATGCAACAAAGAGGGCTATTGGATGTTGTAATCTGCCAGTGCAGTGGGCATTTTTCCCCAGGTACTGTAATGCCCTTCAGATTATTGCATTTACTTTCACTCCTCTAAAAGTCTTGTTAGACGCTGTCGGGTGAATTCTGAGTGACCTTGACAATTGTAGTCCTGCTGCCCAGTTGCAATCATCATGGACTTAATGTGCTGTACTGGACTTGTGTGCTATTACCACATCCCCTCTTCTGACCCATGTTGCATAGCTCATTGCCAACCTATATTGATTCTTCAGAGGTGCAGAGCCTTTGCATTTAGATGAAGATGCTTTATGTTTTATGAACTGCCTAGGGTTTTCTGGATCAACAACTCTTCATTTGCAGAGCTGAGGAACTATGTGGACTTTTATTTCTTACACCTCTCAATATGTAAAAGATTTACTTTCATTAATAGGTTTTTATTTTCTTTAAATATGAGAGGATGAAGACTGGATTTGGGAAGGAAGGTGGCTGAAAGAGATATTCATGGAAGATTTAAATGGAAATCTTACTGAAGAGATTGGGTTACTCTCTTTGGCTTACTCTGCCTATGCCTTACTCTGGTAGGGCACCTATCAAAAATGGGACTTCTCAACCCTGTACAATATGTGAAATAACTATGTTTGCTGTACCTTAAAATGCTGTTTTAGATTATAAAAGGACAGGAGACCCCCCCATTGGAATATGGAGGGCTACCTTGCTAAACCCCGTTATGTATACATTTTTTGGTATCTTTGTTTTGGAGCCAGTTTCATTTTTGGCTCTGGAAGAGGTCTCCCATTACAGGGAGTACACATTTGCCTCTTTGTTCTGAGCAGAGGTTGATTGGTTCTACTGAACCCCTCCCCACCATGGAAGCGAGTGTTAGTCTTTTTGCTGGTTAATCAGTTTGCCCAGTTGGCACAGTTAAATGGTTTTCTTTTTGGGCCAAGAAATCTATGATACAGTAATTCTTGAAAATGGTTAACAGTAAGAGTGGAGCTAGAATATCTGATAAAGGGTTTGGCTGCTGTAATTTATGACCAACTACATACTGGTCAGACAATGGCTCTTAACTATGGCTCTTACATATACAATATGCACATATAATGTGCACTGGCTTTCTAGCCTGGTGAAGAGGAGTAAAGTTCTGACTTACCTGAAACACTCAGCGGGTGATATCCTTCTCCTACAGGAAACCCACTTATCTGTGGTGGAACATAAAAAAGTCTGAGCGTATGGGCTTTTCACAAGTGGTTACCTCCTTCTATAAGGGAGGAAGAAGGAGAGGAGTTGCTGTGTTAATTCCACGGAGTCCCCTTTGAAGTTAGGGACAAAATGATGGACAAAAATGGTAGATATGCAATGGTTAAGGGCTGTCTTCATGGTCAAATGTTTACAATAGCCTCAGTATACTTTCCCCCAAACGCAGAACATTCCTTTTATAGATCCTTGTTTATGCAACTTGCTCAATGGGGAGAGGGGCAGGTTTTGTGTGGTGGAGACTTCAATCTGACGCTATCCCAGGGCAAGGAGCTGGGCAGCTCCACCCCTAGCAAAGTTAGAAAGATGGCAAGAGAACTTTCTAAACTCCTAAGGTAATTGGGCTAAGAGGACACATGGAAATTTCTAAACGGTGCCTCGGCTCATCATACCTTTTACTCACAAGCCCACTCCAGTTATTCCTGTATTGATTACCTTCTGATCACATGGGGGCCCATGGGTGTATCTCAGATATCCTGGACAGGGGACTATGTATTGTCTGACCACACACCTGTATTTCTAAAAATCCAAGTGGGGAACTGTAAGAAAAATATTTTTGGAGGCTTAACCTTTCCTTACTGAGGGATCAGGAACATATTAAATAAATTACTGATACACCGCAGCAGGCTGTGGTGGACAATGATACTAAGATATGAGTCCCTCTATTCTCTGAGATATACTCTAGGCTGTAGTGAGGGGGAAATTAATAGAAATTTCAGCCTGAAGTAAAAAACTGAGGGAAAGCTGCAGGGACACTCTCTCAAAACAAATTCAGGTCTAGGAGGAACAGCAGAGAACTCAGGTCTGTAAGGTGAGAACTCAGGAACTTACAAAGCTTAAGAAGGAACATAACAACCTCCTTGATCATGAGGTGGAACAGAAATTACTCTTCCTTAGACAGAAATTCTATGATGGGGGACCCAGATCTTTAAGACTCTTGTTGGGACGATTGAGATCCCAGAGGGCTAGAGCAACAATATTGAACATTAAAGACCTACAAGCAGATATCCAGCACCATTCCACATCTGGTATATCTCAGGCCTTCCTAAAACAGTACTCCCTCCTCTACTCCTCCCCACCCAGATATCCCACGGGAAGAGATAACTGCCTTCTTTAACATGGTAAATCTCCCTACTTTTTCTAATGAACAGACTGAATCCCTGACCTCCCCAGTGTCCACTCTAGATATAGAGATGGAAATTGCTCATCTAAAGTCTGGTAAATGTCCAGATTCAGATGGACAAACCTCATCCCTCTGCTGCATAGTACATATTCCTATATTTCCTCCTCGTGGGGTACAATACCCTCCTCTTGGAACTACGCCATTGTTTCAGTGATTCCGAAGCCTGGCAAGGACCTCACACTCTGCACATCATACAGACCCATTTCTGTCTTAAATACAGGCTATAAATTATTTGCATCTATCCTAGCCCATCGACTTAAACAGTATGCCCCTCAAATGTTTCATTTAGACCAGTGCTGATTTATCCCAGGTAGGCAATCCCAGGATAATCTTAGAAGAACAATATACCTGATAGAACATATCCAACCCCTGTATTTACAATACAATTGAATAAATATAGTGGGGTGGCTCCTGGTGTGTGACCAAACAGAAACATATGGCTATAGTTCCATGGCCTCATCCCCCATTTTGCTGCATTAAAGCCTGCACTTTTTTTCCAAAGTAACTCTAATATTCTTACTTTTCATACTTTTTGGAGGGGCTCTTGGTCCCTGTATTTACAATACAATTTAATAAATTTAGTGGAGTGGCTCCTGGTGTGTGACCAAACAGAAACATATGGCTATAGTTCCAGGGCCTTTTGTACTGATTTGAATAGAGGAGAATTGAGGCCTTCTTCTAATTGTTAAGCTCTCTATTCAACACCTGTGAGCCTTTCATTGCCCAGAGCACACTTTAAGTAATGAAGCCTAGAGAGTGGCCTCTTCAAAAAAATATAGGGAAAGCAAGGAGACCTCAGCTCCGATAAGGCAAGTTAAAATGTGATGCTTTTTACCTGACCGATGGAGGTGGACACTTTGTCGAGGTGGTCAGGCTTAATCATGGTTCAGCTGGATGATGAGAACCAACAGCCCCTCCAAAAAGTATGAAAAGTAAGAACATTGGACTTAATCTGAAAAAAGTGCAGGCTTTGATGCAGCAAAATGGGGGATGAGGCCATGGAACTCTCAACCACTATGATTCTGTTTGGTCACACCAGGGCTCCTATATTAAATTATTAATAAATACAGGGGTTGAGCTTGCAAACGTTTTGTACTGATTTGAATACAGGAGAATTGTGGCCTTCTTCTAATTGTTAAGCTCCCTATTCGACACCTGTGAGCCATTCATTGGCCAGAGCACACTTTAAGTAATGAAGCCTAGAGAGTGGTCTCTTCAAAAAAAGGTAGAGAAAGCAAGGAGACCTCAGCTCCGATAAGGCAAGTTAAAATGTGATGCTTTTTACCTGATCGATGGAGGTGGACACTTTGCCGAAGTGGTCAGGCTTAATCATGGTTCAACTGGATGATGAGAACCAACAGCCCCTCCAAAAAGTATGAAAAGTAAGAATATGAGAGTTATTTGGACAAAAGTGCAGGCTTTGATGCAGCAAAATGGGAGGGGGGGGGTTAAAGGCCCTGGAACTATAGCCATAAGAACATATCCAAAGCCAGAATCTCCATGCCATTTTTTTAATCCTTGATCCAAAGAAGGCATTTGATAAAGTATCATGGCCTTTTCTTCATGGGGCCCTTGCCGCCTTCAGATTCTACGAGCAACCACAGGGATACATTAGAGCCAATGGACACATCTCCACTAGCTTTCCCCTATGGAGAGGTACTCGACAGGGTTTCCCCTCTTCCCCTCACTATTTACCTTCTATATAGAGCCACTGGCACAATATATTTGGACATCCCCCGACATACAGGGTATGATTCTTCATTTAGTTGGGGCAGGACTGAGGGATCCTAGCTGGTGAGTTTGTGACTGTGGGTTTGTATTTGAATTTGAAGTCTTTTCTTAACTGCCATTTCTGTGTATTTTTCTATTTAGTTTGGGCAGGATTGAAGGATCCTAGCTGATAAGTTTGTGACTGTATGGTTGAAATGGGCTGTGTCTGAACTTTAAGTGCAGTCATCACATTACAGGCATTTGCATAGTCTGAATGTGAGGTCTTAATTGCCATTTCAGTTTGATTCTTCATTTAGTTGGGGCAGGATTGAGGAAGCCTAGCTGGTGACTGTGTGTTTGTAACTGAATTTGAAGTCTTTTCTTAACTGCCATTTCTGTGTGCTTTTCCATTTAGTTTGGGCAGGATTAACGGATTCTAGCTGATAAGTTTGTGACTGTGTGTTTGTAATTGGCTGTTTCTATACCATGGTGAGTGGAGAGAGGAACCATTGCCAGAGGATGCCTTGGCTGATTGTTTTTGGACACAGCCTGTGGTGTAATCCACCCTCCCACCCCACAAGCCACCCATACCTGAGCTCACCCTACATTTATAGGGTGGTCCCATAGAGCCTTGTAACATCCTGCATCCATAGAGGAAGTAGTGAAGACAGCATAACAAAAAATAACAGAAAATAAAAATATATATATATATATATAAATACAAAATCACACAAGGCCCTGGGCATGTGTGATTTTATATTTTTTTGAAACTTGACTTCCTGGCCAAATGCCCTTTGGGGTAACCATTGCCTCAATGCATGCGCACAGAGGTTCTTTGTCTTTTGGATTTTTTTTGTTTTAATTGGGTTCACCACAACATAACCCAGATAGACCGTCTTAGGGTAGCTGGTTCATTCCACTGGGGTGTTAAACAAATGAGGCATACTGATAAATCCTGGTAGGACGAAACATGTGTCTATGTCTTGTGTTGGCACCCTCTGCAAACGGTGTGAGAGGCCTTTTGGCACCATGCATTTCTGCTTAAAATTGAACCAGCATAATATTCTGTGGTGATTTGCATATGCAGCCTATGATGCTTTGCATTGTGGGGGCATTTATGATTTTGTATTTCTTTGAAACTTGGCTTCCCGTCCAAACACCCTTTGGGCTAACCATTGCCTCAGTGCTTACGCACAGAGGTTCTTTATCATATATATATATATATATATATATATATATATATATATATATCTATAACAAATAGCCATCATACGCAGGCAGTTGATTGAGGAGGAAACAGATATGATGGAAGTGGTGCAGTGCAGTGGTTGTGGAGCAGCTGTGTTCTGGAAGACATTCTGGAGGATGGGACGCTGCCCTATCTGCAGGCACCTCTCTGGGCTGAGGGAAGAGGTTGCCTGTCTCTGAGCAAAGTTGGCCAAGTTGAAGGCGGCATCCACCCCCACCCAGAGACCACCGGGTCCACAACCTGTATTTCAAAGGATGTCAGAGAAGAGGAGTGATTGGACTATGGTGGGCTCAAGGAGGGTGAGGGAGGGGGTCAAAAGCACATCCCCCAACAGGTCCCGCTTAGTAATTCTGACAGTGTTTTGGAGGAATGGGAAAGCCCCACTCAGGAACCCAAGGCTGGGATCAGGGAGGATGGGAGGGTCCTCCAGGATGAAACCCCAGGGAAAGAAGGCAGGGGACCCCGGAGGAGGGGGAAGCTTCTCCTAGTTAGGGGCACCTAGCAGGAGAGAGGAGGAGGTCAAGTGCCTCCCATGAAGTGCTGCATGGTGGGATGGGAAGTGGATCCATAGGATCACTATAGCAATAGCTAGAAGGGAGCAGCTGGATGTCATTGTCTACCTAGGGACCAATGACCTAGCTAGGAGAAGGGTGAAGTTAGCTAGAGTCCAGGAGGATTTCAAGAAGCTGGGGGAAACCAGAAACAGATAGCATGCTCCATCTCATTCTTGGAGGTGCTACCTGTCCAGGGTGCAGGGGAAGCTAGAGCACTTCACATCCATACCTTCATAGATACATAGATACATAGATACATAGATACATAGATACATAGACAGTGTCGGCAGATAAGGGCCTATGGCCCACCTAGTCTGCCCATTTGAGCTTGTAAGTTCAGTTTGTTTTCCTAGAAGTCTATTTCCCCTTACCCCTGACCTCTAGAATTCCTTTATGTCTATCCCATGCATTCTTAAATCCCGTGATTGTTTCAGCCCCCACCACTTCCTCTGGCAGGGTGTTCCACTTGTCCACCACCCGTTCTGTGAAGAAATTCTTTCTCATGTTTCCTCTGAATCGTAATCCTGGTAATCAACTCCGTAATCAACTCCTGGTTGAAGGATTGGTGTGGAAGGGAGGGTTTTGGCTTCATAGGAGACTGGGGTCTGACCTGGGCAGATGCAAGCTTATATAAGGAGGATGGCCTGCATTTGTCCGAGAAGGGTACCTTGGTCCTTTGTGAGACATTTAAATGCTTCAACTGTAAGCATTTAAACTGGCCAAGGGGGTAGAACCAGGAGGGTTAGGAGGCTTAGTAACACTCCCTCCCATGGGAGCATGCAGGAACATAAGTTGACTACAGGAACAGCTAAAGCAGTCAGGGAAGGGCAGGCAGGTGAAGAATGTGTAATGAGTGATATGGAGGGGGGCAAGAGCACATAGGAAAGGAAACCGGGATGGGGGAAGATGTTGGAGAGGGAGAACAAGAGCAGAGGGAGGGCAGACTGTAAAACATGGAAGGTCATGCTAACAAATACCCGTAGCCCAGGAAATAAAGTTCCAGACCTGGAGGCCTTATTAGCAGATGCAGACCTTGACATAGAGGATAATGTATGGTCATCGATTGTGAACAGATTTGTTAACCATCGAGAGGTTTACATCACCATGGCAACCTCGAGATGGGTCAAAAAAATGGTTGACGATCGATGTACCATACATTATATTTTATAGTGTATGGTACCATTCAAGTTTAAAAAATGAGAAAGCAGTTCCTTACTGCAGTTTATTTGTGCCACCGCCGGTCTGCTCCGGGTCATGCTCTCACCCCTCGGCCATTTCATGTCCTCCTGATCAAGTTGCACACATGCGCAGCCTGTTCCCGGTTGTTAACCCATCGATGTGATGTACCATCGATGGGTTAACAACACCGTGACGTCACACTGATGGTAAAATGTTGCTATGAAAAGGTAGATTTCTACCTATAACAATGTTCTCCCATACATTATATATCAGTAATAACAGAGATGTGATACTCTGCTAATTATGGCTGGGAAGTCAATGTACCAGGCTATACACTGTTCAGGAGGGACAGGAAGGGTTAAAAGAGTAGGGGAGTGACCCTGTACATCAGAGATGGTATAAAGGCTACAGACATTCAGGGAAGATGGGGGAAGCTGAGGTAATGTGGGTCACCCTGGAGCCAGGGAAATGAACAGCAACAACACAGTGGTGATCTACAGACCTCTGGCACAGAGGGAGGAAGTAGACAGGGAACTGGTGGAGAACATACACGACATGGAAGCTAAAGGCACAATCCTGCTACTGGAGGATTTCAATATGCTGGACGTGGATTGGGCCACCCAGGTGGCTGTTTCAGCCAGAAGCACAGCCATCCTGAAATCATGGCAGGGGGTTGGACTCAGGCAGGTGGTGCATGATCCAACCAGGGACAAGTCAATTCTGAACCTGGTATGGACCAATAGGAACAGGGTCGAAGAAATACAGGTGGAAATGTAGCTGGAGTCCAGTGATCATCACGTGGTGTGGTTCAGCATGGAGACATGGACTCAAGCCACACAAGGGCAAGAGTATTAGATTTCAGGAGGGTGGATTTTACTGAAATGGGTAGATGTATACAAGCAGTCCTGGGGAAGGGAGAGGTAATAGAGGGGGTGGAAGAACAATGAGAGAAGCTGAAAGGAACCATAGCGGAGATAAACCAATGCGGTAGGCTAATGGCCAAAGGGAAAAGAAGAAGTAAACCACTATGGTTCTCCAAAGAGGTGGGGGACAAAGTCAGAACTAAAAGGCTGAGTTTCAGGAAATATAAGGGGAGCCAAATGGAGGAGAACAGGTAGGTGTACCTTGAATGTCTAAGGGAAGCAGGGATGGCTGTTAGGAGGGCAAAGGAGCAAACAGAAGAGGGTTTAGCATGGTTTGTAAAGAAAGGGGATAAAGCATTTTATAGGTAGATCAGTGAAAGAAGAAAAACTGAGGGGGGTTGTGAGGCTCAAAGGGGAGAAGGGACAGTGTAAAGAGGGGGATCTGGACAAGGCAGAAATACTGAATAAATACTTCTGCTCAGAATTCACTAAGGAGGGGGAAGGTCAAGGACTACAGTTGGGTTGCAGAGGCAATGGGGGGGGGGAGAGAGAAGTAGACACCAGTCCATTCACAGTGGATAGAGTTCTGGAAGAACTCACAAAGCTGAAGGTGGATAAGGCCAAGGGTCCAGAAGGCATCCACCTGAGGATATTAAAGGAGATGGGATGGGAAAGGAACTTGCAACACCTCTGGCAGCCCTGTTTACAGAGTCACTCAACACGGGTGTCATTCCAGAGGACTGGAGGAGGGCACATGTATTCCCATTGTACAAAAGCGGCAGTAGGGAGGAGGTAGGGAACTACAGGCCAGTCAGCCTCACCTCAGTGGTGGGAAAGATCATGGAGACACTGCTGAAAGAAAGGATGGTGGCACATATGGAATCCAGCAGTGCTCAGGATGAGAGACAACATGGATTCACAGCAAGAAGGTCACGTCAAATGAATCTAATAGATTTATTTGATTGGGTGACTAGGGAAATAAATCAGAGAGGGGCGGTAGACATTGCCTACCTAGATTTCAGCAAAGCCTTTGACACCGTCCCACATAGAAGGCTGATTAACAAGATGAGTAGTCTGGGCATGGGAGACATGGTGGTGTACTGGGTTAGGAACTGGTTAACAGACAGGAGACAGAGGGTGGTGGTTAATGGGGTACAATATGGGGAGGGGGGGTGACCAGTGGGGTACCACTGGGATCAGTACTAGGACCAGTCCTGTTCAATGATTTCATTAGTGACATTACAGAGGGGCTGGAAGGAAAGGTCTGCCTGTTTGCAGATAACACCAAGATCTGCAACAGGGTGGACACTCCAGAAGGGGTGCAGAAAATGAAGAGGGACCTGGAGAAGCTTGAAAGATGGTCAGCGATGTGGCAACTGAGGTTCAATGCAAAGAAGTGCAAAATAATGTACCTTGGTAGAGGGAAACCTAGGGAGAGCTACAGGTTGGGGGGAGGAGCTGACTGTCACCAAAGAAGAAAGGGACCAAGGGGTTATCATCTCTGATGACCTTAAGGTATCAAAGCAGTACACAAAGGTGGCAGGCAGGGCCAGTGGCATGCTGGGATGTATAGGCAGGGCTAACACTAGCAGGAGGTGGGAGGTGGTGGTACCATTGTATAAAACATTGATTAGGCCTCACCTGGAGTACTGCGTGCAGTTCTAGAGGCCACACCTGTGCAAGGACATAGATAAGGTGAAGACTATCCGGAGAAGGGCAACAAAGATGGTGCAGGGCTTGCACCACAAAACACATGAGGAGAGACCAAGTGACACCAATATGTACTCACTGGAGGAGAGGAGACAGCAGGAGGACATGACTTAAACTGTCAAGTACCTCAAGGGCATAAATAAGGTGCTGGTGGGGGACCTTTTTCAAAGTAGAAAAAGTACTAGAACAAGGGGGCACAATATGAAATTGGAAAGGGGTAGATTAAGAGGTAATGTGAGGAAGTTTTTCTACACAGAAAGGGTAGTCAACACTTGGAATAGTCTGCCACAAGAGGTAGTGGAAGCAAGCACAGTGGAGGGGTTTAAGCATGCCTGGGACAGGCCCAAGGAAAGCTTGAGAGGGAAGGGAGTGATGAAAAGCTATTGATCACATAGGGTCAGTGGCCACATACAATGTATAAGGCCTACGGGCAGACTGGATGGGTCTAGTGGTCCTTATTTGCTGACAATTTCTATGTTTCTATGTTTCTATCCCTCTAGCCAATACTGAACATAAACTTGTACTTTTTGCAGACAATGTACTGGTTCACCTTTCTAACCTAGACAGCTCCTTACCAGCTCTCTTTCAGAAAATTTCACAGTTTACTAAACTCTCAGGTTACACTCTTCATACACACAAAACCAAAGTCCTTTCTTTTCTCTATACAGCCCCCCTACCATCAAAACCATAATCAATATGAGGTGGGACCTGCCAGCACTCAAATATTTAGGAATTAAAATTCACCGAGATTTATCCCAGCTTTTCTCCATTAACTATCTTCCCTTAATTAATAAATTGAAAGAAGATATGAGGTACTGGAACCTTCTCCTTCTCTCATTCTATGCCTGCAACCTGTCATTAAAGATGAATGTACTCCCTAGGCTTCTATATCTATTTCAATGTGTCCTCTGTCTGGCTTCGGCTAAGGAATTGTTAAGCTGGCAAAAGTTAATGCATTCCTCTGAAACTCCAAGAAACCTCAAATTAGGCAACAGCTCTTATTCCTGCCCAAGACAGAAGGAGGTATCACCCTCCCATCCCTGCCTCACTACTGGACTGCATCTCAGAGGAGACTAGATCTTCTCTGGGGTAACAAAGAATATTATGCCCACTGGAAGGCAATTCACTTATCCAGTCATCTCCCCTTCCCTCTACCAGCTTGTTTATTCAATGCCCCCCTTCTCAAACAAGTGCAGCGATTCCTACCTGGAGGAACGGCAACAATACTTGAGGGAGGGAGGAGAGGGATCCAAAACAAGACCATAAATCCCCATTTTTGGCGCTATGCCTGGGTATCTACCAACTTGCAATTCCACCCCCACAACAGGACCCCGTGGTACTCCAAACAAGTGTCACAGGGCTTTGTTGCTCCCTGGCAGTTACTTCAGAGTAATACGATCTTATCTTTTGAGGAACCTCATGCAATATTTGCCTGGAAGGAGCAGGATAGAGTATGCTATTACCAGATATGAGATTTTATAGCATGGTAACTTTGCACAGAGGAGCTCCGGGTACAGCAGTTCTAAGACAGTGCCCCTTTTGTTAGGAAATCTGGAGCACCCCCACAGGAGGCTAAGCCATTTCTATACTCTATAAGTTCTTACAACAACTACAGGCACATGCAGCAGACTCCTTAAAGACCAAATGGGAAAAGGACCTCAGCTTGGTGCTGAGAGATGACATATGGGCTAAGGTATGGTGAGGGACATGGTCTACCACCTCCTCCTCCCCAACATGGAAAGAATTTGCATGGAAGGTCCATGCTTGATTCTTCCTCGTACCAGCATTTGTGGCAAAAAGGTCCCTGGGAGCCTTTTCAGTCTGCTGGAGGGGATGTGGAACTCAGAGTACATCACATGCTCATATTTCTTATGACTGCCCCAAGCTGACTACATTCTAGAGGGCCTTTTCTCATCATATGAAAGCCTTGTCTGACCTGCAGTGTTCTCTGACCCCTCTCCACCTCCTTCTTCAGGGGTAAGGAGACCCTTTACATCTGGGCAGTGTGCTTGGTGGCTGCTTATAAATCAAAAACCCCGTAAATGGCTCCAAGAGGACACACTACCATTATGGAATGAAAGGCAATGATGCTCCACATACAGCAATTTGAACAGCTAACTTTTGCCCTAAAGAATAAAAATGAACTATCTGTTCATCACTGGACTAGATGGGAGATGTACCAGCAGCAGGTATGGCCTACATGGCTGAGATTCAGGGCCCCTTCACCCAATTTTTTTCCTGACAATTTAAGGTCATTACTAAAAACCAAAAACAAATCTGTTATTTATTCCCCCCACTTCCCTCCTCTTTAGTTCTCTTTCTATATCGGATTCAAAACAAATCCTATATATATTTATGAAATACTGTACTCTCTAGATAGACTATCCTATTTGATTGAAAGGCCCTTAATTTTGTTTGTTACATGTTTTGGATTAAGTTTGAACTCCTTATGTATTGCATGATGATATGTGAAAGATCTTTAACGAAGCACTCCGGTTACATACAATGTATAGTTTTATGTTTGAGTTATATCATATTTCAAAAGTGCTAAGGTTGATGAGCCTATGACAATATGTACACTGTATGTTCATTTCTTTAATAAATTGCAGAAAAAGAGCATAATATATATATATATATATATATATATATATATATATATATCCATAGTCTTACTTTCTACAACGGTCATCGGCAGTGCGTTCCATGAGGCTACGACATGTTGGGTGAACCATTGGCTTCTCTTATGGGCTTGGCAGCTGTCTCCCTTTAATTTGAGATTATGTTTTCTTGTGTGCACAGTAGAACTACTTTTCACTTGCCCCAGGGGTTCCATAAGCGGTAAGTTGTGCATGGTCTTATGTGTTAAACATAGGTCTCTGCGAAGTTGTGGTATTCCATGGAGTAAAGGTCAAGTTGTACAAGCCTTTCTCCATATTCTACATTATTCATATGTTTAATTTTTTTAGTGATTTTCCCTTGAATCCCCTCTATTATTTTTTTTCCTCTTGTTGCAGGTGCACAAAAGGGAGAACAATAATCTTTGTGAGGTCTAACCAAGCAAGTGTATAACGGGACAATGACCTTGGATTCTCTACTCTTTATATGTTTTAGAATACAAACAACAATGCGTTGGCAGTTTTTAACCTTTATTATTGTGTGGGTATCAAGGGCAAGTTTGTTGTTTTCTGCAATTCCTAAATCTTTTTTGTTTGTAGTTACTTGTAGTTATACATTATTAAGTTTATAAATATACTTTTGGTTATTGTGTCCTAGGTACATGACCTTACACTTTTGCTCATTAAAAAACATTTTATTGTTGAATGCCCAAGTCTCAAGTAGGTTTAGTTCTTCTTGGAAGGCCTATGTGGTTTGTTTGTTGTTGACTATACATCCCAGCTTGCAATCATCTGCATATTTTGACATCCAGGTATTGGTGGATGTTTGCATAGACGAGATCAAAATATTAAACAGAACAGGGCCCAAAACCAAGCCCTGTGGGACCCCACTAGTTACTTGTTCCCATTGTGAAACATATCCTCTAATTACAGCCCTTTGGCATCTGTTATGGAGCCATGATATAACTCTGTTTATAATGCCTGGGTGAAACATTAATTTGTTCATTTTATCTATCAGAACTTGATGGGAAACCTTATCAAAAACCTTTGAGAAATCAAGAAAGATTATGTCCAAGGGTAAGCCTGTGTTGAGAAATGCACTGACATTTTCAAAAAAAATTCAGGAAATTGGTTCTACATGATCTTCCAGGGAAGAAGCAATGTTGTGTTATGTCCAGTAAATTGTTTTGGGAAATGTGTACCGCTATTCGAGTTAGTAGTAGTCTCTCTAACAGTTTACCCACTACTGATGTTAGACTGATAGGTCTGTAGTTTGATACGTCTCTCTTATTTCCTGCTTTGTGGATTGGGATAACTAATGCCTCATCCCACGCTGGAATCGTTTTCCCATTTTTTAATGAGGTATTAAAAAGTATAGTTAGAGAACTAAATATGACATTTGTTATTTCTTTGAGGAATCTCTGGCGGACTCCATCAGGCCCTGCTGATGAATGAGTATTAATATTTAGGAGAACACTCCGCACTTTCTCTGTGGTAAATGGAGAGGGTGGTGATACCTGTGCATTTTGTATTAGTTCGACTGGACTCTCTTTGGGTTTAAAGACACAAAGGAAGTAGTTGTTAAACTCACTCTGTATTCCCTTTACAGTGTCTATTGGATCTACAGCTGAATGGCTGCCTCTAAAGTGAACCTATGTAATTATAGAATTTCTTTTTATTATCCAAAGCATCAGTTGCAAGGTTAAATTCAGAATCCTCCTTGGCTTGTTTTATATTAAATTTAATCTTGTTTGCTATTTTCTTATATGAATTTCAGTTGTCTGGTGTTGAGTTTTTCTTCCATTTTTTATATATTTATTTTTCTTATTGAGTGTCCTCTTTATGCTTTGGTTCCACCACAGTGGAATTCTGTGTCCACTATTATATTTGGATCTAGTAGGCACCCAAGTAACCAAATAATGATTTATTTTAATCCATGTGGTGTCCCATGTCTGATATAACTCGAGACCATGCAGGTCAGTTTCCCAGTCCAAAGAAGCAAGATATTCAGTGATTAGTCTATAATTAGCTTTTGCATATTCTTTGACTGTAGTAAATCCCTTAACACAGTTATTGTTTATGTTGACCTTTAGTGTCACCATGTTATGGTCACTATCTTCAAGCAGTTCAATTACTACATGTATTGATATTCTTTCTTCAATGTTTGTTATGATGATGCCAAGTATATTTTCTTCCCTGGTTCCTTCAGCTACCAGTTGTTCTAGGTTTTGATTTGTTATTGATTCAATAAATTTATTTTCAGTATGGCCAGCTCCTTCTGGTGTGAACCGATTTATTTTAGGGAAGTTAAAATCTCCCATTAAAATGGAATTATGAGATGTTTCCATGTTATGTATTGCTGATAGAAATTCCTCATTTTCCTCTAGGCTTAAATTTGGAGATTTATATCCCAAACCCACGACTAATGTTTCAGTAGGTAGTTTTGTTTGCACCCAGAGTATTTCAACACTGCTATTAGTGATTTCTGTGGGGGTTATAATGTGGGTTGGATACTTGTCTGATATGTATTGTGTTACACCTCAGCCCCTTCTGTCTGTTCTATTTTTGGAAATTTTAGTATAACCTGGAATCTCTGAGGTCCAGTCATGGTCTTGGAACCAGGTCTCGGTCACCCCAAAGATTGTTATATTCCCTCTTATCATAATATGTTTTAATTCATCCATTTTAGTAGATAAACTGTGGGCATTGACCAAAAAAAGATTTAAGATCTTCTTGGTGTTCTTATCTTTATTGCCAGGTGATGTGCTCTCTAGTGAATTTGTGTTGTGTGATGTACAGGGCTCATCCTGTTGATGCTGTTAGCCTACTTCAAGAGGGACAGTCCTTGCCTGCCCTCCACCATGGTATTAGTTTAAAGATTTAGATGTTAAGGATAAAATGTGTTTTTCCAGGAGTGAACTTCCCCTTCTACTTAAATGAATACCGTCCCAGCAGAAGAGCTCTTCATGGAGGTAGTATTCCTCCCAATGTGTGAGACAACTCATTTCCTGTTTGAGTGTCTATTTACATAGCCACTCACTTATGGCTTTTACTTTATTGTAATAACTGGCTTGCATTTTTTACCATTGAAGGAGCAGGTTATAGTTGCTACCTGCTCCTTCTGGTGCCTTGTGCTGCACCTCAGTGCGCATCTCATAGTCAAAAATGGACAAGAAAATCACCTCATTAAGCTCTGTTTCAGGTTTAAAACTACCGGAAATAAAAAACAATTTTTTTTTTTAAAGAAACAATTGTCAATCACCTCACCAGCTTTTTAAACAACTTACCAGCAACATGTCAGGCTGATTCCAGTTGGAAAATCTCTCCCACATTTCTATGGAAACAGCAAGAACAACTGACATCATTCACCTAATTAGCATATCTCTGAGGCAAGCCATGATCAGCCTAATTAGCATATCCATGAGACAACCTGAAGTAAAAAAAAAAAAAACCTTGAAGAAAACTTTTTAAAATCTTTCCAAAATGGACTAATTCTGCAGACTTTTCAGCACAGAAGTACAACTTTCTTTCGAGGTACAATGACTTTTACTGCAATTTCTAAAAAAAATAACTTTCCAAGCTGACCCAGGTTGCCGTTTGCCATTCTTAGTTGAAGCAATCATGCCATAGTTTAAAACAAATACAAAGTTTTAAGCAATTGCATTTTACTGCCTTAATTTTACCAGTTTGTTTGAACCACTTACAGTACAGTTCATTGACTTTGCTAAGCTTCCTAAGGTTGTGAAGTTGTGTTTCAATAAATGTCTTGTTGCCAGCTCTGTGATACACATTTTGTTTTCTCCATGAGGACAAAAAAAGCAATTACATAAAACAATGCATGGGGGAGAGTGCATAAATGAGAAATTAATGCCCACCCTTGGTGTGGGATGCTTTAATAAACCCCTTGTGTTTTACCCTTGAGGTTTATTTAGCATCCCACACCTCAGATGGACATTAATTTCTCATTATGCACTCACCCCCATTCATTATTGTATATGTTATAGTAAGGCAAGGCCTTGAGGATGGGTGATATTATAATACTGGTAGACAGCCCATGTGAATTAATTTGTTGGTAAGTGCTGAGAGGCTGCTGCTGCTCACTATGTGTGTCTGTGTCTGGGGAGAAGCCACAGATAGCAGGACTGTTCTGCTAGTTTTATTTTTATAAGAGGTATGCCACCTATGTTAAAAAGTATACAGTCTTTCCAGACCATCTTATTGTGAGCACCAGCAGGGTTCATACTTCTTTTGTCTTCTTGTGCTTTTAGGATCTTTTTGGCCCTCTCTGTGAATGGCAACTTAGAGGGTGACAGCAGAAGGTGAGCTGTTCAGACTGGTTAAGAGAAGAACATTCGACTCTTTAAGAATACTAGAACAACAAGAATAGCTAGAATAATTCTTGCCTGTTTGCCTACTCACCTGCAGTGCTTGAATGCTGGAATGCTGGGACGCTCGAACAAAACCACAGATCTGGCTACAAATTCCCTTGAATGTTTCCTACCATAAGAAAAAGGGCTGAGTTAAGTTCTTTATATATTATTTACTTGAGCTTTTATTCTTTTTTACCTACCCTTTTGTTGTTCCTTTTGTCTGTTTTTTTTGTTGTTTGGCCTTTTTTCTCCTTTTTCTCGTTTGGCATTTGGCATCCTGTTCTTGTTTGTTTTGTATTCTTTTGCGTTGTTCTGCCTGGGTTTGGGGATTTGTTTGGGGCTGAGTATTAACATTTTTAATCAATTTTTAATAATTCTGTCATTAGTCTTAAGAATAATTATTTAAAGTTAAAGTTCACGGGGATCCTTTGGTCACATGTCTAGACCCAGCCAATACCTAGTCCCTAGTGTACTCCACCCATATAAAGCGCATGCGCAGCATCTCCTTCTCCAGATGCAGTAGTGGTGTGAAGTAAAGAGGAGACGCCACGGAGAAGCCAACTGCAATTTGCATTTGCTATAGCATTTCAAGTTCAAGATTAGGTTTATTGCAGAAAAACTCCATTGAGCAAGCTCATTCACAGGGAGGTCCTGTTACAGGTATACAGACAGGTACACAATACATATAAAGAATGATATAACAGTAATTAATACACAGAAAAAAAATTAAATGTGGTACATAATGCTCTGGTCATAAAGTAACAGTCTTAGTATAAAGAGCATGAACCTATAGAGAGGCATAAGGAACAGGAGGAGTAGGGAGTACAAAGCAAGTGAAAAAGGGGGTAGGTTTGGTGGTGGCCAAGTGAGGAGGGAGAAAGAGTTTAAAAACAGTTACATGTGTCTTTTAATTTGTCAACTGCTATCCTTTTGAAGAAGTTAACAGGTACAATGCTGGATAATTTCAGTGAGGATTGTAACTGATTCCAAATGGCTGGAAGGGAACATGAGATGGAGCATTTACCAAAGGAGTTAAGAGTCCAAGGTACATCTAGGAGGATGAAGTCCAACTTTCTGAGTGAGTAAACACTGCTGGAGATATGGATAAGAGAAGTTAGGAAGCTCGGTAGTTTGTTCAGAAGAAGGTTTAGAGTTCAGGTACCAGCATGGAGCCCACTCCTTATGGTTAGCTAGGTTCACCCAACTGTTGTGTATAAATCACAGTGGTGAGTTTGGTATGGGGACTGGGAGATAAAATGCAGGGCAGGGTGGTAGAGGGTATCTAATTTATGGAGGTTGGTAATTGCTGAAGAGTTATAAATTATGTCGCCGTAATCAAGAAAGGGGAGGAGTGTGGCCTGAACAAGCCTGAGTCTTGTCTCCAAAGGAAAGAAAGACCTATTGTGGAAGAAAACACCTAACCTGACTTTTAATCTCCTGGACAGGTCATCGAGGTGGTCATTAAAGGAGAGCTTTTTATCAAGCTAGATGCCAAGATATTTGAATTTAGAAATAATTTCCAGCAGTTCTCCTAGAGAGGTGACAATAAGGCTTTAGATGTGTCGAGAGAAGTAGTGTGGGAGGTATATGGGGAGAAAATCGTGGCTTTGGTTTTCTTGGCATTTAGTAGCAGCTTAGCATTAATTAGGTTAGCTTCTAACTGCACAAAGTCAGCTTGAAGGAGGTCTCTGACTCCAGATCATGTGGGGCCAGCGATATATAGAACTGTATCATCTGCAAAGAAATGCAGATTTGACTTGGTTATCTGATGGTCAAGATCGTTGATATATAGGGAGACAAGAATGGGACCTAAGATGGAGCCTTGCGGAACTCCCCTGGTGATAGCTAGAGAATGAGAACATGCCTCCTGCTTTGACTTTCTGAGTCCTTCCGGATAAGTAACTATTGAACCACTGGGTAGTGGAGGGGGTGGAATCTATTTTAATAAGGCTATTCACTAATAATTTGTGATCTATGGTGTCAAAAGCTTTACTGAGACCTAAGAATACTGCTGCCATTATTTTCTTTGAGTTCATAGCAGCGAACCAATCGTTAGTAACTTTGGCCAAACTGTGATGGTGCTGTGATTAGAGTGAAAACCAAATTGTACAGAGTTTAGAAGAGAATGGGTTTTGAGATGTTTTTTTTAGTTGTGTATAGATCAATTTTTTGAGAACTTTTGAGAGGATGGGCAGAATTGAAATGGGCCTGTAAATGTTTAGGTCACATGGGTGGCCCAATTTAAATAGGGGGAGAACGTGAGCAGATTTACAGCAAGAAGGAACTGCGGCAGAGGAAATAGAGAGGTTAAGAATATGGAGAATAGTGGCAGTAAGGTAAGAATAACCAAGTTTTAGGAAAAGTGGTCCAAGTCCATCTTCTCTGGCGCTTTTTTTTGTATCTAAATTAATAAGCGAGTCTTCAACTTTTTTGAAGGTAAAGGGGAGCAGCTGAAATGAACAGGCTGAGGTAGGCAGCATTGTGTCCAAGCTGTCTTGATTATTAACATGAGCAGCATACGGGGAAGAATCAAAGGCTAGGCCAGCAGTGACTAAATGGGAATTAAATTCTTCAAGTATTTGGTGATTACCAACACAGGTATTCCTGGCTGCTCTAAATGCCTGGCAATCTACAGGGTTCTTGGATCTCCTAGCCTGGGCCCAGAGATTATGACAGTTTGTCAATTCAAGCTTAAGTTCTGGAGTGAACCAGGGATGAGAGATTTTACACCTCCGAACCTTGATCAGAGGTGCATGTCTGTTAGCCAGTGTAGTAAGGTTATCATTGAGGACAGTAACAGCACAGTCAACTGATTTTGCAAGAAAGAGATCTTGCCATCTGACCTTATGTAGGTCGGCCAAATAGTTTAAGACATTGAACTTTCGAAAGGACCATTTAGTGAAGAAATTGGGCTGGTAATGTGCTTTGGTTTGTGACCTCGTACAGACTACAATACTATGGTCGCACATGTCATTATGGAAGACTGCTGCATGTGAAATTTTGTGGGGATGAGTGGTTAATATCACATCTAAGAGTGAGCTATTTCCAATTTTTGAAGTATTGATCCTAGTGGGTTCACTAACTGAGCAAAGCCAATTTCATCACATAGGGATTTCGAACCAAGTGATTTAGGGGACAGCCAATCCAGGTTGAAGTTCCCAAGGATTATTGTTTCTGAATTAGCATTGATGGCAAGAGATTTGAGGATGTTAAGGACATTGGTCCCACCAGCAGGTGGCCTATAGCCTCCAATAATAGTGATGCTTTCTGTAGAAGGAAGGTGGAGCTTCAGAGAAACAATCTCATATTCCTTCTGCTTTGAAGTGCAATATATATCACTACTTGAGAACTTGGATTTAGCATAGATGACTACTCCACCCCCCCCAGACTCCCTGTCTGCCCTATACAGATTATAGCCCGCTAGATTAATTTGTTTATCAGTAGTGTTTTTTCTTAACCAGGTTTCAGTTACAATGATGAGATCGGGTTTGGTGTGGCTGGCCCACGCTTGTAATTGGGCTACTTTTTTTGGCAGGCTCAGAATGTTGACCAACATTATTTTTAATCCGGGCACTGCTCCAAATTCTGAAGGAGAGGTGAGCAGTGATGGAGGGCAGAGGTTAAGCACAACATTGCTTGAGCAAAAGAGAAGGAGGAGTAACAGTTTCTTTAGGAGATTTAAATGTGTTCTGAGTGCTTTTTCCTTTGTGACTGGTTGTTAGGTGAAAATGAGCCTGGCAGCTGAGTGTTAGTTAGGGTCAGACTTGCATGAAAATTTTGGGCTAATAGGAGGAGAGCTTTAAGTGCCATGAGGGAAGGGAATAGTGAGAGTGAGGGGGAAGAAGGTGATGTTTGAGTAAAGGATGGGGGGCATGTAGAGTAGAGAGTAGTACAGTGACAGGAGGCAATGTAAGGGAAGAGTTCCAGGACAGGGCTCAAGTGTTAAGTTTTGTTAGGATAGTCTACATTAGGAGCGCTATTATTAGCAACAAAAAGGCAATAATGAAATATGCCATGACTCTAGGAAAAGTATAGTCTGAGGGCAAGTGGAAAATAAGGCTGAATGAGTATGAAGGAGAAAGTGGTGCAGTTTTTATCCCTAATGTGGACCTATACAATGACAGAAAGCCAAAGAATGCATGGCTATGGTGTAATTAAAGGAGGCCTGGGAGGGGTGGTGGGGTGGACGAAAAACTAGCAAAGAATGAGATCCTAGGAAAGAAAATACAGCACCAAGCAGCAAGAGCAATGCAGGAGAGGTCTGGACCAATTGGGGCTTGTTTCCAAAAGGCGTCCACGATCCAGTTGGATGGCTTGGGGCTGTATCTTAGTGCAGGAGGAATCCGAGTTTTGGGATGCAGCTGTCAGCTAATGAAGTACCATCGAGCCGGTGATCTGGAGTCCTGGAGTGAAGCGTGGTCTAGTCCTGCTCAAGGGCAGCAACTGGGTGGAGAAAAAGGCAGGGATTTATAAAGGGCTAACACAAAGGGTCAGACAGAGAAGCCAGGGATCAAGAAATTAGCAGGACAAAAAGAGAAGTTAATTTAGGTGCCAAGGATGGTGGGGGGTTAAACAGAACAGTCTGACTTTACGTAACAGGGCTGTAAATCACTTGCTAACAATTCTGCAGCTCTAAAGCAGTTCAAGTCATACAGGTAAATTGTTTGATATGCCCTAATCTGATTCAGCTTTCTGAGAGATAATTTTAATCCTCAGTTTGTGCCATTTGATGTACGTAGGTGCGAGGGTTAAGATGAGAGGATTGCCCATTGCCCCTGCTGTTTATACTATTAGTTATTATAATCCCAATGTACCTTGTACGTACAGTACTACAGCTTAAAAGTAAGTAAAACTACATAATAGATAGACTAGACATTGCTATTTAAAAAAGAGTTAATAATTTACAAACAAAATTGTCATTTAGTAACAGAACCATTGAAGAGACTAATGGCTAGTTAGTTAGATTTGAAATACGAATGGTTCTTTATTTTATCAAATGTTAATGGAGTCTCTTTGATTACTGATTCGATTGTTCTTTTTATTGATAGTGATTGGACTCTCGATTGGGTTTCTGATCTCTGAAAGCAATTGCCAGATGGGCAGAACTATAGTATTAAACACTGAAGCCTTGGAATTGATTATTGTGGGCATCTCACTGGTAATAGAGCATAGGAAGAGTCGTGTGGCCCGTGAGTGGGAAGAGTTGATTGAGAACCAGCAATCTGAGGTTGGAAATACAGAACCTGAGAACCAGAGAAAAGATCCTCTTTGTGCTTTTGTACGATGCCCAGTACTGTCTTTTTTATTTCTAAATTGACTTGAGACAGAACAGAGTTTTCTGGGATGTTTTGAGAGCCCAAACCCTGGGTTCTTAATTTGACATGGGGATCTGAGAAGCAAGGAGTCAAGAAAAGTTGCTTTTAGCAAAACTTCACCACTCTATATTAAAAATAACACTTTTTTATAATCTATAGTTAATGTGGGACCTATGGACTCTCTGCTGATACCACAGTAATTTTTTATTCATTTTTTTTGGTGGGGGGGGTTATTCGTGTTCCATGTTTGCCCAAGTTATTACTAGATTTTTAAGAAATTCCTTCCCTTCCTTTGCATTTCACTATTTAAGAACAAGGGAATTTAGATAGCTAAAGATTTTTAGATCAAGTTAATTGTAACCCATATGTCCATTTTTGTAACATGGATATACATATGTCTCTACAGGTTCGGGGAAGGATGAGGTTACCTAGCATTAGAGACCTAGGTTTGACTACTCTGCACAGGGGTACCCAAGTAAATCCAACTACAGGAAGCAATAACTGTAATGTCCAGAACCAGAATTGGGATTTTTCAGTGTGGCTTTATTTATTAACTCACTAAACATAAACAAAGCTCTGTATGGTCCCCCAAAGGGCTACGTAACTGTATTGCAGATTAGAGGTTAAACACAGCAGTCCATTTGGCGAATGAACACAATACAACAGTTGTCTGGCTTTGGACCCACCAGGCACTCAGCCCGGACTTTGCATGTGCATTGGATACATAGCCCGACTGGCCCGGCTCCCCTGCCGGCCACTCGACATGACGGTCCACTTGGCAAATGAACCCAAACTTTACTTGTAAAGACATACCATCAAACAAGGAGGCTCCCAAACTGTGGCTCCCCACACCACTTGAAGTCTGCGACTCCTAGAGAGATTTTGTTTTTGTACTTCCAAATCGAAACTCCCATCCAACAAGGAGACTCCCATCTTGTGGCTCCCCACACCACTTAGAGTCTGCGACTCCTAGAGAGATTTTCAAGTTGCGACCCACGTCTGGGTACCCACCCCATCACTGGCCAAGCACATGAGGCAAGTAGCAAAAACACAGAAGAAAACCGTAGAGGTGGACCTGGTTACTAAAGATGGGGGGTTTTCCCACCTCCAGCTCCCACAGCCCATACCCAGCCATTTCTCTGGACACACAGAACTTTAGACTTTAAAATTTAGATTGACGGTGGATGACCTGAAGCACCCCCTCTACAGAGAACTTTAAATCCATTAACACTTTAAACAGATGACTGCTCTATTTGTTTGTTCTAGTTGACATAGTCCTCCCAAATAGCATGCCCCAATACTTGAAATCCAACTGAAGAAAAGAAGTTGTTTGCCCCTTCCAATGGGGCCAAACACTCACCCATTCATTGCAGGTGCCCCACAGGCGAAGAAATGTAACCTTTGCTGTTATACATGAACAGACTGAACTTAAATTAAAACAGGCAGCTTTCTTCTCAGGGTGGGAGAAAGGGATTGCCCCTGGAACCCACAAATAACTTTTCCTCACCCCCCCAGAGGGAGGGGGTAAACAGACAACTACTGGAGTCCTTCTTGTTTGCTTAAGGACAAACTGAAGACTCCTTTTGAATTCCCAAGGTTCTAAACTTACTCTGAGCTGAAGATTCCAAATGTGGCTCATGCAGCTGCGACAGTTCTATTATGATGTCTTCCCTCTAGTCTCAACTGTGACTGAGGACAGAGTGAGACAGTGTGAAACCCATTTAACTGGAGTTTCACAAGCTTCCTTCCCTGCCTACCACTAGGTCTTACTGGGATTCTCATAACTCCAGGTAACAAAGGGGTTACACTCACCCTTGACCAGGAAAATGACTGTCCCCAGTCATTATGCACCCGGCCTTAGGCCATCCCACCCTATGTGCTACCTGCGGAGGGGGGTGATCAGGCCCCCTCCTACCATGTGCAAGCACAGGTAGGCAACACTAAGGGCCTAGAGGACTATAGCTGACATATCAGCCTCTACTCTATCCACATACTATGGACACCTAGTGGCTCTGGTAGAACCGTCCAGAGCATAGCCCTGATAGATCATCACTGCAGTCCCTATGGCCACTGAGGACCACAGCCTGTCTATCCCCCCTAACCCTCTAGGGAAAACCTATCTGCCTCTTACATAACATCCCAAACAAAACAAAACCCGGGGACCTCCCCGACCTTAGGCAGCCTGCAACTACAACATTAGGAACACAAACAGTACTTTAATTTCTACACAAGCACTTAACGAGGAACTCTGATGAGCCCCTCCTCCTCTTCTTGTCTTCCCTTCTGTCCTCCAGGAACACCTGTAAGAAAAGACAAAAACAAAACAAAAAAAACACACCCTAATCTGCATTTACGATCTACCTAAACAATAACAGTGACAACAACAACCCTTACCATACAGGAAAAACAGAACACTAAACAATCCCAAAAAGAAAAAAATATATATATTTTTTTTTTAGAAAAGTAGAAAAGACGGTATATACATTAAGTACAGAAATGACATTGATAACAATACACTTCTTTGGGGGGATGGAATGCCCTAAATGTCCCACTAGTGACTACAAGGCCCGAAGACCAGTCCATTAAAGAGTCTCTCCTGGGCCGGAGCCCCGTGAACATAGTCTTTTAAGGCCGTAATCCCGAAGGGGAGAGTCTTTGCTGACAGTTCACACACTGTTTGAAGTCTGTAGTGTAAGGTGTGTATTGCAATGTCATAAAGATAGAATAAAAGAATTTTGATGACTCACCAGCCTCTTGAAGTATTCGCACATCACCAACCTGGTCCCTGCCGAAGACTCTCCCTGGCAGCATTTCTTCTGATACAGCTGGGCGGACATCTTCCGGGAACCCACAGGAGTGCACCTCTGGAAACAGCTGGGCTGATGTCATAACTGGAGAAGGAATCTTAGAACAGGAACAAAAAGAGAAACAGCTGGTCCGGCATCATCCAATTACCAGGCGATGAACAGGAAAACAGCTGGGCTGGTGTCCTCTCTGGATTTGAAGTCATCTGGTGGTACCAGTAGATGGTTGCTGAATAGGGCAGTACACTGTGGACTGAAGAATATGGGGCACCTGAGTTCTTGTTTATTCATATTGACAGTTCAATAAGGTTACTTCACAGTGTAGATGTGGCAGTATTGACTACCACTGCTTGGCTCTCCATTTTGTAGGCTCGGGCTTAATTTCCGGGAGGTCCTTGCATTGAGGCCAATAGTAGAGGGGGTCAGGGGCTTGACTTATTACTCCATCTGGCCGCACATAATTCACACAGTGGGAGACTTTGCGTCACTCTCCATCCACTATTCTCACTCTGTCCATAAACAGTGTCCTGCCTCTCTTCCACTGTGTATACTTTTCGTGGAACAGTCTATTCTTTACATGCTGGTTAGCCCCACGATGCACATGTTTCATTGCTTCATCCCAGATCCAGGATTTCCTGCAGTTCTCAATCTCCTCCCAGACTCTCCGAGGAAAGGTAGGAAAGATCATACCAAAGATTTCATTGGCCTTTCTACGAACCAGTCTCTCCTCTTTACTTGCTTTGGTCAATCTGAGACCGCTGGCCTGGCTTGGGGTGGCCAGTCCTGGTTCTGCCAGCTTTGCATCCTCAATGAAATTAAAAATGGATCCCTGACTTTTTTCTTCTTCTGGTGAAGCCAGGGCAGTGGCATCACCACCTTCTTGAACACATTCCTCCGAGGCAAGATCTTGAGGCTGTGTACCCGTTCCTTTCTCACAAGGCCACATAGGTTCCCCCTCATCTTCCTCTTCACTGAGGATCTGAGCCCAGGAGTGAGCAGTAGTTCTCACCCCCGAGACTATCCATTCATCACTAGGAGCGGAGGTCGACACCTCCCATTCAACGGCCTCCTGCATCTCATCTTTACGTTCGAGACTTGGGCTAGGCCCCCCCAGCCAGGGGTCTATTGATGCTTTATCTGAACTTGCCTTCTGAGATCCAGCATCCAAAACTGCAACTTCAGATTCAGTCTCTAATTCTGCACTCTCTAACTTTGTGCCACACTCCCCCGGGGGACCTTCCTCCACAGGCTTCGCCTGATGCTGTATGCTGCCAACTGCAGATTCTTGAAGTTGTGTACATGTGGGAGCCAAACGAATTTGAGGCACTTTATACAAGACATATTTTTGTAGACAACCAGCACACTGAGGAATCATGAAGACATCCTTTCCAGCACTCAAGCACATCTGGCATGCACTCACTGGATAATTAGGAATTGCCACATCAGGAGGGAGTTGCCCTCTATAGCACCAATTTTCAATATCTCTCAATCTATTTACTGCTGCTGTTACTGCAACCTGGGCATGATCCAGGTAACGAGCTGATCCTGAGGCCATAACTGCAGAAAAACAAACAAAAGTTCACTGTAACTGAAAGTCCCACTTTAATGAACACACTCTGTAGCTTTAAAATGGCTCCTCTGCTGATGTGTTTACTTTACTACCCCACCCTGTAATGGCGGCGGCAGCACTCCTGTGCATCAACATTCAGACTCTGGGTCAAGTAACTGCGCACCTGATTTACATCAGCTACTATTAACTTTTATTTAAACTGCACAACTTGCTCTGTTCTGGCTGTTCTCACATTTACAGGATTTTCCTTGGACTTTTCACATGCTGGCAACATTTATTTAATCACAGTCCCTTTTAAAACTTCAGGTTTCAGCACAGGATTGCCTGCTTTTACTAGTGTTGCACTTATTTTACAACTCACAGTCTCTCTCTGGCTGCAAACTTTAACTGAGGCTACTTTCATTGCTATGCACACATTTAATGGCTTTACAGACTTGCACTTACCAGCAGGATATCACACAATCGCTACTTGCAAAGTGACTATACAGCTGCACTCACATTTTATATGGCATTACTGAAAATCACTGATTTGAGCAGTTTTAAATTGTTTACTCACTGTTATGGTAGCAGATTGCTGCGATGGAGGAAAACGGCCTGCAGCCAGATTTTTGAAGGCCTCGGATTTCAAACGGGCGGGCAGTCTCTGCGATCGTAGTATTAATCACACAGTTCACTGATCCCACGACCGATAAGTGGGTTGAGCCCGATTTTGAACTAGAAAAGTCACTTTTCACTGTTTACAGCGCTTTGAACACTTCGCGAACACTCCTCCACTGCCAGTATATGCACTACTCTCTGTCTCCCTCTCGAATGCTGAAGCAGACTCTGAAGAGCTGGCTGAGGGGCAGGACTAATGACAAACTGACCAACCACACGATGCCATGCAAATGAGCCTCTTCTTCCTCACGAGGGCTCCTCTCCTCATGGCGATCGTCGAGCAGGCAAATTTAAACTGAAAAGATGCACTTTTTTTTTCAACTGACTCCACGGAGGGAGCCCATTTCAACCATGTAACATTGCCATTAACTCTGCACTCTCTAGAATTGCACAGAAAGCATTTCCAACATCCAGGGCATAATTTCTCTGTTGCTACCCCTAGTTTTCCACACTTTTCTTCACAGAACTTTATTTTAAAACTGGCAAACGCTGTAAACTATGTTGATGCAGGACAAGGGCACACACTTTGGCTTTACAGCTCCTTGGTAAACAGTTGGCATTTTTTTAAACAGCAGCGCAAGATTCACAGCACACAGCACACACTAGGGAAATTGCTTCAACTTTTTTGGGCTACCGACTGCCAGATAGCCAAAACGCTAGCCTACTTGCCCAAGCACCTTCCTTCCCAAACAAATCCAAAGTGGTGCCTCCATTTTTGTAACCCATATGTCCATTTTTGTAACATGGATATACATATGTCTCTACGGGTTCAGGGAAGAATGAGGTTACCTGGCACAAGAGACCTAGGTTTGACTACTCTGCACAGGGGTACCCAAGGAAATCCAACTACAGGAAGCAATAACTCTAATGTCCAGAACCAGAATTGGGATTTTTCAGTGTGGCTTTATTTATTAACTCACTAAACATAAACAAAGCTCTGTATGGTCCCCCCAAACATGGAGGCTCCCAAGCTGTGGCTCCCCACACCACTTGAAGTCTGCGACTCCTAGAGAGATTTTGTTTTTGTACTTCCAAATCGAAACTCCCATCCAACAAGGAGACTCCCATCTTGTGGCTCCCCACACCACTTTGAGTCTGTGACTCCTAGAGAGATTTTCAAGTTGCGAACCACGTCTGGGTACCCACCCCATCACTGGCCAAGTGCATGAGGCAAGTAGCAAAAACACAGAAGAAATCCATAGAGGTGGACCTGGTTACTAAAGATGGGGGGTTTTCCCACCTCCAGCTCCCACAGCCCATACCCGGCCATTTCTCTGGACACACAGAACTTTAGACTTTAAAATGTAGATTGACAGTGGATGACCTGAAGCATCCCCTCTACAGATAACTTTAAATCCATTAACACTTTAAACAGATGACTGCTCTATTTGTTTGTTCTAGTTGACATAGTCCTCCCAAATAGCAGTTCCCAATACTTGAAATCCAACTGAAGAAAAGAAGTTGTTTGCCCCTTCCAATGGGGCCAAACACTCACCCATTCATTGCAGGTGCCCCACAGGTGAAAAAATGTAACCTTTGCTGTTATACATGAACAGACTGAACTTAAATCAAAACAGGCAGCTTTCTTCTCAGGGTGGGAGAAGGTGATTGCCCCTGAAACCCACAAATAACTTTTCCTCACCCCCCCAGAGGGAGGGGGGTAAACAGACAAGTACTGGTGTCCTTCTTGTTTGCTTAAGGACAAACTGAAGACTCCTTTTGAATTCCCAAGGTTCTAAACTTACTCTGAGCTGAAGATTCCAAATGTGGCTCATGCAGCTGTGACAGTTCTATTATGATGTCTTCCCTCTAGTCTCAGCTGTGACTGAGGACAGAGTGAGACAGTGTGAAACCCATTTAACTGGAGTTTCACAAGCTGCCTTTCCTGCCTACCACTAGGTCTTACTGGGATTCTAGTAACCCCGGGTAACAAAGGGGTTACATAATCATTTGGTTTCTTTATTCCTTGACTATTGAACTATTCATTTTATATTAATAGTTGACTCCACACTAGCAAGTAGCTAGTAGCTGTAAGTGCCCTATTGAACTTACTAGACTTATTTAAACATCTCATTTCACTATGGTGAATACTAGGCTGCAACAGAAAAAAAACAGAGGATTGTTCCCCGCTATTAGAATCTAATATTATAAACAATGGGAAAAAGAAAAAACATATCAAATCTATAAAACAAACTAAACAAACAAAGATAATGGATCATTTGATCCAACACAAACCAGTAGAATGTGGAAGTACTTCTACTCATAAGCAGCTAGCCAGTAATAATGTTAACGTTAATGTTCCTGATACATCCCTACCTCAGGAACCTATAGAACTAGCTTAGAAAAGTCAACAAATTTGTTTTTTAACTCAGGGAAATCCATGTTGAGCCTCATAGATCTTGGTAGTCCTTCAGTATTACCTACAGTTGGACTGGAGGAGTACTATGACTCTGATGAAGGTAATTATGGTAATATTAATTTAGATATATTGAGTGATGCTGGAAATATGGAGACTAAGTTGTTGATCCCAGAAATAGAATTGAAAAATGTAACACTAGAGTTTCAGAGGACTATACTAGGTAACGAGACAGTACTACAACAGTATGGCCTTACTCGGGATAGGACAGAAACTGGGGAAATATCATATATTCATGATACCCTAACATCTAGGGCTAGGAATCCCAGGTATGTCCCTGATTGTCTCAGTGAAGAAATGGCTACATTATTGGGCCATCCTCATACAGCTAATCCGCTCCTTATGGAACAGTTAGTAGTCCTAAAAAGTGAAATGGAGAATATTAGACATGATATAGCTGTATTAGAAGCTAAAATCATCACAATTATGGGTAAATTAAAGGAACTGAGCCCACCTGAGGGCTCTGATTTGATTGAAGATTTAGAACAATTGGACACAGATAAGGCTCAGAGACTAGACTTCTCTTTATTAATTATCCCTGATACACCAGAAAAATACAAGACTTTAAACAAGAAGAAAGGGAAAAAAGGAAAGCAAAGGAGAAGAAAACGATATAAGGTAAAAAAGCAGCCTATGGTGATTGAGCCAACAGAGATCAAACCACCCAAAAAAAGATAATAAAACTTTAAATGAACTAATTAATTTGGAAACTATTAATATTGGAAGAGAGAGGGAAAGTATGGATAAAATAAATGACCTAAACAGGGAAACAGAATTAGAAAAGGCTAATAGGAACCAGGACATGAATATGGAAAAACAAAAGCAAATTTTTTTCTCTAATACTTAACTGGGAAAAAAGTTAAGAATCTTAGAACATAAAGTAATGTATTGCTGTTCAAAAATCACTATGAACAGGGTAAAGATTCAAGTCAGTTGGTAACTACTTCCCCATTGCAAAGGTGGATAACTGGCCCAAAGGGGGGAATTGAATGTGGAAAATTACATGAAAATGGTAATTTTATGAGAACTGGAGCAGAAGGTAATACTGGACAGGGGGATGAAATGAAAGCAAATGAAAAGGGCATTCCTTATTTATGTTTAACTAACCAAGTAGAATGGCTTCCAAGTCCCGAGGAAATGCTTAAACATCATGTAATACAGGAGTTTTTTCTACCAGCAGAAATTATAATATCTGAACAGGATATTTTATGGACTCAAAAAAGTCAGCATGGAAGTGTTAATACTATAGAAGTCTGTTTCACATCTTCTATGATTGCTAACTATGCTTGGAGGAACGGACACCTAATTAAATTCAGGGGGTTGAAAATCTCTTTTCCAAATAGAGAATTATTCAACCCTAATTATATACACCCAGATAATACCACTGCTCCAGTTGTGCTCTCATTATTCGGAATGTCAAGGATGAATAAGGAGAATAATTACAAGTTGAAGGCATCCATATGTAATTTGCTCACCAATTTCCTGAATGTACCACTGGGAAAGCAGGGGTTTATGAAGTAAGCAGAAGATCAGACTCTTCCCAGATTGATATTGTTATAAGAATGAGGAAATAGTTAAACAGTTATTGGCCAAAAGTTAGTTGTTGAACCCACTGGAATTACTTTTGATTAATTTAAACTGTCCATTATGAGGATTAGAACCTGAGACAATGAACAATGATGGCTATTTGACCAAGAAGCAGATAAGTGATATGGAAAATAAGGAGCAGAAGTATGAATGACTGAATACCAGTTCAGGTGAAGTAGCCTCTGAACACTCCATTGAACAAAGCTTAATTGAGTTAAAGGAAAATCAAATAAAAATTGCATCATGAAATTTTGCAGGGATGGTAGCCAGTTAGGGGCCAAGAATTTTAAAGAATTTATTAATAAAGGGGACATAATATATTGCCAAGAAACGTGGCATGAAGATGAAGATTTGATACAGTGTAATGGTTACGAAGCACTTCATACTGTGGCAATTAGAGAACATAAATATGGTAGACCATCTGGTGGTCTTATTATGTATGTTAAGACAGCTAAATGTATCATCCTTGAAAAGTTAGATAAAAATTTTATCATAGCTAAGGTTAAGATGCATGATACTGAGAATTTTCTCATGAATGTTTATATTCCCTGAAGGGGTCTAGATATTACCAGTATCATCTCTGAGATAAATTGGAGAGAATACTCTTGGATACAATCAAACATTTCACTAATAACATTATACTTCTTATGGGAGATCTCAATGCCAGAATTGGCAATTTTGATGGACTGATGGATAACTCCTTTTTTTGCTCAAATGAATCTTGACCATGATTTTAAAAGAACTACTCAATATTTAAATCAGAATAGTGAGGGAATTAAACTTCAGAAAATCATATCTAAGATGAATTTCTACCCTTTGCATGGTAGATTACAGGGGGATCTGGTGGGAAGATGCACTTATTTAAAAAGTAGTGGTGCATCCTAACCAGATTTATTTTTATGGAATGGTGACCCCTCCTGTTGGGAAACTATGTCTATCCCTTCAGACCAGAGAGTGATCATCTACCCTTACTAATAGTAGATTCTTTTGAAAAGACCAGGTCTCGGGAATGAACTAGATTCTGAGAGGAACATATTATGGAAATTAGACATAAAAAAGACTAATATGGGAAGGGAGAACAGAAAATGAAGTTAGACAATTGTTATTTACACAATCATCAATAGATCTTGCGAATAATATTTATAATCTATCAGTAACACATGTATTGAGTCAATTAGGGAACTCCTAGAGAAAATAAGAACAAAAATCTATAAAGAAATTATTGATAAATCTAAAGGAAAACGACAATGGGGATGGTATGACAATGAATGTAAAATACAAAAGAATAGGTTAGTGAAAAAAATTAGAGTGGTACGGAGAAAAGTGGAAAAAGAGAAATACTTAAACTTAAAGCAAGAAAAGAATAGGTATAAAAAATTAAACAGAAAAAAGATCAATATCATAAATCCGATTAGGACTTGATGGTTAAAACCACTGAGAAGAGAGACTCAAAGGAGTTTTGTACATTAGTGGCCAAAGGCACTAATAATTATTGGAATACTCTGGATACTTACATAGAGGAGAATACGTGGGTATTACATTTTACAACCCAATATATTGGAATGAATAACATGGTAATAGAAATTGAAAATAGCACTACAAATGTAATAAGTAGCATCAAAAGACCAAAGAATTATTTTTCAATCTCATGATTAGAATTAAACAAAAGCAGCAAGTCTGGACCAAATTACAGCTGAGGTTTATTTATCTAATGTATCATATTGGACAAATTTTTTTTCTAAGGCTGTTTAATAAATGCATCAAAGAGCTTACTTTTCATAATACATGGAAAGGTGCTATAATAGTTTCTATCCATAAAAAAGAGACTGTCATGGATCTGACAATGTATAGACCCATAAGTCTCCTTGATATAAGCTTAAAAGTTTTCTCTAAAATTTTATTGGGGAGATTATATGTGGAAATTGAAAAAAACAGGTGGAATTTACAAGGTTCACGCAGGTTTTAGGACTCAATACAATACCTTAGACAATTGTTTCATTCTAACATATCTTATAGAAAAATATACTGTCTTAAGAAACCAGAAAGTTTATTCTCTGTATGTAGACTGCAGAGCTGCTTTTGACACGGTCAATAGGGCTACACTATGGGATATAGTGAATGAACAAGGTATTGATAGTGGGTTGATTAATGTAATAAAGACATATACACAGATACATGGGCAAAAATAAGAATGGGACAACAGGGAACTCTTACAAGATCAATTCCAGTATCAAAAGGGGTTCATAAGGGTTGTGACATGGCACCCACACTATTTACCATATATGTGAATGGTTTACTATAAAAAATTGGAGAGTCATCTACAGGCTCCCCAAAGTTACTGGATGAAAGATGTGGAGGTTTAGCATTTGCAGATGATATTATTCTACTTTCATTAACAAAATCGGGACTTCAAAAGAAAATACACATTTTGCAACAAATGTCAGATTACCTTCAACTAGAAATTAACATTTCTAAAACACAATCTACTGTTTTTGGGAAAGGTAAAAATAAAGGTTATTTTACTTATAATGGTAATAAAATACAAATAGTTAAAATGTATCCATATTTGGGTATAATCTATTGATTGAATGGTAAGTAGATAGATCATATTGATAAAACATCAGTGAAGCTGGAAAAAACTGCCAATGCATTGTGTAGATTTAATTATGCTTATGGAGGGTCAACATTGAAACCACTAACAGAAGTTATTAAAATGAAATATCAGTCTCAGTTAACTTATGAGGCTGAAATTTGGGATATGACTAATAGGAGGAAATTGATTACTCCAGTCTATAAAACATTACGTAAAATCTTAGCTGTAGGCCCTTCGTTTCCAGCATTATATATAAGAGCAGAATTGGGGCTAGACAATGTGCATGCCCTGTTCGATATAAGAAAATTGAGTTTTTGGCTAAAATTAACTAGACTTCCAGATAATAGATTGGCCAAAAAAGCTCTTTTAGGAAAAAAATAATGCCAGGAAAGGAAGTGCTTTGATTCATTATGGTATAAGAAAATAAGGGAAGCAATGGGGAAATATGATCTGAACTATCTTATAGAATATCATAAACAGAACATAGTACTGAGTAATAAGTAGTTGCCCTATATCTTCAAAAAGATTTGATAGATATTAAATCCACTAAATACTCAGAGTGGTATGCCAATAATGTGGTTAGTTACGAATTACAACCTTATTTAGAGATTCTTACAAATCCTAGGATTAGGATAACATTTACAAGATACAAGTTTGAGATAAAAGAAAGCAATCAGATATTAGCACGATACGACAAAACAAAACAAATATCCACCAAATGCGATTGTGGGAAAGAGGAACAAGAGAATTTACTACATATTTTGTGGTCCTGTTATTATTATTCTGATATTCAAAAAGATTTTTTCATCAAAACATTTGGATGTACTAGCCAGGATAATACTGCCATCCAAAAGGAAATATTGGCAACAATTCTCTTTCTAACATGGGATGAGTTTACCATTAAATTACTGGGGAATTTTCTAATTTCTGTAGCTAGAATAAGAAAGAAAATGAAAGTAAGAAAGGTTTAGTGAGGAGCTGGAAAAAAGAAGGGAATTTCGGTTTATACTTCTAGGGCCGGATATTCAGACTGCGCCGGGCAGCGGCACAAACCTGGACGCAGCTCAACTGGGCTGTGCTGGGGCCAGGCCCAGGCGATATTCAACGGTGATGCGCCATGGCTCAGCATCATTTAATATGGCAGGTTTGGTTCACAGACTGTGCATGGCACAGTGGCACTGTACCAGTGCAAGCCACAGAGAGGGCACATGGGGATGTGCCAGTGCAAGTGCAGTTGGACTCGGTGCATCACCTGGGATATTCAGCTGGGGGCATGCAAATGAGGCCATAATCTATGCTAGGCACAAATGGGGCCAATTGCATGTCATTATGGCCCCATTTGCATGTGTTGCACTGGGCTGTCTGGTGAAATGCACCTGGTGCTCTGCCATGCTGCAGTTGGCGGGGGTTGGCACTCTGGTGGGTCAGTGTAGTACCCCCATCCCATCCATCTGATCGCGGGCGTCTGCATTAATAGACCAAACCATGGTGGCCTAGTGGTCCCCTTGCTGCCCAATTGAGGGCATCTGTAATTGAAAAGCAACCATGATGGTCTAGTTCCCCTCATTGCCCGATCATGGGCATCTGTAATTAAAAAGCAAACCCTGGTCCTAAACTTGCCTGACCGTGGGCATCTGTAATGTAATTCAAACCCTGGTGGTCTAGCGGTCCCCCAGTGCCCGATCGCTGGCTGTTGTAGCTGCGAGAAAGTCACCTGGTGATCCAGTGGTACCCCCTCCCCACCCTCCACAGAGGACCCCTGGCCACCCAGCTCCTCCTGCTATCATTGGTGGGCAGCAGTACCCACCTGCATGCTGCCTGGTGTCCACTGAATGACAGGTACTATACCTGTCATTCGCTGGCCACAGTGCGGGTGGGGTGCTGCTGCCCATGATGATGGGGTGCAGGGTGGTTGGGGGTCCTCTGTGGGATGGTGGGGAAGGGGTACCACTGGACCACCAAGTGACTTACTGCAGCTATGACAGCCTGCGATTGGGTGACAGGGGGACCGCTAGACCACCAGGGTTTGAATTTACATTACAGATGCCCACAATCAGGCAGCGAGGGGACTGCTAGACCACCATGGTTTGAATTTAACATACAGATTCCTACGATCAGACATTGGGGGGACCGCTGGACCACCAGGGCTTGAATTTACATTACAGATGCCCACGATCGGGCAACAAGGGGACCTCTAGACCACCAGGGTTTGATGTTAACTTACAGATGCCCAAGACCAGGTTGCAGGGAGACTGCTAGATCACCAGGGTTTGAATTTACATTACAGATACCCATAATCAGGCTTATGGGGTGGGTGGGGAGTCCACTGGACTACAAGGGGGGGTATGTGTGCTTGTCAATGGTGCTCTGGGTGGGCAGGTGGCCACCCACGGCTGGTGGCTGCTGTGTTGCACCTTGCAATACAACAGCCCACCTGTGGGTGGCCAGAACTTGCTCCTACTTCTCCGGGGCTCAACTTTGAGCCCCCCTGTGCAGCGCACTGCAGGGTTGCACCAGCATATGCGCCGCACATCCCGGGCTGAATTTTGGGGTGTGCCACATATGCATGGGCATGCCCCCTGCATCTGCACTGCATGGGATTACATTGCACCCCGGTGCATCAGGAGTTGTGCTGTGCCAGGCAGCCTTTTCACTATCCCACCGTGGTGCAATGTGGGGTTGCACTAGTGCATCTCAGTTGCACCAGGCACAACCCTTTTGAATATCCCAGCCCTAAAGTACATGCTTTAAACCATCATTCTGTGTATTACTGGATAAAGTGGGTCATTCAAATGATATATGAGACAAGACTACATTTTTAGATATAAGGAGAGAACTGTGCAATAATGTGTCCTATTCCTCTTTTTTAATATTATCTTATTTTATCTATTTATTACTCTTGTGTGTGTAATATGAACTTGTAAGATATTGTAATAACACTGTGTGTAGATCAATAAACAATTTTCTTCTGATAAACATAATCTTGCTTTATTTTATCAACTGAATCATAAAAGATATTATTTACCCCACTATGAACAATGACAAATGGATTTTCCCCAATGTTTTATAGGATATTACTGCACATCCTGGTTATATCAGCCACCTTAGCACCGCTGAAACTAGGCAATGTCCTGCATGTTTTATTAGGATTGCAGATGGACCTATCATGGTATTTAACAATTGATTCACCTGGAACTATCATATTCCTCTGTGCAGCTGGCCTGCCAATATCTATATCCATGTTGCAGACTGCTGGGGTGCTCATGGGTATAAGTAAAGGGGTAATATTAGGGGCTAACTCAGCTATTCCTGTGGGTGTACTGCTAGTGCTTTCACCTGTACCCCTGGTTGCACTATTGATTATATTGTGACATAAGTGACCACCGGTAGATTGTGCATCGAACACTGCAGGAGCAGGGTCAAGTAGTGTCATAGGTGGGACTATAACTTGCTCCATATCTATATTTAGAAAGCCCAAGATATCAAAACTATTGTGCAGTAGAATATTAAAGGTATTTCACTTACTGCCCTTTTTGGCTACTTTGGAACTCTGCAAACATGCACCACTGTCCATCAGAACCAGTCATACACTCATTGTCTCTTGTCCTTTTTCACTTGTGATGTTTTGTTGTGTCATAGTTTGTGTGGATGACAGCACCGATGGACCAGGCATAACAGTACTATTGACACTAGCTGTTATACAAGGGGAAACAGGGTTTGTATTTCAGCTAAAAGTAGCAGTAGCTGCTATTGTGCTTGCAAGATTTGTTTTATACCTTGCAGCCATTTCCTTTTGGCTAGCTTCTAAGGACTCTAGCCTAGCATTAAATAGACTTACTTCTCTAAGTAGGTCCTCATTTTGCATACATTTAGTACATTTAAAAGTATCTTTTGGGATGACTTTCATAATAAGGTACATTTGGCAGGAGGTGCATTTAATTCCTATTTCTCTCTCTAGTGTCATTACATTGTCTGCCATATTAGACCTTGCTATTGTGCCAATATTGTAACTATAAACTAGGCACAGATATCAATATATATAGAATAATGCATATGCAGGTGGTTGATATGGAGTTTTTTTTACACACGCAAGATGTGTGATAATATAAAAACCTCGAGAGCGTAGCTCGAGAGGTTTTTATATTATCACACATCGAGGGTGTGTAAAAAAACTCCATGTTAACCATCCTTCGTATGCTTTATTTTATATAATAACAGGCTATGGTCAAACCTGAATGTATTCGTCTGAACCAATTACTGTATCAATGTACCTGTTGTACCCTTTTGTACTCTCCCGGGTCATTCCTGAAAATAGGCATAAAACTTGTCTAGTGTACTTACCCGGTAAACAAAAACTAAATAAATAAATAAATATCAGGTATGTTCAAATGACATGCTAAAGACAAAAACCTCTCGCATCACTTCATAAAACAAACAGCTGTCACATAACTCCATATGCAGCGTTTATTATTTCAGTACATATTTTACTAAGAGAGAAGTGAACAGTGCAATTACATGTAAATTCGGTACTTGTTTTAATCTTCGTTTCGAGGTTGCATCTACCAGATGTCTCGGGATAGTTTCAATACAAGGGCAGAGTTCATTAGACTGCGAAATATAAATCGACCGATAAGATCAGCAGGAGAAAACTTACTGTTTTTAACAAATTAATGTACTATTCTTCAGTGAACTACATTTTTTTAACTAAAAATAAATTATGACTTGTATAAATCCTAGAGCGTTGCTTCCTCAGATCCGAGGTGAAAGGTCGTCCAACCTGGGAATAGAGAAAGGGATAGCAGTGAAAGTATGTGTTTCAGAGAAACATTTTCTTGGTTTGTGATTGCAGTTTACGATGTTAGCTGTGGATTTTATGCTTTTACAATAGTTTCATTGTGCCATCTCTTTAGATGGGAGTCTCCTGGTTTATTTGTGCTGTTTTTGATGGACGAACTGCCTTTGTGTTTTGCCATTATCGAAGTGTCTGGCGCTGCCTGTAAGCTGATTTTTATGATTCGTGGCGGGGATGTAGAAGTCATATCAACTCGCAGGTTGATACAAGTTTTTTCGTATCAACCTGCGAGTTGATATGACTTTTGAAAAAGCCTGAAAACGAGTTGATATTGACCATAGCCAGTTATTATAGGGTTTTATTGCCCCTATCTAGTAATACTTTTTCCAAAACTGTATATCAGCACATAGGTGTTGAAGTAATATTAAATGTATCTAGATACACTGAAAGGGGAAAGAAACTGATCTCACCTTCTGGCAGTTTCAGAGCAACAAATAGTTTGTCAAACTTAACAACTCCAAAAACTCCTTCACATACATCACCGTGCATGGCTCTGTGCACACTCTGCTGTGGTAGCCCTGCTCACAGCAGGGCTCCAGATACAGCAGCAGTGACCCGGAAGTACCTGGGAGGTCAAACGCTGCTCAGATATTTCTCAAAGTTTAAAAGTTTTAAATGCTTTTGTTATAAGAGGCGAGAGCCACTCATGCGTGAAACTGGCCCCTAAATGTTAAAGCAAGCCCAAATTAGTGTTTAGGAGACAGCTAAATTGAGTTGTAGTCTCCTATAGTACGTGGGACTGCAGTTCACTCTTCCTACTTCCTGCTGCCAGGAATAGCAGGGCTCCAGTAACAGAGTGCAAGCACTCAAAGCACTCTAATTATTAAAACTAAAAATGCTAGTTCCACTGGCACACAGATAAAACGCTAGTGCGTCAGTCAGCTCTCAGCTGAAAAACAATAATATGCCCACTCGCAGCAGGGCTCCAGTTATACTGTAGTAGCAGTGACCTGGAAGTACATGGGAGGTCAAACGCTGCTGAGTACAGTAGGAAATTAGTGCAGAGGCAGGCCATTCTAGGGGCAGAGCTAATTTCAGGGTACAGTGTATTTGTTTCACTATGTGGTTTATTTATTTCAATATATAGTATATCTAGAATGTTTTGATATACAATGTACAGTATGTGTCTCACTATATAGTGCATTTGTTTCAGTATATAGTGTATGTGGATGTTTCAGTCTATAGTGTATGTATAGTATTTCAGTATATAGCATATGAGTTTCACTATGTAGTATATTTGTTTCAGTTTATAATGTATGTGTATTTTTCAATATATAGCATATGTATTTCGTTATAAAGTGTGTTTCACAGTGTAGTATTTTTATTCACTGTATAGTGTATGTGGATTTTTTAATATATCATTTATGCATTTCAGAATATAATATGTGTTTCAGCATATAGAGTATGCAGTTTTTTTCATTAGACAGTATATGTGCTTCAATATAGAGTGTATCTGTTTCAGTATATGGTGTATACAGATTATTAATGTATAGTGTATTTATTTCAATAGTGTATGTGTTTCAATATAGAGTGTGCACAATATGTTTCAATACGTAGTGTATTTGTTTTAGTAGATAGTGTAGCATAAGTATTTCAATAGATAGTGTTTGTATTTCAATATGTAATGTATTTGTTTCAGTATACAGTGTATGTTGATTTTTTCAGTATATAGTGTGTATCACAATATATAGTGTATTTGTTTCAGTAGATCATGTATGTGGATTTTCAGTACTCAGTATGTGTATTTCAGTATATAGTGTATGTATTTCACTATATAATGTAAGCATTTCACTATATAATGTGTGTTTTACTATATGACATATGATTTTCAGTATATAGTGCACCTGTATGCATCTCACTATATGATGTATGTATTTCACTATATAGTGTGAGGGTGGGACATTCAAAGGAGTTGCGCATGGCACAATAGGGCTGCACCAGGCACAACCCACCAATGCACCCTGGTGCGATATTCAAAGGGGCAGGTTGTGGTGTGCAACCCCCGATGCGCTGGGGCGCACCAGTAATGTATGTGGTGCAAGTGCGGGGGTGTGCCCATGCATATGCGGCACATCCCGATAGTCAGCCCAGGATGTACGGCACATATGCTGGAACATACCCGCCTTGAACCACACAGGGGGATGCAAGGTTGTGCCTGGTGAAATCAGGAGCAAGCCCTGTCCACCCACAGGTGAGCTGCCATATTGCAAGGTGCAACACGGCAGCTGTCTGCTGTGGGTGGCCACCTGCCCACCCAGGACACAGTCCATGAGCCCCCTGCCCAGGGGCCATCATGCCCCTCCACCCAATAACGGGCATATGTCAAATAAACCCTGGTGGGTCAGTGGACCACTATCCCTTGCCCGACTTGCCTATGTTAAATTGATCCCTGGTGGTCCAGTGGACTGTTCCCCTTCACCCGATCATGGGCATGTGTATAAGTAATCTCTGGTGGTCCAGTGGACCATTCCCCTTCATCCGATCATGGGCATAGGTTTCAAATTCCTGGTGGTCCAGTGGAACCCCACTCAGCACCCGATCAGGGGCGGAACGATCTACAGACACCCACATGGTTCAGTGGGCCCTCCCACCCACCCACTGCTTCCTGCCACCTGCACCGCACTCAGCAGTGGGTGGCAGCAACCTGACCACGAGCCACCCTGGCTACCTGCCAATCGATAGCGTCAGCGTATATATTACTACTGGTTCACTGCATGGGCATGCGGCAGACTATATTGTATCTATTACAGTTCCTGAATTGTGAATGAGCGTTCATTCACAATTTAGGACTGTGTAGTACAGTATGATCTGCACACCCATTGGCCCACGCAGTGGACCAATTGGTGTACAGCCCTACTGTATGCTGTCAGTCTGCGGGCGGCTCACGGGCGGGGTGCTGCCACCCGCTGCTGACTGGGGGGGTGCAGGGTGGTGGAAGATGCAGTAGGTGGGTGGGGAGGAGGTTACCACTGGACCGCCAGGGTATCCACAGATCATTCCACTCATGATCGGGTGCTGGGGGGATTTCCACTGGACCACCAGGGATTTGTAACCTATGCCCATGATCGGTCACTGGGGATCGGTCCACTGGACCACCAGGGAGATATGTAGCCCATGCCAGCGATCAGGCAATGGGGATTAGTCCACTAACTAGCACCACCAGGGATTGCTTATACACATGCCCATGATGGGGCTAACGGTAGCAGAGCCTGCCATGGGGCAGTGGGGCATCAGTCCCCAACAGCTGCAGCCTGGTGGGGAGCCAGGAGCAAGTCACCGGGGATCGGCGCACTGCATGTAAATGGGGCCATAATGACATGCAAATGGCCCCATTTGCACCTTGCATGCATAATGGCCTCATTTACATGCCCACGGCTGAATATTGCAGTTGCTGTGCCTAGCGCAACTGCACTTGCGCTGGTGCAGCCCCCTGCTCCCCTTGTACGATTTGTGCTGGTGCAGTGCCACTGCACTATGCACAGTACGTGCACCCACAGTGCCATATTCAGCGGTGCTGAGCTATGGTGCAGCACTGTTGAATATCGCCTGGTCCATGCCCTGGCACATCCCAGTTGCGCTGCGCCCAGGCTAGGGTCCCTGGCCTGGTGCAGTCTGAATATCCTGCCCTATGTGTTTTACTGTATAGTGCATATCGCCAAAGATTCTGAATGATGTCCCTAATGACATCCCATTTACTATGAAGTATGTGACAGCTCTTTCATCTGCAAGTAACGTACGTGCAACTGAGCTGACTTGTCATCTTGAACGTCCAACAAAAGTTTAAAAGTTACCCATTACAAAGACGAGTGATTCACCCAAGGAGGTAACGTTAGAAGTTCAGTGCTTCTGAGATGTGATTTAGTGCTGACTACACAGGAAATCCCTAACTCCCACATTTCTGCCAGTGAATTAACTTATAAATGGAACATTAAGCACTAAACCTAATTAGGGGACACCTTGCAATGCTTGATTTTGTACATTTCTCACTGTTACTTGGACCTACCATGGTTTACAACAGGAACCTTAAGAATCATACAGGCCATTAAGTGTATTTAAAGCAGCAGTACTATGAAAACAGGAAGTGAGCTATCAAAATTCTATTTTTCCGCTGTAAGCATGGAGCCAAAGTTCCAGTTTCCATACCTGTATTTTTTTTTTCAGTCATCTTTAGTTTTTTAGATATTTGCAATTTATTTGAATTGTTGTAGCGCTACAGCAAATATGGCGGCTGACTAATTTTCATCTGCGCTTTTTCTACAGGTCACATCACGTCTTTTGACAACAGCAAAGGGACCCTCTGCTGACCATTTCCGATGTCCCTGCAAGTCATTCACATGTGCAGTTGGCAGCAGAGGGGGGTTCCAGTGCAACATGCTTAGTGGCAGAAATGTACACAAAAGCAGAGAATAACTGAGCAAATTACTCGGTGATAGTACAATGCCGGTGAGAAAGTGTACCAGTTATATGATTAGCAGGGCACAGGGAATAAACTGTCAAAAAAGCGCAATTTTTTTTCGTAGTACTGCTACTTTAATATCATTGTTTATTTCCATTTTGTTTTTGTTGTGTTGATCAAAATAGCATACACGAAAGCTCCAGTAGAGATGGACAGAAATAGCAAAATAACAGGCACAACTTATTATTTACTGTCTGAATAAACCCTGCTGTTTTTGGTCTAAGATCTTCTGCGTACAGGCAGCACATGTCTTGGGATTGCTATAATATGTTTACCACAATTTAAACAACATCCAACACTAAAACAGAAGTAGTCCTTCAAAAAACAAAGAAATTGGGACATGAAAGCATCTGCAGGAACAAGGACAGCAACAGTACAGCACTGCTTGTGCAATTAAAAATGTTCTTTTTTTCTAAGTATGGTCATTGTTTTTTTTTTAATTCTTTGTTAACCGAGTAAGCCCCACTAGGCACAAGTGCCTGTTTTAGGGGTAACCTGTGAGCACTGGGGCAGTTAAATGACTTGCTCATTGACACACAGTACACAAGTAGAGGTTGTGGGAATCAAATCCAGTTCTGCTGGATGTACTAAGCTCATTCAAAGCTCATTATTCTATCCTCTAGGCTATACTGCCAGTCCAATGTGTTTAACATTATCTTAGCTTTCTCAGTTGTACTTTATGTATAAAATGTGAGGTTCAATTTTTTTTCTACATCTGAAGAGCCCATAATCTGATATAAAAGCAAATTTTAAAACTGATATGGGGTTAGAGGGAAACAAATTGCAAATTTTGTTTTACTTTCACATTTCTACCAATCACTCAATATAAGACCTCTGTAGCTAAAACGAGACACAGTACAAAATGGTATTGTTGGTAAAAGGGTCCTGAAAACTTAAATTATTCTATTGAAATTCTTCCTTAGATAAGTTATCAGTAGCCTACTGTATTTTACTGCTAGTGAAAAGTGAAAGTCTAATAACATTAGAATGTTTTTACACACAAACAGGCATACCATAATGCAATATGAATAGTCAAAACTCAAGCATTTTCATATTCCACGATATATGACAGTGCATGAGTTAACACTGCATCTCCAGCTAGACAGCCTACCTTCTATTGATCAATAGGAGTTTGCCTGGCTTCGGCTTCTCAGATAGCCTCTCCACCCAACCTAACTGCTTGCCTAAAGTGTAGTGGTGATCAAATTCACTGTCTGGAGGACCCCTTAGTAAACAAGTGCTCCTAAGATCACCGGCCATCCAAAATTCTGATGCACCCATCCCAGGGATAAGACGTCTGTGACACAGTGTCTCCACAAGATTGGGTACTGCTGACTAGCGGTGCCCCGAAGAAATCTTGGCCACACCCCTGATCAGACCCGCCAGGGACTCTGTGCCCTTAAGAGACTGGTTACTACTCATAAGTTGTGCCCCCTTGATGCAGGGTAACTTTTACCTAGGGGCAAAACCATCCCCTCTGCCCAGCTATCCATCATCTCCACCCGGCCTCCTGACCAGCATGATGCCCCCCATGCTAGGACCTCCCTATCTCAGCTGCCCAAACAGAGTGCTCCTCCTGGCCGTCCTGTACCTCCTGTTCCTCCACTGGGCAGACATGACTCTTAGCTCAGGAGCACTGGACTCAAGAAGTCCCCCTACACCAGACCCTCCCCCTTGACATTCCTGGCACTACTACCCCCTCCCTCATAATAACATGGAGGCACTCCTGATTGCCCATGTATACTGCAGGAGAGGCATCTTGTACTCAACATTACTCACCGCCAAATGGAGACTCGGCACCAAGTCCTTACCCCTCAGTAGGCTCCCATCTCTTTGCCTCCTTGCTACCCTCCTGCTCATGGCCGGGGACATCCAACCTAATCCTGTACCCCCACCTCACAACCTCCTGGTCTCCTCCCCACTGGACCCGCACTGGGCATCCACCAAGGGCCTGCAGATTGCGCACATGAATATATGTAGCCTGAGACCAAAGATGCAGGAACTTCAAGCCTGGCTGGACCGGTACAACCCAGACATCCTGGCCATATCTGAAACCTGGCTCAAGCCTCATATTCTCTCCCATGAGGCTGCAGCCCTTGGTTACCTCTCCCACAGAAAAGATAGACTGAGGAAAAGGGGGGGAGGTGTCCTAATCTACACAAAAGACACCCTTAATTCAGTGCAGTCAACCTGCAACAGTCCACTTGCACGGAAGGTGAATTGATCTTCGTACGCATCAGTCTTGGTCCATGTAAGCCTCTCAATATTGGATGCTTATATAACCCCCCAACTAATGTGCGCTCATCTCTAGAGGCGGTCCTAAGGGACATCTCCGAAGAGGTCACCTCTGAGCTAATCATTCTGGGGGACTTCAACCTAAATTGGGCCCCCCAAGACAACCACTCCCTAATAGGGCTGGTTCAGGAAGCTAACCTTGACCAGGTCATCACAGGGCCCATTCGAATGAACTATAAAACAGGAAACTATTCCATGCTTGATTGGGTGCTTACTAGCAAACCCTCCAATATAAAGGTGGCGGGCACATTAGCAGATGCCCTGAGCGACCACTCCCCAATCTTTTGCACCTGGAAAAACAGGGCCCCCAGAGTCCGCCTGTGAATCCTGGTGGCAAGGGATTTCTCAAACTTTCAACCTGAATACCTGATTGGCTGCCTAAACAGCATTGATTGGAGTCCAATCAAACTACTCCCCACACTGGATGAGGTTGCTGCCTTCTTCCAGGGAGCCATCATTATGGTGGCCGATTGCCTGGCCCCTATGAAGAAATTCTGCACCAAGGGGAGCTGCTACAAGTGGATCACCCCTCATGTGAAATCACTTATGAAAACCCGGGACACTGCTTGGAAAAAATACAAACTCCCCTCCCTATCGGCTGACCTAACCTGCTATAAGTCGCTTAGAAATAGGTGCAAATTGGCCATTAAAGTGGCCAAACGAGACTATCTCACACATCTACAGAAAAAGAACCTAGGCAACCCTAGACTCTTTTGGGCACATATAAAATGGCTAATAAAGGGGAACAGCAAGACTGCTCACTGCCCCATAGAGGTCAATGGTCAACTAATTAATGATGACACTAGCATCGCTATGGCTCGCAACCGCCAGTTCACAAACCTGGACCTGATCAAAGCGGGCCTGCCACCCATCCTCCTAGTCTCGATTGACCCCCTTCCCCACAGACTGGACCACCCAACTTTCCACATCAGGCTAGTAAGATCTAACAAAGTAATCCCTTTATTAAAGTCCCTCAAAATATCGGGAACTGTGGGACCTGATGGCATCCCCCCCCCGAATACTAAGGGAAGGGGTTCTTGCAATCACCAGGCCCCTTACCTGGCTCCTCAATCAATCCCTTATCAAATGGGCCATCCCTGAAAAATGGAAAATGGCCCATGTAGTCCCTGTCCACAAGGGAGGTTCAAAGGAGTCTACCAACAACTATAGGCCTATCTCCCTACTTTGTAGCCTTGGTAGGATCCAAGAAAGATTAATTTACAGATAACTCTGTGACTACCTAGAGCTCCATCAATTACTTGCCCCCTCTCATCACGGATTCAGAACCAATCATGGGACTGACACCGCGCTTATCAAGTTCTCCACAGATGTTCTCAGAGAACTGGACAAGGCTACCCCCACTGGGGCAGTCTTCATTGATCTATCCAAAGCATTCAACCTTGTTAACCACAGCCTACTGCTTTCCAAACTGAGCCAGGTTGGGTTAGACAGCCACTCCCTATCTTGGTTCAACAGCTACCTCACCGGGAGGTCACAGAGGGTAAAATGGAAATACTCCCTGTCGGAGCCTCTCCCTCTAACTGATGGGGTGTCCCAAGGATCTATCCTTGGCCCCCTTCCCTTCTCTCTTTTCACCAATGATCTCAGTAAACACTGTGGGGGTAGCTCAGTGGTACAGTACGTGGATGATGCAGTCATCTACCGCCCCTCCTCTAATCTGGGAGATCTCAGCTCTGGGTTACAGGATGACCTGGGATACCTAGAGAAATGGCTTATTATCAACATAATGATCATTAATCCTAACAAGACCAAGGCCATGCTGTTTGACCCAAGAACCCTCGGCCGCGACAGAAGCCAACAACTCCGACTGATGACCGTGTCAGGCAAAGGACTTGAGGAGGTTGAATCTATAAAATACCTTGGCCTCACCCTGGATCAGTGCTTCTCCCTCAAGGACCACATTGACCAGGTAACCAAAAATATTCACGCCAAACTCGGGACCTTGTACAGGCTGAAAGACCAGCTGATACCTGCAGCCAGGGCCTCCATTGCCATCAGCGTCCTGCTCCTGACCCTCTCCTATGCTGCCTCGGTGGTACATAGAGCAGCCAGACAAGAGATGAACAGACTACAAGTTCTCTATCACAAGGTGGCTCGCTTCGTCACCCTATCTGGTCCCAGGACGCACCACTGTGACACTCTGTCCCAACTAAACTAGCCCTCCTGGGAGGCCCAGCTCCAATACCCCCTACTCTGCCAAACTCATAAATTACTCAGCCCCTCCCCTTCCCTCCTCCCAGCCTCACTGGACTCATTGCCCAAAAGAGTAACCCTAGGCTCCTCCAAACAATGGACAGAACCCTCCTCGCAGTGCCCAGGGTTAGAACCAAGGCAGGGGGCAAGTCGATCGTCATCACAGCACCCATCCTATGGAACTCCCTGCCCCCTGGTGTCCAGGATGCTACCTCTACCTACATCTTCTGCACAAGGCTGAAGGCTCATATGATGGTCACCTCCAAATGCAACTGCTGAAGAAAGAGGCTCCTAAGCGTAAGCCTACCCCTCCCTCTCCCAGGGAAATGCCTCCAATATCTTCACTCATCTGTATAGCCTACCCAGGAAATGTAACCTGTTGAAATGCTACTATGTTTTACCCCATGCTACATTTTGATGTGTTTTATTAAACTTACTTGTGCTGTATGCAATCCCATGTATTATTCCATGTAATCCCCGTGTCACCCCTGAAAAAGGGACCTTCGGGGCCCAGCAGGCTTACCCGGTTATCAAAATTTAATAAATAAATAAATGATTTACCCACAATGAAAAAGGACAGTTCACAGTCCAGTCTTATTTTAATTGAGGGCTATATTGCATGTTACATAGAAACATAAAAACAGAATTTGACAGCAGAAAGGACTACTTAGCCCATCTAGTCTGCCCGGATGTTCCCTACCTAGTCTGTCTTAGCAGACCCTATATGGTATCAATCAAGTGTCCCACCTCCCAGCATCCTGCGTTCTATTGCTGGCATTCACTTACCCTTTCAGTGTAGAAATATTTCCTTACATCACTCTTGAAATCCCCACACCCCCAGCTTTGTTGTATGCCTACTGGTCCTAGTGCTTGTTCTCATTTAAAAGCGTTTCCCCACCTGTACCTTAGTCACCTTTTTGAGGTACTTGTAGGGATCTATCATATCTCTTCACTCTCTTTCCTTTCTTCCAGGGTGTACAGTATATGTTAAGAACCCTCAAGCTGTCTTTGTAGGATTTCTCATGCAAACTATTGTCCATTTTACTTGCCCTCTACTCTGTCTATCTGAATTATCTCCATTTTTTTTGTTTAAAATATTTTATTGTAAGCAATAGTAAACTCCATCAACAATAGAGTAATAGTCATCAAAACTTGGCCAGGATGAGCTCCTTAGAAATACATTGCTAACAACTGCTATAGGAAACAGCAGTAAAAAAACAAACAAAAAAAAACCTGTATGATAACAGTAAAAACAAAGAACTGTAGCAATATTTCTTTCACATAAACATTTAATACTTAAAATGTCCTATCCTAAGAAACAGTCAAGTTAACTCCTTTGATTAAAAAGTGGTCTCCAAAACTAAACACAGTACTCCACATATGGCAGCACTGGTCAGCAATATAATGGCAACACTTCCTCCCTCCTACTGCTGGAGACAGCCCTCCCTGTGCAACCAAATATTACACTAGCCATGCCCACTTCCTTTTTTTTAATAATAACAAATTTACTGATAAATATAAAAATAAGTGAACAAAGATTTATAGTACAACAATAATAGAAGGCTGCAACAATGAACAAAGAATTAGAAGGAAAAAACAGGTGGACATTGCAAATAATGAAGCAAAGTTATACAACAAACAAATATCTAGGTTAATGCAAGATGAGGTAGTGCATATGATTACTAATAGTTCCAAGTCTTGAAAAAGCTAAAAATGTAAATTAGAAGAAAAAAATGAAAAAAATAGTCTCTAAAACATAGGCAAGGCATGGGTAACTAAAATCCATAACTAAACAAGCATTTGTCAATGGCGAGTGTTGATTGCTTTCCTCCATTGAGCTCGCTCACTCCCCCTGTCACTTGCTCATTCTGTTTCTCTGTGTGCTGCAGGTTACGCTTTTGTCCTGGGCTCATGCCTGCATTGGCACCTTTGTCTGCCCACAAAGAAATCTGCAGCTGTCCTGACAGAGCTCCGTTGAGGTTGCTCAGTCCCCCTCTCTCATGCACTCATTCTATTTCTCCTGGTGCTGCAGGCTGCCCTTTTGTACTGGGCTCCTGCCTCTGTTGGTGCCTTTTTCTGCACATAAAGAAATCTGCAGCAGTCCTGACAGAGTTCCGCTGAGCTTGCTCACTCCCCCTCTCTCACTCACTTGTTCCGTTTCTGCCAGCGCTGCAGGCAGCCCTTTTGTACTGGGCTCCTGCCTGCGTTGCTGCCTTTTTCTGCCCACAAAGAAATCCGTAGCAGTCACGATAGAATTCAGTTGAGCTCACTCACTCCCCCTCTCTCAGTCACTTGTTCTGTTTCTCCCACTGCTGCAGGCTGCCTTTTTGTGCTGGGCTCCTGCCTGCATTGCTGCCTTTTTCTGCCCACAGAGAAATCCGCAGCAGTCCCAACAGAGCTCCGTTCAGCTCACTCACTCCCCCCACCCGCTCATTCTGTTTCTTCTGGCATTGCAGACTGCCCTTTTGTACTGGGATCCTGCATTGGGGCCTGTTTCTGCCCACAAAGAAATCCACAGCAGTCCTGACAGAGCTCAGTTGTGCTTGGTCACTCCCCTCTCTCACTCGTTTGATCTTAATCTGTCCCAAACATTGATTTCCCACAGTGACCATGCTATTCTGTGGCAGAAGTGCAAAAACATATTTAGGCCAGGATGTGAAAAATGACAGCTGTACTGTTCATAAGGAGGTGTGAAAAAATGCCAGTGTTGAAAATGTGGTGTGAAAATATTACAAATTTGCGAAGTTACAAGGGTGCTTGGAAACAGTTCAATGCACGCTTGTAACACAGTTGTTTGATGGGCGATCATCACCAAATTTTCAACATAGGTATTTTGGGACCTCTGCTCATAAACAGTATCACTGTCATGTTCTTAATCTTTCCTGAACACTGATTTCACACAGCGACCGCGCTATTCTGCGCCGGAAGTGCAAAAACACATTTCAACCAGGATGGGAAAAATGAAAGCTATACTGTTCATAAGTAGTTCTGGGAAAATGGCAATATTGAAAATCTGGAGTGAAAATATTATAAATTTGCAAAGTTATGAGCGTACATGCAAACTGCTCAATGCATGCTTGTAACACAGTCATTTTATGGAGTATCATCACCAAATGTTCAACATAGTCATTTTAGGACCTCTGCTCATGAACAGTGTCACTGTCATTTTCTTAATCTATCCCGAACACTGATTTCCCACAGCGACCACGCTATTCTGCACCGGAAGTGCAAAAACACATTTTGGCCAGGATGTGAAAAATGACAGCTGTACTGTTCATAAGGAGGTGTCAAAAATGCCAGTGTTGAAAATGTAGTGTGAAAATATTACAAATTTGCAGAGATTACAAAGGGTGCGATTGAAACAGTTCAACTTGCAGCCCATAATCCAATTTTGGACTTTCATCACCAAATTTTCAACATAGGGATTTTAGGACCTCTGGTCATGAACAGTGTCACTGTCATTTTCTTAATCTGTCCAAAACACTGCTTTCCCACAGCAACCATGCTATTCTGCACCGCAAGTGCGAAAACACATTTTGGCCAGGATGTGAAAAATGACAGCTGTACTGTTCATAAGGAGGTGTGAAAAAATGGCAGTGTTGAAAATCTGCCATGACAATATTACAGATTTGCGAAGTTACAAGGGTGTGTAGTAAATGCACAATGCACACTCGTAACACAGTCATTTTATGGACTTTCCTCACAAAAGTTTTTTAACATAGGCATTGTAGGACCTCTGCTCATGAGCAGTGTCACTGTGTTTTTTTTTAATGTGTCCCAAACACTGATTTCCCATAGCGACCGCACTATTCTGTGCTGGAAGTGAGAAAATGCATTTCAGCCAGGATTTGAAAAATGACAGTTGTACTGTTCATAAGGAGGTGTGGGCGTATCCAGTCATTGTTTTGTCTCCACTCCAGAGACCCTGCTGTATTATAGGACCACGGAGGACACTGGGTGGGAAGGTGAGCAACTCTAACATTCCGGCACAGCTCCATTGAGCTCGCTCACTCCCCCTCTCTCACTCGCTCATTCTATTTCTCCCAACGCTGCAGGCTGCCCTTTTGTACTGGGCTCCTGCTTGTGTTGGTGCGTTTTTCTGCCGAAAAAGAAATCCACAGCAGTCCAGACTCAGCTCTGTTGAGTTCACTCACTCCCCCTCTCTCACTCGCTCATTCTGTCTTTCCCTGCACTGCAGACTGCCCTTTTGTACTGGGCTCCTGCCTGTGTTGGTGCCTTTTTCTGCCCACAAAGAAGTTCACAGCTGTCCTGACAGAGCTCCGTTGAAGTTGCTCACTCCCCCTCTCTCACTCACTCATTCTGTTTCTCCTGGCGCTGCAGACTGCCCTTTTGTACTGGGCTCCTGCCTCCATTGGCACCTTTTTCTGCCCCCAAAGAAATCCGCAGCAGTCCCAACAGAGCTCTGTTGAGCTCGTTCACTCCCCCTCTCTCAGTCACTCGTTCCATTTCTCCTGGCACTACAGGCTGCCCTTTTGTACTGGGCTTCTACTTGCATTGGAGCTTCTTCTGCCCACAAAGAAATCCGCAGCAGTCCTGATAGTGCTCCATTGAGCTCACTCAAGTCCCCCCTCTCACTCACTTGATCTTAATCTGTCCCAAACACTGATTTCCCACAGTGAGCATGCTATTCTGTGGCAGGAGTGCAAAAACATATTTTGGCCAGGATGTGAAAAATGACAGCTGTACTGTTCATAAGAAGGTGTGAAAAAATGCTAGTGTTGAAAATCTGACATGAAAATATTACAAATTTGCAAAGTTACAAGGGTGTGTGGAAACAGTTTAACGCACGCATGTACCACAGTCATTTTATGGAGTTTTGTCACCAAATTTTCAGTATAGGGATTTTAGGACCTCTGCTCATGAACAGTCACTGTCATTTTCTTAATCTGTCCCAAACACTGATTTCCCACAGCAACCGTGCTATTCTGCGCCAGAAGTGCGAAAACAGATTTCAGTCAGAATATGAAAAATGACAGTTGTACTGTTCATAAGGAGATATGAAAAAATGGCAGTGTTGAAAATCTGCCATGACAATATTACAAATCTGTGAAGTTGCGCGTGGAACCGCGAACGCATACTCGTAACACAGTCATTTGATGGGCTATCATCACCAAATTTTCAACATAGGCATTTTAGGACTTCTGTTCATGAACAGTATCACTGTCATGTTCTTAATCTTTCCTAAACACTGATTTCCCACAGCGACCGCACTATTCTGCACCTGAAGTGCGAAAACACATTTTGGCCAGGATGTGAAAAATGACAGCTGTACTGTTCACTAGGAGGGGTGAAAAAATGTCAATGTTGAAAATCTGGCATGAAAATACAGCAAATTCATGAAGTTACAAGAGTGCGTACCAATTGCACAACGCAATCTCATTAAACAGTCATTTTTTGGATTTTTTTCCACTAAATTTGCAACATAGGCTTTTTGAGTGCCACCTCATGAACACTAGCACTGTTGTTTCATTAATCGGTCCCGAAAGGTGATTCCACGCAGTGACCGCGAAATCACCTTTTGGAGCTGAATAATGCCATGACAGTGGCAGAATTCATGAGGAGGGGTCCTAAAAACCCCATGTTGAAAATTTGGTGCCAAAGTTCCAAAAAATGCCTGAGATATGCACCAAAATTGAAAAACCCTATTTATGCCTTTATACAGCTTACCGGCATTCCTTCAGTTCGTGGTCGGCTTTGAAGAGTGCAGACATGTTCCCGGTCCACAGAAGATCATTGTGCTGAACTCCACAGGTAAGTATGGGCTGAGGGGGGTGTGGGTAGGCAGGGTGTGTAGAAGGTGGGTGCGAGTTGTGGGAGGGGGCAGGGAAACTGCGAGGGACTGTTTTCTTTTTTGATAGGTAAAAAAAAAAACATCGTGGGACATTTTTTTTTTACAGGGCCATTTGTCATGCTGTGGTGGGCTCCCAGCATACAAACATAGTGTATTTTTTTGGGGGGGCAGATCTAGCTGATGGAGAATTGGGCACCCCGTCGGCATAAAAGTGGGGGTGCAAGAGCCAAGGGGGATTGGGCACCCTCTCGGCGCAACTGTATCACGTGTTTGGGGGGGACATAATGCCGATTGGGAGTGGGCTCCCCCATTGGCAACATGAACATCAGGGCAATGAAGCCGACGGGGATTAGGGCCCCTGTCAGCAAACAAACATGGTGGGGCGGGTACATGCTGCCGAGGGGGATTGGGCACCCCCTAGGCAGTGTGGGTGCTTAATATTGTTGGCAAACACAGCAGCAAGTCGCCGCCATGTTTATAAACAATATCACAGTAATAAGGTTCTGCCCAGCAATGATGGATCGCTCCCTCATTGCAGTGGAATGACTTACACTGCAATGATGAGGCGGCCCTTGATTACAGCGGCTGAAACTATGAGTTAATGACACGCTGGCTGAACAGAGTGTCAGCAGCAGTGTTACCCATTGAAATAGTGGGCCAAGCCTCCAAAGGCTTGGGGCATTGGCTACAACAGTGCTGTGCCTCCACAACCTGCTTCTGCAGCAAGCTGCCACAATATGTTTCTTGCGCATACACGCAATCAACTTAAAAATATACAGAGCTCCTAAGTGAATTACTAGGTACTGTCTGGATTCTAAATCCAAGGTCCCAAGGGAATTACAGAACAGTCTCAGGATCAGTCTGCAATTTATAAAGCACTCAGCATCTCCAGGTTTCCTCGAAAACTGGCATAAGATTAAGAAAATAATGTGTTAATTTTTCTAACTGATAAATAGTATATAATAATGCAACCCAGTGAATCACCTGAGGTGGTCTAGGCTGAAGCCATAATTAGTAATATTTTTGCACAAACCAGGAGAAACAGCACTATCTTACTTGTCAGCCCTGGACATCAAGAGAGTCTGGAAGTATATGTAGAAGAGCTAATGTAGGAGAGAGACTGGGGTACATCAAATAACAATGCTAAGGTCTGGAAGATAGCCTTCCAGTAAATTTGCAAGAGAGGACAGGAGAAAAAAATATGGTCATCATCTGCCTGTTCTCACTGCATGCCCACCCATGAGTACCAGTCCCATTCCCTAGGTACTAAACTCCTCCACCTGTCCACTCCAGCCATTACCTTTCCTCTCACCTCTCTCCTAAACCTCTTCTTGTCCACAGCCACTGTCTCAGCTGCATGGAAGCCTGCCACTATTATCTTGCTCACCAAATCTGCTGAATCTTCTACCCCAGGTAACTACCAACCTAGCTCTCTTCATCCTATCCTATTTAAACTCCAGGAGCACATTGTACTTTCCCAGCTATCCCTGTTCCTTGACTCCGCCACCTTTTTCACATCTTTCCAATCTGGCTTCCGGAAACAGCACTCTGCTGCCACCTCACTCCTAAGGCTAACTGACTCCATCTTGTCTGGCATGGACCAGGGCCTCATCACCTTGGCCGCCTTTGTTGACATAGCCAAGGCATTTGACACTGTCTCCCATGCCCTCCTCCTTAAAAAAATCTCCTCAGCAGGGCTTTCCACCAGTGCCACCAACTGGTTCAGTTCCTACCTTGAAAATAGGACTCAATCTGTCAGGGTTGGTGACTCACTATCCCTCCCCCCATTAGCAGTGGCATACCACAAGGCTCTGTCCTTAGCTCAATACTTGTCTCGGTCTTCCTCAATGACCACCCTGTTGTATGCTCCTTCTCCTCTAGTCACATGTATACAGACTACATCGTCCTGTACACCTCTGGTCCCTCTCCTCCTAATGTGGAGTCCAGACCCCAGCTTGACTTTGATAAAGTCCAGCTCTGTCTCCCCTCACATCAGCTGTCCTTGATTACCAAGAGGACAGTCTCCATGATCTTTGGCATGAGGCAGAGACTCTCTAGGCTCCCATTACTCCTCTCTTTCCACACCCTTGATGGGACACTGCATGAGGATGTTAACTCATTTCGGTATCCCAGGGTTTGGCTAGACCAGCACCTCAACTTTTCTGGACATGTGTATGCCATCCACAGAAAACTGCACCCTAAACTTGGTACCCTGTACAGAACTCATGGATGCGTTAGCCTACTAGGCACTTGTACAAAAAATGATTCTCCCTATATTTGACTATGGTGATGTAGTCAACAATGTTGCTTCCTGATCTTCCCTAGCCAGACTAGACTCCCTCTTCCATGTTTTCTGCTGCTTTGCTCTTGATTGTGCCTTCACACTCACCACTGTGCCCTCTACCAATCTCTCTCTCTCTTTCCCCTCCCTTGAGGACTGGCATCTCTCCCATTGTGCCAGCCTTGTAGCTAAATACTGGCTTGGGTTCCTCCCTACCTATCTCTCATCCTTCTCTCCCTTCCCCTCCTGCCTACTTCCGTCATAACCTTGATCACTGTATTCTGGCCATCCTGTCCAGGGCCAACTTTGTAGGACAAGCAGCCTTTTCCCATCACTTCCCAAACTCTGGAACTCCCTTCCACCTCCCATCCGAAATGTCACATCCCACCGTGCTCTCTCCTCTCTCCTTCGTAACCTCACCTCCTCCACCTACAGCTGCTTCCATTCCCCTATTCTGTCACCCCCTTCCCAGTAATTTATCAACTGTCCTGCCTTCTCTACTACTAAACACTATTCAGATACCTTATCCTACTCCCAGTACTGTGCCAGCTGCACTAATAGTATCACCAAGGTTCTCCTAGGACTGCAGGTGCTCCTCACATGTCACTTAATTGTTGTATACTGTACCTCACTTGTTTGGATTGTTTAGATTGTTACTATTGAATGTTACCTTGTAGATCATTGCAATGTAAATTTTTGATTGTGCTATGTTACTCCTCTTTAATCCCTCCTTTTATCCCCCAGGATGCATCTGGCAATGAGCTACACTGCTTAGTAGGACTGTGCGAATACCTTTTTCGAATATTCAGCAAATATTCGTTATTCAGTGCCCATGTGGCCGAATATTCAGCCCAATATTCATATCCATATTCTGTTATGAAAGAACAAACACAAAAAAAAGGCAAAAGACCCCACATTTTTCCTTCAGAGCAGATCCTGATGTTATATAGCCCTTCTTCCCGCTTCTCAGTTAGTACTCAACTTACTCACATTTTGACATGCTATTCATTTTTATTAAAAATCAGACATGGCGTTGTTAGCATTATTACCTACTTAGATAGCTACCAGGTTTCATTGCTGTCATCCACCCCCCACACACACTCACACACAGCGGTATCTAGCAGTCCCTCCCACCCTGCATCCCTACATCCTGCACCTAATTTGTAAATTGTAGCAGAAGGCAACAACACAATACCCTCCTCCACAGCCGGCTGCCTTCTTCTGAATGAAGTCTCTGGCACTTGCTTTACTAGCATAGTAAAACCGGCTGATCCGCAGTCAAACTGGTTTTAACTATGCAGGCAAGCATGCAAGTGGCTTTATTCAGAAGAAGGCAGCTTGACCGTGGAGGAGGGTGTGCTGCCGGATGCCTTCTGCTATAATTTTACAATTAGGTTCGGCATGTGTGGGATGCAGGTGGGAGGGGACTGCTCATGACACTGTGTGTGTATGTGTGGGGGCTGACAGCCTGAAACCTGGTACGTCAGGAGGCAGGCGTGGACAGCTGCTGTCTATCATTGCAGTTTTTATAAAAAAAAAATAATGGCATATCAAAATGTGGTGAGGGGGAGGAGGGGGGATTTGTGTGCTAACTGAGGGTGGGGTGAAGGGGGCATCTATAAATAACATTGGATCGGCTCTAGGGGGGAAATGTGGAGGCTTTTGGCCTTTTCTTTATGTTTTCGGTATACATAAAGGTGTTTCCTGAATAGAGAATGAATAGTGCACTATTCATTATTCAGGATCCGAATAATGAATAGTGCATTATTCATGGTAGTCAGGAAATAATATTCATTATTCGCACAGCCCTACTGCTGCGTATGCTTTTCCTGGTGAAACATTTAAATAAATAAATAAATAAAATGTCATTAGAACCATTGGCATCTTAAAACAAGCACATCCAATCCTTCCAAGCAAATCATTTCAGGTAAGGAGTCATCAAAGGTTTATAACTGGGAAGGGAATATTTCTCCCACAGAGCCGGGGTTACATGAACTCTGCTGGTCTTTGTTTCACTGATGGAGAATGGAAAGGGATGAATCTTTCTGCTGATCTCTAAAAATAGTATTCAGACTACCAGTCATGTGTACTTGTATCCCACCCTGTTGGTGAAATTGAATGTAGGCAGTCAGTGGTGGAAGTGGATTTGGAAGTTGTCTACATACCCATTTTCTTGTCACCATGCACTGCCACCTTGAGGTTCTCAGATATGATAACTCCAAGGTCCCTTTCCTGCCTAGAGTCTGTCAGTACTCCTCTCCCCATCATATAGACAGTGCAAGGGTGTCTATGTCCTAGGTACATTGTTTTGCATCTTTTGGCATTGAACCCCAACTGCCATATGTTTGACCATTCCTGAAATTTCCCAAGATCCCTGCACATTTTTTCCACCACTTCCTGAGTGTCCACCCTATTGCAGATTTTAGTCTCATCGGAAAGAAGGCATACCTTCCCTTTCTGCTCTTCTGCCATGTCCCCTATAAAGATATTGAAGAGGCCTATTCGTAGTACTGAGCCCTGTGGTACCCCAGCTGTCACACTCCCCCTTCTATTTATTTATTTATTTAGTTTTTGTTTACCGGGTAAGTACACTAGACAAGTTTTATGTCTATTTTCAGGAACGACCCGGGAGAGTACAAAAGGGTACAACAGGTACATTGATGCAGTAATTGGTTCAGACGAATACATTCAGGTACAAAAACAGGAGAAAAGACAATTTTTACAGTTTTTACATTTACGTGGAAGGTACACCCAGATACAGTGCTGGGGCAAGGTATAAATTAGATATAATGAGTAAGGAATAAGACACAATGAGGTGTGGTTTATGGCCTGATAAAAGCGTGCCCTAGGTACATAATGAGGCACGAGGTGCTTGAACCGAGTGCCTTTAGCACCTGGGAAGTGCTCTGATCAGGCCATAACCTCACCTTGGAGTGTCTTATTCCACTTATAAAATGGGTCCCCCAGTAAAAAAAATTACTAAAAATGCATATAACGTGTACATAAAAAGATTAAAAAAAATATGATCATATCAATACAAAAATTCAAAAAGTTGTTCATATTGCATTTAATGGAGATGTTTAATTAAAGGCATTACAAGGCAGTGGTGTCTGTTCCCCCCACACACACACGGATACAAAACCCTCCACAATTTGCTTTTTAGGTTTTGTTTTTATTTTACTTTGGCTATGTTGGGAATTACAGTGCTAATGGAGGAGCAGTTGCCTTAAACTTTTCCAATATTGCGTGCAATTAGAAGTTACTAAATCAGACATTTTGCCCTTGCAGTTTACTGAACAGCAGCATGAGGGCGAGCATTAGACATCAGAGATCATGGTGAAGGAATGGAGACGACGTTGGGATTAACGGTCAGTGTTTACTGGTTGAACAGTGCGTGACACACTGACACGAAGAAACGGGAGCAGTGAAAATAAATTAATGACTGTTAAAGATTAGCTGTCGTTTGTTGGGGGGGGGGCTTGGACAAGCACTGATGTCTGTTTGAGACAGTGCTCTCCTGGTGCAGCTCTTGTAATTCTGTGACATGCTTGACCTGGAGCTGTAGTGGGAGAGCCGTTTTGGGCAGGGAGAGCTGTGGCAGGCATTGATCTGTAAGTGTGCTGCATTTTGGTTGGCATAAGTAGAGCCAGTTGCCAGAACATATGCCAACTGCACAATGAAGCATCCTCAGTGAAGACCATTACAGTAACAGAAATCAACAGATCGCTGTAATGGTCCCCACTGACACCGGCAGTGCATCTCCTGGTGTTTCACCCTCTCCCCAAGACAACTCCGACTCGGAGTTGGATAATTAAATATGTGGGGATGCAGGGGGAAGAGACCCAACATGGGGGGTTCGCAGGGTGCAGCCCCCGAAGAAAACACACTGACATCCCCAACAGCACAATGCTGACACTCTGCATTATGTCTGTCAATGATGGCTATGTCGGCGGCGTTGCTGTTACTGCACTATATGTAAACCTTGACAGAATATGTCCTGATAAGGACATGGCAAATGGTACTACTCAGCCAATCAAAATGCAGGAAATTGTCTACCCATTTTATAAGTACCGTTAACCACCATCCTCTTTTTTGCAATCTTTCAATCAGTTTCTAACCCAATTTGCCACTGTACAACCCACTCCTAGGTTGGTCCTAATCAGCCTACTGTGCAAAACCATGCCAAAGGCCTTCCTAAAGTGTAAACTGGCCACATCCACTGCTCTCCTCTGATTGAGCTCCCTAGTCACCCAGTCAAAAAACTCTTATTAGATTCATTTGTCATAACCTCCCCCAATAAATCAGTGCAGTCTGTAGTCTTGCAACACACTGGATTCAAGATACTCTATCATCCCTTCTTTCAGTGTTCTATGTCATAACAGTGCTCGCTGAACAGTGACTGCAATTAGTACAAGTGTACATTAAAGAAAATAAAAACTGTTATATACACTCGTGGTGAAAACAATGGTGCCGACACAGATCTGTATTTATGTGGGGGGCTATGCTTCCCACACCCCCACCAAGCGGGGGGAGGGGATTTGCCCCCCACTCCAACCTAACTAAATTTTATCATCTCCAGGAGGGTGCATGTCTGGGGGGACTTAAAAAAATTTAAATAAAACTGCTGCAACTACAAAAAACACTCACGTCTTCCCAGACTGAACTCTATACCCTTCCAACCATAGCCAGCCACCCTCACCACCATGTTTGATGGCAAGCTCAGCAGCCTTCTGCTGAACTGCATCCCACATATCTTCCCTCCTCTTCAGTGCCCCGCAGTGTGGGTCCAGTCACCCTCGTTGGCTTCCTTTTAGCCCATCACTACCCTTTCAGGGTAGCCCACAACACAGGCACTGAGATACAGTCGCTCAAATTTTAGTACCTTCTTTGAGTAGTGTTTCAATCAATTTCCCCAACACTGAAGTGAGACTGACTGACCTATAGTTGGTAGCTTATTCCCTGCTGTCACTCTTATGTAGAGGGACAACATCAGCCCATCTTCTGTCCTCTGGAAACACTCCCGTTTCCAGTGAGTTGTTGAATGAGGCTGCCAGAGGAGCAGCCAGAACCTCCCTAATTACTTTTTGTACCCGGTGGGAATCCCATCTGATCCCATAGCCTTGTTCACCTTCAAGACCTCAGGTCTTTTCAGCAATCTTTCCTCTGAAAATGTACCTGTGTCCATCACCCTCCCCACCCTATCCCTGTGTCTCCCTGGTAGTCTGTTCCCTCCATCTTCCACTGTGAACACTGCTCAGAAATACCCTGTTTAAAATGTCAGCTTCTTCCTGGTCTACTTCTGCACAGTCTCCTCCTTCTGCCCTTCTAATACTTTTTTTAATTTTTTGCTAGCCAGGTATTGCTTACTGTCCACAAGGCCTATTTACATGGTCAACCCAGGAAAACCAGGTTGTTTAAGTGACTTGCTCAAAGTCACAGAGTATGCAAGTACAGGTTGTGTGAATCAAACCCAGGTTTGCTTGATGTACCCAACTCATTCACAGCTCATTACTCTAACCTCTAGGCTATTTTGCCGGTCAAAAGATACCCCTACCCTTATTTTCCTCTTCTTACTTATGTAGCTGAAGAGCATTTTAATCCCTGCAGCAGTCTCTTTAACAATCCTTTCCTCTGTCTGTGCCTTTGTTCTCCTCACTGTCTTGCCTGCTTCAATCTGCATTTCTAGATTTGCCTTCCTGTCTTCCTCCCTCTGGGTTTCTTTACACTTCTTGAATGCAAGCCTTTTTACTTTTAGCACCCTTGCCACTTCCTTAGAGAGCCATAAAAGTCTCCTTTTCCTTCTGTGTGTGCTTACTTCCTTCCCGCATAGTTTGGTTGCATTACTGTTGCCCTTCCTTATTCCCCACCACTGTGCCTGTACTCCTCCCTGGCACTCCTCCACCCTTCTTAGTCAGTTCCTGTGCCAGTCATCCATTTCTTTTAAATCCACCCTCTTAAAGTGGAGAGCCCTTACTCCTGTGTGGTTCACCTGTGCACCTATCATGATGAACCACACTGAACAGTGATCACTGGTACCAATTGAACTGATCCGTGTGACATCTTCAATGCTGCCCCTGTTTGTAAGCATAAGGTCCAACACTGACCCATTCCTTTTGTGTTGTGATTGTTTCTAGGCTGGGGGAGGGGGGCTGGAGATAAAGTAGAGTCTGTGGTGACAGTATAGGCAGGGAAAATTGGGAGACTGGGCAGGCCAAGTGGTCCTTATCTGCATCAATTTCTATGTTTATATATATTTTTTACTATACTGTGTTACTATGTATTTTGTATTGTGATTATTACAATATATTTAGTGTTTGTTCATGCATACCACTTAGTATCTTTTATTTCAAGACCTGAATGTTTACATTGTAGGGGATATATTTGAAAGCTGATTTGGTTATTATTATATTATTGCTTATTTCCCATTGAGCTTCATTCACTCTCACTATCTGCATCAAGAAGAAAGCTGGAGATGCCAGCCCGCTGATGCAGAAGTAGCTATAACACTCAGGTCCTAGGCAAATTGAGTTCAGGGCTGAACTTAAAGTGACACTGTCAACCTTTTTTGCAGCATATATTTCCAGTTAAAAACCCACGTTTTATGATTGCTTACCATCTTTAAAATGCATTGATGTTGCTGTTTGTTTTATCTGCCTCATTACTTAGTCAAACTGAAATGCATGTTATTGTATAGGTATAAACAACATTGTTTTGTTTCAAATCCTGTATCTATTCTTACTGCATGTTTCCTGAGCGTTTAAAACATCCCCACAAAAGTGCAGCCACTCATATCATGATGCAACAATCTTCTCTACTCTTATTGCATCATAAGCAGCTATACTGTGTTGGGGATGTTCCTAAGTCCTGGAAAGATGCAGTGAGAGTTGATCAAGGAATATAAACAAACGTTTTTGTGTGATAACACCAGTATGGTGAACAGTCTGTTTTCCACTTTTAAAAGAAAAAAAAAAGAATCAGAATCAAACAACCAGTTACATTAGCAGTCTCTACAGAAAGTAACCAATCATAACATGATTTTACTCTAAGGACACTTTTAGGCTTAAAGGGGTTGACAGTGTACTTTTAAGTCATCAAGGGCCAGCCAGGGAAGGTGGATTGAACATCCTAGAAATTGCAGTGTGATCTACCCCCAGCAGAGGCTGGGTGAGATTGCAGTTAGGGTCACAAGCAGTTGACAGATCCTTCCAGATTCCAGAAAGGCAGCATGTCCACGTATGCACATGATTGCATTGTTGGTGTCCCTGGCTAGAAATTCAAATGAGAAAAGCACCGGTCCACTGAAGCTGATGCCAGCACTGTCTGCAAGTCAGTGAAATACCAATATAGCTCTCTACCCACCATGGGTTGGCACTGGGTAAGCAGTGGTTACACGTAAGTCCAAGAGAAGGTAGGTGACGGGGCTGTGTGGTGTGATCAGGAGGAAAGACAGTGGTGCATAAAGAAAGCTTAACAGCAAAAAAAGGAGAAGGCAGCCAAAGATTATGGGATGCAATGTGGCCAAGTAGCAGAAGTGCAAGCCTATGGACCAGGAATACTAGATTTAGGTCAAATTAGAACCATTAAGGACCCAATTCCTAGAGGGCTGTGAGACTCTTCCATAGCATTGCATATCTCTTCATGACACAAAAGTCACTCTGTGCACTAGTAACATAGACTTTGCTGGCAGACAAGGACCGCTTGGCCCACCTAGTCTGCCCATTTCCCTACCTAGAGGATAAGCTGCAGATCCTATTTAACCAACAGCCTATTTCTTCCTACCCCCCACCAAAATTGCCTTATGTCTGTCCCATGCATTCTTGAATTATCCCACAGTTTTAGACCCCACAACCTCCTCAGGAAGGCTGTTCCATGCGTCCACCACCCTCTCTGTGAAAAAATACTTCCTCACATTGCCCTGAGCTGTCCCCTCATCTTCAAATTGTGTCTGCTTGTTCTTGCACATCTCTTATTCTGAAAGATGCTACCCTCTTGGACTTTGTTGATTCCATTGAGGTACTTAAAAGTTTCTATCATGTCCCCCTCCCCTTTCCTCAAGGGTATACATATTAAGCTCCTTTAGTCTCTCCTCGTAAGGCTTCTCTTGCAGATCCTGCACCATTTTAGTTGCCCTCCTCTGAACTACCTCCATCCTGTCTATGTCCTTGCGGAGATGGGGTCTCCAGAACTGGACGCAGTACTCCAGATGGGGTCTCACCAACTGTCTGTACAGGGGGATAACAACTTCCTGTTTTCTGCTGGTGATACCTCTCCCTATACATCCCAGTATACCCCCAGCCCTCCCTACCGCCTTCTCGCATTGCTTGCCAACCTTAAGGTCATCTGATATGATTACCCCTAGGTATCTTTCTATTTTTGTTGTTGTTACTACCTCCCCCCATTGTGTAATCTTCCCCTGGGTTTCTGTTTCCCAGGTGCATTACTTTTGCACTTCTTTGCATTGAATCCAAGCTGCCATACTTCTGACCATTCCTCCAACCTTGCCAAGTCCTTTCTCATCCTTTCCACGCCTCCTTGTGTATCAACCCTGTTGCAGATCTTTGTGTCATCTGCAAAGAGGCATACTTTTCCTTCCAGTCCCTCTGCAATGTCACTTATAAAGACATTAAAAAGGACTGGACCCAGTACTGAACCCTGCGGTACCCCATTAATAACCCCTCTTTCTTCAGAGTGGACTCCATTTACAATTACCTTCTGTGTCCTGCTGCTCAGCTAATGTTTTACCCAGGCTACCACCTTGGGACCCACTCCCAGGCTGGTTAATTTGACTACTAATCTTTTGTGTGGGACTGTGTCAAATGCCTTGCTAAAGTCTATGTACGCCATGTCCACAGCCCCTCCCTGGTCTACTACTTTGGTCACCCAGTCAAAGAAATCAATTAGATTCATCTGACATAACCTTCCTGCTGTGAACCCATGCTGCCTTGGGTCCTGTTGCCCACTGGCCTCTAGGTACTCGACAATTCTTTCCTTCAGAAGTGATTCCATCACTTTCCCTACCACAGAGGTCAAACTGACAGGTCTGTAGTTTCCTGCCTTCCATCTTGGTCCCACTTTTGTGAAGGGGAATCACATCCACCTTCTTCCAGTCCTCAGGTACCACACCATCCTCCCATGATTTGTTAAAAAGCGGCGTCAGTGGTGTCACTAGTTCTCTGCTTAATTCTTTTAGAATTCTGGGATGAATTCCATCTGGCCCCATTGCTTTGTCCACCTTCAGTTTTAGGAGTTCTTTCAGAACCCTTTCTTCTGTGAAAGGACTAGGATCAACCCCCTTTCGGAGTGCTTCTGTTAATTGGATTAGGCACCTCCCCCCCTTCCTTTTTTGTGAATACTGAACAGAAGTATTCATTCAGTATCCCTGCTTTATCACTGTCACTCTCTGCCCACCCACCATCCATTCTTTTCAGCCTCACTAGAACAGACTTCCAAGGCATGCACAACCCTTCTCTGCCTATGAGCTTCACCCACAGCCTGACTGCAGAACTCATGTAGATATCCACACTTGATTAGGCCAGGGAAGCATAAAGATAGTATGTTTGTTATCTGCTGCATTTCCAGTGTGATACTCATGATAGCCACTGTTGTGAGAGATGTGCATGTGTGGCCAACATAACAAACAGGGCTGTAGTAATCCTCACTTTCCTACAGTATTTGCTTATAGAACTGCCTGTTCGCAGCATGAAAAGTTATACCTCAGCCCCCTTGTGTCCCACAGGGAGGGCTGGATTTGAGTAATTCCATAACATGCGTCCTCTTTACATGTACAACCCCCCCCCCAAAAAAAAAACAGAAACTTGATTATGGGGATATTGTAGCAAGGCTTCCAAGTCCCACAGTTCCTTGCTTTCATGGAGAAGAGGAACCACTACATGTCACACATGGTCATACAGAGCTGCGCTCCCACGACAGCCTCTCCAGGTGCATTTTGCTTTGTGGGCATGCAAGAGACTCAGAACGCCCCCTGTCATTATTACTGTTTGGTGTGTAGCAGAGCTCCAAGGACTGGATTTATTTAGAGGATGCACCAGCTGGTTTGCTTTGAGGATTGAGTACTTAGCCACTTGAGACATTAAGCAAGTTACTTAACCTATCAATGTTTCAGTATGATCAGCTGCAAAATTAGTAGGAGTAAGATTACGATACAACTGAAAAAGAGATGCTGTATCTCAGTTGAGCTACTATCCTGTGCAAATAAATTGAGAAATGAATGCAGTTGACATTCTTTCATGGATATAGGTTCAGGTCTTCTAACTATCGGTGGGAATATATTAGAACAGATTAAAACACTTAACCAGTAAGGCCAATAAGTTGCTTCACCAAAACCCATGTTATTTTAATTTGACACTGATTTTGCTGAAAACAGAAATCAGAAATTTGTGATGTGGACCACTTATGACTACAGACTGAGACATATAGAAAGAGGGGATAGCACAACCGAGAAGAAAAATCTAGGGGTAATTGTGGACCATAACTTGAAGACAGACAGGAGATGTGCTGCTGCACACAAGACAGCAAATGCAATGATGGGCTGTATTAGGAGGTGGTAAGGAGCAGGTCAAGGAGGTGGTGTTCCCCATGTACTATAAAAGTCATTTTTCAACCACACCTACAGTACTGTGTCAAATACTGGTCACTGTGGTAAAGAATGAACATTAACAAGATCTGAAGGGTTCAGCACAATGACACCAAGCTGATTATTAGTTTAGCAGTGACCTTTGTACAGAATTTGGACTTACTCAAACAGTTTAGCCCAGGAAGAAGAAATGGACAGGAGATATGATTGCAGTTGTTGTATTACTAATGGGGATTTACAAGGTAGATAGTTGACAGATGTTTAAGCTGGTAATTGCTAGTAGTAGTAGAAGGCACACCCTCACACTGAGAGTGGTACAGAACAAGGAGAAATATTAGAAAACATTACTTTACAGAGCGTGCTTCACATGTGGAATAGAATACCTTCTGAGGCTGTGATAACTAGCACTGGTCAGGGGTTCAAAGCAGGACTAGACAGATTCCTGAGAAATAATATTGCACTGAAGGTTACACTTCATGAGTCGAGTAGGTGTAACATTCTTACTGTTCAGCTGGTTTGTAAGTGTGTCTGTACTTAAACTAAGTATTGTCACTGCCATGTGGTATGAGAGGTGGACAAGATGAACCCTAAGTGCCTTCTGTCATCACAGCACTATGGTTGTATGTTACAAAATTATTATCCTTTTGATCTGAACCAAAATACCATATAAATTTGTGTCTTCAGTATTTCGAGATTAGAAAATATATCTATTATGTATTTATTTTTTTATTTATTTAGTCAGTAGGGCACATGAGCTGATGCCCATTTCCAGATGCATCCTAGGGAAGGTGAAAGAAATACAAAGCAGCTGAGACATATGCCGACTGTGAAATATGATATATTCAATACATAAATATGATAAAACATAGATATATAGAATCTGATGGCAGAAGAAGAACAAAGGTCCATGTAATCTGCCCTTACTATAATACCTGCTATACCAAGGTTTAAATAATAGCAATTGTGGGATTTTATAAAAAGGGTCCTGGAATGTGCAATGGTTTGAAGATATGTGATTGACTAATAAGAGTCCAGAAGGTGCATTAAAATCCCCAATAACTGTACACTATGCTCATTTGCATATGTGACCCTCCTACAAATGGGGGTTCCCAAAAGGCTTCTGCGAGCTTTCCACAAATTCTCGTTACCAGGCTGGTGTCCTGTGTTTAGTGTCTAAATGTATTGCCTGTGACTGCCTGTGTGGCCTCTATGTACTGTCCCTTTAAGGGCTGCTGGTTTTGCAGTCATAATTAATCAAAAAGGGGAGTGCTGTGTGTTTCCCTGCTCAAGTCCCACCCGGGCTGCTGGATCCTCACTCCATTTCTGCCATCGCTACTTTGCAGAGGGAGCCTTGCTGAAAGATGTAACTAATTGCTGGTAATCATTTAGGAGAATAATGATAATGTGGTTTGTTCTAGCCTGCCTTCTTTGCAATTGGAGTGTTCTGTTTAACTCTGCCATTTTGGTACCGAACTGCCAAATTGGACCAATCAGTGACTGGGGACTCCAAAATGGAGCATGCAACTAAAGGGACTATGTGGAGCCAGACTCTGAGAATTGTAGTTTTGGACTACTGGCGCCTATTTGTACCAATGGGGAGAATGTTCTGACTGACAGCAGAACCGACCAATAGAACCTTTTGAATCTAAAGGAAATCCCCTGAGGTGTCTGCTGGCAAGCCAGATCTGAGTTGGAAGTTGAGAGAGAAGGAGCTCACATAGTTCGAGCAGTCATGTTGCACAGTAGTTCATGTGGGAGAACTGTGGGGGGCCTGACTTCTGGCCTGTTTGCCTGTTTTTTTGCACTGAGAAGAGAGGGAGAGTGAGAGAAAGAGAGAACCACCCCTCATCATCCGCAGGGGGACCCACAGCCAGAATGCTTTAATCACACCCTGCTTGACATGCTGGGCACTCCCTACCCGAAAGATAAACCAAAATGGAGCCAGCAGATCAGCACCTTGGTTTACGCCTATAAATGTACCAAAAATTATGCTACCGGGTTCTCTCCCTACCACCTCATGTTTGGGAGAGAGGTTCGGTTACCAATGGATGTTTGTTTTGGGGTCTCTCCTGATGGGGTCAGTGCTGAGAATTGCCTACAGTACATGCAAAAACTAAAAGCTCAATTAAACCATGCATACCAACTAGCTCAGACAATGGCTGCAAAAAGAAATTTAGCTAATAAAGAAAGATATGATAAAAAAGTAAAGGCCCAAGAGCTTCGAGCTGGAGACCGTGTATTGCTACAAAATCTGGGATTGCTTGGCAAACGCAAAATTGCTGATCGATGGCACCATCTTCCCCACATAGTAGTAGGCAAATTGAATGACTTACCTGTGTACAAAGTGCGGCCTGAAAACAACTCAAAAGATGTCAAGACCATGCACCGTAACCATTTGTTGCCCATTGGCCAAATCATGATTGAAGCTGAACCCCAGAAATTGTTCCCCCTGGACCAGTGACTCGGGCTGCTGTGAAACAAAGACAGAACAAGCCTACCCCTGTGGTTACTGACTTGAGGTTCTCTCCACAACAAACCCAAACTGATAATGATTGTCAGTCTACTTCTGATAAGAGTGAGTGCAACTATGCTTACTACTCCTCTTATGAACCGAGTCAGCTGTTTCGGGGTAACCCCATGGTCAGTTGTGGGGATGAAGCTGGGCCTTCTGGACTGCCTAACCCCTTGGCTTTGTCCCTGGAGCCAATGCTCCCTGAGAGTGAAGTTCAAAGTGTTAGGTCTGATGATGTTGAGTTGCTGTGTATGGTGGAACTGTATGATTTACATGAGGAAGAGACAGATGATCTAAGACAGACTGGTGACATACCAGAACCTGAAGAGTAATTTGAGTATGATGATGATTCCTTTCCAGTGCCAGAGGCCCTTCTCAGTGGGCAAGTGTTGTAGAACCTGAATTTACAGAGCCAGGGGATGACAGTGCCCCAAGACCAGACTTTTCCACTCAGGCAGAGGCCCCGTTGCAAGTGAGGAAAGTGCAGAGGCTGAGGTGAAAGGTACAGAGACTGTGGCTGTTCCCCACAGGAAGACTGGCTGAATTGTCAAACCAATGGAATGCCTTAGCTATGATTCCCCTGTGAGGCCAGTAGATGTGCCTCTCAAAGTGGTCCACAAAGGGGTTTATGTTTCTCAAAGTTTTCTGCCCAAACTAAGTTTGAGTGTTAATTCCCGGTTGATTGTTCTACCCTCCAGGTATGATGCCCCTACCCCATCTAGCCCTAAGGTAGTTGATAGGAAAGGGCACCTGCTCTCATTGTTCCATGTGTAGGAAGTAATCCCCTTATTCCATACTGCAGTGTGTGTATATGAGTAATCTGTGCAAAAATGTGTGCAATTTGATTTAGGAAAAGTAGTGTACTGTGAAATACAGAAAATGTATTTGGTAAAAATCTAATATGTTGATTAATAATTTAGAAGTTATAAGTACTATCTGCTAGTGGTATAAACATGTAAGATAATTTGCATTTGAAATTATTGTGATGGTACCCACTTGATGTGGACGCCAAATTTTTCTAAGCAAGGAAGGGTATAACTTCCCTACAAATGGGGGTTCCCAAAAGGCTTCCGTGAGCTTGCCCCAAATGCTCATTGCCAGGCTCGTGTCCTGCATTTAGCATCTAAATGTACTGCCTGTGAGAGTCTGTGTGGCCTCCGTGTACTGTCCCTTTAAGGGCTGCCAGTTTTGCAGTCATAATTAATCAAAAGGGTGGGGGGGCTGTGTGTTTCCCTGCTCAAGTCCTGCCTGGGCTGGTGGATACTCGCTCCATTTCTGCCATCGCCACTTGTGCAGAGAGAGCCCTGCTGAAAGATGTAACTAATCACTGGTAAACATTTAGGGGAATAATGATAATGTGGTTTGTTTTAACCTGCCTTCTTTGCAGCTGGACTGTTCTGTTTATCTCCACCATTTTGGTCCCGAACTGCCGAATTGGACCAATCAGTGAATGGGGACTCTAAAATGGAGACTGTAACTAAAGGGAATATGTGGAGCAAGACTCTGGGAATTGTAGTTTTGTACTTTTGACGCCTTTTTGCTCCAACAGGGGAAGCATGTTGTGACTGACAGCAGAACTGACCAATTGAACCTTTTGGATCTAAAGGAAATCATCTGAGGTGTCTGCTAGCAAGCCAGATCTGAGTTGGAAGCTGAGAGAGAAGGAGCTTGCATAGTTCGAGCAGTCATGTTGTACAGTAGTTTGCATGGAAGAACCATGGAGGGCATGACTTTTGGCAGCTTGCCTGTTTTTTGCACTGAGAAGAGAGAGAGAGAGAGAGAGAGAGAGAATTATTTCGGACTAAATCCAAGCTGTGTGCTTTAAGCAAGCTGCTGAACTGGGACCAGGCTTAACCTGTAGAAGACCGAAGATTTTTCTAAAAGTGATTGGCCTGTCAGGAACTTTAGCTACAGTTATGCTCCCGGGTATTAGCATTGGTTTTGCAATCAGGATTGAGGAGCAGCCTGCCTGGTACAGTAAACTTTCTTTACATATAAATGTGCTGTGATCTGGAGGGGGGTCACAATCTGGTTTTCCCCTGAGCTGAGTTGTGTTGCTGAGGGCTGGAAGCTGTGTCCTGCTCGAGCAGGACTGAATCTGCCTGCTACTCAATGCAGATGGGTCCTGCCACAAGGGCCTTGTCTCCATACCCTGCTTCGTCTGGCAGTCCAGAACATCCACCTGTCGTCTCAACCATTGTCCATCCTGTGTCCAGCTTTGGGTATCGTGAGTAACAAACAGGGTAGCTCCCTGAAGCATATCTTTTGAATCACAGGTGTGTCATCTGATTAATTTGTTGTGTTGTTTCCATGAACTGAGCCCTCTGGCTCTGGATTAAAATCAGTGGGTGTGCATGTTATTTCTTTTTCCTCACAGGGCCCCTACCAGCTACAATGCCGGCCTACCCTGGACAACGGTCCTGGCTAGCCCCCTTTAAATCCTCGGTACCCAGAGAGTGTGACTGATAGGGACACTGACTGCATGCACAACTGTGATATTTATGGAGTGTTTAAGCCAATTAACTTGATTGCCCTCATCCTTGTTATAGCCCCCTGAATAAATCAGATCTACTTATTTTTCTGCAATCTACATTGACAATGGTGTCTGTTTATGCCTAAGGTATTGCATAGTAGTTTTTGTCTTGCATCACCTTAATTTACATTGGGTCCCCAGAGTCAAGCTGAAGGAATCAGTCCTGGGGGTAACTGCTAAATCTAGGTGTATGCATAAAGCCTATCAGGGGTGTTGGGAAGGTAAACATTGTGCACTGTGTGGGCCACTAGCAGGAGACAAGGGGGACCACAGTGTCCCAGAGGGCTGTGGCCTTGTTAGCTAGACTAATACCAACCTTGACCTTTGGGTGGAGGCACCCATCATTGAACCCAGCCCCCTTAACCTGCTACTAGCCAAGCAGGCAGGAGTAGTAGCCCTTGGGATAGCGCCACCTAGGGATTGCACACACAGACATATGAACATGGCAAAAGAAGAAGACCATTGATCCATCAAGTTCTTTCCTACACTAAAAGTGAATATCCTGGCTCACCTCTTTTCTTTAAAGTACTTTACTTAAGTTGAGGGAGGGGCAGAGCATCAAGATGGACACACTGCTGATCCACTCCAAATGACTCTCTCCTCTCCTACTAATTTAAGAGTTTACTGTAAAGATTTTTATGCCCAAAGAAATGTTTTCTTTTTAACTCCAAATGTTTCCCAGTTATCGGGCTGCCTTTTATTTTTTGGTTGTACAAAGCCACTTCTCCTTCGGAGAAACTAGAACTTAGCCAGAATGCTAGAATGCTAAAACACCAGAGACAGCAGTTTTGATGAGGCATTCTGTTCCTAGACTGTTTGAGAGCTGACATAGAGAGCCTCTGAGCATTGACCAAATGGCTCAATGATCTGATTATCTTCCCCCATTTTTTTTTTTAAGTTATCTCTTTCTGCTTGATCTACCTGGTGTGCTCCCATACCTGGCAACTCCTTGGGACTCTGGCCACCATTCAACAACCCCAGTGCTCCTTTATGGTCCTTGCTTGTTTTCCCTGCTGCTTACCCCCCACAGCAGGGTGGTGGGGAGACCCCATCTCATCCACCCTGTCCAGAGTCAGATTTGGCAGCTTTCCCCAAAGCCGGTGTTCCATTGGAAGGCCATCAAGCTGCCCAACCAGGGGGTCTATATTTTTCCTCGTTTTCTCCTCGGAGCTGAGGGCATGCCATGATGCCAGTAGAGGGTTAGTGAACATATGTACACATGTGCTCCCTACTAGCATCTGCCCCCAACTCCTCCCCTGAAGTACAGGACAGTGCCTTGCCCTCCAGCCTCCTCCAAGGGGCAATCAGGCACCAACTGTCATGGACCCTCGTCCCTGGAGAAGAAGAGCAGTCCAATGGATGCTCAATCCTTCTCCTCCCCTGCTGACTCCTGGCAACCCACGCTTATTCCCAAACACGGATCACCAGCGTGGCGCAAGGTAAGGTGACCAGAGCCTCAGCCCCCAGCATCACCAGGCCAGCGCATCTTCCCCCACTTTTTGTGAGTTCTGGGAAAGTTTTTCTGATGAAAGGTTTGCACTTGGCAGCAGGGAGAAAACTTGGCACAAATGGAGTCAGAGCTGGAGATGTTTTGCTGTAAGACAGACCTGGATGAAAATGGTACAACATTGTATGTGCTGACATGCTCTTTCTTTTCCAACTAAAAGTGTGCCATCATTGCCTGGGATGGGGAGATCTCTGTATTTCCATTGATATGAAACTCACTATGGTCAGTTGAGCGCTATTTTTTCTTTTATTTCAAAAAGCGTTTAAACAGACACTCAGAGGAGAAAGACCCCTGTAGCAAGAATCCTTGAGCAAAAAAGCGATCAACAAATTGGGAGTAGTTCATTCAGAGTTTGGACTCCCATTCCCCCGGTTAACAGAAGGACATTTTATTAAGTTTGTTCTTTTCTAGTGGTGGTTTTCCTAGCCAGCCCATTCAGAAATACTGTTCTAGAGATAATCAATGTTGATTAAAGAGGCAAGTCCCTTAAAAGGTGTAGCCTTTTATATTATTATGCTTTGACTAGATGACCAGATTAACTTTTGAAAAAATGTCTGAGTATGGGTGTTTTGGTTTGGCCATTAAGATTAACACCTTGGAGTTGGAACTGTTATAATGGAGCCTGAACTTCTTGGTTGTCCCAGTTCCTCCCTTTTCCTCACAAAAAGACAGAGACCATTGTTTGTTGTTTTGCTCAGATTGGCAATTAATTTATTTATATATCATAATTCCATGTTCCATTTCATCATCTTTTATTATTACAGTATATCTCTCACAATTTCATTTATTTTCAACCATATATCAATCTCTGATCATCCCTCTTTCTGTCTCTTTTTCTCCCCCCGGTGAAAACCTGGGTGCCTTCTTCTTCTCCTTTTCTGTTAGGTAATGATGAAAACTGAGACTGCTTTTCTCCTTCAGCTTCTTCCTCTTTTGGCCTTATTCCTTTCCCCCCCATCCCCCTTTTTCCCATTAGCCAGTCTCCAGCTTGTGTTGGACGACTGCCTTTCCCTCACTTAGGGTATTATTCTCCCTTACCTCAGGGAAACCTCCTTCCTAATCCTTCTCTACTCCCCTTTTTTTATGCATGTTTTCCTTTTTTTTATCTTCTGTTTTTTTGCATGCCTCCTCCATGCTTCTATAAAACCCATCATTTCTTTGTTAAACATATCTATGTTTAGATCCGACAGGTGCACCCCATCTGACCTGTAGAAATCTTCTACCCACTCTTACACACCCCGCAGTATTACCTGTCCTCCCATTTTCCTTACCAGTGTCTCTACCCTTCTGTTCATCTTTCTCCTGGCCCTATCCATGGCTATATGGCTGTGCTCCTGCCTCCAAACCCTCCTTGGTATCATAACTGACAAGGCAAGGCTTACCCTAAGCCACCACTGCTGTATTGTTTCTAGGTCCCTTTTTATCTGCAAGTATGTGTCCACCCATGGCTTGCCCGCAAGGTCATTGCCCCCTACATGTATAATAATTAAGTCTGGACTAGGTTGCCGTTCCTTAAGTTCCTTCAAGGTGGGAAGCAGTTGTGCCCATTTCATCCCCCGGATGCCACGCTAAACCAACCTACATTGTTTCACATCTGGGTAGAGCTGCTTTCCCCCAGCCTTTTACTCTGCTCTCCTTTCTGCCCAATACATATAGGAGTGGCCGCAGATCCAGACTTCCGTGATCCTCCCTTTTCCTATGGGGTTTAAGCAAAAATAATTATCTTATATATGGTCTTAGTTTCTTCACCATGGTATCCCTCTCCTTGTCCCCCCCACCCCATTTTGTCTCCAGATCTGTAACAAAACATAGGTAATGCATTAATCTCTGTAGGCATTGTGTTATAGTTATTAAATTATAAATTAAAAATGAGACGAATGGAAACGAGACTGATGACGGAAGAATTTAATGATTACAATAATAATCACTGCGAGAGGTTGCGAATGGTACATTTTTCAAAATAACAGTGTGTGCAGGCTTGCTTATATAGTGAAAGACAGCATAATCATTTTCTATGGTTTTCTATGATTGGTTTAAAACAAGCACAAACATCAACTTATAAGGTAATACTTTTTCTTTGGTGTATGTATGAGCTCATCCTTGGTCAGCACAAGTATAGATGGTGTACATTTTATTATCATATATGGCTAGTAACAGCTGTCACCACCAATAACCAAGGTTCAGGGGGAAGAAATAGGTTTGGACTTAGGAATGTGCATGCAAGCATTTTGGCCTGTCCATATAAGGACAAACACTAGAGATAGTCAAGAGGAGAATTTAGACACTATCCTGTGTTCCTGCTTGCAGTCATGTAGGCCAAATGTTTGTTATTACTTACATCTACAATGTTATAAGGCACTTTAATATTGCAACTGTAGCTCAGTCTCTCTATAGCTTTATAGGCTTTATGTGGCCTAGCTTTATAGGCCAACAGTTGTTACACAGGCACATTATGTTTTAGACCAAAATACGGTTAGGATGCAATATAGGGACAAACTCCTTTATCCCTTGTTACAATCTCCACACTTCAGTGCTCAAATGTATCTCTTGTAACTGGCAGATCACCAGCGTCCTCTTTCCAAAATACTATTCACAGTTTTGCCTGCCGCTGTCCACTGTGAGGCAGCCCCAATCCGCAAGGAGTGTGATGAATAATTAGCTGGATCCTCCCCCAAGAATTGCATGCCCTTCTTGAGCAATGCTGTGACTTGATAACCTGTGACCCTACTTCCATCACCTTGCACAAATAATCTCCCTGTCCTGGTATCATGCTCTGTGGTGAAAGCCCACACAGCCTGCACTGGACACACTGCACCCTCTACATGTTTCTTTAGTGTCACCACACAACCCTGTCCCCTTTGCTCTGTCTTTGACCTCTTAATCCTGATCTGTATCTCTTTCATCCCCCAGCTTATATCTTCCCACTCTAACCCCCCTTGTCTTTTTTTGCTATGGCCTACCACCTTACTCACTCTCATGGCCCCTGCAAACATTACAACATAAATCATGCGAAATAGCTGGGCCTTGGTCTTTGATCTGCTTATTGCTGGTAGCACATCCTTTAGTTTTGCTAGCCACTGTTCCCCTATTGGTCTTCTATTGTCTACTGACCCTTGTTGTAACCTACAGCATCCCTGCATCATTCTTCTAATGAACAATGATTTTGCCGGGTCCTTCCATCCCTTTAGAATTTAGATAATCCCTGCCAGATAGACCCCCATTGTGGTGTGGGCTGTTCCTTTTTGCCATTGCTCTACGGTGAACTTTCCCAATTGTTCTTCTGTGAGTGGCCTACTTACCTCCATATGGTGTGTTGCCCTGAATGTTTGAAACACTCGCCAGGCCCCATCGTAGGCCCTCAGAGTCCAAGATGCCCATGAGCTACGAAACAACAGTTCTGCTCCTTCTTGCCAATGTCCCAGATGTTCATTGGTATGGGCATTTTTTGCTCCTCCACTGTTGGCACCAGCCTCCAGAAATGGTCCAGCTGCAGACGGGAAAGGCTGTCAGCCAGGGTATTGTGTACCCCTTCTACGTGTTTTCTCTGAATCACATGTTCAGCTGCAAGACCCTTAGCACTAAAAGTCGCAAGACTTACATGACCTTTTCTGACCTGGCTCCCCTGTTGTTTAGGACCTCTACCACTGCTCTATTGTCACACCAGAATGTCACTCTCTGATCCCATAATTGTTCTCCCCAAACCAGGGTACATGTCCAGATGGGCATGATCTCTAACAATGTTATATCTTTTACCTTGCCGTCCCTTACCCAGTCAGAAGGCCATGGTTCTGCAAACCACCTGCCTCTCAGGTAGCCCCCCATGCCTAGGCCCCCCATTGTATCTGTGTAAAGATCGAGGTCTGTGTTATATACCCACTCCTCCTGCCAGAAGGAGCAGCCATTATACTTCCTGAGGAATTCCTTCCATACTTTAAAATCCTCCCTGATACCTTTTGTCAGGTCTACCCAATGGTGTGGTCTGGTCACCCCGGCTGTAGCCCTTGCTATCCTTTTTGTGAATGCTGTTCCCTGGTCCAATAGCCTTGCAGGTGAAGTTCAGGTGCCTCAGTACCTGCTGTACTTGTTTTAGTTGTACTATTCTCCTGCTGGTATGTACCTGGATCAACTCCTTCAGTTTTTCTACTTTTTTGTCTGGCAGCCTGAATATATCCCTTGGGGCATCTATCTCAATACCCAGAAATTCTAGCATCCTGCTGGACCCCTCTGTTTTTCCCCGGTGCCAGCGGAACCCCTAATTTCTTGCACAGCTCTTGAAATTTGACCAGCATTTTTTGTGTCTCCTTTTCCCCACTACCGATGAAGAAGAAATCATCCAAATAGTGAACAACCATTCTATAACCAGTTTTCTCTTGATATATCCACTGCAAACAGGTGCTGAACACTTCAAATGTTGCACATGCTAAAAAACATCCCATGGGCATGGCTTTGTCAAAATAGTACTGACCCCCAATTTTAAAACCCAAGAGGTCCCAGTCTTCTCTCCTAACTGGCAGCAATCTGAATGCGGATTCAATATCCATTTTTACCATCCATGCATCCTTAGTAGCCCAGATTATCTGGACTGCATCTTCTAATGTTGCATATGTCACCCTACTATACTCCTCCCCGATAAAATTATTCACAGAATCCCCTTCTGGAAAGGATAGGTGGTTAATCACCCTGTATTCTCCTTCCTGTTCCTTGGGTACCAAACCCAATGGCGAGATCCTCATGTTCTGCATGGGGGGGTATCAAATGGGCCTTCTACTCTCCCTGCTGCCTTTTCCTTCTCTATCTTTTGTCTTAACATCTCTTTCTTCTCTTTTACCAACCCCAGGTTGCTTGCCTCTTTCACTTGTCTGGGACCCTCACACTGCAATGAAAAACCTGTGCAAAAACCTTTTCCGATCATCTCCGCCACTTTTTTGTTCAGATATCTGTCCAACCAACCTTTCCATGCCTTTATCCTGATGGGGGTTCTGGCTGCCCCAAACTGCTCTCTGTCTTCTCTCCCTTTTACCCTCCCCGGTCCCTCCCTGTCACTCAGTGCTTGGCTTTTCCAGTCAGTGATTCTGACTCCCTCTACTCGTGTTCCCCCTACCCCTCCCTCCCCTGTTCCATGCCTGCCCTTAAAACCCCTGTCTCTCTCGAAAAAACTGTTGACCTGAACTATAACCCCCGAGTTCTTGTGCTCCCTGGGCCCATGTCATTCTGCATCTGTTTTCTGGGTGCGTTCCCCCGCATTTCAAACATGTGTGCTGAAAACGACTTTGAGGCCATGAACAAAAGGCCCTATTGTAAGCCCAGCAGCACCTCTGGGGCCTAACTCTTTTCCTCCCCCACTCCCCTTTGGATGTGGACTGATCTATTACATAATCTGTCCATAAATCTAGTTGCTTCGTATCCCATCTTACATCCCTGTATGTAGCCATTCTCTGCCGAAAAAATTTGTCATAGTATATCCACCCCACCCCCCCTTTTGCCTTTTCCCGCCTTATTATTAGGGAGTATGTGATGAGCGGGATTCCCAGCTCCAGCTTCTTGTCTAATACAATGGCTGAGAAGGTGGCAAAACGTACAAACCACCCATCCCAAGTCTTCCCTTTTGTGAATTTGTCCTCCTCCTTCTTCCTAACAATACTACCGCTGCTACCATTTCACTCTTTCCTATGTTCTCCATTTCCTCATACTTTGCTGTTGCTTCACAGCTCACCAATGTGAATATATCTACATACTCTCCTTTCCATATTTTTTCTTTTGTGGCCAGTGGAACATGTTCACCTACCCTCATCCTGGGGGCACCTATCTCCCTTGTTCCTTTTCCCTCTTTCTCTGTACCTCCTTCCTTCCCTTTCAGTACCTCTTTCTCCATCCTAATCTCTATCAGAGCTGACTCCATTTGCCCTAGGCCTCCTGTCCCAAGTGCTGACACAATTTGACTTATATATTCTTTTATACTGTCACCCACTGCACTGGGTGCATTACCAGTGTCCTTGTCCGAGCTTTGTTGCCTGCCATCTTCCTGGTGCCCCATTATGGCACCCTGTGGTTGAGGGGGTGGGTGCACCACTAGCAGTTGCGGAGGAACCACTATGTTCTGGAGATCCATTCTGGGCTCCCCTGTGGGGATCCTGACTTGGTCTTGGACAGGTACTGGTGGTACTGGGTTGATAGGCTGCAGAGGCACTGGATCAGCCACCTTGGTGGGTCCCACTGCTAGTGGTTGTACCCTGCTGGGACTGCATGGCCTTTCGGCTGGCCATTTCCCTCTGCCCCCTTTTCCCATTCCCATTTCCCTTTTCACCCCAGGGATCCCTGGTTCCTCCCCTTCCACCAGTTCCCACATTCTGTTGGCTTTTTCCACCAATTCGAATATAGCCCTGTAAGCGTCTTCCTTCGAAGACCTGCTCTTCTTTGGTGCCATGTCCTTCATTCCTTTCAAACTATGAAGACAACTGAAGAGAAAAAAACAAGATTCTGTTGTTAACTTATGTTTACTGCATGCCTTCGTGTGGTAGGCCCCCGCCTTCCCATGTATATCTTAAAAAAAAAAAAAACTTCTGCCTGGGCCATCCTCCATTGCATTCATACCACAGGCCTCTTCCAGATGACTGACCTCGCTCTTCCGCTCACCCCTGCCTTCTATCCCTTTCTCTTTCCCCACTCCCAACAGGCCCCCTATCTCTTTACCTGCCCTACTCCTGTGGGCCTCAGGATGATCGCGGCATCCACGCATCTCAGGTGCCCTTTCCTGTGGGCTCCCAGGACTAAGCCTTTCTCCTTTTGCATCCTTTTGCATGCCTCCAGTTGTTAACCCCTCAGGCCTGTTCCTTCCCCTTTCCATGCCCGGCCCCATGAGCCTCCAGCTGGTTACTAGCCCTCACATGGTTCAAAAGCCACCTCTTGTGTGTACCCAGGCCTGCAAAGGCTCTCTCCTCTTGCATGATGTCACATGCCTCTGTCTGTTGCCCCTCCAGGCCTGTCCTTTCACCCTTGTCCCCTTTTGGCAGTGCTACTAGGCCTCATGGCCTGATTCCAATCCCCTCTCCTTGGGGGGCCCTGCCTCCTTTAGGCCTACTCCCCCTCATGTCTGTCATTGCCGTGCTTCCTGGCCCATTGGGCTCCTATCCCCTTATGTCCCTCCAGCTTCCTTTTTGTCAAGTCCTTTTGGGCCCATGCTCCCCGTGCACCCTTACCAGCCTCTGGTTGCACCCCTTTTTTCCCCTGCAGCTTTGCTTCTTGGCTGCTCCCTCCTTCCCCCCCAGTGCGCATTGTCCCTTTGTTTGGTGATGTAGCCTGACTCCAGTTCTTTCACCAAGCAGACCTGTGGCTGGACCGCGTGGTCCTGAGGGCATGTGATGTCACGCCATACGCCTCGTGGCCTATTCCATACAGGCCCCCATTATCCATATCCACCAGGCCCCCACTTACTGTCCCTCCCTCTGTCTGCAGTCCCCGGGGTCCCCTCCTTCTCCCCATAGCTCCTTCTTATGGCTCCCACTCACCTTGCAGTCTTCATGTGGCGTGTGACATCATGCTTATGTGGCCACCCGCATCTGTCCCTTGCTCCCTGTCAGAGTTAGGTCTCTCTGCCAAGGCTTCCTAAATGTGCCTTCTCCATGCGGCACTCCTCTCCAGTGTCCTGTCCCCTTGATATCTTGCTAAACCCCATCAGGCAACACCAGCTGAATGCACGGGATCCACACTTTCTGGCATTCCCCCAGCTTCCTTTTTCTGTCCCGATTCACTTCTGGGCCATCCTGCCAGGCCCCTTACAATGCTTCCCTTTGTTCCCCCCGACAAATCATCTCAACTGTGCTCCTGTCTTTAGTGCCAACAAGCCCCTGGGCTGATGAGTATGTGAACAAACCAGGGTTTCCTTTTTTTTTTTAAACAAACTGCAAACCCTTCAGTATCTCAGTGCCCTGCCTTCTCCACTGTGCCACAAAGTGCTCGCAACCCCCCATTTCAGCTCACCGTCTCCTGCCATTCTTCACATTTTGCTCTACCAACGCTGCCATATGCATCACTCCACAAAAGAAAAAACTGTTGCCTGTACCAATTACACTCAGTTTCTTCTGTTCAACAATATGCTTTGCTATCACTGCTGCATGTAAACCAAGCTCAAATAGGAAGGCACAAAATGCTTGCTATCCTGAAATATTCAGTCGTTTAAAACTATGCTTTATTTCTACACATCCTTCTGACACCACAACTTCTCCTACTTTCTTGCCTCTTGTTCCTCTGCACTGCCCATCCAGATACGATATATTTAAAAAATTCTACTGTGGGTTCAAAACCCAAAAACCTTTACATCACAGTCAAACACCCCCATCCCCTACCCACAAACTCTGCATTCTTATCCTTCTGGATATTTTTTTATATATATATTCTCCTCTCCTTCTCCTTTTTCTTTAAAACACTCAACACCTTTTCTTCCATACTGTTTGTTTCTTTCTTACCTCTTTTCCTTGTTGCACAAACCCCCAATTAATCTGCCAATCCGACGTGCTGCAGTTTCAAAAAGCTCAAAAATCAAAACTCCAGCAAAAAGTGTCTGAACCCCTCTATGCTGTCCATTATGTACCTCCACTTGTCCCTCCCCTTCCTGTTGCCTGACCATTGTTCTATCCCTTGTCCCCTCCCCTTCCCTTCCTTCCCCCTTCCCTTCTGAGCACACCATCCTGATGGAAAGGGAAGGGGTGCACCAGGACAACCTGGTCTGCCCCTTAAAGGGCAAACTCCATTATTGTTTCAATATTTCCCAGTTTCACAGCTGGGTTATACATACAGTGATTCTTACCTATAAAAATTTTATAAACATGCTGTATGAGTGAACAGCGAAGTCTGACTGTAAGTCTGTTACCTTTAAGAAGCAACTGTAGATGTGCCTCCCTGAAGAAGTATTGCCCTTTATGCATTGATTTGATGTTTGTCAAAACCTATCCAAGAAATGTTTGTTTTTGTGAAACTGCATACTATCCTGTCATTTTCATGAACCTTATGCTTGAATTTAAAATTCATGTTTTAATTTGGATTTTACTAAGTAAAAGATGTTTGAAGTCTAGAACTCTTGCTGAGACTGGAACACCATTTTTTCTACAAAATTTTAACTTCAGTTTTTTAAAGGGGGCCAAGAGGAGGTAAGAGACCCATAATGGAGTCCCAGAGAGTGGCACATCTAAAAAAAAGTGGACACTTTTGAACACAAATATTAAAATAAGCTTTGGCAGCCCCTTGGATGTCATGTTCATGACTAATAGAAGGTTTTGATGCCTATCAGAGCTACAAATGTTTAAAATATTTTTCTGCTACACATAAACTTGGACCCTGCTCACATATGGGTCAAACAATCTATCAGCTCTTTTCTGATTGCACATTCCAGGCAGCTGACTTCTGATGATTATTATGAACAGGTGTCAGCATTAAGCCTTTTTGATATGATGCTGAGCTGTAATTGAACTTTAAATAAGTGTTTTTTTAACTAAGAAGATGTAGTCTAGATTGTTTAGTTTGCAGCTAGGTAACGATACTTCAAGACAAATGAATCTGCCATATTATCACCTAGACAGGTGCAAATTGTATGTATTACCTAAAAACTTCTATAATTATATCTTTTTGTAATTTGAACTCAGGGTTCTTACGTGCATGTTCATTTGAGCTGATTTGCCCTAACAAAAATATTCATGCAGTTGAATGTTATGTTGTTCAATATGTCTTAGATTTAATACTTAACTCTGGGAGAGCTGTTTTTTCCTTTTTGATAGTATATGACAAATAGTCTTATTTGAATATTGAGTACCCACTATTGGTAATAGAATCGCTGCTATAATTTTATATTTGAATTTAAGGTACAATTTCATATAGAATTCAAGGTATCTGGTGCTAGTCTCTGACCAGATAGTTTTTGTTTTGTCTTTCCTGCAATAACATTACCCCCCAGATATGGTGGTAAATTGTGATGAGTTTGAGTGGATGGCACGAGAAAACTTGGGAGGACTTGGCCTGAACCGACAAGCTATTTCCAATAGGAAATGGGTTTCAGAGGACCTATAGCAGTGAGGTATTACTAAGCTATGACATAGAACCCAGTACCATACCCTGAGTATGTGCAGAAAATAAAAAGACTCAGTGTGCAACTACATGTCTAGTTGTTTCACCCTGTACTAGTGGCCTGAAATATAGTCTGGCAGACTGCGCTAGACCTTGGGACCTTTTAATGGAATATGGGCAGCATGCACTGCAGGGTACTCCTGTTAGGTTCCTGCCATGCTAGGCCTAAGCTGGCTGCACAGGTTAGCCTTTTTCGATGATATGCCAGCGACATGTTACCTCACATTTATTTATTTATTTAAGCGTTTTACCAGGAAGGCATACTGAGCAGAGTACTGCTCGATTACAGATGCATCTTGGGGGAGGGGAGAACATAGGAAGACAGTTGAAAACAGTATAGACAAGAAAATACATAGTGGAGAAACACTAATATTTGGATCTGATTACAAGTCAGCAGTAGTTTGAGAGAGACAATTGGTAGCCACAGTAGGTATGGTATGAGGTAAACAGTTGAAGTCAGAATAGACAAGTGAATACATTGTGGAAGATCGCTAACATTTGGCTCTGAAACCACGTTCATGGAGGATCGAGTGAGTCAGTTGGTAACACAGGTACATACAGCAAGTGTACAATAAAATTAAGTTTTGAGCCATATGAGAGACAGTGTAAGGCGAGAGGACAATAGTTAGACACTGACGAATTTCAAATTTGCAAAGTGCCGACATACCCAGAGATCTGCCTAGTAATTGGTAGACACCTAGACACAAGCACAGGTAGGGATGAAATGATCTTGGAGCATGGAGTTTAGGTGAGAAAGGGAGGTGAAGTGACGGATGTTAGCTGGGAGGGAGTTCCACAGCAAGGGAATGTGGTAGCTGAACCCTGACTGCCCTGTGGTGGTAGACTGGTATGGGACAGCTAGGGACCTGGAGTCTGAGTTTCTGAGTGTGTATGCTTGTGTGCTAGGGTTTGTTAAGATATTGGAGAGGTAGGAAGGAAGTCACTGTGTCCAATACTTGTCCGTGATTTTTGCGCAGTGGGTTAGCCTGCGATAGTCAAGTGAGGTGAGGTTCATTGCTTGATATAGGGCACAGTGGTGTATGGAGTAGGGGCTGTTCAGGGTGAAGTGGCAAAAACAGTGGAAGAGAGGGTCTAGTCTAGCTAATGTGGTCTTTGGGCTGGTGCCATAGACTACGTCCCCTTAGTCGAGGACTGGGAGTATAATTTTTTTTTACAATGTCCTTCCTGGCTGAAAGGGGGATACTGTCATGATTCCAGTAAAGTGCATCAAGCCTAGGGTACAACTTCTTAAATAAGGAGTCAATATGTGTGGAAAAGTTGAGGTGCTGGTCAAGCCAGACACCGAGGTATCTGAAGGTGGTGCAGGACTCCAGAGGGGACCCGTCCAGGTGTGGAAAACTAATAAAAGGAGGGAGCCTAGAAATTTTCTGCCTCATCCCAAAGGTTAAGGAGACTGTTTTGTTAGCATTTAGGAGGATGTTATTTGAGCGGATCCAGTGCTGGACTGAGATGAAGTCAAGCTGAAGTCTGGATGCAACTTCCAAGGATGAGGGGCCGGATGCGTATAACACTGTGTCGTCTGCATATATGTGGATGGCGGAGGGTGTGCAGGTGGATGGCAGGTCATTTTAGAAAGACCAGGAATAGGAGGGGGCTGGGTCACAAGACCTCAAAGTTTCAGCATATGCGGATGATATCTTATTGCATGTTGCTCAACCAAGTGGCTCAATCAGGGCGGTGATGGCTATTATTGGAGAATATAGTAGATTATCCAATTACAGGATTAACGTGAAGAAAACCCAAATTTTCCCGTTAAACATGAGAGTGCATAAGTCTGAAGTCTTGGAAATGGGCATGCAATGGGCTCCGCATGTTTTGAAGTATTTGGGTATCTACTTGGCCAGAACTGATCAAAATTGGTCAAACTTAATTTGGACACCATTAAAGTAATATTAAGCAAGACCTGCAAAGATGGATTGGCCTGCCGCTTTCTCTCTGGGGTAGGATTACCATAGTTAAAATGAACATCCTACCTAGGGTTTTCTATCCACTCAACATGCTTAATGTATTAATCCGCTAAAATGGTTTAAAGAATTACACTTGCTGATCTCGGATTTTATCTGGAAAGAAAGAGGCCCGTAGGACTTATAGTAAGTTGGCAGCCCCTAGGGAGAGCGGGACTGAAACTTCCACACTTTGGCTTATATTACTGGGCAAGTAACCTCTGTAAATATCTAAGATGGCTGGCTCCTGCAGGTAAATTTGAATCTTAGCCCTATGTTCCCTCTTGGGTTGGATTGGAAATGGAGCGATTAGGGAGGCAGGACAAACCCAATTGCATTGCTTTATTCACTCCCAAGAAAGTGCCCCCTAAATTGGCTGCTAACGCAATAGTAAATTCTCTGCGTATTCACAGACAGATCTGTGGTAGGTTAGGTTATGTTCCGGATAGGGACAAGCGTCAGCCGGTATGCCAAAATGTTAATTTGAAGATTGGGGGGAAAACGATTTTGGGTGGATGGTTTCCCCAACTAGAAGGTATACGTGTTGAGGATTTAATGGGGGAGGGCCGTATTCTCCCAATAAGGGATATCCTGGCAAAATATAATATAGATTCGAAGCAGATTTTCAAATTATACCAGGTCACCCACTTATTAGTGCAGGTGGTGACCAATCTTCGGACAAGGCGTGTGGATGGGGTTGGTTTGAGTCACTAGCTCAAATTGTTTGGGAGCCACATGCGGTCTCTAGGGTGTATAAGGTACTCCTTGACCAAATCCTTGTCGACATGGATTTCAAGCCCAAGTATTGGACTGGTTGTCTGGGGGAACAAGAGCGGGATTGGGAGACTGTTTGGAGTCACATGTATAAATATGTTAGGCAGGACAGGTTGAGGGTGATGCAGTTTTATTTTTTGAATAATTTATTTTGGACTCCTTCCAAGCTACATAAAGTTGGTAGCAGACCTGATCAAAATTGCTTCCGGTGCCGTCAGGCAGTTGGAGATTTGTATCACATTTTTTGGGAGTGTCCACTGATAAAGCGGTTATGGATGAAGATTAAACAGAAGGCAGACCCATTGCTGGGTATTGATCAATATTTTACTCCTGATATATGTTTGATAGGAGATTATTCTGGAATCACATTCAAGGAGCATAGATTCTACATGGCTCTGATTTCCGGCTCGCTTAAAAAGATAGTCTTGCGACATTGGTTGACAGATTGGTTACAGGAGATGTTGTTTAATTTAAATATGGAAAAAATAGGTGCGGGAAGAGATAATTGACTTCACATATATGAAAAGATTTGGAGTCGTTTTCAAGCGTTATACCTTCCCCAGGGTAGACAGAATTAGTATGGCAGTATTAGAAATGAGGGGTGAGCAGATCTTCCTGGGGGATAGGTAGTATAGTAAGGGTTGGTTGGGTTGGGGGGGGAAGGAGGCCCTTCTTGGTGGAATTGGGGTTGGGGGGAGGAATTTTGGAATTTGATTCAATTTAGGTCAATTGTTATGAAAGTACAAAATGTTCTCGTTACTATGTACTGTGGCTCTGATAAGTGTTTTGTCTTAATAAAATTTGAATTTCAAAAAAAATAGGAGGGGGCCTAGGACAGATCCTTGTGGCACTCCTGACGTGATTGGGAGGGGGATCCAACATGGATGATCTGATAAGGATAGCTTGGGATCTGCCTGTGAGGTAGGAGTGGAACCAAGATGTGGCCCAGTTAGATAGGCCAGCATTGGCTAGTTTTGTCAGGAGAAGAGAATGAGTCACAGTATCGAATGCCTTTGCCAGGTCGATAAAGATGGCAGCAGTGATGTGGCCAGCATCCATCCCTGTGAGGATGGAGTCGGTAATCCTGAGAAGGGAGGTGGTGGTGGAGTGGGATTTCCTAAAGCCAGACTGGTAGGGGGAGAAAAAGGAAGAGGAGTTCAGATGGGTGGATAGGCGAGAGAACCAGGCATTCTTGTATTTTGGCAAGGGTCGGTAGGAGGGAGATGGGCCGGTAGTTGCTTGGGTTTGAGGAATCACCACTCTTGGGAAGTGGGATTATGGTGGCATGTTTCCACTCACTGGGGACTTCTGCTAGGATGAATGATAAGTTAAAAAGGGAGGGTAGGGGTTGAGCTATAGCAGAGGCAGACAGGTGGAGCATTTTGGAGTCCAACCCAGTGGGACATTTGCCCTTTTCAGGGTTAAGGGCAACCACAGCATTGTATACCTCATCAGGGGTGACTTGTAGGAAGGAGAAGGGCTGAGCTGCAGAGACACAAGATGGGGTTTCAGTGGGGGCATGCTGAGCCAGGTGCAGGGTGGCCCTGGGAGTAGCATGGCTGGTAGTGAAGACAGCAAGGCAGCAACTGCTGAGGGGTCAGTAATGGAGAGACCATCAACCTGCAGGGAAGGGGTGGGTGGTTGAGATGGTGTGCAGAAAAGTGTTTTGACCACCTTCCAGAAATGAGGTAGGAGATGGGAGGAGGAATTGAATGCGCATAAGAAATAGTTGGCCTTTGCTTGGCAGATTCTTTTGGTACTAGAATTGCAGAGCGCTCTGTAGGTCTGGAGGTTGGCCTGAGATTTGGAAATCTTAAAAGTTTTCCAGGCCTTGTCTTGTATTCGGAGGTGGTCTAGGATATTGGGAGAGATCCATGGGAGATGAAGTGGCTGTAAGCAGGAATCTTAGATTTTTGGCTGGGAGGCTACATTTCAATACTTGATGTTGCCACCTGTAGGGTTTATCTGACATTCTACTGAATGAGGTATGTGGTAATATGAGTAGTAGACTATTCCCTTGGGGTGTTTGGGCAGGTTCTGTCTCAAGCAGCACAGGCAGCCACCCAATCCAGAGAATCTTTGCTATAAGATTACTTCCGGTGATTGACATAAACTGTAGGAAATTACCCAATTAAATAATCATTTAAATGTTATTGCATGGATTATAGAACTAACTTTAATAATAACAACAAAGTCCAAGAGGGTAGCATCTTTCAGAAAAAGAGGTGTGCAAGAACAAGGGGGCACAATTTGAAGATAGAGGGGGACGGTTCAGAGGTAATGTGAGGAAGTATTTTTTCACAGAGAGTATTGTGGATGCATGGAACAGCCTTCCTGAGGAGGTTGTGGAGTCAAAAACAGTAGTGGAATTCAAGAATGCATGGGACAGTCATAAGGCAATTCTAGGGGGTGGGGTAAGAAGGAGTAGGCTGTTGGTTAACTAGGATCTTCAGCTTATCCATTAGGTAGGGAAATGGGCAGACTGGGTGGGCCAAGCGGTCCTTATCTGCTGTCAGATTCCATGTTTCTATGTTTCTATTAATCTTTATAGGACGCACAGGATATTTTGTGATCATGATTCTTGTGGATATTTTTAAATAAGATGTGCATTATGTATACATGAATTAGTGAACTTTTAATGCTTTTTTCAATTTGTATATACTGTAATGGTTTGTCAACCAATCAACTGAAAGGTTACTAACATACTAAAATGCTAGCAGAATAGGCCTAACGGTCTTTTGTGTCTGCTCGTTTGGTCAGCCCCCGCCCTGGGAGCTGACCTTGCTGCCCCCCTTGCCTTCTCTGGCTTCTCCCTTCCCAGTTCTGGATATTCTTGCTGCATTGGATTTTGTTTCCAGAACCCTTCCCCTGTACCTGTCTCACCCACTTTTGAACCCTTCCACCGTCTCTGCCTCCACCAGCCCCCTAGGCAGTGCATTCCATGGCTCAACCACCCTCTCAGTGAAGTAGCACCTCCTCCTTTCTCCCCTGAATCTTCCCCCCTCCAGCTTCCACCCATGCCCTCTAGTGGCCCCCTCCTCCTTCCTTCAAAGCACCTGGTCATACCTGTAGTTCAAAGGACAAGTAGCCTGCCTCTCCCCCTTCCTGAGCTACATAAGCAGTTCCTCCCAGCCTCTTTCTGAAGCACTTTTTTATTTGCCCCTCCATCATCCCCTCCTCCTCCTCCTCCTCTAGCGCCACTTGTCTCCTCCGGGGATTCTTCCTAAGGTACCTTTGGCCAAGGAAACCTTCCCGCGGCCTCTCTATGGGTGGAACCCTCTTTGAGGATTCCTTGCCTATGGCACCCCTACAGGGTGGTAATTCCTAATGCAATAGAGAGTGCGAATGGCCAAAGCAAAGTAACACAGTTGCACAAGCATAACACTACACTGGTTGTGTAGGCCAGTTAACAATAAACTTACTACTACTACTTAACTAGTTAGCTTGAAGAAGGAAACGGTGTCTCTGACAATTCTTTTGGAAGGATATTCCAAGTGTTTATATCTCCTTCTGTGAAGTAATGTATTTTTTCCCGATATTACTTTTGAAACTTTCTCTTTTCAAGGACATTGAATACGCCATTGTCCTTTCATTCTTCTACATCCAGATAGATAGGGAGAGAAAGCGAGAGAGAGAGAGAGAGAGAGAGAGAGAGAGAGATAGATTGATTTATTGTCTGCCCTTTTCCCAAGCATGTTTAAGTATATTTGCAATTCATATATGAAGCACAAAGAAGAACACACATTTGATACTTTGTTAGTGATCAGGTTTTGAAAACAAAGATTGGCTAGAAAAAAATAACCTGAGCACACATAAATTCTACTAAAATACCATCAATTAAAGTGCAAAAAGTTCTCACATTAATCACTGTGTAACAAAATGCCTAGAACACACTAAATCTAAGACATTTTCTACTTATTGGGACACCTGGTCTGTTTCTCATAACTTTAGTAAAGTAGTTTTGTGTTGTAACTTCATTTCCAATTTTGATGTCATCAACAAATGTAGCAACCTAGCTACAGGTACTGTGCTGACTCCCAGATCACATATGAATACACCAGAGTAGACACACCAGAGGGTGTAGACAGAATGAGAAGGGACCTGCAGAAACTTGACCAGTTGAAATTCAATGCAAAGAAGTCAAGATAATGCATATGGGGCACAAAAACCCTAGCACAATATATCAATTGGGGGGTGAGGATATAGCATGCACCAAGCAGGAAAGGGACCTTGGGGTTATCATCTCTGATGACCTCAAGGTAGGAAAACAGTGTGACAAGGCAGCAGGTAAAGCAAATAGGATGCTGGGATGCATAGGCAGAGGCATCACCAGCAGCAAAAGGGAGGTCATGATTCCACTATACAAGAAACTAGTGAGGCCCCACCTGGAGTATAGTGTATAGTTCTGGAGACCTTACCTACGTAAGGACATAGACAGGGAAGAGAAGGTTCAGAGGAGGGCAACAAAGATGGTACATGGATTGCATCACAAGTCCTATGAGGACAGGTTGAAGGAACTGAATATGTACTCCCTGGAGGAGAGGAGGGAGAGAGGAGACGTGGTAGAGACATACAAGTATCTTACAGGGAGGAACAGGATGCAAGAATACAGTATTTTGTAAGCAAAAAAGATGTTCCAGGACTAGAGGGTATGGGATGAAGTTGGAGGGAGGACGATTCAGAGGAAATGTGAGGAAGAATTTCTTCACAGAGCCAGTTATGGACAAGTGGAACACCCTGTCTGAGGAAGAGGTGGGGGCTGAAACAATCACGGGATTTAAGAATGCATGGGATAGACAAAAAGTAATTCTGGAGGTCAGGGGTAAGGGGCAACTGAGTTCTAGGAAAACATAAACTGAAGTTACAAACTCAAATGGGCAGACTAGGTGGGCCATAGGCCCTTATTTGCTGACACTATCTATGTATCTATGTAATACATAATCAACATTCTCCCCATAAACATAACTGTGTGAGACTCTACGGGTTACTTGTTTATGCAAGGATTGATTGATATTTATTATAACTCTGTTTTCAGACCTGCAGCCAGTTTCTAAGCCACATCATTATAAAAATGGTTATGCCTCTGTTCTCCATGTTATGAACTGGCCTCTTATGTGACATAATGTCAGTGGCTTTGCTGATGGTGAGGTACACAACATCTGCAGGATTTCTTCCATCAGGCTCCTTGGTGATATTAATAAAAATGCAATAAGATTGGTCTGACATGATTTCCACTTGCTGGATCCATTTTGGATCACCAAGTTTAAATTGTGTTTCTGTACACATCCAATAATCTATGTAGCCACAAACCTATTGCAAGGCAGCTTTAAGAATGCTTTATGACATCACAATCCATCTTTACTGCACTCTAAAATGAAACAATCAAATACAAGCAGTTGAAGAAACAAGACAAACTATGTTGAAATTGTTATATTAATATGTTTTGTACAGATTTAATTACTTATCTACAAAATATATTCACTTTAATAGTGGGATGAGACACTCCAGGATGTGAGGTCAGTGATACATGTGTTGGATACTGCTGGCAGTCAGCTTTTGGACTCATGCCAGTGCATCTCAGACATGCAATATACTGTATTTCTGGAAGTATAGTCTAGAGGTTAGAGCAAGTTATGAATGAGCTTGGTACATCCAGTAGACCTGGTTCTAGTCTGGGCAGGGTGGGTTTGGTGGCAGCACTACAAAACATTTCTATAATTGATTTCCTGGAGTGTACTTTTCACAATCTCACATTATGCATGGAAGGGGATATAAGAGTTGTAGTAAATCATGTGGGGGAGGAGGTTTTCTATGAATGGCATCCATTTGGCTGGAGAAGTCAAGCTGACTACCAGCCGCATCACCAGCTATTTTAAGGAAGTGACGTCCTCCATTGGAGTGCCCTCTGAAGTTATATAATTGGATTGAACTGGAGATTTTCCTGCTACTGGCTGGTTCCAAGGTCATGCCTACCACCTTTTTAGTGTTAAGGGAACTGTCTGGTGAAGTACCAGTGCTAGATATTGTTAATGTCCATATGGAGTTCAGCATCATCTTAGGGGTGAGTGCACCACACACAAAAAGCTACAACATGTGCCATCTGCAGATGTACAGTATGGATTTATGTTTGCTGAGACACAGGTTTCGTAAAGGTCAACTAGAAAGACTGAAAACAGGATGGGCCCAGGGTAGAACAATATCAGTTTGGGGAGTGAACAACCTACAAAGACAGCTTGGGATCTTCCACCCAGATAAGAGAAGAAACAATTTACTGCTAGGTGACAGCCTACTACTAGCAAGCTTGCAAATAGTGGTGTTTTGAAGTTAAACGTCACCAGCGAAGGGGCTGCAAAGTGGCTGAAATTCACGTTCATGGAGCTTCATCAGGTTTCTACAATCTTAGGAACTTCATCCTCACCAAAATATGCAGAGTTTTCACTGCAAAGTGGCCATTTTTGTGGTGAAGTGGCCACTTCGCAAGCAAATGTTGGTCAGTTTGCTGAGAAACAGGCAACTTTACAAGGCAAAACTTTACAAAATTAATTTTAACCACATTGCATGAATCTACTTGCAAAGCAGGAGGGAGTGAGACACAGTGCCAAATCCTTAGCAAGGCTGACAAAAATGGTGAAGATAATTTAGTAGGATACACAAACTAGGGTATTTAGTCCAGACATGATATGCTTGGGGTGAAGTATCTGTGATGAACTTAAAAACTATTGTGAGAATAATTAGTTCACAGGGTCATGCAGTCATCCTCATACTACACCCCTGCCCTTTTTTGTAGCCATTATTAAGTTCCCTGGGAGAACATGATGGCTCAGTGGACTAGTAGTGGGTTAATGAGTCTTTCACCTCTTTGTCACTGGCACAGACCCAGACCAGGTTGGTAGTGTCTGAAAGCCATTATCATTTGATGACTGTTGGATGACTTATAGCCATCGAGGCACAGGTCAGGAAGCATAGGAAGACTAGGAGCAGTTATACAACTTGTAAATAGCATTTTATTTTTCTCAATAACAGCAAAATAAAAAATTAAAATTGTTCAGAATAACTATTTACAATGGCAGTACAAACATAGAAAGTATAGTTAATTTTCTTCTCAGTTTCCAATCTTAGTATCTCAGTCTCTGTCTCTCTCCTTCGCAGAACATTGCAGCTCTTTTTTATAAGTCGGTGCAGGAGCTAATTAAGAAAATAGCATGCTTCTCACACAGTGTTCTTGTACGTTTCCAATGTTCTGTTCGGTTTCAGCAGGTGCAGCAAAAATAATGTTGTGACCCAGAATTGACCTCTCGTTTACATCTTCTGCAAAAGGCTTAAATATTTCATCTCATGTTTACCCCTTGAGTTCCAAATAGCTTTGAAATCATTTCAACAGTACAACATAACTATATGCATTTTTAAACAAAGGAATCCCAGTATCAGTTACATTTCCACAAAATGATTCACATATAGTTTTATACTAGCAGATATGCAAGGGGGAAGAAAAGACAGAACAGCAAGTGAGGGTAGAAAGATAGTGAGAGGCAGAGATTTGCAAGACCATTGGGATGATCAAGTCCTAGGTCTCGCAAGAAAATTTGCTTGTGTAAACAGATAGAATAGACAGAAAAGGAGAGAATAGAACACACCCATGCATTTAAACTCTTTCTCTATAACAACTGGGACATGGTCATATTTAACCCTGTCACATACCCCTCTCATTAAGATGGAGCCTGTTTTACAAAAACAGGTTTCCAAAACAGTCTAGTAATTCTCATCTAATGGAAACATACAACTGTTACAGTTATGTGCATTTGCAGTATCCTTTTTTCCTATCAGGTGTCTCAATCTCAAAATTAAATGTGCAAGTACATCTAAGTACTTTATAAGGCCCTTGCCACTTCATTAACAGTTTATTTTCTGTGGGAAACAGCGGAAAGACATTTTCACCTGGCTCAAAAACTTTTTCTTTTACCCCATGGTCATAATATACCTTCTGCTGGTCTGGGGCCTCTTCCTGATTACTATGGACAATTTCAACATATTTTGCCAGCTTATTTCTCAGGGAATAGATGTGTTACTACCACCAGAGTTCTTATCTGACTTGGAGTTTAAATGGGAAAAAGTATGTCTTATCGGTGCTTGACTGTTACCTCACTGCTATGGCATCTGTCTGGCCATTTGGTAGTCTTCAGCTAAAGAAACAGCCTTTTTACCACTTTCTGGTCAGTGTTCTTTTACCCAAAGCTGCACATCTGTAGGCAGAATGTTAAAGAATTGATCCATTGCAAATGTGTCAGTAATCTGTGGGACTGTTTTGCCCTCTGGTTGGAGCCATTTGATCAGGAGTTCTGAGTCAGCTGAACACTTCTTGAATATTGTCGACTGAGTTGTACTTCAGAAACTGAAATCTCTGCCTGTAGGTCTCCCCTGAGATGTCATACCTTTTTTGGATTTCACTTTTCACCAGGTCATAGTTTTCTGACTTTGCAGTGTCCATATTGCTGTAGGCAAGTTGGGCTTTCCCTGTCAGGTAAGGTATCATTCTGATAGCCCATTACTGCTTTGGCCACTGGCAGGTTATGGCAAACTTTTAAAAGTTGTCAGGTATGCTTTGATATTATTGGAGGGGCACAACTTTGTAAGTTTAATGTATTTCAAGTTGGCTATGTCCTGTTGCTCATCTGGATCTGTGCCAGATCCTCTGCCTTTGATAGCCTGCAAGGTATCCAGCCACCGCTGCTTCTGTCACTGCATCTCTTCTCTCATCTACAGCTCCTGTCACTGCATCTCTTCATTTCTCTGCTTCTCCATCTCTTTTTGTTGTATAGCTCACCATTTGAAAAAGGCAGTCAGGCTTTCAGGTTCTGTCATTGCCTGTCCTTTTTCTATAACTGGTGCTAACTTTACAGTCTCAGCTTGGACTTCTGTTTCTGCTAATTTGGTTGCCATTCTCCTGGTAACCACTCCTGGGCTTGCTGCTGCAGAATCCATACCTTTCTTCTATGCTTTCCTGGTACCAGGTCTAGTACCTATGCACAAAACTCCTGGCTTAGAGTTTACATGGCATAAATCCAACTTAGGCTGACACCATATGTCATTGAGGCACAGGTCTGGAAGCATTGGAAAACCAGGAGCAGTTGTAAAATTCCCAAACAGCAGTTTTGGTTTTCTCAAAAACAGCAAAATAAACATTAAAAATTGTTCAGAATAACTATTTACAATGGCAGTACAAACATAGAAAGCAGAGTTCATTTCTTTCTCAATTTCCAATGTCAGTCTCTCAGTCTCTGTTTCTCTCCTTTGCAAAACATTGCAGCTCTTTTTTTATAAGTATGTGTAGGAGCTCATTAAGAAAATAGCATATTTCTCACTCAGAGTTCTTGTAAGTTTCCAGTGTTATGGTCAGTTTCAGCAGGTGCAGCAAAAAGACAGTTGTGACCCAGAACTGACCCCTTGTTTACATCTTCTGCAAAAGGCATACAAATTGTATCTCATGCTAACCCCTTGAGTTCCAAATAGCTTTGCATTCATTTCACCAGTACAACATAACTATATATCTTTTTAAACAGAGATCCCAGTATCAGTTACATTTCCAAAAAATGATACACATATAGGTTTATACCAGCAGATATGCGGGGGGGGGGAGAAAAGGCAGACCAGCAAATGAGAGTAGAAAGATAGTGAGAGGCTGAGTTGCAAGACCATTGGAGTGATCAAGTCCTAGGTCTCAGAAGAAAATGTGGTTGCTCAAACAGATAGAAGAGACAGAAAATGAGAGAATAGAACACACCCCATGCATTTAAACATTTTCTCCATAACAACTGGAACAGGTCTGTATTCAACCTTATCACCTACCCCCCCTCCTCAAGAAAGAACCTGTTTTACAAAAACAGGTTTCCAAAACATTCTAGTAACTCTCATCTAATATAAGCATACAACCTTTACAATTCTGTGCATATGCAGTATCCTTTTTAAGGCTACATGGGAGGAGCAATGCTGACTTATTGCTATGAAGTAGAACAGAATAGGGATTTGACTGGAAAGCTATTCTGTGTGGTTCCACGGTACTGCAGTCATGTTCACAGCATTGTTTTTCCACTGCACCTCCCCTCCACAGACCTTACAACCTCCCCTCTCTCCCTCCTGCAGAGGCACTATTTTAGTTTACCCATAACTTCCTGTTTCAGCAATAAATCTGTTCAGTACAACTCTTCTGTGTTTTGGAGTTTATTATTTTTTTTTGTAAAAATGATAACAAAGAATAAATGCATCTTGTGTACCTTTCATCTTATAATAATGCATGAAATCTCACAGGAACATGCTGCTCCGGGTGTCTACTCTTCTCAGACAAGTAAAAATATTCCTTTGGTATACAAACATGTACACACACACACACACACACCATTACCACAGTATGCATATGTGACAGGGTAAACACCACACCGGGGAACAAGAGGTTAACCCCTAGGATGAAACTGAGGAAATGTAGAGACTGCAACAGGCAAAGGGGGGGATGCCTCCACAGGTGTGGCCAATTAGAGAGAGAGACTGAAAAAGGCAGGGGAATTCAGCAAGAGGGAAAGAAACTGGAAGCTACTGCCCTGTGAGAGAGTAACCAGAGCTGAAACCAAAGAGAAAGTTTTAAGTTATGCAGAGAGCCATTGGGAGAAAATAGCTGAAACCTGCTACTGAGAACCAGACCATGTCTGGAGCACAGGATTCTGAAGTCAAGGACTAGTTTAGCCAGGTGAGCCAATAACAGTGAGTAGAATCTACTGCTGAGAACTGCCTGAAGACAAGGCTAAAATGGAAAACTGTGCCTTATTTAAGACTGCATTTTGAACAAACTGCTGGCCCACAGAAGTGGTGTAAAAGTTCCTTTGTCAAATCAGCCTGAAAGAACTGTTTTATGTTAATGTTTATGTTATCAGACTAGGCAGGGGAAGTTGAACTGACTGACTATGATTTTCTGGAGTAACACCTCACATTTGAAGCACTAAAAGTGCATTTTGTCACTAACATACTAAAATGCCAGCAGAATAGGCCTAATGGTCTTTTGCATCTGCTCATTTGGTCAGCCCCCACCCTGGGAGCTGACCTTGCTGTCCCCCTCACCTTCTCTGGCTTCTCCCTTCCCAGTTCCAGATATTCTCACTGCACTGGATTTTGCTTCCAGAACCCTTCCCCTGTACCTGCCCCACCCCCCTCTTGAACCCCTCCACCATCTTTGCCTCTACCAGCCCCCTGGGCAGTGCATTCCATGGCTCCACCAACCTCTCAGTGAAGTAGCACCTCCTCCTTTCTCCCCTGAATCTTCCCCCTCCAGCTTCCACCCATGCCCTCTAGTTGCCCCCTCCCTCTTCCTTCGAAGCACCCTGACTGCTTCTCCCCTATTTACCCCCTTCATGTACATGAAGACCTCTATCATGTCCCCCCGGTCCCTTCTCTCTTCCAATGTGTACATATTTAGCTCTTTAAGCCTCTCCCCATAGGTCCTGTCCTCCGAGCCCCAAATAATTTTGGTTGCCCACCTCTGGACCCTCCACAGGAGTTTAATGTCCCTCTTTAAGTGTGGCCTCCAAAACTGCATGCAGTACTCGAGGTGTGGCCTCACCAAGCAGTTATACAGAGGGAGTATCACTTCCCTCCTTCTGGAGGTGATCCCCCTAGCAGTGCATCCCAGCATCCTGTTGGCCTTGGCTGCTGCCCTCCTACAAGTTTCCGAGTTGTTCATCTTGACATCCACTGCCACCCCCCCAGGTCCCTCTCAGCCATTGAGACTTGTAACATCCCCCCCCAGGGTGTACACTTGGCATGGGTTTCTGGCCTCCAGGTACAGTACCTTGCATTTCTCTGCATTGAATCTCAGCTTCCACTTTCTAGACCATCTTTCCAGAGCCTCCAGGTCCCCCTGTAGGGCCACCCTCCCCTCCTCCCCATCCACCAGCATGCCCAGATTTGAGTCATCCACAAAGAGACTCATCTCACTCCTGATACCTGTCCTTATGTCAAAGATGTAGGCATTGAACAGGAGGGGCCCAAGGACTGATCCCTGTGGGACCCCACTAATGACCCTCCTTGGGGATGAGACTATCCTGCCAACTATGACCCTCTGGGTCTGGTCCTGGAGCCAATTGTCTATACATCTGATCATCTAGATCCCCTCCATTTCTCCTAGTTCTGTGAACCTGAAACACAGTGTGTTGCCTTTCCATATACCATAGGCCAGCTTGTCACTAATGGTGTTAGAAGTGGGATTTGAACCCCTGCCGGAGTGAGCAGGACTAGTTACATTCTGGAAAAATGGATCTGGAGAAAGTGCTGAAATTCCTCGCTGAACAACAGCAAGCACAACAGGCTCAGCAACAACAGATTCTCACCCAGCTGGTTCAGCAACAGGAGGCAGAGCAACAGGCCCAACGAGCATAGCAAACTGAACAGGAAGCACAAGAATGGGCACAACAAGTGCAACAGAAGGCACAACAGCAGTTTCTTATACAGCTCGGACAACAACAATAGCAGCTCCTGCAGTCCCTGGTGCAACAGCCACAATGAGATCCTACTGGGGAAGCTGGTCCAACTACCATGGGGCCAGGGGTTCCTAGGATGAATGCCATGCTAACCAAAATGATGTCCAAAGATGATCCTGAGGCCTTCCTGGTAACGTCTGAGTGAGTGGCAGAAGCTGCTGGATGTCCCAGACCCTGGTGGACTGTTCACCTTGCCCCCTGTCTGACTGGGGAAACCCAAGCAGCCTATCACGCTATGGACAGTACCACAGCCGGAGAATACACAGAGGTGAAAGCAGCAATCCTAGACCACCTAGGCATCAATGCAGAAAGTTACCTACATAGGTTGCGAAGCTTCAAATTTGCAGCAGATGCACAACCTAGAGTGGTGGGACAACAACTATGGGACCTGTGTTGGTGTTGTCTGAAGGATGCAGTGGCCCTGAGCTGGCTGAGTTAACCATCTTGGAACAATTTCTGAACATCCTGCCCCCGGGAATACAGAGCTGGGTCTGCAAATGGAATATCTCCTCCCTATCAGAGTCCATGCAGATCACCAAACAAGTGTTGGATGCTGAACTCTCCTCCTACCTCATGATCCAGCCTACAAGGCCACAGGGGAAGATGGGGAATTGACCCAGGAGTCAGACTGAAGGAATATTGGCTGGAACTATGAAGGGACCTTGGGCATGTAGGGAGGGGGTGTATGGGCCAAATAAGGATCATACTCTGGGGAAAAATGATGCCCCAACAGTCCAGGGAGACATGTCTGGAGGGCCTGCTGCCTAAGCCTGGAGGTTCACCCCGTAGCCAAGACACAGGGACATGTTTCTCATGTGGACAGAGGGGTCACTTTGTGAAGAACTGCCCCCACATGGACTGTACCTTCATAGACCACACGTTTACAGATGGGTATTCACTGTACAGAGGGGGCCCTGAATCCTGAGATTTTGTGATCTCTGTTGAAGTAGAAGGGATAGAGATAGAGTCACTGGTGGACTCAGGAAGCCAACAGACCCTAGTTAGGGTGGCCCTGGTGAACCCCGATGCTGACAGGACCAGAACCCAGTCCCTATCCAGTGTGTGCATGGGGTTGTAAAGGCTTACCCTGGTGCAATGGGTACTCTTACTCTGGGGGACTTAACAGAGACTATAAAGGTGGGGGTTGCCCTGGGGTTACCCTATCTAGTGTTACTGAGGAGGCATTAGAAATGGTTTGACAACTTATGGGAAGCAGACTTATCTTTGGTAACTACCCGATCTCAGGGTCATGGGGGGGGGTTGGCCACCCGTAGCTTGGGGATGTTTTTCCTTTCTTGGACCCAGGGATTTTAATGCCCAGACCAGAACCCTCAAATCTAAGCAGGAACATAGGGCAGCAAAGAAAAGGGGTCCCAAAGGCCAGATTCACAGCAGGGAGGTGAAGCAAAGGCAGAAGTGGGTCCAGACCCACAGCATGACCCTAATGCTGACCCACTTAACCAAAGTTCAGGAGGGCCATCCCTATCAGAGCAAGATGTATTAAAGTACTGCCCAAACATTGCCAAAGAACAAAGGGCTGATGGTATACTCAGCTGGGTATACACCCAGTTGGCTGTCAGGGAAGGAGAGGTGGTAGATGAGAATTGGGCAGCATGCTATCCTCATTTTGAGTTACAAGGAGGTATCCTGCATCAAGTTAGTAAAGAGGCCCAAACAGGGGATACCCAGCATCAGTTGCTAATCCCGTGAGTCTTTCAGGGGGAATTACTACACCTTACCCTCTCTATTCCAGTGGTTGGGCACTGTGGGGTAGAGAATACACTAGCCTGACTGTTACCCTGATTCTTTTGGCTGGGCATATATCAACAGGTTAAAGATTATTGTGTATCCTGTCCCGAGTGCCAGTTAGTAGCTCCAAAGAACAATCCCAGGGCCCCTTTAGTACCTTTACCAGTTATGGAGGCACCTTTTGATTGGATGGGGTTGACATAGTGAGACCCCTGGAAAAGAGTGCAGGGGAGTACCAATACATTCTGGTAATTGTGGACTATGCTACTCAGTACCCTGAGGCCATCCTGTTACAAAGCATTTCGGCCAAAATTATAGTTGGGGAACTGTTAAAGGTCTTTAGTCACATGGGAATACTGAAGGAAATGTTGACGGACCAGGGAACTAACTTCATGTCCTGCCTGACTCAGGAGGTTTGTACTTTGTTTGGAATCAGCTCCATAAGGACCTCAGTCTACCAGCCCCAGATGGATGGTCTCGTGGGGTGATTCAACCCAACCCACAAAACCATGCTTCAAAAGTTCACAACCACTGAGGTCAGGGACTGAGACAAGTTACTTCCCTTACTGCTGTTCACAATGTTGGAGGTCCCTCAAGCGTCTACAGGGTTTGCTCCTTTTGAACTCCTCTATAGAAATGAGGGAGAAACCTGACCCCAAGACTGAAAATGAAGTGCAATATGCCCTGCAATTGAGGGAAAGATTAAATCGGGTGGTGAAATTTGCCAGAGAGAATCTAGTGAAGGCTCAACAAAGACAAGAGTACTACTATAACAAGGGAGCCCGGTTGAGGGAATATAAACCAGGTGACCAGGTACTAGTGTTGTTGCCAAGTAGCCAGAATAAGCTTCTAGCCAAATGGAAGGGGCCTTATGAAGTTACCTGGAGGGTGGGTTCAGTTGACTATGAAGTTTGCCAGCCAGAGAGGTGAAAAAAGACCCAGATCAACCATGTCAATTTGCTGAAATTCTGGAACCATAGGGATAGCTTATTGATTTCCCCTGAACCAGACATAGTGGATCTGGGACCCCAAGTGCAAGATGACAATCTGGGGGTACAAGTCCCAGTGGGAGAGCAGCTGTTTCACAAACAGAAACAGCAACTAGGAGAGTTGGTAAGCCAGTTTTTAGATGTTTTCTCCTTCCTCCCAGGGACAACCCATATGATAGCCCACCATATAGAAACAGAGCCGGTGAGAATGTAGCAGCAGCGACCATATCACTTGCTAGCAGCCATGTGAGACACAGTTAAAAAGGAGTTACAGGACATGCTTGAGTTGGAAGTGACTGAGGAATCCAGCAGTGACTGGAGTAGCCCCATAGTGTTAGTACCAAAAGAAGGTGGGGCTACCCGCTTCTGTATTGATTTTCGCAGGGTCAATGCCATCTCAAAGTTTGATGCCTACCCCATGCCTCAGGTAGATGAACTGCTGGATAGACTTGGGGAAAGCCAAGTACATCATGACTTTGGACCTAACAAAAGGGTACTGGCAAATCCCTTTGACCCCTGAGTCTCGGGAAAAGACAGCATTTGCTACCCCCTTTGGGCTATACCAGTTCTGTACCATGCCTTTCAGCTTACATTGGGCTCCTGCAACCTTTCAAAGGCTCATAAATCACTTGCTGCGGCCCTGTGCCTAGTACACAGCTGCTTACTTGGATGACGTGGTGACCCACAGCACTGATTGGGAATCCCATGTATCCAAGGTGGCAGCTGTACAATAGTCCCTTCGAGAAGCAGGACTGATGACCAATCCAGTAAAGTGTGCTTTGGCCAAAGCAGAGACAAAATACTTAGGGTACTGTATAGACAATGGACAGGTGAGACTTTTGATCAGTAAGGTCCAAGCCATAGCAGAGTGCCCGGTACCCACCACAAAAACACAGGTGAGGGCCTTCTTATCGTTGGCAGGATATTACCGCTGGTTCATACTACACTTCTCTATCCTTGCCAGCCCCCTGACAGACTTCACCCAGAAATCTGCTCTCAACAGGGTCCACTGGTCAAAGGAGTGTGATCAGGCCTTCACACAACTTAAAGCAGCACTGTGCAGAGAGTTAGTGTTACGCAGTCCTGACTTTGACAGGACCTTTATCCTGCAAACTGACAACTCTGAAGTTGGGATAGGAGCCGTGCTCTACCAGGAGTTTGAGTGGCAGGAACAACCTATTCTCTACCTGAGCCGAAAACTCTTTCCCCAGGAGAAAAACTATGCAGTAATAGAAAAAGAGTGTCTCGCAGTCAACTGGGCTGTGGATGCCCTCTGCTACTACCTACATGGCTGGCAGTTCATCCTGGTTAGTGACCATCCCCCTCTACGTTGGCTCCAAGTGATGAAGGACGACAACTTCCTCATCACCAGGTGGTACTTGGCCCTCCAGCCACTTTCCTTCACAGTGCACCACCGGGCTGGTACCCAGAACAGAAATGTGGACTTCCTGTCCCGGGAGGGGAGAGGTCAGGAGCCAACCAACTATGCCTTTGCACAAAGGGGGGTGGTATGTGACAGTGTAAACACCACACCGGGGAACAAAGGGTTAACCCCTATGATGAAACTGAGGAAATGTAGAGACTGCAATAGGCAAAGGGGGGGGCCTCTACAGGTGGGGCCAATTAGAGAGAGACTGAAAAAAGGCAGGGGAATTCAGCAAGAGGGAAAGAAGCTGGAAGCTGCTGCCCTGTGAGAGAGGAACCAGAGCTGAAACCAAAGAGAAAGTTGTAAGTTATGCAGAGAGCCATTGGGGGAAAATAGCTGAAACCTGCTACTGAGAACCAGACCATGTCTGGAGCATAGGATTCTGAAGTCAAGGACTAGTTTAGCCAGCTGAGCCAATAACAGTGAGTAGAATCTACTGCTGAGAACTGCCTGAAGACAAGGCTAAAAGGGAAAACTGTGTGTGCCTCATTTAAGACAGTATTTTGAACAAACTGCTGGCCCACAGAAGTGGTGCAAAGATTCCTTTGTCAAGTCAGCCTGAAAGAACTGTTTTATGTAAATTTTTATGTTACCAGACCAGGCTGGGGAAGTTGAACTGACTGATTATGATTTTCTGGAGTAACACCTCACATTTGAAGCAATAAAAGTGCATTTTGTTCTGTGAACTTGCAACACAGCGTATTGCCTTTCCATATATCATAGGCCAGCTTGTCACAGCATAGCAGAAGAGCACGTCCAAAAAATATTTGCCAGAACACTTCATAAGCAAACATGCTTTTTAGAGGAACAATAAATCCTTGTCATAAGGAGAAACCAGCAGAGCACTCCAGATCCATGACACTCTGCATTGCATTCCATTCCAAATGCAATCAGTCTCTTCTGTTAGAATTTTCCTAAATCAAGTGAAACCAGTAAAGAAAGGGTTACAGCAAGAGCTTCTGCATACCAAGTATTGAATTACAAATCCATGAGACTGCAGCAGTCACACAATGTATGAAGATCTATGCTACTCAGCCTTTTTGGAAAAAAAAATGCAAGCAATCATGCTAATGAACTTTCATCTAAAATACAAACTGAATTTACCTAATTATTTATTTACACTGGCATTTTTTTTTGGGGGGGGTGCATGAAAGAGTGGAATACACTGTGTGCACTTTTCAAGCTACACTCCCTTATGAAAAAACAAGTTTACATGTATTACACTCTAGCATTAGTTATAACCCTTATAACAAGGGACTATTCATTCTAAAAGAAATCCACACAACTCTATGTAGAAGCCTGATGAATAAAAACTGCTTCAAACTGCTTGCATTTTTACACAGCTTCAAGTAAATTCACACATATTACTGTTTTGTATGTAGTTACATCGTTTTCTTTCATGATTCCAAACAAGTTTCTCTTTCAAATGTTTTGTAATCCCTTGCTTGTTTGCTAAGTTAAAAGTACAGCAGAATGGTCTCTGCTGTAATTTCCAAATGTTTTCACAGTAGAGAACTGCATAAAACAAATACCTTTCAATACAGTGTGCAGTCCCAGAAGTAATCCACAGTAATATTTTCTTGTTGTGAAGTAGTCCATGGAGGATACAGTGAGTTTTTACTTTTACATTTACTTTAGATAAAAAAAAAAAAAAAAAACTGCTGTAGTTCTCTGTGAGCTGTAACTTCTTTACAATTCGAACATAAAAAAGTATCCATCAGAAGGAGACTTCATGGTCCATCTTGTCTGCTGGAATTGTTACAGGGTCATGACTTTGTCCTTACACTTGTGCCCCTGCCCCTCCCTCTCTCTGCTAAATACACTTGATAATCCCTTCCCTTACTACTTCCTGTCCCATCCTTAACAGTTCTATGCCTGAGTAGCTGAGTATTGAAAAGCAGCAGGTCCCTTTTTTGACATTTCTCCAAATTGTTGTGTACTGTGGAAACATACAAAAAAAAGATGACAAAGTTGCCACAAAGTGAATGATAGCACATCACATCACATTATTGTTTCTCAGGTACTGTGGTGCTGGGATAGTCTTACATGGCACCCCTTACCTACAACAACCTCAAGAATATTTTTTCAAAGCTTTCCATGGGCACCTGACATGAGTATTTGCAAAAGTTTAGATAAACAAGTGTGTTAATTGTGTGCTTTTTGTATGATAATGGGGTACCCATTGATGACATTGCATACTGTTTCTGAAAACCCATGAGAAACTGCAACTGAAACAGAAAACCTTATATCTCTGTGATGTTATGTGCCTGAGTAGTTTAGTTGTGAGTAAATACACATTTTTTAATACACTCAAATTGAAAATACTGAGGTGTCAAGGGGTTAACCAGCTGTGAAATTATACTATTGACTGATAGTAGAGGATGTCAGTCCTGTGACCTCTGTGGATGAGGTGGCTGTGATGTGACTGTTGGGGATGGATGACCAGTGCTGCAAGATGGGGGTGGGGTGTAATGCTGTGACCAGTGCTGTTACTCTGGGGGGTCGGGGATCAGTGTTGTGACTCTTTGGGGTGTATGGTAATTGCTGTTCTTGCCAGGTTGGGGAAGGGCAGTTCTGTGACTATTGGACATAGTGAGAAAATATTGTGACTCTCAGAGGTGTGGATCAGTGCTGTGACTGCCAGACATAGGTGGTCATTGTCATGACTGTCAGTGGAGGGTGTCAGTCATATGACTGTCGGTGGGGTGGTATACTCCTGTGACTGTGGTGGGTGTAGTACAGTCCTGTGACTGTGGGAGGAGGGGAGGTACAACCCATGACTGTGGGGCAAGGGGTGTTATAGTCCTGTGACTTCAGGGAGGTGCTGGTACAGTGCTGTGACTATGGTGGGGAATGGTACAGTCCCATGACCATTGGGGGGGGGTGGTCATTGCTGTGACTGATGGTAAAGGATGTCATTACTGTGACCATCAGAGTGGTGGTACAGTCTTGTGATTGTCAGGAGGAGGGTCAGTTATGTAACTGTCAGGGATAGAGTGTCAAGTATTTGACTATCAGGGTGAGGTCATTCCTATAACTCTTGGGAGGTCTGCTTCTGTGTAATTCTACAGCTTTGAGGGAGTGAAGCATTTACAGGAAGTTGTACATGCAGCAGGATGATTGTATAAGGCACAAAGCTAAGTGACTGTTTGGAGGAGGACAGACCTGACTGTGTGGGGTGGTCGTCAGTGCTGTGACTGAGGCACAGTGTTGTGACTGTTGGGGGGGGGGGGGGAGGATTACTGCTATGGCCAGAGCTGGCCTTAGACTTTGTGGGGCCTGGGGCAGAGGTAAAACACAGGGACCCCTACAACTGGCAAACAGTCTGACATTTGCTTACTGTTGTATTCACAGCAGAACTGGTACTGTCTGTAATTTTTTGGAGGTGGGCAGGAGACCTCAGTGACACACAGAAGTAAATTAAAGAACTCACACTGCAGGTGTTGGGGGCAGGCAGGAGACTCTGGTATTTCCAAGCGGTAATTAAAAGAACCTGTGTTGCCTGTATTTGAAGGTGGACAGAAGACTACAGTGCCAGTGAGCAGTTGAAAGAAAAAAGACCTTCAGGGCTGTGGAGAGCCCCCATTATGAGTGACTTAAATAAAAAGCCCTTCAGAGTTGTGGAGACCCACTTCTGTGGGCAGCTGAAAGAGAAGAGCTCATTGTGGCTGTGGAGAGCCATCAGAGGAGGCAGCTGACAGAAAAAAACAACAACTTTGAGGCCGTGGAGACCTGTTACAGTGGGTAACTCGAAGCAAAAAAGCCCTTTAGGGCTGTTGACATATATAGGTCATTGCAATCCCCATGTTTTTAGCTGACTTATAAACATGATAGCCAACAGGCCATGGCAGTTTATAACTGTACTGCAGTGTGTCTCACCTCTGCATCCCTTGTGATTCTTCTAGAGAGATTACACACTACCTCCTTCCACACTTCACTGCCTGGATTTGGCTTGTCTGTTTGTTCCGAGACAACATCCTGACTAGAAGTGACTTAGGCCACTGAGCACTTGATCTTTGCTCTGAATCTCCCTTAAAGCCCCACTCAAAGTCTCAACCCCTACTACCAACACCAACACCCATCACCCACTCAACCACCCCACACACTCAAGACTCACCATCAAACAGCCCAGCTGAGGATCCAAGGAAGAAAGGGGAGGCCATGGTGCTGGGTCAAAAAAAATATTTTTTTTTTTTTTATCCCAAATGCCAGTGGCTTAGTGCAAATTTGCAGATGATGGGTCACACAGTGCTTGCACTTCCAAGGGTGAATACTCCAAGTCAGCGAGACACTTGACTCAGTCTGGGATGAGAGGCCGATGGCCTCAGAATCGGGCAAGCCCAAGTGAAAGTGCCTACTGTGTTGTCCGGTCTCATGATCTGGTATAGGAAAGGGAAAGGGTGTGCGTGTGCACAACACCTGAACAGTAACCACATGATTAAGTGACTTACCTTAGCTATCTACAGGACTGTCCTCAGTTGGGTCTTAATAAGTGAATCATCTGATGCCCTGGCTGGGAGGATTTGTTTCAAAGTGTGGGGCCCAGGGCAGCTATCCCTACTGCCCCCACAAGAGTGGCCCAGGCTGTGGCTGTGGAGAGTGTCATCCATATGACTATCGGGAGTATGGGGTCAGTGTTGTCATGGTAGTGGGGCTTAGTGCTGTGATCGTTGGGAATGGGGATCAGTTCTGTGACTGTTAGGGGTGCATGCCCAGTGATGTGACTGACAGTGGAGGGTGTCAGTCCTGTGACTGTTGGGGGGGTACAGTCTTTTGATTAAGGTGATACATACTACAGCATCCACCCCTCCGTAAAACATTTTGCTTTGCCAGTTGACTCAGGCAGGCTCTCAGCCCTGTCCCCAACTCCCCTGTCTGTCACTCCCGTCTGACCACTGAGCCTAAAGTTCCCCATGGATTCCACCCCCCCCATGATAGGGCCAGGAAGGGGATAGCCATCTCCCCACCACTCACTCACACCCAGAACTGTGCCAGTTATCCAGGTGGTCATGTGGGCCAGAAGTCGGTAGGTAGGTAGAGCTTTTTGGAGCCTGCACTAGCCATTTCTGCATTTTTCCCTCCTTGGATTCCTGTCTTCACCTGGGAGAAGCCAAAGATCAAGTCAGCATGCCTTCCCACCCAGGAACAGGACAGCTATCTGATGAACGTTCAGTCTTCTGTCTGACCCCTGACTACCTGAGCATGTTCCTGAACTCGGGTCACTGATGTAGCTGGAGGTAAGGCACACAGTGCCTCATTCCTCTATACCACTGGACCAGACCCACCTTACACTGCAGCAGAGGAACTATTTGTTATTAATGGGGCAGATGATCAGACAATGATGGTGTCACTGCACCAGGGAATGATTTTTTATCAGCAATCCTGGTGGTCAGAGGGTGGGATGTACCTGTGGACACTAGAGAATGTGTTAACTTTAACAGGGACCTACAATCACAAGTGGATATTGTTATTGGCTGGCTATTCAAAAGATATTGAGCTGCTCAAGATTCCATATAAAAGCAGTTTCCCAGTAGATGGCTCCTAATCCCTGTAAAATAGCATTATGCAGCCTTGTTGACACTGACCAGATTTTGTTTCCTTTCAGGTGTCTCAATCTTGTACTGTAGTTAACTGTGCCAGTACAGCTAAACACTTTATAATGCTCTTGCCACTTCATTAACAGTTTATATTCTGTAATGAATGACAGTAACAAGACATTTTCACCTGGTTCAAAAACATTTTCTTTTACCCCATGGTCATAATATACCTTCTGCTGGTTTTGGACCTCTTCCTGATTACTACGGGGTGATTTCAACATATTTTGCCAGCTTCTTTCTCAGGGAATAGATTTGTTACCACCACCAGAGTTCGTATCAGACTTGGTGTTTAAATAGGAAAAAGAATGTCTCACTGGTGCTTGGCTGTTACCTTGCTGCAGTGGCATCTGTCTGGCCATGTGGTAGTTTCGGCCAAAGTAACAACCTTTTTGCCACTTTCTGGTCAGTGTCCTTTTACTCAAAGCTGCACATCTTTAGGCAGAATGTTGATGAATTTCTCCATTACAAATGTGTCAATGATCTGTAGGACTGTTTTGCCCTCTGGTTGGAGCCATTTTATTAGGAGCTCTTTGAGTTGGGTGAAGGCTTCTCAAGGATTGTCGACTGAGTTGTACTTCAGAAACTGAAATCTCTGCCTGTAGGTCTCTTCTGAGATGTCATACCTTGTCAGGATTTCACTTTCCACCAGGTCATAGTTTTCTGACTGCAGTGTGTCCATATTGCTGTATTCAAGTTAGGCTTTCCCTGTCAGGTAAGGTAACAGTCTGATTGCCCATTGATGCTTTGGCTACTGGCAGGCTGCAGCAACCCTTTCAGAAGTTGTCAGGTATGCTTAGATATCTTCAGAGTGATACAACTTTGTAGGTTTAATGTATTTCAAGTTGCCTGTGTCCTGTTGCTCGTTTGGATCTGTGCCAGATTCTCTGCCTTTGATAGCCTGCAAGGCATCCAGCCACCGCTGCTTCTGTGGCTGCATTTATTCTCTCCTCTGCTGCTCCTGTCACTGCATCTCTTCTCTCCACTGCTGCTCCATCTCTTTTTTTGTTGTTTAGCCCACCATTTGAAAAAGGCAGTCAGGCTTTCAGGTTCTATCAGTGCCTGTTCTTTTTCTATAACTGGTGCTAACTGTACAGTCTCAGCTTGGTCTGTCTCTGCTATTTTGACTGCCATTCTCCTGGTAACCACTGTAGGGCTTGTTGCTGCAGAATCCATATCTTTCTTCTATGCTTCCCTGGTTCCAGGTCTAGTACCCACACTCAAAACTCAAGGCTTAGAGTTTGCACAGCATAAATCCCATTTAGGCTGACACCATCTATCATCGAGGCACAGGTCAGGAAGCATAGGAAAACCAGGAGCAGTTGTAAAATCCACAAATAGTGTTTTGTTTTTCTCAATAACAGCAAAATAATAAATAAAAATGGTTCAGAATAACAATTTACAATGGTAGTACAAACTTAGAAAGCAGAGTTCATTTTCTTTCCAATCTCAGTCTCTTTCTCTCCTTTGCAAAACATTGCAGATCTTTTTTTATAAGTCTATGCAGGAGCTTGTTAAGAAAATAGCATGCTTCTCACACAGTGTTCTTGTACGTTTCCAATGTTCTGGTCAGTTTCAGCAGAGGCAGTAAAAAGAACATTGTGACCCAGAACTGACCTCTTGTTTACATCTTCTGCAAAAGTCTTAAAAATTACATCTCATGTTAACCCCTTGAGTTCCAAATAGCTCTGCAATCATTTCAACACTTCAACATAACTACGTACATTTTTAAACAAAGGAATCCCAGTATCAGTTACATTTCCACAAAATGATTCACATATAGTCTTATACTAGCAGATATGCAAGGGGAGATATGACAGTACAGCAAGTGAGTGTAGAAAGATAGTGAGATGCAGAGAATTGCAAGACCATCGGGCTGATCAAGTCCTACAAGAAAATTTGGTTGCGCAACCAGACAGAAGAGACAGAAAAGGAGAGAACAGAACACACCCTTGCATTTAAACTCTTTCTCAATAACTACTGGGACAGGGCCATATTCAGTCCTGTCACACTTATATAAAATGATTTGTGATGGTTTCAGTCCATTTCTGAGTGGGCATGTGTCCACTTCAGTTGGTACTAATTGGCACCCTTCTTGGCTGCCTCACATGAGAGACTAAGGATTAAATAGATATGGAGCTTGAACTACCCTCTCACTGACATAATGATCCCTCCATGACAGGGCTGAGATACATTGGCAGAGCACTGTGTGGAAGTTGGCACTGTGATCATCCATGTTGTGTCTGCTATGTGGATAAAATGAGGTCTTCAGTTTACAGTGTTGTTAATCTGGTCACCTTTCCCAAGCTCTTAATTTGAGTTAAATCATGCAAAAAAAAAAAAAAAAAAAAAAAAAGCTTATAAAAAGTTCTGCTGGTTGTCATTTTGAGGCCTTATTTAAAGTCAGTCAGTTTAGGCTGGTAATGCAACAAAGGTTGTCACCCTCCCCTTTTTTATTCACTGTTTATGTTTTGCTTACCAAACTTGGTACAGTATCTGTTCCTAGGCTATGCTGGTGACTTCAAACCCTGTTTATTCACTACTACCGTGTTGTTGTTTTTTAAGTGATGCTATGCCATAAACACCAGTGTAAATAAGCTTTGGCATATGTGCCAGTTCAGTGGTGCGGAGGGCTGAGGCACTAGCCTCACTTGCCACCATGGTGGAGACCTGGGGTCAGGAGCAAATTTGGATCACCAGGCGTTGGCCAAGGAGAGGACTGAGCATCCCATGGATTGCTCTCCTCCTCCATGGAGGAAAAATGACTAGTGGCCAGTGTTAGCCTGGCCCCTAGTGGAAGCTGGGGGTTGGCACATTGACACTGCAAAATGGGTGCAGAGGTGGGACAAATTCCTGGCATGCTGAATATGGAAGCATGCATGGCACAGCCAGTGGCATCATTACATGCCCTTCCTCCACACCAGGGAGAAAATGGGGAAGAAAACACCATCAACTGGATGATGACAGGCACACTCAAGTCCCTGCTCCCTGACTAGCTGGGCCACCAGCCCAAACTGGATCCATTCCTTGGTGGGGCCGTGGTTTCTTCACCAACCCCACCAATGAGGGCAAGACCTTGGGGAAGCTGACTGAAAAGTCCCAGTGGATGTCAGGGGGTCTGGACTGGAGCACCCACCTGAATGAGGGCTGACCGGGGGGGGTGAGAAACAAAGAAAAAAAATAATCTTTGGCTCAATGGTTTTTCCACAATAAATGAAATGAAATAGCTTGCTTCACTACTGAAGGAGTCACCACCATCTGCACTGCTGAGCTCCCTTGGTATCCCACTGAGAAAGGGTTCCTGCTCTCTGCACAGCTACTGTATCTGAGGAGAAGTTGCAAGATCTAGGAGCTGTGCAGAAACAGAGAAAGAGATGGTATGTTCATACATCCATAGGATATGCACCATGAACTGTTAACATCCATCATCCAGCACCAAAGAGGGCAGTTTTTTGCACCTTAAGGGCCACCCACATTATTGAATGTTGTGCATGCTCACAGATGTGGGGGGTTGGCCTATCAGCATTTGATCACCCATGCTGTCCCTGGCACCATTGTCATGCTACTTCTTGATATCACTTATTGAAAGGTGCATCAAGTCACCCTCCACCAGTATGAGAGCATCAGATCTTAACCCTCCCTGCAAGCCTCGACTCCCAATGTCCTGGCTTGGAACATTAAGCCAGGTTCCCTGATTATCTATGCAGTCCCTCACTGCTGAACACCAAGGAGCCTGATCTCTTTTGTTAAAAGATTTACTTACCTAGAATAGCACAGAAACATTTCATTTTCAAGTGATGTCCTGAATGTTACCCATTTTTATCACCAGCTAGGTTGAAAAACTGAGCGATTAAGTGACTTGATCAACATCACACATTGACCAAGCAGTTCTAGTAGGATTTGAACCTGTGTTTCCTGGTTTTTAAGCCTGCGTACAAGCCACCAGACTTACCTGTATCACTTTCCAGAGAGCAAAGGCAGGTAATGTCTGTTATTGAATGAGTGAATACTGGGGCCTGATTTTTCAAATGGTGAAATCTGGCGCAAGGTACCTGCGGCAAAAGGAATTTAAAGTAAATGGCTTCTTGTGCCAAATGTTGTGGAAATTCCAATTTTCAAACACAGACTGCATTGAAATCCTGAAGTTATGTGTCGAACTTGCCCTACACCACCTTTGTGCCAGAAGTGGTGGTGTGCCAGGTCGCAAGGGGGGCTTGGGCCTTGGCGGGACTCCAGTACCCCCTTATTTGAGATTTTGGAAGCCCTGCAATGGCCGCAAGTCAGGGTTGTGATTAGACCAGCTATAAGCTGGTCTAACAGTCCTTGTGCTGGGTGTCTGGAATAAGCCACATGAGGGGGTGCCTGCATGGTACATCAGAGGTGGACTAGTGGGAGTGCCAGTAGTGGATGGCATGGGCATGGAAGGGTGTGGGAGGGTACACTGGTGGCACCAGAGAAGTTGTGCCCTGGACTGTGCAACAGATCCATGGACTGGGTAATGGGAAGTATGCCGGCATGAACCATGTCCCAGACTCCTGATGCTACATGTCTGGCCAGGTGTCCCACATCATGCAACCTCTCTGAGAGGGGGCGACAGTCCATGGCATTATGTGATGAGGTGTTGTAGTTGGAGAGGGGTGTACCCTGGGCAGTGCCACCTGATCCAATGCACAGCTCTCTGTGTTCTACCATACTGCAGCAACAGGTGCCATAATTGTTACAGCAGGTGACTAGGACACCCCAATAAGCTTGTGTCATAATAAGATATGGCAGATGGCATGCAGTGGATGTGGGAATACATATAACAGAGTGTGCTAGTTTTGTCTTTGCCATCGTACCCTACCATGGTGGGACAGTGTACTGATATGTTGGGTAGGTGGGGGCATACTATGCAACACCCACGTATCTGTAGTGCCAGTCCCTGTCTCTGTAGTAGACTGTCTATGCCAGCATACATTTCATTATACAGTCCATGGCTCTGTGGCACTGTACAGGAGACAACTGTCCCAGTGCCACCAGTGTACCCTCTGTCACACTGTCATGCCCTTGCCACATACTACTGGCACCCCCATCAGTCCTTCTGCAGTGTGCCATGCAGACTTCCACCCCCCCCAACATCATGGGTCTGGTCTGGCATTGCTCTGGTCAGTAGAGGCTTGACAGGACCCTCCCTCAAATTTCTCTGGTGCACCAAATGTTTGCCACAACACTCCAACTGCGACAACTCTGGAGGGCTTTGGTGCAGGGTCCTCATTGTACTGAAATTGGGTGCAATGTCCATGACATGACCAGAGTTTGTCACAGCCATGGATTGATGCAATGTGCACTGATCTAGTGGCTTTCTGAAAATTGGGCCCTGGATGAATAAGCTCTAGGATGCCACAACAGTGAGGACAAATGTGTAGCTCTTTACTAAGTTCTCAGGTTGCTTGGACAGACATCAGGTAATGGGACATTGGTTGGTAGGTATGTATGGGTTACCACATCTGGCATTCAATTTATAGACATTGACAGAGACTAGGAGTGTCCCACATTTCATTTGCACATATAGTGCTAGATTTTCAAAGCGTGTTGTATGGCTTTAGGCAAGCCCCGTGGCATGACACTTAGGCTTCAGCAGTGCACTGAACCCCTTTGTCACAACTGCACCTTATTTTCCAATCTTGGAAACAGTTGCAACAGTTTCCACATTTTATGGCAGCTTGCACCAAATATCTGATGCAAGTTCGTAAAAATGGCCCCTGGAGTTGCTGCAAGCTAGATCCTGGTGCATGAGAGCGAAAATCTTGATTACCAGCAGGGTGATTACCCCAAGCCCTGTGCACCATATCTTTGGCACACCTGGGGCTTGCAGCATTTGGAGGCTTTAAAAAGTGAGCCCATTATATTTTAGGTGGGTTTATATTAACTAGTGCAGATCTGATTTGTTCTGCTTTGGGCTGTTCAGATAATGCCAAATGTCCATGAATACAGAGCAGACAGTGCACTATCTGGATTAGCCAGCCTGTCTGTATGGATCAACTGCCATTGGTTACTCTTCCACCAAAGTCTCCCATATACAGCACAATATCTAATGGGAAAGTGCATTAGCTGGATAACACTAGTTTAAATATTTTAACCCTAAACTCAACAAGAGCATCTGTCTTTTTATAGACAATGCACATAAAGCAACAGTTTCATGAGGATTTCCTTTGCAGTTGAAATACATCACACACAGAAACAGCATACAGTAGGCATTATTTCCCATGATTCCAGTGAAAATACAATATATTTTGTCACAGGACTCTGCACTTCTTTATTTAAGCATTATCCTTTTGCAGTGTTGGGTAAGTTACTTTTTTTATTACTTTCTATTACTTTTGGAAACTTGTTCCAGAAAACTCTGTACAGTCACTAACAAGGATGGAGAAGTACTGGAAAAAGTAATATGCCTTACAGTTATAATTACTTATGTCTTTTTATACAAAAGTAATTCGTAATTGTAACTGATTACATTTATTTGAAAGTAACTTGTAACTAACTTATTACTTTCAAATAAATGCCATCTGTTATAGTTATTTATTATTTTTGTATTGAGTTTGTATAAAAAGAAAGAAATATCTGCAACTGGCAGGTGTATTACTTTTTCTCGCACTTTGCCATCCTTGCTAGTGACTGCACAGAGCTTCCTGGATCAAGTTTCCAAAAGAAATAGAAAGTAATAGAAAAAGTAACTTACCCAACACTGACCTTTTGCAACATGTATTCTTTCAAAAAAGCTGTTTATGTCAGAAATATTTTTTCATTTCTTAAATGTGAAAAGTCCAACTAACCCGGTTTGTGCACTGCAGCTACTGATCTTTACTTTTCTTGTGCTTCCATGCCATTTTCTGTTTTTCTGAACCATGCTTTATTAGCTTAATGAAAAAAAGGTTCCCAGTTTTACAAACATTGTTAAATGTCTGAAGTGCCCTTATAAATAATAAGAGAGCGGCTAATTGTCTTCCCCGATGAAATATAAGTGCCATACAGCTCTCAGTCTAATGTTGATTAATAAATGCAGAGTGGTGTTTGGCAAAGTCTAACCAGGAGAGCTATGAATGCACAGCACGTCTGTGATGGCACTTAAAAATGTCGAAATCAAGAATGTAAATTATTAAAAAGGAAAAGTATAACTTCCACAGGGGATCACTTTCATAAACTGAGCAGCTTCATCAGTTTTGAAGTGGCTATTAAAACAAGTTTAATAAAGTCAGGTATTTTAAAAGTGGAAGGCCCAATTGTCAAACACAAGCTTATGAGACACACAATGTGCTGCAATGTATGCTTGGTTGTGCTGACCCATTAAATTCCTAAACTAAGAACATTAGAGTTGCATCAAGGGATGGAGCCCCTCTAACACAAATCTTAAAATGCAGATGAGGCCTTCCAGCTGTTACCGAGCACAAACTGTTTGCACACAGTAACTGCACACATTAATAGTTCAGGCACCTCTAAGTATGGTGCAGTGCCATGCACACACATGCATAACTTGGTATACCAGGCACTTTTGGCCCTCCCACCCATTCACCGAATCCATTCTTTTTTCCTGCTTGTGGGGCATGAGGAATGCCCATGATCCCACCTATCCCTGACCATCATCCCTGCTTGTCCAGTGGACCCCTCCTCCCTCATCCTTATCTTCCATGTCCATCATCAATCAAAAATAGCCCCTCACTGAACATGGACCCACAATATCAGTGTGCAGGTGGCACAGCTGCCTGCAACCACTCCTGCCTAGTAAGCAAAGTTCTAAGCAGAAGCCATTGCAAGCTGCTGTGCCCACTTCTTGGCAGTAATTGAAATTGTGAATGGAACAGCGTCCCACTTACATGCCAAAGCAGACCTCATTCATGCACCCTTGCACTTTAATGTGCACTGATATTGAAAGGCTCCCCCGAGACTAGCCTGCCAGAGAGGCAGGTAAGGCATTAAGTTTTGCCACACTGATGTGCCAGTCCTCTGTGACTAATAATTGGGCACATAGATTATTATATCTGATGTTAATCCCCCCAGACAAAATATGAAAATATCAACAAATAAAGCTGAGAGTTTTGAGTGCAGAGCAAATTGGTTAAGACATTCAACCATAAGGGGACTGGAGTATCAGAGGAAGGACGTAAGACACACAAAGGTAAAAAGGTAGAGCAATGCAGCTGCTGACAAGGTTCATTTTAGACACATGCGTGGGTATTTAAATACCTGTTGTCACTGATAATTCTCACTGACAAAAGAAATTACCCTAATTATGGAGCAGGGAAAAAGGACTGAATGGTTTCCCCCTGTGCTAATAATTTTTATATTTTGCTGGCGCCTATTTCTGACATACAGTAGTAATACATGCAGAATGATTAGATCTACCTATCAGTCATCTCACAGTCTGGATCAAATATTTGTTATGCAAATCTCTGTCTGTGTAATGCAAATTCATTCTGCTAGAGTTGTATGTGTGGCTGTGAGGTAATCAGCTGGAAAACTATATGAGTGGGTTTAATAAAAGGGGAACATATCTTAGTGCACTTCAATGTCTTCTTCACAATTATTCAAGACTGACACTGATTCAGGATAGAGAGCATTAGGAAAGGTACAGGCTTTGAGCACTTGACTTGAAAATAATAGGATATACCAAGCCCTACGTAAAGTGCGTCACTGTGTACTACAGATGGAAGTTGGTCATGATCAGTGTCTACACAATTGATTCTAATGTGTACCATTGTGCAGCAGCATTAGACTCACCCACAGATGTGCTATATGGCCTGTGCACAGTTATTCATATTAACTGTCATTATCTGAACCAGAACCATAGGGGAAAGACTTGTGTTCTTTACCTTCTGAATGGTAAAGAGCTTTAAAATATTTGTATGACAGGACAGTTTTGGCTAGTGCCAACAGATGGCTTTTCCTTACAAATCACAGCTGGGGGACATCAGTAGCAAAAGGAGACATTTATTTATTTGTGTTTTGTTTTTGTTTACCGGGTAAGTACACTAGACAATAATGTTGCCTATATTCAGGCACGACCCGGGAGAGTACAGACAAGAGAGACCAGAGTCAACATTAAAGAGTATTTCATGACACAGCATGAGGTGAGAACAAACATTTGAACAGTATACAGCCAGGTACAGTCATTATCAGTGATGACAAAGAGAAACAGATAACATTACATTAATTATTTTCATCTGATGATACGTCAATGATTAAATTGAAATGACAAACAGCAAACAAAACTTAAATGAAGTAGCATTATAACAATAGGATTTCTGCTGGATGTGGAAACTTTCAGATTTTGGAGACCAGCAGGAAATCAATAAGTGCCATAGGGAGGAAAAAATGCTAGGGGAGAGGCTCAAGTTACAGCACAAGAGCAGCAGTCAGATTCTAATAGGTGTGCCCGAAGACCCAGTTTAAAGGCCTTGTGGGATTTGGAGAGTTTGATGTGGGAAGGAATGGAGTTTCAGGAGCAGGACACAGATATGGCAAAGGATCGTTCTCCATTTTTTGTGAGATATCTGGGAATTTCAAGTTGGGTTTGAGCAGATGCCCTGAGGAGGTATGCTTGGGAGGGTTGAGTTAATAGTTCATCAAGGTATTTAGAGGACCCCGTTCTGATCATATTATCAATTGTACAGCCCACAGAATAGTGTCTGAGCGAGTCTGGGGAGAGCCAATTTAGTTTCAAGTAGAGCAGGCAATGATGGGTAAGTCTGTGAGCGGAGAGAGCAAATCTGCATATACTGTTATAGCAGGTGCTCCATTTCTAGAGCACTCCTTTGCTAGCTTTAAGGTAAACCTGACAGCAATATGTCAGAGCAGGGAGGAGAAATCCTTGTGCAATAGCAAGCTGGGCAGCATCATTGAGGGAGGAACTAATTTTAAAGGCAAGACCAAGTTTTGAGTAAACTGTCTTACATGTAGCCGCAATGTGGAGGTTAAAGTCAAGAGATGGGTCGAGAGTGACTCCTAGATACCTGAAGGAGGTAATGAATTCAAGAGGGGAGTCATCTAGAGAATGTATCAATAAGTCTGGAGTAAGAAATCTGATTCTTGATGGGGGTCAAAAAGCATAGTTATGGTTTTTTTAGCATTCATTAGGAGCCTGTTCTGTAGTAACCACTCCTGCAAGCAGTTGAAGTCTGCTTGAAGATGTGCTTTTACTGATAAGGGATCTTTACCACTGGAGAGAAGCACCATGTCATCAGCATAAAGGATCAACGAGGAGGAGCAGGGAAGGGAGGGCAAGTTGTTAATGAAAAGGGAGAAAAGTAGTGGGCCAAGAATAGATCCTTGGGGGACTCCAACAGAGGTAGGGAAAAGATCTGAGATGACGTATTCAATTTGGACAAATTGCAACCTCCCTGAGAGGTAGCTATCGAACCAGGAGATGGTTGACAGGTCAAAGCCAAGGTGGGACATTTTGGAAAGTAGAAGAGAGTGATTCAAAAGGTCAAATGCCTTTGTGAGATCGATAAATATGGCCCCAGTGAGCAGGTTCTTATCCATCACTGTAAGGACTGCATTTGTCAGCTGAAGAAGTGCAGTTGTGGTGCTGTGTCCTGTTTAGAATCTGTGCTGGGTAGGGGATATAAGGTTGTGAAGGTGCAGGTAATTTGTGACCTGAGTGGCGATGGCCTTCTCGAAGTTTATTTAGGGTAGAGAGAATGGCAATCAGTCTATAGTTTGACATATTTTTGGTATCCCCTTTTTTGTGAACAGGGACAACGCGAGCGGTTTTCCACAATGTTGTTATCGTTTGGGTTATTATGGAAAGATTAAAGATTCTTGCAATAAGAACAGCAAGGGCAGGGGCTGCCTGCTTCAAGAAGCTTGGCAGTAGCCCATCCAGGCCAGCAGATCCATAAGTGAATACTGATTTGAGGAGATGCAGCACTTCGGTGGAGGAGACTAATGTGAGATGAAAAGGGGTTTCATGTGAAAGTTGCACCTCAGGAAGAGGTGAAAGAGGTTGGTTGAATTTCTCAGTGTATTTGGAGAGATCCAAGAATTGTGCATTAAGAGCATTAGCAATAGTAGGTAACTTATTACATTTCGTCATTTAGTGTCATGTCAGTAATGGCTGTCTTGGGCCTTTGCCCAATGAAATTTTTGATGTGGTTCCAAAAACTCCTGGTATCACCCGCTGAAGATTGGAGAAGCTTAAGTGAGTAGCTCCTTTTAGCCTTCCGAATATCTTTTTTGTAGGCATTTTTCAGTTATCTATAGTTAACCCAGTCTTCTGATTGTTGGGACTTCTTTGCCAAGGTCCAGGCCTTGTTTCTTTTTATCATGGCTCGAAGGAGGTCTTTTTTTAGCCATTTATTAGGGAAGCCCCTGAGACGCCTTTTTTTTTTTTCAGAGGAATGTGCAGATCCTGAAGGGCAAGAAGCTGAGACATCAGGTATTCAAGTGCAGTGTTTACATCATCAGTGTGACAGATGGGAGACCAGTCTATATTATTAATATCCTCGAGAAATGCAGTTCAGTTTAGTTTGGCAAAATCCCTAAATTGAATGATTCTTGGAGGGGGTTTAAGGCAGTGGCCATTCCAGATACAGAAAGTAGGCAGGTGATCACTAATAGAATCCGAAAAGGTCCCTGCAGCAATTATTTTGTTTGCTCTATTTGTACCCATCCAGTCCAGGAGAGATTGGTGCTCTGAGTTGGAAGAGATGCATGTAGGGCTAGAGATAAGTTGAGTGAGGTTAAGTTGGGCGAGAGCTTCAGTATATGTACCGGCGTGACTCCCTGTTAGATCTAGGTTGAAGTCTCCCATTAGTATGACTTCACATCTACCCTTTAGAGTGGCCAGATAATCCAAGAGCCCATTTAAGCCAGGGAGAGCCCCCTTTGGAGGATTGTAGGAACAGATCAGATTTAGCCTTTTATCACCCCCTAGTTGTAGAACTGTATGCAGAGCTTCACGGTGATTTTTTTATCCAAGACTGGAGTACAGAGACATTGAGATGCTCTTTATAATAAAGGGCAACTCCTCTCACCCTTTTGTTTGGTGGGGCAATCGGATCTGGACAAGCTGTAGTCAGGTATTTTGTACATGGAATCAGGCATCTCTGGCCTGAGCCATGTTTCAGTTCGTCCAAGTATGTCCGGTCAGTAGTGGGCTATCCAGGCTTCAAGTTCAGGAAAGTTTGCTGGTAAACTTCTGATATTCATGTGGGCAATTTTCATGTCCTTAGTGGAGAACCATGAGGAGTCATCCATGGACCTGGCATTCCAATGGGGGCCAGGGTTAGATTCTATGTCTCCTGATAAGCATAAGTGCAGAAGCATCACCCAAACTTCTTTGTAGAATCTGTAATTTTGCTTGAGGTATTTGGGCATGCTGGGGAGAGAAGGAAAAGCCCTAATTTGGAAGGATGGGTTATATGGAGGGACAGGTTAGGAGAAGGGAGCAAGGTTCTAGTTGGTATAAGGTTGGGGAAGACAAAGGAGAACTCTTCATGGCAGTGGGACCCAGGGTATCCAGCTGGTATGTTACATGAGAGATAGGAGAGGATGATTACGGTGGGTAGTAATCCTGATACCACCAGAAGTGACCTTGGGCATGCAAGAGAGAACATTATGTATGCCTTGTATGAAACCTCTGTTAATCAGAGGTGGATTGACCTTTATAAGAGTAGAATTTAAGTGACAGAAATGGTGACTTAAGGGCAGGGTGACACCTATAGTGAAGGCAGTTTGAGTGAAACCCTAAGTGGTCAGAGGTTGGCAGTCAATTATACAAGTTATTCACAAGAGGCAGGTATTCCAATAGAGTGCAGTTTATGAGGAGTGGACAGGAGCAGTGGGAATTTGAAAAGGTGAGGGAAAAGATAAAACTGGGATACCCTCAGTCTGAGTTACTTTTCCAGACAAAATAAGTGTAGAACAGAGGCAAACGTAGAGAATAGGCAAGAGTGAGTGGAGGAAAAAAAAAGAAGGACTGCCTCGCTGCTTTGAATTAGGACTGATGCAGCAAGGGGGAAGGGTAGGACTGCCCTTCAAGTGAGTTTATAGGTTGGAACAAAAGTGGGTGGGATTACTAGCATATTTAATTAATGGTGGAGGAGGGGGTGGGCCGAAAATTTCAAGCCTGCAAGCAGCTGCTGTGTTAGAGGATTAACTAAAATTAATTAAACAGCAGCTGCAGTGTACCAGAATCAGCAAAATTTAATTAAATCATGGTAGACAGGCTAAAGTGTATCGTAGGCAGAGTCTTGTGAGTCAAAATACATTAATTTCCTTGGGTTTAAAGTGGCTGCAGCAGCAAGTACTACAGTGCCAGGGAGCTGAACAGAAAAAAGGCGACAAGGTTTAAAACCGAGCGCAGTCTTGAGATCGCTTACCTTCCTGCTGCCAGCCTTGTAGCTTCGGGGAACCAAGGGGAGCTGGGGAGAGGGCTTTTCAACAACCATTGCCCTCTCGACCCTGTGGAAAAGAGAAAACACACAAGGGCTTAAATACAGGGAAACTCAGGGCTGGGTCAGACAGTGAATCTGCACAAAGGAGTTAATCAGGGGGACGGGGAGGGGGGATTAGAACTTAGCAGTGAGTGAGAAGCAAACAGAACAAATCAGTAGGAATGAAATAGAAATTGTAAAAGGCACACTTTCAGCTCAGTTTTATACTTGGGTTACTGGAAAAACAGTGAAAATTTCAAGCCTGCAAGCAGCTGCTGTGCTAGAGGATCTGCTAAACTTAATTAAAAAGCAGCTGCAGTGTACCAGAATCAGCAAAAGTTAATTAAATCAAGGTAGGCAGGCTAGAGTGTATCATAGGCACAGTCTTAGGCACAGTCTTGTGAGTCGAAATACATTAATTTCCTTGGGTTTAAAGTGGCTGCAGCAGCAAGTACTACAGCACCAGGGAGCTGAACAGAAAAAAGGCACCAAGGTTTAAAACTAAGTGCAGTCTTGAGATTGTGTACCTTCCTGCTGCCAGCCTTGTAGCTTCGGGGAACCAAGGGGAGCTGGGGAGGGCTTTCAACAACCATTGCCCTCTTGACCCTTCCTGCTGCCAGTCTTGTAGCTTCAGGGAACAGAGGGGAGCTGGGGAGGGCTTTTCAACAACCTTTTGCCCTCTTGATTCTTCCTGCTGCCAGCCTTGTAGCTTTGGGGAACCGAGGGGAGCTGGTACAGTGCATGTACAGTGCATGCTTGCGTCACTGATGATATCAGAGGAAGACACCGCTGGAGACTGCAGTAGAACATGCCTCTTAATTTTATGCCTTTTTATGGCTGTGGGCAGAGCCTACAGTCATCTTGCTATCTGTAGCTGGAAAATGGAGTATCGTGGAACACATGTTTTGGACTTTTCAATGTATCCTTCCATGCCAACTGAAATAAAATACTCCCTTCTTTCTGTTAAGAATGTTGAAGACATAACTCCAAGCTGCTTATCAGATGCCATTAGGAAACTGAAACAGCTTGTTAAATATTTGATAAATATTGGTTGCCTATTAAACTGGAGATTTGTTTACCCCTTCGGAATGCAGCAACTTGCACATTTAAGTACTTAGCATTTAAAACAGCTTCTTGCTGCTAGTTTCACTTGGGAATGCATTGTTCTTCAGGAAAGATTCACACCTCATAAATGTCATCCCTTTCCCAACAAATCTATAATTTATACTGTTTTTTTTTTAAAACCTCTAAAGACACTGTCTGATAAGCACTGTCTGACATATGCCAGGTCTTCAGTGAACCACCCAGACTAAATATGTAGCAATCAGCAGGCATTTTCTACTATGCTTTTGGGGAAAAAATATATTGAGTTACAGCAAACACACACTCTCTGTACACACATGGCCACAACATTCAGAATAAATACTGCATTCTAATATGTTATAAAACAATAAATAATCATTTTGTTTATGTCAGTGAACACAGTTAAGTTCAGTTTAGAATAGATTTCCTTTAAATATTTCTTATCCTATATTTTGTATTCTGGATAGCTCAGGGGTGATACTAGATCTCATTGTCACAGGGATCTTCATTTACACATTTTTGCACTGTATTTTCTCAGGCTGTCCCAGATTAGATGCAATATCATGTTTTCAGTGGGGTCATGGTTTTACCATTTTGATAATGTATTTCTTCAGAGTAGCCTAGTCCAAGATTCCCATATTCAAAGGAGATGCGCAGTGCATCCCGGCGGAAAAGGGAAATGTGCCGTGCAACTCCAACAATGCACAGCAGCATGATATTCAGATATGTGGGATGCACCAGCCACAAAGGAATGGGCCAGGGTGCACACAAATAGTATGACGTACAAGTCAAGGGTGTGTTCCCATGCATATGCCACACTGCGGCATACTCAGTGGGAATGCACCCCTAACAGTCCACAGCAGCATGGCCCACAGTTAGGTGATGAATATCTAGTTTAACCTGGGCAGTCGCCCACAGACAGGCTGCAGAAGTGCATCCAGGTGCACAGCAGCCTGGCAGTCCTGCTAGACTAGAGGTACTCCCCTCCCATCCCTGATCAATCCAACTCCATCCCAGAAGGGCTCCGTAGTGTAGGGCCCCCTGGACCCAATCACACCAGAGGAAACCACAGTTCCTGTCAATCGCATAGTGGACCCCTACCCACTGCCTTGGTATGTAGACACCCCACTCCCCCCATGGCTGACCTGTCGCGGAGACTGGCACTGCACTCCACACCTTGCCACAGCCAGCCGCCAACTGCACCGGACCCAGGCCAGGGACCTGCACTCTGGAATGACCCAAGTGACCCCCAATAAAACATTTCCTTCCTCAAAAAAAAGAAATAAATCCCCAGCTGCACACTAATTTATGGTGTTGGTTATATTTTTTTTATTTTATTGTTTTTTGATGATCTGGAACATCCATATTATTGTATTTGTCTAAAGTATGTATTTGAAAGTCGATATCTGAATACGAGTCTTTCATCAGTTTGTGTTCATGGATATTGCGAATTTCCTATTTCATTTGTAGACAATTATCTTCTTCAGGAACATGTACGATGAAGCCTCACATTGCCTAGTTTGATTCAGTTCTGGGCTGTATTATCAATCTATTTGAGTAACCAAAATGTGAAATAGATTCATGCAAGCAGTCATGAGTTTGATACCCAATAACTCCACTTGCATTCTCTGTTACTCTGGACAAGTTTCACATTAATGAATATTGCATTTACTCGAATTCTACTAAAGTAGCAGATTGTTGCCCTGTATCTACTTATTTTGTTACAGCTGTGTTTACTGAATTGAACCCAGTATATGTGTGTGAATACGATCTATACAATATTTTAAGAATGATCATGGGGCTAACCTGTGAGAAGGGTGCTGACACTGTACATTTATTGCTAGTGGCCAGGTTGTATATTCACCATGACTGACACAGTATCAATTTAATTTGGGTGTGCTATTATTTGTTATTTTTTAACCAAATTAACCAATTATTCAGGATCCCAAACATCTGTTTTTTTTTATTCATTATTCATGCAGACAAAAATTGCAGTGCTTTTTAAATGTCCCACTGTCCATACTATGATGCGTAGCTCCAATGAAGCTGACATTCCACATCTTGGTGTCCGTATATGAAATGTCTGTTTAACTTGCTTAAACATTTAACAAATTACCCCACCCCACACACACACACCTCCTTCCCTCACAAAGTATTACCATTTAATGTGGTGTAAAATTTTGTGATCGAACAGATTTCAATTACTGCTCTGGTGTATTTGACACAACTTACTGGAGAAAATACTAATATTGTAAAATCTACTGATAGTCCAACAGATTCAGATAGTGAAGTGTCAGCATACTGTCTAAATCTACATTATAGGCTAATAAAACAAATGTGTCAAATCTGCAGTTGTCACCCTGTCAGTTTGCACAACATCATAACAGCTTATGAATCACCTGCCTGCTAGTGAAGGATTTCATAAAGATGGCACCTCTGTTAGTTGCATCCACACATGTGGGGGGTTGGGATGAGGCAGCGGGAGGGAGGTTGTGGTGCACTGAATATGCACTATAATACCATTTTGTGTTTCTGCCTCTTGGTCTGTCCAGAAACACTGTAGTGTAACTTATACTACATATGCATTGCAATCTCTACAGTCAGTAATGTATGCTCATTTACAATATTCCCTTTTACTCTTTTTTTTAGCTTTTTATTTTATTTATTTATTTATTGATATCAGATAACGCTTTTGAGTCAAAGACTCCTTTACAAAGGTTCCATGTCATTGAAAACAGAGGCATCAGGGACAATAGCAACAACTAGACACAATAATTACAGAAATGGTTACAAAATGGTTACAGATAACACAGTAAAGCAGCTGGTGATACAGAGTTACAGAGTGCTGCCAAACATAGGTACACAGTGCAGATGGTAGTAGGCAAAAAAACATACACTGCAGGGCGGTGGTGCAAGCCATGCCCTGGTGGTTATTTGCAGGCCTAGGCTGGACTAAGGTGTCCATTGTCAAAATATAGGCATGCCCAGGGGTGGCTGGACCAGAGTTAAGTCCATAGTTGTGGGAAGGGAGAGGGTAGGTAAAATTCAAGGGCAGTCACGACTGATTCATGAGTGATTAGGTCTCTTAGCTGGGACTTGAACAGACCAAGTTTGGGTTCTGTGAGGAGGGAGTTTGGGAGTGAGTTGAGCCAGTTAGGGGCCAGGCATATAAAAGATCTTTGACCCAAAGTGGTCTTGCAGTGAGGTACCCTGAAGTGGGTTGTCGTCGATTGCCGAGTGAGGCGGGTGGACAATGGTGCCTGGAGTAGGGGGGAGAAAGCAGGTGGGAGTAGCCCTGCTGTTATTTTTCTAGCAAAGAGGCAGGCCTGATATTTGAGCCTCCTGTCAAAGTTTAGCCAGTTTGTTGAGGCGTAAAGAGTGCAGGTATGTGTGAGTCTGGTGCAGCCAGTAGAAAGTCTACAGGCCTTATTAAGGACCAGTCTAATTTTGTTTAGGTAGGTGTTGTCGGCTGCCCCATTGATGATGATGATTCCATAGTCTCTGAGTGATAGTATAGATGCAGAGACAGCTAGGTGGAGAGCTTCTGGTGGGAGGCAGTGCTTGTACCAGTGAAGTAGACCAATACACACATTAAAAGCGGTGCTCAGTATTCAGATGTGGTCATGGTAGGTGAGTCCAGAGTCTAGGATAATACCAAGGTATTTGAATGAGGTAACCTGCTCAAGGGGGTCATTTAGGGAGTTCAGTATGAGCAGGGGGTTGTCCTATGTTCTCGTTTTGGGGGTGTGCAAACACCATGGATTTTGTTTTTTTGTAATTTAAGACTAGCCTATGTTGAATGAACCAGGATCCAGCTTCCGTGAAAGATTTCTGGACAGCTGAGGGGAGGGCTATGGTATCAGTGTGGGAGCTGTAGAGGATGGCATTGTCCGCATACAGTAGTAGTTTCCCAGAGCAAGCCTTGGGCAGGGAGTTGAGGAACTGGGAGAAAAGTAGGGGTCTAAGAATAAAGCCTTGTGGGACCCCTGACCTGACTTGGAGGGGTAGGACAGGGTATGGTCAATCCTGACTGTCTGGGTTCTCTCAGAGAGATAGCTGGCAAACCAACCAGTGTTATCTGGGGACAGACCTATCTGTGTGAGGGGAATCCAGGAGTAATGTGTGGTGCACCATATCAAACACCTTAGAAAGGTCTATAAAAACAGCACCAGCAGTGTGGCCAGTGTCCAGGGATGTGTGGAGGGCATTTGTAAATTCCAAGAGGGCTGTAGTGGTACTGTCGTTATGGTGGAAGCCATGCTGTTCAGGACACAGGAGGCTATCTTTGGAGAGGTTATCCATTAGCTGGATGGCCACAATTTTCTCCAAGGTTTTTGAGAGGGGAGGCAGGATTGAGATGGGGTGGTAAATCCTAGGCAGGGTGCGGTCACTGCTTTTAAGGATAGGTGTGATGAGGGCAGATTTCCATTTAGAGGGAAACTGGCCCAGTGATAGGGAGTGGTTCAGAAGCATGGTGAGAGTGGGGAGAACTTCATTGAAGGTGAGTATAAGCAGCTTAAGGTCTAGTGTCTCACTGCTGAAATGTGACTTGCTGTGGGCCTTTAGCAGAAGAGGGGCAGCTTCAAGCTGAGATACTGCTTTAAAGTGGAATGGGGGGTGGAGAGGGAGCAATGCAGTACTGGGAGGGGTGGGGGGAGAAGAAGTTGGAGAGAGAACACCAGTAAGGTCGTAGAAGGAGTCATTAAATGTATCTGCAATCAGGGCAGGGTCTGTGGTGATAGACCCATTGGCCCTGAGATGGGGAGTTGTACCAATCCAGCCCATTAGTACTTGTTTGACTAAAAATATGAATGGTAGCTATCACATTAGTAAGTGGCATATGTTAAATCCTTACATCATGGCAGTCAGTTATGCACCATCCTAATATGATTTCAGATTAATTACTGAATGTAACTGAGTTGCCTATCAGAGCCCTAGTGAATGGATTGTGTCACGTCATAACGAATGTGGTTTAAAAAAAAAAAAAAACATCATTGCACAGAGATGCTGCCCAACAGACAGACATCAACTGCATGAAGCAGCATGTCCTGGTAACATAATGTACATGGTATTAACCAGATGGTCTGAAGCTCGTTTCAAATGAGAGGGTCTGGCACTGTTGGTCAATCTCCCTTACACCTTTATTTTTTGGTGGTGACTCAAAATTTTGTGTTTTTGAATTTCCAGGCATGATGTACAGTCACTCTCCTGTTTGCCTAACGTCCTCACTCCTGAAGTTTGGGGGGGGGGGGCTGAACTACAGTTGCTCCATGAACAGCTAATGAGCATTTTGTTTTTGTTTGTTTTTTAAAATAGAAAAGCACTTGCCAGCATTGTCAAATTCATTGAGCCTTGCCAGTTCAACACAATAGTCTTTCCTTCCACTCACCCACTCCTTTCAGAACCAGCATCAATGCTATAAAACCCCAGTCACTCAACTGCAAAATCAAAGAAAAATAATATAACATTAACTTAAATTAAATTGAGTAATAAAATTTTTATTTTAATCGCATAAAATGCAATCGAGACATTTCTGCACTATGAATCATTTTAACATGGGATAGGGGTCTGTAACACTGATCAGTTACTTTTTCTTCTTTGAATCTTGACTCCATTAAAAACAATCAGTCATCTCTATATCCAATTCCACAGCGTTCAACAGCAAACAACATATTACACTGATCTTGTTGGATTAATAGTTTTAAAACTGTGTTAATTAACTAACAGTCCAGTTTACTTCTATTGGGTATCACAATCAGGATAGTTGTTATTAGCTGGGAGTGAAGGGTAATTAATGTACCCGTACTAAAGCAGACACCTTCACAAGCTTGATAATTTAATTTGCTTGAAATTATGTAACTGTGTTCATGTAGGCAGCATACCAAGCATGTTAAGTGATACCTTATCATCATTAGCAAAGTCATTCCTGATTGGAAGAGAGCTTTCAGGGTTATGCATGAAAGCAGATGAAAGACTTGTTTAGAAATCACAAATTGCCACTCCAACAGCAAAATGAAGGAAAATGGAGTTCACAAAGCACTACTCCGAGGTCAGGTTTAAAGTCTGATAGTATGGGGCAGTACAAGGAGTAATTAAGGCTGTGTGGCATTACATAGTCAAGCTTTACACCGCATATAAATGAAAGGACTAATATGAAATTTTTAACAAGAACAAATTTTTTTTAACTAATGTGCTTGACATACTGTAACTATATTCATGTATGCAGCATACAAAGCGAGTCAAGTGGTACCTTATTGATTGGCTGAGTGAGCATACTTTCTGGGGCATCCATGAAAGCAGCTGAAAGTGAGGTCAAAAAATCACAAACCGCCACTACAACCACCCCCAAAAAAAAAACAGGAAATGGAATGCACAAAGTACTCATACGAGGTCCTGATTGAAGTAGAATGACATGGGGCTGTGCAATGAGTAATGAATGCTGTGTGGCATTACATAGCCAAGCTCACACAGTGGAAGAAGAGGAAACATCTAAGGGTTAGGGAATGGGAACGATAAGCATGACCTTAATAAAATTCAAAAGCTCAATTACGAAAGAATGACAAAGAAGGGTGTCTGTGTTAGTGCGGGTGCCTGTTGTGTGTGTGTGTGTGTGTGTGTGTGTGTGTGTGTGTGTGTGTGTGTGTGTGTGTGTGTGTGTGTGTGTGTGTCTGGGGGGGGCACACAGTAAGTTTCAGTGATGCACCTCTTTAAACTATTTCAAAAAGTTAAACTGTTATCAGTTAATCAGATGTACTCCTTAGTTTGAAGATAACATTGACACAAACGTCTTAGGAACAAAAGCTGATATGGAAGAGTAATTTCTGCATTTCTCCCTTGTTTTCTTATGACCTGTCTACAGAAAGCTTGCTACCATACACTTTGACTAGAAAAAAAAACAGGCAAAAGGAAAGTGTTGATTCAAAAAATGAAACAAGTACTTTTTTAAGCTGTAATATTAAAACATGTGCATGGTAAAAAAAACACTTTGTTTAGGGGTTGGGGCATGGCAACAGATTCAAGAGGGAAGGGGTAGGATATGTGGATATGTGAGGAGTGGTGACAGAGGGTTCAAGGGGCAGAAGTGGCACTGCTAACTGTCCACTGTGTCACTGATCCAGGAAGTGAAAAAAATGAAAAGGGCAATCTATTTCGGCCCAAAAAACTGGAGAGACGCTTGCCCTTCCTTGCTTCCCTGGTTCCTGCTCTCAAGCTTTCTTATCTCACATGTACAGTAAGAATATATAAAATAATATTTTTGCCCATACCAGACCTCCGCAACAGCATGGGGGTGGGATTTGTGGGGGAAAAATTATTTCCTCTTATTTATTTTATTAACCTTCCCATTGCATGCTACTTTTCAATTCGATAGCTACCACTGTTTCACAATTACTTCATGTTTAGAACAGTGGCTTGTAGGAAAACTGTTTTCTTTCCTATTGTCTGCAACTGAGACCTACACAGGGGCATGGGAGGATGATTTGTAGAAAAAAATGCTTTCCTCTGTGCCAGACCTCTGCAGAAGTGAGTGGGCGGGGGGAGGGTTGTAAGAAAAAATGCTTTCGTCTGTGCCATTACCCTACATTTATTGCTGCAATCAGGGACTGCTCCAGCATCAGACAGTTCTAAACAAACAGCCGATTGTACAATGACAAGGCAGTCTCTGATTGCAGCTGCCAGTTTCTTTCAAGTTGATGGCATGCTACACAACTGCTGTCATCCACAGTGTGATCCCGTATTGGCACCACAGAGACCAGTCCCAAAATTGACTGCTGGCATTGGCAACAACACTGCCGCACCTCCACAACTCGCTGCTACAGCAAGCTGCCATAATATATTTGTTGCACATGCATGAAAGCAAACATAAAAAGTGGATAATGTACTTCCATCAGATTCTCAGTGCCTTGTTAGGAAAAGAAAATCTAGGAACTGCTTTCAATAAAACTAACTATTCTTCTAATAAAAAGTAAATCTCCAGATATATCAGGAAGAAACATCTCACATAGAAACAAACAGAAACTCATAAGAACTATTGCAAATAAAATTGAAAATAAGGAATTAAAGGAAATTGCAGATTTAAATTGCTGATTTAAATCAAAAGATTCTAAATGAGAACCCAACAGGTTATAAACAGGTTAAAAAACCTGACCCTCTTAAAAATAGGAATCAGACCAAAATTAAAAAAGGACTAAAAGATAGAGAGGATCATATTCCCTGCATATGTGAATCTTTACTTCCAGAGAAAGATGAAATTACACCTTTGCGATGACAAAAAAAAAATCAACAACAGAAAAACAATGGGCCGGCCCAGTGGCACTAAGGGCTGAGGCTCTGGATGCCTTACCTCAGGCTGCTCCTGCAACCCATATTCAGGAACGAGCACAGGTCACCAGGGGTTGGCAGGGAGGAGAAGGATTGAGTGTCCAATGAACTGCTCTCCTTCTCCAGGGGAGTCTCACTTTCTGATGCCCTATTGCCCCCAGGTGGAGGCTGGGGGTAAGGCATGAAGTGACAGCTCTGGGTATAGTCTGGGCAGAGGCCTGTGGTAGGAGCATGTGGATGCATGTGCCTCTGCCCCTGCCAGCATCATTGCATGCCCAGGACTCCAACAAGGGGGGAGAAGCAAACAGTGGAAATAGGTGGAACCCTTCATGTGGCTTGAAGGCCATCCGTGAGTGTTCACCAGGCATGGGCACCCAAACTGGTTCCATGAGAGTGGGGAGTTAAGAGGTTCCCTGACACCCCACTGTGGGAGGTAAGCTGCAGGGGTTTCAGGGTGCCTGTGGTCCTGGTCGAGAGTAACGATGGCCAGATCTCTGGCAGGATGTGAGGACTGCAATGGGAGGCAGAGAGGTGACCAAGGAGGATAAAGGTAACACCAAAAGAACAAAAAAAACAACAGAAGAACAAGGAGTCCAAAAGTTGTTATCCCATATTGAAAATCCACAAATAATCTAGATAAAACTGATACAAAACAGGAACATGGAATAAATTCACAAGATATAGAAGCAGAAGACAAAGAGAATCTTTTAGTCTGGCTTCTGTCTTTCAACATTATTTATAAAAGGATTGCCAAAACTGAATTATGAAAATTATATTACATTAAAAATTCAAGTCTACAATCTTTGTAAGGGGGTACTGGGAAATAAATTTAACTGATCTGACACTGAGTCAGTATACGGATATAAGGCTGGAAAGAGCAAAGGATGGGTTTCTGTAATTACCCAAAATAAAGAGGCAAGGAGGAATATGTTAAGGTTTGTCCAGAATTGGGATAGGATAGGAATTTTCATTTACCCATCTATTCCATGTGACACTAACAATAATATTACTAAAATAAAAGAAGGGGCTATTAGTGAAACTGGCTACAAGGCTTAAGCCATTCTAGAAAAAGAAAAGCACTATGTTAAAGCAGGAACATTTGCTCCTTTTCAGCAAAAAAGGATGACCAAATATATGCATCCTTATGAGAAGGTTCATATCCTTCATCCTTCTGATGGTATACCTTTGTAAGAAAATCATAAGATAAATAGGGGAAAGTTGCAAAAGGTTGTCTGGATTAACAATAGAATTATCTTGAAAGAAGAATTGGAGACCGAAAGGGATCAAAGTCATAATTACACATAGGTGATAGTGATTTGGATGACACTTTTGAAGACCAAAATTGATATAAGATTTTACAATCCGATGTCTCCTTATGACACAATCTGCTCCCCTGTTGAAGTATTACACAAGTGGTAATATATTCAACAAACTTAGCCAATCTGGTTGGGAGTGTGGCTGGGTTAGAAGGTACAGTTTGTGAATCAGATACACTGGGTTTTATTGCAAGTTTCAATATTATTACAGTATTTTGCAAGAAACCTGAATACAAGATTTAAGTAAAGGTTACATGCAGTGTAAGGTTACCAATCCTGGATGATAGGTGCCACAAAAATTCCAAGTATGGTAGAGCTGGTGGAGCTTGGCAACTGATGTTTCTTCAAATATTGACTTACACGGTAAACAATTGTTCCTTACTAACTGCAACTGTTTCTTTTATTGTTTTGTTCTTTAAGGACTCTCTTACACTGTGCACCCTTGTTAATATGTATATCCTATCCCAATCCAGAAAATCAGATTACGCAAAAATTGTTTCAGATTTGGAGGACGCTTTGCCAATGCTGATATAAGTTAACCTGGCCTCCACCTCTTAATAGGTGGTAACTTCAAAGCCTGCATTGGCACTGCACCTGAGGACTTGAGTAGTGCCTTGGGTGTTGTTGATACAATCCAGCTCCCAATTAGATCATTAAAGGATATTAAAATGAATTCTTAAGGAAAATTGTTACTTAAGATTTTAAGGTCTAAACAGTACTAAATAGTCAATTTTCTGGGGATAGGGTGGGTATTTTTATGTTTCCCTTTAATCAAGGAAGTAGCAATATTGATTATTGTATTACTGTCATTTTTTCTTCTATTTGATAAAAAGTTTCAAGATAATACCAATTTGGGATAGTGACAATTTTCCTCTAAAAATTTTTTCCTGTAAAGTTATTACAAACATGAAACATTTTGCAGCAACATCAGATAAAGACCAAAGTATGGTGATCTCTAATAGGAAGGGAAGAAAGTGGACCTCTTTTGTGCATAACTGTGTTAAAAAACTTTTGAATATAGAGGCTTTTTTGAGTTTAAAAGCTGACCATATTCATAAATTTTCTGTTATATTGCTCGATTCTTCCTCCTTTTCTCCCTTTGATATATACAAAAATATTAGCATTACAATCATGGACTCTTTAAAGCCTAGAAAACATTGAGAAACTATTAATTTTACATTTGACATTTCTAAAAAGAGAGTTGTTTGGTTTGAAAAAGAATGCCTTTCTTTAAAAAAGTCTCTGAATTGGCAAGGTATGAGTCTAAAAAATTCCATTAACTTTGAGAACAGTCTGGCCCTTTAAAACTTAAGGAAATAATATAAACCAATGTTAAAAAAGGAAAAAAAAACTCATGATTATTCATTATGGTCCATGTTGCAAGAAGCTATTCAAAACAACAATAATAAACTTTTTTAGAGTCTGGTCACCTCAGGATCTGGAAACTTAAGAAACAATGTTGAAGCACTTATTATTCTGACTGAGTGGATTCAACATTTAAAAAAAAATAATAGAGAAAATTTGGGAGGATTACAGTTATCGCATCCCAGAACTGGCCATATTACAAGACCAAATGAATCTAATAACTATTCCATCTGGATATATTTCACTCCCACTGAAGTATCCAATGTTATACAATCTCAAAGGAAAAATGAGCCCCCTGATACCAATGGTCTGCCAGCTTACATATTTTATGCTGACAATGCTTGATGGACAGAATTGCTGGCCCCTCATTTCAGTTTGATAGTTAAGGCTAGAATTATACCTGACTCATGGAATCTTGGACTTATAGTCCAAAGTCATAAAAAAGGTTCTGAAATGTATGTGGAAAGTAATTGACCTATAATTTTTGCTTCTCATTACCTAAAACAATTTCTCTCAACTTATATTGGATTGTATACAATGGTGGGTGGAGTATCATAACATTATTTAAGTTAATCAAGGGGGGTTTAGAAAAAATATGAGTACAGTAGATTTAATTTTCATGCTGCATTACCTAATAGAAAAGTATGTTAAGATCAAAAAATGTGACTTTATGTTTCTTTTATCGGTATTAAAGGAGCTTTGACTCAGTAAGAAGATCTGCTTTATGGAACATTTTGGAACAATAACTATAAATGAAACTTTTGGTCATTATTTAAATTTTGCATCAAGACATTCAGGCTTGTGTTCATATACGTAAAGATGGTAGAGTCTTAGAGGTATTTGATGTGACTGTTTCAGTTAAGCAGGGATGTCTCCTTGCACCTATACTCTTCAACCTATGTATTGATAATCTAGTGACTGATTTAAAAAAGATGGATACCTTCATTCCTTTTAAAGATAATTTTCTATCCAAATATTATTATATGCAGGTGACACAGTTGTACTTTCTCAAATGCCACTGGGTCTTAAACATGCCATGTCTACGGTAGTGTCACTATTAGACAAAATGCAACTTCATTTAAATACGGAACAAAAAAAATCATAATAATGGGTTTTGGAGGGTACTATGGCAGTACCTCATCCTGGGTGATATATAAGTGTATTTTTGAAGAGGTGTCTACTTTTTGTTATTTAGGTGCATGGTTTGAAAATAATCTTTCTTGGTCTATACATCTTAAAAAGACCAAAGAGACTGCTATAAATTCTTTCCTGGCAATTAACTGCTTTCAAAACACATATGCTAGTAACTCATTCATTGCTTTAAAAAGGTGCTTTGAAGCTAAAGTTACCGCTCAAATATTGTATGATAGCAAAGTGTAGGCGCTTTGTGGAAACACATTTATAAATGATCTTGATATTATTGAAAACACTTTTTATAAAATTGTTTTGGGTTGCCCAAGAATTACCTCAAGTGTTGTGATTAGAGTTGAGACAGGCCCTCGTGTTATGAGAACAGGAATATGTAAACTGTAACATGGTGGCATAGAGCAGTATTGTCATTTGATACATGTTTGCCTTATAAATGCTGCAAAGATTTGCTTAAATACAATTCTTTTTTTTTTTGCCACCTTACTTTTGCCCCTGGCCTGCCTCTCCTTCTGGCTGCACATGACCCCCCCCCCAACCTCCTCGCTCCGACCCCCTTCCTACTCACCTCAGATTGCAGCCAACCCAGGGGTGGCCCGGCATAACCCTTCACCAGATGGGTCCCTCTCCTCTGAGGGGGAAGACGCCAGGAGGGGGATACCAGTGCACTCTATGATCAGTCCCTGGGTGCTGCTGAGGTGGATTCCGGGGTGTCTGGGCATCTGAGGTGGCGGGGGGTCGGCAGCCATCATCCAGCTGACCAGGCAGCTTCTTTTCCACTTTTCTGTGGGGAGTGATGTCCTGATGTCAATGCATACGCCGACATCTGTCACTCCCCCTTGAACACTGAGCCCGGCTGTATTGCTGCACTACCAGCCTCTGCCAGGAGTCAGCCTATGCTGGTACGCATCCCCTGCCCTCCCCCTGGAGAAGGAAAGCTGTCCCTGGATGCTCCATCCTTCTCCCCCCCGGCTGGCCCTCTGGCAACCTGAGTCCATTCCCGAACCCGGGTCGCCAGTGTCGCAGACAGAAATCCAACCGCTGTGCCAGCAGACCTTAAATACAATTCTGATAGTTTTTGGTTTGCCAAATTAAACAACATTCTTGCTAAAATGGGTCTGGAAAGGAATCTTATAATGAAACCTTATGAGAAATTAACACACAATACCTTCCTGCATCAGGCAATTCAGAGAACTATTGACTGTGCAATGCAAGCTGATTTTGGTAGAATCCATTCCTTGGACTTGTATCCTCTATAAAATGTTGGTAAAATGGAATTTGGGATGGATCTTTACTTAAAATTTTGTGAATTTGCAATCCACAGGAAGGCTATTAATAGAGGGAGATTGGAATTATTAGGCCTCCATAGTACATCCAACTATATGGCCTTTCAGTACATTAATCTGTTATTTCTTTGTAAATATAATTAGAATATCAAACGTTTGATTATTCATGTCTTGCTAGAATGCCCCCTTCTAACAACGCAGGGAAAAATTGCTATCTCATTTTATTAAAATTCTTTTTACTAAACGTAAGACCTTAATATTTGCACTTGGCACTTTTTCTGTAAAAGCTCACCAAATTTTAAAAATATGAATGGTCTCTCTCTGGTTGTCTTCTTTGCTCTTTGTGTAATTGATATACTTTTTAATTTAATTATTATATTTATTTATTGCTTTTGTGTTTACTTGTATGCAAGGATTGTTTTTAAACAAAATTTAAATAAACTGAAATTGAAACTGAACAAGGTTTTGGAAAAATTAATGAAGCCATAATCTCAAGTCAACAAAAAAATGCTCTGCACTCACAATTCGAGATGTAGCAGAAAATTCATATGCAAATTCAGTCCTGAGTAAGTGAAAAAATATTCTGCTTTGTTTCATACAGAAGGTGCAAATAAGCAAGCAGTGTCTGCAGACAAGGTATGTGAAAGCTGCTTATATTTTGCTCTAGTGAGCTTTGTCATGGCTATGCATGCTGGTTGTCCCTCACAAAGCAAGGCCATATCAGCCTTCAACAGTACCCCAGACAACCCCCCCACACACACACACACACAACACAGTGCAACCCATCGGATGTCAGTTTCAAGGAACTGTGACCTTTTCATCCCTTCAACCTACTCCTGAAGCAGATGCCCTATGGAACCCTGCTGAAAGCACATCAGTTGCTCCCTCTCCACAACCAGGCATCATTTCTATTGTTGAAGGCAGCTCTAATGCCATACTAATCATAGGACTCACTTGCTGCCCAGAGCCACTCCCCTGGGGAGTCTTGCTCATATCAGGTTTGGCCAGGCATGAACTAATATAGAAGGAGCTCACCTCTCATGACACACAGTGCATCAGCATTGAGCCCTGTGGCTCTTCAGAAGGTGACTAACAGAGAACTACTTACCAGTCATTTTGACTGGCCAACTTCAGGACCACAGTGGTAGACACCTGCCTATACAATCCAATAATTAAGACTCTTTTTATGCTAAGAAAAGTATATTAGCTTAGAGAAGTGAAGACAGAGAACTATAGATGGGACAAGAGAAGTAGACCATTACTCAAATAGGAAGGAGAAAAGAGGTGGAAGATGTAAGAAAGGAAGAAATGGGAAATGAAAGAAAAAAGTAGCAGGAAGAGAATTAAAAAATTAGAGGGAAGAAAATTATAAATGAATAAATATGATGAATATACAAAGTTATACATTTGAACAAGAAACAAATTAAAGAAAACATAATTGGAGAACATTATAATACAAAAACAATGTTGGGGTCTGCCACTATTAGAGATATGAGTGATACCAAAAGAGTGGACATCTATAGGAGCAGTTGCTCCTAGAGGTTATTTTCATCTCTATCCACAAGATGGCAAGTAGAGATGTTGGGAAGTTTTAATTTGCAGGTGAAGTTGTCAATTCTGCCTATGCAGATAATTTCACAAAGTTTTTCCCTTTCAGGGAAATTTCACTTATGCTAACTTTGCTTTCAATTTCACCTAATGGCTTTGCTTTATTGTATGAAAGGTGACTTTTTTTTTTGAGGGGGGGGGAGTCTCTGTCACATGGCAGAACTTCTGCAGGTCAAAAGGTACATGCCCAGCAGGCAGGAAGTGTGACTTGCTTTCAGTTTCTCATTTGCACTGTACAGTGTGTGAGTCAGCTGCAGCTTGGAGCTTGCAAGTTGTAGCTGTTAAAAACAGTTAAGTTTCTATCTTATTCTGTTTTGTTTGCTGTTGTTGACTTTCCTTAATCACTTAATCTCTATTTTGACTCTTTTTCTAGGTATTTTTTCTGTGTGTCTGTCTGTCTCTCTATCTCTGTTTTTCCTTTTTTTTAACTTTTAGTAATTTTGCATGGAGCAGCAGGTGCAGCATGGAGTCCAAGGACTTGGGTATCATGGTAGCCGGACCTGTGGTGGGTCCAGCACCATCCACCATAATCAGACCCAGTTTTTCAGTGAGGATCCCCAAAACCATACCGTCTCATGGTTAAACTGCAGCAGTGGCAGATCCACTAGCTGAGGACAGGAGTGTTGCTCAGAGCATTAAGAGGCAGAGCAGCAGCAGCCTGAGGCCTCCCCTTCATTTCACCACCATCAACACAATCTCCCCTCCAGCAGAGCAGCCACGTCCATTGGCAGTGCCATGTCCATGGTGCCCATATCCAAAGACCTTGCCAGTGTGGACTTTCTAAACATGTGACCCAAGTGACAACAGTGTGGTCACTTGCAATGTTTGCAGAAAACTGTTGTGCAGAGGGAAGAAGGATACCCATGTGAGTACTGGGTTGGGGCTAAGGACTCACATAAAGTTTTGGCACTGGGACTGAGTGGGAGACAAGGCTTCAGGAAGCAGTAAGCATGCTTGGGGATGGTGGCTGGTCTGACTGGGCAGTTGACCGTGGCCGTGGTGTACAGATGCCTGCCAGTTCATGTCTCACTGTTTTACAGGCAGAAGAAGATGCAGCATCCCCTGTCCTTTCAGCTTCTCCTCCTCTTGAAGGAGCAGCACCCGCACCATCACTGGCACCATCAGCAATAGCAACAACAGCTCAGCTAGCCTCAGTGAGGGAAGAAGTGGGTGACCTCTGCCAGCAGCTCATTGAGGTCCAGCAGTACTTAAGAGTAATCCTGGAGAATCAACTGAAGCTCCTGGTGGGCCTGGAGGAGCTTTGCCATGGTGGAATGAGTGGTAGCGGTGGGGCTGTTTGATGTCTGGTCTTTCTTTTAGTAAAGTTTTTCTTTGTGTCCTATCCTCTTATAATCCTTACTCTTTCCAAGTTTTTCAAGTTTCATAGTCCTGCTTCTCCCCAAAAAAGGAAAATACCCAAAAAGTGTTTAAAGATACCAAAAATGTTTCCTATCTTTTTTATAGTCTCTTCAACATTCCAAGTTTCAAACTTCTTCACCTCCCCCAAAAAAGTTTAAAAATAGAAAAACATTAGTATCTTTTTTTATCTGTCATATTTCCTACATTCCTACCTGTATGTCTTGTCTTGTCTAACTTTCACCTCCCTGCCTGGCTGTCTCTTTCCTTAATTTTTCTCAACTGCCGAAATAAATATGCTGCACTCTGCAACAGGTACAACAACATGATGCTATGCTGTGTGTTTGTAGACTGCCCCATTCTGTTGGTGTGCTATTCGGTTACTGTGAAGTGTGCCAAAATTGAAATTTACATAAATTCTCTTCTCCCTGAATTGTTCTGGAGTATTGTAAAAAACTGTGGCAGGCTGTTACATCATGCTGTCACACCACAGTTCATATTATGTAACCAGAAACTGTAAATACTTTGACTCAGGTTGGGTCTGCTGCTGGTGTGCTGTGCAACTGGCAACACATGTCGAGAACATGCACATGGGAAAAGTTCCTTAGAAATGAAATATAATCGTCTTGTCTTATAAACTTCTCCTTATGCCCAGAAATGAGAAGTTCTGGCCCAAGTTCCAAAATGCTTTGCTGCTGTTAGGAACTGCTGCTGGTATGCTGTGCAACTGCCAACACATGTCAAGAATACACACATGAAAGAAGTTCCTGAGAAACCAAATTTAATTGTCTTGTCTTGTTAACTCTTCCTGATACCCAGAAATGAAGATCTGTGGCCCAAGTCCCAAAATGCTTTGTTGCTGCTAAGTACAATAAACTGAACAACAGAAAAGTGCCCAAAAGACATCAAACTTAGCTGTCTTGTCTTGGGAAATTCTCCTGATGGCCTGAAATGAGAAGTTCTGCCACAAGTACCAAAATGCTCTGCTGCTATTGCTGCTGTTGAGAAAACACCAAAAAAAGTGACTGAGAAGAAAAAGTTCATTATCTTGTCTTGGAAAATTCTGCTGATGGCCATAAATGAGAAGTTCTCGGACACAAGTCCAAAAAGCTTTGCTGCTACTAGATATTGCTGCTGTTGAGAAAATGTAGAGAAAAAGTAGCTAAGAAGAAAAGCTCACTGTCTTGTGCTAGAAAATTCTCTTGATGTCCAGAAATGAGACGTTCTCATGCACAAGTCCAAAATGCTTTCCTGCTGCTACATGCTGCTGCTGACCTATAGCTGGTGTGGCTGTGCTGATATTTATTTATTAAATTGTGTTAACCAGGTAAGCCCACTGAGCCCCGAGGGTCTTTTTTTCAGGGGCGACCTGGAGTTAGTTACATATAGTGTGCACATACAGGCAGGTAATACAATATAGCTAGGACATATCATACAGGATTACAATGACAGCATACAGTTTTCATGGAGGAGGGCAGTTGAATACATCACATTTACTGAATACAACAGTGGCAGCAGATAGATTTAGGGCACTAGCCATATTGAGTATATACAAGTAATACAGTGTAGAATAGTGTGCAGGGTTGCAGTCTCCCTTTGCACAACACATTTGACACAATTCATCAGTGACTGTTTTTATCCATCAGTACAGGAGCAGGGACTAAGGTTAAGGAGGTGAGTGCACAGTCCTTTCTGGATTGTGGCTAGGGAAGGTGCTGCCTAAAGGTGGTCAGGGAGATTATTCCATAATGTAGGGGTTATGTGGGCAAAGGATTTACTGCCAGCTACTGAGCTTGGCCTGGGGATTTCCAGGAGTTTTTTGCCCAAGGTGCAAAGTGGCCTGCTGGTCCACTTTGGGGCAAGTAGCCTGATTAACCCATCCGAAAGTAGGGCAACTAGGAGCTTGTAGGTCCAGCTTAGTAAGAGGTATTGGATCCTGTTTTTCAGGGTGGGCCAGTTGAGTGATGCAAGGGCTTTACAGTGGTGGGTCCTTGGGTGGGTTTTTGTGGCAAAATGTGTGATTTTGTGGTACAGTGTTTGTAGTCTGCAGTGGTCAAGTTTTGCGATGCAGAGTAGGGTTGGGGCAGCATAGGTTAGGGTGGGGAGGAGGATACTCCATGCAATTGCCAATCTTGTCTCCAGTGTCATTTTGTCACTTAGATGATAGAGGAGGCCGAGTTTTTGGTGAATGTTTTTTGTTACCAGGTCCACATGCGGCTTCAGTATAAGCCCTTGATCTAATGTGAGGCCTAGCTATTTGAAGGATTGTACCACCTCGATTGCAGAGCCAGATATGGTAGCAAGAGGGAGAAGATGAGCACGGGAGGGACCAGGGATTTTGGCCAGAACAGCAGCATTTTTGTCTTATTGGGGCTGAGAACCTGGTGATCCTCGACTAGCAAAGTTTCGGCATTAGTGAAGTCTGCATGGAGCAGGGGCCCTAGACCATCCAGGTGCGGTGCAGTTCTATAGAGTACTGCATCATCAGTGTACTGTACCACAGAGCTGCTTCCACAGTGGCAACAGAGGTTGTTGATGAACAGGGAGAACAAGAGTGGGCCCAAGATAGAGCCCTGTGGGACCCCTCGGTTAAAGGTAGGGGTTCGGAGGTGGCCCCTCTCCACTTGATCTGCTGTGAGCAGCAGTCAGGTAATTGTGGAACCAATTCAGGGAGTGTTGGTCAAGCCCAAATTGGCTTAGCTTAATTAGCAGGAGTGGGTGGTCTACCAGGTCAAAGGCCTTGGTAAGGTCGATGAAGACAGCCCCTGTAGGGGTACCCTTGTCCAAGGCAGCTAGTATGTCAGTGGCGAATTAAATGAGGGCAGTGTTGGTCCCATACTTTTGCTGAAAGCCATTTTGTGAGGGGGCCAGGAGCCTGTTGGCTTCCAGGTAGTCCCTTAGTTGGCCATACACTAGCTGCTCCTGGATCTTTGCCAGGTGGCATAAGATAGAGATGGGTCTGTAGTGGTCTATTGTATCCCTGACTTCACCATTATGGATTGGGACTACATGGACCGGTTTCCATATTTTGGGGATAACTCCATACTGCAGGGATCTGTTTATGAGCAGAGCGATAGGCAGGGCTATGGCTGTGGTGATGGCCTTGAGTAGCCTAGGGTCCAGTCCATCCGGTCCCGGGGAACCATTGGGTTTTAAGGATTATAAGAGGGGTAGCACTTCTTTGGTACTCACGAGCCTTAGATGGAAGTGGGGGTTCAGTGCATCCTGGGATTCAGTGGCTGGGGGGGGACCTGCATACCATGTAGGGGTCTAGTTCTGTATGCACCCAGGTAAGTGAAGAAGCGGTTGAAGGCTGCTGCAGCCTCCCCTCCATTAACAAGGATTTGTCTGTTGCAGGTTATTTTACCCTGCTGGGGTTTGCTTGTGCCTTTTACTAGTGAATTGATGCTAGACCAGAAGGACTTAGAGTCTGACAGGGTTCACTGCCTGAAGGATTTAATGTAGTCCCTTTTGGCTGATTTTGAGACTTTCTTGCACTGGTTCCTCAGGAATCTATTGTCAGCTAAGTCTGCTGAGATTTCCAGGCCTTGTCTCTGCCAGCAAAGGTACTTTTTTTTTTTTCTCGGGTTCTATGGGTGTGAGAGGGCATATGAAACCATTACCTTTCTAAACATATTTCGTCACTGTTTCTCTCCTTGTAGGAATTTATCTTGGTGATTCACTGCTGCTGCTGCATTAGTGTTGTCCATGGTTATTTGATTTTGGACTCTTGCATAGCATGGGAAGGTGAGTATTTTTTTTTCTTTTTTCCCCATAAAATCTTGGGACCATAGTCATAGTGCAGGAATCATGATAACTGTTGTCCTCTCCTAGTTCTCTCATTTCCGGTATTTCACATAAGCACAAGAAATTGGACATTGCACAATGAGGTAGCACAGACAGTTGGAGGACTGTTTTGCATGATGATGCACAGTAGAGGACATGCTGAGTGTGCACAATTAAGTTTGCCACTAAAGGGCAAGCCAGGTTGTTCCAGAGACTCAGACAGAAAGAAACAAGAAAAGGGGAAGGGGTAGGGAGAGGAGGAGGAGAAAGGGAAAGTGGAGTGGTTTGTGACATCACAGGTGTGTCATTTGACTAGGGGATGGGGCTCACTGGCCATTGGCCAGAAAGAGGGGTCAGAAGGGGTCCTGATTGGGGTCCTTAGGGGCTTCTTAAGGTTCTACTGCCTGTTGGGAGCCCTCTTTCTTGCTGTAGAAATTCAGAGCTTGAACTACAGCACATCACTGGCAATCTGAGGTAAGGCACTGAAAGTCTGGGCCATCTGGGCAACAGGCAGTAGGTGTTTGGATTTTATCATGTGGTAGCATTTTAAAAGGTTAAGATGCATTTGATTTAAAATGTATTGGCAATTTTGGTGATGGTTTTGCAATAATTGATTGCATATGGGCTTTTTAAAGCAGGGTTTTGCTGCTGGGCAGAGAGCTGGACTGGTTTCTGAACTTGGTTGCTTTGTCTGTCTGAGGCCCAGTGTCATGCCCTAGAGCTTTGCAGATGCGACTATGAAAGAAAGTATGCTCAGTGTCCACAATAATATATTGGATATGGGTCTTAAGGCAGGTTTTTGTTGCTGAGCAGAGAGTGGAAGGATTTTTGAGCTTGTGTTGTTGTGTATGAGGCCCAGCGGCAAGGCCTGGTGCTTTGCAGAAGTGATTGTAAAGGAAGCATGCTCATCCTTGAAAAGAAAGGGCTGGTCTTAGTGCAGAGCGCTAGCATGTAGTTGGAAGTGGAGAGTTTTTTTCTGCGTGAGGCTGAGATATTGTAGGCGTCTGCTGGTTCCACGATGATGGAGTGGTGGCAGTTGGTACAGTGGTATTGGGCTGCAGGCAGGGCCAGCATGGTGAGCTTCTGGTGTGGGGGGGCCAGTGTGATTGGTGGGGCCAGAGAGGCCAACATAGTTGTCTGAGCAGTGCTACTCTCCCTACGAGGCAATGATAACAAGGGAGTAGTCAGAATTGGCCAGCAGACCCGTAGAAAGATATGAAGGCCACCTAGGCACAGCTGCATGGTGAGGGCCATCATTTTAGACTACTTGCCAGCAATGTGAATTGCTCAGCCACAAGATGGAGGCACAGCTGGCCCTGGTAAGCCCCCAGATGGAGGGGGGACCGCTGAGGCCAGCCACATGGCTCAGACAGGGAGTAGGGAGTGATTTTACCAGCCCCGTGGGGTGCAGCAGGCCCAACAGGCCATAAGTGGAGTAAGGGAATGCTAAGGCCTAACCACATGGCGCGGCCATCATTTTGTGGCTGAGACCTGGGGCAGATGGTGCTGTGCATGGGGGGTGTATTCAGAGGGAAGGATCTGGGCAGAGAAAAGGCAAGGAGGTATTTGGAGCTATCAGGGCAGGTGCACAGCACCCAGTGGTGGGGCATGCAGCCTGCCATTGGGAGGAATGCCAGGAGGACGGGAGGGGCAAGCCACGTGGTGGCAAGTAATCTGAGGTGGGGGAGCCGAGAGAAGGGATGCATGGGCCAGGGCCTATAAAAGGCAGGTGAGGGTGGACCCAGCAGAGGTTTTGTTGGCAAGCTGAAGCCAGAAGGGGGCAAGTAATCATAGAATGTGACGTTGATCGGGGCTCAGATGGCATGGCAGAAGTGAAAGTTTGGAACTTCAGAAGGTGCCAAAGAGTATGCCCCTCTAAGTTTATCTTGTCTGTAGCAGGCGTGGCCCATGTGGTGACCAGGGGGAGAGCTGCCATGTGTTTTTTTAAGATGAGTACATGTATGTTCTGCAGCTTTGTGCCACTATCTCAATGGCCTTCGGGGGATGGGCAAAGGAGGCTCAAAGTTGGGGTGCAATGGCTTATTTTAGGGTTGGAGGTTTACTGATGAGGTACTGTGCACAGGATATTGTCCACTGTTTAGAGCAGGTCAGTAGCTCCCAGAATACTCAGGAGTGGGAGAGTAGTCGGAAGTTAGATGCAGAACCGGGACTGAGTGGGGGGCATCCAACAGGGCAGAGGGGGTGGGGCGCTCATAACCCCCATGCAATTCATCACCAATGGCTTTCCTGAGATGTACTACAATGGTTGGACAGCAACGGAGCCTTTGCTACACAAATTTGTTGGAGGTCTGCATAAGTTCAGCGATTGGAATGGGCAGTGCCTGCAGGAAGACTCCACTTCTCAAGATGGGCATGTCAGGCATGATGGGGTTAGGAGCGGTGGAGCCCACAGCTGGGCAGGGGTTCTGTGGGAAGGGGTGCCCAGGAACTAGGGAACTGCATCCCTCATGGAGTGGGAGTGGTTGGCCGCATGGTTGCATAATTCTCATTTGTCCTTGTGATATAATCTAGTTGCAGGACAGAGGAGATGGCACCCAATAAAACTCCAGTGTCCAGCACTAAAATGATGGTGGAAACAGTGAAGCTGACGTGCCAGATGGCAGAACTGGTAGAGGCGACAAAGAGGAGAGAGGCAGAGGATGAGGCCCAGAAGAAGCATAAGGAGCAAAAAGAGAGGGTGGGTGCTGGGAAGGTGAACAAGAAGACAAAGAAGGTGGGACCCAGCCCACCTCAGGCACCCAGGCCAGCACCCGAGCTGGCACCAGTCCCAGCTGCATCGAAGCCTGACAGTGGTAAGGATGAGATGGATGTCAATAATGAAGCAGATTTGAAGGAGTATCTGGAAGGGTTGCTGGGGATATGGTGGAAGAAGGAGTTAAGAAAATGGAGCAGGCCTTACAGGCCATTAAGGACGGGGCAAGAAGGGTGTTGCAGGGGGCAAGCGTGGGGGGGTTACAGAAGTTGTACAAGGGACCACCAGGTTTCATGCTGGGAGACCACATGCCAGCATCGATAAAAGAAAAGATATGGAAGGGAGAGTATGTCAACATCTTTGGTTTGGTCGATGAGGAGACAGCCAAGAAATATGAACAAAAAGTCAGTTGGGAAGTCTGAGATGACAGTGGTGTTGGCGGTTGTAGGGCTCAAGGCAGAGGAGGTGAAGTTCAAAGGAAAGAGCACTGACACGTGGTAAGCATGTTTCATGATCTACAGTGCACTGGTGCTGGAGAAGCAACTGGACCTAGCAATCCTGCTTCTGACTTATATGGTGATCATCAGAGATGCAAAGCTGGGTTTCAGGTGGCTGAAATAAGATGAGGCATTTCGGAGGCAAATGGCGGTTATAGGGGACCTAAGATGGGATTGCACCCACTCGAAAGTTGTGGGTAAGAACCCTATCAGGACTGGCAGTGGGTCAGGGGGTGGAACAGGTGAAAAGGATCGCTCCAGTCCAGGGCCCCAAGGCCTGTTGGGCCTTTAATAGGGTTTCCTGCATGTGGCCAAGCTGCAAGTTCAGACACGTTTGCTCACACTGCGGGGAGGGGGGTCGCACCTGGCAATGATCTGCAGGCAAGGGGGTGACAAAGCCGGGCAACCAGGACGGCAGCTCCAGGAATGAGAAGGAAGTGGGGGGAGCAGGGAAGGGCTGGGGGGCCCAGCAGAGGAGGATATAATTCCAACTACAGTTGAAATTAGGAAGGGACCAGCTGGTGGGAGGTGGGGCTACACCCTGGCCTGTACCCCTATCAAGCTGGAGATAGTAATGGCATGGATGGAAAGATACTCCGATGAGAGAGGAGCTGGGCTATTGAGGAAGGGTTTTCAGGGAGGGTTCCCACTGGGTTTCATAGGTGAGAGGGGAGGGATACAGGCAAATAACTTGGGTTCCGTGAAAGGGATGGAAGCCATATTTCGGATGAAGATTCAGAAGGAAATAAGGGCAAATAGGGTGGAGGGTCTGCTGCAAGAACATCCTTTTCAGGCATTTCTGGGTGTCACCCCTTGGGGTGGTTCCCAAGAAACAGGCAGTGGAGTTCAGGCTCATACACCATTTGTCCTACCTGGATGGGGGGTCGGTAAATGAAGGGATCCTGGACTCACTGAGCATGGTCTCTTACACCTCGTTAGACCAGGTGGTAGAGTTGATACAAGCAGTGGAGGGGGCATGGCCGGCAAAGACAGACATTGAGTCCGCCTTCCGTTTGTTGCTGGTCCAACCATCAGATTGGGATCTGCTAGGTTTCCAATTCAAGGGTAGGTTGTACTTCAACAAGGCTATGCCTATGGGCTGCTCAGTGGTGTGCTCAACATTAGAGACTTTCAGTTCCTGGGTGCAATGGATGTTTGGGGTGCGGTATGGTCACAGAAGGGTGGTCAACTACCTGGATGACTTCCTGCAGATCGGAGCCAGCAAGGCAGAGACCCAAGGGATGTTATAGGATTTCCAGGACATGTGCAACATCATTGTAATCCCCCTGGTGGCAGGAAAGACAGAGGACCCAGCCTCAGGCTGGAGTTCCTGGGGATCGGGATAGACTCCGAGTCGGAGTATTTTCGGTTGCCAAAAGACAAGGTGGCACAGCTGAAAGGGCTGTTGGCACTAGTAGGGCGGAGGAGGAGGGTGCCGCTGGTACAAGTACAGCAGCTGCTGGGCCACCTTAATTTTGCTTGCAAGCCACAAGCCCGGGCAGGGCTTTCACGAGGAGGTTGGGGAGGGCCACGGGGAAGACAAAGCAACCCCCCCATTGGGTGGACATCAACAAAGGGGTGAGGGAGGACCTCCATGTATGGGAGACCTTTTTGGAATCATACAACAGGGTGACGTTCTAGCAGGAGGAGTGGACCTACAACACAGATATGGAGCTGTACACGGACACTGCCGGCGGTTTCGGGATGGGGCTTACTTCTGAGGGGAATGGATCTCTGAGGCATGGCCAATGCACTGGCAGAAATGGGCAGGGTGACCAAGGACATCACATTCTTGGAGATTTTCCCTATATGGGTGGTGTTGGAGATGTTGGGAGTCCAGATAGAAGGATGGCGCATTCTTTCTTGGTGTGATAATAAGGGTGTAGTAGAGGTGATTAACAGACAAAGTGGGAATACGGAGTCAGTGGGGCACATCTTAAGACACATGGTGCTGCTGGGGCTGTGTTTGAACCTGTCTTTTAGGGCACAGCACATCGAGGGGGTGCAAAATAAGGTGGCTGACTGACTTTCTCTTTTTCAGATAGAACAGTTCTGGAGTTGGTGCCACAATCCGCACCTGCCCGGACCAAGGTCCCGGACTGCTTCGGGGAGATTGGAGGGAGAAAGCTAGGGCCCTGTACAGACAGTCATGGTTGGCCAACACCCTGAGGGCCTACAAGGGGTCCTGGGCAGGTTTACAGACATTTCAGTCCAGAATGGGCTGGGATATGACAGTCGGTTCAGGAAGAACAGGCCATGCAATACGTAGTGGAGAAATGGGAGGAAAGGTTGTCTCATGCCACCATGGTGGTCCAGCTGGCAGGCATCAGCTGGATGTGTAGGGATCAGAGGTGGGTGGATGCAGTGGGAGGCCGGACCATCAGGCAGATGGTCACAGGTTGGCTGAGGGGGCAGGTCACAAGGCAGGACAAGAGAAGGCCCATACTGGGGCCTTTACCCATGAAGGTGGTAGGGGCATTGGACCATGTCTGCAGTTCAGCAAAGGAAGCCTGCATATTTAGGCCATTTTTGCAATCATGGCTAGGGGAGCTTTCAGGGTAGGCGAGGTCATGGCACCCAGGAAAGGACAGCCTCCATGGCATTACAAAGGGAGGATGTGAGATTGGAGGGGGACAGGGTGGTCATCTGGCTGCAGAGGTCCAAGACAGACCAGCAGGGAAAGGGCACCGCAGTGGAGATGCACAAACATCCGTGGGCAGGAGTGTGTGCAGTTCAGGCCATGGGGGACTATGGCAGGGAAAGAGGCCCGATGAAGGGGGCATGGTTCTCACACGGCGACGGGTCCCTGGTAACAGGTTTCCAGGTAGGAGCAGTGCTGAAGAAAGCATTGGCATTTGTGTGGGAAAAGCCCAGTGAGTTTGACTCACACTCATTCAGGATAAGTGCGGTGTCAGAGGCAGCCGCTAAGGGGGTGGGAGAGGCTGAGGTCAAACGGATAGGGAGATGGAAATCCAGCTGTTACAGGAGATATGTGAGGCACTGACATGGCTAGCTGGTGTTCCTTTTTTCACTTTTCACAGCATGCTCCAAGAGGTAGGTGTAGATCGTGGGGCAATCGTTCATCTACTGGGCGGGGAGGTTTGCAGCCGCCACAAGGAGAGGGACACTGTTACGCCTGGAGGCAGAGCACACCAAAGTGCATTGGAAAGGGTTGAGGGGCGTGGGGTGGTTGCAGTTGCTTCCTCTGCTGGAGGAGCTATGGGTGTACTGGGACAGGCCTGACTGCATCATTGTCCATCTTGGGGGCAATAATCTAGGGGTATTGCCATGGGGGTCTCTGATGAGCGACATGATCTTGGATTTGGAGAGGACAAAGAGCTGGTGGCCAGGGGTGGTGATTGGATGGTCCAAAATCACATCCCAGAGGGTATGGAGGGGAGCAAAATGGGCTAAGGTGGTGGAGGTGTCTTAGAAGCATCTGAATAGGAAGGTAGCTAGGGTGGTGATGAAAATGGGGGGGGTGCACATCCAGCATAAGGACATCTCATATGAGCAGGCGGATGTGTACTATGCTGATGGGGTGCACCTGACAGAATTTGGCATATGCCTGTTCCTACAGCCCTTTGGGCAGCTAGTGTGGGAGACTAATAAAAAAGGCCTGCAATTTTGACCTGCAAGATGGATCACCATCTTCCATCACAAGCTGGATATGGGTCAGTGGAAGGGTTGGGAACAAGGGGAAAATGGGGGGCTGGTAGAGGAGGGTGTGGGGTAGGCATCATGGGCTGAGGACAGAGGAACTCGGGCATGGGAGCAATGGGAGAGGGGGGAGGGATATAGAACTGGGGGCAGATCACTGTAACCACACCTAGTGGGGGGGTCCAGGTAAGTGTGGTAACCCGATTAAGGTGATGGAGTGGGGCCAGATCACAGTGTCTGGACCCCAAGAAGCAACCTCGAGTGATGAAGAGAACAGGAAGGAAAAACCACAAGATGAAAGACAGGACTGTTAGGTCCTATAAAATGACATTGGACTGATATGTCTAAATGTGAATATTGATTGCCTTGACAGAGAAGTTAAATTGGGATATAAATATATAATTGTGCCTTTTAAAGAAATATTGCCAGCGAGCATCCAAAGTGACAAAGTAGTAGCCTGAGTTATTTCTGGGTTGGGATCCGGGGACAATTAAGCTTGCCATTAAAGGGCAAGCCAGGTTGTCCCAGGGGCCCAGCCAGAAAGAAACAAGAAAAGGGGAGGAGCTAGGGAGAAGGGGAGGAGACAGGGAAAGGGGGAGGGTTTGTGACATCACAGGTGTGTCATTTGACTAGGGGATAGGGCTCGCTGGCCATTGATCGGGGGAAGGGTCTGATAGGGTCCTGATTGGGGTCCTTATGGGCTTCTTAAGGGCCTACAGGCTGTTGGGAGCCCTCTTTCTTGCTGTAGAAATTCCCCACCCACCCTCCCTGCAAGAAAGAGGTGGGAACATGATATAGGCACAGGGTGAGGAGGCATCAAAGGAAGATGGTGGCCTCCAGGGGGCCCCGGCATGGGCCCGGTGTGCCGCAGATGGGCGGCCAGGGCTGGGTGGCTAGGTGGAGCCTTGCCGGTGGACAAAGAGACCTAGGGAGACAAAAGAAAGGGGGAGGAAAAGGTTGGGAGCAAGGGGAAAATGGGGGGACAGATAGAGAGGGGAGGTGGAGTAAGCACCACGGGTTGGGGAGAAAGTAACCCTGGTGTAGGAGTAATGGGGGAAGGATATAGAGCTTGGGCAGATCACTGTGTCCGAACCTAGTGGGCGGGTGAGAGATCTGGGTAAGTGTGGTGACCCGGTAAAGGTGATGGAGGGGGGCCAGATCACAATATCTGGACCCCGAGAAACAACCTCAAGCAACGAAGAGAACAGGAAGGAAGAACCACAAGATGGAAGAGATGACTGTTAGGTCCTATAAAATGATATTGTACTGATATGTCTAAATGTGAATATTGTTTGTCTTGACAGAGAAATGAAATTGGGATGTAAATATATAATTGTGCCTTTAAAATAAATATTGCCAGTGACCATCCAAAGTGACAAAGTAGTAGTCTGAGTTATTTCTGGGTGGGGATCCGGGTACACTGTGCAGTGCTTGAGGATGACCAACTCTGAGCAGGAGTACTTGGCAAGGTTGGGCCCATGAACATGAGCAGGCAGAAATTAACAGGTGGCAATGGCTTGTTTGCTGTAGAAGGAGTTGGTATTCTTGCTGTAGGCATGATGTATCACTGCCAGACCTCATGGGAGACAAAATACAAATTGTTTTGACACTGTAGTACACTCTATACTGGGACACAGTAGACCTGTGAAAGGAAGCATATTTAAAAAAGTAGAACAGAAAATAACTTTCTAAAAGGATACCTACCATCACATAGGTGATGGCCTGGTCCTGCCAGGGAACAAAGATTACCCAGACACAAGATGAATAAGAAACTGTCACTTGTGAAAAAAGAAAGATACAATATTTTGCACAACTTGGCATGGCTGCTGATAATTAAAAATTAGGAACAGAAAAAAGTATCACATATTTACCATCAAGTAAACGATGGCCATGCTGTGTAGTGGTGCAATGGTGTCACAGCAAGTTTTGGTACCTAAAGACGTTTCTTTACTCTGTGGCTTGTGTGCTGCCTAAAGTGAGAGGGAGACACAAGAAAAAGAAACACATTTAAAGCAGCAGAATGTGTCACTGACTTCTAGATGTCTTCAGCCATAATATTTGTCTGCAAAAAATATCAAGATCCCCATTTTGTTTTTCATTTTATTTCATTCCTGAGACAATATACAGATTTTTAAACTGTTTAAAATTACCCAGTCCCGTGTGACGCAAGCCATGAAGAATTTAAATATTGTGGCACAGTGCTATGTTCTTTACTATACCAGAAACAAGTGTTAACAACATCCTAATAAATGGGGTACCCTCAGTATAACATATTTTACCAAACTGCGAATGACAGCCATCTTCAATGACATGAGTCATTAATTACAACATTAGCTGTAAATGCCCTTTTGACATTATCTGCGAAAACTAACAATAAATTGAGCATTATGATGATTTAGGATCTCAGAAATTAATTTTTACTAAAAAGCATAAGGTAACACTTTTTGCCAACTAACAAATACTGCTGCTTTAAATGAAATGAATTTACCATTACAGCATACATTATTGGCCTTTGCTGTAGATCAGGTGTTAATGCTTTGATGGGCTTGGTGTGACAAAAGGCTCATCGTGAGGCCTGGCTTCAACCTGCAATGTTAGCTGGTGGTGATCTGGCTGGTGGAATGGTTCACAAGATGTCTGTTGGGATTGCTGGCAGGATGGCTTCTAGACTGTCTTGTGGGATTACTAGTGCAATGGCTAAGGTGTTGGTTGGTGGGATTACTGTCACTGCATGATGACTAACAGTGTGTTGGCTGGTGAGATTACTGTCACTGACAGGATGGCTAACTGCGGGCTGGCTGGTGAGATTACTATCACTGCATGATGGCTAACAGCAAACTGGTTGGTGGGATTATTGGCACTTGCAGGATGACTAACAGTGGGCTGGCTGGTGGGATTACTGTCACTTGCATGATGGATAACAGCAGGCTGTCTGGCAGGATTACACTCAATGGCAGGATGGAAAACAGGAGGTTAACTGGTGGGATTGCTGTCACTTGCAAAATGGCTAACATAGGCCTTGGTGGTGGGATTACTGTCACTGGCAGTATGGCCAACAGCAGGCTGGGTGGTGGGATTACTGTCACTGGCAGGATGGCTAACAGAAACTGGCTGGTGGGATTACTGTCACTGGCAGGATGGCTAACAGTGAGCTGGTTATGGGATTACTGGCACTGAAAAGATGGCTAACAGCAGGCTGCCTGGTGGGATTACTGTCACTGGTAGGATGGCTAACAGCGGGCTGGTTAGTGGGATTACTGGCATTGATAGGATGGCTAACAGCAGGCTGGCTGGTGGGATTACTGGCACTGGCAGGATGGCTAACGGCTGGCTGGTGGGGTTACTGGCACTGGCAGGATAGCTAACAGCGGGCTGGCTGGTGGGATTACTGACACTGGCAGGATGGCTAACGGCTGGCTGGTGGGATTACTGGCACTGACAGGATGGCTAACAGTGGGCTGCCTGGTGGGATTACTGGTACTGGCAGGAAGGCTAACAGCAGGCTGGCTGGTGGGATTACTGTCACTTGTAGGATGGCTAACAGCAGGCTGGCTGGTGGGATTACTGTCACTTGTAGGATGGCTAACAGCAGGCTGGGTGGTGGAATTACTGTCACTGGCAGGATGCCTAACAGCAGGCCGGGTGGTGGGATTGCTGTCACTGGCAGGATGGCTATCAGAAGCCTGGCTGGTAGGATTACTGGCACTTGCAAGATGTCTAACATTGGTCTAGTTGGTGGAATTACTGTCACTGGCAGGATGGATAACAGCAGGCTGGCTGTTGGGATTACAGTTACTGGCAGGATGGCTAACAGCGGGCTAGCTGGTGGGATTACTGGCACTGACAGGATGACTAACAGTGGGCTGGCTGGTGGGATTATTGTCACTGGCAGGATTGGTAACAGCAGGCTGGTTAGTGGGATTACTGGCACTGGTAGGATGGCTAATAGCGGGCTGGCTGGTGGGATTACTGTCACTGGCTGTAAGGCTAACAGAAGACTGACTGATGGGATTACTGTCACTTGCAGGAAGGCTAATGGTGGGTTTAGTAGTGGGATTACTGTCATTGGCAGCACTGGTAACAGTAAGCTGCCTGGTAGGATTACTGTTACTGGCAGGATGGATAGCTGCTGGCTGGCTGGTTCTATTACATTCACTTGCAGGATGGCTAAAAGAAGGCTGGTTTGTTGGATTACTATCACTGGCAGGATGGCTAACAGCGGGCTGCCTGGGGAATTACTGTCACTGGCAGGGTGGCTAACAGTAGGTTGGCTGGTGGAATTACTGGAACTGGCATGATGACTAACACCAGATTAGTTGTTTGGATTACTTGCACTGGCATGATGGCTAACAGCAGGCTGGCTGGTGGGATGACTGTTGGGATGGCTATAGTGGTTGCTTCCAGGACATATGCTGGCTGGGTGCAGCAGTCATTAAAAATGTTATACTGTGTGTGTGGCCAAGACATTACATGTGACACATGGCAGATGGTGATCATGGTGTAAATCAGATGTTTAGTTAGTTAGTTTTTGTTGACCGGGTAAGTGCACTAGACCAGTTCTGCCTTTTTTCAGGCATGACCTGGGGGAGGGGGATACTGCTGAATGCCAGCTGACCTTGAACCAGATTAAGCTGTTGGTAGTATTTTTTTTTAGTGAATGGGGGGACATTTGGCTAGGGCACCGGAGAACTTCCCCTGCTCTTTATGAGAAATGCCATGGGATCTTTAACATCTACCTGAACTACCACCAGAACAGGCAGATGGGACCTTGGTTTAATGTCTCACCCGAAAGATGGCACCTCAGGAGCACAGCACCCCCCTCATGCTGCACTACAGTGTCAGTATTGGGATATTAACCCAAGTGCCTGGTGTGGGGATAGAAACCACAATCTTCTGATCTCCTTGCCTCAGAGACGAGTGTACTACCTGCTGAGCCACCGACACTGACAGATGTATTTATATAAATATACAGTAGCGCAGCACAAGTTGGGGACAATTTTATTTGGGGAAAAAAAATTAAATCGTAGAGGAAAGGATTAAATTTATAAGGAGGAAAGGAGGGATTTAAAGATTTTTTTTGTTTTATGCTCTGCAACCGTCATCATCATTATTAAGTATGCAGCCCTCACAGTCTTCCAGACTGGACTTGTATCCACCTGGGAATTTTTTTCTCCATAAGTGCCTCCTGTGGTACAAACACAGATCTACAGTACTTGTCCTAGGTGGAATATGCCCTTCATTCATTTAAAAAAATGTTAACATACCAACATTTCTAGGTGATAGATGCATATGCCTGTCCCACTCAGTGGCTCCCACCAACTGAATACCCTCTCCATGCTTACACTAGAGGTTGGACAGGTCAGATATTTCACTGCTGTGGAGGTTAGTACTGGCCACTCAGTCACCTTGTCAGTCCAGTAAAGCAGGGACTCTTCCAATATGTTCAGATGCCTGGTGTCAGCGAAATATGCATTCACCATGCACTGTGCTGTATGCAATCCTGCTGACTCATCAGCTCCTCCTCCTTTTCCTCCATGGCTGCAATTCCACCTGTGATAAATCACCCTAAAGTGGAGTTATGGTCATTTGTCCTCCTGTGAACAACCCTATTTTTTCAGCACACTTAACTGAGGTGGTAACAATACCCAGTCTGTCACTGTCATGCTGTGGCTTGCAGAACTGTACTCGTGCCATCTGCGCCCTATGAACCCAATTTACAAGCTAAGCAGTAAGATTTTGTCGCTGATCACACTCACCTTCAAGTATGGAAGAGAGGCCCTTTTTATACCATATGTCCAGCATGGTGGCAATTCCAAAATCAAGAAACTGGAGAATGCCTGAAATATGGGTATTGCAGTCTAATATTTGCAGCATGTGTTATTTTAACACAAAGCTAGCCCTATCTACATCTGCCTCTAGCACCTACTGCACATTTACCAAGGTCTGCCTCACCACCCTTAGCAGTGGGATGGCCTGACAAATAGAGGCAGTGTCCTCACTCACTGCCTATGTGGTATGCTCCATTGGCCTAAGAATCATGATCAGGCCATCTGTGAGTCAGCATTGCTCGGTTGTGAGACACATGGATGCTCCCAAACTGTAATGGCTTGTGTGCTGCTGCACGTATTCCAAGATGGCTTTGTACTGTTTGTACAAGTGCTCAATCATGTACAGTGTTGAATTCCATCTCTGACAACTTCCAGCTTGAGACGGTGCTGAGGCAACTTGTTTCGGACCTGCGGCTACCTATGCTGGTTATGGGTCTTTCCAGAATCAGCAAAGTGGGCACACATGCAACGGGCCACAGTCAACATCGCCTTCATTTCAAGATATGCCAGAAACTCATGCACTCCACAATTTAGACAGTGTGTCATGCAGGAAACCCTGAGATCCCCACTATTGCTGATGCATTTCACCACATTTTGAGTCATTGTTGCTTGCTATTAAACCTGCTTTCAGGGACTGTGGATGCAGTTACTCATCAATCTCAGTCAGGAGCCTTCCGGAGGTGGTTGTGGAGTCAAAAACAGTGGTTGAATTCAAACATACATGGGACAGTCATAAGACAATTCCAGGGGGTGGGGGTAGAAAGAAGTAGGCTGCTGGTTAACTAGGATCTGCAGCTTATCCATTAGGTAGGGTAATGGGCAGACTTGGTGGGCCAAGCGGTCCTTATCTGCTGTCAAATTCTATGTTCTATGTTTCTAACATTTTTTGACCAGTGCATAGCATGCAGACAAATACCTGGACTGTTTTTACCAACGTTGGGATGTGTTGGGATTCATACAGTTTTTTTCCAGACCAGTGTCAAATACTACCCGTGTCTGATTGGCTGTAATATTTAGATAAGAGCTACCGGTATTTTGGCCAATGGTCCACATATCCATATTAAGGTGGATGTATGGTGATGCTGAATGCTGCAGAGCATGTCTTACTGTGCATGTCACAGTTCTATACAGTTCTGGAATAGCATGGGTGGGGAAATACCTGCGTAATGGGATCTTTCATTTTGGACAGGCACATGTCATCAATCTGCAGAAGCCTGCATTCTCCACAAGAGAACAGCAATAGATCAATTGCCAACATTTCTGCAGTTGCTGCATTAAGTTAATATGCAATAGCATGATTCAGTGAGTATTTGTTGTGACACTCACACATACTCTGCAGTGTAGGCTGCACCTTTTGGAGTTTTGGGCTGGAGACACCAAACAGCTGGGCTCTATACAATGGCAGCATGGATGATGGAGTAGCTTTTCACTCATGGGAATCAGAGATGCAGAACGAATGAATAACATGATTTTGGATGTTTTAGGGACAGGAGTTGATGTGCTTCACTGACTCTGGCTGCTAATACTCACACCACCACTGCTACTCTGCCTGCTACTAGGAAATCCCACTAAGTTTTCATCTTCCATGGTTACTAAAGAATTCCACCCTGGATCTGTACCTATGTCACTTTGGGATGCCTTGTTCAATGAGATCAATAAGGGATAAGGCCCCCCCCCCGCACCAGCTTCCTTTTGGTGTTGAGTTCAGCGTAATAGGTGCCCAGACTTGAGGTATGTGTGTTAAGTGCTGAGGTGGCTACCTATTTTTCCACAGTGCACACACACTTGGCATAGCTAGCAGATAGCCACTGTTTTGTCTTTTGGATGCAGAATGTAAAAATCCAAAACAAGGATGTTTATATGGGGACATTCTTGGAGGGCTAGAAATGGATGTTTTGGGGCATGATTTCTGCTCTGGTGCAACCATTGAGTCACCATCTGTTATTACTACTGGCTCAACACAGCCAATGGCTAAAGAACTGGTGAGGGGGAGACCTTTACTGATTCCCTGTCCCTGTCCCTTACTTTTCTTTTTCTGTGATTCCCATAGAGGGTCTATATCATCATCCCCATCCTCACCTACTATGCTAACCTCCTGAGATATGACCTCCTCTTCTCATCCTCCTCATCCTGACTTTTGTCACTCTGTATTTCCTTCTAAGCAACACCTGATTCCCTGGCCCAGCATGAAGAAACACTCAGCTCTGCCAGTGACACATCAGATTGTGACTCAAGCTCAGGCTCTTCTATAACACTTTTGGGGACATCAACCACCTCTGAGTCATCAACCTCACCCTCACTCCCACAGGAAATCTTTTTGGGGGTGTTTGCACTGCTCCTGTTTTCCCTTCCTGCACCGCCTGCACTACAAGCCTCAACATTCACTAGCCTTGATCCCACAGATTTTGTGGAGAAAAATGTGGCCACACTGATGCCTCCACCAGCAGCAACTACTCCTTGTTGACTAGCACTACAACCAATATCAGCATCTGATGAGTCTTTGTCATCACAACTGCTTACAGTTCCCTTCAGAACCACAGACGCTATGATCTTCTTCTCAGCAGAGATGTTGTGAAATTAAATTGTGCCTGAGGAAGTGCCACAAAATCAGCAATTTCACAGCACAAAACATTTTGTGAAATTCTGCCATTCCACAATTTTCTTTTGCCAGGTGCGCAAATTGTGAAACTTCATCCGTGAAATGCAAAATGTCACCAAGAAATGCCAATTTTGACAAATTTCACACAAATTTCATGAAATTGTGGCTAAATTTCACCATTTCACAGGCAAATTTTGCATTTCACCCTTAGAATTTCACATTTCACACCCACAAAATATTTTGTGAAATGCACGAATTTAGCTAAATATTTAGTGGAACGAAATTTTCTTATCTACTTGTCAGCAGTACTGTTGTCAGAAACTCCTTTAGCAGAGCATCTTTTTATGGGCATTTTCTTATATGTGTAGATTTTTAAACACTATAACAAAACACTTTATAGCTCTTTACTGATGTAGGCAGACAGCAACAACAGTAACACCACAATTTTTTTTTCCTTTTTTAACAAAAACAATACACAACAGAAATGTAAGGATTAAGTGACTAGGGGGACACATGAAAGACTGAACAACATTTTACAAGATTTTACACATACAGTAAACAAGAACAATACCTGAAACATGTTTCTCTTCTTTTTGGGTTTTTAGAAGAACAATACACATCAGGGATTTAAGGGATAAGGGGACCCACAAAAGATGCAATAAGGTACTGTAGACAAACTTGAGCTAATTTCTATCAAGCAACAAAATGAAAGCAATATAGTCAACCTATGGTGACAGAAATAATTCAGTAAAACAAACCTAACTGTTCAAAAGAAGTAAACTAACAAAGCACAAAAAGGAAAAAAAATAGGAAAAAATACGAAAAACACTGAACAGCACTACTACTAACACTGCCTAGGCTACAAGGCAAGCATATATTTTCCTTGCTGGAGGTTGCTGAAGATAAACTCTCCTCCCCCACAGCACACTGCATAATCTGCAAAACAGAGAAGGAAACCACTATGATAAATCACAAACAAAATCAAAAAATAGCTGGTGATCCAGAGGCACAAGGTGTAGTACACACTTAATGGACTAATTTTTTGCAAAAAGTCTGTATTCCAAACAGTTTCATATATATATATATATATATATATATATTTTGGTACACAGCTCCAGAGCACAGCTAACTCCAACTCTCTCTTTCTCACACTGCACTGAATTTAGCCTACATATGGCAAAACAGCTCATGGCAGCACCATGTGACCTCCTATCCCATGGCTCCTTGATAACATTGCTTTACAACCATAATTACAAGCTCAAATGGGCAGACTGGGTGGGCCATATGTCCTTATCTGCCAACACTGTCTATGTATCTATGTAATTCATAGGCAAAGTTAGGTGAAGTTAGCATTTTCCACAATTCAAATTACTCTTTAAACGTGAAGCAGAAATTCACTTTGCTGATTAATTATGCTCCAGTTAATATCCGGCATATTCAGGTCGCCCATTAGCCTATGGGGCCTGTCAAAGAAAGCCCTGGTATTTCTCACTGTAGTTTGGTAAAATCTTCAGTTTGCCTGCAGGACTCTTTAGTCTCACTCCAGGGGGAGTGAGAGGGAAGGCAGTTCTTGTGGATCCAATGGGCAATCCCCTGAAGTTCTTGAAGTTCACAGCTGCCTTAAGGAAGAACAGTGAGTAGAATATGACAGCTACCAGAGAAAGAAAGGTGCCTTTTGTTCTTTCCATGACTGGGAAGAAGGAACAACTAATCTATGAGTACAGAATTTGAGACTGTTCTCTGAAGGAGTTGACTGAGTTGTGTATGCCCTAGATAAGGCTAGATTACAACAGTCAGGACTTCTTTCACCACAACTGTGCTGAATTTAAATTAAAGTTGGTAGTCATTTGCAATTCATTTGGGATTGAAGACTATGTTGGTGTAACCCTGAAAGAATGGCAGAGGCTATTTGGGGCACAAGGTGGGAGCAACATCATATGGAGTTTCAGGCAGGGCTAAGTGGTTCATGGATGGGCGCCACTGTTCCCTGGGCAAAGACCATGCACCAGGAGGATTTTAAAGTGTGTGGCACATCCCATAGATATACATTTTGGAAGAGAGACAGAGATGTTTATGTGGAAAACAGTACTGCCCAGCAAAGTGTCCTGCAATTGAGAATGTGTTTGTATTGCAAAGACAAATCTTTGGGGGACCACCCTTGCTTAAAGTAACATCTGTAAATAAAGCCATACTGCAAAATCCCAGTTACTGCTTTGGACATTCCACTTGTTGTTTCTAGTGTGAACGTTATTGGGGCCCCTCAGCAATTAGGTCTAGCATATGCCTAGCATCCTCTCCCCTGGACCTCATTGTAAATAATAAGGCTCATTTTAGAACATACCCCCACCTGCTGTCCTGCAGACAATAAGCCTGGTATACACTCCAACGTTAAGGGTGGTACCATGAGTGTAGTTCTGCCAAAAGAAAATTGTATGCCATGTAGTTAGCAGTAGTTCTTTTAAGGGGGTGCCAGCTAGCCTAGGATGGCATGGGAGTTGCATGTGTATGCATGATACTCGTGCATACACACTTTAAGTTAGTGCCACCATGTTGCACATGGCAGCTGTCATTTCTGCAGTTGTGAAAAGGAAAAGTAGTGCACCAGGAAGTGGGTATGTTTATGTGGCCTGCAGAGGTGAAGGGCTGCATAAATAGAAAAACTGGAAACTATGTGGCAGAACATCAGACAGCGATCCAGTTATGTGCTTCCACAGTGTTCTTATACAAATCTGATGATGGCATAAGATCTGTGGAGCTTAGCCCACACAGCTGTAAAAATCAGGAGGAGACTATTAACAAACTAGAGATCTGTTCTGGGATTTGCTTGTCATCTCAGTCACTTTCTCATTCTTTTCTAAGCTGTAATTTCTGGTAAATGTGCCTTAACCAAATTGATCTCAGTGCTAGTAGACTACTTCAGGTTTTTCCCTGATTGTATTAGATGGGGTAATAGCAGTCTTGAAGTGCTAGATGCCAGTGGTGGTATGCTGTGAAAAAAGTTGTCCCCATGCTTGTCTGCACATTTTAGAAATGACCCATTTCCTTGTTTTTGCTGTTATAAAAACTGAACCCTTTAACACAAAAACAAGGAGTCAGTTATGGCCTTAACCCCACCCCTTTTTACTTCAAGTGAGGAAAGTGTTAATGGGTTTGTATCAGATGTACAGTGGCAGCCATAGACACATAATATTGTTAAACAGTAATCAACGTTATGTTAAAAAAAAAAAATTATGTGTGCTTTCTGAATGTTGCTAATACTACTACACCCATTTTGTACTCTGCCTCTGGATTTCTGTGTCCCAAGTGCATTATTTTAATTTTTTTTGTTCAGGACAAAAAAGGCTTTTCAAATGAAGGTAGTCACTACTATAAATTTGTTATAGTTTTTTTTATTGCCATCAGAAATTTAAATTTTGTAAAAACAAAAATGGAAATATAGGCAATAAGATGATCCTGTTTTACAAAGTATAAGGACTTCAGATTAGTGACTACCCTCATTTGAAAGGTCATTTGGTCCAAAACAACTTTTAGACTGGTTATTTTTGTGCACCTGTAATAGTTTTACAGATATTTAGATATGTTTGGAATGTGTGCATCTTTGCTAAGAATTCTGCACAATGCCTTAGGAAGACTCTCAGTGAAAAGCAGTTTGGAGTTCAGTCTCCAACATTCTAAACATGCAATGGATCTGAATGAGTTAAAGGGGACAGGAATTGATTACGTACATGAAGGTGTTTGAAGTGTCTTTATTTTCATAAATTATATTCATACCTCTAAAGGATCCCTATTTAACTGTGCCTGAATAAAACATGAAGCTGTCAGTTGTATCTTGTTTTGGTTTTAGATTTATAGAACTGTTATATAATACAACAGCAGATTAGGTACATATAGACACATGTTGATACATAGACATATTAGAATAAAAGTATGCCAGTTACAAGGGGGCCTGTGTTAGATTTGGGTTTTGAATATTCATATACAATAGTCACTTGTTACAGAATTGCAGATATATCATGTTTAACATAGTATAAGTTTGACTATTCATGAGTAATATGGACTTATTGTGCACGGAGTTTAAGAAAAAATGTATCCGAACAGGACACTGTGTAAAATTTGATTGACACCACTGAGAGATTAATGAATGCTTAATTTACACTAGGGTGGGTTTTCTTCTAACCTATTTCTTTGCTTAACATATAGATATTTTCATATGTATAAGACTTTTAAAATTATTTACTGTGTATTGCTTAAGCTTATTTTTCCTTGTTTTTAATCATAGTCATTTACTAATGCTAAAATTAATCTTCACTTGGTTTATAGCTTTTCTCAGGGAAATAAATTTCAATTCAGTGTCATTTGAGACAGTGCCCACAGTTATGAAACTATGAAGTTACATAGTCAAAACTCCAAATTCTTGGTTTCATGAAAGGAACTGCACAGAATGTTGTCCATACAAAGAAAACAATACAAAACACAACTGACAGCTTCAGTTTTTATTCAGACATAGTTAAATATGGATCCTTTAGAGGTATTAATGTAATTTATGAAAATAGAGACATTTCAAACAGCTGCACATCAGTAATCAATTCCTATCCACTTTAAATTATGCATGACAAGAGATGAACAAGGTGGTCTGGTTTAGAATTTCACTTGAGTGGCATAGTCATTTCAAAACTAGGGCTGTTTAGAGTACAATAGGAGTTATGCTAAACAAGGGTAACTATCTCTAAAAGTTTACAAGTTACAGATAAAAAAAATATGAAAATTGTTCAGGGCAAAACGACCTTTCATATGAGCATATTCATTAAGCAGCACTAATTATATTTTTTAAACTATGTCTATCTTACTACCTCAATTTTCAGTTTTCATAGGACTTATGCCAAACAAATGTAGATATCTCTAAAGGTATATGCATTATACATACCTGTAAATCATCAATATGAAAGTTGTTCAGGACAAACATAACTTTCCAATTAGTGTATTCATTAAACTGCACTAATTATATTTTTTAAACTATGGCTATCTGATTACCTGAATTTTCATTTTTCTTCACAATTTTCACCTTTTGGGTGGCTATATTTAAAATAAATCTAATGAATTCAGATTAGTGATTACCCTCATTTGAAAGGTCATTTCGTCCTGAATAACTTTCATGTTGGTTCTATATGGTAACTTATATACTTTTCCAAGTAATTTACATTTGTTTGGCATGACTCCTACTGTGTTCGGTCAGAGAGAAAAAAAATGAGGTTGTTTGGAAGACCATATTTTACAAAATATATAGAATTCAGATTAGTGACTACCCTCATGTGAAAGGTCATTTTGCTCTTAACAACATTCACACTGTTTTATTTTTTTTTTGTCTGTGCACCTTGAATAGTTTTAAAGATATTTAGATTCAGTATAGCACAGTGGTTTAAGACTCTCAGCTGCAAATCTAGAGACCTGGGTTTGAATCCCACAGTCCTCATTTGCATACTTTGTGACTCTGAGCAAGTCACTTAACTTCCTTGTGCTTCCAGTTCACACCTGTAAAAAAAGCTTTCAGCTTGGTGGTTAAAAAAAAAAAGATTTGTTTGAAGGTGTGCACATTTGCTCTCAGAGAAAAGCAGCTTGGAGTTCTGTGTCCATCATCCTAAAAAGAAAGAAGGATGCATTTTTGTATCTGCCATAGGGATTAGCAGTGCTATGGAAGGATACACCAAAAAACTACTAAAAAATGTTTTTCATGGAAATCCATTTTCAAGATAAAGCAGTATGGCTGTAGGTGCTGCCCACAGCCATAAAAACAGGAGTTTGTCTAAAAGCCGGGTTGAGATTGTCAACTTTCTAAATATAACTCTAAAAGAAGAAATAGCTAGGTGTACGGTACAGGAAGATTTGAAATGCTTCCTCAGAGGTAAGATTATCTCTTACTCTGCCAAAAAAATAAGGAAAGGTCAAGGGTACACAACCAACTGGAAACAGAGCACCAGGTGGCAAAAAAGAGGTATACACCATCTTATGGTGAAGCTGATCTTGTGTAGCTACTCCATCTTAAAGAACAGTATAACCAGAAAGCACACAGGAGGGTGAGGGTTGTGGAACAGAGGCACATCCCTCCAGTTGTACCTCTCCACAATTCATATGCCATTCTGGCAGAATGTGGTTCCTCTATGGAGGCACCTGGAGTGGAGAACAAGGAGGATGCTGGGAACCTCCACAAAGGAAGCCCACAAGAGGGTGGCATGGGACCCCACAGGGGAAGGAAACAACTCCTGGTGGGGGACTCCATTGTTAGGAGGGTAGAACTGGGGGAGGGAGGGAGAGAAGGTGCCTGCCTGGCACCATGACTTGGTGGGACAGGGAGCGAATCCTCAGGATAACAAGAGCAGCTACACAGGGAAGGAGATGGATATCATTGCCCACTTAGGGGAATAACGACCTGGCTGGGAAAGGGATCAGAGCAGTGCAGGAGGAGTTTGTGGAGTGTGGGAGGGGCCTTAGACAAGTAGCACACATGGTAACCTTCTTGGAGGTGCTACCTGTGTATGGCATGGGTGAGGCTAGGGTGCTCTGCACCATGGGATTCAATCAGTGGTTGAAAAACTGGTGCAGAGCTCAGGGTTTTGGCTTCATTGGGGACTGGGGGTACACCTGGAGGGATGCAGGCCTATACTGGCGTGGTGTTCTGCATCTGTCAGGGAAGGGAACCAGGATCAAAGGTGATAGGTTTAAATGCTTCATTGGCAAGTATTTAAACTAGCCAGGGGGGAGGCACTGAAAAGGAGAAGAGAAATCCTAGTCCCCCCAAAAAATCAGGATAGGACAGAGATGGGGCAAAAAGGTGTAAGGCCATCAAACAGTGGAGGTATTGAGTGAGTACTAATGCCCATAGTCTAGGAAACAAGCTCCCTGAACTGGTGGCTTTGATGGAAGAGGGATGCCTAGATATCATGGCAGTCACAGAAGCATTTTACACAGAGAACCATGACTGGGATGTCAACATACCAGAGTACACAATCTACAGGAGGGACAGGGAGGGTAAAAGAGGAGGAGGAATAGCTCTCTATGAAAGGGAATAAATCAAAGCAATGGAACTGAAGGGTAAACAGGGAGGAGAGTAAGCACTGTGGGTCACCCTGGAGACTGGAAATGACACCACAATCCACACAGAGGTTGTACAGAGACCCCTATTTCACTGGGAGGAAATGGATGAGGGAATGATAGAAGGCATCCTTAGGATGGCAGGGAAAGGGAAGATGTTGTTGATAGGGGGCCTGAATATGCCAGATGTTAACTGGAGCACCTCTGCTGCAGCCACATCCAAGAGCAGGGCCATTCTCAATGCCCTACAGGGGGCATTCCTCAGACAGCTAGTGTTGGAACCCACTCAGGAGGGATCTGGTACTCTCAAATGGGGATGGAGAGAGGATTTCAGATCTAGAAGCAGGTAGCCATCTGGGAACAAGTGACCACCAAACAGTGTGGTTCATGATAAACTCAGCTGTAAAGTCAATCCATACAAAAATGAAGGTACTGGATTTCAGAAGGGCTGATTTTGTCAAAATGAAAGAGTGCCTCAGAAAAGCACTAGCAAGTAGGCAAGAAGGAGAGGTGGAGCAACAATAGGGAAACATCAAAAGTGCCATCACAGAGGCAGCAATCCTTTGTGTAAAGCAAATAAACAATTCAAAATTAAAGAAAAAAAACACTATGGTTCTCAAAAGAGGTGGCGGGGAAAGTTAAGGAGAAAAAGATAGCATTCAGGAAGTATAAGGAAATACAGAAGGAGCAGGACAGAGAACTGTACCAGTTAAAGCAGAAGGAAGTGGGAAAGGCAGTCAGAATAGCAAAGGCCCAAACAGAGATAAAGATAGCCAAATTGGTTAAGAAGGGGGATATAACCTTTTATAGGTACATTAATGAGCGAAGAAAGACAAAGGGAGGGATACTGAGGCTGAATAAAGAGGAGGGTGGGTGGGCAGAGAGGGACAGTGAAAAAGCAGGGATACTAAACAAATACTTCTGCTCAGTATTCACAAAAGAAGAGGAGGTTGAGGTACCTAATCCAGTCAAGAGAAGCATTCTGGATAGGGGGGTCAATATCAGTCCTTTCAAAGAAGAAAGGGTTTTGAAAGAACTCCAAAAACTGAAGGTGGACAAAGCAATGGGGCCTGATGGGATTCACCCCAGAATTCTAAAATGACTAAGGGGAGAACTAGTAACACCACTGACTACCATTTTTAACAAATCATGTGAGGTCGGTGTGGTACCTGAGGACTGGAGGAGGGTGGATGTGGGAGCAAGTCAGAGACAGAAAATTACAGACCTGTCAGTTTGACCTCAGACATAGGGAAAATGATGGAATGACTTCTGAAGGAAAGAATTGTTGAGCACCTAAAGGCCAGTGGGGCACAGGACCCAAGGCAGAATGGATTCACAGCGGGAAGGTCATGTCAGATGAATCTAATTGTTGTCTTTGACAGGGTAACCTATGTAGTAGACCTGGGAGGGGCTGTGGACATAGTCTATCTAGACTTGAGCAAGGCATTTGACACAGACCCACACAAAAGATTAATAAACACAGTAGCATTAGTGTTGCATTAATGTATCTGCCCTATCCTGTGTTAATAAACAAATTAGCCAACCTGGGAGTGGGTCCCGGGGTGGTAGCCTGGGTAAATCATTGGCTGGACAACAGGATGCATAGGATAATAGTAAATGGAGTCTACAATATAGAAAGGAGGGTTACTAGTGGGGTACCACAGAGTTCAGTACTGGGTCCGGTTCTTTTTAATGCCTTTATAAGTGACATTGCAGAGGGACTGGAAGGAAGATTATGTCTCTTTGCATACTTCACAATGATCTGTAACAGGGCAGATATATAAGCTGGGTTGAAAGGATGAGAAGGGATTTGGCAAGGTTGGAGGAATGGTCAAATGTGTGGTAGCTTTGATTCAACATAAAGAAGTGTAAAGTAATGCACCTGGGAAACAAAAACCCAGGCAAAGAGTACACAATGGAGGTAAGATACTGACAACAAGAAGAATCGAAAGGGACCTGGGTGTAGTTATACCAAATGACCTTAAGGTGGGCAAGCAATGTGAGGAGGTAGTAAGGAGTGCTGAGGGGAGACTGAGATGCATAGGGAGAGGCATCACCAGTAGAAAACAGGAAGTTGTTATCCTCTGTACAGACAGTTGGTGAGACCTCATCTGGAGTACTGCGTGCAGTTCTGGAAACCCATCTCAGCAAAGACATAGACAGGGTGGAGGCTGTCCGGAGGAGGGCAACCAAAACGGTGCAGGGTCTGCACCAGAAGACATATGAAGAGAGTCTAAAGGAGCTTAATATGTATACCCTTAAGTAAAGGAGGGAGGGGGGACAGTATAGAAACTTTCAAGTACCTCAAGGGAATCAACAAAGTCCAAGAGGGTAGCATCTTTCAGAAAAAGATATGTGCAAGATCAAGGGGGCACAATTTGTAGATAGAAGAGGGATGGCTCAGAGTTATTGTCAGGAAGTATTTTTTCATGGAGAGGGTTGTGGATATATGGAACAGCCTTCCGGAGGAGGTTGTGGAGTCAAAAACAGTGTAGGAATTCAAAGAATGTATGTGACAGACAAAAGGCAGTTCTAGTGGGGGGTAGGAGGAAGTAGGCTGTTGGTTAACTAAGATCTGCAGCTTATCCATTAGGTAAGGAAATGGACAGACTAGGTGAGCCAGGAGGTCCTTATCTGCCATCAAATTCTATGTTTCTATGTTTTTATATATGTGGAGAAAGCCTTGACCAGAGATAGATCTGTAAGTTATTCTTTGATAAGCCTAACAAATTTGCTTCTTTTACATCTGCAGTGTCTGAATAATCCAAACACCATTAGCAAAATTTAGTTGAACAGGATTTGACAACTGAATCTGAGCGATTAATAACACCATTAAGGATTTTTATAAAGATCTCTACTACCCAGGGGAGATGGTAGAAGATTATTGAAAACCCTTAGGAATTTTATAGGGACATGACATTACTCATATATACTGTACAAGGATGACAAACATTTTTAGGTAACAATTTCACTTCAGAGGAGACCATTTACAGTAGGTGGTCAGGAGTTTCTAGTTCAGACAGCTTCTCATCAGGGTTTTATGAACAGTGAGTGGATGTTCTTGTCCCTGTCTTTTTCTGTTTTTAAAGAAGCTGAGAAAGTATGATATTGTCATCCTTCCCTCAATGAAGCAATTGTTTCACTTATCAGTAAAAAGTACCAGTCTCCAGCAACTTATATCTCAGCGGCCGCAACAGCCCCACTGTCCTGGACACACACCAGTGCTGCCCCACTGGTGCCAACAGGCACAGGCTGGGACTGTCATGTCACGCAGGCCTCCACAGTGGCACCACCCATGGCTATGCCTGTGCTGTAACCTGCTGTGTGGCCATCCTGGGGCCCACATGTATCACTGTCCATGATGTGAGCTCCATCATCATCAGTAACGGATCTGACACCAGTCTGAGTCTCAGCATGCTGGCATCCATGGACGCTGGCACACTGGGACACGGGCAGGGCCTCCTCCGCACCAGCTCCACCAACTTCAGTCTGGACAGCCAGGCAGGCACACTGTCGTCCTGACCCTCAGACAGCTGTGGAGGTGGATGGGCCCTCCTCTGTGTCCAGGGTATCGCCCTCAGTGGACGAGCCCACTACCGCTGACCCATGTAGATGCTCAGGAGCTATAAGGGAACACAGTAGCATTAATGTATCTGCCCTACCCTGTGTCATCCCCCCCACAGTGACAGGTCAGGACCTACCATGCAGTGACGGGCTACCACTCATCTGGAATCCACCACCTGGAACACCCTCAATGGCACAACACTATATGCTGCCAGCAACCCACTCTTCTTGTGGGGTGAGGCATTGCATGGTCGGCTGTCCCCCACCTGTCGCAGCCCATGCTGCCCTGATGGCAGCTACCTTATATTTAATCCTCCTCCTGTCCAGGCCCACCTTCTTCTTGCACTCTTGCATGGACCGCTGGTGGCTGCCATGCTGGTTGACAGCACGTGCCACCTCTCCCCATACAGCAGCACGGGCCTGTGGTGTTCCCCGCTGTCAGCTGAGCAGTGACTACTGGTCAAGGTAGGCCTCAAACAGGGCATCTGTTTCTGCCTTGGTGAAGTTTGGCCTCCTCTTCCTCCCATGTCTCTGTTCCTCTTCCTCCACCTCATGATCGCTCATCATTGATCCTGTAGGAATGACAGGTGTTACCTCTGCCTGTGCAGTCCCATGCATCTCCCACACACCTCAGTCCACACTCCCAAACAGCAAGCAACTCACCACAATAGACCAGGGCCCCTACTTTTCTGCAGCACAGTGGGACCAAGTTCTGCGGCAAGACTTCCATTTGCCGCAGAAGTTCTGTGGTGGTGGTTTGTAATTTCTGTGGAAGTTCTGTGGCACTAACAAACTACCACATCACAGTGTCAGCTTGTCATCCTGACTTCACTTTCATGGCAGTGGTTATAGCAATCAGGATGGTGGAAAGCACAGTAACACTAGTTCAAAAAATAACAGACTTATAAAAATAATTCTATGCCTAAAAAAGCAAAACAAATGTCTCTCCCTTAAGGTCCTAGCCTGTTGCATGAATGACATATGCAGAGGGGAGCTTATGTGATAAATAAGGCATTTCTATATGCATGCTATCTATCCCACTAATGAGGTTTCAACTGTCTATCACTTATATATCTGTATGTGCTTTCTACTCCACTCATGAGGTTCCCACTGTGTATCACGTATGTTTTTATATGCAATCTGTAACATACATACAAATATATGTGTGTGTGTCTGTGTCTGTGTGTCTGTGTGTGTGTGTGTGTATGTGCGCGCGTGTGGTGAAAGAAAGAGATACTGTGTGTGTGTGTGTGTGTGTGTGTGTGTGTGTGTGTGTGTGTGTATATGTATATGTATATGTATGTATATATGTATATATGTATATATATATATATATATATATATATATATATATATATATATATATATATATATATATATATATATATATATATATATATATATATATATATATATATATATATATATATATATATATATATATATATATATATATATATATATATATATATATATATATAAATTTTTTTTTTTTAATTTCCATGAACTTGCATCCTCATTCATACAGGTCCCATTGGAAATGGAATAGAGGAGTTGTTGCAACACTAATTTTTCATGTCAACCTGCTTTCCCTGACACACTGCGTAATGCCATCAGACCATGACATGCATGTGAACCAATTGTGAGATAGAGCTCTCCAGCCCATCACAATGTGTCCACCATGTGACAGAACACTGCACCATACCTTCCCAGGCTCCAAGCAGTGATGTGTTCCACCAATCCTTGTGCTGCCCAGCCAGCTCCCAGAGCTAAACTCTGAACCTGAATTGCTGGCACGGAAACACAGCATGCTACCTTCTTGCCCAACAGCTGTCCCTGCACACAATGTTTCTCCATAACTTTTTGGTGATTCTATCAACCAATGACAATATGTAGTCAATAACCCTGGCAAAAATGCGTACAGTGCAATTATTTATTTAACAGGTCTATTCTTTCAACAGGTCTATACAGTATTATATTCCACTTTTCTGGGCATAATTACTTTATTTTTCTTAAAAATGACAGTTAAATTCATTTTACCAGTTATTCATTTCAGATGGCATCTCTATACTTTAAAGGCACAAATAGGTGTGTACAAAGTGAGGTATGGACTTAACAGGTCTGTGCTATTGACAAGGTTTTGTTTAAGTTGGCCCTAGTGCAATAATGTAAGACTGAAAACTGTATCAGGCTATAGTGCAGATTGAGCAAATATCACCATGCATGATGTGCTGTGCCACCATCTCTGGTAGTGGGGAGCTGTGGTAGATAAGTGACTGTTCATTTCTGTTGCAGAATGCAGCCGCTTCATTAGCTAATGTATGATATAGCAATGATAACATCACATTCTGAGCATATAGGGGGGTTTTGGATATAAAAAGAGGGGAAGGGAACCAGAATCTATGGATAAATGGAAATATTAATAAAAAAATCATCAAAAGAGTGAATTCTGCTGCACCACAGAAGTTCTGCGGTAGATTGCAAGTTCTGCGCAAAATTCTGCGGCCGCAGAATTCTAGGGGCCTTGCAATAGACTGCAATACCAGACTGTGGCCTCTGCAGCTCAATGTTGCATTTATATAGCGCAATGCATTCAAATGAGGCAAGGCGCAATTTTAAGTGGATGCTAATGCAGTATCTGCACCATTGAATAGATGATGAGCTGATTTGCATATGTCGACTGAATATCGTTTTGTTGCACCTTGCGCAATTGTGTTGAACATGCTCAGGCAAGGGTGCATTTCTGTGACATGCACAGTGGACCCCAAATGGCACATGCCTGGGATGCTGACGCCGATGCCTGCCACGCTGCTGACATGCTGTGCACGGAAGGCAGTGCACAGCACAGCCACCATTGTGCCAGTGGTGCTACTGTGTTGTTCACATGTATGGTGCTCTGGTACTGGGGCGCCGTAGGCGTCATGGAGCCACAGCACAGTAGGCCACTACAGGAAGTGCCACACAGGAGCCCTACCGCACTACGCGTGGTGAGTACCAATCGCGCTGTGGTGGTCTGTGCTTGAGAGCCCCCTAACCCTGTGCCGACCTTTGCCCCTAGGCACCATGCGTCCACATGGGTGCACCTCTATTGCACTGTTCGGTGACAGCACGATGGGGAATGGCAGAGCAGTACCGCACAGCACCTGCACATAGCGTACGTGCGCTACAGAGTGCCATTTTGATACTGAATGCTCGGAGGATGGCACAGAGATGGGCACCAATCTGAAGCCAGGTTGAACTGGCCAACCTAGTGTCCCTGGTGGAGCCCCATGCTTCTGCTCTCTTTGAGGAGGCACCCCTGGACAGGGCCAGGAGTGCCATGTGGGAGGAGGTGGCAGTGGCCCTGGAGGAGGCGACGGGCATACTGCGCATGGCAGAGCAGTGCAGGCACCGCTATGGGGACCTGCAGTGTAGGGACCCAGACAGGATTGCCCACCTGCGGTCACACACCAGGAGGGGTGCAGTTCCACAGCCAGGTAGGTGCCCCATCCATACACTGTTTACATCCATATGGGTATCGCGGTGGCATTTGTCCAGCACATGGGGGGCCGTTCAATGTGGGCCATGGTGGTGGTATGGGGTGGGGGCAGATGGGTATGGCTGTGTGGGATCACACACACTCAGGGGTGGGGGGACTTTGCTACCGGATTGTACTGATGTTCCTCTCTCCATGTTTGCACCCTAGGCCCTGAGGAGCACCGGCATGCCAGGGAGGGGAGGCTGTGGCGTGAGGCACATCATGCTGCAAGGGCGACTGTACAAGACCAGCGCAGGGACCAGCCTGATGATGGTGAGTGCCTTACATCCAGGATTTTTTGTGCATGTTGTGTAACAGGGCAGGCGGCGGGGCATGGCCACCATCCACTGACACCACTGCCATGCACGCAACATGGTACGGTCAGCACTGTCCAGTGGCACTGCATGTCTGGGAGTGTGTCAATGGTGGTCCATGCATGCAGCGGGTACATGGCTATGCCACTGCCTTCGCACCGCATAGACATGTCACTGTACAGCCACGGTAGTGCTGTGCTGGACTTGGGTGGTCGGTATGTGCAGCAGTCCACATGGCTGTGTGGGCCTGGGTTGGCAGATCTTGTGGACATGATCACTGTGGGTGGTCACACACCATCACAGAGGCATGTCCCATGGCTGTATGCCATGCACAGTGGGTGGGCTGCAGGGGGCTGTGCATTCACACATATTGACTCTGCTCCCTTGTCCTAGGTGGATGGTGGTTGCAGACCATAGAGCGGACACTGCAGGAAATACTGCAGGTGGCCTGGGCCTCCCTGGAGATTTTACAAAGATAGACCATCTGGGATTCCGAAGGCGGCATGGCGGGATGCCCCTTCAGAGCGGGGAGTGGGGCTCCTGCTGAACATGTTTCACCCCATGATTTCCCCTACCCTCCTGGACCCACCCTCACACCCCTCCTTCCCTCTACCATTTGTTCACCCCTGCTCCTTACCCACCCCCACCTGGTTTGCGGCCCTCCCCCCAACCTTTTGTACATATATGTAAATAGTTGTTTTCAATCTTTTAAAATACATTTGCTTTGTTATGCCTACTGTGGTGGTCTCTGATTTGTAGTAGGCTAAAGATGCTCAGCTGCAGTGGTGTGTATGGCGTCCGGGGTGGTGCAGTCATTGGAGTGTTTGAGTGTCCGTAACGGAAGTGACTATGGTGTGGGAGTAGCTATCAGTCACTGTCTGTGGTTTGTGTGTTGTTCGCTGTGCACTGGATGACTGTGTGCAGTGGTCCACAGTGCATGCACTGTGTCCATGGTGCACCTGTCAGACTGTCCCTGGCCTGTGCAGCTGACACCCTTGCATGTCTGTGATCTGCACGGTCCGCTGGCATGTCAATGGTGGCTGTCCATGCTGGACAGTCACTGTACCCAGCACAATACTGGGTTGCCTCCTGTCACTGGTGTAGTGCATGTCTGCCTCGGGTGGCACTGAGGCCTCCGCTGTTGTTGTCCCACCTCCATGCTGTCACTTGTGTGTGTCGCAGGGGATGTGCACCACTGTCTGTCACTTGTGCTCCAGGAGCGTGCCGGTGGCGTACATCTCCATGGTGCCTGCACAAGGTGGCTGGCACTCCTTTGCCATGGAGGGGTGCTGCCTGTGTGTACATGGTTTCTGTGGCCACACGCTGGGGGCTTGGTTGCCCCGCTACTGTGTCCCTGTGTTGGTGTGCCCTTGGGTATGGGTGGGTGTTTGTCCATGCACTGTATTACATCCTGTGTGGCACATGCTTCCATGCACCACTGTGGGTGTCTGCGCTGGCTGTTGTGGCCAGTGCTGGGTCAGGGGTGTCCTTTGGAGGGTGTACTTGGTGCTGTACCACTGGTGGTTGAGTCCAGGGCATGCCTGTCATGTGTGGGGTATCTCGTGTGCCAACGCATCGTCGGTCTCTCAGCTGTACCTTGGGGGGGACGTGTGTGGTGGCACTGTGTATGCAGTCATTGCATCGCTGTCTGCTGCCACACACTGATGGGTGCTTGTGGTGGGGATGCCTTGCGTGGTTCTGTGGTGCACAGGGTTGCATTGTCACAGTGGGGGTGGTGGAATGCATGGGATGTCCTGCCCTGGTGGACGCTGCTCCTGGGCAGGGTGTCTGGGGATCAAGGTGCAGGGTGTGCTCTGCATTGATGGGATGGTGTGGCACAGGGTGGTCTGACCTCCTTGTGTGCTGGTCACAGCTTGCCAGGGGGTGTGCTGGAGCACCATGTCCCAGCTGTGGGTTTGTTGCTGGTATCCATAGGCCAGTTGTTATTCCAGCTTTCCCCTGGTTGTGCAGTGCATGGGGTGTGGGGGGCAATGTCTATTCTGCTGTGTGATCCTCTCTCAATCTGTAGCATGGGTGATGGGCTCCTGCATCCTATCCCTGTGCATCCCTGGTTGTGCTGTTGTACTGCTGCCCTGCTCCACTGAGCATCCCTGGTTGTGCTGTTGCACTGCTGCCCTGCTCCACTGAGCATTCCTGGTTGTGCTGTTGCACTGCTACCCTGCTCCACTGAGCATCCCTGGTTGTGCTGTTGCACTGCTACCCTGCTCCACTGAGCATCCCTGGTTTTGCTGTTGCACTGCTGCCCTGCTCCACTGAGCATCCCTGATTGTGCTGTTGCGCTGCTGCCCTGCTCCACTGAGCATCCCTGGTTGTACTATTGCACATCTAAACTGTGCCACTGCACATCCCTGGTTGTGCTATGGTGCAGATGGTGTGATATTCAGTCATGTGCCGCAGGCGTATCTTGACTTGCGCAGTTTTTGAATATCGTGCTTATTGCGCATGGGCGCAGTGGACTTGTGCTTGCTCCTGCTGTTGCACACTTTTATGGTGCAGTTTGAATATCTGGGCTATATGTGTTGTTATTTCTCAGTAACTACTTTGAGACCATCTTTAGCATTCTAGATCTCGTTTGTAACTTCAGAGAGGTTTCTAGATATAACATAGAAGTTGATGGCAGATAAGGACCGCAAGGCCCATCCAGTCTGCCCAATTATTTTTTTGCCTTATAAATGTGCCATCGGCCTTTGCTCTGTCAGTGGCCTATCTATTCATACTCATCTGTATTGCTCCCTTATGCCTATCCCATGCCTGTTTGAAGCCCTGCACTGTATTCATAGCCAACACTTACTGAGGTAGGCCGTTTCATGCATTCACCATCCTTTCTGTGAAAAAGAACTTCCTCATATTACCCTTTAATCGACCTCCCTCTAATCTCATGTTGTATCCTCTTGTCCTGCTATTTTTCTTGTATTGAAACATGCTAGACTCTTTAATCTTGATAATGCCCTTAAGGTGTTTGAATGTTTTGATCATATCACCTCTCTCCCTCTTTTGCTCTAGGGTATGCTTATTGAGCTCTGTTGATCTGTCCTCATATGTCTTCTGATGCAGTCCCTGTACCATTTTGGTTGCCCTTCTCTGGACTGCCTCAATTTGGTTAATGTCCTTGTGAAGGTGTGGCCTCCAGTACTGCATGCAGTACTCCAGATTGGGCCTAACCAGTGTCTTGTAAAGAGGGATTATTACCTCCTTCTTACGACTTGTGATACCCCTACTAATACACCCTAACATCCCCTAGCCTTAACTACTGCTTTAGAGGTATACTTGGATGATTTCAGGTTATCAGTGATGATGATGATGCCCAAGTCTCTTTCTTCCTTTGTGACTGCCAGCAACTCCCCTCCCAGCCTATAGGTGGCTTCAGGGTTTCTCTTCCCTATGTGCATGATCTTGCACTTCTTTTCATTAAATCCCAGTTGCCACTCTTCCAACCATTTTGCTAGTTTATCCAGATCTCTTCCCATTCTGCCCACCCCATGTGGATCATCTACTCTGTTGCAGATCTTGGTATCATCTGCAAACAGACAAACCTTACCCTCAAGTCCATCTGCAATGTGACTGATGAAGATATTGAAGAGGACTGGCCCCAGGACTGATCCCTGAGGCACCCCACTTGTGACTTGCATCTTTTCTGACTGTATACCATTTACACCACTCTCTGTTTTCTGCCCGTCAACCAGTTTGCCACCCAGTTGACCTACTTCTGACCCACCCTGCGCATACCTAGTTTGTATATTAATCTTCTATGTGGAACAGTGTTGAAAGCTTTGCTGAAGTCAAGGTAGGTGACATCAACTGTTCCCCCTTGGTCCACCACTCTGGTTAACCAGTCAAATAAATCTATGAGATTAGTTTGACAGGATCTTCCTTTTGTAAACCCATGTTGTCTTGGATCCTGTACCCCTATGGATTCAAGGTGTTGCACTATCCTTTCCTTAAGGTGTGCCTCCATAATCTTGCAACACTACTGAGGTAAGACTGACTGGTTGGTACTTCCTTGCCTCCTCCATGCTACCACTCTTGTGGAGCAGGATCACATGAGCCCTACTCCAGTCTTCTGGGACCTCTGCTGTGCTCAGAGTCTCACTAAACAGTTCTGATAATGGATCTGCTAGTTCCATCCTTAGCTCCTTTAGTACCCTGGGATGTATGCCATCAGGTCCCATTGTCTTGTCCACCCTGAGCTTAGTGAGTTATTGTAGGACCCTTTATTTTGTGAAGGAAGTAGTGCTCACCTCCCTCCCTCCCCCATGTCCATGGTGCTAAGCTGTGGGCCCTGCCCTACCTTCTCTTCAGTAAATACTGAGCAAAAGTATCTATTTTGGATAGATGCTTTTACAGGGTCCTCCTCCTCCTCACACACACCCTTTTCTCCTTTGAGCTTACCAATACCCCCTCTGGACTTTCTCCTTTCACTAATGTACCTATAGAAAGTCTTGTCACCTTCTTTTACTGTTTGTGCTTGTGTTTCCTCAGTTTGGGACTTTGCCTGCCTTACTGCCTTCCCTGCTTCCCTTAGGGCAGTTCGGTATGCCTCCCTATCTTCATCCCGCTGTGTTCCCTTATATTTACTGAAGACCAGCCTTTTGGGTCTGACCTTTTCTGCTACTGTGTTTGAGAACCAAAGTGGTTTCCTTCTTCTTTTGCACTTCCTTTTCTGTCTAACACAATGGGATGTTGCTTCAAGTATTGCATCCTTAATGCTTGCCCACTTTGCCTGTACTGCCTCACCTGTGTTTCTTTTTGCCAGGGCTATCTTAACTCTGTTGGCCATCTTATCAAAGTCAGCTCCTCTGAAGTCCCATATTTTTGTCTTGGAATGGGATAACTTAGTTGTAGTGGTCAAATTGAACCATACTATGTGATGGTCACTGGCCTCCAGGTGACCTTCTACCTGGCGATCTGTGATCCCTTCCCTGTTAGTCAGTACTAATATCAGTTAATATGTCATATAATATATTAATGTCATGTAATCATATAACATATTATGTCATGTTAATATATCAGTTATAGTCAGTTAATATGTATAGCCTCGAGGAAAGGAGGGAGAGGGAGGACATGATAGAAATGTTCAAGTACCTCAAGGGAATCAACAAAGTCCAAGAGGGTAGCATCTTTCAAAAAAAGAGGTGTGCAAGAACAAGAGGGCACAATTTAAAGATAGAGGGGGGGGGCGGCTCTGAGGTAATTTAAGGAAGTATTTTTTCACAGAGAGGGTTGTGGATGCATGGAACGGCCTTCCGGAGGAGGTTGTGGAGTCAAAATCAGTGGTGGAATTCAAACATGCATGGGACAGTCATAAGGCAATTCTAGGGGGTGGGGGTAGGAAGAAGTAGGCTGCTGGTTAACTAGGATCTGCAGCTTATCCAGTAGGTAGGGAAATGGGCAGACTGGGTGGGCCAAGCGGTCCTTATCTGCCGTCAAATTCTATGTTTCTATGTTTCGGAATTTCTGCAGCTTTTATATTTTCATTGACATACATGGCCTCTCCACCGCCCACCCTTTTTGCACCTCAGTCTCTCCATGCTCCACTTTTTGGCTGTCCCTCAGGGGGCAGTGCAAGTGTTTACAAGCATCACTTGGGCATAATAAAGAGAGAGAGAGATAGATAGACAGAGGAAGGAGCCTGTTGGGGCCGGATACTAAAGTGCTGACCCCTTCTGTAATGTTGAATGCAAGCAATTTGCTCTTTGTTTTTGGTTTTTGTGTGTGCTTTTTTGTTGTTGTTTTTGTTTTGTTTATTGCTGAAAGTAAAGCAGTTTTCATTTAATTTAAATTGGTTCCTGGAGTGTTCCCTCTATAAATGTTTCCCAAGATGCAGCCTGGTTCACTATCCTGTCACATGTAGATGGCTTTAGCAGTGGAATCAAACCCCCATTTGTCTAAGTAGAGTTAAAATGACTCCAAAAAAAGTACTGAAACAACTTGCTGAGCAGCAAGAATAAAAAGTCAAGATGCAAAGGAACTAGATGGCCCAACAAGTGCAATAACAAACTCAGAGAGACAACTGATGCAACAAGTGAAGAAACAAAGGGACTGGATGGCCCAGCAAGTGCAACTGTACGCTCAGAGAGGCCAGTAGCAGATGCAATGGCAGGTGCAGAGAGATTGGAAACAGCAGGAGTTTATGAAGTGGGGACTACAAGCAGTGATAGAAACTGTGTCACAGCTCCAGTTTACAGGGAATCCATTCACTTTAGCACCCCACTATGTGCTAACAAAAATGGCAAGGCCTGCCTTTTGACTTTTGAGAGAGTTGCCTGTACAATAAAACTGGCCTGGCAAAGAGAAAGTTGAGCCAACAACATTGCACGTTATTTGACAGGAGATGCCCAAGCTGCATAAAGAAGCTTACTGACACAGCTGGCAGAGACTACAATCAAGTAAAGGCATCTATCATAGACTGGGTCAGAATAACTGAAGATAGTCATTGATGGAACTTTTACACCTTCAGATTCAAGGTCGGAACACAACCTAGAGTGCTGGCACAAAAATTACATGATTCGGCTACTCAGTGGTTAAAACCATAGATAAGCACTAAAGAGGAGATTATAGGCTGGCCGAGTGGCACTGATGGTTGAGGTGCTGGATGCTACACCTCGTGCTGTGCTAGTGAGCCAGGTTTGGGAAAAAGCCTGGTTCACCAGAGGTCGGCTGGGGGAAGGGCAGGAGCGAGATTGAGTGGCCACAAGGCAGCTCTCCTCTCCCGGGGAGGGTTTCAGTCACTCCCACTGCAGGGATGCTCCTGGGTGGAGGCCCAAGGGTAGTGCAGAGAGTGTCTAGAGTAGGGAGGGTGCCACATATCGCTGCATGCACATGCCTCCACATACGTTTGAGTGACTGTGGCAAGAGAGGGGAAGAAAAGATGAAAACTGGAGCTGGCAGGCTTCATGATGGCCCAGCTGCACCTGCATAAGTCTCTTTGGATTCTAGATTTGTGTTCCATGGGAGGGGAGAAAGTCGAAGCTCTTCACCCCTGCCCTGTCCCGGGGGGGCAACCTGGAGGGGAATTCCTGGGATAGGACTGGTGTGGGGATGCCGGTGATGGAGAATGAGCCCCTCTGAGGGAGGGCCAGAGCCACCTGCCAGCCCCGTGGATGGAGGAGACAAATACATTAAGGAAAAAAAAAAGTAGAGGCTATTATGGATTTAATTGTACTGAAGCACTATTGGAAAATTTTGCCAGATTGAGTGTGTAGCCAGAAAAACTAACACTCCAACCACAGCAGTGAAAATCATAGAACATTACCTGGAAGATGAAAGATCAGAGTCGGTTAAGAAGAGCAGGGCCCAAAATGAACCTCAGGCATAGACCTAAGGAGAGATTCCTGCAGAAAAGGGAAGAAAGAATTGTGGGGATATGGTAACTAATGTATGTGATATAGGTGCCACATACAGGACTATTTATTTTTTCAAAACCTCTCTCTCCTAAAAAGTCTGTTGCAACAGCACTTATCTATCCTATTCTATACCTTTAATTCTTTTTGCTTTACCTATACAAGTAGGCTGCCTGTATGAGTTCATTCTTTGCTATCCCCTAATATTTCCATGTCCAGTATATGAACTCTATATCTCCTTTCCTGAACTATTAGAGAAATAATAATTTAGTTGTTTAAAAGTGGAGCTGTTAATGCTCTCATATTGCTGTGGAGTTCTATGTGTTCATTCAGTAATGCTCAAGTTAAGGTATTAATAAAATAAAGCACAACCACCTTTTATTTTCATGGAGCAGAAAAAGGGTAGTAGCGTTTGAGTAAAGCTTCAAATCCCCCAATACATGCAGGTTGCAGGAAAAACCTTTGTTTTTGTTTAAGTTAAATTTCGCCTTCTGTCCGCTCAAAGTGCGATCGAATGTGACTGCAGTAAGGCACAACAATACAAAATGAAAGAAAAATGTTTTAAATCATGCATGTGAACTGCAGTTCACTCAGATGCCTAATGAAAGAACCGCAGTTCACTGTATCAGTATGTGAAATATTGCTAGCATTTGGTTTTGCACACAACCGTGTCAAACTGCTTTTTTTTGGCCACAAGTAAATATATAGATATAAGAACTAAGGAAATAAGGGGTCTAAAATGTAAAACATTGTAGCAGAAAGATGAATTTTGTTGTTTGCAGTAAAAAGGGGTGGAGCCAAGTATATCACATGACTGTTCAAGATATAAAAGAAGACTTGCTTCATTCAAGAGTTGAGATTGGTGACTGCAGGGAGAGGATACACATTGCCCTGTCAGTGATAGCACTAGCTGTTTTCTAATGTGTTCTTTGTATACATTCTTATGCTCTTTTGTTTTATTTTGCCATATAAGTATGCCTTATATTTTTTGTTTCTGTTAACTTATTTGCCTGAATAAGGAATAAACCTTCTTGAACATCTGAAACCTGTTGTCATTGGTGTCTTCCTTAAATCTCACATCCTCACATGTGGTGGCAGTGGTGGGATTCGAAGGTCTGGCACTGCAGGCTTTCTGATACTGTTCAAGTATCAGTAGAGGCACCTGATTTTCCAGGAAGAACCAACTGGTGGTGTTCATACTAGGGCTATGGCTGCAAAACCCGGAGAAACATTGTTGCCTGACTTGGGTGATGTGAGGCAGAAGAAGACAAAAACAGAGGAGGAAGGTGCTATTGGAGGAGATGTGGAGGAAGAAGAGAAGGGCAAGGAGAAAGAGGCAAACCATCCAGTAGGAGATGCTCAAGACTTACTGCAGTGGCTATGTGTGCAGCAAGTTGCCCTTGCAAAACAGAGAGAAATGGGCAATCAGAGGAGTGAGGCCAGATGGGCAGATACCCTGCAGGCTATCCAAGCTTTGGGTACCGAGCAACCTGCTATGGCACCTGATAGTCATAAAGACATAAAATTGACTAAACTTTGTGAGACTGATGATACTGAAACATATATAACCCCCTTTGAACATATTGCTCGAGCATGTAACTGGCCTAGAAGTCAATGGGTCATACGACTTGCTCCCTACCTAACTGGTAAAGCCCAGCTTGCTTATGGACATATTGATAGCGGGTTGACTGACAATAATGATGCCGTAAAAGAAGCCATTCTAAAAAGGCATGACATCTGTCTTGAGACTTATCACCAGAGGTTCAGGACTTTAAAATTCCATACAACAGAGACCCCTCAAGAAACATATACAAGACTCTTCGATCCTCCAGTGGTAGCCTCCTGACTGTTCCTAGAATGAGGCTTAAATCAGCCAGGGATAGAGCTTTCAGTGTTGCAGCTCCCATTCTATGGAACTCATTACCAGCTTTGGTCAGAGAGGCTCCCACTATAGATGTCTTTAAGGTTCGCCTGAAAACATTATTTTTCTCACAAGCATTTGATGTTTAGAGTATGATTTAATCTATAGTTTGTGATTTATTATTTTATTTTGTATGGATGAATTTGTTTAATTTTTTAAAATTTGTACAGCGCCCAGAGCCTCCAGGATTGGGCGTCTTTTAAATAAACTTGCCTTGCCTTGCCTAAATGACTTATGTGGAAAATGGCCATGCCCAGGGACTAGTACCAAGGAACAGATGTTGGAGGCAGTTGTTCTAGAGCAGTTTGTAAGAATCTTACCCCAAGATGTTCAAATATGGGTCAAAGAACATTGTCCTAAAACACCTGTGAAAGCTGTCAGTCTAGCAGAAGACTACCTAGCAGCAAGGCCCCATCAACAGAAAGGTTACACAGGATCCAGCACAGTCTCATCCACAGTAAGAACATATACTTCTAAAAATAATGTTACTGCAGGGGGCTTGGAAAGTATTAAAATGACAGACCATTTAATCCAGACATTATTTGCCATATTTGTCAAGGCAAAGGCCATATAGACAGTACCCACACAACTAGCTCTTGCTTACTGGGGGCAATATATAACTACTGTGGTTGTGAATGGACAAGAGATGGCTGGCCTTCTTGATTCCAGGAGTCTTCAGACTTTAGTAAAGTCCAGTTTGATCCCTGGCGACAATGGGGGTTACTTATATACATGGTGATACCCATTACTATCCAGTGGAAAAATTAAAAATCCAAATACAAGAGACTAGTTAACAAATGTCTATTGGACTTGTTCCACTTTTGCTGGTACCGGTTATAATTGGTCATGATCATCCAGACTTTGAGACTTTATTGGCCAAAGCAACTCACGTGGGAACTGTTACTAATAGGGCACAACATAAATATACACAGGATGTAGAACTATTTTTTCCTTTTGAGGACACCATTTATGAAGCACTGGCTAAAACCTGAAAAACAAAAAGGGAGAAGAGTCTGGATAAAGAACAATGGAAACAATCACATATAGACTCAAAAGTCTGTGGACAATTAAACTATGAAGGACATGCAGAAAGGGGATTTGGGGGCAGAACACTTAAAGGATGATTCACTAAAACCTTTTTCCTACAGGTGGGGAATGACAATGGGATGGGACCAAAATTTGTGTTACAAAATGGGCTGTTGTATAGGGAATGTACCTTGCCTACCACTGGGGAAATGGTTTCACAATTGATGGTGCCCGAGTCCTATAGAAATCACCTGTTATACTTAGCCCATGATATTCCCCTGGCTGGTCATCAAGGGGTAGAGTGTACTTTAAACAGGTTGTTGTATTGTTTTTTCTGGCCAGGAATACATAAGCATGTGACAGACTACTGTAAGTCTTGTGTACATTGCCAAAAGGTATCACTTATAACTAGAAAAGTCAAGGTACCCTTGCAATCCCTACCCTTGGTGTCCACCCCATTCCAGCACATTGCTATGGATGTAGTAGGTCCTCTTCCTAAAAGCTCAAGAGGAAATAGCTTCATATTAATAGTCTGTAACTACACAACTAAATATCCTGAAGCGATCCCCTTGCAGACCACTACAGCTACAAAAATTGCTGATGAACTTGGCAACATTTTTAGCAGGATGGGCATTCCAAGGGAGATACTTACAGACCATGGTAGTAACTTCTGTTCTCAGTTGTTACAGTGACTGTATCAGTCCCTAGGAATCCATGCCATCTATACCCCCCATACCATCTGCAGTCAGATAGCCTGGTTGAAAGGTTCAACCAGACCCTAAAATGGATGCTGCAAAAATGTACACAGGATAAAAGGAAACATTGTGATCCATATCTACCATATCACATGTTTGCTTACAGAGAGGTACCACAAGCATCCACAGGATTTTCTCCTTTCGAAATATTGTTTGGTAAAAATCCTATAGGATTACTGGATGTGCTGAAAGAAAAATTGGGAGGATGGGAAACAGACTAATGTACCTGAAATCATGTTGGAATATGTGACAAAATTAAGAAAGAAACTGATACAGTATGTATAGAAAGCACATCAGCATAGGTTACAACAACAACGCCAGAAAGGAAGTTATGATCAGAGGGTAGGGAATAAATCATTTCAGCCAGGAGACAGTGTTATTGTTATTACCTTGTAGCGACAATAAACTGCTCATGAAGTGGCAAGGCCCATATACAGTAGTAGCCACAGACATTGCCAGCTATTTCCAGATATGTCGTGAAATTTTCTGAAGAGTTTCTCTCTGCTGCCCTTACTGCGGAAATGGAGAAAACAGGAGATATTTCTGGAAATATCACAGAAATTTCAGGAAATAGCTGTTAGTGTCTGAGGCTGCTACTGTACCATCACTAGAAAAATTGGACCTATTAATTATGAAATTGAAATCCCTGATAAGTGTGCCAAAAGCAGGATCTATCATGCTAATTTGTTAAAAAAGTGGCATGACAGTCCCCAACCTTCTTTATATGTTCACCCTGACATAGACAAATGTGAAATAGAACTTGCTTATGAACGGTTGGAAAGTAAGACTGGATATGAGGATGTTAAAATTAACCCTGATTTACATCCTGATAAAAGAAAGGAGTTAGACAATGTATTAAAGCCCTTTTGTCATTCTTCTACAGCAACCCCTGGTAGAGTTGTGGGTGTGGAACATCATATTGAAGTTGGGACAGCATCTCCTAGTAGACAAAAACCTTATAGGTTGCCAGAAAGTGTCAGAGAAGGAGTAGTGGGTGAAATTAACAACATAATCCAGTTGGGGATAATACAACCATCCAACATCACATGGAGTTTTCCCATGGTTGTAGTTAATAAAAAGGAAGGTGTAGTACAAGTTTTCCTGGATTTCCAGAAACTGAATAATGTATCAAAATTTGATGGGTACCCTATGTCTCATACAGATAATATCATTGGTCAGTTGGTTAATGCACAGTACATCAGTAGCCTAGATTTGTCTAAAAGGTACTGACAAATCCCATTGGATGAAGAATCAAAAGGAAAAAAAACTGCTTTTCATACTCCCCTTGGCCTTTTTCAATTTACCACAATGCCATTTGGTCTTCATGGGGCCCCTGCCACAGTCCAAAGATGTATGACAAGATTTTAAGACCTCATCTAGCTTATGCTGTGGTCTACCTAGATAATGTCATAATCTTCAGCCCCTCTTGGATTGACCATTCAAAACATCTCAGGGAAATACTTACTGCCATAACCAAGGCAGGCTTAACCATAAACCCTGATAAATGCTCCCTGGCTATGCAAGAAACTAAATATTTAGGCTTTATAACAGGAAATGGAAGGGTAAAGCCTGACATTAGTAAAATAGGTGCAATAATTCAGAGTGATAGGCCCCAAACAAAAAAACATGTAACAGCCTTCTTAAGACTAGTCAGCTATTACAGAAGATTCGTACCAAACATTTCTGAAATAGAAATCCCTTTGACTGAGTTAACCAGGAAATCAAAAACAGAAAAGATACATTGGACCCCTCAGTGTGAAGAGGCTTTTCATAACTTGAAGGTTAAACTCTGTTCCTACCCAGTATTGCATAGTCCCAATTTTGCTCGTCCTTTCATGGTGCAGACTGATGTGTCAAATTATGGGATCAGGGCTGTATTTTCCCAGATGGATGGTGAGGAGGAACACCTCATCCTTTTTATCAGTCGTAAGCTCCATGAAAGAGAGACCCGATATTCTACTATTGAGAAAAAATGCCTGACCATACAGTGAGCAGTAGAAGCTTTAAGGTTTTATTTATGGGGAGGAGAATTTGAGGTCATCATGGACCATAATCCATTGTGTTGGATTAATGTCATGAAAGACAAGAACCCCCGCATCATGCGGTGGTATCTTGCCCTCCAACCCTATCGATTCACAGCAGTCCATCAGTCAGGAAAAGGAAATTGTAATGCTGATTAAATGTCTCGTTTTTGAAGTGATTCCACGATGCAGATATCTTCAGACCCCGGGGTAAAGAAAAATGGAAATAGTAATTGATATAGAAATAAGTTGTCTTTCCTTATATCTATAAGGGTATAGTTGAGACAACTTGCTAAGGGACCCCGGGGTGGTGCTTTGGGAATGGCAGGGCTGAAGCTCCATCTCTCACTGAGAGATTTGAATATTTGAGTATGGTATTCTGACTTAGTTGGCATGAAACATAGTGAGTTGGAAAACTCACAGTTTTCGGCTTTGCCAGGGAAGAGTGTGATATAGGTGCCACATACAGGACTATTTCTTTTTTCAAAACCTCTCTCTTAAAAAGTCTGTTGCAACAGCACTTCTCTATCCTGTTCTATACCTTTAATTCTTTTTGCTTGACCTATACAGGTAGGCCACCTGTATGTAAAGTTATTCTTTGCTATCCCCTAATATTCCCATGTCCAGTATATGAACCCTATATCTCCTTTCCTGAACCCTTTGAGAAAGAATAATTTAGTTGTTTAAAAGTGGAGCCGCTAATGCTCTCATATTGCTGTGGAGTTCTATGTGTTCATTCAGTAATGCCCAAGTTAAGGTATTAATAAAATAAAGCAGAACCCCATTTTATTTTCATGGAGCAGAAAAAGGGTAGTAGCGTATGAGTAAAGCCTCAACCCCATACATGCAGGTTGAAGGGAAAACCTGTTGTTTCTGTTTAAGTTAAATTTCACCTTCTGTCCACTCAAAGTGCGAGCGAGTGTGACTGCAGTAAGGCACAACAATACAAAATGAAAGAAAAATGTTTTAAATAGTGAGTGAGAACTGCAGTTCACTCAGAAGCCTAATGAAAGAATTGCAGTTCACTGTGTCAGTATGTGAAATATTGCTAGCATTTGGTTTTGCACACAACCTTCTCAAACTGCTTTCTTTTGGCCACAAGTAAATATACAGATAAAAAGAACTAAGGAAATAAGGGGTCTAAAATGTAAAACATTGTAGCAGAAAGACAAATGTTGTTGTTTGCAGTAAAAAGGGGTGGGGCCAAGTATATCACATGACTGCTCCGAATATAAAAGAAGACTTGCTTCATTCAGGAGATGAGATTGGTGACTGCAGGGAAAAGACACACGTTGCCCTGTCAGTGGTAGCATTAGCTGTTTTCTAGTCTGTTCTTTGTATATACCTTCTTATGCTCTTTTGTTTTATTTTGCTGTAAAAGTATGCCTTATATTTTTTGTTTCTGTTAGCTTATTTGCCTGAATAAGGAAGAAACCTTCTTGAACATCTGAAACCTGTTGTCATTGGTGTCCTCCTTAAATCCCACATCCTCACAATGTACTGGTATTGTTAAGTGGTAAAGTGGAAAAATATTGCTTACCCCTTCAGTCCAAAAAGGTATAACCCCAGGATCTTGCATAATTCTGACACTCCCAGGACCTCACTCTCCAGTGACCCAAAGCGGGGGAGGCACAGATCCTAGACCTAATAGTGACATTGTGTGTTTTCATTGTAGAACATGGGGGGCATACCAGTAAATTTTGTGACTGTATGGACTGTGGCTTTATGGAATGCATAGTTCCAGCACATAAACCTGAGCAGAAGGCCAAAAATCCATATACAATACCAGTGCAAGTGGGTAAACAAACAATTACAACTCTGGTGGATTCAGGCAGTGAGAAAAGATTGGTTAAAGAATGAGGAGCAGGACCCAACCTAAGTCAGTGGAGGCATCACTTTACTATAGCCTGTGTACATTAAGATAACTGTTAATATTTTACTACCTCTGTATGGTTAAAAGTAGGCAACTTTACTGGAATAATAACAATAATGGGAGGCAGTATAGCACAGTGGTTTAAGGCTCTGAGCTGCAAATCTGGAGACCTGAGTTTGAATCCCACAGCTCCCACTTGCATACTGTGTGAAATTGAGCAAGTCACTTAACTTCCCTGTGCTCCCAGGTCATACCTGTAAACAAGCTTTCAGCTTAGTGTGCCACTTCTGGTTAAACAATTGGAAAAAAAAAAAAATAATGGTGGGAATTTCCAAAATGTTACCCTGGCCAGTAGTCTTGACCAAGGCTGGGAATTGTTTCATAACGTCCTGCAAAGCAATACTAAAAGTTTGTGTCCACAGGAAGCCACACAAACAGAGAGACTAGAACATATATTTTACTTCACTAACTCTGAACTCTTTGGCCCTGAAGGGAAGCTTAAAATATCCAGAGGGCAGAAACAAAGTGAGAAAAAGGTAAGGCCCCTCTATCTGAGATTGTAGTGGTTTAGGACCACAAGCACCTAGATTTAAGGAAGGTCCAATGTGGCTTAGATTAGAAACAAGCATCCACATCTACAGAATGTCATAAGATCTTTCCTGAGTTCAAGCCAACAGTTTTCAAAACCTGGATAATATACTTTCTGAACAAAGGATTGATGAGGTTATCAGAAATGCCTACCACAACTTAACTGTCTGTGGTAAATAAAAAAGTGGTATATTAACCAAAAGCACAATGCTTTCCAACGTGTGAACTAAAAATGATATTTAGTACAGGGCAGAACCCAAGAAAGAAATGTGGACTGTAGTTTACAAGTTAATGGTTCCCATGTCAGCAAGAATGGTGGTTCTGAGGCTAATCATTCAGACAGGGAGGAAATTTAGGGGCACATACATACTCAGTTCTTCTGGCCTGGTATATGGAAGGAAGTAACAGAGTTTTGTGCTTTCTGCCTTGAGTGCCATGTCAGTTGATGGCACCCAGAAGTGTAAAAGGGGCACCATTGATCGGTTTCAACATGTTGGTTAGAAACCCAGAAGAGCGAGCAACATTACAGTGACATCCTATTGCCAACGGTGACTATGTCACCCGGCCAATGTACCAACTGACCGCCATCGCACCCAAAGCACAGAGGCACATCCTGGCTGTTTACCAGGGGTGTCGCCCACCCACACCCCCGAAAAATAATATAATCACCTCCAGGTTAGAGGCATAGGGGGAAAGAGTGCAACACTTCTGAGGTGGCAACGACAGCAGGCACTGCAAAATCCTGATTGCTGGAATGGCTGACAGATGGGTTGCAATGCCCACATTGCCATCATCATAATGGTTTAGCTGCGCTGATGTCATAGGCCATTGATGCTATACCAATAATACACATCATATTTGAAAGAACTGGGGTTACTATGGAGGGACCCTTAATTAAAAATACATCTGGGTATCAGTATACCATGGCTGTAATGGATTATACCACCTGTTATCCAGGGGCTAGTCCTGTATGTTCCACTTTGGCCCAGACAGTGGCTAAAGAGTTAATAAAAATGTTTTCCCGAGATGGGCTGCTGAAGGAGATCATACATTGACTGATCAAGGCACCAAATTTATGTCAAAACCTTTGTAGGAGGTGTGTGCTTTACTAAAGGTTAAGTCCATCTGGGCATGAATGCATCAGCCTCAGACCAATGGCTTAATGGAACACTTTGATAAATCATTAAAAAGTATGCTGTCTAAATTCATGTCAACTGAGATAAAAAACATGGGGTGAACTGTTGCCCTTTCTGAAAGGGCCAGAGTTGTAAACTGGGTTCTGACTCTTTGAACTGTTGTACAACTGACAAACCTGAGGGATGTTGGATCTTCTAAAAGAGACATGGGAAGAACAGGCACATTGTCCACCTAATGTACTTTAATGAGTATTACAAATGAGAGAAAATTGGGCACAGTTGGCTGATTTACCAAGAAAACTTAATAAAAACACAACAAACCCATGTAGGGCACAGTAACCAAGAGGTCAGGCTACAGGATTTCAAGCCCAGTTCAGAGTACTTCTTCTTTTGCCTAGCTCCAAGAGTACACTCCTTGCTAAATGTCAGGGACTGTATGAGGTCCTCAGAAAGCTGTGGCCTTTGATTATGAAGTCTTACAACTAGACATCAAAAAAGGAAAAAGCAAATTTAACATGTTAATTTGCTGAAACCCTGGAAAGATGGGGAGGAATTGCTTATTGACCCAGAAGTTCCCAATGGGGCCCCAAGTCAGGTGAAGAATGAATAACTTGACATGGGAACCCTTGACTTAGGATGTACAATTGTAAAGAAGCAGAGCACAGTCCTAGTGGATAACCAGCTGAACCAGATCCAAAAGAGGCCCAGAGGCTGTTAAGGAATTTTAAGGGTTACATTGTTCCTGAATCCAGTATGCACTATTGTGATCCATCACCACATAGACACAAACCCATGTGTCTGGATCTGACAACAACTGTACAAACTACAGGAAAGAATGCAAGAGACAGTACCACAGAAATTCCAGTCTATGTTTCAGTTTGGAGTCATTGAGGACTAGTACAAACACTTCACAGCAATGTGGTTCACCAAGCACGTGAAACGTGGAATGAATCACTGGGAGGGATTCATTTTATACACCCTCAGAAATCTGAAATGCAGCTCAATGGATACAAGACCCACTCACTGTATGCATCCATGCAAAGAGGTTGGATGCAGGAGAATAATGAGCTCACATTAATGTTATTCCTAGGAGAGCTATAGAAGCAAAAGGTTGTACATTTGGAGGTGTGTGCATAATAAATCTAGGTTAATATTCTTGTTTTGAAACTTTGCCCCATGACTTCAGGTAGTGTGGATATTGGATGTGAGTCTTTGGTGATTCCTCAACTTAGAGGTGGTTTATGATTACAGCTTAAGTTACAATTATATATATATATATATATTTTTTTTACTACATGAGATATTTTTTCTGCCATAAAACTGTGTTTGAAAATGTAATGGTTAAGTAAAGACATAAACTATGTTCCTGATGAAGAGGTGAGAATGTACACCATAAAATACTGGCCTTTGGACAATGGTTGATTTGTGAATAAAAAAATTGTAAAACCTATAACCAATGAGTGGGTCACCTCTCCTATGAACAGTGTTTCAGTCATTGAGGAATCCCAGAGTGAATGGTCTAGCCCTTTTGTGTTAGTACCCAAAACAGAAGGGAACAACCGGTTTTGTATAGACTTCTAGAATGTTAATGCTATGTCCAGGTTCAATGCATACCCAATACTTTCATAACTTGTTAGTTAACTCACTTAGGATACACACTGGAAAGGGGAACTATATCTGTATCTTGATTAATTCCCTCATTACTCCTCTCACACTGTGTATATATTATGACTCAGGGGCCACTTATGACCCCCTGAAACTGAAACCTAACATATGTAAATATCTATGACAAGGGGTCTACTGTTAATGACCATTACCGCTGTAACCTCCCAATTGTATATATTCCCTGTACTGCATTACCTATGTAAGTATCCTGTTATTTTATGTATATGTGTCTATCTGACATGGAGCCTTTGCAAAGGAGTCTTTAACTCAAAGGATTGTAATTCCGATTTTTCTCTTAAATAAAAAATAAATAAAATACGAAGGGTCGATAAACTATTGGACTTGGAGGGTATTACCACTGATTTATTCTGGAATTCTCAGCTCTTGCTGACCCACTGACTGAACTGAGCATGAAAACTACCCTGAATAAGGTCCACTGGTCACCTGAGTGTTAGATGGCATTTCAGGCCATCATAAATATGCAATGTGAGGGACCAGTCATACAAAGTCCAGATTTCAACTGTCCCTTCATTTTGTACACAGATGCATCTGTGGTAGGTCTGGGGACTGTGTTATCTCAAGACTTTGAAGATGGGATTCACCCCATCCTATGTATATCTTGCAAACCTTTTCCCTTGGTGCAGCACTATGCCACACTGGAAAAATAGAGTCTGGCAATAAAGTGGGTGAAGGTTGTACTGTCACTGCCCCCTCCCCCAAGTGGCTACATTTTATGCAAGATACCAATGTTCATGTCATTATATCATATTTGGTGCTGAAGCCTTTTTCATTTGATGTGAGCCACCAGGTAGGCACCTGGCATAGTAATGCTGATCTTTTCTCTCATGATAGTGGTTGTCTGCTAGCCTTACTGAGTGTGCTGCAGCCATGAATCTGAGGGGGATCATATGTGATGGAGCGTATGTTTGACATGCTCCTTTTGACTATGAACCCCATCACAAACCTGCAACACTGAGTTTGACAGGGGCTGGGAGAGGATTTGAAACAACTCCCTCTTGTTTAAAGTTGTCCCTTTAAGACCTCACTGCACTGCATACTCCACTTGTTGGCTGTCCCTAGCAGGAAGGGAGAAGTGTTAACAAACAACACTGGAGCCTAATAGAGAAAGAAACAGGAAGAGGCATATTGGGGCCATAGTCTGAACTGCAGAACCCTTTAGAAACAGGGGATGCAAGCTCTTTGTTTTTATTTGTTGCTGAAAGCAATGCAGTTTTCATTTAATTTAAACTGGTGTTTGGAGTGTTTTCTCTGAGTGTTCCCTGACAATCCTCCTAGATCGCTACCCTGTCACAGGAGGTTTCTTCGGAAAGGCTGCAGACTGAGGTTACCCCTGAACAAGCTTTACTTGCCCATGGAACTTGTTGGCCTGGGTTTACCTAATTTTATTTAGACCATATAGTGGATAAACTACACAGTGTATCACTGATTCTGCTCCAACCCATCACAACCAATCTGTCTGGAGATGAAGAGCAAGCATCAGTCTTTTGGTAATATCAGGACTGCCCTATGCATGAACATGGAAGCCTTTCCTCTCATACTGACTAGTGCCCCAACTAACTGAGATCAAGGTCTAAATTATGGCAAAACCCACAAAATCCTCAGAGAAAGGAACCACCATCTCAAATCACACACATGTTTTGTATTCCTGACTTGCGCAACATACTACAATCACATCTTCAGAGCTTGGAAAAAGAAAGTGTTGTTGAAAGTAAAGGATTTTTTTTTAATGAAGGAATATACAATATATGCCATATGATGAGTCAAGAGCCAACTAGTTAGACTGGGAAAATTTCCTCAGTTATCTGCAGGTGAGTGATTCTATTGGGATTTTAGTTGGAGACACCTTGGTGGCCTTGTACAACCCAACAATGAAACTATAAGAATAATTTAATCATTTAAAAGATAACACAAAATTATTTGACAAACTCTGTACTTTGCTGTTGGAGAATGGCCTCACTAATCTCAGCACATTAAAATAGACTTGAGAGAGAGAGAGAGATCTGGTTTAAACTGGTCAGACTCTCAAAGGCTGCTCATTATTCTGAAGGAAAAAGAAATGAATTAAAAAGAAGCAATATCTTTAAATCCCTAAGCTATACTGAGCATTAGAATCTCATCATGATGTAATGAGCGCATTTTATCAATCATTTTTATGTTGGCTCGCGCATGCGCAGCCAACATATTGCAGTAGTAGCAGATTTGGAGGTATGGTCTCTGTTGGGACAATGCAGGGCATGCATCAGTAGCTGCATCCCTCATTCCCCACTAAGCCTGCATGTGAGCGCCACACCATGCATACACAATGTGGCAGCACATCTAAGGAAAGGTCCTTTGCAATGTGAGCAAAGCTCATCATACGCAGCGGAACTCCCAACGTGCTTTCCCTGGTGGTGTAAAAAAATTTAACATGGCGGCACACTGCTTGCCATAATGCCGACTTCAGGGGTGCCCAATCCCCCTGTCGGCATGCCCTGCCCCAATGTATGTGCTGACAGGGGAGCCCACTCCCCGTCGGCATAATGCATCCCCCCTACTTGTTATGTGCCGAGAGGGGGTGCCCAATCCCCCTTGAGTCTTGCCCCCACTTTCATTGTGTGCTGACAGGGTGCACAATCCCCCATCGGCTACATCATTCCCCCCAAAAAAACACTTAGGTAGCATGCTGGGAGCCCACCCCAGCATGCCAAATCCCCTGAAAAATAAAAACCGTCCATTAATGTTTTTTTTTGTTTGTTTAAACCCTGTGAAAAAATTAAAAGGTCCCACACCATCTCTCTGCCCCCCTCCAACACCCCCTCACCCCATACTTACCTCTGGAGTCCTGCGCGACAATCTTCAGTGAACCGGGAATACTTCTGCACTCTTCAAAGCCAACTGTGAACTGAAAAAGTGCCAGTAAGCTGTATAATGGCATGAATAGGGTTTTTTCAGCTTTGGTGCATATCTCAGGTGTGTTTTGGAATTCGTGCACCAAATTTTCAACATGGGGTTATTGGGACCCCTCCTCATGAAGTCACTGTCATGGCATTATTCGGTCCCGCAAGGTGATTTTGAGGTCACTGCATGGAATCACCTTTCAGGACCAAGAAAACAAATGACAGTGCCACTGTTCATGAGGGGGGCTCTCAAAAAGCCTATGTTGCAAATTTGGTGAAAAAAATCCCAAAAATGGCTGTTTTATGAGCGTGTGTTGTGCTGTTTCCATGCACGTGCGTAACTTTGTGAATTTGTAATATTTTCACTCCAGATTTTCAAAATTGGCATTTTTCCACACCTCCTGATGAACAGTACAGCTGTCATTTTACATATCCTGGTTTGAAATGCATTTTCACACGTCAGGCGCAGAATAGTGCAGTTGCTGTGCAAAATCAGTTTTTGGGACAGTCTGAGGAAATGACAATGACACTGTTCATGAGCAGAGGTCCTAAAATGCCTATGTTGAAAATTTGGTGCCAAAAGTCCATAAAATGACTGTGTTACACGCGTGTGTTGCGCAGTTTCCATGCACCCTTGCAACTTCGCAAATTTGCAATATTCCCATGCCAGATTTTCAACAATGGCATTTTTTCACACCTCCTTATGAACAGTACAGCTGTCATTTTTCACATCCTGCCCAAAACATATTTCCCTACCTGTGGCGCACAATGGCGTGGTCACTGTGGAAAATCAACTTTTGGGACAGATTAACAAAATCACAGCACTACTGTTCATGAGGGGAGGCCCCAAAAGATAGCCAACTCAGTTAAGAAGGGAGATAAAACCTTTTATAGGTACATCAGGGAGCGAAGGAAGACCAAGGGAGGGTTAGTGAGGCTTAATAAAGGGAGGGAGGGAGGGTGGGCAGAGGTGACTGTGAAAAGGCAGAGATACTAAACAAATATTTTTGCTCAGTATTTACAAAGGAAGAGGGGAGGTACCTAAAACAAACAGCAGAAACACTCTGGATACAGAAGTTGATACCAGCCCATTTACAGAAGAAAGGGTTCTGAAAGAACTCTTAAAACTGAAGGTGGACAAAGCAATGAGGCCTGATGGGATTCATCCCAGAATTCTAAAAGAACTAAGGGTAGAACTAGTGACACCACTAACTACCCTCTTTAACAAATCATGGGAGGATGGGGTGATACCCGAGGACTGGAGGAGGGCAGATGTGATTCCCCTTCACAAAAGTGGGAGCAAGGCAGAAGCAGGAAACTACAGACCTGTTAGTTTAACCTCAGTGGTAGGGAAAATGATGGAATCACTTCTGAAGGAAAGAATTGTTGAGTATCTAGAGGCCAGAGGAGCACAGGACCCAAGGCAGCATGGATTCACAGCGGGAAGGTCATGCCAGACAAATCTGATAGATTTCTTTGACTGGGTGACCAAAGTAGTAGATCAGGGAGGGGCTGTGGACATGGCCTACCTAGACTTTAGCATGGCATTTGACACAGTCCCACACAAAAGATTAATATACAAGTTAGCCAGCCTGGGAATGGGTCCCAAGATGACAGCCTGGGTAAAGAATTGGCTGGAGACTAGGACACAGAGAGTAATAGTAAATGGATTCCACTCTGAAGAAATGGGGGTTACTAGTGGGGTGCCGCAGGGTTCAGTATTAGGACCGGTCCTCTTCAATGTCTTTATAAGCAACATTGCAGAGGGACTGGAAGGAAAGTATGTCTCTTTGCAGATGACACAAAGATCTGCAACAGAGTTGATGCACAAGGTGGGTGGAAAGGATGAAAGGGACTTGGCAAGGTTAGAGGAATGGTCAAATGTATGGCAGCTTAGATTCAATGCTAAGAAGTGCAAGGTAATGCACCTGGGAAACAAAACCCAGGGAAGAGTACACAATGGGGGTGAGATACTAACAACAACAAAATGGAAAGGGACCTGGGGTAGTCATATCAGATGACCTAAAGGTGGGCAAGCAATGTAAGAGGGCAGCAAGGAGGGTTGGGGGATACTGGGATGCATAGGGAGAGGCATCACCAGTAGAAAACAGGAAGTTATTATCCCTCTGTACAGACAGTTGGTGAGACCCCATCTGGAGTACTGCATGCAGTTCTGGAGACCCAATCTCCGCAAAGACATAGACAGGATGGAAGCTGTCCAGAGGAGGGCAACTCAAATGGTGCAGGGTCTGCACCGGAAGACATATGAAGAGAGACTTAAGGAGCTAAATATGTATAGCCTCGAGGAAAGGAGGGAGAGGGGGGACATGATAGAAACTTTCAAGTACCTCAAGGGAATCAACAAAGTCCAAGAGGGTAGCATCTTTCAAAAAAAGAGGTGTGCAAGAACAAGGGGGCACAATTTGAAGATAGAAGGGGCAGCTCAGAGGTAACTTAAGGAGTATTTTTCACAGAGAGGTTGTGGATGCATGGAACGGCTCTTCCGAGGAGGTTGTGGAGTCAAAAACAGTGGTGGAATTCAAGCATGCATGGGACAGTCATAAGGGCAATTCTAGGGGTGGGGTAGGAAGAAGTAGGCTGCTGGTTAACTAGGATCTGCAGCATATCCATTAGGTAGGGAAATGGGCAGACTGGGTGGGCCAAGCGGTCCTTATCTGCCATCAAAATCTATGTTTCTATGTTAAAATCTGGCTAACAAACTACAAAAATAATTGGGTTACGGACGTGTGTTGCACAGTTTCTATGCATGCTCATTACTTCACCAATTTTTCATATTTTCACTCCAGATTTTCAACATTGACATTTTTTTACACCTTCTCATGAACAATACAGTTGTCATTTTCCATATCCTGCCCAAAATGTGTTTTTGTCCCTGTGTCTCCAAATGGCATAGCCACTATGCAAAACCACCTTTCAGCTAACAAACTGATTGTGCCGCTTTTCATGAGGTGGGCTAACAAAAAGCCCATGTTGAAAATTTGAAGTGAAAATACCAACTCACGCCTATGGTGTTAGGGTTTCCAACTGTAGCACCCCACCCTGTAGAGACTGACAGATGTCAGGAGTGTGACTTGGGATCATCAGCTGTAATGCTCATGCCATTCCACCCCCACCCCCACCCTGCAGCCAGTGACAGACATTGTGATGTGCCTTGCACTGTTCGGCCACGAAGTTCACCCCATTCTCCTATACTGCCCCACCTCAGTGTATTTCCTTATGGAATAGGGTAAGTATAATGCCCAAAGAGCCTAAAGCACACCATGACACTTGTCAATGTCTACAGGGTATGGTGAGGTACAATGGCATGAGCATTATAGCTGATGACCCAATGGCACACCCCAATGCCTGTCGATCTCTACAGGGTGGGGGTGGGGTTGGCGTCACTTCAATACTTCACTGCCATTCCTATTATGCGTCTCTAACTTCAGCACTACCAATGCCAATGCCAGCGAGAAATTTTATATGAATTTAAAACCAGTGTCAAAAATGCTTTAACCAACAAAAGACAACACCAGAGGTAGCTCTCAAAATAACTTTATTGAAGAGCAATTAGAAAAAAGACTGCATAGAAGCAGCGGAACATACTGTGGTCTTGCCTGTCACTATTTGCTGATAGAAATCTGAGATATTTCAGAGCTGAACTTAAAAAAAAATACATAAAGTGGGTGTACCTGGGCTTCTCAAATTATTTAATGTATAGTGTATGTACTCGTGGCCACCTTTTAAATTCATTTATAATGACTGAAGTGGCTATTTTTAAATTCATGTGCTAAGTACTTTGTACACTAACACAACCATTTCATGGAATGACCCATATAAGAGGCTCTATGTATTAGGGTAGGGTGGCATAACCCACGTAAGAGGCTGCATGTATTAGGGTAGGCAGGTGGAATGACCCATATAAGAGGCTCCATGTGTCAGGGTAGGGTGGTGGAATGACCCATGTAAGAAGCTCTGTGTATCAGAGTAGGGTGAAGGAATGACCCATTTTGAGAGGCTCCATGTATCAGGGTAGGGTGGCCGGAAGTGATCGGCTTCCCTTCACACTCCTCTCACCCAAACCTCATGTTTGGCCTCTCTGATACCATAACAAACACCCCACAAAGGCCCTTTAATGTTAGGTATAAGTACCTGGAATGTTTAGCAATAAACACCCAAAGCTGTCCAAAAAATGTCATTATTTAAGCTTTTAGGGAAAGGAGAAATTGTTTAACCAGGAAAGGCACACTAAGCCGAAGCTTGTGTCTAGGTACAACCTGGGAGCACAAGGAAGCTAAGTGACTTGCTCAGGGTCACACAATATGCAAGTGGAAGCTGATGGGATTCAAGCCCAGGTCTCCAGGTTTGCAGCTCAGAGCCCTAAACCGCAGTGCTATACTGATACACACACCTTGCAAATCACTTGCAATCAGTTAAAATATATTTGCTTAATGAATGGAAACTGGTAAGACAAGGTCAAGTAAAAATATCCGGCACCTTTTGAAGATTCAGTGTGCCCCACAGGGTACAAACTGCACCTAAAAACAACCAGAGAAAACTGACCTATAAATGTACTGCACATGAATACATAACAGTAGATGCCTGTTCAAACATAATAATTTTTTAACCCTTTCCTAAAACAGCAGTTCATCTTACTCAGACTCCTCACTCCCAAAGATTGCCTTTTTCTGATATAGTAAATTAGTGTTTTGGCCCAATTACATAGAAACACAGAAACACACTGTAGAAGTTGACGGCAGATAAGGACTGTGTGGCCTGTATAGTCTACCCACCTGCCTATCAGTTTCAAAAACCAAGGACCCTAGTTTGTCTGTGGTTTATCCTTTCTTACCTATCGCTAGGGTCCCTTTTTTTTCTATCCCATGCATTCTTGCATTTCTTAACCATTTTTGTCCCCACAACCTCCTTCGGGAGGCTGTTCCAAGCATCCACTACTCTTTCTGTAAAAAAGGGAAGCAAATTGAGTGACTCAAATATGAGTCACTCAATTTGCGTGCCTCACGGAATAGCTACTGTAAGAGCTTAGTGAGGGGAGGGAATAGCAAGCGTAGAGGGTCGGAACATCGAGGTTGAATGACGAGGAAGGGTATAGTCATGTTGGTTAAATATGGAAATGAAGCCTGCTATCACCATGCTAGTTGCCTGGAATGGTGGATGCCGCCACCGCTTGGAATGCCGATGGTCCCAGGTGTGGGATTGCCTACAGGTGTATGTTTTTGTGACTTGCGATGGCTGTTAGTTTTTTTTTGTTTTGTGCCCACTGGTTCCCCTGACTGTAGTGCCCCAGCTGTGGTAGCCCCTTCCCGTGTATCCCCCTTCCCCTCAGAGTCTGCTCCCCCGGAGTTGATTATATTAATATAGGGGGTGCGGGGAGCTTGCCCCCCCCACAAAGGTGGATGTGGGGAGCATAGCCTATTGCATTAAATGTTAGTTTATGTTGTCTTGGTAGTGTGTTGTGTAGTGCCGTTGCTGTAATGGGGCTTGCTGTGGTGGCTGTGTAGCATATTTTGGATTTCGCGAAATGTGCTCACTGTTATGCCAGTCGCCTTTCCGTTTTCGACATTATGACATGGAACCGTAAAAAAGTACTTCCTTACATTGCCCCGAGCCTACCTCACTCCAGCTTCATCTCATGCCCCCTTGTTCTTGTACATTTTTTTTTCTGAAAAATGTTACCCTTTTGTACTGTACCTTGTTTATACCCCAGAGGTACAGTACTTGAATGTTTCAGTCATATCCCCCTCTCTCCTCCAGGGAGTACATATTGAGTTCTCTCAGCCTGTCCTCATAGGGCTTCTCATGCAGACCCTGCACCATCTTGGTAGACCTCCTCTGGATTGCCTCCAGTTTGTCTATGTCTTTCCGGAGATGTGGTCTCCAGAACTGGACACAACACTCCAGCTGAGGTCTCACCAGTGATCTGTACAGTGACATAACCACCCCCCTTTTTCTGCTGGTGATACCTCTCCCTATGCACCCCAGCATCCCACTGGCTTTCTCCTTATGAAATTAAAGAAGCATTTTGGCCCCCTTATTAATTCACTTATGTAAGTAGTCAGTAAGGGAGGGTCTCCTCTCCCTTACTGTCACATTTATGTAAGTCAGAAATAATTTATATAAAAGTTGTTGTTTTTTCACTTAAGTACTTTCAGTGGATCCAAACAAAAGATGCCTCTTGCCAGCATCCAAATAAAACTAGCAGTGCTGCAGCTAAAAAAATGTAAACACCCATGGTTTTCAACATATGACATTAAATAAAAAGTTTTCATTTGCCATTATGCCTTTGACAGTGTTGACACGTGCAGTAAACAGGACTATCAGCTGGGGGCTGTGGTTGTCATTTATACACAGCAGCACCGACTTCTAGCGTATGTGCAGGCAACCACATTAAAGCCTCTTTATCTTTGTTTGTGATAGTAAATATAATCATCACAACAGTTAACACTCATAAAACAGAGGCTTTGGAATGGCACGTCAGTCAACAAAATGTACTCAAGCTGTCTGTGAGAACAAAATAAACCACACTGCTCCATGGGCACCAGTGGCAGCCAACCAATAAATGACACAGCTTCTAGTGGAGAGTCCAGAATATTCAGTTATGAGGCACAGACATCACTCAGCCTTTCTTATACTGAGGCCAGCACCCCCTTGGGAAACCCCAAACTGCTCCAGAAGTATTTGTTAACCCTGTCTAATCCTTAGTCAGTACTACCAACTGGTTAACACAGCCTATTAGTTGACAGTGTCTTGCCAGCAGTTAGCACAATCCATTCATTAGTTAATGCTACCTGCTAATTAATACTGCCCAGCCTTTACTTAATGTTGCCTACACTATTTAATAATTAGTTAACAGCCTTTTAGTTAACACAATCTGTTAGTCAGCCTAGATTAACACCTGGGCCCAACCATTAGGAAAGATAGTGTCCTGGCCTGGGGATGAAGGAATGACCAGTAACCACAAAGTGCCACCTGTGAAATGCTGCCAGGCATTTTGTTTTCACATAAAGCCTTCAATTCACCAAAACAGACAGAACAGAGGGGTACAGGCGTGTGGATACCTGATGTTGCGTCACATTGATCTAAGGTGGGCAGAGAGAGGTAAACTTTGCCCTAACTAGTGACACAGTGAAGTTTAATTCACTGGCGAAGGCAAATTCTACGGTGGCCATACCAGCAGTGCGAGTTATTATTTGGGCTTAAAAACCCACCAAATTTAATAACAAACCTCCCACCACCCACTGTGTTGTTATACCACCCCACCTCCCCAGACCTTTTTTCATAAATCTCCCCATCCCCCCACTAGTACCCTCCTCCCTCCTGGCTCCTCCCTGATGAATTTCAGCTTGAAGATGTACAAGTTGTATCAAGCAAGCACATGGTGGAATACCCCTCTCCCACACACTCACACACTGCATGCCAGACACGTTCCCCTCATTCCCTGCATTTTATTTAATTTTTATTTCTAAAAATTAGTGTGTTTTTTTGTTTTTCTTTAACTTTACTTTTGCACCTCCTGCCACTGATCTCTCTCCAGCATGGTCACTCGGTTGTTGGCTCTACCCATCTGCCTTACACTCTGGCCACCCATACTTATGGCTGGGGGGCATCCTACTCCTGCACAGCTTGCTCTTAACCCCTCGGCTCTGAGTCCCCTGAGGGAGGACCGCCCACTCCTACTGGCACTCTAACTATAGCGCTTGTGGGCTCACTTGTAGTGCAGGGGAGGAACTGGAGTGGACATTGTGAACCTGTCATTGGACATGGGGCCGTAGCCCTGGACCCGCCTTCATCTATCTGTGGGGGGGGGGTCCTTAGGTTTTCCCGGTGGCACGGACATGCAATGATGTCCAGCTCAGGCACGCTCCCACACCTGCCTGCAGGACATCTGCTGCTGCCATCATACCTCACTGAAATGTGCACTGTGCTGCTGAGCTCCCAGTCTCCACTAGGACCTCCAAAGCTGTGCATTGCTGGCACACCCTTCCCAGGAAAGGAGAGCTGCCTGCCGGCAGCTCGATTCAAGTCCACGCTTCCCTCCCCGGCTGACCCTCGACAGCCCATGTCTGCTCCTGAACCCGGGTAATTGGCGTGGCACAAGGTGTGGCATCTAGCACCTCAGCCCTCAGCGCAACTGGTCCTGATGAAAATTAATGTTTTGATGTCACCATTGCTATACCTCATGGCTTATGCTTAGCTAGAGACATTTTAGCAAAAACAATGTTTTTTATGTTAATGTTAAAAGGGTTAGGGGTCTCTCAAGCCTAAGCATCCTTGCGCTACACCACCTGAGACCTGGAGACAACTTGGATCCTAGCAGACAGCTAAGTTCCCCATGTTCAGATTACGGTTTTTCCCTGCTGAACTGAGAATTTTCCTATCCCTGGTTTTAATTCATAGAAGAAATATACACAAAAACTTCTGGCCTAGGCTTAGGAAATTGTCTTATTGCAGCCTTATTTTGGAATGCCATTTCTGAGAAGGTACCTGAAATGCAAGGGAAACAGCAGACACATCATTTCAAACAGTGAGTTTGTTTTACAAGCACGGCTGCAAGCAAGGAATTTTTAGTTCCAGTATAATTCAGCACAGTTCAGTTTCGGAGGGAGAGGAGCTACCCTCTACACCCACTAAGGCACTGAAAAAAAATGAAAAATCAAATCAAACAGACTGGTCCTGTCTGGCCAGCACTGGGCAAAAAGATGGAAAGCAGATTTTCTAATAAAGAAAGCACAAATGCAAGATGCTGTTGCAATATGGTTTGAGAAGGAAACTGCTTATACAAAGCAGAAGTACTAATAATATTCCTGGATTTCTTTCCCATCTTCAGTGTCATGGCAGATGCCTTACTGGGGCAAAACCACTTACCAACCAACTTCCTCCTTCTATTGACTAGGGGCTTCTGACCCTGTCACACACTGCCAAACCCTTTACTAACAAAGGGTGTGGTGGGAGCGGTCAACAGCAATATAGCAAAAAGAAGTTAAAGGAGTACTACACCCTCATATCTTGTATACATTTATTGGTCTGGTTGGAGGGCCTCTTATGGCTACAGTAGTGTTGCCTCATGCGTTCTAATGACCAGAGGACTACAAATTGAAGGCGAACATTCTGTGGTCTTAAGGATGCAAGAGGCGACACTCTTACAGCCATAAGAGGCTCTCCAACTGGCCCCATAAAATCATTATAGATTGCTGACTTTATTAATCAAAAAAAAAATTATTTAATAAAGTTTGCAGCACAAGTGGTCACTGAGATGCCCGTTACAGTGCTTACCCCGTGAGGTACTCTTACAGCAATAAGTACCTCATGTACAATTGAAGGAAGCGCTGTGATTGGTCTGGGATGCTCCTGCGATCTATAACAAATTTGATTTCTTTGTCAACAGAGAATTCTTTTTGTGTACCTGTTAGGGATATATGTGCTTGCCTTAGTTTATTTTCACTGTTCATATTAATTTCTCTAACTATTCTGGGGGTCTCCATTTTCTGGTTGTTAAAGTGTGGAAACGTACCATGCACTTCAATAGAAAATTATTGAAGCGCATGGTGCATCACCACAACGTTACAGATAATGGAGCCCCACTATCATCCAACAGACTTCCAGGTCACAGACTTTTTGTAATTAAAATAAAGTATTTTGCTGCACGAGATAATGCCACAACATGCTTAAAAGGCTTAGCCGGAGGGTAAGCCTTGCAGGGGCGGGAGCCTGGAATAAAGACAGCTTTCCTTTAAATTGTAATCATTTTGTGTATTTCTAGAGAGGTTTTTTTCAGGTTATGTGTACTTTCAGCATGGATATACATGATGTAAATGGTTGCTGTGACCTTGTGTTTTCATATACCAATGCAGCTCTCATGGGCAATGAGATTTCAACATCCATAAAATGGAGACCACCAGGATACTTACAGGGGACTAGCATGAACAGTGAAAACAAGCTAAAGCAAATCACCTTTCAGGACCGAGTAACGAAACAACAGTGCCACTGTTCATGACGAGGGCTCTCAAAAAGTCTATGTTGCAAATTTGGTAAAAAAAATCCCAAAAATGGCTGTTTTATGAGCGTGTGTTGCGCTGTTTCCACGCATGCTCGTATCTTCATGAATTTGTAATATTTTCAATCCAGATTTTCAAAATTGCCATTTTTCCACACCTCCTGATGAACAGTACAGCTGTCATTTTACATATCCTGGCCGAAATGTGTTTTCACACGTCCCACGCAGAATAGTGCGGTTGCTGTGCGAAATCAATTTTTGGGAAAGTTTGAGGAAATGACGGTGACTGTGTTCATGAGCAGAGGTTCTAAAATACCTATGTTGAAAATTTAGTGCCAAAAGTCCATAACATGACTGTGTTACAAGCATGTGTTGCGCAGTTTCCACGCGTCCTTGTAACTTCGCAAATTTGCAATATTTCCATTCCAGATTTTCAACAATGGCATTTTTTCACACCTCCTTATGAACAGTACAGCTGTCATTTTTCACATCCCACCCAAAATGTGTTTCTGCACCAGTGGCGCACAATGGCATGCTCGCTGTGGGAAATCAACTTTTGAGACAGATTAACAAAATCACAGCGCCACTGTTCATGAGGGGAGGTCCCAAAATGTCTATGTTAAAAATCTGACTAACAAACTCCCAAAAATAATTGGGTTACGGACATATGTTGTGCAGTTTTTATGCATGCTCATGACTTCACCAATTTTTCATATTTTCACTCCAGATTTTCAACGTTGCCATTTTTTTACACCTCCTCATGAACAATACAGTTGTCATTTTCCACATCCTGCCCAAAATGTGTTTTTGTTCCTGTGGCGCCAAATGGCATAGCCACTGTGCAAAACCACCTTTCAGCTAGCAAACTGATTGTGCCACTTTTCATGAGGTGGGCTCACAAAAAGCCCATGTTGAAAATTTGGAGTAAAAGTACCAAAACACGCCTATGGTGTTAGGGTTTCCAACTGTAGCACCCCACCCTGTAGAGACTGACAGGCATCAGGGGTGTGACTTGGGATCATCGACTGTAATGCTCATGCCATTCCACCCCCACCCTGCATCCAGTGACAGGCATTGTGGTGTGCCTTGCACTGTTCAGCCACAAAGTTCACCCCATTCTCCTATATTGCACCCACCTCAGCATATTTCTTTATGGAATGGGGTAAGTACAGTATAACGCCCAAAGACCCCAAAGCACACCACGACATTTGTCAGTGTCTACAGAGTAGGGTGAGGTTCAATGGCATGAGCATTACAGCTGATGTCCCAAAGGCACACCCCAATGCCTGTCAGTCTCTACAGGGTGGGGGTGGGGTTGGCGTCACTTCAGTACTTCACTGCCATTCCTATTATGCATCTCTAACTCCGGCACTACCAATGCCAATGCCAGCGAGACAAAATTCGGCATTGACAAATGCTTGTTCAGAAAAAACTAAGGCTGGGTGAAATGAGCAAACTAAGTTTGCAGGATTTTCATTAAATTCTGCAAACTTTTGTGAAGTTTTGTGAATTTCTTTGACATGTGACAAGCCAATTGTTTGAAACAGGCCCTAAAATTATGTCAAGTTGTATGACATTTGATAAGAGGTGGGCAAGTTATAGGAACACACAGTCATGCAATTTAACATTCATGTGAAAGTTTCTGAACATATTTCTGTGCTTACAATTTAGGCATCTTTTGAGCAAAGTAATTGAAAGTGTTTATGCATACATCCTCAGAAGTGTCTAGAAACTGCTAAATAGAGAGGGACTAGCTCCATAGGACCAGGATAGGTCACCACTCTTCTTTTTTTCCTTAACTTGACCTAGTACATAACCCACTGACCTCATTTTCTCCCTTTGTTCATTTCTCCAGCCCCCTCAAAACTGACATTATCTTAATTGTTCATACCCATCCTGGTACATTAAGCAGCAAGCACCATGGGGACAAAATACATGAGGTACGCCTTACTACGCTGCCTTATATTGCTTGACATCGTCTCCCACATCATGTAGTCCTAGCTGAGAACTTTTCTTTTTCATAGGTAGATTTGACAACCATCTAAATGCCACATTAGTGAAATCAAGAACAAGGACAAGGATTTATCCTTGGTTTACCACAGTAGGAAAAACATCACTATGTGCCAGAGATGCACCGTGGAAGTAGGCACAGAAATCTAAGCTTGTGTCTGATTGGATAACATTTAGGGTAGTATGGAAACAGTGTACAAAACTTATAAGATCCGCTAAAGCAGAATATTTCCAAAAAGTTCTAGATTCCTCTAAAAACAATGGGTTCATCCCCATTCCTGCCCACTAAGGTCGTCACTCATGGAGACATCTTCACCGACAAGCATCATATACTAGAACAACTAAATAATCACTTTGCCACTGCAGGACTTGCTTTTGACACGTCACCTGCAGTCACTTTTATATGCAATCTTCCCCTATCGATCCCCCCATTCGCCCCCTCAGGTGCCCACCACCTCCTGAGTTTAGCTTTAACCCCATCTCATTTAAGCAGCTCGAGGACCTTCTAATCACACTGGATATCAAAAAAAATGCCAGTGCTGATCAGCTTGAATCTCTCTTCCTTAAACAGGGACACTGCTTTGTTACAGTATCCATTACCCATTTATTCAATTTGTCTCACATACAAGGGGTCCTTCCTTCTTCTTAAAAAACAGCGCATATCATCCTCCTCTTTATGTCAGGTGATCCCTGCGACCTCAATAACTATCAGCCCATATCATTGCTACCAGTTCTATCTAAATTACACAAAAAATTAGTTAACATGCAGCTAAGACAGCACCTGGACACTTCTAACATTCTCAACCCCTTACAATCCGGTTTCAGGCCGAAGCACAGCATGGTATCTGTTCTGGCAAACTGCACTTGACACTAAACTCCATATCAGTGCAGTGTTCTTGGATCTAAGTAAGGACTTTAATACCATGGATCACACAACACCTCTACACAAACTAAAAGATGCTAGCCTTGTTGCTGCCGCTATGCAATGGATTTCATGCTACCTTACAGATAGGCAACAACATGTGAAAGCGCAAGTTGACCTCTCCCCCTCTCAAAATCCTTCCTAGACTAGCACCCCAGGGATCTATACTTTGGTTCATAGTATTCATAATTTACATAAATAACACTGACATCACAGTCAGGATGGCAATGGTTCATTTCTCTGCCAAGGACCTCAGTATTACATGTCACCAGGTCTTCCCATGAGCTTGCATGTACAGACTTGCAACATGACTTTAATCTGCTCCAACATAATCTCTTTCATCTCAAACTTGTCAAATGTGAAAAAAATCTAATGTTATTTTTCTTTCCCCTCAAGGCCAAGTAGCAAATGCAAATACCCCCCATCCCAACCTTCCATATGAAGACCCTTCTTGGAGAAATACTGTACTTGAGGTTGTGGACAAATTTAAATATCTGGGGTTCTGGCTTGATTGCAGGTTATTGTATGCTGTTAACACCAAGTAACTCCTTAAGAAACTTAAACAGAAGTTAGGGCTCTTTTTTAGAATGAAGCACCTCATTAATCTCGAAGCAAAAACAAGGCTGATCCACACTACCTTTCTCCCGCTCATTTACTATGCATATTTCATCTACAGTCAGTGTTCTAAGTCAGCCCTTATAAATTGGACACACTTTACCATAGAGCACTAAGGTTCATTACAAATGCTCCCTTTAGAACCCACCATTGTGCCCTCTTTGCACAACCTGGCTGGTCCACGCTCAACACTAGAAGACAACAAAATGCCACTCTACGGTCCTACAGAACCATCCTAAATAAACTCCCTCCCAATATTACAGAACTCTTTAAGCATACATCATGCACCTACTTACTTAGCAAATACTCTTACATATTGCTTGACATACTCAGTGTAAGGTCCCACTATGGTGAATCAGAGGTCAGCCAAGCTCCCCTGGCATTGTGGAATACTCTCCCACACTCCCTGAATCTTATTAAAATCTTTGGACTACAGACCTTTAAATCCCAACTGGCCTAAGTTTTGCAGGAGACCTGTAAATGTTTTTCCTAATCTGAACACAGCTCCCCTTGGGATTGCTTTGTTCTGTATTGCATTGCCTATATAACACTTGAAAGTCTGCACCTAGTTAATGGTAGTCACTATGTACTTGTTTTATCCTTACTCTTCCTATCAAACTGATATGTTTTTCAGAATGTTTGATTCTTTGACCTCAACTGCACTGTTTTTTTCCTGTTGTGTTACCTCAGACTTCCCCCATTGCAATGTAAATGTTACTGTCACTGTATAATGTATGCATTGTCCCCTCAATCCCCCCCAGGAATGATGGACACCACACCGTTTTAACTTGTTGGTTGCTCGTTGGCAAATTTATTCATGACACAAAAGACTATATTTACAACCATATACTTTTGAATTCACAATTCACTTTACATCAAATTTCTTTTTCCAAATTTTCCTGGCTCGGGCCTCTGTCATTCTTCTGGTTGTTTCTTCCATCTTGCTTTCAGGGCCTGGACACTGTGAATCCGGCCCCCTCCTTCACACCAGAACCAGGCCAGTTCCACTTACCCGGACTTTTGCCCTCCAGCCCCGGACACTTCTGAATCCAGCACCTGGACCTATCCCCCTCCCTGCTTTACCACCACATCTGGGTTCTTTGTCCCTAGTCCGTGTATCCTCCCCCTCCCCCCTTTCTCCCCTGACTCCCCCCTTTCTCTTTCTTCCCCATGGGCATACATGCCACTCCTGCCAGGGGACTTTGCCCTATCCCTCTGGCCCGATGCTGCCTCCCCACAGAGGCAGACATACCTGGCCCTATGCCCAGGTCCCCTAGGGCAATCAATCTGCTCTCCATTTCCTTCCTTTGTGCCATAACAGCCCCCCAGCACCTTCCTTAATGAGGATGGGAGGGTGGGAAAAATTCCCAGCAAAAGAGGTCATCCTGCATGAGCCATAGCCTAATATACCCCAATAGGCCCGTGGTCAGGACCCCCTTTGGGCTCCACCACCCCAGCCAATCCCTGGGGCTCTGGCTTGCTCTTGTCATTTTACCCTTTCCTGCCTAGTGATGTCACTAGGCCCCTCCCCCTCTATTCCTCTGCCTATTCCCCCCACCCCCCTCCCCCTCCTATGCATATCTTCCTGGTGGGGATTCACTGGACAACCTGGCCTGCCTTTTAGTGTCATGATGGTTGCCACACCATTTTAACTTGTTGGTTGCTCGTTGGCAAATTTATTCATGGCACAAAAGACTATATTTACAACCATATACTTTTGAATTCACAACTCACTTTATATCAAATTTCTTTTTCCAAATTTTCCTGGCTCCGGCCTCTCTCCTTCTTCTGGTCATTTCTTCCATCTTGCTTTCAGGGCCTGGAAACTGTGAATCCAGCCCCCTCTTCCACACCAGAACCAGGCCGGTTCCACTTACCTGGGCTTTCACCCTCCAGCCCCGGACACTTCTGAATCCGGCATCTGGACGTATCCCCCTTCCTGCTTTACCACCACGTCTGGGTTCTTTGTCCCCAGCCTATGTATCCTACCCCCTTTCTCCCCCCTGCTCTCCCCCTTTCTCTTTCTTCCACTGCCTCTCCTCCAGCTTGTGATGGATGGAGGGTTTCCCTCTTGCAGGCTAGTATCCAACCCCCTTTCTGGCTATCTCGGTCACTAGTTTCCCAATAGGCTGCAGGAATAGGCACATCCCAAACTCCTACAGGTGGACGCCATCCGAGCTGTACGCTGCCGGCTGGTCAAAGGAGATGTCTCTGTGCTGCAGATGCACCCCCTCCACCTCTATTATCACCCTGGCCACTCTCCTGTTTAAACGCTTTCTGACTTTCTCGATCAGCCGGATGTCCCTCACCCCCTCCATACCCTCCGGGAAGTGATGTCAGACCAGCCGATTGTCACCCTAGGCTACCACCCTCTCAATTTTTCTAAGTCTCCCATGATGCTCTGTCCTAATGCCCCCCCAGGGCAGGCCCCCTAAATCGTTGCCCCCCAGGTGTATAATGATGCAATCTGGGGTGCCCCATTGCAATTGTAACTCCTCCATCAAAGGCATGAACTGCGCCCACTTCATCCCCCTAATGCCTTTCCATAGCATCCTGGTGTGCTCTGTGTTATATCTCAGATCTGCTCCTCTGGAGGTGGCGACCGCAAACTTTTCAACCCAATATACGAAGGAATGCCCCACTATCCAGATCTTTCTCCTAGAACTTGCCATGGAAACGAAATAAACAGTGTGAGTTGCTGTTGCTATTTTCTCACATACCTCTTGTAGCAGCTGGACATCCAGCGCCCCACCTTTTGTACATCTGCCACTGCAGCCCCTCTTTCTGCTGCCTCCACAGCTGCCCCAATCCTGAATGAATGTGGGGCAAATTTGTTTGGATCCTCTCCCAGGAATGCCAGCGCCTTCTTGAGGACTGCCCCTACCTGAAACCCCGTGACCGGGGAGCCGTCCCCATGTCAGAACAGCATACCCCCTAACATTCCTATTTTCCTCCAGTGCACTCACAGCACAGATGGCCAACTGCGGTTTCCTCACCAGTGACACTTAGGGTCCCTTTCTCCCCTTGATCCATCTTGGACCTGGCCAGGGTAATGACCACCCTGTCTTGCCCCCACCGGACCTCATCATGTTGCAACACCTGCCCGGCAGCTGCCTTTCACGGGGCCACTACCTCCCCCACCCAGAATGCCCCTGCTGCCATAACTGCAAACACGGCCTGGAATAGCACTCCCTCTTGGGCCGATGTGCATACTTTCTGGGTGACTCCTAAAATCCTTACTAGTAATTCCCTCTTATGGGTTGTCTCCCATTCACTCTGGCTGGCTGACCTCTCCGCCAACCTGACACCATGTGTTTAACTGTCCTGCTGGCCCCTACATCAGGCCATCCCTTGTCCTGGCACACCCAACTGATGCCAGACAATTGCATGACCACTGTGGCATGGGCCATCCCCTCTTCCCACATTTCTATCACAAACCTCCTTACCTGTTCGTCCAGGGCCAGTTTGGCCATGTCCCACCCATATTTTCTTCTGAATTTTTGAAACCTCGCCCATCCTGCCTTGTATGCCCTCAATGTGTTGGCTGTCCAGGCCCTCTGATCCTGGTCCTGTGTGGTGCTGCCTGAGGCATCAGCTCCCGAACTCTGTCGAGTTGTAAATGGGAAAGACTGTCAGCCACTTCATTCTTCAACCCCTCAATGTGCTGCACTTTGAAAGATATGTTCAACAGTAGCCCCAGCAGAATCAGTCACCTGAGCAGCCAGCCCACCATCTCTGTCCTCTCCCCTTGTCTATTAATGCCTTCTATGACCCCTTTGTTATCGCACCAAAACAAAATGTGTCTCCCCTGCATCCTATACCCCATACCTCCAGAGCCACCCATATCAGGAAAATTTCTAAGAATGTGATATCCTTCAACAACCCCATTTCGTCCCATGTTGCCTGCCAAGGCTCCAACATCCAATCCCCCTGAAAATATGCCCCCATTTCCAGGGTACCTGATGCATCTGTGAACAGCTCCAGGTCCACGCTCCTTTACCATTCCTCCTGCCAGAATCTCACCCCATTGTAGCTGTCGAGAAACTCCTCCTATACTTGAAAATCCTCCTGTACCCCTCTGTGAAGACCCTGCCTGGGCTGATGGCCTTGCAGGCAAAATTAAGGTGCCCCAGCAACTACTGCATCTGTACCAGCGGCTCCCTCCGCCACCCCATAACCTGGGCAAGCAGGCCCCTAAGGCATGCCACCTTGTCCCTGGGAAGCCAAAAACAGCCCTCTTCTGTGTCCACTTCTATGCCAAAAATTCCAACTTATGGGCGGGGCCCTCTGTCTTGCCCTGCACCAATGGTATCCCCATCTGTTGGCACATTATCTCAAAATCCCTTAACATCCCCTGTGCCTCCACCCTGGATTCCCCAATGAAGAGGAAATTGTTCAGGTAGTGCACCGACCTCCTGTGCCCATACTGGGCCCCAAACACCCACTGCACCCAGGTGCTGAATGTTTTGAAGGTGGAACACGCTACCGAGCACCCCATGTGCATGGCCTTGTCACAATATGTGCCCCCTTGAAACTGAAAACCCAAAAGGTCCCAATTATTGGGACAGACTGGTAAAAGCTGAAACGCTGCTTCTATGTCTGTCTTGACCAGCCATGCCCCCTCAGTCGCCCTGATCAGCTCTATTGCCTGCTCCAGCGAGGCATACAACAGTACCCAAAGATGATCGGGTATGCCCTCATTTACCGAGGAGCCCTTGGGGTGGGATAAATGATGTATCAAGTGGAATTCCCCTGCCACTTTCTTGGGACGATCAGGGGACACGAATGCCACAGGCCCAGTGGGCCCTCCACCCTGCCCGCCCTGATTTCCTTCTCAATCTTGGCCCCCACTATTTCCTCTTTTCCCTTCACTGACCCTATATTTTTGGCCTACATCCAAGTTCACCCCCTTTAAACCCCAAAGGGAAACCCCCTTGAAACCTGCCCTGAGCAGCTACGCCGCAGCCCTATTCGGGTAGTCTGTGGTCCACTCCTCCACCACTGCTAGGGAGATGGGAATGCATGCCAGTGCATAACCCCATCACCCCTTCTCATGTTCTTTGTTAATGCCATGCCCTGGGATTGTAGTGTTGCCCTCTCTTCCCGCCCCCACTGCCCCTGCCCTGCCCCCGGGCACCCCAAAAGGACTGATCGTGTATTGCCCCTGCGTTGTCCCCTCTGTCTGCCCCCTGTTGGCAGTTGGAGACTGGGTGTAACCCCTCACACTTGGAGCACACATGTCGAAACTTACAATTGCCCCATGTGCATGTGGCCATGTTGTAGCCCCAACATGCCCTGACCAGCGCTGTGGCCACAGCCTTCCTTACTTGCTCGCCCTGGCTCAGCTTACTTCCCCAGACAGTGTCCTTACCCATAATTCTGAGTGGGTACAGTCCCACCTCAAATCCCCTTTGGCCACCATTCTCTTCCGGAATGCCTCGTCATATTTAAGCCACCCATACCCGACTTTTGCCTTAACGTGTACCTGATAATGGACATGTACATCAGCAGGGGAATGGCGAGCTCCAGCTGCTTCTCCAGAACCAGTGCACTGTGTATGATGAAACCCCCTTGCCAGTTTTCGATGGTCTTCCCTTTGTATTTCGCTTCCTCCATCTTGTGGCCCACTACTGCCAGGGCCACCGTCTTTTCTGACTTCCCTACTGACTCCTTCTGTTCATACTTCATGGCCATGTCCTCATCCACCAGCCCAAAGATGTCCACATACTCCCCCTTCCAGATCTTTTCTTTGATTGAAACCGGGACATGGTCCCCAACTGAGCAGCCTCGGGGCCCATCGTACAATTTTTTGGCTGCCTCCTTGGCCCCCCTCCTTTTTCCACCCCCACTCCTTTACTTTTTAAGGACTGCATGGCCCGTTCCATTTTTTCAATCCCTGCATCACCCATGTCTCCAAGTAGCTCTTCCAAATACTCTTTCAGCCCATTTTTATCCGAGAGATCCACGCCATTGTTACCACCATCCGGTCTCCCATCATCTGGCTCCAGTGCGGGCAGAGGTGCCGGGATAGGTGTGGGCTGTTGTACTTCCCATCTGGGCCTCTTGGCCCCTGTTCCCCTGCCCAGGAGCTCCTCTCACCCTTCTGTTTCCTCAAGGCCTCCTTTTCTGCCTCCCTCTGCTTTGCCGCCGCCACCAGCTCCGACATCTGCCCAATCAGCTTGGATGCCTCTTAAATCAACTTTTCGCTGGACAGTTGGGCTCACTTAGGTGCCATGCTGCTTCCTATGTCACTATGGGCAGAGGGGCCAAAATTAATTATTCAGCCATGCATACCAATTAACAGGACTGCCCTCCACTTTTTTGGGGCCTTCAAGGTCCCACTTCCCAGTCCCCCGGGGACCATACCAGTCATCTGGTCCTGCCTGCACCCCCATTGTGCTCCATAGTCCCCCATGCCCTGAGAAGTTGGTCCAGAGAGAAAGAAAACAAAAGAAAAACCATCCACCGGGCCCACCTAGGATGCAGTACCAGGCTCCCCATGCATGAATGTCTGCAGTCCCCTGTGGATCATCCAGCCACTTTGCAGCCATGGCACCTCCATGCTTCGTGACCTTCCTTACGCCCCGCTAGGCTCCTGCACCTGGGCCTGCCTGATCTCTCTGCCCGTACTACACGCTCCATTTTCGAAAATGGAGCCCCTTCACAGACCTTAAGGTAGCTGGGGGCCCTTGCACTCCTTCCATTTTATTTCATTATATATTTTATGCTCCAGATCCAGCTTCCCTTTTTTTTTCTTCCTTTCCAGCCACAGTACACTGCCCCTGATCACCCAAGTCATAGGTACTGCACCCTGTTGCTCCCCTGTGACCCACATCTCACTCCACCAGTCCTGCTGTGCAAGCCCGAAGCCTCAACCTGCTTGGTAGGCCTAGGAAGGGCTCCCCATGGCCACCTCATCCCACTGCTGCCTGTGAAGCCAATGAAACATTTTGAAACTGTGCCATTCGTCCCACTTTCCTTTGATACAGCTTCTTTAAGCTACCTGCTGCCATGGACAGAAAGGAAAAAATCCTCCCGCCCTAGGCAGCACTGGGCCACATGGCCTCCTGGCCTACTCATTCCCCACCTACACCAACCACTGCACCCTCCTAGTGGGAACGCTCATTTTTTCCCTGACAAACACCCAATACTGCTTCCCCCTGAGTCTCTGCAACTCAAAAAACACCCGGGTGTCCATTTTGTTTCTATCCGCTGCCCCCGCTTGCTCCCCAATGCAACCGCCATTCAAAACAAAACCTGCAAGCTTCCACCTCCTTGCATGGTGCACCCGCTTCTCCCTTTAAGATGTGCGACTAATGCCAAATGCTGGTCCTCCCTGCCACATGTGTGTTGCCCAGGCCTCTGCCTGATCCTTGGAAAAAATAGAAAAAAAACCCCAAAAATGCCTGTCCCAAGAATGGGGGGGAAGGGCTCCACATCCTCCATGCTTGCTGCCCAGCTTTTCCCTATCTTTTTTTCTTTTCTTTCTACCAGGCAATGCTCTGTCACCTTCTCGCAATATCAGACATCAGGGTGTTCACCACAAAGACCTACATGCTGCTCCAACCTAAGGAATTAGCCGTAACGAGAAACCACCGACATCCTGCATTCAACCTTCCATCCACTTGGAAAAAAACAGCAAAAAAACCGCCTTTTAACACAAGACAAAGTAGGTGGGCTCCACATCCTCCTGACTTAAGGTGCTGCTATGAGTAGTACACTGCAACCCAGTAATCAACCAAAAGCCATCGCTGCCCCTGATCTCAGTGTTCTTTCCCATGCTTTCAAATGACTAAACCATTCAAAATTTCTTTAAGCAAACCTGATTTTTTTTAATTTCATTTCCTCTCTACCTAAAGCACCATGCAAAATGAGGATCCACAAAACCTGCTCTTCATTTTTGTAGGGAAAAGTGGCCCGGGCTCCTTTGCATTATGCAGTTTATTTGATTTTGGAATTTTTTCTTTGTTGCCACCGGTTTGCTACTTGTTTTTGTGTCTTCTTCTGCATTTTTGTAAGCCTATTGCAAGCACTGCCTTCTTGGGGTGAAACATGCTTCTTGCTCACACTTCTCCCTTTCCTTTATCCTTCTTTCTTCATTTGAATGAAAACAAAAACGCCACAGTAAACTAGCCACAGTGGATGGCCCACTTGTCCTGCCAGGCCTAGCTCCATTTGTTCTCCTCCCTAAACCCTAGTAGAGAGAGCACAAGAAAAATGAGCTCTCATTCACAATTACATATTCTTTGATCTATTATTCACAGTGCACATAAAGAAAAACTCCGTCCCTTTCTTTCTTTTTATATACATATATTCTACACAATGATATAAGCCAACCAAACCACAATGCTAGTCACAATGGACCAAATGGTCTACCAGGCCTAGAAGCCTTATGTGCTTTACCTGCTGCTTGCCAACGATGTGCTGAGTTCTCAGTTTGAAAAAATTCCCAGCAAAAGAGGTTGTCCCGCTTGAGCCCTGGCCTAATATATCCAGGATAGGCCCCTGGTCAGAACCCCCTTTGGGCTCGACCCCCCCAGCCAATCTCTGGGGCTTTGGCTTGCCCTTGTCATTTTACCCTTTCCTGCCTGGTGATGTCACTAGGCCCCTCCCCCTCTATTCATCTGCCTCCTCCCCACACGCCCTCTCCCTCCTATGCACATCTTCCTGGTGGGGGATCACCAGAAAACCTGGCCTGCCTTTTAATGCCAAGCCCCATTGTAATATCTTTTCCTTGTATTCACCTTGTGTCTTTCCAGGACCACCTTGCAAATGAACTTGTTCAACAGTGTTATCCTAGTAAAATAAAAATGACTGCTTGATTGATTGATTAATTGGTCATGTAAATTGCAAGTCATAGGAGTTCAAAAGTTCACAATTTAATTATCTGTTAAATTGTGTGAACATTTTCAGAATATTTCAGTGTTTATAGCTTTACTTCTATTGCATGTATACAGTCAAGATGTGGCATGCATACCACAGTAAGTATGTCCTGGAATCTTATTAAGCTAGAAAGATGTGATTTAGTAGGTTTAAAAGTTATTGTGGATACTTTTGAAATTACTAATTGGCAAAATTTGCTCAAAAATTCATGGACTCATACTAGGTAATGCCACTAGAATTTTACTTCTGGAATTTAACTTTCATAAAGTACTTATCATCACTGAATCACCTTGTCTGCACAAGCATCATGGCCCAGCAATACCTATCCGACACTCCTATGACAGTGATGCTCAGCATCATGCGCCACCATGACTAAATACTGTATATCCAGATACTTCTGTCACAATGGCCAAAGTCACAACTAGTTGTAAGGCTTGACATTACTTAGTGCTACTGTATTCAAGTAGTGAAATTGTACATTGTTAACTACAGGGTTGTTAAAAAGTCAGCAAATGGCATCGTACAGAAACAATGCTGCACATGCATGTGCTTCCACAAGTCATTAAGTCAGTGAGCTCTAGTGGTTATCTGGCATATTGCAAGAATTCAGGTTAGTGCACAGTACTGTCCATGACTACTCTTCATGGTTCATCACTCAATATAGTGACCTAACACTTGGCAACACTATACTTCCACTATGGAACCTCTGATGAATGCTACCTTACTACCACTTTACCCCATCTTTACCTTTCTCTATGATTTCAACTCAAGTGAATGACTGGGCATAATGTATGGACATGGCTTCAACAAAAGTATCACATCTCACAATTTTTTCCAAAACTCATGAAATTCAACTTTAATTGCTGATATTATGTTGGAATTTTTGGCTGCTTATAACTTTACCAGCCTTTGAACAAGAGATTAGAGAGTTGACATACACAGCATCTTTTTTTTATTTTTTTTTCTCCTGGGTGGCAGTTCTTCTCTCAAGGATATATCCTGTTCAGAAGGCTATAATCTGATCAAGCTGAAACCAGTAATCATTTAGTTGGCTACCAGTGTTTTCTCCAACATGTTTTCCCTCCCATCTCCAATGGAGAAAATGGTGCCTCTGTCAGCCTGACACAACCACAGCTTCCCCAGTTGCAGGAGCAAGCTCCTTGGCCCAGCCACAGGAGATACTGTGTTGGTGAAACCCACTACCAAACTTCCCCAACTGAGATGTAATGCCAAGTGACAGATGTCTCAGCCATGCGATTTCCCTGGCTTGCTTCCAAACCGTCAACATGTTTGCATGGGCCTCTGTTGTTGGACCATGGGAGTAGCCTCAAAGCCTTACGTTTAAGGTCAATGAAACTAACAACATTGGTGATTTTCCATTCTCTAGTTTAAAAGTTATAGAGGCTTAGAATGTTTCAGTTTACATAATTGCAAAATGTAATTTTAAACTTTCTGAAAGTTTGGAGGCTTATAATTTAGGCATCTTTGAAGATAAAGATCTAATACTGGCAGTATAGCCTAGAGATTAGAGTAATGAGTTGTCAATGAGCTTGGTACATTCAGCAGACCCGGGTTTGATTCCCACAATCTCATTGTATACTGTGTGACTCAAAGCAAGTCACTTAACCACCCCAGTGCTTCCAGATCACCCCTGAAAACAGGCACATGTGTCTAGTGGGCATTCTCTGGTTACCAAAAGAATAAAGTAAAATAAAAATGAAAGTTGGTACACTTTTATATGGATCATTATAAAGTAGGCATACAAAATGGGGTGTAATTTGGACAATACTTTTTAAATTACATGGAAATAAGTGAAATCACAATTTTGGCAACATTTTTTGACATTTTTGCACATATTTCATGAAATTTCATGGAAGTGAAGTTGTAATTTCACTAGAATTTTGATGGTGAAAGCTAACTTTTACCTGGATGCTAAAATGAACCTTTATGAGGGTGGACGAAATAATGCATTTTGGAAATGCCCAAAGGGCCCTGGACTGCAACCTAATCCAGTTATTGAAACAAAAGAAAACATTTATAGGGAATGTCCAAGAGACTTGCCAAATTACTACTGTGGTGCTTAATTATAACGACTATCATTTCATGCATGTCAATCAAGAACTCTCAACAATCCCAGTTAAAAGTTGTTAATCCTATTAATGTGATGCCTATTTAACACAGTGTGTTTCCTAAAGTTAAAACGTGCTATGATTAATGGCACAATGGTAATAGTATCAGCATATCTAGAGTTATAAAGGAGCTTGTCACTGAGCACCACTGTATTTGACAATCAACATATGTCTGATAAATTGCTGACTAGAAATTTACTCTCATACAAGATTAATCTTTTAAACAAAAAACAGAGTCTCTTTTTAGAAAGTGAGGTCACATTAATTGTAACTTAGTGGCTAAACATAATATAATGTATAAGAAGGGGTATATTAAGTGTGTATGTGTTAAACACCTGAGATGTGTGATTACCATAAACCTCAGAAAAGAAGAGAAGATTGAAAGGGTTCTGTAGTCATTGCATTTATTTCATTTATTTATTTATTTGCTTTTATTTAGTTTTTGTTGACCAGGAAGGAGAACTAGACAATTTTGTGCCTATTTTCAGACTCGTCCTGAGGGGTACAGATGGATGCCAACTGAAACTGAACCCAATTTTAAGCTATTGGTGGTATTTTTAGTGCTTGGGGGAAATTTGGCCAGGACACCGGGGAAATTCCCCTACATTTCAGTAGGAAAACCTCTGACTCCCAAGATGGCTGCCAACTTGAAGGAAAGGATGGATGCTTCAGGAGCAGGGCAGCAAGCCTCCTCTCCTTCTCGTAATACTTTAGAGGCTGTAAAAAATGCAATGGCTATGTTAGATTTTCAAGAAGAATGCAATATGGAAACAAATGGAGATTTACTTGATGTCGATTTAACTGCGGAAGTTGAAAGCTCAAAACTGATAGAGGATCAAACTTGTCTACCTAAGGAGAATGATGAGGTTTCCTGAAAGGAACAGATACAGCTACAACTGATTACTGAGGAACAGCACTATTTTAAAAGGAGAGATGAGCTACAGCAGCAATTAGACACGATGTCTGTGGAGTGCCTGCTGCACACTTCTACTGATGAGGTAAAATCTCCACAGTCCCTTAATGCTTAAATGCTGACAGACAACCCTGATGACACCCGACTGTCAAAAACTGCTGAGCCCACCTGTCAAACCTTGGTGGAGGATCCGAAAGTCAGTTTGACAGATTTTGCAACTAAGGTCAGTGGCAAACAGTGTAAACCAAATAAATTAAATCCCAAATTAGTAGTGAGGGATGCTCAGAATGGCAAGAAATGATGCAAATTACTTGGCCTACAGCGTTCCTCATTTTCATGTACAAACATTGTGTTGGAGACAGCAGCTGCAAATGCTGATAGTAAAACTACCCAAATCAGATACTAATATTAAAGGGTAGCAGATATCTCAAATAAATTGCCCTGCTTCTAAAAGTCAAGCAATTAATGATGGAGATAGAATGTCTGGGGGGATTGGTCCCCTAAACATGCCCTTGAAGGTGCTGGATGGGTGAGAGTACTAAATGGAAATTGGATCCCTGATCCTAAAGACCCCTTGGTAGAGCAATATCGGGTGACTGTCCAAAATACAGAAAAAGAGCAAGGGAGCTCTAACTCAATACATGATGTGGCGCAGGAAGCAATTCCAGGTTTTGATAAAACAGCAATGTGTTGATGCCTGGTAATATCATGGAGCAGCAAGAAAATAGAAATGCATCTGTGGATTCGGATATAGGCCCAGTTGATAGGCCTACCAGTCTTACTTTCTCACAGCAGAGACTGGGCCCATCTCCTGAAACCTTAAAGATCCCAATAAAAAGGTCTGGCTTGAACCTATGTTTCATATGGCCAATTTATTTCAAAATAAAGAGGAACCTGCACCTAGACAGAATGCGGTGCAGTTAATATACATATAGTTAATATACAAAGGAGGCCTTGAAGATCCGCCAGACAGACTGTTGCCAAACACCTACTCAAAAAATCAATGACATTTTTTCCTCAGAAATCTTTGCCCTGATTCATCTGGGAAATTCAAACTATGACATTAGCTTTATGGCTGTTTCCAGCCTAGACAGGTTTTGGGAACAATATCAGAAGTTAAAAATTCTCCTTTATGGATTCCTTTCATTGCTGTCCCATTAACTAAACCATTAGTTAAAAATATTACAATTTTATTTCGTAATGAAGGTGTAAATGTGGAGGACATTTTATTCTGGCTTATTAGACAGTGAACAAATTTGGAATGGTGGGTGGAGGATTAAAGTGAAACTGTATAATACCAATAATGGACCAGTACATTTACCAAACAGCTTTTATTTGGGTAAGGACAGTGGGGGCTTTGTTTTATGCAGGTCAGCCTAAGGCTTGTTTTAAATGTGGAGCTTGAACTCATCTTAGTACTGCATGTGATACCTTAAAGTGAAACCATTGCTTTGAATATGGTCATGCAGCGTCAAATTGCCTTAACTTATTCAAGTGCAACTTGTGTGAAAAAAATGGTCACGCTTATGGGAAGTGTCCATGGGCTTTCCAAAACCATAAAGATTGCCCCTCACATGTTGGTATTATAAGCAGAGCACAAGCACAACAAGCAAAAAAAGTTGCAGAACAAGCTGAACAAAGTCTGGAGCAGAGATTCAAGGATCTAACAGAAACTGTAATTGTCTCTGATAACAATCCTGTTTCTACTAACATCACAGATAACTCAACAGTAAATAGAATTGCCACAGGACAGACTGTAAGAGATGTAAGTGTGGTTAATGTGTGGGAGGTGGAGGTTGAAGTGCATAGGTCATTTTCTCAGGACCCCGTAGCCATGCCCCCTCCTCCCCGCCCCCAAAAGCTACTTCCTCCTTTGTGGTAGTGAGTTCAAAGAAACGAGCTAGGCAGGATAAACCACCACTTTCTGTTACCAGAATGGGTAAAAAAGGTTTTGACAAAGACTCTAATAAAAGGATAGAGGGAGCAAAAATCTGTTGGAAAATTGGAAATAAGTTTGTAGTTCTTCCTCTAGATGAACATGGAGGGGAAACCGATGATGAGAACATAGGTTCTTCATCTATTGCCCCGTCCACCTCTGATATTACTTCAGATCCAGAGGAGGAGGTAGAGTCTGATTACCTTGCCCAGTGCACTAGGCGCAAGAGATTATTCCAAACCCCCTGAACCTGCACAATGATTAAGGTGCTTCTCTTAACTATTTCTCATGTCTTCTTTATTTTCTCACTTAATGTGAATAGTATCAAATCACAAAGGAAGAGGTTAATAGTCATGCAGTCTTTAGCCCACATTTCTGGAGACATTTTCTGTTTACAAGACACCACATCTTAAATCCAATTTAGAGTTGAAACAACCTGCAAACTCTTGGAACAGGGGGGCATCCTTTTGGTCAATTGGGTTAGACACATGCAATGAGGTGGGGATTTTATTCACAAACCCAGAATTAAAAGTATCTAAACTTGTTGATATTTATCCAGGATGAGCCTTGTTGCTTGATATTAATTTTCATTCTGAGCGCTTTCGGTTGATTATTGTTTATGCTCCTCAGACGAAAGCCCAAAGAGTCTCCTTATTTAAAGATATAAGACCTTTTTTGCACACCTCCAGAATGGTTATATGGGCTGGGGATTATAATTGTGGAATACAAAAATCAGATAGAGGAATGCAGACAGAGAAACTTTTTTGTGAGTCTGGTACATTAAAAAATATAATGGAAGCAGCAGGTTTAAAAGACTCCTATAGAGACAAACATCTGGCAGGAGGGAAAACATATTTTTGAGGAAGCCTGTCCACTAGGATTAATTTTATCTTTCTTTCACATAATCTGAAAGTTATCAGTAGTCAGGTAAAGGCTTGGGAATTTATTGATCACAGATCAGTTCAAACAACTTGGGACCTGGGTTTGAATCCCACCACCCCCACTTGCATACTGTGTGACCCTGAGCAAGTCACTTAACTTCCTTGTGCTCCCAGGTTGTACCTGTAAACAAGCTTTCAGCTTAGTGTGTCTCTCCAGGTAAAATAACTAAAAAAAAACAACTTGTTCTTGGGATCAGATACCCAGATGTAAAAAAAGTTGTTGGAAACTGAGCACTTCAGTCTGATTTCAGGAAACAGTATTAAAGGCATGGAGGCAAAATTGGGGTGCAAGATTGTCTGTTGTAGGTTTATATCAAGATCTGGCCAGTTGGTGGGATGACTCTTAGCAATCTTGGAAGCAGTTGTTTCAATCAATTGTTTGTGAGTCATCCAATGCAGAATATTTGCAATACTTAAAATTGAGAATACAGCTTCAGAAGTTGATTTCATTAACAGAAAAGACAAGACAAGATTTCATGGGGCAAATAAGTCAAATTAAAAAAGAAATGGTAGAAATACAATATAATAGGGCAAAATCCTTACAGCAAGAATGCAGGTTTGGTGAACAGGCTACAACAGGGTCAGTTGATCCCTTTAAAGAATGCAAGCAGTGAGTTATCACAGAATCCTTACTGAAGTTTTGACACAAGATGGTGATTTAGTAACCTCTCCCTTAGATCAATTACTCTTAACAGAGGGTTATATAAAAGATATGTTTGGGGTAGTCCCTGAGGTCCTTTTCCAACCTGAAGTATATAATTCTTTACACTTGCCCCAGATTGATCCAGGTCATGTCTCAGATTTGATTAAAAGCATAACAAAGGAGGACATTTTACAAGCAATTAGCTCCCTTAAGAATGATACTGTTCCTGGCCTCTGATGGGTTGGGCACAGAATTTTATAAAACATGTCAAGAAGAATTGGCCCCAGTACTAGTAATATTGTTTAACACGATGTTGCAGAAAGGGAAAATTTCAGAAACTATGAATCAGGCTTTACTGATTTTACTGTATAAGAAAGGGTCATGGGAAAATCTTGCTAATTGGATACCCCTGTCCTTATTGAACACTGATTTTAAAATTTTAAGCAAAATCCTTTTGAAAAGAATTATAGTAGAAGCAGATCATTTAATTAGCACTAATCCAGCTTGTGCAGTTCCTGGAAGATATCAACAGGATCATTTGATTTTACTAAGGGAAATGTTTCAGACAGAGAATGAAGGGAGAGCTCAAGGTTGGGTTATCAGTTTGGACCAGGAGAAGGCATTTGACAGGTTGACACATAGTTTTGTATTTGAGGTGTTACAGGCATATGGTACCTTACTCATTCCAGTATTCCTTTATGTCTGTTATAATTTGCCTCCTCCCAAAACCATAATCACAGCTTTATATAGGGGTTTTTTCAAGCTTTCTGGGGAAACAGAATGAATGCAATAAAAAGAGAGATTATTTATAGAACTTTAGCAGAAGGTGGGGTGGGTATGATAGATCCAATCCCCTTTTTTTATAGTATTTTTTTGTGTTACAATTTTGGGCTTTCTTTGAAACCTGCAAATAAAATCTGGAAACCTTTTGTTTTGAAATGGCTGAACCCTGGATTAGGCCCCCGGAGAGATAATAAACCACGAGTATTAATAAGCTCAATGAAACTTCCAAGATATGGTTTAGAAAGTTTAAAAATGTTAATACAATGGAAAATTACTATTGGGCAAATTCAAACCATTAATAGGAAAGCAGTTTATCAGAATATTTTAAGTTACACTATGCAAGATAGCATGTTTTTTCCATTATGTCCTTATGACAAGCAGACATTGGTACAGCAGCAGTTAATAAATCTGAGGCTCCCACCATTTGTTTGGGATTTAGCTTGGTTAGGCAATTATAGAAGGTTGGGAGTTAAGAACAATAACAAACACAAGCAAGTGTCAAAAAGATATTGTCCAAGAGAGGCTTGTGTACAGATTTTAGAAACCCAACATTTGTTCCTTGAATGTATTTATGTTCAGAAATTTTGGAAATATTTATCTGATCATTGGCATGAACCATTGTTTAGTTCAATTACATACAAAACTCTGTTTTTTGGAGTAGAAGGGAAAGGGTGGGGTAAATATAATAAAGAAACTGTATATATGAAATGTGTAATTATACGATATTATATATGGCGGTCAAGGTGTTGCCTGATCACACAGCAGAGGGTAATTTCTTTTGAAGAAATGGATAAACACATTGTGATATGTCTGTATCAACTTTGGCTAAGAAAGACAGTAATAGGTATGATGATACCAACTATAAAGCTATTTTGGTACATTATGATAGATGGATTCAAGAACATTCATGGTATTTTCTTTTGATATGAACTAGTATGTTCTCTTTTGATTTATAATTATGATTTATACTGTATTGACAAAAATTTTCTTTGTTATATTTATTTGACCAAATGTGGTTTATGTTTATGTAATGAAGTCCTTTTCTTCAATAAAATTCCCCTACTCTTTGGTAGGGGAAGCTGCTGTACTCATGGCTGCTGTCCCATCACAATGCCATTCTGCTGGTGAACCTGTAGGAGAGCAGATCTCCCTCCCCACAGGTCCCACTCAGGAGACTGATACCTCTGATATGCCCCAACAAGGTGGCAAGTTGAATTATGAAAATGAACAAATTATGGATTATGCACCTGAGACTACAGTTGTGGACTGGTTAAAAAAACTTCTGAAAGAAAATCGTCCACTGGTTATGGTAGTTTTACAGTCTGAATCTCAAGCCGCTGAAAATATGGTAACTGTATGTGTTCTATCGGATTTGGACGTGAGGATGCAAACAAATATGACTCTGCTTGAATTGCCTGATTCTCACATCATTTCTGAGGTGAGCTGCTCTTCCTGTCAGTCAATGTTTCTAACAAGGCCTAGTGAAATGCATGACAGTGTGACTGATGATGCACAAGCATCAAAGCAACCACAAGTGGATGATTCAGAGGCAGTGGTTGAAACATTGGCATGCCCTGTCTCAAGCCTGGCTCCTATTTTGAACACACTGATCAGACGGCTCTTGCTTCTAACCCCACTGAGAGTGTAAGTACTGAAGCTATCTTAAATTTGGGGGGATAGAGACGGTGTGTCAGCGGGACAACAGCTGGGATTAAGAAGAGGGCAGGCAGGCCCTTTAGGGCAGCATTCCTTTGCGACTGTGAGAATGCCTAAATCGCTGGAAACCTCGCTGAGAGAGGCTGGCTGGAAACATGTTGGTACTGGGAAGTGGGTTCTGTACCCAGAAAATTGTCCTGTACCAGGCCTTGCTGAGCTGAGAAAGGAACTTGCAAAGCAAACTGTTAAAGCTGGTGGGGCTAATTCAGGACAAACTTTTATGACTGAATTTAACCTGGATTTACATGCGGAGGATGTGCAACCCCCCAAATATGGACACAATTGGTTTGCTTCATGTTCCCCTGCAATCTTCATCAGACTCTGGGGATGAAGGGCCTAGTACTTGTTAGCCCTCGTGGGAGGACTAGATGGATGCTGAGGCAGACCCACAACATAATGTGCCCACAGCACAAGAAAGGGCTAAAACAACATGGGAGGAATTTAGAAAAAAAGATCATTTTTCCTCACAACCTCCTCCTGCACAGAGAAGAAATGCAGTACGACTTCAATATTTGGGGGTTAGACAATGTATCTGACAGAATATATGTAGCGAAGGAACTTATAAAAGAGTCTTTAGATTTATTTACTAACAAAATATATGCACTTATTCATGCTGCTGGAGACAACTTGTACGATATCAGTTTCAAAACTCCACAGGGCTTGGATTGGTTCTGGTCTAAATATGACAAATTGAGATATACTGTGCTCTGGTTGCCTTTTAGTACTATACCCCTAACTAAGCATTCTATTAAGAATGTTACCTTTCTCTTTAGAAATGAAAATGTGGCGGTTCATGATATCACCCACTGGTTACAGCAAAGATGCAAATCGCTGCCCCCCCCCCCCAACCTATCTTTGACGAAGACCACTTTTGGACCAGTGGGTGAAAATATAGAGTTAGACTACGACATACAAACCAGGGCCCAGTACATCTCCCAAATAGCCTATTTTTGCGGAGGGAAAGAGGGCATTGTTTTTTATCCAGGACAACCCAGGACATGTTTTAAATGAGGTTCTTTCATGCATTTAAGTTCAGGGTGTGATAGACTAAAATGTAACTTGTGTTTATCATTTGGCCATACAAGTTCTGAGTGTCAGAATGAGTTAAATCGCAACTTATGTGATGAGACAGGACATGCTTACCATACCTTTCTGTGGGCTATACATAATAGGACTGACCACCCCACCAAGATTCCCTTATCACAGAAGCACAGAAGAAGGATATTGCAGCATGTAAAGACCCTCTGGTAAGGTATCACAAGTGGTGGACAGGGCAGAAACAGAGATTCTTCAGGAGGGGTCCAGGCCAGTTCCAACCCCCCCCGCACAACATTTTATGGCACAGGAAAAGATGGAGATGTCACTGCACCATCACTGGTAGATTCTCCACATGGAGAGGGAAGGGAGGATATATTTATTGAAATCATGGAGGAGGATACCACAGAGCAATGGGTTATGCCCCCACCTTAATTGACAGGGGTTTCAAAGAAATGAGTGCTGCACCAAAAGAGACCAAAATCAAAAATTGCCAAAGCCTCCTCCCCTGCTCAGACTACTGTGCTAAGTAATAAATATGATGTTCTGTCAGGTGGTAATCCAGATTCGGAAGAAGGTGAGGAGTCAGAGTCTTCTTTGCAACCATTAGTGTCTTCTGACTCTGAAGAGAATACCCCAGGCCCTGAAGTGGTAAGACCAAAATGGCTGGGGGTCAGGACTAGATACAGTATGAGACTGGGAAAAAATGTATAATTCTTCTACCTTATATCTATGTCTTCTTTCCCTACATTTAAGGTGGCCACTCTGAGTGTTAATAGTCTTAAAAATGCCAGAAGAAGACTTATTACAATATCACTCCTGAAAGACTGCAAATCTGATATCTGTTTCCTGCAGGACACAAGACTGAACACATCGTTTTTAGTACAGGCAGTAAAAAAAATATGGTGCTGGGGACCTTCTTTTTTTTTCTTTTCAGACAGATTTATGTGATGGGGTTGGGATTTTCTTTCATGGGGATTGCTTTAAAATATCTAGAATAGTGGATATTCGGGTAAGGAGGGCCTTGTTGGTAGATTTCTTTGTTGGGAACATGGCCTGGAGGGCCATTAATGTTTACACACCTCCAGAAAAGAAAGATAGAGTAGAATGGTTTAGTATGATTAAACAGTATTTATTTACAACAAAACACATAGTATGGGGTGGGGATTTCAATTGTGTGATTTCCTGTCAGGATAGAAGGGCCTGCTCTGATAAAGGCTTCTTCAACTCCAGCTGGTTAAATAACATCCTTTCTAATGTCGGATTAAAAGACGCCTATAGGCTCCTTCACCAACAAGGGGGGTGTACTTTTTTAAAGGACGTTTGTCTACCAGACTTGACTTTCTGTTTGTTTCAACTTTAATACAAGTACATAGTGCTGAAACAATCCCGGGTGAAACATCTGATCATGTAATTGTTACAAGCGTCTTAGGTTTACAACAGCAGAGAACCCAGGATAAAGAATATTGGAAATTTAATACAACAGTATTAGAGGAACCATCAGTTATTACACAAATCCAGAACTCACTTTTGGCTCGTATGTCAATGGCAGGTTTAGTGGAAGATTTAAGTCTCTGGTTGGCTGACATGAAAAATGAACTTAAGAACATGTTAGTCCAAGCAGCCTCTTTGTCACGTATTAATCATTACAAAAAATACCTCCGTTTGAGGTCTAAATTGGCTTAGCTTTATTCTACCATAAATACACAACATATTAATTTGACATATCAGGTTAATAATATAAAGAAGGAAATGGAGAACCTACAGTATTCAGTAACTTCTTCTATGTTATTGGAACATAGGATTTGTTTGCCAGGAAAACTAGTTTTGGAGATGCTTTTGATAGTTGTACCTCCAGGGCATAGGCTAAAACTATGTCAGCCATAAAGACACAAGAGGGAAAAATGGTTAATTCAACTAAGGATATTTTGAAAGAGGTGCAGTCATATCTACAAAATATGTATGCCATGCCTCTTTTGAAGAGAGTAGTATGTTAGATCTTTTAAAAATGATTAACATACAAGAAATTCCACCTGAAGCTCTTAATAATTTAACATGCCCAGTCAGTAAATTAGAAATTGAACAAGTAATCCAGACCCTAAAGAATGATACTGCTCAAGGCCTTGATGGTCTGCCTTCAGAATTTTACTGAAAATTTAGCTCAGTCATGACAGAGATCCTAGCTGAAGTATTTAATTGGATTATGAAAACAAATAAAATTGATTACCATTTATGTATTGAGGTACAAATTTATCTGTACAAAAAGAATGAGCGGGAAGACTTATAGAACTGGAGGCCACTTAGCCTACTAAATACAGATTTGAAAATATTTGCAAAAATTCTAGGGAAGAAGTTAATGAAAGTAGCCCTACATCTAATATCAGTGTCACAAACCCGTTCAGTTTCTGGGAGATCTGTCATGGATAGTTTTTTACTCCCGAGGGAGTTGGTGGAACAAGGAAAGGAGGACAAGCTTACAAGGTACATTCTATCATTAGACCAGGAAAAAGCATCTGATAGGGTCCCACACACATTTATTGCGCTAGTGCTCTGATCATATGGGATTCCAAGTATGTTTTGTAAGTGGATTCTTACCATTTATGCTGCTGCCACAGTCATCCCCTTGATAAATGGAGATTTAGGATCCTGTATTTCAGTTAATAGAGGGGTGAGGCAGGGCTGTCCATTAAGCCCATTGTTATATGTCTTTTACTTAGATCAATTGATGCGGCTTGTCCAACAAGATGATCTGATTAAGGATATTCACCCTTGGGGAAATGCTATGGAAATCAAGACATCTGCATATGCAGATGATGTATGTTTATTTGTTTCTGCTACAGAATCTGGTAAAAGAGTTATTTCTATAATAGATAACTATTCTTCAGTAGTAGGAGCAAGTGTTGATGTGGCCAAAAGCATTGCATACCCTTTGAGTCCCTCGACTGTTCAGCTGGAGTATTTGAAGAGTACAGCAGTCTCTGAGGCCCCTTTTAAAGTATTAGGAATCACCTTTGGGAGGGAGGATAACAGTAAGTTAAGTTGGGAGGAGAAGTTACATCAGGCTAAAAGAAAAGTACCATATTGGAAATCCTGGCAACAAACCAAAAAGAAGAAAGTGCTTATAGTTCAAACCTTTTTATGACCAATATTTATCTATTTAAGCATAGCCTACCCTATCCCAATAGCACTGGAACCTACTCTGCTAAATTTAGTATTCCAGATTATTTGGGGGAGCAGACTAAATCCCATTAAAAGAGATGTGCTATATTTGGCAGTCCAGAAAGGAGGCCTTAATCTCCTCAACCCTATTTCATTTTTTTATAGTATGTTTTTATACAAAAATGTTTTGGATCCTTTGAAACCTAATGAGGCAGTCTGATTCATTTTTGCAGCTGCTTGGTTGAAACCATTTGTTACGGCATGGCAATCCCATAGGAGCTTGATCCCCTTTCTGCACATAGGGCCACAGTAATTCCAAAGATACAGAAATGGAAGCTGGGTTTGGAACAAGTTTTACAACCAACCAGGAAACATATCTATGCCAGGATTCAACAACAGGCTTTCATGTAGAGCCAAATTTTAAAGGTGATACAGATGTTCACAAAGAGAAAGTTTAGAACACTTTAAAAGATAACATGACACCCCCAAGAATGTGGGATGTGGGATGGCTCTGCATCCATGGGGGATTAAATGTAAGCGGAAATGCAAAGCACAAGGCTCAATGTGATAGAATTTGTCCTAGACAGATATGCATATCCACTGAGGAGACTATGGAGCATTTTTTAATAGACTGTCCATATGTCTCTGAATTTTGGAATGTATTGGCAGTACGGTGGGTTAATGTGTTATGGAGGCAGATTACATATGAGGAATTAGTACAGGATTTTTCACTACAGTGTCTGGATTTAGATCCTGGTATGGTGAGATAAATTTTTTCCTGTATAAAATTTGTACTATGGCAGACTCGTTGTAAATTTGTACTGCAGCAATTGTATAATGATCCAGGACGTGCAATTTTATCTCTAGAACATGAATTGTATAATCAATGTGTATTTGAAAGAAAAACTTGAAATCATGCTGTATGGATTCACAGATGGAGAAAAGTGAAATTCTTGGAAGATAGCATTTTTGAAATAACTTGAACATGAAGTATGTTACTTATTGTAAAGTGATCGTCTATATACTTTAGTTTATTTCGTTTGCCTATTTGAGTTTTTCTTTTTTTTTTTGATTATTTTATAATGTTGTCCTGATCTTTGTTTTGTTTCACTTAATAAAACATTCCCCTACTCTTTTCGAGAAGTCCCATGGGATATTTAACATCCACCTGAACTACTACCAGAACAGGCAGATGACACCTCAGTTTAACATCTCATCTGAAAGACAGAACCTCAGGAGTGCAGCACTCCCCTTATCCTGCACTACATTGTCAGTATTAGGATTTAACCCAAGTGCCTGGAGGAGGGATAGAACCCATAGCCTTCTGATCTGCCGGCCTCAGAGGTGAGTGTGCAACCTGCTGAGTCACTGACACTGCATTGTGACATAGTGGTGGTGGTGGTCATCATTTAAAAAAAAAGGTATTGTCACCCATTCCAATGTTTTATTTTTATAAATTACAGGTTTTATGGATTCTAGAGATAATTTAGAAGAACACTGAAAAAGATGCTTTGCAACAAACATGTATTATAGAATAGAATGCATGCGCATACAAATCTATACACATACTGGAACTTATATAAAAGAAATAGAAGTAGATGAATAAAAATATATGAACTGATTTAATTGTTTTGTGAACTGAGATGTCTTTTTCATTAATTCATGTGGAGTAAGATCACTAAAGGTGGTGAGAAAAAACTGTATTAGCTTAATAGAGTTGTTAACAGGGATAGTACACCTGACCAGTTTTTCAATCGACCAGATGTTCTGCAAACCCAGGTGCAGCAAAGATATAACACACCAGGCTTGTAGCAGTCTGTAGGGATTTTGCATCCCTCACATCACATTGACACTCACTAGACAATCTTTTCATGGTCTGGCGTACGTCATTGTTAGGCACCCCTGACACAGAGCTTGTGTCAAACTGTACCACAAGCTGTCATAAAGCAGGCAACTTGTCACAACTGTGCCCAAGATCATAAAATCAGTTGTAGTTGTGTCAGTCAGAATGCTGCAGCTGTGACAGTGCAAGGGTTGGACTAAGGGCTTGATGCACATCCTGCACCACCCTTTGATATCCGGCTAGGTGTAACAATTTAGCAACTTATCTCTACAAAAAGGATGTTAATGTACAGTATTGAAGAATACTGAACCTGGACAAGCACAAAGGACAGTTTTTGAAGTTGTATTTAGGGAGCCAGAAGTAGTGCTTGTGAGAGTCATCTATTTGATCTGACAGATAGTTAAGGATTGAGGAAGAAAGCAGAGAGTGAGTAGTCTAGATTTGTGTACAATAATTATGTGGGTTTTGTAAACTAACAACAAGCATGTTTGCATGTTTGTATTTGTAATCTAATAAGAGAAAAAACTGATTGAACTCCAATCCAAGTGTATTTATAAGAATATTCTTTATTTCTTAACACATATTATTCAAGGGCGACAGTTTCATGGTGTTGCCACTTCATCAGGTCCAATTGTGCTGTTTTATTCTTATTCTTTTTAATTCATATTTTTATTTCTTTTGGTCTCCTTCCCCTTGGTAATGCTCATCTGTACGTCACTTACATTTATTTTTCCACTTTCCTATTTATGACTCCTTTCAAGAACAGGAGTGGTATGCTGTGTCACAGTAAACAAACATGAATGAGCAGAGGTACCGAAGGTATGCTTTAAAGAAATAGGAAAGTGGAAAAAGAAATGTAAGTGATGTACAGATGAGCATTACCAAGTGGAAGGAGACTAAAAGAAATAAAATGATTAATTAAAAAGAATAAAAAAGAAACAGCACATTTTGGCGTGTTGAAGTGGCGATGCCACAGAACTGTCACTCCATAAATGATGTGTGTTAAGAAATAAAGAAGAATCTTATAAATACAATTGAATTGGAGTCCGTTAAGCTTTTTCTCTCATTAGATTACATTTTGGTTACAATTGAATGACCTAAAGTCTGGGCAACCTGAGCCTGCACCAAGTAGTATATGTTTTTAATATATGGATACGTAAAATAATACCTTTGTAAAGTATACAAAAAATTCCCGGTAATACCATTGCTCCTGGAGCGATAATACCACCGTTCATGAGTGATAATACTATGGTTCACGTGCCGTAATACTATCATTCGGGACCTGAATGATAGTATTATCAATAAACCTCAACTGCGCAAGTGCAGCTTTGACAATGGCATCATCCTAAATGTGCCTTTCTATTGGGCACTTTTCTAGTGTGGGTGGGCAGAACAATTTTGAAAAAGATGGCAGCTCTTTCACTCACTTAGTGAGAAAACGTCGTCAGGCTAGCACTGTGCTATTTTGATTTTTTTAATTTTTGCTTTGCTTGTCCAGCACCTCGAAAAATATCTGGTTGATCCTGCTTTCACACATCTCACCACAGAAATGCAGGTAAAACTCAGAACAAGTGAATCTTCAGTGCAGTGCAGGGTAGTAGGAGTAACATCTGGGCGCTCATGCCAAAGGCTTGCCAAAGTAATTGGGCGTCCATTATTTTCATAAGAAAATTTGTTGGATCCATATATTAAAAAAAATAAAAAATAGGTGAGTGTGTATGACTCGGTAGTAAAACCATCTAGAGGTTCTGGGGACAAAGGAACCTCTTGAGCTTTGCTCTCGAGGTTCCCTTGTCCCCAGAACCTCTCGATGGTTTTACTACCTTGTAATACACACTCACCTATTCATTATTCTATTTGTATTTGTACCAGTGGATTGCTTTGAGGATCATACAGTACAATGGTTTTGACTTATTCATCAGAGGAGCACATTATAGTTCATTATCTTTACAATGACTCCCTGGTTAAAGGTGCTGTTCAGCCTGAACAGTTTGTTCATGATTTTAGAAGGATATTCTATGCAAACATGAAGTGGAATTGGAGTTTTATTAGCAGAGGTGCTCAACTGAGGATTCACCTCTTCCTGCACATTGGACATACTAGAAGGCTGAGGACTTCTATCTTCAGTTTGAATTAAACAGCTTTATAATGTGGATCTGTTTCTTATTTTCCCAACCAAATGGATCATTCATACCTTTACATTTTGGTGACCAGAGCTTTGCTGAACATCTGTTGGTAGAACACATTAATCAGCAAGTCTCGAATGGTGGTTTTGTGTATACTATTGTTTGTTATGCCTTTGTATTCTGGATTTCCAGGACTAATATTCATTTTGAGCAACATTTGCCTCAGTTTGTTAAGGCCAGTTTTTGCATTGTGACACCACAGGGAACATGACTTGAAGGTCATATTCAGCACTAGACAAAACAGGTAGTAGTGACAAAAGAACTGCTGGGCCTGTTTTTTTTTATTTATACAATGTAGAGGAAAATGAAACCTTACAGATAAATAATTTATTTCTGTTGCCTGAAGACTTAAAGTGATGAGAAATTATTTACCATCACCATAGCTGGGTCATCACCATTTGTTATCAGTTGAGGCTGGTCATAAAGGAGCTCTTAACCATTTGGAGAACAGCTGGAACAATGCCTGATGACATCATAAAGACCTCTGCTACACCCAAAACAGAGCAGTGATATCAAACAGAAACAGTTTATTCTTCATTAATAGAAGCAATCTGAAAGTTCTACAATGTAAAATACACTGCATAAATGAGACACAATGGCCTCACACAGCATTATGACATTCATCATCACTTGTTAGGGAGCTGGACTTTCATAACTCACTCGTGACTCTGCCACTCATGACTTCTGGTCCTGCCCCTTTCACTCATGATGATAAATGGCATATTCTGAGTCTGGCCATTGCATAACCCATATACAGTAAGTGTAATAGGTCAGCAGTGTTTTTTTCTCAGGATCTGATGTGTTTTCACAGACTCTTGGTTTAATGGATCTCTTATCTTGGGTGTTCTCTCCTATGTGGGATTTGGTTATATTCTAGAAATCTCTTTCACCCTGTGTCTCTGCTTTAAGCTATTCCCCCCAAAACAGATTGTACTGCGCTTTTGCTCTGAGCATAAAGTGTAACCCATATCAGAAAATGAGGAAACGCTGGAGATGAACAAGTTTTTTTTAAAGACATTGTGCCTGTTGAATGCTACTGATAGATGTTTTTATTAGATAGCATATGTTAATTTCTCAGGTGGCTGTCTTTGCTAACTTTTTGTTGTTAACTTCAGCTTTGCCTGTAATGTTTTTTTGATTTCCTGATAGAAAGACTTAGTTCCCTGAAATACTGAGGTGGGTATTGTTAGCCTAGAAGGTGTCTAGTTATACTTTCAATTATGTCTGATTCATATACTGACCCATCCATTATTTTCTCATGGAATACAAAGTATGGCAGAACTTTATTGAGGTCAGGCATTCTAATTTATTCAGTTTAATGAGATTCACTGGTTTCTTTAAATAACAGTAACTTAATTGCAAGTCACAGGCTGTTTCTCTAAGTGTTTTCATTTTTTTGCTCATCTAAAAAGGCAAGGCAATTTTATTTCCAAGAGACCCTTTGCTTGGAGATCAGGGTGCTGTACAAAGCAAACATATCAGATACAACAAACAAGAAATAAATACAATAAATATGTTACAAAAATAAGAAAGATTTCTCTGAAAATACAAAAAATTCCAGCTAACTGCTAATTTTACAAAAAGAAAAAAAAATTGCTAATAAAGTAAGTCACACAATTGGTAACAGTAAAAATATAGTATTTCAGTGACCATTTAAAAGCCCCAAATGTGCTGGCAGAATGAATATGCACAGGTAACACATTTCAAAGCAACAGCACCACCACTAGAAGTGACATGCCTCCTGAAAGCTTCAACCTGGACTGAGGGAAAGAAAACAAGTCATTAGAAAAGCAAAGAGGGCATCACTAGCATGATATGTCAAAGGGAAATCCCAGGAGGCATACGTCAAGAGCAGTCCAGCCCCTAGCCTTACTGTCTGCTAAGCTTCGCTGATCTTCACCAACTAGGAGAGAGACCAATCATGGAGGAAAGGCAGACTCTGACAGGTGCAGAAGCAGGGATTCCTTAACAGCAGCTCTACCTGGGAGAATCCCCCTTGGAGTGCACAGTCCAGGCTCCTTTATCCACTAAGGTGACTCCTCTCGGTCGCTCTGCTCAGACCCAGCCAGCGGCTGCTCACTCAGCATAAGGAGCAGCTGGAATACTAACCCAGAATTTCTGGCTGCTGTATGTAAATCAGCATTTGTATTGCTGTACCCACTACTGAAATAGTGGTTGGCCAATAGAAAGCTCCCAGCTGGAAGCAACAGCTCAGACACAAAGGGTAACCCCTGAAAGCATATGCCAAGAGCAGTCCAGTCCATAGCCTTACTGTCTGTTGAGCTTCACTGATCTTCAGCAACCCACAATTGACTAAGTGGTTGGCTAATAGACAGCTCTCAGCCTGAAGAAACAGCTCAGACACAAAGGGCAACTCTAGGAGGCATACATCAAGAGTGGTCCAACCCCTAGCCTTACTGTCTGCAGAGCTCCATTTTGCTTCAGTTTTTAGAAGAAGCAGCTAGCAACTAAAAGGAAGCTAGCATTTGCTTTTAAAAGCATCTCATTTTGGAGAAAAAAAGCTAGCAACTGAAAGGGAGCTAGCATTTGCTTTTAAGAGTACCTAATTTTGGAGAGGAAGAGGGGAAATTCTTCTCTTCTCTTTGTGTGTGACTGTTTGTTTATGGCAGCAGTGGGTCAACACCAATCACATTAGGACAAAGAAAGCATGCAACAAAGGGTGAGCATCAGAAAAACGACACAAGGAACAATCAGCAGGAAAAAGGGAAACAAAATTGCTCAGCAAGAATCATGATGCTAGGGGCTGGCCCAGTGGCATGGAGGGCTGAGGCATCGTGCCTTACCTCCTGCCATGCTGGTGACTCATGTTCATGGTGCAAGCGGGTCATTGGGGGTCAGCTGGGGAAGGAGAGGACTGAACATCTGGAGGACAGCTCTTCTCTCCTGGAGAGGGTGGGAAACAGAGGCTGGCACCTGCCTGACATCTAGTGGTGGCTGAGTGTTGGCACACTGAGCCCTGTATACTGGGGCACGGAGGAGGAGCAGCTGACTGGTGTGCTGCATGTGGAAGCATGAGCAGCTTAGCCATTGTCAGCACTGCACGCTCCCCTCTGTAGAAAAAAGCAGAAATTGGTCCCAGTCACATGATATGAAGATTGTCCTCTGCAGCTGCTGCCATCGAGGAGACACCTCGCCAAACTGGATCCGGACCTGGTGGGTTGAGTAGGAGGGCTTCCTGCCACCCTGCCACAGAGGGTAAGCCATGGGAGAAGATGGGAGGTAGGTCTGAAGATCAGAGGATGTGGCTGTGAGGATGGCAGGAGAAGGAATGACTGGGACAGGGGGAGAAACAATCAGGAAAAAAAAGAATCATGATGCTAGCTCATGGCGAGGAGTCTGCCTCAGTGCCAGGAGCCTGGGCAACAAGATCAGTGACCTCCAGGCTCTATTGGCAGACATAAAGGTTGATCTGGTAGCTATTACCAAAAGCTGGGCCTCAGACAGCAATGAATGGGACCTGGCTATCCTAGGCTACACACTGTTTAGAAGGGACAGACAAATGGGGAGAGGTGGGGGGTTGCCCTCTATGTGAGGGAGGGCATCAAAGCAACAGAGGATGAAAGCACCAATGCTGGCTGGGGGCTTGGAGTCACTCTGGATCCAATTAGACACTAATGCAGTAAAGAAACTTAGCATGGGTGTGATATATAGACCCCCAGGACAGGGAGAGGGGTAAGATGAACAATTAACTGAGGAGTTACAAAAGATGGCTGATAAAGGTGACATAGTGGTGGTTGGTGGACCTTAATCTGACAGATGTGGACTAGAATATCCCAGCATCCAAGAGCTCCAGAAGTCAGGCTTTACTGGGCACATTCCAGGACTGCCTGCTGACTCAGCCAGTGAAGGACTTGACTGGGAAGGATGTCATCTTGGACCTGATCCTCACAAACTCTGAAGAAATTAGATCTATGAGGGTGGAAGAACCCTTGGGAAATAACAATCACAATACAATCTGGTTTGAAATGACCACAGACGGTACTAAAACCATGTCAAGCACAGAGGTGCTATGCTTTCAGAATGATGATTTTGGTAGATTGAGGCAGATAGTGAGGGATAAATTAACAAACATCAGACACAAGCCAGATGTGGAGGATATGTGGAAAGATATTAGGGATACTGTTACAGAGTCTAGAACGCAATTCTGGCTCCACACACCACGCGTGCTTGCAGTACTCACTTCATGCACAAACCATAGACTGGGCACCATAATGAAACTGTGCAAAAAGGATTTCTTTTATTTGAAAAAATGCTCAACAGTGTTCAATATAATAAGTTCCTCCTGAAGACACACGCTGCATGCAAAACCAGTCGAGGTGTGTTTGATCCGTTGGGCAAATGCTTTTATATTGAGCATTCTTGAGCATTTTTTCAAATAAGAGAAATCATTTTTGTACAGTTTCATCATGGTGCCCAGTTTATGGTTTGTGTATGCAGTTCCAGAGGCAACAAGACTCTTCATCAGGACTACAACAAAGAAAAATAGGTTTAAGAGACAACTGTGGTTCTCCTCTCTGGTAAGAGAGGCAATCAGGGCCAAGCTAAATGGATACAAATGGCTCAGGCAACATAAAGGGGACAAGGTGTGGGAGGATAATACTCAGAAAAGTAAGAAGGCCAGGAAAATCATGAGGGAGGCCAAGGCAGCAAAACAGCTACAAGTTGCTCATGGAGTCAAATCAGGGGAGAAAACCTTTTTCTGCTATATCAGTGAAAAATGGAAGAAAGCGGAGGAACTGTAAGGTTAAAAGTGGAAGATGAGGATCTGGAGGACAGCAGACAAAAAGCAGAGGCCCTAAATGAATACTTTTGTTAGGTATTCATGAGGTAGAATGAGGCCCACTGCCAGAAAGCAGTGTCAGAGCTGTGACCAGAGGGGTTCATAGAATGTGCACCCAGGAGTTCACCACAGACAGAGTCAGGAAGGGCCTTTCAGACATCAGACCCGACAAGGCCCCTGGCCCTGATGGTTTACACCCTAGAGTGCTCAGGGAACTTGCAGAAGAGCTGGCAGCACCTCTCGTGCACCTATTCAACTGGTCACTGGAGTCAGGGGTAGTTCCAGGTGACTGGAGCATGGTTGATGTGGTGCTACTGCACAAGAGTGGAGACAGGGAAGATACAGGTAACTATAGGCCTGTCATCCTCACATCAGTAGTGGGTAAACTTATGGAGGCCCTTAACAAGCAAGATCTTGTGGAATACCTCAAAGTAAATCACCTCCAGAACTACAAACAGCATGGGGTTGTGATGGGAAGGTCATGTCAAATGAATCTTATTATGTTCTTTGATGAAGTGAGCAAGGAGTTGGACAGGGGTCATTCAGTGGATTTGCTTTACTTTGAATTCAATAAGGCATTTGACAGAGTCCTGCATAAATGCATCTTAAAAAAGCTAGAAGACAGTGAAGCACAACAGATAGTAAAGTGGGTACGGAGTTGACCGAGGGACAAAAAACAAAGAGTGGTCATAAATGGGTTGAAATCTAAATGAGACTAGGTCACTAGTTGGGTGTCTCAGTGGTCGGTCCTGGGTCCGGTCCTCTACAACGTATTCATTAGTGAAATCAGTGAGGGCATAAATGGCAACATCGTCCTGTTTGTGGTTGACATGAAACTCATAGGAAGACTGGATAGTACAGAGGGAGTCAGACAACTGCAGGAGGACCTTAAGAAGTTGGACTGGTGGTCACAAATATGGCAATTAAACTTCAATGCAAAGAAGTGTAAGGTGATGCACCTGGGTAGGGCCAACTCCGAGAAAGAATGCAGGTTAAACAGAGTCCAGCTGAGCTCCTCTGCTGAGGAACGTGATCTAGGAGTCATCATTAGGGACATACTCAAGCAGCAAAGTCAGTGCAAAAAGGCTTATAGGAGGGCTAGCAGGGTGTTAGGATGTATTGGCAGGGGAATAAACAGCAGGGACAGGGACGTGATACTACCACTTTAGCAGTTATTAGTGAGGCCTCATCTAGAGTACTGTGTACAGTTCTGGAGGCCTCACCTAAGACAGGACATCGATAGATTGGAAGTGGTCCACAGAAGGGCAACAAAAATTATACATGGTCTTCAGGAAATCACCTATGAAGAGAGGCTTGGCTCTCTGAAATTTTACTCACTAGAGACTAGGAGAGAGGGGAATATGATTGAGACTCAATTTGAAAATAGAGGCGGCTCAGAGGTAATGTGAGGAAGTATTTCTTCACAGAGAGGGTTGTGGATACATGGAACAGCCTTCCTGAGGAGGTCATAGAGTCAAAAACAGTGGGGGAATTCAAGAATGCATGGGACAGACATAAGGCAATTCTAGTGGGGGTAGGAGGAAGTAGGCTGTTGGTTAACTAGGATCTGCAGCTTATCCATTAGGTAGGGAAATGGGCAGACTAGGTGGGCCAAGTGGTCCTCATCTGCAATCAGATTCTATGTTTCTATGTTTTTATGAGACCTTCTAGTTCCTTAAAGGAATCAACAAGGTGCCAGAAACATCAGTTCTACTAAAAGAGGGCTTGAGTGGAAATTGAAGAGATGAGTGTTCAAGAGGGACATCAGAAAGTATTACTTCTCAGAGAGGGTGGTGGAACCTTGAAATAGATTACCTCCAATGGTGGTGGCTGCAAAGTCAGTATCAAGCTTTAAGCACAGGTGGGGCAATGACTGGGAACAAACACATTGCACTGGCAAGGGCTAGGCTTGGTGTCTTGGAGAGCAGAACACCAGTGCACTATAGGTCCCAGGATACCTCGCTTGGGCAGACTCAATGGACCACAGGTCAGTTTCTGCTGTCATCTTCTGTGTTTCTGTGTTTCTATGATATAATCTCTACAGGATGTCCCTATAAAGGTTTAATAAATTCAAATATTTCTGAGTGCCAGTGGATGAATCATTATTCAGTTATATTCTTTGACTCAAATATTCCTAATAACTGTTCTATCAGCTGTAATGACTATGCTCCTATTGTTATAAATAGAGAGAAAGTTTACATTGCAATAAAGTCATTAAAAATGTGTAAGGCACCTAGTCTAGACAAAATTTCAGCCGAGGTATACCTGTGCAGGACCAGGTCACCCATCTAGTGCACCTTTCTCCACATATTTTATAACAAGTGCATTCAAGTAAATTTTATTCATGAATCCTGGAAGGGAGCAGAAATCCTGATACATAAAATAAGAAGCACAACAGGCCCTGCAATGAACAGACCAATGAGTTCATTAAATGTCAATCTAAAAATATTTTCTAAAATAATCTTGGATAGATTGAAACGACAAATATACCAAATGGGTGGACTGTCTGAACTTCAGGCCGGTTTCAGGAATAATTATGCTACTATTACTAATTGTTTTATTCTACTACATTTGGTTGAAAAATATGTACAATTAAGAAAAAAAATTGTACATAGCATCTCTAGACTTTTCTGCTGCATTCAATTAGCTAAAAGAAGACCTATCTCAACCCTGAATGAGATTGTATAATTGAAACAAATACATACAATAATTCCATATAAAAAATGTTTTTTTAATGATACATAATGTCTTCCAAAGTACAAACATTTTGTGACAGAGCTCCTAAATACATTTTTGTAGTAAAGTTTCAGAACACAAGTTCCTTCATCAGACTGTGAAGCATTTTTCTAGAAAGAAATCAGAAAAAGAAAATCTTATGAGTTTCCATGCATTTTAACTCAAATATACATCAATCCAAATATATTTCTAATATATCCATAACTTCAGGTGGAACTGACCTGGATAATAGTACTAAATCATTCAAAAGGTGCATCTGCCAAGGGAGCAGTGAAAAAGGAAGGGGGCAGTGCAGTTCCCTTTTATTGCCAATTGCCCCCCAAATATCTTACATCTGTGTATAAAGAATAAAGAAATTTATTAAATCCAAATGGATATGCTTCATTTATGTTTGTTTTAAATTTTGCTTTAGATTTTTAGTATGTACTCATTGCACCCTACTTTGTGCTTTTTAGAAAGAACAGCTTTAAGGTCCTCTGTGTTTATAACAGACTTCACTGTGTTCTGTAAAAAAAGGGGCTATATAATGGGACCTATATAACATTATTATTTGACACATTACATTCAGAATACTTAATTGAGGATATTCCTCTTACCTTCCTGGTTAATTTCACTAGAAAATGAACTGAGTAAATCAATTCCAGTTCGGTTCTGCATCTGTTAAAAAATGAGGACCATTGTAAACAGACAATGCCAAAGACAGAATGCTGTTCAATTTAAATAAATAAATTCTGCAGTAGAATGGATTCCTCCTACCTTTTAAATTTTATATTCAGTGCTAGAAAAATCTGCTTGAATGTAAAAGAGGCATTCAAAAGGCTACTTATTTCAAAAAGTTACCGCCTCCATTGGCAGACCACACCAGCAAACTCAAATGTACACCATGCTTCTAAACAGGTGCTGATAAAGAAGAGGAAGGGGCCGGGCCACACAGGTACACACGCTAAGCGTGTCAACGTCACAAAGTGACGATACCTTGTGCAGCCCAGTCAAATAAATGAAAACTCACCAAAACTATAAAGCAGGATAATCCCCCATTCCTAAATGTACTTAACTCGGTGCTATTTGATCATAAGTTGAGATGCTAAACTAGACTAGAAATACAGTCAAAAAACCTTTTATATCACTTTTATAATGGGCTGGTTAAAAAGTGATATAAACATTTTTTTTCCCCTGAGGTAATTGTATTCATTGTAGCAGTGGTAAAAAAACAAAAATAATTAAAAGTACATGGGATGATAAGGAATATTGTATTAAAGACTTTATTACTTGTAAGTCAGATTATGTAGTTTATTGTATTGTTTGTCCATGTGCATTATATTATATTGGAGAAACCACCAGACAATTAAAAATACGGATTACAGAACATAAGAGCAATATAAGAAGGGGGGGATTTGAGATCTCCTTTGGCAAAACATTTTATTGAGAGACAACATCAGATATCAAGTCTGAAATTCTTTGGTATTGAAAGGATACAAGAATTACGAAGAGAAGGAAATAGAGAAAGAGCTCTATTGAAGTGAGAAGCATGGTGGATTTTCACCCTTAGAACACATCTGTCAAGATATGGACTAAATGAAGTTTTAAACTGGACAAACCTATAATCAAATAGTACTAAGTTAAGTACATTTAGGAATGGGGGGACTCTTCTGCTTTATAGCTTTGGTGAGTTTTCATTTATTTGACCTGGCCACACAAGGTATCGTCACTTTGTGACATTGACACTCTTAGCATGTATACCTGTGTGGCCCGGCCACTTCCACTTCTTTATCAGCACCTGTTTAGAAGCATGGTGCACACTTGAGTTTGCTGGTGTGGTCTGCCAATGGCGGCGGTAACTTTTTGAAATAAGTAGCCTTTTGTATGCCTCTTTTACATTCAAGCAGATTTTTCTATCACTGAATATAAAATTTAAAAGGTAGGAGGAATCCATTCTACTGCAGAATTTATTTATTTAAATTGAACAGCATTCAGTCTTTGGCGTTGTATGTTTACAACGGTCCTCATTTTTTAACAGATGCAGAACCGAACTGGAATTGATTTACTCAGTTCATTTTCTGGTGAAATTAACCAGGAAGGTAAGAGGAGTATCCCCAATTAAGTATTCTGAATGTAATGTGTCAAATAATAATTTTATAAGGGTTCCATTATATATCCCTTTTTTTACAGAACACAGTGAAGTCTGTTATAAACACAGAGGACCTTAAAGCTGTTCTATATAAAAAGCACAAAGTAAGGTGTGATGAGTATATACTAAAAATCTAAAACAAAATTTAAAACAAACAGAAATGAAGCATATCCATTTGAAATTAATAAATATCTTTATTCTTTATACACAGATGTAAGATTTTTGGGGGGGCAATTGGCAATAAAAGGGAACTGCATGGCCCCTCCTCCTTTTTCACCGGTCCCTTGGATAACGCACCTTTTGAATGATTTAGTAATATTATCCAGGTCAGTTCCACCTGAAGTTATGCATATATTAGAAATATTTTTGGATTTATGTATATTTGAGTTAAGATGTATAAAATGTATGGAAACTCATAAAATTTTCTTTTTCTGATTTATTTCTAGAAAAGTGCTCCACAGTCTTATGAATGAACTTGTGTTCTGAAACATTACTACAAAAATGCATTTAGAAGCTCTATCACAAAATCTTTGTACTTTGGAAGACATTATGTATCATTAAAAAAATTATATGGAATTATTGTATGTCTTTGTTTCAATTATACAATCTCATTTAGAGTTGAGATAGGTTTTCCTTTTGCTAATTGTTTGATTATCCTATTTACCTTTCTCCCCTGTTACTATACAAATTAACATAAATGGAACCCTGGGAAACTTTTTCATGTTTTGTTTCATAATCTGCTGCTTTCAGTACCATAGACATGAAAACATTGTGGTCCACTATGCTGAACCAGGGAATAAACCCCTCATTAGTACAGATGATCTGTAATCTTTATTACAGCACTTGGGCTAGAATTAGGATGGGCATAAGAGGTGATCTAACTAGAACTGTTACTACAAAGAAGGGGGTAAGACAAGGTTGTGTCCTTGCCCCCACCCTTTCTTGTATCTATATTGACAATCTCTCCCAAAATAAATGGACATCTCTGCCCTGCCCTAGCCTACACTAATGATGTAATCCTTATTTCATTATCCAAAAGTGGATTGCCAAAAAATAAAAAAATGGATCTCTTGGAGGCTCAAGCAAAATTATAGAAAATCAAAATTAATCTGGATAAAATATAAGCTATGACTATCAGCAAGAAGAAAAAGAATCAGAATTGGACTATTGGTTCTTATACTCTAAAAAATATTGATAGTTATGTTTATCTGGGGGTTACTCCACCTATTTGACTACCTGGACCACACATATTAATAGACTTTTAGATGGGATCAAAAACAACACTTGGATTAAATATGTTTAATATTATTTATGGAGGATTTACAGTGAAACCATTGTAGAGACTGTAAAATCTAAATATTATTCCCAGCTTATGTATGGAGCTAAAATTTGGGAAAGCAAAAACTGACAAATTAGAGGCTCCAATTTAAAAACTTTTAAGAAGAACATTGGGTTTGAACTATTCTGCCCCATGGCATATATTCATGCTGAACTTGGCCTGCAAAATCTATCAGCCATAATTTACACAAGAAAAATAAACTATTGGCTAAAAGTTACCAGAATGCCACTTGATAGGCTACTGCTTAACTGCTTATTAGAGTAAAAGTCCTGGGCAGACAGATGTTGTTTTCAATCTTGCTAATATTGGAAAATATTGTGAAATTTAAAGAAGTATGATCTAAGTAGGCTGGTATATTATTGAGAAAATAAGATCCCACCTAAATGGAATTATAAAGATTATATAAAAACAAGAACTCATAACTATGGAATTAAGACTGATTTGGAAATAATAGCAGCCTCTAAATTCTCACTATAGTTTGCTATCCACATTGGAACCTTTGTCTATGATTATTGCCTTGATAGTCTAACAGATCCAATTCTTAAAAAATTTTTTACAAGATATAAGTTTGAATGTTTTCACTGCAATGTCTTAACAGATCTTTATAAAAAAATTACCAGTATTTGTACAAGAGTGCTTTTGCACAGTTGGGGAGAAAGAAGATTTACTACATGTATTATGGGATTGTCTTTGTTACAAGGAAGCAAGATTATTCTGGCTAAGTCTTTTTGTTAAGGACTGGAATCATTTTGATAAGGAACCCTTAACTGAAATACTTATGCTTAAACAGGACGACTGGTCCATTTCCAGAGTGGCTATATATTTTCACCAGATTAGTAAAATAAGACAAAAGAAAAATATAGAAACAACCATAATATAAGATACTGTTAGGTGCCAACCTTACAATTTAACAGTAATTGATTGTTAAACATAGAATATACAAGTAATTTATTCAGGTGTAAGTACGAAAAAGATGCACATTTTAATCAATTGCATCTTTCATTTGTCTGATATTTTAAACTGTTGTGTAGCATTACTTGTTATTATTTATATGTAATGATGCATGTGTCAAACAATAAACTTTACTTAATTACAGGATGTCTAGTTGATCAAATGTGCAGCAGCATTTTGGACCAGCTGCAGGCAGTGCATCAGAATCCCAGATAACCCTAGATAAAGAGAATGACAATAATCCAACGTGGATGTGATAAGGGCATGGACTATCATAACCAGGTCACTGGACACTAGAATTAGTTGATCCAGGCAATGTTTTGAGGATAGAAAAAAAAAAACACTACCGAAAACTGTCAACCCCAGGGTCTCCAAGGCCAACTTGGAGTGCATTGTGACCCCCAGATTCCTAACCATATCCACAGCTACAAGGGCATCACCATTTAATCATGGCAACCAGGTGTCACTCCCTGGTATAGCCAACCCTTGGTCACCTGGTCCAATAATCACAATCTCAGTCTTTCCTGGTTTGAGACTTAACCTGTTAAAGGCCATCTAATCTCTAAACTCTTTCAAACAATGGCACAACACCAAGCTAAGATTTGTGCCATCAGGTGCACATGACAGATACAGTTGGGTATCATCTGAATAGCAGTGAAACTCCAAGTTATACCATATGATCATCCGCTAATTTCACCCATGGCCAACATGTACAAGCAAACAACACAGGAGCCAAGATCAAGCCTTGAGGTACACCACAGTCCAATGCAGCCATCTCAGAGATGGAATTGCCCAAAACTACTTGTTGCAATCATCCAGACATTTGGGAATCAAACTAGCACAAAGCAGGGCCAGTGAGATCTACATAGTTCCACAGGTGATCCAAAAGCACCCCCAGTTAACTGTGTCAAATGTCATCAAGAGGTCAAAAAGATAAAAATGACAACAATGGAAAATACCCTCTCTTTCTTGCCATGAGGAGATCACTGAGCATCATGATGAGTGCCAAGTCAATGCTGTGACAGGGCCAAAATCCTAACAGGAGAGGCCCATAGATGGCATATCTTTCCAGTTGAGCCTCCAACTGCAACACCACTACTTTCTACATAACCATTCCCAGAAGATCAAGGTTCAAAATAGACCAGTAATTCAGATGGACATCCAGATATAAAGATGGCTTCTTTAGGGGACCTTAACACTGCTCTTTTTACAGCAGCAGGGAAAAACCCTTCCTCAGAGATGGCCTGACAATTTCTGAAACAGTTAGATCAGGGACCCCCAACCAGAGCCAGTAGGCAGCTGGATTTGCCCTGGGTCCAAATGACAGTGAGTGGGATACAGTCTGAAGATCACCTTGAGTACCTCATCAACTAAAACTAGATACAGCTTCACCCAGGATGGCTGACTTCCTTGGCCCAACACAGGGCTATTACTGCAGACCCATTATAGGCTTTATGAGGAGAGCTCAGCTTGAATACAGGACACCTTGGAGAGAAAGAACCAATAAAATTAATTTCAGTTCTCAGCAGTAAAAACATTTCTGGACTGTAGACATGGAGGTTAATCAACTTGTCCACAGTGCAAAAAACTAGAACCAGTCCATTCTTTTCCACAGCAATCACCCTTGACAGGAGTGCTGTCTTTTTCTGTGTGATTGTCCATTGATACTCACTGTAGTGAGTTTTCAGTGCCAATATGTCTCCTGCTGAACAGGAACTGCACCAACGACACTCAAACTTCCATCATATAGTCTTCAACTGCTTCAACTCCTCACAGTACCATGGGAAGCTATAGTGGGAATTCAATGGACCGATATGGCAGGGTGCTATGGAGTCCAAGGCAGCAGAAAGAGCCATATTATAGCTCTTCATGTCCCCCTCAATCCCAATCATACAAGCTGACATTATACACAATAGTTCCATAACTGCCAATAATTTGTGAGGCTCCAGATTTTTATAGTGTGTTAATGGGTCATCTCCATGGTTGAAATAAAACAAGGAGCACCACCAATGAATGACAAGGTATGATGATCCAACCAAATGAATGGATCAACCTTGATTTCACTTACGTCAATACCAAACAAGAAGACGAGGTCAAAGGTGTAACCATGCTAGATAGTTCTAGTGGCAACAGCCTGTGCTAGGCTCAGGTCTAATGTCTGCTAGAGTAACTGCTGACCAAAATACAAAGCTTGTCTTCAACCCATGCATTGACATCCCTGACAACTAGCAGTACTGGAGATTCCAACACCATGCTAGTGATGAGGTTTGTCAGTTCCTCTAGGAAATCACTCCCACACCCTGGGGGCTGGTACATGAGAATGATCCAGCAGCCTGCACATTCAAAAGAACAAGTCCCAGAGTGAATTTAAAATAGATGACAACCCAGCCCCCTCTGCACTCCCACCTCAGGCAATGTACCACAGAATACCCAGTCAGAATAAATGCCTTTAAGCTCAGGGCCAGAGTCAACACCCGACCAGGTTCATGTGATACAAACAAAGTCAACTGAGGAGTCTATGATGAAACCCTCTGTCACTGCATTGCTATTTCTTAGTGACCATGTGTTACAAAGCACAATCCAAAAGAAAAGGGGCAAAGTCTGCTGGTCTGACTATCTCCTACATGTTCATTTCTGGTAGGGCCCTACCTATCACAGTCAGATAAGAAATAGCCCTATCTTGACTCCAGTATTTTCCTGAGCATCTACAAGACCTTACTATCTTAGTCCTGCTATCTCTGACATCAACCCCCCCATCACCAAGGTTTGGTTTGCACCTCCTGAGGACCCACATGACCGTGCAGCAGTTGCACACTGCTGCTGGTAAACCAACAGAATATCCTATGAAGGGAGAGAGATGTCAAAGATAGTCATTGGTGTACACATTCCTATCAGAAGCCCACCAAAACTTAGCTTGCCTGATCATAAAAAAAAATTACAACATTAACCAAACCTCCCACCCACACCAGCCAGACATGTAACTTCACCCAACCACCCAACCACCACCCCAAATCACACAGTCCCTGATTCACACATTATATAAAATAATAAGCCCTGCCACATTCTTCCCCATTTCACTTAGATAAAACAATGACAGAGCATCAGGATGGACAGGTGAGGGTCTGCCTAGTAGGGGTAGTGCAGGCAGAAGGGTAGGGTTCCCAGGATGCAGGACTGGTTTCTGAAGTAGGAGGGCTCGTAGTTTTTTTAGTGTCAGCAATAGTGGACTCTGTTTTTTTCTTGACATGTGGCAGCATGGTAGTCATGCAGTACCACACATGGGGGGTGAACAGGGTTGTCACTCCTTTTCAGGTGAGCCCTGAGGCTGGGAAAAGGTGAGGCCTTGGTGGTCGGGTGCCAGAGGTTTGCCAACCATAGACAAAGGATAACTCCCTGATGCAGGTCACCAGTCGGTGATGCACTGCAAGGCAGGAGGGCACTGTAGGGACTGGTCTATGCAGAGCCACCCCATACTTCAGTGGTCAAACATGTTTTGTTTCTAACTGGCTCATATTAAAAAATGTTTAGCTGTTACCATTTTCTCCAAGCATGTCATTTCTCTCATTTGTCCAGGAGATGGAAAGGGTTGTGACCTTTAAGACAATGACAGAGCATGCAAGGGACTGGCAGTGGGTGGTGATTTGTCTGAGGGAATGCCCTGGATGACACCATGATGGACAGGTGACAGTCCACACAGTAGGGAGTAGGGTAGGCTGAGTAGTAGGGTTCCCCAGAGGTAGAACTGGTCTCTGCAGTAGTTCCTGGTTATTTAAGTGGCTACATCAGGGGGATATCACTTCTTTTGCCTCTGCCTGCAGCAGAAACCCTCCCAATCCCTCCCTGTAAAAACACAGGCACAGAACCGGGGTTAGGAAACCCCCTATCCCATTATGGGGATTTCCTTAAGGGTCGGGAAGGAATTTTCCCTTTTTTTCCCACATGGTTTTCCAGTTTTTATCTTGTCCAGTGGGGTTGGAGAGGACTTTAGCAGTTAGGCAGGTTGTGACAGTCATGAGCATGGGGCTACAGCAAGGGTGAACAGCCAAAGGGGAGGTAAGGTAGTCATGCAGTAACATACTGTACATGGGGGTGAACAGGGTAATTTTTCCTTTTCAGGCAGGCCCTGAGGCTGGTAAGAGATAAGGCTTTCATGGTCTGGTGCCAGACGTGCACCAGCCATAGGTGAAGAATAGCTCTCTGACACAGGTCCCAGTCAGAAGTACCCTCCATGGGGGGAGGGCACTGTAGGAACTGCCCTGTGCAGAGCCATGCCTCACACCTCAGTGGTCTATGGGCATTGTGAGGATGTTAAGTAATAGAGTGTCCCCCTCAAAATTGGATGGAGGCCATTACATCTGAAGCACAATTGATTAATTAATAGCTGTGACTACCTTGCTGCAAAATTCATGCCAATTTGTGATTGGCAATATGATTTGTTTCTATCTGGCTCATATTAAAAAACTCATGGCTTTGGCCTTTTCCTCCAATTACGTGGTTTGTCTTGTTTGTCGGTGTGAAGGAAAGGATTGTAACCTATAAGACAACAAGATTTTTCTGAAAATAAAAAAGAGGGAGGAGTGAAGGTATCCTGAACAAAAGCAAAGCACTGTTATTTACAAATATATTAGTAGAGGCAAGTGGCATCTGCCGGCTCAGTCAGAAAGGATGCTACTCACTAGACATCTGTACCAGTCAAAGGTACTAGTCTTGTTACATACATTCAATGGATACAGTAGGGGATATGTTGGCTCTACTAGAAAAAAAAAGGTTCTGCACTGAAATGTCTTAACAGCAATATGTACACTGTGACACCTCAATAACTAGAATGAGAAAATGTCATGTGCAATAAATGTATTGCTTACTTAGAAATGTATGTGGAGCTGAGGGACTTGGGAAATGAATTAGCAAATACCATAGAGATTAACAATATCAAACATTTCGAAAAATGTCTGGAAAATAATAATACAATTGTTACTGAGCAAAGATGTGCTGAAGCTACTGTGACAAAACAAAGAAAGAGAGAGGAACTAAATATTATAGGAAATACTGTACTTATAAGGAAATGAGAGGCAAAAAGAGAGAAAGGACAGAATCAAGAAGCCCTAGTGGAGAATGGTATGAAGGGCAATATCGTAAAAAAATAAAGTGGGGTAAAACAGCACTGGCAAACAAGCAAGAAATCCCACTGTCTAACAGATTTACTGACCTTGTGAAGAATGAAACAATACTTGAAAATTAAGTTCTCAATCAGTGTATGAGAGATGGCCCAAAGCAGAGTTTAGAAATTGGTGATTTGATAGTACAAAGAAGTATTAGTAGAAATAGTCTTTATGTTTATACAGGAAGAGATCTTACAAACACATTATTAGGTCAAAAACCCATTTTCAAGATGGTCCTGTTTCGAAAGTAGTAGCCATATAACATTTTAAAAGTTTAAAAAAGGTTTAGTAATAAAACATTGCAATACATATAGTAGTGACACAGTAAGCTGTGTGAAACAGAAACAAAATACTACTGTCCCTTGCCTCCCAGGGCAAAAATTAGTGACTTAAAAAAATGTCTCCCTGCCCTCCTAAATAATTCAAAACGACATAAAATAGTAACAGTTCTTGTAGGCATAAATAATGTAAGACATGATCATGAGAAAGATATTTGTGAGGAGATAATTGAAGTTGGAAAAGAAATAAAAAAAAATCTGGAACAGTTGTTATCATCACAGTGATACTCCCAGTATATTGGAGTCACCCAGAAAAAAAACAAAATACAAACAGTGCTCTCTCAAGAATTAAAGCAAGTCTCCAAAACTGGTACAAAACAGAAGGTGTTACCTGTATCAATTCATGGAAAATTGTAGGGAAAAGACATTTAGATGCTAGAGATGGTCTTCATCTGAATAATGTGGGAGTAAAACAGTTGGGTGTCCTTTTTAATCAACAATAGAAAATATTTATTTAAACTAAGTATGTTGTGAGAGGGGCATTCATCAGACCATTAAAACCAAGCTTAAAAGTTTTCAATAGGAACACTTCCATAAAATGTCTCATGAGTAACTCTTGGAGCCTTAATAATAACAAATTAGGTGAATTAGCCTGTATAACTGAAATTAGTAGAGACCCAGACTTAATATTTATTACAGAAACCTGGTGGAGGCAGTCTGATACATGGGGTAAGGAACTGAAAGGATACCAATTATTCAGACCTGACTGCAAATATAGGAAGGGTGGTGGTGTTGCCATATATGCTTCTAATTAATGATGCATAGTAAATATTTCAGAGAAGATCAAGGAAGCATTTTCAAATACAGAAATATTATGTTTACAGTTAATATCTCAAAATACTAAAAGTAAAATCATAGGACTATGTTACCGAACACCAAATGTTGAACCACAAATGAACAAAAACATAAACAAAGAACTTGAAAAGTCAGCAGAACTTGGATAAGTTGTACTTTTGGGAGACCTAAATTATGGGGATATAGATTGGAATTAGCTTAATGCAAGTATTGACCCCAGTAAATAGTTTCTTGACACTTTTAAGGCTGTAAACTTAATTCAACATGTTCTGGGTCCATCAAGAGGAAATAATCTAATATACATAATTTGATCAGCTGATGGCAAAGGCATACAAAAATGTATAGTTAATACATCTCTTGGTGACAGTGATCATAAGTCTGTCTTATCTGATTTAAATTTAAACTTTCAAAGGATACCAAGAAATTTATCTACACCAGACCATGGACGTAACATGCATACTTAGTTATATCAACCAAATTAATTGGGATGAAAACCTAGCACAGACACAATGTGGCAATTTATCAAAAGTACCATACTATTAGCATGTGACAGATACATACAATTAAAAACAATTGGAAAAAAAAAGAGGAGGCAGTATAGCACCGTGGCTTAAGGCTCTGAGCTGCAAATCTGGAGACCTGGGTTTGAATCCCACAGCTCCCACTTGCATATACTGTGTGACCCTGAGCAAGTCACTTAACTTCCCTGTGCTCCCAGGTTACACCTGTAAAAAAGCTTTCAGCTTAGTGTGTCTCACCTGGTTAAACAATTGGCAAAAAGCATAAAGAAAGTCAAAAAATATAATGCCAGGGTTATAAAACCAAAATGGATGAATATGAAACTTCTCGCCCTCACCATTGACGAAGTCCTGCTCCCACTAACCAAAATCCTCAACCGTTCCCTCAAAAGTGGAAACTGGCAGTGGTGACTCCAGTCCATAAAAGTGGTGACAAGACTCTCACTAACAACTACAGGCCTATATCCATCCTCACTCCTCTATCCAAAGCCTTGGAACAGATAGTAGCTGATCAGCTCACGGAGTACCTTGTAAAACACAGCCTGCAATGTCCCCAGCAGCATGGCTTCTGCAAAGGGCACAGCACAACCATGGCACTCCTCGAATTCACCACACATATCCATCATGCACTTGATCAGGGCCAGTTGGCCGGCGCCTCTTTTATTGACCTGACTAAGGCATTTGACACTGTCAATCACTCCATTCTCCTCAAACAATTATCCCTCCTTGGTCTTTCAAGTGAAACTACCCTCTGGTTTCAAAGCTACCTCAGTAACCAGACCCAACAGGTCAGGATTGGTGAATTCCTTTCGTCATCTCTACCAATCCACTCTGGAGTACCCCAAGGTTCTATCCTGGGTCCCTTGTTATTTAGCATATTCCGGAACAAACTCCCTGCCTCCTGCCATGACAGAATGTTACTGTATGCAGATGATGCAGTAACTTCACTTGCCACACCAACCCCACCTCCCTTCAGTCTGAACTACAGAAAAGTTTCACAGAAGTGGAAGACTGGTTCTGCTCACACAAACTCATCCTTAACCACAAAAAAACTAAAACAATGTTGTTCCATGGAACCCACAACAAGTACAAGGACCATGAGCTCATAATTAACAACCATGAAGGCGTCACTCTTGAGCAGGTGGATATGTTTAAATATCTGGGCCTGACCCTTGACTGCTCCCTCTCGTATACCAAACACATTGACAATATCGCTAAAACTGTGAACTCCCGTATAGGGCTACAAGCATAAACATTGCCTAATGGCTGAAGCCTTGAACCTTGCTATCCAGAGCTCTGTTATCTCAACTATTGACTATGGGCTCGTTATCTATGGATCCGCTACTGATACTGCACTCCAGCGCATAGCTGTAGCCCTTAATAAGACATGTAGACTCCTTATTTCAGCTGCCCGCCTTTCTCACACGTGTGACATTTACGAGCAGGCTAACTGGCTCCAGCTATCCGGCAGGCTAAAGTACCAGACCTGCATCCTAGTTAAGAAGACATCACTGGGCCTTATGCCCCCTGGAGTCCAATCAATATTGACCCCACAGCGTGTCTGCCACCTAACTAGAAGATTGGACAGTCTAACCTTTACAATACCTCGCTGTCGGACCTCTCAGGCTCAGCGTTCTTACCTTGTCAGAGCCTCCACCTGGTTCAACTTGCTACCTACAGAAATCTCCAACATTGCCACAATTGGTGCTTTTAAGTGTAACTGTATCAACACCTCATGGCTAGTGCCTTCTGTGATTGCTTCTTATAATCCCCTCCAGGCAGACTACCCTCAAGCATCCCTACTCACTGCCTCAGCTCCTCCTCCTCCTCTCCTACCCCCCATTACTGGGTATAGGATGAATCTGTCTCCTTTTCATCCCCCTTTCCTCCTCCCTTGCTGTTTCCCATCTACCACATACCCAATGCAATGCCCTCCCCATTTCTCCCCTCCTCCCTCTCTCTCTCCCATATCACCCCCTCACCACCACTCTTCTTTCTCTTTTCCCACTAACCCACTCCTAACAAAGCTTCACTAAGCTGCCTATGACATGTACTACATAATTAACTCGCAACACAATTCCTTGACAATGCCTTTGGCTGCTATTATTGTAACCTTATTTGTCTTTTTTTTTTTTTCCTAAGTTCCATTGTAAAGATCATGTTATGTTTTGTACCTTATTGTCCTTATTGCCTTGACGTGGAACCTTTGTAAAAGAGCCCTTGGCTCAAAGGTGTCATCCGAAATACAAATAAATAAATAAATAAAATAAAGGGATACTTAAATTAATAACATTCAAGGGACACTGTCAACCCCCTTAGTTCTCAAAGTGTCCCTAATTTAAAAAACATATTTTATGATTGCCAAAATTCTGTAAAGATTGTTGATGTAGCTTGTAGTTTGATTCTGACTCTTATTTTCTTTAAAAAAGTACAAAACAGACTGTTCAACATACTGGTGTTATCACACCAAAACAGATTTGTTTACATTCCTTGATCAACTCCAAATGCATCTTTCCTGGACTTGGGAACACCCATAAAACAGTCTAGCCCCTCATAATGTAGTGGGAGTTTAGGAGGCGACTGCTTTATCAGCGACTGCACTGTTTTGGTGTGTTTCTTATGTTCAGGAAGAATGCAATAAGAACAGAACCAGGATTGTAAACAAAAACAAGGTTGTTTATAAATATACATTGCGATGCATTTCAGTCCTACTAAACAAGGAGACAGACAAAACAAACAGCAACATCAGTGAATTTAAGAGAGGGTAAGCAATCATAAAATGTGGTGTTTCAACTAGAAATAATATGATAAAAAATAGGTTGACAGTGTCCCTTTAAAGATAAAATTGTACATACAATACCTTAAAACAAAGGACCCTGTGGATTGGTTGAAATATAAAGTTACACTAAGAAGAAGTAAATACAACATTAAACATGTGAAACAGTGTATGGAATACAAATTAGCAACTGACTGCGCAAAAAGTAATGTTAACTCTACAGGGAATTTATGACAAGTCAGTGAAAATAATATCAGCGCAATGCAAAGCAGAGCAGAAAATTTAGCATGCAACAGTACTATGCTGATAACATACAGTACATCAAAAGTAAAATCACTACAAGGGCAAAGCAGTGCATATGATGTGGAATGACAGCTGAAACATTCCACTATAAACCCACCAGAAAGCAAACCAGAATGATAGATACACATCAGCACACATACTTATTGAACTTCCAATGCAGAAATTATACTTGCAGCTGAAAATTATACGCCACCCCATGCAAAAAGTCATATTCTGAGTGCTTACCACACCCCTCCACCAAAGCAGTCATACAGCACTCCGGAAAACTACCACTGAAGTGCAGCACATTGTCTATACGGATATATGACAAAAGACTGAAACTCGATATCCCAGGTTTCAGTAGCCTGAGACTGATTACCTGACAGTTGATATCCTGACAGTCGGTAATTGCCCGTGGCAGAGTAGTCTTTCATGTTTCATGGGGCTTTGCCCCCCACACCCTCCTTTACTATATATATATAACAAACTCTGCCATGGGCAATTATTGACTGTGGGGAAAATCGAGTTTCGGGCAATCAGTTTCGGGCTACTGAAACTCAGGATTCTGATAGTCAGTCTTTTAAAATACTCCCCTCTCTACTTTTGCAGTATTCTTACTACTTGTGTCACTGTTTTCACTATTTTGCCCCCTCGACCCCTCCATAACTTAATAAAATCAACTTTGAGGTCAGACATGACTCCACAACTGCAGCAGTATTCCACAGGTGCAATACTCAGTAGTCAATGAGTTTGCCCTGCGAGGTTCTAGCAACCCACATTCGCAGTCCTGACTTGCACAATCAGGCATTCCATAAGGACATCCCTTTTGCACTTTTCCACGCGCAGTAATTGACATGTACATATTGTAGTCACTGAGTTGTTGTGCTACCCTTTACAGCTATGTAAATTCCTTAAAATCCTCCAGCCCATGATTATTCCCTATAAACATTGAAAATAGACACATTTGTAATCCTATGAAAATTGCCAACATTTTTAATCATCATTTTTGTTCCGTCTTCAATAAAAATCTAAATATTTGTGGTGTAGCTAATATTAGTGATATGCAAAACTCAGAATTACTTTTAATAACTGAAGAAGTTATTAATAAAATAGGTAAACTAAAGAAACAAAGTTCCACTGTGCCTGATGGTATTTCCACGCATATTCTCAAAATGGGGCCTATGAATGAACATGTTGAGTGGCTATGCGAAGCGGATCTGTGGCACCTAGCCACTACACACCCATTATGCCACCCCATGTGGGATGCACAACAAGGCATGCAGATCCCGTATGCACCCGATCCCCCAGCTGTGCAGACAGTAATGCACCATGGCAGGCTGGGGCGTAGTGCCACTAGAAGGTGGTTACTACTGCACATAGTGCTGTCCACAGGGGGGCAGAGGACAGAACAGGTTATGGCAGAAGGGACCCTGCCATAAACTCAGTACACACCAGCATGCACAGTCCCCCATCAGACGTAGGCAACCTGCAGGAAACCCACCAGCAAAGCAGCATCACCACCCTTGTCCCATACGCCTGGTGCCCCCACCATGTGCTGGCCATGTCCCCAGTTGTGCAGCTGTGTCCCCCATCCCAAACTGCCTCCACACCGTCCCCACCAAGGCCAGTCATACCCAACCCCCAACAGCATGACAGCCCCATCCGCGTGGTATAACAGACCCCCCCCAGCACACACATACAGACCATGTGGCCCCAGGCAATAATGCCATGATCCTGTAACCCTCAAAGGAACAGTGGTGGCCTTTGTGAACCACCCCCTCACTGCAGAGACTGGCCATCCCCTGTGATGTCCATGCTGCCCCCCCTTAAACATAGGGGCACCAGCCCTGTAAAGGCAAAGCCTCTTGACACACCAAAGCCCCACATCCCTATCTGTGCACACTGCTGCCACCCACTTGCCCTGTCCTAAACAACTTGTCCACCCCAACTCCCAATCCCAGACTGTCCAGCCATCCATAGTTGTACCATGGTCCCCCAACCCTGTGGCACCAACTGCCCCCTCCTCATACCTTGCCACCAGTGCTGCAGCCTGGGATAGCCATGGCACAGACCTCCCCACACTTCATTGGCCCCTGGCTGTCCTAGTGATGCTAGGAGCACACCACCTCTATATAGTGGTGCACTCCCAGCATCACTTGGATGACTGGCAGACATAGAGGTGTAATGTGGGTTGTGCTGCTGGCCATCCCGACCATGGCACTGACTGCAATGTATGGGGATGGAGGGCCTGTCAGTGCTGTGGGGGGCCATGGAACAACTATACATGGCCGGATGGACCAGGATTGGGTGTCGGGGTACAGTTGTCCAGCATGGCACTGTGTGTGTATGTGTAGGGGTATGTCTGCTCCTTATGCAGCCCACGCATACATGTGGGGGATGCTTGGCACTGCCAGGGAAGGGCCAGCCATGTGATGGGTGTGGGGACTGATGATGTAGTATGGGGACAGGGATGTGTGTGTCGGGGGGGTTGTGCTACACTGGGGCTGGGGCACAGACATGTGAAGGGGGTGCTGCACCCTGATGGTGTCAGGAAATTGATATTTGGCAGGTGGGGGTACTTGCCTGAGGACAGCTTGCCACAGTACAATGGCCACACAGGTCCAGGTGCCTTCAGAGGCTATTCATGCACCCAGTCCTGCACTGTACCAGGCAAAAGTGATCCACTGTGGAACGCATTCCAGGCATCTGATTTGATGCCTGGCTGGGTCTGTGACTTCATCCTTGGCCTCCCTGCATGGATCTACACACCGGGGGGGGGCATGCCCATGGACAGGTGGTGGCCGATGATGAATACCAGATGGTGCACACCTGTTCACAGGTGCAGAGCTATGTGGACAGGATACATGCCTCTGGCATGTATTTCCCTCCCGTTCATGTATAGGCCCCATTACTAGCACATAAAAATGCATATCCACTAAAAGTATTATTTCAAGCATCAGTAAAATCAGGAGTCATACCATGTGACTGACTATCAGCTAATTTTGTACCAATCCATAAAAAAGGCAACAAGGTGATTACCATAACTACAGATCAATAAGCCTCACATCTCTTCCTTGCAAGCATCTAGACTCAATACTGAAAGATAACATAAATGAACATCTTAAGAAGACAGGTAAAACTGATAATGACCAACATGGCTTTACTACTGAGAGGTCTTGTGTAGGGGTGACTAGGGTGCAGGAGTGGAGTCTCTTTCAAATGGGAAAGAGCACCAAGACCAGAAGGCATGCAATGAAGCTTGGGGGGATGGGGGGGTTAAGACAGATGTGAGGAAGTATTACTTCACAAAAAGTGGTGGACACCTGGAATATACTACCAGCATAAGTGGTGGAGGTAAAAACGTAAGGGGCTTCAAGTATGCATGGCATACACATAAGGGAATATTAGTAAACAAGCAGGGAGAAGTGAGGGTTGCTAGAGACCGGTTAGGGTCTGTGAAGACAGATTAGGCAGGGACCATCTTGGCAGACTGTGCAAACCAATCAGTCCTTTTCTGCAGTCAGATCCTCTAACTACATTTCAAATCACCAGATTTGACCATTTTCACACAAATGTAAAAATTATGTGAAAATTGTACAATAGTCACCATTTTCTTATGCAAATACCGTTTACAAAGACATACATATGCATAAAAATCCATTTTGCACCAAAATGAAATGTGCTTGAGCTAAAACTATATTTTGCAGCAATTTTGTCCGGCAAAAGTAGGCAATGTTTGCAGACTTTTCAATTTTTGTGAAAGTAATTCCCGGAAAATGCATGAAAAAATGTCACCCAAGCCTTAGTGATAATTTTGCATTTTTATATAACACAGATTGGTAGAGTAGATATATAAATCATAATGGTAATATATTATCTTGAGGCATCACAGTTTGGGTTCTGATATAAAGTAGGCATGGCAGAGCATTGCATCTGACCCCATAATACCCTTTCAAAAAATGTATCACATAGTACTTATCTGTGAATTATTTGAAAGAATTACAGAATCGATTCAATAAATACATTTTATACTTACATATGTAATATTTTATTTATGTTTTTTGTATTTTTTACATAAAATACAGATTTGTGGTGGAGGATGAGGTATACTGTTTGTAATAGTGATAGCCCTGAGGCATCATATCTTGTGTCATGAGTTGAAGTGAGCATAGGTGCAGCCCACTGAACTCATAACCCACCCCTAGAAATACGTTACATAGTAAAATACTTATAAGAGAATTACATGAAAGAATGGTAGCATCCATTCAAGAATATATATATTTTTTATATTACAGAGATGTTTTTATTGATTTCAGTTTTCATATACAGAGACTGGTAGAGACGAATGTACTTTATATTGACTATACTAGCGATAAATAAGCTATTAATGATGATAGTGATAAGAACAGTGATGAAGCTGGTGGCAAGCTCTTCGGTGATAATGACACTGCAATTGCTGGTGATGAGTTATTTAATTATACAGTATATCGTATGAGTAGTTGTGGTGTTTGTCAAACAAGCTTGTGTGCTTCTGAAGCTGCTGCTGCTGAGACAAAAAATCCATACTGTCACCAGCAGGGATGCGAGGAATGTGCAATTCCATTATCATTGATGCAGAATGGCAATTTTGCTTGTGAAATGCTTTTCGGGATTTATTTTTAAATTCTGCAAAATTCTGAAAAGAATGCCTGTATAAACCACAGAATAATATTCTGCAGACTCACATAAACTGCAAAATATTGTCCCATGGATTGTGGAAAAATATTCCGCAGTGTATGGAAACTGTGTAGTATATATCTGTAAAAAAAGATTTTGCATGTGAAATGTCAGAATGTCATGCCCTATGGAATTTCATTGAATTTTTGAAATTCTGCAGAATTCTGTTCTATTGGAATTTGTACATTCTGCACAGCCCTAGTTACTGGCAGGGATGTTGTGAAGTTTTAATCTGCCAGCAAAGCTGGTACAAATCTGTGGAAATATGAAATCTGTGAAATTCAAGACTTTTGTGTCAGACATACCAACTTTGCTGCATGATTTTTATGTGTTTTTTTTATAAAACTATGACACTTAAAAAACCTCCTCTGCCCACTGTGCTGTAAGCCACCTCCCTCCCACCACCCAAAACATTATATTCATTGAACTTACCCTTCCATCCCCTGCTGGTACCCCCCAACTGAGTAATCCCACAGAGTAAGTCACTCATCAAGACTAAAAGTAATCATCATAATAAGTACCCTACATCATGATACGTGACTTATTCTGTGAGATCACTTGGGTTGGGGGAGGCATGTGGAATGTGTTTGGTGTGTGGGTGGTGGAAGGTAAGAGATTACTATAGTGTATAGTGGAACATCATTGTTCACTGAAATCTAGCACTCTCAAAATGTTGTTCTGCTGCACTAGTGACGTTCGCAGGACAGCAGAACGAAAAAGACTTTTCATTCTGCTGCAGTGCGGACGTCAAACATGGTGTCCTCGAGCAGCAATCTGACAGTTAGTCTTATTTCAAAAAAAAGATGTAGTATTTTTACTTTTTTTTTTGAGTCAACGACATTCCACTATACACTATACAGAACAGTGCATGAGTACCAGTTAACAACAGGGCTGTTCTTTCACTTCGTTGGTACTATGATGACTGATAACCTCTCAAGCTGCGCTCTCGAGGTAATCTGTCGTCATAGTACCAACTCGGTGAGAGAATAGCCCTGTTGTTAACTGGTACTCATGCACTATCCTATATGTTTGCTGCAGCCTGAATTCACCAGGGCAGTGGTAGAGGAGGTAGAAGAGTACCAGCTGGGGACAGTAGGAGAATCAAAGAATAGAACATTTTTGGGTGGGGAACTGGGGTGTAGAAGATAATTTGCAGTGTGATTCACCCACAAATTACCCATTTGCATAAATGTGCCATGCAAATTTGGCCAGTTTGCCTAGTGAATAACAATGTGAATTGTAGTTCTCAGTTTTGTGAATCTGCCAAAATTTGTGAATTTATTTCTTGGAGTGAATTTCAGTAACTTCACACACGACTAGTCAGCTGACTCCACCACCATCACTGAAGTCACCACCTCTGAGAAAGGGTGCAGGGATTGTACAAACACTACCAAAAAAATTGCTTCTTTGGGTTGACGTTGCTTCTGATCTGCAAAAACAGTGTGCCTTTTAAGTCAGTTCATAATGGGAATGACTAAGCAGAGGTGAGGGTTCCTGATTCTGCTCTGAAAGTCTTGTTAACTGTTTGTAGAGTTGTAATTAAGAGAAATGGACTTTTGCAGAACATTCCACTGCATCCATGAAAGATATTCATTACAGTGTACAGTATTTTCATCTCCCCAAGATTTAGTGCATGTGTGTACTACAAACAAGGTTCTGTACATAACAGAAGGAAAGACCATGCATAGCAGTTGTGATATAGCAGCACTAGTAGCATTATACATGGGTTTGGGGTGAACCTGCAAGTGTCTTCATGCCTGCAATGGCAGCTGTTGTTATAGAAACATAGACTTTGATGGCATATAAGGACCGCTTGGCCCACCTAGTCTGCCGATTTCTCTACCTACAGGATAAGCTGATCCTAGTAAACCAACAGCCTATTTCTTCCTACCCCTCACAAAAATTGCCTTATGTCTGTCCCATGTTTCCTTGAATTCTCCCACAGTTTTAGACCCCACAGCCTCCTCAGGAAGGCTGTCCATGCATCCACCACCCTCTCTGTGAAAGAATTCTTCCTCACATTGCCCCTGAACTGCACCCCCATCTTCAATTTGTGTCCCTTGTTCTTGCACATCTCTTTTTCTGAAAGATGCTACCCTCTTGGACTTTGTTCATTCCATTGAGGTACTTAAAAGTTTCTATCATGCCCCCCCTCCTTTCCTCAAGGGTATACATGTTAAGCTCCTTTACTCTCTCCTCATATGGCTTCTCTTGCAGACCCTGCACCATTTTAGTTGCCCTCCTCTGGATGGCCTCTATCCTGTCTATGTCCTTGTGGAGATGGGGTCTCCAGAACTGGATGCAGTACTCCAGATGGGGTCTCACCAACTGTCTATACAGAGGGATAACAACTTCCTGTCTTCTGCCGGTGATGTCTCTCCCTATACATCACAGTACCCCCCCCGCTGCCTTCTCACATTGCTTGCTATCGTTAAGATCATCTGATATGATTACCCCCAGATCCCTTTCCATTTCTGTTGTTGTTACTACCTCCACCCCCATTGCATAATCTTCCCCTGGGGTTTTGTTTCCCAGGTGCATTATTGTGCACTTCTTTGCATTGAATCCAAGCTGCCATACTTCTGACCATTCCTCCAACATTGCCACGTCCCTTCTCATCCTTTCCTCACCTCCTTGTGTTTCAACCCTGTTGCAGATCTTTGTGGCATCTGCAAAGAGGCATACTTTTCCTTCCAGTCCCTCTGCAATGTCACTTATAAAGACATTAAAAAGGACTGGACCCAGTACTAAACCCTGCGGTACCCCACTAGTAACTCTTCTTTCTTCAGAGTGGACTCCATTTACAATTATCTTCTGTGTCCTGTTGTTCAGCCAATATTTTATCCAAGCTACTACCCTGGGACCCACTCCCAGGCTGATTAATTTGACTATTAATCTTTTGTGTGGGACTGTGTCAAATGCCTTGCTAAAGTCTAGGTAGGCCATGTCCATAGCCCCTCCCTGTTCTACTACTTTCGTCACCCAGTCAAAGAAATCAGTTAGATTCATCTGACATGACCTTCCCGATGTAAACCCATACTGCCTTGGGTCCTATGCTCCACTGGCCTCTAGGTACTCAACAATTCTTTCCTTCAGAAGTGATTCCATCACTTCCCCTACCACAGAGGTCATACTGACAGGTCTGTAGTTTCCTGTCTCTGTCTTGGTCCCACTTTTTGTGAAGGGGAATCACATCCGCCTTCCTCCAGTCCTCAGGTACCACACCATCCTCCCATGATTTGTTAAAAAGGGTAGTCAGTGGTTTCACTAATTCTCCCATTAATTGTTTTAGAATTCTGGGGTGAATTCCAACCGGCCCCATTGCTTTGTCCACCTTGAGTTTTAGGAGTTCTTTCAGAACCCTTTCTTCTGTGAAAGGACTGGGGTCAACCCCCCCTATCCAGAGTGCTTCTGTTAATTGAATTAGGCACCTCCCCCGCCTCCTCTTTAGTGAGTACTGAGCAGAAATATTCATCCAATATCCCTGCTTTTCCACTGTCCCTCTCTGCCCACCCACCATCCATTCTATTCAGCCTTACTATCCCTCCCTTTGTCTTTCTACACTCCCTGATGTACCTATAAAAGTTTTATCCCCCTTCTTAACCGAGTTGGCTATCTTTTCCTCAGTTTGGGCTTATGCTGTTCTGACTTCCCTTCCTTCTTCCTTCTGCCTTAACTGATACAGCTCTTTGTCCTGCTCCTTCTGTGTTTCCTTATACCTCCTGAATGCTGTCTTTTTCTCCCTGACCTTGCCCACCACCTCTTTTGAGAACCATAGTGGCTTTTTCTTTCATTTTGATTTGTTTATTTGCTTCACACAAAGGCTTTTTGCCTCTTTAATGGCAGTTTTGATGTTTCCTCTTTGTTACACCACCCCTCCTTCTAGCCTGTTTGCTAGTGTTTCCTAAGGCACTCTACCATCTTGCCAAGGTCAGCACTCCTGAAGTCCAGTACCCTCACTTTTGTATGGCTTGACTATGTAGCTGAGTTTATCATGAACCACACTGTTTGGTGGTCATTTGTTCCCAGATGGCTACCTACTTCTAGATCTGAGATCCTCTCCTTTTCCCCATTTGAGAGTACATGGTCTAAGATTGCTCCCTCATGAGTGGGTTCCAAAACTAGCTGTCTGAGGCATGCCACCTATAGGGCATCGAGAATGGCCCTGCTCTTGGATGTGGCTACAGCAAATGTGCTCCAGTTAACATCTGGCATATTCAAGTCTCCCATCAACGGTATCTCCTCTTTCTCTGCCATCCTGAGAATGCCTTCTATCATATCCTTGTCCATTCCCTCCCCTCCACCTGACATGGGGGTCTGTATACAACTCCTGTGCAGATTGTGGTGCCATTTACAGTCTCTAAGATGACCCACAGTTCCTCCTCTCCTCCCGGTTTACTCTTTTGTTCAGTTGCTTTTATACCTTCCCTTATATAGAGAGCTACTCCTCCCCTCTTCTCCCCAGCTGTCTCTCCTGTAGGTTGTATACCCTGGTATATTAACATCCCAGAAATGGTTCCATGTGTATCATGTTTCTGTGACTACTACAATATCCAGGCATCCCTCTTCCATCAAGGCCACCAGTTCAGGAAGCTTGTTTCCCAGACTACGGGCATTGGTACTCATTACCCTCCATTTTCTGATGGCCTTACACCTTTTTGCCCCATTCCTGTCCTTATTGCCTTTGACACTTTCTCCATTTATCCCTGCCCTTCTCCCAATTGACATCTCAATCTTGGTGTTTACCTCACTTACAACCCTGACTTTTTTGGTGGGCTAGGATTTCCCTGCTCCTTTCCAGTGCCTCCCCCCTTGGCTAGTTTAAATGCTTGCCAATGAAGCATTTAAACCTATCACCTAGAATCCTGGTTCCCCTCCTGGACAGATGCATACCATCATGCCAGTATAGGCCTGCATCACTCCAGGTGGACCCCCAGTCCCCAATAAAGCAAAATTGCTGAGCTCTGCACCAGTTTTTAAACCCCTGATTGAATCCCATGGTGTGGAGCATCCTAGCCTCACCTATGCCATAGCCAGGCAGCACCTCCAAGAAGGTTACTGTGTGTGCTAATTGTCTAAGGCCCCTCCCCAACTCCACAAAGTCTTCCTGTACTGCTCTGATCCCTTTCTTAGCCAGGTCATTTGTCCCTAGGTGGACAATCACACTCAGCTCCTTCCCCTGTGCAGCTGCTTTGGCAATCCTGAGGATTCACTCCCTGTCCCTCAAAGCCATGATGCCAGGAAGGCACTTTACCTCCCTCTCCCCTTCCTCCCCCAGTTCTACCTTCCTAACAATGGAGTCCCCCATCAGAAGTTGCTTCCTTCCCCTGTGGGGTACCATGCCACCCTCCTGTGGGTCTCCTTTGTGGAGGTTCCCAGCCTCCTCTTTGGTCTCCACTGCAGGTGCCTCCATGGAGGAACCACACTTTGCCAGAATGGCATATGAATTGTGGAGAGGTACAATTGGAGGGATGCACCTCTGTTGCACCACTCTCACTCTCCCTGAGCCCACTGTGGTCCAACCACTTCTCTTTCTTGACAACCTCTGAGACAATGGCAGTGGCCCTGGTTGTCCCTGGAAGGGAGAGGAGGTCCCACAAATCCAGGCCAACTCAGTCTGCAGTTGAGCAAACTTCTCCCTCAGCCCAGAGAGGTGCCTGCAGATGTGACAACACCGCATCTGCCAGAACGTCTACCAGGAGACTGCTGCTCCACAGCCACTGCACCACTCCCGTCATGACTTATTTCTGGTCCCTTCACTGTTGTTTGGAATCCTTACTCTTTCCTGTGTTTATTTTTTAATTATTTTTTTCTCCCTACTTACTTACTGCCTCTGTGCCCTTTAAACTCCTGATCTTCCTGTTCTGAGACAAGAAGATCCTATATTTCTCAGTAGTCCCCTTACTTGCTCAGAGGCAGACCTCCAGCAGCTGGGGGCGGGGACAGATAGCTACTCTTGTCCTTTTAGGAAGGTGAGTCTTTGGTGACTCTGTGATCACTCACTTCCTGCTCCCAATCAGGAAGTTCCTGTTGTCAGTCAAATCCTGTGCCTATAAAAGTAGAACTGGCTTTGGGTGGGGGGGGAGTGGAGGGGAGGGAAGGAGGGCAATATAGTCCAAGTAGAGAAGTCCAGTCACAACAGCAGCTCTTTCATCCTGGAGTTATCTGCCAATTCTCTGGCAGAAGCTATCTAGGGCAGTGTTTAAATATGGCTTTAACCTGGCTTCCTTCTAGCTAAGTCACTACCCCTACTTAACAGATTTGTCTACACTTAGTTAAATTGCACATATAACAATCTCCTTCAGCTACCTGAGATTAACGCCTAGATAACTGCTCAGATAATTCACTTCAGCCAACTCAGACAAACACACTAACTTTTTTTTTTTTACCCTAAATTGATGGTCCCAGTAGTAGAGTTCTACTTCTTTAGTCACAGTAAATTGAAGGTCCCAGTAGCAGAGTTCTACTTCTTTAGTCCCAGCAGAGAAGTCCAGTCACAACAGCAGCTCCTTCATCCTGGTGTTCTCTGTCAATTCACACAAGATTGATAGTGGGAGTCCGGGTGTTTGATTTTGCATTTATGGACAGAGAATGAGTACATTTGCCAGCTGGTATTTTCCTGCTGGCTTTGTAAGTCAACCAATGTGTTAGTTGTGAGAAATACTGTACATGTTACAATAAGAGGATCATTTAATGTTGCTGGGATGGAAGGACCATGAGTGAAGCAGAACCAGTGGTGTAGCCTTTCTTGATTATAATTATAAATGAAAAACAATTCAGCTGCACAGGAAAGACCCTACTGATGACTTTGATAGCTACACAGTAGCAGCCACGCACTTCACAATTGGCTTGTGGGTTGCAGCTTAAGATATTGCAGAGGGAAAACAGTGGTGGGCTTCAAGCATGCATGGAATAGGCACAGAGGAATCTTGGTAGGAAACTGGGGGGGCAGAGATTGGGCAGGGTCTGTGGTGACAGTATAGAGACAAAATGATCATACAGGGTGGGCCAAGTAGTACTTATCTGCTGACAGATTCTGTTTGTATTGTACTCTGTCTCTGCAGAGCACAACACAATATGTCCCTCATCAGGAAAATCTCCACATTACTGATTAGTGTGCAGCTGCAGCCTTCCTTCATACGCGGAGGCTTTTTCTTGCTCAGTTTTAACACTGCCATCTGAAACCCTCAACATGCTGCTCCCCTCTTATACTTCTTCTGCCTAGTCCTGTTCTTGAGCATCAGTAAGTGAAGTGACTTGCCCAAGTATTTGATACTGTTCAACTCTAGCAGTATCTACAACCCACAAGATCATGCTGCCTCCAAAATGAATGAAAGTCTGCCTGAGCATTAGAAGTACCAGCTCCCTGTTATAGCCAGACAGCTGTCAGTAAAATAAAAGATTAGCTTTAAAATAAGAAGTGCAAAAATTCTCCTGCCTGCAGCCTGCATCCTAGTCCTGCTACTACTTTGTCTACAGTAGCACCAGCGAGCTGGGCTACATAGATCACTCTACTCAGTGCCACATACATAGACCATCTAATATTAATATATATTAATATTAAATGATTCTGTCATTCCTGCTAGGGAAACATTTTTTATAGTACTGAATTATAAAGCTCTCCCACATATAGTATGTAGGTCATCATGTGCCAAAAGTGAGCTGCAAATGCCACCTAGACATTTGCAGAGCAAGCTGATCAGGATCTTCAGTATCGTTCATTGGCTGCTGCAAGTCATGTTACTTACAGAGATAGTTGTATTCTGTACCATAGACTTGCTGTAAAACATGCTGTGTCATGGTGCTACCAGGACATGAAGGGATGCCAAATGGATAATTGCTCTGAGTGTCCATTCTCCATCCCAAATATTCCATCTTTTTGGCAATGCAATAAAAGTCTAATTTGTTTCAGCTCATCCCTGAAGCAGATGAGAGCAGACAAACCATTAGACCAAAGGATCTGAGGGAGAAAGACCATTTTTTTTCTGAAACAGGCTAGAGATAGGCTCCATCTCAATTTGGAGGGGAGGGAAATCCTTAAGTTGAAAATAGAGGGGTTCATTGGTGAAAGGTTGGGTTTAAACGTGTGAAGGGGGGAAGGATGGGAGAGAAGGCTGTCGAGGGGGGTCCGATAAAGGAGGGACTCAGTCTCCACCCCCCTAGGGAGCTGGAGGAATGCAGGAAAAGGCCGACTGGTAAGGTGCTGGCCGGGGGAAGATGGAATCCCCATGGGAACGTGAGCAGGGGAAATGGAAGTATACAGAAAGGGTGGAAGGTAGTCCTGCTAAATGCCTGGAGCTTGGGCAATAAAATGCCTGAGCTCCAGGTGATGCTAACTGAGGGAGAGGTGGATGTGGCAGCGGTCACTGAGACCTGGGCCACTACAAGGCATGACTGGGACCTGAACCTGGAGGGTTACACCATGTTCAGGAAGGACTGGGGGAGGGAGGAGGCGGAGGGGTAGCAATAATATTCAAAAAACTGCATTGTCATAGCAGGAGTGGAGGAGGCGGAGGGAACTGTGGAGGTGATTTGGGTCACCATGATAACAAATGGGGGCAAGAGACTAAAAATAGAAGTGGTGTATAGATCTCCTGAGCTGGCAGAGGAGCTGGAGGAGAGTCTGGTGGCAGATGTTGGGAGACACTGCAAATTGGGCAGGAGAAGGGTGGTGGTGTTGGGGACTTAAACATGTCAGGAATGGACTGGGAGACTATGACATCCTCGGTGGCCAGGGAACAGCGGTTGTTGTATGTTTTTCAGGATGCGTTCCTAACTCAGCAGGTGGGGGATCTGACCAGGGAGGCGCAGATACTGGATGTGGTCCTGGCAGACAGTGACAAGATTGGGGGTCTGGAGGTATGGGACCCATTGGCGGGGAGCGACCATGCCACGGTCTGGTTCTGCCTGGACCTAGAAGGGGTAGAAGGCTGCACAAAGACAGAGGTAACCGATGTCAGGGGGTGGATTTCAAGGAAATGGGAAGGATCCTTAAGAAGCATTTGGATGGGATTGGGCCAGACATGGACACTGACAGTAGGTGGGAAATCATCGGGGGGGTGCAGTATGCTACCAGCACCTGTGCAAGAGTAAGACGAAAATGTGGTAGGGCCCATAAACCCTGCTGGTAGACCAGGAAGGTTCAGGAGGTGATGAGGGAAAAGAAGGTGGCTTATAGGCATTTCAAGTGCTCAAAGAGTGACAGGGATAGAGGGGAGTATGAGCTGACCAGAAGGGCCACTAGGGTGGTGAGGGCAGCTAAGGCAAGAAAGAAGCAGAACCTGGCCAGGGAAATTAGGAGAGGGAATAAGGGGTTCTTTAGATACATTGGGGAAAAACGAAGGGTGAAGGGGCAGATAAGCATGATTAAAACAGAGGAGGGATGGGCACAAGATCCAGGGGAGCAGGCTGAGGTAATAAATGAGTACTTCACCTCAGTTTTCACAAAGGAAAATGGGAGGGCTGCGTCATACATGGGAGGAGATGGTGAAACTTGCCGATCGTCAGGTCTGGGGAGAGGATGGGCCATCACTGGCAGGAGGGGGGAAGGCAAGGCAGGGGGACGAGGTAGAGGAGGTGGAAATCATGGCAGAAAGAGTGAGGGAAGCCCTCAGGTCCCTTAAGATGGAGAAAGCACTGGGGCCAGATAAATTACATCCTAGAGTGCTGAAGGAATGTCCTGGCGAAACACCTGGTGGAGCTTTTCAGCATCTCTCTGAGGACAGTGTGGGTGCCCCAGGACTGGAAGGTGATGCATATAGTGCCTATCCACATGGGGGGATCAAGGGAGGTGGCAGGGGAACTGCATGCCCTTCAGCCTGACATCGGTGGTGGGCAAGGTGATGGAGGGCATTGTCAAGGAAAAGGTGGGGGGGACCTGGAAAAGTTGGGGTGCCTGGATGATAGCATGAACTCATCCCAGGGAAATCATGTCAGACAAACTGTGTGGAGTTCTATCACTGGGTGACGAGAGCCTTGGACCTGGGTAGACTGGTGGAATTCCTCTATCTTGACTTCAGCTAGGCATTTGACTCTGTTCCTCATGGGGGCCTGTTGAATAAGCTGGGAGAAATGGGGGTGGGGAACCAGATGATCAGATGGATAGGCAATTGGCTCCAGGACCGGACTCAGAGGGTCGTGGTTGGCGGGATAGTTTCATCCCCAAGGATGGTCATTAGTGGGGTCCCTCAGAGATCAGTCCTTGGGCCCCTCCTGTTCAATGCCTATGTCTCTGACATAAGGAAGGGTATCAGGAGTGAGATGAGTCTCTTTGCAGATGGCTCAAAACTGGGGGTGGTGGTGGATGGGGAGGGTGGCCCTACAGGGGGACCTGGAGGCTCTGGAAAGGTGATCTAGAAAGTGGAAGCTGAGGTTTAATGCAGGGAAAGACAAGGTATTGCATCTGGGATCCAGAAACCTGGGCCAGGAGTACAACCTGGGAGGGAATGCTACAAGTCTCAATGGCTGAGAGGGACCTGGGGGTGGTGGTGGATGTCAAGATGAACAACTCAGACTTGTAGGAGGCAGCAGCCAAGGCCAACAGGATGCTGGGATGCATCACTAGGGGATCACCTCCAGAAGGAGGGAAGTAATACTCCCCCTGTATAATTGCTTGGTGAGGCCGCACCTTGAGTACTGCATGAAGTTTTGAAGTCCACACTTAAAGAGGGACATTGAACTCCTGGAGAAGGTCCAGAGGAGGGCAACCAAAATGATCTGGGGCTTGGGGACAGGACCTATGGGGAGAGGCTCGAAGAGCTAAATATGTACACATTGGAAGAGAGAAGGGACTGCGGGAACATGATAGAGGTCTTCAAGTACTTGAAAGGGTTAAATAGGGGAGAAGCAGTCAAGGTGCTCTGAAGGAAGGGGGGGCAACTAGAGGGCATGGGTGGAAGTTGGAGGGGGGAGATTCAGGAGAGAAAGGAGGAGGTGCTACTTCACTGAGAGGGTGGTGGAGCCATGGAATGCACTGCCCAGGGGGCTGATGGAGGCAGAAATGGTGGAGGGTTCAAGAGGGAGTGGGACAGGTTCAGGGGAAGGGTTCTGGATGCAAAGTCCTGTGCAGTGGGAATATCCGGGACTGGGAAGGGAGAAGTCAGTGAGGATGAGGTGGACAGCAAGGTCAGCTCCCAGGGTGAGGGCTGACCAAACAAGCAAACACGAAAGACCATTAGGCCTATTCTGCTGGCATTTTAGTATGTTATTATGTATGAAGTAGACGTTGAATGAATATAATGTGTGCATTGCCAATAAAAGATTGGTGATGAGAATTACATTTTTTCAGTTTTTTTAAGATTTGCACTGTGACTGAATAATGATTTTCAGAGACATTATTTCTCAGTTCAGATGATACAGTGTTCCCTGGAATGGCAACAGATAAGAAAAACAATATTTCACTTGTTTAGAGAAAACCTGGGGGAAGTAAAGGATCTGCCCACAGTGTCTCTATTGTAACACTGCAAGTTGGAAACCAACAACTTATCAGTAGGGTAGTGGGTAGTAATGCCAAAAAATTTTGAAGTAGTTTAGCTCTCTTCTGGACTTAAGTGAACTTGATGAATGAACAAATCTAATCAATCTGTTCTGTACAAGCAGTTCAGTTTCCTTGTGGACACTGCCAGGTCTATTGAGGCTCCGTAAACAAATAAGAGAGAGACTCTTGTTCTCTAATTTTCACCCACTTAGGTTACCACAAGCATTATTCCCCTTCTTTTCAAAAAAGGTAATCTAATTGACTATAATTATGTTTTACTCAGTGTTCTAACATGAGCTGAGTGAGACAAAGTCTGCCAAAAGCCTACAAATGCTTGTTCAGTTTTAGGATGTCCTTTTCCTCCTGTCTTGTAAGGTACCCGTTTCCCACATTTTCAGCCTGCTTTTCTATCTATTTTAGATTTTTTTAAATGAAAGAAGTCTGTCTATTAATATAAATATGCTCAGGTCTATAAAAGTAACTATGCTCAGGTTTTCTTCACTGCTATATTATAAGCTGTTCTTAAACTCTCATTATTTAACATCTTGTTTCATCTGACTAAGAGGAATCAGCATGCAAAAGGCATTGCTTCTTGACCCTATGCAACAATGAAAGTCCTCAAATAGCTAAGAATACTGATAAAATCCTGGAAGCAGCCATTATAAAATGAATGCTCATTTAATTATTTCATTGAAAAACTGCTAAAGCTGAGACAGAATATGAAAAAGGCATCATACGAGTCAAGAAAAAGGGGCAATCTGAAACTGAGCAAACAATATAAGCATCACATTTTCACTGTAACATGCACTGCTGCTTTAACTTAATCTGTACTAGAATTACAATTACCATCTATGGCAGTTACTGCTAATGACTTATGTTCTGTATTTTTAAGGCCAACGAAGAGCAGTTTGTTTCTTTTGTTTTCGAGACTAGACTATTATTCATAAACCCAAGCTGAATGTAAGCAGTGTCAGACTAATGAGCGCTTTAATGGTCTCTTGTTCTTTTCTATATAACAAAATGACCGTATCATTTATGCACATTTTATAATGCTGTTTCTCTACCTTGTCAGAGTTAGAAAGGATTGATGAATAAAGATAATATAAAGAGTCACTGAAGAACACCAGGGATCAAGATTTGTTTTCTGAAGGTTCACCAAAATGGGAGATCACTGTAGAGTAGTTCTTGAGATCCACAAAGGCATAACTGAAGATACCCTCTAACATTATTAGATAAACCCTAGCAACTGAGCCTCAGTAACAGAATTTCATGGTCAACAAGTGCTCTGGAGCATCCCTTAAAACTAAGAACCAGCCATTTTGCCAATTTCAGATGCAACCCTTGCTACGTATAGGCAAGCCAGTCTTGATATCACTGGTTGGGATTCCTACAGTCTATATGACAAAGACTTACATTATAGTATCAATACATAAATAAGATACATTTGTGAACTACAACATAAAGAGATAAAAATCTGAGAGGACTGTTTTTTGGATGGTTGTCCTGTTGAAATGTTTATTTATTTATTTAATGAAATGTTTCACCAGGAAGGCACACTGAACAACAAGTTGCTTGTCTCACAGTGCAACCTGGGTGGGTAGGGGAACATGAGGATTGAATACAGAGATTTGGTACAATAACACAAGATTTTCATTTGAATACATACAAATAAAAAGCAAGCAGACTGTACAGTAAGCAATGAAAGAGTGGAATGCTAACAGTTTTGAGCTAATGAGCTGGATGATAATCAACTGAGATAGATACAATAACACAAAATTAACATTTGAATGCAAGCACTACATGGCACATAACTGTGTAGGTTAAGAATGACTGAATGGAATTCAAGTAGCTATGATCTAGGTCAACCTAGTGAGGAGTAACACAGCCAGTATAAGTTAGCTAAGGTGCACCAGAAGTGCAAATAGTCTACAAGTGCAATAGAGATTTAGGGCTAGCCATAACAGGGCTGAGTAATGGAGAGGGGAGAGGGAGGAAGGGACGTACAAAGAGGGGGTGGGAAGGAAGAAAGGTGAGAGACATACAATGTTCCATCCCCTTTAGGATGCTGATAATCCTGCTTGGGGTCAATTCAGGGCAAAGATAGAGGTGGGTTTGAGTGCAAAGTAGGAAGATGGGGTGGAGGGAAGTAGAAAAAGGGTGGATCAAAGGAGGATTGGGGAGGCAAAAGGCTTGACCAGTTCTAACTCCTTCAGGATGCTGAGAAACCTGCCAGTCAATGGAGCAAGGCAAGGATGAAGGTGGCTTTAGTACTAAGTAGTGGAGAGAAAAGGGAGGGAGGTGGAGAGGGTAATAGAGAAGGGGGGGAGACAGTTAAGGGCTTTCCAAGAATTAAAACCCTAAGTGGAGCTGAGAACCCTGTCAGGGGTCAGGACAGGCAGTGAAGTAGGAGGGGAAGGAAGACAGAGGAGGAGGAGAGAGGTCTGCCAGGGTCTGCCCCCTCCAGGATGCAGAGAACCCTGACTGCACAAGGCAGAGGTAGAGCACATCAGGAGGGAAGCAGGTAGTAGGTAGTGAGGGCAGGGAGGGAGGAAGAGGGAGGGGGCTGGTAAGGAAGAGTAGGATTAAGGTAAGGAGAGAATAAATTAGTAGAGAAGAGGAATGGGAAAAAAAGTAATGGTAGTAGAGGTAGTGGAGATAGAAATTGAGTAAAGGGAGGGTAGGGAAGGATATTTAAGGTGGATTATAGCAGGAGCCATTAGAGGCGAGGTAGTTGTGAAGGGCTGCTCTGACAGAGTAGGAGGAGGAGGAGTGGTATATTTGTTGTGGGGAGAGAGTTCAAGGCTTCAGGGAAGCTATAGGAAAAGGCAGACTGACTGATAAGTGTGGAGAAGCAGGGTACCACCAGAGTACGAGTGTCTGAAGATCTGAGAGAGTGTGGAGGTGGGGGTGGAGTTGAGAGAGGAGGTGAGGAGATAATTAGGGAATTCAACCAACCAGTATTTTGAGGTAAATTTGGCACAGTGGGAGAGGCATCTGTTAGCAAGAAGGGGAAAGGACGGGGTGTGACAGAGCTCACAGTGATGGGTCTGTGAGGGAGCATCAAGAGCAAAGAGGCAAAAAGAGTTAAAGAGGGTGTCCACTCTGGCCATGGAGTATTTAGGGTGGCACCATAAACTATGTCACAGTAGGCAAATATTGGGAGTATCATCTTCTGGACAAGTTCACGCCTGGCCATAGAAGGGATGCAGTTATGGTTCCTGTATATGGCACCAAGCTTGGGGAGCAGTTTTTTCAGGATGGCATCAACATGTCCAGAGAAATTGAGGTGTTGGTCCAACCAGACCCCAAGGTACCTGAATAAGGTAGTGTCTTCTAAGATTGTCCCATCAAGGGTGTGGAAGGAGGGTAGGCCAGGCAGCCTTGAGAGTTTCTGCCTTGTGCCAAAGGTCATGGAGACTGTCTTCTTGGCATTGAGGAAGAGGTGATGGGAGGCAAAACAGAGCTGAACCTGGTGGAAGTTGTACTGCAGAGTGGTTGCAGGACATTTACCGGAGGTGTACCAGGTGGTATCATCGGCATACATGTGAATGGAGGAAGAAAGGGAGCAGACTAGAGGAAGGTCATTTAGGAAAATGGAGAATAGAATGGGACCAAGCACTGAGCCCTGAGGGACTCCAGTGGTGATAAGGAGAGGAGGGGAGATGGATTCTTGGACTTTGACAGATTGGGTTCTACCTGTGAGGTAGGCCCTAAACCAGTTTGTAGCAGATGTAGACAGGCCAGCACGGGGTCATAATGTGACAAGACATTATGCCGCATGGCAAAATCGCACTGCCAATACTGGGTGATTTCTGCCATGAGGCATAAGACATTTTTCTGTGAGGGGCTCTGCCCCCCTGTTAGGGGAGGCTATGCCTCCCGGACCCCCCCCCCACTAAAGATTCTCAACTCCAGGGGGTGTCCAACTCGGGGAGCACACAAGTCCTAAAAAAATTAAAAATTCTGGGACTGGGAATCAAACCCGGTCCCAGATACAGCACCTGGGTTCCTACTACTGTGGCTCAGTCCTGTGAGCCTCGGCAATTGCTCATCAGAACCCACTCCCAGCAGAGGTCTTATCCTCTGCCTGAGAAAGCGCTACTGGTGCAATACCACGTATAGCAGTATATTCAGTATTGCACCAGTAGCGGTAGCATACTGCACTGTATCGGGTTAGCCGTAATGTCGTACGCTATTAAGCATGCAACATTATGACCCAGTAGGGGACAGGCCAGCTATCGTGAGGGAGTTTATGAGGAGTGCATGGGAGACAGTGTCAAAAGCCTTAGCGAGATCGACAAAGATGGCTGAGGTGATGAGGCCGTTGTCCATCCTGGCAAGGATAGAGTCAGTGAGCCTGAGTAGGGAGGTGGTGGTGGAGTGATGTTTTCGAAAGGCAGATTGGAATGGGGTGAAAAAGAAGGAGTCAGTGAGGAAGGAGGTGAGTTGAGAGAGGGCCAAGTGTTCTTGAAGCTTAGTAAGAGTTGGGAGCATAGAGATAGGGTGAAAGTTTGCAGGAGAAGTAGAGTCACTACTCTTGGGAAGGGGGAGGACCAGTGCCTGTTCCCAAGAGGAAGGGATGGTAGATGATGAGAAGGAGAGCTTGAGGATGACAGATAACAGAAAGGCTATAGCCAGGGCTGAGAGGCACAAGAGCTTGGGGTCGATGTCATCTGGCGAGGAGCCTTTAGAAGGATTTAACGAGAGCAAGGCAGTTAGAGTTTTATTAGGGAGACTGCTGAGAAGAAGAAGGGGGTGGGGGGGCTGAGTGCTGGAGGGAAGGAATGCAAGTGTGGGGGGGGAGAGGAGTGACTTTTGAAGGGCTAAATTGCATGTGGTGTAATAGGAGTTAAATTCCTTAGCCACAAGGCAGGGGTCACAGACAAGGGAGTATTTAATATTTAGCATGGGGGGGATGAGACGAGGAGGGAGAAAAGTGTTTAGACCCCCTTCCAGAATTTAGCGTGTGTGTTGATATTAGTGAGGAAGGCAGATCTAAAATACTTGGACTTTGCTAGTCTGGTAGCTTTAGTGCACGTGTTTTGTAGTCTGCGGTACATTGTGTAATCTGTGGGGAGCTGGTAGGCCTTGTGCTTTTTCCAGGTTTTGTCACATGCCCTGAGGCAGGCCAGCAGTTCAGGGGTGATCCAGGGGAGACGGTTACTGCAAACTCTAGTTTGTTTGAAAGGGGCATATGTATTCCATGTTGCTAGGAATTTGCCTTTAAAATAGGCAAGAGCATGGTCTACAGAGGGGGCGGAGGCGAGAGGGAACCAATCAGAGAGGGCAAGATCTTGTAGGAGAGGTTCAAGGTCCAGGGAGTTGTAGGATCAAAGTTGAAGGATTTTGTGAGGGGATTTGGGCTTGTGGACCTTCCTTACCAGGAAGATAGGGTGGCGGTCACTGAGGACATCTGAGAGGATACTAGATTTGGTAACTCTGTGGGGGTGGAAGGTGATGCCTAGTCGATCAGGGAATGGTTTTGCGTTTTGTGGTTCAGGCGAGTGGGTTCTTGGATGAGTTGGGCAAGGTTTAGGGTTGAAATGTCATTACAAGTTTTAGATGTGGATGGAGACAACCAGTTAAAATTGAAGTCTCCTTGTAGGAGTAATTTACCTGTGTGGGGGAGGGAAGTTAAGGATGTTACCAGTTCAGTTGTGGCTATGGGTTAGATGCCCAGGTGGCAGTAGATGCCTGCAATAAATATCGGGACAGAGAATGGGAGGGCAATTCTGATGGCAATGGTTTCGTAAGTAGCAGGGAGGGAGACTATGAAAATGTAGGAGTATTTAAATGAAGACAGGATATACATAGCTACACAGCACCACCTCTGCCTACTGATGGAGTAGTGGGGAATGGAGATAGAGTGGTCAGAGATCTTGTCAGTGAGCCAAGTTTCTGTTATAATAAGAATATCTGGTTTGAGTGAAACAATCATTGCTTGCAGGAGGTCAATCTTAAATATATGACTACAGATATTCAGGTATATGATTTTCAGTCCATTTAGGAGGGTGGGGGGGCTTGAGAGTTAGGCACATAGGTAGTGATGGGGGCATTGGAGAATTCAAAGTATTTGGGCCAATGTTTGGGTGAATGTTGCCCAATGAGAGTAGGAGAGGGGCAATTATGAGGAAGTGGAGCTTAGGGCATTTGTGATGGGGTGAGGATTTATAAGATGATGCGAGTGAGGGGAGGCTAGGTGTGAAAGAGATAAGAAGGTGAAGGAAAGCAAAGTAGCTGGGAACTGAGAGAAAATGAGTAGTCAGTTGGTGAGAAAAATCAGATCAAAGTTTGAGAGGGTGGTCGAGGTTATAGCAAGAATAGGGGTATAGGTTGAGATGGGAGGGGTAAAGGGTGTAGCCAGATTTTTAGGCTGGGTAGGCTGACATACAGGAATATGTAGAATGATGATGGGAATCAGGAGGAGTGGAGAAGAGGAGGAGGGAGTTGGCATTTTGGGAAGTAAGTAAGGGGTCATGGTCAGGAAAAGTAAAAAGAAATAGTAGAAGAAGGTGTACTTTGGAGAGAAAAATAGCTGAGAAATTGCTGGTGGGGATTTTTGGCAATAGGGCAGGTAAATTTGGGTAGTTGAAGCACTGCAGTATCAGTGAAAGAGCGGAATGGCTATAATAGTAAATTGTAACCTCTAGTGGGCAGGTGGTGTACCTTGCAAATAAGGAACTTGGTACTTAGTAATTCACTAGGGAATTGTCATGTGACAATATGCATCTATATAAGTAAGTGCCCAAAGAGGGCAGTTGGGTGGGGAGGGTGGGGAGCCAGAGCACAGCACCGGCGAGAATAAGCTGGCTGAGAGTCAGGGGCTCAGAGTGGAGAGGAGAGGAGAGGAGACAAAATGGCAGGTTAGGGAGAGGGAAACAGAAAACCTTTAAACATAGGTCTAACTAGCACAAAAGAGCTGTACACTTTCAGATTTAAAAAAATGCAGGCTAGCAGTAACAACTGTACACTTATAGGCTAACAAAAGCAGGTGAGCCGTAATTAAATAAATAAGGTAGTTCTAATTTGTTTTTTTAAGTAAACTTTCAGTTTAAAGCAGAGTTGGAGGTGGAGAAAGGTAGCTAATGGCATGCAACCCACAAGGAGGAGTAGCCAATCAGTGGCTAGCTGGACAAAAGCACCAGAACTCAAACTGGAGCTCGGTGTACCGTACCATGTAGGATCTGAGGCCGGGAGGCTGTGGCAGAGTGGAGGTTGAAGGGTCCCCACCGTGCCACTTCCAGGAGCGGAGGAGCTGCCCTTGTCAGGGGCGGAGGATTACAGGATCTCAGGCTGGGTGGTAGTGGCAGAGCAGCGGCTGATGGGTCTCACTGCATCACTTCCAGAAGCAGAGGAGTTGCCCTTGTCAGGGGCAGAGGTTGTAGGATCTCAGACCTGGCAGTGGTGGCAGTACTGGCAGAGTGGTGGCTGAAGGGTCCCTGCCGCACTGCTTGTGATGTTAATTATTTCCTGCCTGTAACAGCATTTTATGATTTCCTCAAAAGAGGGTACCAGAGTTCATCTGCAGCTGAAGAGAAGAGGCGAACAGGGTTTGCCCAATGTTGCTCCAGGTCACATATTTTAACCTGGAAAAGCACACTGAGTGATTTTCTGTACCCTGATATTTATAACATTCATCTCCATGACTAAGCAACATTTATTCCAAACTGAGCAACTCAGGCACCTCTCTATAAATTACAGAAACAGAATTTATGGCAGATAAGGACCACTTGGCTCACCTAGTCTACCCACTTTCCCTACCTACAATATTACCACAGACACTTATTCTACAGCTCTTCCCCCCCCTTTCCCTATGATTTTGTTGTGCCCATCCTATGCATTTTTGAACCCCTCCACCTCTGTTGGAATGCTGTTCCAGGAATCCACCACTCATTCTGTGAAGTACTCCCTTACATCTTTCCTGAATCTACCCCTTCCATCTTCATAGACTGTCCCTTGTTTTTGAGCACTTCAGCTTCTGAAAAATACTTCCTTCCTGTATCTTGTTTACCCCCATGAGATATTTAAAGGTCTCTATCACATCCCATCTCCCTCCTCTTCTAGGATGTACATATTGGGGTCCTTTACTCTCTCCTTATAGGGCTTTTGATACATGCCCTGCACCATTTTAGTTGCTTTCTTCTAGACCTCCTCCAATCTATATCCTTCTGGACAAGTGATCTCCAGAACTGGACACAGTACTCTAGGTGAGGTCTTACCAGTGATCTATAGAGAGGCAACACCACCTCCCTCTTTCTGCTGGTGATACAACTCCATATGCACTCCAGAATCCCACTAGCTCTCCCAAATGTCTTGTCTCACTGCCTAGCCACATTTACATCATTTGATATGATTATTCCCAGGTATCTTCCTTGCTTGGTAGTCATCAATACCACTCCACTCATTTTGTAGTTTGCCTCTGAGTTTCTGTGGCCTACATTACTGCACACTTTTCTTGCATTGAAACAGCAGCCTTAACCTTGACCAATCTTCTAGTTTTCTTAGGTCTCTGCTAATCCTTTCCACCTCCGCAGCATCCACCCAATTGAAAATTTTGATGTCTTCTGCAAAGAGACAGACCCTTCATTCTAACACTCAACAATGTCACTTATAAAGACATTAAAGAAGACTGGTCCCAGAACTGATTCCTGAGTCACTCCGCTGGTCACTGTCCCTTCCTCAGATTGAACTTTGTTTACCATCACCCTCTGTTGCCTATCTCCTAACCAATTTCAAATTCAATTTATCACCTTTGGACCCGCTCCCAAGCTATCCAGCTTGCTTACAAGTCTCCTATATGGAATAGTGTTGAAAAACTTACTGAACTCTAGGTAGGACACATCCACTGCCCCACACTGATCTAACTCCTTTGTCACCCAGTCAAAGAAATCTCTCAGACTTGTTTGACGTGACCTCCCCACTGTGAACCCATGCTGCCTCAAGTCTTGTAACTGACTGGATTCAAGATATTCCACAATCCTTTCCTTCAGCAGTGATCCCATTAACTTTACCACCACTGATGTAAGGCTGACTGTCCTAGAATTGCCAGCCTTCTCCCTGCTGCCACTTTTGTGTTGTGGTACTACATCTGCCCTCCTCCAGTCCTTCAGAACCACTAATCTTCACAGTGAGCTGTTAAATAGGACTGTCAGAGGTGCACCTACTATCTTCCTGAGCTCCATCAATACCACTGGATGTACCCTATATGGCCCCATTGCTTTGTACACCTTCAGATTTTTAAGTCCCTTCATGACTCCTCCAAAAAAGGACTAATGTCCATCTACCTCTCTCCAAGGCTTCTGTTACTTTTTATGTGGCCTCTCCCCATTCTCCTTTCTCTGTGAACACTGAAAAAAAATTATTTGTTCAGGATGCTGCCTTTTCCAGGTCCTCCTCTGAAGAGTCCTCCCCTTCCCTTTTTAACCTTACAATTCCACCCGTAGTCTTCATCTTTTCACTTACATACCTAAAATATGTTTTGTCCCATTTTGTTACCTACTGGGCTAGTCTCTCTTCAGTTTGCGCCTTTGCACTCCTTACTGCTTTCCCTGCTTCCCTCTGTTTCCCAGACATATCTGCCTATCCTCTTCCCTCGGTGTCTCCCTGTATCTTCTGAATGCTACACTTTTAGCCATTACTGTTTCAGTCAGCTCTTTCAAGAACCATAGCAGTCTCCTTTTCCTCATGATTTTGCTCACTTGTTTGATGCAGTAGTTTGTTGCCTTTACTATGCTCTCTTTTAGCTTCTGTCACTGTTCTTTCACCCGACCCAGGCCATCCCCAACCAGGTCGTACCTTGGGCATGCACCCATGTGTATAAAATCTGCCCACCTGAAATCCAGGGCCCTCGCCCTTGTGTGGTTTAATTCTGCAGCCTTCCTTATATTGAACCACACCATACAGTGATCACTGGTCCCCAGATGGCCTCCCACCCATATCTCTGCAATACTGTTCCTGTTAGTTAGTACCAGGTCCAGTATTGCATCATCAGATATGGGTTCACTGACTACTTACCTGAAGAATGCCCTCTTCAGGCAGTCCAACATACCCCCACTTCTAGTTGAAGCTGCTTCTGGGAGGCTCCAAACTATATCCGGCAGGTTGAAGTCCCCCTCCAGTGGTACATCCCCTTTTCTGGCATCTTGTTAGTGGCTTCCACCATTACTTTATTTATTTCCAAAAGAACCACTGGTTCAATGGTGAATGTAATCCTAGACATACATACATACATACATACATACATACATAAATAAATAAATAAACAAAATAAAAATAATTCCTCCCCATGTGCTGGGGGTCTGTAGATCACTCCAGTGTAAATAGTGGCTCCATTCCTCATCTCCAGGGTGATCCACAGTATTTATGCCTCTCCTCTATTTTTTATATCTATTATTTTTATGCTTTCCATCTCATAAAGCACCACACATCCTCCATTCTTTTCCTCCTGGTTCTTTCCTGAATATAGTATAGCTTGGTATGGCCATGTCCCAGTCATGGTTTCAGTGTACTATCACTCAGTAATGGCCACGATGTCTAGATTGGCCTCTGCCATGATGGCCTTTAAATCTGGACTCTTATTTCCTAGACATTTAGCCTTCACACATGTGGCCTTCCAGATTTTGTTTCTACTCTGTTTCCACTCTGCTTGTTGCCACCCTTTTTTCATTTTTGCACTCCCTCCTTCCTCCCTCTCTGTTTAATGCTCCTGTTCCCTTCCCGTTGTCTCTACCACCCTACTTTCTTTATTAATTTGCACTCTGGGGGATTCCACTCCCCTTGAGTTCTCCTTCCCCTCTACTTCAGCCAGTGGGGGGAGGGGGTGCAGTTTCTGCTTCCCCATTTCCTTCTGCCACCCCCCTCAACCTGTTACAAACATACGAAATTTGCCAGCAGATAAAGGCCTAGAAGTCTATCAAGTCTGCTCGAATGTGCAGCTAGCACCCCTTATTCTGCAGCTGCCCCTCCCTTCCACCCTTCCCCTTCATTGACCGTCCTCCTTGTTCTGTCCCATCCCCTTTTGAAGCAGTCCACTGTTCTACTGGATACCACTCTGCAGGTAATGCATTCCACCCAGCCACCACCCTCTCTGTAAAAAGTGTCTCCTTATCTCCTCCTGAACCTTCCTCCTTCAGTCTCATATCATGGCCCCTGGTGTCCCTCCCTCCCTTACTTTGAACAGCCCCTCTGTACCTGTCTTGTTTATTCCTTTCATGTACTTAAAGGTTTCAATCATGTCCCCCTGTCCCTCCTCTTTTCCAGTGAGTACATGTTCAAGTCCCTCAGCCTCCTCTTGTATGATAAGTCCCCCAGCCCCTTGATCATCTTTGTCACCCTGCGCTGCATCCTCTCCAGTAACTTAATGTCCCTCTTCAGATACGGGTGCCAGTACTGCATGCAGTACTCCAGGTGCGGTCTAACTAATGACCTGTACAGTGGCAGAATCACCTTCTCCCTCCTCGAGGATATACCCCTTGCAATACAACCCAGCATTTTGTTGGCCTTTGCAGCTGTCTTCCTACATTGTGCCGAGTTGTTCATTGACCCTGTAATGAGCACCCCCAGATCCTTCTCCTCCTCTGTCTGGGCTAGCTGCACTCCCCCCAGCTGGTAACTCCTCCTTGAGTTCTTCATCCCAAAATGCAGTACCTTGCACATTTTGGCATTAAACCCCAGTTGCCAGGTGTCTGACCAGGTTTCAAGATTTGCCAGATCATCCTGCAACCCCTGCCATCCCCTAGGTCATAAGCCACCGCTTCCTACCTTGGTATCATCAGCAAACAGACTGATCTTTGCTCTTGATGTCCAATGATATGTCTGCAATGAATATCCCAAACAACACTGGCCCCAACACCGAGCCCTGTGGAACACTGCTCGTTACTACCCTTGGGTGTGAGAGCTCCCCACCCACCATGACCCCCTGTTGCCTTCCCTGAAGCCAGTTCCCTACCCATCTCACCAGCTTTGCACTTGCCCCTGTGCCTACTAACTTACTTCCTAGCCTTCAATGTGGCACCGAGTCAAATGCCTTACTGAAGTCCAGATACAGGACATCCATTGCATGGCCCCTGTCCAGTTGCCTAGTTACCCAGTCATAGAACTCCACCAGGTTGGTTTTACAGGATCTGCCCCATATGAAGCCATGCTGTCTGCTGTCATGTAGTCCTTTGGCCTCTAGGAGGGCCACCAGCCTCTCCTTCAGTATAGTCTCCATTAGCTTACCCACGATGGATGTGAGGCTCACTGGTCTGTAGTTTCCCGGTTCATCCTTGGGGCCACTCTTGTGGAGGGGCACCACATGAGCCATCCTCCAGTCCTGAGGTACACACCCTGAATGTAGTGAGGCATTAAATAGGTCTGCCAAAGGTCCTGCAAGGAACTTTGCCAGCTCCTTCAGTATCCTGGGGTGGATGCCATTTGGGCCTGGTGCCTTATACACCTTCAGTGCCTTAAAACCCTCCCGAACTCTGCACTCCATGATTTCCCCATCTGTCACCCCCTCCCCCCTGTTTCTGCCATTTCTCCCCCCTTGGGTGTCACCCCCCACCCCTTCTCTTTAGTAAATACTGAGCAGAAGTACTCATTTAGTGCTTCTGCCTTATCGCACCCTGCTTCTACCCAACCCCCTTCCTAATCCTTACTATGTTGTCCTTACAGCTCCTTTTCTCCCTGATGTACCTAAAGAAGTCTTTCTCCCCCTTCTTAATGCCTTGTGCCAGCTTGAGTTCTGTAGATGCCTTGGCTCCCCTTACTGCCCTTGTCACCTCCTTTGATTCCATCAAGTACTCCTCCCTGTCCTCCCCTTTCCCTGTTTTCTTGCACTTCCTAAAGGCAACTCTTTTCCTCCTTACCTTTTCCATGACCTCCTTGCTCAACCAGCTTGGTTTCTTAGCCCTAGCCTTCTTGCTCTGGGCCTTGCAGCAGGTTTTGGTTGGCTCCACTATCCCCAGCTTTATGAGCTCCTACTGCCGGTTAGTGTCCATACTAGATTGAATTCTGGCCAGGTACCCTTTTACCACTTCCCCCATCCTCCCAAAGTCAGCCCTCCTGAAGTCCAGCACTCTTGTGCCAGATTCCACTCCTTCCTTGCCCATATCCAATGTGAGCCATACTGAGAGGTAGTCACTCCCTGACAGCGGTTCCTTCACTGTAAGTTCTCTCACAAAGTCCCCATTTGCCAGCACAAGGTCAAGGGTATTCCCTAACCTGGTTGGTTCACTGACCATTTGCAGCAGGAAGCTGTCATGGAAGGCATCCAGAAGTACCTGCTCCCTTCTGTTCCTGGTTGTTGGGGTACTCCAGTCCACTCCTGGCATGTTGAAGTCCCCCACAATCACCACACTACCCTTCTCACAGGTCCTTCTGATCTGCCCTGCTAGTTCCCTGTCTAACTCCTCCATCTGAGATGGCGGCCTGTACACCACTCCCATTCTAAGAATTCTTTTCTTGGAATCCTGGATATGCATCCAAATTGACTCCGTAATACCCTCCTCCCCTTCCTCCCTTAACATACTTCAGTTCTTCCTTCACATATAGTGCCACACCTCCTCCTTTACCAATCACCCTGTCCCTATGAAATAACCTGTACCCTGGTACAGACAGGCCTCAGTCATTGTATTGGGTGGTCCATGTTTCTGTGATGGCTGCAATGTCCACCTCTCCCTCTGCCATGAGCACCTGTAACTCTGCAGTTTTCCTCCCAAGGCTCCTAGCATTAAAGGAAACCACCTTCCACCCTCCACCCATCCTGCCCTCCTTTACTAGCATCACCAACAGTACTTGCCATTTATCCTCTGTCACTGTTATGGGGGGGTAAGCTCATATGATTTCCCAACCTGTGGTCTCTGCATGTCTCTTGCCCAATTGCCACCCCCACTCCTAGTTTAAATTCCGTGCTTCTTCTATGTACTCCTCCATCCTCTGTTTTAACACTTTCTTTCCCTCCTCACTCAAGTGTATTCTGTCCTTGGCATAGAGACTACTGTCCTCCCAGGTCCCTCCCCATCCACCCCAACAGCCCATACCCTTTAGCACAACACCAGGTTCTTAGCCATCCATTAAATTCCTCTATTCTCAGCTTTCTTGTTGTGCTTGACTTGGGCACTGGAAGTATCTCCAAAAAGTTACTGATATTCCTGCAACCTCACATAATTGTCCTAGATCCTCAAACCTCCTCTGGACGATATCTACTGTCTTGTCAGCCAGGTTGTTCATCACAAGATGTATAATTAAATGAGGCTTGTCCCTACCCCTTCTAGCATATTTCAGAACAGATTGTCCCACCCTTTCTGCTGTCATTCCTGGCATGGCCTCCACTAAAATGCGACTATGCCTCTCCCCATTGCTACCCCACCTGACTCCTCTTAGTATTGAGTCCCCCAGCACTAAAATTCCACCGCTCTTACTCCTGCTTGCTTCCATTCATCTCCCTCTCTCCTTTCTGGCTCCTCTTCTTCCTTCTGCACATTATTTCCCCCTTTTGGCCCTGTTGCAATTCTCCCAGCAGAACCCCCCCCCCACTCTGGTTTGGTCCAGGCATTTATCAATTACTCTTCTAATTTCATCATTCCCTCCTCCACCTTCTTCCTCTCTAGCAGTGCAAAACTATTTTCTGAAGACCCTTCGCAAATGGCCACTCCCTCTCTCTTCATAGTAACCTGTTCTCTCCTTTCCACTCCATGACTTTTGCCACTTCTTCACCTCCCTTCACAAGTCCCTATCTCCTCTTTCCATTTGTTTTTTGTCTCCTGACCTGGTTTCCCTGGCAATCGTTCTACCTGACCTGGGCCCCCTTGTCTCTGCTTCCCTTCTTCTGACCCTCTCCTCACCACTGTTGGCTTAAATCACCCTCCCTCATCTCCCATTCTTCCTCCCTCCAGTATTGGGCTAAACCCACCCACAGTCTGCCTTGCCTGTCTTAGTTCCTCCTGCAGACCCTCAATCTCCTTGCTAAGTTTCTCTATGTGGTTACACACTAAACATCCTCCCACACTCCAGGCAATTTTTAGAAAGATTGGTGCACCGCAGTTGTTGCAGCCTACCACCCTACCCTTTTCTGTCATTGCCCACCAGTGACCCCCCACCCTTCCAGATGCAGGATACCAAACACTCCCCCAAGTCTCCCCTCTCCCCCTTCTATCAGTGCAAAACATTCTTTTCTTGATTTCCCTTACCTCCTTTATTGTACACATTTAGATAGACTGAGCAACTGCTTTTTATAGTCCTAACCTTCCTATCCACACTCAAAAAGAGACTTTAAGTAGCTATTGTACAACCTTGTTCAAACTCCTACTTCTCCTTTCCACAATGCAATAACAATACAAAGAAGCAGCAATGAAAGCTCCTAGGTTTGCAGTTACTTCCCTTCCACTGAGATAGCAATCACCTCTTCACTCGCTGCTGTTCCATTCCTGGATGTCTGCTTCTGCTATTACAGGTGAATATCTTATGCCTGTTTGAGGAAGTGATGTCAGAACCCCTGGTATAAAGGAAATCATGGACCGGGGTGGCTGGGTGGGGTGAGGGGTTGGGGGGTGGGACCAACCCAAGTCTTCCAGAAACAATCAGGTAGCCGAGGCCCCTGGTCAGACCATTAGCACCCTTCCCCCACTATGCACTAACCTTTGCAGCTAGTGAAGCCAGCAAAAATGAGTCACAATTCTACTCACAGCCCCCAAAATTGGGTTGCTACCAAAAGAAACAGGTCTCCAATTCAAACAGCTTCTCCAACAACACATCAAAATAGACATGAAATTAGAAGATATAGGCCTCTGATTCAAAGAAACAGCCCCCATTAAATCACACCAAATAGGTTTTAAATCAGAAGAAATAGGCCTCTACAAATGCAGCCTGCTACACAGTGAAACATCAAACAAATGAGCCCACTTATAGCCACCAAAACAGTTTTCACAATTCCAACAGCCCCAAAACAATACCCTGCTAGCCCCTTAGAAGTAGTAAGAAAGAAAAGAAATAACCTTCTACCAAGTAAAATCCACAAGAAACAATGTAAAAACAGCAAGAAGCTACTGTACTGTGAAAGATCTGTACTGTACTGTAAAATATCTGATCCTTGCCCTGTTTAAATGTTCATTGAAGTACCATTTAAACTGTCCACTGAGAACTGTGGTTCCCTTCCTGGATGAATGTAATCCATCACCCCTGTATAGACCCTTATCCTCCCAGGTGGTTCCACAGACCCCAATGTAGCAGAACTCCTCCTCTCTGCACCATAACATCAGCCATGAGCTGAAGATCTAGCTATGGAGATCCCTCTCCTCTCCCTGTCATAGACAGGCAGCACCTCAATAAAAGTCACTGAGCAGGTTATCAGTCTAAAACCCATTCTCAGCATCCTAAACTCCTCCTGCACCCTCCCAGCCCCATCTACAGCTAGGTCATTAGTCCCTAGGTGGACAATGATAACCAGCTCTCCCTCCCATCCTGCTCCCTAGTGATCTTCAGGATCCATTTCCCACCCTCCCAGATGATGGCACCATGTAGGAACCTAATCTGCCAGTCCTCCTCCTTTACCTTCCCCCAAACTATACCTCTCACAATCGAATCCCTCACCAGAACTCACTTCCTCCTTCTCTGGGATCATCTACCACTCTCCATGTGGTCTCCACTATGGGGGAGATCCACATTTTCCCTGGTTGCAACCGCAGCTGCCTCCTCCTGGCAGTTCCATCCCAACAGAGCATATATGTTTGATTCAAATGACTTTTGCAAATGTTGTATACCACTTCTGGAAGAAAATAAAAATAAGGCATTCCTGGCAGAAGGAAAGCAATTTCAGATAAATTGTGGGCAGAAAACAAACTTAATGGTTAAAAAGAGTAAGAAACAATTAAGAAGGTCAGAAGAGACTATGTGGTTAAATTGTCAGTTCTGTTAAGGATAACTATAAAAACTTTTACAGATATATAAATGGATTAAAGATTCATAACAGACTGAAGGTCCCTTGGTGGAAGAAAATAAATCTGTGTCTACAGATGTACATATGGTTAGTATTTGTAACAATTTTGACTGTATTGTTTATTAAGTGATACATTAAGTAACAAAAAAAACACTAGCTGTAAGCTTCTCAAGAGCAGAGACTTAATACTGAATGTCGAGGGTGTTAGAAGGAGGTTATCAGGCTTTAAACCTAATAAAGCACAGAGACCTGCAAAAATACATCCTAGAATAATCAAAACAATTGCAGTGAAAGTAGCAGACCCATTAACCAGCATTTTCCAGACCTCTATAAATAGTGAGAAGGTGGTTACTAGCAGGAAAAAGGCAACAGTGCTTCCAATTTTTAAAATGGGTTCCATGACAGAATTTAGAAATTATAAGACTGTAATCATCAGTGATGAGTAAAATATTAGAAGCCATTATAAAGCAGGGGATGAAGAACTTTATATGTACAGTAATAGTGAGCTGGCAGATGATACTCAGCATGGATTTCAGAGTTGCAGATAATGCTAGATCAACCTCATTAGGTCCTTTGCACCTGTAAGCAAGGCTCAGGACAGGGGACTACCAGTAGATGTAATGTTTTTGGACTACAACAAGGCCTTTGACAGTGTGTCACACAAGGAACATATTTAGGAACTAGACAAAACAGGACTAAATAAGAGGTTGGTGAGTTGGCTAGAGTCATGGCTTAAGGATTGGAGACAGAATGTTAACATAAGGGGCACATGTCCAAAGGGGGACGTGTCATAAGTGATGCTAATTAGGGTTCTGTGCTGTGTCCCACATTATTTAACAATTATGTATCGTCCATGAAATGCAAGAAGGGAGCGTGGATGTGTAATTCACTGATGATACCAAAGTGGATGCTACTGTGGATACTAGCGAGGCCACAGGAAGATTTAAGAGTGATATGGTGCAGTTGGGTAACTAGACAATTTATCATAAACTGGATTTTAATATTGATAAAAGTATGGTAATGTATGTTGGGAGTAAGAAGAGGGGGGCAATGTATACCCTTCTAGGTAAAGATCTCAGGGAATCCAGTGTTGAGAGAGACCTGAGTGTTGTATTTTCTAAAGGTCTGAATTCTGACAACCGTTGTACCAAAGTAACCATGGTATGCTACAGGTTACAATGCTGTGATGGAAGAAACATTGCTAGCAGGGACAGAAGGATCTTGATGCCACTTTATGAAACCTTGGTGAAGCCTCGTGTGGCATACGGTGGGTAGTTTTAGGCTCCTCAGAATAAAAAAGGTATTAGATTGTTGGATGGGTCCAGAGGAGGGCTACTAGGATGGTAGCAAGTATGAAGGACATATCATATAAGCAAAGAAGGAACAGACTGAATTTGTATGTGCAGAAGCAATGAAGGATGAGAGACAATTTCTTCCTAGTATTTATTTATTTGAAAAGTTTCACCAGGAAAGGCATACTGAGCTAAAAATAGCTAATTTCCAGATGCATCCTCAGGGAAGAGGAAAGGGATAAGGACAATAGATTTCATTACAAAATAAAACATCATACAGAGATTAAATAACAATGCTGAGTTATATGTAATTAGAAAGTTTGTGTACTAGACATATGCATATAAAATAAATATTAAATTATCACAAGGGTATGGTAGGAGGCAGGTCCCCTTAAGATCAGAGAAAATAATAATTATATAGGAAGACAGTAGTGAATAGTGCAAAGAGGGTAGGGAGAACATCAGTGGGTAGGGGGTAAAGAACTAGTGTAGGAGGGAATAGGAAAGGGACAAGCAGAAGTATGGTAGAAAGGAAGAGGTGAACCTTCGTCCCTCTGGGGTGCAGACCCCACAAGGGCCAGACACAGTTGGGTGCACACCCATCTCATGTCCTTGTTTTCTGGCCTCAAGGAGAAGGGTAGGAGTGGGGAAGGGAAAGGAAAGGGGAAGCAGTAGGAAAAAGTACTAAAAAGCAAGCAGTGGGAAGAAATTGGAGGGGGTGAGAGGAGAGCTAGTGGGAAGGGAATAGGGAAGGAAGGAGAGGGAGAGAAGCAGAGACAGACCTTCATCTCTTTGGGATGAAAACTCCACTAGGGCCAGACACAGCTGGGTTCACACCCACCCCATGACCTGGTTTCCTGGCCTGCCAAGGAAAAGGGTAAAAGAAGAAGAAGGGAAGGGCAAAGCATGGGAGAAAGCAGGCAGGAAGGAAAAAGATGAGTGGGGTAGGGCTATGACTAAGGGCAATTACAGGATGGAGCAGTGTGGACATGCAGTAGAGAGAAGAGAGAGCATTTGGAAGAGGCAGAGCGAATAGTTTGGGAGAGAGTTCCAAAGTTTAGGAAAGCAAAAGGAGAAGGCAGCCTGACCAGCAAGGAATTTAAGACAGGGAGGTAAGAAAGAACAATAGCCAGAGTTACAGAAGGAATACATGGAGGGGGCATAGGGGAGAGCAGAGAGCTGCGGTAGGGGAGTGAAGCCAGACAGAATTTGGAAATGAAGGAAGCACAGTGGGTAGTGCAAAGATCTTCCAGGGAGGGGAGGGAGAGGGCATAGTACAGAGTACAGAGTACACTGGTGGGTGTGGGGCAGGCAGTCCAAAGCAAAATGGCAGAAGAAGTGAAAGAGGGGGTCCAGTCTGGCCAGGGAGGAATTGGGAGAGCACCATAGACAATACTGCCATAATCAATGATGGGGAGGATCTGCTGTGCCTGGGTTATGCCCTCTATCGTCCCACATACACCTCACACTGTATTCCTGGTCAATTATACTGTGATACTGCTATTTTGCACTAACATTGTAGATGTGAGCACACATCATATAAGCACGGGTGCTAGGAATGTGCTTTGCAGCTAAGATATGCTAATATTGTCATGCATGATTTATTATACCTCACTATAATACATTTATCTAGATTATGTTTGTCTTTTACATATATTCCATATATAAACTATCTAATCATTGATAAGATGACTGAGAGGGACCATCAGTGATTATTGTATACTCATATTCTCATATAATTATATGTAATGTGTATTTTACACTCAGGCAGATATGCCAGTCAGTAGTTCTCTTTGTCTAAGCAAGCTGACACAGAGAGAGACAGCTTTATTATGTTTCTGTGTTTTATATTGTACATAAGCAAGAAATGTAGTTTGAACTGTCAGCATTTCTTTTGTCTAAGCTATAAATGGAAGCATATTCTGTCTCATATAATACTCATTAGTAATTCTGTTTCCTAAGTCATTCTCCAATGGAGAATGACTTAGGACCAATGCATATTGTTTCTCATCTCTGTTGCTATTCTGTTATCTGTAGTATTTAGCTGTCTGTAACCCATTGTAGCTCTCTCGAGACACTACTGTAGCTTCTCTAGAAGGGCAGAGAGCTGGAGCGCGGGGAGAGCTAGAACAAGATCTCAGAGAACCTAAAATCTACAATTCTGGAGATTATGTACATTCTTCAGGAGTGGTGAGAAACCCATCTCCCTTGTGATTTTCTTTGTCACATGCTTGGCGTAAGTAACATAATAAACTTTATTAGTACTCTTTGCTTGTTTACGAATGTTTCTTGGCAGACTCCGAGACACAAGAATCTGTATTGTTATTATTATTTTTATTGTTTACCCTACACACCAAGAGTGTTTAGACAACAGATCATTTTAGTGATTATATCTCGGTGGGCAGGAAGAGAAATACATCTTTTATACCTACATAGAGCTCCGAGCTTGGGGTAGAGTTTTTTTTATGAATGGCATCTACATGCTGTGAAAAGTCAAGGTGTCGGTCAAGTCAGACCCCTAAGTAATTAAATGAAATCATGTCATCAATTAAGACCCCATCTAGGGTGTGGAAGGAGGAGGAGAGGGATGCTGCCTAGAAAGTCTCTGATGAGTTCCAAAGGACATGGAGACCATTTGTTTGGCATTTAGGGATAGCTGATTTGATCTGAACCAATGCTGGACAGTGTTGAAATCAGTTTGGAGCCTGGCTTTTAATTCAGCTGGTTAAGGCCCGAATGCAAACAGGACTGTATCGGTTGTATACATGAGGATGGCCACAGATGAGTAGGCAGAGGAAAGGTTGTTCATGAAAATGGAGGATAGTAGCAGACCAAAGATGGAGCAATGGGGGACACTGATGCAAACAAGGGGAGGATAGGGACTCTCCAATTATTTTTTTTCTGTTTTGCCCTGGTCCCCCAATTCCCATTTTGGAGCTCAGCCCCTGCCCTGTGCACCACCCCACCATGCCCAGGCTTACTCCCCTGGGTGGGGCCACCAGGTGGGTATCCTCCCCCAATAATCACATAGGAATGTGCTCTGGCTTACACCCCAGGGTGGGGCCAGGGGAAAGGAACCCCATGGGTGGACAATTGGGAGAGCGGAGACAGCAGTGGAGCAGGGCATCATGCCTTGTGGACCAGTCTATCCCGCCACTGACAAAACCTGGCTCCTGCCATTTATGGATCTCCCGGCTGCCAGGGCTGCTGACATACCAGACACTTCCCCCACCCCCACCCCCCAAAGAAGGAGAGCCATCTGCGAGTGATCAATCTTTCTCCACATAGCAGGCCCTCCAACTCCCGGGTCCATTCCTTAAGGGAATCTCTGATTGTAACCGACTGAGATCTACCTACTAGGTGAGAGGTGAACCAGCTATTAGTGGAGTCAGATAAAACAGCTGATTTTAGCTTTCTGAGAAGAGTGTGGAAAACAGTGTCAAAAGCTTTGGCTAACTCAACAAAGATGGTGGCGGTGAGGAGGCCCTGGTCCATGCCTGTGTGTATGGAGTCAGTAAGCCAAAGGAGGAAGAAAGGGTAAAGAAGGAGGAGAGTCACGAAAGAAAGAGAACTGAGACAGTACTGTGTGCTCTTGCAGTTTGAATAGGGTTTGTAGGAAGGAGATAGGGCAGTAGTTGCCAAAAGAAGAGGAGTCACTCCCCTTGAGAAGGGGAAATGACAGTTGTGTGCTTCCAGGTGTCTGGGACAGATACCAGAGAGAATGAAAGTTAAGAAGGGAGGTGATGGGAGAGGCAATGGCAGGGACAGAGAGGTGTAGGAGCTTGGGGTCTAGCCCATCAGGGCTCCTGCTTTTCTAAGGGTTGAGGGCCAGAAGGGCTCTCATGGAGGTTGGAGCTAGCACAGGTAACTGGCGAGAAGGAGAAGGGAAGTAAAAGAGGGACATGGGGGAAATAGGTAGGAGGGGAAATGGAGGAGGGAAAGGCAGATAAGAGAGGAGGCGCAGGTGGTGAAGTAATAGTTGAAAGCAGAAGCCATGGAGGGAGGGTATGAAGTGATGGAGTCACCCACTTGAGACCGGGGGACTGGTTTGGGGAGGGGGAAAAGAGGGTGTGGATGACTTTCCAGAAATTGGAGGGGTGATCAAGATTGTTCTGAAAAGAAGAAGAAAAGAACTCGGCCTTAGCAAGTCAGGTGACTCTGGTACAAGTGTTCCTTTAGGAACAGTACCTTTTAATGTCAGCCGATGTGCCACCGGATTTGTACATCTTCCATGCCAGGTCACATGCATGGAGGCAGGTCAAATGTTCATCTGAGATCCAGGGGAGGTGAGTGCCTCTTACCCTGATTTTGTGGAGGGAGGGGCATGCTGATCCCTGATTGATAAGAATTTGGAACAGAAGTATTCAAGTAATTGGTTGACGTCGTTGACATTTCAAATAGGGGACCAGTTGCAGGTTAGCAAATCTGCATGTAGCAGGGATAGATCAATCAACCAGTAGGACCTGATCTGGATTATTTTAGGAGGGACTCTGGGGTGCTGAATTTTGAGTATGCAGTAGACCATTTTGTGGTCACTGAGTACATCAGGGAGGGTATCAGCGTCAATGATGTGGTGCGGGTGATTTTGAGTACCCAGTCCAGTAGCGAGTGTTTAAGGATTTTGAGTTGTGACAGGTTGGGGCTGAAATGAGTTTTATAAGATGGAGTTTAATATTTTGGCAGAGTTTAGTCTGAGAGTGGGAAAGCTGGTTAATATTAAAATCTCCCATGATAAGAAGTTCACCAAACGAGGCATGGGACGAGATAGTGGTTAGAAATTCAGTAACTAAGGAAGGGGATAGCCCTGGGCAGCAGTATACTCCCGACACAATAATGGGAACAGAGAAAGGCAGTAGTGTACAATAAGTAGTGTACCATGCATTTAATGATAAAGATATAAGCGACTGCTTCCATCTTGAAATGAAGAACAACCTGTGTGATATTAATAAGGGTCATAGAAAACTGTTGAAAGGGAAATTGTACAAAACATATAGGAGAGGAACTTGAATAAAACAGAGTGGTGGCAGTGTGGAATTGCTTGCCTATGGCTGTGCTGGAATGTGGGACAATGGAAACATTCAAGAGAAATTTAAATAAGTATTTGAATCATAGAATCATAGATGTTGATGGCAGAAAGGCACCACCTGGCCCATCCAGTCTGCCACCCTTTCCCTGTCTAATTTAAAACCTCCGACCCTACATGGTCACCAGCCTCTGCTCTGCTGCATCTACATCTTCAAATGGTGTCACTAAACCCTGTTCAGGCTCTGGGTTTTCTTCGCTCCCAATTTGATGATACTCATGTGCCTATTCCATGGTCTCTTAAATCCAATAACCATTTTAACCCCCACCACCTTCACTGGGAGGCTATTCCAGGGGTCCACCACCTTTTCAATGAAGAAGTGTTTTCTCCTTTTTCCGTTGATCCTTTTCCCCATCAACTTCATATTGTGACCTTTAGTCTTTAGATTAATCTTTTTCTTTGAAAGATGTTGCCTTCTTGTACCTTTATGCCCTTTAGGTATTTAAATGTTTCAATCATGTCTCCCCTCTCCCCTGATCTCCATGGAATACAGATCCAGATCCCTTCGCCTTTCTTCATAGGGCTTCTGATGCAAGCCCTGCACCATTGTGTTCACCAACTTTTGCATCTTCTCCACCCTGTCTATATCCTTATGGAGATGAGGCCTCCAGAACTGCACACAGTCCTTCAGGTGGGGTCTCACCAGAGATTTATACAGTGGCATTAACTCCTCCCTCCACCTACTGGTTATACCCCTAACTATACAGCCCAACGTACAATTTGCTTTTCCAACTGCCTTATCACATTGTTCCACCACCATTAGGTCATCTGATATGACAGCCCCCTGTTCCCTCTCCTGCTCTGTTACCATGACTACTTCCCCCTTCCCCAATTCATATGTGGCCCATGGGTTTTTATACTCTTAAGTGTATGATTCTGCATGTCTTTCCATTGAACCTCAATTGTCAAGTTTCTGACCACTCCTTTAACTTCCCTAGGCCCTCCTTCATCCTTTCCACACACCCCTGGTGTGTCTACCATATTGCAGATTTTTGTATCATCTGCAGATAGGCACACATTACCTTCCAGTTTGTCTGCAATGTCGCCAGTGTAGATGTTAAAGAGGACTTGGCCCAATACTGACCCCTTTGGCACCCCACTGGTCACTCTTCCCTCCCCCGAGTGAACCCCATTTACTACCATCCTCTGGCATCTACCACTAAGCCAGCTTTCCACCCAATTGGCTATTTTATGACCCACTCCAATACTGCTCAGTTTGTTCACCAACTGTCTGTGTGGGATGGTGTTGAAAACCTTTGCTGAAGTCCAGATAGGCCACATCCACTGACCCTGCTTGTCTACTATCCTTGTCATCCAGTCAAAAAACTCAGTTAGATGCATCTGGCAGGACCTCCCCTCCATGAGTCCTGGAGACCACAGGCTGTAAGGTATTCGCCAGTTCTCTCTCTTTCAGGAGTGATTCCATTCCCTATCCTGACACCAAGGTCAGCCTGACTGGGTGGGAATTACCTGCCTCTTCTCTACTACCACTCTTGTGGAGAGGTACCACATCTGCCCTCCTCTGTGCCTCAGAACCACCCCAGTGTCCAATGACAGACTGAACAGTGATGCTAGTGGTGTAGCCAGTACTTTTCTTGGCTCCCTTTTCACCCTAGAGTGAACTGCATCTGTATCCATTGTCTTATCTGCCCTAAACCTGGTCAGTTCCTTAAGGGCACTTTCTTCTCTCAATGGACTAGCGTCCACCTCCCGTCCCTTTTAATCCTTCTTATGTAACCCCAGACCATTCTCTTCCATCTTCTCTGTGAAAACTGAAGAGAAGTACTTGTTTAGAAAGTCTGCCTTCTGGTGATCCCCCTCTACTGGAATCCCCCTTTCACCTACCAGTTTCACTATACCTGATCTGGAATCCTTTTCTCACTGATCTACCAGAAGAATGTTTTATCTCCCTGTTTTACCAATTTGGCTATCCTTTCCTTTGTATCTGTCTTTGCCTTTCTAACTGCCTGCCCTGCCACACTCTGTGTATCCTTGTACTTCATTCTATTGGCTTCCATCTGTGTACTTTTGTACCTCCTGAAGGCTAGTTTATTTTTCCTCACTGCTCTTGCTACCTCTCTGGAGAACCAAAGTGGCCTCTTTCTTTTCTTACCTTTGCTGACCTGTCATATGCATTGTTCCGTAGCTCTTTCAATACTCCCTCTCATTACAACCTACTGCTCCTCAACTCCTCCCAGTTTCTTTATGTCTGCTATGGCATCCATGAAGATTTCCCTCATTTTATTAAAATCTGTATGTCTGAGGGCTGTGATCCTTGTCCTTGTGTGACTCAATTCTGCCCCAGTTCTTATTTTGAATTACACTGTGTGATTGTCACTGGATCATAAGTTATCCCCTACCGTGACTTTGGCGACACTGTTCCCATTGGTTAGTACAAGGTCCAGTGTTGCCCCTCCTCTGCTCCTGGTTGTTACTACTGCTGGGAGTCCCCAATCCACATCACAGAGACTGAAATACCCCACAGCAACAAATACCCCTTTCAGGCCATCCTTTGTACTGCTTGCATTAGCTCCCTATCTACTTCTTCCCCCTCTGCTGGAGACCTATAAATCAGTCCTGTACATACAATGGCCCCGACTGCTTCTTCAAGGTGACCCACATTTCCTCCACCTCCCCTTGCTCCTCTTGGCCCATTGATGCCTGTATACTATCTCTCCACGTAAGGCTACTCGCCCACCTGCCCTGACCCTCCTAAATAGATTATAGCCCAAGATGGCCATCTCTCAGTCCTGGCTTTCAGTACACCAGGTCTCTATGATGGCCACCAGATCCAGTTCTTGTCCCACCACTGTGGCCTCTAAGTCTGCTAGTTTGTTGCCCAGACTCCTGGTGTTCACACACATCATCCTCCACCAGTTCCTGCACTCCTTATTGCTTCCCTCCTCCTCCTCCTCCTCCTCCCTAACCCTTGCTCCTATTTTGGAGGGAGTGCAGGATAGGTCACTTCCTCCATTAAGTTCTCCTTTCCTTCCCTAGCCTCATATTCCCCCTTTCTTAGTTTATATTCAAGACCTTGGCTATGTATTCCTGTATTTTCTTTCTCAGTACCTTGGACTCTGCCTCATTAAGATGCAGCCTGTCTTTTGAATTTAACCTTTCATCTTTCTACCTGTCCCCCCATTCTCCAGTGCAGATGAACCCTTCCTGCATGCACCATTCCCTTAGCCAACTGTAGAATTCTCAGTCCTCTTTTTCCTGACAATACTGGCACTAGGGACCAGTAATACTTCTGAGAAAGCCAATGAGCTCACCTCCTCCCTGCAGCTCCTTTCAAAATCCTGAAACCTTTGCTGTGCCTAATCCAACGAATTTCCCATCAAATCATTTGCACCCAAGTGGATGATCAGGTGTGGTTTATCCCCCAGTTTCCTTATTTCCTCCTTTATCTGATGTCCTGCCATCCCAGCTTCCATTCCCAGTATGCAGAAGACCGACCATCTTTTATCTGGGTCGCACTTCCTTATCCAGTGTACGCCCTTTATTATGGAATCCCCATAGTCCATTACTTTCTCTTTTCCTTTAGTCCAGTTTATTGACCCCTTCCTGTGTCGGGTGACCCTGCCATCTCACTCTGTTTTCTTACCCTGTGACCCATGCCCATCTGCCCATTTGATACCCTTCTTTTATCACCTTCCACTTCTTCTGTCCCCCTACCTCCATCAGCTCTCTGGAGCCCCCTGCTCTACCCTCCCATACTCTTCTCTGCCTGGACCCCCTTTTTCTCTCCCTTCTTCATCCTGTCTCTTGGTTCCTTCCAGATTGACTTGACCTCCTTCCCCCCTCTTTCTACTCTCCTCTCCTGCCTGTTTTACTCTGACATTTACCCCTCATGTAGTGTATGCTCGAGCCCTGAGCTCCTCATGTGTCCCCTCTTCATCCATATCTACCAATGGCATAAACCTGTTTGATGATCTCCGCCTGTCTCCTATACTCATCTTAGTATTCTTTACTACCATACCCACAATATTCACTTCTGCCACTTTCACCTTTCTTCTCAATTCCTGCATAATCGTTATTTCTATTACTGGCTGGTCTTACCTCATGTCCCCTTGGCAATCCCCTTGCATCCCACCAAATATCACCCCACCCCTGCCTTCAGTAGTGCTGCCCTGCTCTTTTCTCTATTTCTCCTTTCCCCATCCCTCTGCACCTCTTGCCACCTCCCTCCTCAGCCAATTTATCTCTGCCTGAAGTTGCCCCAGATACCTGCATATTGGGCAGGCTCCAGCTCTCCACATTCTATCCAGGAACACTGCTGCCCCACATCCATTACAATTAACTATTCTCCTCCTTCTTTCTTACCCTCAGAATCTTCCTGTATCTCTCCCCCCTGCCACCCATCCATTCTCCATCACTGTCTGTACCTGTTATTAGCATCCCACATCCCTCTGCGTAAAGCTACTATATGGTCTTGGTGCTTCAGCTCAAGAAGTTACTATATGGATCTGTTGCTCCACTCCTGAACTATTCCTTACTCAGGTACCGAAAAAAAAGAGCAGCTAGCAGAAGGCTACTTGCCCAAAATAGCAATTAAATCATTCATAGGCTTCTTGACTTAAAAAGTAATTGAAACATCCGAATTTGTATCACATAGCAAATGACTAAATAAAGGATCTATGACAGTCGGTCAACAATTTTGTTATTGACCAATGTTATAGTGACTCCATTATGTCAACTGCATTTGCAGTTGGCATAAAGGGAGTCACATCAAACTGTTTTTTCTTCATGAGGCTGTGCCCCCCATAACCCTGATGTGGGGGGTACTGCCCCCAACACCACCCACTACTTAAATAATCAACTCTGAGTTGGAGTTGTTTCAGGGAGGGGGAGCAATACCTCCAGAAAGCAGTGCCGGGGTCCCGCACTGACACTGCAGTGACCTGGTGCTGTTGCTGGTGTAGTGTCAGTGATGGTAAAGTTGTCAAGGAAGCGTCGTATACCCTAAATAAGCATCCTAAATAGTAGCAGATAACAAATGAATAAATAACATATTACTAAGTACCAATAAGCACATCAACTCTCTACAGCTTAATAGCAATAGAGTACTTAGCCGTAGGCTAATTAACTAAATACCAGAAGAGGGAACAGAAAAAGGCTACTTGCCTAAATAGCAACTAAAATCATCCAAATGCTACTTGACTAAACAGTGATTAATAAAGATGTGCAGAAGTTGCAGATTCCGCTTTTGCGAAAGTTCCCACAAAATAGAAACTTTCATGGAATTTTTTTGTCCTCTTGCCTGTGGTGAAGTTCCAAATTTCTGAAAATGTACTGTGCATTTTCACCTTGTACTGTGGCATTTATTCAGTAACTATGAAACATTAGTCATGAAATGCAGAATTCAAGTTTCTTGCCAGTTATCTCACTGAATCATTTATTTATCCACAGTTGTCAATACAATTCTGCAGATTTTATTTCCACCAGCAATGTATGGCCAAATTTGTTACGGCTGCATGGGCGGAGCCCTGTAGAAAAGGGCTGACATCATGTTTTCTGTCTGTGGAACTGTTTTTCCTCTGCCTGACCCTCCCCCAAGAAGCAATCTGCCCATGTTGTCCCTATGGACTGCAGCACTGCACTATATCACGGTGGGCGTGTTTTTTTTTTAGGGTGTTTTTTTCTGCATCCCTGCCATTTCTGTCCCCTCCTCTTAACAGCAAGAAAACAGTAAAAGAAAAACCCATGTCTGTGGCAGGTAAACCAACTTTTACAGAACAAGACGTTCTATGTCGGGATAATCTCTCATTTTGCCTCTCTCTCTTGCCTTCAGTTTCTTGTTTTTCCACTGGACAATCCTCCTCTGCTTTCGCAGCATTTCCTCCGACAAGGCGGGCTGCAACCTTTCAGTCTCTCCGGGTATACTCTTTTTTCCCTGTTCTTTGCCTTTAACATGCTCCGTTGCATTGCGTATCCAGCTGAGGTGAGCAGAACAGTGCCTCAGCAAAACTTCAACAGTTCCTCTGACAAGGCAGGCTGTGACCTTTCAGTCTCCCTGAGTATACTCTTTTTTCCCTGTTCTTTGCTTCTAACATGCTCTGTTGCATTGCGTATCCAGCTGAGGTGAGCTGAACAGTGCCTCAGTAAAACTTCAAACCAGTTGAACTGCTTTTGAGTAGATCTTAAAGAGACTGGCACCTTTGTTACCCCTCAGCCTATTTCTCCTCAGCCACTGCTTCTCTGTGCATGACCCTGCTGGCACACTTCTTTTCTGATTGATTGCCAGTCAGAATAACTTGTTTAGCAGCTAAGCCTTCTATGCCTAATTCAGGGGTCGAAATTGGCACCCGCCTGCCAAATGCGGTTAGATTTCAGGTAGGGCGGGGTGAAACTGTCCCCACAGAGCGCCCGGTGGGTGCCTGAAAAATGAAAGCTAAAATAAGTGTGGCCGCGCATCTCCTTTGTTTAGTTGGTGTGCTTTGTTTGTTTTCAGTGGGGGGAAGGTTGTTGCAGAGGGTGAAGAGCTGAATCAGGCTATTCAGCTCTGCCAAGCTCCTGATTGGCTGTGGCGTCAGGGCAGGGGCATGCCTAATTAGTGCCGTGCTTTTAAATGCAGAAATGTCAGCATGGCAAAAATACCTTAAATTCCTGAAGTGACCCAAGATGGAAGATCTACCCTACATCAACAACACAACAGAGAGAGAGAGAGAGAGAGAGAGAGAGTGAGAGTGAGTCAGAGCCACCAGAAGATCGAGTTCTACTGTGCTGTCACCGGGTGAAGCTGCCGTCTTGTGACCGAGGCTGTGGAAGTCCAGTCGGGAGCAAAAGAAGATGGAGGGAGGGCTGCCCAGTGACATTCGCTCAGCTGTCAAGTCAGGAGCTGCCGCATCAGGAGTGAGAAGAGAACAACTCGGGTTCTGCCTTTCCCATTGCTGTCAATTGGTGAAGCTGCCACTGGAGATTTCAGGCCATGGTTAGTGTTAAGGGAAACAGCTGCCGACTGACTCAGGCACCCGACATTCCGGCAGAATTTTGAACCGCACAGTGAGCCAGCAGTCACAGACCACAGCATGGACATTCCGATCGGGTTTCCACCAACCCTTAGTATCATCAGCTGATTTCTGCTGCCCTTCTAAAGATATGTGGGCACTGGATTAAATAAATAAAATTATTCGGTGACTGTACATACTGCAGTCAGAGTATGCCCCAGAGCCCATAGCTAAGGTTTGACATGTACTGTTGTGGCAGGGAGGGGAGCAGTTGGATATATGTCTTCTGCACTTGCAGGAGGAACTTAGAGTTGAGAGTCATTTAAAAAAAAAAAAAACAGAAACAGAAACAAAAAAAACCTCGGCTGTTAACTGCCTGCAGGGAAGGAGCAGTTTTAAAGTAAAATAACCAGTATGACATGTCTGCAGACTCCTATGAGCCTGAATTACAGATGAGGGTGGAGGGAGGGGGTCAGCTGTTTAAAAAACAAACAAAAAAAATAAATATATGACAAATTTTTGACTCATCTGTGTTGCCTGAGTGACTAAGTGCTGTTTCTAATCTGGTCTGTGATGTTGTTTTCTGCTAGAACAATTATTCAGCTTGTTCTGCCAATGAATGCACTGCTGTGCTGGGGAAAATATTGTAATAACTTTCTTTTGGCCCTGCCCTACAGCCTTTTCAGTCTGTTATATTTATTAATGTCTCTGCTGAATTGGGGCAGGGAGGTCTGTCCTATGGTTGTTTCCTGGCCCTGCTCTGTGCAGCCTTTCGAGTCTGTGCTGTCCATGATCATTTTAATCAATGTCTCTGCTGAATTGGGGGTGTTGCATACCTTGTCTCAACTGTCCCTCTGATTTTTCAGAGACGTCCCTGATTTTCTCTCAGAATGTTTCTCTGTCTCTTGTAAAATTTGTGTGTTTTTGTGACTGAACACAGTGGAGACTGTATTAAGCACAAGTTAATGTCAAACATTAAGTTGAAGACTTGTTGTTATTCAGAAAACACATCTTACACTAGTCCCCTTGTTTTTAAAGCTTTCTGGGTGAATATTACCAGTTTTTTAAAATGACATGTCCCTGATTTGGGGTCTTTGACTACATTACCCTCATAAACATACAATATGACACTAGGTAAGGACCACAAGGGCCATTCTAGTCTGCACATTTTCTTCAGACTTCATTATGCAGCTGTGCTGGATCTGACAAGAATTTGTTTTTCTACATATGGTATTCTACCATCGCCCGGGTGAAACATCTGATTCTACCGCCCTTTAAGGGGTGTTGGCCCCAGTGACCTTACGGCGGTACTGGACCTATCGAGTTTGTCGGGTGAATGCATGAGTCCAGATGATCTTGTACACGCCTATAATAAGGCTGTGGGAGATGCACTGGACAAAATTGCTCCTGTTCGTGTTCGGCCTCTCACTATGCGTCCAAGGAGTCCATGGTTCGATGGCTCCTTGAAGGAATTAGCTTAGTAGGTCAAGGCTGGAGAGAGCCTATGGAAATCGGGCCTTGATGTCATAGGCTTAGATTGTTAGCCCATTATGATGGCTACCAATCAGAAATCACTGTAGAAGGCAGAATTTCTGTCCAGAGAGATTTCTGCTGCAAAGAATCGACCGGTCAGCTTTTTCCAGTACTGTGGACAGGCTGTGCAATCCAGTCTGTCTTCAGCCTAGAGAAGCTTTTTCTCAACTTAGATGTGAGGAGTCTGCTCGCTTTTGCAGATAAGGCTGCCGACATCAGGTCCCGCATCGGTCCGACTCTCCTTTGGGGGCTGCGGTGGGCAACCGTTGTACTTTAATCCTCGGCCTATCTGGTTGGGAGTTTCACCACCGGAATTCGTAGACATTGTGAAGATCATCCAATTAATGCGCTCAACTAGTTGTAGTTTGGATCCGGTCCTACACTCTATTAGTAGGTTGTGTAGAAGTCATCTACCCAATCCTTGCTGACATTGTCTGGAAATCCTTGGAGAGGGGTTTTTCCTAATCCCCTCAAGGAGGCAGTTGTTCATCCACTCCTTAAAAATCCTCCTTGACCCAGACTGTCTAGCCAACTACTGGCCTATCTCTAACCTGCCATTTGTTGGTAAGGTTATTGAAAAGGCAGTTGCACTGCAATTGGATGAATATCTCACTCTCATAATGTCTATGATACTCTCAATCTGGCTTCAGGAAAGGCATAGTACTGAGACTGCCCTTGTTCGGTATTGAGTGACCTCCTAATGGCCAGAGATCGAAAGGCTTATACCATTCTGGTCCTTCTTGATCTTTCTGCTGCATTCGACACTGTAGACCATGAGGTGCTATTGGAGCGGCTATGGTCTTTGTGGACTGTCTGGACAGTCCACTAATGGTTCCGTTTCACCTCACTGGTAGGTCTCAGGAGAGTCGTCACCGGAATTTATTCCTCTGACACCTTCTCCTACCATGTGGGTACCGTAGGGTTCCATTTAGCTCCAATGCTGTTTGCAGTGTATATGCTGCCATTAGGAGAAATCATCAGGAGATACAGCTTGAGTTTTCACTGCTATGCAGATGATACTCAGCTGTATTTATCCTTTCTCCCCGATCGGAGTGATGCACTCTCTGTACTTCACAACTGTCTGGATGAAATCAGAATTTGGATGAGTTCGAGTTGGTTGAGGCTTAATCCGGATAAGACCGAGGTATTGGTTGTGGGCCCAGGTCATCCTGGGAGGGGTTTGGGTGTGGCACATCCATCAGGTTTATTACTTGGTGGGGTGCCGCTCTCTAGCTCTCGACAGGTGCGAAATCTGGGCGTTATTTTTGACGATGGTTTGACCCTGAAATCCCAGGTGTCAGCTGTTGTCAAAACCTCTTTTTATCATCTGAGGAATATCGCCCGGGTGAAACATCTGATTCCCCAGGAGGACCTTCCGACCTTGGTTCACGCCTTTGTTACAACCCGTTTGGACTACTGTAATTCCCTATACCTAGGGCTCCCAGGGATTGATATCCGCCGTCTGCAGCTAGTGCAGAATGCTGCAGCCAGGCTTTTGACTGGGACTTCAAGAACCAGTCATGTCGCATGCAATAGCCGCGCTGAACTGCATTGGCTGCTGCAATGGCTGTGAAATTACCTTTAAGGTTGGTTTACTAACCTTAAAGCTCCTACACGATCAGGGACCCGTTACCTGAAAGATCTTCTGATTCCTATCGCCCTCTGCCCCTCCGGCCTCATTAGTAGTGAGGGATTGCTAGAGATTCCAGGGTTCATTTGAAGTTATCAGGATCTCGTGCTTTTGCCTATTCAGCTCCTACCCTGTGGAATTCTCTACCTCATTGGTTGAGAGAATGCCCGACCGTCGATAGTTTTAAAACTGCTTTAAAATCTTATCTTTTTAACTTGGCTTTTTCTTTATAGTTTGATTGCTTAATGTCGATTTCTGTTTTATTATTATGTACAGCGCCTTGATTTTGAAAGGTGCTTTATAAATAAACATGAATTGAAAAAAATTGAATTGAATTCTAAATTTGAAGGTCACATAGTAAATCGAACCACCCAACCTGTAGAGTACTTTAATTGTGGTATCAGCAATCAACCTATTCTTTGTTTCTTAATTGATTCATTTTTTCCTCTGTTCTTGGTTTTAATTCACTTTGCTTTCTTTTGAATTCTGCAGAACCCAAGGATTGTGTTCTTTTTTATTCGGCAGTAGAAAGTAAATTCCATGGTTCAGCGTAGCAATTCTGTGGAAAGCTCAAATCATTCTGTGTTTAGTTCTAGTCACAAGGGTTGCAGCTCTGCAGTTATATGGGGTGCAAAGAGAGGTATCAGGTGACAGCAGACATTTCTTATTGCATCGCTACTCATGTCTGAAGTGATTTCAGAAGAGGGAAGAGCTCTGTTCTGCTCCAAAGAACAGGCTTTTTGAGTGATAATCTGCAGTTTTATTGTTCAGTACAAGAAATAAAGTCCTGTTATCCGTACTTCTAGTGCTGAGGCAAAGACATTGCAGCTGTTTTGTTGATTTTTTTGTGACTATTTCATAATATTCTGGTAGTCTTTGTTCAGCAGTCTACAGTAGTAATGTGTTGGCTTTGAGTAATTGGCATTTCAGGACTGAGTAAAACACAAACATTTTACCATGTCTGGCAAGGGGAAGCACATAGGACATGGAAAAAATCACTGTTCATAGGGGATCTATGAGAAGTGTGCCACGAAGAGGTACATAGGGCACTGGGGAAGGTGCTATTAGGAGCAGCAAAGTTAGTGGCACTGCAACGTCCAGTGGCATGCAGTGCCAGTAGTGTCCCATGCTGTGTGAGTGTCAGCTTCATCTTGCATCAAAGCTTCCAATTTCTTTTGGTTGCAGCATAGTAGTTCCACTCCCACATCAGCTGTTCCTCAGTGTGCAAATGTGGCTAAAAAGACTGCTGTGGATGTCACTTCACTACTGTGTGAGTCCCATGGTTGTCGAGAGGAGGAAAAGTCACAGTCACAGGAATCTCAGGAGATGACTCAGGAGATACTAGGAATGACAAGGGTGTGCAACCAGTGGCAAGCAGTATCCCAGAGAGTGGCATTAAGGAGGGTCCAGGACCATTAACTGTCCTGGCAAAGGAGAAGGAGCATGAGCATAGTGTGCCTCAGATGGAGGCTGAGGATAAAGTTTATCCTCAGTCTGAATATCCTGCTACTGTCAATGGAACAGAGAAGATTATTGAGGAAGAGGAGGTGGGAGACAGTTATCCCTTACTGTCAGAGCCAGAAATGTCAAAAATTCGTGAGAATGAGAGTAATGAGGGAGATGATGATGACTCAGTAGTAGATCATAATTGACGGCCACCCCTTCCCCAAGCAGCACCCAAAAGAGTCATGGGTAAAGGGAAAGCAATCCCTTTCATGCAACTCCCCAAGCAACAATCTGATGTCAAGGGAAAGGGACCTAAGGTTGAAAAAAGGATACATGGGGATAAGTGGCAGCAGGAGCAGCAGCAGACAACCATTTTGCCCACCCCTACATCCCTTGCCCCATCAGCCCCACCCACAAAAATCTGGCATGTCGGCAAAAAGTCACTTGTGTAGGATGAGGTCAATGACAGTGTGGCTGTGTGCAACACATGCATGTCCAAAATTAGCAGGGGTAAGCCAGGAACACACTATGGGACAACTGGTGTGCATAACCATATGCAAACTAAGCATCCCATTCATTGGGCACAGCATAAGCATTTGGCAGCAATGCCCACTTCTGACATTCCAGAACAGTCTGAAAAAGAGGGTCCCCATCCTGTCATGATACAGTACCATTTATCCTTTACTGTGTTCCACCCCTATGAGTACAGACTCAAGTGTTAGTAATCAAACTGACCCATCCTCTTTCCATATAGAGAGTTTTTTTCCATCGTGTCCCCACTGGCAAACAAGGCAGCCAAAGCAGCAACAGCATAACTGGCAAAGCCACAACCCCCCCTCCACAGTACAGCACACTCAGAGGCTTGAGCAACCGGATATTAAATCTGCCTAAACTAAGCACACAAAATACCACCGTAAACACCCTATGATGAAAGATCTGAACACTGCTGTTGCAAAGATGCTGGCAACAGATCTTTTGCCATTTTTTTTTGTTGAGAATCCTGGGCTTATAGAACTCATGGAAAAAGCTGCACCTAAATACAAAGTGTCCAGTCGCACTTATTTCATCACTAAGGCTGTTCTGACACTTTATAATGATCTTGCTTGCATTGTGTCACATGCAGTGTCCCACTCTGCAGTAACCAGCATCTGCCTCCCCACAGACATCTGGACTAGCAGCCGATCATTGACTATTAGTTATATGTGCATTACTGCACACTGGGCCTATTTCTCTAGGGTGTATGTTTTTGTATCCATGCCCATCATCTATTTGCCCTTGAGTAGTGGCAGCAGTACTAGTTGTGGTCCTCGTCAGCATGCCACATTGAGTATGCAGAGTATGCATGGGTACATACATCTGACAGAACATTCACCCGAATCATGAGGCCATTATGCACTGGTTAGAGCCGCATGGATGCCATGATGGCTTCATTGTAAGTGACAATGCATGAAATGCCATTAAAGCTCTCAGTGATGGCTATTTTTACCATGTGCCATGCTTTGCACATGTCCTGAACCTGATTGTGAAGGCCTTTCTGAAGCATGAAGCTCAGTAGCACACTGAATGTCAGTCACAAAATCTCCAGCCATTTCAGTCACTGGCAAGATCAGAGCTCAGGATTCAACAGAAGGTAAATAAAGTAATACAACACTGCCTAAAGTTTGATGTAGCGACACATTGGAACTCAGTGCTCTATATGCTTGAGAGGCTGTTTGAGCAGTACAAACCAATAAATGACTATGTCATGCAGATGTGTGATTGTGACGCACAGTCAAACATGTCACTGAGTTCATCTCAGTGGATGTTAATGGATAGTGTCATGTAAATCCTCCATCCACTTGAAAAGGCTACACAGGCTGCTAGCTCAGAAAATGCATGCTTGAGCCAGATTATGCCACTGCTGATTGTATTCTACCAGGCAATGGTCAATGTCAGGGTCCAGTCTGAAGTGGAAGAAGACTCTGTTGGAGTAGAGCTTGCTGACCGGATCATGCAGCTGTGTGATGATGATGATCCCAGCGTGATTCATATTAATACCTCTGAGGCGTACAGCCTGGCAACCCTGCTACATCTACGGTGCAAGCATGGCATGATGTCACTTTCTGCAGGTCTGAAGGCTGATCTGAATCACTATGTTGTGATCCTGCATTGTAAGGTTGAAAACTGGATGAGTCACTCAGAGCAAAGGGTCATAAAATCATTAGTTGTAGACAAACCTGAAGGAGCAACAGCCCCTTAGACAGTATCTACCTCCTCCTCCTCCTTCTTCTGTATGGTGTCTGCTCCTGCACCCTCATCGTCACATATCAGTGGCACAAACCCTCTTTGGGCCATGCTGAGGGACACTGGTGTTTCTACACATTAGCCACCTGTGGGCAAAACACAAGTGCAGTTGTCTGCATGCTGTATGGTGCAGTCATAACTGGATGACCCACTGCAGTTGAACATAGATGATGAACCCTTGCAGTACTGATGAAGCAAACTTGAAATCTGGCCTGTGCTTTCAGCCATCACCACTGACTACTTAACCTGCCCCTGTGCCAGAATAAGCATAGAAAGGGTATTTAGTGCTGCAGGTGCCATTGTGACTGACCGGCGAAGCCGCCTGTCTAACAGGAATGTTGCATACCTCACTTTTATTAAAATGAAGTCACATGTCCTACCCAAGCACTATGCTTTGTCATTAACAGCAAGATACCATGATCCTATAGAAGAAGGTGATTTGCATCAGGAATAATCAGAGGAAGAGGACAGTGTGCCATTGCCTTCTTATTATGAAGACACAGCTGAGGGCTTTGAGTTCTCCTAAATAGGAGACAGAACATGTGTTGCACTACTGTCATTGTCATATGTGTGCATGAATTGTTTTGAGAGGTACCGTGATACCTGTTTGTGTCTGCAGTTACATTAGCAGAACGGAGATGCAAGGTACCAGGAGTCAGTGTGCAGTACATAAGTCATCAACTGCTGTCTTAGAAAATAAGTTGTTGACAGGCAAAGGATTACTTCTGGGTTAATTCTGAATATTCACGCTGACATAACCAAGATTTGTGTAGTTGTAACACTGCAGCATTTTTGTCTTTAAAATTCCCAGTTGGTTGCCATTTAGGCCGTCCCTTCCTCAAAAGAAAACTTGAAAAAAAATGTATGCGGACATTGGTACCTGTCCTGCACTGTTAACTTTCCCAGTTTACCACTGTTTATCCCCCCCCCAAAAGAAAACTTGAATGGCATCAATTCAATGTCCTGTTCATGTCAGCCCAGAGATCCATGTTGTTTGACTCATAGACAAAAAGGGAAAACCACACTGTAATGAAAGTAATTGTTGAGGAGGGGCAAGCCAGCTCTGTTAAACTTAATGTTACCTGAATGTGAAGTTTTTTTTTTATGTTATGGTTGTACCGAGGACTGCAGACTCATAATAGTTCAGAATTATTGGATACAGTTCAGCAGTATGGTTCTTTTGCATGCACCATTCATGCAGCAGTATACTTCTGCATAGTAGCTGTAATAAAAACCTTTTTGACCAAAGTTTAAGTTAGCGGAATGGGTGTAAATACTTTTTTCTTGTTATTGGAATTGGATGCAAACCACACAGCTAGCTAATCCAGATGTTTCTGTGGCCACATTTGCTGTTGAACTAAGAGACTGTAAAGGAAAGCTGTTTTGTGAGGGGGCAGCTCTGCTAAAGTTTTTGTTACCTGAAACATTTGAACTGTTTTCTTATGTTAAAGTTCTCAGTTTATCACTTAGTAGACAGAGTATGGCGGTACGGTTCTTTTGCATGTGCGTGGCATATACTTCTTTTGCACGTTTTGGCAGAGTTACTCTCATAAAAAGCTTGTACACCAATATTTATGGTTGCTGAATAGGTACTGTTTCCTTGTTACTGTAATCAACGTTTATGTTACCAGAAGGATTTCTTACTTAATGGTTGCTTGCATATTACAGTTGTTACACAGTATCACGTGAGAAGCTTCTGCAGCATGCACATGATAGCTGCTTTGTATTGTGGAAGGATACATAATAAAGATGATTTTTTTTTTTTTTTACAAATGCCCTTTCTCTGTAATCTGTCAGTCAGAATGACAACCCATGTTATGAGTGCAATAACCCACTCCAGGTTATTGGGTGGTAGGGATTTAATACACACCGGCTGCTGTGAGGGCACTCTGCCCATGGCCTCTTGCCTCCCAATGCACCTGAGGCGTGTAGCGTAAGCACACACAACAGGGTGGCGAGATACACACTGGACGCCCCAGGCGGAGGGCCTCATAGCCCCTGAAAGGTCCGGTATAGACCATACTGCCCACCCTGGAGGGTATTATTGTGCTTCGTAAATGGGCCACTGTATTTTGAAAATAATTTTCATGTTAAAAAGTTAAATCTCTAAGAGTTTTATTTATTTTGTAAAGAAAATAGTTCCTCCGCCTGCTATTTTTTTTTTTTTTTTTGCATACAGGGAGTTTTGTCCCACATCAGCTTCTGTACTGTCTGTTGTGGTTAGTTGTCATGGCTAATCCCCCCTCCCCAACACAAGAGGTGCAAGAGCATAAAAAGTCTCTGCCAGAGTTGCGAGTTCAAAGGAGTTGGCTTCACAAAAATGTTTAATTGCTCAATGGGAACAAGTAGTAACTTTGGTTGGTCAGTCGGCAGCAGCTCAGTGTCGGGGGGTGCCATGCTGTGTGGATCCATCATCAGCATCGCAGATGGGACAGCTGGAAGAGAAACCGTACAGCAAGTTTGCTATCACCCTCCCAAAACACACACACACACACGACCAGCAGAAGACATGCAGTTTGAGTTCCCTCTAGTTATTTAAGAAAAAAAAAGCACAGGTTTTCAATTTTGTTGCATTACCGATCACTTTAATTTGGGGTACGGGAACCGAGTTAAAGTTTCCGACCTGATCTGCGGGAATCGGAAAGCAAAGAGATTACAGCAAACTGCAGTGGATAAGAGTACGACGGGGGCAAATGAAGGGCAGCCAGTAGAGGAAGCCGGGTATTTGTAAAATGTATAATACAATTGATTACTGTGATTTTGGGTTTCAGTTCGTTTTTATATTCCTAGTGAGCAGTATCTATTCTGTTTGGTGTGAGCTGGACCGTTTGCACTACTGCTTTCACAGAAACAGCTAACTTCAAAGGGGGCTTTATCTGGTGCTCTAGCCCATTGGGGGATGCGTACTGCCAGCTTGAGACTTGAAATTAAGCGTCCGGCTTTGTGGAGCGAGAGACAAATGTACGGCTCTGTGTTTATAACTGTTGGGCATTTAATGATGAGTACAGATGATCGCAGTGACTGTTGCTGTTAGGTGCTTTATTTTTTTTATTATGCACTCTAGGATTTCTTTATTGTGCATTTAATGAGCATAATGCTTAGGGGGGTGGGGGGGAATAGGCCTCAAAATAGCAGTGACAAAGAAAATGGCAGTGTTTCAAAATGAATGTTCTATTTGCACACTAATCTTTGTTATGATGCTTGTGGCAACCTGGCACTTTTAATACCCGGGCTCTGTTGACTGATAGATGCCCACCTTGCCAGGGCTATCAGCCAATCAGAGCCTGAGAATTTTCTTAGCCCATTTTCTAAATGACTATTATGCCCTGTCATGGGTTATTTCATATTTCTGTCAATAAATCTGCTGTTCACCTATCAATTTATTGTACTGGACTGGCTTCCATTTCCTTAACCAATCCATCCTATCAGTCACAGCCTCTGTGGTCAAGATCATGCAGCTGTACTGCCCCTGTAGGCTTCCATACGTAGACCTCACACCCCCACCACCTGACTTAGTGACTCCCTAAGAGTGCAGACTCTCTGACCACACTGTTTAACTCACATCTGCTGACTCGGTCCAACTGTGTGCTGTACCAGTACTTGGTATAAAGACCATGTTCCTTATCTCTGTCATTCTGCTGCATCACAATAACTTTTATAAAAAGTGTCAGAGTTTGGATTGTGAAAGAAAATAGAAACCAAAGTACATAGTCATTGGCAAGGTGATTCACTGACCTATTATTTATCAACCTCCATGCACACTGCAAAAAGAAAGGCATAACACCCAAGTGTAATTCCCACTGTACCGTTAGTCACACAAAATGGTGGCACAGAGGAAACCTCTGAGGCAAAATCAAAGACATCCTCGAAAATCAGGGATGGTTGAAAGGTATGTATCAGAAGTAAGCAGAATATTGTTAATAAGAATGTGTCACCATTGGCCCGCCTTACTGATTTTCCAGGGGGTTCCTCTGGACTCCACTGCAACCCTGATGAAAACCAAACAAAGCAGTATTGCAGATGTCCACAAAGGACTGCTCCACATAGTTCCACAACCAAAGCAAGCACAGAACAAGGAAACGGTTCTGAAAGTCTTGGGAAGTGGGTGAAAGGTGAAACTTGATTACTTGTCTGGTGGTCTGGAGATTGTAAAAAATGGCAGTAAGAAATGTGGAAAGCAATAATCTGCAGTTTACAATTAATTATGCTGTTTACATAGACTACTGTTTATAAACTGCAGAATATTACATTTGTAGTATCAGGAATGAGAAACTCGATAAATACTCAGTTTGCAATTCATTCCTCAGTTTACGTAGAGCACTATTTATAAACTGTGGAATATAAAATTTGCAGTACTAGCGGGGGAACTAGCACAGTGGGGTAGCAAATCAATACCAACATAGAAATAGTATTGCGTGATAGAGAAACAAGATAACACCATTTTAGCAACCAGGTTAAGCTGTAATTGAAAGATCCATGGGAGCACTTTAAGCGTCTTGAGGGTGGAAAGCACTGCAGGGCTGCCACTATTCATGTCAGTATGACATGATGAGGGTATGACAGTCATGTAGGCATAAGGCAATTCAAGGGTGTGCATATGTTGTAGTAGGTTTACCCCACAGTCATGGTGGGGGACATTGTAAAGCATGATGTGCAGCAGACTGGCTTTGGCTCCTGTCCGTGGGGTACACCTACTGCAACCAATGCCCCTGTGCCTTATTGCCAATGGTTATGTAACATAACATGGATGCATGGGCAACTGTTAAAACAAGAACACTCCACCAGCTGTAAACCCCAAACCAAAGATGAAATATACTAAAATTTTGCTAGGTTATGTAAAATATCCTCTCCACAGGTGTTGTTCACCTGTCAGTCATGTCATGCTGCATATCGAATACACTGTGTGACTGCTTTTTGGCAAGGCTTGATGCTTTTACTGAAGGCCATACCCAGTGTCCTGTTACCCTCAGTTCAGATCCATGTAGTGTCACAATCTCTGTTTCACAGACAAAGGAACTAGCCATTGGGAGTTCGACCTACTCTTGCTACTACAGCTGATGACCCATGCCCCTGTTGCTGCTCCCAAACCATGCAGTATTGTTTTTTTGCATATGATCTGCATGCAACAGATCACAGCAGAGTAGTCATCTCTACAGTTACAAATGGCAATAATTAAAAAATAATTCAGTGACTGCAGCACATTAATGGCCTTTAAAAACAGTCCCCCTGGGGCAACAATAAGAAATGTTGCCTGTGCTGCTGCTCATCCCTGCCTTTCTTATGTAGATCTGTAGCATGACAGTTATTTTGTAGCTCCATGTAAAGCTCTGTCAATTCACTCCTGAAGGGTCAAAACCCATCCCCTGGGTCCATAGAAATCCATTCCTCCTACCATGTCCGCCTGGATGCATTGCCGTACCAAGGTGCCTTCAGTCCTTCATTCCCAGTATCGGATCCAGGAACTGACAGACTGGGGGGCGCCCTTGATGTGAAGAACCAAACCTCTCTAGAGAGGTGTGGGGGCATGCCTCCTCAGGAAATTTTGAAAATTTAATGTGTGGAATGGTGCATTTTGGTGATTTTAAGCCCAGCTTCAGGATGTACAGAACACATTGCTTTCAGGTGTGGAATGGGACCACCAAGCAGCTGAGGGTCTTGCTGGGTGAAAGTAATCTTGTAATCTCTGTCACACCTCTAGGCAGCATCATTTGGCAACATTAACTGGAGATTATGGGGGGGGGAGGCCTCAGAGTCCACAGCAGCAAATACTGCTCAAAACATTTGCAAAGAGATCAGATGAAATATAAAATTTGAATAACTTATGGTGTATAGAGCATCCTCTTACAATGGTACCAGAAATACAAGGGAATCAAAATATTCCAAAAGAGTTAGTGGGCCACAACCGCAGCTCAGCTCGGGCTGGTTGCACCAATGAAGAAATTCTCTTTCTTGTTACAAGGGTCATTTCATCATCATATTGGGATCTTTAATAGTTGTAAGCCATACCTCACAACATTCCCCAGCAGACTGACTTTGAGTAGCCACATATACAAAGCTAAAGGAGCCCATCAATAGGCTCTGTACACCAAACCTCCAGGCCAGCTTGAAGAATAGGCCCCCCTCCCACAAGGAGCTCTCTTTCTAATCCAGCAATCATTCCGAGCACTCTGCCAGTTCTCCTACCTTCACGTCAGCCTCCAAGTATTACTTACATCCTCTGGTCCACACAATCTGTATGGGGAGAAACACAGAAAAAGCACTGTTTGATCTAAGTGCAGTAAATGTTGGCATATTAGGATTCAGTCCCAGATCTATTAGGCAAGACTAGCATACTCTGTCCACCCACATTTCTCCGACCACGGATCCAGTCTTTAGTGCTGACAAGCTCAGTCTGTTAGACCATTGGCATCTCCATGGCTCAGCCAGGGCCCCCTGCTTCAAGATCCTCTGCCCTTGCCTGCTTTTAGAGTCATGCCATGCCTTGGGGATCAAAGACAAAAATGTTGCTACAGGCTCCCAGCAAAGCAACAGGCAAATGTACCCCCTCCCTTGGTTTACTTTTCAAACACTCACTGCAAAAATCTCCACGCCACTTAAATTTAATTACACTAACCACAACAAACCCCAGGAGTTGGACCCCCAGCCAGTCTACAAGTAAATTAGCCTCCATCTTACCTTAATCTGCCAAAATGGCCAAATATCCAATGATCCTGAACAGCAGGCTCCTCCAATGACAGGCACACAACACATATCCTATTCTTTCCCAAGTTCTCTGCTTAGTACTCTTCTATCTGCAACAGCTGCTGTTCCACAAGGAGATGCCTAAGGGGTCTGACAAAGTTTATTTTCCTAGCTACAGGAAGCACTGCAGTGTATGGAGCCAGTCACCTTGCAAACTGCTCGAACAATGTCACAAGAATAACTTAAAAAGTTAAAGTGCTAAGGAAGATGGTCCAGCTCCCTCCCCATGCACATAAAATTGGCCAAACACAGAAACTTTTTCCCTTCCTCCCTACCCCCATAGCATCCCCAAGTTCAGAACCTAGCAATAATATCCCGCAAATAAATTCCAACTGTCTCTGGTTTGTTCTTATAAAAATGTCAAGCCCTCTGCCTTATAAGTCTTCCAAGTTGGCGAGTGGCATCCAGCAAAGTCTGTTCTTCATTTACCTTGATCACATTATTATTTGACAATATCCTGGAACTGGTTTTATCTCCACAACTGCAGGTGAAATATAATGGATTATATCATACCCCCTTCCCACAAACACATAAGGTTGGGAGTTTATCTCGAGCCCTGCCTGTAGCCCTGTAGCCAGTATCAGTCTTATAAAATTTACCAGGAGTTTGAATTGCTTTGCACCTACCTTTATGTTGTGTGTTGGTCTGTCTCAGCATGCCACTCTGCAGTTCCTGTACTTGTTGATTGCTCCAGCAGGAGAGAACACCAAAAATCACAGTCAGACTCAGGTGACTCACAGGGACTCTGGAACACATGAGCATGCAAGAAAAAGACTGAGCCCTGCTCTTTTTCAGTTTTTGAAGTTCCCTCCACGCACGTCTGCTACCTAGCCACCCCCCCTCCATTAAAGAAACCAGCCAGCACTGAAATTAAATCATGGAAGAGTTTTGACAGCCTGACTCTGTCTATTTTTCCCACCGGAGAATAAATGCTGCCTAGGCCAGTTGGGTGGGGGGTACCTCTGTTGTAAGACTAGGTTCAAAAAGCATGTGGATATACTGCCTGAGCTACAATGAATCCACTCTTGAATTTTTGGCAACCCCACTCCCTCTACACTCTGGCCTAATCCTGCCCCGTGCTTAGTCCCAACCACCACAGGAAACATTGAAACAACACTTCTGATCAGGCATCAAATGACAGCAAAGGAAAGAAGTATGGGAAATGGCATCCACTACGTGCTTGTTTGCTACCCCTGTAGATTACAATTTTTTTTCAAATTCCCGTATACTGCTGTACATTTGGTGGTGTCCTCTGCTGCCATTTTTTCTTGTTGCTACAAGCAGCAGTTTCAAATTGAGTCGTAGTTTGCAGCTCATCAAAGGGGGTGTTGCGCTTGCTTGTGCCAAGCCCTGAATCTGCCACTGATTCCCCCCTCCCACCACAAGGATCCACCCCTCTATGGATCAGTCACCTGCACCCCAGTCATATTCCTCATCATCACATCATCCCTGCTATCAAAATCAGCATCCCTTCATGTGGAGCATGTTCTACATCTGAACCATCAGTGTGGGTGTACTGTATCATTTTAAAAAGAGTGTTCATAACAGGAAACCATCTGAAGGTGATTCACACAACATGTTCTTTGCTGAGGCTACTGTCAGCATGTGTTCTGTCCTACCCAGGACCTCTTTGTGAATGAGATGTGCTCAGAGGAGCGCTTTCCTGGTAAAATATCTAAATATGAATACAAAGCCACACCCCAACCAGTTATAGAGACCTGACAAGAATGAGTTATGTCACCAGCGAAAAGTTTATATTATGAAACAAACAAACAAGTTATAACAGGTCATAATGACAGAACAGGAATGATGATGAAATAGAAAAACATGAAAATCATGGTAACAACACAAAAGAACAGCCAAATATTTAAAAAAAAGGAAAACGAGGATCACAACACTATTTACATGACAAGACTAAGGGTAAAAACTATGTAGAACAATAACAATTCAAAACTATGTACAACAATCCTGAGCCATGAATGCTCCACACTCCCCAAAGTCCATCAACAGTGGTGTCACTTTCCATGTGCTGCACCCTGCTGCTGTGTCCACATACTGACTGACAGACAGTTTGTTAAGGACATACAGAATGTGCCACTGGTTTGCCTTCAATCTTGCCATGCCACCCTTCATGGACACAACCTTTCTGGATGTTCTTTTAAACTCCATTCTGAGGGCATGGCTGTCCTTCTCCAGCTGAGCCACAGTCCTTTGTTATGGTGGGGTTACCTCCACACCAGCTGGTGCTGCAGGTGGAACTAACTCTGGTAATGCCGGTTTGTGAGAGGGATGTTGGTCTTCTCCCCCACCACTAGCCTCGCCAGCTCCCTCTGAATCTGCAACACACAGTTCTTGTACTGTGTGTTTCTTGTCTTCCTTTTACCCTCCATCTTCTCCCACAGCCCTGGCAGTGTTGTTTCCATTGTTTCAGTGTTCTCTGTAGTACTGAAAGAAATATGCATTTTGATCAGAATAAACTGCAAGCATGAAATGAAGGACATCATTAATAACTGACGTAGTCTGTCCAGTGTGATCTTGCTGTACTGTGATCATCTGCTGATGGTTACCAGCCTCTCACATCATCTACTGTCCTTGGTCACTGCTGTAGAGGTCACACACCCCCACCACTTGCAACACAGTTTGAGAAGTTAAAGTATACAGCCCAGATGTACATGAAAGCTGGGGTGTAACCAATATTTCAGCACTCATGTGTTCCAATAAGCTGTCTCCTTATCAGCTCATCAACCAGAGTCTCTAATACTTTGCACCATTCAGTACAAAGCCTCCTCCAAACATACATTCATATCTTGTGTTTTGTTACCACTTCCACATATGTAGTTGCGATCATTTTACCATCACCTGTATCCCTTTCTGGAATGTGAATTTATCTGTTAAGTGCATGTTGCCCACACAGACCATGACCCTTCCTTTCTGGCCTGGAATGAATAAATGTTTAGGGCGGCCACACGTGCTTCATATGAAGTGTGACTGCTTGTCTGACTGTAGTCCCTAGTCCTTTAAGATACTAATCAGTGTACAAGAAGTAAGAGTACAGTAGAGCAAGTTTAGGTATCAGGGGACTGTAGACCAAATAGACCAGCACTAAAGGGAAGAACACAATACACCGTGGATGCCAGGTAACAGTGATAAGGAAAGTCACTCAAGAACCAAGAGGGATCTTGTACAAGCACATTTGTATACACAGTGCCCACAAACCCCACAATCCATCAGAGGATGGTGATAGAAATGGTTTCAGGATCAACGCCCAGCAGGGGTCTGCCCTATCAGGAAGGGGTAGAGGATGGAGTGTTACACAGTGGGCATGAGGAGAGCTTTGATGCAGAATCTATGTCAACTGGTGTGAAGTTCATTGAATTAAGGTACTGTGTCTTTGCTTGGAAATTGCATTTCTATTACTGAACAGTACATGACGCAACTGTGGGTAGGTTTGGTTTGTTTTGGGGGCAAACTAGGATAGAACTTAGTAAGGTTTCATTTAGATTTATTTAGTGTAATTGCATTTCAATAGTTGATAAGTGCATTTGTTTTTGGGGCAAACTAGGATAGAACTTAATAAGGTTTAATTTAGATTAATTTAGTCTAACTGCATTTCTATAGTTGATAAGTGCAGTGCAAGTAGTTGCCATATGATGCAACTGTGGGTAGGGTGGTGGGCTGCAACAGCTGTGGGTGGCAATCTTTCTAAAAATTGCATCGAGATTGGGTGGATCTTTAGTGTGCAACCAAACAGTGAAACTTCAAAAAGAGATCATGGGTCTGCAGGAGGAGTTGAGACATTCAAGACGGGCGATGGTGGGATATGGTCCAACAGAGCGAGGAGGATGGAAGGGAGCTGGGGAGGGAAGGCAACTAAAGCAGTCAGGGGGAGGAAAGGAGATAGGTCAGAGGAAGTGGAAGGGCAACTTAAGCAGGCAAGGAGGGGAGAGGAATTAGGCTGGAGGAGGGGGACTTTGTGCCAGGGAGACCCAGGCCTAGGGCCAATGAATAGGGGGAACCAAGGTCGAAGGGCAAAAGGATGCAGAAAGGAGGAGAAACAGTGAGGGGGGAGGAGGAGGAGGAGTGGTGACAGACAAGGAGTCTGAAGAGAGGGATGGGCTAGCAAGAGGGAGGTGGAAGTAGACCTAGGAGAGGGGTCTTTGGAAAATCAAGTCACAATGAGTGAGGGAAGGAAAGAAGAGGAAGAGGATGAGCTTGGAGGTGTAATGGATGATAAACAGGATGAAATAAGCACGTGGGAGTACAGATGGTGGTATTTTAAGAGGGGTGGAGGGGGGACTGTAACAGGGATGGAAGGGGGAACTAACATGCAGGAGGAAGAAGAGGGGTCGGGAAGGGGAGGAAAGGATAGGAAGCAAGTGTATGGAAAATGGGGTGGAATCTTAATGCTGGGGGATTCAATACTAAGGGGAGTCAGGTGGGGTAGCAGAGGTGAGAAGCATAGTCACATATTGGTGCAGGCCACGCCAGGAATGACAGCGGAAAGGGTAGGGCAATCTGTTCTGAAGTATGCCAGAAGGGATAGGGAGAAATCTCATTTAATTCTGCATTTTGAGACTGACGACCTGACTGATAGTACTGTAAATGTAGTTCAGAGAACGTTTGAAGAACTAGGATCAATATGTGATAGAAACATAGAAACATAGACTTTGACGGCAGATAAGGATCACTTGGCCCACTCGGTCTGCCCATTTCCCTATCTACTGGATAAGATGCAGATCCTAGTTAACCAACAGCCTACTTCTTCCTACCCCCCCCCCACCAGAATTGCCTTCTATCTGTCACATGCAGTCTTGAATTTCCCCACTGTTTTTGACCCCATGACCTCCTCAGGAAAGCTGTTCCATGTGTCCACCATCCTCTCTGTGAAAAAATACTTCCTTACGTTGCCCCTGAGCTGTCCCCCCTTTATCTTCAAATTGTGCCCCCTTGTTCTTGCACATCTCTTTTTCTGAAAGATGCTACCCTCCTGGACTTTGTTGCTTCCCTTGAGGTACTTGAAAGTTTTTATCATGTCCCCCCTCTCCCTCCTTTCCTCGATGGTATACATATTAAGCCCCTTTAGTCTCTCTTCATATGGTTTCTGGTGCAGACCCTGCATCATTTTAGTTGCCTTCTTCTGGACAGCCTCCATCCTGTCTATGTTCTTGCACAGATGGGGTCTCCAGAACTGCATGCAGTACTCCAAATGGGTTCTCACCAACTGTCTGTACAGAGGGATATCAACTTCCTGTTTTCTACTGGTGATGCCTCTTCCTTTACATCCCAGTATCCCCTCAGCTCTCCTTACTTCCTTCTCACATTGCTTGCTTATCTTTAGGTCATCTGATGTGACCAACCCCAGGTCCTTTCCATTTTTGTTGTTGTTAGTACCTCCCCCCATTGTGTACTCTTCCCCTGGGTTTTTGTTTCCCAGGTGCATTATTTTGCACTTCTTTGCATTAAATCTAAGCTGCCATACTTTTGAAAATTCCTCCAACCTTGACAAGTCCCTTGCCATCCATTCCATCCCCCCCCCCCGTATATCAACCCTGTTGAAGATCTTTGTGTCATCTGCAAAGAGGCATACTTTTTCTTCCAGTCCCTCCACAATGTCACTTATAAAGACATTAAAAAGGACTGTACCAAGTACTGAACCCTGCTGTACCCTGCTAGTAAACCCCCTTTCTTCGAAGTGGACTCAGTTTACAATTACCCTCTGTGTACTGTTGTCCAGCCAATTTTTTACTCTGGCTACCACCCTGGGACCCACTCCCAGGCTGGCTAACTAGTTTATTAATCTTTTGTGTGGGACTGTATCAAATGCCTTGCTAAAGTCTAGGTAGGCCATGTCCACAGCCCCTCCCTGGTCTACTACTTTGGTATCCCAGTCAAAGAAATCTATTAGATTCGTCTGACATGATCTTCCCACTGACTCTATGCTGCTTTGGGTCCTGTGCCCCGCTGGCCTTTAGGTATTCAACAATTCTTTCTTTCAGAAGTGATTCCATTATTTTCCTTACCACTGAGGTCAAACTAACAGGTCTGTAGTTTATTGCCACTGCTTTGCTCCCACTTTTGTGAAGGGAAATCACATCCACCCTCCTCCAGTCCTCACGTACCACACCATCCATCCATGATTTGTTAAAAAGGGTAGTCAGTAGTTCTCCCTTTAGCTCTTTTAGAATTCTGGGGTGAATCCTATCAGGGCCCCATTGCTTTGTCCACCTTCAGTTTTAGGAGTTCTTTCAGAACCCTTTCTTCTTTGAATGGACTGGTATTGACCCCCTATCCAGAATGCTTCTATTATTTGTTTTAGGTACCTCCCCCTTCCCTTCTTTTGTGAATAGTGAGCAGAACTATTCATTCAGCAACCCTGATTTTCCACTGTCACCATCTGCCAACCCATGCTCCCCTTTATTAAGCCTCACTATCCCTCCCTTAGTCTTTCTTCACTCCGTAATGTACCTATAAAATGTTTTATCCCCCCTCTTAACCAAGTTGGCTATCTTTTCCTCAGTTTGGGCCTTTGCTATTCTGACTGCCTTCCCCGTTTCCTTCTGCTTTAATTGGTATAGTTCTCTGTCCTGTTCCTTCTGTGTTTCCTTATACTTCTTGAATGCTATCTTTTTCTCCCTAACCTTCCCTGCCACCTCTTTTGAGAACCATTGTGGTTTTTTCCTTCATTTTGATTTATTTGATTCAAACAAAGGGTTGTTGCCTGTGTGATGGAAGTTTTGATGTCTCCCCATTGTTCCTCCACCCCTCCTTCTTGCCTGTTTGCTAGTGCTTTTCTAAAACACTCTCCCATTTTGACAAAGTCAGCCCTCCTAAAGTCCAGTACCCTCACTTTTTTATGGCTTGACTCTACGTCTGTGTTTATTATGAACCACACTGTTTGGTGGTCACTTGTTCCCAGATGGCTACTGACTTCTAAATCTGAGATCCTCTCTCAATCCCCGTTTGAGAGCACCAGGTCTAAGATTGTTCCCTCCCGAGTGGGTTCCAACACTAGCTGTCTGAGGTGCTCCAGTTAACATCTGGCATATTCATCAACAATATCTCCTTTTTTTCTGCCATCCTAATGATACCTTCTATCATTTCCTTGTCCATTTCCTCCCCCTTAAACGGAGGTCTGTGTACAACACCCATGCGGATTGTGGTGCCATTTCCTATCTCCAGCGTGACCCCCAGTGCCTCCTCTCCTCCCTGTTAACCTTTTAGTTCCGTTGCTTTGTGATCCCTTCTCTTACATATAGAGCTACTCCTCCTCCTCTTCTACCCTCCCTGTCCCTCCTATAGACTGTGTAACCAGGTATGCTGACATCCCAGTCATGGTTCTCTGTGTACCATGTTTCTGTGACTGTCACGATATCCAAGCCTCCCTCTTCCATCAAGGTCACTAGCTCAAAGAGCTTTTTACCCAGACTATGGGCATTGGTACTCATTGCCCTCCATTTTTTGTTGGCCTTACTCCTTTTAGCCCCATCCTTGTCCTTACTGCCTTTGCCTCTTTCTCCATTTACCCCTTCCTGCTTCCTATTGACTTCTCTACCTTGGTGTTTACCTCACTAACTACCCTGTTTTTTTGGGGGGGGTTGGGATTTCCCTGTTCCTTTTCAGTGACTTCCCCCTTGGCTAGTTTAAATGCTTGCCAATGAAGCATTTAAACCTATCATCTAGGATCCTAGTTCCCCTCCTGAATAGATGCAGACTATCGCACCAATATAGGCCTGTATCCCTCCAGGTGTACCCCCAGTCCCCAATGAAGCCAAAACTCTGAGCTCTGCACCAGTTTTTCAACCATTGATTTAATCCCATGGTGCTGTGCACCGTAGCCTCACCCATGCCATAGACAGGCAGCACCTCTGAGAAAATTCCAGTGCATGCTACTTGTCTAAGGCCTCTCCCCAACTCCACAAACTCCTTCTGCACTGCTCTGATCCCATTCCCAGCCAGGTCATTTGTCCCTAGGTGGACAATGGTGTCCAGCTCCCTCCCCCATGCAGCTGCTCCCACAATCCTGAGGATTCGCTCCCTGTCCCTCCAAGCCATGGCACTGGGCAGGCACTTTACCTCCTTCTCCTCTCCCTCCCCCAGTTCTTCCCCCTAACAACTGAGTCCCCCACCAGGAGTTGTTTCCTTCCCCTGTGGGCTCCTGTGTCACCCTCATGTGGTTCTCCTTTGTGGTAGTTCCCAGCATCCTCCTTGCTCTCCATATTGGAGCCATGCTGTGCCAAAATGGTGTATGAATTGTGGAGAGGTACAATGGGAGGGATGCACCTCTGTTCTTCCACCCTCATGCTCCCTGAGCCCACCGTGTTCCAATTGCTCCTCTTTCTTGGCAACCTCTGAGGCAGTGGCATCAGTCCTGGTGGTCCCTGTTTGGGAGAAGAGGTCCCCTGAATCCTGGTCAACTCAGCCTAGAGACAAGCAACCTCCTCCCTCAGCCCAGAGGTGCCTGCAGATGGGACAACACTGCATCCTCCAGAATGTCTCCCTGAAGACAGCCGCTCCACAGCCACTGCACTGCACCACTCCCTTCATGTCTTATTTGTGGCCCCTTGACTGTTGTTTTGTATGCTTATTCTTTTCTCTTTCCTTTTACTTTTTTTTCTCCCTACTTTCCTACAGCCTCTGTGCCTTCACAGCTCCTGCCATTCCTGTTCTGGGACAAGAAGTTCCTGTATTCCTCAGTAGACTCCTTCTTACTAGCTTAAAGACAGACCTCCAGCAGCTAGGGGGTGAGGGAGAGCTATTTTTTCCTTCCAGGATGATGAGTCTTTTGTGCCTCTGTGATCACGCCCTTCCTTCTCCCAAACAGGAAATTCCTGTGTCAATGAGGGGGCAGGAAGATCAGTGACAGTAAATACTTCCTGTTTCCAGGGTGAGCACTATAAGAAAACAGGAATAGAGGAATTTAATAAATGGCTAGGAACTTGGTGTCAGGCCAAAGGGTATGGGCTTGTAGGGGGTGGGGAGGGACCTGGGCAGACAGTAGTCTTTACTCGAAGGATAGACTGCATTTAAGTGAGGAGGTCAAGAAAGTGTTAAAAAGGGGGATAAGTGATTACATAGAGGAGTCTAAGAATTAAACTAGGAGTGGGGGGGGAGGTGGGCAAGAGGCAAGCAGAGGCCACAGGATGGGAAGACTTATGAGCTTACTCCCATAACAGAGACAAGGAATTAAGGGCAAACACTAGGGAGGTTGGTGGTATGGGATGTCAGGAGGGGAGGGGGGAAGGTATGGGGTGCAAGGTGGTCACCCTGAATGCTAAAAAGCCTGGGAAATAAGACTGGTGAGCTTCGAACCTCATGGCAGAGGGAGTTGGTCATGGTGGCCATTACAGAAACATGGATCACCCAGTACCATGCCTGGGACCTGGCAGTACCAGGGTGCAGGATATTCTGCAGGGATAGACTAAAAGGGAAAGGGGGGTGATGCTTTATGTGAGACAAGGACTGAAGTGTGTACAGGAGGAGGGGGAGGAGGACAATACAGAGTCACTATGGATTCAAATCCAAGACTCAAGGAATAGGATCCTCAGGATGAGAGTGGTGTACAGGCCACCCTCCCAGACAGAAGAATTGGACAGGGAACTGGCAGGACAGATCAAAAGAGTCTGCAGTAAGGGGAGTGTGGTGATCTCGGGGGACTTTAACCTACCAAGAGTGGATTGGAGTACCCCAGCCACCAGGAATAGAAGGGAGTAGGTAGTGCTGGATGCCTTCCAGGACAACTTCATGATGCAGATGGTCAGTGAACCAACCAGAGGAGGGAACACCCTTGACCTTGTGCTGACAAATGGGAAGTTTGTGAGGGAACTGAGAGTGGAAGAACCGCTGGTGGAGAGCAACCATCACTCAGTTTGGTTCACGTTAAATATAAGCAAGGAAGGAGTAGTATCCAACTCAAGGGTGCTGGACTTCAGGAGGGCTGACTCTTGGGGGGATGAGGGAAGTAGTTAGGGAGTACCTGGCCAAAATTCAACCGAGTATGGACACTAATCAAAGGTGCAAGCTCATAAAGCTGGGAGTAGTGGAGGCAACTAAAACCTGCGACAAGTCCAAGAGTAAGAAGACTAGGGCAAATAAACCTAGCTGGGTGAACAAAGGGGTCATGGAAAAGGTAAGGAAGAAAAGAGCCACCTTTAAAAGGTGCCAAAAAACTGGGAGGGGGAGGACAGGAAGGAGTACCTGAGGGAAGTGAAGGAGGTGACAAGGGCAGTAAGGGCAGCCAAGGCGTCAAAGGAGCTCAGGCTGGCACAAGGCATTAAGGAAGGGCAGAAGGATTTCTTCAGGTACATCAGAGAGAAAAGGAGCTGTAAAGACCATATAGTAAGGATTAGGAGAGAAGGGGATAGGTGGAAGGGGGAGGGAGAAGCACTTAACAACTACTTTTGCTTGGTATTTACAGAAGAAATGGGGGGATACCCAACGGGGTCTGAGGGAAGGAATAGAGGGGGAAGGGGTGCCGGACAGGGAAAATCTCAGAAGACAGAGTGCTGGAGGGCTTGAGGGCACTGAGAGTGGACAAGGTACCAGGTCAAGATGACATTCACCCAAGAATACTGAAGGAACTGGTAGGTGTCCTAGTGGGGCCTTTGGCAGACTTCTTCAATGCCTCACTCGATTCAGAGTGTATACCTCTGGATTGAATAATGGCTCACATGGTTCCTCTTCATAAGAGTGGCCCCAAGGATGAACATGGAAATTATAGGCTGGTGAGCCTCACATCTATCGTGGGTAAGCTGATGAAGACCATCTTGAAAGAGAGACTGGTGCTCCTGCTGGGAAGCCAATGGGCTGCAGGACAGTAGACAGCATTGCTTTGTTGCAGACAGATCCTGGCAGACCAACTTGGTGGAGTACTATGACTGGGTAACTAGACAACTTGACAGGGGCCATGCAGTGGATGTCCTGTACCTGGACTTTAGTAAGGCTTTCTACTCTGTGCTGCATGGGAGTCTAGGAAGTAAGCTACAAGGTACAGGGGCAGGTGCGAAGATGGTGGGCTGGGTAGTGAACTGGCTACAAGGAAGGCAGCAGAGGGTGGTGGTGGGTGGGGAGCTATCATCCCCAAGGTCGGGTTACGAGCAGAGTTCCACTGGGCTCGGTGTTGGGACCAGTGTTGTTTGGTACAGTATATTCATTGTGGACATTTCGATGGATATCAAGAGCAAAATCAGTCTGTTTGCTGATGACACCAAGATGGGAGTGGTGGTAGACAACCTAGAGGAATGGCAAGAGTTACAGGAGGATCTGTCAAGGCTGGTGACCTGGTCAGACACCTGGCAACTGGGGTTCAATACCAAAAAAAGCAAGGTATTACATTCTGTGGCCAAAAAACCCTAGGAGGAGCTATCAACTGGGGGAGTGCAGTTAGCTATGACTGAGGAGGAGAGGGATCAGGGGGTGCTCATGGGAGCAATGAACAACTCGGCACAATGTAGAAAGGTGGCTGCAAAAGCCAACAGAATGCTGGGATGTATTGCTAGGGGGATATCCTCAAGGAGGTGGGAAGTGATTCTGCCATTGTATAGATAGTTGGTTAGGCCACACCTAGAGTACTGAGTGCAGTACTGGCACCCATACCTGAAGAGGGACATTAAATTACTGGAGGGGGTGCATCACAGGGTAACAAAGATGATCCATGGTCTTGGGGACTTACCTTATGAGATTAGGCTGAGGGAATTGAATATGTACTCACTGGAGGAGAGGAGAGAGAGGGGGGATATGACTGAAACCTTCACGTACATGAAAGGAATAAACAAGTCACTCACAGAGGGTCTGTTCAAACTAAGGGAGGGGAATGACACCCAAGGCCATGATATGAGATTGGAGGGGGGAAGGTTCAGGAGGGAGATGAGAAGACACTTTTTTACCGAGAGGGTGGTGGCCAGGTTGAACACATTACTGGCAGATGTGGTATCCAGTAATCAGTTGGTGGCTTCAAAAGGGGGTGGGACAGGGCATGAGGGAGGCTCAAGGGAGGGGGGCCAGGGGTAAGGGGGAGTGACAGCTCAGAATAAGGGCTTCTAGCTGCACACTCTAACAGACCTGGTAGACCATAAGGCCATTTTCTGATGGCAATTTTTGTAAGTTTATATATTTGTGTATTCATATGATAAAATGCTTGGAAGGGGGGAAGGTCAGAGAACCACAATGACCTGACAATGTATCCTGCTTTCAAGAAAAGTTATAATGCAGGGTTCGGACCTGCCCTATTTACACTTGCCCCCCTCCTCCAAAAAAGACACATTGCTAGATGATTCATGGCAAATGATAGGTCACGGAACTTCATGGCCACATAACTACATTGTGGTCATGCTGTCACAAACTAAGGAATGGTATGGTATGAAGGAATCACTGGTTACGATGCCTTCCACTGGGATCCATATTAACAGATACCAGACCAATATTTAAATATGGAATTGGCATTCACCCCCACTTGCTCCCTGAGTCCATTCAACAACCCTGGCTTATGTAGACAACTGCCTCCCACCTGCAAGCTATGCTGAAAAAGAGCCTACCCACTTGTGGAGGTGATGTGGTAGTAAGGGAAGAAAAGGAAGAATAAGTGGGTTAAGTACAGAGAAAATACAGCTGGCATTTATACATTTTGCCTGAAATAGACAGGCCTGACCAGAGAGGCTTGCCCTCCCCTCTACCTACACACATTGGCTCAGCAGTCTACTGATTCAAACAGTTGGAACATTCACATTTTCAAATAAGAGTTGGCTGCTTGAACATATAAGAGGTGGGGATGAACTGAAGAGAGGGAGCCTTGCCTGTTACGATTATATAGCTACTAAGCCACATGAATCATGGCTGCTTTTCTCATGATAACATGTTAGGAGACACAGTGATACAATCATCATAATTGACTTTTTCCTCACCGTAGTAGAACTCTGCTCGCTCCAGCTGAGATGGTTGCAATAGTAGGTTTCTGTGACCTAGGAGGAGTGGTTCACATTGCTTTCAGCCATTTTCAATACCTCCTTCCAAACACAGCAACCTTGCTGGCAACTGAGAGGAAGTCTTAAACAGGACAAGACAGACACCCTTGCCAGACCCCCCAGTACTTGCATGAATCAGCATCTCAAGACAGAGAACAACTGCAGATCTGACTCCTGCCATTGCCACTGACCTGAAGCATGGGGGGGGTGTCAACCACCAAGGGACTGGCAGCAGTTCCCCCTCCATATCTTGCATCTCCCTCTTTCAGTGGGGTATAGTTAGGCATCCTCCCCCCAACATAGCCACTGCATCATACACCCCTCCACACAAAGACCTGAGATACCAAGGTTCGCTTGGTGGGCTTCATGTGTGGGATGCCCACTTCACCTCCATCAAATGTTATCTCCTGCATGTGCTAAAGGACTGGGTAAGTGAGCACAATAAAATAATTTCTGCATACATGTACATCAATAGGCAAATCTCTCTGTCATAAATTTTCAGGGGAATGGTGTCCACAAATTCCAGAGCCTCTGCTAGGGTATCAATATAAAAGCTAAACAATACTGGTGCCAAGAGAAAGCCTTATTTAACTCCCCTACCTACAGAGTTAGGATTAGACATTATACCATTTTTGGCAGTCCTAACCATACTGACATTGTTAATATGTTTCAATTTTAGTAGATGGAGAAGATTGCTATCTATCCCTTTGTTTTTTAATATATCCCACAATAGACTCCTGTTCAATTCAAAAGTTTTACTGATCAGCGATAAAGCCGTTACAATATACTAACAGGTTCAGACAAGTCATGCACATACACAACATGAGTCATTGTCAGGTACCACAATTGCTCTCCTTAAATCTACATATATTCAGATGCCTGTGACAGACACCAAATTATATTTGGGATCTCGTGTCCATATCTATTAAAATATATATTAAAACATAAAACATACAAATTCTCCTGTAAATACACTAAATAAATAGCAAATTAGTCAAACTGTGTGTCTAGAAGACTACTTATTAAATTCTAATACTAATTAGTCCAGAGGAGTTTCACCCCTATTTAAGTGTAGAGATGTGAACTTTCTCTAAGGCTCAACAATTCTGCTTAGAAAACATCAGGCATGTCACTAGTTGAGATAACACTGCCATTATTTACAATAATCAATAAACTTTTAGTTTAATCCAATACAGTCCTTACATTTTTAAAACTTACAGTTCTCCAGGAATAGTTAGGGCTAAGGACTTTTAACAATTTCACATGATTCCATTTTTATCCTTAGGATGGACCACATGTTTACATGACCATGTAAATAAAACTTGTAGCCCTAATTTGTCAGTACCACCTAAGGAGAATGAATGTAATTCCACTGCAGATATAACTTAGGCTGAGATGCTCCTATTTTGCACCAGAGTCCATCTTCTATGTAACGTTTGGTGCCCATTATCTCTTAAAGGGCCCTTGGATTAGGCAATGCAAATGTCTGAGATTTCACTCTCTAAATACGCTATAAAATGTCAGCAGCACACTCCTCAGACAATAAGGGCCAGCAACTAAGAACTGAAAGTGCTGACATGTATATAGTTGCACCACGAATTTCCTTTTAAACAAATTATACAAGATCATATAAAATTAGGCTCCTTAAAATGCTGGAGTCCATACTCTTAGCAATATTGCTCATAAGGCTTCATAAAATCTGATAAGTTTTAAGTCAAAGACTGACGAGACATCCCATTGTAAGGTAGCAGCTAATTCTGAAATATAAAATTAGACTCTTTTAAAACCTTAGAGTTCATGCTTCTAACAGTAGTGCTTATAGCTGGTAATATCTTCATACAATCTGATTAATTTTAAATTAAAAAGCACACAAGTCATCCTATTATAGGGGATTCGCCATGTGATAGTATGACAGTGTTACCACTTGAACATATTTTCAGAATTAAATATAAATTACCATTTGCACATGTTCAAAGACACAGCCATCTGAACATTTTGTCTTGCGGCTTCTTAACTATGAGTCCAGAAAGAGCAGTAGTTATCTTTCTTTATGAGACTTAGTTCATTATCCAAATGGGAACATTTGTGAAAATCATCACAGGCAAAGAGCTTTTCAATAGTTCTGTCCACCGTTTTCAAGCAGTTATAAACATTAAGGGCAGACTGCCTGTCTGTCAACTTCCCAGCCAGGCAAATAAGCGCCACTCTGTTCTTCACCCGTTGAGCAGAAAAATTCCATGTTTACCATTCATCTAGAGTAGACTCATGAATACAAGGCAAAATAAGAGTACTCCTTTTGCCCTCAAGAGCTCTCAGTCCCACTCTGGCTCCTATTTTCAAATCTCTAAACCCAGGCAATTCCGCTGGGACTCAAAGTTAGGACTCCGTCTCCCTCCTTCACTTCTCTCCTCATTCAGTGGCCACACCTGCAAATTAAAGAGAAGAAAAAATGCTCCACTGAGCTTAATAACCTTTGGGTGGACAAAACAATGAACATGAACAATCCCCCCCCCCCAGACAATATTGGTATACATTTAGCAGGCCAAATTCAGGCTTGTCAGCAGTAAATGCTATTAGATTACCTCTTATTCTCCTCTTTGGGATTTCTCAAGCCTCATCACTGAAAGGGACTCCGAAAAGCACCATTCAATCAGTTTTTCATTTCTGCACTCGTAAGCTACCACTTAAGCTATTAGTTAAAATAAAATCAGTTTCATTCATGAAATTAAAGTTTTCAACCACCAGCTTTTCAACTGTTTTGAGGGAAAAAAACCCTCTCACTCTGTAAACACACCTGGCATTTCTAGTTTCCTGAACACCAAAATGCCAGAACACCAAAATCTGTCAGCTTACTCATTCAGGTTACCTATATTATTTAACAATCTCTCCGTAAGTATCACTGATATAACAAATGTCATTTGCCGAAGGAGAGAAAAGCTTCCATGCTACTGCTATACTCTCCATATGTTAACCAGAGAAACAGTGGAAAAAAGTTTGAGCCATCCAACCATCAACTGGATGGTAATGCTCAATGATGGAAGCCGTTTTTCAAAATCCCCACTTTGTTTTTAGTTAAAAAGTAGCAATAGTTTCATTCGTACATTGTTAAAATAGAGCTGAGGAGATAAAAAAAACAAGGTAAAAAACTTTAAGCAAGAGTGCTTGAATAGTGTGGCGTGGGGCACAGCAGCAGCGCAGCCATCTCGCTGGTCTGCCTCACCTCTCAAGGGAATCAACTCCTGTTAACATTATCGAAAGTGGATCTTAGATCTAAACATGCTGTGTATAAAGTGCCATTTTTACCTACAGTGGATTTTTCTATTGAATAACTGAGAGTGAACATATTGTCCATCATACTATGGCCCTACCAGAACTCCATCTGAGAACAGGAAATCAACTTCTGTTCTATGGCCCAGAAATCTATATATTTTAGAATAATCTAGTTGTAAATGTTTAAACCATTACATATCAATGTAAAAAGGGTGATAATTATTTGAAACATTAAGATTACCTTTTTTCTAAAGGGATATAATAAGGCCCATGTCGAAATATTTTGGGATTTTCAAATATTGATTTATCGAGTTTAACAGTGGAATTAATACATTTGCTCATCAACGTGGATGAATAGAAATAGGCAAAAGTTGAGAATTTTTCGAACTTCCGCCATTGGCGAGATTGGAATCTTCTGTAGGTGTTTGGTGGATTTTCACCCTGTTCCATGGAATTTTATGGCTGAACTGTGGAATAATACACATAAACTGCAGAATAACAGTTCTGAGGAATTTTTTCCTCCCCCCTCAATGATTTATTCTTCAGTACATGTAATTATTCCACAGTACACTGATCAGTTCTGCGGACTTTTTTCTCCACAGTTTAATACAATAATCCATAATTTATATATTTATTCCACTGTTCTACAGTATGTCGGAATTTCAGCAAAAGTTGTAAATTTGATTTCTGCAGTTTTGCAGAAGCAAAAATCCAACTTTAGTGGAAATTCTGCTGGCGGAAGTTCTTACGCACACTTCTGTGGATGAGCCAAAAACAGTTCGGCAGGTAAACTGTCTGGTCCAGGGGCCTTATTTCTTTTTGGTGAAATAATTGCTGTGTGAACTTCCTCCTTTGAAAATGTAAAGGTGGTGTAAACAGCTTCACTATCCAAGAGGAAGAAGTGTAAATTATATTCATTTAGGTTCCTTGATTATTTTATTTTTGGAAAACTTTTCCCACACTTCACTACTGATCACTGACAATGTATTGAGCTGTTTATTATTAGTACCAAAATATATTAATTCCCAAATGCCCTGATTATCTTTCACATGGACTGTTTCTTGCAATTTTTTCCAAACGGATTGTTTCTAAGAATATTTTTTATGTCTAATCATAACAACAAATTCCCTTTTTAAATTAGCTAGTGGTATTTTGGGAGCATGCTTCACAGACTTTTTCACCATTCTACCTACATTATTTATGGTTTTCTTAAGATGTTTGCATTCAATATCATATCATGTTTTAAAGTTAGGATTACGATTACCAGCATAAACTTGAGTCTCATACATCAAATTCTCTCTGAGAGCTTCAGTGACCAAATAGTAAATGTCAAACTCAGAAGGAGAAACCAGTTTTTCAGCAAAATTATCAGACTGGCTCAGGGCATTATGATCTACTGCAAATGGCTCAATGCCTTCTAAAATCTGACAAATTTTAAGGTCTGAATATGGTACCCACCTGATCATCTTTTTATTTTTAATAACACATTTCAAATTAGCATTTAAAGCATCTATTTCTAAATTTCATCATTTTGAGAGTCTATTCAAATGTCATTAGAGCCCTTCTTAGGATTGGAGACTTATATTACTACAGAAATCTGCTGCATTGACCTATTTCCTGCTGAGTTAATTGGCTTATGGAAGGCCCCCCATGTCACTGATTTCCATTATTGCCAAGTTGATCACAGCTTGGCATTAACTGGATGAGGTAACACCTACATATCTTGAATGGCTTCAAGAAATTCTTCAAGCATTAGCAGTAGACAAATTTGTTCCATGTCACATCAGCTAGATCTATTTCAGGACTAATGGGAGGCACAGTATGCTTTATTGAACCATCCAGGGCAGTCTCAGAGGGTGTTGTTGGTTTAAAGATGAACTGTTCTCTGAGCAACTTATAAATGAGTTTGGTTTTGTTCTACTCTATCTACTTATAAGGGTAAAGTGTGCCCCATGGGTAGGAGGCTGGGAATATGTTTGATTGGGGGTGGCAATGAGTTTTTTGTTGCTGTTTTTTTTCTGAAAACGTCATATTATTATATTCTCTGTTACTCTTTGTATATGTAGATATGGTGTAATTTACAGTTTATTGTAAAATTTTCTGAAATTCAATAAAATATATTAAAGAGGACAGGAAATTAAATAAATTATGGAAACAGCAGCTACATGCCTAGTTATTATTTGTAATAGAGACTATCAGTTTGTCTCCTTTGTGTCAATGTAAATGTATGGTTAAATTTTTTTTTTTTTAATATTTATCAGTAAGTTAGGAAATAGCAGCTACCAATGCTGATCCTTTTGGGTTTCCTGATTCAACTGCATTAATATGAGCATGCTGGAGTAATAGTGACATTGTCATTCATGAATTCCATGAGTACGTCATGACTTATGGTAAGAATCACCTGCTCTGCTGTCAAGAACTGTCAAAAACCAGGAAGTAATGGCATGCTCTATATTTGTTTTTTAATAGTCACATGGTGTATTTAGTGTTAAGAAGCCATCGAGGTCCCCTGTAAACACTGGCAATCAGTAGTATGTGATGTTCATGTTCTGTTTTGGTCGATAATATTTCTGATAGTTTCAGAAGCCACGTGAAACCGCGCTTGCTATTTCTGCTGAACCTAACCCCTGAATGATATCTGCAGTAGTTTCAAACAGTAGAAAAATATAGTAAAGCAAGCTCACAATAGCCGACTTTTCAAACAAAACCCACAAACCTCATTACAAGGAAATTGGGAGCTTGATGAAATTAAAACATAAGCAGGTCTACTGCTTTCAGCCACAAAGTCACAGACAAAGTAATTTGAAATATTTAAAAAAAGTAAAACAAGCACCTGAAGTGAACAGCCCTTGTAAATCTTGTTGTGGCAGGTTGTTATGCAGTTGTGCAATACCTGACTCCCCACTTTCTGGCATAAGTGTTTTAAAAAAAAGGAGATATGTGTCCAACTGCAAATGCGGTAATGCCCACAAACTGCTTTGCTGGAAACCAGTTTTCTGTCTGTTTCACTATCTCGCCAAGCTCTTCTCCATCACCACATAATATGAAAATTTATTTTCATTCATCGCAATCAAGCATCTAATTATCATCACTTATTTGAGCATTTGCGATACAGTTTTGTAGGAAGCATTCATATGTTAACCTATTTTATCTTGGGTCTTATTTAAACATGGGAATGTATGCAGAGGTCACAGTTTAACCCTTGGAGGTCTGCAAGTAACGCATCAGAATACTAGCAAGCGGTAGTTAATTGATATCAAGAAACTGCACAGATTATCATTTTTTTTTCTGCTATAAATGCCTGTTTCGATGTACATTATTTGTATGAAACCCTGTGCCTAAATGTACAGCGTAAGTTCCTATGCAAGCTGTACTGTACAAAGGAAGTAATAGAAAATCTTCTGGCTAATGCAACAGTGCTGGCGGCTCAAATGGATGATTCATTGCCCTTGATGTAAAACATTCAGGGTTTGATTTCCATGAGGAGACAATTGTAGTTTTTAAGCTGTTGATGTATTTATTGTTAATTGTTTAATTCAAATAATTACAATATCAGCTTTGGAAGCTGCTACAACATTTGGCTTATTGTGAAAACCACTGTATGAAGGAAAGCTAGAAGGTAACACAAATGTTTGCCATTATCTTATGTTGAAATTCCTATTCTCCACTGACAGATATACCAGATTTCAGATGAACAGCAGACATCTTTTGATGCAAAATCAGGTGCGGTGGAGTGTTATGCATCTATGTTGTACATTTGCATATACTGTGGTCACAATCTTTAAAACTTAAATATTTTATTTATTTAAATTCAAAAATGGCACCATAGTAGCACAAAGTTACATCATAGTCTTTCAGGGGCAGAAGGTACAAATGTGTAGTGCCCCCCCAAACTAACCTATCTGGGGCATCCAAAAAATATGTGGTTACTTTAGTGTGTGGAATCAAGTTGGAATGGATTCGCAGGCAGTTGGGGGAGACATGCAAGAGGTGGCAACAGCTGTCTGAGATTCACTGGGCTCCCTAAATCAGTACCTTACCCCACCCTCCCACCCCCAGGTGTGGACCAGAACTGGCTGGGCTTTGAGTTTATTTTCTAGACACTGTTGTTGTTAAGTAAGTCATAAACCATGACAGGCTGTGGGCTACTTTTCCTGAACTGCATGCCCAGGGGCATTGTGTGGCACGAAGCACTTGCGCCAAGTGCATTCAACCACCGGGAAGACACTTTAGGAAAAGTAACACAAGTTCTGCAGTAGCTTATTGTGCTTATAAAATTCAGTTCAATTTTATTCAAGATAAAAACCATAGAGTAGAGTTTGTTTACAGTGGGGTCCTATTAAGGTAAAACTTCTGAGGACAAGCGATCATGTTACGGACTAGAATTGGTCTACTGTTAAAAAAGGAAAAAAGAAGGAGGAGAAGAAAAGGTCAACACAGTACAGTTACTATTCCTGAACCTCCCATCTTTAGAACCTTATCCATAAATCAGGAAGTGGGATTTCCCCCTACCCATTTTATAAAATTAAAATACTGATACAAGCTTTTCAAACAATTGAGTACTATGATATCTTCCCCCTGGGGCAAAAGGGGTCTGTGCCACAGTTATCGAAGATAGTTTCAGGGTAGTATTCGGACTGGGTCATTGAGACGTCCACACATATCCTGTCAGAAAAGACACGACTTGTGTCAAGGGAATTGTCATCCTAGCATTCACAGTTTTCAGTTGTCAAAGGTCTGCCGAGCAGAAGTTGCACATGGATGAGTCCTCAAGGAATCCACAGCTGTTCCTCCTCAGATAGTTTTGTCCTTGCTTGCCCATCCCCACCTTCAATTTTTGTCTCCTTTAAGGCCAGTTTGAATAATTGTCAGTAACAGAGTATCAATTCTGTGCATGTTCCATGAGATATCTTTTCAAGTGACCTGAAGAAACCTAGGCTGTGGTTTGGTTTTCATTTCATTTTCTCCTATGTTTTAAGCCTCTTGTTTTGTGACTGTTCTGATTGTTAAGGTCTGGGCATGCAGCATGGGGTAACTAATTACATTAGCTCTAATGCAGGGCTGCAAAGCTGGTGTTCTGATATCGATAAGATCCAGCAGTTGATGAAATTAACACTATGGGGAGGGTGCTCCTTTAGAATGTGTGAGCCTTTTTTACAGCTGGAGTCTTGGTCTCCAGTTTAAGCTGACACCACACATGCAATGAATGCATTGGTCTCAGCTCAGTTACTGTGGACAAGAGCACCAGTGGATGGTAGCGTCAGTGGACAATAGCTCCTATGGATAATAGCTTATGTGGACAACAGCCACAGTTGATAATAGTATTTATCCCACAAACACAGCATGAATGAAGGAAAATCATCAGTCTTTGTATAAAAGAAATGAGGATCTGATGGACAGGGACTCTGGTTAGCAGTGGCATTTCAGCCCTACATTGTGTGACTGGGCCCCATTGTATGTCAGGGCCCTTGGCTTCCTTCTGCACTTGACCCTTGCATTCTGCTGATGGGCCCCATTCTAAGTTATGGCCCCCTCATTCCCTTTGGCACTTGAGCCGTGCATTCTGCAGGTGGGCCCCGTTCTGTAAAAGGGTCCCTTGGTTCATTGTGACATTTCAGCTTTGCATTCTGTGGCTAGGCCCCATCTGGCTGCAGGTCCACTGGTTCCCAGTGGCACATGAGCCCTACCTTCAGTGGATGAGCTTCTAAGCTTATGCGCAGGCCTCTGGTTCCCTGTGGCACTTCAGCCCTGAGTTCTGGACAGGGCCCTGGTTCCCTGTGGTACTTCAGCCCTGAGTTCTGGTCAAGACTCTGGTTCACTGTGGCACTTCATCCCTGAATTCTGCAGCAATGCCTCTGGTTCCCTGTGGCACTTCATCCCTGAGTTCAGCAGCAGGGCCCCTGGGTCCCTGTGACACTTCAGCCCTGAGTTCTGAGCAGGCCCCTGGTTCCATGTGGCACTTCTGCCCTGAGTTCAGGGAAGGGCCACAGTTCCTTGTGGCACTACAGCCCTGAGTTCTGGGCATTGCCTCTGGTTCCCTGTGGCACTTTGGCCATGAGATATGGCAGGGCCCTGTTTCCCTGTGGTACTACAGCCCTGAGTTCTGGGCAGGATCCCTGGTTCCCTGTGGCACTACAGCTCTGAGTTCTGGGCAGGACCCCTGGTTCCTTGTGGCACTTCAGCCCTGCATTCTATGGCTGGGCTTTTAAGCATCTGTGACACATGTGCTTACTTATGTAGAATTTGGGGGGCCTTGGTAATGGAGTTGGACAGGGAGGAGGAGGAGGAGAACGAGCATCTCATTTTGTGACTGCAGGGGTTCAGGGCCAGTGGTGATGTACATTGCCAGGAAAGTGTGGGGGATCTTGCCTTTACAGTATTTCAGATCTATTTTATAATAGTCCCTAGTTTGGGGTTCAGTTAGTTTGGGGAGGGGGGCGAAGTCAACAACTTCTATGGATCAAAGTTTGGAAGTTGTTCCAAATTTTTGAAAGTACAAAAATACTTTGCAGGCTCCTATTTTTAAAGTCAGTGCTGTAAGAGGGTCCAATGTTTCCATGTTATAAAATATTCTTAACAAACTGCTATTCCTTTGGGAAAAAAAATCAACAGTTTCTGACTTGCATTCCATATTTGCAGAATTGGATGCTGCTTAATTTTCTCATCTTCATTTTTTAGGAATCAAGTACATCCTCACTTTATCCTGGATCTTTTTTCTTCATTTCTGAAAGCCAGACAATCTTTTCAAAGCAGATCAGAAATGGAGTTAATTAGCATAGTCACGGGGATGGGGTGTTGAAAACTGAAGCAGATATCCTTTACACCAGTCTCTATCGTTAGTTTCTAATGTCTCTCTCTCTCTTTTGGGTTCTATCTCGCCCAACATATTCCTGCCATTCTTTATTTTTGCTCACCATTCTGTTTTGTTTCTGTATCTCTTTCCCATCACTCTTATTCTTACCCTCTCATCTGCCATTTTCTTTCTTTCCTCCCACCCAACCATGGCCATTCTGCCCTTTATTTGAGTTTTTTTTTTTCAGTTTATGTCACTGCTGATGAATTTGACTCATTTCCCCTCAATCATGTCAATGAAAAGCCTGCCCACCTATTGCTAAAGCAGGTACAATTGTAAGTGTAAGTTTTTCGAAAAGAGCAGGGGAGTTTCCCCGGTGCCCTGGCCAAATTTCCCTTCATTCACTAAAAATACCACCAACAGCTTAATTTGGTTCAAGGTCAGTTGGCATTCATCTGTATCCCCCTTCCCCGGGTCGTGCCTGAAAATAGGCAAGATTTGTCTAGTGCACTTACCTGGTCAACAAAAGCTAATTAAATAAAGAAAGAAAAGTATCCCAGCTGATCCTTGAGGTACATTAATGTTCTGGAATGAAAGCTAACTTCTCACAAAAAAATCTCAATCAGAGAAAACAATTTCTACTTCTGTATGGATGAGACTGGTGCCAGACAAACTCTTCATGATCTGGTCCTGTCTGGTGCCTAGGACCAGACCTGAGACTGGATACAGAGTTTGCCAGTACAGCCTGTCCTCTAAAGCTAATGTGGCCCCATGGGGGCCACAATGGTAGCATAGTAAGTTAAATTTTTATTTATAGTTGGAAGGGACTCTAGGTCCATCATTTCTGCTCCCCTCACTTTATAAACAGGTACCAACAAGCTTGCTGTGCACACAAATGCTAATTTATCGAGATTTCCCACCAGTGTCCTAATCGATCGTTGTCAGACTCCATGGTGATGCATGGATCACATTCCACCACTGCTGCTTGCATCAACCCCAGTCCCTTTAGGCAGATGTTGCTTGCACTTGGGAGGACTATGAATATCCTTGCTGCACCCCTGCCTCCTTTACAGTTTTTTGTGCCCCTGCCACTTTGCTCCTAAAGGCTTACCTAAGCCCTTCTATATGATAAGGCTCTCTGCTGGCCCTTAAAGGCTCCATCCAGACACAAGAGCACAGCTAGAACACCATTAGCCCAGTACTGGACCTCTCCATGCTGTGCGCTAGGGCTTGTGCTTCAGAGTAACAAAGGGAGGATTAAAACCACTGTATCCATGGTTACCACTAGGAAACAGTTCAGCAAAAATAGCCTAACACAAAGATGTACCAGCCATATACAGCCATTTCATTATATCACACTGGTAAGACTGCCCATGTAGTGGGCTAGTAAAACTTAATTGGCATACGCCATTACGGACTCCAGAGCCATGCAGTGGCTCAGTGGCATTAAGGGCTCCCTCTGTTGCTTAGCACATAGTTTTATGCTAAATCATGCATACTAGGTTATTAATAATTATATTTATATAACCATTCATTTATTGCTAATATATATTGGTCATGTTTGTTAGTCATGGGGCTGTAAATGGAAAATAACATTATTAATAATTACATTTATGTCATTGAATACAGGGATCAGGATAATCTGAAAATGAATAATTATGACAATAGTTCTGATGATTACAACAATCAGATTGAGAATGTGACTGGTCTGATTCGTAATTTTGGAGTCTTACGATATGCTTTCGAACCTGAAATTGCAGCTATTCCCCTTTCAAATCATGGATCACAATCTGATGATGTACCCAATGTTGAAGAAATATGAGTCAATGAGACACCAGCCAGATTGCTTGATCTCAATTGGTGACATTGTGGGAATTGCATGCAAATGCCAACCATTGTTGAAAGTGTATGTTGCACTGAGATTAAAGGAATACAACATAGGATGGATGGTATTAGCTGCATAACAAGTAACCCACATATGCATAATATATGCATTGATGTTGAAGCACTTGATGTAAGCCTGATGGCAAACAAATATCTACGTGGAGGATCTTTAGTCCGTCCAGTTTCTAGCAGGTAATAATTTGTATACCAACTATTAAACAATATGTGATATTTCCCACAAACTGGTGGTGATATGGTGTATAATTAAGCAATAAGACACAATGGGGGGGGCATTGTTGTGGAATAATGGCCCACTTCGGGTGGGTTGAAGCACGAAGAGAAGCCGTGTGCTTCCACTGCCTGAAAAGGGCATTATCCCATTAAACCCCCACTCCCCCCACCGGAGTGCCTTACCAAGATTATGAAAATGGGACCCTATCAGTGGACTGTAGATAGTATTAATCACTGTATTTACAAAAAAAAATATATGTTAAATATTTGAATGTAAAAAAGGAGATACAAACAATAGTCCATTCTGTACTGTACAGTTGTGTCTCATTGCCAGCAGGTGGCACCATTACTAAGAGAAAGGGTGGACAGAAAGTGGCTTCAGCAGTTTGCTTGCTTAGCAAGAGAGAAAGAGAACACCCCCCCATTATGAGACAAGTAGTCATACTTTAAATTTTGTGTTAGTGGTAGAATATCATTCCATCACCTTTGAACTGTGGTACTACAGATTCTTGACATGGATGTACTTTTATACAGAACAATACTCCACTATGCAGTACTGATGAGTAACATAATGATGTTATAGTGTTCAGCAACATAATGTTTTTCAGCTATTATAAATCTCACCATCCTTTTTTTTTTTTTAGTACTTATCGACTTGCTGCATACCGACAGTTCACTCTGTGGACACATGGTCATCTTGGAAAACATATAAGGCGTGTTATTCCAGCATGCTGTGTGAAGTTAATTAGGCAGAACTATCCTGATGTTGAATATGAAGGTTTTCATTTCGCCTTTATGTAAACATAACAATTAAAAAAGTAGAACAAATAAATAGTTTCTTCTACAACTTCTATGAAAAATGTGAAATAAGAGCTGAATAAATAGATGTTCATGTTTCACCCTGATTTTTTTGTCAGTTTTTATTCATTGCATAACAAATATAGTTGTTACTACCAGACGAGCATATACCTACATATCTAGTAAGAGTGAAAGATGTTATAACAGGCTGTATACCCCTTGCGTTTTGGGGTGGGGGTGAGGGGAATGGTGCAGTCATTGAAAAAATATGTATATTACTACGGGTAGGGTGGTTTAAAATGTGGCATAGTGGTGGTGTCTTTATCTTTATCTTCTGACTGTAAAAAATCACCCAGGTAGCAGAAGGATCTTTAAGAAATAATCACCTTCCTTACTGACACTGTAGTGGCAGATTGGAAGTACAGTACCAGCAGAGATGTTAGCCTTTTAAATACTTGAATTCTTCAAGAGGTGATGGGATATATCAAAAAATGGGATGGTGATGTAAGGGTGGTATAATTAAGCAATTAGGCATGACAGGTGGTGGGATATCGTCACGCAGTGGGTGGTTGGGCATGAGGCCACATGCTGAGTGTATCCAACCACCCAAAAAGTGAAGATTTCCCATGATATATCACACCCTGGAGTGACTTATTGCTATTATGTACTAAGTCATGACATCCAATGTCTGCACATTGTGATGTTAAATAATTGTACTTGCGCCTTTACTTCACAACAGTTAGATATCAGTCTAATTATTCGTTGCTTTTAAATTTCTTGTTTGAGATTCGAGTATGGTGTGCCTTCATTGCCTCTTCTATTGGAAGCTTAGATGCCCAATGATGTTCACCAAGACATCGTTTTGTAAAATCTTCTGTTTGGGAATTACTTTCTGTCCCTTTGTCATCTGCAGTTCAGGAAAGAAATGAGTTCCAACTGATGGATTTAGCACCATGGAAAATAAGTAACTATGCTTGCATTCATGTTGGTAATATATTAATAAAATGTATAATGTACCAGCAATTTGCCTGTCACATACACTTCTTATTATATTGTCTCTGAACTTGAGTGTCTTATTGGATCTTCTGGTTTTAGCAACATATCTCCCAGCGGGTTTCGAAAATTGGTGCTTGAACTGCAATATACCACATTGTTATAGGCCTGAGGGCATAGCACATTTTCATTGTGATCCATCCAAAGCTGCAACATGGAGTCTACATGAATAGGCATCAAAATCGTTCTTGATTCTCTTTGGAGCATATTTAAGGTACAAGGAATGGACACTCTCCAGGTCACCAGTGTGAATTCCTTCTGTCACCTTTTGTTAAAATAATAAACATAAGATCATATTTTATACTAACACAAAGGTTGCAAATAAAAGATATATTGCAGACTCAGCAGCTGTTAATACCAACACAATGATCACTTGTATTGCACAGGGTAAATCATTGAGAAGGGGTGGTGGTATTCTTCCACTGTATAATATCATTAATTATACCATGGACATAAGTGTCCAGCCAATGAAATTGTCAGATTGGCAGATTACCACCACTGTAAATTATCTGACAATTGCTGTCTGTTGAAGAGCAAATGGTGGTGGTCATCTGCAGCACAAGAAGAAATACAATAAAAATTAAAAAACAAAGCAACCTCCATAAAAGTTGTCCTTTAATATGCAGATGCAGAATAAGGAATGCTGGAGGCACATCTGTGCAGACTTGATAGACCTATATGTTTTTATCTTCTGGCAACTGTTGTATGTTTGTATATATCAATAACTAGACTACAGTACATATATAATTACTGGGACTAAGTGTGAAAAAAAATGGTAACATGAGATTATAACCTATTGGCATTCTGGATGTTTGTTGTGGTCATTATCGACAGACAGTATAATTAAAAAACAATGCATAACTGGGTGTGAGTTGACATTGAATAACATCAGGCCTAGTGTGTGAAATAATGATATGTCTGTAAAAAATCTGACAATACTTCAATGATTAATCAATAAACATATGAAACTGTGAAGAGATTACTGGACTTTCTTCCACTTCTGCATCATGATATAAGCACTGTGTTCTGAGCTACTCAGCTAGTCAGGTTAATTGATTTGTTCATAGCCATGTTATTATTTTCAATATTATTATGTTCATATTCATTGTTACTGGGGAAATACAACTTTTTTATTACCTTCTCTAAATCAGATAACAGCTTCTTGTCCATCAGAATCTTCTCTAGTTCTTCATGAGCATCAGAATCACTTGATATCCATGATGTGCATAATTCAGTGTCTCTGTCATATGGTGGATGTTCACACCTGTGGAAGTTTTCATTTCCCATCCAACTGTGTATATTTGCCATGTGGAACAGCACAGAAGTAAATCTCTCCTTTAGCATATCATAATCTTTGTCACAGGTATCAACTGCCCACCAACGATTGTTAATTATTGCATTACTCCAATCAGAAATTATCGCACAATTCCTCTTCTTGCTTGATTTGAACTTTTTCTTTATACCCTTTGCAATGTGCCACAAATCAAACTCATGTTTGACAGTAGGGAATTTCTCTCTGATAATCTTCTGGACTGACACACATCTATTGGTAGCCAAGACTGACACATTGAGACCGATATTCTGAAGTGTTGTCAAACTTCTGATCAACCCTTCTGATTCTAGCCAGAAACTGTTTTTGACCTCAGAAACCTTTACTGACTGTTGATCTATTATGTGTCTTGTTTCACAATCAGTTACGGTATACGTCCCAAGTGTTGCACAGTGACCAGGGCTGTCGCTACGTGCATCTCCAGAAACTATTAGTTCTTTGTTTGCAATTTCCTGATGGATTTCAGCCATGTGAGTTCTCCATGTCTCACGAATTGTGGGTAGAATCAGTCTCCTTTGAATATTATTGCAGTGTCATACAGTTATACATCCAATTCCAATAGCTGACAGAATCTCAAAAGTCGTCGTATAGAAGCCCCCACAAATAAATGTTGCAGAAGACATAAGAATATTAACCTCTGGTACACCGTTCAACTTCTCTTGTGAATCCCATGTCCATGTATGTCCATTCAGACATTCTGTTTTCACGGTTATTGCAGTACCTTTTTTAATAATACTTGGATGTGAGATTAGTGGGCTGTTACAAAAGGGAGCATTACAAATTTTAAACAATAACATAAGTTTTTTTGAAATTATATAGAAGCAGTCCGAATCAGTGCATGTTTCACTGTCAGAACCTGATTCACTGGATTCATTACTTACAGATGATTCTGGACTATAGTCAGGGTCTTTAACATAGTCATCTTCCAAATCAGATTTACTGTCAGTTTCATATTGTTTAGTTATGTCACTTCTTACAACAACAGTATCTGCAAATTGAACCATATTGCTGTCTTCGTTTCGACTTCCCATGAAACATTCACTGACAACATGGGATTCATGGTTTGAACTTCCAATTGCTCCAGTCTTGTTGAGATGCAGCCTGTTTACTGCTGTATATATATATGATCATTACTAAAACCATGTTTTGCTAGTAGGTCGTCCGTCATTGTGAAACTTGAATATTTTTTTATTTGCTGCATCACATTGAATACATTAGTCTGAGTTCCTTTATTCCTAGTTTTGATGCATGGTAACACTGTATCTGGAATAGTCTGCATACAAACTGAATGTTTTCTTATTGACCATAAAGGTGCAAGAAGGCAGTTGTGACATCTGCATGTGCAGTCCTGTAAATTTAGAGTGATTTACATTTTTATTATGCTGTTACTTTTAAGATTGTTTTTATTAAGCTGTAATATGTATGTACATATTTTTTATTTATTTTTTCCAATACTTTTCATCTACGGTCCACATTCTAAACGAAATAATACCCGACAGGGTGAATGATATAGCCAATACTGGATCTTCCAGGGGCTATAAGGCCATCCGCCTGTGGCGTCAGGCATCATTATGCCCCTGGGCAATCCAGTATTGACCAGTATCGCATACTCTGTTGGGTGTTATTGATTACTTACTGCTTCGCTTTGCTGTACTGTAAGTGTGACACTAACTGGGGTGACGGCTTATCTGCTATTTAGAAAATCTGCTTTTTATTTCCTGACATCTGATTGGCTAGTACCCTTGCCAGGGGGGTGCATTAACTTTCAATAGATGCCCAGGAAATAAAAAGTATCAGTCTACAGTGACCCTTATCCTACTAAGTATCCTAGCGCCCACCCTGCTTCCTAATTGGCTGTAACCACTTAATTGAAATTTCAAATCGCCGCCATATTTTTGTCTGGCTTAGCGAGAGATATTTCCCATAGCAAGTCAATCCTAGCACAGATGTGGGGTACAACCATGACCACAATTATTTTACCATAAAAAAGAAACAAAACCAAAACCTACAGTAGTTCATTTGAAAGCGGCAGTTAACTGCCTATTATACTTGTCAGCAGCCCTGGCTTCCCACCTCGATCTGTACCCCGTCGTGTCAGCAATCCTTGATCAGTTTACACAAAAACACCACCAAATGTTCACAAATATACCTGTTTTGTACAGGCTTAAGTTTTCATCTTCCTTCCACCTCCTACTATAAAATATACAGGTCTTCCATCACTACTCGGTCAAACAATGATCCCTTTCCTTACTCATGTGAACCACATCAACCGCCACCTCCTAGGCTCCTCACCAGATTTTCATTCACCTTCTCCACATCATGGCAGACCATCCACCATCTCCACTCCTTATTTTCAATACATTTCACATGATCCACAGTGTGGCAGCCTGGTATCTCCACTCATGGCCCAGTTTTCCAATATGTTTGCCTTTTCCATATCGTGGCAGACTGCCCGTCCGCGCATTTCTGCTCCTCATTCAAATATGTTTCACCTGCTCCACAGCATAACCACCCACCCATAACCTCTGCTCTTTGCTCAATGTTTGATTAATTCACTTTGAAACTGCAGCCCTCCTCACTAACTGTAAAGTCCAACTGCATACAAGTACCGCGCTCTGTAAATCATGGAGAGGTATGAGCCAAATAAATACATTTTGCTTCTTTTTTATTAGCAGCTTACCCAACTGCCACTACCACTCTTCGGCCACATTTCCCCCCACAAATAAATGAATGGTGCAGCAAAGGTATAAGCTAAAATCAATGGACAAATGAATAAAAAAAATCAATGCAACGGCGCTCCTCCTCATACTCTTGGTCTTCAGGGCAGGCAGCGAGGACCAGGAAATTAGGAAAAAAATGAGGCCAAAAAAGCAGAGATACAGACTCATTGTCCACTGACCCGAACTCCCAATAAGAAGGCATTCTCCCATCATCCAGTCTGGGCATCCAGTCTTGCTGCAACAACAGAAAACTTTTTTTTCTGCCACAACAATGTCAAGACATTTTGGGGGGAAAACCTGAAACAGAAGCTCGATATCATGTTCTAGATGTGGTGGTGGGGGGTGGGTGAGGTTGTTGTTAGTGGCTCAACAGCAGATGGAACAGCACAAAAACTCAGAGGAACTACTTTATTACCAACTTCCTTGTTATTTTTTTTGTATGGAATATTTTAAGGTAATTTTTTAAAATCCCACCTAAAAATATCATAGGTAGCCCATTTTCTAAGCTCAATAATACCCTCCAGGATGGGCGGTATAGGCAATACTGGACCTTACAGGTGCTATAAGGCCCTCCGCCTGCACTGCCAGGCCTCATTACACCCCTGGGCAGTCCGATATTGCCCAATACTGCCCACCCTATCGGGTATTATTGCTTGCTTTATGGATCGCTGAGCCACAAAAGCAACATGGAGGCATTAGCCTATCACAACATTAGACTGACCTATTTATGTAATGTAATGAGTCAACACAGTCAGGGATTCAGTATTTCCCAGACTCTGTTGTCTCATACACCTCTGAGTACTTTAAGCCCCTCACCACCACCCCCATCATAACAGTTAACAAAATCCAAAGCAAGATAAACTGAAGGGAATACAGTACATCCTGCCAGTGTGAAATCTAACTCTTAACCAGTCAAGTAGAGTGAGAGGGCAGATGGTCAGTCTCAATGACTCAGAAGTGAAATTTTTAGCCATCACATTATTATAAAGTTATCAGTCTTATCAATACCTCTTGAAATATTTGCATGCTGCAGAACTTAGATACATCATCTTCAGCCATGGAAGTAGTGAATTTTCCATGTTTTGTCTAGTTATCACCACCGAACAACCTAGGATGTGCCTCATCACCTAATTTCGATGTCCGATGTGCAGTATTATGGGCTTGTATGTTATCCTATGCAGAAAAATAATGCGATGTATTAGTTAACAAATTTGATTGCTAAGGTACTTCCTCAATGCATCACATATAGAACAATGAAAGAAATATGATATACCTGTACATGTTTAATGCTTCTGGATGTGCCTTGTACCACCATAATTTCAGGTGTGATTTTTTTTAATGCATGTGTTGCTAGATGATTCTGTTTCATATAAATTTGAACTTGTTCTTGCAACACCAATGTCATGAGGCACAGCATTTTATTTTCAAGCGATTGGTCTTAGCTAATGAAAAAAATGCCAGCCCTATCAAAATGGCCTTTGGTCATATAATCAGTCTCACTAAAATGAAGGCTGCATACACAACTATGAATAGTTGACTCATGGTTTATCAATTGAAGTGGACCCAACCATTTGTGATATAGCTCAACATTGTTAATTGGGATTTGATGGAAATTTAACAATGGATTCCGTGTGTATGTACTGTCACACTCAGGAACAATACATGTTGGTCTAGATCTTCTCCTTTTGATCAGGACATTTAGTTCCATAATGAATAGTGTTAGATGTCTGTTATTCGTGCAACAAAATTACAAAGTCCTGTAGTTCTGATATAAAAATCTGTAGAGTAAAACAGAGACATAAATTAAACAAAATAACTTATAAATAATGCATAAAAAAAGTCATATCGTTCCATCTTATTAGTGTATTGCTTCCTTACCGGAAGATGATTTCACTATATGCACACCTTATGCAGTTGAGACACATGTTTATATAATAACCACCATATGCATCAATTGTACAGCAAGTAAATGTTGAGAAACTTTATTCTGACATTTTGGAGGGAATGGAGACCACGCTGGAGAGCACTATGGTGCATGACAGTCGACAGAATCGATTTGCCAATGGAAAAGTCTGCCAGGATAACATAGTGGACTACTATTACTAAGTGCATAGAAAAATGGTCAAAGGGCATGTGGTGGGTTTCCTGTACCTGAACTATAATATAGAGGATAATGTGTGGGGAACAGTTAACAACCATGTTGTATTCGCATCGAGAGGTTACCATGGTCTGTAAACCTCGAGACCACAGCTCAAGAGGATTTCAGTAACCATGGTAACCTCAAGATGGGAATTCAAAGTGGTTGTTGACTGGGCCCCATACATTGTTTTTTATAGTGTGTGGTGCCTGGTTTAGCAGTTACAGCAGCATAACACCTATTTTGTGAAAGACAGTTCCTAGCCTTAGGATGCTGAATAATGCACGATTCTTTTTTGTGCAGTTTACAGAAACATTTTATTTTCCTTACATGCTACAATTTACTATTTCATCTGACGAGTAAAAAGAGAAACAATAAACAGTAAGCGATTAGTAGTCCTGACACAATCTGATGTGGACTAGCAGCCCAGTAAGGTCAGATATCCTAGGGTCAAAAACGTACTGTTGTGTCTCCAGGAAGAGTCGCTAAGTCAAAATTTACTTCCAGTGAGAGCCATTTGGTGATATGTAATGGGAGATGTATTCAGGTGCCTGGGGAGAGAGAAAGAAGGAAAAAAAACAGTGAGTTTTTTTTACTGAATACTTCAACAGAAAGTGGCAGAGGATGGTTGGGGAAAAGAGGGTGATCAGTTGTTCATTTTACATACCTGCTCGGTTAACAGCCATCATCTGAAGATGAATACTGAATGATGGCCACTCTTCATCTATTTTGTGGTGCTAATAAACTATTAAACTTGATGGTTACTCCCTGTTGGAAGATGTTTTTTTCACCATTATACTGTGAGATGGAATGTCTCCAGGCTTCCTAATGCCTGTGCTGTACCTCAATAGAGAAACCATCCATCCACACTCCACACCTCATTGCATGCCACATGTCACTAGGCCCACTGTCTGTCTGTCCTTGCTGTCAAATTGTCTTGTATGTTGGGTCTTCAGGTCCAGAAAACAGCTGGATTATCACCTAAGGCCTCAGGCAGACTTGCAGTGCAGAATGCACCCAGTGCTGCCTCATGTCAGATAGACTGTCCAGTAATAGGAGCCGCTGACAAGAAGTGTGAGCAGAATAACTGTAAATACTGTTTTTTTGTGTGTACAATCAATTGATTTTGTTTGCTACTTAAAAAGACTGCTGTTCGAGGTTTAAACAGTTGCCATGGCAACCTCTCGGTGGCTACACCTGTGTGTTGCAGATAAGGAACCATACATTTTCTCACATCCCACCCGCTCGGTCATTTATAAAATAAATGAGACAGCTGCGATCTCTCCACCAGCCCGGCCACTTGTTTTTTTACCTTTAGACTACCAGAAGATTTAGAACGCATAGGTTTTTTAGGAAAGAATATTTTGTCTGTGGCAGCCAAAGGGTTAAGATCCATATTTGAATTTTAATAAAAAAAGAAACATTCAGCCACTATGTCTCTCCCAGGCCGCCCACTAGTTCATTTATTTAAAAAAAAGGAACAACTGCAATCTCTATACCAGCCTGCCCGCTCACTCTATCTCTGTACCTGTCTGCCCGCTCGCTCTGTCTCTATCTCGCTACCAGCCCACCTGCTCGCTCTTGATATTTTAACTTTTAATTATAAAAAAACAAACAGCCACATTTTACTCTTTTTTTCTCTTACTTGTCTCCACACAGCATTGTTGGGTGGTAATACTGCAATGACAACCAGACCTAAAGCACAGAAGCCTTTCTATGACAAAATTCCTTCAGAGCAATAATTAAAAAACACCCTGGACACTTAGGTGGAGGAACTATTTCATAAAAAGTGACACAAATATGCATGCTTTTTCTACTTCACATTGGTGGTGATCATAATGGGAACAATGAACAACTCCGCACAGTGTAGAAAGGAAGCCACAAATGTCTAACAGATTAACGGGTTTTATAGCCAGATGCATAACCTCCAGGAGGGGAGAGGCAATTCCGGTGCTGTATAGAACACTGGTTAGGCCACACCTTGTGTACTGAGTTCAGTGTTGGTGGCAGCACCTGTAGAAGAACTTTTGGTTACTGGAGGATGTACATCACAGGGCAAAAAAGGTAAAAAAAAGAAAATGATACAGGAGTTAGTCGGAATGCCCCATTAGAGTTGGCTGAGGGAGGTGAACATGTACTCCATGGAGGACAGATGGGTAAGGAGAGACACGATTGAAACCTGCAAGTACATGAAGGGAATAAACAAGATGGACATTTATTTATTTATTTAAACGTTTTACCAGGAAGGCATACTGGGCGGTGCAATGGTGGATTCCAGATGCATCCTGGGGGAAGGGAATTAGGATAGCCAGTAAGCAAAATACATTACGTGAATGAAACACATTACATTGTCAAGGGAGGGGCTTTTTCAGTAAATGAATGAGAGGGGCCCTCAAGGGCACAAGCTTAGATTAGGAAGTGGGTAACGTTCAGCAGGGAAATGATGAGATACTTTTTAATGGAGATGGTGGTGTCAGAGTGAAACATATTGCCAGGATAGCTGGTAGCATATAATAGTGTGCCGGTTAAATAAAGGATGGGACAGAGTGAAAAAGGAGTTTCTGTGGAAGGAAGGAAGGAAGGAAGGAAGGAAGGAAGGAACTGAAGGTCCTTCATCTGCCAACAAGTTATTATGATTATATGAAAGTGAACAGTGTAAATTTGAACCATCCACTGCAGTTTATCTACCAGGGACTGTTTGTTTCTGGGACGGATGCACACTCCTCAAATCCATTGTTTACCTAAGGAAGACTCTGGTTATATAAGTGTCAGCATGCAGAATCTGCACACAAATATTGACAAGTTCGGCCACACCATGTATTAATAAATCTAATGGAGCAAAAAAATGTGATTCTTTATCTAGAAAAGCAGATTGCTCAGAGGAATGTGTGTGCATGCCTGGTGTGAAGGGTAATGAGTTTGCTAACAACAATGGGAGGCAAATATTTTTCTATGTTTTTATTGTCTTTTTTTTTTTAAAGCTATGGTCACCACTACTAAAGTTTTGTACATATTGTCCATTTGGACTATTTGTAAGCAACCAAGAAATACACTAATGTTACCCCTATATGCTGTGTCTGATCCTTTGTAGGTCCGAATTGACAATGACAGACACTTATGCAGGAGCATGGCACAGTGATATAACAAAGCAGTACATTGAAAATATATGCTAATTCAGTATGCATTACTCAGTACAAAGTAACAAAAAATATAAATTTAAAAATGCAAAATTCTGAACTAAACTGCACTTTCTGTATCTTTGCATCAGGAGGCATATGCATAATCACCAAATTAATCAAATTTGCAAGCTGAAGCATTTGGTCATTTTTTTTTCCTCAAAAAGAAATAAATAGGGAACAAAATCAACATACAAGTTACACAAATATGAAGAATAACACATCAGAAATCCACCCCTTTCACAAGGCAGATCAGATTGTTCAGAGAACAGTGTGTATACCTCTGGTGTATCAGGTACAGGGTTTGAATCCCTGTCTGTCCTAAACTTTTCACTATTTATATTTCTACTTTTGTTTCAGGTACAAAGACACTACATATGCATCTTCCAAATAAATATAATTTTGGAAACTGAGTACTTTACAGAACTATGCCATTCATAATGCTGCTTCTCTGTGTGGTGGTACAATCATCTTGCACCATAAACAGACACATGATCATGTTCAGATATACTGAAGAAAATCTGTGAGTCACAAACTGTAGAACATACTTCCTCTCTCTATCAGGAATGCCCGCTACCTGAGTAACAAACCTGGAATTGATGCGAGTATCTCACAATCGTGGTGATTAGGGCGAGATGACAGTAGAGCATCGTGACACATAAAAAATTATTTCAGTAATGGGTTTTATGGAAGAGGAAATTCGGGTAGACAATTGTCAAAGGCTACTGATAAAAATGCTGTCACATTGGTAATCAGGACTGGGAATTGGGCTGTGTGGATTTTGGGACTGGGTGTTTCACAACCATTTAGGAAAGACAACAAACTACATCTTGATAAACTGAATGATGTCAACATGTACACTTTTAATGCCTGTCCTATGGTAATTTCAGTGCAGCAGAAATGAGGAAGAATGACAGTTAGATAAACAAACGTCATTATCTCAGTTACACTTAAAAAAAATACATACATTTAACTATTCCTGTACAGTAGCATACATTTGTATTTAAAAAAAAATTCATAGATGTACCATAACTATTCAGTCTAGCCCACGATGTCAGTGTGTGAAAACATCACATGCAGATCGAACTCAACAGTCGTAACGTCAATGACGTGCATGAAAATATAGTTACTCGAGACTATTCAGAACGATGAGAAATGGCAAGCACAGAAAGAAAACAGGAAAATGGTTAAAAATCAATAAAAATGTCAAAAAGATTACTAAACATGCAGTAAAAAACAATTTTTGCCAGTCACATACCACTTCAAATAAGTGTAAATTAGGAACAGTCAATTCCTGTCCCCTTTAAATTAAAAGAAAAATCTATTTCCTTTAGAATCACAGTAACATCACTGCCTAGATCCAGCCTTAATGCTATAGGTAAATGGTCACTCTCCCAAACATCTAACACCTCAAAGCTGATTACATTATTAATACAGTATATCAATAATACAGAGAACCAAAACACTGCCACCAGTTTTTGTGTGACATGGAATTTCATCTACTGTACTCTGTCTCCAATAACTCTTTCATTTACCACATGAATGGAGTTATCAGCAAATAAATCTAACAACAGAGCACCTCTATTAGAGACTGTTTTATCTTTGGAGGATCTGATTGGGATAGTATAACATCTAGCAAACAGTAATTACTGCATATTTCTATCTTATCCTGGATTCTTGTGATGAAGTCCCCATTAATATTTTAGGACTTCCCTTAAAGTTGGTCTGAATCAAGCAAAGTACTGACCCTAGAGACATGGACATTTCCTAACATGGAGTCATCTTGGAGACAGGCAGTAGATATGTGTATATAATAACCAGCATGACTTTGTTGACAGCGGTTACAGCAATACACAAAAACAACAGATAACCAGTATTTAACATACAGCTGTTACACAATTTTGAGGTAGAGACAAAGGTAGCCAAAGCTTACCTAGCTATTCCCAAATTATTACATTTCTGGGCCTCATATAACCATCATGTATGACCTTTCAGAACAGGTGAATGACCCCAAAGCCAAGTTGTTGCAGGTGCAACAGGTCAAGAATCCCACTAGGGAATACACCATGGTACTCATCAGCTCAGAAAGAGTAGTCAGTGTGCGGGTTGGGGTACCCCTAGGGTCCGGTAATCACAGTACTACTATATATGGTTTAACTTGGGCCTGGGTACTAGTAAGCCTTCATTTAAGGCTGAGGTGTTAGACTTCAGAAGAGAGGTTTTCAACTAAATGAGGGAATTAGTCCTTGTCAGGTTGGCAGGGTAGACAGCATCAGTGGAATGGAAAAAAAAAATGTTGGCTATAAAAGTGGCTATTCTCAAGGCAACAGAAACAAGCACAAGATCAGTTATCAGGAGAATCAAATACAAAAGACCAACTTGGTTCTCTGAAAAGGTAAGATAGGCAGTAAAGGCCAAAAAATAGGCTATTTATAAGGTACAAGGAAAATGAGTGGGCTGGAGAATGAGGCATGTATCAGGAAAAAAGGGAGAGGCCAAGAAGTTGGTTAAGATAATAAAGGCAGACACAGAACTGTGTATTGCAAAGGATGTCAAGAAAAGGGGAACACAATTTATATATATATATATATATATATATGGAAAAAACATAGCTGGGGAATTGTCATGCTAAAGGAGCGGGGCAAGGTAATAGATGTACACAGGCAGAAAGAAGCCATGTTGAATGACTACTTCTGCTTGGTATTCACTAGGGAGAACAGTAGGCCTTGCCAAAGAGCAGAATGAACACAGCTGATAGAGGGATTCCAAAAATTAAGCTTCAGAAATATACTAGCTAATGAGTCAGAAAAGGGTTAGCAGCCCTTATGGTAAAGGTTCTGGGGCCTGATGGGATGCATACAAGGGTACTAAGGGAAGTGGCATCGGTGTTAGCTGAATCCCCGGTGGGGCTATTCAACAGTTCTTTGCAGCATATGGTGGTTCTAAAGCACTGGAGAATGGTGAATGTAGTTCTGCTGCACAAGGGAAGGGACAAGGAGTAGCCAGGAAACTATAGACCCATAAGTCTTTCCTCCATGGTAGAGAAACTGATGAAGACATTAGTCAAAGACCTAATGGAATACCTGGAGAAAAATGGACTTCAGGAGTGTAAGCAGCACTGGTCTGTAGTAAGGTAAGCTTGTCAGACCAACCTGATAGTATTCTTTGACAGAGAACCAGGGATGTCAGCAAGAGGCATACAGTAGACCTACTCTTCATTGACTTCAAGAAAACATTAGATTCAGTGCCATACAGAAAACTGCTGAAGAAAATGGGGTGATCTGGAACAACTCAGGAAACAGTAAGGTGCGTAGGAAATTGCTTGGAGGGGAGGCAGCAGAGAGTTGTGGTGAATGGGCTTAGGTCACTGGAAGGAGAGGTCACCAGTGGAGTACAACAGGGATCTGTCCTGTGCCCAGTCCCCTTTGATATGTAACATGTGAGAGGGAATCCAGGGCAGGTTGTGTCTATTCATAGATGACACTAAACTCCGTGGTAGCGTTGACAGCATGGAGGTGATAAGGGATTTGCAGAGAGACTTGTAATGGCTAGAAAATGTATCCAAAATATAGCTGTTGAAATTCAATGCCAAAAAAATGCAAAGAAATGCAATTTGGAAACAAAATCCCAGAACAGAGCATTGGATGAGAGGGCTTCAGCTGGACACAACATCAGAGGAAAGGGACCTAGGAATCATCATTAGTGACTCCCTTAAACAAACAGGCCAGTGTAACAAAGCTTTCAGCAAGGCTAACAGGATGCTAGTGTGCATTGGGAGGGGGTTGAAAAGTAGGAAACAGGAGGTACTGCTCCCGCTGCATAGGTCACTGATGAGGCCACACCTGGAGTACTGTGCCCAGTTCTGGAGTCACCACCCAGTAAAGGACAAAGGACAGGCTAGAGATGGTACAATGTAGGGTGTTCAAAATGATTCAGGGCCAGGAGGGAAGATTGTATAAGGATTAGTGCTGGCAGGACTCAGCAGACTTCAGACCTTATTGAGTAAGAACTGGAACATGAGGTGGACATTCTGAGTCATTATTTATAAATATTTGAATACATGTATTAAATTGCGTGTAAATGGGATACAATGAAATATTTAACACAGAGGCCAAAGGGAATACTTTGAATCATTATTTGTATGAAGAATAAAGTAACACTTCTTATATAGGAAACAAACAAGCCAGGCAGTGGCACCATTTCCGGAAGCAGGGAGGGGGACAACTACTACACATGATGCAGCATACAGTAGCTCCTTCATAGCTTCCCTTGGTGGCACACCTGCATGGGACCTTGTGAATGCTGGGGGGGGCACAGACAGTTTACTGTATTTAAATTCAATTACTGTACAGTGTACAGTATTCAGAGTAGTTTCAAAGTCTTATTTTTTTGGGGGGGCATGAGACAAAAGACTCTGATGATACAGTGCTGAGAGAGAGCAAGAAAAAGAGATACAAGTACCTACCAATACCAAGCAGCTAAACATTGTTGTATTAAGTCTTGGTATTCTTTTGTTGGCTGTAGCTGAGGAGACCAGGCCAAAAAACAGCTTTGAAAGAATGATCAAATGAGCAGCAGTAAGAGCCCACCCTACCCATGTGATTCAGCCGCATTGCATGCCCTAGTGTACTGCAATGGTACAGTACCTGGTTCAACATGTGATAATTTTTTTTTTTTTTTTTTACTTCTTCTAGTAATAAACATCTTATAAACAAGAAATGAAAGCTATCTTACTGACCACCACCAGTGACATGACATCAGTCAAGAACAGTTGATACTTTTTACAGTGCACGGTGCACCTAAAGGCACACACAATATACCCATCCTATACATAACAGTTGCTGCCAAGTGAGTTAAAATATAATCTCAGCCGAGTCAGTCACTTACTGCAACCAAGATGTGATATTACATCATACTACAAGCAAATGAATGAATGAATGAATGAATACTAACATGTTTCTCCATAACGTAAGCACAGCCAAATATTGAAGCATGTGAATAATATTCCAAAGTAAAAGATTTAGTGACATCTGCTGTAACAAACAGTAACTCTTTAGTACTTAAATCATAACCGGTGGTAAAATAATATTTTAGGAACTTGCTGATTAGTTTTAGTAGCAGTAGTATGCATTACCTTACCATCCAGATCAGATTAGGTATATACAATGTTTGGGATATGAAATACAGCTGCTGTTGGCAAAACACATATCTTGGACTCTGGACCCACTTATGTTATTTTTTTGCCCTATGCTCATTGTATTCATTCAATCCTGTAAAAAGAAGAAGATGATCTTGCAGAAGTGACCGAAGAGGAAGAAAAGAAGGAAATGCTGGAACACTGGAGGAGTGGCTGCCTGATGCTGCGCTATACTGTAAAGAAAAAATATACATTGGACTCTGTCTTGACCCACTGATGTAACTGTATTTTGTTTTCCTGTGCTCAATGTGTTTTTTACTTCAGTTCAGATAATCCTGATCTGACCTTAAGTGTTGACAACTTGTAACTGTCATGCCTCATTTATTAACTAAATGCCCAGTTCATAAAAGAATTATCAAAGGCACAATAGGAGAAACTGCTTTTTGGAGAGAGCCTCAGAGTCAATGTGTTTTATAGTCATTCAGGTATCATATCTGAAATTAAAGTGAGGAATGTGACTTTTAGAAATGTCAAACACTTAGCATTTTCTGGTGACAAACAAGATTTGTGTCAGTAATAATGTCACTAACTGAACTAAATAATGGTTCTGAAGAAACATTAGGAGGTGATTCATGTTCTTCATTGCAATTTGTACTAAAGCAGGCCACATATTTTGTTTGGATTTCCAGTATTTCAAAGAATCAGCATTTTAATCAATATTGGGCTCTGCCAGGTACAAAGGTCTTTGCTGAAGCTGCATTAGAAGGCTAGGATAAAGAAGTTACAATGACATTTTGCAAGTGACTCCAGAGACCTGAAGCTGAACTGTGCAATCATGGGACACTGCTATTTTTGGTGGTGGCAAAGAAGAAGACCTTGACACAGTGACTGAAGAAGAGGAAGAAGAGCAAAAAAACTATTGGAACACCAGAGGAGGGGTCACCTGATGTTGTGCTGTGTTATGAAGAAGATGGTTTTGGATTTGATTCTGTATTACATTCCACTGTAACATCCATGTTATCAATTATTTCTTGTCTGTTTATCTCAAAGAAGTGTCATCAACATTCATCAGTTGCTTTGATTTGCATTATGGGTCAAGGACTGTCTCTTTAATGCAATGGTTCAGACTGAAGCATTGTATGTAGTTTTTCATCTTTGTCAACTTTTTGATCATATATTTGGTCAGATTTTTTTTATTCTGGTGGGCAACCTGTCTGTGTCTGTAGTGTCAACATTTGAGATGGAATTGATTGCATTCTCTAAGTTGTCCTTAGTCAGATTCAAGTGGTATTTTAACATTTCTATTAAGAGTATCAGCTGGTTCAGAGTTTGTTGTATTTGCACTTACTTCTCTGGTAATTTCTCAGATGGCTGGAGAAGTAAAATTGCAAATTGTAGCATGGCCCACTGTGCTGGAGTGATATAAACAACTGCATCACCAAGTTTAATTTCCAGGGTGTACTGCTTGACCGTTTTCTTTTGTTCTAACAGCCTTTAGAACAAAAGACTTGTTGAATTCCACCTATGTCTGAAACAGTCTGTGCATTGGTAATGGTTGCTCCTCCTGTATTTTATTCAGATAAGTGATGGGATTTGTTTGAGTGATTGAAATTAGTTCAGAGTCTTTTAGCAGTGCCAACTAAAGCTCTGATGTTCCTGTCCTTATCAAGAAAAATATAAACTAATAAATTCAAGAAATGGACAAAGCAGTGTATGTGATCAAATCCTCCCTCTTCTAAGTCTTCTCACTATAATGAATGGCTTGGGAGCCATAGCAAATGTTCATTATAGCAAGTCATTCATTAAAGCAAGGGACACTGTTCTGGCTGCAGGTCATAGTCGATGAGATTTAATCTCATATTGCTGTTTGCAGTTCAGTGACCTGTTTGTGCCTTAATTTTTGAAGGTATTCAGTCATTTTGTTTCTTTTACAAGTATTTTAATTTAAAACTGGCATTGAGTATCAGGAACAGCCATAGATGACTACAATGCGGAACTGTATGAGGTGTGGGGTTTATATTGTTTTATTCTGTGTGTTTGTGTTTCGGCAGAATTTTTGTTTAGTGTTTAGTGGCAGTACATTATTTCATTGATATGATGCACCTCATGTCCTTCTTCCTCCATCCACCCCCGTGAAACCTTTCCACCAAATCTGAATTGATATTGGAGGTAACACTATGTATGCTCTTAGTTCAGTGTATTCCATTTCATACTTTAGGAAAGCTGTAAGTCACTGTGATGTGGGTGGAGTGAAGATTTACATTGTTTTATTTTGCTTTGTGTGTTTGTGCTTCTGCAGAATTTTTGGTTAGTGCTTGGTGAATTTTCATGTTAAAATCAATAAACTTTATTTATACACTTTAAAAAATCACTTAAAGAAAATCAGTCAGTTTTTGAGAACCCAGTTTAACGGCTTATTTTGAACGTGCTTTCTCCACCTTTCAGCCTGTCCAGTATGGTAAGCTTTTGTTCCACAGTATACCCAAACTGCTTCGTGATTGTTAATTCAGATCAGGTGCCAGATGTCAGCTGTCATGGATAGTAGGAAGTGAGTTTTATAGTGACAGACTTTGATTGACAGCTTTGCAGACTACTAAAAGTAGTTACCCTCTCTTGCTGTCCCATTTCTCCTCCCCCACTTCTAGTGTTTCTGAAAATCTGACCAGGGCTCTTTCTTTCTACCCTGCACTAACATTAGCACTGATTGGCTGATCATTGGGACTAGTTCAAAATACATGGTTTTCAATGGGAGCCACGGTGACCATTCGTTATAGCCAAATGTTCATTATAACAAGGTTTGTTATAGTGAGGGACTGCTGTGTCTGAAACTATAGTCAAGTGACAGTCTCTCTGATGTGAGACATTGCTGCATTGGTTGTTTGAGCTCCTCGCTGGTGTTGTATCAGTTGTGTTCAAAAGGAAAATAAAACATTCTTGTAACAGCAAACTGTATTTCACTGCCACCACGAGAATTATCAGCAAAACATTTTCAATGTGCAGTGATAGATGTAAAGATTTCTAGATGACAGCTTGGCACCACCCTCCAAACAGCACTGGCCAAAACTCATCTGAGATTTTTTACATACAACATCATACAGATCTGAAATCCTATTGAGGGGACATATTTTCTCAATGGTACTCTATATTATATTCAGGTTCAAGGTACTCTAGCAACCACCTGAATCGTACATGTTCAACCATGTTATATGGTAGCAAGTCAACACCTATCATCTCTGAAATGTTATTGTAACAGCAACAGGGTGGGTCGAGGGATATTTGACTTTATGTTCATATGCTTCTAAGATGGTAAACTGTTTCTTTGAAGGAAGGGGTACTTTTAAATGAATGGCCACTAGTATCAGCCACTCTATGAGTCATTCAGATGGAAAGATGTGCTGGAAGTATTTCTGTTTTGCTGAAGGGGGGGCTACCACTGCTATCATCTGTCAGAGTTACACTTGAGTGTAGTGAGCTATCATCACTGTCCGTTTCTTTTCCAGGCTCAAAAATGGATTTCTCATTGATGTTATGACATCTGTCTAGGGGCCTTTTCAGTGCTGAAGTTACCAGCTCTCCATTCTTTTGACCTCTGCTGATCACCCATTTACATATAGAAAATGTTACTACCAAATCATTAAAAGCGCTAATGGAGATGTATGACTAAAAAAAAATATGTATCTGTCTAGATGTGGTTTTTTTTTCTGTTTTTTTTTGGTAGACACTCAAGCTCAGTCAACTTTTGTTTCTTTTTTTTACTGGAATTTTTCTGTGTCTTTTACTGTTGTGCATTATTCTCTTCCTGTAACATACTTGCTTCCTCCTCAACCATACTGCAGAAATATTTGCTTCCACTTTTTCATTATTTGCAATTTCCATCCCCTTATCCCCCTCCTGTACACCTTTTGCCTGAACACTGTCTTCCTCTTTATCTTTAGTCTCATTTTGCTCAATATCAGAGGAATCAGATGCTGTCTGTGAAGGACAAATAGTAGCATAGTATGCATTTATAGTGTATGATTACCCTTCATTTTAGATTTTTTTGTGGTTAACAAAGTTGTTCTGCTGTAGTAGTGATGTATGTACTGCAGCAGAATGACTTGTCGCTCTGCTGCTCTACAGACATCACAGAACACAGCTGATCATGAGCAGTACATTCAACGTAAATGTGCCAAGATGAGGCACCCAATTAACTGACAGCCTGCTTCCTTGGCACAACCCAAACTACAGGTAATGTAAATGACTGTTGGTACAATGAAATGGTAATAAATGAATAGTGCCCCCACATGAATGAGAAGTGTGTACTGCTCACATGTGACAGGCAGGTTGAAATGCCTGCTGCTGCCAAGACAAATTGAAAGGTGCTGAAATGATTGACTAGTGAGGCACTGGCATAAACTGAAGAAAACCTTGTTGTGTTGTTCTTTTGCTCCATACACTATATAAAATAGTGTATGGGAGCCACCATGCACAACAAGGATATTTTTCCACCTCGTGATTACCATGATGACAGAGGGACCTCTTGAGCTTCGCTTTTGAGGTCCTTGTTGTCATTTTATTTTTATTTTATTCAAGTCTTGGATTACAACACCTTTGATCAAAAAATAGCTCATTTACAAAGGTTCCACATCAGTGGGGAAAGGTAACAATACATACAAAGATGAAATAATTACAAAAGTTTTTAAGTAGAACATTTTTAGGACTAGGTCTGTACGATGTGTTAAGAGTCAGCCTACTGAAGTAAGTTAAGGAAACAATCTTGGTAGTATAGGATAGCAAGCAAGTTGACTCAAAGTAGGGAGGCAGCTTAGGAGGCCTTGTCATTGCAGACTTGATTAGAATAAGTGCTTAAAGGGGGTAGTGGATGTGGAAAAAAGGACAGAGGAGAGCAAGTGGATGGTGAGTGAGGATGGGGAGTACAGAGGGGAGGGAAGAAAGATGAGGAGGAGAGAGGTAATGGGGTGTCAACGCAAGGGGGAAGAGTTGGATAAGTGCTAAGGGGGTAAAGGATGTGTAGAAAAGAAACAGAGGAGAGCAAATGGTAGGTGCGTGGGAGGGTGCAGGGGAGAGGGAGAAGGGTGGAGGGAAGAGGTGGGGGGTCATAACAGGATGGGGGTTGAAGACAGGCTCATAATAGGAAAAAACAGGGTCACCGGAGAGCGACAAGAGAGAGGCGGCCCAGTTAGGAGAAACAGTCACAGTTGCTGTGACATCACAGAACACAGATGAATGATTTATTACCATTTAATTGTACTAAACAGGCGTTTACATTACCTAGGTCATGGTAACCACTCAGTGGAAAATAGCCTAGTTGTGTATGGACTCCCATACACTATTCTATATGTTCCATGGCTGGGAGTGTCTCTGTAGGTGGCCTACCGGGTCATAATGTCGCACGCTGTACAGCACATGACATGACTGAGAGGTATGAAAAGAGCGTGGTAGGTAAGAGTGAGAGGGTGCAAAACCACTAAAGGAAGGATGCATGGTAGTGCACCCTCTCACTATTACCAGTGCAGGATAAGATTCCTGCTGGGAAAGAGGTCCACCCAGCAACTGCTGTGGCTTGATGGGATGAGCAACAGGCAGAAGAAGATGCAAGCAGTGCGTTTGGTACCGGCTTTCGATTCCTGGCCCCAGACGCATGGAATTTCTTTTTTTTTTTCACACTTTGTGTGATTCTAAGTGTGACCCCCCCAGAGTTAGTTATATTAGTTGGGGGTTCAGGGGGCACTGTTTTGGCAGCACAGTCTATTACTACAGCATAATGTCTTGTGACATTATGACCCTGTGCTTGTGGGTGGCACCCACATTTTATCTAAATAATCTTTTTTTTTTTTTTTTAATTGGGACTGCACCAGCAGATGCAACACATTTCCTGGATTCAAGCTTTTGCTTGAAAGATGAAACTACTGCATGGAGTGACCAGAATCAGTTTTTTTTTTCTACTGTAGAGGAGGATGATTGCTTAGTCTGACCCTAGTTGACATTCTCTTTTGGTTACCTGAAGCTGCAATGCCTGCCTGAGACTCAGAATAACTAGTACTAGTACGGACACTTACATCCATTTTGTTACAGGTTTGTATTTTTAGTACGTTTTACTGTAAAAAAAATAAAAAAAATATCCTTCCTAAGTCCCACTCCTTAGTGCCCTGACTCCCATTCTCTTCAGGCCAGGGCCCAACTGTACACAATGACAGAACACAATGATGACCATGACCACTTCCTTCCTAAGTCAGTGCAGGACAAGTGTGATTCCTAGTGTTACTGTTCAGGGACAGCTCAGCAGCTGAACAATGTTATGCTGCTATAACTATAGAGCCTTGGAATTTAAATTGGTGATGCAGAGGTTTATTTATCCAGAGCACACTGGAACAGTGATGATGATGTATGCTAAGCATAGGGAAGAGATTATGATGGATGAGGACATTTTTATTAAAGGTATGGTAAGAGGGACAATTGTTGTCTAGTACAGTTGCAGTACTGTAGCATTAAAAAATGCAAAACATGAAGGATGCTTCTAGTCTCTCTTTTTCTCCCTCACTCTGTCTGTCTGTCTCTTATCACTTTTGCTGTCAAGTCTCAGTAATATTGATGTTTTACTGCAACCTGTCAGGTGTCCAGCTCAGTTCCCTACCCCTACTTTCTGGTCTCATGCTTCTGTTTCACTCAGTCTTTCTATCTCTCTCTTATCATTTTTGCTGCCAAGTTTGAGAATTTCATTTGTTTACTACAGTATGCAGCATGCGCAGAAATGGGTACCATTGGGCTCAATGTATTTTTCTTGGCAGCCTGCAGCACACTGGCATCCAAACCTGTACTCCACAACTCACTGTCCAGTCTGTCTGTTTCTGTCTCAGTCATTTTCTAAGCTGCCAAGTCTGTCTTAGGCAGGCATAGGGCAGGCAGCACATTGACTTCCTCTTACTCTCACACTCAATCTCTACTTTGTTTCCTTTAATCTGTATTTAATCTGTATTTACTATATGTTTTGTATTGCACTACCAGAGTCAGGAAGCCAGCCAGGCACCAAACATGCAATATCGCTCTAATCTCTCTTTATAGGGCAGCAGCTGGAGTAGCCCTGTAGACCTCTTCCTATGAGAAAAGGACTCCTGCATTCCTTCCAACCAAACAACATGTTGGAGTTACAACACAGTTGCCTCCATGTCTGTGAAGCACTCTGTTTGCTCTCTCTATAGGCAGTTGAACGGCACTGTTTTTGTTTTTGGTGGTCACGGCAGAACATGGTACACTCCATTATGTCCAAGAAGACTGCTTAACCACATTGTACAAGAGCGACTACCAGCACATGTGAAGTAGCGCTCAGTGGCCATCTTGATCATGGTGGAGTGTACTGTGTTCTGCCTTGACTGCCAAAAATAAAAATAGTTTAAATTATAGATATCTCCCCGGCTGATCCTCCCTCTTAGCACCCCCCCAAGAAACATACGAGTGACACTGGGGGTGCAAAAACTCCCAGTGTCGGGATGATACGAGTGACACTGGGGATGCCCAATCTCCCCGTGTCCAAATCAGGCATCCTCTTTTTTTTTTTATTTTATTAAATATATCTCCCCCACCTGATCCTCCCTCTCAGCACCCAGCACCCCACACCCCCTCAAGAAACATAATAGTTATACTGGGGGGTAACCAGTCCCCCAGTGGATGAATTCTCACACTTTGTTTTAACTTGTAAAAAGAAAACCGTCTATTGATGTCTTTTGCAGCCATTAGACTCCCACACCTGACCCTCCCACTAAGCACCCACCACCCCACCCCTCCAAGCCCTTACATACCAATCGGGAGTCCAACACTGTAATCCTCTTTGTACCACAGACACGTCTTCACTTTTCAAAGCCAGACCACAAACTGAAAAAACAGGTATGTGGTTCAATGTATTTCAATGGGGTTTTGATCTTAGTGGCATAACTTGGGCATTTTTACATATTTTTGGCCCAAATGTTCAACATGCCTTTTATGGGACCCCATCTCATGGACAATTGCACTCACATTAGGCAAATCTCTCCCAAAAAGGTGATTTTGCGGTCACTGTACAAAATCACCTTTTGGGCAGGAGTTGAAAATTGTCTCTGCTCTTGTTCATGAGGTGGGGTCATAAAAAGGATATGTTGAAAATCTGGTGTAAAAATATTAAAAACAACAATGTTATGAGCCTACATTGAATTGTGTGAATGTAGGCTCATAACGTTGGTCATTTTCAATATTGTTACTCCAAATTTACAACACAGCCATATCTTTACATCACCTCATGAATGTGACAGCTGTCATTTTTTCAAGTCTTGGAAAACATTTTTCTTCACATCCTGAAAGGTGATTTAGCTATCCCTGCATGAAATCACCTTTCAGACAGGAGTTAAACATTTTCCGTGCCCTTGTTCATGAGGTGGTGTCATAAGAAAGCTATGTTGAAACTTTGGTGTAAAGTATTAAAAAATAACAAAGTTATGAGCCTTCATTGACTCTTCCACATGCAGGCTTGTAACTTTGGTCATTTTCAATACTTTTTCCCCAAATTTGCAACATAGCCATTTCTTTACAGCACCTCATGAATGTAACAGCTGTCATTTTTCAACTGCAACCCAAAATGTGCTTTAGCATCTTAAAAGTTAAATTTGCAGTCCCTTCACAAAATCAACTTTCAGGAAGGAATTGAACATTTGCTCTGCCATTCGTCATGAGGCAGGGTCATAAAAAGGCTATGTTGAAAATTTGGTGTACAGATATTTCAAAACACCACATTTATGAGCCTATGTTACATTATGCTAACTTAGGCTCATAACTGCTAATTTTCAATATTTTTACCCCAAATTCCCCCATGCAGCCCTATTGGCTTTGCCCAGAGATTGTTTTCTTCTCCAATGGCTGTCTGTAGTCTCTTGAATATTTTATGTTATCTTCTTTTACCGCAGATCACTGTCAATAACAGCAACAGTACTACTGACACACAGGCAATGCTTCCTGGACCTGCCCTAAACCCAGCAGTAAAGTTAAGAATTAGCAACAGCCCCTTCAATTTTGAGGGTTTGGAGGAATTGGTTAGGCAGTATTTTTTTTTTCTAAATATGAACAAAAGGAAAGTCCAGTATGCACCACCTGATGTAAGACACTGTAGACATTGGGTAAAATGCATCAGTTAATCTTTATTTCACTGCAAAACATGCAGGACATACACCAACTGAATACCCATATTGGAGATACTTTGTCTAATGCATGTCACAGTTCCCAGATGCTTTTCAAAGGCTAATGCAATTGGTGATGACATCTGCTTAAGTACTGGCCTCTTACAGGGGCAATGTTCAATAAAGATAAAGTCATCACCTTTTGATCTCTCACTGTGTGAACATAAACGTATACACAAAAATATACATTGCTAATTGGAAAATTTCATAGACATCATACTTATAAGCACAAATTGACTCATCAGTGTTAAAAATAATTATTTAATACATTAAACACTTTATGGTCTGGTAGGACTAGAGATGGGTGAAATTAGAACATTTTGTTCCACTAAAAATTTTGCAAAATTTGCACATTTTTCAAAAATGTTTGCGGGTGTGATATGTGGAATTTCACCTGCGGAGTGTAAAATTCACCTAGGAAATGGCAAAATGTCACCAATCATGGGTGAAATTCTGCCATTTTCTAGTGAAATATTGCATTTTGTTGGTGGAATTTCACACCCATGAAATATTTTGAGGAACAGATGAATTCAATGAAATATCTCACATGGTGAAACTGCTAATGTTGCCTACATTTTGCCTGCAAAATTTTATTTCACCACATCTCTAGTAAGGACTTCAATTTCAAGAGTTACGTGAAAAGTAGGATAAAAGCAAAACAGACTGTATGGCAGCACTCTATAGGAGGTTAATTGTTCTGTCTCTCCAAAAAGAGGAACATTCAAAACAGTTAATGTATGGTAATGGATGGGTAACTAAAGAAGCAAACATCATATTCACTTTAAATATGGGCTAAGATCAATCCCTTTAAAGAGACTTGGCCATTTTGTAGCTCCCAGTGTAAAAATCCAAAATGTTTCTTTTTTGAGGAGTATGTCATCGAAGCTCCCATCCCAAGGGTTTGGCAAAATCTTTTCAATCCCAATGAATTAGAAAGTATGTGTGCCTCCAGGGCCAGGCTTGGCAATATAAGATGCCAGAGCATAGTCTTCATTATTTTTCAGTATCATCCTACACTGTACCCCCACACATTCCCTGAATTTCCTGATGGTCGTCCCTACATAAAAATGCCACAGGTGCACAATGTAAGAAGCACTTGGCATATCACAGGTGGTGAGACTATATATTTCATACAGTCTGTCATCCTTTGGGTTGTGAAATGTCCTGCTCCTCTCTACTACCAAGCAAGAGGTGCACCTGTGGCAGGGATAACAGGCTTTATTTAAATCAAGCCACTTACTTTCAATAGTAGTTATTTTCCTACTGTGAACAAGTGTGTCAAACAATGTGGGGTCATGTCTGTGTCACATTCTGGGTAGTTTCCCGGCCAAATCTTTCAAACCCAGCTCACATTATAAAACATGCCAGTGATTGCTAATAAACTGCTCCACCAATTTGGAGTGGGCAGAGTATGTGGTATGAAAGTTAAATCATTTGGTGGCATTAATCCCCTCTTTGTTCCTCAAAATAAGTTGGGCCCTGTCCTGAGCCCTAACAAAAGTACAGGCTTTATCAATCACATTCATAAAATAAGCTCTTTCAAGTAACTTGTTGGTAAACTCAAACACTCCTCTCTCAAAACTGGTTTCTGAGTTAAAATTACTTCTGAGTCTGAGGAACTGCCCCTTGGATATGTTCTCCACAGTGTGCCGTGAATGGCAACTGAAGGCCAACAATGTGGTGTTTGTGTCCATCTCTTTACAGTAAATGCCAGTATTGATGGAATTGGAATCACCGCTGCTTAACTGTAAGTCCAAAAAGGTTACCCTGTTTCGATCACTCACTACCATGGTCCTCAAGTGCTTGTTGGTGCAGTAAAGAAAATCAACAAAGGAATGCAAATCAGCCACACTCCCTTTCCATACAAGGATACAATCAACAATGAATCTTCTCCACAGCACAATTTTTTCATAAAATGGATTTACCTCTGAATTCCAGAGAAAAGTGGCTTCCCATAATCCAACATACAAATTCACCAAACTGGATGCCATTGTGGCTCCCTTGGCTGTTCCTTTAATCTGGAGAAAAATTCATCAAGAACAGTAAAGCAGTTGAATTTTAAGACATATTTAGTCAGTTTCAGTAAAAATGAGTTGGGGGATTGGCAGGCTCAGATCTGAGGACAGGAAGTGATCTAACGCATCAAAACACCCTCATTGAGAATGTTGTTATACAAGAGTTCTGTATCCATGGTAACCTAGAGAGTGCCCTTTTCCAGCTCTGTGTCCTACATGATGTTTAACACTTCATAGCTGTCTTTAATATATGAGCATAATCTAGCAAACAAAGGCTGTAAAAATTAACTAAATACTGGGACAGTGATCTAGTGATCAAAGCCACACCACTCAGAATTGGCCTAACAAGAGTACTCTGCAATGAACAGACAGTTCAGTTTGGGTGGTGTGGTGGAATGAGTTAGACAACATTTTTATTCTAACCTTTATCTTTTTGTTTGATGGCCAGTATTTGTTTTAGCTCCTTGGCCTCTTGCTCATGCAAACTGCTCTGCTCATGCTCTCTGTCTCTCCAATATGGTTGTTCTCTCTCTCCACACTACTCACTGTCTCTCTCTCTCTCTCTCTCTCTCTCTCTCTACACTACACAGAACACCAGGGCTATGTATACCATGAGACAGTGTATCACATAGCACCTTCACTGCACCACTGTTTCATTTTCTTCCTGACACTGACCACCTGTACAGGCACTCTATATAGAGCATGGCATGCTGGTAGCTTGCTCCAGTGTATGTGCCACCCACTCACATACCAAATACCAATCCACTGAAACTCATTAACCCCAACCAGAGGACAGCAGCTCACTGCAGCACAACATCCCTCAGTCACACTAATGAGAGAGGTGAAGTAGCAGATGGTGATGGAGAGTGGCAACACACAATTTTACCCTTAACCACGGTTTGGGAACCAGACTCATTTGACTGAGTCCATATTTATCTGAGTCCAGGTTTAAGCACTGGATCAGTGGGAGGGTTCTGATACCCAGTGGAAAAGCCTTTCCATCTCAAATAAGGATCAGCTAAAGGTATGGAACATATATTCATGCAAAACCAGACAAGAGAGGGGACATGATAGAGACACGTAAATAATGTGAACTGTGAAGAGCTATTTACCAGGAACAGAGAAGCTAGGACACGGGGTCACTAGTGGAGGTTAATGGGGGACTGTTTAAAAAGGATGTAAGGAAGTACTGTTTTACAGAAGCAGTGGTTGACCATGACCCCACAGGGGACAACAGGTCATGGCATCTGGTAGGATAATATGGGCAGACTTCATGGACCATGGGTATTTTCCTGCCATCATTGTCTATGTTTCTATCAGGGCAGGTACATTTGCAGCAAGAGACATGGTCAGATATTTCCAGATATTTGTAAAAATTGTCTGTCTGGTGGCCCTACTGTGGCACTGTAGCCAGGCAGGGAATTGTTCTAGAGATATCACAGAACTTTCAGGAAATATCTGATCATGTCTTTTTCTTCAACTGTATTGTGTCCAGAGGCAGAATCGTGTTTCCTACTGGTGAGAACCTTCCCTCAACCGGAGGTCACTTTGTGAACAGTGAAGTAAAGTATTCATTTAGTATTGCAGCCATCACCTAGTAATCTCAAAATTTCTTTTTCCCATACTCCTGTATTCCGAGTGCCAACTCCCTCCTTTACCTGCCTTCTTCCATTAATTTGTTGGAAGAAGGCTTTTGCATTGTCTGCAACTCATATTGGTACTGTTACATAAGTCTCTTGCTGGATTTCCAAATTATGGCCTTACAACCTGTCAGTGCTGCTCTGTACTCAACTGGCCTGAAGGCAACTTGTCTCGTCCCAGTGGTCAGACACTTTTTTGTGTAGGATCTGTTGCATTTGGTCCTGTTCAGCCAATTGGGCCACTTATTTGGCCCTAATTCCTTTTTTTTTCTGGGATGCATGAATATGTGGCTGCTTTGATCAACCCCTTCAATGAGTCCCTCATGTGTTCTGCATTTCCAGTTTTACATAGTTGCTCCCTACCCTTGGATCCTAGGCTCTTCATCTTGGCAAAGACTACATTTATGAAGTTTTGTGGCTGTGGAATGGCTAGTCTTTCCTATCACTAGGGTGAAGGTTACTCTGGTGTGATGACTGACTTCGACAAGTTCCTTGATGTTTACACTGGAGATGACCTCATCCTCACTACTGAGAATCAGGTCAACAGCGGACTCAAACCCATTTTAATTTTGGACATATTGCTCCAAGGTGAGATCCCTGAAGGTGGACAGGAAGTCTGTCTCAGCCCTGCCATTAGCTCTATTGAGACACCAACCCATGCCTAGGAGAGTGAGGTCCCCCAGTATCACAACTTCACATTATTTGGCTGCTTTCATAATTTTTTTGATAAGCTGAACATTGTGCTCCACTGAGCTGTTTGGGGTTTGTAACACTCCTTCCCAGAATTACCCCTTTATACCCCCTTTCCATGCAGGTGCACTCTGTGATACAGGTTATCCCCTGATATCTTTCTTTATCTCCACACTGATTCCCTCCCTTTCCAAAACAGCTACCCAATTTCCTTTCTGGTCTACTTTTTAGAAAAGTGTATTACCTTCCATTTTGCTCTCAGTCATTTTTTTCTCCTCACCAGGTTTCTGAGTGTGTGCAACTACATTCTGGCCCTTAAGATGCACTAGGCAATCAAACTTTCCCATTTTGCTAAGTGCACTCCTTATATTAACCTGCATGTAAGTAAGAATAGTTGCTGTTCTGTAGTTCCTCACTCTATCTTGGAGTCTGCTATACTGACACTCTCCATATCTGCTGTTTCTCCCCCTGTGTTGGTATCACACATATAAACACACAGTGGAGACAGGAGCTCCATGCATACTGGCAGGAGTTTAATTAGTTTAAAAAAGTATCAAACAAGTAACAAATAATACTCACAGTAAGTGAAACCACAGGGCCACAGGCAGAGGCAAGCCTTCCCTGGTGTACAGGCAATGGTCACTTTGGTGCTTTGCAGACCAGCCACTTCATTGCACTCTTCATTACATACCGTAAGTATTATTTGTTGTGTTTTCATACTGAAAAATAAGCCACTGCCACTTTTTTGGAGCTCCTGACTCCTTTGTATGTCCTTCATTTGTACATCATGTCTGGTCTGGCTGTCAACAATTGCATCCATTTTTCTGAACACAGCTATTTCTGGGATTTTCACTTCCCTCAGTGCTTTCCTGTATCTGCCTCTTGCCCTTGGTTGACTCCCTTGACTAGTCCATCCCCCTAGCCTGTGGCTATCAGTCCACTGATTCTTCTGTCCATTCTGCTGGCCAGTACAGCCATCTCCATCTTGGTGCAGATGCAATTCATACTGGGCACTCATGTGTCCCTTACTCCAGAAGACCCTCCAGTTGGCCATAAAAACAAAATACTCCCTCTTGCACCAGACCCTTAGCAAAACATTAACCTGATCATATTGCCTGCAGTAACTCCTCTCTAGTTCCCAAAACAGGGGATCCCTAAAAATATAACCTTAGATACAGTATGTTTCCCTTGGAGAACATCATATGTTCAATAAATAGCCTCCTCACTCCTTCTGGACTAATGATTCCTATTTCATCTATGCCAACATGGACAACGATGGTCTTTTCATCACCACCCAGATGCATTGCTTGAATCTGGATAGCATTCATTTGGCTCATGCAACAGACAGACAACCTCCCTCACCCAAGATACAGTCCTGGTCCAACAGCCTCCTTCAACCTAACTCAGTGCCCAAACATCAGAGTCCTCAGTGATTATTAATCACTGGGCAGGATTTTACAATCTCGAGTGTAGTTGGGAAAGTTTTCATGATATATAGCAGCTTGCACCAAATATCTAGTGCAAGCTCCATAAAAAAAGGCCCCAGGTGCTGCTACAGGTCAGACCAGAAAAAGCTGGTCTAACTTGCAGGAATTGCTGCTCAGGATAGAATATCCCACTAGATCGCTGCAAACTCTATGCCCTGTATCATCGGCCCACCCAGTCTTGCGGAGATATAAGGCTTTCGAAAATCCTGCCCACAGTCTTTTATTTTCCTCCTGTTCATGTGGTTTCCTGGTACCTGGACTTCCCACACCATCCCCAGTCACCTGTTCACCTGTTGACCAATGCTAAACTAAGCTATCCAGATTGTGATAACATAGTTCCAATCTTGGCTCCATAACCTTAAAAAGGAAATACAGTATACAGCAACGAGGAGTACTGTGCACTTCTGTCCAAAGGCTGAAACAACAAGTCCACTCGTGCCACAAAATACATACAATGCAAATATTAATGTTATTTTCAATCACTAATAGAGAGGCATGTAAACAGGTTACATTTCACATAAAACACTTGAATTATAGGTGTTCAGTTATGATACTTTTAGGCTGAAGAACTATAGAATAGTTCAAGTGTTTTATGTGACATACAACATGTTTAAATGTAAGAAAAATAGTGTATATGCATTGTCCCGGATTCCTCCCTTTTCCCTCACAAAAGACAGAGACCATTGTATGTTGTTGTGCTCAGATTGGCAATTAATTTATTATATATCATAATTCAATTTTCCATCTCATCATCTTTTATTATAATATCTTTCACAGTTGTATTTTATTGCATCCATATATCCATGTCTGATCATCCCTCTTTCTTCCTCTTCTTGCTCCCCCAGGTGAAAACCTGGGTGCCTTAGTCTCTTTTTCTGTTAGGTAATGGTGAGAACCGAGACCGCTTTTCCACCTTCAGCTTCTCTTTTCATCCTATTCGTTTCCTTCCCCCTCCCTCCCCTTCCCGTCCTCTCTGCCATCCACCTTTGGCAGTCCATAACTGTACTACCGGACCAATTCTGTCATCCAACTTTGACAGACCATATACAGTCCCTTTTGACTGTCTTCCCCTCTTCCTTTATAGTTTTTTATGGTGGGTGGAAGGGATCAAAACTTCAGCAAAAGTGGCTGAACCACTCCTGTGCTGCCCATTATGTACCTCTATTAGCCCCTCCCCTTTCTGTTACCTGCCTATTGTTCTGTTTTCCTATACCTCCCCCTCCCTTCCCCCCTTCCCTTCTGAGTACACCATCTTCAGATCAAGGGAAGGGGTGCACCAGGACAACTTAGTCTGCCCCTTAAAGGGCAAACTCCATTGTCCCAGATTCCCCCCTTTTCCCTCACAAAAGACAGAGACCATTGTATGTTGTTGTGCTCAGATTGGCAATTAATTTATTATATATCATAATTCCATTTTCCATCTCATCATCTTTTATTACAATATGTTTCACAATTGTATTTTATTGCATCCATATATCCATCTATCCATCTCTGATCATCCCTCTTTCTTCCTCTTCTCGCTTCCCCAGGTGAAAACCTGGGTGCCTTCTTCTTCTCTTTTTCTGTTAGGTAACGGTGAGAACCGAGACCGCTTTTCCTCCTTCAGCTTCTTCTTCTTTTCATCCTGTTCCTTTTTCTTTCCCCTCCTTGCCCCCCTTTTTTCCCATTAGCCAGTCTCCAGCTTGCATTGGATGACTGGCTTTCCCCTCAATTTAGGATATTGTTCCCCCACCACTTAGGGGACCTCCTCCATCTTCCGTCTCTTTTTTTTTCTATATTCCCTTTTCTGCATGTCTCCTCCATGCTTCTATAAAACCCATAGTTTCTGTATTAAACATATCTATGGCCAGATCTGATAGGTGTATGCCATCTGACCTGTAGAAATCCTCCACCCACTCTTCCACACCCCGCAGTATTACGTGCCCCCCATTTTCCTTATCAGTGTTACTACCCTTCTATTCATCTTTCTCCTGGCACTGTCTACTGCTCTATGACTGTGTTCATGTCTCCATACCCTCCTTGGGATCATATCTGACCAGGCGAGGCATACCCCTGGCCACCACTGCTGTATTTTCTCTAAATCCCTTTTTACCTGCATGTATGTGTCCACCCATGGCTTTCTCCCGATGTCGTTACCCCCTAGATGTACAATAATTAGGTCTGGAATGGCTTGCTGCTCTTTCATTTCTCTCATGATAGGAAGAAGTTGCGCCCATCTCATCCCACGGATGCCACGCTAAACCAACCTACATTTTATCACATCCTGGTACAGCTGTTTTCCCCCAGCCTATTTCTCAGCTCTCTTTTCCTCCCAATAAATGTAGGAGTGACTGCAGATACATACTTCCGAGATCCTTCCTTGTCCTATAGGATTGAACAAAATAAATATCTTATATATGTTCTTAACTCATTTTTGTATCCCATCTCTATGCCCCCTCCCCCAATGTGGCTCTGAATCTGTAAAACAAACCAGAGTTGATGCGCTAGTCTCCATACTGCAGTGCTCGAATACATCTCTTGTAACTGACAGACCACCAGCGCCCCTTCTCCAACATATTAGTCTGTGTCTCACCTGCTGCTGTCCACTATGAAGCAGCCCCTATCCATAAGGAGTGAGACGAGTAATTGCATGGATCCTCCCCCAGAAATTGCATGCCTTTTTTGAGCATGGCCATGACTTGGTAACTTGTGACCTTTTTCCCATCTCCATGCACAAATAATCTCCCTGTCCTGCTCCCATGCTCTGCGGCGTAAGCCCACAAAGCCTTTACTGGGCACACTGCATCATCTGCGTGAGCCTTCAGGGTTACTGTACAACCTTGACCCCTTTGGTCCATCTTTGACCTTTTGATCATGACTCATAACTCCTCCAGCCCCAGCTTATATCTTCCCATTCCAACCCCCCTTTTTCGTCCTTACTGCCGTGTACCACAGCCTTACTCACTCTCATGGCCCCTGCAAACATTACCAGATAAATTGTGTGGAATAGCTGGGCCTCGGCTTTCGATCTGCAGATTGCCAGTAATACCCCTTTAAATTTTACAAGCCACTGCTCCCCTATTGGTCTTCTATAATCCGTAGCTCTCTGTTTTAACCTACCCCATCCCTGTATCACTCTTCTAATCAACATGGGCTTCGTCGGGTCCTTCCAACCCTTCAGGCTGCAAACTAAGCTGATCCCTGCTAAATAGATCCCCATCGTGGTGTGGGCCATTCCTTTCTGCCATTGTTCTACTGTGAATTTTCCTAACTGGTTCTCCGTAAGTGGCCTACTTACCTCCATGTGGTGTGTTGCCTTGAATGTTTGAAACACCCGCCAGGCCCCCTCTCGTAGGGCCTCAGCGTCCGTGGTGCCCATGAGCTGTGAAACAACAGTTCTGCTCCCTCTTGCCAGCATCCCAGATGTACATTGGTATGGGTGTCTTTCACTCCTCTGCTGTAGGTGCCAGCCTCCAGAAATGATCCAGCCACAGATTGGAAAGGCTGTCAGCCAGGATATTGTGTATTCCTTCTATGTGTTTGGCCCTGAATGACATGTTCAGTTTTAAGGCCCTTAATAACAACTGTCTCAAGACCCCCATGACCGTTTCTGACCTGGCTCCTCTGTTGTTTAAAATATCTACCACTGCCTTGTAGCACCAAAATGTCACCTTCTGATTCCGCAGCTTTTCCCCCCACACCAGGGTGCAGACACAAATGGGCATGAGCTCCAACAGTGTGATGTCTTTTGCTTTCCCACATCCCTCACCCAGTCTGCAGGCCATGGTTCCGAGAACCACCTGCCCCTCAAATAACCCCCCATACTGAAGCCCCCTGCTGCATCTGTGTAGAGATCAAGGTCAGTGTTATAAACCTAATCCTCCTGCCAAAAGGAACAGCCATTGTAGGTGCTGAGGAACTCCTCCCACACCATGAAATCTTCCCTAACTCCCTTTGTCATGCCTACCCAGTGGTGTGGTCTGGTTACTCCTGCTGTGGCCCTTCCTAGCCTTTTGGTGAAAGCCCTCCCTGGTCCAAATGCCCTGCACGCAAAGTTTAGGTGTCCCAGGACCTGTTGTACCTGCTTTAGTTGCACTCTTCTTCTACTGGTGTGTAAATGAATCAGCTCCTGCAGCTTCAATACTTTTTTGTCTGGCAATCTAAAGACCTCTTCCAGGGTGTCTATTTCAATACCCAGGAATTCTAAAACCTTACTGGGACCTTCTGTTTTATCCGGTGCCAATGGAACTCCTAATTCTCTGCATAAATCTTGGAAACTGGCTGGCCCGGTGGCGCAGAGGGTTGAGGCGTTGAACGCCACACCTCGCTCCACGCGCGACCAGGTTACCGTGCAGCGGTTTCGGGTAGCGGTGGGTCGGTTGGGGGAGCTAGGCTTGATCGTCCTGATGACAGCTCGCCTACTCCGGGGTGGGATTTGGCTGCATTCCAGCACTTGTGCGACCCCGAGCGGAGGCTTGAGGAAGTGCAAGTCCTTGCAGGGATTGGCCGGGTGGCCATTGAGCAGAAGCGGACGTCGGCGTATCGTCATGGCGTCGGGGGATCGCCAGTCTGCTCGGGAGGAGAAAAATGGGAAAAGAGCCTGCCTTGTCCGGGAGGCGAGGACCGGGGCGTGCCCAGCGATTTGCCGGGCCCTCTCGACAGTCCACGGGGCCGACAAAACACTAAGTTGAGGGTTGTCCCCTACCTTGTCCCCGCCCGGGGGGTAAGCTGTGGCTCCATGGGGGCCTGTGGACTGTTCGTGTAGGGTTGCTGGTAGTGGGATGTTCGTGGGTCATCGCCGAAGTGTCAGAGGAGGCAGGCTGAGGGAGGAGGATAAATTACGATTTCAAAAAAAAAATTTTGGAAACTGGTCAACAATCTTTCCATCTCTCTCCTCCCACTGCCTTTTAACAGGAAATCATCCAGGTAGTGTATGACAGTCTTGTAACCAGTTTTCTCCTGAAATATCCACTGTAAGCAGGTGCTGAATGCTTCAAATGTAGCACATGCTATGGAGTATCCCATGGGCATTGCTTTGTCAAAGTAGTACTGACCCCCAGTCTTAAAACCCAACAGGTCCCAATCTTCCCTCCTAACAGGCAGCAACCTGAAAGTGGACTCTATATCTGTTTTAGCCATCCAAGCATCAGAAGTCGCTCGGATGATCCTGACTGTCTCTTCTAATGTGGCATATGTCACTTTACTATGTTCTTCGCTTATAAAATCATTCACCGAATCCCCTTCCGTGAATGACAGGTGGTGAATCACCCTGAATTTTCCCTGCTGTTTTTTGGGGACTAAACCCAATGGGGAAATTCTCATTTTCTGCAATGGAGGAGTATCATATGGGCCTTCCACTTTACCAGCTGCCTTTTCCTTCTCTATCTTCTGCCTTAAGATTTCTTCCTTCCCTTTTACTGAACCCAGATTGCTTGCCTCTCTCACTTGCCTCGGGCCTTCATATTGTAAGGAGAAACCTGTTTGAAAACCTTTACTAATTGTCTCTGCCACCTTTCTATTTGGGTATCTTTTTAACCAGACTTCCCACGCATCTATCTTAATGGGAGTTCTTGTTTCCTGAAATTGGCCCCCTGCCCTTACCCGATCTCTTCTGATGTCCTCCCCCCCAATGCTGTGTCCTTGGTCTTGACGGTCAGTAATTCTGACTCCCTCTGCCTGTGTGCCCCCTGCCCCTTCCCCCTCTATTCCATGCCTGTCCCTTATACCCCTGCCCCTCTCAAAAAAAACGTTGCCCTGTTCCTTGCATCCCTGACCCTTGGGCTCCTTGTGCCCATGTCATTCTGCATCTGCTCGCCGGGTGTGATCCCCCACATTTGGAGCATGCGTGCTGAAAGCAGCATTGGGGCCAGGAGCAAAAAGCCCTATTGTACCCCCAACAACACCTCTGGGGTGTTGTGCCCTTCTTCCCCATCTCTCCTTCCGGTGTGGACTGATCGGTTACATAATCGGTCCACAGTTCTAATTGTTTTGTGTCCCATCTTACGTCCCCATACATCGCCATCCTTTGTTGAAAGAATTTGTCATAGTATATCCACCCCACCCTCCCCTTCCTTTGCCTTCGCCCACCTTATTATCAGGGAGTACATGATGAGTGGAATGCCCAACTCTGGTTTCTTCTCCAGCACTATCACTGAGTATGTGGCAAAACCTATAAACTATCCATCCCAAGTCTTCCCTTTTGTAAATTTGTCCTCCTCTTTCTTCCCCAACAATACTACTGCTGCTGCCATTTCACTCTTTCCTATACTGTCTGTTTCTTCATATTTTGCTGCCGCTTCTCAGCTTACTAATGCAGAAATATCCACGTACTCCCCCTTCCATATTTTCTCTTTTGTGGCCAGCGGAACATGTTCCCCTACTCTCATTCCTGGTGTACCTATCTCCCTTGTTCCTTTTCCCTCATTTTTCATCCCTTTATCCCCTTCCTTCATCACCTCTTTATCTGACCTAATCTCTGCCAGTGCTGACTCCATCTGACCCAAACCCCCTGCCCTGAGTGCCAAAACAATCTGGCTTATATATTCCTTAATACTTTCTCCCACCAAACCAGGTACCTTACCTGTTGCCTTGTCCATTCCTTGTAGCCTGCTGTCCTCTTGATGCTCTAGTATGTTCCCCTGTGGCTGACTGGCTGGTTGCAATAAGACTGGCTGTGGAGGAATCACTGTGCTAAGGGGACTCAGTCTGGGCTCCCCTTGGGGAACCACTACCTGGTCCTGGGGAGGTACTGATGGTACAGGTTCTACAGGCTGCAGAGGTACTGGACTAGCTGCCCTGGGAGGTACCACCATTGGTGTTGGACTGTGTGGCCTCCCTGCTGGCTGTTTCCCTCTGCCCCCTTTTCCCTGCCCCACTTTCAATTTCTCCCTGGATCTCGCCGGTTCCTCACCCTCCACGATCTGCCACATTCTGTTGGCTTTGTATGCCAGCTCCACAATAGCTCTGTAAGCATCTTCTTTTGCAGGTCTGTTCTTTTTTGGTGCTATGTTTCCTTGTTTCTTGTGACAAAACTGTGAAGACAACTGACAAAAATTTTTCATTAAACTCTGTTATCAGCAGTCCCTCGTATGGCCAGGTCCACTTTTCCTCCACTTACTTCTGCCATTGTGCATCGGAAACAGTCCGCCTTGTATGCCCCTTTTTTTTTTTTTTTTTTGTACCCCTCCGTTGTGGCCGCCTAGGCCTCCTGCTCCAATTTTGGAGCCTCTGACACTCCTTCGCTACCTTTCCAGGCTTATCTTCTTTGTGCCTCTTTGTGTCCTGGGTTGCTATGCTCCTTTCTCTCAGCCCAGCTGCCCCAAACCTGCGACCCCCCTCGGGGCATGATCCCCTTCTGTGGCTGACTCCTCCATCTGGGCCTTCCGCTTCCTTTTTCCCTCTTCCCATATCCCACCCCTGCTGCCTGAACATCCCTTTTCTGTGCCCCCTTTCATCGCCTAATCCTCCTGGCATGTGACATCACGCCACATGGCCAGGCCCCTCTTACCAGGCCTCCGGCCTGCTCCTCAAAGATGTATGATCAGGATTTGAACCCTTCATGTTCTCATTGAGAAACAAATGCTCTACCCCCCCCCCCCGTTGTGGCTGCCTAGGCCTCCTGCTCCCATTTTGGAGCATTTGACACTCCTTCACTGCCTTTCCAGGCTTATCTTCCTTGTGCCCTTTGTGTCCTGGGTTGCTATGCTCCTTTCTCTCAGCCCAACTGCCGGCTGCCCCAAACCTCTGACCCCCCCGGGTCATGATCCCCTTCTGCAGCTGACCCCTTCCTCTGTGCCTTCCGCTTCCTTTTTCCCTCTTCCCATAACCCACCCCTGCTCTCTGAACATCCCTTTTCTGTGCCCCCTTTTGTCGCCTAATCCTCCTGGCGTGTGACGTCATGCCGCGTGGCCAGGCCCCTCTTACCAGGCCTCCAGCCTGCTCCTCAAAGATGTACGATCAGGATTTGAACCCTTCATGTTCTCATTAAGAAACAAATGCTCTACCAATGTATGTAAGAAAGATAGTGTATATGCATTGTTATTATAGAACCTGCCATCCTGAAAATGCAACCTGTATGGTTGTGAAACATTGGCTGATAACACATCTGGGGCATATACCTCACAATTACAGTGATGAAAAAATAAAATGAATAAATACATTCTGTACATCTTGTGGCTAAAGTGGGTTTGTTGTTTCAACCAAAGTCTTTTATTTTTTGTCCTGTGCTGGTGAAGTCCTTGTGCCTGGACTTCCTCCACCGTCCCCAGTTATTTATTGTCCAACCCTAAACCAGGCCAGCCAGACAGTGATGACACGGTTGCTCTTCTGGCTCCATGACCTGAATAAAGAGAAAGATAGAACATTGAAGAGTATGGTTCCAACAAGATTGATTACACTTCTTCCCAAATGCTGAAACAATAAGCCCACTAAAACCACAAAATATATACAATGTAAAAATTAATTTGTAATAGAGAAGCATGTAAACAGGTTATATTTCACATAAAACACTGGATTATACTGTATAGAAGGTTATTTTTGCATTTTATTTATTTTTGCTATTTTTGCTATAGAGAAAAATCTGTGAAAATAAATGTAACACTAATATAACCAGGACATAGGCATGTGTAGTTTCTTTCTGCCCCCCCCATCTCTTTCTTCCCAACTCTTTCCATGCTCATGTTGTGCTGCCTTCATTGTTTATGGTTTTGCTAAACAGATCCTACTTCCCCCATCGCTGTATCACTGACTACCCCACCATAGTATGTTGTAGACTGCACCAGCAAACACATTTTTGGTAGTTTTGAGACTTACTCACTTTTGCTACTCAGTCTCTCATGTTACAGTATCTCTATTTTAGCTCACGTTATAAGAATCTGACTTGTGGGCTTGGACACCAGTCAGAATGGTATACAGATATCAGAGAAGTGGGAGCATGGAGGCTACCGGCAGCTACGAAGAGAAGCAGATGGAAGTGTTAATAGTGTTAGTCCACATGATAACATAGTAGGCATTGGGAATGGTACTACAGGACAGGACACTACTCAGGTAACAGAGTGCACTGATTGACCACACCATAAGTAGATCACTGCAGGGTGCATAAACAATTACAGTCTACACTGGCAAGCAGTTAAGAGAAAAATTACTGTAATTATGGGTATGCCCAATGTGCTAATTCTAATGGACGTGAATATGTACAGCAGGTTGAATTGCATGAAATCAAGCAACCACGGATTCAACCTGCTATACTGTATTTCACATAAAACACTTGAATTGTAGGTGATCAGTTACTATACTTTTAGACTGACCAACTACAGAATAATTCAAGTGTTTCATGTGAAATCATTCCTGTTTAAATGAAAGGAAATATTATATATGCATTATTATTATAGAATCGGAATACAGATATCTCAGATTACAGATAACTAGTGATTGTAAATTTGCAAAACAAAGGTCATATACTTTAAATAAATTAACACAGGCTAAAAATGGGTTACTGAGATTTAATTCAAAATTTGGAGGGAATAGTGTTGATGCATTTCTTAAAGCAGCAGAAATGAAATTGAACCAAATTGCTCTGTACACCATTGAAGTGTGGCTTGATGATAATGTGGCAAAGCTGGAGAAACCATTTAATAATTTATATAAAAATGTATTGGGTGTCCCAGGCTCTACCCTGGCAACAGTAGTTAGGGACAAACTAGGAAGAGCTCAAATTAAGTATTTAGCATATTTAACAAAAATAAGGTATTGGATAAGATGTGCCAACCTCAAGCCAAATAGATTGGTGTCTAAATGTCAATGGGAGAAAGCTAATTGGGTAGGTCAGGGACCATCTTCACCATGGCTAAATCAAATAGTTTGTATTCTGAACCAACTGGGTCTTAACCATTTATGGACTGATCAACAAAAGGGAATAACAATTTCATATAAATACAATCAGTTGATTAAAATTAGATTATTTAGTGTTTCAGCTAGTTGGGATATGGAAAAAATCAGAACATTGAAAGTTCATTACTGGTATGCACAAAATAAAATAAACCATATTAAGGAACCAGATTTAACTTTCTTAATGGATAGAAAACTAAGATTCTTATTTACAAAAGTTAGATTAGAACTACATTCCTCCAAATATAAACACTATTTATATGTAAAGGATAAATCAGAATTTCATGATTTAAATTGCAATTGTGGTTCAAATTGTTTGGAAACATTAGAACATCTTATATTGCATTGCCCAAAGTATGCAGAGTTATGAAACAAAATAGTGTCCCCATACTGCCAGACAGATCAATTACTGGAAAATTAGGTTTTGCAAATGTTAATGAATCCACCATTGGCATTCATTGCCATAGATATGGCATCTTACATTAATTGGATTTATAAAAAAAATGAACAAATGTCAATTAAAGTGAGGGGGGGATTTCATATGGATTATTGAGAAGTGCAATAATTGTATATTTTCCTCCTGTTCTGTTTTCCTTTCTTAAATTTTTTTTATTTTTATGTAATGTTTATGTAATTATGTGTGATAGTCTGTGTATATGTAAGTGAATATGAGTATTTTATATAGTCAAAATGTAAGTGAATTTGTGGATTTTATATTGTCAATTTGTAATGACTTGAAAGTCGAACAAATAAATTATAAACTAACTAAATGAATTATTATTATGGAATCTACCATCCTGAAAAGGCAACTTTTATTGCAGTGAAACACTGGTAGATAATGTGTCTTGAGCATATACCTCTGTACTATAGTGATCGAAAGAAAAATCTAATAAATAGATTCCACATACTTTGTAGTTTGAGTGAATTTGTTGTTTAAAACTTAGAATAGCCAAATGGTGATACCAGTTGCTGGTGTCCAAAGCTGATGGTGCCCTTACGACCATGTCTGCAACCACCTTCTATTATCCAGTCTTATCCATCTTCCATCCCAACCACCTGAAATGGAAGTTCATGCCACCCTTACCCCTACCCAACCTGTAGCCTCAACTCCCCACATATCCCTCAGCTACTTGTCCACCTCCTTGCACCAATGTGGTGGATCCAACTAGTGGTCTTACCAGTACCTCCAACTGCAACTCAAGCCTGGCAGTATACCTCCTGAGAGAATCAGCCACCCCAAAATGGCAGCATACATACCTATTTACCCTCCATGGGCAGAATTGTATATATTACACATCCCAGGCAGAGCACAAATTGTGCTTCTCCCAGTGTCCTGAATGCTAGACTCCCTTCCACAACCTGCATCCCCCAGTCAGGCATCACTTTTCCTATTGCCTCCATGACACAACTGTTTGCCATTCCAAATGAGCAATATGCTTTTCTATAGCAGAAACCAACTCATAGTGACTGCATAGTTACCCCCTCCCCTTCATTTGCAAGCAGGATGGCATGCATTATGCAACCCTGATAATGATCAAAATGTTCTTACATCTCTTCCTGGTACTTTACTGCATTAGATACAGCAGTTAGCCCTCTAGCATACTCAAGCACAGCCCAACTCATACTCTGCCAACTCTGTGTGCCTTATGACCATTCACTGCTGGGCCATTCACTGCTTATTCATAGAGTGACTAACTTTTAAAAGTTGTTCTTTCCTATTTTGTCACATGCTAACAAATGCACGCACTGTTATACACTCACACTTGGTATGTTAATGCTGTCTAAATTAATTAGCAAGTGAATCACAAAAAAATGTTCTTTTAATTAAAATACTAAGAGTAATTATTTTTTGTTTGACAGGGGAAGTCAGTCAGCTTAAATATCTTGGTTGACTGTCTTGTGATGAACCGTACAACTGTTAACCTTTAGAGTTAAGGTCCCCCCCCCCTTCTTTTTTCATCTATAAAGTTTTTGTTTATACCCAGCTTTAGCTTAGAAAAGGTGTTCATATTTATGAACTTTTGGGGGGGCATGTTGTACAGTGCCTGCACCCAGTTTTGCAACTTTAAAACATTATAATTTTCAAATCAGTCTATTTTCAAACATGAAAAAGCTTTATTCAGGCATGAGATCTAATGAACTTACAGTATAAGATTCATAACTGGAATAGTTTTTCCCTTTCTAATGACAAATAAAAATAATTAAATTTGAAGATTTTTTCTGTAGTTTCACTAATCAGTAAGTTTCAAACCGCTATACTCATTTTCATTAACCGTATAGGCCTGCTCTACAGGCACAAACACTGCATGACTCCTGACACTCTCCGGTTGGCTATCAACAGCTCTGTCACCTCCATCATCGATTACAGGCTAGCAATTTATGGCTCTGCCTCCACCTCTGCCCTCCGCAGAATTACAGTTGCACTCATCAAATCATGCAGGCTGCTAACTGGGGCTGATCGACTTACACACACTTGTGACCTGTACACTCGGGCAGGACGGCTACCTCTCATCAGCTGGATACAGTATCAAACCTGCCTCTTAGCCAAAAAAGTCCTCCTCGGAGTCATGCCCCCGGGCATTGAAAAGCTACTTATTGACCACCACAACACCCAGAGAACTAGAAGTTCACAACAACTAACCTTCCTTGTCCCCAGATGCCGGACTACCATGGGCCAGAGGACCTTTGCCCACAGAGCACCACAGTGGTACAATACTCTCAACAAAGAAACTCTTACTGCTGCTGCTCTTGGCCCTTTTAAGAGACAACTCCGACTTCATCTAATTTCAACTAGTCGTTGTGACTGCCTCGCCTAATCGGGGGCCCACTGTTCACTGCCCTCCACTTCAGTCTTGAAAGCTATCTCTCCCCACCTTGCCTCCTTCTACCTGCCTACCCCCTTGCCCCCTCTCCTTTCCTCCCCCGGGGCATTTCCTGACTTTTATCCTCTCTCTCTCTCTCTCCCCTTTAGAGCTCTTACCCTCACCCTCTACCCTCCGACAATGGCCTTCCTGCCTGCATACCCCATTCCCTCTCACCTGCAGTGCTTATTTCCAAGATTGCCCTTGGCTGGTTATGTCATGCTACCTAACATTTGGCACATTTTGAATTACTGGAATTTCCTAAGCCTCATTCTCTTACTTCTTGTTATTGTGTAACTATGTACTATTATGTTGACCTTTGTATGTATGTATACCCCCCATTCCTTCTACGTGGAACCTTTGTAAATGAGCAGTTCCTGCTCAAAGGTATTTGTAATCCTAGATTTCAATAAAATAAAATAAAAAATAAAACCTTGCCAAAAGAATTGCCCCAGGACTAGAAGCATGTTCACCAAATGCTGCAGTCCTAGTGGACATAATGCCTGTGAAGGAAGTCACCCTCCCAAATTTGTGACATAACACTAATGTAACTGTAACATAGAGGTTCTAATATAATAAGCAAACAATAATACCTGACAGGATTGATGGTACTGGCTATTATTGGACCACCTATGGGTGTAATGAGGCCCAGTGCAGCAGGCTAAGGGCCCTATAGCACCTGGAAGGTCCAATATATCACATACTGCCCACTTCGTAGGGTATTATTGTGCTTAGAAAATGGCATTTCTTTTGTTTTAATAATAATGTTTTCACAAGGGAAAAGGTAACATATTAATAAAAATGAAAAACATCAGCTTCTGTAAAACAGTCCTTTTACTAGTTGACTTGCAACTAGAAGATGCTTTTGCTTATGAGACCAATTTTTAACATTGCACTATCACTCTTTCTTTTGTATTAATTAATTTTCAGTCACCTCTCATGAGAGATCGAGACTGAAAGGAGTCAAAACTTTTCATGGCACTAATGTTATACATTGTTTTTAAAAAAAAATGTTTTTGTTGCCACACTGTGAGAAGGGAGCAAGTGGCTCAGTGGTGCAGTGAGAATGGTGTGGCCTCCAATTCAGAGGCAATCAGACAGCAACATTACAGTCAGCTGACAAACTCTCCTACTGGAAAAAAGGAGGCACTTGAATTTCTACAAAAATGTGTAAATTAATGCCAGTGAAGCTGTAGGAATGATTTGTCTGACAGTCAGGGCTGAAGGTTATGGAGTGGAATAAAGTGGAGCATGGTGAGAGCATGGTTTGATGATAAATGTATGATGTGCTGCTTGGCGAGTGCAGTTAAAAAAGAGTGTGGCTAGCTAAACTCTTTTAAAAGACAGTGTAAAGTATTCTGTAAATGTTTTAGCTATAGAATGGGAAGTAACTGGTGCTCAGTTTTGTCTGCTTGGAGTTGCATGGGCAGGGCACTCACTAACTGAAGGGCAAAATGTCACTTGCTAACTAGGAAATCCAAAGTGGCACAGTAATACCACTTTGTTTCTGACAAAGACTGGGCTGGTCCTTTTTATGTCCTGTTCTTTATTGAAGTTACTGTACACCCTGGCATGGGCACCAGACAATCAGAAACCAGTAAACCTAAAGCCCATTTTCTAAAAGACTGAAAAGTGCACTGTTCACAGAGGAATGAGAAGGAGACGGACCTCAGATAAGGGCCAAAAGCATCAAATGAAGGGAAATAGACACTAGTCCATTTACAGAGGAGAGGGCCCTGATGGAACTCACAAATCTGAAAGTGGACAAGGCAATGGGACCAGAAGCGATGCATCCTTGGATATTGAGGAAGCTCATGGAGGTGCTGGTTGCACCTCTGAGATGCTTGTTCTACCACTCACTGGAGATGGGACTGGTACCAGAGAACTGGAAGAGGGCAGATGTAGTCCCACTTCAGAAAAGTAGAAGCAAGGAGGAGGCTGGTAACTACAGGCCAGTCAGCCTGACTTCGGTGGTAGGGAAAGTAATGGAATCAATACTGAAGGATAGGATTGTGGAATACCTGGAATCCAGTGGCCTTCAGGATCTGAGGCAGCATAGATTCACTAGGGGGAGATCATGTCAAACAAATCTGACAGATTTTTTTGTGTGACCAGGGAATCAGTTCAGGGTGGAGTGGTGGATGTGGCCTACCTAGATTTCAGTAAGGCATTCAACACCATTCCACATAGGAGACTCATAAACAAGCTGGGAAGCCTAGGAGTGTGTCCTATGGTGGTAAACTGGGTGAAAAATTGGTTGGGTGACAGGAGAAGGAGAGTGGTGGTAAACAGAGTACACTCCGAGGAGGGGTGGATGACAAGCAGGGTGCCATAAAGATCAGTACTTGGATTGGTCCTCTTTAATGTCATTATTAGACACATTGCAGAGAGGCTAGCAGGGAAGCTATGCCTCTTTGCAGATTACATGAAAATCCGCAATAGGGTAGACACTCTGGGGAGGAGTGGATAACATTTATTGTGATCTAGGAAAGTTAGAAGAGCGATCAAGGGTATGGCAGCTAGGTTTCAATGTGATGAAGTGTAAAATCATGAACTTGGGGCACATAAACCCAGGGACAGAGTACAAAATGGGAAGGATAGTATTAACCACCACCAAACAATAAAGATACCTGGGAGTAATTATATCTGATGACCTAAAGGTGGCCAGACAGTGTTGTCATAACAATAGGTTATAGTACCAATTTTTATCATGGGCGCTCAACTATGCCTCAGGCCTTACACCACAACATTTTCAAAAATCATATAAATAATTATAAAATTCAAATCTTATACTCCACTTGCTGTAACAGTTTTAGATAATGGTAAAAACATTTCTGTCACACCAAGAAGTATGACAAATAAATGTTATTAATTCCTGTACACATATTCTAAATATCCCTGATTTGCATAAATATCAAGCATAATAAAAATAATACAAACACAAAACAACAAAGGTTTTAAAAAAGAAAATAAACAACACAAAGGAATAAACAAAAACAAAACAATTTTCAGAAAATAACACAACCAAGAAATGGTTCAACACAATAAATGGTATTGACTATATACTATGCTTTCAACATGCTTTGTATTTAACGTTACATTCTTGTATAACAATTAGCAAACTCATTACATTAGTGTCTTAGATTATTTTTAAAACTTGCTTTAATTCTTCATAGCATTCAAAATGTATTTCTTTGGGTTTAAACTCAAACTTAACTTATATACCCAAGATTTTGTAATTAAAAGTTAAGTTAACTTTGTTACCTCCCCAGATAAGCCAAATTAAAATATTATAATTAAGATAATAAAAATAATACTTAAACTTCTGGTTATTTGTGGAGACATGGTCTTCTTTCCTTTTAACTTTGAAAATCTTGGCAAGAATTTCCAATTCTGGATGATAAAAGTTTTCTAAAAGCTGGCGTTAATGTAGCCTTCTGTCCTTTCACCCCCTTGAACCCAAGATCTTCTCTGACATCAATTTAGCAGTACAGACTGGCTCCTCCTGGCTTTAGACATCATAAATCATCAAAAGTCACTTGTTAGGATTTTTGCAGGAAAATCAGACAACAAGATGCCAACAGTCCAGCAGCACAACAGTAGATCCTTTCACCATCTTGGATGATTGCAGAAAAAGGTTTTTCTTGTGGATAACGGAATTTCTTTTTGGTAATCAGATTTTATGAGTTTTTCTGATTTTCAATTCATTTAGAAACATAGAAACATAGACTTTGACGGCAGATAAGGACCGCTAGGCCCATCTAGTCTGCCCATTTCCCTACCTACAGGATAGGCCGCAGATCCTAGTTAACCAACAGCCTATTTCTTCCCACCCCCCACAAGAACTGCCTTATGTCTGTCCCATGCATTCTTGAATTCTCCCACAGTTTTAGACACCACAACCTCCTCAGGAAGGCTGTTCCATGCATCCACTACCCTCTCTGTGAAATAATACTTCCTCACATTGCCCTGAGCCGCCCTCCTTCTATCTTTTAAATTGTGTCCCCTTGTTCTTGCAAGTCTCTTTTCTGAAAAATGCTACCCTCTTGGACTTTGTTGATTCCACTGAGGTACTTAAAGTTTCTATCATGTCCCTCTCCTTCTTTCCTCAAGGGTATAATATTAAGCTCCTTTAGTCTCTCCTCACATGGCTTCTCTTGCAGACCTTGCACCATTTTAGTTGCCCTCCTCTAGACTGCCTCTATCCTGTCTATGTCCTTGCAGAGATGGGGTCTCCAGAACTGGACACAGTACTTCAGATGGGGTCTCACCAACTGTCTGTACAGAGGGATAACAACTTCCTGTTTTCTGCTGCTGATGCCTCTCCCTATACATCCCAGTATACCCCAGCCCTCCCTACTGCCTTCTCACATTGCTTGCTAACCTTAAGGTCATCTGTATGATTACCCCCGGTCCCTTTCCTTTTTGTTGTTGTTACTACCTCCCACCCATTGTTATTCTTCCCTGGGTTCTTATTTCCCAGGTGCATTATTTTGCACTTCTTTGCATTGAATCTTAGCTGCCATACTTCTGACCATTCCTCCAACCTTCCAGAGTCCCTTTTCATCCTTTCCACGCCCCTTGTGTATCAACCCTGTTGCAGATTTTGTGTCATCTGCAAAAGGCATACTTTCGCTCCAGTCCCTCTGCAATGTCACTGATGAAGACATTAAAAGGACTGGACCCAATACTGAACCCCTGCGGTACCCACTAGTAACCCCTTTCATCAGAATGGACTCCATTTACAATTACCTTCTGTGTCCTGTTGTCCAGCCAATGTTTTATCTAGGCTACCACCCTGGGTCCCACTCCCAGGCTGGTTAATTTGACTATTAATCTTTTGTGTGGGACTGTGTCAAATGCCTTGCTAAAGTCTGGGTAGGCCATGTCCACAGCCCTCCCCTGGTCTACTACTTTGGTCACCCAGTCAAGAAATCCTATTAGATTCGTCTGACATGACCTTCCTGCTGTGAACCCATGCTGCCTTGGGTCCTGTGCTCCACTGGCCTCTTAGGTACTCGGACTATTCTTTCCTTCAGAAGTGACTCCATCACTTTCCCTACCACAGAGGTCAGACTGACAGGTCTGTAGTTTCCTGCCTCTGTCTTGGACCCACTTTTGTGAAGGGAATCACATCCGCCTTCCTCCAGTCCTCGGTACCACACCATCCTCCCATGATTTATTAAAAGAGTAGCCAGTGGTTTCACTAGTTCCTCCCTTTAATTATTTTAAATTCTGGGTGAATTCTCCATCGGGACCCATTGCTTTGTCCACCTTCAGTTTTAGGAGTTCTTGCAGAACCCTTTCTTCTGTGAAAGGACTGGATCGACCCCTATCAAGAGTGCTTCTATTAATTGATTAGACACTTCTCCTCCTCTTTGGAATACTGAGCAGAAATATTCATTCAGTATTCCTGCTTTTTCACTGTCCCCCTCTGCCCACCCACTGTTCATTCTATTCAGCTTCACTATCCCTCCCTTTGTCTTTCTACGATCGCTGATGTACCTATAAAAGGTTTTATCCCCCTTCTTAACTGAGTTGGCTATCTTTTCCTCAGTTTGGGCCTTTGCTATTCTGACTTCCCTCCCTGCTTCCTTCTGCCTTAACTGCTACAGCTCTCTGTCCTGCTCCTTTTGTTTTTCCTTATACTTCCGGAATGCTATCTTTTTCTTCCTGACTTTCACAGCCACCTCTTTTGAGAACCATAGTGGCTTTTTCTTTCATTTTGATTTGTTCATTTGCTTCACACAAAGGCTTGTTGCCTCTGTGATGGCAGTTTTGATAATTCCCCATTGTTGCTCCACACCTCCTTCTAGCCTGTTTGCTAGTGCTTTTCTGAGGCACTCTCCCATCTTGCCAAAGTCAGCCCTCCTAAAGTCCAGTACCCTCACTTTTGTATGGCTTGACTCTGTAGCTGAGTTTAACGTGAACCACACTGTTTGATGGCCACTTGTCCCCAGATGGCAACCCACTTCTAGATCTGAGATCCCTCTCACTGCCCCGCTTGAGAGTATGAGGTCTAAGATTGTTCCTCACAGTGGGTTCCAAACTAGCTGTCTAATGCCTGCCACCTGTAGGGCATCAAGAATGGCCCTGCTCTTGGATGTGGCTGCAGCAAATGTGCTCCAGTTAACATCTGGCATATTCAGGTCTCCATCAACAGTATCTCCTTCTCTGCCATTCTAAGAATGCCTTCTATCATATCCTTGTCCATTCCTTCCCCTGACATGGGGGTCTGTACACAACCCCTGTGCGGATTGTGGTGCCCTTCCAGTCTCCAAGATGACCCACAGTGCCTCCTCTCCTCCCTGTTTACTCTTTTGTTCAGTTGTTTTTATCCCTTCCTTTACATAGAGAGATACTCCTCCCCCTCTTCTCCCCTGCCTGTCTCTCCTGTAGGTTATGTACCCTGGTATGTTAACATCCCAGTCATGGTTCTCTGTGTACCATGTTTCTGTGACTGCTACGATATCCAGACATCCCTCTTCCGTTAAGGCCATCATCTCAGGGAGCTTGTTGCCCAGACTACGGGCATTGGTACTCATTACCCTCCATTTCCTGATGGTCTTACTCCCTTTTGCCCCATCCCTGTCCTTCTTGCCTTTGTCACTTTCTCCATTTACCCCTGCCCTTCTCTCTATCGACACCTCTATGTTAGTGTTTGCCACACTTACTACTGTGATTATTTGGGGGGAGCTAGGATTATCCTGCTCCTTTCCAGTGCCTCCCCCCTTGGCTAGTTTAAAAGCTTGCCAATGAAGCATTTAAACCTATCACCTTGGATCCTGGTTCCCCTCCCAGACAGATGCAGCCCATCATGCCAGTATAGGCTTGCATCACTCCAGGTGGACCCCTAGTCACCAATGAAGCCAAATCCCTGAGCTCCAAACCAGTTTTTCAACCACTGATTGAATCCCATGGTGCAGAACACCCTAGCCTCTCCTATGCCATAGATGGGTAGCACCTCCGAGAAGGTTACTGTGCGTGCTACTTGACTAAGGCCCCTCCCCAATTCCACAAACTCTTCCTGCACTTCTATAATCCCTTTCTTAGCCAGGTCATTTGTCCCTAGGTGGACAATGACATCCAGCTCCCTCCCCTGTGCAGCTGCTCCGGCAATCCTGAGGATTCGCTTCCTGTCCCTGCAAGCCATGGCGCCAGGCAGGCACCATACCTCCCTCTCCCCTTCCTCCCCCAGTTCTACCTTCCTAACAATGGAGTCCCCCACCAGAGTTGTTTCCTTCCCCTGCAGGGTCCCCATTTCCACTTGAACCCAGGATCTCAGGCTCATCTGTTATCAAACAGTACTGTAGACTTGCTCTGGCTGATGAAATTAACAGTTAGCCTCTGTCCATGCTTGGCTTTAGTAGAAGTTTTAAAACATTACTTCAGTCAGGATGTCCAGTACTTAAACCACAAGCTTTGCCCCATTATATATTAGAAACGTCTTTTTTTTATCAATCAGTGTTCTTGTAGGTGGTCCTTGTTGCAATTTTGTGTCAGCTTCTATGCTTGTTCTCAGCCTCTTGTGGACATTTGGGCTTAACCAAATGCTGGTCCAAGACATCCAAGACAAATGTGGCTTCAGGCTTTTGGCCTAGTAGAAGTCTTAAAACAACAAAATTACTCAATCAACCTGTATAAGTTCTTCCAACGGGAAGATTTCAGAAATTCTAGGTAAACTTAGCAAGTTTTAGACATATCTTTTAGACTAAGAATGACATCATCTCCAGTTTTGATTTGTCCTTGCAGATGATGTAGGTGTGGTTCTCTACTCCTCCCTTAGGACTGCCTCATTGTTCAGAGTCCATTTTTAAAACATGAAATTACTTTTTCTTGTCTTTTTTATACAAAATGATACAATTTTCAAACAAACATACTTGAACTTCTTTCACTGAATGGAGTTTTTTAAAATGTTTCTCATGTTTAAAGGACCAGTATTTCCTGAGTTACATTAATATGGATGAAAACTTCATTTTCTTAGCCACGTCCCTTAAAACAAAGTGATACTTTTGTTTTAAATATTTAGAATAATGTAAGATTTATCCATACAAGCTATCAGGAATGCCCTTGAAAACATTTTATTTCTTTACTAGCACATGCTCCCTGTATTTTCTCCAGTGAGTTCATAAATCAAAATGTCAAAGTTGTTTTTCATACCTCTTTTCAGATGGTTTATCTCTTCATGTCAACAAGTTGCATGCCCCAAAATTATATTGTTAGACTTGTTATGATGTCAGCTTTAATTTATGACTAAACAACTTTATTTATTCATGATAACTTTGATATCACAATGTTTTGCAGATAGCAAGGCTGGCATAGATTCTGCAGACTTGAAACTTGGGCATCTTACAGCCCCCTAAATTTCATATTAAGTGGTGTTATTTGGTTTACATAGTATTTAAAACATCTTCGCAATGGGTAAAAGTCTATTCATCTCTGTTGAAGAAATGTACTTTTCAAAAGACCAGTCTGCATTTTTTTCCTCTCAACCATAGCTGGTAACAGCTACATCCCAGCAAGGAATCCAACTGTCAGGTCTTCTGATAATTATCTCCCAAAATGAAACTTAAGCTCTTCCAGTTCTGTTAAGGGAGAATTTAAAACTAGACCATTTTTTTTTCTTAACTCGGAAGTTGGCAAACTGCATTTAAAATTGAAAGTGAACCTTTTTTTTCAAAGTCTCATTTATACCGTGTTTGTTCTTCTGGCTTTTAGAACTCATGCAGATAGCAATTTAAACCAGAAGTTTATAGTATGCCTCCCTTAACTTAGTAAGTAAGCATCAATAAAGAATATAAAATAATAACTAAAATAATGTAAAAATAATAATGAGAAAAATATAATAACAATTTTTGTAACTATGTTGTTCCTACAGTGTGACAAGGCAGTGGGGAGAGCTAGTGGGATGCTAGGGTGCATAGGGAGGGGTATCACTAGCAGAAAGAGACAGGTGGTGTTACTGCTGTATAGATCACTAGTGAGGACTCACCTAGAGAACTGTGTCCAGTTCTGGAGACCACATCTCTGGAAAGACATACACAGGGTAGAGGTGGTCCAGAGGAAGGCAACCATGATGGTGCTTTGTCTGCATTACAAGCCCTATCAGGAGAGACTGAATGACCTTAATATGTATACCCTAGAGGAAAGGAGGAAGAGGGAGAATATGATAGAAACATTTAAATACCTCACGGGTATAAATAAAGTTCAACAGTGAAGCACTTTTCAGAAAAAAAGATGCTCAATAACAGGAGGACATGCTATGAAGCTAGAGGGTGGGAAACTCAGGAGAGATGTGAGGAAGTACTTCTTTACAGAAAGAGTGCTGGGTGCCTGGAACAGTCTCCCAGTGGAGTGGTGGGAACAAAAATGTTAATGGATTCAAGAATGCATGGAATAGGCAAAAATGAACTTTAGAGGTAGGGAAGAGGGGATAGAGATAGAGACCAAGTACGATCTGTGGTGTTATAGTAGAAAGGAAAATGGGCTGCTAGGTTGGCCAAGCGGTCCTTATCTGCACATCAATATCTATGTTTCTACGTAAATAATCCTATGGGTGGCTAGAGAGTCACGTGATACATGGTTCCAGCTAGTGGCTCTCTACTTCAGCTCCCATTTCCCCTCTCCTGAAATTTGACTTTATTTTATTATAATTGCCAAATAATTTAGTGGCATAATAGCTATTAACTGTACGTGTCTTCTGGGCTTCATTATATCACTTACATGTTTCCAGCATGAATGCAGAAATGAAAATTGCACCACCGAGTCATACACCTCCAGCCACTCCTGATAAGTCCACTAAACATTCAAAGGCCCAAATATCTATGGCCGGACGCTCTGCTACCACCACAGCAGTGATGTCTCCATTATCAGAGGAGCATTTTTGCAAGAATTTACCCCCTTTAAAGAAGAACTGCCAGGGTTAACAAAAGAAATTAAGGCAAGGGTCTCACTAGAAGGTCTTAGTTGCGTCATAGGGAACAAAGAAGCAAGAACACATTCCTTAGAAGGCTGGAGGATGAAGATGGATCTTGATACCAAACTAAGGCAAAAAATGGCTTGTCAACAGTCTAGGCTGGAAGACCTAGAGGGAAGGAGCTGCAGGAACAATGTTCTTGTATTTGGTCTCCCGGAGAAAGTCACAGGCTGTAACCCAGTACTGTTTGCACAAAAGCTTTCTACAAAACTGGCTGTACCTTCTCCTAATGGGCTATCATAGGTTAATGAACATGTCCATCGCTCCTTATGGGTCATGCCTTCAGAGGGCTGTCCACCCAGACCTTTTATTTTTAAGTTCCTCAATTTACTGAATGAACAACATCTACTGTCACAAATCAAGAAGCTTAAAAAAGTTTCCTGGGAAGGAGCACGTTTACATGTAATGCAAGATTTACTGAACTCTGTCCTCCAGAAATGAGTTGCATATCATCCCATTATCTCTAAACTTATAGTGGCAGGGATTCATTTTAAAAAGTTGTACCCAGATAGATTCCAAATTTTGGTATACGGTTTAAGGAAATCATTTGACCTGGCTGACCAAGCAGCTGTAGAGGTGAAAGAACTGTTTCCAAATCTGTGCAAAGGTCGATGAACTAAGTAGTGATGTTCTTTTTCACCTTCCTGAGGATAGATGTTTCTCCTACTGCCAGAGAGTTTATGGTATTCTTTTCAATGTGAAACTTCTACTGTGTCCACAACTATATCTGTCTGAGCTGCTTTATCAGAATGATGCCAAGAGGGAGACTGATGTGCAACTGTTAATTGTCTCCAGGGACCCTTAATTTCAGAGTCGCTATGTGTTTGGATCAACTGTCATTGTGGTATGTATTCAGTGTTGACTATTCTTCTGCTTTACCTTCAAGGTAAATGTCCTTTCTACAGTTCTGTTTTGGGGGTATCTATGAGGAGATCATGATGGCTGGTTTATCTTTGTTCACCGCTGATCCCTTCCAGGATAACTGATACTCGGCTTCTCAGACAGTACCCAGGATGGACTTATAGTGCTCTTCAGTGCTATGTAAGTTGACTGTGCTTGTTTCTTTACTTAAATGCCACCACCTATTTTTTTTTATATGTAGTTTCTAGGGGCCCAATTCCAAGCTGAATGTCACAACTCACCGGCGTATGTGAGTTGTGACATTTGCTGCTACACCAGGGACCCTGCACTGCATTCCAAAAGCAGCAGGGACCTGCCACTTGTGACATGCAGGTTATGCCATGTGGAGGCTAATACCATGGGCATGGCATAGATGCCCCACATATCACAAGTCATGGCCAGCTACTGGCAGCCCCCCACCTAGATCACCACAGCACACACCAGGGGAATGGGGGGCAGGACAGGTGGCACAAGAGTCTGGGGGGTGCACTGAAGATTGGACCCCTGGGGGTCCCCAACTTTCATGGGGTGGAGGCAGGGTTGTGCTTGTGGGGGGCACAGGGAGCACATCAGTGCTGTTGCTGTAGTGCTGCAGAGCAAGCATCCGATGGATGGCACTGTTGGATGCCCCTTACAGCAGCTCTGAGGTGCTCTAACTTAGCTCCACCAGTGCGGCTCCTAGAATCACAGCAGTGGGTTATGGCAGCCGCCCCCTTGGAATAGGGTACAGTTGCTGCTGTAACCCACCTTTGTGCCATGTCATTGTGGGCTGTGGCATAGTGGGTGGCGTAACCCATTGTTTGCATAGCCCACAGCTGACATGGCACAAAGTGCCTCTTGGAATCGGGGCTGGAGTACCACTTGGCGCAAGTTGTGAGATACGACAAGGGGGTTGGCATATCTTGGTTTATGCCAGCATATGCCATCTTGGAATCAGACCCCCAAGGTTTTTTGTGGGTTTTCTCTTAGCCCCTACACCTATGCTTCCCTGCCATAGCGCTTGCGTGTGGTGGCACACACACACACACCATTTGGGAAGCCCATCCCTTCCATTGGCACCGCTACCTGCCTGTGCTGGCACCGAATCTCCATGCGATGATGGCGAGAATATTGGTGGGTGACCCCACTCCTTACCTGGGAGACGAGCGACAACGCTCAATCCTGCTCCCACCCTTCGTCCCCCATTCTGGCACCCCGACAACCAAAGATCATTCCCAAATCTAGGTCACTGGCATAGCACGAGGTGTGGCTTCCAGTGCCTCAACCCTCAGCCCCACTGGGCTGGCAATGCCACCTCCTTCTTACATGTCCTGCTTGATCATATACTATTGTGAGACATCCAGACTTGTACTGGGAATTCTCCAATTTATGCTTGATTTTGTTTAATGTGGAGCTGCCTCTTAGTTCTGGGCTCTGAATATTTATTTAATGCTTCTGTCGAACTCCAGCATAAATCTGAATTGAGTTACTCTCCCTTCATTTTGTGGAAGATGATCGCTCCTTCTTTTCTTGGAGTTTCTTATGTTGCTCTTGTAAAAGAGGCACCTCAAATTCAGTCAGGAACATATTTATTTTACCTGTCTTATGAGAATGTTATTATGAGGGAGACGGACCTGCATTAGCTACTTCTCTTTATGGATCCTAATTTTTCTATTTGTTATATTCCAGGTTTGATTGTTGCTTTGTTATGTTCTCGGTAATGCTGTTCATTAGACACTTCATGTCAAGCTGAACGGCCTTCAAAATCTTTCTGTTTTGAATGATTAAGTGAAGAATATACGATGGCAGGCACTTCATTGTTTACCACCAGTCTTCTCTGAGCTAACAGGACTTCGACTTCTTAGACAGACCTCAATGTGATCCTACAGTGTCTTTTCAGTGCGATGCAAGTTGTCAGTGCTCATCTCTTTATATTTTAGGACTAGTACCTTACTGAATACTCTGATGGATTCAACGCTGTGGAGAGACATGCAGAATCACACTGGGCATTACTCTGTTCATGTCTGACTGCATTTCATTTTGATTTTACCATTCATCCCAGGAGCTGGAATTTTTTTCAACACCACTGGCGAGTTCCGGCAAATTTTATGAACTGCACAAATGTATCTCTGTTTTATAGTTTCATGTTAATTACAACACCTGGTTATGATGTGTGACTTCTAATGGAATGGTTCCTTCTTGTTTATTCATTTATTAATACACTGCTCAATGGTGTTTATACATGGGCTTCATTTTCCTTTTCTGAGATGTTGTAACTGAACAGCCTGTTCATTGGACTGCTCATTGTAACTGCTGTGTTGAGTATTTGTGTTTTGAATTAATAATTAAATTTTTGCCATTTTATAGCTCCGATGTATATTTTGCACTCTGATGAAGTTACTGTTTGGTGGGTACTGTTCCTAGTTTTGTTATTATAAAACTTAGGTTTATTGTATGGCAGACTCGGGAAGGGGGACAGCAGTGATCTTATGAAGGTCAGCCAGGTGGAGCTGACTTTCATCATGTTCCAGACAGTTTATGTGGGTGGGTTATTATAGTTGCTATTATGTTTTGTATTGGGTGCTTGGGTTTTTGTGGGTTCTGTTTCTGGTGTTGGGGTGGGGGGTGCGTGAATTTGGTTGTGCCTTTTTTATTAGCTACTAGGATTCACCCTTTGCATTGTTATTGTTTGAGATATATATACTTTATCTTATTGGTTTTTACATCTCCTTTTTGAGTCAGTTCCTTGGTTGTAGCAGAATGGGACAGGGGTTTGGGGTGGGTGGTGGATTTGTTGTAATTTTGATAGCGTCTCACTTTTTTGGTCAGAGGAGTGTCTTAGACTAGTGTACTTCTTAGATATATCTATGGCTAATCTTTTTATATTTGCATCATGGAATGTGAAAGGGGACCCTTCCAGAGTTGAACATTACCATATTATTAAACATTTGAGGCATTTGCAGTGTCACATTGTGTTTTTACAGGAAATGCAGTGCTGACCTCAGAGGGTAATCTTTTCCATAGACAGTCCATGGGTCAGGTTTTTGCTGCCAGAATCATTACTGATAATAGAGGAGTAGCTATATTAATTTTTTAAGGAGTTAATTTTCAGTGTATTCAATGTATCAAAGACCCTCAGGGTAGGTTTATTTTTGTTAAGGGTATGTTAGACCGCACTGAAGTCCTACTTGGGACCATTTCTGGTCCCAATAGCAATAGCACAGGTTTTTCTATGGATTTAGCTTCTAGTTTAGTTCCATTCCTCATTCTCAGCCTGATTTTTGGTGAGGACTGGAATATAGCTTTCACTTAAGATCTCGATAGGACTAATAAATCACTTTCTGGTCTATCTTCGGCCCAATGGTCCATTTGTGACATGGTATACTCTCTAGGGCTGTGTGACCCTTAGTATATACTGCACCCTAATGAGAAGGATTTTATTTTTTATTCCACTGCCCATGGGTCTCACTCCCAGACTGATTATATTTTATTTAGTCAGAATGTGTTAAGTGGTGTGTTGGGTTATGAGATAACTCCTAGGATCCTTTCTAATCACTCCTTAGTTTGGTTGAAGTTTATGTTTATGTCTGCTTTACAGAAGGACTCCCTATTGGAAATTAAACAACTATCTCCTTAAAGGGACACTGTCAACCTCCTTAGGACTCAAAGTGTCCCTAGCCAAGAAGAAGCAAGCCTACATGGTACCCATCCACAAAGGAGGTCCCACGGAGCCGGTAGGAAACTATAGGCTAATTTCCCTCCTGTGCACCCTAGCCAAAATCCAAGAGAGGATTATCTATGTCCAGCTATGTGACTACTTGGAGGCAAACCACTGCCCTAATCAAATTATCTATGGATGTCCTTGAGGCCCTGGACATTGGCACCCCCCACTGGGACTGTATTTATAGATCTGACCAAGACATTCAAACTAGTGGACTATGATCTGACAGTGGTTAAAGTGAAGAGCCTTGGACTAGATCAAGACTCACTAGACCTGGTTCACAAGTTATGTGTCCAACTGCTCCCAGCAAGTAAGGTGTAGAGGGTACATTTATGAGCAACTCCCTGTCAAGGAGGAAGTACCCCAGGGATCAATCCTGGGCCCCTCCTGTTCTCTTTATTTGTGAATGACCTCAGTGATAACTGTGGGGATAGTTCAGTAGTCCAATATGCAGATGATGTGGTGATTTACAGATCTGCACTCAGCGTAATTGTCATAGGTAGGCACCTGCGAGAAGACTTTTTGTCTCTGGAAGGGTGGTTCCAGGCAAATAGGCTGCTCCTCAATATGGCAAAAACAAAAGCCATACTCTTTGTTGCAAGATCACTAGGCACTGATCGAAGCCCTCTACTGCCCTTTGACTCCTCATCTGGTTCAAGGATTGAAGCAGTAAACCAATTCAAATACCTTGGCCTAATACTGGACCAGGGTTTTTCCTTGAAACCTCGCATAGACATGATCACTAGGACAGCCCATCAGAAACTGGGGCTTTTAAATAGGCTGAGCCTACAAATGATCCCAGAAACCAGGATAAGTATAGCTAACAATATCCTACTCCCCAACCTAACTTATGCTGCCACAATCCTGAACTCATTTCCAAAACAGGAGCTCTGCAGGATGCAGGTACTATATAACAAAATAGCCTGCTTTGCCTCCAAGGCACACCCTAGACAGCACCACTGTGAGGTGCAGGCCTCCCTGAAATGGCCTTCCCTTAGCCAGTGCCTCCAGTACCCCTTACTGTGCCATGATTTCAAGCTAATGCAAGCCTCCCCATCAGACAGTCTCGCTAGAATACTTAAACCCAAGAGGACAGGTAGATTGCTCTGGACCTCTAGTAGGAACCTACTGGAAGTGCCCAGGACAAAGACAGCTACTGGCAGCAAATCCTTTTGCCCACTCTGCATCCATGCTCTGGCATAAGCTCCCCGCTGCCATGCAACCCTCCAGCTCCTTTGGTTCCTTCCAAATAGGTCTCCAAGACCACCTGCTGAACAATAGCAAGTGTGCCTGCACCTGAATAGGGGTCAGAACATACCTACAACCACACTGAACAACCTGCCGAGGTATACCCAAGCTGATAGTATTAATGCTGTGTATCTGTTATTGTTGTACATTAGCTGCCCTGTGCTAAACTGCCCACTGCTAGTCAGTATGTACCTGTGTCTCAATTTTCAGAAGCTCTCTACCAATTAAAGCTGTATGATTTATTAGTAATGTCAACACTGTCAAATGATTGTACCTGTAAATAACGCTGGGTCACCCATGAAAAAGGGATCTTTCAGTCCCAGTGGGCTCACCCGGTTAACAAAATTTAAATAAATAAAATGATTGTTCACACTCTGTAAGGACTGCTAATGCAGATGGTAGTTTGACTCAGATCCTTTTTTTCTTTTAAAAAGTGAAAATATGACTGCCCACCATACTGGTATTACCACACCAAAACATGTTTGTTTACATTTTTTGACCAGTGCCCATTTCATCTTTCCTAGACTCGGGAACACCCCCAACACAATCTAGCCACTCATTATGCAGTGGGAGTAAAGGAGACTATTATATTATGAGTGGCTGCACCATTTGAGGGTGTTTCTAATGTTCAGGAAGTGTGCACTAACAATAGTTCAATGATTTGAAGTAAAGCAAAGCTGGGCATAGCTATACATTATCATGCATTTCAGATCTAATAAGCAAGGAGGCAAAGCCTTGCATTATTTAATACAGAGCAGGACAGAAAACCTACGAGAAAAAACTTATCACACCAGGAAAGGTCAGCATTGAATCAATTAGAAGCAGATGATACAATAATTATAAAACCTGCTGACAAAGGGGGGGATTGTAATTATGGATTATGTACATTATAAAGAAGTATGCCAGAGATTACTGAACAAAATACTACAAATTACACTAGGTTGGAGGCAGATCCCACAGGCATTCTCACATGACTACTGAACATGTTGATAGAAGAGCTTGTCTTAAAGTTTGTCTTAAATAACAGATTAAAAGAATGGGAAGGTGACTTCCCGGTTCTGAAATTCCCTAGTATCCCAATGTTTTACACTAATCCAAAAATACTAAAAAATGCTAAAGACCCACCTCGGTGTCCAACTGAATTGGGAATGGGAAGATTGTTTGAAACCATATAAAAGTTTGTGAATTATCACTTACAGCCTTTAATAAAAGGGATCCTTACATATATTAAAGACACAGCACACTTTATCAACATCATACAAAACATAGAATTAAATGAGCAATGGAGATCAGACATCATCATGGTTAGTTTTGATGTTGCTGATTTGTACATATCTATACCCCATGACGAGGGGGTGGCAGCAATGGGGGCCTGTTGGATATCAGGGATCCCCACTTGCACCCAAACACCAGAACTCTTCAAGATCTAGCAAAATTTATACTAAGTAGCAGCTATTTTGGGTTTGAAAATATATTTTATCAACAAAGCCAAGATCTGCAATGGGGTCAACAATGGTTCCCACACATGCTAATGCATACATGCACAAATATAATTCTGAGCCTATACTAGATAAGCAAAAATATCCATATTTTGAATACATAGTAACATATAAGAGATACATTGATGATCTTGTCATGTTATGAAAAGGTACAGTAGAACAGCCAGAAATGTTTTCCATATATCTGAATAGATGTACTTCACATATACAGTTCACCATGAATCACAATAAAGTAAGTCTGCCATATCTAGATGCTGAGGTGAAATTCGGAGGTCATGGCTTAATTACAAGCCATTACAGGAAAACAACAGCAAGGAATACTATATTAAACGCAAAGACTTTTCATTCAGAGAACTTAATCAGCAACATACCTTATTCTCAGTTCATACGAATTTGGAGAAATTGCACATTGGATCAAGATTTTGGCAAAGAACTAGAAAAAGCCATAAGTAGGTTTAGACAGATAGGGTATAATAGAGATAACACAGGGGGGACAATCAGAAGAGTACAAGGTCTAACACAAGCAGAAACACTGCAGACAGCATCCAGAGATGAACAACAATCCCAGATAGTGTTCTTAGTCAAACATAATCATAAATTGAAACAAATCAGGGGAATAATTAGAAAACATTGGGCTATTGTGCGTAACTTTCCTCAGAACCAAAGTTTGTTTCAAGAGCCACCAGTGGTTGCAGTAAAGAAAGTGCATACTCTTAAACACAAATTAGTAGTAACAGACCACCCACAAGGAAAGAAATCACAGAGCAGACAGCTGCTCTTAGGACCCCTCTGTCCAGGCATGGTCCTGTGTGGCCACTGTTTGGTATGTGGGCACACGAGTAAGAAAGAAAAAATATCAACATCCTAATAATAGTAAAGAGTTTCAGATAAAGCAGTTTATCAGCTGTGACTCAACAGGGTTTATTTATGCTTTACAGTGCCCCGTGATAGAATTTACATGGGTCAGATATTGAGAATGTTAAAGCAAAGAATGCAGGTGCACAAGTCTAACATTAGGAACAGGGTGATGCACCAGTTACAGAACACTTTTTAGAAGCAAGACACATGGCAGAATCACTCAGATTTTGGGCAGTAAAACCTCCAGACTGAAGGGGAGATTTTAATAAACTATTAGAGAATATAGTGACAAGATGGATCTATGAGATGGGAGCATTTAATCCCCATGTAGGCTTGAATAGAGATATAAATTGGAATAGCTGTCAATAATATCAAGGGCTGGAGTAAAGATATGCACTAGTAAGACTCTTAGGAAACCACATAAAATCATAAGTTGGAAATAAAACAATAAAAATCTCAATTTACTACAGCAGTATGACCTCACAGTTTGTAACACGGGGGAAGGGGTTATGTGATCTGGAGGTTTGGCTCAAAGAACCTACAGTGACATATAAATAATAAGACAGACATACACACACACACGGTAGTATGGGATATATACAACACATCTAGTTTAAAAACACAAATAAAAACATATACTTGGATTGGAACACTGATGTGCTTTTCTTTATCCCCCCAATGCATAATACATGTAACAGAAAGTGGACAGATAATGTAGAAAGAAAGCCAGACACATAAGGTGGAGTGGACAATACCCTTGTACATGAGGTCTGGACTATCATATATTATTTTTTCATTTTATATTTTGCATTTCACATTTTTTCACACTATTTTGGGTTGGCAAATAAAAGGAATTAATATATATAGGCAGCGATAGCTACACTGACAGAAAACAAAACACATATCAGAAACGGTGCTATGATACTGCAGCATTAGTATCACGGAGTTCATAGTATAGAAATAAAAGAACTAGCAAAAATAATGAAATTCTGTGCAGTACTCAAAGGATTAAGCACAAACTATGAGCAGATTAGACAGTGTTTGGAATGGACATCATGACATGCAGCTAGATCTGGCATGCATGGAGTCCGTCTCATATAAATCCAGCACAGGCATGCTAATTTTGACACTGCTTCAGGCATCCGGCAGCATGTTTTGAAAACTGCAGTTTAAAGGTAAGGAGGTATGCAAACATTTTCTTTGTTGAGACTGTTTTGAAAGAGTTTTTTAAAATGGTTAACAGCATAAAGCCATCTCAGAAGGGGACAAGACAAGGAAGTAAGTTGGAATGAAAGATGCATAGAGTGGAGCAAATAGGAGGCCAGTAGTTGAGAAAAGTAACACGCTCAGAGCTAAATAGGCTGGGAAAAGCAATAAAAAACTTCTAATGGATACAGCGTAGCTAGGGGCATACATGTATGGTAGACACTTTCATAATACAAGGCTTCTGGAAACTTGAGAGTAAGAGTATATTTGAATATATTTTTTACAGGAACTGAAATAAATGATTTGAATATAATCAAGAAAGTAGAGACAACTATGAGGGATTATAGTTACATGGAGAAAAATCAGAAATGCTTAAACAAAAAAGGGGAAAATTAATGCATGAGAATGTTAAAGAATTATCATCCACCATGTAAATGAAGTTTTAAGAGGCAGTATAAAACTTAAATAACACTCAGGAGTAAGGATGTAAGGCAATTTTCAGCATATTGAAACTGTTTTGCTGTACTGTATATTGAATTTTTCTAGATTGTACAGCCTATATGGAGTGGCGAACATACTAAATATGGTACCTGTGAAAATAAAGTGCTTAGCAAGCACCAATGTAGATAATTTGAGAGGTACAGAATGAAACATGTCACTTAAATATCATATCTTTATTATAGTATGCTGCAGTTTAATGCACTAGTCTGGTGGTGGGAAACAACCAGCCTTTTCATTATTATTACTTTGATTTTAATTAGATAAGCTTATTTAAAGTGTTATCATATTTAACATGTATAATCAATGCAGCACTCACAGGGTGCCACTAAGTTGAATGAGGTGTGAATTAAATATGGTAGTCTCAAAAGAGATGAGCTTTTAAGAGCTAGTTGCATAATTGATTAGATGCACATCACTCAGATGTATGTACTTGATGATTATTTCTGTTTTAGAACCAGAATTGGTTCAATTTAATGCTGGTTTAGGCTCTTTGAAAGCTGAATACATTAATTAAGAACAGTCAGTGTCTGTTCCCACTAGCTGGGCTCTATTCTGTGTTTTAGTTGTGTTATGAAAAACTTTATGGGAAGAATATTTATGTGTGTGTATGTATATATATATATATATATATATATATATATATATGAGACAAAGAACCTCTGTGCGAAACACTGAGGCAAGGGTTACCCAAAGGGCATTTGGCTGGGAAGCCAAGTTTCAAGAAAATACAAATCACACATGCCCCCACAATGCAAAGCATCATGGGCTGCATATGCAAATCACCACAGAATGTTATGCTGGTCCAACTTTAAGCAGAATTGCATGGTGCCGAAAGGCCTCTCACACAGTTTGCAAAGGGTGCTAACAGAAGACATAGACACATGTTTCGTCCTACCAGGACTCATCAGTATGCCTCATCTGTTTGACACCCCAGTGGAATGGACCAGCTACCCCTAAGGCAGTGTGCCTGGGATATATTATAGGTTACATAAAGGGCAATTTCCTGATGAAGTCTGTCCATCAGGTCAAACATTGAATTTTAAGGCCATTTAAGAAAACAAAAAGAATTGATGGAAAGCAACATAAATAAGCATCTGTCCATTATTTGAGATGTGCACCCCCCACCCCACCCCCATTTCTCATACAGAGAGACTGAAACTTTGCTAATAAAACAACCAGCAGCATCAATGAATTTTAGAGAAAGTAAGCAATCATAAAATGTGGATCTTTACCTAAAAATAATATGATGTAAAAAAGGTTGACAGTGTCCCTTTAAGGATGAACACATTCTTAAATGAATCAAGGAGCAATTGGGAGTTTTTATTTCCCAAAACTGTGGGTCAGTAAAGAGGGGAGACATGAAGTGCTCTTAAATGTTTTCTTATGGGCGAGTTTATACAGTTTGCAACTAAAAGGAAAAAGTGAAAGAAGAAAGAGGCCACCACTCTTTTGAAACACATCAGGGAAACAGAAAAAAGATTACATCCTCAAACCTCAGAGTCTTTACATAGGGACTTATTTATTCTCCAGGATAAATATGCTGAACCTTTGTGGGAAAAAGTGGAATATTCCATCTTGAACACACATTCCACCAATATTGACCAAGGTGAAAAATCAGGCCATCTAATGGCCTTCTTCAGAAAGAAGAAGCCTTGCATCTTATCCCCTCTATTAAATCTGACCAGTATAACACTATTAAAACCATGACAAGGGATATTGCCCAGGAATTTGAATTATATTATAGAACTCTTTATGGGTCAATGTATGATCCTCCCTTGCTCTCAAATTTCATGATTAGCTGGCAAATATACCTCTTCCTACTTTAAATAATACTCAGCAGGCCTCTATGTTGGAGCCTTTAATGGAACAAAACATTTTAGCAGCCATAAATATGTTGTCCCTTGATAATGCTCCTGGTCCTGATGTCCTTACCCCTAATTTTTATAAAATGTTTGTTAAAGATCTTGACCCCTCTGTTACACTGCTTCTTTCTTTATATTTATAACTTTGGTATTTCAGATAATGTGCCCAGTTACCAACCAATATCATTACTGAAATATGAAATTAAAATCCTGTCTGAAATCTTGGCTTCCAGGATTAGCACAGTCTGGGCCTGCCTTATTAGTTGTGAGTAGTTTGTTTTCATGCCAAGTCATTCCTCGGTAGATCACTTATGTAACTCATATTTTCTACGTGTCCACAGACTCCAAATCTCCTGCTACCTTGGTCTCCCTGGATGTGGAGAAAGCTTTTGATAGAGTTAATTGGACTTGCTTGTTGGTCACTTTGTAGACATTTGGTATTCCCTTTCATTGCTCCATTGAATCAAGGTTCTGTATTCCTCTCCAAGTGTCAGAATTTATTGCAATGGAGTATTCTCCTCAAACTTTTTCTTTACATTCTGACATACAGAATTAGTTTAGTTGCCATATTGGTCCTTGTAAGAACATATCCAGAAGCAAATGGTTTGATACCTTTTATTGGACCAACATAGATATAAGAAAAAGAAAATGGTGCCTAAGCTTTCTGACCAACCAAGTCCTTCCTCAGAAGCTTATGCCAATTTTTAGAGAATAACATTCTATTAACACCCAGATCATACATTAAAAAAACAGAAAGAATTCTCATTGGTTTAAAATATGTTTACAAATAAATAACAGATTTAAATGAAAGGAACCAGATTTTACCAGTTTGCTACTGCTGAGAAACCTTCCAAGGTCAAATGTCAACAGAGGCAGATAAGATGAATACTCAAGCAAACAGATTCACTAGCTTATATTATGAATGAATGAGTGTGTTATATGAATACACTCTTAAATAGAAAGCCAGACCTTTATGTTTAATACCCACTAAAGTGTATGTTAAAATGTAATAGTATTGTATGTTAAAAAACTATAAAACAGAAATGTTCTATATAAGGAAATATGAGGGTATAAAGAAAAGTTTTCCTAGTATGAACAACTGTGTCACACATTCATTCAGTATTAAACCTATCTGTAGACATTTTCTCGAGTATACACTCAACCATTTAACATACTCCAAAAACATTACTAGATAATATCAATCGCCAGTATTAGTGTCAAATAAAAAAAATCTCTCAAGGACCCCACAGAAAATAAGTTCATGCATCCTAAAATGATCAGAGTTCAATAATGTGTCAGTTACTGTATATATACTGTAGTAGTTTGATTATATGCTAACTGACTGAGATTTGTTTTTTTTATTTTGCACTAATACTGACAATTGATACTATCTTGAAAAAACCTTTTTACAGCACTGAAGTTCTTAATGTTTATGGAATATTTTAAATGGTTGAGTTTATAGTTAAGAAAATGTCTCTAGATTGGTTTAATACTGTATGAATGTGTGAAACAATTGTTCACACTAGGGAAGCTTTTCTTTATACCCTCATATTTCCATATATAGAACATTTCTGTTTTATATTTTTTTAGCATATAATACCATCACACTTTAAAGACCTACTGACACCCCAGAGAAAACTTTGAAAAGTGTAGTAATTAGGTACAATTCAGCATGCATGCCATATATATTTTATGTGTTTCTAGTCACCATTATTTATTATTGAGAACATTTGTATGAATTCATGATGGTTATCCCTTAGCGTTCCCATAGAGTGTATCTGCCTTGTGATAGTTAAGGATAAGAAAATATTTTTGAACCATCACTGGAGTAATCTCTACAGATCTCTCTTTTTTGTAACCCCCTCCCCCCCAAGTCTGTTGCACAACAGCATTTCTATCTGTCTATCTCTCTTTCTGGTAGTATTGCAGTGGATTGGCCACCTGCTGCCACATTACCATGCTTTTGTTTTTTTCTTTAAACTCCGTAAGAGTATTAATTCCAGTGGTGTGTTTAAAAATCTCCCCCTATGCAACAAGTGCTTTGTTTTGTTTGCCTACTTAACAGGTAAAAAGCTGTTTGTCTCCCATTTTCTGTGTACAGGTATTGGTAATACTACATATGGTACATGTTAAAAAGGAAACAAAAACATAGGAAAAACTAAAGAAAGGGTACCAAAAGTATAGCATGTGACTTTAGACCCAGTAGTAGCCATGCTCTGTTCTGCTGAGAGAAAATGTTGTCTCTCCCTGCGTCTGCTTTTAGATGCTGTTTTGTGTTTTACCCTTTCTCTCTTTGCCTAAAAAGGGTTAGCTACTGAAACAAACACACAAGCTTGCATTCTGGCTAAACCTAGAAAGCTATCAGACAAAAGCAACAGTTTAAACAAATAGCTGATAACACATTAGGTCTTGCAAGACATGTAAAAACTGTACAGAATCAAAGCATAATTGTAGTGTTACCTGTAGTTTCCTGGTGAAGGTGGTTGCTAGACTATTCCCAATCAGAGGAGATCTTCTAGAAAGGTGCAGGCTCCTATAGGAAGTCAGCAATATCCTCTCTGTGCTATTTATGAGATGTAGGATGTCAGTCACCCTAAAATGGGATGGAGTCTAGACTCATTAACACCTTCTTTTGAATAAAAACAGAATTTGTATGTAGTATAATGAATTTGTTGTTGTTTGTTGTTATCCAGAATTAATTATTCAGTAGAACTAAACTGGATAGTCAATACGTATATGTCTAGGTAGAATGTTATATGGAATATGTGAAATAAAAAGAATTAGAGGGGGACCTTGCTCTTTAGGAGAGGAACCTGGGTGCTTTAAAAACCCAAGATCCAGCATCTCTAGTTCAGATGTAGCCTGGAGTTGGTGCTGCTAACATCTCCAATTTAGGATTCTCTAAAGGAAGACCCGACACAATCTTTATTAGGGCTCTAGCTACCTGTAGACCCTGAGCCGTGTTTTTGCTTTGTTTATTTCCTTTTGAGTTGAATATTCAGAAACAGTCATTATTTTGCATCCTGCATTATTTCTTATTTTCTTTATTTTCAATAAAAATAACCACCTCTTGTTAGATGTGGTGTACCTGATATGCTGTGTCTTGCCTGATCATTATTACCCTGTGGCATTTGGTACCAGAAGTGGGGTACTGTGAAGGTCTGTGGCATATAGGCACACTTCACAGTGGATACTGTACCTAGTTTCCTGATCAGCATTGGCACATTGGTACATGGCCCAGTTGGCAAACACCATATTAGCAGTACAAGGTGTCTCCACCAGATTGCAAGTGCTTTGGACTGGGGAACCTTTGCTACCTGGTCTGAATCCAGTCACTAGACTCAAAGTTCCAAAAGGGACTCTGCCATTGGGTACAGCTATGGAGGACAACACAGCTGCAAAACTAGAAGAGAATAGTCTGGAGGAGGATGAGGAACCAGAGGAATCGCTAGAGACAGCACCAGAAGACATTGCTGGACTGTTAAAATGGCTTGCTGTTAGACAACTGGAATTGGAATGACAACGGATGGAGGACATACAAGAAAGGGAGAAAGAGAGGAAGGAGCGAGATCAGGAGAGACATCGCCAAGACCAAAGGTGGGCTGATACCATGAAAGTTTTACAGATTATTGGGGCAGAAGCTGCTAAGGTCAGTCCTAAGGACATAACATAGACTAAAATGTTGCCAACTGACGATACTGAATCATATCTCACGACTTTTGAAAGGGTAGCTCAAGCCTGTGAGTGGCCCCAACAACAATGGGTAGTCCGACTAACACCTTACTTGTCTGGAAATGCACAGCTAGCCTATACCTATATGAGTGCCCAAACCTCAAATGACTATGCAACTGTGAAAAAATACATTTTAAAAAGATATGACATAAATCCAGAGACATACCGTCAGTGATTTCAGACACTTAAACATTTGCCACACATACCCCCAAGAGAAACATTTTCTAGGTTGCATGACCTTTGTAATAAATAGTTACAACCTGAAGAGAAGACTGTTAAAGATATTATTGAGTTGCTGGTGTTGGAGCAATTCATTACCATCATTCCCCCCTAAAGTACAACTATGGATCAGGGAACACAATCCAGAAAACCCCGAAATTGCCTTGACATTGGCTGAAGATATCTTGTCAGCCAGAGAGCCCCTGCAGAAGGGATACTGTAGAACAGATGATGCAGGCCCCAGTTCTTCATCAACATCAACTACCACTACAACCAATACATCAGTGGTAAGAACCCCCTATATTCCATTTACAGGGACAGGGACTGTTAAGCCAAGGGGGACAATATAAGTTATGTGGCAAAAAGACCTGCTTTAAATATAGAATGGCACTACTGCCATGGCTTGGGGCACATAGTTAGATATTACCCAAACAAGAAAAAAAGACCCTGCATATTTAGCATCAATGAATTTGGGTGCCTTTATCATTAAAGCTCGAATTGCAGTAAGAGACATTGAGGGGTTAATAGACTCAGGAAGTCGTCAAAGTCTCATAAGAGCTGATTTAAAAACTATGGTACCACAAGAGACTCTAACTACTGGGATAATTTGCACACATGGAGATGTACACCAATATCCCACTACAGAACTTAACATCACAATAAATGGTATGCAGAGATTGTTAAGGGTGGGAGTGGTACCTACATTGCCTGTTCCCCTAATCTTAGGCCAAGGCCACCCTGACTTTAATTCTTTGGTCCTAGTCTGTGATTCCTTCTTAGTAGCAGTGACAACTAGAGCACAGAAACAACAGAAGGGAGAAATGGAACGGTTTCCTTTTGCAGATGAGATATTTGAGACTGTAAACAAACCCAGAAAAACACAGGCTAAAAAGAAGAAGCTGCAAAGAGCTTGGAAGAAAAAACATCTGAATGTGGACATTAAAAACTGTAGGCCTACTGTGTCTTTACCTGATGTAGTCAAAGAACAGCATGATGATATAACCTTGAAAAGTGTTTTTTTTTAGCTTGGAAAGAAAGGTGATGCTGGGCCCCCTATGGTGGAAGAACAAAATGGTATCCTATACAGAGTGTGTACCAACCCTGTTACTAAAGAAAAGGTAGAACAATTGTTAGTCCCCATGAAGTATAGAAAAGATGTGTTATTTTTAGGACATGATCTCCCTAGTGCGGGTCATGCAGGCAGGGACAGGACCACTGCAAGGTCATTGCAGCAATTTTTCTGGCCTGGATTACTAGAGGATGTAGCTTCCTATTGTAAAACCTGTCCTGAATGTCAACAAATAGGACAGGTTAAGAACAAAGAAAAAGTGCCTCTAATGCACCTTCCTTTGGTTACCCAACCTTTTGAGTGTATTGCCATGGATATTGTGGGCCCCTTGGAAAAGAGCAAAAAGGGCAACCACTTCATCATGGTAATATGTGACTACGCCACCAAATATCCTGAGGCCTTCCCACTCAGGACCACCACTGCACCCAAAATTGCAGAAAAGCTGGTGGACTACTTCAGTCGCTTAGGTATTCCCAAGGAGATTCTTACAGATCATGGGGCTAATTTCAGTGCTGAATTGTTGAAAGAACTATATAAGGTCCTAGGTATTACAGCTTTATGTACCACCCCCTACCATCCTCAAGTAGATGGGTTAGTGGAACATTTTAATCAGACTCTGAAATGTGTGATAAAAAAGTTTGTAGATGATGAGGGTAAGGATTGGGACCATTATTTACCCTCTTCCTTTTTTGCATATCATGAGGTGCCACAGGCATCAACTGGGTTCTCCCACTTCTTGTTATACGGATGGAACCCATGTGTCCCTCTGGATGTGTTAAAGGAAGCCTGGGAAGGGAACACCATGGTAAAACATGTTAATATACTGGAATATATGACACAACTGCATAACAGATTAGTGTCATACACAGCTCAGGTACATCATAACTGTGTGGTAGCTCAAAAAAAACCGAAGATCCTGTATGATGCTAAAACGCAAGAAAAGTCTTTCTTAGTAGGAGAAAAAGTACTACTTCTACTCACCTCTTCTGAGAACAAACTAAGGATGAAGTGGCAGGGGCCCTTTATTATCAAAGAATGTATGGGGCCAATTACCTATAAGATCGAAGCCCCTGACAGTAAGGCAGGTCCAAAAAATCTATCATGCCAAACTACTAAAGAAATGGCATGATAAATCAACTGACCAACCTTGTCTATTTGTGATTCCAGAAACTACTTATTCTGACATGGAGATGGCTTATAAGAGGTTAGAACAACCAGAAGGTATCAGTGCCCTACAGATCAGTTCAGACTTGTCCAAAAGAGAGCAGAAAGAATTACAAAGTTTATTGCATCACTATGCTGCCACCTTTACCAGCATACCAGGAAAAGCTATTGGTGTACAACATGTAATTCAGACAGATTCTGCTCCCATTCGACAGAAGTCTTATCAATTGCCAGAATGTGTGAGGGATAAAGTACACATGGAAATCAAAAAGTTGAAACAGCTAGGTGTAATTGAGCCCTCTATCAGCCCCTGGTCTTCACCTATAGTAGTGTTGCCAAAAAAGGAAGGTGGCATACGCCTATGCCTCGATTTCAGATGGTTAAATCAAGTGTCCCAATCTGACAGTTATCCCATCCCAAGAATTAATGACATTTCTTGATCAGATTGGGCAGGCTCAGTACATTTCAACACTTGATTTAACTAACGGCTACTGGCAGATCCCACTAGAAAAAACATTGAGAGAAAAAACAGCTTTCAGTACACCGCATGGTCTGTATCAATTTGTGTACATGCCTTTTGGGTTGCACGGTGTACCTGCAACCTTCCAATAATCTGTAAAGTGGGGGCTGTTGCACTCCTGAGGTGCCATCTTTTGGATGAGATCTTAAACCGAGATCCCATCTGCCTGTTCTGGTGGTAGTTCAAGTGGATGTTAAAGATTCCATGGCACTTCTCAAAAAGAGAAGGGGAATTTTTATTACAACTTCGAACAAAATATAAGTCATTATATGTTAAATCACACAGGAAAGAAAATGAATGAACATAATCAGAAATAGAAAGAAAATAAGTATTACAATCATACAAATGAATCAAGTTAACAATCTACTGTTCTAACATCAGTTTCACTAAATTGAGTGCCTTTATAAAAAAAAAAAAAACCTTGGTTTACTACAACCAAGTACAATTTTCCCAATACTGTTCCCACTGATGGTGGGACATACTGTTACATTCTATCTGTTTAATACTCCATAACTCATCCACAATTAGAAAATGTAACTCTAATGGCATTATGTTTCATTGTTTGAAAATTAATCAACATCTGACTAGCCATATCCAGTACAAAAAGCTTGCCATAAATATAAGTACTGTACTAAATGAATACATTTTCAGGTCTGAGGATAAAACCCATAATACAGTTGTGCTGCAGTTAAGGAACCAAAGGGAGATGGTTTCCATTTTTCCTTTACAAAATCCCAGAACTGTAGAATATATGGGAATGTAAAATAGAGATGATCCATGGTCTCAACCTGTATCCCACAAGTATTTCTGGGACAAAACCATTCTGTAAGTCCTTTATGCTTATGATTCTCCCTAGTATTTATCCTACCATGAATCCCTAACCAAACTTGATCCCACATCTTCCCAGGAGTTCTTTAATTCAGTAGCAAGCTTTTTTATCTTATCCTGTTCTACCTGAGTAAACTGTTGAAAGTGTTGTGCCATAAACCAGTCTCCCATGATTTGAGCATACATTTGTTTACTTGTCCAATTTTGCACTATACTATATTGAATGTTCCATTTTTTTATGTAATCAAAAATAGACATCCATAAGGGAGATAATACATATTGTCTCTTATTCTTTGGTATAAGCATGTTTTGGTACCATTGTTGCCATACAGGAGCTATCTTTAAAAATATCCAGGAACTCCAAAGTTTTTTTCTTATTTTTTAATAAAGGAATTAGATTTGTAAAGAAGAAAGTTGTAAAAAAGAACACCAAGTGGTTTATCATCCCTACCCCTCCTTCTTTTCTTGCTGTACACAAAACATTTCTTTTAACGGGATTTAATTGGCTACCCCAAAAACATGTAAAGAAACATGCCAGAACCTTAGTTTCTAATGATTTAGGAAGTGGACAAATATGACTAACAGGAAGATTGGTACCAAAAAAGTTTTAATGATATATGTTCTTTTTAGCTTCTCCGTTTTCCACGAGTTCCATCTACTAACTCACGCTTGACCTTCTGCCAAGCATAACTCCCAATTGTACTGTGCCATGTCTCCCATACCAGAAAACAGCTCTAAAATTTTACATGAAGTCATAGCAACCTGCAGCCCTCCAATAGTAGGTTCAATTTTACCAGTCTGTTGTATATTAAGACAAGAGCTCTTTAAAAGATTAATTGCAGCTCCCACTGTTGTCATTAAAGCATGCAAAACCTTCAAGGTTAGTCACCCTTCTGCAGCATTCTGAACTGTTAAACATAGATCATCTGCATAAGCAATTGACTTTATAAATGGGATGCCTGGTGTCCAAATCCCTCTTATGCTGGGTGATCTGTTTATAATATGGATTATTGGATCTATTGAAAATAAATATAATAGGGGACTTAAGGGATATTCCTGTCTTACCCCAACAAATATTTTAAATTTTTTTCCCACCCTAACATTATCGTATGGTATAACATAGTCCAAGGCATAACATAACATAATTGTAGCCAGTGGATGAAGACAGCTGGAATCCCATAATTAGCCAGTGCCAACCATAAAAATTCATGGGACACTTGATCAAAGGCTTTCTGCTGATCAACCCTCATTATTTATTCTTCAGTTTGTTTATTTGATCCTGCTTCCATAATCTCCCTTAGTAAAATAAGTGCATCCATTAGGTTCCTTCCTGGTACAGACCCAATTGTGTGGGATAGATTAAGATATCTAATACTTGTGTTAGCCAGTTACATTGTAGTGTCAGTGGCTCAGTAGGTAGCACACTCGCCTCTGAGACTGGGAGATCAGAGGACTGTGGTTCAGTTCCCACATCTGGCACTTCGGTTAATATCCCAGTACTGACACTGTAGTGCAGCATGAGAGGGGGTGCTGCACTTCTGAGGTGCCGTCTTTTGGATGAGACGTTAAACTGAGGTCCCATCTGCCTGGATTGGTGGTAGTTCAGGTGGATGTTAAAGATCCCATGGCACTTATCGAAAAGAGCAGGGGAATTTCCCCAGTGTCCTGGCCAAATTTCCCTCATTCACTTAAAATACCACCAACAGCTTAATCTAGTTCAATGTCAGTTGCCATTCATCTGTATCCCCCTCCCCCGGGTCATGCCCGAAAATAGGCAGGATTTGTCTAGTGCACTTACCCAATCAACAAAAAATAAATAAATAGTAATCTGGCAAAAAATCTTGAAATCTACATTCAATAGTGAAATGGGCCTCCAGTTATTTATGTCAGTTTGATCACCCTTTTTAAACAAGAAGACCATTAAGCCTTCGTACATTTTATCTGTTATTCTAGCTTCCTGTAAAAAGGCGTTATATAACACCAATAATTATTTAGGAATCCAGTCCCTTAATATCTTATATACTTCTCCTGTGAAGCCATCTGACCCTGGGGAAGTATTTCTTTTTAAAGATTGAATAACCCCATTAAGCTCAATAGAAGAAAAATCCTTAATTAATTTAGATGCCTTGTATTTTATTTAAATGTGGTGGTGCTGCAGCTTTTAGAATAGTAGCCATTCCCTCATTATCTACCACTGGGGTCCCAAATTGCTGTTCAATATAGTTCTCCAATATTACCATTATACTACAATCATCATTAACTATATTTCCCTCATTATTTAATATTTTCAAAATGTGTCTTGCCTGCACTCTGTATCTATAGTCTTCATAGGGATTAGTCTGTTCTTGTGTCCCTTGTTTACCAATGCTTTGCTCTTTTTCCAAAGAAGCTTGTCTATTATAGTGTAATGTCATCATGTGTTCTTTTAATTCTGCTATCTCTTGTGAAAGATCTTGTGTTGTATTTATTTGTTTTGTCATAAGCTCATATAATGCTGTTCTTAATAATAAATATTGTTCATTTTTTGATTTAGAGTATTGCCTCGAAATCAGTTGAAAAAATTCAATTAAACAGAGTTTCATGTCTTCCCACCACAGGATTATGGAATCCTGTAGGAATAACACAGAATTCCTATCTTCCAAAATGATTTTCATATCATAAAATATCAGCTGCTGCTGTAACAAACTGGAATTTAATCTCCATATGTCTATACCCAGAACTCTAGGTGGATGGGAGGCTATATGTAATTCTAATAAGGCATGACTGGCCATTTTTATGTTGCTTGCACGCATGTGCAAGAAACATAGTGCCATCATCGGAGATTTCAGAGGTGTGTCACCTCCTCCTCCAATTCAGTCTGTAAGCTGGCAGGCACGGCCCCTGTAAGCCAATGCATTTTGGAGCTGTCTATGACACGCTCCAAAATGCAGTGGCATACAGTTGAAAGGGGGAGCTACGCTTCAGTGAGCACCGATAAGCGTAGCTCCCCTCACACCAGGCGTGCGCACCCCGACATCCTGTGTAGCCGACGGGTGCCAATCCCGCCGGCTGAGCTGATGTCGCCCTCCCCTCGTAGCTGGTGCCACGCTGGGAGCCCACCCCAGCGTGGCAATCAGTATTTGGCGGACAGGGTGCCCAATCTCCCGTCGGCTGAACGCCTCATCCTTGTGCCATGCTGGGAGCCCTCCAGTGTGGCAAATGGTCCCACGACATCTTTTTTGTTTTAAACCTGTAAACAAAACGGTCCTGCTGCGTCTCCCGACCCCCCTCCCACAACCTGCACCCACCCACTGCACACCCAGCCTCCCACACCCTCACCCCATACTTACCTCCGGACTCGCGCGCGATGATCTTCGTGGACCGGGAACACGCCTGCACTCTTTCAAAGCTGACCGCGAACTGAGGAAATGCCGGTAAGCTGTATAATGGGCAAAGATAGGAGGGTTCAACTTTTGCATATCTCAGGCATTTTTGGGAATTTTGCCAAATTTTCAACATGGGGTTTTAGGACCCCTTCTCGCCAATGATGTCACTGTCATGGTTATTCAGGCCTGAAGGGTGATTTCACGCGGTGACTGCGAAATCACCTTTCGGGCCTGAATACCACCATGACAGTGAATCATTCATGAGAAGGGGTCCCAAAAACCTCATGTTGAAAATTTGGTCCAAAAATTCCAAAAAATGACTGTTTTACGAGCGTGCGTTGCGCAGTTCCTACGCAGGCTCGTAAGTTTGCGAAATTTCAATATTTTCTCTCCAGATTTTCGACATTGCCATTTTACCACACCTTCTTATGAGCAGTACAGCTGTCATTTTTCACATCACACTCAAAATGTGTTTCCACCCTTGTAGCGCAGAATGGCGCAGTCGATGTACGAAATCAATGTACGGGACAAATTAAGAAAATCACAGTGACACTGTTCATGAGCAGAGGTCTTAAAATGGCTACATTGAAAATTTGGTGAAAAAATTCCTAAAAATGACTGTTTTACGAGCGTGCGTTGCACAGTTCCTACGCAGGCTCGTAAGTTCAAAATTTTCAATATTTTCACTCCAGATTTTCAACATTGCCATTTTACCACACCTCCTCATGAGCAGTACAGCTGTCATTTTTCACATCCTGCTCAAAACATGTTTCTGCCCATGTAGCGCACAATGGTGCAGTCGGTGTGCGAACTCAGTGTATGGGACACATTAAGAAAATCACAGTGTCACTGTTCATGAGCAGAGATCTTAAAATGGCAATGTTGAAAATTTGGTGAAAGAATTCCTAAAAATGACTGTTTTATGAGTGTGTGTTGCACAGTTCCCACGCACGCTCATAGGTTTGCGAATTTTCAATATTTCCACTCCAGATTTTCAACATTGCCATTTTACCACACCTCCTTATGAGCAGTACAGCTGTCATTTTTCACATCCTGCCCAAACGTGTTTCTGCCCATGCGCACAATGGCGCAGTCAGTGTGCAAACTCAATGTATGGGACACATTAACAAAATCACACTGACACTGTTCATGACCAGAGGTCTTAAAATGGCTATGTTGAACATTTCATGAAAAATTTCCTAACAATGACTGTCTTACGAGCGTGCATTGCGCAGTTCCTACGCACGCTCGTAAGTTCGCAAATTTTCAATATTTGCACTCCAATAACTTCCAAATACCTAAACAGCACATAGAAGCAAGCAACATTCGGCATTGACAAATGCTTGTTATTTATTTGATTTCAGATTTTGTAACTGACAATGTCTTTGTAATGAACCAATAATCAATTCTTGAGGCCAATTTACCCTTAAAAATGTATTTTTCTGGGTCTGCTTATCATCCTCAAACACATCCTTTAAAGAAGCTTGTTTAAAACCCTTTGAGAACTGAATATGTGTGAACGTATATAGATTCTGGACGTATATATATGTCCACAGTCTTCTAAGGGTTTAACCATATTCTTTAGAAAGGATAATATCACAATAAATTTTGGTCTGAGATGATGTAACCCTAGCTTTTGCCAGATTAATGTTAAAATCTCCACAATGCAAAATGCGTGTATTAGTAAACAAGAAAGGCTGAATTTTCTTCAGCAGACTTATCCATAATGCTTTAATTTTTTTATCGGTACATGTTAATCAATCTACAGGCTAGACCTTGGAAAAAAAGCATCTAAGAATAGAGCCCTACCTGGCTCCACATCTATCAGTTTTTGTAGGATAACCTCTGTTGTTTTAAAACATATGCCTAAACCTGAACATTGTTCTATTCCTATAGACCAATGCGAATTAACCACAAACCACTCTTTTGTGGCCTGATTGGTTTCTAATAGGGAATGTACTCTCACATCCTGAAGAAAAATCGCATCACAATGTAAAGATAATAATATAGAAAACGTTGCTTTTCTTTTATAGTCTGACTTTATACTGTTCGTATTCAGGCTGATTAGCCTCAAAGTTGGAATCATCAAATGACATTGAGAGAACTTTCATATTTTTCTCCTGCTAGAACAAGTCATCCTTTTCTTTGGTCTTAAAGGGATCCCCACTGTGCCCAAAGAAACTTGTTCCATGGGAGGCTCACTTTGAGTAGACTGGAATGATACATCCAAGTCTCCATCATCAATTGCATCTCCACATGATTGTATGACCTCATATCCATTTTCTGTGTGTACTGGGATTGGTGTCCCAGTTTTTAAGTCTTTTGAGCATGCTGATTTTTTTGACCCTGACATAATCTGAAAAGAGGTGAGGCCTTCAGTAGAAGTGATAAGAGACATTAAGGGTGTTTGCACTATCTGTTTTGATGGTACTGGGGAGGGGGATCTCCATCAAAGTAAATGCAGTTACTAGAGGATCCTGTGCAGCTATCCCCCCATATGTCCCAAATCTGCTGTGTGTGTATCAACTCTGTGTTGATGCTGTTGTAAAGTACTGGGAAGAGGGGTAATGTGGTCCTGTGTCTGTGATTCACTTGGTTTAGGTATAACCCCTCCTCTATATGAACGAGTGGGGGGCAGAAGTCATGTTGTTTGGGCATTCCCCATGTGAGCTCTGCTGGCCTTGTTCACATAGAAATCTTGCTCTGTGTAATCAGTGATATTGTGGACTGCCCACGGGCAAAAAGTAAATAAATGATCTTCTGCCCCACAGAGGTTACATACAGGAGGAATTGTATGATGGACTGCTATATGTCCAAGTGCACCACAAGAAAGACATATAAGTTTTTTACAATGCATGTTCAGGTGTGTTAGGGAGCCACAGCGATAACATGAGTGTGGCTGACCTGGATAAAACAGTATGCAATGGTCATGACCTAAAAAAAAACGTTTGGCAGGTGTTGAATCCCTTCTTCAGTTTGCCTCACCTGGACATAAAATGTCCACCCCCCATCCAGAAACCAAAAACATCCAGTACTGCCTCAGGAAGTCCTTGAACTGCACATCTTTTCTCCAACCAATAAATAATGCAATTAACATTTACACCTTTGTTTCTGAAGAGAACTGTCATTTTTTTTAAAGGTGGGCTTCATAATAGGTATAGCAACAAAGGGTTTCCACAACAGGGTATCTTTCACTGAATAAGTGGCCCAGAATTTACATAATAGTGCCACAGAATGAAAGCTGATGTCAAAGTTCTGATCCCTGAGGCATGGATAAAAGAGTATATCTCTGCAGGGGAAAAATGTAAAGAATCAATTAACAGTTCTTTACTCACACAGTTTTGGTCTCGGGGCATCTCTAACTCCACTTTATATCGCAGTCTAACCACAAACCTATGTTTTGCTGCTTCAATAGGCCTATGGAATAAGCTAGCATAACTAGTTAGATTCAATGGGGCAGGCTGACCAAGGATTTCATCAGGCATTAAATCAAGCACATCATCATCTAAGTTAGGCAGTACTGCAATAGTACCTGAATCTGTAGTAGCATTCGGTTGAATGGTTCCATGTGTTGGTTCATGCCTCTCCAGAGTTTGTCCTTCCAAGGGTAATTGTGCAGCCTTGCATTGATCTGTAGGTCTCCTGTGGATTTGCTCCGCCATGTCTGATGCAGTTGCAGCTGAAACACCTGCTGCCTCATCTCACTGTATAGCTCCAGCTTTTGTTTCTTTTGATCATTGCTCATCCGCATTGGGACACTGCTTACCTCTGTCTGCTGTTAACATAGAATGTGTGCATTGTCTCTCGGTGTCCAAGGGATCAGGATGTCTGGATCTGGCACCAATTCTCCATTTTGAAAAAGCCACCCAGCATTTTTCAGTGCATCTTCAGGTTTCCAATCCACCTTATCCACTGAAAATGGAAAGTCCTGTGAGTCCAAAGCTACTGGCTGCATATTTTGTGATGTGCTAGGTGCAGAAAACTGTCCTTTTTTTCACCAAAAGTGATATAGGACTTTTAGCAGTTTGTTTACATTTTTTTCTTCTTCTATTTTACCTTTGTTCAACTCAAATTCCTTCTCAGCTTCTGACAACATAATGAGCAAATAGGTTCATTTGGATTCCAGCGACTTATGCAAATGCTGTTCATCTTCAGTAATATCCATATCTTCTGTTTTTAAATCCGTTGGTTGTTCTGAAATATTCTTAGGATTTTGGTCCATGTCTTGATAAGTCTGCTCCAACATAGGAGGAGAACCTTCCCCCTGCTCATCCTCCTCTGAACTGGGCTCTTCCATATTCTCACAGTGATACAGTGCCACCTGCAAAGAGTATTTCCCTCGTGCCCTGGACAAATTTCCCCCCATTCACTAAAAATACCACCAACAGCTTAATCTGATTCAAGGTCAGCTGGCATTCATCTGTATCCCCCTTCCCCAAGTTGAGCCTGAAAATAGGCAGAATTTGTCTAGTGCACTTACCAGGTCAACAAAAACTAAAATAAATAAAAATAAAAATACAGTGATAGTCAGGACATGGTCAGATATTTCCAGATATTTCATAAAATATCTAAACAGATTATCTGTGGTGGCCCATAGTGGTACTGCAGGCAGGTAAGAAGTTTCCAGAAATATCAGACATTTCAGGAAATATCAGACCATGTCTATGGCTACCACTGTAAATAAAAATAAGTGCTGAGAATAATATATAATGGATTGATAGTTATGCTTTAATTTAGGAGATGCAGTTACAGGATTCCTTCAGTGAGTGACTTAGCACATATTTAAAGGTGGACATCCCAACTCTGTGAGTAAGCTTTAAAGTTTTTTGAAGTGTGTTCCCTAGTATAGGGAGGGCATGGCTTAGAGCTGAAGCACCGTAATGAGTTCTTATCTTCGGAATATCAAATAGGATGAAGGAGTATATTCTAAGGGAGTAGACCCTGGTAGTGCATTTGAAGAGGTCTGAAATGTAGGGGGGGGGGCGTTTATTATTTATAGCTCTATAGGTCCAAAGGGAGGCATTTTTCTGCCTCCTGGTGCTGAGTGAGGACCAGCCTAGCTGTGTGTAGAGGGAGCAGTGATGGGAGTGAAATGTGGTGTTGGTTATGAATCTTAACACTCTGTGATACAAGGCATCTAGTTTTGTTAAAGCTGTTTTTGTGCAGTGACTATAAAGTAAGTCAGCGTAATCAATAAGGGGGAGGAATGTAGTTTGAACTAGTTTTATTTTAGCTTCGTGGTTAAGTAGGTGTTTCATACGGTAGAAGAGGCCTAGTCTCTGTTGAAGCCTTTTGGATAATTCATCTATGTGAATTGTGAACTAGTGCTTACTATCCAGCCAGAAACCCAAGTACTTGAATTTGTCCACTATTTCAAGTGGCTCCCTGAAAAGAGTCTGTATCTTGCAATGTGGCACTTACAGAATTGGTAGGCATTGCTAGTACATGGGGGAGAGAAACATAACTTTAGTTTTTTTTTTGCATTAAGTAGCAGTTTCACCTGCAGTAAGTTATGTTGTTGATGACAGAATTCATGCTGTAGCTTTTCACAAGCGAGCTATAGTGCAGGCCTAGTAACGTAGAGAATTGTGTCATCCTCAAAGAGCTGAACACTTGCAGAACTGATTTTGTAATTGATATCATTGATGTAGATTGCAAATAATAAGGGCCCCAGGACTGACCCCTGTGGTACCCCTCTCAGTAGAATTTTGAGTGGGGAGAAGTCACCTTGGGCTTTGACCTGCTGTTGTCTACCTGTGAGATAGTAGGAGAACCATTTTAAGGCAATGTCATCTAGGCCAAGGTTTTGCTACCCACACAGGATCATGACAGGAGCAGATCATGATCCATGGCATCAAACGCCTTGCTTAGGTCCAAGAAGAGCACACTAACATGTTTCTTAGCATCTAGTGCAGTTAGCCAATCATTTGTGACCTTATAGAGGGCAGACACTGTAAAATGTGTTGGCCTAAAGCCAGATTCTAGTAGGTTGAGCATATTGTAGGTATCTAAATAATCTCTCAATTGTGAATTGACAGGTTTTTCTAGTAATTTTGACAGGATGGGTAACAGTGAAAAAGGCCTGTAATTGTTGAGGTCACATGGATCACCAGATTTGAAAAGTGGGATAATGTGCATTGTTTTCCACATGTCAGGGAGAGCTCCTAATGTCAGTGATATGAGGAAGAGGTGTGTGATGGGAGGTGTTATGCAGTGGAGGCCTAATTTCAGTAAAAGGGGTTCAAGCAGATCAGCACTAGCACTTTTTTTCGCGTTCAGGAAAGTCAATAGGTCTTCTACATGCTTGAAAGAGATTGGTTTAAAGCTGAACTTAGTTAACCGATGGGAGGCCTTTGTGTAAGAGCATGAGGGATCTTTAATGCTGTACTGGGTGAGAAGTTTGCTGGCAGCTGAGGTATTGAGAACTAAGCCAGTGGTAGCAAAGTGGTTGTTGAGCTGTTCTAATATACAGTACATGTTTTGCTTATTATGGTATGGTCACCTGTGATAATCTTGGTTGGCTATGAAGATGGTGAGCTGTGTCCTTCTATTTCCTTAAGAATTTGCCAGAACTTGTCAGCATTGTTTTTAGAGGAGTCTAGAGCTGTCTGGAAGTATTTTGCTGTTTTGTCCCTAATGAACTTGGTGCAAAGGTTTCTGGAAATTCTAAAGGCCATCCAGTCTGTGGGTAGTTTGATTTTGCGTGCCCTCCTCCAAAATATATCTCTGTCATGCAAGGCTGATTTCAGTTTGTTAGCAAGCCATGGGCAGGATCTTTTTCTATATATGAATTTAATTAGTGGGGCATGCTTGTCAATCACTCTCAGGACAAAGGTCTGAAAAAGGTTGTAAGCTTCTGTGATTGAGGATGCCAGGTAAAAGTCTTGTCATTTAATTTGACTTAAGTCTGCCAGTAGTTAGCGCAGTTAAATTTTCTGAGATTCCTTTTATGTCTGAAGCTAGAGGCAAAGTTAAGTCTAGGTGAGAGCCTTATGCACGCTATGGCCTTGTGATCACTGATGTCATTGTGCAATACCCAGGAGTGAGAAATATTGTGAGGCTTGTTGACAAGAATTAAGTTGAGAAGGGTGCTATGGGCAAGATTTTTGGTGTTAGGTAGAGTGATGTTGGAGGTAAGCTGAGTGATGCCATATGCATGTCATACATCTTTTAAGGGGTTTGGAGCAGGCAGAATACCAATCCACATTAAAGTCACCAATGATAGTCGATTCTGAGTTAGTATTTTCCAGTAATTTATGGAAATGAGCCAATATCCAAAGGTCTCTTGCTGGAGGTCTGTAAAAGCCTGTAACAAGTATGGAATCCTTGGAAGGTAGGGAAACCTCTGGGGTGAGGCTTTCAAACTCTTTGGGTACAGAGGTGGAATCAATGACCGGAATGGAAAACTTGTCCAGAACACAAATTGCAACCCCTCCCTCCTCTGAAGTGTCTGTCAACCCTGAACACATTATATGTAGGTATGTTAATATTGTAATCAGGGGTAGAACCCCTTAACCAAATTTCAGATATAATCAATACATCAGGATTAGTATGAAAGACCCAGGTCTGGATCATATCCTGCATCTTAAGTAAGCTACATACATTAATATGTAAGAAACTGATGCCTTTTAGCTGGATTATATCAGAAGGCACTTTGATAGGCATGGTGAGGAGGGAAACAGGATTTAGTTCAACATTCCCAGAAAAGAGTAACAATAGTAGAAAAAAGTTTATTAACCTCAGAGATTAGAACCTTAAGGAGAACAGGCAGAGAACACCAAGAAGAAGGAGCTGCTGTTAAAACTATACTTCTCTACTGGGTCTACAGAACTAGAACTACTACTGGGACCTTCAATTTAGGGGAAAGACAAAATAAAACAAAAATGTAAGTGTGTTTGAGTTGGCTGAAATGAATTGTTATCTGTGCAGTTATCTAGGTGTTTATCTCAGGTGGCTGAAGGGAGTTATCTGTGCAATTAACTAAGTGTAGAAAGAGCTATGAAGTAGTGGGAGTGGCTTAATTAGAAGGAAGCAAGGTTAAAGCCAAATTTAAAAACTGCCCTAGACAGCTTCTGCAAGAGAACAAGCAGAGAATACCAAGAAGAAGGAGCTGCTGTTATGACTATACTGCTCTACTGGGACTAAAGAACTAGAACTATACTACTGGGACCTTCTATATAAGGTAAAAACAAAATAAAAAAGTTAGTGTTTTGTCTCAGTAGGCTGAAGTGAATTGTTATATGTGCAGTTATCTCGGTGTTTGTCTCAGGTGACTGAAGGGAATTGTTATCTGTGCAATTAATTAAGTGTAGAAAGAGCTGTGAAGTAGGGGAGTGGCTTAGCTACAAGGAAGCCAGGATAAAGCCAGATTTAAAAACTGCCCTAGATAGCTTCTGCCAGAGAACAGGCAGAGAATACCAAGAAGAATGAGATGATGTTACCACTAGACTTCAGTATTGGTACTAAAAAACTAGAACTCTACTTCTGGGACCTTCAATTTAGAGTAAAAACAAAATAAAACAAAACAAAAAAGTTAGCTTTTGTCTGAGTTGGCTGAAGTGAATTATCTGTGCTGTTATCTAGGTGTTTGTCTCAGGTGGCTGAAGGGAATTATTATCTGTGCAATTAACTAATTGTAGAAAGATCTGTGAAGTAGGGGGAGTCACTTAACTAGAAGAAAGCCAAGTTAAAGCCAGATTTAAACACTGCCCTAAATAGCTTATGCCAGGAAACAGGCAGATAATACCAAGAAGAAGGAGCTGCTGTTATAATTATACCTCTCTACTGGGACTGAAGAACTAGAACTCTACTACTGGGACCTTCAATTTAGGGTAAAAACAAAACAAAACAAAAAAAGTTAGTGTGTTTGTCTGAGTTGGCTGAAGTGAATTGTTACCTGTGCAGTTATCTAGGTGTTTGTCTCAGGTGGCTGAAGGGAATTGTTATCTGTGCATTTAACTAAGTGTAGAACGAGCTGCGTAGTACTGAGAGTGGCTTAGCTAGAAAGAAGTTAGGTTAAAGACAGATTTAAAAACTGCCCTAGATAGCTTCTGCCAGAGAACAGGCAGATAACAGCGTGAAGAAGGAGCTGCTGTTATAACTATACTTCTCTGCTGGGACTAAAGAACTAGAACTCTACTACTGGGACTTTTAATTTGGGGTAAAAACAAAACAAAATAAAAAAAGTTAGTGTGTTTGTCTGAGTTGGCCGAAGTGAATTGTTATCTGTCCAGTTATCTAGGTGTTTGTCTCAGGTTGCTGAAGGAAATTATCTGTGCAATTAACTAAGTGTAGAAAAATCTGTGAAGTAGGGATGGTGACTTAACAAGAAGGAATCCAGGTTAAAGCCAGATTTTAAAACTGCCCTAGATAGCTTCTGCCAGAGAACAGGCAGAGAATACCAAGAAGTAGGAGCTGCTGTTATAACTATTCTTCTCTACTGAATCTGAAGAACGAGAACTCTACTACTGGGACCTTAAATTTAGGCTAAAAACAAAACAAAACCAAAAAGGTTAATGTGGTTGTCTGAGTTGGGTGATGTGAATTGTTATCTGTGCAGTTATCTAGGCGTTTGTCTCAGGTGGCAGAAGGGAATTGTTATCTGTGCAATTTATTAAGTGTAGAAAGAGATGTGAAGTGGGGGAAGGGGTGACTTAGCTAGAAGGAAGCCAGATTAAAGCATGATTTAAAAACAACCCTAGATAGCTTCTGCCAGAGAACAGGCAGAGTACACCAAGAAGAAAGAGCTGCTGCTATAACTATACTCCTGTACTGGGACTAAAGAACTAGAACTCTACTACTGGGGCCTTCAATTTAGGGTAAAAACAAAACAAACAAAAAAGTAAGTGTGCTTGTCTGAGTTGGCTGATGTGAATTGTTATCTGTGCCATTAGCTAGGTGTTTGTCTCAGGTGACTGAAGAGAATTGTTATCTGTGCAATTAACTAAGTTTAGAAAGAGCTGTGAAATAGGGGGAGTGGCTTAGCTAAAAGGAAGCCAGGTTTAAGACAGATTTAAAAACTGCTCTATATAGCTTCCTCCAGAGAACAGGTAGAGAATACTAAGAAGAAGGAGAGGGAGCTGCTGTTATAACTATACTTATCTACTAGGACTAAAGAACTAGAACTCTACTACTGAGACCTTCAATGTAGGGTAAAAAAGAAGTCGGTTGGCCGGATATTCAAAGGATCGCCACGCACAACAGAGATGCGCAATGCATTAATGCACCATTTTGTGATATTCAGCTGAGGCAGCTCGGCGCTGCCCAAGTTACAATCTTAAGAAACACAATAGTAATGAATGCATGCACAACCGTAGGGGAGGAACCATGAATAACATGCGCGAAAGGAGATTCAACAGCGTGCACCATGTGCAATAGGGGAGCTAGCTGAAGTTGCGCGACAGCGGAAATGATCCAAAATAAAAAGGATCAAGAGAGAGGCACAAGAACGCTACTGGGAAGCCACAGGTGGGAGAGAGGTGACAGACACAAGGCAGAGAGTAGCAGTGAGTAGGACGGGTCAGGAGCAGGACAGAGCACACCTGGAGTTAACCAGGAACAGGAAAGGAGTTGGGAGCCTGTGCCACTGTGCAGGAGTGCTAGGGAAGTGCCACAGTGAACTGAGGGCAGTGACAGTAGGCAGGACAGCCACAGCCAAAGGCCAGAGGTGTACCCGGTGCAGGGGGAACATCATAAACCGACAGCAGGGGGAACGGGATTACAGCTGTCAGGGGGTTGAACACCAGCCAGGGACATGGACAGCGCCACCTTCCAGATGGAGGCGGTATGAGGGGTGTGAGAAGGCAAGCAGAAGGAGGGGTGTGGTCATGGAAGGGCCCGTTGGTGGTACCGAGCCTGCACCACCTTCGAACACTACCCTGACACAGAGATTGTGGGCCGGTACCGCCTGAACTGGGTGATCCTGAGGCAGCTCTGTGAGCTGTGCAGTGATGAGATGCAGGCACCCACGCAACGGAGCCATGCTCTGTCAGTGGAGATGAAGGTGACAGCTGTCATGTGCCTGCTCACCACGGGCACCTTCCAGAGAGCAACAGGGGACACAACAGGCATAACACAGTTGGCCGCATCACGCCTACTCACACAATTCCTTAGCGCACTGCTGCCACATGCTGTGGAGTACATCCATTTCCCCAGCACACAGGCGGCGCACACAGCACACATACAAGAGTTTCACAAGGTAGCACGTATGCCTGGCATGCTCTGGGCCATTGACTGCGCCCATGTGGCCATCCGCACGCCACCTGGCCCAGATGGTTTGTCCTTCATAAACTGGAAGGGGTATGCCAGAATCAACTGCCAGGTGGTGAGTGATGCCAGGGGGTGTATAACCAATGTCTGTGCCATGCACTCTGGGGGAGCACATGATGCCTTCATATGGCACCAGTCTGCACTGTGCCACAGGTTTGAGAGTGGGGACATCCCCACTGGCCACCTAGTGGGTGAGTATGCAAATCACGCAGGATGACATGAGCAGACGTGGGGGGGTGCTTAGTCAGAGGTGCCACGGTTACAAGCCTTGACAGACCATGGAAAAGTGACGCAGACTACCATACTAATGTCCACCCTCTACACACAGGTGACTGTGGCTATGGACTCGGTCCCTTGCTGCTCACACCATACTGGCGGCCCACGACCCCATCGCAGCTATGGTACAATGAGGCACACGCCACAACATGGAATGTCATTGAGCGGGGGTTCGGGATGCTGAAGGCACATTTCTGGTGCCTAGACACGTCTGGTGGTGCCCTATAGTACAGCCCCTCGAAGGCCTGTGGGCTATTCCTGGCCTGCTGCATCCTGCACAACATGGTCAATGACTGTGGGATAGCCATAGAGGTTGAAGAGGGAGACAGCGGTGGGGACAATGAGGATGCTGGTCCAGACAGTGATGGGAAGCCACCCCCTGGGTGAAGGGACCCCTGCCTGATCTGGATGTCACAGCTGCACCGGGACACCATCACAGTGGAGTACTTTGGCCAACACAGGTAGGTCACGGGGCCATGTGCAATTACTAATGGCAAGGGCACAGCCCACAGACAGGCATGGATGAGCCCCAGGGGTGGATAGTGGCAAGGGAATGGGTATGAGTGTTGCACTGCACATGCCATCAGGGGTGGGCAGGGCCAAACACGACACGTATACACACACACACACACACACATACACCACAAGACATGCACAAGGGTTAGATGGCACACCAACCCCAAATGCAACCCCTACCCCCACACAGGTCCACACATGACCACGCCCAGTGGCCGTCACTGTGCATGCTTCAGACACTGGGCACCATTGCACATTGGCGGACAGCACAACGCAGGCATCATCATGCACATGCCACAGTGGCCAGCAGCCGGGAGGTGTGCACAGGGACTGTGTGTGTGTGCAGGGCCGATGCACACCACACAGCACACAGGGCAGCGGCAGACAGTGGCCATTGTGGGAGACAGGTCATTCATATGGCACAGTGCCACGGCCACCACGGATGCGCGGGCAGCCCCGCCGAGACCCACTAGCCATGTCAGGCTGACCATTGGCCTCATGGGGTGGCACAGACGGTCCCCCAAGGGTGACGCTGCGAGAACACTACTGTGTTCACGCAGGGGTCTGAAGCTCACTGAACATGCCCATGCCAGGTGTGCTCGGTATGCCCACAGCAAAACCCGGTGTCGACATAGCAGGTGTCGCATGGCACCAGGAACGTGGGGTGGACATGACACTGTGCAGTGTCTGTGGTGCACAGTCACCGAACTGGGTGCCCAATGTGGCCATGACAGCTGTGAATTCAAGTGTCTGCCTGTCAATGGCAGCGGTCACATCCTCCTGCTGCTGGGCCATCTCTGCCAGGAGCAGACTGTGGTCTCTGCTGCACCGCTCCTCTGCCTGGCGCAGAACCGCACTGAGTGCAACCACTGCAGTCACAAGCTGCAACTGCTGATCCACTGAAGCCTGGAGTAGGCAGCTGTACTCATCAAAGAGGTCATCCACCGGTCCGGCATGCTGTCCCTCGTGGTGTTCCTGGCACTGCTGGGCAGCACCCCTTGACGATGGGCACTGCACATCAGAGCCATGCCGGTGCATGTCCACACATGGTGCACTGCCACCGCCCCCGACAGAGTCCCCCCATCGCCATTGGCCAACTGCTGGCACTGCCCCTCGCTGTCAATCACCAAGGCTCACCGGCACTGCTGCAATGGCCGCAACAGTCCCACTGACCTGGACGTGCACCAGTGCTGCCCCACTGGGGCATACAGGTACAGGCTGGGGCTGTGTTGTCATGCAGGCCTCCATGGCAGCCCACCCACTGCTACGCCTGTGCTGTTTCCTGCTGTGGGACAATCCTGCATCCCACACGTATCACTGTCTAGGACGTGTGATCCATCATCATCAGTGCCAGATCTGGCCCCAGTCCATGTCCCAGCATGCTGCAGTCCATGGGCACTGTCATGCTGGGACACAGACATGGCCTTGTCCACACCCGCACCACCATCTTCAGTCTGGACAGACAGGCAGGTTTGCAGTGGTCCTGTTCTTCAGACACCTGTGGAGGTGGATGAGCATTCCTCCTTGTCCAGGGCATCACCCTCGGTGGACACACCCACATCTGCTGACCTATGTACATGCTCAGGAGCTGTAAGGGAACACAGTAGCATTATTGTCTCTGCCCTACCCTGTGGCATTCCCCCCCACTACCCACACAGTAACAGCACAGGACCTACCATGCAGTGAAGGGCTACCACCCCTCTGGAAGCCACCACTAGGCATGTCCTCTATGGCACAATGCCGCATGCTGCTGGCCACCCGCTCCTCCTGTGGCATCAGGCATGGCACATCTGGCTGTCCACACATGCTGCCCTGGTGGCAGCCACCTTATCCTTTATCCTCCTCCTGTCCATGCTGATCTTTTTACACTCCTGCACAGACCGCGGGTGGCTGCCATGCTGGTTCATGGCATGCACAACCTCACCCTACGCCACAGCATGGGCCTGTGGCGTTCCACGCTGTCCACTGAGCAGCGGTTCCCTGTCAAGATAGGCCTCGAGCAGGGCATCTGATTCAGCCTGGGTGAAGTTGGGCCTCCTTCTCCCCCATCCCTGTTCCTCCTCATCCTCTCATTCGGTCATGATAGAGCCTGTGGAATGACAGCTGTTACCTTGAATGCAGTCCCATGCATCCCTCACACACCACAATCCGCACATCCAAACAGCATGCAACCCACCACAATAGACTGCAATACCAAACTATGTCCTCTGCATCCCCATGGTGCATTTATATAGTGCAACGCATGCAAATGAAGTGATACGCAACTTTAAGTTGATGCTAATGCAGTGGTTGTGCCACGGAATTGCTGATGAGCTGATTTGCATATGCTGGCTGAATATCATGCTGTTGCACCTTGCGCAATGTTGTTGAGCATGCTCAGGCAATGGCACAGTTCTGTGACATGTGCAGTAGGCACCGCACGGCGCATGCCCGGGGTGCTGACACAGACGCCTGCTGCGCTGATGATGTGCTGTACATGGGAGGCAGTGCAGGGCATGGCCACTGCTGTGCCAGTGGTGCTAGTGCACTGTTCTCACATGTGACGCTCTTGCCCTGGTGTGCCGTAGGTGCCATGGAGCCACAGTGTGGTAGGCCACTGCAGGGCATCACACACAGGCACCTTACCATGCTACATGCAGGGAGTCCCAATAGCACTGTGGCAGTCTGTGCATGACAGACCCTTGACCCTGTGGTCCACCTTTGCCCCCTAGGTGCCATGCGTCAGCATGGGTGCACCCCTATCGTGCTGTTCAGTGACAGTGCGATGGGGAATGGCAGTGCTGTACCATGCAGCATTTGCACCTGGGGAACGTGCGCTACAGAGTGCCATTTTGTTATCTGGACTGCCTAAGAGATGTCACACAAGAGAGCCCAGCAGTGGAGTGTGGTTGAGCTGGCCAACACTGTGGCCTTTGTTGAGCCCCATGCTGGGACCCTGTTTGGCCAGCTCCCACTGGATAGGCCATGCTGCGCTGTGTGGGAGGAGGTAGCAGAGTGCATGGAGGAGGCCACAGGAATTTCCTGTTCTGGTGAGCAGTATTGCCACCAGTATGGGGACCTCTGGCGGAGGGACCCAGATAAACTGGGGAATCTACAGGCACATGCCTGGTGAGACGCTGTACCACGGCCAGGTAGGTGCTCCATCCATACACTAGTAGTGTCTTCCAGTCCGGGTATCATGGTGTGCATGTGTCCACCACGCAGGGAGGTGGGGACCATCCAGTGTGGGCAGTGGTGGTGGTGGGGTTGCAGCATGGCTGGGCTGTGTGGGAATGCACACACTGGGGGGGCTTTGCTACTGGTTTGTACTGATATTCCCCTCTCTGTGTTTGCACCCTAGGCCTGGATGAGTGCCGTATAGCAAGGGGGGCCCGAGCTGAGTGGGAGAGGGCTGGTGCACTGCTGTAGCAGGGATGTGGTGGAGGGGCCATTAGACAGCAGGGCCCAGCTGGTGTGGATGCAGGTGAGTGCCTTTTTCCCCCCCTCACATCTGTGCATGCTGTGTTGCAGGGTTGGTGGCGGGGCATGGCCACCAGCACTTGGCCCCACTGCTGTGCCCGCCACATGGTACACTCAGCACTGTCCTGTGGCACTGCATGTGTGGGTAGGCATCACTGGTGGTCCATGTGTGCACTAGGTACATGGCTGTGCCACTGCCTTCACACCGCATAGCCATGTTACTGTACTGCCTCGGTGGTGCTGTGCAGGACATGGGCGGTGGGTGTATGCAGTGGTCCGCATGGCTGTGGGTGCTTGGGTTGGTGGGTATTGTGGACATGGTCACTGTGGGTGGTCGCACACCATCACAGGGGTGTGTCCCACTGCTGTATGCCATGCACAATGGGTGGGCTGCAGGGGGCTGGACAGTCACGCGTAGTGCCTCTGCTCCCTTGTCCTAGGTGGACAACACTGGACAGTGATTGAGACAGGGGTGCAGGAGCTGCTGCAGCTTGCAAGGGCATCTCTCAAAATCCTGCAGAGGATGGAGCGGGACGGGGTCTGGAGCCACAGTGGATGGAGACAGCACAGTAGTGGACAGTGGGGCAGGCACAGGCCTCTGCCCCCTAGTTGACTTCTCCCTGGACTCACCTCACACCCCTTCTTCCTCTCCCTTTTGTTCACCCCTGACCCATGCCCACCCCCACCTGGCTTGTGGCCCTTTCCCACCACCCTTGTATATATTTTTAAATATATTTGATTGTTGAATTTGTTTAATAGATACATTTTGTTATGACAAATGTGGTGGTCTCTGATTTTCAGCAGGCTACAGGTGCTTGGTTGCAGTGGTGTGCATGGTGTTGGGGTGGTGCAGGCCTGGGCATGTGTGTGTCCAGCAGGGACCCGCCTATGGTGTGGGTGGGGGACTCTGTCACTGTCTGTGGTATCTGTGTACTCTGTGCACTGGACGCCTGTGTGCAGTGGTCCATGGTGCATGCACTGTGTCCATGGCACCCCTGTCAGACTGTCCATGGCCTGTGCAGCTGACACCCTTGCATGTCTGTGCTATGCACAGTTTGCTGGCATGTCAGTGGTGGCTGTCCATGCTGGCAACCCCCTGTACCCAGCACAATGGTGGATTGCCTCCTGTCACTGGTATGATGCATGTCTGCCTTGGGCGGCACTGTGGCCTCCACTGTTGTTGTCCCCCCTCCATGTTGTCACTTGTGTCTGTTGCAGGAAATGTTCACCGATGTCTGTCACTTGTGCTCCAGCCGCATGCTGGTGGCAGACGGATTCATGGTGCATGCACAGGGTGGCTGGTACACCTGTGCCATGGAGGGGTGCTGGCCCTGGTTACACAGCTGTTGTGGCTGCACACTAGCGGATTTGCTACCCCACCATTGTGTCCCAGTGTTGGGGTGCCCTTGGGTATGGGTGGGTGTTTGTCCATGCCCTGTGTTGCATCCTGTGTGGCGCATGCTTCCATGCACCACTGTGGGCATCTGTGCTGGCTGTTGGGGCCAGTGCTAGGACAGGGTGTGTGCTTGAGTGGGTGTGCAGGGTGCTGTCCTGCTGGTGGTGGGGTCCAGGGAAGGCCCTGTCGCATGTGGGGTACCTTGGGTGCTGACGCAGGGTCAATCTCTTGGCTGTGCCTCGGGGGGGCCATGCAGGGTAGCACTGTGTCTGCAGTTGTTGTGTCAGTGGCTGCTGCCACCCACTACAGGGTGCTCACAGTGGGGCTGTCTTGCATGGCTCCATGGTGCACAGGGTTGCACTGTCACAGTGGGGCTAGTAGCAAGCATAAGGAGAATTTGCACTGTTGGGTGCTGCTCCTGGGCAGGTTGTCTGGGGATTGCTGTGCAGGGTATGCTCTGCATTGGTGGGATGGTGTGGCACAGGGTGGCCAGACCTCCTTGTGTTCCGGTCACAGCTCACCAGGGGGTGTGCTGGGGCACCATGCCCCAGCTGTGGAATTGTTGCTGGTGTCCATGGGCTGGTGGTTCTTCCAGCTCTCCTCAGGTCATGTGGTCCATGGGTTGTGGAGGGGGTGCTGTCTGGTCTGCAGCACGCTCCTCTGCCCATGTCTTCCATGGGTGGTGCACCCCTGCATCCTGTCCCTGCGCATCCCTGGTTGTGCTGATGCACTGATACCCTGCTCCATTGCACATCCCTGGTTGTGCTAATGTGCATCAGACCTGCACCACTGCACATCCCTGGTTGCACCATGGCGCGGTTGGCACAATATTCAGTTGTGTTGTGCAAGCGCAGTTTGGCCTGTGCTGTGTTTGAATATCACACGTAGTGCACATGGGCACACTGCACTTGTGCCTGCTCCTGCTATTGTGCTACTTTGTGACGCAGTTTGAATATCTGGTCCTGTGTGTTTGTCTGAGTTGGCTGAAGTGAGTTGTTATCTGTGTAGTTATCTAGGTGATTCTTTCAGGTGGCTGAAGGGAATTGTTATATGTGAAGTAAACTAAGCGTAGCAAGAGCTGTGAAGTAGGGGGAGTGCCTTAGCTAGAAGGTAGTCAGGTTAAAGCCGTATTTAAACACTGCCCTAGATAGTTTCTGCCAGACATTAGGCAGATAATACCAAGCAGAAGGAGATACTGTAATAACTATACTTCTCTATTGGGAGTAAAGAACTTGAACTCTACAACTGGGACCTTCAATTTAGGGAAAAAAACCAAACAAAACCAAAAAAAGTTAGTGTGTTTGTCTGATTGGCTGAAGTGAACTGTTGTCTGTGCTGTTATCTAGGTGTTTGTCTCAGGTGGCTGAAGGAATTGTTATCTGTGCAATTAACTAAGTGTAGAAGGAGCTGTGAAGTAGGGGGAGTGGCTTAGCTAGAAGGAGGACAGGTTAAAGCCAGATTTAAAAACTGCCCTAGACAGCTTCTGCCAAAGAACAGGCAGAGAACACCAAGAGGAAAGAGCTGCTTTTATAACAATACTTCTCTAATGAGACTAAAGAACTAGAATTCTACTACTGGGACCTTCAATTTGGGGTAAAAACAAAACAAAATAAAAAAAGTTAGTGTGTTTGTTTGGGTTGGCTGAAGTGAATTGTTATGTGTGCAGTTATCTAGGTGTTAGTCTCACGTGACTGAAGGGAATTGTTATCTGTGCAATTAACTAAGTGTAGAAAAAGCTGTGAAGTAGGGAGAGTGACTTAACTAGAAGGAAGCCAGGTTAAAGTCCAATTTTAAAATGGCCCTAGATAGCTTCTGCCAGAGAACAGGCAGAGAATACCAAGAAGAAGGAGCTGATGTTATAACTATTCTTCTCTACTGATACTAAAGAACTAGAACTTTACTACTGGGACCTTAAATTTAGGCTAAAAACAAAACAAAACAAAAAAAAGTTCATGTGTCTATCTGCGCTGCCTGAAGTGAATTATCTGTGCCATTTGCTAGGTGTTTGTCTCAGGTGGCTGAAAAGAATTGTTATCTGTGCAATAAACTAAGTGTAGAAAGAGCTGTGAAGTTGGGGGAGTGGCTTAGCTAGAAGCAGGCCAATTTAAAGCCAGATTTAAAAACTGCCCTAGATAGCATCACCCAGAGAACAGGCAGAGAACATCATGAAGGAGGAGCTGCTGTTATAACTATACTTCTCTTCTGGGAATAAAGAACAAGAACTCAACTACTGGGACCTTCAATTTTGGGTTAAAACAAAACAAACAAAACAGTTATTGTGTTTGTCCGAGTTGGCTAAATTGAATTGTTATCTGTGCAGTTATCTAGGTTCTTGTCTTAGGATGCTGAAGGGAATTGTTATCTGTGCAATAACTAATTCTAGAAAGAGCTGAGAAGTAGGGGTGTGACTTAGCTAGAAAGAAGCCAGTTTAAAGCCAGATTTAAAAACTGCCAAATATAGCTTCTGCCAGAGAACATGCAGAGAACACCAAGAAGAAAGAGCTCCTGCTATAACTATACTTCTCTACTGATACTAAAGAACTAGAACTCTACTACTGGGACCTTCAATTAGGGGTAAAAACAAAACAAATCAAAAAAAGTTAGTGTGTTTGTTTGGGTTGGCTGAAGTGAATTATTATCTGTGCAGTTATCTAGGTGTTAGTCTCACGTGGCTAAAGGGAATTGTTATCTGCGCAATTAACTAAGTGTAGAAAGAGCTGAGAAGTGGGGGAGGGGTGGCTTAGCTAGAAGGAAGCTAGGTTAAAGACAGATTTAAAAACTGCCCTAGAGAGCTTCTGCCGGAGACCAGGCAGAGAATACCAAGAAGAAGGAGCTAATATTATAACTATACTTCTCTACTATGGGTTAACGATCTAGAACTCTACTACTGGGACCTTCAATTTAGGGTAAAAACAAAACAAACAAAAATAAGTTAGTGTTTCTGTCTGAGTTGGCTGAAGTGAATTGTTATCTGTGCAGTAGTCTAGGTGTTTCTGTCCGGTGGCTGAAGGGAATTGTTATCTGTGCAGTAAACTAAGTGTAGCAAGAGCTGTCAAGTAGGGGGAGTGCCTTAGCTTGAAGGTAGTCAGGTTAAAGCTGGATTTAAAAACTGTCCTAGATAGCTTCTGCCAGAGAACAGGCAGAGAATACCAAGAAGATGGAGCTGCTGTTATAACTATACTTCTCTACTGGGACTAAAGAACTAGAACTCTACTACTGAAACCTTCAATTTGGGGTAAAAACCAAAGAAAACAAAAAAGTTAGTGTGTTGTCTGATCTGGCTGAAGTGAATTGTTCTCTGTGTAGTTATCTAGGTGTTTCTGTCTGGTGGCTGAAGGGAATTGTTATCTGTGCAATTAACTAAGTTTAGAAAGAGCTGTGAAGTAGGGGGAGTGGCTTAGCTAGAAGGAAGCTAGGTTAAAGACAGATTTAAAAACTGACCTAGATAGCTTCTGCCTGAGAACAAGCAGAGAATACCATGAAGAAGGAGCTGCTGTTATAACTATACTTCTCTACTGGGATTAAAGAACTAGAACTCTACTACTAGGACCTTCAATTTAGGGTTAAAAGAAAACAAAACAAAAAAGTTAGTGTGTGTCTGAGTTGGCTAAAGTGAATTATCTGTGCAGTTATCTAGGTGTTTGTCTTATGTGGCTGAAGGGAATTGTTATCTGTGCAATTAACTAAGTCTAGAAAGAGCGGTGAGGTAGGGGGAGTGACTTAGCTAGAAAGAAGCCAATTTAAAGCCAGATTTAAAAACTGCCCTATATAGGTTCTGCCAGACAACAGGCAGAGAACACCAAGAAGAATGAGCTGCCATTATAACTATACTTCTCTACTGGGACTAAAGGAGACTAAAGGACTAGAACTCTACTACAGGGTCCTTCAATTTGGGTAAAACAAAACAAAACAAAAAAAGTTAGTGTGTCTGTCTGAGCTGGCTGAAGTGAATTATTATCTCTGCAGTTATCTAGGTGTTTGTCTCAGGTGGCTGAAGGGAATTGTTATCTGTGCAATTAACTGAGTGTTGAAATAGTTGTGAAGTAGGGGGAGTGGCTTAGCTAGAAGGAAGACAGGTTAAAGCCAGATTTAAAAACTGCTCTAATTAGCTTCTGCCAGAGAACAGGCAGAGAACACCAAGAAGAAGGAGCTGCTGTTATAACTCTACTTCTCTACTGGGACTATATTGCCCTCCTTCCCTCCCCTCCACTCCCCCCACCCTAAACTAGTTCTACTTTTATAGGCACAGGATTTGAATGACAACAGGAAATTCCTGTTTGGGAGCAGGAAGTGAGTGATCACAGAGCCACAAAAGATTCACCATCCTAGAAGGAAAAGAGTAGCTCTCCACCCCCCTTCCCCCAACTTCTAGAGGTCTTACTCTGAGCAAGTAAGGAGACTACTGAGAAATACAGGAACTCAGAACAGGAAGATCAGGAGCTTAAAAGGCACAGAGGCAGTAAGTAATTAGGGAGAAACAAAATAAACAGAGGAAAGAGTAAGTATTCCAAACAACAGTTAATGGGCCAGAAATAAGACATGATGAGAGTGATGCAGTATAGTGGCTGTGGAGTACAGTCTTCTGGGAGACATTCTGGAGGATGTGGTGTTTCATCTGCAGGCACCTCTCTGGGCTGAGGGAGGAGGTTTCTCATCTCCAGGCTGAGATGGCCAGGATTTGGGAGCACTCCTCTCCCACCCACGGACCACCAGGACCACTGCCGTTGCCTCAGAGGTTGCCAAGAAAGAGGAGCGTTTGGACCACAGTGAGCTCAGAGAGGGTGAGAGTGGTGGAACAGAGGTGCATCCCACCAGTTGTATGACTCCACAATTCATATGATGTTCTGGCAAAGTGTGGTTCTTCTATGGAGGCACCCACAGTGGAGACCAAGGAGTATGCTGAGAACCTCCACAAAGGAGACCCACAGGAGGGTGGCATGGGACCCCACAGGGGAAGGAAACAACTCCTTGTGGGGGACTCCATTGTTAGGTGGGTAGAACTGGGGGAGGAAGGGGAGAGGGAGGTAAGTTGCCTTGCTGGCACCATGGCTTGGAGGGACAGGGAGCAAATCCTCAGGCTAGCTGGAGCAGCTGCACAGAGGAGGGAGCTGAATGTCATTGTCCACCTAGGAACAAATGACCTGGCTGAGAAATGGATCGGAGCAGTGCAGGAAGAGTTTTAGGAGTTGAGGAGGGGTCTTAGACAAGTAGCACTCATGGTATCCTTCTCAGAGGTACTGCCTGTCTATGGCATGGATGATGCTAGGGTGCTCCACACCATGGGATTCAATCAGTGTTTGAAAAAATGGCACAGAGTTCAGGGATCTGGCTTTAATGGGGACTGGGGGTCCACCTGGAGTGATGCAGGCCTATACTGGTGTGATGGTCTGCATCTGTCCAGGAGGGGAACCAGTATCCTAGGTAATTGGTTTAAATGCTTCATTGGCAAGCATTTAAACTAGCCGGGGGAGAGGAACTGGAAAGGAGCATGGAAATCCTAGCCCCCCCAAAAAAAATCAGGGTAGAAAGTGAGGTAAACACCAAGATAGAGTTGTTGATAGGGAGAAGGGCAGGGGTAAATGGAGAAAATGACAAAGGCAATAATGACAGCGATGGGGCCAAAAGGGCTAAGGCCATCAAGAAATGGAAGGTAATTAGTACCAATGCCCATAGTCTGGGCAACAATCTCCCTGAACTTGTGGCCTTAAAGGAAGAGGGATGCCTGGATATTGTAGCAGTCACAGAAACATAGTACACAGAGAACCATGACTGGGATGTTAACATACCAGGGTACACAATTTACAATAGGGACAAGGAGAGTAGAAAAGGGGGAGGAGTAGCTCTCTATGTAAGGGAAGGTATAAAAGCAAAGGAACAAAAGAGTAAACAGGGAGGAGAGGAGGCACTGTGGGTCACCTTAGAGACTGGAAATGGCACCACAGTCCATACAGGGGTTGTATACAGACCTCCATGTCAGGGAGAAGGAATGGACAAGGATATGATAGAAGGCATCATTAGGATGGCAGAGAAAGGGAAGATATTGCTGATGAGGGATCTGAATATGTCAGATGTTAACTGGAGCACCTTTGCTGCAACCACATCCAAGAGCAGGGCCATTCTTGATGCCCTACAGGTGGCATGTCTCAGACAGCTAGTTTTGGAACCCACTCATGAGGGAGCAATCTTAGACCTCGTACTCTCAAATGATGACAGTGAGAGGATCTCAGATCTGGAAGTGGGTAGCCATCTAGGAACAAGTGACCACTAAACAGTGTTCACGATAAACTCAACTACAGAGTCAAACCATACATAAGTGAGGGTACTGGATTTCAGGAGGGTTGACTTTGGCAAGATGGGAGAGTGCCTTAGAAAAGCACTAGCAAACAGGCTAGAAGGAGGGATGGAACAACAATGGGAAAACATCAAACCTGCCATCACAGAGGCAACAAGCCTTCATATGAAGCAAATAAACAAATCAAAATGAAAGTAAAAGCCACTATGGTTCTCAAAAGAGGTGGTGGGGAAGGTTAGGGAGAAAAAGCATTCTGGAAGTATAAAGAAACACAGAAGGAGCAGGACAAAGAACTGTACCAGTTAAGGCAGAAGGAATTAGGGAGGGAAGACAGAATAGTAAAGGCCCACACTGAGGAAAAGATAGCCAACTCAGTTAAGAAGGGCTATAAAACCTTTTATAGGTACATCAGGGAGTGTAGAAATACAAACGGAGGGATAGTGAGACTGAATAGAAAAGACGGTGGGTGGGCAGAGAGGGACAGTGAAAAAGCAGGGATACTGAATGAATACTTCTGCTCAGTATTCACAAAAGAGGAGGAGGGGAAGAGCCTAATCCACTAAAAGAAGCACTCTGGATAGGGAGTTGATCCCAGTCCTTTCACAGAAGAAAGGGTTCTGAAAGAACTCCTAAAACTGAAGGTGGACAAAGCAATGGGGCCTGACAGAATTCACCCCGGAATTCTAAAAGAATTATGAGGAGAACTAGTGACACCACTGACTACCCTTTTTAACAAATCATGGGAGGATGGTGTCGCACCTGAGGACTGGAGGAAGGTGGATGTGATTCCCCTTCACAAAAGTAGGGGCAAGACAGAGGCAGAAAACTACAGACCTGTCAGTTTGACCTCTGTAGTAGGGAAAGTGATGGAATCACTTCTGAAGGAAAGAACTGTTGAGTACCTGGAGGTCAGTGAAACACAGGACCCAAGGCAGCATGGGCTCCCAGTGGGAAGGTCATGTCAGATGAATCTAATTGATTTCTTTGATTGGGTGACCAAAGTAGTAGACCAGGGAGGGACTGTGAACATGGCCTACCTAGACTTTAGAAAGGTATTTAACACAGTCCCACACAAAAGATTAGTAATCAAATTAACTAGCCTGAGACTGGGTCCAAGGGTGTTAGCTTGAGGCTGGCAGTATAGCTTAGAGGTTAGAGGAACGAGGTGTGAATGAGCTTGACACATCCAGCAGACCAGACCTGAGTTTGATTCTCACAACCTCACTTGCATACTATGTGACTCTGAGCAAGTCACTTAACCACCCAGTGCCCCCATGTCACCCCTGAAAACAAGCACTTGTGCCTAGCAGGCCTTACCTGGTTACTAAAGACTAAAATAAAAAAATTAAAAAATAAAATAAAACATTGGCTTTACAACAGGACACAGAAGGTGATTGTAAATGGATTCCACTCTGAAGTAAGAGGGGTTACTAGTGGGGTACCACAGAGTTCAGTACTGGGTCCAATCCTTTTTAATGTCTTTATAAGTGACATTGCAGAGGGACTGGAAGGAAAAGTATGCCTATTTGTAGATGATACAATGATCTGCAACAGGGTTGATACACAAGGAGGCACGGAAAGGATGAGAAGGGACTTGGCAAGGTTGGAGGAATGGTCAGAAGTATGGCAGCTTGGATTCAATGCAATGAAGTGCAAAATAATGCACCTGGGAAACAAAAACCCAGGGGAAGATTGCACAATGGGTGGGGAGGTAGTAACAACAACAAAAATGGAAATTGACCTGTGGGTAATAATATCAGATGACCTAAAGGTTAGCAAGCAATGTGAGAAGGCAGTATGGAGGGCTGGGGGGATACTGGGATGTATAGGGAGAGGCATCACCAGCAGAAAACAGTAAATTGTTATCCCTCTGTACAGGTAGTTGGTGAGACCCCATCTGGAGTACTGCATCCAGTTCTGGAGACCCCATCTCCGCAAGGACATAGACAGAATGGAGGCAATCTAGAGGAGGGCAACTAAAATGGTGCTCGGTCTGCAATAGAAGTCATACGAGGAGAGACTAAAGGAGCTTAACACAGTATGTACACCCTTGAGGAGAGGAGGGAGAGGGGGGACATGATAGAAACTTTTAAGTACCTCAGTGGAATCAAAAAAGTCCAAGAGGGTAGCATCTTTCAGAAAAAGAAATGTTCAAGAACTAGGGGGCACAATTTGAAGATAGGGGGTGATGGCTCAGGGGCAATGTGAGGAAGTATTTTTTCACAGAGAGGGTGGTGGACACATGGAACAACCTTCCTGGGGAGGTTGTGGGGTCTAAAACTGTGGTAGAATTCAAGAATGCATAGGAGAGACATAAGGCAATTCTTGTGGTGGTGGGGGTAGGAAGAAATAGGCTGTTGGTTAACTAGGATCTGCAGCTTATCCTGTAGGTAGGAGATGGGCAGACTAGGTGGGCCAAGTGGTCCTTATCTGCCATCAAAGTCTATGTTTCTATGTTTCATTATACAATAGCAAGAAAAAGTCTTGTGCTCCGATTGGTCAGTCTAGGATTGGACCCGTGATGTTATCCCAGCACAACATCACGGGTCTAGTCCCAGCACACAGATGACAGCATGAACCATTATAAAGATCAATGCACACAACCGACATCGGTGATCCCCGCTTGCCACCCGCTTGTATAACAGCCATATCAACTTACCGTTACTCTTTTAAAACCTCCCTCCCAGAAAATCCACAACACACAAAGCGCAAACAAGAAATTTTCTCCTCACCATTTCTTCTCTGAACCCAGCTGCTTTACTCAACCACGGACTACCGGTCTCGCCATTCACTTGTCGCTCGGTTCATGGGGAAAAGTGTGAAAACAGCCATGCACTAACCCACTTGCTCACCCAGGCATCTCTGTAAGTAGCTTAATCATTTGAAACCCCCACCCTAATGGCAGCACTAGCATTCACTAATGGAAACGAAAAATAAAAAGTCCTCCACGCCTAACTCACGTGATGAAGCTATAGTTACTGCTTTATCGCTCCAGCTCCTTTACTGAACCACGGAGACCATAACTACCGCCTAGGTTCAGTTGTCACTTGGTTCATGGGAAAAGGAACGGGTTGTATGAACCCACTGCTCACCCAGTCATCTCTGTGTCCCCTGACCGTGATTGTAAAAAAAATATTTAAAAGCCGTACCACAACAGCATATAACTTACGGAGTCAGCATGTGTTGTATGCCACTCTATAACACAAGGACACAGTGAGACTTATAGGTGGCCAGAAGTGGAAAACTGTAGGGAGTGAAGCAACAGGCACGTTACACTGGCAGCACCATCTAGTGGTCAAAATAGAAACTGTGGATTTTTTTTTTCAGAACATATCCTTTCACACACAAAAAATGATAAGAAAAAAGACAAATAAATACCTTTTTCTCTTTTTTTTTCCTTTATTTAAAAGCAAGCCATTGTATAATAGCAATAATGCACTCCAGGGTGTGTGTTATGCTGGGATAATGTCACTTCTGGGGTGATTAGTCACACTCGGCCTGCGGCCCCGAGCCTAATCACCCCAGGTGTGACGTTACCCCAGCACAACACACACCCCGTCATGCATTATTGCTTAATTAATCAGTGCCATTTAGGAGAAATTGAGCTCAAAGCAGATGGGTAAGATGTGGCATGGTGGTGGAAGAGAGTTAATGCATGAATTGCCACATGAACAGAAACAGTAATAGGTGTATGGCTATAAGAGGTTGGCAAGAGATGCCAAAAAGGTTCAGAACATCCCAGATGTGCAGTGCCAAGGGAACAAGGAAGCTATCTGTTATGCAGAAGGCTTATTGTGGGAGGAGGAGGAGGAGTACAGAAACTAGGCGGGGTTATTGCTGAGACAAATGGTCCATAATAGGAGACCACCTAATAAACTTTATTGCCCAGAAAAATTCCCCATTGTTAATGCTGTCCTGTACAATGTTGAGCCGAAAATAAAGTCATGGTAGTGAGTTTTAAGTGAGGGAAGTGTGTAGGGAACAGAGTTTCCACTGCAGTATCTATAGTGTGAAATGAAAAGGATAGATAAGCCATAGATATGTGAGAAAGGGGCTAAAGTCCCTCTAGTGGCCAGATAGTATATGGAGCTAATGGGGAAATGGACACGTTGTATATTGTCAGCCAGAAAGCTGCAAACCATCATGTGATCAATAGGAGCTGTAAATATAATGAGCCAGATATGGTGGGTGGGGAGCTGGTGCACAGTGACAGCAGGAAAGAACTGGGCTGCTGAAATGAGAGGAGCCACTGGGGAAGTGGTTCCCTTGAGCGGTGGCAGCGAGGCAGGGCCCAGTCAGGGGCTTTTACCTCGGGATAAGGAAAAACAGGTTACTCTTGAAGGCAGCAATTACCCTAACAAAAGGGACAGAAAGGAGCTGTAATTGCTGGGGGGGGGTTGCAATTGCTGGGGGTGGACCTCAGAGGGAGCGATTGCAGGAGATCGAAAGAAACAAAGAGAAAAATAAAACTGTAATTACTGGGGGTGGGGGTCCTCCTCGGAGGGAGCGTTATTCATCTTATCTACCTCTGTTGACATTTGACCTTGGGAAGTTTCTCAGTAGTAGCAAACTGGCAAAATCCGGTTCCTTTCATTTAAATCTCAATTACTTCTTAAAAAAGGTATTTTAAATGAATTAGAGTTCTTTTTTTTGTATGATCTGGGTGTTAATAGAATGTGATTCTCTAAACAAATGGCATAGGCTTCCGAGGAAGCACTTGGTTGATCTGAAAGCGTAGGCACCGTTTTCTTTGTTATATCTACGTTTGTCTAACAAACAGTATCAAATCATTGCTTCTGGATCTGTTCTTTATATTCTGGCACTTGGCAAGGATGCCCCTTATCACCATTGTTATTTCATTTGTACTTGGACCCCCTGCTTTTAAAGCTTAAATGTAACCCTCCTTTGTCTGGGGGTGATGGTAGGATCTTGAAATGTATAGCTCTATGCTTATGCAGATGATATCTTGTTGCATGTAATCGACCTCAAGATATCTATACCAGCCGTTGTATCCGCCATCAAAGAATATAGTCAGTTTTCAAACTACAAACTTAATTTAGATAAATCAGCAGTTATGCCTTTACACTCTGCTGTTGTTAAATCAGATATTTCATCACTTGGTTTATCTTTGGCCTCTAAGCAGATTAGATATCTTGGGATTCTTCTCTTGATAAGTGTGACTCAATTTAAAAAAAATTAGTCTTGCTTACTTGTCAGTTACACTACAGCGAGATTTAAAAAGATGGAGATCCTTACCTTTGACCATTTGGGGTAGAATAAGTATTATTAAAATTAATGTTCTCCCTTGTTTATTCTACCAAATTAATATGTGTAATGTTGCTGCTAATTTTCTGGAGGGGCTGGAGTGACGGATTTTGTTGCTGGTAAGCTTGTGTCTGTACTTGTTTGAGTCGGTTACCTTAAGTGCAGTAGCTTCTGAGTTTGTTTAGTACAGTTTTTTTTTGTGTGCATGATTTATTTTGAGAGTTTGAGATTCATATTTCAACAGACATTGGTAGGAACCTTCTGGAAGTTTCTCTGCTTTCCCCTCAGATAGGATCAATTTACAGGTAATTGTGTTTTAAATACCAGTGTGTTCTGTCAGATAGCAGCAGGGCTAAAACAGACTTAGTTTGACTCAGTTTGATTTATCTTTCTGTTGCTGTTAAGTTTCTGGAGGGGCATGAGTGAAGGATTTAGTTGCTGGTAAGCTTGTAACTGTTTGTACTTGTTTGAGTCTGTTACCTTAAGTGCAGGTCTCATATTTCAATGGATTTGGGGGGATATTTTTTTAATTTTTTTTTATCATTGGGGCTTGTTGTCTGCGAACATAGAGTAAAGGGGTCCTTGGCTGATTGTTTCTGAACACAGCCAAGGAGTACTCCCACCCCTGGGCTAGTCCTCCTTTCATAGGGTGAGGGCCCATAGTGTTACACCTTCCTACGCTGCACAGGAAGTTCCATACCAAGGACAGGGAGGAGCATAGGGGTTCATCTAGAGGGTGTACCTTGACTATATTGTAGGCCAGGTCACATCAGACATGACAGGAGTGGTGCAGTGCAGTGGCTGTGGAGCAGCAGTCTTCAGGGAGACATTCTGGAGGCTGAGACGCTGCTCTATCTGCAGGCACCTCTCTGGGCTGAGGGAGGAGGTTGCCTGTCTCTGTGCAGAGGTGGCCAGGTTACAGGCGTCATCCACACCACCCAGAGACCACAGAGTCCACAACATCAACCTCAAAGGTTGTCCAGGAAAAAGGGTGACTGGACCACAGTGGGCTCAGAGAGACAGGGGAGTGGTCAGAGGCACATCCCCCAGCTGGTCCAGCTTAACTCCTATGCTGTTTTGGAGGAACAGGAATGCCCCACACAGGCACCTACAGATGGAACCAGGGAGGATGGTCAAGACCTCCAAGCTGGAGTCCCAGGGAAGGGGGCAAGGGACCCTGGAAAGGGGAAAGCTTCTCCTAGTGGGGGACTCTTTTGTATGGGGTGTGAAATTAGGGAAACCTAGCAGGGGAGAGAGAGGGAGGTCCAGTGCCTCCCAGAAAGTATTGTATGGAGTGATGGGAAGTGAATCCATAGGATCGCTAGGGCGATAGCCAGGAGGGAGGAGCTGGATGTCATTGTCCACCTGGGGACCAATGACCTGGAGAGGAGAAGGGTAGAGTTAGCCAGAGTCCAGGAGTATTTCAGGAAGCTGGGAGGGGACCCAAAACATGTAGCACATTCTGTCTCATTCTTGGAGGTGCTACCTGTCCAAGGCATGGGGGAGGCCAGGGCACTCCACATCCAAACCTTCAACTTCTGATTGAAGGATTGGAGTGGAAGGGAAGGATTTGGCTTCATAGGGGACTGAGGCCCAACCTGGGCAGATGCGAGCTTTTATTAGGAGGATGGCCTGCATCTGTCCAGAAAGGGGACCTCATTCCTTAGTGAGAAGTTGGAATGCTTCAGCAGAGAGCATTTAAACTGGCCAAGGGGACATGGCCAGAAGAGACTGGTGGTTTAGGAACACCCCCCCCATGAGAACTTGCAAAAGTACAAGTTGACAACAAGAACAACTGAAGCGAGCAGTGAGGGTCTGGCATTGGAAACATTTATAATGGGGGATAAAGGAGGGGCAAGAGCACATGAGTATGAATCTCAGGGAGGGGGGAAGAGGCAAAGTAGAGAAAACAGGAACAGAGGGAGTGCCGGGAGTTCATCATGGAAGGACATGTTCACAAATGCCCACAGTCTGGGAAATAAGGTTCCAGACCTGGAAGCCTTGATGACGGATGCAGACCTTGACATAGCAGCAATAACAGAGACATGGTATTCTGCTAATCACAGCTGGGATGTCAATGTACCGGGCTATAAACTGTTTAGAAGGGATAGGGAAGGTAAAAAGGGATGGGGGGTGGCCCTGTATGTCAGAGAAGGCATAAAGGCTACAGAAGAACAGGGAAGGCAGGGGGAGGACGAGGCAATGTGGGTTACCCTTGAACCAGGAAATGGCACAGCAATATGTACAGGGGTGATCTACAGACCTCCAACACAGATGGAGTAAGTGGACATGGTACTAGTGGAGGAAATTCATGACATGGCAGCTAAAGATGAAATCCTGTTGATGGGAGATTTCAATATGCCAGATGTGGATTGGACCATCCCAGCAGCTGCTTCATCCAGAAGCACAACCATCCTGGAATCCCTGCAAGTGGTTGGACTCAGACAGCTGGTGTATGAGCCCAACAGGGAAAAATCAATTCTAGACCTGGTATGGAAAATGTAAACAGAGTTGAAGGAATCCAGGTGGAAGGGCAGCTGGGATCCAGTGACCACCACATGGTGTGGTTTGACATGGAGACAGAGACTCAATTAAGCCACACAAGGGCAAAAGTTTCAGATTTCAGGAGGGTGGACTTCAATGAAATGGGTAGATGTCTAAGAGCAGCCCTGGAGAAGGTAGAGGTAATGGAAGGGGTGGAGAATAGTGGGGGAGACTAAAAGAAGCCATTATGGAGGTGACTAAGCAATTTATTAGGCTAGTGGCAAAGGGAAAAGAAGAAAACAAAAACACTATGGTTTTCTAAAGAGGTGGGAGACAAAGTAAGTGCAAAAAGTGCTAGTTTAAGGAAGTATAAGGGGACCCAAAGTGAGGAGGACAGAAAGGTGTACCTTGAATGTCTAAGAGAGGCAGGGAAGGCTGTTGGGAAAGCCAAGGCACAGACAGAGGAGGGTTTAGTATGGACTGTGAAAAAAGGGGACAAGAAATTCTATAGGTACATCAGCTATAAAAGAAAAAATGGGGGGATTGTAAGGCTCATAGGGGAGGAGGGAGATCTAGACAAGGCAGAAATTCTGAACAATTACTTCTGTTGAGTATTCACTGAGGAGGGAGAGGGTCAATGACAACAGTTGAGGATCAGAGGCAATCGGGGTGCAGAAGTGGACAGCAGTCCATTCACAGTGGAGAGTGTTTGGGAGGAACTCACAAAGCTGAACATGGATAAAGTCATGGGGCCAGATGACATACACCTAAGGTTATTAAGAGAGCTGCAAAGGGAACAAGCAGCACCTCTGGCCACACTGTTCACAGATTCACTCAACACAGGCGTGGTCCCAGAAGACTGGAGGAGGGCGCATGTAGTCCCACTGCACAAAAGTCGCAGTAGGGTGCAAGTGGGGAACTACAGACTGGTCAGCCTCACCTCAGTGGTGGAAGAAGATCATGGAGACACTGCTGAAAGAAAGGATAGTGCCACACCTGGAATCCATTGGTGCCAAGGATCTGAGGCAGCATGGATTCACATCAGGAAGGTCTTGTCAAATTAATCTGATAGATTTTTTTAATTGGGTGACTAGGGAAGTGAATCAGGCAGGTGCTGTAGATATCACCTACCTTGATTTCAGCAAAGCCTTTGATACTGTCCCACACAGAAGGCTGGTTAACAAGATAAGTAGCCTGGGCATTGGACATTAGGTGTGTGACAGGGCCAATACCAGTCACATTTAGAATGTACCATTTCTGCTTCAAAAATTTTGGTTGCAACCATCTGTTTTATCTCTACTATGGCTGCCCCTATATTTCTCTGTAAGGAGGCAGGCCATCTCCTTACAACCCCCAGCCTTATGTCTCTTTCCTGCTTTTATTTTCCTTCTTTCCAAATGGTACAAATATAACTATAGAGGTAGCAGGTACCAGTAACCAGTATTAATTAAACTCATTGATTTACCCTGCAAAAAGAAGCCCCTTGTAGAAAGTAGAAAAGGAAAACTCTCTGTGGAAAAGAGAAAAACTGTGTTACTATAGACATGTAGTAGCTATAAAATGTATAAGTTGGTAAAGTTGAAAAAAGCTTCCCCTTGTTAGGAAAATGAGAACGCCCAGTGTTATTTTGGAGGAAGATTGTCTAAAAGAGTATTATCAGGTGAAGAATCAGCTGGTCGAATAATCACTGAGCCGCATGACTGTGCGAATGTGTGAACGTTCGTGCAGCTGAAAAACATATGTTAAATTTCTTTTTTTGGGACAGAAGCCTTTGAGAGACTTATTAACAAGAGGTTTGCTCCTAAAATCACATCACCTATCCTTTTAGAGGGAGAGTAGTCACTCAATAAAGTTTAAGCCATTCCATAAGGGAAACGCTAAGCCGACGGCTTGAAAAAGTATAGCTGATGGCTTAGTCTGTTAAAAACAGACGCGTTAGATTCCTTTACAAGATACTGTAGCCCTAGGAAGAGCTGCATCTTTTAGATAGGAATTAAAAAGGAACTTCTAAACTGTTTGACTCTGCATATAAAGACCAGACTTAGGAATGACTTTTACACCCTAGAGAATTAAACCAGTGCTGCAGTCTCATTAGCCCAGCCTAATAAAAGGGTTTGAAACCTTACTGTATTACAAAACTCCTCTTCTTTGGGGTTTTGATTTATTTCTTTAGATTACCTTGTGCCATTCTCTTCCTGTGAGTCCCAGATAACCAGGAATAAGTAAATAAAGTCCATTTGAACAAACCTGGGGTGAAACAGAAATTCCTGAGAAAAATCTTTCCTGAGTTCTGGTTGTGAGGAGAGACTGTTGATTTCTGACACTGAACTATAGGGGGATGGCGGCCCCTAGTGGGCTATTTTTATACTATTCAAAATCAATGAATGGTGTTGGATGAAAGCAAACTGAATTGTTTCAAATTTTATTCTCAAATGGTGATGTTAGTAATTATTTTTATATTAATGTAAGATACTAATGTGTGTTTACACTTATTTAAAACAGATATTAAAAGATTGTATTTGCAAACATGAGATTAGATCACATGATCAGTTGGGAGGGTATAAAAAGCTTTACCTAAACTGGCCTCAAGAGAGAGGAGGTCAGTAGGTGCTGATCAGTCATGGAAGCAAGTTCCTATTAAGGACATTGATTTGTTTCTTTATTTTCTGTTATTACAGTTGTAATCTATTTTTTTTTGTTTGTTTTGTTTTGAAATGTAAAGCTGATTGCTAAAAAGGTGCATACTTAAGAAAACTGAGTTCTAATAAACATCCCACTTATCCATGTGGGTTGCACCTTATATTTGAGTCTTGTCCTTCTGTAGTTCCCACACCGTTACAGTTGGTGTCAGAAGTGGGATACTGCTGCCATTTTATTTCATCACAGACAAGGAAGGGAGATGAAGCACGGTTATTTTCTGGTACCCAAGGTGGACATGGTGGCTGAAGGACAAACAAGGCACCATCATGAGGCAGATGGCAGCCCAGACGGGGCCCAATTGCTGCCTGGATTACCTGATGTATGTCCAAAGGTAAAAAGGCAACCATCTGAGAGGTCTGAGGATGAGGATAGTGAACCTGGCGATATTTTCCCAGCCGAACAACCACTGGAGACAGAGGAACTAAAGAAGGAAGTAGATGTCTCTTATATGGAACAGGCACCAATGGAGGATGTTGGTGAGCTGCTGAAGTGGTTATGTGTCCGACAGGTACAGTTGGATAAGGAAAGAGAAATTGATAGAAGACGGCAGGATGCCAAATGGACGGACACTATGTGAGTGTTACAGGCTATCCGGAGGGAACATGCAGAACAACTTCAAGGTCCTTGAGACATTAAACTGGCCCGTTTACAGGACTCAGATGACATAGAGGCCTACCTAACGATGTTTGAGAGGGTAGCTGAAACATGTGGGTGGACGAGGGAACAGTGGGTCATGCGACTTGCCCCATAATTGATGGGTAGAGCACAAGTTGTATATAACCACCTAGTTATCCAAGTGGCTGATGACTATGACCATGTGAGGAGGGAGATACTCCGAAGGTAGGATATTAACCCGGAAACGTACTGTCAACAGTTTAGATCTTTGAGGATGCAATCTACAGATGCCCCAAGAGAGGTATATGCACGCTTAAAAGACCTTAGTGACAAATGGCTCCAGCCAGGAAGTAAGACTGTCCAGCAAATTATGGAAACCATTACCATTGAGCAATTCATTAAAATACTTCCCCAAGATGTACAACTTTGGGTCAGGGAGCATAAGCCTGAAGGGGCAGAAAAGACAATTGAATTAGCAAAGGACTTCCTGGCAGCAAGACCTACTCAGAGAAGATATACCGGGGGATCTAAACACACACCTGCTACGTATCTGGTAAGAAACATTTTTTCTTCCAATACTTACAGACCTAAGCCAGATATAAGAAAAGAGAAAAGGGAGAGAGTACCCCTATCAGAGGAAGTGTGTCACGGATGCAAGAAAAAGGGACATATTAGAAATTGCCCAGCAGTTAAAAGGGACTTCGGACATTTGGCCCTAGCCAACTGGGCCTCTTATATTACAACAGTTAAGATGTCACCACATAAGATAATAGGATTGTTGGACTCTGGGAGCTGACAAACTCTGGTTAGAGCTGACCTGGTGGAAGGGGTAGAGAAAACAGAAGGAGGGACCATGGTTACTTGTATCCATGGAGATACCCACTGTTATTCAACTGCCCCTATGGAAGTGACTATAAAAGGTAATACCAACGAGATAGCAGTTGGAATTGTACCTCATTTGCCTGTATCAATGATAATAGGACAAGATCATCCAGATTTTTCTAAATTGATGAAAAACAATGAGTTGACACCAGTGGTAGCTGTATCCACACGGTCACAAACCAAACAGGCTAATGAACAGATGGAGCTGGTGTTTACCTTTTCAGATGACTTGTTTGAGGCCCCGGGTAAATTATGGAAAGGGAAGGCAGAAAAAAGAAGGAATAAAAAAGACTGGCAAAACCAAAAGCTTAGTGGACCTATGAACTGTGGACCAGAGAGACTATCTCCCAGGAACAAAAACATGATGCATCTCTTAACCAATTTTTTTCACAGGTTGGAAAAAATAATAATGGGTCCCCTAAGTATCTCTTATTGAACAACATTTTATATAGGGAATGTACCAATCCTAAAAATGGGAATACAGTATTACAATTGGTTGCACCCCAGAAATTCCAAAAAGAGATAATACATGTAGCTCATGATATTCCTCTAGCAGTGCATTCTGGGATGGATTCCACCTTAAAGAGGATCGTAGATCATTTCTATTGGCCTGGGATTCATGAAATGGTATCAGAGTATGTACAGAATTGCCCTGAATGCCAAAAGGTTGCAAGAGTAGGAAAAAGGGATATGGTACCCCTCCAAAGCATACCTCTAGTTAGCCAGCCCTTTGATAGGATCACCATGGATATGGTAGGACCCCTGGAGACCAGTTCTAAAGGTAACATGTTCATCTTGGTCATTTGTGACTATGCCACCCGGTATCCAGAGGCGATACCTATGAGAACCGTTACAGCTCAGAGGGTAGCCAAGGAACTAGCTAAGGTATTTAGTAGAATGGGTATCCCAAAAGTGATTTTAACGGATAGGGGAACCAATTTTACTTCAGTAATGCTGTCTGAGTTATATAGGTTACTGGGCATCCAAGCGATACAAACCTCCCCCTACCATCCCCAAACGGATAGTTTGGAAGAAAGGTTTAATCAGACCTTGAGAAAAATGTTATAAAAATATGTAAATGAAGAAGGTAAGAATTGGGACTTATTCCTACCCTACCTCTTGTTTTCTTATAGAGAGGTTCCTCAGGCCTCCACAGGTTTTTCCCCTTTTTCACTATTATATGGTTATAATCCCCAGGGACCATTGGATGTTGTTAAGGAGTATTGGGAAGAAAACACACAAATAGGAAAAGGAGGGGGTCCTAGAATATATGATGGCCTTAAGGCAACGTTTAAAACGATATGTCACTTTAGCACACCAGACTTTGAGTGACAAGCAGGCCCAACAGAAGACATATTATGATATTGGAGTGGGACACAAACAATTTGTCACAGGGGACCAAGTATTACTCCTCCTACCTGCCAGTGAAAATAAATTATTAATGAAGTGGCAAGGACCTTTCCATGTCATTAGGCAGGTAGGGCCAGTAACATATGGGATACATATGCCACACCAGGGCTGCAGCTATGAATCCTGGGGCCCCGGACAAGTCACTTGGAATGGGCCCCCATTTCCCAAACCAGCTAATGACAGAGGTAATGCCGTCTCCTCAGGAGGGCCCCTCCTGAGCTCGGGGCCCTGGACAACTTCCCCACTTACCCCCCCATTACTGCGGCCCTGTGCCACACAGACGAAGCAGTAAACAGATTTATCATGCCAACTTATTAAACTTGTGACATGAGAGATATGAGGAAGCTAATCTGAGTGGTTATGTACAGACAGAGCCCCAACAGTCTGAACTAGACATAGCATATGAGAGACTAGAACATCGAGGCCAAATTCAGGAGGTATAAATGAATCCTGCACTGACTACATTACAACTCACACAACTACAGCAATTGTTAACTAAATTGCTGACACATTTACCAGTATACCTGGTCGAGCGGTAGGCAACCAACATGAGATCAGATTGACCCAGAGTAACCCCATACATCAGAAACCATATTGGTTACCGGTACAGATAAGAAAGGAAGTGATTCAGGATTTAAGAGCCATGGAACAGCTGGGAATAATACAACCTTCCCATAGTGCCTGGTCATCACCCATGGTAATAGTCAACAGAAAGGAAGTAGATATTTGCATTTGTCTAGATTTTCATAAGGTGAATGCCGCCTCCCTTTTTGATAGGTATCCCATGCCTAGGATAGACAATATTATTGCTCGTCTAGGGAGTGCTTGATATATATCTACCCTTGATCTTATGAAAGGATACGGGCAGATACCCCTTACCCCTCAGTCCAGAGAAATTAGTACTTTCAGCATCCCTGTGGGCTTATTTGAATTTCTAACAATGCCTTTTGGCCTGCATGGAGCGCCAGCCACATTCCAGTGCTTCATGGATCAAACACTTCAGCCCTATACCTCATTTTCTGTGGCCTATTTGGATGATGTAGTGGTATTTAGTCCAGATTGGGAAACACACTTATGCCATCTAGAAGAGATCATTGGAGCACTGAAAAGGGTGGGTGTTACCATTAACCCCAACAAATGTAGCCTGGGACAGATGGAAACAAAGTACCTTGGGTATATAATTGGAAATGGGGTTATCTGGCCCGAGGTTAGTAAGGTGGAGGCAGTATCACAATGTTAAATCCCTCAGACTAAGAAACAAGTCCGTGCCTTCCTAGGACTGGCCGGATATTACTGACATTTCATACCAAGATTTTCAGCTATAGTGGGACCCCTGACAGAATTAACTAAAAAGAAATATGCAAATAAAGTGGAATGGACAAAAGAATGTGATTCAATTCAATTCAATTCATGTTTATTTTTAAAGCGCCTTTCAAAATCAAGGCACTGTACAGATTAAATAAAACAGGAAAATCCAACATTAAACAATCACAACTATAAAGGAAAAGCCAAAGTAAAGAGATATGTTTTTAAAGCAATTTTAAAACTATCAACGGTCGAGCATTCTCTTAACCAATGAGGTAGAGAATTCCACAGGGTAGGAGCTGAAAAGGCAAAAGCATGAGATCCTGACAACTTCAAACGAACCCTGGGAATCTCTATCAATCCCTCATTGGCGGAGTGGAGGGGGCGGAGGGGACAATAGGGAACCAGAAGATCTTTCAGGTAACCGGGTCCCTGATCGTGAAGGGCTTTAAAGGTTAGTAAACCAACCTTAAAGGTGATCCGCCACCAAACAGGCAGCCAGTGCAGTTCGCGAGGCACAGGCATAATATGACTGGTTCTAAGAGTCCCAGTCAAAAGCCTGGCTGCAGCGTTCTGCACCAGCTGAAGGCGACAGATATCAACCCCTGGTAGCCCTAGGTAGAGGGAATTACAGTAGTCCAGACGGGTGGTAACAAAGGCGTGGACCAAAGTCGGAAGGTCCTCCTGGGGAATCAGATGTTTCACCCGGGCGATATTCCTCAGATGGTAAAAAGAGGATTTGACAACAGCTGACACTTGTGATTTCAGGGTCAGACCATCATCAAAAATAACTCCCAGATTTCACACCTGTCGAGAGCTAGAGAGCGGTACACCACCAAGTAATAAACCCGATGGCTGCCCAACACCCAAACCCCTCCCAGGATGACCTAGATCCACAACCAATACCTCAGTCTTATCCGGATTAAGTTTTAACCAGCTTGAACTCATCCAAATTCTGATCTCATCCAGGCAGTTGTTAAGTACGGAGAGTGCATCACTCTGATCGGGGAGAAAGGATAGGTACAGCTGAGTATCATCTGCAAATCAGTGAAAACTCAAGCTGTATCTCCTGATGATTTCTCCCAATGGCAGCATATACACTGCAAACAACATGGGAGCTAAAATGGAGCCCTTTGGTACCCCACATGGTAAGGAGAAGGCGTCAGAGGAATAAATTCCAGTGACAACTCTCTGAGACCTACCGGTTAGGTAAGAACAAAACCATTTGTGGACTGTACCAGACAGCCCACAAAAAACCCGCAGTCGCTCCAGTAGCACCCCATGGTCTACAGTGTCAAATGCAGCAGAAAGATCAAGAAGGACCAGAATGGTACAAGCCTTTCGATCTCTGGCCATTAGGAGGTCGCTCAATACCCGAACAAGGGCAGTCTCAGTACTATGCCTTTCCTGAAGCCAGATTGAGAGTATCATAGACATTATGGAGGTAAGATGATCATCCAATTGCAGTGCAACTGCCTTTTCAATAACCTTACCAACAAATGGCAGGTTAGAGATAGGCTGGTAGTTAGCTAGACAGTCTGGGTCCAAGGAGGATTTTTTTAGGAGTGGTCGAACTACTGCCTCCTTAAGGGGGTTAGGAAAAAAACCCCTCTCCAAGGATTTCCAGACAATGTCAGCAAGGATTGGGTAGATAACTTCTACACAACCTACTAACAGCGGTGTAGGACCCGGATCCAAACTACAACTGGTTGGATGCATTGTTTGGATGATCTTCACAATATCAACGAATTCCGGGCGGTGAAAATCCAACCAGACAGTCCGAGGACTAGGTACCACCAATCGTCCACCATAATCCCCCGAAGAAGAGGTTGGACCAATGCCGGACCTGAAGCTGGCAACCTTATCTGCAAAGAAGCGAGCGAACTCCTCGCATCTAAGCTGAGAAAAGGCTTCTCTAGACTGAAGACAGACTGGATTGCACAGTCTGTCCACAGTCTGGAAAAGCTGAGCCGGTCGATTCTTTGCAGCAGAAATCTCTCTGGACAGGAATTCTGCCTTCTTACGAGTGATTTCTGACTGGTAGCCATCATAATGGGCTAGCAATCTAAGCCTGTCAGCATCAAGGCCCGATTTCCGCCAGGCTTTCTCCAGCCTTCGGCCTACTCGCCTTAATTCCTTCAAGGGGCCATCAAACCATGGACTCCTTGGATGGATGTTGAGAGGCCGAACACGAACAGGAGCAATTTTGTCCAGAGCATCTCCCACAGCCTTATTATAGGCAAGTACAAGACCATCTGGACTCATGCATTCACCCGACAAACTCGATAGATCCAACACCGCCATTAGGTCATTGGGGCCAATACCCCTTAAAGGGCGGTATTGGACCATCTCCATAGGGGCAGACCTATTAGAGGGGGCCCTGAAGCTGAACCTTATGGTGTAATGGTCTGACCAGCTGACTGGTTCCACCCCCAGGTCAGTGATCTCCATACCCAAGAGAAAGACCAGATCTAATGAATGGCCCCCTATATGGCTAGAGGCGGTAATAACCTGTGTCAGGCCCAGTGTATTCATCAACTGGAGGAGACTTTGACCAAAATGAGAGAGTTCATCATCAACCCAGGCGTTGAAGTCGTCCACAAGTATTAATCTGGGAAACCTCAACACAAGGTCGACAATGAAGTCTGCAATCTCCTGCAGGAATTCGCCACCGTCACCTGGTGGACGGTAGACGAGGAGAATCCCACAACCTGCACCCTCGCCCAGGATATATTCAAAAGATCTGGTGTTCCCCAATGGAACATCCACAAGGCCCAGTTCCGATTTAAACATAATGGCCATACCTCCGCCCCTACGATCCAGCCTTGGACGGTGTATCACCGAGAACCCAGCTGGAGTTGCCAAGGCCAATATAGGGCCAGGATTTTCATCCAGCCAGGTCTCAGTGATGCAAGTCAGATCAGATGACCCAGCAAGATCAGCTATAATAGCTGTCTTGTTTTTATAGATCTGGCATTGCACAACACCGAGGCAAGATGAGATGTCGGGGAAGACCTCGCACCTGTCCAATATCTTCGGACTCTTGGGTATGGGGACAAGATAAGAGCAACCTCTATCCTGACCCCATTTCACCCCAGGACGTCTTCTGGACCCTAAAACCCCGATCCGCCTCCTCCATCTCCTGTCCCCACAAGGCCCAGCTTTCCACCTTCGTCCTCGCCTCTTCAGAATGCCTAATGCTCGACACCTAAAATAGGTGTTTGATGACGATGATGGGCACTCAAATGGACGAAGTTCCTAAGCCTAGTGGGGGAATAATGCCCAAACTGGCCATTAATTAAATAAATCAAAAATAAACCTAAAAATCAAACCTATAAGTACCACACTCACTAACACACTCTCTACTCTCTCACAGAGGAGGCGAGTAAAACAAATAAACTAACATAAACCAAAAATCAACTCAAAATAACCAAGCAATAAAATTAAAATAGAAATCAATAATCTAAAATACAATAAAATAGCTTATTAAATATTAAACAAATTTGAATTTTAAAGCAAATTTAGAGTTTTAAAACAGTGCGCACTCTCACGCAGCAGCACTGCTGAGGATGTTATATGATCTCCCAATACCACCTCTCACATGGCAGGAAGTCAAATAAATAATTCAGATTTGTAATAAAATTAAGATAAATAAATATCCATCACTCTCACCACCTTTAGTCCAGGAATTAATAAAGATTAGAGAGACAGTTCTCTGGTGATCCAAAAAATAAAATCCAGACAGGTCAAAGAGTTCTCAGCAGAAAGTCAAGGATATTTAAACAAGCAAACAAGGAAACTTAAATAATGTCCGAAAAATCTTCCAGCGGCTGCTCCTCAAATGCCAACAATTCTAATAGTTAATTATCCAAGGCAACAGAGTACTTTAGGAGGCAGAAATATGTTTCTGCAGGGAGTATTACCCTCACTCAGTCAGCAACCTGCTGCTAAAGCTGTCTCGCAGGTCAGCCCAAACAGCTGACCCCGAGGCAGCCTAGAAGAGGCCCTAGTCCCCCCAGCTCCCTGGGAAGCACCCAGGGTGACTCCTGCCCCGCTGGAGACCAGTAAGTGGACAACACTCCCCACAAATTAAAACAAATCTCCTGTTATTGCAGATTATAGACAACCGCAGCACAAGTTAAGAGAACCCCTGTACCACAATAAAATTAAATTATGACTGAAGGGTCCTTAACTGAAGCTTAATCCTCCAATTGTAAATGAATCCCCAAACACAGTTGAGCACTCCAGTTCTAATTCAGTCCGTTCAGTAAAAAGCAGCAAAACCATCCAGAGAAATGGTGCAGAATCCTCTCCGCTACTCTCCGACTCAGTATGCCACACTGCGGCGTGGTAAGCGGTCAGACGAACACCAAGGCTCTCTGGGGGGGGCAGCACCAACAGACAGAGACCCCACAGCCCAAAGACAGTGCAAGCAACACAGCCACCGTGAAATAAACGAAAACACCCTCCTCAGCTCCCTGACTCCACAGCCCAGCACACCGCAACGGAACCGCGGCATGCAGAGCGCACCCGGAAAAGCCGAGAAAAGCCAACACCCGGAACTCAACAAACCACAGCTCGGCACCCGGGACTCGGCAAACCGAAAGTCGGTATTCAATGCTCGGGACCCTAGTCTAACTCACTTCTTCGACCCTAATCTAATCTATAAACATAGAGTTTAAAAATAAATGAAAAATAAAATAAACAAATAAAATAGAACAAGCGAAGCACACGGAGCAAAATGGAGCTAGTGCTCTGGCTGGCTCAGCTCTGCCGCCATCTTCCGTGTATGCGATGAAGCATTTAGACATATCAAAGCCACTCTATGTGCATATCCAGTATTAAGAAGCCCAGATTTTGAAAATCCCTTTTTAGTGCAGACTGATGCATCAGGGGTAGGTTTAGGGGCAGTTCTTACACAGGTTATAGATGGGGACAAACATCCTATAGTGTACATGAATAGGAAGTTACATGTAAGAGGAGAGCGTAAATACGAAACAGTTGAGAAAGAGTGTCTGTCCCTTAAATGGGATATAGAAGCCCTTAAATATTATCTCTGGGGATCAGAATTCACTGTTGTTACAGACCACAACCCCCTTTGCTGGTTACATCAAATGCGGGAGAAAAATCCCCGCATAATGAGGTGGTATTTAGTGTTACAGCCATACCGGTTTAACGACATGCATAGAAAGGGAAGTGAACACAAGAATGCTGATTATTTATCCTGATATGGGGCACAGGTTGAAAATATACCTATCAAAGATGAAAAAATTACTTAGAAAGGTATGAATAACTACACAGAATATAGAGCATAGAAATTAGATGGATCTCAGGGTAATTGTAGTATATGTTAAGTGTTCTATTAGTTTTATGATTGTTGTGTGGCACTATAGTGCTACAGTATGCCGGGATCCTGAGATGGAGCTTCTTGGAAGAGGGTGGGCCGGAGCTCCTCCAACCCTCAGATAGTAGGGGGTTGGACCAAGTAGTTTGGACATTAAAATCTATATATTGTTGATCGAATAGGTGAATATTTGTCCTAACAGATATTCAATATCCCAGGGCATGAATGAATGTGACATGTTTGATGTCAGAATATGTATGAGGGGCCCTGGGATGGAGCTCCTGAGAGTGGGTGGGCGGGAGTTCCACCCCCTCCGAGGTATTTTAAAAGTTAAAAGAGGACTCTCTTATTATGATATGATTCCTCTTTTTCTAGGGGTGGTAAATGTGGCAGGGCCAATACCTGTCACGTTTAGAATGTACCATTCTGCTTCAAAAATTTCGGTTGCAACCATCTGTTTTCTCTTTACTATGGCTGTCCCTATATTTCTGTGTAAGGAGGCAGGCTACCTCCTTAACTCCCCCCCCCGCAAGCCTTATGTCTCTTTCCTGCTTTTATTTTCCTTCTTTCCAAATGGTACAAATATAAATATAGAGGTAGCAGGTATCAGTAACCAGTATTAATTCAACTCATTGATTTACCCTGCTAAAAGAAGCCCCTTGTAGAAAGTAGAAAAGGAAAACTCTCTGTGGAAAAGAGAAAAACTGTGCTACTATAGACATGTAGTAGCTATAAAATGTATAAGTTGGTAAAGTTGGAAAAAGCTTCCTCTTGTTAGGAAAATGAGAATGCCCAGTTTTATTACGGAGGAAGGTTGTCTAAAAGAGAATTATCAGGCAAAGAATCAGCTGGTTGAATAAGCACTGAGCTGCGCGACTGTGCGAATGTGCGCACGTTCGTGCAGCTCAAAAACATGTGTTAAATTTATTTTTTTTGGACAGAAGCCTTTGAGAGACTTATTAACAAGAGGTTTGCTCCTAAAATCACATCACCTATCCTTTTAGAAGGAGAGTAGTCACTCAAAGTTTGAGCCAATCCATAAGGGAAACGCTAAGCTGACAGCTTGAAAAAGTATGGCCGATGGCTTAGTCTGTTAAAAACGGACATGTTGGATTCCTTTACAGGATGCTGTAGCCCTAGGAAGAGCTGCATCTTTTAGATAGGAATTAAAAAGGAGCTTCTAAACTGTTTGACTCTGCATATAAAGACGAGACTTAGGAATGACTTTTACACCCTAGAGAATTAAACCAATGCTGCAGTCTCATTAGCCCAGACTAATAAAAGGGTTTGAAACCTTAATGTATTACAAAACTCTTCTTCTTTGGGGTTTTGATTTATTTCTTTATATTACCTTGTGCCCTTCTCTTTCTGTGAGTCCCAGATAACCAGGAATAATTAAATAAAGTCCATTAGAACAAACCTGGGATGAAACAGAAATTCCTGAGAAAAATCCTTCCTGAGTTCTGGTTGTGAGGAGAGACTGTTGACTTCTGACACTGAACTATAGGGGGATAGCCCGGGGCAAAATAGCACCTAGTGGGCTATTTTTATATTATTCAAAATCAATGAATGGTGTTGGATGAAAGCAAACTGAATTGTTTCGAATTTTATTCTCAAATGGTGATGTTACTAATTATTTTTATACTAATGTAAGATACTAATGTGTGTTTACACTTATTTAAAACAGATGTTAAAAGATTGTATTTGCAAACATGAGATTAGATCACATGATCAGGTGGGAGGGTATAAAAAGCTTTACCAAAACTGGCCTCGAAAGAGAGGAGGTCAGTAGATGTTGATCAGTCGAGGAAGCAAGTTACTATTAAGGACATTGATTTGTTTCTTTATTTTCTGTTATTACAGTTGTAATCTATTTTTTTATTTGTTTTGTTTTGAAATTTAAAACTGATTGCTAAAAAGGAGCGTACTTAAGAAAAGTGAGTTCTAATAAACATCCCACTTATCCATGTGGGTTGCACCTTATATTTGAGTCTTGTCCATCTGTAGTTCCCACACCGTTATAAGGTGATACAGTGGGTTAGAAACTGGCTGACTGACAGAAGGCAGAGGGTGGTGGTAAATGGGATCCAATCTGGGGAGAGAGGGGTGACCAACAGAGTGCCACAGGGATCAGTACTAGAACCAGTCCTGTTCAATGTCTTCATTAGTGACATTGCAGAGGGGCTGGAAGGAAAGGTCTGCCTATTTGCAGATGACACCAAGATCTGCAACAGGGTCGATACTCCAGAAGGGGTGCAGAAAATGAAGAGGGACCTGGAGAAGCTTGAAAGATGGTCGGAGGTGTGGCAACTGAGGTTCAATGTGAAAAAGTGCAAGAAAATGCACCTGTGTAGGGGGAATCCTGGGGAGAGCTACAGGATGGGGGAGGTGCTGACCATCACCAAAGAGGACAGGGACCTAGGAGTTTTCATATCTGATGAACTTAAGGTATCAAAGCAGTGTGCAAAAGCTACAGGGAGGGCCAGTAGCATGCTGGGGTGCATAGCAGAGGTATTACTAGTAGGAGGCGGGAAGTGGCAATGCCATTGTATAAAACACTGGTAAGACCTCACTTGGAGTACTGCATGCAGTACTGGAGACCACACATGCATAAGGACATAAACAAGGTGGAAGCTATCCAGAGAAGGGCAACAAAGATGATGCATGGTTTGCACCACAAAACATATGGGGAGAGACTAAGAGACCTCAATATGTACTCACTGGAGGAGAGAAGAGAAAGGGGCAACATGATAGAACTTTTAAGTACCCCAAGAGCGTAAACAAGTTGCAGGCGGGAGATCTTTTACAATGTAGAAAAGATACTGGAATGAGGGGGCATGATATGAAATTGGAAGGGGGAGATTAAGAGGTAGTGTGAGGAAGTTTTTCTACACAGAGAGGGTGGTGAATGCTTGGAATAGTCTGCCACAAGAGATGGTAGGGGAAGCACAGTGGAGGGGTTTAAACATGCCTGGGACAAGCACAGAGGAACCTTGGGTGGGAAGGGAGTGATGAAAGCCATTGACCACTTAGGGTGTGTGGCTGCATACTTGTATAGGGCCTACAAGCAGACTGGATGGACCTAGCGGTCCTTATCTCCCAACAATTTCTATGTGTCTATATTTCTATGTGGATCTCATTATCATGGTTTAAAAAGATTCATAAAATGAGTTTGGATTTTGTTTTGTTAAGGAAAACACCCAGAAGAGCCTATAACCAATTAGCTGCTCCCAATCAAGCAGGTGGTCTCCGGCTTCTGTACTTTCTAGTTTATTATTTTGTTAGCCATGCCAATAAATACTTAAAGTGGCCGAGTACTATTTTAGCTGATAATGCTTCCGCTTACTGTCCCATCTGGCTTGAAGTGGAGAAGAAGCAGATTAACAGAGCTGGACTCTCTACTTCGGCTATGTTGTTAACCCCTCTTAGAGCTCTCCCAGTGGACCTTTGAGAATCATGATAGGGACTTCTATGAGGGTTCATTTACAGTTTTGTTCATCTATGCATTATAACCCCTTTCAAGATGTGGCTCAGCCTGTCTTTCATAACCCTAATTTTAAAATAGGGGGAAGAATTTTAATTGACACTCGGTTACCACAGTTAGCCATGGTCAGGGTTTTGATTTGCTCCACAGTGACATTTTAATGTCCTGTCAGGCTCTTAGATTTCTTCCAACTGGACAACAAAGCAAAATTTAGAGTGTTTCAGCTTCATCATGCCCTTCTCCATCAGTTTGGTACAACACTTGGGGACTCTAATTATATAGAGTTTCTGCAGTCTGCAATTGACATGGTGCCACAACCTCATGCGGTTTCCAAATTATACTCTCTTTTCTTTCCTAGACTATTTCCTAACTTCACTGGAAAGTCTCCATACTAGAATGCAACCTTTCCACAACAGGCTTTTAACTGGCATAAGGTTTGGGGAGATCTTTATGTTTATGCCTCCCAAAATAAATTACATCTTGTTCAGTTTCAAATCCTAAATACAGTAGTAGCCACAAACACTGCCAGCTATTTCTCAAAATTTCTGTGATATATCCAGAAATATCTGATGCTTTTTGCATTTAAACAGTAGGGGCAGCAGAGAGAAACTTCAGAAATTTCACAAAATATCTGGAAATAGCTGGCAATGCCTGTGGCTACCACTGTAATATTTATTTTACACCTTCCAAGCTTGCTAAAAGGGATAGGTTGCATTCATCTTTATGCATGAGGTGTGGTCAGGCTGACTGCAAATTACTGCATATATTTGGTGACTGCCCTAAGGTTGCTCCTTTGTGGAGTTTGATTAACTCTATGGCTGACCCTCTTCTTGGTATTGAAAATGATTTTACTCCTGAAATCTGTTTAATTGGAGACAACAGTGGGGTGTCAGTGAAGGACAGGAGATATATCCTGGCTTTAATTTCCTTATCAGTTAAAAAATGGTCCATTGGCTTGATCAGTCCTCAATTTGATATAATAAATGGTTGCAGAGACTCTTGTTTAATCTATGTTTAGAGAAGATGATTGCTAGTATTCATAACTGACTCATGGCCTATCAGAAGAAATGGAACAAGTTTCATACCCTGTACTTGATTTAGTGTACTCCGGAACAGCTTCATTTCAAATTTCTTATAATTTTATATTTCCTGTTCTTTATTTATCCTTGCTTTAAGTGTTATAGTAGGCTCTCTGGATTTGTAGGATATGTTATTTTCCTATCAAGATTTATATTACTGGATATTCCTTGGTCTACAGTTGTATTTTGTTGGGACTGTACTGCATCATATCTCCCTTGTGTTGGGGGTGGGGGAGGTTTGGGTGTTGTTGTTTGTCATTTGTTGCTATTGTATTTTTTATTTTGTTTTGTTGTGTTTTATATGTTTTGAATTAATAAAGTATACTGAATTTCAATCCTATGGGTGGCTGTGTGTGTGTGTGTGTGTGGGGGGATAATAAGTTAATAAACCACAATTATGAGGTATAAATGATTTTTTGAGCTCTTTTATTTGCAAGATAAAATTTTTTTCAGGAGTACACAGCAGGGTGTGTTACATACAAAATATGTGGTTATCCTAAAGAAGTTGTGATTTAAAGGGTTTTTTTTTCCAGGATTTTTAAACATTTCAGGTAGTTAAGTAATTACATTTCATCAAGTACTATTGATGTGTTGATAGTTTTCATGGTTTCTGCTAAAAGTATTGTCATGGTTCATCTGTTAGAAATAAACGTATGCTATTGTTATCACTGATATATTTCCCTCAGAGCCACAGTATAAATCTACCTACTGTGGTCTTTATAGTTTTCACTATTAATATACCTTATGTACTTATTTATTTGTAACTCACAATATGTCATTGTGTTGTAAAAATATTATTCTGTAATAATATGGTAGTAGTAAATTTATTGTTTTAACAAACAAAATTGTCAATACAATTAAAAACATCACCAAATTCACTTAAGTACCTTTGTTATAGGCATATGCATACATTATAAAATACAAAATGTTATATTAATATACACTATATATTCATCTCTAATATTGTTATAGTTTTATAATTTAAACCTGTTCTATATTTTTTTTTAATAATTTCTTATTATTGTTATCACCATCATCTATCTTATCCACCTCTTCACGCCACCAAGTCAATTTTTCTTACATAATAACGCTTCATTTTCTAGACCCCTCACTTTTATTTATGTTTTTTTTCCTTTCAACACAACTTAAAATCTTTGTCAAATTCTCCAATTGCAGAGTATTTGTGCTTTTGAGTAAACTATTCATCTGGTAATTTGGAGCCATATCTAAATTCCCCAAAATATTTCCCCCAAAAATCTGCCTCTCAAATGCATATAATGGGCATAGTATCAGAATGTGTACCAAATCATTCATTCCTAATTTGCATTCACAAAGGCTGTCTTTCTGCTTCGCAAATATGCCTCTCAATTTCTGTGAGTCAAAGTATTTGAACCGGAATCTTGTTAAAGATGTCCTTCTTTATGGATCTTTTAATACTATTAGATAGGTTTCCTCTGCTAAATTTCTTTGTTTTTAGCCAGCCAATTACTAATTTTCGCCTCTCTACTAGTTTCCATCTCTAATTGGATGAATATATCTTTAATTCTTCTTTTCATATGTACCTCTTTATCTTTTCTAGGAAATACAAGGCTATTAGCCAAGCTGTCCAAAAGGCAAAAAGGTTTTATAATTTTTTCTAAAGCATATAATCCTGGGCATACAAACCCTCTGTTTCTATAAACTAGGGATTCTTCTAAACATATTCTAGGCAGCCTTTCTTCATTCATTCCATATACTTTCATCCAGTAGATCACTAATCTCTGTACAATATTATACCTTACAGGCAGTTGCCCCAACTATAGTCCAGTCAATACAGAAGGTGCCCCCATTGGTAATCCCAGAATACACTTATACAATTTATTTAATATCACTTCCAATCCCTTCGATTCCCTATTATCACCTCCTCAGATTTCTGCCCCATATAAGATTTGACTTCTTCGTTTTGCATTAAGAACCTTCAGAATTCCTTGAACAAACTGTCCTGCATATTGATAAGCGAAATTTTCCATCATAGGCACAAACCTTTTCATCTTGTCAAGTATACAACTTCTATATAACTTTCATTTTAAATTACTTGTGAGGGTTATCCCCAGATAACAAAAATTTGATACATTTTCTATAACATTAGATTCATGTTTTAAACTCAGATCTCTCCCTTTTTTAATTAGAGTTCTATTACAGACCATGTACTTGGTTTTTCCATAATTTAACTCCAAAGTCATAGTCTTACACTCTTTCCCAAATTTGTCCAAGTTTCTTTTTATTCCAAGGTAAATTGTGAAAATTATAACAACATCATCTGCAAATGCCAAATAAGGACAGTATCTTTCCCCTATTTTGGCATATGCAATTCCTTGTCATACAATCTCATGAGAACTGTGTTTAAGTACAAGTTGGACAAAATAGGGGACAGCACACACCCTTGCCTCAAGTCTCATATTGGTGCTAAGTTTATTTGTTTTGTTTCCATCATTATTGAATCTTATACATGTCCAATTGCCCATATAGAGTCTTTTTATTAAGTTAATCAATGCCTGTTCCATCCCATATTCCTTCAGGGTGATCCATAGCACCTCTCTTTTAATTTTATCAAAAGCTGCTCTCAGGTCCACGAAAACACAGTATAGTTTTTGTTCTTTTATGTTCATATTCCTGTTAATTATATGGAATAGAACAAAGCATTGGTCAATCGTTGAATTGTCTACCATAAATCCTGCTTGGGCCTCATCTATTATTTTATACTCTCTTATCCATATTGTAATCCTTTTTTGTAATATCTTAGTAAAAATATTTTCTGAATTATCTAACAGACTAATTGGTCTGTAATCTTTTGGGTTATTTTTGTCCCCCTTCTTGAAAATTGGTATTACTATGTTTTCTTTCCACATGGGTATTATTTCACACATCTTGACTATATAGTCAAACAGCTTTTTCAATACTGGAATCCACAATTGTACGTCACTTAATATGATATCCACTGGTATGCGATCTGGCCCACGCACTTTATGCCTTTCTTGCTTCTATCAAAGCATTGTAAATTTCATATTCTAGAATTTCTTGTTTTACAATAATCCATTTACTTTCTTCCCTATTTTGGTCACACCTTGTTGGATCAAAGAAAAGTGACCTATAATACTTTTCCCACTTATGGGGTGCAATATGACTTTCTATTTCCTCGCTGTAAGTACTACATCCTCTTACCACCATTTTCCAGATTTTTTTCTGGTCTTTTTGTCTAATTGCATCTTCTACTTCTTTCCATAACTTATTTCTATGTTTCTCCCTCTTCCTTTCCAACAATAATGTATACTTTTTCCGAGCTTTTATTAATTGTATCCTATGTTTTTGATCATTTGCTCTCCTTAATATTCTTGCAAGACTATTAATTCCTTTTTTCACTTCTTTACATTCTTATCATACCACTGGTTATCTCTTTTTTTTAAAAAAATACAGCTTTCTTTATTAACTGTGCTAGATGTTTTCATAATTTCACCATATTTCCTAATAATATCTAGCTCTTTTTCCCCAATTATCTCCAATATCTTTTCTCTTATACCACTTTTCTATTATTAAATTACTTAAATTTAAATTATCAATCAAATCCCATTGTATTCCTATTTTTGTCCTTATTAGCTCTCTCCTTTCTTTTGACAATTCTAACTTGTCTAATGGATCAAACATGATCTCCAGTGGGCTATATTCACCCTCCGCCCTTCTACCCATGTGGAGATCCCTTATTCTCATTATTACATTTATGTTTACCCAACATAGATCTATTGTTGATGAACCTCTTTTTCCCATATAAGTATATTCTCCTTTGTTATCCCCTTTAGTCCTACCATTAATTATTGTAAAGTTCCTTTGATGCATCACTCTACATATTTCCTTCACCCTAACAGACACTTTCTTATCTTTCATTAATCTAATCTCCTTAATATCCTCTTTATTCATGGCTGGGGCATAATTCTCTCATTGAAACAAGAATTTTATAACATAGGATAAACTCCACTAATACAAAGTATTCTTATTTAGCTTAAAAGCAGCTCTTCTTTATTTTTCAAAATTCACACCAGAAAATTCTGGGAAAAAGTTTTGTAGCCAAAACGCCACTTCTTTAGGCCCTCATATAAAGTGTTTTTCTAGATAAAACATACAAATACATAAATGTAAGTGAACAACAAACATTAAAAACTTCATTATTTCAAACACCCCAACAAATATACCACCACCTAATTATAAAAATAGTATATACATTATTCAAAATATTCACAATTATAATCAATATGTATACAATGAAATATGCACTTTATTTAAACTATTCCCTAATGGATTACTTAATCATCTATCACATGATGTTCCAAATTTGCACATTTTTATAATAGCCCAATTAAGAAGCAGTGCTTTTAACAATGGAACTAATTAAAAAATCCAGACTTGCTTTATAGAAGCTCGTAAATGAGCTTTCCTTAAAGCACCTGTCACATTTACACATTTTCATAATAACCCAATTAAAAAACAGGGCTTTTACAATAGGGCTAATTAAGAGCCAAGGCTTACATCATATTAACTACTAAATGAGCTTTCCTTTAGACATCTACCAATACTATTAAATGACTTCATGCTAATAATTATTATTTCATAAGATAGTGGAACTCTACACCACCCAGCACACATATCTCTACTCTCAAAATTCTGGGTTCAATTTCCACCACCAACTTAATGTTACAAGTTCTTAATTTTAACTAATGTGTATCTTATTTATCCAACTTAAAATTCTACTTAGATTTCATTTGTAAAGCAAAGTAGAAGCTCTCATTTATATTTTTCATTAGGACTTTTACAGTACAAACTATATAAATTTACAACACAAATGAAACTGCCTATAGAAAGAAGAAATCTGTCCTCTATAATGCTGTCTTTACATTTAATTCTTTATGACATTTACAAAATCCCACAAGTTTTTTAATAGCCCAATAAAAACCAACACTTTTGTAATAGGGCTAAGCAGAAGTCAAGGCTTACATCATAGGGGATCCGAAAAAAGCTTTCTTATAGGCATCTACGAATACTATTGAATTACTTTGTACTAATAGCTTTTGTTTCATAGGTTAGTGGAACTCTACACCACCTCACACTCCTGTCTCTATTCTCAAGGCTCTGTGTTCAATTCCCCCCACCAACTCCAAATCACAGTTTTAACTAATGTATATCTTATTTACCTTTCTTACAATTTTACTTATATTTCATTTGTAAAATGAAGCAGGAGCTCTCATATTCTTATTTTTATTTTTTTATATAGAAAAGTTTTACAGTTCAGATAATGTAAATCCCAATTTTTCATCACAAGTGAACATGCCCAAGGAAAGGAAACATCTATGTCTTATAATATTGCCTTTACATTTCATTTTGTTTCACATGTATACAATCCAGCAGGTACTCACATACTCAATCTTTACATATCTGATTCTATTTTATACTATTCTAAACATTACACTTTCTTACTACTTCTACTATATTCACATAAAATTCTATAATGGATCCTATAGGCAGTTTCATTTGTGATATAAATTTATATAGTTTGGACTGTTGTGTGCAGCCAGCAGCGGCGGGCAGCCAGGCAGGGTCAAGATTGGTGCTGCCCGCAACAGCCTCTCATTCATCGCATCTACTACAATACTGTACTACCGCTGACTAGTGACTACTACTACTGCCCCCGTGTGTGCAGATGGGAAATAAGAGCTCGACCATCAACACTAATGCCATAAACCAGCACCCCAATACAGCCTGAGCTGAGCAGGAAGAGGAGGACAGCGGTGGCACTGGCAGCTGCTCATATTGGGCTCTTTTACTGGAGGAGGAGGAGGAGGGGATGAGCTGCGTGTTGCTAGAGACTGGGAGAGTGGCGGCCACTCGCTGCTGTTGGGAGCTGCTTGTCGTCATTGCTGTCGTCCTCTTTGTCGACCGGTATAATGCAGTTTGCCTGTTGCTGTCGCCCTTGCTGCGGTGGAGTCCATGCCCCCGCTGCCACGCCATGTGGGTCATAGCTGCCGCAGCCTTCATACCTGCTTTTGGATCTTGTGGAAGAGGAGCACTCACCAGGAGCAGCAGGACTTGGATGAGCTGGAGAAGGAGCCTTCAGAATGATTCCCCTACATCTCTTGGGCTATGAGCCATCCACTGGTCCTTCCATGGCTCAGCACTCTCAGCTGACCTGCTGCATGCCTCCTGGCCACCCTGACAATGAGGAAAGCCGGGTAAGACCTTTGGATGCACTGGGGCTATTGTGGGCTGCTACCATTGGCTGCCGCCATCTGCAGTGCTCCCTGATTGGACCCTTTTGATTTCTCCTCACCAGACATTGGTCTGCTGGAGCGTTCTGACCTGGTGCTGCTGCACCCATAGTCTTATAGTGGTTGCGGCTGAAATTTTACGTCCAGCCACAAGCTGCTCTGTCTTGACCTTTTTGTCTTTCCTGTAATAATTTTACATTTAACTGTTATTTTCTGATTCAGTTAAGTCAATTCTGAGGACTTGTTTTGCACTGTCAGTTTAAAGTTATTAGGTTGCAGCTCTTTTTTCCTACACAGTACTGCTTTAAAGTTGTGTCAGCTTCTGATGTACTGTTAGCTAAATGACTTTTGCAGCCCTCCTGTAAACTGGTTTTAATTCCCCCAGGCCGTCTCATCTGTTGTTTCCCTCTGCTCTGTTTCTTGGGGTCTGAACCGCCCCCTCCCACTACCTTTCAACTCCCTCTCAAGTCTACTTTCTATCTCAAAAGACTGCTTTTTCTCCCTGTTATGCTATAGTTTTTTTCCTGTGTCTATCCGCTAATTTCTCACCTCTCCATGTGGCACCAGGTTAAGGCTTTGATTTTACTAAATGGCTGCCCCTGCCGCTGCACCCCCCCCGCCATCTCCTCTTTCTATGTGTGCCATCTTCGGCGCCTAGCTCTCCACCCTCCCGATTTAGCTCCCTCATCACCTTCTCTTGTCCTTGCTGTCCTCCCACTGCTAATATCTGCATATTTCTCTCTTTCTCTCCCCTCCAGATTCCTCTACATCTCTTGGGCTATGAGTCCTCCTCTGATCTGGCCGTGGCTCGGCACTCTCGGCTGACCTGCTGCATGTCTCCTGGCCACCCTGACAATGAGGAAAGTGGGTAAGACCTTTGGACACACCGGGGCTGTTGTGGGCTGCTACCATTGGCTGCTGCCATCTGCAGTGCACCCTGATTGGATCCTTTTGATTTCTCCTCACCAGACATTGGTCTGCTGGAGCCTTCTGACCTGGGGCTGCTGCGCCCATAGACTAATAGTGGTTGTGGCTGAAATTTTACATTCGCCCCTCCCCCACCTCCAACCTTAATTAAATAGGCCTTTCCCACGCTCCTTTTCCTGCCCCTCCCCTTTACTCTTCTCCTATTGGGTGCCTATTTCTGGCCCTCCCCCTCCTCATTCTCCCCTACTACCAGCCAATTTTCTGCCCTGATACCTCAGTTCCACAGAATCTGTTTTCACCTCTGCAGCATACCTTGCATTCTTTCCCCATCACACTAACCACTCCTGCCCTTCCTTTTCTCCTCTCCCATCACTGTTCTATCTCTCCATTGCCACCTTCACTGATAGTCTACCATGCTCCATACACGTACTCTGTGCTCCCCTCTCCTCTTCCTTATTCTCCTCCTTCCTTTTCTTCACCCTGTCAGCACCTGCTTCCCTTCCCTCCCAAACTACTACCTACTGGATCCTATGTACAAACATCTAGGTACCCTACCTCTTGAATCTAGCCCTCTGCACTGGGATCAGACTTCCCACATGGAGCCACCCTCTCCCACCTATGCTTTTTGGCTTCCCCCATTTTCCTCTCATACTGCTCTTACCCTTAACCTACGCTATCACCCTTTGACTCACGTTAGTGAGCAGCGTGCACGCCAGACACGAAGGCGAAAGCGCATAAACAGGGAACTATGCCTGTGTACCATGAAACTAGTGCTTCTTCTTCTGCTTTTATCTGGCAACGTTCACCTTAATCCTGGCCCAACACCCACTAAGGCTCCAAACTTCAAAAAGCACACAGGGTCCCTCTCCATCATGTCACTCAATATCTGTAGTCTTCTACACAAACTTGATGCTCTTCAGGCTTTTGCTAGCCAACACTGTCCAGACAGTCTAGGTATTGTTGAAACCTGGCTCTCTCCATCTGTCCCCGACCATGCCATAGCCCTCCCTGGATACAATATTTTTCAGCTTGACTGAATGACTAAAAGAGGTGGTGGATGTGCAGTACACCTAAAGATACCTATGTGGGTTACCACGTTAGCACTGCCTCCCAAACCATTGCTGCACAGATCCTACCTATAAAAATCCTCCTTGGTGCTCACAACAAAGCCCTTACAGTTATCACAATCTACATTCCTCCAGAAGAACAAGACTCTGGCCTGAATGCAGCCTTGGACTTTGTCAAGTCTCTCCTGCCAGACTCTGAGTCTATCCTTATTGGGGACTTTAATATAAACTGGCCTGCTGCAGAGGCTGTGGCCTACAGGGATTTAATATCAGTGGCAAACCTCACCCAGATGGTTCACTCAACAACCAGGAAAAACTATAAAATGGGCACCAGCACCCTTCTGGACTGGATACTTACCAATCACCCCACCCAGATCTCCAACACTACTGTCCACCCTGACATAATCAGTGACCACTTCCCTGTCAGTTGCACCTGGACAAATAAATTCAGCAAGCCAGCCCAAAGAACCATAACCAGCAGAGTCTTGCCCCATGGCCATTTCAATTATCTCAAAACCTACCTTCTTCAACTGGACTGGTCACCAATTTTTAATGCAACAGATGTAAACACCACCCTTTACCACTTTATCAGTACCTTTAATGGAGCCTGCAACAAATTCACCCTACTCAAAAAGCATAAAATAAATGCCATCTCTAACCCATGGCTCACAGGAGACCTCCTATGGCACCTAAAAGAAAGGGATCAACTATGGTAACTAACTAGAAACTCTGGGAGGCAAATTGACACTTATAACTATAAATGTTCTCGAAATGACTGCACCAAAGCCATCTGGCAATTGAAATCTGCCTATTTTAAGAGTGCTCTCACAAATTCCTGGGGAAATGGAAGATACTTCTGGAACAACATTAAAGAAGTTACCGGGAAGCAGTCAAAATCCCCCCATCCATGCTCTGTATAGACGGGGTTACCACACTTGATCTGAAAATTATTGCAGATACGTTCAATACTGCTTTTACTGACCTTAGTTCTGTACTTCCCCCAATTTCTTTAGCAAAGAGGATACTCCAATGCACCCTATCTCCTCTTATTCCTCAAATCGCCCTCCTTTCTACTTTAAATTGGTCAAGATACACCAGGTCCGCAGCTATGTCACAAAAGCTATTGCCAAGTCTAGATCCAGCAGCGACTCTCTTGATCTCAAACTTCTATCCCTCACCCTTGAAGAAGTACTCAAACCACTGACCAAGATCTTCAACCTCTCCCTCAGCCTCAGCCAATTCCCGGACAAATGGAAGCTGGCCACTGCGACCCCTATACTCAAAAGTGGTGTAAAAACTGCCCATGAAAATTTACACCCAATCTCCATCCTACCTCCTCTCTCTAAGGCCCTTGAACGTATTGTGGCTGACCAGCTCACAGAATTCCTGGACATACACAACATCCTTTGCAAGCAACAACACTGCTTTAGAAAGGGTTACAGCACTTCCACAGCATTACTCGAATTCACTGGAGCCATTCACCACTCATTGGATAACGGTAAACTAACATCGATCTAACTAAGGTTTTTGATACCGTCAACCACCATCTCCTACTTGTCCAACTTTGGATGGCTGGGTTCTCACCTGATTCAGTCAATTGGTTCAATAGCTATCTAGGCAACCGAACCCAAAGAGTAAAAATAGCTGAAACACTCTCTGATGCCAGATCAGTCCTCTCAGGTGTTCCACAAGGGTCTATCCTAGGCCCCCTCCTCTTTAGCCTATTATTGAACACACTTCCAGACTCAAGACCAGAACAAATCATACTCTATGCAGACGATGCAGTTATCCTTGCCTCCCATCACAATCCTGTAGAACTGCAGGGAAACCTCCAGTGGGGTTTCACATCAATTGAAAACTGGCTCTTGCAACACAAGCTGTTACTAAATCAGAAAAATAAACTAAGACCATGCTCTTCAGCAGCTTGCAGAACAAAAATAAACAATACCACCTCACAGTCAACACCAAACTTGGAGCCACCATTGATCAAGTTGATACTTTCAAATATCTTGGCATCACCCTTGACTCCAAACTCTCCTATGCCACCCATATCAATAATGTTGCCAAGATGGCCAACACCAAACTGGGCGTACTGTACCATCACCAAAAACACCTAACCTCTGAAGCATTGTCTATTGCTGTTCAAAGCTCAGTTGTGAGTGTTATTGACTATGGACTCATAGTCTATGGCTCTGCCACTGCCTCCACACTCAAACGAATTGCCACCTCCCTAAATAAAGCATGTCGTCTCACCACCGGATCTCACTGTCTCACCCATACCTGTGATCTCTTCTCCCAGACTGGGTGGCTTCAATTAAAAAAACAAATTCAGTATCAAACCTGCATCATGGCCAAGAAAATAATGATGGGCATTGCCCCCCCAAGAGTCTGCTCCCTTCTTAAAACCAGAGTAAACAACTGCAACACCAGGAGCTCAAAACCACAGCTACTGCAAATCCCTCATTGTCGTACCACTCAAGGTCAAAGGTCTTTCTCTTACAGGGCCCCCAGCTGGCTCAATAACCTTGCCAGTGACATCAATGCCTCACCAACTCTGGGCACCTTCAAAAAGAAGCTCCATAAATCTCTGGTAGCTTCTAGTACCTGTGACTGCCTTAGCTGAGCACCATCATGAAACATGAGGAAGAATTTCTTCACAGAATGGGTGGTGGACAAGTGGAACACCCTGCCAGAGGAAGTGGTGGGGGCTGAAACAATCACGGGATTTAAGAATGCATGGGATAGACATAAAGGAATTCTAGAGGTCAGGGGTAAGGGGAAATAGACTTCTAGGAAAACAAACTGAACTTACAAGCTCAAATGGGCAGACTAGGTGGGCCATAGGCCCTTATCTGCCGACACTGTCTATGTATCTATGTATGTATCTATGTATCATTTGGCAGCTCCCTACCCACCACTGTCCATGCTAACCCTGCTCCTCGTGCTTCCTTATCCCCTACTTTTTCCCTTGCTCAACCTTATACTCAGATACTCTGTCCTGACAAATCCCTCTAGGCTGCTATACTCTATTCCACCCCACTCTCTCCCTTTCACCTTAGTTATGTTGTAATACACCTCCTATTGTTATTGTAATATGTCATGTTATTTGTACTTGAAATCAAGTTGTTATAACCACTTGGCATTATGACTGTCTTACTCTGTAATTTCATAAACTGTATTGTCCATTCCTCTGACATGGAACCTTTGTAAAAGAGCCTTGGCTCAAAGATATTATGTAATCCTAGATTTAAATAAATAAAAAAAGTCCTAATGAAAATATAAATGAGAGCTTCTACTTTGCTTTACAAATGAAATCTAAGTAGAATTTTAAGTTGGATAAATAAGATATACATTAGTTAAAATTAAGGAGAAAGCGTAACATGGAGTTGGTGGTGGGAACTGAACCCGGAATTTTGAGAATAGAGATATGTGTGCTGGGTGGTGTAGAGTTCCACTATCCTATGAAATAATAACTATTAGCATGAAGTCATTTAATAGTATTGGTAGATGTCTAAAGGAAAGCTCATTTAGGAGTTAATATGACATAAGCCTTGACTCTTAATTAGCCCTACTGTAAAATCCCTGATTTTTAATTGGGCTATTATGAAAATGTGTAAATGTGACAGGTGCTTTAAGGAAAGCTCATTTAGGAGCTTCTATGATGCAAGTCTGGATTTTTTAATTAGTTCCATTGTTAAAAGCACTGCTTCTTAATTGGGCTGTTATAAAAATGTGCAAATTTGGAACATCATGTGATAGATGATGAAGGGAGAGATAATTAGAAGCCCTTATGATGTAAATCATTATTGCAGACTGGACAAGTATAAAAGAGTGTAAACTTAGAGCATCTGTTTCACTCTCCAAGAGAAAATAGAATGGCATGCGTCAAGGATTAAAGAATAGTAAGGTGAGTTATAGAAAGGAAATGATGGCTAAATAGTAGATCTATTAGTAATAACAAATAAAAAACTTGTTTAAGAGAGGGGCTAAAATGTGCTTCATTTTATATACTGTATTTAGAAGAACACAATGAAATGTGAAACAAGAAGTGCTAGTGGAGACATAAAGATCTTCCTGTGGTGAAGCTAATGTATATTATATGAAGGTAGGGATATTTGAACAATATTTAATGGTTGAAGTAAATAAAGGAAATGATTTTGTTATCTGAAGCAAGGAGTTTTTAAAGTAAGTTAATGGGATAATATTTAAAAAGTAATTATTAGAAATGTAAAAAAAAAAGGGAATTGCCTATGTAGTGGAAAGGAAACTGAATGGAAATGCATATGATGTTGCTTTCAGATTTGAATTTAAATGGATTTATATGGAGTATTGTATTGAAACATCAAGTAAATTAACAGGAGTATCAGGTATGTTAGTGATTCATAGATTTTTCATAAAAAAGTAATCCATTAGGGAATAGTTTAAATAAAGTGCATGTTTCATTGTATACATATTGATTATAATTGTGAATATTTTGAATAATGTATATACTATTTTTATAATTAGTTGATGGTATATTTGTTGGAGTGTTTGAAATAATGAAGTTTTTAATGTTTGTTGTTCACTTACATTTATGTATTTGTATGTTTTATCTAGAAAAACAACACTGTATATGAGGGCCTGAAGAAGTGGCATTTTGGCTATGAAACTGTTGCCCAGAATGTTTTGGTGTGAATTTTGAAAAATAAAGAAGAGCTGCTTTTAAGCTAAATAAGAATACTTTGTATAAGTGGAGTTTATCCTATGTCATGAAATTCTTGTTTCACTGAATGTTGCTATATACTGTAGGATGACCCAATTATCTAAGTTTTAAGACATAAGAAGGGCAATCTAAACCAATATTCAGTGCATAATTCTCTCATATCTTCTGGCATATCAGTGCTATGCCCTACCCTTGCATTTAAATCCTCCACAACTATTATTACACTATCAGGTATTTCTTTCTCCCAACTATCTATTATTTCAACCAACAGAATAAGGGTATTCATATTATTGTATTTTGAATTTGTTGGTGGCATATAGATATTTAACAATATCCATGTGATTCCTTTACTTACAATTTTTACACCCAGGATATAGTCCGAATCTATAAGGATTTCATCTATTCTTATATTTTTAGAAATCCTTATCCACATTGCCAATCCCCCCACTAACCTCCCAATTTTTTTCTCCTTTTTGGCATATTTTCTTAAGGACCTATGTCCATTGAAATTTATCTCTTGTGCACTCCATGTCTCCTGGAGGCACAGAATGTCAAAGTTCATCACATATTTCTTAAATGAAGAATCAACTAGCTTGTCGTTTATTCCTGACACATTCCAAGAAATCATTTTCCTGGATCTATCTTCTTTTACCTTCACTCTCTTAACTTTTTAATTCATCTCCAGTTCTATTACCTCTTGACCGTCATTCATTATTCAGATCTTGTAATGCCTGGAAACAATTTGTCACCTGTATTAGATGTATCCAGTGATCTGTTTCAAAAGTTAACTTACTTTCATCCATCATGGATTCTTCCTTTATGTTAATATCTATTCTATCCAGGAATTCTGCATTAGAAAGAATTAAATCATAGTCCAGTCTATTATTTACCCACAATGTTAATTGTCCATTGTCTTCCCATCTTACTACTTTTATTATCGTTTTGTTCAGATCTCTCATTTTTAATACGTTCTGTAATAATTCCACCACTTTACCCCTCAAATTCCTTTTGTTTTCATTTAGAAAATTATGCATACCAAAGACGGAGATTATGAAATTTTGTTCTTCCTTATCTTTATTTATTTTTTCATAATAATCCGGAAATAACATCTTTATGTTAACAATGCTTTCAACTATGAATCCTAAATTCCTGAATTTCTGTTTTTGGTTTTCAATGATTTTCAGGGCAAAATACTGGTCAGATATTAATAAAATCATTTCTCTATCTTCTATTAGTCGAATAACACTCATATGTTCCAACATTATAGATTGTTGGTTTTGTTCTTGTAAAATCATTTGTAGGCAAAATTTCATATGTGCATCTAATTGTTCCTCAGTCTCATTTGGAATAATGCCTACCTTATAGATAGGCAACACATAATCAGTTTCTAGTGTTCTTCTCAAGATTTTATCCAATTTCATATTCTGTCTCTCTGTCCTTATCTAATCATAGATCTCTCTTTGTCTTTTTTCTATCTTCCTTTGTTCTTTTCCTGCCATATCTTTTAGTTTTTCGTTCTCATTCTCAATCTTTTGGACTTTCTCCTTTATTTCTTTCTCTTCTATCTTATTTTTCCCCTTCTTTGTTTTTGATTTTTATCTTTTCCATGGTCTCACTTTTTCCTTACTTTTTTATTCTTTACTTTATTATCCTTATCATATGAATCCTTGGTGTGTAATTTAATAGTTCCTGCACTTTCCCCCTCTTGGCTACTTGTGTCCACTATCATAGTTGTTCTATCTTCTTTTTTCTGGTCTATTATAGATTTTGTTATTTTTCCTTTTCTTGTATCCTTATCCTTACTCTTTTCTTGCTCCAATCCTTTTAGCCATATACTTTCATTACTTTGTTTAATTTCCCTCACAGTACCTCCATCCCTCCATTCCTCCTGTGGTAACATGATAAGTTCAGATCCCTCCGCTGTTTCTAGTTCCCTTTCTATTATATTATTTACTTTCTCATCCTCACTATCCCTATTCCCATAATATGTACCTTCTCTTATCTCAATCTTAGATTGATCTTTTTCCTCATCTCTATATATACTCTTATAGGGTACAACATCCTTCTCACACTCATCCCTTACCCTCCCCCCAGTTATAATCTATTCCTATTTTTTGGAGGATAAAATTTCTATTTTCCAAACAAACCCCCTTTAGAAAATTTAAATCTTGTTTAATTAGAGTCAGCTGTTCATATATCAGTATATTCATTTGGAGTGGGTCACAAAAGTCCTTAAGTACTTTCTTAGATAGATTATTGAAGGTAAATTAATCCATCATTATAGGGCTCATAAATTGAGTCCCATCACCTCTATCCCAACTCCAAACCTCTTTTTCATCCTTTGGTGTTTCTTCATTTAATATTTCCCCTAATTTTTCATCTTTAATTTCTTTAAAATCTTTCATTCCCACTTCTGTTTGGTTCATACTTAATCTAAGATCTTTAATTTTCTGCTCAATCCTATTGTTAGTGTCCCTATTCTCCCTGATATCCTCCACCTTTTTGTTCACTTCTTTATTTATTATTTCTAGAATATCTGTTCCACTTGAATCTAACATCAACTCCTTTTCTGTTTTTAGGGCAGAAAATACTCTTTAATGACAATTGTTTCATATTTTTCCTTTTTGAAATTGTTGTTGGTCTTGATGTAATTTCTATTCCCTCCTCCCTTTTTTCCGTCTTTTCCAACCCTTTCACTTTTACTAGTGCCACAGACCTTTCTTTGACTCTATTTTCTGTTTTCCTTAAACTATTTTTACAGCTTGATCCATTTTTTTCCACTGCACTCCTTATGTTTACTTTTTATTTAGTCCCTTCCATTCTATTTTTTCCACTTCTAGTAGTTGCTGGCATATTATCGTATTCACAATTTCTGGGGATCCCCTGTATTGTATCTCTCCTCTTTCTATAATCTATCCTTACTTATAAACTTCTTTATTTTATTGCTATAACACAATCTGATACTACAAAATTAATAACTTGGTGCTGTGAAGACAGACAACTGTGATGGCTTCCAGTTCTTAATATCTTTTGTGAAGTACTTTTAAATATTCTCCTACATCAACCAGTACTTATAATTTCTCCTGTTAATAGCTTATAGTGCATTATTGAATAACATAAAATTATCTGGATAAAGTGCATACACAAAACAATTGATATTAGGATTGTTATTCAAAAAAAAAAAAAAGAAAATTCGACCAGTTTTGAAAACAGATGCTAGTCCAGCCTATAGCCAAAAGTTCAAAAGTCCAAAGACAATAACAATATCCCTCAGTAGATTCCCTGTAACTTGGTCTTATCTTCAGAGAGAATACAAAAAGAAAAAAAAAATCTGCAACTTCTTTTAAATCCGTTTTTTTTCCTTTCTTTCCCATTCTGTAGTAAAGTCCAGTCAAGCAAATCCCATGAAGTTCACAATATAGATCACCACTTGTAAGTTCACCCAAATCACCTAAAATATTGCTGTCTCGGTGAATAACTTCAAGAACCTCATTCGCTCTTCTGGACAAAGATAAACTTCCTACAATCCCCCAATATCTCCAGTCACAATTCTTGATTCGCCTCTCTCTCCACGCTTTACTGTCCCAGTTTCTACCGAGTATGTAGAACTAGGTATCAGCAGTACTACACACAGTGATAGACAGCAGCCTTAAGTTACCACAAATAATGAAATTAATACACTGCCCTATGAACATACAAACATACGAATTTGCCAGCAGAAATAGGACACATATATACATAAACAGTACCCCCCTTCCTTTCCTATTCCCTACAACTCACCTCAATCCCTGCCTTATACCCCCAGACCCTCCTCATCCTCCTTCCTTTCTAATTGCCACTGTTAGCTCAATCTACACATGTGGCGCCACAACATACTAGCCTCACTCATTCTTCTTTTTTCCCTGACCCAATCCAAAGGAACTAGCCTCCTGCAGACACTACCTTGGAGTACCACCTACCCACTCCAGTCATATCCCTGGGCACTGCACCTCTCATAACTGCTACCTTCATTGCCCCCAGTCGAGCACAGTTTGTCAACTGTCCTACCACCTACCCCCTGCTAGCTACCTACCCTTACCTTCCTACTCTTCTTTCCCCCTGCATCTTCAATGAACAAAAAAACCCTACCAGGCAAAAAATCCCACTCACTCTCAAGTCCTTTAAGTTGAGTTTTGCTCATATAGCTCTGATTCTCCTCCTCCTCCTCTTTGGGAATGTCCACCATAACCCCAATCCACCTCTAGCCCCTCAAACTCTGAACAAAAACAGCAGCTATCTAAAAATAGCCACAGTTAACATCCGTAGCCTCCAACCAAAACTAAATGACCTAAGAGCTTGAGTAATACAAAATAACCCTGACATACTCTCTCTTAATGAAACTTGGCTGTCTCCCAAAGTCCCTGACTCTGCCATCTCCCTCTCTAGCTATTCCCTGTTCCATCAGGACAGGGTCGGCAAAAGGGGTGGTGGATGCATAATATATCTTTGGGACTCTTTCAAGTGCCATGCCCTCCCCTCAGTTACCTCTACCAATAACTCACAGACACTACCAATCAGAATATTCCTTGGCCACCAGAGCAAAACCCTAACCCTTATATCGGCCTATATCCCTCCACATGACCAGACCTCTGGTATTAACATGCTCATAGTCTAGCTTGAGAGCTACCTAACTGCTCAGAGATGATCATCCTAGGTGACCTAAACATCAACTGATTGACTGCAGAAGCCAACCCTTTTAAAGATGCCTTTGCTGCCATTGGCATTTCACAAATGTTGACTACCACTATCCAAATTAATCTAAGGATGGGCAGCAGCACCCTTCTTAACCTTATCCTTACTACTCACCCTAAAAGAATCTCAGGGACAACTGTGCTGTTGGATTTCCTAAGTGACCACTCCCCGGTGATCATCATCTAGTCAAACAAGGCCCCCTGCCCTACTGCCAAACTTGCCCAACATAGTGTTCTTAAGAAATGTCACACTGAACCATTCATAGACCACCTTTCACAATGTGATTGGTATCCCCTTGACAGTGCCATCAACATAGACACTGCCCTAAACTACTTCATCACTCAATTTAACTCGGTGTGTGACAGGTTTGCCCCTTTTCGCAAGTGAAAAACTAAGTGAGTCATAAACCCCTGGATTACCCCATCCCTACTCAAAATGATGAAAGACAGAGATAACCTTTGGAGCTGAGCTCACGCCTCTGGTAAATTAGCTGACCTACAAAACTACAGAGCTGCCAGGAACTCCTGTACATGGAAAGTGCGGAGAGCTAAAATTAAGTACTTTAAAAATGAACTCACCAGTTCCCATGGTGATAGTCGGAGTTTCTGGGACAAACTAAAGGATCTCACTGGCAAGCCCAATAGATCTTCCTCTTCAGCAATTGAAATTGATGGAATCACCATCCATGACCAACAACAAATAGCTGACTCCTTCAACCTGGCCTTCACTGACCTCACTAGTATTCTCCCGCAAGTCTTTTCACTTCATTATATGGAAATGACTGTCCCACTGACTCCCCCCTTGGTCCAGTCCTTCTATTTCAGACAGGTAACTAAGGCCAAAGCTAGAAAATATCTCCAAAACATTCTCGACAAGGCACGGTTTAGTAGTGACATATTTGACCCAAAATGACTAAACCTCTAACTTGATGTAGTCTTGAAGCCTCTAACCAAGCTCTTAAACCTATCTCTCTCCATAAGGTAGTTCCCATCTCTGTGGAAATCCACAATTGTTACTCCAGTACACAAAAGTGGTGACTGAACTTTGTGCTCTAACTACCATTGTATATCCATCCTTCCCCCCCTCCAAAGCCTTTGAGCGGATTGTTGCAGACCAACTCACTGAATACCTAGCTAACTATGATATCCAGTACCCCCAGCAGCACCGTTATAGAAAAGCTCATAGTACAATGTCTGCCTTACTTGAGTTTACCGACTAAATACACAGTGCTCTAGACCATAGCCAGTTAGTGGGGGCAATACTCATCGACCTGACTAAGGCTTTTTATACCATTCACCACTCCCTTCTGCTCACTACACTTACATCCATTGGCCTATCAAGTGCAGTCACTGGCTGGTTCATGAGCTACCTTGGCAACTGCACCCAAGTTAAAATCAGTGAGGCCTTCTCCTGTAGCCTTCCAGTATGCTATGGAGTTCCCCAAGGGTCTATCCTTGGTCCTTTGCTTTTCAGTCTATTTCCAAACATCCTCCCCAAAAGCCTGCAACACCAACATGATCCCTTACACCAATGATGCTGTTCTCTTTGACTGCCATGCCCAACCCTCCCATCACTCAAATGCCCTGCAAGCTGACTTCCTATCAGTGGAAACCTGGTTTACCCAACAAAAACTTTTAATGAATTACAAAACACGAAAGTGATGTTCTTCTCTAACCTGCATAACAGACATAATTCTGCCTGCCTAAATATCCTTAACAATCACAACCTACCCCTTGAACAAATTAACTAGTTTAAATATCTTGGCATAACTCTTGATAGCCCTCTAACCTATGTGCTGCATGTTAATAAGATCTCAAAGGAGGTTAACTCCAGAATCAGCATCCTCTATTGACACAGACACTGTATGACCCCTGAGGCCCTCCGACAAGTTGTTGTCAGTTTAATCATCTCCATTATAGATTATGGCCTAATCATCTATGGTGCGGCAATGGAGGCTACCCTTAATAGAATCAAAATCACGCTAAACAAACCTTGTAGACTGGTCTCTGGAGCCGACAGGTGCATGCACACATGTGATCTCTATGTGCAGACATACTGGCTCCACCTTAAGGGTTTAACTACCAAACCTGCTTGTTTGCCAAGAGAATTCAACTGAGACTTACTCCTCCTGCTCCCTTGCCTCTCATCAAGCCTTCCCTTGACCTATGCTCAACCTGCAGGTCCTCCAAACAAACATCCTTTGTCCTATTTTGTAAGGCCTCCCAAGCCCAGCACACCATTAACTACAGGGCTCCCACATGCCTTAACATGCTTCCCCCCTGATATTGTGAATGAGACTAAACTCTGCCCTTTAAGCTCAAGCTTTGTAAGTACCTTATGGCCCTAATCAGATGTGACGATGTCCCTTAACTGACCTCCCCTTATGCCCCTCATGCACTTCCCCCCTACATTGTCTCCTCTCCCTCCTTTAATTTCCCTCAATGTCTCCTCCCCCCTTTTTACTTCCCACCCTTATTTCTTTCCCTCCCCAAGCCCCCTTCCCTTTACCCCTTCTCCCACCCAAACAAATTCCTCTCCCAGCTCCCCACTATCACATGTTCACCTTCCTCCCTTCTACCTACTGTTTCTCTCCACTCTCCCCTCTCCATTTACCCCTAGTCCCACCATACCCATCTTATTTCCCCTTCCCCACTCCAATCTCTCCAACCCATTGCTCTGTTCTCCCTCTCCTGACCTTGTCAACATTGGCTGCCTACCCCCCGTCAGGCCCACTCTACTCCTAGCCTCCCCTCCCTGTTGCCCTCCTATGCTCTCAAATGACAAGATCAACTTTGACCAACCTACACCCATCCCTTCTCCTCTCCCCTGACATTTAACCTTGCCCTTCACCCTCCCCTACCTCCTTCATATCTTTGCTCATTACTAGGTACCTTTCCCTGTCTTCCTATCTAAGTTATAATATGCTCTGCACCCTAGTTAGCCTTGTAAACCTCTTGTTATGCTGCTCCTCGACATATTAGTACTCATGTTTTTTAACTGCTCCTGTTGTTTACTATGTACCTTGTTTATGTGGTATTAAGTTGTATGATGTAGAACCTTTGTAAAAGAACCTCTGGTTCAAAGGTATTTGTAATCCAAAATATCAATCAATAAATAAATAAATAGCGTACAAATATTTATGGAACTGTCAGCAATTTCCATGTATTTAACCCCAGGTCACATCTCCAGTCTCAGCTGGTCCTCCGGGTCAACAAAATTAAAATAAATAAATGGTTGCTGATTGTGAACAATTTGGTATTGATGTGATTTCACATGTACAATGGTGGAGTAGATATTAAAATGTTTACAGCTGTTAAGTAGTTAAAGTTCATTAAGCACTAATGACTTGTCGATTGTTTCCATTGTTACTGATAGATAAGAATGAGAAGACGATCGAGTCTACCAGATGTATTTTACTGTACTGCAGCTGAGCTAAAGCTGAGTGCTGTTTTGACTTTCAAAGTTCATGTTTGTTGAAAGGCACTGGCTTCCTCCAGTCAAACTGTGTTTTGTAGTAAACAAATTGCTTCTACCAAGTCTGAAGTTGCATTTTGATAGTTTTAAAGATCTGTTTTGTACTGTTTTCTAATCTTTGTTTGAAGCAGGAGTAAAAGCCTTCTAGTCTTATGGTAGTGTCTGATCTTTCAACAATTTACTTTCGTATCTCTGGAACTTGTGGTTTGTAGGTGGCGGAAATAATTTAAAGATCTAGAAGTGATCCCTTACATGTAAGTTGATTTTGTTTGTTTTTGTGTTGGCTGTAGCTCCTAGACTCAAGGGGTAGGAAATTGAGGTTTGTGGTGGTATACAGGCTGCCCTCCCAATCTGAGGAGCTTGACAGGGAGTTAGCGGGACAAATCAAAAAGGTATGTAGAAAAGGGAAGGTGGTCATCATGGGGGATTTCAACTTGCCGGGGGTTGACTGGAGCATTCCGGTCACCTCCAGTGCTAGGGAGAAAGTGCTCCTGGACACGATCCAAGAGGGTCTCCTGACACAGTTGGTTACTGTACCTACTAGGGTAAAGAACACTTTAGATCTGATATTGTTGAATAGGGTGGCAATGAGGGAAATAAAGGTAGAGGACCCACTAGCCAACAGCAATCACCAAACAGTGTGGTTTAATATCATGATGTGTGAGGAGCCAGAGAAATCAATTACTCGGGTGGTAAACTACAGGGGGCAGATTTTGGGAGGATGTAGGAAGTACTGAAAGGTAAACTGGAGGGCATAAGGCAGGAGATGGACGTGGAGCAGACTGGGATATTATGAAACAGGTGGTTACAGAGGCAACAGAAGCCTGCACCAAGGCACAGAGTAAGAGGAGCAGAGCAAGAAAACCATGCTGGTTGAGCAGCGAGGTTGTGGAGGTGTTGAGTGCAAAACAAGTGGTGCACCAGAGGTTTAGGAGGATGGGAAAGGAAGTAGACAGGGAGGAATATGCAAGATGGTCCAGGGAGGTGACCAGAAAAGTGAGAGAAGCCAAGGCCCAGAGGGAGCTGAGATTAGCACAGGGAATTAATGGGGGGAGAAAGACTTTTTCAGATATGTCAGGGAGAAAGGGAAGTGCAAGGAGACAATAGTGAGGATAAAAAGGGGTGGGGAGTGGACGGAAAAGGGGGAGGAGCAGGCAGAAGCACTGAATGAATACTTTTGCTCAGTGTTCATGGAAGAAAGGGTGGGACCACTACCAGCATGGGCTGGCAGGGTGGGGACAGGGGGAGAGGAGGGAACAGATGGAAGAATTGAGGTAATTAGAGTCCTAGAGGGACTGAGGACACTGAAGGTAGACAAGGCACCAGGGCCAGATGGTATCCACCCCAGGGTGCTGAGGGAGATGGCGAAGGTCTTGGTGGAGCTGCTGGTGGATCTGTACAGCACCTCACTGGAGATGGCATGTGTGCCACTGGACTAGACGATGGCACATGTAGTACCATTGCACAAGAGTGGGCCATGGGATGAACCAGGTATTTATCGCCCGGTAAGTCTCATCTCCATAGTGTGCAAACTCATGGAAACAATACTAAAGGAAAGACTGGTGTTGTACCTGGAGGACAATGGCCTCCAGGATGTGAGGCAGCATGGGTTTGTTTCAGGGAAGTCTTGTCAAACCAACCTCAACCAATATTATGACTGGGTGACAGGTAAGCTGGATAAGGGTCATGCAGTGGATGTTCTTTACTTGGACTTCAGCAAGGTCTTTCATTCAGTGCCTCATGGGTGGCTTGGGGAGAAGCTAACTGGTGTAGGGGTAGGGGTTAAAATTATGAACTGGATTACAAGCTGGCTGAGTGGCAGGCTGCAACAGGTGGTGGTGAGAGGGGAACTCTCAACTACAAGGCCAGTGATGAGTGGGGTGTCACAGAGCTCTGTGTTGGGGCCAGTATTGTTTGGGCTCTTCATATCAGACATTGCCCATGGGGTGGTGAGCAAGCTAAGTCTGTTCAATGACGACACCAAAATCGGAGCAGTGGTGGATGGAGAGGAGGGATGGAAGCAGCTGCAGGGGGACCTATACAAGCTAGAGGAGTGGTCAGAGAGGTGGCAGCTGGGGTTCAATGCAAAGAAGTGTAAGGTTATGCACTTTGGGGTGAAGAATCCAAGGAGAGAATACTGGCTGGGGGGTTAAGCTGGGGATCACTAAGGAGGAGAAGGACCTAGGGGTAATGATAACAGGGACCATGCACAACACTGCCCAGTGCAGGAGAGTGGCTGCCAAAGCAAACAAAATGCTGGGGTGCATAGTGAGGGAGTTTTTGTCCAGGTGAATAGAGGTGATCTTGCCACCTACAGGTCGCTGGTAAGGCCGCACTTAGAGTATTGTGTGCAGTTTTGGAGGCCATACCTAAAGCGTGATATCAGGCTACTGGAAGGGGTGCAGAGGAGGGCAACAAAGATGACATGTGGAATGGAGGGGAGAGACTATGACGGCAGGCTGGGAGACCTGAATATGTACATCCTGGAGGACAGAAAGGACAGGGGGGACATGACAGAGACATTCAAGTATCTGAGGGGAATCAATAAGGATGGGGCAGATGGGGTCTTTAAGTTAAGAAGGGGGAAGGTCACCGGGGCGTGGCTAAGAATGGGGAGATTTAGGAAGGAAATGAGGAGACACTATTTGACAGAGAGGGTAGCAAAATGGAATGCCCTACCAGAATGGGTGGTATCATGTAAATCTGTGAACAGCTTCAAAAGGGCATGGGACAGAGAATGGGGGAGAGTGAGGGTGGGGAAGGTGGGGAGTGGCAGTGGGATGACAAAGGGGAAGGGGTGGGGCAGCTGCAAACTAGGGATGTTGACTGCACACTCGAGCAGACTAAGATAGACTGGGTGGTCTGTTTCTGTTGGCACATTTGTATGTTCGTATGTTCGTAAATAATGTGTTTGAATTAAAGCTGCATTCAAATGAACAGTTTGACATTATACAGCGTGTTTGTTGATAGAGAACACAGTTGTTCATACCCCAATAATGAAAAGCATCATGGGAAACATATGCAAATCCCCATGAGAGAATTTGGGTGGCTCAACTTTAAGCAGAATTGCATGGTGCTGGAAGGCCTCACAGTGCAATCAACAAAGACTAAGAACAGCAGACACGTACATGTGTTTCATCCTCATTTGGACTCATCAGTGTGTCATATCTGTGTCTTAGCCCAGGGAGAGGGAGCCAGCCACCCCTTAAGGGGGATGTTATTTGTTTGGGTCATGGGGAGGCCAAAACAGAGAAGGAAAAGTACTACAATGATGCTTTGCATGTGTTCTCTTTAAAATTTGGCTGTATGGCCAATATTCTCTGGGATAACCCATGCCACAGGGCATTCACTCTGTGATTCTTTTGTAGTATGTTTGTTGATTCTAACTAATGCCTGGAAGAGGAAAGCAATCCAAATTATTAAGAAACACTTTAAATGTATATTAGTTTTACGAAAACCTGCATTTTGTGAGGGGTTGGCTTGCTAATAATTATATTTCACAAGTCATAAACAAATTGGCCCGTGACATTAATGTTTCTAATTGGGCAATAGGACTATTACCATCAACATCCACACCATAGAATATTTTGAAATACAAAGACTGAGAAAAGCTTTTAGTCAATTATCCAAATGATAGGAAGACTAATTCAGTGTAGCAATAAAATACAAAATGCTATTTTTCTGTGTTTGAATAGTCTAGACTTACAACATATTAAATCACAAAGCATAATTGCAGACTATACCACAATGCAGATGGGCATCTATTTTTTATCAGTTTTTTTTTTTTTCTGAAGATCTGTAACATTAACTTATAATTCATTCTGAAGCAGCAGTAATGAAATGAAACAGTAGTAGTGGTTCATGTTTGGTTCAATAAGTTCTTGGGCTCAAATGTATCTCTCCAGTGTGTTTGTAGTCTCCCATGCATGTGGCTATGTGTGCAAATGACAGAAGTCTAGGAAATAGGATTCCTAGAGGCCACCATGACAGAGGCTAGCCTGGATATTGTGGCCATTAGTGAGTCATGGATCACTGAAAACAATGTGGTTTGCCTCCTTAAAGGTGAAAACTTATTTGTTCCTGGGGCCCCATCCAAAAAAAGGGGTTCTCAGGGAAGGGGGAAGGGAGTTGTGTGGCATTGGGGGATCTTGGGAGAAATAAAATGAAATAAAACACAGTGACTGTGGCGAGCTGCTTTTAGAAGGTATAAGGTAGGGGCTAGGGACCTCACAAAAGGGACAGGGCCTCAGGGAAGGTGTGTTTAT